>CM048840.1:14636764-17136764 GCA_026545765.1 Plantago major | reverse complement strand
CCAGTTCGAGGGTTTCAGGTAGAGAAGAGGCAATCGTCTCTCGTGCTTAGCTGGCAACAGAAGGAGCTGATCTCCGTTTCAGCTTGGAGATGCTCGGTATAGTTGAAGAAGATGCCACGAAAGCTGCTTGTCTGTTTTTTTACCAATCTCAAATGTTATATTCGTAGTTTTTCATTTAAGTGTCTTTATGTTGAACATGGCTATTAACTCTTTTAATGCTCTCTCGTATTCTGTGCTGAGATGCGTCGGTGGGTCTAATCGAAATTGTAACCTCATACTGGTCATAATTGCGGAGCCAGGAATGGGGAAGAAAAATCAAATGAATTTGATCATTGATACTCATCTGTTTATGTGCTTTCTGATAGGTTTGGGTTCAGTACAAAGTAGATTGATCGTTGATTTTTAGTCGATTGTCATGATGCTTTAAAAGCCTTCCTGCTCCATCATTTGAACAGTCAGGATTTGTTACAAGTGATTGTTTACACTTGGTTGGATGTTCTTAAGACTGTTTCTTGTTTTGTGCTTTTATCTCGAATTCCTTCTCTGTGTTCCATAACATTCTTCTTGATTTGATGTATAGTTTAATGAATCTACAACTTGTCATTTCTATGTTGATTCTGTTCTTTGGAAGTGTCATCTGTTGTATGTTCCATTTTTGTTTGTTCTAGTTTATCTGTTTGTTTATGTTGGTGTATTTTAGCCTCTTCTTGAATTATGTCTATTCTCCATGTCCTTAACTGCTGTTCTTGACTGTTTCATACGCTGCTTGTGGTCGTAAGTCGTAACCCTTGCCTGTCAACGGAAAATTCTTGCGTAAATGTGGTTTCCCTAGCCTAAACTCCGTAACACCATGTTATTTTAACTTGTCGCTGTCGCGGACACAGTATTATTAGGTCTTGCAAGCCAGAAATAGGCTGTTTTAAAGAAATTTGTGAAGTGCATTAATCTGCATATAGCTGTATGTGTTGTTTGAGTACTGTTGTCCCTTTCAATAAGTTTGATGATTAGATGATGTACATACTTAGTTATTTGGTGTCATTAGTTGTTGTAGTTTATACTTTTGGTTGGTGTGTTTTTTTTCTTGGCCATTGACGTCACTTTGCATGCCGTCAGTATTATTATAATCACATTGTTTAGGGGCTTAAACATTAAATTATCCAAAAGAAAAAGAGTGTTTAGTATTTTAAGACCTGTCCTAATCAAATTCACATGGGACTTGTCCTATTGCACCCTAACATGTTTTGTTTAAAAGCAATCATGTCTTTAATATCTTGGAAGTTTTCTCATCCATTACTATAATCCCAGCAATTTGGCTTTCTTAAATCTGTGGATGGTTTGTACTATATGATTAAGACCCTGAGGAGAGGCAGTGGTGGTTGGGTATGTTTAGCCTTGTTTGAATATGGGTGTTTGGATCGACCTGACCTGACCTGACCTGTTATTTTACAATATGGTTATTAGTGAATGTTAATAAGGCGGTATGTCTATGTAACTTGTAAAAAAAATAACCACGCTGGAAACGAATCAACGGTCACCACAACGACATGGTCTATAGAAAAGTTACGGATGACTTGAGCGGTTGAGCCTTACCGGACACGAATGGAGATTAGCAGTTTGTTAAAAATGTAGGGGCCTCCTGCAATAGACCTACATAATGCAATAGTTCAATTCCATTGACTTTAACTAACACTACCAGCAAAAAAAATTAACTTCTGTTTTTAAACATTACTGAAGAAATTTAATAAATTACTTAGCTGTATTTGCAAGAATGAAATAGAAATTCATTAAAGTCAAAAATTAAAATGATTAGCCGAAAGTAATTATAAACTATTAAACTGGGTCGGTTATATGTTTATACTAGTATTTGTGTAAATATTGTCCAAAATTTTTAACACTTTAAGCACATGGAAGTCAAATATCATGTCCCCTTTTATATAAAATCCCTTTGATCATTAGCCAGAAACATTTTAAAAATCAGCATTTATTTAATTTTGTAAAGACTTTGCAAACTCACCTAACATTAAATATGCACATCAATAATCATTACCAAGTTATAATTAATTACAATATCAAACATTAGCATGTAGCTATCAGTAACTACATATTACTAAACATGGATTTGAAGAATCTAAGAATGTAATTCTTTAATGGTTTTTTTTACATTTTCTTCGCTATACATTGAACTATAACTACAATCATGATGAGCAACTACCAACCTGGATTTTGATAAAGATTGATGTCTTCTACTATGGAAGACTAACTGATGATGATGCATGCACATTTCTTTTTAATGATTCTTGTAACTATTCGCGCGGCTTACTCTGTAATTTTGTATTGCGAATTTAGCTAGTTGGAAGGTCCGGACTTGCAATATGAGTTGCAAATTGCACCTAATCTGGAATTCATCCCACTTCAACTTCTCTAGTCGTAATTAGAAGTAGAGAGGTATAAATGTGGACATGTGGTAAGGACATGTAGTTGTGTACAAAAGGCGTAGAGATTGTGTCTTGTGAACGAGTGGTAAGTAGTTACTGGCTTACGTCAACTAGATTAGACGGTCGTGTTTTCTAGATCATTCAAATTAGTGTAAAGTCGAATTCGAAATGAACAATGTAAAGGAATCCACAAAACCAAAGCAAAGTCTACACACTATTATGGAATAGGACATGCCAATCAATTGGTGCCTTTGGTCACTTCAATGATAAAACGAAAGCAGATTCGAAAGAAAGATAGAAAAACAAGTAGAGCACCAAGTGTAATAATCATCTAGCTAGAAAAAAAATGTATAAATAAATAAAGGAAAAAACAGAGAAAAAGCATTCCACTTTTTTTGCAAGTTCTAAAAAGAACATAGCCCTCTCGAGGGAAAGTGTTAATGATGTGCAACTTTTGGTTAAGGAATTTTCAACTTTTGTGATGTACAAGCATCCTCCTAGGAATTAGGGATTTTTCATGCATATAATTTGAAATAAAGATTAGATTTGCCTGTTAGTAATTAATTATCTTTACATATTTGTCAGCTTTTGTACATGTTGCTATAAAAGATATGATCGCATTTTAATACTTTGACAAGAGCAAATTAAAGGGTGGTGAATGGCGATCCACTACACACAAACTGAAATGCTAACTTGCCCTCTTCTCAATAAAAGTCATCGATCTTTTATCCACACATGCTCACGAAATGGTACCTCTACGCATATGCACGGGGCTAAAAAGATAGCTGTAGAAGTTGAAAATATTATAGACTAGCACTAAAACATAGACGGTTGAACCGGAGTTTTAGTCACCCGGTGTGTAGACGAGCTACTTAGATCTGATTGATTAAGGTCCTTAACTTAATAGAACATATATCCCACACATAAAAAATTGTAGGTGATACATTCATCGAGAGGGGAGATTCCTTCGTTTGCTAAAACGAATGACATATGAAGCTTTTAATTGGGATAAATAAAAGAAGAAACAAATGCACCTAACAAATTTAGAAATGTAAAACGTATTTATGTATTTCGAATACGACGGATGTATTACGTTTAAAGATTAACGTATTCTACGTTTTTAAAATTACGCTTTTGCTCCAATAATGGTGAGTGTATTACACAAATGGAGAGTGTAATAAACTCACCATTATCGGAAGCAATACTTTTGTTAAAGACATCCGCATAATTTCAAAAACACGGCGACATCCACGATATTTCAATATATGTATACATTTTACCTAAATTTAACCTGTGAAATCTTTCCAAGATTGAGTGTATGGAGAGAGTAAATGCCCTTTTCTTGGCCGTCCCTTTTTAGGAATGTATTGCTGGTATGAGTTTTGATCGGATGTTGTATAAGTTGTTTCATAATAGTCCCTCCGTATTTAGTCACTTATGTTAATGAATTTAAAGGGTATGATAAGTCCAAAATGATAACTTGGTACATAACTTTTTGAATTTAAGAATGGTGTCCAAAATAGAAGTGGTCCTTTGTTTGTTTATCTCAATCCCAAAGTCATAACACTAGGGCATGTACCACGTCTCATATTCTTTGCTTCAATCCCATACACCTTTTTTTTGGTTTTTGTTTTTGTTTTTATTAAAATGTAATCTTAGTCCGCTTGAGAAGAACGCATTGTTTTTCCTCCCCACAAAATAATTTGGTCTGAACATTTAAAAGAAAGAAGAAGAGGAAGAAAAATAGGAAAAGCAAGTAACCACTTAATATGGTCGTGAAAAGCCAATAATGGTAGGACCCTAAGATACTAAACGTACCATATATCTTCTTGATTGGTCTTTTTCCATCGACCTTATTTGCATGGATATCTGCATGGTGGTTTACCCTACAATTTCTCTAATTTTGTCACTTCTATATATCCTAATCAACCAGCTTTCATTTCATTTATGTCACGTCAAGGTCAACCCAAAACCTAACGACTAATGCTTTTATTGGACTGAGGACTGAGACTGACTAGTATTTTTCACGTTTTTTTGTTTAATTTCCATCATAAATTGACTACTTTAATTTACCATTGTCCTTCTTATGCATAAAGTTCATTTAGCTTTCAAGGGGAGATACTTTACTTGAACAAAAAGACACACAAGATATGTTTTGATGATTTATTAATATTAAAGTTCATATGTGATTTGAAGTTTACAACTACCTCTTTGTGATAGTATAATAACAAGGATCATAATACACTATTAATCCTCATTATAAACTACGATTAGGTATAGGTTCGCAGTTTGGTCAACTGACAATCTTAAGTCTGTTCTTGTCAAGTTCATTGAAATATATGAAGTTACATCCTAATAGTAAGAGGTTACCAACGGTTGCCTATGTCAAATTCAACTATAGATGAACTAGCTGGGTCTGATACCTATATATGAGTGTATCATCGTAAAGTGGCAAAAGGGCCCTCGTAAGGTGACTCGTATCCTCATTTGTTCTAGTGTAGTCTACTGAGGCAGCACCTCTTAAGTCATTGCTACACTCATATATTTTTTTACTGGGTTAGAGTTCTCTGACGAATTAAGAGAGATGATATAATGATATATCAATACCCCGTATAATGCTCGATTAAACGAATTACATAAGGATATAATATATCATTAGACACATATGTTAAAAATGTTAATGGATCTAATAGTGGTTTAGGTAAGCGATCTTAGAAAGTTAAGTTAATGAGAGTTGGAGACATGTGCATATGTCTGGGTGAAGAAGAGGGGTTTTGAAGCTTGAAGAGACAAAAACACGTGGTTGGTTACAGAAGCCTTTGCCTGCTCTTTGTTTGGAGCTGTTCTGTCTGCTGCTTTGCCTTGCCAGATACTATTAATGTTGTTTAAAACCTTAACTTCTTCTCTATTTTTTTGCTAATTATATATAACTAGTCTTCTTCATGGTTAACACTTCTAGACTACTTGTAATATTATACAGCAAATAACAGACAGATATTCCTCCTTGATCTTGAACACCATGTATACTGCATTTCTGTTTTCTTCGATACAAGATACATGTCCAGTATTAGCATATCTTCATCCAGTAAGCTTACTGTTTGTTTTCTCCATAACCGATGACCGAAATTCAATAACAATTGGACACAGAACACAGATATACAAGTATAAGTTGTCACAATCACAAACATATGCAACAAAGAAACACAATGAGATCCAGAATCCAATTGATTTTTATTTCCCCAGCCTGTATTGGTGTTCCAGTTTCAGTTCAGGATTAATAGATCTATAGATATTATAGACCAACTGAAATCACAACTTCAACGATTCTATCTTTATTGGATTCGATAAGCTGTACAGTTACAAAACACCCTCAAATTGAAAAATGAAAACTACTTGAATTCAGCATCTCCAACGTACAGGGGCTACTATAATTGTTCTCACAGTTCCTATGAAGCTAACCCGATTAGGGTGCACTGGCATAATGCAAAGCCACCATATAAGAGGAGTAAAAAAAGAACAAAGAAAAACCTATATGAAGAGCTAGAAGGCAGTACGCCTAGAAATAAAGATAATAGTAGATAATTGGGGGAAGCTAGTGCAAGCGCAAACACATCCATCATTCACGCTTCTAACGTGCTGCACACACTTGTCGAGCTTAGGCAGGTGGCGATGAGGGCTTGTTATATATTCTTAAGCATGCACTTGTCATACACTCACACTCCATAGAGGGGTAGTAGTGTTTTCACGAATGAATAAGCCAGTGCTCCAGTGAAGATGTAGCTATCGACTCTATCTAGTATCCCGCCTGTGAAGAAATAATTCATGAATGATAATGGTAAAGTTGAAATTCAACACAAGGAAATGAAGTATATAATAGGTATCTGCAACTATCTGTAAACTTAAAAGATTAGATAGCTTAAATTCAAGAGATCAAACACATCTAACAAAAAAGATGCTGATGTATCAGAATTGGTCAAGCATAATAGGCCTAAATAGCACAAACTACCTCTATGACCAATAAAAATAACCAACAGAAACAAGAAAAGAACAACAGTTTTAATTATTTAGTCACTAGTCTATCAGGATTTAGGAGAATGCAACTTAAAAGATTCAACTGGACCAAGTCTAATCATGAAAAAAAAAAAACGTGCGAACTACAGCCAGAGTTTTAACATAGTTATTTTTATCATAGATTGAATTGGGTAATTCAACCTTCGGTTGAGCTCGTGTACGCGGCGGGTAAGGGCGGTTTTTTACCAAAAGTCTAACCGACCCGCCATATGCGGGTGACACTAATACTAAACCATGGCGGGTGTGTATTTTGTCAAACCGTGGCGGGTCGGGTGACACTTAAGGTGGGTGGGTGGGTGGCGGGTGGTTTGGCGGTTCTCACACGTACACGTACAAGGGGAAAGAAAATTGCAAGAAGAGGTGAAATCAACAATATAATCATTCTCAATTGTTCATGTATATATGAGACAATAAGCCATTTATGCATTTCACGTAAGATGCAAGACAAAAACTATGAAAAGACATGTTTGTTGTAGTAAAGTAACATTTAGACATGAATAAACTTTAGTTATGTTATTGGGTACATTGAGATGTGAGGATGTGATAGTAAAAATTAATAATTATATGTAACATAAACCTAATGTTATTACTTATTTGCATTGTATTAGTAATACCAATAATAAATATATTATTAGCGGGCGGGTGGCGGGTGTACATCCCTAAAACCGCCACCCACACGCTAGTGGCGGGTTAACATCTTTTCAAACCATGGCGGGGTTTGGTAAAAAAATTAACTGGCGGTTGCGCTTATGTGGCGGGCGGTGCGGGCGGGTTTTTTTTTAATGTACACCCCTAGTTGAGGATATCTTTCTTAAGAAGTAAGAACCAAAACAGGAAGTGTACATTCTAAGAATGGATTGTACCCCTTTTCAAGTACTACAAAGCTGGTTGGCCAAGTTTTTGATGTAAAAAAGATAAGCTACCAGACACCTCATTCATAAGTTGAAAAGGATGGCCTCTGCCAAAATGAGTTTGCAGGTCCAAGTTGGTATGGGTGCAAAAGTCAAGTAGGAATCACAGTGAACTAATCAACAAGCTATATAACTTACCATGTCCAGGTATGAGTGTCCCTGAATCCTTGACACCAGCATCACGTTTGATCATGGACTCCGTGAGGTCCCCAAAAAGAGACCCAAAGAAATTCAGAATCCCAAACACTACAGCACTGTTACAAAGAAATCCGTCAAATTATGGAAACCAAAACCAAAAAAAAAAAAAAAAAAAAAAAAAAAAACAAGATAGCCTGCGTAACAAGTAGTGATATGAAATCAAAGAACTGATCTAAAAGCAAAAATTCTATCTCAACATGTGACAAATTGAGCTCATGAAATAAGGGAAGGCGCCAATATTAGAATGTTGCGACAGTATCTCTGCAAGAATATATGCAATCACCTTATAACAGAATTAGGCCATGATAGGATCTTTGCCAGTAAGACAGATGTTGCAATACAACCACCTAATCCGGCTATAGCTCCCTCCCATGTCTTTTTAGGACTGATACTTGTGAGCGGTGTCCGACCAAAAGTCTACATAGATTGTAATCAGATGTTGTCTCCATGTTATAGTCATCTAGAAGAAGATATATATTCCGATCAAGAAATAAAGCCATTACTTATGGCAAAACACACTAACAATTAGACAAACCTTAATTATTAGGGATAACCACACCCACCCACCCAAGTGTTAGGCATATTCCCCCAATTTGCACATATATCTTACAAGGTAAGAAGAACCCCCCCCCCCCCCCCTCCCCCAAAAAAAAAAAAGGGTGTTAGTTGCATTGCCCTACCTTGCATCCGTCTACCTGGTAGACCATCTAACACAAGTCATTCATTCCCATTACTTAAAGGTTGTTGCAGAGCAGAGTCAAAATATAGCAAAAGAACGAAAGGATTGGAGCTCAAAGAAAAGACTTATTCCCTATGGATTTAATTCAAAATTGATCAGGTAGCTATAGAAACAGTTATGCATATTATTTGCAAAACATGATTCTATCAAATTAAATTCAGTGATGTCAGTCAATACAAAAGCTTTCTACATAAGCTTTTTGCATTATATAAGATTCATCAACTACTGGTGTTTACACAAGCAACAAGTTAAAATCGTTTCTGCCGATAAAATTTTATCTGTGCTTATAAGATTCATCACTCTACTTGCTATGCTTGCCTGAAAAAGAAGGATATATTGCATGAATAAGAAGTCCAGAAAAGAAACATGCCTTTCCTCCAATAAAAGCATATGTATCTGCGGCAATTATGCTGCTAATTGAAATCAAAGTAGCCACAAGACCCACAGTCCATTGAGTTTGACCACCAAGAAGGAGAGGCCAACATGCTCCTAATCCTGCCAAAGAGCAAATTAGATGCAAGCATTTATGATGCAATCATAATGGAATGACTCAATGCAAACATACCCCATCTTTTAGTAACACCAAGAACCAAATTTCACAATATAAGTTAGTAATTCACATCAGGACATGAGAAAATTAAATGCAAAGATAAATTTCTGCTTCACAATAAGTACTCTTATAAACTTAACCAGCAATTAGAGCATTGGACGGAAATATAATACAAATAGTGGGTTCCAGGTTTGCTGCTAAACACCCAAGGCATTAACTTCCAATTTTTTGGCAAAAAGCAGGGATCCAGAAAAGGCAACATTTCCATTACTCTTGTGCCTGATGTAAAATTTTTCTAAAAAATATTCTAAATTAGGCACGCAGTCTAAAATTTCACATACTTTTGCCTGTCTCTACCCAATTTCCCTTTTCCGTGACTTTGCATGGTTTAAGGGATTTTGAGGGAAAGGAAAAGAATTGAAGGAAAATCAAAATCCTTTGGAAAATGTTGAAGAGAAATCTAACATTTTCCCTTTTCTTTCTTTTCTTTTTTCCTGTTGTTTGGTGCGTTTCAGTTTTCCAGGAGAATTGGTAGTTAATTTTGTTTCCAAACCTTCTTTTTTGAAGTTCTTTTTTTTTTTGGCTAAACGTTGACTATAAAATTCTTGAGTACAAACCACGGCCACTGTTTGGCCATACAATTTTTTTGAATTAACAGAAATAGTGGAAGTTTATTCACAGACACTTTAAATTAATCATTAAAATGTGAAAATTGGGGGAAAAAGTGAGTATCATGTAATAATAATAATGAATATAGCAATGTACCTTAAATTAGTTTATGTCAAATCAGTTTATTTATTCATTGCTATATATCGGCTAGGATTATAGAACTTTCCAACAAAAACAAACATATGAATGAGTTGAAATGGATATTATGAGTACAGAATGATTTGTTACTGTATGTATACATGTCAGCGGAAAACATTTTGTAGGAAACATAACATTTTGACAAAATTACAAGATCTACCCTTTTCGATAGGTTATAAAGAGAAGACTTTGTAGGGTTTTTTTTTGTCTTTCCTGCATTTTCCAGATTTTCCTACATTTTCTTATTTTCCATTGAAAAAAACATGTAACTACATTTTCCATATTTCTTTTCATTTCCATCCCGTAAACCATGCAGAACCTAAGTAAGAAAACCAATGACGAACCAGTATCATTTGACTCGATATGTGCTGGAGGTAAAAGATTTGCTACCTGTTGAAAATATTGGCTACTTTTTAGATTATATTCATGTTAAGAGAAAACTAAATGCACTGACACTGCAGCTAAGTGCAGATTTCTGGAAGAGATTTAAAACTGATGTCCCCCTATTGAAAACAGAATGTCAACTTAACTTACTAGTATTCAAAGCGGGGGCTGCTAAACCACATCGTAGCTTAACCCAGAAGCAAGGAAGGTAGCCACAATAAAACAGTCCAAACATGGTACTACTGAGTTGAGCAAAACGAGGATTCCCCTTCTGCAGAAGAAGGGCCGTTGCAACGAAGAAAGCCGAAGATGTCACGGAGACATCAATATTCCCATAGTATCTAGAGAGACATAAAAGGGGTCATCAATTGAAATCCATAGAAACATAAATACCGTCAGGACAAAAGTAAAACATGCAAGAAATGGTTAATTGAAATGGCCAAAATAACAAATGTTGTGAAATCTTATTCTTCCGCAACTGACATGACTAACAATAAAAAGCTGCATCACTCGTGAAACAGAAAGTAACACAAAAAAATATAGATAATTTGCAGGTAATAACACCCAGCGCATTTGACATGTTCATCAACTTTTCCCGAGAACTTATGGACATCTTGCATGATGCACTCTTTATTTTCCAGATAAGGAAAAAAGAGAATGAACTGGTATACAAATGTGTGTTCATTGCATCATCAAGAAAACATAATTAAAGATGGAATGGTGTCTCTGCTACTATGATCAGGCTTCATACATCTAACTTATATTTCTAACCAAATCTATGAGAAGTGAAACTCTTGTTTCATGTTATTTAAGGGAACTGCAAAAATCTGAAGTGTTTATTCGTTGATATTCCGATTTTGAATTTTATTCAATTTTGGGGGGTAGTGGTGGTGGTGTTTAGCGATGAAAGGAGGGGGAGAACAAGGAAAGGTAATCTCACAAACTTAGAAGATAACAGAGGTAAATCTTCATTCCACTCGCAGGAAATTGAAAGCTGAGGTCCATGTGCATGACTAATGAATGACCCAAGCAACTGGAAGTTAGGCAAACCCTCTTACAGTGTTAGTAGAGGCATTAGACAGCAGATAACAGAGCAAGCTCGTGATACATATCGAGGAGGAGGAGTCATTCCAGAAGCAATTCCCCGACTTCTTACCAACTCAAAGTACTCCCTGGAACCAATAAATACTGCTGCAGCAAGTCCCAAAGTAAAAACCCATCCTCCAGCCAAGACCACTCCTCCAGCAGAAACTCCAATCCCAAGTCCAAACATAACCCTGTTCTTCAACTGACTTGCTTTCTTTTGGCGTTCTGAATCTAAATCATCCTCCGAAGACATTTGACTGCCTCCATTAACTTCCTACAACACATCCATCTCGGTGATCCAGTAGAAATTGTCTGAACAACATACAGGGAATCATTCAACTACAACACAGAACATATGAAGCAAAATATTTCTAATACGTGGCTAATTACAACGAGAAAACTCATTGTCCTATTTCTCCATGGGCAGGGAACTCACAGTGACCATTTATGATAGCCTAGTCCATAAAATAAGAGATATCACAAGACATAAAAAAAAAATGAAATGCATATATTCATCGATTCGCTTTGAATTCCTAGAAAACAAGTTCATCGATTCAACAAAGACGGAGTTTACATCCCATTGTTCTTTTTAACTCCCAATGACATTGTTTTATGCATAAGCTGAACTTGACACTACCGAAACACTAGCATTCGGATAACTTCAAAATGCATCACAACTAACCCAATTTCCGCAATTCACATACAAATTAAAAAAAAAAAAAAAAAAGGAAAAAGGAAACAAAAGTTATAGAAAAGCTTAAGAGACTACCTCATCGCTCACTTCAACGCTTTGAATTTGCTCCGGCTGCTCCGCTCTAGCCACGACAGTGGTCAATCGCCGTCTACTGTACTGAATGACCATAAAACCCCTCGCAAATTTGGTTCGGCCATTGCTGCAATTCAGCTGAAACTTGTGAGCTGTTGGCCAAAGGCGCAAGCGAGAGATAGGGCGGGAAGAACGTATTGAGGTGAGATTGAAAGGAATTGTATTGAATTCCACGATTTGAACCGCCATTGAAGATATTGAGATCTATTTAGGAGCTCCAATTTAAGCACATAGCTCCTTGAGGTTCTTTCTCCAGCGGATGAGAAAAGTCGATGAGAACAGAAATGAAAACAATTTCACTCTATTAAAGAATTAAGTTAGTCTATATAAGTTTTTAATTAATAAAAACATACTGTATATATTTATTGTTATTTAAATCATAAATATTGTTAATAAAATGATTTTTTCGTATGAAACATATACTAATATTACTAATATAGACATTTTTACTAACAAAGTAGGTGCATCTGTAGATAATTTACTCTGAGATCGCATCTCTACAGGCTTTTTGTTGATTTTAAAATAATATCACATATTTAAATTTGAAAAGATCATGTCTTTAACTACAAGTTAATGGTTAGTAACGCGAATTTCATGTACTTGCGTACATTAAATGCACGGCATATGATATTTATCTTTAGATATATCAACTCTTTCCGTTCCGAGTTCAACATCCGGCAGACCCAAATATAAGTTTTAATAGGAAAGTTAATAAAGTATGAGAGATGGTGATTAAAAGACTAATATGATGTACATTTTTTATTTAAGAGAGGAAAAGTGATATTGAGATGTTCAAAAATGAAACTTGGGAAGTTGAATCCGAGACCGAGTAAAGTACTCCCTCAATTCCATTAGAAACATTCTATTTTTCCATTTTGGGCGTTTCATTAAAAACTTTCCACCTTTTATGTAAACCCACTATCTCCATCATTAATATTTTAATCACTATCTTTCGAGTAAGTCTCCTAAGAGGCCGTCTCTCATGAGACTTTGTGCTCTCTTTCTTACTTTTTACTATACACTTATTACTTTATCTATATAAACCATTTTTTAATCAAACTTTTTAAAAATTGTGCAAAAATTAAATAGCAAAAGATCTATGGAACGGAGGGAGTATTAAATTGGTCCCAGACACTATTCTGAAGTTCATAAACATCTTTTCCCCTAAAACATGTAACCAAGGTTGGTTTTGTGAGACAAAATTATGAAGTTAACATGGCGGGAAAAACAAGACAACGCGATGTGATTGGCAATTTTAAATGTGATATTATTCATTGTTAACCAATAACCAATAACCACAAAGCATAGTTTGTAACGGTGCATTTAATTTATTGCCGATGAGTTATTAAGCTTAAGAGAGAAGCAACTATCTGCCCAGCTGAAACCTACAATTTGTGCAGAAACAGAGAGATGGATGCAATTTGGTGCCAACTCCGAGTAGCAAGCCAAGAAGCAGAGTAAATCCTTTGACATTTACAATGTTCTTTCACGTCTCACCAAATTTAACCCAACCAAGTAAAAACACACTTGAAAACTGAACCACAGAGAAAGCATACGAGATGTTCCGTAAAAGACTACTCCATATCTTAACTTACAAAAGTGATGGATGGGGTGTTAAAGCAATTAGTCACACAATTGAATAATGCACTTCCAGCAATTACAAAAATCACCAACTTAGTTCAGGCATATATGTTTTCTACTGTCAAGCAAACAGCTAAACCGTGGACACGAGGATATTCTTCTTCGATGTCCTAAATTTTAACAAGCTCCGAGATATCTAAAGCACGACCATCGGACTGTTTTGAATATCATGTCCTCTTCAAAAGATAACCCAGGAGCATGCCGATCAACCCAACAATGATCACGTACATGAATGGAATACCACCACTGCTTCTGTTACCTTGACGCCTCAATAGCTCCTGCATAAATGAATAAATTGTGAAATTTGGCCGACTCAAATGTGCCGTTTTAAAAGCATACAAACCATAGTTATCAACAATGGAACCCTTCCATTAAAGTCATCGACCTTGCTGAAGAGGGTGAGTAACAGGGTGTATTCATAATTTATGAGGATAAATGCTCCACAAGGATAACCAGAAAACTAATCGACTGCTGATATTTTATGCAGAAAACCAATTTCAACTGCATGAATTCAATGTTTCATTGTTATGCTTAAGCTTCCGTATTTTCTTGGATCTGACAGCCAAGAGAATCCTTGATATTAGTATTAAACATTACAAGTGGATGAGAAGGAAAAAGAATGTATTCAGATCTAGCAAGGGTCTGGTATCTGTGCATTGCTAGGAAAGCAATGAACGTAAATCTTATACAACAGCAGGTAAACGCCAAACCACCCTTTCATGGTTCCCAAAAGGAAACATTGTCACTTGAGAATCATGTAAGCTGCCATACGACTACCATAAGTTTTTTTCTATATCCAATAGGATCGTGGGGTTGAAACAAAGTAGTTCTTTAAGCTTCGTTACAAGGATGATTGGTTATTAGTACTTTGGAATTTAGGATGAGGTCTGTGGATTCGACAATAGATACTAAGGAATATATAGTTTGTAAGTATGACTATATGACACTAAGGATTTTTATGAAGAGTCAATAAACTGTGCTGCGAGGTAATACATTCAACGGACTACCAAAGCAAGCAGACTAGTTAAGAATCAAATCAAGTTGAATCTGGATATTAAGCAGGAATTCCAAGATAGAAAAACAATATTTCTTGAGATCATAATAATCACAATTGGCAGAACCGTTGGATAGCGGGAGAAAAGCATAAACAAATAGTTGTTCTTCGTTTCCTACCATCTTCGGTCGTCGACTTTATTTTCTTTTATAAGTTGTTTTTGGGTGGGGAGAGGATGCATTACTGTAGTTGTTGCAATGTTACTCTAGGAAGAAGTTATTAACATAACAGAGTCACAAGGATATAGCATGTTCCTACCAGTTCGTGCTGAAGCTTGTTATTTTGCTGAAGAGCAGATCGCTTCTCCTCATTCAGCTTCGAGATCAAGGCCTTAACCTAGATTGAAACAAATACAAAAGTATCAATAGAAAAGAACAGCTCCTGGGGTCAACAGAAGAATCCAACATCATATATGCAGCACAACTTTTTTTCATAACATTTTAGAACCTTTACAATTAATATATACAATTATACAAGCACATTTTTATCGGCCTACCAGTGATTATATGTGTATGGTTTCTATGTGCCTTTTAGGATATAAGAATAACTCCTAACAGAATCAGAATCTAAGATGTTCCCCTGATGACCTTGCACTATTAACTATTTTGTATACTAGCTAGAAATAATTACTACTTCTACTTCACAACTACTCACTATATATTTTGTCTCCTGAAGTGGAAAAGAATCTAGCACCCAGTGATGAGGATAATAAATAAAACCCCAAAACAAAAGACAATCTGTACACCTGCATGAGAACAGGACATGAAAAAACCAGTAATCACTAGGGTCGAAAGGATCATGAAAAATGTCTGAACAACATTAAAAAAACAGACAACTAACACCAAGTAAAACTGATGATATGGACAACATAAGACGCAAAATCCTTTTATGTAAATAGCTACAGACAAGAAACATAGAGAAAATTGAAATAGGGTATAAACCTCTGATGAGCTTTCCTGTGGTTCAGCATATGATTTTGACATCTGCATAGTCATGAAAGAAAGAAATGACTCTAAATTGATTGATCAACCACTAGAAAACACAAGTTTTAGCAGTTAAGACAAATTGTTGTCACACCTAAACTCAAGATTCATAAACTCACCAAAAATTCAGAATTCTGATTCACAGTCCCATTGTCCGAGATAGAAGCCCTTGGAGATGAGCCTTCCTCCGACCCCTCCCGAACTGGTGAAGGGGGTTGCTGGGGTGAAACATATGCAACTCTCAATTTGCATTCATCAACTTGATTTCCCGACTCCTTGTTGAACTAATAAACCAATGGAACATGTTAGATTATGCGTATTCCCACTTACGCCCAACTTGGAAAATTAATCAGTGAATACTTGGAATGCATCAAAAAGTTACCATTTCTGCAGTTATTTCCTTTGGAGTGACTCCGGGGCTGACAACGACACTCTGAAGGAGAAACTTATCCCGACAAACCATGTCCGACGGAGCCTCCTTCTGAGCTTGCATCGTAACTGAAAAAAGCCAAGAAACTCATAAACAACACAATCCAAATGCAATCCAGGATATCTTATTTATCAAACCCCACCTTCAACAACTCCAATTCATTGATCTCTTACTCTAAAACGGTAAAACACAAAATTCACCTAAAATTTAAAGACATACTATCTACATCTATAAATAGAAAGCAACAAAGAAACAGACCTACGACATCACATGTAGAGTGAGGCGACACAACGCCAGTATTCGGCCTCACGCAATACTTCTTCGGATTCGTCGTCTTGACCTGAAAGACAAAGCATTAATCACAAAACCAGATTTTCTCCATAACCAAAGCTCAGAGAGAATATTCAGTATTCACAATTGAAAAAGACCCAAACTTTGATTAATATTATATATACCTTAAAGGCAACATGATTATCCGATTTGTTCGTCAATTGCATGGAACATGAGATCTGCTTCTTCAATTCGACTTTCAAAACAAGCACACCGCGAAATCAGAACAAAATCATACCACCAGATCAAATTACAAATAAAAAAATCTGAAATTAACAGAACACAGAGATGAAAATGGCTGAAACTCACATGGGAAATGAAGCTCGATAGGGTCGATTTGGAGGAGGTCACCGGAACTCATCTTTCAACGGTGATCGCCGCTGGTTAATCGACGACGGAGAATTGGAAAGTTCCGTTAGAGAGAGAAAATGGAAATGGAGCGATAAATCAAAATGACAGAGAGAGAAAGGGAAGTGTGTTTTTTAGAAATTCTTATGTCGCGTTTGTGATTTGCGCTTTTGAGATGAGATGTTGTTCGTGCAAAGCCAATTGTTTTGCTGTCAAATTAGGTGGTAGCTTAGCTGTTTCAACAAAGGGTCTTTATGAAGCTTTTAATTCTTACCACTTGAATATTTAAAATTACTACTTTTAGGTCTAAGAATGGGTTCACAATTTTTTTTAATTTTGCTTTGGTAGTATTCTTGTTTACGGTACAACACTACAACATTTTTATTATGAGTGAAATTCGAAAAGTTTTAAACTTTTAACGGGTTAAGATACCTTCATAAAATGATGTTCCATCATATTATTACATAGTTCTACAAAATGGCAATGTAAATACGATTGGTTATAACATCAGTTTGAAAATTTGGAGCAATGCTTGAAAATTAGAACTTGCTCTCAGCTTTTTTAAAAGATGTTCATTAAATCCCTTTCCCTTTATATTGTTGATCAATTAATTAACAAAAATACATGTTTTGGTTAACAAATTGATTTTCTCTTGTCATGTTTTGTTTATCAAATTCCTTCTTTTTCTTGCAAGACCCTTTTGAACCACTATGGTCTAAAAAGATGAAAAGGTGAGGAGTTATATGATAGGTTCATTCTTTTTGGCCTGGAGAGTTCAATATTTTCTCCTTTACAAAAGTGGCTCAATTTACTGGTGATCGAGAAATTCTAAATTCCTCCTCATTTTTTAGCCTCTTCAATTATGTTTAATGTCATGAAATAGGACTCGAAGTGGGGATGTCACGAAATGAGATACGAAGTGGGGCAGATGATCCGCCGACGGAGAATTTACAACTATCTCATGTTAGTATGCTTTGGTACAGAGGTCCAGAAGATAATTGGACCACTTTGACCCGGATCTATAAATGGCACATCTTCATTAGTATGTTATCATCAGCAAAACAGGATAGGACTGCATGTAGTATAATGGACGATTATAACAAGAAAACAACAAGATTCGACAAAGACAGCCATCACCAACACTGTAATATTTCTAATGTATTTTAGAGTTTTAAAACTTTTAAATCTTCCTGAGTGATTCGTATCTATTAAAACTTAGTCCATTTTCCCTTTATAAGTTAGGTGCCGATACATGCAATTCGTTTACGTAAAGGTACAGCTTTGAATTTTGTGAAAATGAAAAAAAGTGATTGTAGGAAAAATCAGTAATTTTAGTGCTCAAATAGAACTAATCAGGTCTTAGCCGATAACGACACAGAACTAAGAAGAGGAAAAACAACACACAAAGTTGGGAAAGATTAAAATTCATGGATCTAATTATGTACACTTTTAACTTTATATATCAACCATGATACAACACAATCAACTTTAGAGAAAGTTAACCAAATCATGTATGCTAGCTGTCTTCTTAGAAGAAGAAGGTAGCAAAAGCTTAGGATAAACATATATCTAACACGAAGGGATTCACGCTAAGAGCTCAATCAACGAGGAGAGAAAATCTCAAATCGAAGGGTAAACCCTAAGGGAGACATCAAGTCTTTGTGGTGTCCGGAATTCCATATTAGATGTGGATTTGTGGTGAATGTGGTGGTAGTAGGGAGGCAAAGATTGTGTTGCTGCAAGGAATTCAGGTTGAAGAATGCATGTCGTTGGGTTATCAAACATTCAAACTAGTTCAAAATTCTGATGCACAGTCCCATTGTCCGAGATAGAAGCCCTTGGAGATGTGCCTTACTCCGACTCCAACTCTGACCCCTCCTGAACTGGTGCAGGGGGTTGCAGGGGTGAAACATATGCAACACTCAATTTGCGTTGACCAACTTCATTTCCCCACTCCTTGCTGAACTAATTAACCAATGGAGCATGTTAGATCATTCATATTTCCACTTATGCCTCAAATTGCAAAATTAATCAGCGAATACTTGGAATGCATCACAAAAGTTACCATTTCCGCAGTAATATACTTTCCAGATACTCCAGGTTCGACAACGGTACTCTGAATGAGAAACTTATCCTGGCAAACCATGTCCGAGGGAGTCTCCTCTTGAGCTTCCATCGTAACTGAAAAAACCAGAAAAGTTCTTAATGAACACAATCCAAATGCAATCCAGAAGATCTTTTTTTTTTTTTATCAAACACCACCTTCAAGAACTGTATCTCATTCATCTCTTACTTGAAAAACACAAAATTCGCCTAAAATTTAAAGACATATAGTACCTACATCTATAAGTAGAAAGAAACAGACCTACAACATCACATGTAGAGTGAGGCAACACAACAGCCTTATTTGGCCGCACTATATACTTATCCGGATGTGTCGTCATGACCTGAAAACAAAGCATTAATCCCGAAACCAGACTTTCTCCATAACCACAGCTCAGAAGAAATCATTCACAATTCAAAAAGACCCAAACTTCCATTATTATATTATACCTTAAAGGCAACATGATTCACCAATTTGTTCGTCAATCGCATGGAACATGGGATCTGCTCCTCCAATTCGACTTTCAAAACAAACACACTGCGGGATCAGCACAAAATCATACCAACATATCGCAGTATCAAATAACAAAAAAATCTCTAATTTACTTAACACACAAATAAAAATGGCATAAACTCACATGGAAACTGAAGCACAATACGATCGATATGGAGTTGGTCGCCGCAGCTCATCTTTCAAAGGTGATCACGGAAGGTTAATCAACGATGGAGAATTGGATAATTCCGTTAGAGGGAGAAAATGGAAATGGAGCGATAAATCAAAATGACAGACATAGAAAGTGAAGTGTGTGTTTTAGAAGTTGTGAAAAACTCTTTTTAAAGGTCGCTAAGGCTTAATTCGGCACGGTCTCTCTCTCTCTCTCTCACAACCCTACAAACACTATAGAACTTTAACTCCGTCACAAACGCCATTATCTTTGACTAACATTTAACTCAATTATTATTCATCTAATAATCTTTCTTTTTCTTTAACTCACCATGTAACTCAACACCAAATCGTCACTGTGTTTTTCTTTTCTTAAACATATGTTTCTATGATTTGTGCGTTTTGAGATGTCGTTCATGCAAAGCCATTTAGGTGGTAGCTTATATGTTTAGTCAAAGGGTCTTTATGAAGCTTTTCATTTTACCACTTAATTACTATTTACTGTTTTTAGGTGAACAATGAGTTTATTGCCAAAATAGCCTTCTGGAGTATATCCCAATTTAACCTTCTAGGGAGAAATAATTCCATTTGTAACCTTGTTATGCCTCATGGACATCCATGTGGATTTTATTTATTTATTAGTTTAGTTTATCTATTTTGTACTCATTTTGGAAAATTTGCAGACTATAGCCAATTAGCCGTATTAATTTAAAGAGTTATACGTGAAGTACCTCAATTTCACCCCAAAAAAAAATCAAAAAAGTCTTTTCATATATAACCTGTATGCTAAACAATATTTCAGTTACATGTACTAAAACCAATATACTCCCTCCGTTCTATTAAGAACTTCCTAAAACCTTACGTTCTTTAGTATTTAGAAAAACTAATAAATAAATAGATTATGAGGGGTATTATATTGATAACGGTGTAAGTGGATGATAAAACATAAGAGAGTGGATAAAGTAGTGAAAAGGTATGAAAGAGGAAGAATAAATAATTGATGAGGGTAAATTTTTTTCCAACTTTTCTATTATCGGCTATAAAGTTTTTAATAGAATGCAAAAAAGATGGAAAGTGGGTAAGTTTTTCATTGAACGGAGGGAGTATATTTACTAATGGCATACAATCATGCTTGATCTTGGCAACAATATATTAGTTCTCATGGAAATAATTCATTTTTAAGTTTTAACTATAATCTATTACTACATCATATGAAAATTGATATAAAAATATAAAACTACCTGATCGCGATCTTATTTCATTATATTCAAATATAAAACTTGACTAAAATAAAACAGTTCATTTACGATTTATATAGAATCCGTTGAAAAGTAACATTGGATCTGGATTGACATACCTTCATTTTGTCTCTATATTTAAACCTAAGACGACATAATTCATTTTTACCAGATACTCCTATAATTAGATATATGGTATACTTATTATTTGTAAAATCTTGTGGTAGACGTTCTATTTTATTTTATTTTATTTTTTTACTCAAAGAAAGAAGAACTAAATCCCTTGAGAAGAGAATATAATTAGACGTGAATATAAGAGCTGACATACAATAAATTAATTACTTTTTAATAAAACGTAATGTCTCCGTCTAGGTAAAACACCAATATTTTCTTAAAAATGACCAGTTACGACAAATCGTTGTCACAACTGAACTCAAGATTCAAATACTCACCGCATATGTCACTCTCAATTTGCATTCATCAACTTGATTTCCCGACTCCTTGTTGAACTAATAAACCAATGGAGCATGTTAGATTATTCGTATTCCCACTTACACCCAAATTTTCAAAATTTATAAGTCAATACTTGGTATGCATAACAAAGATACCATTTCTGCAGTAATATCCTCTGGAGTGACTCCGGGATTGACAACGACACTCTTAAGGAGAAACTTATCCCCGCAAATCATGTCCGACGGAGCCTCCTTTGGAGCTTGCATCGTAACTGAAAAAACCCAAAAAAACTCATAATCAACACAATCCAAATGCAATCCAGGATATCTTATTTATCAAGCCCCACGTTCAACAACTCCAATTCATTGATCTCTTACTCGAAAACGGTAAAACACAAAATTCACCTAAAATTTAAAGACATACTACCTACACCTATAAATAGAAAGCAACAAAGAAACAGACCTACAACATCACATGTAGAGTCAGGCAACACAACGCCCTTATTCGGCCGCACATTATACTTTTTCGGATTTGTCGTCATGACCTGAAAGAGTATTAATCCCAAAACCAGAGTTTCTCCATAACCATAGGTCAGAAAATAAATTCACAATTAAAAAAGACCCAAATTTTTATTAATATTATTATACCTTAAAGGCAACATAATGTTCTGATTTGTTCGTCAATCGCATGGAACAGGAGGTCTGCTTCCACAATTCGACTTTGAAAACAAATACGCCGCGAATCAGAACCGAATCAGATCACACAGTATCAAATTACAAAAACAAAATCTATATATAATTGAAGAGGCTTTAAACTCACATGGAAATTGAAGCTCGATAGGGTCGATTTGGAGAAGGTCAACGAGACTCATCTTCAACGGTGATCGCTGATTGGTCTGCTTACACTTATGTCGTCGCGTTTTGTGATTTTCCTTTTGTTTTGAGATGTCGTTTGTGCAAAGTCAACTGTAGAAATTAGAATTATGAACCCCGCTTTTAATGCTACTACCAATTGAATATTAAAAAGCACCCTTTTTATGTGTGTAACTGTGGATTCAAACAATTAAGACCAATCACAGATCCACTAGCCAAGAATCTCACTGTTTAATTGTAACGCCTCACTTGCAGTAACCGCTTTAGATAACTAATAAATAAATTATAAAATTATAATTATAATAAGTCATCAAATACTTACTCCTTTTACTCTTCTTTTGTCCATATTTCCTCAGGTGCATCACTTTAGGAGAGTTTGTTGATTATTGGAGAAGCTAGGATAAATCCGACTTGTTGGAGATTAGTTTATGGATGTAAGTTATCAAGATGGACCCACATTGAGGTGTAAAGAATGCTGAAAATATCAGGTATAGTACATGGCTTTTCACTTCTTGGGTTTTAGTCCGTTCCTGCAACTTCTGACAGATAAGAGATGGTCTGGTAGGAAGGTGCGGTAGTCTGTTGAGCCATGGAGCAGGAGGTGCTTGAGCGGCGTCATGTGGTATCAGAGCATTAGGTCGATGTACTCGAAATTTGTGGTTTTAGTGCTCTGAGAACCTTAAGTATGTTATATCAAGCCATGTTTAAGATTGAAGAATTTGTTTACGTGATAGTCTTGGGAACTAATGAAATGATTACTATCATTTCTAATGATATTTTTCCGGAAATTCTGAATAATGAATGCCATATCCAAGTATCTTGGGATGCTACTGCTTCTAAAATAAGGGTAGGCTTTTTGCTTCTGTCTTGAAATTGAGCGTGCCACGCCTTGGGACAGTTCTTCCATGTCCAGTGCATATAGTCGATACTCCCAAGCATGCCCACAAATCCTCTTGCAGCGTTGATTGCCAGAATCCTTCGAACATCGGCTTCATTGGCCCTCCGCATATATGTTGGACCAAACTCAGCCACCACAGCGTCACAAAAATGCGAAAGACACTCGAGAGCCGTGCTTTCACCAAGTCGGCAATACTCGTCAACCGAAATGTGAAGCCATAAGCTAGCATGCAACGATCATGCGTACATTTTTATAGTGTGGTTAACCCCGGTCAGCTAAGAGCATCTGGCTTGCACACAAAGTAATCATCTTGACGCACCACACCAGCAATCACCCGTTCGAACAACGGCCTCTCCATTCTGAATCTCCGTCGAAGTTTATCTGCATATGGTGGGTTAACCCCGAAGTAGACTTCCTCCAATTGTTCGCCACGCTCTTCTCGACTTCTGTCAATGTAAGCACGCTTCTTCTTAGGCCGTCGTGGCTCGTCCGGTTGTTGTTGTTGCTGGAATTGTTGTATCATATTTGGTACATTTTGTATTACCATGCTTTGGATTTGTGCGAAAGGATTGGATGAAGAAGAACCAAGCAAGCTTTCATCATCAGATGATGAATTGGACATGATTATCTTTGGAAAATTGAAGTAGATAGAGTGTTTTCTGTTTAGTTAAGATAATGGAAGAAGGGATGAATGCAAGTAGTTTGTTGTGTCTGAAAATGTGTTCTATGGTCTAAGTAAATAATTTAATAAAATCATATAATCAAAATTTAATTACTAAATTTTCATTATATAATTTTAATAATTTATTTATTAATATCGTTTAAGATTAAATTGTGGTCAAACGCGGAGACAGTTGACCGCATAATAGTAAAATGTAACACTTTTTCTGAAATTGAGGGAGTATTGTTTATGTTGAATCACCCGATATTCACATGTAGCGTAGTTGATAACACATAAAATATTCAATGAAAATATAAAATATTCAATTATAAAATTTAAAACACTGTATTTATACTTAACAACAACGCACTCACTATTTTCTGCAATTTAGTGGGTTTTTTTTTTTTTTTTAACTTCCTTACTATGAGAATTGCATACATGGTTCAAAAGTTTTGAGGGCTGACCTACGTATGCACTGCCACTTTTGGATGATATGTCATGTTTAGTTTTAAATTTTCACTTTACATGTATTGACTATGAATTTTGACTTAATTTGCATTTTTTTTTTTTTTGATGTAACACTCAGTTAACTTAATAGAACCTAGCACCTCAACGCCACCGCCTCCCGTCAAAGTTCAAAAATAATTTAGAAAAAGGGGAAAAGGGAAAAAAAATTGGGTGCAAGAAACACAACCACCTATACATTAAGGCAAAAGAAGAAATCTAGGAGCAAAAACAGATTGAAACGGAAAAAAGCACATAAGTGGGGGAAAAAAGAGAAATTATGTTTGTAGATTAATAATTTTTATATGTGGGGGAACATACAACCCTTTAGAGTTTTTCGGAACCTACCATGTTAATTACGTTATACATTTTTTTCTTTAATTGGTTCAAGTCAGTTGCTAATTAACGGGTCGGGTACAGATAGAATACCCGATATAAAATTCATTTTATAAAACCGTAGGGTCCTAAATGGGTTCGGGATGGGTTGGATCCTACCCATTTAAAAGAATAACAAT
The DNA here is from genome assembly GCA_026545765.1 of Plantago major. Lineage (NCBI taxonomy): Eukaryota > Viridiplantae > Streptophyta > Magnoliopsida > Lamiales > Plantaginaceae > Plantago > Plantago major. The sequence continues at coordinate 17,112,063 of CM048840.1, read as the reverse complement.
CATGGTGAGTTGTATTTTACATTTTCTATAGGTACCATAAAAAGACTTAAAGGATTCAGTATTTGATAAAGAAGAACTACCCACCGACACCACGACCAGCGTTGTTTACAAGGAAGTTTGACTATTTTATTTTTTCGATTAATTCATTATATTCTCTCCTTTCTATTTAAATAAGAGAAAAAAAGTACTCTAGATCGAGACACTGTCAGTTTTGGGTGAGCGAGCTTGGTAGTCTGATAAGTCTATACTTGATTAATCAACCATGAAATTAGGAACTTAGGAACTCTGACCCAACAATGGGATAACCAATTAAGTTTTATTAATTAGCACAAGTCTGCTAAAATGTTTTTTACAATCAAATGTTTACGACCTAAAAAAGTAAAATTTTGATATCAATAAATATGACAACTACTATCTGTTTTACAATATTAAATTTGCCTATACACAAAACATTCATCATTTATCTCCATCTAATGTCCGGAATAAAGAAAATTCAATTTGCCTTATTTCTTTTTTCTGATTTGTTTTTTAAGGTTTCAATCGGTGTTTCTTCAAATGTGGAGGATGGTCTAAGTATAAAAAAGTAGGAAAAATACTAAATAATACTATCCTTATTTAAGTCATAGTTATCATGAAAATAAGTTTGAGTATACATCTCCAACAAATTAAAACCTCTCGGTATAATGGATACATGTTGATGGAACGGATTATATACTCTTAGGACAACTACTAAACTCATCCAAACTTGCAAGAATGAAACTCATACAACCTTATCATGTTTTAATGTGAGCGAACGTTTTAAGATGTATTAGTTTGTATTCTATGGGTGAAGTTTGATATATCTTCGTGTTCGCGTGTACCATCAAACCTTAGTTAGAAAAGAATCAGTATACAATAAGATTGTAAATTACACACCATATGTGTATACCGAAACGCAACATTTTATTGTTGAGTTACTAAAAAGTACTTTTTTTTTTTTTTTAAAATATGTTGGAGGTGTGGGTGCCAAAAAAAAAACCACCATAACGAGTGAAATTATCTTTGTAATTGTTTGGGAGACCAAATATCATCCCGGGGTTGTTGGGAACCTACCCTATTAATTGTGGTTTACACTTTTTTATTTTTGCTCGGGTTTGAGGGATACGTATTTTTTAAAGTACGTATCACTTAGTAATTTACGGGTATGTACAACTAGGGGACTTGATATAGACGCATTTTGGGTGATTCCAAAAGAAAATCAGTGCGGGCTCCGATCCAAAGTGGACAATATCATACCAGCAGACGTGTGTGGACCGCTCATGAGTAACATCCCCAGTCCAATGGGTGGTTCCTCGACCCGTTTAGTGATAGGGCAGTTACAAGGGGTATCAGAGCGGAACTATCTGGAATTGCAGGAACTAAGTGTCATGTGGGGCAAAGTGCTACATTGTATGGGTGGTGAGAGCCCCCTCTTGAGCCCGTAGGGGTCATCTTAGAATCATGCACGCAAGGTTGGTCTCGGTACATATTGTGACCATCTAAAGCTCGACGAGGACGTCGATCGATGATTTAAGGAGGGCTGATTATAACATCCCACATGCATGGGATAAAACGGGTGGGATAAATCGTATATATGTAGACCACTACTCTCATATGGAATGATACGTTTTAGGTGATTGCAAAATTAAATCTGTGCAAGCTCCGGCCCAAAGCGGACAATATCATACTACCGAGACGTGTATGGGGTCAGTCATGACATAACCGGTCCATTTGGTCAGTCTCTACCCATTAGTGGTCGGGTCGTTACGTAAAATATATGTTATCAACCCGTCTGGTCCTGTACGGGTTCGGGTTAGATCATACCTCTTTAAAAGCATATAAGTTATGGTGAATCGCATTTACATTTTCTATTTTAATTTATTATGGATTCCCTTTCTATTTATGATTAAAAGTAAACTATATACCGTGGCATAGTTATCTTTAACATTTATGATTGTTTAATCATTTAGACTCGTTTCTTCAATGAAATTTATCGAATCAATGCATGACCGAGCATGCATGACAAATTGCTGGCAGTATTTCCTATTTTGAGGGGCCCAATTTTAAATTTGAGGTTATATATAAATCTGTTTCCATATAATAACGAAGCATTAAAATCTCTTTCTCGAAGTGGTAAAGTTGATATCTAACTTACAAAAGGTCTCGTGTTCGTTCAATTCATATGGTGTAAATTCTTTTATTTTTCATATATTGAATATTTTTTCGTCCATTCTAATCAATATTTTTTATTATTAAGGGGGCCAAATTGAAATTTTTATGCGTATCCTAAATCTCTATTGAATCGAATCGAATCAGTAGTATAAAATATAACTAAGCAGAATTGAACTGAACTGAATGAGTTTTCAGTTGAAGAGAACAGACACTTACTAATATTTACTATGAAATAGGGTACGAAACGGGGCAGACCATCCGGCTGACTGAAAATGTATATCTCCCGTTAATATGCTTTTTTACACAGGCCAAAAAGATGATTGGACAGCTTTGACCCGACTCTGGAAATGGCTCATCTTCATTATGTTATCATCACTAAAACAGAGATAGGACTGTATAATATAATGGACGAACATTACGAGAAAACAAGAAGATTAGACAAAAACAATCATCAACAACACATAGTAATATTTACTCTATATTAGAGGTTTACCAGAACCTGTGAAACATATTCAACTTCCAATTCGTATTCATCAACCCCACTCCGTGCTGAACTTGTGCCCAAATTGCAAAATTAATCAGCGAATACTTTGGGAATGCATCACAAAGTTACCATTTCTCTAGTAATGTACTTTGGAGAGACTCCGGGATCAACAACAGTACTCTGAAGGAGAAACATATCCTGGCAAACCATGTCTGACGGAGCCTTCTTTATTTTGAGCTTGCATCGTAACTGAAAAAAATCCCAAAAAAATCAATCAACACAATCCATGATATCTTATTAATCTCTTATAAATCAAACCCCACCTTCAACAATTACACGAAAATGGTAAAACAAAAAATTCACCTAAAATTTAAGACATATATGCCTACATCTATAAATAGAAAGAAACAGACCTTCAATATCACATGTAGAGTGTGGCAATTCAATACAACACCATTATTCGGCCTCACATGATAATTCTTCGGATTCGTCGTCATAACCTGAAAGACAAACCCTTAATCCCAAAACCAGGCCTTCTCCATAAGGCCACCGCTCAAAAAGAATATGCGCAATTGAAAAAGACCCAAACTTCGATTAATATTATATATACCTTAAAGGCAACATGATTCACCAATTTGTTCGTCAATTGTATGGAACATGAGATCTGCTTCGCCAATACGACTTTCAAAACAAATACACCGCGAAATTAGAACAAAATCATGCCACCAAATCACACAGTATTAATCAAATTACCAAAAATATATATATATAGTTCATAGAACACACAGAAGAGAATGGCTGAAAGTCTGAAACTCACATGGGAACTGAAGCGTGTCGATAGGGTCGATTTGGAGGAGGTCACCGGAACTCATCTTCCAACGGTGATCGCCGATTGTTATGTTTTTGTCTTCTTACACTTATTTTAGTTTTTTTGTGATGTCGCTTGTACAAAGTCAACTGTTGAGTTATGAAGCTATTAATGCCACCACTTGAATATTTAAAATTACTATTTTTATGTGCAAGTGTGTCACTGTGGATTCAAACAATTTTCTCGTTTCCCAGCATTTACATTATCATTTTCTTTAGATTTTTTATACCTTGGAGACGAGTAGTAGACTGACTTATCAAAAGATCGAAAAAGGCCAATTACAAATCCACTACCCAAGAATCTCACTGTTTAATGGTCCAACCGGTCCGGTTTTGTGGTTAAATTGCCCTTTCATTAACCCAGGTATAAATAGAGGTTTATAACCGCGAATTCAGCAGTTTCTTCATCCCAATCTTTTCTAGTTCATTCTAGAGATATTCCAAACACTAGTTTCTTCCTTAGACCTTTTTTACTTGCTTTCATATTCAATAGTTGTTGTTTTTGCTCCAACGGTTGGATTCACGTCGTGTTCAGCTTCATTTCAAGTGTTATTTTGAGTTCATCAATGGCGGATTTGAATGATACAGTTGCTGCTGGTTCCCATCTTTATTCAAACTTGGCCGTATCGACAAATCATTCATCCATCAAGATAACTCAATGAGCAGTAGAAGATTGATCATTCACATTTTGCAAAAGAATAGTGTATGTGTCAAAATAATTTTCTTCACAGGAAAAACAAAAGAGTGAAGTCCGAGAACATGCACAAAATATCAGTTATGTGACAAGCCTTATCAAAGTAAAGTGTATATAATATTATTCTCTTGATATTTGATAAAAGTATATTGTGATCTACAGCAAGAACATAATTGTGGTCTTTTAACTTACAAATTCTACATGTGGGGCGTGCATTTGTTAAATTTACGCACCTCCTGGCAGTACAAGGAATGTCACTTTTCATCAATGATCTTAGGCAGAAGCAGTAGAATGGTCTTTATAAGCACGAGCAGTAAAACCAGCATACCAAGCCACTCGCATCAGCTGCACCCCAAGAACTAGCACCCAACCGCAAACCAATCCCCTAATTGTGTGAACTGTCCATGAAGGAGCAGCAAGCTCAACTCCGAGCTTCAGTCCCCGCATCAATTGCAACAACCGGTACGCCTCGTAAATTACTGGAGTAACTAGCCATACCGGTGACTCCCAGTGCCAGGTTAGCATCTCAGTGAGCAATTGTACACACAGAAGTAGAAAGTAAGGACCCAATAGGACTAAATATGAGATAAAGGGCAGATGAGGACTGAGGAACCCTTTTTGAGAACCAAAGAGTGTTGCTAATGGAAAAATAAAGCCAAGTATATTTGCAAACAAGTTCCAGAATCGATAACTCGAAGGAGGTTTACTGCTGATATTGGGAGTGTTATTTTTTAGACGAGCAGTAGAGTCTGCCATGAGGAGAAAGAGAGATGCTCCGATATTGAAAATGCAGTCAAGTCCTGTGAGAGCAAGAAGAGTGGCTATGTTGGGACCGATGAAGATTGATGATAATGGCAGCCATAAGGTGGGTACCACTCCCGTTGCTAAAAGAATTGCTGGACCGAGGAACCATAGAGGCCATTTAAAGTACTGGGACTGAGTAGCTGGCTGGTTTATTGCATCTGTGAGTTGTTCGGTGTTTGTTATTGACAATTCGGATGGTTCATCGGACGAAGCCATGGTTTCAAAGATGTTGCTAGTCTGACTAAGTGACTTGGTTTCCGCATCAGGAGCATATGTAGTTGGTGCAGGTTCCCATGAGGGCGTACTTGCATGACGAATATAGAGTGGCTTGGGAGTTCTATATGGAAATTTGCTTATGCCATTGCCAAGTAGATTGGGAGCTGTCTTAACCTTCAGGTGCTTATGTTGTGGAGAAGGAACAGAAACTACTTGAGTTCTGAATGCAGAATAAGTAGAGGACATCATCTGTAACTTCGTAAAATGCAGCTAACTGCTAAAAATACCTGAGAGCAGAGACGAGCAAATTTTCAGATAAAAATGTACAGACATCATTAAAAACCACAGAAATATAGTTTCTGGACCATAGAAGGTGCCCCACCAGAAATTTGAGTAGGTACAGGACCCCAGGAGACATAATATTGTACATCCAACTTTCAATGATTTTCCACTAGAAGACGCAAGAATCAGTTCGTCAAAAGGTTGTCCCATTAATCACTAAACAAACATTTCCCGAGATGCCACTTTTTGCTTCACCGGTATTGACACCATTTTAAGAAGAGCGCAACTATTATAGGTTCCAGAAATGCAAGACTGAGAAATACAGTATATCCCCTGGTTTGCTACATCAGATTATCAAAGAAAGCAAAATTTAAAGTCCTCGACAATTTCCAATACTTATCTCTTGCAGTGAATTTGCTCAGTAATCATTTTGAAGTACTCAAGAAAATGAATTTCTCGCTTGTAAGAGAAGAACGAGTCTAGAACGAAAAGAATATATGCAAACACATTATCAAGCTTAATAGAACCGTAAATCATTTCAACTTCCAGTATAATTTCAAGTTGCACCTGTAAGGCACAGAACGACACATTTTATTGAGGAAATAGCCAAAAGCAATCCAAAGACACATATCCAGATATTGAGAAACAAATCTCTAGCAGAGGGTATAAAATCCAAACACATTGTGAAGAACGATAAAAGAACAAGAAAACAACATAGCCGAGAGATTTACAATATTAACCATATGATCTTGCCTCGAACGCATTATAACCAACCCTTCTCCGGTTAAAATAAGTACGGCATAATCAAACCTTCCTTACAAATTAAGATGCAACTGAACCTTCTCTCTTTAGAAAATAAGATATGATCACACCTTCTCCCCTAGCTCCAGAACATAGGTACCGAAAGCCTAAACACATGCTTAGCACACTGATACAAACGCTAACTCAATTCCAATCGACCATTATTTAGCAAAACTCACCTATAGTTCATCGATACTCTTTCTAAAATCAGTTGCAGAACTTGGCCAAACATGTTGTCAAAATGAAAAGCCAACCTCAAGTGCAAATTAATTCGATCAAGTTGAATAAAGCTTGATTTTTAAACTATAGACAACAGGTAATTTTTCGATAAGCACAGTATCAAATTCATATAAACTAGAGTTAATTCCTTCATTTCCTAGCAACGTGATAATGAATAAGACCCGGAAATAAGATGAACACTGAGGAGAAAGTAGAACAGGAAACGAAACCATGAAATTGGTAATTGAATTGAAAGGGATTGATTACCTGAAGAATGATTGAGAGGAACAGATCGATTGTTTGAATTTGATGTAAAAACTCAAGAAATTGGATTCAATCAAGTCTCTCAACTATGGACGAGGGCTTCATTCACTATGCTCCAGACCAGACGACGCAGTTTCAGGACGTGTACTACTCCCTCAATGTTGTTTTTTTTTCACTTTTAATTTCCGCACTTATTTTTTCGGAATGGAGTGTTATTTGCCCGAATTATATAGTGTTGTGACTCTTCGAAATTAAGCATGTTTGTTGATTTATTATTAATTGTATTTTTACGGTTTATGTAAAACACAATGTTTTTAATAAAAATTATATAATGTTTATTGTTATAATGATAATATCGACCGTGTTTTTATCCTCTCTATAAAATACATTTACTCATCATTAATTAGTTGGAATTGCATGCTTATGAGGTGATCAATGATTTGATTTATTTGCCAAACAATAACCACTTCTAAATTGTACATTTCCAACTTGTATCTGACAGTATTCAATTAATTTTATAAGTTTTCTAACGAGATTGTGGGTCCAAGTATTTGTGACCATCTCCGACAGTGTTTGGATGAGTCCAAGTCGTTCGAAACTCAGTTGGGACTCTGTCGGAGTCCCACTCCCAAGTGAGTCCCAGCGGCTGGGACGAGTAGCAAAATCTGGGACTCACCCCAGCGAGTCCCAGAGTCCCAACTCTCTTTCTAGTTTTTATTTTTGAGTTTTTTTAATTTCTTTTCTTTTCATATTTTCATTAGTCCCTTCTTTATTCTTATTTTATTTGTTAGACTTATAGTTGCAAAAGTTGCAACTGCTACTGCTAGAAATGGTGCCGACTTAGAGAATGGATCTAGTTCAACTAAGTTACGACATTGAACCGGATCAACACGAGTCCATGTGCTTTTAAAGTTGTTCGGATCAACATGAGTCCACACACATCCGTGGTCCGAACCAATGAATTTAACTCCTACACTAGTTTAGCCAAGTTTACAAATGATCAAGCCTGAATTAACTTCAAACCTTAGTTTAAGGAAACTCCACCATACTCCATGAATATTCAGGCAGTAAATAGCTATCCTCTGAGGCATGAATACTTGAATAGCTATAACTCACATTCTCAATCATACCAAAAACACGAAAAATACTCTCATACTACGATATCTTCTTCACTTGCTAACTATGAACATTACATCAAGGCCTAAACAGATTATTGTTAGTGAAACAACACATTATTCCTCACGTTATTTGTATGGGAGAAAGATGTTGCAAGGACGACTGAATCATGTCCGAATCCGAAATATCTAGTGGTGGAAGAGAAAAGTGGCTATATGTAGAGCTGCCTTTCCTCATCTCTTGCATTGTCAAAAGAGCAGCCAATGTGTTCCTGAACACTCCTATTGGCGGTGCCACTGCCTCCTCTGACTGAAACTTTCCGGTGGCTCCCGCTAGAGGGAACACCAAGTCTATGGTTGTTTCACATTCCTTGACAAGTTTTGAGATTAAGTCAGTTGTGAAAAATGGTTGCTTTAGGACCTTTTCGATGAATGGTAGTCGTAAAACTCCACCGGTTCTCTTGTCGTATTTCTTCAGTATCTTGGCCAACCCTATGTAATTGACATTGCTGTAGTTCATTAGGAGAATCATTTCTCCATGGAAATTGATAATGTCTGCTCTAATCTTGGCCATTTCCTCTTTGTACTCAACATCTGATGGATGTGTAGCATTTGGTCCCAATGTATCAATCACTTTTTGTATTCGATGTGGCAATTCCTGCATCGGATAATACGATTAATTTTACTTATCATAGAGTGATGTACTGTATTTCACACGACTAGGTCCATAAGAGAAACTCATAGATTATTTAATTTAAGTCGATAATTTTATAAGTCCAATCCAAAACTTTAACTACCCAGTCCTAAAAGTGGGATAAGATGATAAGGCACCAAAAAAAAAGCTAAATACTATAGTACTCATGGAATTAGTAAGATATGATTTGATCAAGTACGTGGTGAGACAAAATTAATTATTCTCGTACATAAATATGGCCTACATGACTCACAAAAAAGCATATTCCTTCATTGATGCCTTTTCCAGTCAACAGAATTATAGAACTTCTCTAATGAGTGACTACACTATTGTTGAGAAAAATGACTATGACCAAGTCTCTTGCATTTTCAAAATCCACATCCGTTGATTCTAAATTTTAATTTTATCCGATTTTGTAAGCAGATAAGTCATATATTTTGTAACATTTTCGACAAATACCTATACAAGCTAAGTGAGTGATCAAACAGTATGCCTGTACATTTATCAATTCTTTCATGAGTCTTAATGCCAGTGAAGAAATTAAAAATGAACAACTCAAAGTTAATTACCTTGTGACGGATAATGAAATCCTCTTCTTGTTCCATGAAGAAAGCATTAAACTTCTCGATCTCATTGTTCAACAAGTAGACGAACTCGGCCTCCGTCTTGCCGAACTCAAGTGATCCAGTCGTCATGACAGGAGCCGACGCGATCAGCTTCACGAGCTTCTTTAACTCCTTGTACGACAAGTACTTATCGCACCAACCGGGCAAACTCTGCTCAATCTGTTGTTTCAATCTCTTCCCGAACTTCATCGAATCGACTAAATTACACCACGCTAATTACGGAATGTGGGACCAAAGAGTTTTCTAAAAGAATATAAGACTAGAGGCCATGAACAATTGTGAGAAGTGTGCGTAACGGGAGGAGTTGGTACTTGAGTTTAGAGGGTTTTAAAAGTAGAAAGATAGAATATTTTGACAGCATATGCTTCGTAAAGGCACAACAAAGATGACCTTTGAAGCAATAGAATTCTCATGGCATATTCTTTGATTTTACCATTTTCATATTGTTACCAAACTAGCTTCTTAATTCTATATGACAAATTAGGTGGTATTTAGTAGGAAATTGCTTAGAATTATAACCATTTTTTCCTTTTCCTTGACTTGTCACGACTCACGACCACTTTCTAAGTTCTTTTTACAATACGATAGTTCGGGCGTAATTAATTTTTTAAAACCATACCCCTAAATCTTTATGGACATCACATGTTAAAGCTTCAATGAAAGTTTGAAACACGCCACCCCTTGGATATGACTACCTAACTTGAACAAAAGGAAAATTTACGTATACACACCATACCATGTATAATGACGAAATTACAGATAAACCCATAATAAATTAATGTATAACATATGAACTCTCTGCCGTTAAAAAAAAGTAACGGGTAGTTGATCAAAGTTAACAGGGTGTAGATTTCGGAGATTTGGAAGAAATAAAGGAGTCCTGCTTAGCTTGATGTATTTAAGGAAAAAGATCAATGATTGGATTCTTTGAAGACAAGATATCGAACTGGACTATTGAAGATTTGATAAGCTTGGAAAGTAAAATATGAAAGATCTGTTCTTGGTTGAAGAACGATGTTATATATACAAGGTCGAGGACGATTTCAAAGTAACGAGACTAGAGTGAACACTTGCACTTTATTCTATCAAAGCTGTCGAGTTACTTTGTATTTTGCAAAACTGTGCTGCTGTTATTGGATAGAGATTGTTTCTCAATCATCTAGGTTAGACTAGATTATCAACAATAGATTAGGTGATATTGTTCTGTTTGTTTTAGCTTTGAAGTTCAAGGTTTCGACTTGTGAAATCTTGAATATTGTTTTGATAAATTCACTAATCAATATAGTGGATATTTGCCTTTCGCTCGGCTGGTATATTATACCAGCTAAGAAAAATAACTCTTTTGGTGACTAGACAGATACACAGATAAGGATAGTGAGGGTCGGACCTCTTCACTTCCTGTGTAGATCTTTTGGTTATTGTCTTGGTGAAGCATTCTCCCAGAGACGTACTTCAAGACAGTGACCACGTATTGTCTTTTAGGGACGGACCAGAACTTCGACTTATCCTGGGAGGCGTTGTAAGTCGTCCTAATCTGGTCAGTTCGGAGGACGGACTTAAAGGTACATATCAAATATTTATCATGCCGAGTGAAAGTTTATTTGAGTTCTCGGGTCGTTTGTGATCAGAAATCTTACATTTCTTGTCAATTACACTTTTACATGGATTTGGAAGAAATGTAAAAAAATGAGGAACTGAAAGTGTAGCGCCCTGAATTTTTAAAAGACGAACTAAGAAAAATAAAAAACTTGCGCTAGTTCGTGTGCTTGTAAAATTGACGAACTTGACTTGTAAAAAATTTAAAACGTAGTTCGACGGCTCGAGCGTCTAAAGACTTGACATGAAAATTCATGAAAATAATTCTTGAACTTGTAAAATATGTAGTGGAACTTTTAATTGTAAAAGCTTGAATACAAAGTTTATAAATCATGAGACTGAAATGATAAAGGCGCTTCTGGTAAAGATCACAGCTCCGGCAACGCTCGCCACTCCGATCAGATTGGCTTCAAACCTAAAATTGATAATTTTAGCAAGGGTCAGTCATGACCACTTGACTGAGCAAATTCCATGCACGTGCCATGACTTAAGGTTCTATCTTCAAGTCTTTTAAATCTTTTAGTCTTGCTTAATGCAATGCAACCTTATGACCTAACTTGACCTGACTCTTAACACTTGAACTTGAACTTCTTGAAAAGCATTTTTAAACTTTACTCTTAAACATAACTTGAAAATTAACTTGATCGTGAGCTCATTTGGCATCGTAAGGTACACATCCCCAGTCGATGGTGACCGCTTAACATGGATAGCCACAATTTACTAGTTGCTTAGCCGATGGTGACCGCTTAACTTGAATAGCCACGATTTGCCAGTTGCCTAGTCGATGGTGACCGCTTAACATGAATAGCCACGATTTGCTAGTTGCCTAGCCGATGGTGACCGCTTAACTTGGTTGGCCACGATTTGCTATGGAGACCCTACTAGCCCATTCTTGACATGACTTGAAAATCTTTATTGACTTAGATTCTTATTAACGTGAATGCATGCTCTTAGACTCTAAACTCATGAATGCATATGGTTCTAGTGTGTGAAGAAGCATATAACATAAACGCATATTAGCAAGTTTAAACATAAATCATGCCATATGTCTTTGAAAAAACATAAACATCGCAGTGAGTGACATGCTATAAGAACAACAAAGGATTAACCAAGACATAATCATGGCACATATATATATCAAGTTATCAACAGAAACTAGAATTATCAAGGTACTTCTCATATACATATATCATTAATATGTGCATCAGTATATAGCATACTTGAAAGGAAACCCATTCATTCTTCTGCTATGATTCTAAAATTCCATTACGAATACAAATAAGTGATACCATCTTAATCAATCTGTATAAACACAAACCTATACATACTTAGAAAATAAATTGATTGAGAGACAAGAGTTGGTAATTAATTTGGACCCAAATTTGATTAATCATCATAGAACAAACCTACACAGACCGTGATTACCATATAACATGTTAGAACTCATCGACCAGTATAAATAATTAACTGCATGCATACAAATTACATCGTGACATTCGCAAACATGAACCCGGGTAAAACTTGCACACAACAACTTATAAAATCAGCAACATTCTATAAATGTGAATGAAAGTCATAACAATCTATCAATTATCATGAAACATGAACCATAACATAACCGTGTACAAATTCTAAAGAAACTTGCAAGCATATCATATCATAGCATAGATAACAACCAACCAATTAATCGTGGATGAAACCTTAGGGGAACTTGCCTTGAGAGAAACGAACAAGAGGGATGAGAATTGAAAACGGGTTGGAAAATAGCCCTCTGTTAGACACCGGATTCTGGATGACTGAAACATCAAAATGAAAATCCGTCCAGTGAAAGTTTAGATTGGTCTGTTATCCGCCTGCTCTCCAAAACTTAGCTCGATCGGACGGTTAACGAATCGGAAAAAGATTTTAGAAATTGACTGCGTTGTGCAGCAAGTTTTACGCGCGAAAGCAAAGTTTTTGCTAAGTGTTTTTCTTTGAAAAATCTAGGGTTAGTGTTAGAATGAACTTGTTAAAGAGAATGGACTTGGGCTTTAGATAAGTGACGGGCTGGATAAGGCTACGAAGCACAAAACTCGGCCAACAACGCTTTACGAACTGCGCTTTGATGGTCGGTTTGCTTTAAAACGTCTAAGTCCGAAATACAAATTTTTTGGCTGTTACAAAAAGTGGAATAAAAGAAAAATGTTCATTGCAAAGGAAAAGGAGAAACTGGGAAAAAAGTGAAGAGGAAATATATTACGGGATTAAAGTGAGGGTAATGCAAAATACCCCCTAAGTTATTGTAAATGTGCGCAAAACCCCTTTGAGTTAACAAATTAGTACCAAACCCCCCTGAGTTATTAAAAAATATACGCGAAACTCACCTGAGTTAATAAATTAGTCCCTGAGTTATTGTAAATGTGCGCAAAACCCCTTTGAGTTAACAAATTAGTACCAAACCCCCTCTGAGTTATTAAAAAATATACGCGAAACTCACCTGAAATAATAAATTAGTCCCTGAGTTATGAAAAATGTGCGCGAAACCCCTAAGTTATTAAAACATGTGCGTGGAACCCACTCAGCCTTTTTTTTTTTGGCGTGCTCGTATTAGGTGCGACAAAGGATGTTCTTTTAGGTTTTCTTACTCCAAATTAACGCAACTAGGTGGACTAGATATTCATAGTTTCAGTTTATTATCTTTTGCCTTCACTTTTTTTTTCGTTTACATGACTAATTGGTATATGTTGTTGATATGTAGTGATAATTTTAATTAGTGTTATCTATGGTTGTTATTTATATATTTCAGTGCAATAAGCAGTAGTGTGTGATCGATTTTTGTTGTTCATTTAACCAGGAAAAAAAAGTAGAGTTTTACTATTTTTAATAGCTCAAATTTAAGTCATTTTAATATTTTCGAAAATTTGGACAAACGAGTCAAACTGCACACAATACGAATTCATCATGTGTATTTAGTATTCATGTAAAAGGGGTATTGCAATGACTTTATAAGAATTCCATGGGATTTTGCGATTATCTTTAATAACTATGATTTTTTTTTTTTGCATTGATTTGGTGTAAGATAACATAAACAAATATATATAGTCGCACTTAATGAGAGTGTACATAACACACTTTAAAAATAAAGGGTGGGGGGTTTTGTGCCCATTTTTAATAACTCAAGGGGGTTTCGCGCACAGTATTAATAACTCAGGGGTGATATACATTTAACTCATTAAAGTGAAGAAGGAAAGAAACAGTCTTTTTTTGGCCAATCAGATCGAAACAACTCCACGAACTGAGGCGGCCGAATTGTCGAACCACATAATCCGTCGAGGGAAATTAAAGCCAGGGTTCACGTGAACCAGACACAGGTGATTCAAAACAGTACCAAATTTTAGTAATCTAGGGCTTATGCGTCTGCATCAATCCACGAAGGTTCACGAGAATATTCGAGGAATTACTCTTAGGGATAATCTATTTTACCAATTGCAGATTACTTTATAGAGTCCGTTTTGCGAGAGACCCTATATATAGGAGAGTTTCAAAAGTTCCCTTCAAACGATAAATCTAGACAATTATACCTTTTTTCTCGACTTGGCTTATGGTTTTTCGCGAATCTTTTGACCCGGATTCATTAAAAACGGGTCAAGTAAAAACTAGACAATATAATGTAAAAACTAGACAATATAATGTAAATTTAATATCATGTAAAAACTAGAGAATTCATTTCATAAACTAAACAATATAAAGTAAAAACTAGACAATATAGACAATTATGTTAAACTGAGTGAGTAAATTTCTGGACAAGTAATAAAACTAGACAATTTATTTACAAAACTAGACAATTCAGTTATAAAACTAGACAATTATGCAGGTCATTTTTCAAACTTGAGAAGCTTTTTCATCAGCAACTTTATTTGCTTCTAGCTTTTTCAACTTTTCGTTCTCCTTCATTTGCTTTATCGCATCTTCTTTGTTAAATGATGAACCTTCGTCAAAATATCAGATCTCAAACCATTTGCGTCAGCAAGAATAAGAGCTAAGCAAATTTCAACACGAAGGAATTTCCTACGATTCACCTATACACAAAACCAAAACAAAAGCTCAGAAAAAATTATGCAAGCAGTTCACAATTTATCTACAAACTTAGGGAAAAAAATTATCTAAAAACATAATAAACTAGTACATACTTGCATTAGATCCTTGCAAGGAAAAGGAATTCCTTGGAACAACTCCATATGCTTCATCAGAAAAACAAAACAGTCAAAAGTACTAAGATTACCAGCCCAATCAACACATATTAAAAACTATACAGTTTATATGAAAAACTAGACAGTTCAACACAACTGCACAACAGAAAAATATAACATGAAAAACTAGACAAATATTGTTAAAAGCTAGACCATATGTGTAAAAAGCTAAAACATAAAGTATTTACATAAAAACTAGACAATATATGTTAAAAACTAGACAATTTCACACAAAAAGCTGTAAAAACATTAAAAAGTAGACAATATATATGTTAAAAACTAGACAATTTCACACAAAACATTCAGAAAATTAAATTCAAACAAACAACAAATCCCCACAAAAAAACATATACAATGTACACAACCACATAACAAACCTAAAAATCATAAAAAGTAGATGATATATGTTAAAAACTAGATAATACATACTAGACCATTTATAGAAAAAACTACACCATTTAATTTATAGTAAAACATAAACAATTTATACAAAAAACTACACCAGCAACAACGAACAACATAGAAAATTTCTATTAAAACATAGACCATTTATACAAAAAACTAGACAATATATAGTAAAACATAGACAAATTATACAAAAACTAAACCAGCAACAACGAACAACATAGACAATTTATACTAAAACATAGACCATCTATACAAAAAACTAAACAATATACAACACTTCTATCTTTTCACAATAAACCAACAACAAACAGAATTGAAGCAGTTTCTCGCATTGACAGTAAAGCACACAACAATCAGAATGAAATTAGCTCATCAGACTCAAAAAGGAAAAGGAAAAGAAAGTGATGATTACGTAATAACAAGTAAATCAAGTCAAGTAAAGTCTACGAATAGGATTGAAGTAGTTTGTGGAATCGAGAGGAGGAAATTCATGAATGCAGTTTGAAGGTAATAAATAACAAATATAATACCTGAATTTAACACAAACAAACGGTTTGAGTTTGTTGTTGAATTCAGCTGAGCTCAGAGCATTTCATCAACATGAACACACATCTTAACATTACATCACAAATCACAATTGCAAGCATCACGAAGCCGATTCCGGCGAACAATGGCGGCGTGTGGCGTTTGGCAAGCCAGAAGCTCTCGAAGAAATCTACAATCTGACCGACGTCGAATCGATGACCAACGCTCCGATCTGAAATCTGCAATCTCACAATCTCCTCCATGAATGAATGCTCCGATCTCGATCGCCGGCTCACAAATCTCACCGATCTGATGTATTCTCACGGTCTCAATCCTCCACATCTCTTCATTCTATCAACACGAATTTGTGGATTGCTGATTTCGCCTTGAATATGGTTTTAGAGAGAAAAGATGAAGGTAGGGTTTGATGCTTGGATGAGACTAGAAATAATGAATGAAATAAGAAAAGGGAAGGGTTAAAAGGATTTTATACTCCACCCATATCCGAAAATAAAAAAATCCGCTAGACCCGAATCCATATTTGCAAATACCCGACCTGTGAGATTGGATCCGCGAAAATGAGCAAACCATTAAACCTAGACAATTTGAGTCAAAACATAGGGTTCTCTCGGGACTCTCCAAATATAGTAGTACTTTTATGAGACTAAGTATACTTTATAATGTTGATCCATGTTTCCAACCTGTTTTGACAGCCCGATGGACGATGAGGATCCAAGATGTTAGCGTTCCCTAGTAAATGCATGGTTCGAGAAAAGTGTCGTTTCATCGTTAAAAATTGTCAACATGTAAGTGCTGAAAGACTAGTCTACATGTGAGAGAATTGTGTTTAAATATACCACCCAAGGTTATATATTGATTCTGAACTAGCTGGATAATCTTCTTCTTTAAATAATCGTGGTACCTTTTAACATGACCACGTAGCAATTCTACAATCAACAGAGCTACTACAAAAGCAAAAGCAAGCTCCAATACTTGTTCATAATTATTCTGCTGTGTATGGATTATCAGCCATGTCATCAAGTATCCTGTAAGCTTCAAATTAAGAAGGAGCTTATATGCAAACCAAGTGAACTGAATTCCAGTAAATAGATTACTTTCTTGGCCTTTTTTTTTCTAGCAGAAGACATGCCTAGCCTAATTCTTCTTCCCTACAGAAAGAATTGCACACAGCTTCAGAACAAAACAGTCACATATAGGTATTAAACCGTGTATTACTTCCTTTAAAAAGCTGAAAATGTGAAAATAAATTTGCATCTCGAATGCTGTTAATCGGACGACAAACTTCAGAAAAACAAGAGGCATTATTATGACTGGTGAAACTTGCATACTAAACAGAACAGAACAGATCAACAACTTACCTAAACAAATCTATCAGGACTAGGCTAGGTTCCCATGATTACACCAATTTTGGCCAAAAAGACAAGCAAGCAGACTACATTGCCAACCATGATGATTCATGATTCTATCGTGCTGCAGAAAAATGGACGAACAGCATGTCTGCCAATGCCACAACAGTTGTATCAGACTATCGGTAGACAAATCAAACAATTATATTTAGAAACAGTACAAAACTATAAAAAGAACACAATTTATCAGTCATGCAGCCTGTTTAAGCTTTACTAACTTAAATTTGCTACATTTATCAGATGGTGACATAAACTGCACAATCTGCGATGACGCCTCACTAACTTAAATTTGCTACTTAAGTTGTCACTTATCAGACATATAAGATAACTGGGTTGGCATTGCAGGTAGAAAAGGCTCATAACCACAAATAAAACATAATACTTGGATGAGGTATCACTTACTGAACCGTTGAACTGTACACAGTACATAGCTAGAGAAGGTTAAAAACCATTGACCTAATAGTGATGATAAATCTAGTTCTTATCCTTATAATGATGGAATTAATAAGAATTCAAATGTGGGATCGGTCTCAGTGGCCTAGCGGGTGAAGTGGATACTGTAAAACAGAGTTCAATCAAACAACCAACACTGTTAGCTTAATAAGCCAACATAGTAAGTCACTACTTATACAATTAGAAGTCTATTCATGCAGCAACTGATTTGATACATAAAACACCTGAATGAGAAATAGCTTCTACGTAAATTACCACTCACTAAGCGGCTGGAGTAGGATAACGTTTATTCTCTGATGCAAGAGGTGTTTTTCCGGGAACCTTACAACAAGATGCTTAACTGGCCTGCAAGCGAACTTGATACATCAGACAGACATCATCTGGATTTATACGAAGCAAACTGAATGCAGACTCTTGCAGAGACACGTGTTGACAGATCTGTAGCATTTGAGTGCACTGTGCATGTATTACAAATTATAACAAATTTCCATGTAAATGATTACCAGTCGAGTAATCTCAAGTATGGCGTGGTTTGAAGACTTAATACTGATGTCAAGACAGACTACTTTAACTCTACCATCCACTACAATTGTTATCTTACAGCTCCACTTTGATGAATTAGCCCTTTCAGAACTTGCCCTATCAGCCAGCAGTGAGTCACCTTCTTAGAAAGTGAAATAAAGAAAAAGAGAAGATATAAATCATGACATGTTCGCAATTAACAATCACCTTATCCTATCATGTACATTAAGATTGCTGCCGCCTTCAGTTGCTCAGCCAGATCCATTCACATCGTGCGATGATGGTCCTACGCCATGTAAATTAAGAATCATCAGAAAAAAACAACAGTATTTAAAAGTCATACTTTGGTTAAAAGAATGGCAGCAAAGAACTGAAAGATCTGTGTTGTAAGACTCACCTGAACAAATTTAACTCGAAAATTGATGGTTGCCATATCTTCCAAATCCCTCTCCTCATCTGGTAGTCCTTTATAAAGACCTTGAATTACAAAACCATCATCTCCTTGGCCATGTCGTTCTTCCAGTATAACTTTTGCGGATATAACAACTGACATCTGATTGGTATCCAAATAGATTGATTGAAGCGATGCTACCTCCCCGATACCTGAAGGTATCTCTTCCAAATCCAGTGCATCAAGTTCCAAATGCACAAGCATCGGGAAGTGGGAACTTTCTGCTCCCCAGATCCGCAGATCGCAATATTTGATACTCAGATGTTTTAGGCCCTCAAAGTCCCCTTCAGTTGAGTTCCATTCATCGCCACAAAATGCATTATTCGATAGCTCGAGAGTATCAAGTTTGGGCAAGGAACCAATGATAGTCATATACTCCCATGGAATATTCGACCCATCTAATTTCAACTCTCTGAGGCTGCGTGAGAATGTCAGATTCTTTAGCTCTTCAAACACACACAGATCATATTTCAGATCTCTTGAGAAACAACACTTCAGCTCTTGGAGTTTATGAAGAAGAGCAAGATTGGTGAAGTAACCTGATATTTCTCCCAAATTCTTTCGGCAGAAGTCCTCATCATATCTCAGCTCCAAAGCTTTCAACTGTGGGATCTTCTTGACTACCACAACACTAACATTGAAGTTCTTATTACTATACCGAAGAGTTTGTAGATTCTTAAGTACACAATTTCTTTGGCTATTTTTGGGCTCTGGCAAACAGAAGTCATTCACTAACACGTGTCTTAGGTTAGATAATTCCCAAAATTCAGATGGTAGAATGATCGTTTCTCCCCATGTCAAAATATCTAAAGTCTCTAAATTCCAGAATAAGTGTAGGGAAGAATAGAATCTTGGAACATCACTGGTTTTTGAATTCCAGCATAAAAATAGGGATGAAGAGATTCTTGGATCACCATTGGTCTTGTCCATAACCTTACATCTGAGGTAACGTAAATTGACAAGATGCCGAATATCTACCTTCAAATCTACCCAATTAGTTCTCATAATTCGTAATAACCTACATGTAAAGCTTAGTACGTCAAAGAATGGGATTTTTTTATTACCAAGAGTATTGTCAAATGAAAATTCATCGGATTTGGATGCTCCTATACAAGTTAGAGAACGGACAACTGACATGGGTAGTTTAGGAATTTCTTGGGGTAGATAGCAAATCAGACGACGTGTACTTTCTAGAGAAGGAGAGTCGAGCACATTCTTATTCACTTTCAATTGATAAATAAACTGCTCCTTCTGAACTTCTCTGATGCAGAGTTCTCGTAACAAGTCATGCAAACTGCAATCAATTATTCCTCCAGTTGGTCCTTGTTCCGCAACCATAATAAGATTTCTGTCTATGAGATGGTTCAAATACTCCAATGCAACCTCTTCCAAAGTTCTATTATTTTGCGGTTTCAAAAATCCATCAGCAACCCATAGTTTTATGAGATCAGAGACACCCGCCTTTTCATCTTCTTTGAAAGTTGCCATGTAAAGAAAACATGGTTTCAAATGAATAGGCAAGTAGTCATAACTTAAGGATAATATCTTCAAGCAATGACCATCATTTCCAATATTTATGAAGGACTTGACATTGGAAGCGACATACTCCCAGTATTTAATTGACTTTCGAGTTTTAAGGAGCCCTCCGACCACCACTATTGTCAAAGGCAATCCCTTACAACTCTTGGCAATTTCCTTTCCACATTTGATGAACTCAGGAAGCCAAATTTCTTGTCCGGAGACGGTTTCAGATAGTAAATCCCAACTTTTATTATCATCTAACAGCTTGACTGCGTGAGGAATACACGACCCAATACTATTTGCAACATTTGAAATCCTAGTAGTTAGCAAGATTCTACTTCCATTACGATTGTCAGGAAATAATTTTCTAATCTCATTCCATGCCAAATCATCCCAAATATCATCCAATACAATGAGATATTTTCTACCACACAAATGTCTGTACAAGTGTTCTCCATCAGTTCCACTGGCACCAAAAGCACTTAAAAGGGAATGGATAACTTCATCAATAGAATAATTTTGAGATATAGTTACCCAAGCTTGAATGTGAAAGTGATGCTCAACATATGGATGCTCAAAAAGATTTCTAGCAAGAGTAGTCTTACCGATACCTCCCATGCCAACAATTGGGAGGATTTGGAGAGTGGACTTATCTGAGGTGAGCTGATCCATCAAATGAACCAACTCTTCGTCAAGCCCCACCATCTTGGTCTTTCCACTGGGATTCACAACTTGACCAACACGAACGGAACTTTCTGGCTGCTGGTCACTTTCATTGCCATATTGCTCCATGGCTTCATGGACGATGAGATCCATTCCTTCTAATGCTTTCTCCAGATCTTGACACAAGTGATCATGGCGTGTGCGTTGACTTCGTTTTAGACGCCAAAAAGAATACTTGCTATTACCTGCGGATGTTGCAAGAAGTTGATCGACGTAATAAGACTCGATAATGTCTTCAGCTGCATAAGCAGCATCTGTCATTCTTCTGATTAAATCTTCACTCATTCTTTGGGAATAAGCCTCAAGAAAGTCAACCAAAGAGTTAACTTTGTTTAGCATAGATTGTATTTGTGATTGGTTGAAAGTAACGGGGCAGGTAGGATTTTGGTATCTGGTGAGTACATTCATGAGAGAAACGAGAGCTGCATATGTTGTTGCCATCTCAATTCTATGAATGAATTCTCAGTTGATTATGATTAATGGAGAACTGTAAACTCAGATTCAGATGCAATTATGAAGACTGTTTCGTGCCATACATACATAGCCTCCATTTAATAATAACTATTATAATACGTCCTTTGATAGTTTGATGGATAAAGCCGGTTAAATTTGCCCACTTATCACTTTGACCCCTAGAATTTGAACTATTACAGATTCGTTCAAATTTTACACTTAACGAATTTGAAAATTACATCCAAACTCAAAAGTCAACTTTTTCAACTATTTTATCTTTTCTTTATTGTATTGGCCAAAATTCGCTCTTGTCAACTAGACTAGCGGATCGGCCCATCAGGGCTACGGCCCAACCCACAATCCATTAATGAGTCCGCCTTGACTTCACACGTGAGTTGGACTTCAAAGGCCAGTTAGCAAGCCCACCTAGCTGAGTCATCCATGCAAATTAATCACCAAGCATGCCACCTGACTAGCTCACACCTTGCCAACCCTCCAGCTGGTTGACAAGCTAGCTAGCTCACCTAGCTCGCCCGACCTTACATGACTAACTCTGTCAGTCAGCACCTGACTAACAGACTAACCAACTCCAGTAGCTTGACTGACTTAGTCCGTCAGTAAGCAACCGACTTACGTCCACTCTCCTGATTACTTGAGACACGGTCTAATCCGTTCCAACGACCTCCCCGAGATTCGCGGGCAGACTCCAACGATGGGTGGATTATATAGAGAAGGCTGAGGAGATGTAGAGATCATGGCATTCTAACTGCAACAAACCCTAGCAATCAATCTCTCACCACTACAAAAAATCTGGTCTGTAGCGACGGATAGATCCGTCGCTACGGACCATCTATCCGTCGCCCCAGCTCTGGCGACGGATCGGGCGACGGATAGAAATTCCGTCGTCCCACCGAGCTAATGGCGACGGATAATAATCCGTCGTCGATTCGCGATTTGACGACGGATTATCATTTTGACCTTTTTTTTAAATTGATAATGGGCACGGATAGATTCTATCCGTCGCCCATTTCTATTTTTAAAAAAATAAAATCCGTATTCAATTTTTATATTCAGATACGGATTAATTAAATATCCAATTTGTATTCGTATACGAGATATTGATTTGTATTCGTATACGGATTAATTTGTATTCGAATTTTTATATTCGTATCCAATTTGTATTCGTACGGTGCGGTGGTGGTGGGAGGAGAAAGGTGGTGTGGTGGTGGCAGTGGTGGTGCGGTGGTGGCAGGGTGGTGGTGGTGCGATGGTGGTGGGAGGAGGAAAGGTGGTGGTGGTGGCAGGGTGGTGGTGGTGGTGGAGGAGATGGTGGTGGTGGCAGGGTGGTGGTGCGGTGGTGGTGGGAGGAGAGAGGTGGTGGTGGTGGAGGAGGAGGAGGAGAGGAGAAATGGAGGAGAGGTGGTGGAAGGAAAGGAGGTGGTGGAGGAGATGGTGGTGGAGGAGATGGTGGTGGGAGGAGAAAGGTGGTGGTGGGAGGAGGAGGAGGAGGAGAGGAGAAATGGAGGAGAAGTGGTGGAGGAGATATATATTTTTTTTTTTAGGCTTTTAGCGACGGATAGATATCTATCCGTCGCTAACGTTTTTTATTTTTTTTATTTCCGGCTATATAGCGACGGATAGATCTACTATACGTCGCTAAAAATAGCGACGGATAGATCTATCCGTCGCTAAATTTTTTTTTTTTTTTTTTTTTTAAATTTTGGTCAACGCTCTGTAGCGACGGATAAAATTATCCGTCTCTCTGTAGCGACGGATAAGTTTTATCCGTCGCCAAACGGGGCGACGAATAGAATCCGTCGCCCCAATTAGCGATCCGTCGCTACAGGGGCGACGGATTTTATCCGTCGCCCCTTTCCGTCCCGTTACAACAGAATTCTTGTAGTGCACGCCTCCATCTCTCTCAAGCTCTCTGATCAACATCAGCCGTCACCTATCATCATCCACCATCGCTCATCACCATCCGTCATCAACCTTCAACCATCCGCCATCATCCATCTCTGTCAGACAACTGCCCGTCTAGCTCCTTCCCGTAAGGTCAGCTAGCCCACAGCCGGTGTTCGTCCACCACGTAGCCGAACCGACTCAACCAACAGGATAAGTCGACGCTTGCCACCATCTCTCCCTCTCTATCTCCTTCATTTGATTACTCCTTCTATCAGTCATCTAACTTGAAAGGCCGAGTCCTTGATTTCACACCACCGGTGTTACCTCGGAATCTCACGTCTCTGTTTGCTATTGTTGCCTTGCAGGTTGTCGGTGCCCCCAATCTCTAACCCTAATTTTGATTGTAGATTTCTGAGCGTCTACATTTATAATTCAACAATTATATTAATTTTACTTATTACAAAATTAGCCCATAAAATTTGTAATTCTTTAAAATGAATACCCCAAAAATTTACTTATTAACATTTCTATCCTTCTTCTTCCACCTTCTTCCCCACCACATCCAACCACCATCTTCCCCACCATTTTCCACCACCACCTCCACCCTCTTCCTCCCTCAATCTTAAAAAAAAAGCTCCGATCAGAGCTCTTTAATGCTCCGGTGGAGTCAGCCTGACTCCACTGAGTCAATTACTAATTTGTTTCTGACTCGACGGAGTCAGAAACGGCTCCAGATCGGAGGAGCTATTTTACAGCTTCAGATCGGAGCTGTAAGTACAGCTCCACCGGAGCATTACATAGCTCCGATCGGAGCTGTAAAATAGCTCCGATCGGAGCTCTTTTATGAAGAAGATGGAGGATGGAGGAAGAAGATGGAGGTTGGAGGTGGTGGAAATGGTGGTGGAAGATGGTTGGAGATGGTGGGGGTTATTTTGTGGTTTTATTAAATTTTAGGGAGAATGATTTGGGTCAATAATGTAATTTATAAAATATTTGAGTCTAATGTGTAATAAAATAAAACTTGTAAATTGCAATTGAGTCCAATTCATTTTCTTTTCCATTTAAATTTTAGTTGGTCAACTCAAAAAATAAATTTTGGACTTGGATGTAATTGTTTGAGATCGGGGTTGAATCTGTAATTAGTTCGAATTTAAAGGGGTACCTTACGTAATTCGCCCTAATTAATTGATCAGAGTTTTAGAAAGTAGTTAGTTGAATGGTCAACCATCTCCAGGACAATACAAATTAAAAACAGCTGAATATGATCATCCATGAATGGTTTAATTACTACTGCAAAAAGAGGTAAGATCCTGGTTGAGCCTACAATAGAATTCATCACATTAATTAAAAACACATTGTAGGAAGTAAAATTGCACAAATGAAATTTTATTGATTTGATTAATGCTGTTACAATTCTCTTTGATAATCCTCTGATTCTAGTCTTCTAATCCGGCGAACTTGGATTTTCAAATTCTTCGCTCTAAGATTTTATGACTTCAAGGTTGAGGAAACGATGATTCGGGGGCTTCTTGGCTTGATCTCGAATCAAATCACGAACTTGAAAGTGTCTGGAAAACGATCACGTCACTACAAGAAATCAGGAAAAAAACGACGGAAATCCGTCGCCCCTATAGCGACGAATCGCTAAGGGTAGCGACGGATAAAAGTTATCCGTCGCTCTGTTAGTGACGGATAAAATTATCCGTCGCTCTGTAGCAACGGATAACTTTTATCCGTCGCTAATTTTGTTGACCATAATAAAAAGAAAAAAAATAAAAAAAATTTAGCGACGGATAGATCTATCCGTCGCCAAATGACCGGAAAAAAATAGAAAAGTTAGCGACGGATAGATCTAGGTCTATCCGTCGCTAAAAGCCTAAAAAACATTAATATATCTCCACCACCACCTCCCTTCCTCCACCACCACCTCCTCTCCTCCACCACCACCTCTCCTCCCTTTCTCCTCTCCTCCTCCACCACCACCACCTGCTCCACCATCTCCTTTCCTCCTCCCACCACCACCGCACCACACCCACCACCACTGCCACCACCACCGCACCACCACCACCACACCCACCACCACCGCACCACCCACCACCACCGCTCTTCCTCCTCCACTCAATGTTACGTACCCTTCTTAGTTGCATCAGCAAGCTGGTCTTAACATTTCCCTGTTACTGTTAATCCTCTTCATCTTCCGAATCAACCACATGCGACTGTGAAGAGACAATAAATAGTTTTTACAAAAAAAAAAAAAAAAAAAAAAAAGTCAGAGATTCAAAAATAGAGAGCGGATACAAGTAAAACCTGATAATTATAAACTCACCTCGAAGTGATATTGAAAATTAGGGTTATCAGTAGCAAAATCCTCCAATACTGCTGAGTCCTCTGGTTTTCCATTGTATTCGCAACTAATAAGAAGATCATCACTTCCCTGGTTCTGTCGTTCATCTTGGATCTCTTTTGCTGAAAGAACAAGAGACATGTTCGTGGTATCCAACGCTATTGTTTGAAGAAATACGATTTCCCCAATATCCAAAGGGATCTTCTCCAAGTCCACGTGTGAAAGTCTCAAATGCACGAGTCTGGGGAAATGGGAACTCTCTGCTGTCCAGATCCTCAGATGGCAGCAGTCAATTGACAATTGTTTCAGGCATTGAAAGTCTCCTTCAGTTGAGTTCCACTCATCGCCACAGAACGCATTATCTTCTAGTATGAGCTCTACGAGCTTGGGTAATGAACCAACAATAGTCATATTCTCCCAAGGAATACAACACCCATTTAAGGTCAACTCTCTTAGGTTGGGTGAGAATGTTATATTCTTCGGCTCAACAAAAAAGCTGGTGTGATTTATTCCATTGCTCTTGAAATAACATGATAGTTCTTCAAGTTTAGGAAGACGAGCCAGATTGGAGAAGTGATATGAATGGTCTTCCATATACTCAGAGGAGCCCAACAAGTATGTCGTCTTCAACGTTTTCAAATTTGGAATCTTGTTGAGTACCTCATCGCTACAATTGAAGTTTCTAATGTTACAAAGAATTTCTAGACAGTCAAGGATACAATTGGCTGGGGCATTTGTAGGGTCTGGCAAATAGGTTATCAATTCAGATATGAAATGCCTAAGGTTTGGCAACTCCCAAAACTCAGATGGTAGTGTTAATGTTTCATAACGCCCGAAAAGAATTAAGGTCTCGAGATTCCAAAATAAGGACACTGAATGGAAAACCCTTGAGACATCAGAGTCAGCATCAACTTGACAGGCAAGGTATCTTAAATTGACAAGACCTCTAACATTCATATTCAAAGTGGACGCAGTCAATACTCGCAATAACCTGCAAGAGGTGAAGTCTACTTGATCGAAGCCGCAAATCAAAGAACGGGCAAGGGTCATGGATGGAAATGGTTCATGAAAGCCACCTTTATGTTGATCACAAATCAAACGACGTTCTGATCCAAACGGCATATCCTTCTTCAGATGACAAAGAAATCCTTCTTTTTTAGCTTCTCCGGAGCAAAACTCCCTTAACAAATCATGGAAACTGCAATTCATTATTTTTCCGGTTGAACCTCGGCTGCCGCCCATGATAAGATTTCTATTAACTAAATCATCCAGATACTCCAATGCGACTTCTTCCAATGTTCTATCCTTGGTTGGTCTTAAGAATCCATCAGTAGCCCATAGACTGGTGAGAGAAAAAACACTGATATCAATGTCTTCTTCAAAAGTTGCCATGTAAGGAAAACAAGGCTTCAAATGAGTAGGCAAATGGTTGTAACTCAAAGAAAATATCTCCATGCAGTGCCCATCATTTTCTGTACTTAGGAATGAATTGGTATTTTCCGCAACATTCTCCCAATGTTGTAATGTCTTTTGGGACATTTTAAGTAGCCCACCAACAACCACTATTGCTAGAGGAAGCCCTTTGCAGCTTTTGGCGATTTTCTCTCCACATTTCTTCAATTGAGGGGGGCAAACTTCTTCCCCAAACACAGTCTCAGAAAGCAAATTCCAACTTTTATTATCATCCAGAAGTTTAATTTCATGAGGACTGCATGAGCCAACTTCGAGTGCAACATTTGAAAGCCTAGTAGTTAATAAGAATCTACTTCCATTACAATTGTTAGGAAAGAACATCTTAATCTGACCCCATGCCAGGGTATCCCATATATCGTCCAATACAATGAGATATTTTTTACCAGACAAAGCCTTGTATAATTGTTCCCCCAACTCACTTCCATTGTATCCGGCTACATCAACACGCATATCACGTAAAAGGACACGAATAATTTGTTCAACATTATAATCTTGTGATATTGTTGCCCAAGCTCGAATGTGAAAATGATGCCTAACATATGGATGATTGTAAACATTTCTAGCAAGAGTGGTCTTACCGATATCTCCCATGCCAACGACTGGGACAACTTGACGACTTGACTTACTTGAGGTGAGCTCATCCATCAATTGAAGCAAATACTCATCAAATCCCACCATCTTAGCTGTTCCACTCAGAGGCAAGGTGGAACCGTGCAGGGAGCATTCCGGCACTGGCAGTTGATCCGCTTCATCATTCATCACTTTAACTTCCATGAGGATGAGATCCATTCCATGGATTGTTTTCTCCAGATCATGACATAAAACATCATATTGTTTGTCTCTGCTGCTAGTGGATCTTTCAAGAACTTGATCCACATAATAGGACTCGATCAAATCTTCTGCTGCAAAAGCAGCATCAACAATTTTTTGCAGTAAATTTATACTTGCTCTATGAGAATATGGCTCAAGAAAATCAACCAAGGAGTTAACTTTCGACACCAGAGACTGTATTAGTGGTTGGTCAAAAGAAACAGGACAAGAGGGATGTTGAAATCGGGTAAGTACGTTCATCAGAGAAACAAGGGCTGCATATGCTGTAGCCATTCCAATCTATATGTTTTATCAGTGTAGGTTGTTTTATCAGTGTAGGTTTTGTTCAAAAGCACAAAGATTTCATATACAGAAGGAAATATTGTGTTCATAGACTTTTCATATAACATACTTTTTTGCTTACATGAAAAGAATTAATTAAAGTCATTTGCTGATTGGCTCATGTGGTATCTTTACAGCTATTAAGAGGCATTTAATTTGTGGCCATAGATATATACACAAGTAAAAATATACTGTACTATTGTGAAAGGTATAGTTTTTACTTTAGAACAGGAACGAAATGGAATTTGCAACTGCATTTGTAGAGTTGAGCTTGACTTCATTAATGGAGCTCAAAAGAGATCCACTAATGGAGGATATCAGTAGTTAGATTTAATGTAGAGGACCTATAGTTAAGGACTGAACAGTGTTAAGGACCTAGAATCGTGGGATATTATTAGGAGTATATTATTAGGCAAGTTACCTATTAGAGTTCAAGTTGTACGAGGAAGTTGCTAGTTTTTTTTTTTTTTTTTAGAAGTAAGTTGCTAGTTATTTACCTAAAATAGAGTACTAGCCAATTAGGAAGTTGTTTTATATATAAAAGAGACTTACGTTCCGTTTGATTCGTTAGCCACTTATTTAGTACCGACTAAATTTTAGTCACTCCGAATCTAGAAAGTGGTAATAATTTAGCCGGCTAATTTAGTATTGGTTTTTAGTGCTCTGTTTGTTTTTAGGTATTATTTTGACGGAAACGATGATGGACACATAAATATCGCCACTTTGCCTTTGGTTGTTTGTTTTTAATTTTATGTAACAAATGGTGCTAAGTTTATGTAGCAAAAAAATTAAATTTACGATCTGCGTTTCATAAGTGGACAACTATTGTACTTGTGCAATTGAATACTTTAAAGTTAAATTTAACCCATTTGTAATATATATGCAAATTAGACTTTAATTCCAAAAAACCAACATGTTTTCTCTAACTAAATTATTGGCCCTAATTCCACTCCAACAAACTCAAATCACCGTTACAAAAAAATTAATTTGTGTCCTCCAATTAAATTTCAAACACTAATTCAACCTCAACAGATTCAATTCATCATAAAAAATAAATCTTTTTTCTCCATCATCTCCAATTAAATTAAAACGAATCAATTTTCACTGACCTTAACCCTAACTCAACTAAAAAAAACAATTTATTATCAGAAACACCGATATTATCTACTTTCGTATACGTTTTTCATAATTAGGTTTCGCAATAATACGCATAGCATGTTCACACGTTCTAATTTTTCATTTATCAGATTGTTACACTAAACATAAACAGCCCACATTGTTACACGTACACAAAAAATGTTGCTTATACAAGACAAGATATATAATTAAACCAATGGTCCCAATGCGCTTAGTATTTAATATTTATAAGGGATAATTACATAGGGATACCCACTTAAAAAGACGTTTCTTATATTTGTACTACTTAGTCGAACAATTACAATCTAGTCCAAATCTGTTGACCAGCTTAATTTGGTTGTTTCATTTGAAACAACCAAACATGGCCTTATGAAATTTTAAATTAAAAAAAAAAAAATCATCTTCTTCTTCCTTCATCTTCTCCAACAGTCCAACCTACTTCTTCCATCTTCTTCTTCCTCCATCTTCTCCAACATACTTCTTCCTCCATCTTCTCTTCTTCTTCTCCGGTAAATTTCTTCCTCTTTCTTATTTTTTTTCTCCTTCTTCCAATTTGCAGCTCCGATTTACACAGCTCCGATTCGGAGCTGTAACAGCTCCAAATCGGAGTTGTTACATCTCCGATTTCGATCTTCGATTTCGATCTCTGATTTCGATTAACTGTTACGAACTTTCGATTGTGTTTTCGGATTGAAGTTGGGGATAATTTACAAATTGAAATAGAAGTTTGAGGGCTTATTTGAGCTTCTTCGAAATCTTATGGTGACAAATATAAAAAATTAGATATTCAGGACTTAAATTACAATTTGCCAAAATGGGTTATTGTTTGGTAACTTGCAAAATTCAATAATCTGAGAGGGGAAAAATTGACTTTTCCAGGTTTTAGTTTGCCAAAAGTCAAATTCGTGGGCTAAAGTGTAATTGTTTTACATCTAATTGTACTAAATCATAATAGTTCGACTAAGTGATACTAATCTGTAATTACGACATCTAAATGGGGTCTGGATGTAATCTCCCCTATTTATAATTGTGCAAACATGCTATTCACTAGTGGTTTATAGATACGGTTGAGAAAACAGGTGACGGTTGAGTACAGTAACGGGTTGCAAACGTGTCCACAACATCAACGATTTCATTACCATTTGTCACTATCACGTGATGCGCATCACATTCCGGAGCTACGTGTCTTAACCAGAATCAATGTAGGAAAAGCTGTTGCCGGCTAAAGTAAAATTACACTTACCACGTGTCTTCTTTCTGTTCGTCCATACGAATCCATAATGTCATAAATAGTGATTTAGTACGATTATATTTCGCAAAATTCTAAACCAAACGAAGCGTTAGGATTTATTATTCAGAAGTTAGAAATTAGTCTATCTCGCTCTTAGGAGTTAGTTTCGCCCTTTAGGTGGTTTATCTCTTCGGAGATTGGTGTCTTTTACTTTATTTTATTACTAAGGCTCTGTTCTCTTCAACTGAAAACTCATTCGATTCGATTCCATTCATTTAGTTCTTGCTTATATTTTATACTACAATTCGATTGCTTCCATTCGATTGAAGAGAACAGAGCCTAAGTCTCATAAAAGTCCTACTATATTTGAAAAGTCCAGAAAGACCCCTAGTTTCTCATGGAAATTGTCTAGTTTTAATCTTTGTCATTTTGCCCTTATTTTTTTCGCGGATCCTCTCGCGGGTTGGATTTTTGAAATCTGAATCCGGGTCAAGCGATTTTCATTATCTGAATTTAGTATAAAAGGCTCTTTTTTACCTTTTTATTTCATTTCTCTTCTTCCAGTTGACATAAAACGACAGTTTCTCCCAATTTTAGGCGAAAATTTTCACTCGCGAAGAAACCTAAATCCAAATCAGATCGAGCAAAAGAGGAATCGCGTGGCAAAGAGGAGCATGTGTGGACTATCATAGCGAACAGATCGAGACGGATTTGCGGACTACCTTTTATTTATTTATTCACGCTGTTGTTACAAGAGTATCTTTTGGATTAAAAGACTAATCGTAGGAGAAAGAGTAAAACCTTCCGCGCGAAGGAAGATGGGGGGGGGGGGGGGGGTAACTGTAATTCTCTTTTATTTAAGACTACTTTATTTCTACCAAATTATCGAACGAAGGAGCTGAGACCGATGAGATCGGAGATCCGAGTAGCTGAGATCGGAGATCGGGTGGAGTGAAACTTAATTGAAACTCGAGTTCCCCCTCGACTAATTTCCCTCTTGCTTTGCTTCTGCTCTGCAAAAGCAGGTAACTACAAGGACAACTTATAAGGGAAATATGGATTTGTTAAAAGAAACAAAGATCACACCAGCAATAAGATCTGGCAGTGAATGCTCAATGGAACGGGCTGCAGCCTGGGGATTAATGGCAGCTGAAGGTCGCAGTGGTGCTGCAAAAACAAAGAACAATAATTAGTAACATTTTTACTAGTAATCCCTTAACATGCAGTTCAAAGTTAATAACAGTAAGATCTTATCATCGTGAGATACATTCATGTCCCAAGCGTTGCAACCAATGTCTAAATTAACACAGTAATCAGATACATGTCATAGTAATAACGCACCACATTATATTCTTATATCTTCTCAGTCCATAGATGACCATGGTTATATATCATATTCAAGAAAGAAAGTAAAGGTGTCAACAATGATGGTTCTCTACTCAGAGATACTCCTAGACAATCATTCCCAAAGTCACCATGAAACAGAGACTACACACACCTTTCTTTAAGGTCTCAGATTTCTGCAATTTCTCTTAATGACCATCAGAAAAGACAATTAGCCAGAATTCGATAAACTAACAACCTTCAATCTAAGACCAGCATAAGTTACAGATATATGTATCTCGAAACACATCAGACCAGAATACTAAGTCTACTACTTCATGCCCACAGAAATAGACACGCTGACGCAATCATGGTACAGTCAAAAGTGTAACACGAGAAGAAAGAAAGAAATACTATTAGACACTGAACACATACTCATCCAGGCACTAGAACAAGGATATCACGAATAGTTATAGGATAAATTTGGATGAAATAAGATCCATCCTGAACCACAGAGAGAACTCAAATTGTGAAAATTATACACCCACGACAAAAACCGTAGATTTTCTCTACACAAAAGCAGCAGTTCTAGCTGAGTGAACCACATTTGATCAAGAACAGTGACAGTGACGATCAAGTCGAAAAATATGTGTTTTGGGGAGGTTGGGTTATAAAACATTATCCAGTAGAGAAAATTACCTAGAACCAAACATGCAGAAATACCAAAACATCCAGAATCAACATCACACATTCAGCTGTATGAAATCAAACCAACCAAATACATTCGGAATTTCTAAATTAGGGATCTATCTTGTACACAATGAAAAGGGCAAGAGTTGAGTACAAAACCACCACGATCATAGCCATTGATTACAATTTAGCCTAAAATTGCAATTTCTCAACAAGTAACCACTGAAAACAGCCAAATCAACTCTTAAATTCAACTCCAATCCGAATTAATAAACAATTAGTAAATCCAACCATTGTTAAAAACCGTCAAAAATATTACCTCAGTACAAGGCAGTTGGGCACCTCACCTAGCTAAAGAAGTGGATACTGGAAATTGGAGTTAAATCAGAAAAGGTATTGTTAAAGGCAAACACATTTTACTATATAGACTTCTTGAAAAATAACAAAAGAAATCAACACTTCAATAATTTGCAAAGAATACCCATGCTTTTCATAGTTGTGAAAAAATTAATTTAAACAATTTTACAAAATAAAGGCACACATTCAAACTTAGACAATATTATTTTAAATAGTACTACAACATTGAATATGTATGAATATTATGGTAGCTATGATGGTCATTGTGTAAAAAAAATTACACTAATACATTAGTAATAATTTTTTAAAATTTTTTTATAAGAAATTGTCGGAATCCGGTTAAATAGTCGTCGGAATGCTGGATTCCAAAGAATCTTGCCACTTATACGCGAGTTAGTGGTGGCAATGACGAGTTGTCACATGTGAGCAATGACGACTACTTACACGCTTTCCATGGTCCGGTAGCTCAATTTCTATCGGAATCGGCCGGATTTATTTTTTTAAAAAAGTGTATGTATATATATTAATTACTCCGTCCCGGAACAAGTATCACATTTTGACTTTTCACATACAAAACCGGCCATTTCATAAGTCCCCTTTTTTTTTAATTTTTTATTTTTTCGAAATTACTTTAAGATTTTTGTAAATATTTTTATAACCGAAATATTTTTCGAAAAAAAAAATTCAAAATTTTATTCGATTTGTGTTTACTATTGTTATTTAGTGTCCGTACATGTTCGCATAATGTTTTCGTATTTGCATATACGAGTTTTTTAAATTTTTTCGTATTTCATAAGTTTATTTTTTAGCTAAGAGCATTTCCGTCAACTTACAAAATATTTGTGTTGCGTTTAGCCGAAAACGTGTTGCGTTTAACAACCCTCTCTCACAAGAAGGCTGCAACACAAAATCATACAACAAGCACAATTCAACTCAAATGTCCCCATCATAAATCTCTAATCATGCCCGATCTATTTCCCCTTTCTACTAATCAGGACAAGCACTTAAGTCATCGATCTCGAGTACAGAGAAATCGTCACCGGATCGTAGGTGAATTCGATCTTCTCATTCGGATTCTTCACGGCGAGAGTGAGGTTCATCTTTGCGGCCAGATGTGTGGTGTTGTCCAGCGGATTTGCGGTCAGGTTTAATTGGAGGAGTTTGAGTGATGTGACGGTGAATGCCGGTCGGATTGGATGGTAGAGGATGTTCACGGCGGCTAAGGCGATGAAACCGAGGAGAATCACGGCGATGGTGCTGCGGTGCTTCTGATAGTGGCGGGCGGCAGCGGATGGGCGGCGAGGTACGGGTGAGGATGGCAGTGGGTGGAGTTGTGGATAAAGAGAGTAAGAATATTTCTCTCACTGGTTTTTTGGTTTTTGTAAAGAGATAAAGATGGTTGAATTTTGTAAGTAAGAGAACTTTTTTTGTAAAGAGATAAAGATGGTTGAATTTTGTAAGTAAGAGAATTTGTTGTTTATTTGAAGTATTTATATAAAAGCTAACAACCGGTTTATAGTGTTTATAACCGGTTCTTTACTGTGAAAACTAGATTTTCTTATAGATTAGGAAAATCTATTCTTTTACTATACTTACTCTAAAACTTTAAGAAAATTTCAAATTTTGATGCAAAGCTCTTGTTCCCCTCTTATTTTTATCCAGCAAGCTGTAGATTTTCAGCAAATTCTGCATCCTTCAACGTAACTTTATTTTGTTTCACAAAACTGGCATTGTACACAAACCAAGCAAGTGGTCCAGCCCCAACCTGGCAAAACAAGCAAGTAAACACAGTAACGGAGTAACCTGCAACAAAACTAGTTTTCCAACATCAAACGTCCAACATGGACCTTGACTGCCGGATAAATCCATGACTATAAAATATTGTATCTATAATTTTCTGAACAATGGACTCACTATCTACAGCCTGACCAAAGCACTTGTTATTACGATAGCACCAAACTCCATAGATGGTCTCAGTAAATGCAAGTTTCAGCAGTTTTGCCTTCCAAGTTCCATCCCTTTCCCTTACTATGCGCCAGAACCCAATCTAATTCTCCTTGCCATAAACCTGGAGAGTGTCTTATACGCAGCCAGCCAATACCATAATCCACACTCTACAGGTTACTGGGCAGCCAAAAAACAAATGTGACATGGTTTCTGTTCGAGTACAGAAGCAACAAGCAGAATCTTGAATCAACCCAAACCTGACCAATCTTTTCTTATGTGGCTAGTCTCCCATGACACACCATCCATAAAGCAAACTGAGCTCAAGGTCTGGCAGGTGAACCATACAGCAACTTCTTCCAAACAACATCATCCCTAGCACCCTTAAGCTCCTGATAAATAAGCCTAGGTTTATAAGCATTTCCCAGTCATCAATCTATCCCACACATCACTGTTTTAAACCAAATGTCTACAGTTCAAAATGCCCTTAAGAATCAAGGAACAGGACATGGGTATTGGAGCTGTCATGATGCTTTCTTCTGCAATATAATAGGAATGAAGTCATGAACCCATTTGACCCATAAACTATCTGCTTTTCCACTGAGGTTCCACAGTAACTTGAGAAGATTAGCTTTGTTCCACTCTCCAAAAAAAATAAGGTTTTGCCTTAGGCCCCTGCTCTTTTAGAAACACAAACATTCTGCCAAGCTATGGGTGATTTTCTTGGAATCTCCTCAGTCCTTTTCCATAAAAAAGATCTACACAGTGATTCTATGTATTTCAAGACCCTTTTAGGAAATGGAAAACATTGTAAACAGTAGTTAGTTACAGCAAAGAGGACACTCTTAACCAATAATTGATATTGTCCTTAGATTCAAAGACTTGTGTAATTTGCTTACTGGGAGAGAAATGTCTACTACAACATAAAAAGAGATATTACCATTTATAAGCTCTGACATGCATCGTGGTACGTGCTTCTAATAAGATTCACAGGGGAGGCACTGAGCTCATTCATGACCCCATCTTATATTCTGGAAGGGGATTGTGTAGATCTTCACATGAAATATCAGCCACAATTAACATTTTTCATGCTGTTTAATTCATGTTCCTGTGCAGATATGGCAAGATAGAATTATTTAACAATAATACATATCCAAACACACACGGAACAATTTCATTGGCTCAATGTCTACTACTCTGATGTAACCAGAAAACAGAATTATTCTAGATCATAGAGAACATTGGCTTTATATAATTTCTTTTTCTATTTTGCATCCAGATTTTCAACATCACTAAACTCTAATAATATTTTTTTCTTTTTTGGAACCCGAGCAAACTTTCGTATATCCAAAAACAAGTACGTACAAAAAGGCGACCCAAAAGTGGTCCAGCCCAAACTAACATAATCCAAAAAGATCATAGCTAACCTGTACTAGGCCTTTTCAAATCTCATTATCCAACATTAAGCGTCCAATATGGGGCTTAAGTTCCGGATAAGTCCAAGCTCTATACACTATCATATCCATGATTGTGTGAACTATGGAACTTATATCTATCTGCTTACCAAAACACTTCGCATTTCGATAACACCACACACCGTAAATTGTTTCAGCAAAAGCTAACTTTAAGACTTGGGCCCTTTACCTTTACAGTGAGCTAGCACCCATTCAAGGTCTTCTGACCAAACACCAGGATTATGATCAATTTGCAAGCATTGGAGAATTTGGGCACAAACTGTGCTTGTGACTGCAATCAAAAAATAGGTGCTACAGGGTTTCATTGTGAGAACAAAAACAGCAAGTAACATCATGAATCATTCCAAATCTATACAGACGGTCTTTTGTCGCCAGGCGCCCATGACATGCCATCCAAGTCGTGAATTGATCGCGAGGTCTTGTAGGAGAACCATACAATAATTATTTCCAATTGACATCCTCCTTCTGGCAACTTGAGTTTATAAACATTACCCAGCAACATTTTATTCCAAGAATCACTATGCTGCATCAATTGTCTGCATTTGAGGATCCCTTTAAGAATCCAGGAGCAAGCTGTGTGAACCAAAGCTGTCAAAAGTCAAAACATCCTCTTGTGCAATGTAATAAGAGTGCACCCATTTAACCCATAGACTATCAGCTTTCCCACTAATATTCCAAAGCAGTTTCAAAAGATTGGCTCTGTTCCAGTCACCCAAAGAAATTAAATTGAGCCCCCTTCTCTTTTCAAACTACAAATATCTTCCCACGCTATCAGTGATTTTCTTGTAATCTCTTCACTCCCACTCCATTAAAAAGATCAACATTAAGCCTCAATCTGCTGCAAAACCTTTCTAGGAAGCGGAAAGCATTGTAGCCAATAATTCGTTACAGCAAAAAGAACACTCTTAATAAGCTGCAATCTACCTCCGTAACTCAGCAATCGAGCACTCCAATGCCTAATTCTTGCAACAATTTTTTCAATCAACGGCTGACAGTGTTACAGATAACTTTCTACTGGTTAATGGGACGCCCAAGTATCTGAAAGGTAAAATCCCTTCTTGAATACCAGCAATAGCATGTATTTGCTGCTTAACCTCATCCGCAACTCCACCATAGTAAGCATAGCATTTATCTGGATTAATGTATAAACCTGTAGAAGCAGAAAAACTATTGAAACATCTCATGAACAAGTCCACTGACATAGCATCTCCTCTGGCAAACAGTAGCAC
Source organism: Plantago major (assembly GCA_026545765.1). NCBI lineage: Eukaryota > Viridiplantae > Streptophyta > Magnoliopsida > Lamiales > Plantaginaceae > Plantago > Plantago major. The sequence continues at coordinate 17,074,239 of CM048840.1, read as the reverse complement.
ATCATCAGCTCACTTCCACATGAATATAAGCCACAAATAATATATTTCGATGCATCTAACTTCATTATTTAAGAATGATACAAATCCTAACTTCTAAGAACAATAAAATGTGTTCGTTTTTGAGATGTGTACTACTCTAATTAGTAAAATAACTCATATATCATACAACGAGATTAACAGAACACAGGAATTATTGACTATACTGGTCCATGACTCAATGTAAACAACTTGTTATTTCTATTTTACATCCTGATTTTCAACATAACTGAACTTGGTACAACTGGCATCAGTTCTAGCTCCTCTCTTTCTGGTACTACGTTGGTGGGTAAAATACCAAAAAGATACTTTAAAGAATGTCATGTACAAATAAGCTTTAACTTGGCCAAACGCCCAATAAGGTACTTTGAGCAGTTGATCAATCAGATTCACGTGTGAATCACAGTCCGGTGAAAATAATGTAATAAGACTTTTAAAAAAATAAAAATCAAAAAAATAAAATTAAAAACTAAAATAAGATAAAATAAAATAGCTCCCTTCTAGCAATAAACAGTTTCTCATTTCGTTTTCTTTCAACTTTTTTGGTCCCATTTGACCACAAATTAATTTTAAACCATACAGGAAAAATAATTCAGGAAATCCTATCATGAATGTGTAGTCGCATAACATGTTTACTTTCATAATACAATTTTTTTAGTTATTTTTCCTGTTATAGCTTAGGATTAATTTGTGTTCGAACGGATCATTAAGAAAGTCAACAAAAATCAAATGGACAGCTATTGACGGGCCAGAGCAAGTAACATTTAAAACAAAATAAAAGAAACCACATTCAGTATTCAGTAAGCAGAATCGCTCAAGAACCCTAATTCATCAAAATGGAATTGATCAAATCTTCTTTCTCAATTTTGGTCTAGTTCCCAATTTTTAGTATTATAATATATTTCCAACGGAATAACGGAGCGTGACGTGCACACACTAATTCTTACCAGTCAACTGGTCAAAGCATCTTATTTTGACTTATGGCTTAGTTAAAGTATTGTAGTTGATCATAGCCTCTCAGTAGGAACTTGTTTGTAAATCTAATTCATGAAAGTTCCTTTTTTGTATTACCCTTAATTTTGTTGATGAATAATTGACAAGGTATAGTATGGAAATTGGAGAGTGATCTTCAACATTATTGAACCTTAATACAGCTGGTTGCTTCTGTCTTTCTGGTATTACTTTGGTTGATGAATAATTGGCAAGGTGTAAGGAAAAGCAGAGTACGGTTGGAAGTGGATTAGAACTCCAGAGGTGCCCAATCTGTTCTCATTCTATCTCTTTTGGAAATTCCGGAACACCTGAACAGACTAGCATATCTCAATCCATTCAAAGTGTTCTGAAAATACCTTGAGAAATATCATCCCAGCAATATCAAGGTCCTTCCAAATTACCAATGCTGGGGATAATCTTGGGAAGTAATTTGCAAGTAGACTTGACATCTACCACATCCCCATTTGAATGGCACGATAACTCATTACCAAGCATCATATAAGCATCAGCAAAAGCCTGAATCAAAAAACTACATTATAATATTGGAGAATTGTATGAAGAGAAACTCCAAGAAAGCTAATTCACCTCACAGATTATTATCGCCGTTAGTAACATGAAATAAATGGTGGTATTTTAAAAAACGACATTAGCAACACGGATGGCAGATATACATTATTACTCCAGGAGCACTCGTGAGATTTACGGATAACAAAACAAGTTAAAGAGAAAAGTGAAATGGCTCCTAAGCTTTATGCCTGATATAAATGTAAGTTTTATCTACTAGAAATTTTTTTTTCAAAAGAATGGTGATGATCAACATAAGGAGATGAGCTGACCTTTATGCACTGATGAATGCGGAAACAATTCCTCCCAACATTATTTGTAAGAAAAAGTGGATCGTCGATGTAAAGTGGATCAATACTGTAAAAACCGTTAGCAGTTAATTAAGTGGTACCAACTGGGATCTGATGAAACTAAAACAAACAGATTGAAGCTTACCTGCAGCCCCGTTCCCTGTTTAAATATACTCCACTTCCCTGTACTGAGATGCGCATTTGACGTGGGTCAAATACATTCCTGAAGCAGATATAGGTCCAAGATAACTACGTTTAGGCATTTCCTCATAAAATATAAGTGGACATTTAATCAGAATACAATTGAATATTAGTGTAGTTCTTTGTGCAGTGGCAAGGAAGGATTTGAATAATATCAGACCTACAAAAGAAGGCTCAACTTACCCAAAGAAATAGAGGAAGTCCATCAGGAGGCTCCCGTAGTTCTACAAAATTTAAAATTGGAAGACATGTTTAATAACTCAGCCCACAAAATATTACTTATGTCAGCTGTGTCATTAGTTCAAGATCATAATAATAACACACATAGGAAAGGGTGCATTGTTCATGTTAGCAGAAAAATGGTTACAAGCACCTAAATCATGCTGATATGTATCAAATGATATGGTAGACAACTAAACCTGATATATGAAACGGCCATGTAAATTAGAATGACATAGGTGCTCACATATGGAACAAAAGAAGTTGTCACAAATTTTACTAGGCCCATATCAGGGTTCTAAGTATCCTCAAGTTGTCACTGCATTCCAATTATAATATGTGAAACTAACATGTGTTCCACGGCAATGGAGACTACACGCAACATGAGCTGTGGCATGAGTTACGGATGCTTATAAATTAAAAGGTTGAAACATTATTTAGATTGAATAATCATTGTTTTGACAAATACATGTTTTCCATCTCAACTATATGCGCAAACATGCCAGTGCCACCCACTGTTTATACATGGGGAAAAAAATCGTTTACCCTATATACGCATGAGAATGGCCTCCCAGTTGAAAATTAGTGGTAGTATGAACAGAAACCCTATGTAACATCTAGGTGATAGATTAATATATATGTTACTGGATACGGATATGTAAAACAAACAGAAAATTTATTTTTACTCAGGCGTATTGTGCCAATACCAGTGCCTTGTATTCCAGGCTGTCTCAAAACATAACCAAAAAATCAAATCAAAGGGGAAATGGCATATAGCAACTAAGGTAGACCTTTGGGCGAAAGACATGTAAGCATACTTGATTAGTAGGGCGACCATGATGATGCTCATGCTGCAGAAAACGGGTGATCAGCAATATCTGCCAAAATGGGTATCAGGAGACAGGTCAAACTAGTACATTTTAATAAGGTGTAAGACGAGCAAAACAGCTATGCAGCAAAATAGTATGCATAAAAGGGCATCAGCATCAAGTTGCCAAGTTATTCAATTTGCAATGAACCATTACATTCAACCGATGCCGACATAAACTAGAAAACTGACATCTAAAATGGTCATATCTACAATCAAAACATATTTCTAGGATGAGGTACCACTTACAGAGATGTTGGACATATCTAAAGTAGGTAAAAAAAAGTCAGTGTCCTAGAATTAATGGTAATCTAGTTGTTATCTATCTGTGGCTAACAAATGAAGTGACTACTGGAAAACAGAGTAAAAGCAGACAACCAGCACAACTAATTCTATGCTCAATCAGTAAAAATCTATCTCGAAGAACCAATAATTTGTAATTTCAGGATGATTGGAAAAATTAAAGGCACGGGTTAATAAGGTATATGTATAAAATGCAGGGTGATGACCTTAGCTGTCTTTGATAGTTTGATTTTACTTTCATCATACGATACTACCATGGAATCAAAAAAAATTGTTCATGACTTCATGCAGACACAAACTTGATACATAGAAACAGAAGACGGAAATAGCTTTCACATAAATTTACTCTCAAAAATCCAACGAACAGGTACCTATACAATAAAGTTAGGTGTCTTGCTGGGAAGTGAAACAACTCATTCACGACATAATTCATAATTACATATAACATGTACTTACAAGACAATATGAATTTAAGCCACCGGAATAGGATTGGTCCAGGCTACGATCAGCCAGGAACTGTTTAATCACTAATGCAAGGGGTGTTATGGCAGGAAAGCGTTCAACAAGATCCTTAACCTGAAAGAAAATCTGTGATATCAGAACCACAGACTAAGCACGTACATCTTCTATACTTAACTGAACCATGACCAAAAAACTTGTATGCAGATGCAGACTTAAAAATAGATACATATGAACACGAATGCAGCATTCCATGGTGTAAATACATGCAAGAGCCTATGTTATAACAACTTTCTCTGTAAATAATTACCAGTCCAGTAGTCTGAAGTCCAGTGTGATTAGGAGATTTGAAACTAATGTCAAGACGTACAACTTTAACTCTATCACCAGCATCATTTGTTATCTTGCTCCACTTTGGTGAACTAGAGCTCTCCAAGCTTGCATCAATTGGAAATGGGTCACCTTCTTCAGAAGCGGAGGCCAGTTGCTCGGCTTCCTCCTTGGGCATCTGAATATTTGGCACAGTGGATGTGACAAGATTATCGGGAACTTCCACCACAAGCATGATGATGGGTATCTAGAAAGCAACAGCCAATGAGGTGGGAACTAAAATGAAAAGATTTGTGATTACTGATTAAGATAGCAGAAAAGATACTGAGATATTACAGCAGTATTTTCTACAATCTTGAGGGAATCACTTTTGACCCACTCCTGGTTCGCGAGATATCTAGCAGCATGCTGCAGAAAGAGAGAAGTTAGAAAAAACTTAATATGCAAGGTTACTGGGAGACATTTTTTTTTTTTTTTTTTGGGGGGGAGGGGGGGATCTTAGGAGACAATAGTGCAGCACAGTTCCTCTCACTACAGAAACAGCACAAGAAGTCTGAGCCCTGACTAGGAATTGACAACTTTATACTGACTTTGCTCATCCTATCCTTTTTACTGTTACTTCATAACTAGAGTCTAGACTCAGAAAATTTGAAATGTAATGTTCCAATTAAAAATTATGGTCCTCCTCCACAGTTGCCAACCCACCTTAATGATCATGCCCCAAGAATAGCATACTTTAAGTCACAGATAACATGTGAAACTGCCTTTGGTTTAACTTGACAATTAGACAACAAATTAAAAGAAAAAAAGTTGATACGTTCAAACTAAATTGATGGTGTGTAGGATTAGGTGCCTCCTCACGTACCTTAGATTACAGGATGCTATTTACTTTTCTATGCAACTCTTTCTAGGGCCAAAGAACCTCATCTAACAGCCCCGTAAAGTAACTGCGTGATGTATAGGCATGAAGAGTATCACCCTAGAAATGCTGCATATGCTTCCTAATTGTGTGTTAAAAGCCAAAACCTGGTCTAATCTTTCGACTTCAGTATCCTGTTCTAGTTTTCTCGAGAGTACGAACAAGGCCTAAAGTGAATTCAAGATAGATCCATTCAAATTATGTGTATAAACTTAAAGCATCCGCCTCAACTAGATTCTCTTAGACTTGTTGCCAATAATGTGCCTATTAAGACGGCACAAAGAAATTAGCCAAGAAAAGTATTATTCTTATATGTTCTTTCCAAATTATTTGCTGTAACAAAGCTTCATCCCCAAAGTATATACACCATGCATCACTTTTCCTTGCACAAATCATGTGATCCATTTCTAGTCATCTTGCTTACCTGAAGGCATGTCTCTTTGATGCCATTGCGTCCTTCCAAAATTCCAGCTTCCTTTATGGGCTCCTGCAAATGGACCACAAGGTGACATCTCCAAAGTTTTCATGTAATCAATTGAATAAACTGCTAAATTAACAAATTCTTACCAAATTCCTCACTGGAGGAAGACTAACCACAAGGTCGACGTCACTTGATGGCAGGGACAAACCAGTGGCGTTTGAACCAAAAACATTTGTCCTAGAACGGGGCCACAAGACTTGGAGAGAGCGTGCAACACGCTTCACAGCCCAATTAATGTAAGGTTTCTTGAACATATTCTCAGCAGCAACCTTAGGAAGTGCAGAGATTTATGATCATCAGCAGCTTAACCAATTCCAATACTACTTTTACATCTCTACTAGGATAACTGAAACATAATTATGGGTGCATGAAGAACAAATACACTCTTCCAGTATTTTACCTGTTTGCAGAAAGTGTCAATTTCAGCATGGAGAGTATCATGAACATGTGAAAGAGATGCCTTGTGTGAGGAAGAGTTCTGGGATTCAGGTGGTTGAAGAGGAAACGTAACATCTGGCTGAGATGACAAGTTACAAAAGTAAAAGAAATAGATAAGACATCGTGACATGATAGAAAAAGAGCAGGTATAAAATACAAGTGATTTTACATGTTCCTGGTCCCGAGCTAGCTGCGAAATTGCAATAAGCCTATCCTGTAACAAGGTCCCAATTAAAGGTTGTGTCAGTTGACGAGCTGAGAGCCCTTTATTTCTCCAAGATGGCCAGATTACTTCACTCCCATCAGCAGGCATGCAAGCTTCTTCAAAACTAACTCCGTCATGAAGCCAACCTTTGACCCCCCAGTGTCTTGGACTTGAGCTACCTGACCGAACAGTAGGGAAACCGCGGTGTCTTCTACAATCACCAGCTGGAGAAGGTGGAGGTGGACGAGGAGCACGTGGAACACATAGAACAACAGGGGAAGGTGGCCTTTTGATACGAGGATGTTCCCGTCTGTTTGGCGGGACACAAGGGCTTTTATGATCATAACCACGCTTAAAATCCGACCTTGATCTTTCCCTCGACATATTTGGGATAATTATTGGTCTTAAAATGGGATATGGAAGTGAATCCACGGTCTTAACATCTCCATCGCCCGTTATACATGATGCGGAACCTGAGACTCCTTCCTCTGCAACAACCTCACTCATAGCCGTGGATGAATGCAAAACCTTGCCACCAATTTCGCTTCCGGGCACAACATAACTAAGAGCTCCCGAACCCAAAGGGTCAAAAGGGGAGCAGTAGGAAGCAGCAGATGGAGAGGTTAAGCCATTTGTACTGTAAGAAGACGAAAATGCAACCATATCATCAACAGCCCTGTTCATATCTGCTTCACGCCAAGCCCAGGAGCTATCATCCGAACAAAGAGAGGGCGGGCGTGAGAAACTTGGCCCAGGATGATCGGAAGGGTCCCAATACATCACCCCGCCACCAAAATATTGATTATAATCCAGTCCAGAAAGTGCATGTGCCTCAGACTCGTCTTCTGACATCCAGTGTTTATCATGGTCATCCATCAACTCCTGTGAGCTGGTAACGTCAGGAAAGTCCACGAGGTCACTGGAAATGGTCCTTTCATCCTCTGAAGAAGCTGCACCACGTTGCGCAGCTTGAGCTGCAAATCCTCGTTGAAGAGAAGACTGTCGCCGTGAAATAAACTCAGAGTCATAATTGCAAGTTACTGACGGAATCAGTCTATTGACACCACGTACTGCCGGGGGCGGCCAATCTAAACTCATTGGCAAAGGTCTTGATAAAACTCCATTGTATGCACTCTCGATAGAAGAATTTCTGACCTGTAGAGTCTGTACAAAAGAATGGTGAAAATGATTTTGCCAATTGTGACCAACATCAAGATGCAATCTATCAGTAGCAGCAGGAAGATGCGTGCTGGCAGGAGTGTGAAGAGCAGCTATATTAGGCCATTCATAAGAAACGTTTGGAGGCATATGTAAGGCCCCAACTCTAACAACACCCAGAGTCCCTTGATCCTGAATAAGACTGTGTACTCGTTCCGGTTCATCAACCGTCTTTTGTTTCCCTAAATAACCTCGCTTAGAGTAAATCCTACCAGTATCAGTATGACTTCCACTGTACGTATCATCATTACATCCAACAACAGACTTCATAGTCGTCCCAGAAGTATTGAGATCACACTTTCTGAAACGGCCCCTAGTATGTTCACCTGCATTTCTGATTGATTTGCTAATATTCTCAGGGTGCTTCAAGCTCTGATGAGTATTAGTTTTACTGGAAAGATCACGGTCTACATGTGACACAGCACCTGAAGCTACAGTGTTACAATCAGCTAAATTTCTCTGAGGCCTGTCGCCCCCAACCTCAACATTCTTAGACAAGTTCTCAAGAGTTAAACTTCCAGAAGTCCTGTCAGATATGACAGGTCCATTTTGAGACTTGATAGAGATAGAGGACATCTCAGTGCTTCTTGATTGACAGCTGCCAACTTCAGCACTATTAGAGCTACAGCTTTTAAGTTTCTTTCTCACTTTCCTACTCTTCCGGGGAGCAGATCGTAGCTTTCCATCATTTGCTACTATAACAGGTTCCTGAAGATAGCCAAGTAGTTAGAAAGTAGATCTAATTTTAACACTACTATGTTACTGCTTAGCATGATGAGGAGGGGGAGAAAAAAGGAACAGAGAGAATGAGAATAACCATTGCAGCAGCTGATGAAGGACTCTCTCGCACAACCTCATTTTCAGGGCCTATACTATCAAACTTGCAGGGTGAATTAACATCTTTCTTTCCTCCACCCTATAACATCAACAAGATGAAGTAAGGTTTCACATGCTAAACAATATCTAAATGTTCTGGGAAAACAGACAGATACCTCAGTACATTCACTCGGTCTTGGATCATCATTATGAGGTCTTGAGACCATATTTGCCTTTTTGTTTCGTTTTTTCCCCTTTTTCTTACGTCTATCAGCAACAGGTTTCTCATCAAGCTTTTCTGTAAGAGAGTTTGTGTTCCCATCTCCTAGTAGCTCATAATTTGTACAATCAAGTGAAATGACCATGAGTAACTCCCGCAATTTTCTTAATATAATGTCAGATAAACTATTTACAGTATCCAATGAGCTGAAAAGGAGTTTCTGTTTGTCAAAACCTCCACATTGAGCAGCTGATAACATATTGGTAATAACCTGAAGAATATACAAACTATTGAGCATAAAATCCAAAGGAGATGGGTCCTTAGAAACTTGTGCATGAGCGGCCACCCGTTTGACTTTCGAATATGTTCCTCCATATATTGCAACATCCCTTTTACCCAATGATGTCGACCTGCTTCCCAATGGGCGTTCTCTGTGATAATCAGAACGTCGCAATTTATTGTCTGACATGTAATCTTTACCATTTATGATATCAACCATCTGAGATATGCAATGATCAAAAATCAGAATAAACACTGAAGTTGAACAATCAAACTGCAAATATTTTGCTGCTCAAACCCACATTGAACAATTTTTAGTTCAAAACTAATTGGCTGCTCAAAGAATTAGTAAAAAACGATTTCCAAATTTAACCAAATTAAAGCATTCAAGAATATCATTAACACAGAAAGAGGAAATATAGCTCTTAACCAGAACAACATCTATATCCTTGCAGGATCCCTAACAGTCCGGTATTTAAAAAGCATATAACATGTAAGGCACGGTAACATATTTAATAAACTTCCACATTAGACCAGAATATCTTAACAGAGGTAGCATAAATCAATTACCAGCATTTTCGCAGTTTTTCCCAAGTAAGTCACAAACAGCTTCTTCCTAGTTGCAGCATCCAACTTCTCCCACCAATCCACACACCCTTTCTTCCTCCAAAACAAATTCGCAGCCATCCCCGAGGCATTCAACCGCTCTTTCAACTTTACCCCTCTCTTCTTCCCACTACTACAATTCAACCAAGCCAACCTCAACGCGACTTCCAATCTATTCACAACAAACTCCTCCAAGCTATAATACCCTTTCGACTTCAACCACCCCAACTCCGGCCACTCCCCCGACATCTCCCCTTCCTCCCCTCCCCTCAAAAACTCCCCATTCGAAATTCCATCCATAACCTCCACAAAACTATTCACATCCTGCACTAAACACTCACTCACACTCATCGCATCGAGCCGCAGAGAACCGATCTCACAGCTGTCATTCCTCTCCCCGCTCGAGCTAAACAGCTCAACACTCTCGTAAACTTCGATTTCCTCTCGATTAAACTCACTCACTCTCAGTAACAACCCATTCGATCTTCGGTAACACAGCGTGGGGAGGGTAGAATCGTCATTCTGCGGCAGGTCGGGTAAAATGATGAATTTGCCTAAACCTTGTGATTCAAGCTTCTCCTTCATCTGAATTAGGAGAGAAATGAAGCTGCGATTGACAACTGTGAGGTGTGCACGGCGTTGGTGGACCGAGAGGGAGGAGAACCACCGGAGAACGGCGGGCCGAGGGTTCGGGTTAGGGTTACGGGAAGGGGTTTGGGCATGGTAGAGGGAGATATGAGAAGTGAGAGAGTCGAGGAGGTTTTGCTTCGAAGCCATTGCAAGCTTACGGGAATTGAATTTTCCGATTGGTAATTCCGCCACGGATGATCATGAAGAAGTGAGAAAAACAGGGGAATTAAAAATGGTCTGTAATAAGATAAGTCGCTGTCATTTTCATTTCTTGTTTGACAATGTTAAGATTACGGTTTTATTTTTCTTTTTCTTTTTCTGTACTATTTTGTTAGTCTTTTGACAAAAACTGAACCATCCAATTTATAGGTGATATCAAATCTAAAATGGAGCTCCTTCAACAAGGGATAAATGTATTTAGGTATAGAATAAAAAATAACTAAGCAGAACTTAACTGAAATTAATGAATTTTCAAATGAAAATAACATACTTCTTCTTTGATACTTTCTCCGTCCCGAAGAACTTCATACATTAAGGTTAGCGCGCAGTTTTATGCGAAAAGTTAAAGTAATAATAAAATATATAAAAGATGGGTAAATGTGTACTTTTAGTGGCAAAATGTGTAATTTGAATGTAAAGTTGAGATTGTTTATTATTTGTTGTGTGTGGGGTAACTTACTTTTTTGGTAATGTATGAAGTTCTGTAGGACGGTTAAAAATGACAAATGTATGAAGTTGTGCAGGACGGAGGGAGTATCACGTATACACAGTGAATAACATATCAAAATAACCAATTACTACGTCACCGATGAGAGAAGACTTTATTCGGATAAAATCGAAATTGAATTCGACAACTTCTACTAGTACTTTTAGGGACAAGAAAAATGTTGCACGTTAAAATATATTATTGTTTAAGTATGAACCGAAAGTTAAATGGTTGGTTTTGCATCCAAAAATAAACTATAATTCCATCAACTTACTAATGATAGTCAAGTCTAGTCAAATGTCATAATAAAAGAAATTACAAATTTGTAAAAAAAAATTGAAAATGCATGAAAAAGGGCAGAAAAGGAAAAGGAAAATACATGTACTACTAAGCATGAGATAAAATTATTAGGATCACATATGTCTCTTAAATTATTGAAAAATATTATTAATTTAAAGAATTTTACGTGTTAAATTATTAATTTTCGAATGTGAGTTGATTTAATCCTCATTTAGGTGATGAAAAACATCCTTAACATTACCGGAGCCGTAGCGAAAGCGAGTCTTCATGCCGTCTCTTAAAGTTGACTTCATTTATAGTAATAGAGTACTAGTCTCTACTTGAATAAGTTCAATCTATGCTTATTTTTGTGTATTTTATCAATACTTATAAATTTCCAACTTTAAAAAGAAAGAAGTCAAAGGTATAGATAGCTAAAGCAACATGGAGGGAAGATAGATCTGACTTTATGAATGGGCTAAAAACTAAAGTATGAAGCTGATGTTCATGACTTCAGTTTATCAACTAGTCTATTGAGATGCACTAGTTTAGTTATAGAAATGACAGAAACTTTTATCGAAGCGAATTACTGAAATTTTTTTAGATTGAGTTTTCGAAATCAGAAAGTTTCTAAAACTCATCCAAATAGCTTCGGTAGTTATTATTAATTATATAATATATAATATATATCTAAAAATTAAAAAAAAAACAAAACCCTACTTCATTTTTGGAAATTTTCGAGCTTTCGAGCCGAGCTTATTTCGAGCTTTGTAAGTTTTCGAGCTCACGAGCCGAGCTTTCGAGCTTTAAAGGTTCGATTTGAAGAAAAAAATCAAGCTCACGAGCCGAGCTCGAGTCGAACAAATTATTTCGAGCTCGAGCTCAAATTTTGCAACTCGATCGAGCTCGAGCTCGAGCACAAAAATGATAAACGAGCCGAGCTGGAGGGGTATAAACGAGCCGAGCTCAAAAATGATAAACTCGGCTCGGCTCGGCTCGTTTGCAGGCCTACTTGGTACCTTATCTGAGATTAACAAACAATTTATACGATGTTGTTTAGAAAAGTTACTTCAGTGTATAATATTTATTCATCAATTCTTGAACGATTATCTAGAAGGGTTCTTGTGAGGTTGGTGTAGGGACGAATTTAGCACTAGTCAGGGGCGAAGCTAGAATTTGAAACTACTTAGGGCTTTTCTTATATAAAAAAAATTCTTACGAATTTGCATAGGGCTAATTTGTAAAAAGGAGAAACAATTACATATAATTTTTTTTGTTTTTGAAAAAATGGAAGCCCCACCAGGGCAAAGCATAGCTTCACCCCTGATACTAGTTTTCGTGGAGAACTTTCGACCGTTATCTAAGATTAACTTTTTCGAATTTTATGATATACTAAAGCGGACTAAAAACACTGTGGATTTACTTTGATTGAGAAATTGAGGCCATTTAAACAGCTTGTAGTTGTTGGAGCAAATACTTTGGTCATACTCATGCCAAGTAGTATGTCCACTGAGTTGATATTCTTCCACTAATAGCCACAGATTTTTTGCACTTTTGTACTGCTATTTTCCCAAGTTTGGCGAACTTCAATTAATTGCATATTATCAACGGATCAACCCGATTTTCGCTCTTGATACGGCAATTTAAAGTCAGAAAATAGTAATTAGCATTCATTGTTCACAACTAGAACTAGTAACCACTTCCCTAACAATGCCTGACTTATCAAAAGGTGACTCAGAAAAAGCACACAGATAAACTGATTTTGGTATAATTAGTGTCTTTTCTTTTCTTGTCCAACTGCAATTGACACCACTGACAATTTTGATTCTCTTGTGATTATTATTCTATTCTTGATATATTAAGTATCCAAGTAAGTCTACTGAGATACAATCTTTAGATAATTTATTTATAGACGAACTTATATATTCAATAAAATTATCGATATTATTAATCAAAACACCTATATTCTCAACATTAGTGTTTTTTCATATTACAACGAGACTTATTTCGTTAACAACATAGACATTTTGATTAATAACATGGATGGTCTTATTGATAACATAGGCCGTCTTTAGATAATTTATCTAGAGACCATCTCTCATGAGAGTTTGTGTAAGTGGGGAGGAAAAAAATGGATAAACATTAGGATTATTGTTAACTTAGAATGTTTGACTAAGAATGACTGACTTATCTCTTTAAGACTTGTTAAAATGTGATAAAGTAATATTATTAGTAAGAATACCAAAATGAAATAGAAGCAAAGAACATTAAGAAAAATAAAAAGACTCAATTTTTTTCCCATTCTATTACTCCACAAAGATGATACATCAACAAGCATGCTTCCACTGTGAGTACATACAATGCAGATGTCCAAAATGAACCTTCAAGTACAGAATATAAATAAAGAAAGTATGCTAAATAAATCCCTGTGGTTAATTTCCCCATCAATGTAAACTTTTAAAAACTTGAAAACACCCAAAATTCCCAGCACAGCAAAATGATTACATTCAAATCTTATAAATGAAACAGAATCAATCCCCTTTGACCAGTATACTTCCATACTTTTAGCAACCAAAATCCCTCAGATCCATATAATTAGCAAAACACTAACCATTTTACCTTTCCAAGCTAAACCAATAATCCCATTTCCCTATTGTTTGTGACCAACAAACTCAGCATCAGAAACTGCAGAAATGCTAACCTCATCCTCATCCTCAACTGGAGCAGGAAGATTAAGATCAAGTTCCAAAACCCCACCAGCATTCCTCGGAACCGGTCCAACCGGCCTAACATTACCTCGTAAAGTCGAAACTACCCCTCCTCCAACAAAATGTGACCTCTTATGCCCACCAAATGCCTGCCCTGATGAAAACACCCTATCACAAAACGGACACTCGTACACCTTCTCCACCGGCGCCCCTGCCGCCTGAGAACTGCTCCCGACTGCCAAGGTATTGACTTTCGGCTTCTTGTGACTAGTCCTGTGGCCACCAAGTGCCTGATATGACTTGAACAACTTGTTACACGTCTCACATTTATACTTGCCCCTGACTTTACTACTACTACCCTTTACCACTTTCCCAAAGTCAGAATCTTCTGAAAAATAGTCCTCACCATTCTCCTCCTCTTCCTCTTCTTCTTCCACTTCCTTTTCTGGAAATTCCATCGGTACCCCCGTCCAAGTATCCCTAGACATCATCATCAAGCAATGAGCCACGTCTTCTTCCGGGCTATTTTCGGAAATCGAAGTCAGCGACGAATGCTCATTGCTCTTGCTCTTACCCTCAGCCTTGGATGAGTTGCTCATCTGGAAAAACCCGTCGATATTCGATCTCGGAACTCTTTTCGATCGCTTGAAGACCGGGTAGTTCCTCCTGGAGGACTCGGTTTCGCTCTCAACCGAAGCAGGACGCTTCTTTCCACCTTTCTGATCGTCAATCTCCTCATCAGATGAAGTTGAGAAGTAAACAGAATCATCAGAATCATCAGAATCTTGATCTTTCTCAACTTCATCACCTCTGTTTGTTGGTGATGATTTTGAACTAGTGTTCAGAAACATCATGTGAGATCTCATGTGACCACCAAGTGCTTTCCCACTAGCAAAGCTTCTGAAACAGAGCTTGCAACTGTGTTTCTCCATAACATATATGTGAAAGAAGAAAAAGAAAACTGGAAGAACAATTTCTTTTCTTCACACAGTGGAGTGTGTTTGTGTGTGTGGTTTACTCTCTGTTGTTGCTCAACATGTACAGAGAGTGTGTTTTGAAGTAGGTGACAAGCATTGCTCTTCACCTAGGCAGTATATATACACAAAAAAAATAAATCAAAATTGCTTTAAAGATTGTAAAAATGAGGATCTGGGTATTGCTATAAAGTTACAATTTTATCAAAAACGGCAAAGTGTAATTAATGGAAAGAAGACTAATAAAAGAGACAAATATGTAACATGCAAAAAATTGCATTTAAATTCTAACATCTTATCTTTATAATTCCTAAAGAACCCTTTTTGGTGGGTCAATATTTTCTCAAGGAAAGTGGAATCAAATTAGAGTTTCCTAATCTTTTAGAATGTTACATTTTTATTTATTGATTGTTGGCAAACTTACGAGGGCAGTTTGGGTATTGTATTGGAAGTGAGGTTACACAAAGTAATAAACGTGCTTTGCTTTTACTCAAGTCAAGAAATTTTATGGGTTTGTTGTAACGATAAAAGGCCAACAAAAGTGGGCAAAGTACCCTTTTTGAAGTTGGACTAGAACTCATATTGCATATAGTTTTAAGGTTCTGTTAACATTAGAGGTCTTTTAGCATAAAAGGGAAATTAAAGGTCAATTCAAAGTCTGTAAGTTTTGGAAATCCTAAAGAAATTAATTTTATTTTCCACTAAAATGTGGTCAAGATCTTGTGTATAGGATAAAAGAATAAATGGAACGTTTAATTTAGGGAGAAATTATATATTTAGTTATATATTACGATACGATAGTAAGTAGTAACGGATTCGCATAATGAAATACGGGAAATTTAGTCTGATTTGGTCGTGGTAGAAAATCTCAATTGAGTAATGCCCATTAATTGTAAGTTTATCGAGTTATTAGTCTAATATATATTGAAATACAGTCATAAATAATCTACTAAATAATAACTAAAGGGTATTATAAGAAAAGTTAGTAACATAATGCATTAGCAATATTGCATGCTATGACAGTATCACCAGCCTTGTTGCAAATGAATGCGGTAAAATATACTTACTAATATTTAATATTATGAGCCTTATCAAAACAATATAAATCTATTAATTCTTATATTCATTAACTTTTATTTTCCGGAAAGTATGTCAGAACCTACGCCAAGATTTCACGTATTCATTTCAATATAAATACATACGGTTGAATATAACTCACATAAATATTATAGGGTTAAATGCAAAATACCCCCTTAAGTTATTGTAAATGTGCGTAAAACCCCTTTGAGTTAACAAATTAGTACCAAACTCCCATGAGTTATTAAAAAATGTGCACAAAACTCCCATGAGTTATTAAAAAATGTGCACAAAACTCCCATAAGTTAATAAATTAGTCCCCGAGTTATGAAAAATGTGCGGAAAACCCCCCTGAGTTATTAAAACATGTGCGTGGAGCCCCTCAACCTTTCTTCTTTCGGCGTGCTCATGTTAGGTGCGATAATGGATGTTCTTTTAGGTTTTCTTACTCCAAATTAACGCAACTAGGTGGATTAGACATTCATAGTTTCAGTTTATTATCTTTTGCCTTCACTTTTTTCCGTTTACATGACTAATTGGTATATGTTGTTGATATGTAGTGACAATTTTAATTAGTATTATCTATGGTTGTTATTTATATATTTCAGTGCTATATAACCAGTATTGTGTGATCGATTTTTGTTGTTCATTTAACCATGAAAAAAAAATAGAGTTTTACTATTTTTAATAGCTCAAATTTAAGTCATTTTAATATTTTCGAAAATTTGGACAAACGAGTCAAACTGCACACAATACGAATTCACCATCTATATTTAGTATTCATGTAAAAGGGGTATTGCAATGACTTTATAAGAATTTCATGGGATTTTGCGATTATTTTTAAAAACTATGATTTTTTTTTATTTTTTTATTTTTGCATTGATTTGGTGTAAGATAACATAAACAAACATATATAGTCGCACCTAATGAGAGTGTACCTAACACACTTTAAAAATAAAGGGTGGGGGTTTTGTGCCCATTTTTAATAACTCAAGTGGGTTTGGTACTAATTCATTAACTCAGAGGGGTTTCGCGCACATTATTAATAACCAGGGGGTGTTATGCATTTAACTCAAATATTATACTTTCCATTTTCACGATATTATAGTTACCATATATACGGGGACTACATTCATTAATATTTGAATATGGAGGACTTGGATGCAAGTTTTACAAATATTGGAGCACAATGACCAAATTGAAAGAAGTTAAGATCTGGATCTCCAATGTGAAGATGCTCAAACAAGCAAATTTGCAAATAGCTTTTACAAGTTGTACGTCAAGCATTGTACGTAGTACTGCTCAAATGTTAGTGTAGATCAAACTAGCTAGTGCAAGTACTGCGGTTTAATAACCTCTTGACGGTGATAATGGCATCCTAGCTAATTGGTTCGAGCTAGAGCCAAGTTGAGCTTTTTATAACTCAGACTTCTTATTATGTATTGATGTAGTATAAAAACGGATAAGTCAACAGTATAAGTCAAAGTAGTAAATTGGTCCGTCCAAAGCTTAGGTAATGCGTCTTAGTTCGTCAAAGTCCTTCAATCAGTGAATTGGGAGAATCAGTCTTGTGGTTGTTATAGTCCGTCGCTGGTCAGTGTCCGTCAGGATAAATAGTCTGTCTGTCTATGACTTGTATGGTTATCTGAAATAAGAGAAGAATGGGTTAGACCCTTTTGGGCCGGTTTGCTTAAGACGAACAAAACTAAAATTCAACTAGTTTAGTAGGTTGATCAAGCTCGGGCTCGGACCTATAAACTTAGAGAGTGGAATATTGTGAAGTAGTTGTTTTCCATTATGAGGAGTAAATGCTCTCCTATTTATAGTGGAGAGTTCCAGGGAACACACCTCTGACACGTCGGAGGTTGGTCGGCCTACCAAGGTGGTGACACATGGTCTCGGAGATTGGTGGTGCATTCGAATCACGCCTTAATCAGTGGCGTGTACAAAGATGGCTCTAGTGCCCTAGGGTCGGACTTGTTTGAAGGCCGGACCCAGCTATTCTGATTGTAGAGTATGGTAATAAGCCCTCATTTGTATATGAGTCCGAGAATAGGGATACGGGGTCGGACCGGCCCGTTACCTTAATTCGGTCTTTGGTCTGGTATGCTTTAGATACGCCTGCTGGGCGTCGGACCCAGTATCAGCGGGTGACGGACCGTGAGAAGAGATGAACCAAGATACCATAAGTCGCCTTAATCCGGTTAGTTCGGAGGTCGGATTTAAAGGTACATATCAAGTATAATAATAGTATTTTGCTCATTCTGAAGCTTGAGTTTGACGGACACTAACTATACAGCTTGGGTTCTTATTCAACTCGACAAATATTTGTTCCTAGTCGTATGCCTGCAAGTTTGTAATTTTCTAAAAGTAAATATTGAGACTCGAAAACTTATGTCGGATTGTAAACTTGAAAACTTAGTGCATAAGCATCTATATAATAAATAAATATTAAATATTATAATTCAAGTGGCTTGTCGAGTCGAACATATCAATATTCGAATCCGACTCAATAATCTCATCGAGCTATAATTTTATGGTTGAGCATGTATTTGAGCTCGAACTAGTTGAGCACGAACTGCTAAAAATTAAGTCGACGGATTTCCAACCCTAATTGGTGCTTCGAGCCATTCTTTATACATGCATGGCACTCGAAGTCAGAAACAAGATTGGTTTTAACTATCTTGGAAATATGATCAAGTAAATTGAAATTAAGTTTCACCAAATGCCGTCTAGTTCAGGATAAAAGTTTGGTTTGCGTGGTTCTTTTTTTTATTTTGCGGATAATGCTCATCTTTTGTAGCTAGTACGTTGCACAGTTGACTTCAGATTTCATATTTTATTGAAACTAGTACTAACATGTGGCGTTGTCACGGCATATTTAACTTTTAATTAAAATTAAGTTTAGAAAAAAAACATACCAGGTGATCGAAAAGTCATATAACAATGTTTAAATGTTGAAACACATTTGAATTATTTGAAAGGGAATGCATAGTCAATGTATAACAATCGCGGAAGATACATCAATAACCACTATCTGCAAAAAAAATTTTAAAAAGTGGTTAGTATTGAAATTAAAATAATAGATTTGGATAATTTAAAGTTAGATTTATTCAATATAATAAAACATACCTCAAAGCTTTCTAAACACCTCTTTGTGCACGACACTAGTCGTCGTATATGTTAGATTGCCTTCATCATCCAGTGCTAAAACCTTGAGACCTCTCCTGCTTGTGACTCTAGAAAAAGCCACATAGAGCAGACCATTACTGAAAACAGGTTTTGGGAGATATAGTCCAACGTTAGATAACGATTGTCCCTAACACTTGTTGATAGTCATCGCAGAACAAACTGATATGGGAAATTTCCTTCGCTGGAGTCTAATAGGAAATTCCGTAAGGTCAGAAGGTGTGTGTGACTACCATCCTAGGTATAAAAACCTTCACTCCATCGCTCTTCCCATGTATGGTCTTCGCCTCAATAACGTGATTGCCAATTGCAATAACAATCAACCGAGTTCCATTACAAAGCTCCGATGACTGATCGATGTTCTTAAGAAGCATTATAGGACAACCCACCTTAAGTCGGATTATATGATTTGGTATACCAGAAATCCTAGTAGTGTTTAGGAACTCGACAGAATACACATCTTCTCTATTGACGATATCATCTTCATCAGGGCATATGTTATCGGAACTCATGAACTCGGCGGCATCACTAGGTAAAAGAGACATTATATTGTCATTGACTTCCTGAACTATCTCATTGGTCGGAGCAAGAATAGCTCTATCCTGGAAGTACCGACCATTGCCAACATGGTCCAATATGCTAGGATATGTGCTCTCAACTATTGCAGCAATTAATTGGTTCACCAGTAGAACGAATAAACATATCATCAGGCAATTTAAATTCTACCTCACCATCATTATCAACACCAACTTCACCATCTCCAACCTTCAACAACCAATCAGCAAACTCCCTAATACACTCAATCTCAGCATGTGAGCGGCCAGACTGTAATTAAATAAAATACAATAAACATAATTAATATAACAAATAATTTAAATGCATTTCAAATATATGAATTGTATATGATTTTTTTAATTAATATAAAATGTTACTAAAATACATGCAGGCGCATGTTCTTAGTGAGCTTCAACACAGGACACGAACTCCAAAGCTTTTTCGATGAGCATAGAGATGCATGGACTATGTCCTGCCTGCTACCCTTAGGTATGACTTGCAGTATATGTCTGAAATCACCACAAAAAATGACAACCAATCCACCAAATGGATTGTTCATTCTCTACCATGAACCTCTCATTATGTTCCTTATAGACTACGATCAAGATCCTCAAAACAAAACTTATTAGTCATTGGCACCTCATCCCAAATTATTAACTTTGTATTCTTCAAGAGTCCTGTAAGATCGCTGTCGGGGGTTATCCTACTGCATGTAATAGTTTCATCAACCTGCAAAGGAATACTGAACCTGAAGTGTGCAGTACGGCCACCAGGAAGAAGTAGAGAAGCTATACCATTCGATGCAACTGGGAAAATAATATCACGTCTACCACGTAATGCAGAACACAATGTATTCCACAAAAATGTCTTTCCAGTGCCACCGTAACCATAGAGAAAGAAAACTCTACCACTACCAGAATCGACTGCATCCATAATAGTATGGTACACAATCCTTTGTTCATTGGTAAGAGACGGATACAAATGTCTATGCTGCTCAATCATATTGTAAAATCCCGAAATTTTTATTGGACAGTCTATTTGAATTTAATTTGGAGACGAGAAGTCATTTGGACTTGAGCTAAGGAACGGAATTTTACTTGTAATTATTTTTATGGATCGATAAATTGAGACGGGCCATGATAATTTCATGGTTCTGGGTTTGGATTGAAGTGAAGGCTCAATAATAAGATTTTGTGGTTAATTAGGACTCGGACGGGTATTATAATTACTAAATATATTCACGACAGATATTAAAGAATCATCCCTTAGGTTATTGGTATTCTTGGCCGTCAGAAGCATCCAACATTGATAAAGGAATTTTGGTATATTTATGAGACCTGGAATGGACGTGACCATGTTTTGGTTTTCTTGACTTGAGTGTTGATAGTAAGATTCATCATATATGGAGGTACGTAGTCCCATTGATTTGTTAGAGGCTTTGCTCAAATTATTAGATTGATCCTAATAATGCTACCTTGTTGATAGTTGTCGAGGGTTAATCAAGGATTTATCTATCTCATCATGGCTCTAGCATAAATGAGTTCGTAGTGATTTATGTATCAATACGGCTTGGATGGTTGAGATCTGGAAGCATCGATCCTTCGGAAGTATTATGACAATTACTTATGTTGATTTCCAAGTAAGGGGGTTTGTTTGACACTTTTGCTTCTATGTTATTGTTATAGTATATATATGTACTGTTTTATGATTTGACAAATAACTTATGGTTATTATATCAACGAATGAGACTTGGTATAATAGTCTATTCGCAAAGGAAAGTATGTGCACCCATAAATGTTTTGTTGTGATTGTGAAGTGTGAAAATCGTTTTGTTCAAAAGCATGGATTGAAAATACGTTTTATGCTCATCGATATGCCTATGAATTGGTAATGTCGTGATGTCGTGCTTTTGGAGATCTCCCATTGTTATGTTATCCCTTTGGTAGGGTATTGTTATTGTTATGTAAAAGCCGACATGTGTGCCACCATGGTTCGTGTGGCCGTAGTGTATTGTCTGATTGAGCAAAAGATATGAATTGTTATTGTTTTCAAAAGTGTTCCATGCAAATTATTTTTGATATGTAAACGTATTGATATGTGTGTGTGTGTGTGTGTGTGTGTGTGTGTGTGTGTGAAATACTCTGCTTGATCCGGTAGAAATGTCATTAAAGTTCACTCTTACCCACCCCTTTCAGATATTTAGTAAGTAATTGAACGATGTTACTTTGGAGCATGACGGATTTGTGAAGATTATTTAGTAGCTTTTGCGTGCTATTGGATTAGTATTGTATAGGATTGATTGTAGTAGTGGAGTATTGTTGTGATTGAGGATTTGTAATTATTGTAACTACTTTATGGGATTTCAGATGCTCTGTTTGTGCCACTATGAGATATTGTTATTGATATGAGGATTAAAGGAAGGCTTCGTCTTGGCGTGATCCCATCTCACGATAGACGGTCGGTCGCGCCAAAGTGAACTGGTTTTGGGGCGTGACACATATCATTAACATCGTAGGAATTTCTTCAAGTATCAAATTATTCATACCATTATCTATGACGACACTGTCGGGAATGGACATACCTTTAATCTGACTCAAGCTAAACCCATTCCCATAAAGGAAATCTTCAATCTCAGCAAGAGCAAAATTCTTCAATTGTTTTTCATTTAGCTCGAGCCCTATATTGAAATTTTGAGAAACAAAATATAAACTTTAACATAAAAAAAAAAAAATTTAATACAATATTAAAATTTATACAAGGATTATTCAACTTTCTTCGCATAATGTACTGGATGTCGTCAGATAGATACTCACATGTATTTTCCCAAACATGAACAGGCCTGGACATACTATCAGACTGGAG
Organism: Plantago major; assembly: GCA_026545765.1. Classification (NCBI taxonomy): domain Eukaryota; kingdom Viridiplantae; phylum Streptophyta; class Magnoliopsida; order Lamiales; family Plantaginaceae; genus Plantago; species Plantago major. The sequence continues at coordinate 17,051,814 of CM048840.1, read as the reverse complement.
TAGCATGGAGAACAAATGTCGAAGGAATCGTCTGGAACCCCAAAAACTTACTTCCTTAATAGCATGGATGTATTCTTTGTCGTCATCAAGCAACCCCAAAGCGTAGCATGCATCACGGTATGTTAGATGAACAACACCATCCATAGTCTGCAAGTCCTCATAGCATGTGGCACCCCTTATGTGATTCAACATTATTCGCATGAAATATATGGGTCCGGTATTAATTGAAACATGGTAAATTCTTCAAACTTTATTATTGAAATTCTTCATGTCTCTCCACGTTTTCCCTGAAGGATACCAGACGTAATATCTAGGGAACTCAAAATATAGATACTTACGTGCCTCGGGATGATGTCTGTTGAATTCCATCCATTTAAGAAACTTTGTCCCTGCAACGATATGCTTCTCCAATAAGTTCGTAATCAGATCACCATCTTTGAATGTGACTGACTGTTCACCTTCCATATGAAATGATAAACGCTCTACATGTGGATCTCTATAATGGATATCATATCCCATTATTCGCCATACTGCCTCACATGCTGGTACGTACCGGCAGTCAATATAATCCTTCACCTCATTATCCACAATTAGTTTTGCACCTATCCTATCCACACCCTTATTGACGTACTTGAACATATACTTGATTGAATTGGTCTTATTGCACCATTCAACATTTATGTGCGCCTGGTACTTCATCAACAGGAACGGATTGTATGGAACAATAAACATATAAATTAAGAGTGAAACAACTTATTATCTTTCAATACACGTGACAATCAAGTTCGATCAATATAGATGGAATATAATTTAATACTTCAAGTATGTTTCAAAAAATAAATTGCACCTGTTATCCTGGTAAGCTAAACAATGAAAAATATATGTGTCACATTTCATATAATGGAGTAATATATTGGCTCATATATGTAATCTATTAGGTAATTAAAATTACCTACGACCGATATCCCATTATTTCTCCGCGCAGCCATGTCCTTCTTGTCGTGGTTCTTTTCCATAGCTATCTTTCGTAATTCCTAAGTACATCACTATGTGATGGTTCTCCAATGATATTCCTCCACTGTTTGAGGGTATATTTATCTAGTAACTGCTCCATACGCTTCTCTGCAAGAGGCATGCACTCTTCAACTGAAGGAGGTACGGTTATTCCTGCATCAAAGTAATAAATATACACATAAATAACTGTTAATTAATTGCAGGTTTTTTAATAAATTATAATGAGTATGTAATTCAAATGTTTTGAAACTGTATAAATGCATTTTTTCATGAATATACTCACGGTATCCTCTAGGATCTTCATGATACATAAAATAATCAAACGGATGAGACATGAGATGTCTTCTCATTGATATAGTGAATCTCCTGTTCATTTTGTTGAACCTTGTCACTATCTTCATCCATATTCCCAGAAAATGTATTTTTCATATGTCAATTCCAGAAATCTGATGTAAAATATAAATCGACTAACATGCTTATAGTTGAAAGTTGTGAAAATCTTACTTGAGCAATTATCCTTATCGGAATTAGTAATTTCAACAGAAATGTCTTTTCTAACTTGAAGTAGGACATCTTACCCAATCGTCAATTGTTTGCCGGGTCTGACTGATGCTAAGCTCTCAGGAATATCATATGCATTTGGTTGAGTCAATAAAGCGTTGCCATGAACTATAATACATACATGAATATATCATTACAAAAAAAAGAAAATTTAATATTATATTATATAAAGATACTATATAACATATAAAAACAATTACCATCAGTAACACAACTAAATGGAGGGTAGCTTGGAGTCAGGATATTGCTTTGCGGTTTGAGCTTTTTAGCAATTCCAACTTTTGGTGTCATTGTATCGATGGAATTCGGCTCAAATGGTGATAACACTAATAAAAAATATGATAAGAAATAAGTTTATATTTAATTATAAACTAAGTAAATATTTCGAAATAATAACTCCGAAATTTACCGTTAGTAATGTCTCTGAGAGGTGATACTGTAGCCCCACGTCCTTGAGTATTTCTATTCACATTATGATTGTTGTATTGATTTTAATTTCCAGAAAATATACATGGATCTCCAACTAATAATGTGAAAAGAAATACTAAAGGACGTCAGAATGGAGTATCATATTTAAGTGACATTACTAATGGTAAATTTCGAATTTATAATTTCCATTTTTTTATTTGTAATTTTAAATCACTATAAATTTTTCTTATGTTATTTGAATTATTGTTGTCACCAATTCAGCCCCTAGAAATAATGAAATTTGAAACCAATAGCTCCTAATTATTATGCATTCTTCTCCTTCTTGACCATGACTTTTTAAGTGGAATCCTGCATACGAAGCCCCACCTCTCCTTCTTCATCAAGATCGACAATTCTAACTCGTTTGGACGGGGATAGATAGTAGTCTCTGAAGAATTGTTCGACCCTTGACCTCCAAAATCATCAGCCTTTTCTTTTCTCTTCCCTGAGTTCAATTCATCAGCCAAAACTACTGCTGCCTTAGGTTTGGAAAGAACCTCCTGAAAATACAAATTTCACATGTTATAAATTACTATTTATAAAATTATTGATATTATTAGTATAATTGGCTTACATTAAAAGCCAGGCTACAATAAGTGCCAGAGATGATTCTCCTTCCAATTAGACTACCACTTTTAAAATATATTCCCTCCGTCCCGAACTCAACTTCCCATTTTCTGTTTTGGTCAATCCCAAACTTAACTTCCCCTTATTTAAATGAAAAATATCTATCATACTTTATTCACATCTCTCCTACTTTATTCACTATCTTTTTTACTTTATCCACACTTTTTCATACTTTATGTACTCTATTTCCTACTTTATTCACTATCTCTCTCACTTTATTAACTTTATCTTAAAACTCGTACCCAGATCAACAAGAAGTTGAGACCGGGACGGAGGGAGTATATATGGATAGCACAATAACAAAGCCACTGAAGCTTCTTTCTTTTCTTCGAAACCAAACCAATAACAATTTGTGGCACTGCTATTCCGTTTGATATACATATCGTTTAAGAATTTGAATGTTACCTAATTAATTGCGATTTTAATTGATAAATCTATGGGCTGGATTTTGTTAATCTCCAATTTGGTTAGGCTGATTAACAAAAATGTTGGAATGGATTGTATAAATAATCTCCACCCGGGTCGATGTTCGGTTAATGATGGGAAGTGCACAATACCTGCACTGCGGGATTTATGGATTGAATGGTGATCTCATTACAAATCTCACAGCAATCTACGCTTTGAACCACCTCGAGGATAGGCGACTACTCTGGCAAGATATTGAAAGGCTCAACACGCAGGTACATGGCAACTGGCTTCTGATGGGGGATTTCAATAACGTGCTGACATCGCAGGATAGGATTGGTGGCAATATCGTCCAACCTGCCGAGTACTGCGACCTTGTGCATATGATGGACAATGTGGGACTTTACGAGTTGGATAGTATAGGGGATCACTTCACTTGGCATAACAAACACCAACGGGACCCTATATACTCGAGAATTGACAGGGCTATAGGCAATCTACAATGGTTTCAATCTTTTAGTCATGTGCAAGTTGAGATCCTCCCACCAAGCATATCGGACCATGCACTGCTTATGATAAAACTTGGTGCAAGTGTTAGTCCACAGACACGCAAACCACAGTTCCGCTTCCTCAATGCCGCAATTAACGCACCTGATTTCCTGGATAGAGTGCGACAAAGCTGGGCTGCACCGGTGGAGGGTCGTGCGATGCTCGTCTGCTGGAAGAAATTAAAGAGATTCCAACCGCTAGTCCGACAACTCCAATATCGATATACTGCAGCAAGGAAGCAAGTGGAATACACTCGGGGCCAGCTCCTCTCAGCGCAAACCGCATTGATCCATGACAGATTCAATCTGGCCTTAATTACAAAGGTTAAGGAACTTACGCATGAGGTTATGTACTGGGCTGAGGTTGATGAAAGAGTTCTACAACAAAAATCAAAGGTAGACTGGATCCGTTTGGGTGATGGTAATAATGCTTACTTTCATGCTATTTTGAAGGCAAAAAATCGAAATTTGGGAATGGTCAAACTCAAATGCGTGACGCCACATAATCATCGACCAACCGCTATGGAGCATGAAGTTTTAAATTTTTACAAGGAGCTTGTTGGAACATCGACTTCCCGGATACGAGGGGTTGATATCCAGGCCCTCCGTGATGGAAAACAGCTACCAAACTCGGCTCATGCGGTTCTCACGGCCCCAAAGAATAAATGATGAAATCCTGACAAGACTAAAAGGGATTGGAGATTTAAAAGCACCAGAATCGATGGATTTAATGCTAAATTCTACAAATCGGCATGGAATGTGGTTGGGCAGACACCATCCGCGCAATCTGAGAATTCTTCGTACATGAGAGAATTTATATGGCGGTCAATTGTAGTGTGGTAACCCTTATACCTAAAGTTGCTGAAGCGATGGAGGTTAAGGACTTTCGACCAATCTCATGTTGCACCACGCTTTACAAAATCATCTCAAAGGTGCTGACAAACCGACTGAGCTTGGTAATTGGTGAAGTAGTGCATGAAAGCCAAGCTGCTTTCATCCCCGGGCAGCAGATAAATAATCATATCCTTCTAGCACATGAGCTACTTCGCGGTTATAATAGGAAAAATGGTACCCCACGATGTATGCTACAAATGGACCTTCAAAAAGCTTTTGACACAGTCGAATGGATCGCGCTGGAAGGTATCCTCCACGAGATGAACTTCCCATCCCAATTCATCCGATGGATTATGCTTTGTGTTACCACTGTGTCGTACAGATATATGATTAATGGCAAGCACACCAGGATTCTTAAAGCTTGCAGAGGTCTCCGACAAGGAGACCCCCTTTCACCACTCCTATTCGTCCTCGTCATGGAATATATGCATAGGTTGATGCAAGGTTTAAAGAGCATCCCCGACTTCAACTTCCATTCCAAGTGTGAACGACTCTCGATTGTAAATCTCAGTTTTGCGGATGACTTACTTCTATTCACCAGGGGGGATCCGAAATCTGTAGAGCTTGTGCTGGCCAAATTCGATTTCTTCTCTCAATCTACGGGCCTGAAGATAAATCCGGCAAAGTGTAAGGTCTACTTTGGAGCTGTAAACGATAATGACAGGGCTGCCATTCGACAGCTCACGGGTTTCGTCGAAGGTACTTTACCCTTTCGATACCTCGGGGTACCACTCACTAGTAAAAGACTCACCATTGCACAATGCCAGCCATTGATTGATAAGATTGTAGCCAGAATTAGACACTGGAGTGCTCGCCTGCTGAGCTATGGTGGCCGATTGCAATTGATCAAAAGTGTCATATTTGCGGTAACAAACTATTGCTCTGATGCTTCCCACTTCCACAGGAGTACTCCATCATATAGAGGCCATATGTCGATCTTTCCTCCGGTCTAATAGCGACATCATTTCAAAATCTCCGGTTACGGGAGAAGATCTGTGCTCCACTCCGCCAAGGCGGTCTACAGATCATTGACATCAAATTATGGAGTCAGGCTTGTATGTTAAAACTCCTATGGAATCTATGTAAGAAGCAGGACAATCTTTGGGTTAAATGGATACATGCGTATTACATACCCCGGGACCGCATCTTCTCTAGCCCGACACCCACTTCGAGTTCCTGGATTATGAAAGGGATTTTGGATTGTAGATCGCCATTATTGTAATACAACTTGGGACTCAATGCTATTGGCCCCCAAGTTCCAAACGGGAGCAATGTACCAATCCATGCAAATCGTACGGCCAGAGGTTGACTGGAAGTCACTCATGTTCGGGAACCTGGCCCGCCCTAGAGCACGCATAGTCACATGGATGGCATGCCACGACCGGCTACCTACGAAGAGCCGACTCCTTCACTTTGGCTTGTTGGATTCGGATAAATGCTGTTTTTGTACAGAGATTGAGACACGGGATCATCTTCTCTTCCAATGCAATGAATCGAAACAAATCTGGACGGAGGTCTTTGCCTTTGGATATGCCGCATACCCCAGGGACATGGATGACGGAGATTGTATGGATTCTACGCCAAACAAAAGGAAAGCATTGGAAGAAGCGGCTCCTCAAATTGGCTTTTATTGAAACCATTTACGAGGTGTGGAAACATAGGAATAACATGTGTTTTGCTTCTAATGATAGGTCAGTAAATGTTGCACAACAGATTATTACAGTCATTATTCTTAGGTCTTGGATGATACCTAGACTACGACCCCATGTTGGGAGTCTCATGATAGCATAGTCTTACTGTTTTATTCAGATTATCAGTTGGATCTCCGATCGTATACGCTTTATCTTGCTTTTGGAGTCTGATAATATATTCTCGTTCCAAAAAAAAAAAAAAAAAACGGAATAGCAATTTGGACTGGTAGAATTTTTCCATAAAAATAGGAAGATAATAAATCAATTCTTTTGGGTTGGAATTTACCACGTAGAATTTTGTTCTATGTAGCATGCTTCTCCTTCCAATTAGACTACCACTTTTAAAATATATATGGATACGATTAGAAATAACAAATGGGCTGAATTATGGTGAATTTTAATAAACAAATTATGAAAAATATAACTCGCGCTAGTTCGTGAGCTTGTAAATTCGATGAACTTGAATTATAAAAATTTAAAACGTTACTAGACGCCTTGCGCCTCAAAAGACTTGACATGGAATTCTTGGTACTTATTCGTGAACTAGTAAAATAATACAGGGAATTATAAATGGCATGATTCTTGAAACATTAAATTACAAAGTCTTGAAAATGTTAAAGCGAAATGTTAAAGATCTTCAGATAATGATCACTGCTCCGACTTTAATTTTTAAATGGCTATAAATTTGAAAATAAAAATCACCAACGACTTTATTTTTCCGAGATCTATAAAATGAGACCAGTCTTGACTATGTTTGGATCATCCCATATCCAACTCCTCTTTCTCTCTTAATTAAACTTAAAACACTCTCTTCACTCCAAAACACCATATCCACTTCGATTTTCCGACGACATGGACGAAAACTTGTTTTCTCCGGAGACTCTCAGGTGGATGCAAGAAAACACACCCGGATCCTACCAAGAGTTGATGCAAAAGCTCAACGAAAACACTTCTCAACAACCCCAACCGAGCTTCGTTCGCCCTTTGTTCCAAAGCTCGTACCAAGAACCCTACACCCAAAATTACCATTCTCCAACCTCCCAAACACCAATATTTTCGCGAGCACCGGAAGTTGTTCCTGAACACAGCCGGAAATTCAACCGAACCAGAGGTGTGGGAAAGGGAAAGCTAAAGACACAGAAGGAGGGACGACCAATAAAGGGGAAGGACGGAGCTCACTCTACAACACGAATGAGGACTTGGTTCTCATCTCTTGTTACATGGCTGTTAGCGCAAATTTGATCATTGGCACGAATCAGAGGTACGCAAGTTTGTTCAAGAAAGTCGAGGAGAAGTTCGAGGATGTGCGGAGGGATGGGAGGATGTCCGGTTTGGAAAAAAAGCGGAGTCATGATTCACTTCTTCTCAAATTTAAGCGGATGAGAGATGACATTAATTGGTGGTTGATTTGTGTGGATCGTGCTACTAGGGTTGTCGGCGATCAGAGTGGCTACAATGAAGCCAATGTAACTGAAACAGCCCAAGAATTCTACAAAGAGTGGGAAACGAGGATGAACTTGCAGGAACAATACAAGAAGGTCGCAACAAATACGAGGGTTGAGGTCCCGGATGATGATGATGATCAACCAATGGAATCAGCAGGTGCTAGTAGTGGGAGCAAGCGCCATAGTGAGGACAGTGTCACGACTAACAAACGGCCTATGGGTCGTTACAAGGCAAAGAAGATGGCTAGAGGTGGTAGTTCTGGCAATTCCTCAATGGATGCAATGAGCGAGGGATGGGTTAACTTTAATGAAAGTTATCCCCAATACCTTGAGTTGGAAAGACAGAAGCTGGAGTTTGCCCGTCAAAAGGAGGAACGTAGGATGAAGGAGAAGAAGATGGACATGTGGATGACACTTATGGGGAACTATGTCAACTTGACCCCAGAACATAAGGGAGTTTGTGATGCACTGCAGAAGGAATTGTTTCCGTCCGAGTAATGGCTGAAGTTGGGGGCTTATTTTAGTTTGCTTGTTTTTCAAATTATGTGAGGTGTGACTTGTTTGTTTTTTACTTTTCAAAGTGTGACTTGTTTTTTACTTCCTGGAGTGTGGCTTGTTTGTGTTTTACTCTTCCAAGTGTCCGTTGTAATAAAATCAATGTGCTTTGAATTGAATTTGAATTTGAGTTTGATTTATTTGAATTACGGAAGTAAGTCTTGTGATTTATCCTTACTTTGTCAGGCATCTTATCTTTGCTTTGTCAGGCATCTTGTCTTCAATTTCTCATACATCTTATCTTCAATTAATGAGGCATCCAATGCATTGTGACTCAACTATGATTAAGAAATGAGTCACACATCTCCCAAAACTTGTCTATACAATGCAACCATAGAACACATTTTCAGACACAACAAACTACTTGCATTCATCCCTTCTTCCATTATCTTAACTAAACAGAAAACACTCTATCTACTTCAATTTTCCAAAGATAATCACATCCAATTCATCATCTGATGATGAAAGCTTGCTTAGTTCTTCTTCATCCAATCCTTTCGCACAAATCCAAAGCATGATAATACAAAACGTACCAAATATGATCCAACAATTCCAACAACAGCAACAACCGGACGAACCACGACGGCCTAAGAAGAAGCGTGCTTACATTAACAGAAGTCGAGAAGAGCGTAGCAAACAATTGGAGGAAGACTAATTTGGGGTTAACCCACCATATGCAGATAAATTTCGACGGAGATTCAGAATGGAGAGGCCGTTGTTCGAATGGGTGATTGCTGGTGTGGTGCGTCAAGATGATTACTTTGTGTGCAAGCCAGATGCTCTTGGCCGACCGGGGTTAACCACACTACAAAAATGTACCGCAACCATTCGCATGCTAGCTTATGGGGCTTGTGCTGACTCGGTTGACGAGTACTGCCGGCTTGGTGAAAGCATGGCTCTCGAGTGTCTTTCGTGTTTTTGTGACGCTGTGGTGGCTAAGTTTGGTCCAACATACATGCGGAGGGCCAATGAAGCCGATGTTCGAAGGATTATGGCAATCAACGCTGCAAGAGGATTTGTGGGCATGCTTGGGAGTATCGACTGTATGCACTAGACATGGAAGAACTGTCCCAAGGAGTGGCACGGTCAATTTCAAGGCAGAAGCAAAAAGCCTACCCTTGTTTTAAAAGCAGTAGCATCCCAAGATACTTGGATATGGCATTCATTCTTCGGGATTTTCGAAAAATACAATGACTTGTCGATCGTGCAACGTTCGTGTTCGACGATCTCTTGAACGGTACGACACCTCAGGTCAACTTTGAGGTCAATGGCCATCAGTACAACATGCCTTACTACCTAACCGATGGCATCTATCCAGCTTGGGCTACATTTGTTCCTGCCATCCCGAATCTGGTAACGCACAAAGAAGCCAAGTTCTCTGAGCGTCAGGAGTCTTGCCGGAAAGATGTGGAACGTGCTTTCGGAGTATTGCAAGCACGATTTGCAATAGGGGTGTACGCGGGCGGGTGTGGGCGGTTTTTTACCAAATATTCAACCGACCTACCTATAGCGGGTGGACAAAATATTGAACCATGGCGGGTGAACAATTTATCAAACCACGGCGGGTGGGTTGACATTTAAGCGGGTGGATGGCGGGCGGGTTCAACGTATAAAATAAAATGCTATAATATGTTCGAACAAGATAAATATAAGTTTCAATACGAAATAAAACACTCCATAAGCAAGTACAATCACCATACATATGTATAAGTTCTCTGTTGTGTGAAATTGGAATGAGGTCATATACTCATATTAATTCTTATTTCTTATATTTACTATATAACTATATAATAAAAAATAAAAAAATATATATAATTTACATGGGCGGGTGGGTGGTGGCGGGTGACTTCGCCGCCACCCAAGCGGGTGATTAAATTTTCGATCCACGGCGGATATTTTTAAAAATTTCAACCGTGGTGCGGTTTCTTGAGGCGGATCATGGCGGCGGAGTTTTTATGTACTGACCCTAATTTGCAATTATCTGAAATCCAAATTACCTGCACAACATGGCCACACTCAAAAAGATTATGGATTGCTGCATCACACTCCACAACATGATAGTTGAGGATGAGCGCCACAAATACCTAAACTATGACAAGGAAATCGAAGAGTTCGAACAAGATACCTGTGAGAATGTACCCCATGTGATTGACGGAGTTCGTATCCGACGAGCGCAATCTACAATAAATTTTATCCCTGAATACATGAACTTTTCACGGCAAATGAACAGTAGATGCACGCATGAAGAACTCCAAAGGGACTTGATGGAACATATTTGGAGGATGCATTGACTGTGGAGCTTGCCCAATCGTGTAGTGTGTGCTTGTTAGTTTAATGCATTTGTGTGTTGTGTGTTTGTTGCATTTCCATTTGGTTTTTAAATTCTCTGCAGTTTGTTGTAATATATTGTTGCTCAATAAATTATAAAATGAGTTCTAAAAATGCAATTTTATTAATTTCAACTTCTAAACACTCTTATAATATGTTAAATATGTTTAAAAAAATTTTAAAAAAAATTTGAAATTTCATGACGGCACGATGACGCGTCACCAATGCAGGAAAGTCTCGTCACGAATCCCGTCACCAGCCAGTGACGCGTCACGGAGCCGTAACCATTGCAGGTAGTCTAAGCAGGTGTTTGTTATACCATTAAAATTGCAAAACTAAGTTAAAAAGGTTTTAAGGCTTTTGAATTGGAGTTAAATTATTATAACAATTTTAACTCAATTTTACTCCATTTAACATTTATCATTCTATTTCCACTCTACTTTTTATTTCTCTTTTCAATCATACTAACCATTTTAAACCAATCAAATAACTTTAAAACACCAAACCCATCACTTCAATCTTACGCACATCACTTCTTTCTTACACACCGTATATAACACCCTATAAACTATATAATATTTTAACTTTATTCCAAACATCATTTATAACTCACCTCTTAACTCAGTTACTATTCACAATTAAAAAATTTCCTTTAACTCTATACCAAACATACACAGAATTTTACCCTCATCAACCTTATCAATCATCAATTCATCATGAAACTTTGAGAACTCAAAGTTCGCTTTAGAAGTGATTTAAAATTCATCAATTCTCTTAATTAAAATTTACATTTTCAAACGATACATACATTGTACGGGATTTTATAAAGATACATACATTCTTTCATCTCGTGTCATCTGATTTAATAGAATGTTCATTGTACATAATTTTATTCAAATGCTTTGGTTAAAACATAAAAGTGCCTTTCATGCACCTTCCTCAATGAACCAATAGCTCAGTGAATTATGTTCCATTTGGTACGTAACCAGCTAAGACATTCTATAAGTTCATTTTTTTCACATCAATAATGCTTAAGAGGTCTTTTAACATTTATTAAAGCTGGTCACTAAATTGAAATAAATTCAACAATTTATTATTGACATAATTAAAATCACAAAAACATAAGTTGCCTAATTTAATGTAAGAAAAATACTGTTTGCTTCTTTGATTCATCGAGATAAGATTAATTGTACGACATTGTAAGTTTCTCACACATCCTAACTTCATAAAATGACACTATTTCGCTCACGTCGAGTACATGATTTTGCTGGATTTACTCTATGCTACAACATGATCATTTAGTGGTTCATGATGTTTGAATGTATTGTACAGTTTAACATTTAATTCACATGGTATAAAATTTAAAATATCATGAAACATTACATAATCTTATACTACTAGAATATAATAAATTCTTTCAATGGCCATATAATATAAACACTATAGATTCGAACTCAAGATGGCACAACTAATCTTTTGATGATAAGATTTTTAGAACAAGAGTTGAGCTGGCTATTTAACCTAATTGACTATGTCGCTTCCTTAATCCAAATTAGGCTCTAATGATGGTGAAATCTACACTTGATCGAGTGTACGAGTGAGGAGACAGTAGAGAATTAGACCTTTATACCGGTTTACCTTGGACAAGCTATATAGTAAATTAGCAACGTGCTTGAGGGGTGTCGCGAAACAGCTCAGGAAATGTAGTTTGGTTATATATACATACCTTATACGTGATCTTGTGAGATGTATTTATGGGAAGTATACAATGTCAGGATCTTGTCCGCTGGACTTCTGTTGAAGGGAGGGTGAGGCTTATCGGGGGATTGAATGTCCTCACGCGACCACTAAACCTCGAAGGCTAGGTACGCCTGGAGTGGGTCACGATCATACCTCAAGGGTCTTCTTCCGAGGTCATTCTATACTGACTGGCGCTCTAAGGAGGCGTTTGCTGGTTGATAGGGACTATGGACTGCATGATTCTACAGTGCCAACTTTGGGAGGGCTACATAAGCTATACAAAAGTGAGGATTAAATAGTGATTGATTAATTGGTAGCTTTTTTGTGCAGTTGGACTAAATAATTTTATCGTGGTATAATTTGAAGTTATTTTAAAATTTTGGTTGTTTGCTTGTATTTGTCACAAAAATGTTGAATTATTTAGTTCGTTTTATGAAAATATTGGTTGATTAGTTGAAACGTTGTCCATAATTAACCCATTTGTTTCGTATTTAATTTGCAAAAAAAAAAAAAAAAAAAAAATTCAAAAACATTAATAATACTTAAAAAAAAAAAAAAAAGATAAATCATACGATAGTGTTTTTATTTTATTTAATAATTTTTTTTAGCGTGTTATACGAGGACTTGGAATTTTTACAAAATTAATTTTCATACTATTAACCCCGAGCTACCAATCAAAATCACTTTGGTTTAGATTAATCTTGTCAAGATGATTAATTTAGACACCAATCAATTGGTTTAGAAATCACTTTGAACTGATTAATTATCACTTGTTGGTTAAAATGGTTTTGCGAATTAAGCAGAAGAAGCAAAAAAGTCAACATGTATTATATATACTAGGACTAAGACTAACTACTAAGTTGATGTTTCATTGACTTTTGATTTTCATCATTCGAAATTGAAACTCATGAAGACTAGTTTACCTTGGTGAAAATTTTGGACTCAATTACACCAAGTAGAATCGTAAAAACAACCACATAAAAGTTGTAATTAATTGATCAGCTTGTGTACAAAGGATGTTCATAAAATGCTAATGCTCTTCTATATATATGTGCTCTAGGTCCTTAGACTAGCTAGACTAGACAAAAATTCAAAAAATTAAGTTGATGCCTGATGAAAAATAGTAAAAACTATGTATATTGTGACTATGGTTTAACCTGAAACCAACAACTAAAGGAAATGGTATGAACTTGCAGCTACATTTCTGGAACAAAACCATACAACACTTCAAGGGATCTCAACTTGAAGGCTTGTACGCAGATGTATTACATTTTTGTTGCTGTTACACTGCAATGCATTGTCTTTTAGATGTTACCACTGGGGATGGCAAGCTTGGTTACAGTCTCAGCTTCGTTACATGTCCACAGGTCTACATGTGGATCTGTAGATACATCGAAGCTCAATGGGTTGTGTGGGTCGCGCCTGACTCCGGATATATGAACCCAAGCTGGAACATTGAGATCCAATGGCTCGGATTTCTCGGTTCTAGGCTTGTCAGTGTCGGGTTGATGTATCGACTTATCAATGTTACCTAAGAACTGGAACCTGGAAATTGGAGATGGCTCTGGTGCATTGTTAACTATCCAATGACACCTTTTGTGTCCTCCAAGTGCTTGCCCAGATGAGAAAACTCGATGGCAGATTGAGCATTCGTGCACTTTCGTTTTCCTTTTCCCAGCTCCAGATAAGGAAGTTCCATGTACATATTGGAAAGAGGGTGCTAGTTTTGATGGGAAAAATTCTTCATGTGTTACAACTTCATCATCTAGGCCAAAACTGTGATCATCATCATGCTGATCTAGTTTAGCTGCATAGCACCCTTTGACTTTCTTGTGACTTGCTCTATGGCCCCCTAATGCTTGGTGAGAAGTGAACACTTTCTTGCATGCTTTGCATTCAAACAAGCCTTTTGGAGTAGGATTAGGAAGCACTTTAGGCCTAGCAAACGTTGTCCTACTCATACCGAAGAACACAGGGCTCCGCCTCTCCTCCTCTCGGCTGGCTGAAGCACACGATTCCTCTGGTTCGACAATAGGTGGGTTGGCAACAGGGTTTGCTAGTTGTAGTAAGCATGCAGCAAGAAGGAGATCCTCCTCCTCCTCAGTTGTCGAATAGTTTGAACTAACTTTTGCGCGTACGGTTCTCTTGCGCTTCAGCCAACCGGTAGTGCACTTCTCGTTGTATTCCTCTTCATCTGACTCGTGTGATGACACTAGGGATTCGGAGGCATCATCGAAGCTGCACTTTCCGTGCTCAAGGAAGGATTTCCAAGAAGAGAACTCCTTGCCACAATGCTCACAATTCCTACAACTTTTCAACCTATTTGGATTTGTTCTCAATTGATACATTCTCTTGTTAGTTGGCCCACCAAGTTTATCCTCCCAGTCAGTCATGTGATCATCATCATCATCAAGATAAGCATTTTCATCACCTATCCCATGAGCTCTCATGTGTCCACCTAGAGCTCTCCCACACATGAACCCTTTCTTGCAAACTCTACAATGGTGCTTAAAGCTTGGTTGTTGATCATCCACACAATCCATGATCACAACTAATCTCCAAAAGTATGAATAAGAAATGAAACTAAGGCAAATTATTGAGTTTGGTGGGATCCAAGTTTGCTATTGTAGAAGTTCTTATAAGAGTGTACGGTGCAAATACTCCTAGTTTTTAGTTAATGAGTAGTAAACAAAATTGTCTATAGATAGGAGGTACTATAAGAGGAATATGTGAAAGTGGAAGGAGGGGAATCACATGAGAAAGCGGAAGACTGTTTTCTCTTTTTAGTTCATTTTAGTGGTAGTAAGTAAACATAATTTTATTATCTGTTCAAACGGAATTAACAATTTAGTATAGGTCCAAGTGTGGGTAGTTTTGAATTATTCTTGCAATTCTTTACTAAAGAGTGCTTGTCTCTCGTCCGTTGAGTTAACATTAGTAAATTTCGTATTGAGTTGTTTGCTATTTCCTTTTATTCAGTTTGAGAATATTAAAAGCTCTACCAAACTATATTGTGGCAAAATTACTTCATGGCCTGGCCTTGAAAATGAATGGACTCTGTATGGACTTTATGTGAATTTACTCCTTTAGAAATATTGGGCTACTCATTTCACAAATATAGTGGAGCGAACAGATTATGGGGAACTTAATTAGGCCGAACATACAAGACCAATCTGGTCCAGGCTATTAATCTGGGTCAAAAGAATGGGCTTCGATTCAAACAGGCCTATTGAATTCGTATTAGTTAGTAACGGGGTGCAAGAGTTAGAGGCCCAAGTCATCTCCCAATACCTACCAAGTCGGATTTTTGACATTTGGCAATGGAGTGATTTTATCAAATAATATATTTTGAATTGAGTTGTTATAGCGAATAATGATAATAGAAAGAAAAAAATGGAAGTATGTAAGCCATTGTATTTTTTTTTTTTTTTTTTTTTTTTTTGAGAATGAGCTTTTGTAAAAGTGATCACATAATTTTTTACCAATTTCGTTTAAATTACTATTCACAATTTTTATCTTTTGTATTTAACTTGCTTGTAAAGAATGACAATGTTTGAATCCTACTGTTACAAGTGGTTCTGATAAGACAGTAACCTCCTTTGTTATTTATCTTAAAGTTATTTTTGCGAAGTTAGGACAACCAAATATAAGGCTAGTATTCTCTTTTCCGCTCTCGTTTTTTATTCATTGTTTCTCATTTACTTTCCACGAAAAAATTATTCTCTCCTTTAATTTTTTCCCTTTGTTCCCTGAATAACAAATAGTATCATAACGGGCATCTGACAAGATGTTTAAAAGTACAGTGATTTCACAAGAAATGACCAAAACATGCATTTGAGTCGTAGTAGTGTGTCTTCTTGACTTCGTGGACGAACGCAAAAAAATAGCCAGGGGTAGCAACAGAAAAATAGCCAGGGGTAGCAACAATTACACAAAATTATCAATCTGGCGCGTTGATAATTAAACCACTTCCATTTGTCTCTCTTTCACTTGCACAGTGATCTAATAGCACATACATAATTTCTATATAACTATAAACAATTTATGAGAATAAAACAAACTAGCATAGTAAAAACAAGTGTATATGGATTAACAATAAATTAATAGTGCGTAATACAACATATATTTTAGAAATGTACCATTTGACGATTGATCACAAACCTACTGAACCCAAACTCGGAGTACTCTAAATTGCATTTCTCGAGCAAACTGAATCTTTACACAACCCTCTTTACACAAACCTGTCAACCTGTAGATGTCAAAATTGAACAAATTTGCTCTATCTTGTTACTTTGCTTTCAACTAACTCAATACAAACTTCTTAGCAGAACTGGAGATATCGGAAACATATTAAATAGATTTCGGAATGAAGAAATTCCTAGAGAAGTACTCAAAATAGCTAGTTTTTCTCTAGCTGCAGATGAATCCCTCATGGAATCTCCATCTACTTCACAAATGATAAAATTTACGTGCTTCGCTGCCAAATTTTTCAAAATTTGTGTCAATATGCCTTATATGTATCGCGCTGAAGCCCTTATTGATGAAAATCTATCATGAGCAGGATTCGAAGAGTACGTGTATCATACTAGAGTAGCTTAATTCGATCACAAAATTAGAAATTTTATGAAACGGAAGTGCAGTATTTACTCAGATGAAATGAAGTTTAGATCTTGATTTCGGCCTAAAAATGGGATCTACCCATGCTTAAAGTATTCCAAGTGTCATGATTTTGAGCTAGAAATGTGGATCTACTTATGCTTAAGCTATTTCTAGTATCTTGATTTTGGGCTAGAAATGAGGATCTACCTGGGCTAAAGCTATTCCTAGTATCTTGAAATTCCATGATAGTCCAAATTTAATGTCATGCATCAATTTGTCTATCTCCTAATTGAGGTATTGTATATGTTTCTTCAACAACTGAATTTGGAGTAGTGTTAACTATGACTCACATCGTTTCGTAATACATTATATTTTAGGTTTGTTCTATAAGATACGTACTATGACTATGAGATAGCTTATCATGTTATAAGATATTTTTTTAACGGGAGTCCATTTCTATATATAAGGACATTTATCATTGTGATTTGTAATTGTAACTTTCATGGTTTTGACACAAGTTTATAGGGGTCTTATTCCAATAAATAAAGCGACGACAAAAGAGCTCTGAGAAACGCTAGCCATTTCTAATCCAGTCCAAAGACTGAATGTATCCTTAGCACGAAAAGAAGACCTAGTATAATTCTGTCCGAAGACTAAGCGAATGCTTGCATACGCCATTTGTCTTAAATCCATTAGGAGACACTTTTCTTTTCCACCCGTTCCTTCCCGTTAGCTATAGATACGATTCACTTTTACTTTTTCCTACACTTATGGTACACTGTCATTTATATTGATGGGGTTTATTCGTCTCTGACGATATAGTTGGCTGACTGGGACATCATTATTAGTTATGTTGATGCTTACGGCCTACCACAACATATGATGTAGTCACATTCACCGTCCCATCTCACGGACTTCACCACCGTGGTATGGGCTAACTAAATAAAGTTTCATACGACAAATGCAAAAGTTACATCTTAAAACGGAAAATTAAGATCTAAAAATCTTGCATTGTATTGTTTTCAAATACTCCATCCCTCTCACAGAATCTCATACATTTGTTATTTTTAATCGTCGCACAAAACTTCATACATTACCTCCCACACCAACAAATAATAAAAATCTTATCTTACACTTCATTACATCTTTTCCCACAAAAGGTACAACTTTTACCACATTTTCATGTTTTATCATTTATTTTAATTTTTCACCTAAAATTACGCGTCAATCCTTATGTATAAAATTCTCCGAGACGGATGGAGTTTATGTGTTCCAAGTGAAAAATTAATGTTTTGGCTTAAATAAAAATATGGATAATCTAGGTGATTTTTATAATAGTTAACATTAAATGTGTAAAGATTTTGATATGATTCGTTTCATAATCCAAAATGATCGTTTTTCAACGCCAATAAATCATCACATTGACATTAATTAAATTTTATAGAAACATACTAATATATAAAACTTATTTAAAATAACTTTAGAAGGAGAAACAATACATAAGGAGTAGTACAAACAAACTTCAAACAAAACCTATAAACTTTTCTATAAGTCCACTATTTGCATACATGCCCATATCCGACCCTATAAATAATTCCACTTTCTCGAAGTCTACCATTACAAATTAGGCATAATCCGATTGAAACCAATGGATGTGATTCAAATTCGATCATCAGCCACCATAAATTCAACAAAATTTCCATCTAAGTTATAGTACTTTATTTTTAACTTGTTCGTGAACGATTTTTTACATATATAGACTCTCCATTTTAACACAATTTCTCACGCATGACATGAAAGAAAGACTGATTGATGTCATTGCTCTTGCCTCTAACTGCTGTCACTCTACCTCACCAAGCATTGCTATAAGGTTTAACCTTGCCTTGATGAACCAACATATATTTGACACATTTGTGCGACATTTTTCTAAAATTCAATCAATCAATCGAGCTTTGTGACATGGAATGTTACATGCATGTGCATGTTATCCAATTAATACATGAAAAGAATACTATGGCATATATTGGTGAACTTAGAATCTGACATACTCCTTCAACGTTCAAATGCATACTATACGGTTCTACTAACTAGAACTATTAATATATAAAACTAGCTAGTTATCTTTGATTAGGTAAGTATTAGTACAAGAAATCACTTTCCACATGTCCTTTTGGAATGAGAGATGAATTTATTGGCATCAAGAATGAGTTATATATATATATATATATATATATAATTTGTTATTGGAAAGGACAAGAAAATTGGATCTCAACCTATTTACAAAACAAAAGAACCAATAATGTGATTCCAATGACTTTTACCTATACATGTTGCCAATCAAAAAGGAGAAATAAATTCGAAGGAAAAGTAGATAATGACACACATAGAAGAAGTGATATGTATAAGATTCTAAGTGTATGGAAACTGAAGACATATTCTGATCTCAATGATAGATGATATATTGAACAATGACTATGCGGTTTCTAAACAAACCAAGCGTTCTCTTTATTTTCCAATCATTCCCCTCACCCCACTTATCCCCACTCTTAACACCACCACCCCCACTAAATTTATGTTGATCAAATCCCAAATCGAATTTATCCACATTCAATTTGTATTCTCATATTATTAACAAGACCCTTTCAAGTCTTGATCTTCGTTAGATGTCGTGAGCTAACAGATCACATGAAGGTAAGCCTTTCCGATGATCCCATGTCCAGGGCGGAGCCAGGAGGAGGCATAGTGGGGCGTTCCCCTTTACAATACCAGTTTCTTATAAATCTCTTATATATAAAATATATCCGACATTTCCATTTTATACATGGAAAAAAACTCTCGGATATATTCACATCCAGTTTACCTACGACATTTGAATAGAAGGATTAAGTCCCTCCTAGCCACATACATGTTACCTTAATTTGCTTAAAAGGATGATACGTATCATACTATAATTTGGCATCATCAACTATAATATTAGTCAATATCGTGAATGACTCCAAAATGAAATTGTTTTCTTCAACTAGCTTTTTTTTGATTTCTCACTAGCGGATACCAGTGAGAAATCAAAAAAAGCTAGTTGAAGAAAACAATTCCATATAATAATTGCACCGAAGAATTAATCAGTAAGAGTAGGACGTGGTTTAAACATTGTTTGATATGAATAATGGTAATGGTGACATTGTTTGATATGAATTATTGATGTTGCTTTTCCACGTAGTGTATGTTTGACAAAACGAGCTGATATGGTAGATAATTAGGTCAATAATAACAGAGATCATCTTATGTTTTGTAAATCACACAGGATAGTTCAAGACTTCAAGTTAGTATACTAGCCGGTTACCTTATTGACAGTTCTACATTCGCCAAACATAGTTATTGAAGTCAAGGTATAGATCAAATAGGATGAAATCATCTAATAAAGTAACGATTCGGGTCACGCCAAACACACACGTACTAATTGAATTGATCAATGACATATACTCACAAGTTCGTCACAATTAATAGGAGTAAAGTACACGAGTTGATATGGTTTGTAAAGGCCCCTATGGTCCATGTTGTTTGCTCTATTGAGAACATGATACAAAATTGAGCTGTAACGTCACAATCCATAGCTAGCAATTTCATCGTTTATATTCAAATTGCAACTAAGATTGATTGGTTTCATAAAACAGTAAATATAACATTCGTTGAATAATAGCATTATCGACTAAGATAACATGATCATGTACAAATTCTATCCTTCACTCGAGTCTTTTGATTCATATTCTACCACTTCTAACGGATTGATTAATTTTAGCTAAAGTTCCCCGGACTTTTCATGTATCATTGAAATGTGAGGGGGTTCCGTAAAGTTGATTGGTATATACCTCTCTTATTCTTATGTCGTATTAACTTTGTGTCTTAATAAATTGAATTTTGTACATAAATGTTACCATGACGAAAACAACAATAACATAAAGTGGTTCATTAAATAACTACACCATAAATACGGAACTGCTAATGAAAAGAAATGTCTAACCATTCACATGTTCATCATATATATTAACAAAAACATACCACATGTTGCAGGTCAAGTGGTTAGCTAGACAATGACAATACGTACCAACACACTTTTACTGGCTAAGTACCTTTATCGGACTGTTTATCCATACTATACAATATTGCAATTATGTAAAATCCAAATATATTAATTAGTGAGAATGGCATCTATTTACACAAAAGAAGATACTTACATTTTTGAGCCTTAATCCAAGAGGCACCATGTTATCCACGGAACATCAATGACTAGTGCTAAGCCTGGACTATTAGTCACTTTCCGGTTTTCCAAGACAGATAACAAGGGTCTACCCTTTTACCTCTTTCTTCCAGATATTATACACATAGCTCCGACGAACTAATCCGATGACGTATATATCCCATTCCCCCCAAATCAAAATGTAACACTGTATCATTATCTTTGAAAAATGGTTTATCATATATTCCCTTCCATCACCAACCAGCAGTCGGGTCTATCCACAAAATTTACAATTGGATACACTATAGTATACACTTGAACAAATTTAAATGATCACTTGTCATTTCACACTACACACGTCATTACATTATTAAATGGTAATTGGAAATGCAATACAATATGTTATGGAAAATTTGCAGTAACCCTAAAGATACTACTACTATATTGCATAAATGTTGTAAAACATCAATTCTTTGGACCGGACCCTGGATTTTGTTGGAATTGTTGATACATTGCTGCTAGCCTAGCATAATCCATTGGCATTGCCTGCACGTGAATGTATATTTGTAGTTAATTTTTTTAAAATACTACTTCCAATTAGTTAAATTGCTTGAAAAAACAATTTATTCTTAATTAAACAATTTATCACAACGAAATCAAACTTACCTGTGATTGATTTGCAAGGAACGTGTTTAAGGGATCAGGAATTACTGCGGACGATGTTGATTGTAGCCGGTCACCGGGGTTTTGTTCCCACGACGGAACTGCAGGCATGAAGGTGGCCGCAGGAGGCATCACCGGCATCATAGTGGCGGCTCGATTGATGGAATTAATGTCCATGGCTCCCATGCCCATACCCATGGCTCCCATACCAGCCATTTGCATACCCATCAAAGACATCTGCATCTGTTGTTGCATGGCCAATGGCAACATCATGGATGGATGCATGCTCATTCTACTCATCATATGGACTTGTGCTTGTAACTGTTTTAGGTACTCTATCACTTCATCCAACATTGAGGCTTTGTCTGTCTACACAAACACAATCATGTTTAAATCAAAGTTAGTAATTTTCAATTTTTTTTACTCTAAACTATAAAAAATGTACGTGCGAACATGTTGTACATTGCAATACACGAACGAAAACACACTGTACGTATTGAAATCATTATAAGTCATTACAACCTGACGTAACATAGATATAATTGGAAATTGTCTATGACCTATTAAAATTTGATTCAATTGTATTGTACTATAGTAAGAACAAAGTTGGAAAGATCATGGAACAATATATATATAGTAGCAGTACAAGATGGACAATCTGTATGAAACCATGCATGTGCACTTCTCTATTGAGTGCTATATATGATCTTGAACATAACCAATAATAATGTAGTAAAAATGTACTGTACAGCTACATATGAAATGAATGATCAAACAAACGTACATGCAACATAACCAATAATAATGTAGTAAAAAAGTACTGTACAGCTACATATGAAATGAATGATCAAACAAACGTACATGCACCAATGATTTAATGATTTGACTTTAGACATATTTCTAACTTCTTTTTTTCTTTCTTTCTCATGCATGTTGGTGGTTAGATATAGTATTCAATTCAGATACTAAGAATTTTAATTATTAATGGGGTGGTCATGAATAACACGCATTTTGAATTTATTACTAGTAGTCATTTACTAAGTAATCCCTACATTTCAGAAAAATTGTTAAATTTTAATTTTAACCGGTTTAGTGTCTTCGAGTTTGACCACAAATTATTCATAAACGATAATAGTAAATAATTTAATAAAATCATATAATAAAAAATTTAATTACTAAATTTTCATTATATAAATTTAATAATTTATTTATTAATATTGTTTAAGAGTAAAATTAATTGACAAACGATTAATAAATAGAATAGTAAAATGTAACACTTTTTTTAAAATGGAGGGAGTATTTACTAAAGGTTTGCACCCATTACCTTTCCGAGTTGCAATGAAAACTCCAATCCAATATTATTGTTTTCTCAGTAGTTTATAAATGTTTGATTTTTCAGAACTGAATATAACAATAAATTGATTCATATTATATTTAATAATATATTATATTATCTTATGGTTGCATGTTCTGATGAAATGTCTCCACAGAAACAACTCGATCTGTCAAGTTGGTCCAAGTTCAAGATTAATGGTTGTGTGGACTATATGGATATATTGCAGGCAGACAGCTTACCAATGTGGACTGACTAGATGAATTATTGCAGCTAGCGGGTGACCAAAATAAACAACGGATTGCTTGGGATAAGAATTTAATAGTCCCTACTTAACGTATCATTACAAATCAACAATAACTCGAATTTATGTGAGTAATTTAACATAGTCTTTTAGTTATATTTCAAATTAGAAAATTCGTGAACAGTAACCTAATAGACCTGTTAGTAGTATGCCAAATAACCTCTTAAATACTCCACCAACAAATAATTAAGTTTCATTGGAGTCGGTCTGTTGAAAACTTATAGAGTTACGGACCTATGTTATTATTAAGAACATCTATATTTTTAATCAAAACATATACTATGTTATTAACAAAATGCAATTTTGTATATGTTTATAAAATATATGTTTTGAGTACGTAACAACATAGATGTTGTTATTAATAACAATGTCCGTCCCTAAATACGGTATCTATAAACTGTCTCTCTAAAAACTTTGTGAATATATTATTGAGGATGTGAATAAAGTTGGTGATTAATTTTTTCATTTGAATATAAAAATTTTACAAATTCTCATAAGAGACGGTCTCTAGATAACTTATTTATAGATGGCCTATGTTATCAATAAAATTATCAATGTTATTAATCAAAACGTTTATGTTGTTAACGAAATAAGTCTTGTTTTAATATGAAAAAATACCAATGTTGAGAACTTATATGTTTTGATTGATAACATTGATAATTTTCTTGACAATATATGTTCGTTTCTAGATAAATTATCTAGAGACCGTCTCACCTTACTCTCTATTAATGCAGCCTTTTTTGGTAGGGCAATCAACTTTTAATCATTGAAACTAATCATAAAGTTGATCCTCACTTCTTAATTTGGTATCTAAACTTTCCATATTCATCCTTGTCTCGTTCCCAGATAATAGCTACAAATACTTTGATTCCGGACTTACCCTTATCTTAAACATCTAATCGACAGATCAACTCGGTCATTCGACTAAATCAATTAACTTATCATACCAATCAAAATGGCTGCTTAATCAACTACCTACTCCTATCAGATAGTTGTTCTAATAACTTCTAAAACGAGCGTAACTAGTGTGTGTATTTAATCTTTTATAGAAAGCTTAAAGGTCATAAATGAGGGAAAATTAGACACTACACTCTCGCCCAATAGTCTCACTCTTTTACTGTAGCAGTGTACCTCTACGTGTGTGATCGACTGCTACAGTTAGTAGTGAGATCATTGGGGGAGGATGTAGGATCTAGCAAATCATAAATAAGTTGTTCATCAACGTGTAAAAGTGAATAGATACATGTACGTACGCACCTTGCTAGAATTTGGGACCATCTTCTGCAATGTCTTCATCCTTTGATTAATTTTATCTCTTCTTTTCTGTGACATAAACACATACAAATCAACTTTAAAATTGGAATATGCAATGTGCTGCATAGGTTGAAAAGACAATTAAAAAAAAGAAAGGCCTTGAGGCAAAAAGATAAAATAAAGTGTATACTTCTTTCAATAGATCAATCATTAGAATGCTTTAGTATCTCTCTGACTTTCATTTTTTAACACGACTTTAGAGAAAGATTCTCATATCTTTTTGTTGTTGTTTTTTTTTAAATTTCCAGTTGAAAATGCACGTAAAATGGGGAATCTAAAGATATAAATAATTAATGCAAAATATTTTTTTTTGAAAATAGAAAAGAATAAATCGTACGCGTTCGGATTGGTTATGAATAGCAGCCGCCCTACTTCTTTTCGTTGAAACTGAGGATTTCCCAATTATTCCTTTCCTTTTTCCCTCCTCATCTCCGCCTTTTCTCTGCAATTATAATACATAAATAAATTAACATAATCATACATTTTACGACGTGAAAATATATATTCGACTCGTTGATGCTTAAAAATGTGCATTTGTACTTGCTCTAATTAACAATAAGATATGACGCATCACATAAACGCTTATCTAACGATAAACATATAGTATAAGAGAATTAAAGCAATTAGAGCAAAAACCTATTTTTCTATCAAGTCGTAAAACTAATTTGACACTAGTATAAATTAGGTGCTTGGCAAAAGGCTTGAGATGTTGGCCATGCATATTTCCTTTACTTCGTACTTCCTCCGTTCCGGGAATAACTTCTCGTTTACTTTTTGGGTGAGAAAAATAAGGTATATAATACTTTTGGATAAAATAGTACTAGTGGGTCTATCAAATTGATTTTTAAAGTTGAAAGTTGGATAAAATAATGTGAGTGAGTTTACTTTTAACTATATTTAATGTTAAAGTTGGATGGATAATTGCCAAAAATAAAAATGAAAAGTTTTGTTTGGGACACCAAAATGACAAAATGGAAAGCTATTCCCGGGATGGATGAAGTATTAGAGAAAACTGAGTTTTCTTCTTTTTCCTCCTATTAGAGAAAACGGGTTTTTCTTTAAAAAATTGATAAACTTAAGCTCTTTATAGGGTAAAATGCAACTTTACACTTAGAAAAGTTCGCAGTGATATACTACTAATATTTATTTTGAAACATTGGAACGTACATATACGACGTGTGTGCATCTTTACCATGCATAAAATAATATAAACACTTTTCATAATTTTCTTAGACCTTGGCGCAAAAAAGATATTCGTCCATTTTTCAATTGTAATAATGACTATACAAAACTCCGTTTGAAAAGTGGTTTCATGGTACCATGTGTACTTGAACTAAACCCTTTTTTAGATTTTTAATTAAATAAATGATAGTTATAGGTAAGTATAGACAATTTGAATATGAAAATTGAAAAATGCATGGGAAAACAAGCTGCTAGAATGCAATTGCAACACGTGCTTCACATGCCTGTCTTCTATGACAAACGGAATCATGGTCATCGCCGGAAGTCTTCGTATACTCCTTCCCGGAGCTAGTATTTTCCGACGTAAAACCAGCGGTACCAAGCTCACACGTGTCAAGTGTTCTCCCACCACACGTGGCACTTTCACTAACACTCAAGCTAACATTAGTCTTGCATCCACTCACCCCGACACGCACCGGGTTGTACGAGCCGACACCGGTCGAACATCCTGCCCTGTGCGTGCGAGCCGATTCAAGCACCTGCGTCGAATGTTCCTGAATATTGGTGCACGGCACGAGCGCATCCATCGTCATGGCGGCTCCGCCACTACTTATGGCCGGGTTTAGGATTGCACGGTTGTTGTTAAACCAAGGAACTAGCTCGTGTTCACCACGCGCGGACTTAGGATATATGTGGAACGTTGCTTGGTTTACTATTGACTCGAGCGTACCTCCGGAGCTAATCGGCTTCTCCCACGTGGACGTAACAAGGTGTCTGTTTACCACGCGCGGAGGTACTAACCCATGCATGGATGGCTGCCCATTTTCCCAAGTTAGTTCGGCCACTTCATATTCCAATCTGCACATAAATGACCACTAGTAAGTACTAAAACAATAATAATTCAGTTATTTATCGCTCCGATTCATAAAATTAAATAGATTAAAGCTATTACGAGGGAGGATTGGAGAGGGATGAATTCGAATTATCGATCCTTAGCGGTATCTGAGTCTCCTCCAGATCCCAACTTGGTACACATTGGTTCATGTTCAAAATTTATAACTTAGGAAGTGCTGGAGTGAAGTAGTAGAAATGTTACATCTGAGGAACAATATAGTTAAGGAGAAGGATATTATTGTGTGGAGATCGATATTGTGGAGATTTAAAAGGAGTAAAGGGGAATTGATTAATTGGTTTGGGTATATAGGAAAATATGTGGGTGAGGGATTTTAAGGTGAAGTTGAGAGACAAAGGAACCCACTGCATATTTATGATTCATGGAGATAAGAACAATTTAAAGCACTGTTTGAAAGAGAGGGCCAGTTAATTTAATTGTGGTCCATTGGATAGCAATTGAAGGTGGTAAATCTAACTTTCATCATTGGGTGTACAAACATATATGAGTCGGAGGAAAAGGGTTTTGCAGACCACTTTCACTTTTGGGTTGGTCAGGTTATCTTAGTTCATGTCCAATTAATGCATACAGTACAATTTAAAGTCTAACGAACTGAAACCCGATGTCATATTTATTATTGACTCGATGTCACACGTATTGTTGGTACTAACTTGGGAAAATGGGCTAAATTATGTATCTCGGAAAAGATTTTGGACAAATCCCTCACATGTTTGATTTTGGACAAATATTGTAAATATCAGGGATTTGTCCAAAATGTACAATAGTATCAATAACATGGATGGCTAAATTATGTATCTCGGAAAAGATACTCCCAATGTATACCTAGAAGAAAGAGTCCACATAAGTTTGGCTGTTGTATGTTCAGTATAAATATCTATGCATATGCATGTTAGTCCAAATATAGTAGCAGTACCGATGTAGTATGATGTATCGTTACCAAGAAAGTAGTTTTAGATTTTGCAAGAGTGGATGCGTATCTATTAAAGTAGATGTATAGTATAGAGACAGGCGTGGAGAGAGAGATAGGAGGTGGGGTAGGATCATCGTCCCAAATTTTCAATTACGTATATCTAAGTATATCAAAGAGTTAAAAAGTTGCTTACTCCGTATTAAAAATAGCTTTCAACTTTACTTTTTAAAGTTGAATTTTGACTTAATGTCAAACTGCAAATGTAAAATGTTCAATTTTTTTATATAATAAAATTTTAGGGGCTAAATTTTCATTATATAATTTAATTGAACATTTTACATTTGCAGTTTAAAATTATTGCGTAGTTAAAGTTGAAAAACTTTGACCGTAACAAGTTAAAGTGGGAAGCTATTCCCGGAATGAAATAGAAAATTGTAAAGGTGGCCTATGCAAATGTAAAGGAGTTAAAAGAGGTAGTGAATTTGGAGGAGGTAGAAAATTGTTTTAACGTGTTATAATATACGTGAGCTAAGTACTTACGTATGCTTTAATGTGTCGTACTATACGTGAACTAAGTGATTACTTACAGATCACATAGAATATCAATAAAATACGTGAGTACTAAATCGTATAATAGGATGAAATCAATAAGTGATACAAAAGCAAGACACGCGTTACAAGGGACACCAAGAGTGAAGGTGGTCTCGACACGTACAAGAACTGGACGTGTTACTGTCCAAATGGTTCGGAAGTACTCTCCATTTTATGAATCCAAATTGAATATTGATTGTGTCATTTATACATATGCATGAGCTAGTTCCAGTTCATATTCATAATAATATTATTACTATAATAATAATAATACTCTGACAAGATCCGGATATGAGTCGCATGTGGAGAGAAATAGAGAATGAGAACGTATTTAAAGTGGTTTCATGGTTCCATTGTTTTACGATTCAACTGAACCAGTCAAGTGCACTGCCTCAGTTGCAATAATCAAACAGGCTCATTTGTTAGTTTTGTCATTGTGAGATCATTAGGTTTTACTAATAAATGATAACTGTGCTGGGTTATGTCAATTGCCAACGATCAATGGGTGTTTAGCGACTGTAATGGCTTTGGACCTGCCGTGCTTGCTTCAGATTGAGGCAGTCAAGGGCTCAGCTCTCCTTCAGGAGAAACACAACAAAGAGATCCCAGAGAGCTCCGCCTGAAGAGGGATTTTTAACTCCTTACCCGATAATACACGTTCAAGTACAATGTAAATCAAAAGTGCTGTAATATGAATACATGTTAAGCTAAAATACATAGCAACAAACTTCAATTCAGACAAACAGAAACCAGAATACCAAAGTACATTAAAACAGAATACAAACCCCCTACTCAAACAGTCAAGACTCTGAAAAAACCTGACCAAAATTTTGAGTTTCAAGTGTACCATCTTGACAACATTTCACAAGCTTGACCGATCCTATTAGGCTATTGTCAATAGGCAATTTTGTCATAGCCAATTTGGTAGCAAAATATCGAAGTTATAAATACCACTTTCACAACATCTAATCCTCCTGGCCTTCCTCTTTCACGAGCTTGATCATATCATCAATTCGCAGAATTGTGATGGCTGCTTCAGTAGCAAACTGTAAAAACCAGAAGATGTCAGGAAAAATAAAGCAAAAGGCACTGGCCAAGATAGACATCATTATTCAGATTCTAACCTGAATTATCTTTACTTTACTCATTGCTGGCTCGATGACACCAGCTTCTAAGTTGTTGCGAATTTCACCCTTCACTAGGTCAAGACCATCACTGCAACCATTGCGAAAATGTCATGTAAAAAAACACAGAAAAACGATAGTGAAGCTATCAGAGAGATTTTAAAGGCTTCTAGAAGAACACATCAGCAACCAGTTAAGGGCGATTTGACAAATGGGAAGGATGCTTTAAATCAAAATGCTCTACTTTTCTCTTCAAAGGACATCAAAGAAAATTGCCTCGATATTGCAGTCATACAAATGGATTGCAATCTACAAGGAAAAAGGAGCCCACCTTGACAAATGTTTCTTATCAGCCTTGGTTTGAGATTTATGGTGGTTGGATCGTAGTTTAGCAACCAAATCCGTTGCATCTTTAGCCGCGTTGACCGCAAGCACCTGAATAAAGACGTTGAGGTGAGCAGTTATGATAACAAAAGAAACTCTAAGGGGCAGTATGCTTGAGGTTTGTCAATCAAAGTACCTTGGGTATAACTAATAATGATTCAGCAAACTCAGCAATAGCCAGCTGCTCTCTCGATCCTAAAGTGGTGGCCAAATTCTCCAGATACACAGACAATGCAGCTTCAACTGCACCTCCACCAGCAACAACCTATAGTTTGACAATTTTAAAAAAATAAGGCAAACAGTGGACATGCAACTTGCTGTGTCATAAGACAGATTTTATCGAACGGCATACTGTGATAATGTACATGAACAGGGGCCACAACTATTGCAAATATACATATCTTGTAAACCATTAATGAAATATATATGTGCGCCTACAGTGTGGGTGTTTACATTTGGATAGTGAATCTTGCAAAGCATCAGATACTGATAGTTATACTGATTAACCATGTCATCAATTTCTAGCCAAAACTAAGAACTTTAAGTGTCTTAGTTTGTATCCTATATGTTAACCAAGTTGAATGATGAAAACTGAAAAGGCTAAAGCATGGGAAATTGCAAGATGTTATGAGCTGTGCATTAAAAAAAAATGCATAAAAAATAAGTGATAAAGCATGGGAAATTCTGAAAGTGATGATACTTACTGTTTTAGATTCCAGAGTTCTTTTGACAATGCATAGGGCATCATGCAGAGCCCTGTCCATCTCATCAAGCATGAAGTCATTGGCACCTCTTAGTACTATAGAGACCTGAAGAAACAGATACGCATGTCAACTCACATCTTCCTTATAAGAATATACTTGATTACATGCTTCCATTTCTGGGTTACGGTTGGTCATGCAAATACAACCATGGAAATCAATCATATCATTCAAGGTCAGGGATATCTTAGGTGACCAAATAATTCAATAGGCCAAAAGGAATAGAGTCAGAATCTCATAAACCAGAACTGAATAATCATTACCGCACTTGAAGTTTTTGTCCCTTTTATCATTATCACATCATCATCAGCAATGCGTTCCTCCACTACTTCATCAGCAAGTCCCAGAAGTGATGAATCAAATGTTTCTTCCCCTTCCATATCTGCAAAGGTTGATACCTGTAAACACCCAATTATTAGGATTCATGATCCATTGCCATTCAGAAGTAGGGACAGTGCACTAGTCCATGGCATTCACCCTTTATTAGTGTCTAGGCTAGTATTATTCTGGTTCTATTACATTCACACACTCTAGAATCAAATGGGAAACTATTTAACCTTGATTTTTTTCATTGTTTGTTACAAAGTTGCTGCATCTTTTCCAAGCAAAATACAGGAAAAAGAGCACCCCCACCCCTTTTTTATTTTTTTGGTGGGGGAGGATAACACAGCCTCATTAAAGGAGATATCACTTATCATTACAGAATTTTACCAGATAGAAATAAAGAGAGCTTCTAGAAGAGGTGATCAGAGATTTCTGGGTAATATTTTGGATCTCCGTTATAGAAAACTCAGGGTAGTTTACCATGTTAATAAGTTTTACTCATATAATTGCACAAGTATTCGAAACTCACCACTTCATATCCTAAAGCAAAAAGATTCAAGAGAAAAAAGAAAAGCTCAGGAAATGAATGTACCAAAGTTGCACCAGTTGCCTTGGCAACATGTCGAAGATCGTCTTTGCGTACACGC
This sequence comes from Plantago major, assembly GCA_026545765.1. Lineage (NCBI taxonomy): Eukaryota > Viridiplantae > Streptophyta > Magnoliopsida > Lamiales > Plantaginaceae > Plantago > Plantago major. Next base: position 17,020,255 of record CM048840.1, on the reverse strand, counting down.
CTTACTGCTATTGCACCAGCTTCCACAAAATACTGAAGAAAATAAGACGGTATTAACAAAATGATCACCATTAGACACAGATAAAAAAACCAATCACCCTTCAATAGCATATAAGCCAATAAAACAGACAACAAAAAGGGCTCATGAACCAGATGCGATGCAGATATAAGACTAATATAATTTTTTTTATAAAGGGTCATCTCAGTGTTAAAACAGAAACATTCTTGTATATTTCCCCCAGATAGTTCTAGTTCCCAAAACTTTTGAAAGATAATGCAATTTTTTGATAGATTGATAGGCTATATAAACACGGGGATGGGCATTGATCACGATACTAACCGAAACAGAAAGTCCTATAAAAAGACAACATGCTAAAGAAGGAAGAGGAATCATGATTTCCATGAACACTACGAATTCAATTAAATTTGCGAAGTAAAGCAAGAACAAGAGCAACTAGTAATAATATCCTAGCATAGTCTTAAGCACCAAGTAGCATTCAAATTCTACAAAAGCTTGCCTTAAGTGCCATGTCATCAATTCCTTTTGTGGTTAATACAACATTTGCCCCTGCCTTGAGAAGCTTCTCAATACGTTCCTTTGTCATGTCAGCTTCCCTGCAAAAATGCAATACCACGGATCATCTACACTACAAACCACTGGCGAGTGGGAAACTGCTTGATAATGATAATAGGAAGCAGAATTTCCTGTAGCCACTAAAAACATTATTTGGAAGCCACCAAAACGAGGAAAAATTATATGATTCTACATCACTTCTTTTTTTTTTTTGTTACTAGCTGGAATAATGATGTGGCTTTCTTGAAAAGCATTTAACATGCTACACAATGGAGAGCACTAACATAATTACCTCCTATCATGAATTTGGTATGTGAACATTATCTTCTGGTATGACCCAAATGTTCTCAATGAAAACAAATTATTACCTCTGACGAATCTTCTCCAACTCTCTTGGATCAGTGACTAAAACTTGGACACCCATCTGCATTTTTGTCTTTTGAAGATTGAAATCGAGGCAAGCAATCTTGGCAGGAGCAACCCTCAATGGCATCCCCTGTGCAGCACGACCAGTGTTGAGAGCATATCCTTTGAGTAAATAGCTATCTCTTGCACTTTTTCCATGAGCTTTAAGAATATTGATTCCCTGAAACCACGAGAATCATCAGAACTTTCCACTTTATGGCATTGTCAAGTAAATTACACTGGAATGATTTAGCCCAGCAAATTCTGTGGTCAGATCTAATTTCATTTTTAAAAAAAAAAAATTGTTGGCTAATTTAGTCATTTAAGATGCGTTTGGCATATGACTTGGAAAGTTAAAAGGTCACGTTTTATGGTGGCAGCAATCCCAATAACCAGCAGCAGAACATATGACAAACCTTGATTGGATATTTAACTTCGCCTCTGGCATTTGTCATCTTTACTGAAAGTACAGCTTCTGCAACCTAAAAACAAAGTTTCTTTCAATTAACATAAAGTAAAAGCCTGATCCAAGAACGAAAAAACTGACATTATAAATTATATAAGGACAGAAAGTAAATAACCATGTGATGTAGAATATCCTAGTCAAGAGCAGTAGTATGACAGGAAACTTATTGTAATCAGATGAAGTCATAAAAACAGAATGTAATTAGTCTCGGGTAATGTAACTGCCACAGCAACAAAATACTACTAGTAAGGAAGAAAAGGAAGAAACTCAAAGAGCTGCTAGTAACACTTCCTTACATGCAAATCCAGTACGGCATACTACCTTAGAGCACTTAGTCAAATATAGAATCTATTCATTGATAAATTTATGCAAGCATTATAAGCTTTTATCCACACGTTCATGATGTAATAGCTTACCAGATTGGCGAAGAAGTCACTATCACCACCTATCAGCTTTGAAGACATGCTGGTCTTGGCACAGTTTACAAAAGAATCTTTGCCAAGCTTGTCAACCTGAATGGGTAATGTAAAAGATTTATATTCAAATTTAATTATCAGCTTAAATGAACTTTGAGAAACACAAATAAAACCGCACACCAGAGCGTTCTCCCTTAATTTTTTTCCCTAACTTGTGACCTGTAGACAGGCAATAGGTCTACTTCAAATGTAAATTGAAAAGGGCTGGTTCATTCTCAGCTGTCTTGGGAGTTCTAACAAGAAAAAATAGTCTATATTTTGCACGACAGACCAATTCCCTTATTCATAGAACACAATCTCCATTCTTGCAAAAAAAATTAAATTGCTGGCCCATGGCAAAGTGAGATGCAATTCATTTTTCATATTGAATGAATTGGCAGTGGTTACCTTTATAGCAAGTTTTTCATCAACGTACTTGCAAGCTTCCCTCATCGCAAGCTGTCACCAAAAAAAGAGAAGTGAATTACAAAAATATAAGTGAGAAAAATTATTTAAGAAATTAAAAAAGTATTAGCACGCACTCTGTACCCGCTGATGATTGACGTAGGATGAATCTTGTTTCTCACTAGATCATTAGCTCTCTGTAGAAGAGATTGTGAATAAGCACTATATCAAGCTATCTGAGTAATTTGAACTCAAAAGATTAAAATTAGAGCATAGAATGCCCTCTAATGCACCCATTGCAGGCAATGATACCTTAAGTAATTCTGCTGCTATGATCACGACAGAAGTAGTCCCGTCTCCAACTTCTCGGTCTTGCAGTTCAGCCAACTCAACAAGAACCTGTGGTAAAGACCGTAAAGTAAGTAATATGAAGATGCTTTTGGGGTGGCAAAAAACTTCATTTATAAACATATTTTTCAGGGCGCAAAATAATATCAAGTCACCTTGGCAGCAGGATGCTTGACTTCAAGCATCTTTAGTATTGTGGCACCATCATTAGTTATAGTCACATCACCAATGTCGTCTACAAGCATCTGAAATAGCCGAATATAACAAATGAGCAGAGATACTCTTTAAAGTTCCAGATTTCACTTCAACTATTAATTAGCAAGTATTCACAGACTACTAGCAAGGTATTCTATTCACAGACTACTAAAACGCGACTCTATGATTCTTCTTGTTAACAGGTCATTTTGAACCTCTATAGAACCATTATCAATTATCATCTTCAAAATGTTCTATATATACCATTATCAACTTACGATCAGCATAAGCAAGGTAGCTTAAACCACACAACCATCATTAAACTAATGTATCACAATTACTATTACTTGAACTAAGTCGTTTTGTGGCATACAGCTTGCAATGAGTTACTACTAACCTACGTCCTACCAACAAGAACATTTGTATCCTCATCAGCACGACAACCAAAGCATTACAAATACCATGACGCTATACTAACTAGAAACCTGAGCCAGATCACACACTCAGGCTACTTAGCTACATACCAGAAACTAATCCAGCCTAATTGAACTCAAACCTAATGTAAGCAGCTAGAACAAGCAATAAACAATCAAAAGTTACCTTGTCGAGGCCTACGGGACCGAGTGAAGACTTGACGATATTAGCAACTGCTTGGCAAGCAATAACTGTACATTTCCAGCAAAAAAAAAAAAAACAATTCAAAACATAAGTAACTACACAGCACATACATACTTGGCATAGATGAATCAAATTGAAACGAAATCATACCATTTTGAGTACGGACATCCTGTCCAGATTGTCGTTCGCCGGAAATATCAATCGCCATTACAATTTACTGGAAATGGAACGAGGAACTGAAATCAGTAAGCGGAAAAGGGACTGCAATCCCTAGATCCGATCTAATCTGCTCGAAGTTACGGAACTGGCTGGATTTGAGAGCGTAACTGGAAGCTTAGCGATTGGAGAGGAAGTGACTGTATCTCGGTCTGGTTTTCACTTCGCTGAGTTGCGGGGCTTAAGGAGAGTGAAGAAGCTTGGAGGGTTTGTGAGAGAGATTTTGAAATCTTACGGCGTCGTATGTCAGGGTTGAGATTTGGGCTGGGCTTGATAGATTTGGTTAGGATAGTAGGCCATGCTAGTTAGGAAGCCCAATGATCAGGCCTATTGGAGAGGTCATATGATTCGAATATGCTAAAAGGAGTACTAGTTCTAGTCGCATGCTAAACAGTTGTAGGGTATATGATTGGATATGATACGCACACAGTAGCCGGATCTAGACACACTTCTCAACGGAGTAAGAAGTCAAAGCACCTTAGACGACGATGTAAGAAGTTACACTTTGTCGGACTTGATCGTGTGTTAGTGATGAGGTTGTTATCATGTCGGTGTTCCCTTGTAAACGATTTTAAGACTTCATATGTTGAGGCAACCTCAATAATCAACAATTATGTTGAAATACATTTTGAAACTAACTGGACAGGCAAACGTTCCCTCGTGACAAGTGTAGTTACTCACGGGATGTGTGTTTCCCGCATATTTTGTTTGTCCTCGAGCACATTGGAATACTTCCTAGTTCGTCACCTATTTTAAAATTGTTCGGTGGTAAAAAAAAAGGTCCACGTTGTTGAAATGAGTGCATTCTCAATCAGTTTAAAACACAAATTAAAAGCTTTTCATATAAATAAAATAATTATATTATTTATTATTGGAGAAATTTGGATACTTTTTTTTTTTTTATCCTCCTCCTCCACCAGCAACGACGACTCCAATGGCTGCTCACTCCCTTCTCGTTCCCGCCACACCTTACAACACGAGGAGAAGCATTTCCACAACAATCACCCGCTCTTCCCTCACAAACCAATCCTCCTCCTCCGTCTCCGCCAAGCGCCACCTCCTCAACCTCATCTCCGACCAACAACGAGGCCTCAAAACCCAATCAAACCCCCAAAAACTCTCCCAAATCGTCGACGCAATCGATTCGCTGGCCGCCATTGGCCGCGACACCGTCACCACTGATAACTCCCTCTCCGCCACGTGGCGGATGCTCTGGACCACCGAGAAAGAGCAGCTTTTCATTGTCAAGAACGCTTCGTTCTTTGGCACTTCTGCTGGTGACATTTTGCAGGTCATTGATGTCGAGAACAAGACGCTTAATAATGTGATCACTTTTCCTCCGGATGGAGTTTTCTTCGTTCGGTCGGATATTCAAGTTGCTTCTGCTCAACGAGTCAATTTCCAGTGAGTGTTATCAGTTATGTCAGCTCAATTTTGCTTTATACTGAGTTTGATGTGTTTGTCATATGTGTATTAGCTCAATTATATCATCTGAATCATGGAGTAAAGCTTGTTTGCTCACTACATTTTCAGTTTTTGATGAAACTAGTAAAACTTTTAGGCAATTTATAATGTATAGAAGATAAAAGATTTCAAGTGTTCATCATTCCATCTCTATGTAAATAATATACGATCTCAATGTCAAATGAAATTCTGCTAACTTATGTAGTCTTGTTGCCGGTAGGTCTATCGGTCTATGACAGTTAGCGTTGATGTCTAAACGTGAGCAGTGAGATAAATGTAGTTGGGAACTGCACTCAAATGAAGGATATTGTTTTGTCATTTGTTTGGCCTGTATAGATGATTGTGATGAAAGGCTATGGCTGCAGTTTATATGGGAATTGCGGCCTAGTAAAGCATGTAGAGGTTTATCTACTGGATTGGTCAATTTTTGTGGAATTTGGTGCATCTTCCCTCGTGAATGAGTTATACTGTTTGCAGATTCACTAGTGCAGTTATACGAGGGAAAGGCTGGGAGTTTCCGTTGCCACCATTTGGTCAAGGATGGTAAGTATTAAGTAGCCACTTACCACACGTTTCTCTTACGAACTCTCTGTCTTATATTGGTGACCTTATTGCTCTCATAAGTTTTCTGCCATGCTTATTTAACATGCTTTGTTGTACTATGAACTGGTGGTTTCAGTGAGTCATTTTGCATATCATATGTGAACTTTGAGATTTATGTTGATTTGGAAAAAAGCTAAGAAGCATTATCCTCCTTAAGGAGGATCCTGTTGGGAGGATCCTGTTGTTTGACGTGTATGGTTATTTTCCTATAATCATTCTGGCCAGCAATTCTGCTGAACAGAAGAAACGGATTTTGGAGAATTTGATTCCGTGTAAACTCAGTTCATTTTGTTATTGAGATTTAAGTAAACACGGAGAGTGCATATCTGATGAAGTGATTTACCCAGTAACTATTAACATTGTTTTTAATTCCTAAAGTCGCATTCCAGTTTTCTAATATGCTGATTTTTAAGCCCTTCTAAACATTAGCTGAATGTTTCTGCTTTACTTGAGTTTGGACTGCTGGTTGATCAATATTTAATCAATAACAAGTTTGAATTCCTATATATGAACAAAAGTTGGACATGTAAACATACGCCATGTTGATAATGGTGTTGCATTCGTCTTCTCTCTGTGCACTAAAATCAAGTCATCTTGTAGGTTTGAAACGTTATACATTGATGATGAGATTCGGGTAGTGAAAGATATTCGAGAAGACTATCTGGTTGTTGAACGAGCTCCTTACTCTTGGAAAGAATGAGGATGAATGTCTGTTGTACATCCCCACGTGCAGCTTTAAGCCACTGTGAGTTGTTATTTAACTCCACTTATACCTAAGAATCAATCTGAACTTGAAGTAGTACATAATCTGCAATGTTCTGGCTTTAATTTGTGCCATAATGTTTACCATCTGTAAATACCCATGTATGATATAATAAACTATTAGTTTCGGATTAGTTTTGCTGTCAAAACCTTATAGCTATATAACTTGCATTACCTGCAATGTGATTATTACCAATTGGTGAAGGTGATTGAGGCCCGATTACTGCAGTTCTGTCTGAGGCAAACTCGGGAAATACCAAATACCTGAAATCTAAAATACTTGACGTGATTTTGATAAATATTTTTATGGGACTTCTATAACGTTCTCTCTTCATGCAAAATAGGAATCACAATTCCATTGACATATTATGATCCCAGATTATTCGAAACATAGGATGATGAAACTGTTGGTTTTTTTCCAGAAAAAAATTGGTAAACCAACAGAAATTGGTTATGACACTGTTTAATTAATTCCCATGTATGCCGTTGAGATGGTTTAAAACTATGTGCAAGCATGTTACTTATAATAACTCATCAATCCCCGTATTCGCATCACATAAGAACAATACCTGGAGGACGAGCCTTGGTGCAATGTAAGTTGTCACGAACGTGACCTGTTGGTCCGGTCCCACATTCAAGGTTAGAGATAACTCCTCTGCAAAAAATGCAAAGGTATGGCTGTTTGCTATATGTCCTTCCTTCTCCTGTCCTGACAGAGCCGTGGAGCACTTAGCTCACAGGGTTTGCTCTTTCAGCATCCCAAGCTCCAACCATTCTTTTCTTTACTTCAAGCAAATGTACCAAAGGATGATAATTTTTAGTAGTTTACATTAGATCACTCACATGAAGCAATAAGGGAAATTAGTATCTCTCGAATATCATTAACCCGATGATTCAGGGGCCAATGCGCCTCTTGATGATGCAGCTTAGATATACTTTGCACTTCATAGCTGGTGCACACAGGGTAAGCTAGATATAATATTGGAAAACAATAACTGACACTAATATGATGAGGAGGATAAGATATAGCTATTGAAAAAATCCGGTATTTTTGTATTAATGTTGATTTGCAGAAATTTTCAGTTTGCATTTACAAGTGTATATGTTAACCAGTATGAAACTATAAACATTCCACACGAGGACTGAAATATCTAATATCTGGGAGAATCATAGACGCAAAACCTGTTAAGACCTACCCTAGCCCTATATTGAAGTCTGAGTCGCCCTCTTACGTCATCCAAACCACAGAAACACTAACAGCAGCCAGCTAAACCTAATGAACTCTGCTCCAGCTTTCCAATCAGCAGCATCACTCAAAGACATATCTGATTCAGAGAAAGCCTGAAAACTAAAATTAGGATTGGAACCATATAGAGCTTGAACACCCTTGATGTCATCAACTTGCAACTCTATTTTCCTTTCCCGCGGTCTTAAACTGGGATACATCACCGCATCCTTAACATTTGTGTGGGCCAGCCCGAGCAAATGCCCAATCTCATGTGTGGCGACAGACTCCAAATCCACCGCAGAGTGTGATTTCTCCACATCGAAATTCACTGTCCAAGTCTCTGCAGCATCAAGGTGGAATCGCCCACTTTCAGGTGAGTAGGCATGGGCTAATACCCCAAGCACACCATCAAACGCCTCTCCATCACCATGATCGCCGTAATAAAAGCCTATCTTGATATCAGCAAATCCGTAATCATCTGATTCTATAAAAGTAACAGGAATAACTGATGCCCAGTGTCCAAATGCCCGTTGGAACGTGCCTCTTAGCTCGTCCATGCTCAAAGTTTTAATCAAGTTGTTGGCTGAGAATGCATAGGTAAGAGTCATTGGAATACTGCGAGCCCACCGCGGCTGGCCCGTGAAGTACACATATTTTTGCGTGCCATGTGGCGTTGTCAAAGCATCGGCCACACCACACCTTGGTGACATGAGTTCAGAAATTGTGTGGTGGTCCAGCTTTCCTGTTACAGCAAGACCCAGGTTTGTTTGGTATCTGGTAATCGCACTTTGAAGATTTTCATCGAATTCCTCGGTTGAGTTTGCAACATGCTCTGCTTCTAGATAACCGAAGCGGGTGAAATACTTCTTTAGCTTCGAAATACCTGGGACCAGGCTGCCTCTGCTTGCGTTCTGGAACTTTGTGAATTCGTGCCATCTGTTACTGTGATTGTTAGTTGCGGAAGGAATATCCTTCGGGCTGACTGTAAAAATCGGTGGTGATCGAGCATAAGCAGCTGGTGAATAGAGGAAGAGAAAGAGAAAACTACAGAAGTATGGTAACATGAAGAATTATGGGATGAAGAGACCTCTGTTACAGAGAAAAGGGTAAGCTATATTCTTGCTGATTTCGAATATGAAATGATTGCTTCAACTTCAATATAAGCTGAACGAAACTAGAATTCGCTATGAAGTGAAATTTCTCATCTTGTTTCCTCTTTGGATTTTCTGTGTGTTGGTTGAGCCTTATAGTGGACAGGTTTGTTGGTTTGTTTGATGGGTTTGTTGATTTTTGAATGTTCTTGTTAGTGAATAGTGATGTTTGGTAAGTCACAATCTTGAATTTTTGTTTCTTTACTAGCTTAACGCAAGTTAAATCGGTTGCCTTTGATTAGTTTGCTCCCAGGTGTTGTTTTGAGGAGGCTGATAATTTCTTGTTTATGTCTATGTGGAAATAGTAAGTCTGAGAGACGTGTCTAGATAATTTATCTAGAGATGTATCTATATTATCAAGAAAATCATTGATGTTATTAATCAAAACACCTATATTTTCAACATTAGTGTTTTTTCATATTACAACAAAACTTATTTCTTTAACATTGACGTTTTGATTAATAACACGGATGATTTTATTGATAATATAGTCCGTCTCTAAATAAGTTATTTAGAGACCGTCTCTCATGAGACTTTGTTCTGTGGAAATTGGCATGTCAATTGTCAACTAAATAATTTGATTTGTAATTGTGACCCAAAAGGTTGTCAACTTGTAATGGTGGCTAATTCCTAATTGTAATGAATTTAATTATATTATTAAAGGCATATCTAAATGTGACACGCAACTTATCCTAGTCCATATTCAACTTTGATTGCTCTATTTTGATACTTTTATTGGAAAGAGTTGTGACATTTCTCTTGAATCGTTCCCCTTGGGTTGGAAAATTCCGCAATTGATTTCTAACATTTCAGTATTTCACTACCTGTGGAATATTTTTATTCGTCTCCGAATTCGTAGTTCTCGGTATTGTTCTATACGGCCTGTTTTACACTGATGGGATGTGCTCTCTATGTTCATCTTTTTTGGTGTCAGAAGCAACATATTGTTTTGGTTGCAAGTTAGAAGGTTTCGAGCATGGGAAACTGGTTGAAGCAAGCTAAAGTCCGAGTTCTGTTAGGCGTTATGATTTCTTAGTAGTTGGTTGGTCCTTTTCTTACAAAATTTGGTTGTATTGCTTGCCCACAAGTCTAACTAACGCAGGAAAAAAAAAAGAGGCACAGCGAAAGCAACACATACGGAAACGAGAAAGACGTGTAAAAGACTCAAATACGACAAACTCCCAACGTACTAATATTGGTATAGACCGTAATAGTGGACTGGTGAAGTCGTCTAAGTTCTAACTATTTCATTAATTTCATGCCATGTCTTAACTACAATGGGTGTGTGCTCGACTAGTTGACTGACTATAGTTGGATGCTAAAAACCTATTAGCACATCATTGACTCATTGTGCGAAACCGCGAGTGAAAGTTATTGCGATCAATTATAAAAACTGAAAAATAAAACTACCAATGTATGACAAAACTACTCTATACACAATGAATAATAATTAATTTAATCTTTACAATTAAATTATAGTAAAAATTCTATACAGTCATATTGTTATAACAATAAAAAAAATATTCATATAGCGAATTTATTCTTATCTATAGTTTTATGTTAAATTTTTTTTTTAAATAAAAACCACATGAATAACTTAAATGTGGCCCACCAATGTTTAATCCTATATTTGAGGATACGTCTAAAGATTTGGTAAAGATAGGGAATGTGTATGATATTTTGAAGTGTAAAGGTTCATAGACTTTGATGGTGATTTTAAGCTTAGAATAGAGTCCGTCCTGCGATAGACCCCTACACATTGGAGAGTCCCGAAAGTCCTCTATAACATACAAACATAGACAATTTACCTTAAAAACTAGACAATCTGATTTTTCGCGGGTCGACCCGGCCGGACCGAGTTGACCTGCGATTTTTTTGAAAAATCTTACTCAGCTCAACAATATTGATCCAAATCCACATATGTTAATTTTTACATCAAATTGTTTACGTTTATCATCAAATTGTCTATGTTTATTGTGAAATTGTCTATGTTTAGCATGCAGACATTATTAACAAACTATTTATCCAATAAAAATACAATAATTAGAAAAATAAACATGAACTTCAATTTAATTCGTCAACCAATAAATTTCAATACACAAAATAATAAAAAAATCAAAATTTACAACCTATAAAAATAGGTGTCTTTTAAAAAATATTTAATACATCTACAAAATAGCTTTTTTCACACTCTTGACTTGTTCGTCGACCCCTTCTTTCACAACGTCTCAATTTTTGTGACCAATCAATTTCTTTGTTCGACCACCTTTTTTACGAAAACCTGATACATACAACAAAAACATCAAAAAATATAGACAATTTATACATAAATATAGACCATTTATACAAAAAAAACTAGACAATTTTAGTAAAACATAGACAATTTATACAAAAAACTAAACCAGCAACAACGAACAACATAGGTAATTTCTAGTAAAACATAGACCATTTATACAAAAAAACTAGACAATTTATAGTAAAACATAGACAATTGATACAAAAAACTAAATCATCAACAACGAACAACATAGACAATTTATACATAAACATTGACCATTTATACAAAAAACTAGACAATTTATAGTAAAACATAGACAATTTATACAAAAAACTAAACCAGCAACAACGAACAACATAGACAATTTCTACTAAAACATAGACCATTTATACAAAAAAAACTGACAATTTATACAAAAAAAACTAAACCAGCAACAACTAACAACATAAACAATTTCTACTAAAACATAGATCATTTATACAAAAAAACTAGACAATTATAGTAAAACATAAACAATTTATACAAAAAATTAAACCAACAACGAACAACATAGACAATTTCTTCTAAAACATACACAATTAAATTCTACTAAATCATAGACCATTTATACAAAAAAAAAAAACTAGAAAATTTATACTAAAACATATACAATTTATACAAAAAAACTAAACAATCAACAACAAACAACATAGACAATTTATACTAAAACATATACCATTTATACAAACAGAACTAGACATTTTATACTAAAACATAGACAATTTATACAAAAAAAAAAAAAACTAAACCAGCAACAACGAAAAACATAAACATAGACAATTTCTACTAAAACTTAGACCATTTATACAAAAAAAAAAAAAAACTAGACAATATATAAAACATCTATATTTTCACAATAAACCAACAACAAATAACAATATAAACAATTTCTACCAAAATATAGGACATTTATACAGAAAACTAGACAATTTTTACTAAAAAAATGACAATTTTTACTAAAGTCATAAAAGGAGAAGAAAGAGCTTTTAGTACATCAATTCGCAATTTGAACCCTGTTTCAGATGTTCACATATATAAGAATAAATCACAATATAGAACCATTTGCTATATTGATAGAAATTCATCCAACAGGCGTTATTATAGAAGCAATCCCAACTGGCAGGTTTGCTTAAGCACAAGTGAACGGAATGAGTATCTCATATGACAGATATACACATACATACATCAAGGCACAAAAACAAAAGAAGAAAAGCTCTACTCCAGATTAGTATGAGCAGCCCGAGTTTCCTAACAATGTCAAAGCGAGAAGAAAACTTACAATTAAGGTTCTCGATCTCTGAACTCAACTTCTCCGTTCGATTTCCGATCTCCGTTCGATTTTCGATCTCCGTTCGATCTCCAATCTCCGGCCACAGTCTCAAGTTCTCGAGCCATTGGAAAACCTTAACAGAGGTACGGGAGCTCGGAGATGGCTTCAGGTATGTGGCTCGTAACATTGCTAGCGAAGAGATGGAGCTGGGTGATGCGATTAATGTTTGGATCGCACTCAACTACGACAATCTCCGGCTACAGTCTCCATTCGATTTCCGATCTGAAATCTGCAATCTCACGTCTCCTCCACTAATGAATGCTCCGATCTCGATCGCTAGCTCACAAATCTCACCGATCTAATGTCTTCTCACGGTCTCAATCCTCCAGATCTCTTCATTTTATCAACACGAATTTCTGGATTGATGATTTCGCCATGAATATGGTTTTAGAGAGAGAAAGATAAGCTAGGGTTTGATGCTTGGATAATACTGGAAATAATGAATGAAATAAGAAAAGAGAAGGGGTTAAAAGGGTTTTATATTCAACCCATATCCGTAAATAAAAAATTCGCTAGACCTGGATCCATATTTGCAAATATCCGACCTGCGAGACTGGATCAGCGAAAATGAGCAAACCATTAAACCTAAGACAATTTAAGTAAAAACATAGGGGTCTCTCGGAACTCTTCAAATGTAGTAGGACTTTTATGAGACTAAGTACTCAGAATAGGAGTCATGCAGTCAGAGCCGGATTTTGACAAGTGCAAGAAGGTCCTCCACACAGGGTCCGACAAGTTTTGCGAGCCATTGTATATATGTAGACAATGGAATTCTAGAAAAGTTTATAGGTTTTGTTTAAAGTTATTTTTTTTCTTATATTTTTTATGTATTGTTTATCCTTCTAAAGATATTATCTGACAATGTTTATATTTTAATATGTTTTAATAAAATTTAATTAGTTTCTATGTGATGATTTATGGGCGTTGAAAGATGATCATTTTGGATTAATTCAATCATATCATTTCGAAATCTTTACACATTTAATGTTAACATTATAAAACTAAAACAAAAAAAAAAAAAAAAAAAAATTAAACGTCACCTTATAAAACAAACCGGTGGTTCAAAGCAAAATAATTTAGCTGGGGAAGTCAGTATGCAATTTACCAAAATCCCCATGTCTTAATAGTTCGTCCACACAATTCACCTGGCCATTTTCTTGTCTGACAAAAAACAACAAACAATGAAACCAAATTCTAAAAGATTTCGTCCGGATTGTTCATGTACATACATTCACTCTACAGATCATCAAACCAGAACCCACCAGAATCATAACAGCGATCATGGATGTTAATGTTCAAGCTTCGCTTACTCTGAACCATATAATTCGGTCTCTTTCCGAACATCCCTGGTCTTTCAGGTATAGATAAAATTGGACTTCACCAATTTCAATGTAATTTTGAATTGTTACAAAGTTGTACGGTAGCAATTCAAATAACCTTATATGTAGGTCAAAATAACTAAAGCTTACTGATGATAACCACAGTACCCTCTGGTCCCACCACACAAGATTTTTGTAGCATAACTCGGGTTCCATTGATCTTCAACAAAACATCAGTGTCATTCTCAATTTTCATGATTCCACCACGATGTGTAATTAGGCACTGATCGAAACTCCTGCTTCAGCGATGAATCCCATCTGGAAAAAACGCATTAGTACTTGAGTAGAAAAGTTGTGAATCCAGTGTATCAATTAAACCTTTACCAACATTCTCAATTCTAGTAATTGCCACAATTAATCCATAGCCCCCACTGCAGGTTCCCTCTACGTACTTCTCATCAAGCTTTGCGACAAGCTCATCATGAAGATATTGTCCAAAGTCGCGGGGATGCAGCTGCACGTTCCATTCAAAAACTATCTCGAAAAACATCTCTTTTTCCCTCTTATTCATTATTAGGTCTTTGATTTTCTTAACCTCTAAATAGGCAGGAGCCCAGGTCGGGAGTGTGGAGGAACAAAAACAAATGGAAGAGAATAAGACGACTCACTCAAATCATTTATAACTATTTAGTACGAAACATTAAGTTTTTACTTGAAACGATATTTGAAAACGAGACAATGCCATGTCAGTTTATATTTTACATTATTCAGTTTATTCTTAGATTTTAATCTCCCATTTTGAAAGATGTAAATTTTACATATGTGTTATGAAATTTTATATGGTTATGATTTAGAGTTTCAAAGTTAAGGTATTAAAATTGGTTCAAAGCCCCTAAAATTTGAGTCGGACATGCCTACAATCATGCATAACAATATAAGGAGGATAGATATGATATATGAAATGAATTACTCCCTCCATTTCAGAGAAAGTGTTACAATTTGAATTTGCACCAATTTTAAGAAAAAGTAGAAAGTACAAGTGATCCCCTGATTATTAGAGATTAACTGAGTGGCATATTGTAATAAAAGTGAAAGGTAGGGAGTTTTATTATTTAACTAATTTCCATAAATGAAAATCGTAATACTTTTAGTGAAACACCGGAAATGAAAAGTTGTAACACTTTCTCTAAAATGGAGGGAGTATCATATAATTTAAGGAATTTATTTTAGGAGTCTTGCAACTAGTGCTCTAAAAACCTACATCATTGTGCGAAGCCGTGGGTAGTGAAGGGAGAAAGTACAAAGGTTGAAAAATAACAAAAGCGTGATTGCAATAAATTGTTTGGCAACTAGTGATGCTTGGTAATGTGTGGTAATTCTTTGTATAGGTCTTACCATTCATATTCTAGTGCACCTTGGTGTGGTCTCGGAGTCGGTTCGGAGCAACGTACAATATTTGGTTGGATGCAATAAATGTGTCCATTATTAATGAACAATAGGATGTATTTATAGATTGTGCCCAACTCAATGGTAAGTTACTTATGGATCCCCTCGTTATTCCTATGTTTGGTGGATGTCCCATACTTGTTCTCGCTCGAACCGACGGGGTGTCTCAGGAAGCGGCCGTCTTAAGGCTCAATTTAGCAAAACTAATTGGTAGTTGATAGTTGATAAGCTAGTTGTTAGCTGATTGGATAGCTGATAAACTAGTTGATTTTTATAAAGTGTTTAGTAGAATAATTAGTTGAATATGATATGTAAAAACAAATAAGTTAGCTTATTTTTTTTATAAGTATTCTGGACAAACTTATCAGATCAGCTAGTTTATTATCTATCAGTTAGGCGTTAACGTAATAGACTTATTTAAAAACTAGAGTTGGCACACCGCGCGATGCCCATGTTTGATTTCACAAATCTAAATATCATGATATAGAACTAACTTACATAATAGAAAAAGGATTTAAATCTAAGCTGGAAGCAAATTTTGAGTTCATCATTATGAGAATTAAGAATATACCTGTATAGGATGGTCATTCAGTCTGATCAGAACAAAATGGTTTTTGCATGGAGTTCTTAAAATGAACTAATTACAACGATGGTGCACATGAAGTTGCCACAGTGGGACTACTCTCCTTTTTTTAGAATTCATAATCATCAGCAATAGTAGCAGCAAAAAACAAGACTAACAAGGATCAAGAGTCGCAAAACAAAGCCTTCCGCGTCTGCAAAAAAACTCATAGCTATGTGCTAGATTATTTCATTCTCTCTTTACATGCAAAGGTTGAATATTGCTAATAACTTCGCTCAAAGCTCTTCACTGAGAATTCGCAAACATACCCCTGAAGATAGATGTCCAGCAAACACTGTGGCAACGACCTTTCCCCTCAAATCAATGCCGTGTGAACCTAGACCTTCGATATTATGAGTTAAGATGTTCGTCGGTGACCAAACAATCACTTCTCCTACACTTTTGACTTCTTGATCATAAAATGTTGGAATAATTTATTTGGACATGCTATATGCACGTTTGCACAACAGTTGAAAGTACAAGGCTACAAGCACTCTAGCAAGCAGCTGCACCACATATTGAGCAAACAATCACCAAATGTGACTCAAAAAGATAAACAAGGTCTTATGATTTATAGCAAGATACTCCCATTAAATAGCATTCCGCGGTAACCTTTAGCGTATGTCTAACAATAATAGATGCATCTTTCTCTGTGTACCTACTATCCTTCCTGAAAGATACACTTTGAGTTAGTTCTGCAGATAGAAGTTACTGGAACGGAAAGTAGGAAATCACAATTCACCAGTTGATGTATTATTAAAGCTATATTTTGATCAGATACAGTCTAGTGATTCTCCACCCTTCACATAACCTAAAAGGCATACAGTAAATGATTATTTTACTAAATATTCACTAAAATAATTTGTGGCAGGAAAATACCCGAAATCAGAGACTAAACTTACTCCATTAGTATATACACAGAAACATCATCTTCAAATGTGTGGTAGAACTGAACGATGTTTTCGTGAGTTGCTAAGGCTTTCAATATCTTGACTTTCCGCTTGACATCCTTTACAGCGATGTCAAGAACCATCTGCCAAGTATTTATAAATTTGTCAAAGATACAGATTTTGTGAAAATAGAAATGGAACCAATGCAGAGCTATTACAGGGGGAGTACTTTAAGTTCGAATTAAATACTAAATGGGGAGTTAAAAGAGGCTAAACCTCAAGTTCAAGGGATGTACATTAGTACTAAAAAAAATCTATCAGATTAATAACTTTCCTCCTGAGTTTACTAAAGAGTTTCCGAACAAATAGGAACAAAGTAAATCATCAAGATAAGATGCACTTCGACGAAGCTCAGATTCCGAAATTGCTAAGAATTCAGCGGCAAATATAAAACCAATGCAGACAGGGCCAAAGGTCATGGTTAGATATTCATTATCCAAATTCAATCAAATACAGCCACATCAAGCTTGCAGGGGACAAATGGAAGAATATAAATCCCAATCAAATTTGCAGGACATCACAACAAATCATGGATGATTCAATATACTGTAGTTATTTAGCATGTCCAAAATCACCATGAATAATTAAAACAGAGAAATCCATATAACATCCAAACCCATCCAGATTCGAAGAACCACAAGAATTTGAAACGGATTGATTTCCAGAGTACAGTTTGAACAAAGGGATAAAACTGAATCAATCGATTTGTACAAGAACAGTGAAACAAATACAAACAAAACGCTTCACTTGTAAGGTACCACAAGCAACTTGTTCAACATGGTTTGACCTGGAATGTAGGACGTATCGAGGGGGAATTTGTGACTTATAATCAGCAGTGCTAAGCTGAAAAAATGAACATCCCCACAAGTGAAACAACACTATTATCTGCACAACGTCAAAAGGATCAGTTGCTTAATCGACATGGATAATGAAACATTTACAATTACTCTATTCCTCTGGCAATTACAATACATCTTTACATGAGAAACTTAACCAATACTACCTTTCAAAAAAAAAAAAAAACTAATACTGTCAACAACTTCTTGCAAACCAATGGTGATGAAGTCAAGCCAAAACCAGGTCATGTTCTAGTAAACAGGAAGAAAATCAGAATACATGGAACAAACATTGCATTTACAGAGTTTCCGACCGCTAATATCAATGAAGAATTTCACAGCACTACATGATCCCCAACTATTTTCCAATAAAGCTAGTTTCCAGTTAAGGTGTGAAATCTATGGGTGAGGAAGCATTCAATAAGTTATCGAGCAAGAAAAATGTTAATCCAGCAGATAATAAAGAAACAAGAGAGTAACATAACAATATAAGCATCACAATAGCAATTACCGGCGATAATGAAGGTCAAGCATTCACACAGGTGTTCAAGCATGAACTATAATTGTGTTGCTCCAGCAATTAGATGTTTACAAACTTGCTCTTTCTTAGAGTTTATATTGAGTTAAATCTGTACACACTAAATGAACACTGCACTCATTAATTATATAGACAAGTCATTCGTATATGTTGTTGTAGAAAAGAACACAACAAACTTGAAAAGTTCCAGTTTGTTAGAGTAGGAAAAGCAAGCCGAAAAGAGGAAAAAAATTACCGAAATCTGACAATTCTATGTTCTGGCGCCTAAGCTTCAGAATACTCATTCACATCCATGACAAGTGATCAACGCTACCAACATGATAAAGGGAGTCAAACGCAGTTCAAAAATCACAAAATTATCCATTCCAATTTTTTTATCTCAATCAAAATCACAGACAGATGGTGTGCATACCTTAATCGGTGAAGAAAACCGGAAAACGTTTTTCGCGAGAAGAACGATGAGCTTGAAACCACCGCTATGAAGAAGCCAAAATGAGACCCGCAACTGAAGAAAGAAGCGTAATGTACTGGCGAACTGAATAGAAGATGTGGAGAGAAGGAAAGATGGGTTTGTTTCTATTTAGCGGCTGAAAATATTAAGACTGGTTTAATTTGGGGATGGTGAAATAGAGCGACGAGGAAACAGTAACGGTGATTCCTGAAAAGGATGAGGATGGTACCGGCTGAATGGTTGTCTCCGTCGGTGATATGCGGGTTCTGTCAGAAGAAAGAGGCAAAACACGATTAGAAGAATTGTGGGTTGTGGTCATTGCACAAATTGGAGCTGGCTACTGATGAAGACGCTACGGGAGAATTAATTGCAAGCAATCACGTAGGCTCAGTGACACACGAAGTGGAAGTATTATTGCTCTGTAACTGAGAAAGCGTGTGGAGAAGTTTCTAACAAAACAACTATTTCAATGTCCCACATTGGGACTTATTATATTATTTTAAAAATAAACTAATCGACAGTGCTAAACAGAGCCCAAGTCGACATAGCTCGGGGCGGTGCACTATGTCCGAACATATGTTTTGAAACTCAGTGGGTCGACCCGGTTCAACCGGTGTTCGACCGGTCAAGCGGGCCGAAAATCCAAAAAAATTGGAAAAAATTGTCACCCGCTAAAAAACCGGGTCAAATTAAACAAAAAAAAAAAAAAAAATTGAATCTGACCTAATATCCCTAAATTACCTTCTCCTTCACTCTATGTTCGTTCTGTTTCTTCTCTCCAGCCGCAATAGCAGATTGGGTCATCTTCGTCGATTAGACTATTAACAAGTTAGACGGGCTTTTGCACCTTCTTACTTATTTGCATTGGTCATTTGTCATTGCAAATAAATTATTAATAATTTTATTAGACTATTAGTCATCAATCATTATCAACTGAAACTGAAAAATGTATATATTGAGTATCAATTATAAGTGAAAAATGTATATATTGAGTTTTTAACGTATATTATATTTTTAATTTTAAAAAATATGTAAGTTGGTTGACTCGAGTTGACCCGGATAAACCTCCCTCAGTAGGTAGGGTGGATCGATTGTCGGGTCCAGATTTCAAAACATAGGTCGAACCGAAGTGAATACGTAGTATAATTAACTGTGTATCCAAAAACTTCAATCAAATATGATTAAATTTTCAGTTGAATTTGAATCTTATCCTTCCTTCTCACTCATTCAATATTTGCTCTTATATTTCATTCATAATTTGGGTAAACATGTATGATATTAATATGATTCAAAATTGTGTTATATTCGATACAATTATTATTACTTACAATTACTCTTTTCAATATATCTAAACAACAATACTTCACAACACACAATTTAGCTTGATTACTTATACACATGCATCTTTCTGAATTGAAATTAAGGTTAGAAAGAAAATTATAACATTCAAATATAACGAAATGTGTTAATTTTGCAACTCTATTTTTGAACTTATACATCCTTAGAGTGCTTACTAAACTGTGTTAGTTTTTTTTTCTTCATTTCTATTAGTTTACATAAAAGTATTCTCCATTTTCCATATGTACTAGTACTAACCCGTGGCGATGTCACGGTATAGTTTACTTTTAATAATAAATAGAAATATGAGAATTAAATAAATTAATCGAGAAAATAAGATAGTCAAAATTCTTTATAGACAACGTTGGTCGTGGTGTCGGTCGGTAGTCATTTTTCATCTAATATTATATCATTGAGTATTTATTTAAGTTAACTATAGAAAATGTAAAAATAGGGTCCTATAGTACATGACTCGTTAATTAGTAATAGGTACATATTTTTTTACAAAAAAATCTATCCCTCAAACGGAAGCAAAATAAAATACAAAAGTATACAACACAATCAATAGGGTTGTTCCCAACAATCTCGCAGTGATATGTGGTCACCCCACCATACACACACAAATATTATACAAACGTAATTTCACATGTTACGGTTGTTTTTCCAACCCATTGGTTCCCAGCAACCCCGCGGTGGTATGCGTCACCCCACCATAGACACAGAAATTATTATTCTACGAACATAATTTTACATGGTACGGTTGTCCCCCCACCGCCCCCGGGTCCCGTTATGGATGAAGAAAGTAAAGAGAAGATAGAAGAGAGTCCCCCACCCCTCCCGGCCCGTCATGGAGATCAAGAAAGTACAAAAAAGATCGAATACATTTTCCCCACCTAGAGAGTATCAGCTGATCTCCACCCCCCCCCCCCCAACACACACACACAAATATTATACAAACGTAATTTCACATGTTACGGTTGTTTTTTTCCAACCCATCGATTCCCAGCAACCCTGCGGTGGTATGCGTCACCCCACCAAAGACACAAAAATTATTATTCTACGAACATAATTTTACATGGTATGGTTGCCCTCCCCACCAACCCCCCCCCCCCCCCAATGGTCCCGTTGTGGATGAACTCGGTGGCATCTCCGAGAAAAAATTGACATTATATAATCATCAAACCTACTGAACTCAACATATAGATACTTATGTGACTCAGGATGGTTTTCGTTGAATTCCATCCACTTCATAAACTTTGTCTCATAAATGGTATGTTTCTTTGGGCTTTCTACCGTCAGTCAAGGTGTCGCCCTGACTAACGTCAATCACCTATTTTGATCCGTTAGATTAAAATTTCAACGGTGGAGATCGAATAATCTGTTCCCATTTGCACTGAGTGTTGCCATGGAGTGTCGCTCGTGTCGCAAAAGGTGTTGCTTTAACCGCCCTATCGCTTTAAATTATTTAACTGTATTAAAAAATATATATATATTAAAAAATTACATCTATTAAAAAATCAAAAAAAAATTGAAATCAAAAAATTAAATCACCTATCTTTTCCCCACCACCACCGACCGCAGTCTGGAGCTTCCATGGCTGAAGCTCCGATGGAGCTTCAGCCATGGAAGCTCCGTTCCGCCATGAAGCTCCGATCGGAGCTACGGCGTGACTCCGATCGGAGCTTTCAAAAAAAAAAAAAAAAAAATCGGCGGAAGCGATGGTGGAATTGTCCCTTGCAAAAAAAAAAAAAAAATTCCCCGTGGATCTCCACGACGGTGAAGCTCCAGTCTGGAGCTTCCATGGCGGAAGCTCCAGATCGGAGCTTCCCCGTGGATCTCCACGACAGGGAAGCTCCAGATCGGAGCTTCCCCGTGGAAGCTCCGTTCCGCCATGAAGCTCCGATCGGAAGCGATGGTGGAATTGTCCCTTGCAAAAAAAAAAAAATTCCCCGTGGATCTCCACGGCGGGGAAGCTCCAATCTGGAGCTTCTTCCATGGAAGCTTCCACGGCTCGGATCGGAGCTTCCGGGAAAAAAAAATTCCGGCGAGGCGGCGGTGGCTGGTGGCGGGGATTGGGGAAGAAGATATGTATTTAATTGTTTTTATTATGAATTAATGGAGAAATTAATAGTTTAAAAAAAAAAAGAAATAGCGGTTGAAGGCGATACAGAGCGGTTGAGGGCGACACAGAGCAACGGTTGAGGCGACACAGAGCAACGGTTGATGGCGACCTGAAGCGGACACGTGTCGAGATGTCGACACCACGGCGGCGTTAGTCTGGCGACACTGACGGTAGAAAACCTGATGTTTCTTCCTTAAGTCTGTAATAAAATCCTCATATATACTTAAATATGACTAACTGTTTATCCGTCATATGAAATAATAAATGCTCAATAGGGGATTTCTGTAATGAATATTATATCACATAATATGCTATACAACCTCATATGTAGATATATACCGATAATGAACATAATCTTTCACCTCATTCTCCATGATTAGTTTTGCACCTATCCTATCAACCCCTTGTTGACGTACTTGAATTGATATTTCATTGACTCAGTTTTATTGCACCATTCAACATTGATGTGTGCCTGGTACTTCATCAATAAAAATGAATTGTACGGAACAATGAACCAGTAAACCGATTGTTAACGAATATCATTTTTTAATAGATATGACAATTAAATTTGATGATCACGAATTGAATCTAAAATAAATTGATTAGTTTAAACCATGAAGCTCCCCATAAACTATGGACTAATCTTCCTCATAGTAATTTCTCCATAAACCATGGAGTAATCTTCGAATAAAGTTCCCAAGTGGTAATAATCACATTGTTTATAAAGTTTGTTTATACTTTGTATTGAAATGACGTTAAGTCGGAATTACATACGTAAACCAGTTTAATTTTCAACTCCAACGAAATTTATCTCGGCCGATAAAGGTCACACGGGGCATGCACATCAGGCACCAGCCCAGCAGCCTGGCTGCTATGGGCCAAGCCCATCAATTGAGACTTTTCCCTTTTGCTTATCTTGTTTCTTTTGGTTATGAGCGTGCACAAAACTCACCCGGGGCGTTCTACCGTACCGTCAGTTGAAGTGTCGTCCTGACTAACTTTAGTCACCTATTTAGATCCATTAGACTAAAATTTTAACGGTGGAGATCGAATAATCTGTTACCTTTCGTACCAAGTGTTGTCATGGGGTGTCCCTCGTGTCGCACAAGGTGTTGCACTACGTGTTGCTCTAACCGTCTATGTCGTCGTAAACTATTTAATAATATTAAAACAAAAAAAATATTTTTCATATATTAAAATACCCCTACTAAAATCTTTCAATAAAAATCATAATCAAAACCAATAATCAAAATTAAATCAAAACAAACAACTCATTAACATCTTCATACATAGGCTCTGTTCTTTTCAACTTAAAACTCGTTCAGTTCAGTTCAGTTCCATTCGATTCGATTCGATTCGATTGCTCGTCTTGATTCGATTCGATTTAGTTCGATTCATTTCGTCTTGATTCGATTCGATTCATTAAATTCATATTATTATTATTGTTGTTGTTGTTGTTGTTAATAATAATAATAATAATAATAATATTATTATTATTATTATTATTATTTTATCATTTATTTACACACCCGATCTTTTGTACGAGGAAAATAAGAAAATTTATCCAATTGATTTATTTTCAACTTTTTTTCTTTCTTTCTTTTTAATACGACTTTTAGTAGATCAATGAAATAAAGAGTATAGTTACAATTTGAACTAACAAAAAATCTACATGTTCAAAAACTCCAAAACAAGTTAAACCAAACCAAAAGTCGGACCAAACTTTATAAAAATAATATTATATATCACAAATATTGAAAAATGGCATTTATTCCTCCATATTATCTTCCTCGGACTCTATATTATCTTCCTCGGACTCTATATTGCATGGAATAGAGCGCCAAATTCTCAATGTTATCTCCTTGCGCACCCTGTTCATCGTTTCTTTCCTTGTCGGGTTCAATAAATCATTATCCACTCCACCTTGGACATTGATATCATGTTGCAAAAGTAGACAAAGACAGTTTATACGACGATTAAAATTCGGTTTTAATCGAGTTATCATTCTCATATTGTTTTCCACGCGGTTGGTTTTAAAGTTTGTTATACAATAATAAATATAAATGTAAAGTGACAGAAAAAAGAGTAGGAAGAATGGTAGCATTTAAAAATAATATATTTTTTTAATTGTGATTATATATACCATCATATAATTGTTATTATAATTACACAATAATTTCTTCAGTTCAATTCCATTCAGTTCAGTAAATTTCAGTTGAAAATAACATATCCATAATCAAATAATTCCCCAAAATAAACCTGTTCATCATATTCATCGCCTCATCTGGCTCCACCTTATGAACGACCATTTGCTTAAAAATCTCAAACCCTCTCTCCAAAAAATATGCAGGGTCCATTTGTCTGCATTTTTCTGGATGACAGCTTCCGCCGAAAAAGAAGCCACACTTTGGTCAATGGTCATGGAACCATGGCGGCCTTGGAATTGAGCCGAGGCTCACTGGATTGAGAAGCGTCCTCCCATGGCGAAGAATCACATTCAACATATGAATTAATTGTACGAGTAATTGTCCATTGGAGAAAGAAATGGAAGAGAGATTTCTTTCTACTTCTTCTTATTCTTCTTATGTAGATTCGTATGAACTGGATTTAAAATTACTGATATTAAATTTGAGTTAGGGTTCATTAAATTTCAATGTTTTTATATATTAGGAATATGTATTGTAGATATTTGTTGTAATCATAATTTGAATGTATATAATTATAAATTATAAATTAATATGTATATATGTGTTTAATTATTTTTTATTAGAAATTAATGGAGAAGTTTATATTTCTAAATATAGTAACAAGTAGCGGTTGAGGGCGATATATAGAGAGCAATGGACATGTGTCACGTGTCGACACCTTGACTGATCATAGTCAGGGCAACAACTTGACTGACGGTAGAAAACCTGAACCCACCTAAACACACTTCTTTAAATATATTCTGATTAATTTGTCAAATAAATCCAATATAACTTAATTAATTAATTTCTATAAAATTGAATAATTATTCATAGTTTTAAATTCAATATTCTTTAATCCAATTATTTCTTAATCACCCCTACATTTATTATTAGTACAACAACTTGTTTTGTGACCCATATGACCTTAGATACATCAAACATCAATTAATGTAAGGTCTTGTAGAATTTGTTGTCGTTTACTAAACAGCCTAAATATATAAACTAATCGTTTGTTACGGGGATCGTAAATCGCATGTAATGCACGTAGAGCTCATCATAGGGTCCCTTCATCCGTGAATGCTCAATTGTAAGGAATCTCGTGGTAGCAAGCAGTATATAGAGTTTAGAAGACAAACAACAAATGTCAAGAAGAGTCAATAGTTGGACTATCTCTTCATAAAACATTTTTACCCCGTTACGATGTACACGGGTTTGATGCAATAGTTCCCTAGGATAAAACCTCGCTTAAACGGCTAGGTTGCACTCCAATAGCCAAGTCTGACAAACCGTAATTTGAGTGTGTAAGGATGCACAAGAGAGCAAGAAGGAAGGATATTTTCAAAGCAAACATGGCTTGTGTAATGTGTTTATGTGAAGAACTTCTCCACATATCTATACTTGCTTCGTAATTCTCAAGATTTATATTCTTTCATTAAAGCTGTTAACACTTCATTCAGTAGACACAGGTTCAAAGGATGGCATATATTCAACTTAAAGGGTGTCTATTCATGAAAAGATATATAAGAAAATTCGGGAAAATTGATGAAAATGCTACAGAGCTCACCGTGACGAGCTCCACCTCGCTACAAACAAAGTTTATGTCTTTGCTGACCACGGTGAGCTCATCATTATCCAGGGCTCACTGTGGCGAGGCCCGCTATTTTCTTCTCACGTTGAATTTTCACTTGTTTTTTGATTACTTAACTCAAACTCTAATTTTAGCACATATGACTATAATTAAATCCATATCTTAAGGATGACTTAACTCATTCATGCATTGATCAAACATACTTATAGCATTAATCACCCTTACACCATTTGGTGATTTTAATGACTTAATTTATATATTAAGTACAAGTCGTTTTAACAACGAGATACACATTATACGGAATGTTTGTTTCCGATGTGCTGGACCCAATTGACCAATGCATCGAACGAATTGAAAGGTCGTTCACTCAAATTCCAACATCAATTAAAATTAATTCTAGATCTTGATTTGATCAACTAATCGAAACAGACAATGATTAAGTTCCAAAACTTGATTATATGTGTGTTTCAAGAACTTAAACACTGTGTCTAATTTTTATGGGTTGATCAATCATTCGTATTTTAGCTTGACTACCATCATCATATGCTTCGTGCAATGCCCAACACATGACACTTCTACCGTATAAGGAATGCAGGGTCAGTCATGGTCAAAATTCATCACTCCACACATGAAATGCATACTAGCCCAAGTATTTGAGTACTACACAACCATAAAAACTAATACTCTTGGACACATGTAAAATAGTATACAACAAATGTTTTACGATTGGTATACAGCACTATAAATTAAGTGTGCATGTGTCCATTATGTATTACCAAGTAACTCGTACCTAACTAATACATTCACAAATTGTATTATGCAATCCACATGCCACTTTATGATGGATCATTGGTCATCACCATGCACCCCCATTTATAATAACTGTTGATTCGGGTAATACTCAAGATCTCACATTTTTAGTGACATGCCACTAAACCCGTGTAACACTATAAAATAGTTGATGATAGACAAATAATTCATTTACACGTATCAATATATATATTTAACAATCACAAATACATACAATTATACTCAATGTGAATAATAAGTATGTCATTCCCTATTTTTATGTCTCCAGGACATGGAGTAGATACCAACAGCAGTAGCCGCCTAAGAAAGGCTTATACTTCAAAATTAGATTTTGGCCTCATTTTGGGGTTCTTGCTCTAGCTGGAACATGTGTTAATTTCTTCATTCATTTAAATAAAATTCTACTAATATATCAAGAGGTGAAAAGAGGAAGTAATTGAAATCCTAATTCCTACACCATTTTGGTGAAAAGAAAAGAAAAAGAAAAATCCCTTGATATATTCTACACCATATGATTTTTACTGCTGATCTGGAAAGGTTACCTTACCCCCTGATTTTACTGAAGAGAAAAATATCAGAACAACAGACAAATAAGAAATAATGCACCTTCTCGAAATGGTAACTCAGTGCATGAGTGTTTCCTGTCAAAACCAGCACTTTGTAGAAAAATGGAAACTGGTGAAATGCAGCCATTAAGGGAGTGAGCCTATAGCTTGTATTCTTTTCCTTTCCCACTTTTTGGAATATTTCTTTTTCCATTCATAAAACTGATGATGCATTATGCTCATCATGCAAATTCTGAATAATTCATGTAACTGGTTATAAAGGTGTAACATATTACATATACCCCGCAAACATCGATATCTAACACTTAGCGAACCATTGAACAGTTCTTAAAATAGGTGAATACTATCATCTTGTTCATACATATGCATCTTAAACAATGAACATATTGAAAATATATAACCAGTAAAAGTTAATTGCAACTTCCACATAGAGTTTTACAGTGGGTTTACAAAACCCTAGATTAATACACCTAATTAGCAATTAATTAGTGATTGAGAATCAGGCAAGTGTTGAAATTACACAATGACCATCAGTTGAAACTGAAATATATCCAGACGAGAGGATTGATAGATTAATTAAGACTGATGACGATATATAGTCCAATTAAATTAACTACATTATTAGTACTAGGGTGCTAGCTAGTTCCACATACTAGCTGCTACATCGATCGATCATATCCTTAATTAAGAGTTAATTATTCCTACAATAATAATACCAGACTGATTCATCAGCTATTGGAATAGAAGAGTGAGCTGGAACTTGTTGATGCAGTTGAAGATGTCGTTCCATAAGATCTCCCACCAAAGTAATCCAGTGAAATTCTAGGAGGCGAAACCGCGACGGTCACTGAAGAAGATGAATGCCGACCCGAATCTTGTGGTGATCCTGAAACAACATTTAGAATTGTTTAGGCGGAAATATATGAAAAATGTATGTGTTTTTTTTAGATGTAATTTATGATAGACGACTGATCAAGTTTTTTACTGGCCTGTTTTTATATATACTGGTGATAAGCTTAAGAAACAAACGAATTTAGGTTTCTAGTACACCAATTCATTATACAAAATGTACTTAAACCATACAATCTTCAAAGTACAAAACCAACTGTACCAATACATTCAAGACTAGTTTTTAAGTGCTCCATTATACTATCTTTACCATTAATGAGTTCCAATTTCTGCCACAATTGTTATAACACAAAATGATACATGTATTAAATTAGACAAAACAAAATTAAGAAATAAAAAGATGAACACTTACTTTCTGGATTCTCAGAAGAAGAATTAGTAGCATCCTTTTCAACCTTAGCCTTGTTACCATTTTCTTGACTAGACTGGTTCGATTTTCGCCTCCTCCGGTTATGGTCTGCAAGCCTCCTCCGGCAGCTTCTCTTCCCGTTATCAAACTCCGTCAGAAGATGAAACCTTCATTTAAAAAAAAAATAATATAAATTTTCTAGATCAAGCATTCATTTTAGTACGTACTAATCATTCAAGTGTGATAAAAGTTTTAACAAACTACTAGAAATGCAATGTACTTCTTTCTATTTGAAGCAAAAATCAGTACCCCAAAAGTTAAAAGGATAAAATTTCTGAACAAAAATCCCTCGGGATCACACCTTGTACTAAAACCAATTTTTTACTGTACACACTAAAGTAATTACCACAAGTTAATTTAATTCATTTGTAACAATTTTTTCCAATTGACAATAAAGTACTTAAAGGAACACATATTAGTGCATGGAGAAGAGGGCATTATAGTCATTTGACAAAATTCACAAACCACAACCTGCTGCACTGTTGACAGAACCGCTGGGTTAGACCGGCAGCGATAACGGTAGACGATTTCGAGTGAAACTCGCAAACCTTATGGCGCCGATGATAATGCTTCGCCTGCGTAAGATCAGCGTCGCAGCCTTCCGCTTGGCACCTCGGCACGTTGACCGAACCGGGCTCAAGTATCCTGGACCGGCGGTAGAGCCGGTTCACAAAGTCATCCTCAGAAGACGAAAAGTAAGTCCTCCCGCCCAAATTCAACCCGATCCGGTTACTCAGCTCAGCGCTAAAACCTCCAACCGGTTCGCTCTTCGGCACCATGAACCCGGTCGGACCGTAACCCGGGCCTTGTTGGTAACTCGAACCGGAGCCTCTGTAAGCTAAGGAATCGTAGTAGTTAGTGAACTGAGTGTTGAAGTTCGGGTTCTGCTGAAACGGGTTAGGTGTGAAATGGGTTTCCGGGTTGATGAAATGGGCCGGTTCGGAGAAGTTGTGGGAGCCATACGGGTCGAAAACGTGGTGGTTTCGAGAGGGATCGGGTTCTTGGGTGGGTTCGTCACCGGAAATGATGATGGTTGAGGGGTTATTAGTCCATTCATACTCCAACATTGTTGAATTGTGAAGTGCTCTGTTTTTTTGTATGCTCTGTTTTAATTTGAAAGGAAGGGCATGGTGTTTTTGAAAGTGATATGTGGGAAGAAGAGAGTGAATTGAAAATTTGGGAAAGAGGAAGGAAATCTGTCAGCTTTATAAGAGGGAGATATTGAAAGAGAGTGGTTGAAATTAAAGGCTGCAAAGGAAGAGTTTCTTTCTTGAAACACTGTGTGTGAGTGACTGACTTTGGAGTAAAAGTGAAAACCTTTTGATGTTGAATTTATTTATAATGATTTTGGCTCACTTTGTTTGGTTTCATGAAGCATGTCGGAATTTCAGGGGTTTTTTTTTTTTATTATTATGGTTTTTTAAGGATAGGGATATGGGCATGTGCTTGAGAGGTTGAGAATGGTGGTACTCGTATGAACTAGTAAGAAAGTTATTGGAATTGTGTGAGAGTGAGAGGGGAAACGTGGGGAAGACAAAGTTTTACTTCAACGCGTTTGCCATTAATTTTGGTTTCTAAATGTATAGATACTATAGTATGTGACAAAGTTGTCTCGCAAAAACAACAAATTTAACTGATAACTAATAATTCAACTCTAAACGTGATCTTATTGTTTACAAGGTAATTGGACTTTCTTTATACTGTATTCGCCCGCGCATTTACAATGGTCCATGTAACGTTTTGAAAGTTCACCACGACCTAAGAATGTTCGACTTTACTAGCTAGTTAGAGAGTTTTAAAGATTGCAGGGGCTTCTCTTGAACCTAAATAACACATTTACTTTTGACGGAATTGATTCACGCCCCCAACCCTCGTTTTCTTTACCAATCGATCAACCTTATAAGACGTATGTATTAGATTGTATAGAAGTAAGTATGTTATATTTAGGATGATAACGAGGGTTTGGTTATATTTAGGAAGACAAATTTAGATAAGTTTGTGAAGTTTAGATTGTCATAAGAGGCAACTGAGAGAACTGTGTAGAGAAATGATTTGCAATAATAATAATAATCAATCAATCTTGTTTACTGCAGTTGTAACAGTGGTAAATGTACGGCAAGATGATATCACTGAAAGAGTTGGTGATTGGTGGTGAAGTATAGATTATCAAGTAGCTAGCTTTAGCTTAGCTTAGCTGTAAAAAGTGGATGCTGGTTTGAACTCATTCATCACATTTCTTCTCTCTCTCTGATCAGTTGAGTGAGTTTGAGTCTTCACTCACATTGAACCAAGCATTGAATGAATTAATGAGCAATATCTGTGTGCAGACTGGTGAAAGATTGGTCTTCTGAACTCTCTGTTCATTAAATGGACATGTCGTACTACTCTCCCTAAACTTCACCACCAGACTGGTGAACACTGATTTGTCTATCACACTTGGGAATTCGAGTTTTGATTCTCTAGTTTGTCTTCAAAAAACACCATTTGGTCATGCTAAAATGTAGTTATGTACTCCCCGTCTCGGAGAACTTCATACATTAGGGTTAGCGTGCAGTTTTATGCGAAAAGTTAAATTAATGATAGAATATATGAAAGGTGGGAAAAAATGTACTTTTAGTGGTAAAAGGTGTAATTTGAGTGTAGAGTTGAGATTGTTTAATATTTGTTGGGTGTGGGGTGGCTTACTTTTTTGGTAATGTATGAAGTTCTGTGGGACGGCTAAAAATGACAAATGTATGAAGTTCTGCGGTACAGAGGGAGTACCAAAGTATGATCAGGCTCCCGGCCGAGGGTTTATGTGAGTAGGTAGATGGGAGGGGTTAGACTTTTTACCAGTTTGACTTAGACAAACGGGGTGATGAATAATCATAGTGTTAGAGTGGTTTTACTCGGATTAGTTCAAGTAATGTGATTGGTTATTAGATGTGTACTTCCTAAGTGAATCAGATGTAAGTATACAGAGGAGATGCAAGGGACAATTCCACAATCACTACAAAAAAAACCAATTTTAGCGACGGAATTATCCGTCGCTAAAGCTGTGCCGATCCGTCGCTAAATCCTTAGCGATGGATAACCCCCCGTCTCCAAACCCATCGTCACTATTTTTTTTTGCGACGGATAAGTATTCCGTCGCTAAATAACGACGAACTGGCGACGGATTAATCCGTTGACCAGTCCGTTCGAATTGGCGACGGATAAGTAATCCGTCGCTAATTAGCGACGAAATTTAGCGACGGATGTTTTCCGTCGCTAAATCCCACCACTAAGTCGGCCTTAGTTCGCTTGACATTTAGCGACGGATTTGTTTCCGTCGCTAAATTCACTGTTTAAATTTTTTTTTTATTTTTCTGTTTCACATTTCACCTGTTTTTTCACATAATATAATCATAGATAATATACCCGAAACAATTAAATTGCATTAATATATCCGAAACAATATAAATTATCTGAAACAAGAAGAAGGTGAAATAGTGTCAAACTATCCATAACAAGTCCATAATAAGTCTGATGTAACTAAGAATAATCGGGAGGAGGCGGTGGGTGAGACTGGGAAGAACTGCTGAACATCTGGGTCAAAGCGTCCATCCGTTGAGCCGTACGAGCCTGTTCGTCAAGCACTTGCTCGTAAGCTGCCTTGGTCGCGGCTATTTCCTGGTGGAGAGGAGTCATCATCTCTTAAACCTGGTCCTGTGTGTAGAGATTAGATCGCGATCCTGATCCCTGGGACACTGAGAAGCTACCAGAACTCATGGAAGGGCCCAAACTTCCCAATCCATACATTCGACCCTTGTTGTCCATTGGGTTGACCTCGAAGAAGATCTGGTCTTGCTCTTCAATTGACAGCTCATGACCGTCGATCATCCTCTCGTCCATCCTCCTCTCGACCTCACTGTGCAATTGTTGGTTGCATACGAAATGAGATGTAATTTTAGGAATCACTTTAAAATACTCAAATACAAATGTTAATATTAAGAAAGAAACGTACCGCAATACGCTAGGCCCTCACGTCAGTCCAGATGCCATTCTTCAGCTTAGCCTTCTTGAAGTGGTACAGAGCACTCTTCGGCTGTCCTCTATTAGCTAAAAAAAACATATGTGCAAACAAGTAGTTAGTTGATTGAAATGAAAGCAAAAAACTGTTATGTATCATATTCCAAGCCATAAACAACATATTTACTAACCTCCATCACATGATTTGTAACAACAGCCCGCGACCCATAGTGATGTCAGGCAGTGCCCGTACCATCTCGCGGCTCAGACAAACGGTTTTGTCTGTTCTTGTACGCTTGATCCTGGACGAAGGGATCATTCCAGTATGCCTCCCACAGTGCTCACTCGTCATCCCCCACCCAAGTTGGTTGTCTGCGTGTCTCCTTCATTTTGTAGACCATTTTCCTGTAGATGTCTGACCCTAAAGTCTCGAAAACAGAGTACAACTGGGACACCAGGGCATTGGGAATGTAGTAGTCCTTCTACAACAATTCCATTCAAAGTAAAAATTACACAAGTTTAAAGAAAGATAACAATTTAAATATAACACCAAGTTTAGTGGCTAACATACCACTCAAATGACACAACAAGTTCATGAATGGTAACTAACACATCAAAACAAGCTTAGTGGTAACATACCACTCAAATTGTCCTAAAATTGACTAACACAATGGTGACTAACATATCACCCAAGTTCAGTGGCTAACATACCACTCAAATGACACAACAAGTTCATGAATGGTGACTAACACATTAAAACAAGCTTAGTGGTAACATACCACTCAAATTGTCCTAAAATTGACTAACACAATGGTGACTAACATATCACCCAAGTTCAGTGGCTAACATACCACACACATTAACACAATGATTAAAAGAACAAATAAAGCATTCATTGTAACATTTAAGCTTACGCGCAGCTCGTCGAAGTAAAAGTGCTTCATCCGGTCCGGGACATTTGACCACTTCTCGCCTCCCTGTCCCAGCATCTCCCGCCTCCCCCTGAAGATTTTGCCTAGGTTGTCCGAGGCATCCGGAGGCCAAAACCTGTTATCAATGAGACAAACAAGAAACGAATATTCATTAGTAAAATCATGTAACATATATTTATCTTAAGTGTATGTTCTACAAATCCATAATACTTACTTGTTCCTGCCGTTGTGGAACAACACCGGCTTCCCCTGGAATGTAGCACCGTCCGTCAACGTCAAGTAGGGACACCCGTCAGAGGGGAAGTCACCAGGAGCATGTGCCGTGTAGGCCGATGGAGTCTCTGGTACCTGAGACTGGCTGTTGCTCCCACCAATGTCGTATCCAACAAGAGGACTAGTACCATGACTCGCTGGTGTACTACTAGAACCCGCTGGACTAGCACCCCTACACCCGGGAGGAAGGTATGTCGACTTCCTTTGGCACGGCATCTGCAAGAGCATGTAAGAAATTGCAGGAAAAAATGTGTTAGTAAAGAATACATGAATATCCATGTAAAACATATACATTTGACATATATTAACGCACAAAAAGTAATAATAATCAACAACTACAATACACACATACCCTCGTCCTCATATATACACATAACAACTAAGCATACAATACACACATACCCTCGTCCTCATTGGCTATTGTTAAGTCTATAAATTGGTCTTCATACAGGTCTATGAACTCATCATCAGCTTGTACAGGCTTTCTCGCTGTTTGATCGACGACCTCTTCTTGATACGAGTTGGTAATTGAGTCGTCCTTATCAATGTACTGTACTCTGGAGCGGGCCCGTATATGCATCGCAACGATCCATCCTTATCGCGTTTGAGGCTTGGATATTCAATAAACACCACCTGGCGTGCTTGAGTCGCCAAGATAAACGGTTCATACTTAGTACGATACCTCTTCCTATGGTTAATTTCTACCATCTTATAGAGCTCGTGTTTCTTCGTACCACTTGGAGTAGGATTATACTAGTTAGCAATACAAATTCACAATCAATATATCAATTGCACAAAGTTAACTAGCTAGTATACTATAGCTCCCATAAACATACAATTGATCTAATTAGTCGAAATTAACAAAATTCTCAAATTTGTCAACAAGTAAGGGTTCCAAAACACTCAACTAAATCTTTCTAATCCTACTACATATACGAAAATATCAAATTAACAACCCTACATACTTCCAAACATCTTAACGTTATACTAAAAATCCAAATTCACAATCAATATATCAATTGAACATTTCAAAGTTAACACACTACGTAATATAAGCTAAACTAACTACTACATACTTATAATAAACATGCAATTGCTCAAATTAGTCGAAATTAACAAAATCTCCAAATTTGGCAAAGTTAGGGTTTTAGCCAAAATACCTTCGATTTAGCAGAAAAAAGATGAAATTGGTTGACCACACGAGTTCCTTGTCGCACGAGCTTCGAGAAGACTCCAAAATTGGCCTAAGCACGAGATTTGGTCGGAATGCGGAAAGGGCGAAGGAAGAAGGAAGAAGCTGCTAAAAAATGAGAAGAAAAGGGCTACTGCCCGATTCTATATTGATTTTAGCGACGGTTCGCTATCCGTCGCTAAAATCGATTTTACTTTTTTTTTTTATTTTTTACTTTTATCCGGTCAACTTATTTAGGGACGGATAATATATCCGTCCCTAAATAACGACGGATATTTTTATCCGTCACCAAATAGCGACGGGAAAATATTCGTCGCTAATTTAATTAGCGCGGATTAGAGATGGATTGAGCGAATTCGCTCAATCCGTCTCCATTCCGTCGCTAAACCAAGCGATTCGTCGCTAGATAGCGACGGATTTTATCCGTCGCTAGTCTCCGTCGCTATTTGACGGATTTCTTGCAGTGAATGTTGGAGATATTATGGGTTGGTCCATGCATGAGCGTGCGAGGATGAGGGTTGCTAGGTGTTAGAATATTCAACATCACTTATGAGTAGATCATGCAAACAACATATAAGGTGAATAATCTTCCTCCCTTAACAAGGCCTTTTAAGGGGATGATGGCCCAACTTAATACTAGGGCATCCGTCCATGTTCGACCTCTAAGGTTATAAGGTGTTGTGGACATTTACGCCTGGTCACCCTCAAGTCAACTACCTCTGTGTGACAGACTGTTTTGGCTAATTCGATGGTTTGGCGAAGACGTGCGAGTGATAAGTGGGTCAAGGCCATGCCTCAGGGTCTTATTCGTGGGGCATTATGTACGAGGTGACGATCTAATACGCTCCAACGAAGATTCAACACTTTGCTATGCATTACAATTCCATAATTTCATAGAAAACATGTCGTCAAGCACCAAATCAATGATAAAATGTGATTACTCCCCAACTTTAATCTATGTGTACACGTAATGTAACTACATTGAACCCCAAAGTGTGACACATCGAGTTGAAGGATATAAGTTTGTGAGTAACATTTTTCAGTAAAATGTTCAAACCCGACGAGAAGATTGTATAGCGAACAAGTCAAGTGATAACAAATTAATATCCGAAGAAATCAAGTGTCCAACACATTCGACTTGGGCGGTACATGTAAAACGGATAGCTTCACTACACATGTCCAAATGTCGCGTAGAAACTCTTGGTGAAACGTACATTTACTTCAAAACATCTAGTATTGATATTCTTTGTCTATACACAAAATCATTAGTGTTTAAATGTTTGAATACAACTTATATAGCTCCAATATGTCATGAACTCATCAATGTGTTATGCTAGTTGCATCAACATTTGAATTCATTTGACGAGTTTGTATAAACCTCAATTTTAATTCCCATATGCACTCCCAATAGTAGGACATGTTCGTCATATAAAAATGTCATGTACAAATAATTAAAGTATTTAAATACAAAACAACTTTAACATCAACAATTATTGGTGACGGTTCAAGTAATGAAAATAAAATGAGAGAGACAAGAGAAAGGGAGGAAAAAAGTGAAGGAGAATTGTAAGAGGACACAAGGGAATCAGAGAAAGCCGAAATGAGAAGAAGAGATCGGATCGGATCGGATCGTATCCAAGTAGTACTGAGGAAATCTGTATTTGTTGTCCTGTTCTCTTCTTACATTTTACAAGTTCATCAAATCATCTCAATTTCTCAATTATACGATGTATGTATATATATAATCCATCTGAGTCTTCTTGTTCTTCGATCCACGCGCCAACGCGTGGGAATATAATGGGGCCCAGAACAGTAAAGGATCAAGTGTGGTTGGTGGGAGAAAGCTTAACAACAGAGGTTGACTCTGTTTTTTGTACGGACGGACTGTCTTCTTTCTTAGTCTCTCTCTCCACCTGTCACACATTTTCATTTCATATGTTCTCAACAATAATTTTAATTTATAATCAACATATCTCATGAAACTACATATGTTTATCTAACATTTGTTCTATACGTGTATGTTGATTCGTTTAGTGATTCATTTCATCAGGTGTGGGTCAAATTTGTCAAATAAGTAAACGTATAGAATTAATTGGATCAGAATTGATCACAAACTTATGGAATGAATAGCTAATGTTTTAAATCTAACATATTTTATTGCATAGTCCAAACTTCATCAAAAAGAATGTCGGATACGATCCGTAACATATACTGGTTGTAAAGCCTTTTTATTTGTGAATAAAATTATCTTTGTGCACAAGTGTTTTCAATCAACGATATTTAAGATATTGGTTTTTAGGGACATCATAATATTCGAAAAGCAGTATGAGAGTAACTGCACCGGAACTACAAGATTGGGACTCACTCATAAATGGAGTTGAATCAATAATTGATTTAATTTGGAGAGGAGCTCCAGATATTTGGATAACTAACTTTGAAATGGACCAGCAAGCGAATGTTGACGGCCCATACAATGAAAACAAAACACAGGACCGGATAATGTACTACTAATACTATTGCATGGTCCATACCTTTAAACACTTCAATATTTCATTTTATTTTAATTTATACGCCTCATAAAATCGATTATCAGTTTATCAATATGCATTTTAATGATCCACTACATGTTACAAAATATTATTGAAAATGATAATCTAGGACACATAAATTCAGAAAGCATATAGACCTACGGTACTTGTTTTCTTCACCTTTATTAGATTCATAAAAATTTTAATTACCAGGCACCAGAAATAGAAAAGTTAAAACTTCCAATTAAGATCACAAAAATATTCAAGTTTCATTGTGATGTTATTGTGTACCTTTCTTCTTAGGGTATCCTGTGATATTATTAAGAAGTATAGTAACTTTCTTGAACTCCTACACGTGTCAACGTTGTAAAATGACTAATTTGCCCTCTATTTTTATAGGAAATAAGTTCTACTTCTGCCAATTTATGTGATTGCATACCTGTTACCCAAGACTTGGCAAATAGTATGGAAATAGTAGTAACAATCGGAATGTGAATACATGAGATATACATACATGGAGTAGTATAAGTTTGTTCGTTATACATTTTCATTCTAAGTGGAAAAAGGAAGCTGGAGTATGATTTTAGTTGGGAAAAACACTATTTGTTGACAATGAAGATTCAGAAATGCAAACAAAAGAGACAAGAATTTCTGAATAATTTGTCAGCTGAAAACAACTTATTGCACATGTTCACAATCAACTTTTTAGTTTGAGCACAATCATGGTGGGGGCTGTTTTATAATTACTTTTATCACAATAAATAAATGTGGCATGAATATATAAATTTATAGAGTGACTCCTCCTCAGATACAGTCTATATGAAATATACAATGAGATGGCAACATAACAGTTAGAGAAGTAAAAGTGTTTATTTAAAAATATTTTTGTTTTTTTATAAACAATAAAGACATTTGTTAACAACATAAGTATTCTCCAACATAAATGTTATTCTTAACAATATTATTCAGTTCTTGGATAAGTTATTTAGATACTTTCTTGGTGACGATTTGCAATATTTATAATCCTAAAAAAGAAATAGAAATGTGGAAGTCACATGCAACACGTATTGAAAAGTCGTCGTCTTCATATGGGATTTTAGAAGTCGTTGGAATTATTGATAATGAGAAGCTGAATTGTTGATAGGTTTAGGTTATGTGAAATCGATACAAGTGGATGGACGAGATCAAAGCCGCCAATTAATTATGTGATCCCATTAATTGTTTGGAGTAATTAGTAACCAGTAATCTACAGCTGAACAAATAAGGCTTCAAGTTAGTTGAAGATTAATGTCTTCATTGTCTCCAATGAAAAAAAAATGGGAAATTCTTCAATATACCGAGTAAGATATTTTGGTGCAAAACAAGTCGTGTGACTTGAAACAATTGTTTTACATTCAATTGAACTCATTTATCAAATGATATGTTTTATTTGAAACAATTGTTTTACATTCAATAACAATTGAACTCATTTACCAAATGATATTGTATGATTTACAAAGTATACAACTTACTCAAAAACTCGGTCTATACATCCTGGAATGAAGTTTGACCACTCACTAATTGAGTCCAACTAATTAATTGCCACTGATATGTGATCTCATGCATTTCCCATTACACACTTTGGTCACTGGTACACTGTAAATTTCATGTTGAGTTCAATCAATTGTTCAAGACTATGATATGTGAAAGATAGTTTATGAGATGACTAGTAATTTCATAAGTATGAACAAAAGTTGCTGTCCATTGATTAATTGAATGCCACCATTATTAGTTGCTGTAAGTAATAATTTTGTCAGTTGGGCAGCACTAAGCAACAAGAACTATTGAAATCCCTCGAAGTGTCACAATCTGACAACTCTAATCACCAAGTAATGACAATAATTTATTTAAGTTAATACACATACATTGATCTTGAATCATAAAACAATCAACCCAGGCCCTTGAGCAAACTCTTATTGTGTCTTGTGATAAATTACTATCAATGACAAATACAAATGCCTCCAAATAGGAATCATGTTTCCACTCACTGGCTTGCACTTTCATTCTCACTTGTTATGGTCCACATTCTTCATTGTTGTGATTGCAACACTTCAGTTTCTCCCCATCGTCATCACTACTTCACGTGTTGGATGCATAATCACCACCACTCTTGCTCAAGCCAAGTGGAAGATTCCTTATTTCCTTATAAGCTACCCGCTACGATGTCAGAAAGTAGATGGAAGGTGGTTGGTCTTTGAGGACACCCAGAAAATTAAAGTATGTTACTCCAAACTTAGTTCTTCAGGACGGAGGAAGGAGCCAATTTCAACCCAACTAGTCTTGGGTGATGGAAGTGGTTCATGTATAAGTGGGAGATTCATGTAGCATTACAAGATTCAACCAGTTTTCTTTGACAGGGAATTCCAACAGCAACGGTAACTTGGCTGGCAGCAAAAAACCGACTACTTCCACAATGATTCGTTGCCAATTCAATGAACAATATACGATAGTAGTATTACTTGGTAGTATAAAAATCTATACTCCTATGTTATAGTACAAAGCTCTGTAAACTCGAGTCACTTACATGCTCCCAAGTTAATCTGTCACTGCTCAGACAAGTATAAATAACTAGCATTACGTGTATTATTTCAAAAATGAAGCAAGCCTATTTTGGGTTTCGGCCTAAATGAATGTGCTTATCTAAGTGAAACAATCATAGTACAAAAATAGATGTATCTAATGCTTAAGAAACACAGCATTCTAATCGGAGGGTTTTGTAGCATTGTAAGCTTTCATTAGTTGTGCTTGCACATCGTTAGACACTTGCGAGTGCTCCAAATATTCCATTGTAAATTCTCCTTTCCCCTGTCAAATAGAATTGTTAAGGTCAGGTACATCTATCTTTATTCAACAAGGCAATTTGAACACAATGGAGCCATGCATCATGTATTTCTTCTACCTGTGTCATTGAACGGAGGGCAGTCGAGTAACCAAACATATTGTTTAGAGGCACCTGAAAAACAAATGATTTAACTCAAATGAACCAAATTATAATGTGAGAATGAACAACAAACATTAACAAGCAACATTATAAGGATTTGTTTTCTGTACATACATGTGCAGTTAATACACAGTCATCTGCTTCCTGATCATTTCCAACAATGAGACCTTTTCTCCTGCCATATGAGACAAGAGTATTAGATATCTCATATCTTGTATCACTAAAAGTAACTTTTAAAACAGCATCCTCGACGAGATGAAATATAATCATAGGAATCAACAAAGACAAGATAAAATTTGCCCAAGGCAACGAGGAAGATAGTGCAAGCGATACTGACTTGTTGATATCACCAGTGACAGAGCCCTGAAATTCTGTAGGGAATTTTAAGTCCACCAACATCAGCGGCTCCAAAATAACAGGTTTCGCCTTTTCATAACACTGTTTAACAATGAAACCAATAAGACCAGGTGTAATATGTTTACAAATGCTGAGGTCTCTATAAGAGGCTCCCAAAAAAGGGACCGGGTAGGATCATCATCCATGTGTGTCTAGTTTTCGAAATTACCTGTCTGAAGGCATATATAGAGGCCATCTTGAAAGCCAGTTCACTTGAATCCACAGTATGGGCTGTACCGTCAGTCAAAACAATACGAATATTTTCAACAGGGTGGCCAATAAGTGAACCTCTGCAAAAAGAATTCAGTTAGTATATGCGGCATGGTTGAGAAAAGCAAGACTTATTGGACAAAAATAGGCATCAGACTTTCGATTTAACAGCCCATTTTAACACACCCAAGTAGACTAATGAGACCATGAAAAACCACTGATCCTCCATGTAAACATCAAGGAACTGAAAGGGTGTCTTAAGAAAGAAGCTACTGTACAGTATATAGTATGTTGTTGATGGCTTGAAGCAAGCAATTATTATTCTGGAGTTAAAGCTTAGATCTAAAGAGCATGGATGCATTTTAGATCTCGGAGGATATGCATTCTAATACAATTAAATAAATGGGAAACGGATAGCTAAGAATACCTCAAGCATTGACAAAACAAGCACTTTGATACATATCTTCATTTCTAGATGAAATTGGATTATTTTAATTACGGGCCTATGCCGACGTTTGTTTCCTGGCTAGATCAGAGATCATCTAGATTATCTACAGTCATGCTTCTTGTATGTATTGAGGATCCATAAAAGATATTTTTTTATATCCTGAGAAGTTCCAAAAACAAGAATGTTATCAAGTTCTGTTATCTGTTCTAGAATTTTTTTTACAGTTGATCATTTTCTAGACCATGCCTGTATTTGTTCAGGGTTTTTGCGACAGTGGTTATGGACAACTATTTCTTGCACACTGTTATAAAAAGCTCAATATTTGGTGTTGAAGAGATAAGAATTTGTGGCAGCTACTCATATTTAAAGTGGATAAATGTTAATGTGGCAGAGTTGCTGCAAAGCATTTTCAACCCGGAGTGGCAAAATGTTACTTCCTCCGTCCCGGATCAAACGTTCCTGTTTCATTTTTGTTGACTTTTTCAACCTCAGTTGACTTGATCCTAAACCATAATGAAAAAATAATGTAAAAAATTATATTATATATGTGTAATCATTATACCTACATAATAATTTTATTTTACTATATAATTTAGGATTAATTTATAGTCAAACTGAGGTTTAAAAAAAGGCACCAAAAATGAAACGGGAACCTTGATCCAGGACGGAGGAAGTAGTAAAACATAAGTGGTACTAACTACTATCCATGCTAACTTCCAAAAAAAAACTATGCACAAAAATATCACTTCTTACCCCATAGTGGTAGTATTACTTGTGGATGTCTGGCCAGATGGTGTTTGCAGTATTAGTATGCTACATAAGCTAGCTTAGATAGATTTTAGATTATATTAACCGAGGGTTGAACCCAGATTTTGCCAAACCGATAACATCCAATCAATTGTTACCTTTCACACTCGCCAGTATATGGACAATTTCATGGGGCTAGATGCGAATTGGAAAACATATTTATGGGCAGAAAAGGAAAATTTGAAAGACACCAAGGACACCTAATATTTTGGCTTGTACAGACTAGAGAAAGTTGTGAGTGTTTCTATTTGTTTTTTTTTTTTGGGGGTGGTTCTAGATTCCTGTTTTCTCCTTTATTAGCTTGACGAAATTTTCAATTTTGTTTTCAGCATTTTTTTGATACAGATATTATCAAACTTCTCTAAATTTCAGCACTTCTACAAAATTGCAGCTTTACTCACCACCGAATTAGAATAGAATCTCTAAAAGACGGGCATTTACGAGCCAACTGAGACAGTACAAAAGGTTGCTCAACTCAAATCCAAGAATTACAATAGCCAGTTGTCATCAGAACTTCAGTAAATTATCTGAAATAAATAAACAAGAATCAGAACTTACGAGTTGGCAGCTTCTCTGAAACCCTTTTCAATTGCTGGCACAAAACCTGAAGGAATGGCTTGTCCTATTAGATGGTTTACAAATTCGACCTTAGTTGCTGAGCCTGGAGGAAGGGGTTCCACGTACCTGTCAGAAGGATATAAATTATACATTGTGATTGTTTAACTAAAGTATCAGGGGCATATGCACATGGTCCGTAGTGCGTATTCGAGGAACTCTCACTAAAGCGTTAGTGCCATCATGCAACATATATACTGCAGTTCTCTGTTTCAGCAGGGCAGTCCCACAAACATAGGAGACATACACAGACAATTCTAGCTTAATAACACTTACAAGGTTCCAAGAAGTTTTCCAAATAGTCAAATACTACAGTTGAAATC
The DNA here is from genome assembly GCA_026545765.1 of Plantago major. NCBI lineage: Eukaryota > Viridiplantae > Streptophyta > Magnoliopsida > Lamiales > Plantaginaceae > Plantago > Plantago major. The sequence continues at coordinate 16,976,935 of CM048840.1, read as the reverse complement.
TTCAAGTGCAGAAAACATATTTTTTCAAAGATCCAGTGTAGGATAATTTAAGTGCGACACTAATTCCGCAGGATATCTATCTGTGGCACCATCATTTGTTCAGGGTTAACCACAGGCATACATGCACTTTTTGAAATATACTGATGTATCGACCCAAAGTCACATGGCGTTTGTAAGATCCAAGAAAAAACCCAAATGCAGACAGAAAGAATTGGATTCCTTGGAGGAACTCGGAAGTGGCAATCATCCTCTAGAAAAAGTAATATTAAATGGAAAGGAAAAAGCTCCAACATAAAAGATAGATAAGACTTGCATATTCATTAGAAAGAAAATTTCTAGAAGACACTCTAACATATAGAACCAAGACCAGTGATAAAAAAGCTAATGTGACACACTAGACATGGCAAAACAAGGTTTGTCTAAGGAAAAGTTGTACAAAGTGTTGCTCTCTATTAATCGAAGACAAGAACAAGAAAAGTACTACTTCATGCAGGGCTTGTACTATATGCTTACCCAATAACACGTCCATATTGACCACTTCCTCCAGTCTGTTTCTTATGCAAATAATCAAACTCAGCACGCTGAGTAATTGCCTCTCTGAAGTTGACACGAGGCTTCCCCACAGTTGCATCAACCTTGAAAAAGTGGAACAAGTTCTTAAGTGATCATGAAAATGCTGCTGAACTTTGTTACTAATATGGAGATGGCTGCACCTTATACTCCCTTCGCATACGCTCAACATAAACTTCCAAATGAAGCTCGCCCATTCCGGAGATGATCGTCTGTTCATAAAACAAAATTAGCAACACTACAAAATGCAATTCTTTCACCATCTTGACAGGGTATGGTATATGTAGGTAGGCAAAATTGCAAGAGCCGCACCTGACTGCTCTCAGGATCTAAGCCAACACGGAAAGTTGGGTCCTCTTTCTGAAAGCGGTTTAGAGCTTTTGAAAACTGTCAAAAAAATCAATGATGCTTATAAGTGTACGAGTCAAAATTGAAACTGGAACGAAAGACAATCATGGTATCATTAAGATCCAAAACAAAAGAATGCTACACTCACATTTCCTCCGGAATCTTTAGAAACTGGCGAAATAGCTAATGACATAACTGGTTCTGGGACACTCATTGACGTCATTGTATATTTAACTGAACCATCTGTGAATGTATCCCCTAGTACCATGTTTCCAGAACAATAGAAAGAAAGAAGTTCAATTATAAACCAAAGAGATCGCATTTGGAGAACAGTAAAGAAAATAAAAAGAGAATTATTCTCCAGGAAAAAAAAAAGTATATTAAAAAATAGGGAAAAAGCATTCCTTAAAAAGCTAAATGCAAAGATAAAAGACTTCAATTCAATAATTTGATTTACTACCTGAAGCGCAATCCACACCAAATACAGCAACTATTTGTCCTGCATGAGCCTGTTGAATGTCCTGTAAAAAGCGGAAAGGTAGAGATCGGGTATGAGGTAACAGTAATCACCCAGATGAAAGTAGAACTCAGGTATCACTTATTTCTATGAGAAGCATTGATTTTTAAGCATCCAATCCGACACAACATTAGGCAAAACCATGCTTCCAAGAAATCCTGATACTTAGTCTCTAAATTTACAGACTACATAATTCATGATTTACTCTTGGTCACTTTATCGGGCTTAAAGGTTTAATAGGGTTGAGAGGAGCATTTGACTAACCTCCATCTCATTTGAATGCATCCGGACCAAGCGAGGAATCTGTAATATGTTGAAATGAAGTCAAAACTCAGATATACATCATGGAAATTGGAGGTTAACTTGTCTTGAAATCAATAGATGAAAGAGAGCGCAAGTTTTCCATTTAAATTACAGTAATAGGCAATAAAAACACGTAGCACCAGACTTCTCAGTGCACCACATCACAAAATGGCTACGTCAACACCGATCCAAAAGGAAAACACATAAGATAACAAACCGGATAGTATTTATCCTATTCTTTTCACGTGACAGATGGATACTTATTACATATTATATGGAGTTGCTCTAAACGAAGGACAACTCACCTTAACCTTCTTGCCCGTGTTTACATTGACTATAAAATCGCCCTTCTTGATAACACCTTCATATATTCTACAAACGATAAAGGCCAAGAAAATTATTATCATGGCTGACTCGAAATGAAACTATGACATGTGTAACGGTCACATGCCGTGCGTTACTTTATCACTGAAGTCTTAACTACCTTAAATATGTAAGCTGACCATATTTTCCTTCTTCCAGTTTAAAAGCTAAGGCGACAAGAGGACCTGCTGGGCTACCCGTTAATGTGACCTAAGATAATTAAAGGCAAGATACAAAGGTTATACTATTAGTAACTCATAAAAACACTCAAAGACAAGTTTCTTTTATCGTATTAACTTACTTTTTCCTCATCCTTTGTCTGGTCAAGAGCATGGTTACTAACTTCAGTAGGACAAGGCAAATAACTCAGAACACCATCAAGAAGTGGTTGAACTCCCTGCACCATATAAACGCCAAAGATATCATTGCAAATTAAAATGCCTACAAACTAAGCAATAGTAAAGCTCATTTGGACAAAGAATATTGGAGAACAGACAACACAGGAAGAAATAATTTATATCAAATAGAAATATTTGCCAGCCATACATTGAGGTTGTAACAAATCTAGATTCATTTAAGCGCGGAGAATCAAAAGCTGAGCTCACACAGATCAACTCTGTAACAGATACTCCAAAGATAGATGCAAATGCAGTCCTAAAATCACACTCCAGTAACAGTTTACCTTCCTTGCATGCCAACTTCTACCATGCACAGATGATATTCGGAGTGACTAAACCAGAAGAGGCAAGTTACATTTGCAAATCGAGCTATGAGGTCAAGGCAGATTTCAAAGGGAAACACAAGGGGGAAGAAGTTATTATAGCTCTTGTATGTTTGGTATGGAAAAGGAGTTGCAAGAAGACGAAGATGTTATCGGCTCTCATATGATCAGTATGAAAGATCAGCTGCAAGATGGAGAAATCACATGCCAACATTCCAAGACTTTGAATACGGCTGAATGAATATTTCATCCGCAACTGGTGATTTCAAGTTTACAAGAAAAGATCCGACGTGTTTAAAGAAGTGAAGGCTGAACAAGAGTTCTTTCACTAAATGGTTATGTGAGTGGTTCGCTCGCAAGATTCTCCCTAAATATTGTCTTTATTTTCTTTTTGTTTATTCCAGATATACAGAAATTACAGGGTTCAGCTAAAACAAATACATATTCTTCTTCATATCTCTTTTACAGTTTTGTAGCAGAGCTGCAACAGCATCCCCGCCAAATTACCCATCATTCACTTTTTTGAGGGCACTGAGAAAGCCACTGTTCTTTAAATAAAGAATAGAACAGCCCCTTCCCCCCAATTAAAGAAAAATAAAAAATCAACGGAGTTTCTTTCTAGGAGTATTTTATTAGAGGGGTGTACTAACCATACCCCACCTGGAGTGGTAATCTAAAATTTCAGTACCGTATTCTAGGCCAAAGCTCCTGCTGGGGGGCTAAGTGCAAATTCTTTCCATGGGTTTCTGATCTAGCAAGAGTATATAATCTGGCATGGCCCAGCCTCTATGGCCTCTCTGTAGGGCTAGCATGACAATATGCAGTAATCGAGTAACTTGGAAAAGCAGACTTGAAGTCAGGAAGAGAGTCTTTGAGCAACCAAGCTTCGCCCGAGAATAAAGGTCTTAATATAGAAGAAAATGCATTAATGAAAGAAGAAATTTCTGGGGCAGAACACGAGCCCACCCCCTTTTTTCTTCTTTTTTTTTTTGGATTGCATCATCAGTTATAGGCTTGGGCCATCTTTCTCTTGTAAAGTAATGGCACATAGCAACAATCAATATGACATAGAGAGAGCAACTAAGCTCCACCAATTGTCACATGTAGAGCAAGGGCATGATCTGCATGCAAGTAAAAGTGGAAGGCATATTAAAGACAGTTTACAGTGAGAGACGCACCTTGTTCTTGAAAGCACTACCCATAAACACGGGCACAAACTTCCGTGCAACAGTGGCTCTTCGAATTGCCTCCTGTTGAATGAAATAATAATTAGACATACTTGAAACAAATGCCCGTAAAGGACAACAGTTTTGTATTCTTAAATTAAGGTTTCCTCAGATTGACAACTATATACAACAGACTGACTATAAAGGTAGAAACTTTAAGCAATTTATGTTATAATTTGTCCGAAATGAGCTGAAGAAACTTGGACCTCAAGCTCAGATGCTGATATAGGCTCATCACTGAGAAATGATTCGGCAAGTATATCATCAACCTCTGAAACTACTTCAATTAATTCACGTCGCTTCTCTTGAGCTTCTGCTTCGATATCTGAAGGAATTTCTTCAGTAACAATATTCTCGCTGCAAAAGGCAATGTTTGGTAAAAAACATACACGGTGGATATCCAATCAATGAATTACACGAAGTTGGTAAACAGACCCACTGGAACCATGAAAGAAATAAGCTTTCATCTTGACAAGGTCAATAAGGCCCTTGAAGTCATCTTCTAAACCAATTGGCATCTGTACAGCAGCACTATGGTGTCGAAGTTTCGCTCTTGCCTGTGTATAGAAAAAAGATATTGCCTAAATGCTACATATTCAACACTTTGCTGAATCGTTTTACTGGCCGCATTTCCCAAGAAAGAGAATATGAACTGTGAACTCAGGTGCTATTGAAACTTGTCAACACAAAGGTAAAACAAGACAGATAGGCATAACAATATCTTTAGTAATCAACGGCCAAATAGATGGAATAACATATCACAAATAAAATAGTGTCGCTCCAACGGCTGTCTACATTATATAAGCCTATGATGCATATGTTTCACACTTCTGGGGAACAATAGGTTACTCTCCATCCCGGACCAAATGACCCATTTTTCATTTCATTTATATTTGTCCCAACACAAATGCCCCATTCACACATTTAGCAAATAATCCACCTATGTGCACTAGCAACATTTGGGGCCACATATTTTGATTCATTTTATTCGCACTGCTGATTACAAATCACTTTACTTGCACTTAATTTAACTTGCACATAATCTCCACGTCCAAAACCAAACGGTACATTTGACGGAGAGAGTAGGATTTTGACAGAAAAGCAAATGATAATTTCAATAAGTTCTAGTACAATCATCTTGTATGTGCATCGTTTAATGCACATCCTCTTCCAGATAAGTAGTATAACCTAACACTAACGGGTGATGTAAATATTATAATTATTACTACTATTTGGGGACTAATTATTATATTTATTGAGGTGGGGCGGGGATCAATTGTTTTTCCCTATTCATTGTACTCATCCAAGTAGACTTGATTTCCAGAAATAAGAATTGAAGCGCTTGTGAACAGTACTATACAAAATCTTAGAAAAAATTATATAGTGGAGATGAGAAAAAAGATCAGACACCTGGTTGAGAACTCTCCATGGATCAGCCCCCATCCTGTCAAGCTTGTTAATAAAAGCAATCCGTGGAACCTCATATCTTCTCATTTGCCTGTCAACAGTAATTGACTGACTCTGCACGCCACCCACGCTACATAGGACAAGAATGGCTCCGTCAAGAACACGTAGAGCTCGTTCAACTTCAATTGTGAAATCAACGTGGCCTGGCGTGTCAATGATGTTTACCTGAAACAACAATCAAGGAAGTCAATAAAAATCAACAACAAGAAGTCCCTTACTCTGCAATTAGTTGAGAATAAGAACTGAATGTAAAATTAACGTCGAAACGATCAATTGAAGGTCAAATTCAGTCCAAACAATACAAGCAAATCTAAGTCATAGATAAAACTATATTCATCCATCATCAATCATCAATGCTAATTATATGCTTAAACATCAAACTTAACTGATCGCACACAAGCGATTAAAAAAAAAACAATCGATCGCTAATTTGAAATTATACTAATAGTAAAAAGGAAAAATTCTACAAGTAAGAGTGATAGTGAACCTGATAGTCTTTCCAAGTACAATAAGTAGCAGCAGACTGTATAGTAATCCCTTTCTCCCTCTCCAAATCCATAGAATCCATCTTCGCTCCAACGCCATCCTTCCCTCTCACCTCATGAATCTCGTGGATCCGGCCCGTATAATACAATACCCGCTCCGTGAGCGTGGTTTTACCCGAATCAATATGAGCTGAAATTCCAATGTTACGGAGCTTCTCGAGTGAATCCTTCCACCAAGCATCCTTCTCATCTCTCAGACGTGCAGCGGCGGCGCTTCCGGCGGAGAAGTGGCGGAGATGGAAGTTACCGGTGAGGAGGGCGGTGGTGGGAGAGGGTTGAGGTGAGGATGAGGTGCAGAGAGTGTAGAGTAACCTCGTAGTAGAGGATCGGGCCGAACGCAACGCCATTTTTGTGATGGTGAGTGAGGGTTTAGGTAAAACCCTGCGAAGAGGAGAAAACTGGACGGAAATTGAATTTGCCAGTAAACAGGTTTTCTTTTTATTTTCTCTTTTTCTTAAAAAAAACCCCTGCTATTTACAGAACGACCTCCTTTGCAAATTGCATGCTAAAATCAAATATTCAGTCTGCCTTATTATTTTTCCATGAGCACAAACCAAGCAGGTAAGTCTCCGAGAGTTAAATAACTTATTTAGTACTACGAATCTATTTCTGAAAAATTATCAATATTATTAATCAAACAATTTATGTTGCCAATATTGATTTTTTTTCTCGGTTCTAAAAATTATTGATTTTTTTCATATATACAAAACATACATTTTGTTAACAATATAGACGTTTTTTTATAACATAGGTCCGTCTATATTTGTGTACTAATCTAAAAGAGTTATGGGGGACATAATACATTTTGTTTAATAATATAGATGATTTTTTTATAACATAGGTCCATATCTATTCGTATTTATGTTTATCCCACAACTCTTTAGATTAGTACATGGATAGAAACGGACCTATGTTATAAAAAAAATCATCTATCTATCTATCTATACATTAAAAGAAAAACATTTGAAGCATTCTCATGCATTACACATCATCAATTATGTGAAAATGTGAAAGATTTTGATTGGTTATTACAATTTTAAATTTGGTATGTTGGATGTGGAACATTTTAAGTTGTTAAGATGTAGTGCACCATATAACTCTTATTGTTTATTTTTAGTATGTTGACTCAATACATAATTATTATTTAATCTCATATATATTTATTTACAAAATTCCAAAAAATATTTTAAACATATATATAGATTCACCGCGACAAGACGAATCCATAGACATCAAACTTGAATATTTTATTAATTAATTAAAGTATTTATTTATTAAAATATTATTTTTATTAAATAACATAAATTGAAATAATGAAAATTTAAAAATAGAGCATTTATTAAATACTCAATACTTCTCCAGTTATCAAAGAAATCAATATTTATTTAAGTATACAATTACGAATGGATATATACATTAAAAATGACCAATAAAGTTACGTATTTGATTAAATACAAACCATCATCTTATCAACATTTACATGAATTCTAATACATTTTCTACTTTTTACTCATTATTTATTCAAATATTACCTTCTACCTTATATATTTACTCCGTGGAACATTTTGAATATAAATTTCACTTTATATATATATATATATATATATATATATATATATATATATATATATATATATATATATATATATATATATATATATATTGAGTTTGTTATGATTTTAAAATTTTACTTATTGGATTATTAATGCACAATTTTAAGGAAGAAATAGATATAGTCAGTAAAAGATCTTTATGTGCTACATAGTCAATTGTGGCATCACCTTGGTTATTTCTTGATCTTGGTATCATTTTAGTTAATTTTAATGCTACAGACGAGTAGAGTCAACATATGGGTGGTATTGGTGTTGTTGCTAGGTATCAATGGCCAAGATTATTGTTTGGTGTCAAAATTTGTGTCTTATGGTTCCTTTAAAAGGTGCGAAAAGTTTGACTGACAAATTAGCGACTGGAGTGGTTCGAAATTTTGAGTGGCAACATGTAGTAATTAATTAAAACGAATTTCTCTCTGGTGATTAAATCTCCTAAGTCTGCAGATTATAGATTTGCATCTTTTTCTTTACATTATAGAAGAAATCGAGGCATTTAATGTAGAATTTTGTCCATTAGTAATCGCTATGCTCTTTTTTTTTTTTTTTTTTTTTTTTATCTTTTCATGATCATTATTTTGAACTATACTAATTTGTAAATATGTTCTACAAGTATTAGTTGTTTATTCAGTAGGTACTCAGTTTATATAATTGTTCTATTATTAGTGCATATAACAACATCTTCGCATTTACTTCAATGGGTTGAAAATAGTTAAGGAAATCAATAAATGAAAATGTACTTATTGCTTTAAGATAGGTGGCTAAAATGATTACAAAATTGGAATATTGTTGCCCAACAAAGTACAAACTCCAAAATTTTGCCAACGGTACATATATGACGTTGAATACATAATTGACAACATGATCATTGCTCTTGAGTGCATTTTTTTAAACCTCTACACTTAATTTTATGTATCTTTCACATATTTCGTTTAAAAAAATATTCGGCATACATCATTTAGTATCCATTAGAATTATAGATACTCGATGGTAAATAATTTATTTTATTATTATGGTAAATCCAAACCAATGGAGCTGGTGCGAAAACGGTTTATGTGACATTGATCAAAATCATTATTAATTATGCAAAGATATACAAATTAATTGTTAAAATTTCATTCCTGCACCATGTTAGATTTTGTAATTCCACATTAGTAAAAAATAGATGACAATTAACGAGAAAAACAAAATTACATTTTAGTCCACACAAACTCGACCACAACTCGAATTAATACTTGAAAAGACATTTTTGCCCATATTATTATTATTGTTAACAAACAATAACAAAGCAGATAAATTGCAACCCAAAATATGAACAATTAAGTCTCTAATGAACACCATTACATTACATTAAGAAAAATTACAAATAATATCCATTGACATTCTTTCAATTGCAAAAGTGTCTCAATTTCTAACTGAGGTCAACTCCAACATTTGAACGTTAAAATACAATCCATTTCACATGTTCAATTCTTAGATTTCAGCTCCGATGGGGCTCAATGTAATAACCCTTATTATTTCTGCAAACATAAGATAATGGATGACAGTTACATATTTTGTAGTCTCTCCTATAAAATTATTGCTCCAAATGCATGTGCAACGTATTTGGACATGGGTGATCCGGAGTATAAATGTGAACATTGTGGTGCTTTATTCTGGTTTGAAGAAAGGAGACCACCTAATAAAAAATAAAAAAAAAGAATCCTAAGTTCACCCTATGTTGCATGAGAGGTGCAGTCAATTCTTCAACAACCACCTAAGTTGTTAAGTGATCTCCTAGAGGATAGACACAAGAATAGTCGGAGTATCATTGAGAACTTATGGACATATAAGATGATGTTCACTTTTACTTCTATGGGTGGAAAAATAGACAAAGAGGTTAACAAAGGTCGGGGTCCTTATTGTTTCAAGATGGGTGGTCAGAATTTCCACAAAATTGGCTCTTTGTTGCTAGACGAAGGAAAAGAACCAAAGTTTTCTCAACTATACATCTATGACACTGAGTAGGGGGTGAGCGCGGGCGGGTGTGGGCGGTTTTTACGAAAAATCAAACCGACCCACCTATGACGAGTGATTATAATTATAAACCGAGGCGGGTGGAATATTTTTTCAACCCGCAGCGGTTCGGGTGATAAAAATGGTGGGTGGCGGGCGGATTTGCGGGTGAATGTAGATAAAAATGGATGTAGTAAAAACTTGCAACTTGTGCAGAAGTAGATGTGCAATTAAAAAAAAAATCAGCAACAAAGAGTATGTTCTGAACAAAGAGGGTAGTGATTCTTTTGAAGTAGTTATCATTCTTTACTTAATTTTAAAGATTTTCATGCAGTAATGGATGAAATGTTGACCCAAGAAGTTGCCAACTTGTGTTATTTTGCTTGAATACATGACATAAGCTGAGAAGAACAAATGTTGGGTGCAAAAATGAAGATGAAATAGTGCTTAAAGAGAAGAGTTGTAGGCTCACTTAAACTATATCTATACTCAACGACATAAGTGAAGATGCAACTTCTCTAGCCGATTAGTCTCCTTATACTTAAATTCACAAACATATACATACCTACCTACATACATACATAAAAATGGCGGGTGGGTCGCGGGTTGCACCCATCCAACCCACCACCCACCCACTAATGGCGGGTGAAAAAAAAATTAACGTACCACACATTTTATAAAAAAATTAGTTGGCGGTTTGTGCGGGTGGGTCGGCAGGTAGGTTTTTTGCACAGCCCTAACATTGAGCACGAAGTACAGAACATAATCAATGCTCTTGGGTTAGTGCCAGTAATATCTATATATTGTTTAATAAAATTCCTTATAATAATAATGTTACACGATAATTAGTTCATTTAAGTAAATTTGTATATATGCATGTATGCCAGTGGTGATGGGAAGGGTTTGGACACTTCTGTAATAGCCAGCATCAAAGATATGGTCGACCAATATAATCCTTATGCCAAAACATATAGGATGGTCAGGGATCGTATATCTCTTAATAACTCAACATATATTAGTCTGCAGCTTATAACAAAACGTGCCAAGGATGGACGGACCTATAATTTACCTACTGCATCAGAGGTTGCTGCCATTATTGAAGGAGACATTGAGAATGTGAGGCATAAGAGGGATATCATGGTTGAGTTGAAGTTGACTGGATATTTGCAAAGGATAAATGAATTTCTTCCATGCTATATCCCTCTGCATTACCCACTACTATTGTTCGTGTATGCTGAAGATGGTTGGTATACAGAGATACCCAGAACTACATACAGTAAGAGGCTAGATCTCACAATTAGGGAGTTCTTAGCATTCAGAATTCAACACAGGGAGGGAGAAGGTCACCAGCTTATACTTGGCAGGAGATTGTTTCAATAGTTTATTGTTGATTCCTACATGATGATGGAGTCACAAAGACTTCAGTGGATTCGTCACAATCAACCAAAGCTTAGATACAAATCTTATAAGAAGATTGCCAGCAAAGTTGATAACTTTGAATATGATCCTACATCATGTGGTAGTCTCTTCATACTGCCATCATCTTATCTAGAGGGTGCTAGATGGTACATGCAGATGTACCAGTATTATATGGCTATATGCAAGTGGGCATGATATTCGTGCCTGTTCAGAACATTTACATGCAATCCAAAGTGGGTGGAGATCACAAGGTATATTGAGAGTCTTGGGTTGAGACCGGAAGACAAGCCTAATATCATATGTCGACTCTTCACGGTGAAACTCGATGAGTTATCAGTGATATAAAGGATGGACATATGTTTGGAAAATCAAAAGTACGTAAGTTGGGTTTTATTTATTTATTTTGTCTAAACATGTTTATATTCTATGAAATCCAAAAATGCTTTATAATATCTATTACTATGAATTTTTTTAGTCATATACACCGTTGAGTTCCAAAAGCGAGGACTTCTGCATGTTCATATTTTGGTAATCCTGAATAAGGCGGGTGAGGAGAAGATTAAAAATAACATTGATGACTACATATGTGCAGAGTTACCCGACAAGGATACTAATCCAGAATTGTACGACGTAGTGTTAACCCATATGATTCACCGACCATGTGGTCTGGCTAGACCTACTTCTCCATGCATGGAGGACAACAGATGCTCCAAACATTTTTCAAATAGCTACAACGAAAATACCTATGTTGTTGATCTTTGGATATCGTTATATCGAAAGGAAACAAAGTGTCACCGTCGATAAAAATGGAGTTCAGCTTGACAACATGTAGATTTATATTAATTAAATATTATACTTAGTTTATTGTCGTAAACCTAGATTTATTTGTTGCCGAACTTAGTATATGAGTCGACGTTTTTAAACAATTTTGTTGTCCCCTACAGTGCTCAGTTGATCCTAAAGTACCAATCTCACATTAACATAGAATACTATAAAGGTGGGGCTTCAATGAATTATTTGTTCAAGTACATGTTGAAAGGTGTTACATTCATAGACATAAATAATAATGATGAAATTAAGAGGCATATTGATTGCCGATATGTTTCAGCATGTGAGGTAATATGGAGAATTTTTGAATTCTAGATACATTATAGGATGCTTGCGGTTGAGAGTTTGGCATTTCATCTAGAGGATGAGCAGGGTACCTTCGAGATGGAGATTTCATCTTTGGATCCGCTTGATAAGCCTTGATTAAGCGTCGAAGTTTCTTGAATGGTTTAATTTGAACAAGGTTGACCTTTTCAAGAAAAATCGGTCTCAGAAGCTACGGATAGTTCCGTCGCTTCTGACAATGATCCGTCGCCTACCGCAACGGACCGGGCGACGGATAGAAATTCCGTCGCCCCACTGGAGCTGTGGTGACGGATAAATAATTTGTCGTCCAATTCGCGACGGATTGGACGGCGGATTATCATTTTTTACTTTTTTTTATTTTTTTTAAATCGATTATTGGCGACGGATAGATTCTATTCGTCGCCAATGTAACAACGGATAGATTCTATCCGACGCTGAAAAGCTATTTTAAAAAAAAAAAATTCGTATTCGAATTTTTATATTCGTATACGGATTAATTCGTATCCAATTTGTATTCGTATACGAGATATTGATTTATCGAAACTACAATATTCAAATCGGACAATGATTCGGTTGATATTCAAATCGAAACTACAATATTCAATACGATTATAGAATAAATCGAAAATTTTATACAATGACAATAATACAAATTCATTATACAATAATACAATACAAACTAAAATACCGAAAATGTACAAAAAGATAAAAGATAAATACCTAAAATACCTAAAATACCGAAAATGTACAAAAAGATAAATGGAAGATCCGGAGGTGGACGGTGGAGATCCGGTGGTGGTGGTGGCGATGAGATCCGGAGGCAGTGGTGGCGTGGAGAGACGGGTGGTGGTGGTGAGAGGCGGATGGTGGAGCGGAGGAGGAAGAGCGGTGGTGGTGGGAGGTGGTGGCAGTGTGGTGGGAGGAGAAAGGTGGTGGTGGCAGTGGTGATGGGTGTGGTGCGGTGGTGGTGGGAAGAAGAGGAGGTGGTGGAGGAGGAAAGGAGGTGGTGGTGGTGGAGATGGTGGTGGAGGAGGAGAGGAGAAAGGGAGGAGAGGTGGTGGTGGAGGAGAGGAGGTGGTGGTGGAGGAAGGGAGGTGGTGGTGGAGATATATTAATGTTTTTTAGGCTTTTAGCGACGGATAGATCTAGATCTATCCGTCGCTAACTTTTCTATTTTTTTTTAATTTTTCGGTCATTTGGCGACGGATAGATCTATCCGTTGCTAAATTTTTTTATTTTTTTTCTTTTTATTATGGTCAACAAAATTAGCGACGGATAACTTTTATACGTCGCTATGTAAATCCGTCGCTACCCTTAGCGATTCGTCGCTACTGGGGCGACGAATTTTATCCGTCGTCCCTTTCCGTCGGATTGTCCCTGTTTTTTTGTAGTGCCGGAAGCTAGGAAATTGACGTATCCTAAGTTGCCCCGTGTTGGTCCAGATAACGGCGAAGTAAAAGACTAGGGGGGGGGGGGTGAATAGTCTTTTAAAACTTTTGTCGATAACAACTATTTCTCAGATATCTGTATAGATATCTGATACTTAGAATCAGAGCACGGAAGACTTAATAAAGATAAGTGCAGAAACAGTTAATGTGTGTGTGTGTGTTGCTGAAAAGTAAATACAGAAAGGTAAATAACACAGCAAGTATAGTGGTATCTGGAGGTGGCGTAATCCTCCAACTAATCCACTTCGGTCTATCAGAGACCTAGAATTCACTAGAACAGATAATTGAGTTCACCTTACAATAATCCTATTCTAAGATTCTTAACAATTGGTTCCCAACCAAATGTTCCCCCTGAGTTGTTCCCCGGCTTTCACAGCCAAGTACTTCCTATACTCAGAAACCTTTGAGTTATTCCCTAGCTTCCCAAGCTAAGTACTTCCTATACTCAAAAACCTTGGAGTTATTCCCTAGTTTCCCAAATCAAGTACTTCCTATACTCCGGTAACCTTGGAGTTATTCCCTGATTTTTCAAACTAAGTACTTCCTGTACTCCACGCCAGTTATGGTGTTGGTTTTGGTTTGAGTTGTCAGATGAGCTTCTTTAATAACTTATTCAGTTATTCAGATAGCTCTGTGAATCAAGGTACTTAATACACTTTACATCGTATGTTATCTTGTTCGATTTTACTGACCCAAGTCTTATGATATCTGTTCAAGAGAATGAATCTCAGATAGTTGATCTTTTGATTCAACTCCTTCACAGATAGCTTTGCTTGTTTAGGATCAGGACACTTAGAACTTCAGTGTTTACTCAAGATCAAAAGCTTTGGTCGCAACAGAAAGCTTTGAGAGTAAGTAAGTTGCTTTGAGAGAGTAAGATGTTCAGCGTTTTCAAGTTATGTCGTGTGTCTAAGGTGTGTTCTCAAGCAGTCTAAGTGTTGATATTTATAGATGAATTTGAGTGCCGTTTGAATAGTATCCGTTAGGCTCAAATTCGAACTACCGATATCTGTGTATAATCAGAAAGGTGTTTTGTCTTCTTCTCGAATTGCCGTTTTTTTAATCGACATCTTTGTCCATGCATTAAATGCATTGTACTATACTTTTGTCTGTAGTGTCAACGAACTATGCTTGTATCGTAGACTAGTGTTATCGATTCTTTGCACGTCCTTATCTTCAATCTTGATACCACTTGTATTTATTGAAACAACTTTGTTTGCAATATATATGTTTCTTCGTAAACGTGGTTAAAGCTCAAGGTATCTGAGAATAGATATCTGTGGACACTTTCCTTGTTTTCAGATATGTCTCTTATTTCTCAGATATCTCTTGTGACACAGTTTGTTTGAAACTATTCGTGTCTTCAAGATATCCGCTAAGATATCTGAACAATGATTCGATAATCTTGTGCAGTTTTCTTCAAGTCTTCAATGTCGTTGAGCTTGTTCTGCTTGGATGTCTTCTTCTTGGTCTTCTCTTCATAAAATAAAAATTACATTTTGAGACCTAACATCCTATACAAGATTAGCTAGACTATCATACTTAGTGGGTTTCCTCTTTTACAATGTTCAAGTGAACCAAGAGTACTAATCACCTTTCTGAGATTAAGATAAGTCATCATGTTGCTGATCAAAACTAAACAGATATTCTTTACAAAATATCTAACAAAATTCCTAACAAATTTCTCAAGAAATTTCCCAACAAATTTCCCAACACCCCGTGAGTATTGTTGGAAGGATGGCCCGAAGAAGTGGTCCCGTAGGAAAACCAAGGCACAAGCTGTTGGAAGGATGTATAATGTGCCGATGGCATTTGAAAACATGTACTATATGCGACTTATGTTGAATCATGTTAGAGGTGCAACATGTTTCCAGGATATTAGAACAGTGAACGGTGTTGTTTACGAGACCTGCAAGGACTCATGTGTGGCTTTAGGCCTACTACCAGATGACGAGGAGTATGTCAGTGGAATTACTGAGGCAGGTCATTGGGGATTAGCACGTTTCCTTCATCATCTTTTTACGATTGATGCTTCTTCTTTCTCGAAGCATGGCGAGACCAGGGGAGGTATGGAGGAAGACATGTAACTTCTTATCTGACAACATTCTATACATCAAGCAAAAAACTTCTCATAATCCTGGTAATTTGTTAGTAAATTTTATATTTTACCGAAATACGAAAATGCTATACATTTACTTATTACTTATTTCGATTCATTTCGCGATTCAGGTTTGAGGCTTACAGATGAACAAATCCATAACCTAGCGTTGCTTGAAATTGAGATGCTATTGAAAGCAAACTGCAGCAGTCTTGCTTTTTTTGAGTCCATGCCAAAATCAGATGAGTCTATAACTGACAACGCCACGAATCAGTTTATAGTTGATGAGATGTCATACGACAGAGATGCCATGAGATCAGGATTCGATGGACTGTACCCACGTTTGAGATAACAATTTACGATAAGATTATGGATTCAGTTGACGGGGGCAGAGGTGGTGTGTTCTTTTTATACGGCTATGGTGGTACATACAGGACTTTTATTTAGAGGACGTTGTGTTCCGGCTTGCATGCTAGAGGAGATATAGTGCTTCCAGTAGCATTAAGTGGTATTGCATCACTCTTGCTACCTAGAGGTAGGACTGCTCATTCTAGGTTTGGTATTCCTATTAAATGTCATGAGGAATCAACATGTAGCAAGTTGAAGCCGGATTCTGATGTCACCGGCTTACTCAAGCAAACCAAACTTATAATTTGGGATGAGGTACCGATGACCAACAAATATTGCTTTGAGGCACTCGATAGGAGTCTAAGAGATGTTATGAAATGTCCAGATGATCCTTTCGGTGGCTTAGTAGTGGTATTCAGTGGAGATTTCAGGCAAATTTTGCCAGTTGTTCCTGGTGGTAGCATATTTGATATTGTAAATGCCTCTCTATGCTCTTCGATACTATGGGATTCATGTGAGGTTTTAAAACTCACAAAAACATGCGATTGCGTAAACCGTAAAAATTCGGTTATCATATGAATTGCTCTGTTATGTTGTTCTTTTTAATTAACACCTTTTTTTCTATTTAGATCGGATCATCAGCTGTTGAGGTTAGTGAAACTAAAGATTTTGCCGAGTGGATACTACAAGTCGGTGATGGGGTCCCTGGCGAACCCAATGATGTTGAGGTAGACATCAAGTTACCTGATGACATACTTATTCGTGAAGTAAATAATCCTATTTCCACCATTGTAGACTGCACATATCCTTCCATTTTGGATCACTTAGCCTATCTAACTATAGATCCAGAATACTTCCATCACCGTGTTGTTCTTGCACCGACTAATGAAATGATCAATGAGATTAATGACTATGTCATGTATAAATGCATGGTGATTATGTGGAGTACTTGAGTGCTGATAGCATAAGCAAGACCGAGTCAGTAAATAGTGAAATGGCAGAATTATTCTAAATAGAATTCTTGAACACGATTAATTGCTCGGGACTACCTAATTAATCATAGAATAGTGCTTAAGGTTGGATGCATGATCATTCTTTTGAGAAATATTGACCAAAGCTCGAGTTGTGCAATGGAACAAGAATTTGTTATTCTTACAAACTATGATCCTCATATTATACATTGTTTTTTGAACCACCTTAAATATACCAATTTTCACTATAGCATTCTTAAGCGTATGCATGATAATGCTTATCAAATATATAGATCAAACTACCGAATTGTAAAATGGAACAAGTCTAGCTCATAGTTACTAATGATAGAAAGCATATCATTGAGGCAAATATAATATCGGTAGTCTACCCAACCCAAAAGGTTTGTCATTCAAATTGTGATGGTTAGCCAATTCTACAAGATGAAGTTCCCTCTCAATTTTGATAGAATATAGTTCCCCATATCGTCTATTTTGCAATGACCATAAACAAAAGTCCTTGACAATCTTTCTCACATGTCGGACTCTACCACCTCACCCGTATTTAAACGTGAACAATTGCATGTTCTCTCTCTACGGTTACCAGTAAGAAGAGATTCAATGTATTCATATAAGGCGAACATGGTAAAACATATGATACACTATATTCATTAACTTTAACATTTTATTATACGATATATTCATTTCTTATTTTGAGTTTGGCCTCCATGCCCCGTCGAGTATCGACGGGCCATTAACTAGTGTATATATTAAAAGAAAAACCATTCAAGCATTCTGGGGGTGACAAGTCATCAATTATGTGGAATTGATGAGCAATCCCATTGGTGGTGAAATGTCTATGTGGCAGCCTCAAATAATTATCATTCACCAAAAAATTTCATTACCCAAAATAATTTATTATTTATTTTGTCTCTTTTAAAAGCCTACTCTCACATTTGGCAACTAACAAGTAACGTTTTTAAATTTTTGGCAACTAAATAATTACATATCACAACATAAATCAATTCCTAATTTAAAGTATCTACAATTATTACATTCGAAAGCTTTTTTGCTAAATATCATGGTGTCTTCCTGCTCGAGAATCCCTCATGCAGCCAACTTCATATTGATGCTGCCTGCTTCATGAAAATTGATATTCAAGGCATACACTTAAACTGCATAAATTTCCGAGGATTTCAGAAAGGACATTTTAATAACGAGGAGAAGGGAGAAATCTCATAAGTAGAGATCAATATAGAGAAAAGTTTATAATGTAAGAAATACAATCAAAAGTATTTTTATTATTCTATTATTATGTTCTTTATAAAACTAACCTGGATTACAGATTCATTTGATTCCATATCCTTCGCTGTTGAAGTATTGATTTTAATCCATATTTGCCATGTTTTTGGATGGAACAGTTGATTCTGCAACCAGTAACTATTGCCCATCGTTTATGCAATCACTTCGAAACGTAGAAGCATCATTGATCCCCAGAATCAATACTCCCTTATATCAGGTAAGACCTGCTAGAAAGAATTAGATGTGCACAATAAAGCATAGTATGTCAGAATGAGCAACAAAAATACTAAATTGACTCAGAACTCAATGCTACTAGCACTACCAGACGAGATACAACTTGAAATTGTAAAGCGTGTAGCTATACAGAAGCATGAGGGTTATAAGGGAGTTGATGGATTAATATGAGGTATATTTACTATTACGTTTCCATATAAACTTTCAGAATGAAATAGAGTTTAGAATTGATTCATTCTTTATAATTGTTTAGTTGCATGATGTTAAACAAAGTTCTTCTGAAGATGTAATCTACAAGGTCATGGACACTGGACCTTTCAAATATGAACGAATGTCATATGGTGAGATGAGAATGAACATGGAGTGCATTGGGCATGATAATCTTAGCTGTTTGTATCACTTTGTTCTGGTAAGACTCTCGATTTATCCAAACTTATTATTATTTCGCATGTATTTCATACAATATACACACTGTATCTAACCAAAAAACTTCCTGATATTTCTAGATTGCTATATTCATACACAATGATGCAAACGAAGCTAGGAGTTATTTAAAGATTCCAAAACAAGCTGGTCATTTTGATGCTCAGTACCTACTGTCTGTAGTTAATATAACTGACACAAACAATGCAAGGGCAAGTATTGTAGATTCTTATTTAGATTATGTTTTCCATGTTGGAGAAGACTTTTCAAAATTTATTCATTCAGAGCAAAAAATTGATCAGTCCATTTGTTGTAATCTAACAATACCACCATTTCCCTTTCCAATAACTTGAAGTGCATGAAAGTTAGCTAATGTCAATTGGTTATCTGATGGTTGAATTAGAGCTGCCTGAAACAGTTATCAAGCATGAAAATCGAGTGTAAGCTTTCACAATAGCATATAATAGTGACCTAACAGAAAGAGAAAATGATTAACGAAATCGATAAAGCATTTTTAGTCCAGTAATATAGCAGAACAAAGCAGAAATATAGAAGAGGTCCTAAAACACCATTTTTAGTAGAACATAACATAAATATATAAGAGGTCCCAGAAACACCATTTTAGTCCAGGAAATAAAAAAAAACCCCTTTGTTAAACTAAAAAAAAAAAAAATCTAATAATATTTATTCAAAACACCATTTATACTGAAGAAATCGACAAACGGTTTATTCATAGAACTCGAATTCGAAAAACCTAAAAACCCTAATAATTGAGGAAAATCCAATAAATCGAGTAAACTCAGATCGATTAAGCAGAATTCGAAATCATTGTAGCCTAAAATCGATAAACCAATAACAACAAGCGCAAAATAAACATGAACCGAACCTTGAAATTGAAATTCAAAATCATCAGTAGAGAGTGAATCGAACCTTGAAATCGAAAGAACCAATAACTGGGATGATTTTCGATTGCTGGAGCTTTGATGATTCGCTTGAAAATTTTGACTGTCGGAGAGGAAGAAGGTGGCATGAATTTACCGCCTGAGAGAAAGAACGGCTGGCAGTGTCGATGAACATGGGAGGAAGAAATTAGCTTAACTTAGCTTCGATTTTAGTATGTCCAAGAATCGCCTGGGAGGAAGAGGAAGGAACAAAAGAAAGCGACTGTTGTATTTTACACTTGGCGTGATTTAGGTTAACATCTTATTTTGTTGTCCTGCATATACTAGGGTTCAATTTAATTGAGTTTGGTGCTTCTTAAGTCTTCATATCTAATCCTCTCTAATTCTCTATAATTCGCTTCTCAATATGTTGTTGTTTAATTATCGTTTCTTTCACGGTTATCCTTTTTTTCTTCTAACAAGCAACTTTGACACGCGAATATCCGCGTGTACGTTTCATGTTTACGTTTTTACAAAATCATACAAAAAACTATCTATTATGAATAATCGAGTAAGTTACCTGATCATGACATAAGTTTTAGAATTAGAATAATACAATCAACATATATGCAGTTTGATATGATCTCACCTTTGTCTAAATCATTAGAAAAGACATGTTCAAAGTCATGGAAGACCTAGAGTCCACTTCTTCTTCCATCACCTGCAGGCTAAAATGGATCAACATTTAAGTAGTACATATGATGAAATAATCTGCCAAATTTAAAGCCTTAATTACAGTTAATTGAAAGAGAATAGAAGACCTGAAATCATGAAAGGGCAAACATCATGTTGAAATGATAAAGGTGGACACGATAATTGGGAGATTGGAGTTGAAGAATTCTTAATTGGTGCGGTAGTTAATTTACATATACAACCTTAACTGCTCCATTTTGTGATGGGATATTGAGGGTAGAACCGGGAAAGTATATTATTGGTGTTACAACTGCTCCTTATCTTGGAAAGTGACAAATTTAGCCTCCACTATTCTGATTATTTCATCTAAAGATAGTAGTCACTTCTTCAGCCATTTAAAGAGGTGATAGGGTTATTATTGTAAAAGTACACAAAAAACTACCTCTTGTGAGGGAGAATCAGCTTTCTTTTTTAGAAGTAGTATAGATGACCTTCAATTGTTTGGTACTTCAAAAGTATTCAAGTACCGGTTCGACTTAATTCATCATAAAATTTTAATTCCCCCTAATTCTATATTTTTTTTAAATTAATTTTTTAGGAAATGGACTAACTACAGCGCTTTTGGAATGAATGTGGTGAGGACGTTAAATGAAACTTATGTATCACATCGCGCTCAAATGACGTGCTGAAGCAAAAAAGCGTGTTGATCTGGTTAGCTCACAATATTTTTAATAACACAGTTTCATTGCTCATAGACTAAATTGAAATATTTTTCTAAATTCAATATTTTTTTCAATACTGATTCAGCAATACGAGGTTTTGCAAAATTACCACATTAGAAACCGATTTCTTAAAACATGTAAACTTAGATGGAACGCCTACCGATCCTTGGGGACGAGCCACTTCCCGAGAACATCTATTCACTGTGAATTGCACACTTGCTGTCAATCCCGAGATGTATTATCAGCTATTGGTGGTAATCTCTAACCTAGATATTGGCCGCTGTGATTAAATATTTCTTTTAAAATATATTATTAGTTTACTAATTGAAGCAAATAACATTTATATGTAGGACGATTTTTTTGAACATAAGCGTGTTGACTCAATTGAGAATACTTCAGTAAAATGATAGAAGGTAAACACCAAGACTCCAAGCACGCACGTTACTTATTCCGACTTATGTATGATAAAGTTGAATATAGAAATGAGGGACTTGGCTTGCTTCAAGAGACGATGGAAACACTTGGAGGGTGTTTATATCTTACAACGTGTAGATACAAGTTGGGAGGGAAGCTTGCATGAAACGGCTGCCCTATGGATTATTGAGGAGTGGATTCCATAAAATTCCTCCGAACTGTGCAAAGCATTATATGAAATATTATAGCTTATTAATGTCCTTGCTTTCATTATTTCATACTAACTCTTTCACATAAGTATATTATATTGTCTAGAATCGAAACTTATTTTCAAAACACAAAGATGCGTCACGATAAGAGTTCTTTAACAAAGTGAAGTCTCAATGAGCATATTTACAGTACATTCGCCAAATTGAAACTGGTGAATATGATGATTTTCCTAGGAGATGGGGGTTAAAAATTGTTAAAAGTAATCCTATATGTAGATATACTTTCAGGAGTCTTAAAAATTCATGTTTACTCTAGCCAAATGTTGAATTCATTAGAAAGCTTGATTGTTCACTCATAGAAGATTTAGGCAAGGTGCAAGGTTTAAGAAGATTGATGCCCCTACTAAGATGGCCTTAGGAGCATTGTATCGGAGCCACGTTTTGACAAATAGAATTTAGGCGATCTAAATTAAACAAAGTGAATTTTTTATATTGTTATAGATACTATGTTATGTTTAACTTTTAGTTTGTTCAATTCATATTATTCTACTTCCTCCTCCCGGGAATAGCTTTCCACTGTGACTTTTTGCAGTCAAGCTTTTTTTACTTCAATTTAATCTTAAGCCAAAAATGTAAAATGTTCAATTAAATTATATAATAATAATTTAGTCCCTGAAGTTTCATTATATAAAAAATTTGAACATTTTACATTTGCGGTTTAAGATTAATTCGTAGTCAAAGTTGTAAAAGTTTGACTGCAAAAAGTCAAAGTGGAAAGCTATAACCAGGACGGGTGGAAGTAGAATACTTCATGTAACATCATTTTACATTGAATTTTGTCATATTTGATTATCATAATGAATATTATTTTGAATTTATGCATGTTATGTTAGTATTATCCGAGTAATACTTTTCATTAGAAATCGTCTTTTATTATTGCAAATTATTCATTTATTCTGCAACTACTTGAGGAGAGAAGGCCCAATTATATAATTTGAAATGGAAAATAAAACAAAGAAAATAAAAATGTGACTATCATATCAGGGCCAACCTCATATGCAAACTCCTAACGTAGATTTTAATCTAAGGTCTCCATTATCAAACGTTACTAATTGTGAGTTTTATTTGATAACTTTTTTATAGTGTAGAGATGTATTAGTATAAAATTAGTGGAAATTAAGTTTGCATCTATGAATGATCCACATTTTTTTTGTCATATTAGTTCCTTTACCTGGAGGCATTCCGTGTGTAACACCATCACTTCAATAAAGATTATATACCAGCGGTACCATTATAGATGGAGCTCCAAGCTTAGTAAGGATAGTTCGTTCTTTTGGTCAAATAATCAATCTCCCCAACGATATTAAGATTTCATATGTGCTTAAAATTCATATTAACAATTTATAAAGTTGTTTTCTATACTAAATATTGAAATTCAATATTAGGTCAGTATATTGATTATTAAAGATACAAAATTGTGCAGGTGTAAGTCCGACAAGTATAATGTATCATACACCTTTTCATCCATTGAGTTATTTTTCTCCTGGTATGTTCAAGTTTTTACACATCAAAATTTGTGTTAGTATAATTAATTAAATAATTCCATTTACAATAGAAATTGTTTTCATATTTACGATAGGTGGAGGATCAACATATATATTTCAAATGACACCACATGCATCATCATGTTGTCAATTCATAAACCAATGAGATCTTTTTTTATGTCAAAGGATGGACAACCTATAATTTGCCTACTGCATCAGAAATTGCTTCCATTATTGAAGGAGACATTGAGAATGTGAGGCATGAGAGGGTATGGTTGAGGTGAAGTCGACTAGATTTTTGCATAGGATAAATGAATAATGAATTTCTTCCATGCTACCTTCCTCTTCATCACCCACTATTGTTCATCTATGAAAAAGATGGTTGGTGTACAGATATACCCAGAACAACATACAATAAGAGGCCAAATCTCACACTTAGGCAATTCTTAGCATTCAGAATTCAATACAGGAAGGGAGAAGGTCATCAACTTATACTTGGCAGGAGGTTGTTTCAACAATTTATTGTTGGTTCCTATATGATGATGGAGTCTCAGAGACTTCAGTGGATTCGTCACTAACAACCATAGCTTAGATACGAGTCTTATAATAAGATTGCCAACAAGTT
The DNA here is from genome assembly GCA_026545765.1 of Plantago major. NCBI lineage: Eukaryota > Viridiplantae > Streptophyta > Magnoliopsida > Lamiales > Plantaginaceae > Plantago > Plantago major. The sequence goes on along the minus strand of CM048840.1, from coordinate 16,952,811 downwards.
GATAATTGTGATTATGTTCCTTCATCATGTGATAGTCTCTTCATACTTCCATCATCTTTTCCAGGGGATGCTAGATAGTACCAAAGTGTGTTGAAGGATTCTATGGCTATATGCAAGTGGGTAGGATATTTGTGCATGTTCATAACATTGACATGCAACCCAAAGATGGCAGGATATCCGTGTGTCTTGAGAGTCTTGGGTTGAGAGTTGAGACCGGAAGACACGCCTGATATCATATATCGAGTCATCAAGGTGAAACTCGATGAGTTGGTCAAGGATATAAAGGATGGGCGTTTGTTTGGAAACTCAAAAGCACGTAAGTTGGTATTTTGTTGTCTCTATATGTTTATGTTATATAAAATCTAGAAATGCTTTATAATAATTACTTCTTTCAATATTTTTAGTCATATGCACCGTTGAGTTCCAAAAGCGAAGCCTTTCGTACGTTCATATTTTGGTATTTCTGAATAAGGCGGATGAGGCAAAGATTAAACAAAACATTGATGACTACATATGTGCGGAGTTGTCAGACAAGGATACTAATCCGGAATTGTACGAGGTGGTGTCAAACCACATGAAGGGACCATGTGGTCGGGCTAAACCTACTTCTCCATGCATGGAAGACAACATGTGCTCAAAACATTTTCCAAAGAGCCATAGTGAAAATACCTTTGTTGACGATACTGGATATCACATATACAGAAGAAGGGACATGTGTCACCGTCGATAAGAATGGAGTTTAGCTTGACAATATGTGAAATTTATACTCCCTCCACCCCGCAAAAAAATGTAACTATTCCTTTTTTTGACGTCCCACTAATTTTGGCCACTTCCTAAAATAGTAAAAAAGTAAACCCCTCTAACCCCGCTATCTTATACTTTCGCATTCTTCATCATTTTTCTCTCTTATCTTTCATACTTTCCCCATTCTTGATCATTTATCTCTCCAGCAACAAATAATAAACTATTGGTCGTCTTAAGAACAACGCTGAAAAGTTTGTGGCCTATATAAGCGGGACGGAGGGAGTATTAATTAAAGATTATTTCTATTTTATTGTCGTAAATCTTGGTTTATATGCTGCCATATATGAATTGAAATTTTTAAATAGATTTGTTGTCCCATACAATGCTCAATTTCTATTGAAGTATCAATCTCACATATACGTTGAATACTGTAATGGTGGGGCTTCAATGCAATATTTGTTCAATTACATCTGTAAGGAAAGTGACAGAGCGGGTGTTACGTTCATCGACAAAAATAATAATGATGAGATTAATAGGCATACTGATTGTCGGTACATTTCAGCATTTGAGGCAATATGGAGATTTTTTGAATTCAAGATACATCATAGGATACCTGTTGTTGAGCGCTTACCATTTCATCTAGAGGATGAGCATGGGGTACCATTCAGAGATGGAGATTTATGTTGGATCTTGAATCAGTCAAAGTTTCTTGAATGGTTTGAGCTGAACAAGGTAGACCCGGAAGCTAGAAAATTGATGTATCCTGAGCTACCCCATGAGTATTGCTGGAAGGATGGACAGAAGAAGTGGTCCCGTAGGAAAACGAAGTCACAAGTTGTTGGAAGTATATAATGTGTCGATGGCATATGAAACCATGTACTATATGCGACTTATGTAAAATCATGTTAGAGGCGCAACATGTTATCAGGCTATTAGAACAGTGGACGGTGTTGTTTACAAGACCTGCAAGGACTCATGTGGGGCTTTAGGTCTACTAATAGATGATGAAGAGTATGTCGGTGGAATTCTCGAAAAGTCGTTGGGATCAGCATGTTTCCTATGTCATCTTTTTACGACGCTTCTTCTTTCACGAAGCATGGCAAGACCAGAGGAGGTATGGAGGATGACATGTAATTTCTTATCTGAGGACATTCTATCCAACCAGCAAAAAAAAGTATCATAATCCAGGTAATTTGTTAGTAGATTTTATATTTTTTCAAAATACTAAAATGATAGTATGCATTTACTTATTTATTATTTCGATTTATTTCGCGATTCAGGTTTGAGGCTTACAGATGAACAAATCCATGTACGTAGCGTTGCTTGAAATTGAGAAGATATTGAAAGCAAATTGCAGCAGTCTTGGTTTTTTTAGTCCATGCCAATGTCAGATGAGTCTGTAACTGACACAATGCCATGAAACAGTTTATAGTTGATGAGATGTCATATGTCAGAGATGCCATGAGATCATAATTCGACGGACTGTACCCACGTTTGACTGACGAGCACTGTAAAATTTACGATAAGATTATGGATGCAGTTGACAGGGGCAGAGGTGGAGTGTTGTTGTATATGGCTACGGTGGTACTGGTAAGACTTTTATTTGGAGGACGTTGTGTTCTGGCTTGCATGCCAGAAGAGATACAGTATTTCCAGTCGCATCAACTGATATTGCATCACTCTTGCTGCAGGAAAAATCCATAAAAGGTATCTCAAGTTGTTACATTTCATTTTTTGGTACCTTATGTTGTCACAATCAAGTTTTAGTACCTTAAATCAACTTTTGTCACATATAAAGTACCCTTGTGACACATGGCAGCTTAATTAAGCAAAATTTGTCACATTGCAATTTTAAAATTTTATTGGATAAAATTACAAATAAAATAACTTCCGGTACTTTCAATAGAGGCACAAGGCTCATAGTTACTAATCTTAGGAAGCATATCATTGAGCCAAATATAATATTTGTAATCAACGCAGACCAAAAGGTTTTCATTCCAATTCATGTAATGATGAACCCATCCGTCAAGACGAAGTTTCCTATCAATTTTGATAGGAGATAGTTCCCTATATCGTCTATTTTGCTATGACCATAAACAAGAGTCATGGGCAATCTCTCTCACACATCGGGCTCTACCTCCCTCACTAGTATTCAACCATGGTTGGTTATTGCTGCTTTCTCTAGAATTACTAGGAGAAAGGGATTGAAGGTATTGACTTGCGACGAAAATGGTATAAAACATATTGTTGATACGGAAATATGTCCAATCCGTCATAAAGGACCTAGGAACGAATCTTAGGGCGTCCTAAGTCATCCAATGGATCCGAGACACCTTAGTCCGAGCCAATGGTCGGATCTGGGCTGACCATCCATGGTCCGACCCACCCTAAAAGAAAGGAACGAAGGATTTGGGACCTGCAAGGCCCGACCCGGAACCATGGGTCCGATCCACCTTGGTCCGAGCCTCTCTGGGAAAGGAGCATAGTGCTAAGTCAGTACCCTCTCCGACCCAAGGACTCCGATCCGGATGTCAACTCAGATCCAGCATGGCAGATCTTATAAAGAAACCAAGCAAATGGGCACCAAAGAGTGAGATGTCCGAACCCAGGAGCTCCGAATCGGAAGAGTTGGACAGGCAGGAGAACTTCCTCAGCTGACAACCAAATATGGTCCGGACTACCGTCCAGGACCCATCTCTCGAACACAGGATCTCGGCAGAACTAGTCACATCCTCAAGAACTCTCCCAATAATGACCAAACAACCCCTAAAGCCCAAGATGGCATGGGCTAAAGCTTCATTATTGGGCTACGGGCCTCATATTAGCATTGGTGGCTCAATCGTAGCCTTACACTTGGCGCAATCCTAGCAAGGCCTTCCATTTTGATGATAGCCTATAAATAAGGCACACATCCCCACAAGTAAGTCATCTTACAAGTCACATCACGACCTCAATCCCGAATATTATACAGAGTTGATCTTCAGTCACTCTCGAGTAAAGTCTCATCCCGGTTTGACACTTAGCAAACCGGGCACTAACCCCCCACTCAAGTGTGTGTCCTTACCAAGCGGTTGGTCATTAGTTCTTACGCCTTGGTCCTTACCTAGCAAGGAGCTTCTTACCTTGGCATCCATTAGTGGAGTTGAAATAAATCTAAGTAGTTGGGGAGTTACACCCTCAACATTTTGGCGCCGTCTGTGGGAATCTTTGCAAAAAGTCCCGTTCTCTTCAGTAATGGCAACAACAAGAAGGTCCGCAAGAACCAATGCCACTGCTATTGGTACGCCTGCTCCAAGACAAAGGGGAAGACCGCTCACTAGAAGAGGTGGGGTAGCAAGAGTTTCAACAAGAGAAGTAATAGATGATCCAAGTGATGGCCATACCGCTAGTCTTTCTTCTGGCGAGGAAAGAGCCATTAATCCACCAGTAAGGATCCAGACACTTGGGGACGAAGGACAGGTTCCTCCGTCAGGAACACATGGTCCTCCTCCAGGAAGAAACTTTACCCTTCCAAATGGACAGATCATTCGTCCTAGTGAGTTCGGGATGAATGAGAATCAGTTTGGCCTCTTACTCACCACTATTCAAGGATGCTTTGGATCAAACAACCTCCAGCCTCACCCCACACCCACGCCGATCCCAAGGCAAGTGAACCGCTCAATCAAGAAATGAGCACCGTCCTATCCAACAAAGTGGGGGAACAAGCTCAACGAAGACACGAGACATCTTCTCAATAGAAGAGCCGCTTCTCATGAACAACGAGGGAGAAGTCCAAGTGCCACGAGTAGGCAAGTGGGAACCGAGGCGAGGAGCTCAACAACAAGCGCTAGAGATCAAATGGCGAAAAGCATCCCGATAGTTCCAATCGGTGATCTTCCTCAGATGTAGTCACAACCCGTAATCGGTGAAAGACCGGTGGCGAGATCTACCTCCAACGAAGGCCTGAAACACAAATTGCCACCTTGAGCAGATGGTCAAAGCACATGAGAAGGTGGTAGTTAAAACTCCCAACCCTACGTGCGATGAGATCGGAAGAGAAAGAAAGCGCCATCGTGTTATCCCAAACCTTGAGCATTACTATGGAGATACTTGCTCGTAGGGCATCTTACTAGATCTGAAAGTAAGATGGAAAGCAATGGACTCAACGACAACATGAAAGCTCTCAACTTTTCCACCACACTCTTTGGAGAAGCAATTGATTGGTGGACCTCACTACCTAATGGTTCCATCAAAACTTATGCGGACATCGCCAACCTTTTATTGAAAAGGTTTGATAAATCAAAGAGAATGAAGAGGTCTTGAGCACCGGTGCATAATCCAGAAAGAGCATGAGGACCTTAGAACCTTCCTTGACCGCTTCAACGCTGAAGTACGACAGGTGGAGCCTCATAGCATCAAAGAGCGGGTCCGACACCTATATGCTAACACTTATAATGATGAGCTTAGAAGGAAGCTTTCCAACGAAGAAATCACCACTGAAAAGTACCTGGAAGATATCTGCGAAGGAGTCTTGTATGGAGAAGATTACCGAAGAAATGTCCCGATAAGAGCAGGGATAAAGAAGGGGAAAGAACAAGTGCGACAGGAACTCCCTCCTCGTCAAGGGAAGTTCGAGCAAAAAAGAGATCTCAGGGACAGGAAAGAATTCCGTAGAGAAAGAACTCCACCTAGGAGATACGCCTAGTATACTCGCCTCAACAGACCAAGATTCGACATCTTGGCTTCTATTGTTGAAAAGGACTTAGATATACAATGGCCTAAACCTGTCAAGAGCAGCAAGAAGAGTAAATTTTCTAAAGACTACTGTAGGTTCCACAAGCAGAAAGGTCACCCGACTGAGGATTGCATCCAGCTGAAGACAGAAATTGAAAGACTAGTGAGAAGTGGGAAGTTGAAAGAACCAACAGGCGAAGAAGAACCCTCCAGGCATAGAAAGAATGAGCAAAGAAGAGAGGAGCGTGATTCTGAACCTCCGACAGGATCTTTACCACCACCTCCAGCGGAAATCCCACCTCGGCATGCCCAAAGATACCAAGGGTACCGCGAGGATACAGAAATGGAGAACCTCCCTTACAGTGGAATTATCAACGCCATTGCAGGAGGACCAACAGGGGGAGATAGCAGAAATGCAAGGGAAAGGACCGCGCAACACTTGAGAAACAACGACAGAGCTTACGGTCCACCAGCCTTGAAAGGCACAAATGCAATTACCTTTGACGATAGCGAGATCCCCCCACCAACGTCTGGCGGAGGAGATCTCAAGGACCCCGATGTCCCTTTGGTTGTTTCTCTAGTGATTGCCACTTACAAGGTCAACAAGGTACTAATCGACACAGGAAGCTCCTCCAATGTCATATCCAAAAGGACCGTGGAGCAAATGCACCTGGGGCAAATACAATATGGACGAGTATACACTTCATTGGTAGGTTTTGGAGGGTCTGTAGTACGCCCCATTGGAAGTATACCACTACAAGTCTCTATGGGCACCTTTCCGACAAGGGTGACCAAGACAATCCTCTTCGTGGTAGTAGATAGCACCTTCGACTATAACGTGATCTTGGGCCGCCCGGGACTTAACCAATTCAGAGCAATTGCTTCTCCCTTACACAACAGGGTAAAGTTTCCAACCCCGAACAGCGTAGGAGAAGAAATGGGCAACGTTAGGGAAGCCTGGGAGTGCTATATCATGTCAACCAGAGGAGCCACAGTACCTATCCTTTCGGTCACTAAGGGCCCTCATGACCATTCTTCCATTACTCTAACGCCACCAAAGGAAGAAATCGGTATTGGGTCGCTCAGAGAAAAGTTCCCCAAGACAGCTAGAATAGAATCCCATGAAGCCTTGAAAGAGGTCCAACTGGTCGAAGGAAATTCGGAAAAAACAACTCGGATTGGAACGGAGATGAGTACGGAAGTAGAGCTGAAGCTCATCGCTTGCCTTCGCGACAATTGTGACATCTTTGCTTGGAGCACAGATGATCTCAAGGGGATAGACCCAAGGATCGCAGTTCACCGTCTGAACATGGATCCGACGGTCAAGCACATCCGGCAAAAGAGGAAAGACTTTGGACCAGTTGAGGATGCTATCATAGCAGGGGAAGTTGACAAGTTGATGAAAGCAGGACATATTGAAGAAGTCAGATACTCCGATTGGGTCTGCAATGTGGTCCTCGTCGAAAAAGCTCTAGGAAAGTGGAGAATGTGCAATGACTTCACTAGACTCAACAAATTTTGTCCAAAGGATCCTTATCCATTGCCACGCATAGACCAGCTGGTTGATTCCACTGCAGGATGTGCGCTTCTAAGCTTCATGGATGCATATCAAGGCTTCTACCAAATTAGGATGGCTCAAGAAGACATCAAGAAAACGGCATTCTTTGCGGCCGGAGGAGTCTATTGCTTCAAGGTCATGCCCTTTGGCCTCAAGAATGCAGGAGCTACTTACCAACGGCTGTTAAATAAGATGTTCAAGGAAGAATTGGGAAAAACCATGGAAGTCTATGTGGATGACATGCTTGTGAAAAGCAAGACTGAAGAGGAACACATTGAACACCTTAACAATTGTTTTTCTATTCTCCGGAAATACGGGATGAAGCTGAACCCTGAAAAGTGCACTTTTGGGGTGAAAGGAGGCAAATTCCTTGGTTACATGGTCACAGAAAGAGGCATCAGTGCTAACCCAGAGAAAATAAAAGTAATCGTAGATCTACCACAGCCCAAGACTGTCAATGAAGTTCAGAAGCTTCTAGGAAAGGTGATGGCATTGAGCCGTTTTATCTCAAGATCCGCCGAGAAGAACCTTCCCTTCTTTAAGATCTTACGAAAAGGAACTAAGTTCGAATGGACAAAGGAGTGTGAAGAGGCCCTGGAAAACTTGAAAAAGTATCTCCTCTCGCCACCCCTTTTGTCTAAACCCATGGAGGCTGAAACTCTTTACCTCTATTTGGCCACCACTGATGAAGCAATGAGTTCTTTACTGGTACGGATACAAGACAACGAGCATTTACCAATTTACTATTTGAGCAAAGCCCTTGCAGGCTCTGAGACCAGATATGTCAAAGTTGAGAAGCTCGCCTTCGCACTGGTTTACACTGCACGGTGACTGAAGCCTTACTTCAAGTCGCATCGGATTGTGGTCCTTACAAATGAGCCACTCAAACATGTCTTGGACAAACCGGATCAGTCAGGACGCCTGTCCAAATGGGCTATTGAGCTGAGTGAATATGATATTGGGTATCAAGCCCCATCTGCCAAGAAAGCGCAAGTTCTGGCCGACTTCCTGGTAGACTATCCAGAGAAAGGAGAAGGAGAGAACGGAAACTCCCAGGAAAAGGCTAGCCATGTGGTGATAGACCAAATCAAGGAATCAAGTGGAAAGAAAGAAGCAGAAGAGACACAAAGAGGCAGCATCCAACTTGTGACTAAGTATCACCAACCTATGGATGATTCAGTGAGAGTAAGGCACATGTTTCTCTTGGACGAAGAACTCAATACCTCGACAACTGCATCTTCCGACAAGAAGCAGGAGGTTGGGAAAGCACTCACTCCCACTTCGGGAGGAAAGGAAAGAAACAAAGAATGTTGGACATTACAAGTGGACGGATCATCAACCGGACGGTTGGGAGGAATAGGAATTTTCCTTGAAAGTCCTGAGGGAGCCAAGCTAGAGTACGCCATCACCCTCAATTTTAAGGTGACGAACAACGAAGCCGAATATGAAGCACTTATCACCGGCCTGAGAATGGCAAAAGCCCTTCAGGTAAAAAGGATCAAAGCCTACACAGACTCGCAACAGCACAATCCCAGTTCTCCGGGTCCTTTACCACCAAAGGACCTAACATGATCAAATACTTGGAGCTCCTCAAGAAAGAGGTTGAGCACTTTGAAGAATTTACTCTTGACCAATTTCACAGAGAATGGAATGAAAAAGCCGACGCCCTCTCCAAGTACGCCTCAGCCTTAGGAGCTTTGGACACAAGAAGTGTCATCCTAATGACCCGCGCGGAATCCTCCCTGGCAAACCCCAACGGACAGATGTTTCTCTTGAGCACAGAAAGAAATTGGATGACTGATATATTTCGTTACCTCAAGGATGGTACTTTACCTGTGGATCCTAGAGAGGCCAGGAAGATTCAATGTCGAGCTAACAGATACTTTATTCTGGAAGAAGATCTCTACAAAAGATCCTACAGCGGAACTCACCTGAGGTGCCTAGATCCTCAAGAGGCGAAAACTGCGATGGAAGAAATCCACGCCGGAAGTTGTGGAAGTCATTCTGGAGGAAGAACTTTGGCGCAAAAGATCGTAAGGCAAGGATACTATTGGCCAACTATTGACATTGATGCTGCCAACATCGCCTACCGTGAAGACTGCCAATACTATGCCAACAAACCACACCGCCCGACCAACCCTATGATTCCGTCAATCATAGCATGCCCATTTGATCAATGGGGCATAGACATAGTTGGTCCCTTTCCGCGAGGAACACATCAGAAGAAGTTCTTGATAGTGGCAGTGGAATACTTCACTAAGTGGGTCGAAGCTGAAGCAGTGTCAGCCATCACAGAAAGCAGGGTTCGGACATTCATATGGAAGAACATCATCTGCCGGTTTGGACTCCCACGAGTGCTAGTTTCGGACAATGGAGCACAATTTTCTGGGTCAAGACTGAAGGAGTGGCTTCAGTCCTTCAAAATAGAACAACGCTTTACTTCCGTTGGCCACCCCCAAGCCAATGGTCAGGTGGAAGCCACCAACAAGACCATAGTCAAAATTTTGGAGAAAAGGTTGAGAACTTCCCAAGACAGTTGGGCGGATGATCTCGACGCGGTCCTTTGGGCGCATCGAACGACAGCCCGGACTGCCACAAGAAACACCTTTCTCCCTGGTCTACGGATCCGAGGCGGTCATCCCTTCGGAAACGGTGGTGGCAACCCAGAGAATCCAGCAATACAACCCAGTTGATAATGAGATCGCAAGGATCTATGACCTTGAGCTCCTTGAAGACAAGCGCGATAAGGCATTGGCCAACATCCTTCGGTACCAAGCCATGACCGCTCGAGCCTACAATAAACGTGTCTTTCCCAAGGACATACAAGTTGGAGACTTAGTCCTCAGAAGAGCCGATATACTAAGTCATGTGGGGAAACTTAAGCCCAAGTGGGAAGGACCGTACAAAGTTACTGGGGCAAGAGTTAATGGAAGCTTTGAACTAGAAGATGAGCAAGGGCGGGCCTTGAAGAGAACTTGGAATGCCAAGAATCTCCAAAAGTTTTACACTTAAAGAAGGAGTGTGGCAACGACTGTCACCTTCCTTTATCTTGTCAATCTGTTTTTTGTGTTTGTTTTTTGAAAAGGCCTAGAAGCCCTCAAGTTGTAATTCGATTTCCGTCAAATCAATACAACTGTGATTTCATAAACATTGTTAATGATCATGTCCTTCGGATCTCATGATTCGAACAGGCCATGAAGATATTTAACTACTCGATCCGAAACTAGATCATACACTGATCCGGATCGGATTAACACAATCAAACAGTATCCGACCTTGACAAAGGCAAAAACGCTTTTATTGAAACAGAAGTACAGAATTACAAAGTCAGGGTCCGAAGAGCCCTAATCGCGCTTACAGAAACAAGCTCCTATTCTATCTCTTTTCTACTTCTACAGCGAAGCTTCTTAATTAACCCTGGTCTACCGAACCAAGCCCCGTCCGAGCACTATTAACTTTATCTGTGGGCGCTCCGAAGGAAGAAGGAATTCCACCATCCCAACTTTGATTGCTTACTGACAAAGATTCCGAAGCCCCCTTCGGACGATCTAAAGACTAACGACGGACGAGATAATCGGGGCCATTCAATGCTTCCGGAAAGGATACTTCATCACTTCAACGAAAGAAAGCTCAAGCAAGAAGCACTATAACAATCCGGATCGCCTTACCAAATACTATAAATACATCTCGATTGAGTATTGGGAAGGCGACCGGATAATAGTCGGAATAACCCAAGTCACTCCGGAGGCTCCGTTGGTCCGAGTCCCAACAAGACCGAAGGTCAGGGACACCGTCCTGCATTGCAAGTCGCTCCTCGAGCCTTCAATTCGAACGCAGCCACCAACAAAGCCGAGCCGCCGGACGAAAGACCATAGGTGTAAGACAAACGAGTTACCGAAAGGTTACTTGGAAGTCCCCAATGATCCGACTCCAAACAAGCTCAAGACATCGGGGACTCCTTTCCGAGTTGCAAGTAGCTCCTCGAGCCTTCAATCCGGAAACAAAGTCACCAATGAACCGAATCGTCAGACGTATCTTCAAGGGCGAAATGGAAGATCTACTAAAAGGATACATCCGAGCTCCTCAATCCGAGAAATGGACAACTAGACAACAGATTGGTAGAAAGCCTTCCAACATCTCGCGCTTTTTAATCGAACCACGAAATACTGGAAGGGATTCTACCAAACCAATTATGCCGACTTGTCGCCCCCCGGGCACATACCCAGAGCAGAATGCTTCGGATGCATTGAGGTTCAAAAACAACTATTTGAAGATCCCCAAACCATCCAGCTAATCTTCCTCTCCGGCTAAAGTCGTGGATATAGACCCGACCGGAGAAAAAGATTAGCCCGACGATCGAGGAATTGGTCGCAAAGATTTCAAGTCTCACTCGGCACGGACCGTATCCTCGAAGATCCGAGGCGGGCTTTCCAAGCAATTTAATTTCCAAAACTCTCACCGTAAACCAACCCGGGTAGACTTTCGAAGCATCGGAGAAACCCTGGGGACAAGATCACACGCAAGAGTGATGGCATAAACATGCTCACCAGCCGCTCGGACCCGAGCTCCGGACCCTGGGCTACTATAAAAGGGAGAATTATCCTAAAGAAAAGCCGTACAAACCAGGAGTATATATAGAAAGAGAGGATCAATCAGAAGCGGACACGTCCCAAATAGCTACGGAAATGGGCTTGGGCGAACATGGGCTGGCTTGACTTCCATTGGCCCAACCCAATAATCCATCCATAAGGTCGGGCAAATCGACTAAGTTACTCACTCGGACGTATCAAGCTCGGGGCTGACATAACAACATCCGAAGCAACTGTGATTCGTATAGAGTCACCCTATGCTTAATGCTGATCATCTTCTCACTCTCTCACAAGTCTGTTTGGCTCGGGATGACGCACCAAGTCAACGTCCGAATCGACGCTACTTACCACGATACAAGGAAATTCTTTCTCGCAAGCCTTGTCACTCTAAGACGTGGCTCCGAACCGTTCGTGGTCCGGTTTATTTCTATTCAAGGTTCCGATTCGGATGGGCACAATGGTTGATCATCCCCCAAGACCCGCACAGAAGAATTTGCATCAGGCAAATTAACGTTCTGGCGGTTTGAATCTCAAGGGTCCGAACCCATTATCCGAGTTTATGAGAGTTAATGAGCTACTAAACAGATATATGGGATTCATCGCGCAAGAATGTAAACAGAAACATTTAGCATTTCAACAACAAAAATAGTTCCGAGCCACCAAGGGGCCCGAACCAACAACATTCAACAAAGACAAGTATATGTTTAGCCAACAAAAGATGACGAGCAAAAAAGGACAACATTGTTTTTAGGCCCGGAGGCACCCTACTACAAAAAACCCGGGGCATACCCCGTCTTCACTGCCTTCGCCGCTCGGACGAACTAGGTTGAGACCGAGAGGGGCCCCCAGTATCATTCTCCGGAGGCGCTTGACCTTGGGCCGCTGGCTAACCTCCGTTCTCTCCGAGCCTCAACCTCTTTCAGGAGGGCCGGACACTGCTCCATCAAGTCTAGGTCGCGATCAAAGCCATGGACAAGCCCAGGCAGAGTCAGCCAGTCTCGGTTGTGTTCCAAGTGATCCTCCAAAGGAACGAAAAAACTGGACATAAGCACCCGAGGGACGAAGGATGGGAGATACGGACCGCTAGCCCGACCCGGGCGACGAGTTCCTACAACTCGCGAACTTGTTTCTTGAGCCGCTACAATAACCTGCACATGGGACACTCGCAGGTAATCCTGACGCCTCGGAGGACCTGGATCCGAATAACAACTAAGTAAGGAACTTACCTCGGGCTCTTCCCGGCTCGGATGGGGCGCTTGTTCCACCTCCAGTACGTCGTCGTCATCTACGATCTCAATCTCCTCGGAGCTATCGGTTAAAGATATCGCTTCGGAGTCGTATCCCTCAGCCTCGGATCGATTTTGGCTATCACTCTCGGACATCCTAGGGAAAGGAGAAAGCAATTTCGTAAGCTTTAAAATGGCAGTCCGAGAGGTCGTTTATGTATATTAAAGTGGTCAGTTTATAAGCAAACACTACTGGCCTTTCCCAAAGCGGTTAGTTCGAGTCGACGATCTTTGATTCGGCGTTAGTCAACATTGAGAACGTATGGAGTATTAAAACTATAATACACATCATAAGCATGCATCCGAGCAACTAGAAGATGAAAGACAATGCAGACAAATGATAAGACGAGACAAGTAAACTTACTTGGACTCGGATGATTAGATGGAAATGCCTTGGCTTCGTATGCGATCTCGTGCTTCGGATCTCTCGTCGCTCGCTTCGGATTGATGGTAGTCGCTTCGGATATACTCAGAATGCGAAAATTCTCTCTCTAAACGATGAGCAAATGAACCGGCCAACCCCTCTATTTATAGAGGGCCATATTGGGAACTCCAACCGTCACGATTTTTCGGGATTAAATCTCAATCGTAGATAAAAAATCATCCAACGGCATAGTACAAATATACCAAGTGAAATGACGAATTGGTACAACAAATTTACCTCTTGGATAGATGAATACAACAACTCTCCCTCTCTCGGGCGGCAGACAACACGAGAGTTCCGGATTATCATCTTCTCGGACGCCTAGCGGCTTATCAGTCCAACATAACTTGTCCACACAAGGAACCTCGTATACTCGAGCGATTACCCTTCGGACCTTCCCGCGACCACAGAGGTTGGTTCGGACGGGACACGCACCTACGGTCCGCCACCGTAGCTCATCAAAGGTACACTACCGATGTTCGGAGCCTAAACTTAGTCTCCATTACAAATACCCTTTTTTCTTTTTCACTTCGTTGCCCTTCGGACCCAAAATTTCGGATGGCAAACGATGTTTTAGAAAAGAAAAGGGGGAGACTGAGTCAATGGCCACACGAAGTACGGATTACACCTTTTTTCAACAAGATCGAAACGGATTGGACTGAAGAACGGATTTTTTCCTCAAAACAGCTTCCCAAACCAATAGTTCCACAACTATCTTCTACTAAGATACTTGGAAACTAGGGGGACATATGTTGATACGGAAATATGTCCAATCCGTCATAAAGGACCTAGGAACGAATCCTAGGGCGTCCTAAGTCATCCAATGGATCCGAGACACCTTAGTCCGAGCCAATGGTCCGATCCGGGCTGACCATCCATGGTCCGACCCACCCTAAAAGAAAGGAACGAAGGATTTGGGACCTGCAAGGCCCGACCCGGAACCATGGGTCCGATCCACCTTGGTCCGAGCCTCTCTGGGAAAGGAGCATAGTGCTAAGTCAGTACCCTCTCCGACCCAAGGACTCCGATCCGGATGTCAACTCGGATCCAGCATGACAGATCTTATAAAGCAACCAAGCAAATGGGCACCAAAGAGTGAGATGTCCGAACCCAGGAGCTCCGAATCGGAAGAGTTGGATAGGCAGGAGAACTTCCTCAGCTGACAACCAAATATGGTCCGGACCAGTCGTCCGGACCCATCTCTCTGAACCTGGGATCTCGGCAGAACTAGTCACATCCTCAAGAACTCTCCCAATAATGACCAAACAACCCCTAAAGCCCAAGATGGCATGGGCTAAAGCTTCATTATTGGGCTATGGGCCTCATATTAGCATTGGTGGCTCAATCGTAGCCTTGCACTTGGCGCAATCCTAGCAAGGCCTTCCATTTTGATGATAGCCTATAAATAAGGCACACATCCCCACAAGTAAGTCATCTTACAAGTCACATCACGACCTCAATCCCGAATATTATACAGAGTTGATCTTCAGTCACTCTCGAGTAAAGTCTCATCCCGGTTTGACACTTAGCAAACCGGGCACTAACCCCCACTCAAGTGTGCGGGTCCTCACCAAGCGGTTGTCGGTTCTTACGCCTTGGTCCTTACCTAGCAAGGAGCTTCTTACCTTGGCATCCATTAGTGGAGTTGAAATAAATCTAAGTAGTTGGGGAGTTACACCCTCAACACATATCACACGACAACCAACATGGTTTATAACCATGTCCGACAAATTAAGAGATATTTTGTCTATAAAATGATTTTAACACCGACTACAGTATAAATGTGTTCATGTTCAATTTCACTAATTCACATTAGGCACCTTTTTTTAGAGGTATTTATGACAATCGACATGTTATTCAACAACGTATTCATTTCTTATTTTGAGTTTGCTCTCCATGCCCCGTCGTGTATCGACGGGCCATTGACTAGTTTATATTATTAATCAAAATGTATTTATGTCATCAACGGTTGTTGGCTCAAGTGGTAAAGGACTTGAGTTCACTTAAGCAAGGTCTCGGGTTCGAGTCTTGTGGATGTAAAAAACACCGCTCGACTGGATTAGTCGCATGTAGCGGATAACAGTGATAAAAAAAAAAGTATTTATGTTCGTCCCATAACTCTTTAGATTAGTCAACGAATAGAAACGGACCTATGTTATAAAAAATCATCTATATTATTAATTCCTATTTATGTCCGTCCCATAACTCTTTAGATTAGTACACAAATAGAGACGGATCTATGTTATAAAAATTCATCTATATTATTAATCAAAATGTATTGATTTCCTTCCCATAACTCTTTAGATTAGTACATAAAGGGGAAAGGCGCTGAAAATAAAAGAGACGATCGTTAACGTTTAATATGACTATGAGACTTGCTGGAAATTACGTTTGAATAAAATTTGTCGGGAGTCATGACTTGGTGGGTTTACAATGCATGATCATCCATTAAACTGGCTAAATCTTTCATATCAACTTACCAATCAAGCTTTTGAACATAATCAAAAGCATATATCTAGCTTAAAAATCTTCAAAATCGGTTCGCTTGGACAAAATCTACAGGGAGACGGGCTGGAGCTGCAGGTTATTATGATCGACGCCATCATGAGACAAAGAGCCATCGTGTTTGTTAGAAGTGCTCATTTCCTGAACTAGGGGAGGATCAACCGCGGTGACTTCTGATGAATTACTCTCGGATAAATGGTTCCTCATCTCTCTATGTTCCTGGCATATGGCACACCAGTGGAAGCAACAGTGCACCAAGCATGGATCACATGGCGAATCCTGCAAATAAGGATCATTAGTTCGTGTAACTTATAGTTCCATATGTTAATGTTTATGCATATTGTTATGGTAGTCACCCTTAAATGGTACTTTCTCTGCAACAATTGTCTGCCCATTCCCGTGTAGATGCCACAAACCCACCAGGCAAACAACAATCCCTCGGTTATCAGACACACCGTGTCAGGATCAATACCGTTACATGATGCAGTGACCAAGGCGAGCGTAATACCACCTTCAACACATACAGCATGACCAACACATGCTTGTTCGCTAACAATTTCATCGTTCATGGAGGCAATGTTGCGTCCAAATAGCAAACATGGGCAAAACAATCCTGTCAAGCCTGATTTCACCAAGAACTTCATTAGCATTGTTTTTTATATGACTCAGAGAAAGATCAATGTAGCTTTCACTGTAAAAAACTTGAGAACAAACAACAGACTATAGCCAATGGATAAAATCAAGAAATGTTAGTTCAGGAGAACGTACAACTCTCATGATCTTCCGCACAACCAAAAATTCCAGTTGTCCAGTCTTCATCGGCTGGGGGCTGATAACTTGGTGGTAAGGTCTGCCCACATTGTTCACATCGACGAGCATGAACCTATCAACATAAACTTTCAACAATACAATCCACCACTCGGAATGGAGACTAGATATCGAGGATATACCACATCAATACAGACAGATAAGGATAACCATAACGTTTTAGAAAAATGAGATGTGAGTCGGGAGATCTAAAGGGTTTTATTGCATACGCTTTCTATGTCAATCGGCTGATTGAGTTCACCAGGAGTAATGTTCTGCAAGGCCTGTTGGTCCTTTGTCAACTTCACATATGTTCCATCTGCCATCTTCAATCATATATAGCCCACAAATACCTTCAAGAAATGCAGCATTTATAATCTAAAGACCAAAATGCATGTGTAACAAATACCATGTCATTGAGAAATGTAAAAACCTCAAAATGAATTGGGTAAGATTTCCACTAGAATAGAACGCAAATGGAAATGCAGGAAGACTTTGTTTTGTATTCTTTGCATTCCTTGGTGTTTTTCCTTCCTGTATATGCAATGGATAACTAAAGTGATCTGTTTCAAATGTGTTGAATAGGTTTGTTAAGCATTCACCAAGGAGATCTCATACTCTGCTTAATTAGTTGCCATGTTTTAGATTCTAAAAATAACTTATGGACCACATTTGTATAATACATCTATCTATCTTTTTATATATATATATATATATATATGTATATATATATGTACATATATATGTACATATACATATATACATATATATGTATATGTACATATACATATATATATACATATATATATATATATATATATATATATATATATATGATAAAAGTGATGATGGAAATGAAAGGAGAGCTATGCCACGTATGCAAAAAGCTGATGTGACAAAACGAAGCAAAAAATAATTTATTTATTAATCATTAATATTTCATGCATCAAAACCCTAGATATATTTGAATTTTTCTTCTCCTGCACTCATGTTTCACCGAAAAAAGATATTAGTTATACAAATCCCTAATTTTAAGGATAACCTAATCTAATTATAGTGAAAATATATCTCTAACAGTCAACACTAACCAATCTGATCGATTTATACATACACCAATTTGCATTTACAGCTGTGAAGTTTGTAGATAACGCCAGCATCTACTCCAGAATCTCAACAGATCATCTAAATATAGAGGTTAACAAATTAATCGAAACTGAATTTGAAAATAAAATCCTACATTAATAGGATACAAACCATTTAATCAACCTCATCTCTTTAGCGCACACAAACAAGCACACCACTCAGCCGCCAGATGGGTGACGAAAGGCGGAGCAACATCAGCAGCAATGTAGAGGAAGATGTGGACGCAGCCTAGAGAGCCGCCAGAACTGCTCCACGCGGGAAAGTATTTGACCATGTAGGTGAGGAAAAAGCCATCTTAGCATAAGCACTGCATCAATTATCTTGATTCTACTATGGAATCTTATTATGCCTGTTTTATCCCTCTTTTCTTCAGTTTGATATGTTTTCTCATTTTCATATTATTTTACACAACTTGCATTATTTATGTTGGCTAATAATTGTATACTTCTGTAATAAGACAAGCTTGATGGACGGAGGGAAAAAACCAAGAATCCTCCCTATAAAGGGCCTGATGAAAAGTCTAAGAATTCTTTTTTTATATTTGCTTTTTCTGCCAGATAATTGATAATCCAGGCATCCAGCTTCAAGTGATTCTCAAATAGTACTGACCTTATTCTCTGACCTGGTAATTTAATGTGTGTATGCAGTTTCAGAAGCAACTAAAATATGTTGATGGGGCTGCTATACTCTAAAAATCAAGAGAGCAACATCCCATAAGTCGCTTGCTAAACTCGAAGCTAGAGAAGCTGCTGCCAAGGCCACAACAAAAAAGGAGGAAGAGTGTGCGGCAGAGCTGAAAAAGATTAGATGGGAAAGATGGCTTCCTTCTATGGCCAGAGAGATGAGAGTAAGCAAATAAATGTAAATAGGTTGATTGGCTAACGATTAACAGACAATCACTAACTGATTGTTTTAGTGTTTGGGACAGGGACTTGGGAAAGTGGAAGGAGAAACAAAACTGAAAGAGTATGTAGAGAAATTGGAGCAGGAAAGAGTGTTACTGGAAGAGATGCCAGGTATGCAGTTGGAAGACAAAACGAAGAAGTTAAGACAAGCATGCTTCAAAGCAAACTACAAGAAGAGAAAGCAAATGTGATTGGTCGATTCTTCTTCGAATACAACAATTTGTAGTGGTGATGGGAAATCCACAAACTGGTTGGTATCAGATAAGGAGAAACTGGATGATGAGGAGTTGAACTGTTTCCTCTCCAGTTGTTTCTTCCCCGATGTTAATTTCTAGCAATTTCTGAGAATGCATATAGTAGTAGTATCTTTATGTCCATTTTGGTTAAAGTCTTTTGAGCTTAACTAGGCATGTAATGCAATGTGCAGGATTGGACTTTTGAACTCTTCATTATCCCTCCATGGTTCCATTCTTATAAACATCATGTTAACTTTACTTTCTAATGATTTTGCTAACTGTTTCCTGATTAATTCGAAAATGGCAGCATTCAATTAAGTCGACTTCTAGCCATTAATTTATATTGCCAATTGAAAATTAAAACATGACATTAAAAGCAATGTTGCACGTCTTTACATTGCTTAGGTACCAAAGTAGAATGTTAGAATGCCATCTTT
The DNA here is from genome assembly GCA_026545765.1 of Plantago major. Lineage (NCBI taxonomy): Eukaryota > Viridiplantae > Streptophyta > Magnoliopsida > Lamiales > Plantaginaceae > Plantago > Plantago major. The sequence continues at coordinate 16,933,464 of CM048840.1, read as the reverse complement.
ACATGATACTTTGGTGGGTGCATGGTTCATCAAATCCAAATGTTTACTGAGGATGAAGGTAATTGATACAGACTTTGCTGATTCACACATTTAATTTGTTACTGTGTGAAAGTACCTTTAGCGTATAACTCTTGATTGAGTATGATTTAGATGATTATCATTGTATTGTGACACGATCAAGATCAACGCAGATAAGCTCTAATAGCTAATAGTTAAAGCATTATATTCAAAAAAAAAAAAAAAAACTCATCTCTCTTCATATCAGTGCATTCTAGAATACACTGATAAAGGAGGAAAAAAGAAATTATAAAAATTGTCATTCTAGAGCGGTCGTGTCCAATTTATGTACTAATATTAAACTATTTACAATTAAGGTACTAATTGCATTTAAAGGGCGGGCCCTACCACTCTCGTGTGAGCGAATATCCAACACCGAAAGATAGCATGAAAAATTGGTCGCTCTCCCAATACATTGTGGACTGTGTCCCACTCACATGCGTCAGATTCTTCTTCGTGGGCTTCTTTATTAGTTTTGTCACAATCGACCTTCAATTGATCGAATTCACATGAATTTGGACTTTGATTAATTGTAATTTCGGTCCAATTGAGATGCTCCAACTTTTAATTTACAGTTAGTATCTAAACTGTAATCAGTTTTTGATAATCAGTACCACAATTGGACGGGACCACTCTGAGTACCGAAATCGAAAATGTCTCACACTGGAGTACCAAAAATGAATTTTACCCAATAATCTTACGATTTTAGTTTCATCAAGTAAATTGAGTAAAGTTTAAATGTAATTTGTAGTCAAAGTCGATGACGATCAACCAGATTGAAGTTATCTTTGAAACGGAGGGAGTAGTCCTTGAAATTTTACATCTCGGTCCAAAATAATTACCTATAAGTTAAAAATTGATATTTTGTAACACATTTTGGATCTCTTTTGGTAATTTTGGATGGAAATGTCGTACCTTACATGAGTAAAAGACTAATTGAACTTTCATATTGCATATCTAACTACAAGAATATTACGCTATAATTTATAATAATAATTGTGTTTTTGATGATTTATTGTAACGCCCCAAAAGTTTCAAGTCAAGTTCAAAGAGCTTAAAGAGATCGAGAACGCTACTCATACCAACAAGTTACACCTTTCTTTTTTGGGATCCATCCATAAGAACTCCAGAGTTAAGCTGGGAAGTCTCCCGGTTCACGCACGAGTGAGGACAAAGTGCGTGGGAAAGGACATGTGTTGGTACAGTGGGGTCAGCGCATATCACCCGAAGAGCTGTCAATGAGTAACCTCGCCAGCCGAAAGGGTCGGGCTCGATCGGTTAGTGGTCGTTCGTTACATTTATTATGTGATGATTTAGAAAAACCATTTATGTTTGACATGATCATTTCACGCAACTTCTTTTCTTTTTAGGGTAGTCTATCAAAAACTATAAATGGGATCACCATGGCAAACTGAATTTTTGGCGTTTATTCTTTTTGTTTCAATGAAATACACTCCGTCTATTATATATTAAATGACACATTTAGTTATGGTCGTATAACGAGATTGGACAAAAAATTATGCTATTTGGCCCAAGACCGGGCCTAATTTTCAGAACAGGGCCTAACTTCCAGAACCATATACATATATTATAAACGTAAATATATTTATAATTGACAAAATGCCCTATCTCAAAAATATTTTTTCAAAATATTTAAAAACAAATTTTTCAAAATAAAAATTCGAATATTATTCTTTCATCTTTTTTTTTTCTTAATTTTTTTTCCGTTATAACGCCGAAAATCTGCATTGAAACTGCCGATTTTTCCCGCAGTTTTATGGAACTGCCGGAAAAATCCCGGCAGTTTCATGAAACTGCCGGAAAAATCCCGGCAGTTTCATAGAACTGCCGATTTTTCGGTAGTAATGGTATTGTTAATTAATTAACCCAATACCATTTATAGGAACTGTTGGGAAAAATCCCGCAGTTTCTAATAACTGCCGATTTTCCGCAGCTTATAACCCGAAAAAAATTAAAGAAGAAAAAAAAAAAGATAAAGAAGGAATTCGCTTGTATAAACGTAGATATTTTTCAAATTTACTTATATTTTTGAAGAAAGAAGAATTGTTTAAACGAAATTATTTACGAATTTTTTTTATCGATTTATGTTTAGTGTTGTTAATTTGTGTGCAATTGCATGTTAATGTTTTTGTATTTGTATAAATGAAAAAAATTCGGAATTTTTTTTTTCTCCGATTTATGTTTGGTGTTGTTATATGTGTTAGATTGTGTGTGTTAATGTTTTTTCGTTTTCATAAAAGTGCGTTTTCGAATTTTTGTTGAACATATAAGTTTTTTTGAAGTTGGGGGCATTTTAGTCAATTTACAAATATTTTGTGTTGCGTTTAACGAAAACTGTGTTGCGTTTAACATAGGTGATATATTACCTCCGTCCACTCAATTGCCCATTTAACTTTTCGACACAATATAAGGACATTGATATTATAACACTATATATTTTACAATATGGGGGCCACTTTACAATTTTATTGTTAGTTGGTTTGATTGTTTAGTTTACTTTTTAATTTTATTTGAAGTACTGGTGAATTTAAAAAAATATTAAACAAATAGCCACCATTGACAATTGAAGTTGGGTCCTAAAGGTAAATGTGCATACTTATAATATAACATATTGGACCACATGTAACTACGTAGTCAATAATTATGTATAATAAACGATAATTTATCACAAACTTAAAATGAGCCTCGAACGGTACTATCGATGTTATATTTGGTAGGCGAGATAGTTGCACTGCGAGGGAACTAAGAAACAATCTTTGGGTGTATGATAGACTGTTTGGCACGTGACTTTAATTGAGTTAATTTAAGATTATTTGATTGATTTTAATGTAATTTGATTGAAGAGTAAAAGGATGGACAAAAGTGAACACACAAATTAATAAATTGATCGAGGAATATGATACATATCTTGCTATCTTACGCTTGATCGTGACAATAGATGCGAGTCGATTTTAAAAGGTATATCGTGATGTATTTAAATCAAAGTGAAATATCAACCAAACACCAAAATCGACTTCAAACATGAGGTTTTAACATTAAAAAGGTCTGATGACAACTCCGGTGGAGCTGTTAACAACTCCAGTAGAAGATGTAATTATAGGTTCACTCATAGTTGTAACAGCTCCGATCTGAGTATATAACAACTTTGATCATCATACATCTCCAAATTGGAGTTGTAAAAACAGTTCCGATCGGAGCTGTAATTTGAAGGTTTGAAGAAGAAAAGAAAAGGATGAGAAGAGGAATACGGGAAGGGAAGAAGAGGAGAGGAAGAAGAGAAGGGAAGAAGATGGTTTGGGAGTTTTTATTTTTATTTTTATTTTACCCTTCTATAATGAATAGATTTATTTTAGTTTCTTTTCTGCTTCTTCTTTAATTTTTCATCCAACAAAAAGCCAGCTTGGCAGGTTAGAGAGTTGTATTGGGGATTTGGTCAACTGTAGGGGCATACGTTATTGTTTGAGTAAAGGAGACAACGTGTGAAGGGGGTCAATTGTTGGGGAACCAAATGTATTTTTCTAAAATAAATGAAAAGTTGTTAGATTATTACAATGTAACCCCCCATTTTATAAACTTCTAAAAAATGTACCCTCTCACTATTCTCATATTATTACCAAACCACCCCCCCCCCCCCACCCCGCGTTAATCAAACATTCACCAAATGCCAAAACAAATAATTTCAAAAACACTAATTATCGGAGTTTCGAAAAACTATTTTTTTTCAACTTTTTTTATTCTCTGCTGGTGAAAATTAAAGAAATGATCAAGTAGGTGGTAGTGGAAAATTGAAGAAATGATTGTGGGGAGTTTTATAGAGGAATGACAAACGTGGGATTTTTAATGTAAATCAAAGAAGAAATTATAGGAAAATCTTAAAAAGAAAGTTAAAATAGGGAAAACAAAAGCATTATAAAATTAGAGAATGTAGTACAAGATTTGAAATCATTCGTTATTGTTCAACTATTTGTACTAAGGCAGGTTTTGTAAACATTTGATATGATTAAATACTCTATGTAGGAATAATTAAAGTTTAGTTACTCAATTCGAAGTATAAACAAACTTTACGCATGGTATAATTCAAACTTAGGAACATTATTCAAAGAGTAAACTCAATTGTAATTAATGTAGTGTACAACTTGGGAAGTCAATTCTAAGAGATGATTCTAACGTGGGAAATTAATTCGAATGTCAAGCCAACTCTAATAATAAGATAATTACAACTTGCAAACTCAATTCGATAAATATACCGCACTACATGGGGAGAAACTATAATAAATGAGTGATTCAAGCTTAGGAACTCAATTAGAAGGTATATAAAAATGAGATGATTAGAATTTGAAAACTCAATTTGAATGGCAAATCAACTATAATAATGAGATAAATCTACTTTAAACTTAATTTGAATGTCAAACCAATTATAAGAATGCGATTATTAAAACTTGAATACTTGGTTTGAAGGTAAACTCATCCTTGAGAATTGGATAGTTCCAACTTGGAAATTCAACTTCAAGGTAAAATGCAAACAAACATTGGAAGAACGACGCAATTCCAGTCAATTTGAAGAGTAAACTACAATGAGATCATTTCAACTTGGAATTTGAATTCAAATGTTAAACTCAACTTTAAGAATGGAATAATTCTTAATCAAGAACTCCATTTGAAATGCAAAACAACTCTATAACTTTATCTTGGGAACTCTAATGGAAGGATAAACCATGCTATTTAGAAAATAATATAAAAATGAGATAATTCTGACTTAGTAACTTTATTTGAACGGTAAACATATTCTATGAATGAGTTTAGTCAAACTTGAAAACTCTATTAGAAGTGTAAACCATATTATATGGAGAAATATAATACTCTAAAAATGTGATAATTCTATTTGAGAACTTGGTCTGGAAGGTAAACAAACTCTAATATTGTGATAGTTACAAATTGGAACTATATTTGAATTGGTAGGATAAACTCAACTTTAAGAATGTGATAAGTTTAACTTGGAAACCAACGTTGATGTGTTTACAAGTAGATGTTTAACAATATTTGGGGGGTAGTGTCATATTTTCTTTATTAAATTATACTCCATATATTAATTTATTTGATTTCAAAAGAATTTTATGTCGTGGCACCGCCACGGGTTGTAAAAACTACATCCCCGGCTCCGGCCAGATACTCTATAGGCGGGGAAACTCTCTTCGATCTTCTCAATTTTCTTGATTTACATAATCGCTGTGGGATTTGTAACATGTGAAATTATGTTTGTAGAATAATAATATTTGTGTGTGTGGTGGGGCGACCACATATCACCGAAGGGGTTGTTTGGGAACCAACCTTATTGATTGCCACGTACATTTTTATATTTTATTTTGGTTTGGGTTTGAGGGATACAATAATTTTTTTGAACATGTACCTGTTACTAATTAACAGGCCAGGTACGATAGGATCCCATATAAAATATATGTTATTCAATTGGTCGAGTCTCTAACGGGTTAAGGTTGGATCTACCCATTTCAAAGCATATCCTTCATGATGAGTCGTATTTTTATTTTCGATAGTTAGTTTAAAAAAGATTGAATGATATAGTAGTGGATGAAGGACTCCGACACCACAACCAACGTTGTTTACAAGTAAGTTTGACTATCTTATTTTCTCGATTAATTTATTTTATCCTCCATTTTCTCTTTATTATTAAAAGTAAACTATACCGTAGCATCGCCACGGGTTAGTACTAGTTGTTATATAAAAAAAACACTATTTTGAAAATTATTGAAAAATTAATATATATGACTAAATTCCTCACATCTCCGCAAGTTCGATTTTGTAATCATCAAGAGATGTGAAGTCTAGCCATTCATATTGATTTTTCTCTGAATTTTTTTCAATATAAATACAATAATTCTCAATATAATAAAATCAAAATACAGTCTCAACAGAGTTCACAAGCAACTTCGACTCACTATGCAAGTCCAATAGTTCAGAGTCAAATAGAAGCCATGGATGGGAATAGATAGTGGGATCAGATGGGCAAAATCAACTTACTAGCTAATAAGTACTATACTACCAGTCTACCACTATCCATTATGTGCTACTAGCAAATATTAGTGCATTAGAAAAGTCCTTCAGATAGTTTAGATTTACACAAGTCATCCATTTCCTTATCAGCCTTCAACTCATCCATCTCTTTCTTCAAAGCCATCTGTTTACGCTCCATCTCCAAAAGAGCTACCTTAGCTGCATCAATTTGTTCACTTATCTTGTCAAAATGCTCCATCAGTTCTTGGTACTTGGAATTTGCAACTATGTCCTTAATCCTCTGCTGCAACCACCCCACATGAAACCCAACAGCTGCTGCATCATCAGTCCATTTCTGCATCTTTTGTATCTCCTCAGCGTCAATGGTGTCGATTGTACGGGCATTAAGTACTTCAACAACTTCAACTACTAGTTGAACAAATACCGCCTTAGCCTCCCAGCTCTTGAGTGTGCTTTCCCTAGTTATATCGCCATATTTTCGAAGTATTTGCTGCAAGATAGGACCATCAGCTACTGATCGAGTCTTTTGGGAGCTTAGTGCTAACTCAAGGGGTATAAGACTCTCAGGAGACATCAGACTTGATCCATTTCGACCAGAAGCCTCATATTGGCGATGAGAGTCAGGCGTCCCATACTCTATAGTCGACTGTGTCTCCACCGCAGGTGCGACTTCAGGATCCAAACATACAGTTTGTTCAGATCCGTGCTCAGAATAAGAGGTCTCTTTTACAACATTTTCAGTCGGCTGTGTCTCCAATGGAGCAGCCTCAGGCTCCAAGCATGCAGAAATTGCAGATTGGTGCTCAGAGTTCGAGGTCCCATTCACAACCTCTGCAATCGTAGTTGTGGCCTCCAACTTCAAGCAGACAGAAGCTTCAGATTGGTGCTTAGAGCCAGAAGTCTCAATCACAATCTCTTCAGATGTTTGTCTCTCTGCCACAGGTTCGACCTCAGGCTTCAAGCATACAGAAACTTCAGATTGGTGTTTAGAGCCTGGGGTCTCAAACACAGCCTCTTCAGTTGATTGTTTCTCCATCAAAGATGCAGCCTCAGGCTTTAGGCATTCAGAAACATCACACTGGCGCTTAGAGTCCGAGGTCTCAGTCACAACCTCTTCCGTCGATTTTTTCTCCACCACAGGCTTCATGCATTCAGAAACTTCATTTTGAGAGTCCAAGTTCTCAGTCAGACTCTTCTCCATCGATTGTTTTTCCACCACAGGTGCGGTCTCAGACTTCGAGCATACATGATGCACTTCAGATGTTAAGGATGTTATCCCCGGTGTAACAATTATTGTTATGGGAGGCGTAGATGAAGATGAAACACCCTGCACATCATCCCCATTGTCACCCACATGACCAGTTGGTTGAGCTTCCACATTCTTGCTCTCATCTGGAACCTCCTCTATAACTTTAACAAAAAATGTCAATTAGAGAAAGTCAATTTGTATATTCAACTCGCAAGATAAATAAATCAACATTTAACGCAACAAAATGCTCATATGAAATCTACACAGCACATCAAGTAACATACAAAATATTGTAAGGTATAAACCGATACAAAAACTGGAGCTTCTCATTTTACTACATAGCTACATGATGCGATTCTATACCTATGCTCTTTTCCCAATATACAATTAAATGGAAACATACAAATAAGCCAAAAAAAAATAAAAATTCCTTAGGCATAACTACTAACTAGTACTTAAAATGAAGATCTTCTCATTACATATCCAACAACAATTCTGTGTCATCACTCACTGAGTCACAGTGTCAGTGAAACAAAACCAATAATAACTTAGACATGACAGGGAGTTCGAATCCCAGTTTGAAATGTCTACAAAAAAAAGCCCTCTCCACTTCAACAAACAACTATACCATGATAATGTTATGGAAAAACAACAGTTTATTATCAACGTGATATAATTTGGGGCCCCTTAATTTGTTGGGCCTATGCTGCTGAACTTACCTCATACATACCTCATAGACTATGCACAATTCATCATAATATAATACTACAAGAATTCACAACCCCCAAAACAATATTCTATAAACACTATGAGGTATGTTATTATATAAACTATGCATAGTAGTTCACAATTCTAATAAACAATGGACACAATAGCTCACAAATCACAAGAAACAAAATTGAAGCCATAAATAACAGAGCTACACAGCTACATTAAACTTCTTCCACTATTAAACTATAATCAAGTAGAGATGTGCATATACGCTAATGCTATAACATCTGCTGTAATTCAATAAATATTACCAAAAGATGATCCCGAGGAAACAAATACTGAATTCGACGAGGGTGCAACAGGCTTTGCGGTTCCTCTTTTCACTGGAACTACCTTCCTCGGACCATTTGTAGAATTTCTAGAACCAAAGGAGGAGCCGGCTTGAAATTCTCCAGTCGAAAACGAACCGGACATAGAGGGTACAGAGCTTGGGTTCGAACCGAATAATCCATTTGATCCAAATGGAGAGGGTGCAGCAGAACCAAATAAGCCAGTAGATCCACCGGGAGTTCCGAATACAGAAGTCGAGGAGATTGGAGTAGAATTGAACAAGCCGGCATTTGATCCAAAGGGAGAATGTGCCGATTCGAAAGGGGAAGCAGGTGTAGAGTTCGGATTATACCCGAATAGAGGTGCAACCGGAGGAGCAGTGGGTGCAACGGGACTGGGTTGGGCGAAATTGAAAGAAGGAGTGGAGGAGGTGGAAGAAGATACGGTGGAGAATAATCCGAATTTCGCCATGGCAGGTTTCACAATTCACAGTGAGTGAGTGAGAAAGAGAAGGGTTTTGATGGGCCAGAGTGGAGAGGAAGCTTGTGGATTTTTGAAATTTTGGGGGGTTTTTTTGGGAGCCAGCTAGTTTACTGTTTATACTTTACACGTAGATTATTCACGTTGGTTCTTTTATGTACATGGTGGTGGAATACTGGAATGTTCCACAACTACTGTTCAAACAGTCAAGGTGTTCCAACGTGCTGTTCCACTGCTCAAGTATAGTAATAATCTGTCTTCATTCGAATCAATCTGCATCAATTATCGTATCAAATATAATTCAAGATAATCGAATCGAATTTGATCAACTTAATGAAGTTTTAGGATGAAAGCAGCAAGACCGTCCCATGTGGAGCGTTTACGGGACTTTTTACTTCCATTTTTTCGATCCAAACAAAAATTTCACCATGTCCCCAGCCTTGGTCCGGACACTTTTTCTTTTTTTTAACGAACTTAATTAAGAGAGGAAGCGTATGCAAATCATAAAAACAGTGCAATGTGCCATCATGGGCGGAATTGGAATTACGCCCCACTATATCCCCTAAGACCACTCCTTGTAGGTGAAGAGGTTTTTTGCCTTTCACGTCACAGGATTGTCCACGACAAAAAACTACCACTTTAGTAGTGTTCGTAGGGTGTTCACGGGGTTTGATCGTGGAAATTTTATTTTATTTTATTTTACATATTTGGATTAAGAGTATTTTCAAATTCAAAACTTTCATATTAAAATTTTTAGAAAAAAGAGTTTTTGAAATTGAATCATAACAAAATTCAGATTTTAGATTTCTGAAATTGGAATATTTAAATCCTGACAATGTTATAATTTTTTCCACTCTTTGGGGAAGATATATAGTTACAATTAAATACCTGATATTGCTTTCATAATCCGGATAATTTGGACCTTATTTCAAGATTCAATTTCACCCTTCATTTAATTTGAATTTTAAGTCACATCCCAATATGAATTTGGACTCATTTTCCTTTATTAAATACCCTTCAGCTCATAACTTTTTATTTCAATGAAACTAATGCTCAACTATATATAGTAAGACCGTCCATGTGGATCCTTCACTGGACTGTTGAACGATAGTGCTCATTGTTGTTCATATTAAAGTTAGTCTAGTGGATATGGATAACTGGATACGTTGTGTCATGAGTTGACTATAGCAATCTGATGTGATCGTGAAATGTGTGATTTAACACACTTTTACATCCTCATTTTTTGTCTAAAATTCAATATTTATATCATATTATGGCTAATTACCATTTTCTTGTATATTTTGTAGGTGATGATTTTGTTTTCGAGGAATTGTACGATTTTCGGTGCCAAAACTAGATATTTATGTCGAATCTGAAAAAATAAGGAAATACGATGATTCAACCATACAAGGAGCTAGAAGAGTCCAATCGAGGCACATGACCTACCATTGCGAAGTTCATTCAAAATGTCAAAACTTTGTAAAAGACCACTTTTCAAGATAACAAAGTTACGAAATCCAAAAATAGCCCGGAAGACGAATCAACAAATATCTGGCGAGATCGGCCTTGTGCGGCCACCAAGGGGCCGCAGTTGCCGTATTGCGGTGGGGACCACAGTCGACCTGCTGGAATACATTTTTGCTGGCCCAAGTCCGTAAAAAGTTTGGCCCTTCTTCCTAAACCTTCCTTCAACACCATGGTCGGTTTTCACAGCTTCTCAGCACTATATAAGAGTGCCTTGGGTCTCATAATTCATACACAATTCACACTGCATACATTGCAACTCTCTTGAGGGAGAAACATTCCCTGGGAAGTGAAACCCTAAACGACGAAGCCTTGGCCGTCAACAAAAAACCCAAATATAAAAATCTAAATCAGCAACCATTAAAGATTACAAGCAAGTTAAGGAGATCGAAGGAAGAGACACGAAGAGTCGACACTCGTTATCTTCTAACGTTTTAGTTGTTTCAAACATGAATTCTATTCAATACTCTATTTATTTACTTTTTACTATGCTAGGCTAAATTAATTATGTAAGGATTAACTGGGATCTTTGATTACACCGTTTATGTGTGATTGAATAGTTTTAGCCTTTTAGGATCAATGTTGGTTATGTGATTGTTGTTCATTCATGTGTTGTTAATGTTAAGATGCATGTTTATTTGTTTTTACCATGGATTCATGAATATTCATTGCACTAGTTTAGGAGAAGTCAACTGTGTCTATAAGTTGATTATATGCCTGAGGTTTATTGTCGAGCTAGCCAAGGTGACAGTTTGAGCTAGACGGTAGTCTAACATTGGGTATCAATACTGATTGCTTCTCGCCTCGGTATATGATATGTAACATGTGTGGCTCTTCAGTCATATCCATCGCTAAGTGTGATTCCTAATATAAACGAGTTTTCAAAGTGAAGGTTAATACTTACATGTTTGCATTATTTGATTACAAGTTAGTTATTTACGTTATATTTGTTGCGCACTTATTTGATTATTATATGGTTTTGATAGTCATTTCAAAACCCCAAACTCATTTGTTTACTTTACTTTTTTATACTCCCTCGGGTTTTTTACAAGGTTTACCATTTGGTTTTGTGCGAATTTTAAGGAAATATAATAAAATAGTAAGTAGATGGTAAAAAGTAAGAGAAAGTATATAAAAAGTAAAAGAGAGAATAGATAAAGTGTGAAAAAGAGTGATTAGAAAATTAATAAGTGAAGATAGTGGGTTCCAAAAAAGAAATGTTAAACATGTAAAAAAAAACCCCAAAATGGAAAATGGTAAACGTTTTTAAAGAACGGAGGGAATTAAATACAATCGTTTATTTCAATTGCCAAATCGATTGTTATTCCCGATAGACCGACCTCTCGAGTCAACATATGCTATACCTCTCGAGTCAAGAATATTGGTTCTCAAACTACTCCAACATCATTTGATGGTTCAACATCACATGGTTCGCCGTTCTCCTGATAAAGGGCCTGATTGGTTCCGAAATGCATTTGGCCTTGGTCAAACTGCACATCTAAGGTTCGAATGTATTTGTGGTGTTTACAGATGCAGTTTGTCCACGAATCGCAATGATTGGTACCAGTTTGAGTCGATGCATTCCTGATGCGTTTGGGACCTCCGAAACTCACATTTCAATTACATTTGCAGATTGGCTTAGGTGCATTTCTGATTTTCCGTATTGAAACCCTAGAAGATGACAAATTAGAGGCAATTTGACGCCAAGACAAATATAGTACACTAATTAATGTGACGAAAGATGTACGTATAGTCGATAATCGTTTTGACATATAATTGACGCATTTTGACACCGACCACTACTTTTAGCATCGTTCTGGATGTGAACATAATGTTCAAAATCTAATTCAGTTATCCAACGTGCTTAATCGTAATTGCTTTGGACATAAAATCTTGGCCATAAAAGACTAAATATCCTCGGTGGTTATATAAGACGAATAGTCCATATAGTTAGACGTTTATTGATTTTATTGGTGGACATTCAATAATCGATGATTGATGTTATTGACACCGGAGACTACTTTATGTATCGTTACGGATATGAGAATATTCGTCCAAAGCAAATGCTCGTTATATATGAGATAGTGATTGATGTTAGTGTATGTATCGTTACGGATATTTTATTTTTATTTATTTTTTAACATGTTTATCATATTATAAGAATGTTTAAATTTTGAAATTAATGAAATTGCATTTATAAATATTTCTTTTAATTAAGAGTATAAAAGTCGTAAAATTTAGAATGATAATATAGTCAAGAGTGATCTCTATGTGTAGAGGACGAAAAAACATGAAAATCGGTATAAATTTTATATTTTTATATTTTATATTTTATGAATTATGACGAAAAGAAAATAACAAACAATTAAAAAAATGCATGACAGGTGGGCCAGCACAGCTGAAAAATGCATTTTGAAATGCAAATCTCAAATACATGAGGACCCCCATGCATTTGAAATGCTACTCCCACAGCATTTCGAAACGCAAGCCCGCAAAAGTGCATGGGCTTTACGAAATGCATTTGGGCCGAAACGCATCACAATGCATCAAACCAATCACCGGATGTATTTCAGTCAACCCTTGAAACGCATCACTTTGCATCGAACCAATCAGGCCCAAAGAATATTGGTACCATAATAGATTCTCAGCAAATACGCTCATCCGAGCACGCGTGAAAAGGTTTTAGGATCAAAATTTGGTTCGGCTACCTTTGTGTCGTAATCATTCACATGCACTGCAACATTCCTTAAGAATTGTTGCTCGCCAAAGGCGTCATCGGGATAATTTGGTTTTGGTTGATTTAGCTTCCGATTTTTCTTTCTCCGAGTATTTGTCTCCTTCCAGATGGATTTTGTAAAGACATTTTTTTTCCTCGTAAGCTTTCCATGACTTAAGACAAACACCGTCATACATATGTGAATTGAGCTCTTCTACAGCCAGGCATGCTTTGCGATGCCTGACGACAGACAATTGATTATGCACCATTAGATTTTTTATCTAACGGTCCATATGAAATCGCCAAAGGCGACTAGGCGATCGCCCTATCATCTGTGATCACTCTTTCGCCTTATGAATATTTAAATTTAAAAAATACAAAAATAAATCAAAATACCAAATTTATCCTCTAAAAGTTTTCAAAAAAAATAATTATATTTTTTATAATTACCAATATTTTTAATTTCTATATTTTTATATTTAATCGAAATAAACATGTCAATTCCTAATTTGACGCCTGTTGTCAGGCAAGGCGAAAGCCTGCCTGACCGTAGAAAAGCCCATGTGAATTTGCTACCTTAAAGTTTCCGACCCTATCTAGGTGGTCCTGAGTACTCTTTTTGTAATATTCCTTTAATCCAATTAAGGTGAAAGTTTTAGTGGAAGAATCAGCCTAGAGTTAGTAGAGAAGAGGAAGACGTTTAAGTTGAGAACTTTCATAGTCAGCAATGGACAGATTACAAAACTTGATCCACTCGTCCATGTTCAAGATATCAACGTACCTATCACCACCTTCCACAACAACATCAAACATCACTAAAGTATAAAACAACCCTATTATATTATTTGTTATATTATCTGGCAACTTGTTACATTCCTCATCATTAGAAGCATGCTTCACACTGATATAGAGAACGACGGACCTTGATGATCACGATTATGGAGTCCCTCACATCTGCCACTATTTTCTCGATCTGGGTGCTTTCTAAGTGTGTCCATAATGAACTGCACTGAGTGAATGCATTCTCTGTTTGTGATCCTACCGTCGTAGCGCGATCTGTGATCCTCTACAAATGATCTAACGGTCCCTGAAATCATCTCCGTCACGACCAATATACCGCATCCAACAAGTCTCTGTTGTCGTCGGTGTTCTCCTTGGTTGATAAAAGGAAGTCAACAATTGGAAGTTGACCGTCATACTCATTCGATACGGTGTTGATATGTCGACATTCTCCTAATGTCTGGAGAATGAGAGAAACCTGCTCCTAGTATACATACACATACACATACTATCATTGTAGTAGATAATGCCATGTTTTTCTACTGTCCCAGTGACAACGGTCTTCAATCTCATATTTATCCACATCGCCACATATTATCTATCTTGTAGTCTATCGTCTTCGCAATGTGTTGATCAAGAACTCTAAAACAAGAAACCCTTTACCACAACATGATGTTGAAACAAGGTCTCGTCGCAGCTCAGATGGAATTCCTGGTCCAGTTTTGTTCCCTCTAACAAGAGGAAGAATCATGTGGGCGTACTCGTCATAATCAGCGACCTGAATTTCGGGCGGCACTGCAGGGAGTAAGAATCATGTGGACGTACTCGTCATAATCAACGACCTGAATTCGGGCGGCAGTGCATCGGAAGACACTACAAGAATTTTGCCATATAGCGACGGACAGGGGCGACAAACCCTATCCGTCGCTATACATAGCGACGAATCAGTCCAAGATAGCGACGGATAGAGCGAAACTCTAAGCCGTCGTTGATTCCGTCGCTAAATAACGACGGATAGGTTCCGTCGCTATTTAGAGACGGATATTTTGCTTACTTAAAAAAAAATACTGATGTAATGACGGATAGATTATACGTCATAAAAAAAGTAATTTAAAAAAGAAAATTAAAAAAATCTAACGACGGATGAAGCTATCCGTCGCTAGATAGCGACGGATAGCCATCCGTTGCTAAAACAGAATTAAAAACGGGAACAGGCTTCTTCTTCCCCATTTCGATTCTGCTTCTGTTTCTGTTCTTTCTCTCTTCTTAATTCACCTCTTTTCAAAGTTCGATCAAAACTCGACCATTCCGGCCAATCTTGGACTCTTTTCGAAGCTCGTTCAACAAGGAACTCGGGTGGCCCTTCAATTACATCTCTATTCGGCTATTTTTCCCGTAATTGAAGGTATTAGTTTAAAACCCTTACTTTTCTAAATTTGGAATTTTTGCTAATTTCGAGCAATTATATGTTTTTAAACTCATCTACTAGCTAGTATAGCTTATATTAAGCAGTGTGTTAAGCTTGAGGTTGTGCAATTGATTGATTTATTGTGAAATTGATTTGTTAGTATCATGTTTGGATGTTTGTAAGTATGTATGGTATTTGATTTGATGTTTTCGTATATGTAGTAGGATTAGTGAGACCTGGTTGAGTTTTTTTAGACCATTTAGATTAGTGATTTTGGTGGTTGTTGTATAATTGGCTCGTATTGACTTAGAAAGAATTACTACTGTTTTAATTTATAATTCGTAATTGTAATGGAATTTTGAAATTCATAAAAAAAAATTAAACGTAAAATGCATGTAATTCATGAAATTTGGAACGTATTATAATTAACAATGCAATTATAATTAAAAATGCCGAGGGTATGTGAGTAGGGTAGATTATGTATATAACTAGCTAGTTGTTGATAATCTATATATATATGATAAAAGTGATGGTCTAGATGAAAGAAGAGCTATGCCACGTATGCAAAAAGCTGATGTGGCAAATTGAAGCTAGAAACAAATGAATTTTAATTCCAATGAAAATGTTCAACTAACTTACTATATTAATTTGAATGAAAAAAAACGTCTAGCAATATTTTTAGGTAGAGTTGTATTAATTTATTTACATATCCATTTTTAGAAAACTATCCAATAATATCTCAACTAACGAACCTCTTTATCCTTTTTTTTTTTTTTTGAGCAATATAAAGGCGTGATATTAAACTAAGGAAACAATACAAGGAGTCGTACGGATGCAGGATATATTCCATCATATTAGCCTGCAGATGAAGCCAAATAAACTCAATAATCCAAACAACATTAATTAATTATATATATATATATATATATATATATATATATATATATATATATATATATATATATATATATATATATATATATAATTGCATCTTTTATTTTCAAAGTCAACTATAAGACTTCAAGCAAGAATGATTGTATAGAAATTTCTTGAATTATTTGGTATTAAAAAAATTATTAAACAATTATATTGAAGGTATATTGAAATAGTTGATGTATTCACACGTATTACTCTAAGAGAAATAGTTTGCATACAAGGAAGGTTGGTGCTATATTAATTCCTAAGATTGCATAATAAAGTATAATCAATTTGTTTGAAATCTACTTTTAATGTGAATATCTAATTGAAGTAAAGGTTTGAACTAATGCTCACTATATACGGAAATATCGCTAAATTGGCTATTTAGCACGACCGCAATACTTGAACAAAATTGAAAGAAAAAAATCACATAGCATTAGAGACAAATCTATAATATAATATAATGCTCAACATATTCTCCGATTTCATGGTTTCTCGGGAAATTCGGAATAATCAGTCAATATTTGTTTCGAAGCTAAAATGTTCCATATCCTTAATTTGAAAGGGTCTTCTTTCTCTTGCTTAAAAATCAGAATGGACAAATTCAATTTTATAGGTTCATAATTTTTTTCATTCTTTCTTCTTATTGCAACGCGGCTGGAGGACTGGAGCATCGTCACGTGATTATTTGAATCTCTGTATATGGCAGATCGATTCGTTTCGCTCATCGACCCAAAAGTTTTATTTCCAGGTAAAATTTCGATATTTGCATTCAAGATTATATCTTTTTCATATGAGTGTAATGATTGAAAATTCAAATCATGTTATTGCGAGAATGATATATGTATGAGTTTATGCACAGATTACTTATGTAGTTGAATTTGTTCCTCACTAAGTCTCATGTCAATTATTACTATATTTAAATGAATTCTGCTTTGAGAAATCTACTGTTTGCATTGCCACTCCAATTATTATTCCATGTCCCTCTTATCATGAGTCCTCGAGATATTCAAGTATTAAGATCCTAATTTCTAATTGCCTTTGGTGTTAGATGTGGCTTCAATTCTAGAATAGTGGCGCTTAGCCGCTTACGGTTTAATCAATCTCTAGCCTGTTTGATTCATTGTAGTCGTGAATCTTACTATTCTTTTTCTTTTAACAACTCTAGGTTATGGATTCATCCATTATATTATGATTCAAACCTAAGCAATTAAACGTTTTCTTTTTCTTGGATTAAATTCCTATCGTTTCATATTAGTCATTATCGTTTCCCTAGCCTTCTCATTTATTAAAGACCGATTAGTGATTCTGAGAATGGTAATGTAATGTGTTTTAAGTATGATGGTGGTTTCAATTCATTTGTTGTTAATTATTAGTTTCGGCCAGGTTAGGCAACATATATGGACATGCAGTCTGCGATTCTAATGGACTTACTATGTCTTCAGAACGGAGAAAGTTCGGGCGAGCAACAACACCTCCTATGGCAACCAAAGTGATGGCATACGATAATGAAGTAATGACAACTATTCCCGAGGATATAAAAATGATACAAATGGTCTTCAGTCTTTTCCGATCTAAGGGTCAAGTCATCATTGCACCTGTTTATAATGTAATGTTCTTCCCTTATGTAGTATAATGAATGTGTTTTGGCATATTTTGCGTGATCTATGTATGTATTAACATTTAAAAAATTAAAACACTATCTAGATATTTAGTGAAGTAATACCTTTGCCTTCTCCTTCTGGAAAAAAAGTGTTTTCATTCAGATTTATAGTAGTTTGCAATTTGATACTGATAAAACTTGGGTTTTTCTGTGCTCCTCTCTTGGTCAGGTGATTGGGATTTGGGCATATTATGACATATGAAGATTTTCCTGAATTTGAAAGAGAGTAAACAAAGAGGATGGATGAAGCAGAGCATGAAGTTTATGGCGTTGGGATCCCCTGCGCGCAAAGGTGATCAGATGAAAGTCAACGTCGATCATCTACCAAATGAAGACGCCACTAAGGAATTTGATGGGATGAAAATGAGATTGAAAGAGGTGGAAGATAAGATTTTTGTATCAGAGATGGGTGCCGTTGAAGATCCTACCAGTGTTGTTGTTGCTCCAGCAAGCCGGGAGGAGGCTGATTCATGATCTATCAATGTAGGCAATGTTTATGATGCATGCACTTTAGAAAAAGTTCAATAATACTTTCAATCTATGAACCGTATGACTATCTTGACTGAAAACTTTAGATAGCCCACATATTTGGCATGTGTTGAATTTCTTGACTAAGCTATTGAAGATGCCCTTCACTTGAATGATTCTGAACTTCATGGTTGTCGATTGAAGATTTGGGCTGAAAGAACCGATGTTCTTCGAATGAAACAATTTTGTGGAAGAAGTTATATGATCCATATACATGGCTTATGGATTCAGGTGGCTCTATCTTGCTACCTGACAACATGTAGTTTAAATATATTAAAAGAAAGTGTTTTATTTGCAACAAAACATCATCAAATGAACTCTTTATATTCAAGAATAATAGGAGACTAAATAAAGGAAATTAAGGTGCTACATGACTATTTATTCTAACCTGGTTGGGAAGAAAGCTAAGTTTTTTAAATTAAATTGATCGGTGCAAAATGCTTACTGTTAATTATCTTGAGCAACTTTCTTCTTTTTACTTCATCCCTCCAAAGTACTTCATACATTAAATTTGACGCGTATTTTAGATAAACTTAAAATCCATCCATCCATGCATATATATATTATGTAAAGCACAAGGGCTAAACCCCACCAGATTAATTCAATCTTACGTGGAATTTTGTGGAATTAATTAGTTGTATTTTAACCAGTATATATTTCATTGTTATTTTTGGTATGTTGTCTACATATATAGTTTTTATTAAATCTCATATAACTTTATCTACAAAAATTCGAAAAATATTTTGAACATATATTTGAATTCGTCATGACAAGACGAATCCATAGACACCAATTTTGAATAGTATTATTTCAAGAAATCATTTTATTCATTAAAATAAAATATAAATTTATTAGATAAGATAAAATGAATTAATGGAAATTTAAAAATAGAGTATTTATTAAATAAATTCAATCTACGTGAAATTTTGTGGAATTAGTTGCATTTTCACTATTAATTAAATCTAATATAAATTTATTCTACAAAACTCCGAAAAATATTGTGAACATATATTTGAATTCACCGTGACAAGACGAATCTATAGACACCAATCTAGATTATTATTAATAATTAAATAAATTATTTTATTCACTAAAATAAAATATATACTATTAAAGAAGATAAAATGAAATAATAGAATTTAAAAAATAGAGCATTTATTAAATATTTAATACTCCACCCATCTATTTAACAAGAAATTAATAGATATTTAGATTTTCAATTATAAATTTTGATTCTACGGTTGAGCAAAGTCCGAATAGGGGGGCGAGAATTTTGTTCCATGATGTTTTGCCAGGTTAAACGTGAGGCTCATGTTTTAGCGCTCAGATTATCAGTTGGGTGTTCTTATATAATATAATTAGAACATGAGCGTGTCATTGTGGCATCTAATTACAAATAATAATAAAAGTATATGAAGGTAAGTGCAATCGTTGTTTC
The DNA here is from genome assembly GCA_026545765.1 of Plantago major. Lineage (NCBI taxonomy): Eukaryota > Viridiplantae > Streptophyta > Magnoliopsida > Lamiales > Plantaginaceae > Plantago > Plantago major. Next base: position 16,913,611 of record CM048840.1, on the reverse strand, counting down.
TGATAACGAATTGTCTTTTTTAGTTGAATTAAGATGTTGGATAGTGCGAATTGATCTGTTCCAATTTGATTAAAGAAGATGGAGAAGAAATATTGGTTATCGTTGTTTTTTTTTTCTTTAATGATGAATTGATTTTGTTGGAGTTCGATTAGGGTTTTGAATTTATTTGGAGATGACATATTGAGATTTTTTTAATGATGAATTGATTCTGTTGGGGTTGATTTAGGGCTTGAAATTTAATTAAAGAAGACAAATTGAGTTTTTTTAATGATTGTTAGGAATATATGTTAGTATTTTGATCATTCATCACATGTTCTTATCTTTGCCAGAAAGGTGATTAAGTACTCTTAGTTCACTTGAATATTGTAAAAGAGGAAATCACTGAGTATGATTAGTCTAGTAAATCTTGTTTTAGGATTATAGGTCTCTGAATGTAATTTTTATTTCCAAGAAGACCATGAAGATCAATCCTAGTAATGGAGCTTTTCTGAAGATTACAAGACCGGAGATTGCACAAGATTTATGAAGACACCAAGGTTTAGTCTCACTCGGAAAGACTATGTCCTTAATCCTTTCTTAAGTGCATTTAGTTACTTTCAAAACATGATTCTGGAACATATGACATCATGAGTATGGAGCATGTAAGCCATCAGAAAGGATAATGTATCCGTTGAAGACTACATGACAAGAAATAGTACATATGCATTAATTGCATCGGCATAAAAGCCGCTCAAGCACAGTCCTCTCTGAGATATGATACAAGGACTTCTGAGTACTCATTTCAAGATAAGTATAAACTGAATTTGAATTGTGTCTAACGGATAACATCCCAACGACTCTCCAATTCATCTATAAATATCACACACTTAGATGCTGAGAAATACGACCAAAGAACGATCTAACTTGCAAACTTACAATCTAGCAAAGTATTCTCTCAAGCACTCTACTACCCTTTCTGAAAGCTTTATGTTGCTTGAAGAATCACTAGTAGTTCTAAGTTGTCCTGAACCTTAACAAGAGATTGTTATTCGTGAAAGAGTTGAACTATCAGATAACCTTTCTGAAGCTCATTCTCCAGAACGGACATCAATTACTTGGGTCAAGAAGAGCGATTGCCATACACCTGAACAAGTGTATTAAGTAGTCTTGTTCTATTAGGCTCTCTGAAACATAAGCGAAAAGTTATACAAGAAGCCTCTCTGACAAACCTTATAACCAACACCATCAAGGCGTGGAGTAGAGGAAGTACTTGATTTGGGAAATCAGGGAATAACTCCAAGGTTATCTGAGTAGAGGAAGTACTTAGCTCTAGGAGCTGGGGAATAACTCAGGGGGAACATTTGGTTGGGAACCATTTGTTTAGGAATCTTAGAATAGGATTATTGTAAGGTGAACTCAATTATCTGTTCTAGTGAATTCTAGGTCTCAGAATGACCGAAGTGGATTAGTTGGAGGATTACGCCACCTCCAGATACCACTATACTTGCTGTGTTATTTACCTTTCTGCATTTATCTTTCAGCAAAGCACACACACATACTTTTTGTTTACGCTTACCTATCTTAAAGTCTTCCGCTCAATTTAAGTATCGAAACCCCCAGTTTCGAGAAACTTTGTTTATCGACAAAAGTTTTAAAAGACTATTCAACCCCCCCCCCCCCCCCCAGTCTTTTACTTTGCCGTTATCTGGACCAACAATGATGAATTGATTTTTTTGGAGTTGCGTTAGGGCTTAGAATTAGAATGAATAAAACATATTGGTTTTTTGTAATTAAAGTTTAATTTACATGCGTATCACAAATCGGTTCAATTTAACTTAAATTAAGTACTCAATTGCACAACTCTAATAGTTGTGCACTTATATATATATATATATATATATATATATATATATATATATATATATATATATATATATATATACCAGCATTTACGTAACATACTACGTGTGTTAAGGGTTTTTATATAAACCAATGAATTTGTGATTGAAAAACAAAGAGAAAATATTGAAAAATAATAAATAAAAGGGAGAAACTTACGCTAATGGGATTCGAACCCTGCACCTTCTACTGAAACAATGACACATATACGTACTAAATTAAATTGAATTAGTAACATCAACGGATGAGATTTAAATTGAATTACAAACTTAGTGAAACTTTTTGAATTATTATACTACTTTGAATATACTGTAATATATAAAGTTGATGGGCTAAATCCACTAGATTCATTCAAATTCCAGCCATCCTACGTGAAATGTTGATATGGTTGAACAGAGTCCGAATAGGGGGACATATTAGTGTTGTTGCTAGGGATCATGAGGGCAATGTTATTGCTTGGTGATTTTTTATTTATTTTTTTATGTTTTATGGTTGCTGAAAATGCGGAAGGTTGGCCAGCCAAATTAAGAACAAATTTTGTTCGAGATTTTGAGTGGCAACATGTAGTAATTGAAAGGGATTGTTCTTTGGTGATTAGATCTCTTAAATCGACAAATTTTAGCTTTGCCCCTTTATTTCACTTTTTAAAGAAATTCATGTATTTGATGGAGAATTAAGCTTTGCCAAGTTAAACGTGAGGGTAACGTTTTAGCACATATATTATCGGTGTTCTTATGATGATGTTGGTTTGATATATTTGTATTATCCACACCAAGATCGTTTTAGCATATATTGTTATAGTGGTATATATGTTACTAGACACGCTTTTTTCAGTTCCAGGATATAAAAGAGATACACATGAGCTAATTGGTGGTGTGTTGATCTTTACATATCTATCAACAACATTTTACACGTGAAGACTTTCAAGTTCCTTTTCTTTATGTATAAGATTTGATCGGTAGGATGAGGTATAAGGGTTCTCTTCTCTACAGTCTCTGCCGGGAAGGACTGGTTCTATCCAACCCGAATTCAACCATGTGCGAAATAATGATGTTCAGGTCCGGTCTAGCATATACTTGAACCCGTTCCACACCTTTGTTACAAGACCCGAGCGCAACATTTTATTATTAAGTTAGTGAAAAGTACATTTTTCTCCTGCCGCGGGGGGGGGGGGGGGGGGGGGTGGTTGGGTGGTTGACAACCGTACCATGTGATATTATGTTCGTAGAATAATAATTTTTGTGTCTTTGGTGGGGTGACGCATACCACCGCGGGGTTACTGGGAACCGGTGGGTTGGAAAAAAACAACCGTAATATGTGAAATTAAGTTTTTATAATATATTTTGTGTGTGTTGTGGGGTGACCACATACCACCGCGAGGTTGTTTGGAACAACTCTATTGATTGTGTATACTTTTGTATTTTATTTTGGTTTCGTTTGAAGGATAATTTTAAAAAAAAACATGTTTTTTTTAATAAGCTAATTATGTTACATGGGCTCACCCGTGATCGAACCTCTTGCATGTAAAAGTTTTAAAAAAAACATGTGTCTGTTACTACTAATTAACAGGTCGGGTACGGTATGACCCTATTTTTACATTTTCTATAGTTAACATAAATAAACACTCAATGATATAATATTGAATGAAGAAGGACTACCGACAGACACCATGATCAACGTTATTCACATAAATTTAACTACCTTATTTTCTCGATTAATTTATTTTAACACCCCCTTTCTATTTATTATTAAAAGTCAACTATATCGTGGCATCGCCACGGGTTAGTACTAGTACCAAGTATTTGTGATTTACTATGAGTCAAATGTATATATTTTTACATGTAGTTGTATACTAACACATTTTTCTTGTATCTGTTGCATGTTTTTGCAGATGCCGTGACAAAGGAAACCCACCTACCGTCCTCCCCCATGCAGCCAGCCGGAGGGTAGTCGAGGAGGAGGGTCAGAGTCAGAGGAGCAGGAGGGTCAGAGTAGTCAGAGCAGCCGGTCTGCGGTTCCTGAGACCCCACCGAGTTCGAGCAAGGGCTCGACATCGGTCTGGGGTAACTTACCAGATGACGGTTGTCCCTTCACCGAAGGAATTGTGGTCGACGCTAAGTGGGATGTGAAGCTTGTGTTGTTCCCGAACGGTAGATCAAAGTAAGTATTATGCATTCCTTTATATAGAACATAACTTAAGATAATTTATGATATCATTGTTGTACTATACTAATTAATATTCGTTTCTTGTATCTTATACATTGATAACAGGTTATGGCCTTCAGAGGCTAGCACTAAACTCGATGATATCTTATGGGGTAAGAGGGAGATGCTGGGGGAGGGGGGCGAAAAGTGGTCGCACATCTCGGACCGGATGAAGGCCGAGTACTTTAATGAGTTGCAGGTAAGTTTAAATCTGACATTCCTTTATTAGTTGTTATAATCGTTTTTAATATGAGTGGTATGTTAGCCACTGAACTTGTGTGATATGTTAGTCACCACTGGGTTAGTAAATTTTAGGACAGTGTGAGTGGTATGTTAGCCACTATATGTGAGTGGTATGTTAGCCGCTGAACTTGGGTGATATGTTACTCACCATTGAATATGTTCTGTTGTGTTATCTTATTAAATTGATGTCTCTGTTTACGTTATGTAATTTGGATGCTGCGTGGAATTGGGAATGTAGAAAATGTACTTCATTCCCAACAAGTTGCTCCCCTAGATATGGCCTCGTTTCGAGACGCTGGGGTCAGACCTGTATAAGAAAATGGTTAACGGAGCTAAAAAGTTATACCTCAGAGGCCTTAAGCCTGGATGGTGTGTACCGGAGGAGTGGGCGCTTTGGCAGGCCTACTTGCAGTGTGCTGATGTCAAGCAGATTGCGGACCAGAACAGAGAGAACCGGCTGACTGGGCCGTCTGATGGTACCGGGGTGGCCAGGCATCACTATGGGCCACGAGCTGTTGTTACGGTTCGAAAAGTACGGTTAAAGTTGTCGTTAAAAGAACAAATTATCTTAAGTTAATTATATATAATTAGTCGTATATGTAATTTAAATAAATAAATAAATAAGGTCGACTTACTCGAACCATCGTGGGAGAGAATATCTATGAAGAATTAAAGTAATCTTGGGACGAGGGTATATTATCCTTTCGATACAACACGTCTTACATCACGTTGGGTAATGCTTTAACGCCATAACTAACTACTATTCCCGACTAACGAAAATTAAATAAACAATAAACCGAAGGGGAAGGCAATCTCAGTTGAACCAAAATTTTAAAGCAACACTCACATCAAACATTAGGAAACCTAAATAGTCAAATTGACTTAGTTTTAACCCCAACAAGGCATAATAAACTAAACAAGAACAACCTTAAATTGGAGTGAGTACTATGTAAATAAATTGTATCTCCCTACTAAACTAGTGTATACACAGAAGAATACCACATTAGTTATACTTCATCCTACACTATAAGTAGTCATCTTCTTCCTCATTCACTCTCTCTTTCTTCAACCTCCATTAACAAACCTCCGTAGCCAAACCCCTTCAAGCTTCACATCTCTATCAATTCTTCACCATTTCTCACATGCAATTACATATTCCTTATCCTCTCAACTTAAGAAAGCTAATGACACATCTCAATTCATGATCAAGCTCCAACAAAGAAGAAGTTAGAAGGTAATAAAATCATACCCATTTCTTTCCCTTGTTCTTCTCTATTTCATCCTTTTCATTCTTTTCACTCTCTAACACATCTAAGTCCATTCAACACTTGCTAGGAATTCATTTTGTCAATCCAATTTCGAATGGGAGAATTGATTGATCCAAAACTCTATGAAGAAAAGTGATAAGGTGGGTTAAAATTGTTCTACTAAAACTAGTTTTCAATCTTGGTACATGCATGTTTTCTTGATAAAATCTTGATGACTTTCCCTTTAAAACTAAAGTAAATGAGTAATATGGCCTCACAATCAATTGGATAAGTCATTTAATGAATTGCATGTTGATTTTGAAGTAGTAGAAACTCAATTCTTGATAATTCCCAATTCCCGTAAGCAATCTGCCATGTTTTTGTAAAATGCAAAATAAATACTTTCCTTCGTTTGTTGATGTTGAGAATTTAACTGGACATGTATAACATTATGTTTCATCTCTGATATTTCGAATCAGGTTAAAATGGGTTTTAATAAATTAACTAAAATTCGCGAATGATTCAACATTTACAATGTTGACAGAACAAAGCACTGTTAGTAAAACCCCAATACTGCTTCTTCAAAATGATCAAATTGTCGTTAATATCTGATAAATAAAAGATCCATGAGATGTTGAGATTTTCCAGTAATAATTATGATATTTGGAATTGTATAAAATATTTTGTGAATATTGTTCCATCATTGCTCACTGCATGAGCAGTCTAGGTAGAAAATTCTTAATTAGGTGATAGTAGATAAAGGTGTTTGAGACTCAAAAGTATGTTTTGAATAGAAACACAGTGGGCTAGCATAAAAAAATTAGAAACACGAGAATTGAGAACGTTTGACCACTGAAATGTATTTTGCAACGAAGGATTAGCAAACTGTCAGAATCAGGATTTTATAAACCGAACTTAAATTCGGAGTTCATCATACGAATAACTTCAAGGACATAACTAAATATTTATAGCTAGCTGACTTAAGATCGGTAAATAAATCATTTTGGAAGCGTTTTGACCCTAGGGTTAACCTTCCTCAAATGAAAAATGAAATTATAGCAATTTGGATTGTCACACCTCTATGAAAATATTTCCACTAAATTTAACTGTTGTCAATAAAAGGGAAGTGTTACGAATAAAACAATGATTATAATAATAACCGAGGGTGGCAACCTCGTTAAAAAGAGTACAAACGAGGGTGGCAACCTCGCGTAAAAAGAGAACCAAACGAGGGTGGCAACCTCGCGTAAAAAGAGATCCAAACGAGGGTGGCAACCTTGAGTAAAAAGAGATCCAAACGAGGGTGGCAGCCTCGAGTAAAAAGAGTCCATGTTGAACTTTAGGACGGTTGTAAATGCCATGCGAAACGAAGTGCTACATCGCGATATCGCAGTGGGAGCCACCTTTCGAGTTCGTATGGGCCACCTCTAGAGGACCGTTCCTACATAATTAAGACACCATTGGACAGTTGTAAGTGCCATGCGGAACGAAATGCTACATCGCTATATCGCGGTGGGAGCCACCTCTCGAGTCCGTAGGGGCCACCTCTAGAGGACTGATCCATTCCAAACCGGGCAGTTGTAAGTGCCATGCGGAACGAAGTGCTACATCGCATATCGCGGTGGGAGCCACCCCTCGAGTTCGTAGGGGCCACCTCTAGAGGACTGACCCACAACGCATGTAATGATTTAATGAATGTTTGAGTTGTGAAGCCGGTTAGCTTAATATTAAAGGAAGTAATGGAGCATGGTGTACTAGAAACACTGAAGTTAAGGTTAATGTTGTGTGAACAGAAGGAAGAAAAAAGGGTGTGGTGGTGTGTGTGATGTGTGGTAGAATGAAGTTAGAATTGATCTACTTTCTCAGAAAGAACAAGATTTACGATTCATTAGGGGAAAGGATGTTTTGATCTAGTATATATATATATACAGTAGTAGATAAATCGATGAGAAGAGAGATAGAAAGATTTCTTGAACGAAGAACGAACACAGGTGAGGAACATGCGGTGGTGTGGTGTGGTGTGTGATAGTAGTGATCCGATTCTTTGGATTCTCTTCTTACTGGCAAAAGAAGATTAAAGATTTAGAAAGGGGGAGGGAATTGAATTCTTCTCTATATATATACACTGTAGTAGTATAGATAAATCGAGAGAGAGACAGAGAAAGATTTCTTGAGCGGGTGGTGTGGTGTGGTGAACAGAATGTGAAGAGTGAGCGAGAGAGAGGAGCGCGTGGTGGTGGTGGTGTGTGAGAGGAGTTAGAAGAAGATTCTCTCTCTCTTTCTCTTACAGGCGCAAGATTTTTTTTTTTATAGGGGAAGAATGTATGTTGATTGATTTCTATATATATATTATGTAGTAGGTACTAGATATGGAGAGACATAGAGAAAGATTTCTTGAGAGAAACACGGTGAGGAATAAGAAAACAGAGGAGCGTATAGCTTGAAACTCGGGAGGTTTTGTCGATTCCTTGTAAACTGCGTTTTGGTTCTTGGTTAATAGAAATCTTGGTTATCCCGTGGACGTAGACAATTGTCGAACCACGTTAAATCTTGTGTTTATTTTCTTGCGTTTGTTTGTTGGTTGGTTTGGAGTTTATTGGATTGAATTGGGTTGATTTGATTAACAATTGGCGCCGTCTGTGGGAAGAGAATCTACTGGTATCTATTCATCAATGGCATCTCCAAAGTTCGACCTCAAACCGTTGGAAGGAAAGACAGACTTTGGTCTGTGGAAGAGAAGGATGATCGCTCTGTTAATGCAGCAGGGTGTTGTCGACGCACTGACTAAGAAGTTCGATACAACTTTGTCTGATGCTGATAAAAAGGCAATCAAGTTCAAGGCTTACAGTTCTTTGATATTAGCTCTGGGAGATAATGCTCTCATTGAAATCGGTGATCTTTCATCGGCAAAGGAGATATGGGAGAAGCTAGAAGAATTTTATAATGACAAGTCAGATGCAAATAAAATTTATGCAAAACAGAGGCTGTTTGCATTCAAGATGGATCAATCATGAGTCTGTTGGATTTGTTCAAGAAGATGGTTGCACACCATGACAATCTGGAAACTGATGAGAAGAACAGGATGAGGAGCCAAGACAAGGCAATTATCTTGTTGAATTCACTCCCTAGGTCTCTTGTTCCATTCAAAGATGTTTTGGTGTATGGGAGGATAGATGCATTGACAATGGAGGCTATTGAATCTGCATTAAGATCAAGGGAGCTGGACCAGGATGGTGTTCCACCAACACTCAGTACTGGTGAAAGCCTTATGGTTAAACAATATCACAAGTTTCCACCTAAGAAGAAGCAATATCCAGATCAAAGGAAAGCTCAGTACAACAAGGATGGCCCTGAAACAAGGAAGTGTTATTATTGCAAGAAGCAAGGACACTTGAAGAAGGATTGTATGAGTCTAAAGGCGCAGAAAGGCAAGGGTGTGGTGACAACACCGAATACTAATTATGGCACAGACATTACAAACAAACCAGAGGCTTATCATACTGCGGAAGCTCTTGTTACTGAGGTACTTTCAGTCACTCAAACTAGTCAATCAACTGAATGGGTTATGGATTCAGGCTGTTCGTTTCATATGACACCTATTAGAGAATGGTTTTCAACTTTTGAGCATAGAAACTGTGGATCAGTTGTTCTTGGTGATGATAGACCATGCATGATAAAGGGTATGGGAACAGTGAGAATTGAGATGTTTGATGGAGTGATAAGGGATTTGCTTAATGTGAGATATGTACCACACTTAAAGAGAAACTTGATATCTTTAGGATTGATGGATACTAAGGGGTACAAGTATTCAGGTGAGAATGGTGTCCTTCAGGTCAAGAAGGGTGATAAGGTGGTTATGCAGGCTCTTAAAAGGAGAGAATTGTATTATCTACAAGGTGAAATCAGAATCGGTGAAGTTTCCGATGTACGATGATTCGGGAACACCCGACAGTGTTCTGACAACACCGTTCTATGGCATAGAAGACTAGCACATGTTGGAGAGAAAGGTCTTATGGATTTATCTAAGAAGGGACTCTTAGGTGGAGACAAGATATATAAGATGGAACTTTGTGAGCTTTGTGTGTTGGGGAAGTCCAAGAAGAACAGTTATGGTGTTGGGAAACACACCACACAGGACATACTTGAGTATGTGCATTTAGATTTATGGGGACCGGCAAGAACCACCACTAGGAATGGAGGTAGATATTTTTTGTCCATCATTGATGATCTGTCAAGGAAAGTGTGGGTGTTTGTATTGAAGTCCAAGGATGAGACTTTCATGAAATTCAAGGAATGGCTTGTGGAGATGGAGAATCAAACTAACAAGAAGCTCAAAGTGATCAGAACTGATAATGGGCTGGAATTCTTGTCTAATGAATTCAATACCTTCTGTGTTGGGAAGGGCATCTTGAGACACAAATCAGTTCCTGGAAATCCACAGCAGAATGGAGTAGTTGAAAGGATGAATAGAACAATCCTAGAAAGAGTGAGGTGCATGCTTCTTGGATCAGGTTTGTCAAAAAGCTTTTGGGGAGAGGTCGTGACTACTGAAGACATCTTATTAACCTATGTCCATCATCAGCTATTGATTTCAAGACACCTGAAGAAGTTTGGAAAGGTACTCATTCAGACTACTCATATCTCAAAGTATTTGGATGCTTAGCTTATGCTCATGTTAAGCAAGATAAGTTGGAGGCTAGAGCAGTAAAGTGCTTGTTTGTTGGTTATCCAAAGGGAGTTAAGAGATATAAACTCTGGTGCTTAGAACCAGGGGTAAATAGATGCATCATCAGCAGGGATGTGACTTTCCATGAAGATGTGATGCCATTATTAAGGAATACTGACAGTGTTGAGAGAACACTCGGTGGAGTGGAACTGTCGAAGATGGTGTGTCAGGAACACTGAATATGGAGCAGACAGACACTGGTGTGGTGATAACACCAGTTTTCGCAGACCATGGTGTTCTGACAACACCGCATGCTGAATCTCAGGAAAAGACATACATGATCAGGTGGAGCCTGAATTGAATAATCAGGTGGAGAGGCATGTGATTAGAAGAAGGACAGGGATAGAGCTCAATAATCCAGATGATGTTGTGGATTATCAACTCATCAGAGACAGAGAACCAAGAGTTAGAACCTCTACTGCAGATCCAGATATGGTGTATTTTGCACTGAATATTGCCGAGGATATTGATTGTTATGAGCCTGAGAACTATCAAAGAACTATAAGTTGCTCAGAGAAGAATAGTTGGTGCATTGCTATACAGCAAGAACTCTTGTCACTTGAAAAGAATCATACATGGGATATTGTAGCTATACCTAAAGGAAAGAAGCTTGTCAGTTGTAAGTGGATCTTTAAGAAGAAACTTGGAGCTGATGGTGAGCAAAAGGTGAAATACAAAGCCAGACTAGTTGCTAGAGGTTTCACTCAAAGAGAGGGTATTGACTACAATGAGATCTTTTCTCCAGTGGTGAAGCATAGCTCAATCAGGATCTTGATTGCTATGGTAGCTCAATTTAAGCTACACTTACATCAAATGGATGTTACTACTGCATTCTTGCATGGGAAGCTGGATGAAGAGATTTACATGAGGATACCTGAGGGTATTGAGGTAGATGACAAGGAGCACAAGGCTTGTTTATTGTTGAGATCACTATATGGTCTTAAACAGAGTCCAAGGCAATGGTATAGAAGATTTGACAAGTTTATGTTGAGTCACAAGTTCAGGCGGTGTGACTACGACACCTGTGTTTACTTCTATGGAGAAAATGTCGAAGACATGATATATTTGCTCATTTATGTGGATGACATGCTTATAGCAAGCAAGCATATGAAAGGAATCACTCATGTGAAGAATCTCTTGAAGTCAGAATTTGAGATGAAAGACTTGGGAATAGCTAAGAGGATACTGGGCATTGATATTATTCATGGAGGTGATGGAAAGATCATTATGAATCAAAGTGCTTACTTGGAGAAGGTGTTAAGGAGATTTAACATGCACAAGTCCAAGCATGCTGCAACACCTCTGGGGTCTCAGTTCAAGTTATCTAAGAAGTCTTGTCCTAATACTGATGAAGAGAAGAGGTGTATGGAGAACACACCGTATGCTAATGCTATAGGGTCGATTATGTATTCCATGGTATGTTGCAGGCCGGATTTGGCTCATGCAATGAGCTCAGTAAGCAGGTATATGGATAATCCTGGCAAGGATCATTGGGAGGCAGTTAAGTGGCTGCTCAGGTATATCAGTGGTTCGATTAGACTGGGATTGGTGTTTGAGCAACACCAGGCGAGGAATGATGCACTGATTGGGTATGTCGACTCGGATTATGCTGCAAACTTGGATACTAGGAAGTCTTTAACTGGATATGTATTCACATTATTTGGGACAGCAGTGAGTTGGAAGTCTACTCATCAACCTGTGGTTGCATTATCAACTACAGAGGCAGAATTTATGGCCATGACGGAAGCTGTGAAAGAAGCTATTTGGCTCAAGGGAATTCTGGGGCAGTTCGGTGTGTTGCAAACACCGGTGACTATATTTTGTGATAGTCAAAGTGCAATTCATTTGTCAAAACATCAAGCTTACTATGACAGGTCCAAACACATTGATATAAAGTTTCACTTTGTCAGAGATGAAGTTGAGAAGGGTACTATCAAGATTGAGAAGATCAGTACAGATGTTAATCCGGCGGATGGATTTACTAAGTCAATTTCTGTGATGAAGTTTTGATCGTGTCTAAGTTCTATCAAGTTGATGGAAGGAAGGGTTGTGTCCTAACTCTAGGGACGTGAATGGTGTGGTATACTGTGGTTACATTAATATGAAGCTAAGGTGGAGAATTGTGAAGCCGGTTAGCTTAATATTAAAGGAAGTAATGGAGCATGGTGGACTGGAAACACTGAAGTTAAGGTTAATGCTGTGTGAACAGTGCAGTGTGGTGTGAACACAGGGACAGTGTGAACACAGGAACAGTGTGAACGCAGGAACAATGCAGTGTGGTGTGAACACAGGGATAGTTAGAATCCGATTCTAACTGGGATTCTCTTACTTGGCAGCAAAGATTTCGTTTCTGATTAGGAAAGGGAATGTATGTTGATTTATCTAGTATATATACACAGTAGGTACTAGATAAATCGATGAGAGACATAGAGAAATATTTCCTGAGAGAAACACGGTGAGGAATAAGAAAACAGAGGAGCGTATAGCTTGAAACTCGGGAGGTTTTGTCGATTCCTTGTAAACTGCATTTTGATTCTTGGTTAATAGAAATCTTGGTTATCCCGTGGACGTAGACAATTGTCGAACCACGTTAAATCTTGTGTTTATTTTCTTGCGTTTGTTTGTTGGTTGGTTTGGAGTTTTTTGGATTGAATTGGGTTGATTTGATTAACATGAGTTAATAAGATCCCACCAAGGGGAAACTAAATCGAGATGAAAGAGATTCTTTCATACGATAAAAACCTAAAGTCGCTAAGTGGCATGCAGAACAAAGTGCTACGCCGACAATGCGGTGGGAGAGCCACCTCTTGAGTCTGTAGGGGCCACCTCTAGAGGACTGATGGTTATTGAAATAGTCGCTAAATGCCATGCGGAACAAAGTGCTACGCCACACAATTTGGTGGGAGCCACCTCTTGAGTCCGTAGGGGCCACCTCTAGAGGACTGATTCCGTCGATAATCAATAATCGAATTATTTGCAAAGACAACAATTTGGATAACCAATAACTTCTATAAATTCTGAAATTCTGGAATTTAAATTCGAATTTTGCATTGATAAGCGTGATACAAAATATATATAATAATAATAAGTTTCACCAACCTCGTGGTTTACAGGTAATATTGTATCAATTAACATTCCCTTTAAACCGACAACTTCTTTAAATATCATACTTTTAAAAAATAAATGAAAATATATTTTCTTAAAATAAAACCCCACCCCGTTACCCACTGGGCTCGTTTAGCTCACCCCATTTTTTTTCTAGAAAAATATTTCAGATCAATCGGGTTGTGGTGGAATTTGCGATGTACCATCGAAAGAGGATCAATGAATGCAAGAAGAAGCCTTCCGCTGATGAATCAAGAAGACTACCTTATCGCGATTATTGGAACAATTGTAATTAAATGTTTTTAGAAGTTGCACCTTGTTAGACTTTGAGATTTTGTTATACATCAACTTCTCGAAAATTTTGTAATTGATATTACAAATAATGTATATTATTTGTGGCATCGTCATTTATATGCATCGTATCACCTCTCGGATATCTGGGGTGTTACATCGCTAAATCCGTCGTTATTTAGCGACGGATAGTTTATCCATCGTTAGGATCATTGTGACGAAGAAAATGACGACGGCATTTTTATCCGTCGCTAAGACTTAGCGACGGATCGGTGCTTGTTTAGCGACGGAACTATTCGTCGCTAAGCAGCCAGTTTTTTTTGTAGTGAGATGGAATAAGTTCACCATCTCTTCAATTTCAGTAGGGACTCTTTTTCGGCTCTGCATCCATCAATTTTTCGGCAAGAAGAAAGTGCAATGATTGTGACTGTTCGTTTGGGAGGAGAGGGTGAATAGATTGGGAGATAATGGTGAATAGTTTTAATTTAGAAATATACACATGTCGATATAATGAAACATATATATGTGAACTATTATGTATATTTAGTATTTCTTGATTGTGAAATAATGGATATGGGTATTTAAATATCATCCATTCATCTCACTCGCCCATTAAGTTTCAATTGGTGCGTAAGTTTCAATTGAACCATGTCCTGCGTTTAACATTGCCTTTTTTAAATACTCCATGTATCACGATCCCAACTTCTCTTGACCTTTTTTTGAATAGTTTGAAGAACTATTTGTCATCTGCAAAAATAAATTCATCTGACAACGAACAATTTGAATTTGTCATTATTAAATTCATTAATTTCATAAAATAAAAGTTATTCAATTTTTTTTTTAAACATACCCATTAATCATTTGGGAAAAAAAAAAAAAACTACTCCAACAAATGAATGGGATACGGATGGAGAACTATTATTATACTAATAAATATAGTTTATCCACTTTCATAAACATATATATAATTAAAACTATGAAATATATTTAAACAACAATATTATATTATATAGTAATAAGTTCCAGTTTGGTTTGATAATTTTTAAAAAACGTAAACAACTCTTGACCTCGCGTTTGTTTTGCTCTCACCGCTCAAACGAAACGGCGCAGTCCAAGAATTCCAACACTTCCGGCACTACTTTATTTGGCACCCCAAATTCCCTCCAGCGGTTTCTGATTTGCAGACCAATCTTCTCCTTCCTCACCACGCTCCTCTCACTCTATTTGTCGGCCCGTTTGCCTGCTTCAACATTCTGTACAGTTGTGCAATTTCCGGCACTGACTGCTACTGTATTTTCTTTTTCTTTCATGATCGTGCTTTGTTGTTTAGATTTGTGTACCGTCTGATTGATCACTGAATTACCATCGTTAGTCCTAAATGATTATACATGAATTATGTTAGTAACAGTAATAGAACTGAGAGAGAAGAGAAAGAAGAATTCACAACCTAAAGGTTCAATTATTTGAACTCTGCTAGATAGCTAAATTATTGATCTCGAAAGAAAGTTGCTAGAATATTTATTCTATTAGCATTGTTCCTTTAAATGGTTATGCATGTATAGTGAATTCACAGCCTGAATGTTTAACTAGACTTATTGTGTGATGCCAACAATAAGACATGGTGAGGATAATCCTTTACTAGAGAAGAATAGATTTATGGCAAGGAATTATGCTCCGAAGCACAGCCAAATACTTACAGTATATACTTAAAAAGAAACACACTTTCGGTCAATGCTTTTAGTTAAAAAAATCTATATGATCTAAGCTTATGTTGCATATTCTCGCATCGACATGTTAATTAGTAGTCAGTATTTATCAATTAATGTCACTACATTTTGATAACGGACCATACAGGAGTAAGAACTTTCTCTTTGTCCTCTCAGATGATAAAGATTCTATTGCTGAATTTTCACAGATACAGGAGGTTTCGTCCACATGTGAGAGCATCTTCCAAGCTGTTGAGCTTAATTGGCTTCTACCTTACCGAAGAATGAAGGTCTGTCTGTTCTACTGTCTCCAATTCAAATATGGTACTGGAATTTCTTTCTGTTTAAAAACGCGCTAAAGAGAAAGCAACCAAAGAAAGATGATATATACTAAAGTAAATTGTTTAGCGTGGTATTTCCTAATAAACAGCTTAAACCATAGTCCGGCATGGGATTGTCTGTGTTTCAATTTCAGTCCATGTTCAGAAATTCGGGGGTAGCACACCACGGGATAATGACAAATTCTAGATTCTATCGGGTTCAGTAGAGATCAGTTAACCATATTGTTTTTAATATTCATACCTGAACAAATTCTGTCAATTAATAATAAAGTTGTCACTGTTAGCAAGAGGTTATTAGCCATGTGTGATGTGTTCTCTTTAATTTATTCTTGCCCCTTAGAATAAATACCTGAAGAAATTGGCTCAGTGTTTGCTGAGCCTCCATTCCATCTTGGACTTAAGAAAAACAACTGAGGCTATCATCTATGAACAGTGACTTAAAACTGTTAAAACAATGTCGGCGATCAAGCTTTAGTTTGATTATCTGAGCTAACTTTCGTGGTATGCTGCTCCCAGGCAAAACTTTTGGATATATATGGTACTTTTTATTACACTTTTTCCTTGATATTAGTATTATTTACGTTGGAATGAAGATACAGGATACGTGCCTTGATCATCACTCCAGGTTCAGCCGGTTCTGATGCTAATTGGCTTGGTTATAACTGGAGTTGAAAGTAATTGAACTTTTTCTATTTTGCTGGAACAAGTCGACTAAGAAGGGAGTCACTTCCATGGCATGTACTTCTTCGCATCTTTATCTACATCTAAGCTCTTGGAAGTGCTGGATTAAGATTCATGTAAAAGCTATATTGCAACGAATGCTCTGGCATTGACAAATGCAAAAATAAGCCTTCTCGGTGAATTTACTTGGATGTGATTTTGTTCTAGCTGCTTGCTACTGAAATTATTCTTTCAAGCTCCTTGTTCACAAATCATGCTTTTCAGTGACTCAACAACATGATTACGTTTCAAACGTTTTTATATATGTGCAGCTGCTTGTACTTTTAGAAGTCGTAAAAAATGAAGATAGCATGTCTGAAGAGATTGCAATTTTTTTATGAAGTCAACATGTAGGAGAAGAGATTGATTGATTGGTGTTAACAAAGAATATCTTGGCTCAAAATGTATGGTAAGAGATTGTTATGACAATGTTTTGTAGAACGTGAGGGTGGAGATGTTGAAGGTGGGATTCGATCCCTGAACCTTGAGGTTCATATGCATGAAAGAATTCCATCTCATCTACAAGCTCGAACTTATAGAGAGGTGTGGAATCTAATCATTTATATTAATACTCCAATACTCCCCCGCACTCGTGACCGTTTTCAACGGTGGAAATTTAATATGGGGCGGAAATTGTCTCCGTAGAGATTCGAACCCAGGTTGGGCGTGAGCCAGAGGCTCTGATACCATGATAGAACTCCATCTCATCTAAAAGCTCGAACTTATAAAGAAGTGTGAAACTAATCCACTTATATTAATTTATCTAATAGAAGTAATAGGCTAGCCACTGAGTTTGTCACAGAGGCCGAAGGCTTTGTAATGCCTTTGCCCCTTGGTCATTGCTACTATTATTTTTTTGCTGCTATTCATATGTCTGGCCATTTTTTGCTCTATCTAGATGCTAACTTGAAGCTTTTTTTATACTCTTTGTATTTTGGATCGAGTATAAATAAAATTCAACAAATAAAAAAAAAAATCTATAGCTCTTGATTCATAAAAATGTTATAGACTCCTAATTAAAGTCTTTTCCATCATGTTCAATTACTATTGATCATGCCTTGACATAAACTTAAAAATTATGTATCTGGGAAAACAATCTGATCTTCGTATTTATATTTGTGAATCCAAAACTCTAGTTAACTTATAGTATATGTTTCCTCCTGCAACTGAAAGTATGCAAATTAATTCATTTACCGGAATTTACTTATTGTTACCACATATGGTTCTGCATCGGGCGTATATGGTCCTGCTAGCATTGGGTGTTTAATGAGCTACAGCAATGTCAATTTTGTTAGGGTGGTACAGTGTTTTTTGGCACAACTAGACTAGTAATAAATATGCGGAGATCATGGTTATTAAAATGGCTATTAACTTAGTATTGCAATTAAACTTGGATGATGTTCCAAACTGACTATGTGTTGGCCTTGGACTGTATTTTCGGGGACAAAGCACCAATGTTGCAACACAAAGGACATCTTACTGGAGATGAACTAATAGCTTAACAAGTTTTTTTTTTGAAATACTACTACATTATATTAAACTAGACAAAAGAGTTACAACGGTTTTGGTCCTGTTTAGGAACTAAACGAGGACTAAAGGTTTTCCGATCATTGTTTAAGTACATATTTAACCAAGTTAGACTTATGTCCCAAATTAACATACTAGGTCTAAAAGGAAGTTCAACATTCAAAAGATGATCTTTGTTTCCACGTCCAACTTTCGACAAAAGATCCACTATGCTATATATTGCATTCACGGTAGACAAAAGAGATTCGAGCATTCTTCACTTGTTGTAGGCCCTTCCTAATGTTCTTCACGAGATGTCGATGCTGCCATGAAGGATCCTTCTTCCTACAAACACAATTGTAGACATAGGACGAATCAGTTTGAAAATCAACAAAACTTAAATCTAGGCTAATAGCAAAGTTAACCGCATGATAAAGAGCTTTGAGTTCAGCTACATTATTATCCGTAATTCCAATATAGCTAGTAGCAGCTCTGACAAACTCAGCCTTATTGTTTCTTATTACTATTCCCACCCCAGCATGTCCAGGATGTCCTAAAGCAGAACCATCCACATTAATGGTATAATTAAACTTTTCATCCATGGACCATTTACACCAAATGATCTTCTTTTCCAGTTTGCAAACTGGAAAAGCAATCTGCAAGTCCTTCCTGAAGCTATTCAACTGATGTCTCATAGATATATTATCAACACTTTCATTTTTAAAAATAAAAGCATTTCTTCTCTGCCAAATGATCCAAGCCACCAGAACAAGATTAATTTGCCCAGGAGAGTTCATATTAAGTCTAAACAAAGCATCATTTAGCCCACCAAAACAGTTGTTCCAAGAAGCAGGTTTACAAATCATTCTTAGATCATCAAAAACTCTGCATCTTTGAAATAAATGATCAAAATTTTCAGCTTCCATATTACAGAGCCTACAAACTGAACTACCGATTATGCCATGCTTAAATAATCTATCAGCAGTAGGCAGTTTACAATGAGTAGCATTCCATAAGAAAAACTCAATTCTTAGGAAAACATTTATATTCCAAAGGGCGAATTACGTAAGGTACCCCTTAAATTTGAGCTAATTACATATTCAACCCCGGATTTGCAACAATTACATCCAAACCCAAAACCTATTTTCTGAGTTGACCAACTAAAAATTAATTGGAAAAGAAAATGAATTGGACTCAATTGCAATTTACAAGTTTCATCTTACTACACATTGGACACAAATGTTTTATAACTTACAAAAATAACCTAATTTTTTTTAAATAACCCCCATAATTTTATAATTCATATAATTAACCCACAAAATATTTTTTATTTAAAAAAAAATTCCTTCCATCACCACCTCGCCGGAGTTCCGGTCGGAGCTCCGGCAAAGTTCACGGTGGAAGCTCTGTGATAGAGCTTCCGCCATGGAAGCTCTGTCAGAGAACTTCCATGGCAGAAGCTCTGTCAGAGCTTCCATCGCCATGGAAGCTCTGTGACGGAGCTTCCATGGCAGAAGCTCTGTCATAGGCTTCAATTAGAGCTTCCATGGCGGAAGCTCGAAACTGGAGCTTCCCGCTCCAGATCTGGAGCGGGAAGCTCCATACCGGGATGTGGTGTGCGAGTAGTGGTGGTGGTGACGAAGGTTGGAGGTGGTGGGGAAGAAGGTGGTGGTGTGGTGGGGAAGAAGGAGGATGCAGATGAAGGAGGGTAAGGAGTTTAATAAGTAAAACATTTGGGGATGTAGTTATAAGAAATTTAAACTGTTGGGCTTACTTTGCAATTAAGTAAAATTAATATGATTATGAAATTATAAAGAAAAGATAAAATAGGAGAAAAAGTTGACTTTTGGGGGTAGATGTAATTCTCAAATTAGGCCTTTGTTAATTTTGGACTAATCTGTAATAGTCGCCAATTCGGGGTTGAATGTGCAAAGAGGCCATATTTAAGGAGTGGTTTTTGTAATTTTCCCTATTCCAAATCATGTTCCAAGGCCAGTTAGGATGATTATTATTTCTATCAATTAACACATTGTAAGCAGACTTTATACTAAACAAACCAGAATTGTTATAAGGCCAAATCATCACATCTTCAGTTTGCTCACTATCAATATGGTTAGCAACAATTCTCATGACTAACTCAGAAGATAGAATTCATTTAGGTTACTCAAGTTCCAACTATCTCCACTAATATAATCACTATCAGTTTCATTAGTGTCCACTTGATGATCAACAAAATCAATTAATCTTATTCCTTGAAGCCAGATATCTTTCCATAAATTTATTTTAGTGCCATTCCCAACCTTCCAAGCAATCAAATGATAAAACAGATCTTTTAACTTAATCAAATTTTTTCAAAGTATACTATCAGTTGGTTTAGCATAAGCATTCCATAAATTGGTGTTAGGATAATACTTAAGCTTGTAGGTTTGAGCCCAAAGTGAATGAGAATTGAACTCCAGTTTCCATAAAAGCTTTAAGAGATAAACATCATTAAGAATTCTCAAATTCCTTACTCCTAGACCACCACTTTTCTTAGGTAAACAAACAGTAGACCAAGCAATTCTAGACTTCCTTTTTCCATCTTTAAAATGGTTGCACAAGAAGTTTTTGTTGATTCTATCCACATGCTCAATTCAACTTGAAGGTATCTTAGTAAAAGACATAGCATAAGCTGTGATAGAATTAGAAACAGACTGAATAAAAACAGATCTTCCAGCATAAGTAAGAAACTTAGTATACCAAACATTTATCTTTTTATTAATTCTGTCTATAATATGATAAAAAAGATCAGCTTTTTTGTGACCTAACAGAAAGGGCATTCCTAAATACTTATCCTTCCTATTATTTGGAATAACCCCTAAAGAGCCAGTAATACTTTGCTTAAGATTCACATGAGAGTTAGGAGAAAGTAAAATCCTGGACTTATTCCAACAAATATTATGTCCAGCAGCTTTGGAATACCAACTAAAATACTTCTTTAAGTTATTCACAGACATAGCATTAGCTTTACAGAAAATAATACAATCATCAGCAAAGCACAATATGGGAACATGAGGATTATTAAATCCAGGCTTCAAAAGATTAAAATTTCCCAGACTAGCTTCTTTAATCAAAAGATAAACAAATAAATCTTGACATAGAATAAAAAGAAAAGGGTATAAAGGATCTCCTTGTCTTAATCCTCTAGTAGGAAACCAATTTTCAGAAATCTCATCATTAACCTTGACTCTAAAGGAAGTTGAAGATAAGCAACTATAAATAATCTTAATGAGCCAAGGATTGAAGTTATACTTTTTAAGAGCAAGGAGGAGAAAATCCCATTCAATACGATCATAAGCTTTCTCTATATCTACTTTTAAAGCAAGGTAATATTGTTTAGATTTTCTTTTTCTATTCATAGTATGTAACATTTTATGAGCAAGCATAAAGCTATCAGAGATCTGCCTTCCAGGAACAAAGTCATTTTGATAAGGGGAAACTAATTTATCCACAAGGTCTTAGTCTAGAAGTGATTATTTTTGAAATTATCTTATAACTGACATTGCAAAGGCTTATAAGCCTGTAATTAGTAGTTTCCTGAGGGTTATCAATTTTAGGAATCAGTACAATAAGAGTAGAATTAATTCCCTCAGGCATAATTCCAGTAGCAAAAAAATCCTTAACCATTTGACAGACTTGGGGACCAACCACATCCCAATAAGAGTGATAAAAACTTTTCGAAAAATGAACATACTATGATGCTAGCATTAAGGTCATCAGGTCCTGGAGCTTTATCTGTTCCAATGGACTTGACAGCTTGCCAAATTTCCTCATCTAAGACAGGTTGCATCAATATATCATTATCATGTAAAGTAAGTTCAGGAGTCATGATATCATTAAACTTACTAATGTCAGGACAAATTCTTTGACTCTGGTTTTTGAAAAAATTGAAGAAGGTATTACACATTTCTTTAGAGTCAGTAGTCCATCTCCTACCCGGATCTTTAATCCCATGCATAAAATTATTGCGCTTTTGATGTGAAGCCATTGCATGAAAAAATCTAGAGTTAGAATCACCATACTTAACATAATTTCTCTTGGTTCTTTGAGCCCAAAATAAAGATTTCTGTAACATAATATTATTAATTTTCTTCCTTAAATCCATTTCAATAGGACCAAAAACAGAGGGATTAGAAGGAACAAGATTTTCAATCTTACTTAAATCCAAATTTAAAGCACGTAGCTCCTTGTTAAGATCATGAAAATGTTGAATAGGCCAGGTTTTAATATTTCCTTCTAAATCTTTAACAGTCTGGGACCAATTTTTCACACTTAAGTTTTGATTTTTCCAGAAAACCAATAAATTTTCCCTGAAAATAGCATTAGCTCCCCAGTAGTTTGCATACCTAAACAAAGTTTTCTTAACTCTATTCTCATCACAAGTATCAGAAGTATAATAAGGTAAATTTCTGACAACAGTTTTAGGAAAATTGTTAATCCAATCATGGTTCCCACAAGCACGATCTAACCTAACAGTCATGAAATTACCCGTAAAAGAGTGACTACACCAAGTATAATTAGGACCACAATATCCTAAATCAATCACACCACAGTCAGACAAGCAAGACGCAAAATCATGCATACGGCGAATTTTAGGTAATCTACCCCCCAATTTTTCATTAGGAGATAAAACCGCATTAAAATTCCCTACAATTAACCAAGGTCCAACAACTTTACTACTAAATTTCTCAAATTAGACCATACCTGATTTTGGAGACTAGGGTTTGGGTAATTATAAACAGCACTTAGAGTGATTGGAAGAGCCTGCCTTGGAGTCACCAATCTCATGTGCACAATGCGGTCCGTTGCCTCATGGATCATCACATCTACATTTGCTACATCCCACATAATCCACATCCCACCCACCTGAGGAGCATGGATTGTTGGAGTATAGATAATCCGATTGGGATATCCTAGTGTAGGAACCACACGCGAAACGCGAGCATAACACATCCTAGTGTCCAGTATAATACTGACAAGTGGCCTATGATGTTGTATGATAGCTCTCATAGCTGCATGAAGCTGGGGCCTACCACCCCTTGACATTCCATATAAGTATCCTCGTCATCATCGAATTTATAATTTGATCCCAAACTACCTGTGCTTCTTCTTCCAGTGGACCCCCGTTGACGTTTCCCACTGGTATCGGCATCACTGATGTAAGAGCTCCGTTTGCCCATGGTTGTACTGACAGAAGGTGGCGCAACTCCCATCCAGTTGATAGATGAGTCGTCGAACTGTAATACCTCACTGAGACGGCATCCAAACTGCTCTGTAGCTGAAAGATTGTGGGTAGAAGGTAGAACGGATGAATTCGAAACAAGTTCATTTCCAGATTCAGAAGACTGTTGTTCGCTTGCCTGTCGTTTTGTGTTGCTATCCTCATCGCATCCGTCATTACCCCTTCCTGAAACCTGGCCTGATTCCTCTGTTGATTCCTTAATCCCGGAGCTGAAGATGAATTCTCTGTCCTGTTCACAGGATGCCACTGCATGTGTCCATTCGCCTGAGAACCTCTTCCTCCAATCTGTCTCCTTATCATAACTCCATTCGCTCTGCTCCGATTTCCCCCATTCTGGCCATTCTGACTGATTTGGTGATCCATTGTCTCTGTCACAACCTGATTCATTTATGTAGTCTGATTTTGTGAGCTTTCCCCATGTAAGTTGTCCTCCTCTGATTCAGTGTCTCCATTCTTGCCCTTCTGAAGAGAATTTTCCGATTCGGTCTGGTTGGAGGTAGAGGAACTAATCTTGGACTTTCCCTTGTTCTGTCCCTCGAACTTTCCACTACTTCTCTTATCACAGCCCTTGAAGAGTTCTCCCGAGTGTTGATCGGAACTTGCATGGTCCCTATCTGGATAAACTCCTCTGCATGCATTGTTTGTCCATAGATTTGTGATTGAAACGGCACTGGAGGAGATGGTGGTGGTGAAAGAACTGGCTCCAGATTGATTTGTATTGTCAGATCCAAAGTCACTAGGGTTTGAGACTGGCTTGCTAACTCCATCTGAGTTTGTGTTGAGGCTACCATATGCGTGTTCTGAACTAGAGTTTGTGTTTCTGGATGCATTTCCTGAAATTGTTCTAGCACAATTCTCTATCTCTCCGTTGATGAAATTGGAACTCCTGGCATTCTGAGATTTTTGGTTGAGTGTTGAAGGATTTTTGGTTGTGAAAGTGGAAGAAAGTGTGACGGAATCCACTGTGTTATCAAACATATTGTCCTTCCCAAGATTATCCTTGGTAATCTCATCACTTTCGCCGCCATTAACCTGCATAATCTCATCATTACTTTTAATTAAATCTTTACATTGGGTATTTAAATCGTCATCTTGTGACTCTAAACCTTCATCATGATTATTCTCATTAGTTTTATTATTTTTATTATTTTTATCTTTATTATTCTGTATAGAAGGATCTACATACTCTGAACTAAGATTACTAAATTGTTTATCATTTAAATTTTTGTCTTTATTTTTATCAGCCTGGGCCTGTTCCAAATATTTCTTTTTTGGAACCCAAATCCAACCAGGCCTGTTAATTCTTCTAAAAGTTTTCTGCCCATCTTTATACTTCCTTCTAATTTATTGGCCCAATTGAGAATTTTCACCTTCTTGGGCCTGCTGTTGAACCAAGATTTCCTGCATTCCTTCTTCCTGATTATGATCCATTTCTAGCAAGTCAAATCTGTTATTTGTTTCCACTGGCCGACCCACCGCTTGACTTCTGTTATTTGTATTTCTAGTCCCTGTATTTTCATTTCTTCTCGTTTGGGACATGTCTTCTTGACCTTTCTTGGAATTCTGATTATTTCTCCGGCGAACAAAAGGTTTAGCCAAAGCTTTTTTCCATTGAAACTCTTGTTCATTATTCTCCTGATTCGTACCAGACTGTGGTATATCCTGATTTTGGTTACTCCCAATGTCAACATTCATCTGATTAACATTAGGAGCTTGAACACAGGTATTGGTAAAATGACCAACATGACCACATATAACACAAAATGAGACCTTAATCTCATACATATTATCTTGTATCATTTCCCCTAATTGGATTTTAGGTGGAAGAGGTTTTGAAGTGTCCAACTCCACACACATTCGAGCATATCTTCCTCTGAAAGTGCTCACAATATGAGCATCAAGTTTGATTGGTTTCCCCAAAGCCTTCCCTATTAAAAACAGAGCTCTTGGATGATACAATTCAATAGGGAGGTCATGTAACTGAATCCAAATTGGCATCGTGTCCAATAATCCATGCTCAGGTTTGAACCAAGGTCTCCATTTTTGGACTACGAGATAATGATCAAAGAGGAACCAATTCCTCCAGCTAGCGCAACTAGATAATCATCAACTGAAGCCATGGATAACACATATAAACCTTTCCCCAAAACAGAGACTTCAATGGGATTTTTAATCTTCCAAAGACCTCTTAAATGTTTCTGAATATCCCAAATCGATCTTGTAATACCCACTGTGTTTATAATTAAAGCTCTTCCCCAACTATCCGCAAATTCTTTAAATTCACCATTAGAGAACTGAACAAACGGAATAGCAGGATCTTTTTGTCTACAAGTACTTAAGTCAGGAAAGGATTCCACTTTTCTAAATGATTTAACCAACTATCGAAATACCTGTGTTTAGTAGCTCCAGTAAGCTTTTCTCTATAAGATGATGTCTCTGTTTCTTTCGACTTTGTCGGTGTAGCACCGACTTCATTTTCCATCTGCAGATCCATCTCTTCAGCTGTTGTACTTGTACCTCCTTTATCCACCAATTCCGATCTTGGTATTTCGGAATGTAGAGATCCCGAACAATCGTTAGAAATCATCAAGAAACTCAAACACCAATCAGAATAAGCTAGAAAAGTAAAACGAGAGTTGTAGAACTTTCTGGTTTTAGAAATATAAGTTGTTAATGATTAATATGGTTAATAGCTTAACAAGTTTGACAATTGGGGATATGTTTTTGTTTAGGAGTGCAAAGGAGCTGATGATTTACTTCCTAAAGCCGGGGGGGGGGGGGGGTGCGAACCTAGGGGAGACATTAAATTTGGAGAAAAAAAAATTATAGGTAATATTTTCGAAAATTTTGGATTTCGCCGCCCTAACCCTCGGAAAAACCTCATATATGTAATTTCGCCCCTCCGAGGTTGAAATCCTGGGTCCGCCCCTACCTAAAGCTGCAACTATAGTTTATTTTGTTAATTTTTGAACATTTAGAACCCCTCCCCTGGATAATATAGCCAATAGACCTAGTTTGACAGGTTGGCGACATTTGTCCAAGGTGGCTCGAGATTTACTGTTAATTTGCCTGCTAATTATACTACTCAAACCAATAGAAATAGTACATACACGTGCTCCATCACCATTTTCTTGAGATCAAATAGTTATCTTCTTTTCCGATTCTAAAAAATCCTCTCCATCTTCTACCATTATTCTACACTCCGACAACCATATCCTTTGCTTATTGTTTCTTTCCCCTTCCTGATTAGAGTTTATTAAAAGCATGATTCAATTATGAATATATCCATGTTTGATCAGCATTATAGATCCATAGCTATTAGATTTCTAATAAACATCAGGATTTGGGGGTTTCTTGATTATCATCAAACTTAGGCTCTGTTCTCTTCAATCAAATTCTTCAATCGAATCGAATCGAATCAATTGAATCGAATCGAATCAACCGAATTGTAGTATAAAATATAACTAAGCAGAATTGAACTGAACTGAACTGAACTGAATGAGTTTTCAGTTGAAGATAACAGAGCCTTAGTTCAATTGCCAATTCATGTTCATTATTTTTTTGTTCCCTGTTCCTGAAATGAATAATGAATATTTACAATTAAATCATTCATTCGAATAGCGAGTTAGCTGGTACAATTCTTTTTCCCAATTTCGTATTTCCCCTTTTCCAATGTAAAAAATTGACAACCGTTTGAGATCATATCATTTCTCTACAGGATTTCATGAGCTAACCAAAGGTAATATTGATGTCAATGTTAGAGAAGAATAAAATAAATTGAGAGAATGGATTCAACTGCACCAGAGATGGAAGACAATAGGGGTGAAAGAGAACCGAAGAAAGATGAAAAAGAAAACATATTTCAACAAAACATTCAAGACACGTGGCAATGTTTTATTAGATTAAACAGTATCATGTGACTCGGTGTATTGTGAAAACGTCGGATTACGATCAAGCTGTAATGAACCCCGTTTATTAATTAAGCAGTAGTTTATTTGATGGAAAAAAACTCACGGTTTTACAATCCACCTTCGGAGAATACTGAACTGTTATAAATTTAGTTTCCATAAATTTAACTTTGATTTATATTATCATATATTTACTGGTATTCTAATGTACATCAGTAGTACATGCCACTTGTGACGAGAACATATGCTACAATTTTCCACTAATGATTTCTTTCAAACTGTACATCAAATGCCATAGCTAGAAACATTTGGAGCCCAAAACCCATGAAACCCAAGAGGAAAATTCAAATGCCTAGGTACTTCAAATCTTGCCACAAGTGCATTTTTCTTCCCAACCAATTTAGAATCCAGCACAACAAGATAGCATCTTTGTGTTGACACTGCATACTGCAAAAAGAAAAAGAAAAAGAAAAATAGAATCAGTTTTAGAAAGAAATCTAAAATTGAAATTCAATAAGTACTATGCTTCAAATGTCCCCTACTTACTTCAACCACAAGGAGATAGCCATCGTCTTCTTTTCCGCTGCCTTTTGAAATGAAAACCGGCTCGCCGATAAATCTACGTCTACCGGTGGACCACGTCCGCGTAGATTTATCAACAGTGTTCAGTTTAACGACAGTGTCGAATGGAAAATGTCGTAAGGCTTGGCGTGACCCGGACGAAGTCGCTGCATAGACATAGGTGTTTTTCTTGCCCGAAAACTCTTGGTTTATGACAGGGAAATCAGAAGGCTTGTCCCATTCATCACTTAAATCGTTCACTTGACATTTCTGGCAATTTCCATTTGTATCAAGATTTATATTCACCTGTATTTAGTAACCAATTGTTAGTACTTAGGCACCTTTAATCTCTTGATTTAATTTTGTAAAGGAAAAAGAAATTGGACCTTGACTAGGTGAGGCAGTAACTTTTCATTGCCTTCTTCTAAGTTCATCATGGCAGGGTCTAATTTACCACTCTGCCAATCATATCCTGTAACAAAGAAAAGTTACTTTAATTTAGTTATTTAATCAAAACTTAATTTGATCCACATTTTTATTTTTAACAAACTTACCAAACATCTTCTGGAAATTGAACCACTTATAAGAGCAACCACTAGCTTGGATTTGGATCTCAAGATTTCCATTTTCATCACTGGATTCAAAAGCATTTCCAACATGAAGTACCCACATTTGTGAAGGAGCTTCGATGGGAACTCTCCAATTTCTACTTTTCCTGTTTGATCTCTTATTCGGAAATCGCGGAAGTATATAGATTGGAGAAGTTTGCTTGCTTGGATTTACTGATAATGCAGATATCATAGGTGATAAACCACATAAAGCTGCCATAGATCCTGTATTATAGAAAAACATTGAGCTTATGCGTATTTTTTTGGACCCGGAGGTAATTCATAGTTGCATGACTTAGTAGAAAGTAATTTACCTGGCACGTCTAGCTTGATCCGATTTCCAAATAATATGTAATGCGAATCAGTAAATGCCCAATCATGAATCATCAGGTGATCCGGGATGTTGAATTCCTGGCTCTGTACCATCTTAAAGTTTTCGTCATATTCTGAAAAATACATTTAAACAAAGGGGTTCAATTATTTTTTTTAATCGAAATATTATTTATTTATAAAAATACAGCCACTAATGATCAGATTAGCATATTTTGCATTTTTTGTCCTATTAAATTTCTTGTCATAGGAAGCATATTCATAGGAAGCATACTCGTTGGAAACAATACTAAATTTGTTGTCTCATGTCTTTAGACATCTAATGACGACATTGTTGAATATCACACTTGCATATAAAATCATTTCCTTGGATATTGACGAGGACAAAACCTATGTAGCCATCTATACTTGTAATCAGAATATCAACGTTATTTACGTCACTCAAGCTTTGATTTCGACATTATGAATAGTTAATTGAGTTCAAGTTAATTAAATAGTTAATTACTAGCCCAGGCATACTATAGAAGTAGTGACATTGACTGAAAAAGAATATATCTAAACCGATATTATTCTCTCTGTCTTGGAAAATGACTAAATTTCTGAGGGCAGGCAGTTTGTGCATAATTAATTCGCGTGGTAACTTTTTTTCCAACAAGTGAAAATGAAGTCGGAGATTTTTATATTAGGTGCGTATCAGGTAAGCTAAGTTAATTTTACTTACCGTAAAAGGTGAAGTTACTACGAGGTAGTAACATATCTTCGGCGTTACATGACATGATCAAGAGTCGATTTCTGCGAGCATCAATTTTGTAATGGGACAATAATCTCTTTGGTGGCATCTTGAACACACCTGCAACAATTTGATTCCTGTGCCATCAAATTCAATCTAGGCTGGTACATATGATTTTATTATCATATAATAATGTGATCTTATAAGAAATAAAATATTTCTATTCGTGTAACACTTCTTTTACTCTAATAAAGTTCGAAGGTATCTCTAGATTGCAAAGAATTTGTCATTTTACGTTGTACCCTAATACCTGAAGACAAATTAGTGATCCAAAACTAGATTAAGATCGTGATGTTTAGCATGATGACAATTAGTTCTTGTAATTTGCGTATGTGTATGCATCATTAACAAGGCCACGATTGTGATACAATTTTAATCACTAATTAAGATCGTGATGTACTAGTACAAAAACAAGATCGCGATCATTTAATTACACACTGTATTCCTTTTTTTGGAAGTTTCCCGAATATTTGTACACCTTTTCAGAAAAAATCTTGGAACTTTTGGAATATTGCAATTTTCCACCTCATTTTAATCTTCTTTCTTTCACAGCCCTGAATTTTGAACATTTTAATCTTCTTTCTTTTGGAATATCAACCGTCACTGGAGTTCGAGTTTTTCCATCACCACTACAACATCAACAAATGTTTTCTTTTGGGTTTTCTAATGCTACTATGGCGTGTATCTATCTTTTTAGATGAAGAATAGTCGTTAAAACTGTACTGCTATTGTCACGTGCGGTAAATACATTAGGTTCAAATTTTGTATAGTAAATTGTAAATTTTTAAGAGTTGAAATGGAAAAAAGCTAAATTACTATAGTTTAGAGGGCAAGATGCAAAAATAACAAATTTTGAATATGAACTTTGGAGAATCAACTTTCGAAATGATACAAAATGTACGTACCATGTAATATTGGTTTCAAAATTCCGGCCGCTACATCCACGAAATCCTCCATGAAACTCCTATCACCACCCCCATCCGCCACCGCCGGCAACATATCCCGATCGCCATCAACAACATCAAACGTCCCGACCGTTTTCAAACTTCCCGACTCAATCTCATACGGGTCACCACCTTCCCACAAACAAAACAACCTCCCACCCCACCTCAACACGCTCGTGTTCGCCACGTTCTTCATCACCTTGGTATTCCCCATCATCTTCCCTCCCTTCAACACCGAAAACGGCCCCCGGTGCGTGAACTTCCACGCACCCGTCTCGGGGTCCCTCTCCTCTACTTGAGCCTCCGTCTCAATGTACTTCGCCATAAAGTCCACTTTCCCATTGTGAATCTCAAAAGCCCTTAAGTAACCGTGCCCGTCCAAAGGGTGCACGGTGGACCCGTAATCATCCGAAAACATCCCGGGACCGGTTAGGTAGTACGTCCCGACCGGAAAGTCCGCTGGCAACGCCCCATCGACTAGACGGAGTGTCACGGGACGGGATGTCTCGGCACGTTGCGAGACGAAGAGGAATTGGTAATCCCAGAAGGCGGAAACGGCGTCGTCGGTTGCATTGGGGTCTTGTACGGGAGTAGGGTAGGTGGTGGTGGTGGGTGCGGTGATGGAGATAGCGCGGGAGATGGTAGTGTGCTGTGGAGGATTG
This sequence comes from Plantago major, assembly GCA_026545765.1. NCBI lineage: Eukaryota > Viridiplantae > Streptophyta > Magnoliopsida > Lamiales > Plantaginaceae > Plantago > Plantago major. The sequence continues at coordinate 16,882,559 of CM048840.1, read as the reverse complement.
TACGTTGGGGGTAGTTTGGGTAATGACTTGGAGAGTGGTAGCTTTGAGGGGATGATTTGGCAAGCCTTAGCCTGCATTTTTTTTTTTGGAAAAGTTTAAAGTGTTATGGGTTTGTTGGTGTTTGTTTATTGCTAATCGAGTGATCATCATTGTGCTTATATATATGATGAAAATATTCCCTTTTTTATTTTTCTTTTATTTTAGGGTCGGGAGTTGATGATTTGATGATTATTAGTGAATATTTTTTATGTCCTTGTATGCTTCGTTCATTCCATGGTAAAATAGTCTCGTACTGTCTATATATGCTCGTTAACTTTCAATATGTTAAGGATTTACTTTTTAATGTACTAATAGCATGATGTAATAAACTGGTAAGAGTTGATAGATTTACTTTGGATGCAACAATTACAGCTATAGGTAATATCGATACGTTTCGTTCCAGTTAAAAAAGTTGATGAGAACTTGAATTGATGCAGTATTAATTCTTTTAAGAGATAAATATACAGTATATGGCAGCCTAATGTATATATACACAAAGTCTCAGGGGAGATGGTCTCTAGATAACTTATCTAGAGATGAACTATATTATCAATAAAATCATCTATGTTATTAATCAAAACGTCAATGTTGTTAATAAAATAAGTCTTGTTGTAATATAAAAAAACTCCAATGTTGAGAACATAGATGTTTTGATTAATAACCTCGATGATTTTCTTGACAATATAGGTCCGTCTCTAAATAAATTATCTAGAGACCGTCCCTCAGGAGACTTACTCATGTGTATATGGGTTTATAATTTGGAAAACTAAACTGAGTGTTTGGTTCCAAATAAACTCAATGCCAGTTGCATTTTTCTGTATAAAAAACTCAATTGGAATTGAAAAATTCAATTTCAATTGGAACCAATATGGTTCCAATTTGCATGTATTGATATAGATAAAAACTACATAGAAATTCACTCCGAAGGTTATTTGAGAAACAACTACTTTTTTTCAATCGCCCTGATAGCTGATAAAAATAAGCCATTTTATTTAATTTATTGAAAAACAAGTGCTATTATAAAAATATTTATGCAATTTATATATTATTTGCATGATAATCAGACAAGTTTCTAACATATATTGTATAAATGGATACGTCAGTTAATTAATTTCTTTGGCATTTCGAAAGTCATGGTGGATCTTAAAATATTTAGAGCAAATTGAGTAATATAGTAAAATTCGAAGCTAATGGGTGCACGGGTCCTCAAGGGTTCTACTTTAGCTCTTGTTGGAGGACAATTATCCCTCGGTGTTGGGCTTATTGCCGCCTAGTAATTAAATGGGAAATATTTCATGTTGATGACTAACACACTTGACAATTTCATTCGATCAGTCTTTAGTGTATTCGTGTAACTGTACGTGTGTCTTGATTTTTCGTCTACGACTGGATCTATGTGGAGAGAATCTTCATGTAGCATATTATTCATCATGTCGTGTTTGGGGTATTTTCGACTATGAATCTCACTGTAATTAGTGGACCATACGGTGGGGTCTACGTTTCCCGCATCATGTTACAATCAACACAAAACCATAATAACATCCACTAAATATATATATATAAATGAGACTATCAACCGAGTGATTTTCATGATTTTCCTTTCCTTGCTTACATGGTAAATTTACAAGATCTTCTCCCCATTCACCCTTATTACTATTACTTTACCATTAAACCAACGAATTTCCCCTGATATTACTTCCCACTCATGAAAAGGTTTCTTTCATGATATGATAATGCCGGAAAATATATACTTAAAATAACATCGTACTACAGTTTGTTCATTCACTTTATCATAGTTGAATCAGTAACCACATAACATTCGAAAGTATGGTTATATCATATATGTGCATCAGTGCATGAACTATTCGGTTAAAACTCTTATGCGTCAATCAATAGTTCAATTAAAACCCTTGTAACTGCGAATAAATAAATTTTCTTGAGGCGATATAAACATAGGTGACAGTTTTAAGACGTTAACATTGATTTTAAGGTATTCAGTTTTGAAACGGTTTTTTCCTGAATAATTTTAGTTTTTTTAAACTTTATGTTATAACTCGTAAATTAAATGGCAACAAGTAAACGTTAACCATGTGGTAAAAGGTTAAAATGGCCATGATTTTAAAGGAAACAAAATGAAAAGAAAACTCAAATAAATTTAAAATAATGAAAAAATTAACTCCATCAAACACTCTGCCGATGGCGGAGCTTCAATTGTTTTTTGTTTCTCTCGTTTTTTGATTTTTACTCTTTCTCCTTCTTATTTTATTTTTATTTTAATTGTGTATTGACATCATAAGGGGTATCTGAGGAAAAATCAGTTTTACTTAAAAGATTCTTATATCTAGGCAAGCAAACAATAGTGGAATTAACTTGACCATCGATTTGATATATTCTCACTTTCAGACAACATAAACATGCAGTAGTATCTAGATATTTCATCGCAATAGAATCATTTGACACTTCTTGTAACAAAATAAATACATTATCACAGTGACGCAATGCAATTAGATAAGGTGCAATTTCTCAAAGTGTCAAGTGTCAATAACCTAGAAAACGATTGAGTCACGTAAATAAGAATAAGTCTCTAAATTCAATTTTACATTTAACAGGCGGTAGAATCGATTTGATAACTGGTTACAATTTTGAACCAACTTTACACAATTTAAGTATAAAAACATGAATTTATACCTAGATATATATCATAGAGTAACTTTTGCGAGAGACCGTCTATCGAAGTGACCAAATCAAACATCACATATTTTGTCACAAACATCGCATGTTTAGCTACAAACATCACATGTTAAGAAATGCATATAATGCAAGTACAATGCAGGTTATTGTACACACGATGTTTGTACGTACGTAAATATTTGATGTTGAATTGGTCTCTCCGAGAGACGGTCTCGTTTGTATATAATATACTTTAATAATATAATAAGGTCAGTAAGATGATGATACCAGTTATAGACTTATAGTTGTTGAAGTTGATACTGTCAGCAAAATGACAAGCAGCATAATTAGCTCCCCACCATGGCCGTCTAATGAGGAATCTGATGATTTCATCCCCAACTATATGGCATTTCATGACATTTGTGCAGTGCATTGATTGATTCTCAAACAAACGAATTAAACTGTGTCTTGAATTGATTCTGAAGAAGAAAGTGGTCAATATTATTTTTTTACATTAGAGTTCCACTTTTGGCGGCATCCAATTATATTCTAAACACTAGTAGCCAGGATCTTTCAAGTGGCTTATATTGTGGGACTATATTTGATCATGTCTGTATAATGTGGTTGATGCACAAAACACATAAATGGAGGGACACAGAGTGGGATTTTTTGTAACTAGTAACATACCTTCTTGGATGGCATCATTTAGATCGGTCCATCGTCACGCATTTGTAGTGTTCCATTCTTCAAACCCATAACTTTGCTTGATGCCGGAAATTAATGTTGCTCCCCGTTACAACATGCATTATGTTCTCGACTTCCTGTGTTTTTTCCTTCTAAACGTCAAACAAATTTATTATTGATTGGAGCATAAGGAATACTCACTCGAAAGTCGGAATATAAGAATACATCACTTCTAAACCGTTACGGCATTATGTTCTCCACGTGACGCGCCATGATTCAACATTTCAATCGCATCACATGTAGTTTCTTTCTTAGCTATCTTCTATAAGAAATAGAAATTATTTCTAATAATATGAAATTATAGTGATAATGTATACATCTTTGGCTCACACCACTCACCTAATCACACACACATTATACCCCAATACCCCCATCATAATGTTCATAGTATTCTACACAAAATTGGTGATGATAATTTTACTAAAATAATCCAACATGGAGTTATTAGCTATTCAGTGCTGTGACGTTAATATCCACCCTTTCTTTTTGGTCCTACTAGAACTAGAAATAAACCATTTGTTTTCCTCCAATAATGACACCCCATAGTTTTAGATTCAGTGGGCAAATTGTTTCCTGTTAAGCTATGGAATTTGTTGAATGTATGATCATGAGCGGATACTTCTGCAATAAGCAACAATTAATGTTTACACTCCACGATTTAAAATCAGTTTAAAGCTAGTTATAGAGGTACAATGTCTTCGTTAAAATCAATTTAACTAGTTGATTTTAATATAAAAAGAATTAGTACCTTAAGTGCCCGTTTGATTTGAGGGGTTTTTGGGGGTATTTTGTCCGAATACCCTCAATAATCCAGTTTGGTTGCCTTTTTGTCGGCCCGAAAAAGTGGATTATTTGGAATAATCCAATTTCTTCAGCCCGCCTCAAGCCCTTAAATTTGTACATGAATAATCCAATTTCAAATACCTTCTAAGAGGAGGTATTTACTTTTGGATTATCTTCTTTCTCGTGAAATGTCTAATTTTATACAAACTTCACATCAATTACTAAATATGTCATCCCAATCCAAGAACACCAATCGATTCACATCAATGCACTTTTTTTTTTCCTTCCTAATTTCTACCTTCCATTTCTTCTTTTATATTTTCTTAGTTTTGCACTCTTTCTTCATTTTTTCCGTTTCCTGGTTTCCACCTTCCTTTTTTTTCCCCAATGGTTTTCTAGTTTTGCACCATTTCTTTTCATTTTGTACCCCTGTAATATTTATTTCTCTTTTCTACTCATTTACTCATTAGACCTTTTATACTTTTAATTTTTGGCGTATCTTATGTATTTACATCAAAATTAATTTTGTTTGTTTAATAGTATAACCAACTTTTTTATAAGAATGATTAAACAAAACAATACTAATAATTAAAAAAATTGGTTAGCGTTGCTTACGAGAATTACGATGATAATTTAGAGTTGTCGGTTCAAGAACGTTTTTTCTTCATCATTTTTTGAAAAAATATTCTAGCATATTAAATATGTGCAAATTTTGACAGAATATAGGCGGAGTATATATGTGTTTTGAATACAAAATATGCATCGCTAATTATATATATGTGAATTTTTTTTACTTTATATATTATAAAAACAACATTTATATAATTAAAAGTTTGAGTTTTTATTTGTGCCATACCTGACCTAAAATCCTGGCTCCGTCACTGACTTTGGCGTTTTACATGCTTTACACTTTTATGTTTAAAATGTAGGAAAATTTATGTTTAGATGGGATGATAAACATATGCGATGTCGATTTCAATCGCCAAAAATAATTATTCTACGCATGAGATGAAAAATATGGGATTATAAATTTCACTCATATGAATATCGATCTTATAAGGAAACATGTATTTCGTCAAGATAATTATTACACAGATTATAAACAATATCTATAAACTAAATTTTAATGGTCAAGTCATATAAACTCAAAATCGATGCCAAAGTTATCAACAATGGCAATGTAACTATGGATGCAATAATTTCAAAGATTTTCAGATAATTTTGTATACGAAATTCATATGATCAAAATTCCAGAATTTCCCGATTAAACAAGAGAAGGTGGTAAAAATTTGCTCCCCTAAAATTATGTTCACATGTAATTTTCACTAAATCAAATTGAAAATCAAACTCGATTTTATACAATAAGTGGAAAAGTATAGAGGTATATCATTAATTCCACTTTGTTTTATCCTACTGAATAATCCAAAATCAATTCAGAACCAAACTGGATTTTATTGAAAATAGTTCAATTCGTAGAGTCCAACCAAACAAGATTTTTAGGCGAAAACCCCCAAACATAATCCAATTCCTTAAATGGGCCGAATAATCCAGTTTTGCAAAATGAAATACCTCTTTTCAAACCAAATGGGCACTAATAAAGCAATTTTTTATTATTATGCCCTATTTTTACTAATATTGGTGTAGGTGCAGAGGTGTTGAGCTGGGTATCTTGAGGGATTTCATTTTCATGGTTGTGAGTTTCAATATTTCCATGGCTTTAACTTGTAGGCATTACATGGTTAGGACTTAGGAACTTCAGTTTCATCACTATTAATATTATCTAGGATAAATTACATATACCCCTGCTAGATGTCCTTCTTACAGATGGGTACCTGTTAGTTAAACAATTACATCTGGATCCTTTAAGCTGAAAACGTGGACCAACTTAAAAGCTAAACTAGCTTATTGCAAAATCAAACAAGCCCTTATTCAATTCTTTATAAAACATAAAACTATTATTTGGAGACTTGGACCAAAAAAATAAACTATTTCATATTTTAGGGACTTTAGATAAAATAGCTAATAGTCTTTCAAGACTTGGTTTTATTATTCAAGTTGAACAGAAACAAACGCAGATAGTACATATCGAATTCTCTTCTTCGGAATCGCATAGAAGACTGGCTGTCTTCTCCGACTTTTCCGGACACTGATACCACCGACCGACCCTAAAAACTCGACCCCCAACCCTATTCAATGACCCACACTCTATTTGGAATTAGAAACAAAGTGAGAAGCTCCATCTACCATTAATGGCGGCCATGATAGCTTCGAAGCTTTCTCCCCAACTTCGATTTAGTTAATGTAGTTGGTCTATGAATCATCCATGCCTGAGCTTGTCAGGTTTTAAATGTTTTTGAATTGGGTAATTTAGAAGACCCATGAATTTCAAATTTTAAGATCTAAAATTATAGGTTTATATCGAACAATTAATTGTTCTTATGATCGATTATATGTTGGTGAAACCTAGTATTTGATCTTGATTGAGTTTTGTTGACGATTTAATTCGATTTTGAAAAACCAGGGACTGAATTGAATGTCTTAGAAACTTGAAACCCTTACTTTTGAGAATTAGAGTTATACCAGGGACTTGATTGCAAAACTGAATTATTTTAGAAACTTCCAGTTTCTTTCAGTTCGACCCATATATAGTTTCTAAATTTTCAATTAAGTCTAGAAATTTTGAAGAAGATTATAGTTGAATTCTAGAAATTATATTATTTATTTATTTATAATTTTTAATATTTTTTAAGAATGAACTTTTAGTTGCAAGGACCCGAATTAAGGAGTTTAGAAACTTAAGGGAGAATTTAATTTTGTTCAAGGACTTGGGGTAAAAATGTCTTTTCCGAGTTTTAGTTCGCCAAAAGTCAAATTCGTGGACTTAAATGCAATTGATTTTTATCGCTCTGGACTTACATGTTATTCTTTGACTAACGGGTATCCATGTGTAATAACGAAATCTAAGAGGGTGTGTGGATGTAATTTGCCTTAATATCTATTAATATCTCAAGCCAAATAAACTATGCACACCGTGATTTCTTAGTATAACGGGGTGGCTTACTTGATGGATTAATTCCCTTGCACATTATAGACTCAAAGTGTCTACTGTTCTCGAATGGAGGATCTTGCCTAAATTGTGAAGACCTAGGCCCAAACTAGAGGTGTTAGGGAATTAAGCCGCTCGCGAGTTGCTCGCGAAAAAAGTTCGGTCGAATGAATTGGAAATAAACATTCTTTACTCGGTTGCGTAAGCCAAATTTCTTGGTCAACGCTCAGATCGAGCTCGAGATCGGTCAACGCGAGCTTGTCGCGATCAAGCTCGTCTCATTTTCGAGCTTGAATCGACCACCCTGGCAAAATGATTGAAGCTCATGAGCTGCTTGCGAGCAATAATTAATTTAATATATATTTAAATTTATTTATTTATTTACATATACATAAATAAAAACCCTAACTTAAGTTGTCTTTTCCTCAAGTAAAAATAGCTCATTCTAAAAATCATATTCTCAAATCTAGAAAATTAATTCATTTTCGAGCTCTAACGAGTTGAGCGCTCACGAGCAAAAGGAAGTCGAGCTTTTCAAGCAGTTCGCGAGCAACTCGATATTTTAACGAGCCGATCACGAGCAGGCCTGAAATTATGACGATCAGTGATCCATTAAGCCAAAGCTCGGCTCGGCTCATTAATAGCCCTAGCTCAAACATTGTGTCAAATACATCATCAAAGACATCCCCATTCCACACGGTTGGCGACGACGTTAGATTTTTCTATATTATGCAAGAATATTTTTTAAAAATATTTCTATAATCTTTTTTTTTTTTTTTATCACTTTTCCAAGTTACTACGTATAGAGTTCGAGTCCTGTGAATGTAAAAAATGTTCATGGTGTACTGAACTTTGTGAGGGAAAAAAGAAAGACAATCACCACGCGTGTAATTGGTGTATTGAACCACAAGGAGGAAATGGTAATTTAGCCGGCCATTTAAACAAATGGCCGGTTAAAATTACCGGCCATTTCAAGAGGCTAGTGTTCATGACACACGGTTCCCGCGTCTAAATTTTAAATCGTATAGTATCTACTTTAACATTTTTAAAAACTAACATAAAATTGAAATTTAGTTAATTTATATAATAAAATTCTTGGATTGACATGAACGGTTAATAATTTGTCTCTCTTTTTTTCTTTTATTTTTAATATTTTCTTTTTCATGTAACTTCTCTTTTGCTAGTAATAATTATCTAGTTGTCTCTGCTTAGAATAATAGTATAGATGGCCTGTTGTACATGCCTTTTCAATTTTTTTTAAAAAAATTTCTTGTTAATTTTTTAAATAAGTTGTCACAACAATTGTCACGAAAGAACAGCACTTTACCACAATTTCCCAACAATTGAATTGTCATATACAAACACTCTACAACACTTGATCCATTGTATTTTCATTCTTAAAAAAAAAAATGGATTTTTGTTCAATCGTACATGTTAATGTTTTTGTATTTGTATAAACGAAATATTTTTCTAAAAAATATAATTTCTTTTTTTATTTTTGATTTTTTTTATTGTTGTTATTTTGTGTTATTTCGATTTTTCATTAATTTTATAAGAATTTTTATGAGTTAGAGTCATTTTAGTCGAGTTTAGCGGAATAAATTGCGTTTAACATTCGTTTTTGTGCCAAAATTTGAAACCCCACGATCCTTCGAACCACCACCGTGCCGGCGAAAATGAACTACCAGCAACGGCTAACTGCGGCGGCGAAGTATGTGAGTGATGCTGACTCACGCGCCTCCGAGGAAGCGTCTTTCAGCTCGTCGGATTTGGGGATAACAGCCTCTCTTAAACCTCACCAAGTAGATGGTGTTGCGTGGCTTATTCGACGCTACCTTATCGGCGTCAATGTCATACTCGGTATAATTCTAGCTAATTTTTAGTTTCCAGATAGTTTTCAAATCATTTTGCTTTAATTCTGTTGATTGAATTTGTAACATTTTTTGATTTCTTCCTTTCTGCTGCAGGAGACGAGGTGAGAATTTTGGTCGAAGACGACACATATAGTTTATCACTTAATGTTGTTTACATGAGAGGATTTGACAGCAGTGAAATGAATCAGTGACTTTTGATTTTAGTAGCAGTAGTAGTTTTTGTAGAGGTGTATTTTATGTTTCTGTGTTGAGCTGCCTTAGATATGAATAAATGTCAGTAGTAGTTTTGAGTACTTGGTCCAGTGTTGAGCTGCCACAGATCACATACTATAGAGACTAAGTTTTAATTTGCCATTTCGTATCTCTATACTCTATGAACTAATGAACAAGTACCATATAGTAAACTCGTAAATGTCATGAATGTAGAGTTGTGTTTGTTTCTATGCATGTTTGAACTCATCTGAGTTGATCCAAAGGGATTCTTAAAATATAGTAGAGTTAGATGATATTTCAGTTAGTTGAATAATTGGATGATACATTGATACATAGTATTACTTCATTGCATATCTCGAGTCCTAGTTGTTCAATTTTTTTTTCTAGAAGTGATGTACAGATTATGATTTGTCTGCTACATGATCACCTGTCATGCAGATGGGACTTGGAAAGACTTTGCAGGCCATTTGTCTTCTGAGTTATCTGAAAGTGTGCCAGAAGTCTCCTGGGCCATTCCGTTAGTACATATATTTACCTGCTATAGTTTGCTATACAATATCATTTCAACGAGAATTTAGTTACCTGTTGTTCTCTTAAGATTTATATTTTGGCCTGCAGTGGTGTTATGTCCCCTCAGTGTGACAGATGGTTGGGTATCTGAAATGACCAAATTTTCTCCAAAATTGAGGCTACTTCGTTATGTTGGTGATAAGGAATACAGACGTAAATTGCGCCAAGAAATGCACAACTACGTTAATACGTCATTATCTTCTGATGTAAGTTAAATCCATGCTTGGTTTTTAGTCCAAGAGAAAGTTTCTCCTCATTTGTATGCTTTCAGGTAAGACTGTTTCATATATCTGTTCTTATATTTTCTGCTTCTCACAGGTCCTGTCGTTGCCGGTTGATGTGCTATTGACTACTTATGACATAGCATTGATTGATCAAGATTTCCTGTGCCAAATCCCTTGGCATTACACTGTTATTGATGAAGCACAAAGACTCAAAAACCCTTCCAGTGTATGTTTAAAAATACTCGCATAATCCACTTTTAAGATCCGGTCTTTTTTTCACCATCCAAAGCATTTCATTAATTTTATCTCCTCAAGGGCTACTCCCGCGCCTTTTAAGCTGTAAACCCTCAATGTGTATAATACAGGCTATGAATTGATTGCTCACAACTTCCTAGGGTCATAAATCAACATGAATGGGAAAATAAACTAAAATGCTCCTATCATGATTGCAAAAGTTATCTTCTGATTTCAATAAGACACTGTAACAGGTCCTGTACAAGATTTTAAGTGAGCGCTTTGTCATGCCGAGAAAATTGCTGATGACTGGCACACCTATTCAAAATAATCTTACTGAACTTTGGGCATTGATGCACTTCTGTATGCCGTTAATCTTTGGAACATTAGAGCAGTTTCTTGATGCTTTCAAGGAAGCTGGAGATCCTTCACGTAAATTTCTTACTCGCATAATGAGTTCCATTTTTTGCCTATCAAAATGAGAAAGGATCTCAACATTGAGTTCTTTACCCATTGCCGTGATATTCTATGAAAATTACCGTATATGATTTGTTTTGGCTAATGAATCTCCATTCCGTTGGATCTCTCTTTTCACATTTTGCCATATCTTGCTCGAGCAGGTCATGATTCAGAAAAAACCAAAGAACAACTTAAGATCTTAAAATATGTTTTGGGAGTATTCATGCTTCGAAGGACCAAATCCAAACTTATGGAGTCTGGAACTCTTTCACTGCCACCTATTACTGAAATCACAGTGTTAGTTCCTTCATTATTAGAATTTTTCTCTTTTGCTGTTATTCCCTAATATGATTCTGAACACAATCCAGGTTTTAGTTGAGCTTAAAGCTTTCTAGCTTGTTACTTAAGTTTTCATAAGTTGTGCAGTGTGATTTGTTTCAAGTATTCATCTTGATTTTTGAAACTGCTATTAACAGGATGGCACCCTTGGTTTCTCTCCAGAAGAAGGTTTATATGTCAATATTGAGGAAGGAACTCTCGAAGTTGCTCGCTATTGCTTCTGGAGGTTCTGGAGCTCAGTCCTTGCATAATATTGTGAGCAATATTCTTCTGAGTATCAATTGCTCCGCTGGTGTTGCCTCAAACAAGTTACCCCCTCTCATGACCTAAGTAGTCTCGTCTTTAATCCATGCCTGATGCCTGCAAAATTGCACTTCAGGTGATTCAACTACGGAAAGCGTGTAGTCACCCATATCTTTTCCCAGGTATAGAGCCTGAACCATATCAGGAAGGAGAGCACCTAGTTCAGGTACTTATCGTGAAGTTTTTAGATTTCAGTACGCTGAAAGATGTTTTGAACTAAAAATTGGGAGCTTGGCGACTTCAATCACTGAAAATGCAAAAGAAGTTGGAGTTAGTAGTTAGTTACTCAGGCTTTTGGGTCTGCTTTGTGTGCATTCCTACAGTTTCACGCATTTGATGAAGCGTTCTTACACCTCAACATGTTTTTATAGGCCAGTGGTAAGCTTTTAATTCTGGATCACCTGCTGCACAAGCTGCATGATTCTGGGAATCGTGTTCTGTTGTTTGCTCAGATGACAAATACGCTTGATATTTTACAGGTTAGCTCCTAATTTCCTTTTTGTCTCTTGTAAGGTTCTTTGCCACATTACTGTTCTGTTATTAGTTCGTTCAGTCCTCCGTCATATGCAAGCCATGCATGCAGGACTTTCTAGAGCTTAGGAAGTATACTTATGAGCGCCTTGATGGTTCAATTCGAGCAGAGGAGCGGTTCTCTGCAATCAGAAATTTCAGCCAAGTATCCTTTAAGAAAAGTAATGATACTGATGTTGATCAGATTCAGAGTAGTCCATTTGTCTTTCTAATTTCTACTAGAGCTGGTGGAGTGGGGTTGAATCTCGTGGCTGCTGACACGGTGAGTTATTTATTTTTTCCTACAACTTTTTCTAACTTTCTTGCGAAGCTTCCCTGTTAAGTGATCCATCACAATCTTCTAATTGGCTTTAATCATTGAATGGTTTCGTGAGTGGCCTGGTCTCCTTGATGGTCGTGGTTAGGGCCTAGGGGTATTAGTAGAACAGTGTGGGAATACATTGGAAAGTGGCCCACAAAAAAAATATGAAGTTGTTAATCACATTCTATTTCTGACAAAGTTGCTGATTTGGGCTCTTGAACTGCTTGATGAGCAAAATTGCTAGAGTAATGGGGACTTCCCCCCTTGCAAAATAGGGTTCCACTTGTGCTCCTTGATTGCTGTTCTTACCATTTACCTTTCAAACGACCTTAACATATTCAAACCTACACTTGTATATTTTCATTAAGGTAACTAATCTAATCCATGCAGGTCATATTTTATGAGCAAGACTGGAATCCACAAGTAGATAAGCAGGCCTTGCAGCGTGCTCACCGAATTGGTCAGAGCAATCATGTTTTAGCCATAAATTTGGTTACCGGACGCACAATTGAGGAGGTAAGATGAGATCACTTTTTAAGTACAATCACCATTCGCTGATGCTTGGTGGTGACATCAATGTAGGTTATTATGCGTAGAGCCGCAAGGAAGCTGCTCCTGAGTCGCAACGTTATAGGAGATGATGTTTTAGATCATGAGGGAAGTAATGGAGAAAATGAAGTTGGCGATTTGAAATCTGTCATATTCGGATTGCATGTTTTTGATCCTGCTGAGACGAATGCAGAAAAATCAGACAATCAACTGAACATCAGTGAACTGACTGAGTTGGCGAAAAAGGTTATTGCATCCCGTGTTGAAATAAATTCAGATTCAGGTGACAGGAAGTTCGAGATCAATCCGATGGATTTGCTTGACGGTCATGATCTTGTTCTGCAAGAGGGTTCAGAGTCTAATACCTTTGATCCTGATATTGATGAGGCTTCATATCTGTCATGGGTCGAGAAATTCAAGTTAGTATCACCCGGAGATGGTAACGACATACTCGAAGCTGGAAATAGGAGACGTTTACCTGATGAACAGAACCAGAAAACTGAAGCTGCTCGTAAAAAGTCAGAGGAGGAAAAGTTAGCCAAATGGGAATCTCTTGGATATCATTCATTATCTGTTAGTATTCCTGATGAACAAGCGAATCAGGATGCAATATCAGATTCTGGTGCAGTTAAATTTGTGTATGGGGACTGCACAAATACAGCCGCAGTTTCTCCGTCTGAGCCTACAGTAATATTCAGGTATATCTCAAGATATTTTTGTACTTCTAAACTAGAATTAATGTCTTATGTATAGTGCATCTATTATCATATCTTGATTGCATGAAGTTTTATGTATTGAATGCAAACGACCACATGTGGACACAAAAAGTTGCGCATTGCTAAAATCTTCTATGTGCTAATTGTTATGCTATTTGTTATGATATTTAGAGGATGTTGGCCAAGCTTATATTGTAAGAAAGATACTTTTAGTGTATAACAGCTTTGCAGCTCGCAGGATGTTTTGTATAAAAATCATAAGTAGAGCTCCCAACTTCAAAAATATAAAGAGGCCAGGATTGTGTGAACTTTGTAGAGAATTGGGACAAGGATAACGCGATGAGAGTCATGAGACCATAACTAATTCTCTAAAATTCTTTTATGCTCGGCTGACCAGTTAAGTGAAAGACACTTTACTTTCCCAAGCAAGTTTTAGGAGCGCTGCTAGAGTTTCTTAATCCAATAGTTTTAGATATTTTGAAGATCAGCTCCAATCTCTCATGAGTACACAAACTGTCTTAGAGTCTTAGGAGGTCTACGTGTACATAGCATGGTATTTAGGTCAGTGAAAGCCCTATAAATTGCATATATTCGTTACCTACTCACTGATCAGATAGAGGCCTATTATAGTTGTTCAGGAGAGATGTAACTCACCTAAAAACTTTGCAATATGGAAAGTGTGTCTACTGGATGTCTGGATCATTTGAATGTCAGGTGTATATGTTGCTATTGTAATTGGTCTGCATATTCTTCTTTTCCGGTGATAACCTTTCTGTAGGATGGAAGTCTTGCCAAATTACAAATAATTATTGGTTTAGGACTGTAATCAGTGCATGGTATTCACGGTTCCTATATTACTCTCCAGGACTCGAGTATTTCTGGATACAAAGTTATTCTGATGAACATCTCGGATCTCCGTGTTTAATTTATTCTATAGAAACTTTTGACTTGGTGAGTGTTTGAACAGCTGTGTTGACAGTTCTGGAAAATGGGGTCGCGGGGGCGTATTTGATGCACTGGCTCGACTATCAGCAACGGTGCCTGATGCATATGAGCGAGCTTCAGAATTTGGGGATCTGCATCTAGGCGATTTACATCTCATGGAGATAACCGGTCAGTTTCATCCATTTATATTAATTCAAAGAAAAGAAAGTTCTGTGTTTCTTTGTGTGTGTATAATGCATGCAGATTGTAAACCTCATCTTGGATTCTCTATTTCTCAACACAAAATCGGTTTTTCTTCTAGTTTCTGGTGTGTAATGTTACTTTTGGACAAAAGGTTGAGTCTTAATTAATTTTCTCTAAATAATTCTGATAAAAGTTGTTCTGCAAGTACGCTTCTAGCTTCATGCGTTTCCTCTTGGCTCTCCCACCTAGTAATCCTTCGTCATGTATCTGATTTTGATTATTTGCAGGCGATGATGTTGATCAAGGTACTCAAAATAATACCTGCCAATGGGTAGCTTTGGCTGTTGTACAATCATACAATCCAAGGCGTAAGACCCCTCGTAGCAGTATATCTATTGCTGACTTGGAAGTTTGTCTGGCAAAAGCTTCGTTTTCAGCTGCTGAGCGTTCTGGTACACTGCAACTGTCCTTGTACTCATCTGATACATAACATTGTTACATCTGCACACATCGCAGAGCTCTCTGCATTAAGCCATTGATATATTTTTGCTATTTAATTTAATCTGTAAAAAATTAGCAGGCACGTAGTATTTTTAATTTATTCTGCCCATGTTAACAGCTTCGATTCACATGCCACGGATTGGTTATCAAGATAGTTCTGACCGTTCGGAATGGTATACTCTTGAACGTCTCCTAAGAAAATATGCTGCTATGTATGGCATAACTATCTACGTGTAAGTCCCTCCCCCTGTCTTATTTTCACATGGCGTGTCCTCATTTATGCTTTTTTAGTTCTACAGTGGCTGCTCGTCAAAGTAACGCTTCTATAATCTTCGCAGATATTATTTCCGACGTGCTACTACGTGAAGCAATACAATGTTATTTGTCTACCAGTCCAGGGGGCTTTCATCGGTGGTGTACACACTGTACAGTATATGTTTCCTCGGATCCGTAAGGACGCAATGTCTAGCTTTTTATCAGTCCATGTAACTTAAAATAGTTGAGATTGAAAGTAGTTCTTGTACATTCCTTACCTACCTTTGACATACGCAATATTCTTATCCCTTCTTTTTTTTTTTTTTTTTTTTTGGTTCTTTTGGAGTAATGATCCTTACTAGAATAATATTGTTCACCATGATAAGGAATAAACCGGGATGAAATTTATAAAGAATAAAATTGTTTTGGAGGTGTGCATATTTCATCCAGACAAATGCCTTCAATTGGCAAACCTATCCGACAACTTCTACCATACAGTCTCATATTTCAACAAAGTTACAAAACTCATTCAATAGATACACTATGCATATACTATTGTGTCAGCTATTCTTTTCTACCGATGGAATACATGGGCGGACATTCACCTCACTTAATAGATGTTTCATAACACTATTGAGTTTTTATCTATATATTTTTAGAAATGATCCCTACTAATAACATGTTATAAAAGCTGAAGTGAATGGAGTGAATGCAGCATTTACTCATTGTACAGGTTTCACACCAAGAATGCATAACATTCACTATGAAGATGTTTCCTCTTTCCTACCGCATGTTGCACTACCTACTAGTGCTTTAAAGGTTGTACCATGGTTGTACAATATGTATTAAATGTTGTATTGTACAACACATTAAAGCACCAGGAGACAAATAACATACGGTGGCATTTATGTAGCTGTTTAATCATGACACTAATTCACACTACAATGCAATGTGTGATTCCTACTATAAATAGGAATTATCTGTACTCTCAGAGAACACAATCAGAATCGCAATAACATAAACTTCAGTATTATATAAACTTCAATATATATTTCAGTTGAGATACGTTTGTCCCTTCAATTTTTTATATCACGTTATCAGCACGAGCTGCTCTAGTCAATTTCTTGCCGGAAGAAAAGTTCAAAAGAAGGTACATTTATTTTCCAGTCAAGTGTTATCTAGAATATGCTAAATAACATACATCACCTATTATATAATCCATTCGTTACCATATACAAGTGTTGTCACAAATTATAATAGTTCCACTTACAACTATTATTCTGCCATTACACAATTTTGCATGAACTTTCACGTTTTCTATATTAAAGGAAACATTTATTTTATGTAATTGACATGACAAATGAAATTGAAAATTTTATTCATATCATGATTAAAATACCATTATATTTCGGCTTTAAGATGAATGGTTAAGGCACAAACATACAACATAACCATATATAGGGAGGATTCTAGGTAACTCTGGCATCTCCACGACGAACAGTAAAACGATAACAAAGATAATACAAATTGAAATAAAGTAGAAAAAGAGATTAGACATATTGTAAGAAGATAAAGAATAGAAGAGAATGGTATGAGTTTTATGGAAAAGTGTTTGAGTATTTATAGAGTAAATTTGGAAATGTAACCATTTTATTACCGTTGGAACAGTGACGAGGGACAAAATGGTAATTTCCGGACTTAACAAAATTCGTTAAACTTACGACTTAATAAAATGGCTCCCGACAGGATCGAACCCGTGCAATCTAATGGTCATTATACATTTGAGCCACTGGGCGAAATTCTATTTATTTCAACACATTTTAATATCTTATCTAACATATTTACATTTTTAGATTCAGCATGTCAAACATCACAAAATTGCACTTTGATGCACTGTATATTTTCGGAGGAAATTATTTAAGCTGGCTGCTTGATGCAGAGCTCCACCTAAATAGCATGGGACTCGGTGATGCTATAAAAGAAAATAATGAAAGATCCAATCAGGATAAGGTTTAGCCATGATCTTTTTAAGACATCACATTCATGATGATCTGAAATCTGAATACCCCATGGTAAAAGATCCACTTATATTGTAGACAAATTTGAAAGAGCGATATGATCATAAAAAAAGGCTGTGACACTTCCAACGGCCAAATATGAATGGTTGAATTTAAGGCTGGAGGATTTTAAAAGTGTTCACGAGTATAGCTCAGCTTTGTACAACATTACGTCCCGCCTCATATTATGCGGGGAAATGGTCTCTGATTTTGATATGCTTGAAAAGACATATCAAACATTTCCTCCGGAATATGCTATTGATGCAAGGTTATCGTAACCATGGATTTACAAAATATTCGCAGTTGCTCACCCACATGTTGGTGACAGAAAAGAACAATGAGTTGCTTCTAAGAAGCCACCAGATGCGTCCAACTGGCTTTGCCCCACGTCCAGAAATTAATTTTGCCAATTATGAAGCCCCACGCGACATGAATCCGGCCTCATATAATAGTCATGTACCAAATAATGGTCATGACGAAAGCCGTGGCAATGGGTGTGGTGGTCATAAGAATGGGTACGAGAATTGGCGTGGAGGTCGTGGACGTGGGGGATATAATCGTGGTCGTGGAAACTTTGGCTGAGGACGTGGAATGAAATGTTACCGAGGTAATAATCAAAATAATTATCATGGTTCCAAAATAATTTCAAACATGCCTATAAATATGGAGGTACCGATGAAAAGGACAAATGCCGCAGTTGTGGACGTTTTGGGCATTTTGCGAAGGTCTGTCGAACCTCACAACATAAAGTTGACTTATATCAGGCATCCCTAGAAGGGAAGGGAAAGGCAATCGAAACAAGTAATGCCGAAACTGATGGAGAGTTCGACGGATGTGCCGAGTTTCTCATGAACGAAAATGCATAGGAAAATGGATATGCATTTCCAAGGAACTAATGTTTTGATGCATCTATTTATGTTTGTTTTGTTGGTTTACGAAAACTCGTTTGAAGTTGCATTTTATTTTCTTTTTGCTTGTCTATGTAAGATAGTGTGCTAGTTTTCATTAAGCAAGAGTCTTGTACTACTTATAATGAATTAAATTTTTATTATTTTCTCACTCATGTTTATTCTTGCATATAGAAAATCAACATATTGAAATGGCAACATTCACAAGCATTAATGGAGAAAAATGCTTGGCAAAAAGTGCTACCACTCATACTATATTGATTAATGATAAATATTTCTCCAACTTGATATTGGGAGAAGCCGATGTGCATACAATCTCCGGAAAATCAAAGATGATTGAAGGCTACGAAAAAGTCAATATCTTATTACCAAAAGGAACAAAATTGAAAATCGAGGTGGCCTTATATTCCTCAAAACCTCAAATAAACTTATTGAGTTTTAGGGATATTCGATCAAACGGATATCACATTGAAACAATGAATGAGAAGGAAAAAAAAAATACTTACATGTTACATCTTCTCAATCGGGTAAGAAAGTTGTATTAGAGAGACTACCCGTCTTATCTTCCGGCCTATATTATACAATGCTAAGAAAGGCGGAAGTTTATGCAGTAGTAAACCAAAGGGTTACTACTAAATTCAATGTTTGGCATGACCGGTTGGGCCATCCCGGTACAATAATGATGCATAAAATTATTGAGAATTCATGTGGACATCCTTTGAAAACAAAGGAAATATTACAAACCCATGAATTAGCATGCACTGCATGTTCTCAAGGAAAATTGATTACAAAGGCCATCACCAAGCAAAGTTCGATTTGAAAATTCGACATTCTTGGAAAGAATCCAGGGGGATATATGCGGTCCAATACACCCTCCATGTGGACCATTTAGGTACTTTATGGTCCTAATTGATGCATCAACCAAATAGTCACATGTATGTTTGTTGTCAACTCGCAATATGACATTTGCAAAATATTGGGACAAATAATAAGACTCAGAGCACAATTTCCTGATCATACAATCAAAAACATTCGTCTTGATAATGCTGGTGAGTTTACGTCTCAGGCCTTTAATGATTATTGCATGTCAACTGGAATCAATGTTGAACATTTTGTTGCGCATGTTCACACATAAAATGACCTCACAGAATCCTTGATAAAACGTCTGCAAATGATTGCAAGACCATTTTTATTGAAATCAAAATTGTCAACATCAGCATGGAGACATGCAATATTACATGCAACATCGCTTTATACGCATCAGGCCAACAAGTTATGATAAAACATCTCCAATTCAAATGGTTCAAGGCCATGAACCAAATATTTTCCATCTAAGAACATTTGGATGTGCAGTATATGTACCGATTTCACCACCACAACGCACAAAAATGGGACCCCAAATGAGATTGGAGATATATGTTGGGTACGATTCTCCAAGTATCATAAGATATTTGGAACCATTGACTGGAGATCAATTTACGGCCCGATTTTCCGATTGTCATTTTGATGAAACAAATTTCCCAACATTAGGAGGAGAGAAAAAGCAGTTTGAAAATTATATCTCATGGAAAGATATATCGTTGAGGAGTTTGGATCCTCGAACAAATCAATGTGAACAACAAGTTCAAAACATAATTTATTTGCAGACCACTGCAAATCAATTACCAGATGCATTGACTGATCTCAAAAGGGTAACAAAATCCCATATTCCAGCTGCAAATGCTCCAGTAAGGATCAATATCCCTAGAGAACAATCTTCCACTGAAAATGAGGCTAACGCACGCCAGAAGCGTGGTAGACCTCTTGGCTCCAAAGATAAAAATCATCGAAAAAGAAAATGAGCAATTACAGAAAATGGCCTAAAATAGAATACAAAGGCTCCAGAAAAGCACATTGACATAATAAACCAGGTTCAAGAAGAACCTCAGGTGCCTGAGAACGAAGAGATATCTATTAATTATGTCATGACTGGAAAAGGATGAAACCGAAACGAAATTAATGTCGACAATGTATTTGCTTATAATATTGCACTCGATATCATGGGAGAAAATAAGAATCAAGAAGATTCAGAGCCTACCTCGGTTGAGGAATGTAGGCAAGGAAGTGAGTGGCCAAGGTGGGAAATGCAGAGTTGGAGTCTCTTGCGAAGCAAAATGTATTTGGACACATGATCCAAACACCAAAGGATGTAAAACCAGTAGGAAATAAATGGGTGTTTGTGCGAAGAAGGAATGGTAAAAATGAGATTGTACGATACAAAGCAAGACTCGTCGCACAAGGTTTTACCCAGAGGCCTGGTATTGACTATGAAGCAACATATTCTCCAGTGGTGGATGCAATCACTTTTCGCTATTTGATAAGTTTGGCCGTACGTGAAAAGTTGATATGCGTCTAATGAATGTTGTCACTGCCTATTTATACGACTCATTGGACAATGAGATTTACATGAAAAACCCCATATGGATTTGAGATACCGGAAACACTTAATGGGTCTCGAGAAACGTACTCCATAAAATTAAAGAAATCTTTGTACGGATTAAAACAATCCGGCCGAATGTGGTACAATCGCTTGAGTAAATTTTTTTATCAAAGAAGGGTACAAAAATGATCCAATATGCCCATGTGTTTTTATCAAAAGATCTGGATCTGAGTTCGTCACCATCGCTGTTTATGTAGACGACTTGAACATTATTGGAACTCCAGGAGAGTTATCAAAAGCGGTATGTTTATTGAAAAATGAGCTTGAAATGAGAGACCTTGGAAAAACAAAATTTTTTTAGGTCTTTAGATTGAACATTTAAAAGGCGGGGTATTTTTGCATCAATCGACGTATACATCGAAAGTGTTGGAAAGGTTCAACATGGCCAATGCACACCCTTTAAGTACGTCGATGGTCGTACGATCACTGAACGTTGATAATGATCCATTCCGACCTTGTGAAAACGATGAAGAACTACTAGGCCCACAAATGCCATATCTAAGTGCAATTGGTGCACTAATGTATCTCGCTACAAATACAAGGCCAGATATAGCTTTTGCTGCAAATCTATTAGCGAGATACAATTCTTCTCCAACTCAAAGGCATTGGAACGAGATAAAACACCTCTTACGATACCTTCAAGGAACAAAATAAATGGGGTTGTATTATCCGAACTCCTCTACCTCAGAACTAATTGGTTACGCAGGTGCAGGATACTTATCTGATCCTCATAATGGTCGATCTCAGATTGGTTATTTGTTTACATGTGGAGGTACGACTATTCTTGGCGCTGTGTAAATTGAACAATGGTTGCTACTTCTTCTAATCATGCAGAACTCCTAGCGATCCATGAAGCAAGCCGGGAATGCATTTGGTTGAGGTCCATCACTCAACACATTCGTCAAATGTCTGGGCTTCCAACAACGAAAAACTTTCCAACTATAATCTATGAAGATAATGCGGCATGCGTCTCTCAATTAAAGGAATGTTTCATCAAAGGTGATAGGACATAACACATCCTGCCAAAATTCTTCTTCACTCACGAACTTCAACAGAAGAATCAGATTTACGTGCAACCGATCCGCTCAAGTGAAAATTTGGCAGATTTATTCACCAAATATCTTCCTACTTCGACGTTCGAGAAACTGAGGCACGAAATTGGCATGCGACATCTGAGGGAAGTAAAGTAATGTAACCATGAGAGGGAGTGGAATACATGCTGCACTCTTTTCCTTCGCTAAGTTTTTACATGATGGGCATTCAGAGGGGGAAGGGTGTTATAAAAGCTGAAGTGAATGGAGTGAATGCCCAACATAGCATTTACTCATTGTACAGGTTTCACACCAAGAATGCATAACATTCACTATGAAGACAAATAACATTATGTAGCTGTTTAATCATGACACTCATTCACACTACAATGCAATGTGTGATTCCTACTATAATTAGGAATTAGCTGTACTCTCCGGGAACACAATCAGAATGGCAATAATATAAACTTCAGTATTACATAGACTTCAATATATATTTCAGTTGAGATACGTTTGTTCCTTCTTTATTTTATAGGATTAAATGCAAAATACCCCCATAAGTTATTGTAAATGTGCACGAAACCCCCTTGAATTAACAAATTAGTACCAAACCCCCCTAAGTTATTAAAAAATATGCGCGAAACCCCCTTTGAGTTAATAAATTAGTCCCTGAGTTATGAAAAATGTGCACGAAACCCCCCGAGTTATTAAAACATGTACGTGGAACCCCCTCAGCCTTTTTTTTTTTTACGGCGTGCTCATGTTAGGTGCGACAATGGATGTTCTTTTAGGTTTTCTTACTTCAAATTAATGCGACTAGGTGGACTGGACATTCATAGTTTCAGTTTATTATCTTTGCTCTAACTTTTTTCCGTTTACACTAATAATGAATTGATATATGTTGTTGATATGTAATGACAATCTTAATTAGTGTTATCTATGGTTGTTATTTATATATTTCAGTGCTATATAACCAGTAGTGTGTGATCGATTTTTATTGTTCATTTAACCAGGAAAAAAAAGTAGAGTTTACTATTTTTAATAGCTCAAATTTAAGTCATTTTAATATTTTCGAAAATTTGGACTAACAAATCAAACTGCACACAATACGAATTCATCATGTATATTTAATATTTATGTAAAAGGAGTATTGCAGTGAATTTATAAGAATTCCATGGGATTTTGCGCATATTTTTAATAACTGTGGTCTTTTTTTTTTTTTTTTTTTTTTTTGCATTGATTTGGTGTAAGATAACATAAACAAACATTTATAGTCGCACCTAATGAGAGTGTACCTCATACACTTTAAAAAATTAAGGGTGGGGGGTTTTGTGCCTATTTTTAATAACTCAAAGGGGTTTGGTACTAATTCGTTAACTCAGCGGGGTTTCGCACACATTATTAATAATTCTGGGGTGTTATGCATTTAACTCTTATTTTATATTACATTAAACATGAGTTTTAATTTATCAGGGGTGAAAGATTGTGGTCCTACATCCACCTTAAATATCATACTTCTCTAGTGCATGCATTTGTCTAACTTAACAAGCGTTTGTTAGTTGAGACAAGTTATTCTTAATAATAAGCGTGTAATAGTAGATGTTTGACTTGTGTTTGTAGTATAAGGTTTAATCCCTGATTTATACTTAGCATGAATATTAGGTCTTCAAGACAATTTATATGATATGATCTCGTAAAAATTAACGTTCGAGTTGTCTTATACTTATCCTATACATGCATGTTAGGAGAATGATTCCAATATCTTATTTGTGATTGAATATTAAGATGGATGAGACATTTCCCGCATGGTGTTAATTAAAAAAAAAACAATTTTTACGAGATACAATATCTTCAAGATACATCACATGTTTTAGCTACACAATATCGAAGTAATGCAAATATACTAAAACACACATAATTTTGTACTTCCTCCGTCCCAGAATAAGTTTTTCACTTTGACTTTTTGCGATCAAACTTTTTCCTATTTTGACTACGAATTAATTTTAAACCGCAAATGTAAAATGTTCATTTTTTTATATAATGAAAATTTAGCCTCTAAAGTTTTATTATATAAAAAAATTGAACATTTTACATTTACGGTTTAAGATTAATTTGTAAAGTAAAAAAAGTTGACCGAAAAAGTCAAAAAGTAAACTTGTTCATTAAATTTTCATTATATAAAAAAATTGAACATTTTACATTTGGGGTTTAAGATTAATTCATAGTCAAAGTTTAAAAAGTTTAACCGCAAAAAGTCAAAGTGGGAAACTTGTTCTGGGACGGACGGAGGAAGTAGCTGAGAATGTTGATTCCGTATCTTATGGTATTCCGCAAAAAATTGTATGAAAATCATCCCAAGGATGTGACTTGGAAGGTCCAAGCGTGGCAGTGAAGGAAATTTCAACGTTATTTTCTTCTCAAAATTTTGCTTAAAAAGCTCGAGCTTTCAAAATTTTTGTCGTACAGCTAAACCAGAGAAACAGTACAACAAAACGTCGGCGTAAGGCCCCTGAAACAATCAAATAACCTAATTTCGGAATTCCCTTCATCTCCTTCTCAGAAGAGCTTTCATTTCTGCAACCAGTCTGCAATCAATTCACAAATCTCCCGCCCTTTCTCACTCTAATCAATGGATTCTCATATTCCCTAATAGTGTTCAACACTCGAAGTCCTATGGATACCGGTGATTCCACCGGTGTTGATTCCGTTTCGCCGCTTATGGTAAGGTTTTCTGAACTTTCCCCATTTTACCTGCTTGAACCATTTCAAAATGGAATTTATCTGATGTATTAAGAAAAAAATTTGTGTTGTGAAGGCGAATGGAAGTACAGTAGGAGATGATCGTCCTGGTATACCACAGTTACTGGCGTCCTTGCCGGCTCTTAACGAGGCTGCTACTTATCTAGCTCAGTCAACTTCCATCTTCACCCGCTGCTTCACCGATATTTCGAGTACTTTCCTGACTTATCTCTTGTTGATTAGCCAGTTGAATGGTGTTTTTTTCGATAGCTTCTAGGTCCTACATTGTTTTAAAACTAAGATGGTAGAAAGTACTTGACCTTTTATTTAAGTTGGATTTTATGTTGAAGTGCTGAGCTATGTATAAAATTTAGCTGGTGTTGTGGAAATGGTCTACAAGTTGTATATGAATTGCTGAAGCAACCATGAATTTATCTGTTTTTCCTTTTCATTTCTGGTTCCGTACATTGTCAATATTCTGATGCTTATATACATGCTTGGGTTTCTTAACTGTGTTGCTGATTAGTATGCAATGTACATAAGTGGATCCCCTAGACTTAGTCGTGAATAGGTAGGAAGTGAGCAAGAGTGTTGTGTTTGTTGTGAAACATGAGTCGATTATGGGAAGACTTGTTCTATCTCTTTTCCTATATTTTTTTTAGATCAAGATTGATCCCTATATAGTAATACATCGGGGTCATTAAATTTTATATGTAGGGCGGATGTAGACACTGGAAGCGTAGTGTATAATTGTGAAATGGGTCGATGATTGGAATTGTTGCGCATTAGGGATCATCGGTATGCTGCCAAATGCGGTCCTGTTGAGAGAATTGGAAAGCAAGTTCTTTGGTTGTTAGTTTTGACTGCTTTTCTGCTATTGTTTAGGCTGGACCCTTAATTGGTTAACTGATTGGTGAGTATAAGTAGTAATCAGATTCTGTTACTCTTTTTGTCTTGAATTCACCTTTTCCATGCTCGCTTACTACAACTACATATTCTGTGTTTAAAATGCCCATTACAGTTTATGTTGGTTAAATACTGAGTATGTTTACTTAAATTTTGCAGTAGAACCTATACCTGAAGAATCTTATGAAAGGCAACTGTTGGCATATGCCATCGGGGATGCCAGAGCATCAACTGCTGATAAAGATATGTCTTCAACTGCAACCTCTTCATCTATGTCTGAACGGTTTGGTATTGGTACTAGTTTTGAAGCTCCAATGATCCCTAGTGGAATAACCAGGAGCTCAGCTGAAGAGTCAACTCAAAATTCTAATATGCTCGAGCTATCAAATAACACAAACCCGAATGGCATTTCCATTTTCCAAGGGTACTAGTTGCTCTATCTTTTAAGTTTCAGCTTTTGTCATCCTGATATTACATGGATATTTATAATATCAGAACTTTCATTAGCATTTTATATATACCTACAGTATGTCATAAATTGAGTGCAACACCACTCACCTTAAAATGTTGGATACTAATGGCCTTCGTTATGTTCTATGTATAACTGATGTAATTTGTTATAAATATTGTATGCTCTTTATTGTCATGTAAATGGTGCTCATTGGTGCTCTCTCTTGAACTGTTAGCCTTGTTGACCGGGTGAGGAGGACGGTGCGTGGCTCTGCCGATGACATTGGATGGCTACAGCGAGCTGCTGACATGCCACCAGTTGTTGATGGAACTGAAAGATTTTCAGAAATACTTGATGATATAAGGTGCATCTATATGATATTTTTTGTAGTTAATCAGCTATATTTACAGTTTCTAACTAGGTTGTAGTTGCACCCTTCTTAATCAGGCATGGATTGCACTTGTTGCCAAACACAATGGTTTACTTGTTGGTCCCTGGTAACTGTCTGCATCCTTGCTTTGTTAAAACATCTAGCTCCAGGCTCCAGAAATATGCATTCTATATTCAAAATATCATGCTATGTCTTGCATTTAGGATCCACTGATCCAGAATTCCTTGCAGATAAAGTCTCAAAACAGGTCATTGATGCTATTGGATATCTGAGATATATTTTTCTGTGTGCTGTTCTTTGGGTTGGGGGGGGGGGGGGTTGTGCAAACCAACTGTGAACTTTGATCATACTTGGGAGTGCTTTACTATTCATGAAGGACCTAAAATTTATGTACTGGAGAGGATTACAGCATTAGAGAAGTAAAAGTACAAAATGTTGCAAGATTTGGAAGTTTGAATCTTTATAAATCAACTTCTAAACAAGGTTATAAATGTTTAATGGGGATTAAATCTATGTGATTGCGCAGGAACATATGAGTTAACGAGTATTTGGTGAGTAATGCAATTTTGTTTTTAGGAATACAGGGGTGCAAAATGACAATTCAATAGTTACGGGTTTGTTCAAGAAAAAGTAACTAGCCCCCACTCTTGGTTCTACCTTCTATGATACTTCGTATTAAAATAAAGAAGAATTGTATGGATTTGGCATGAAAAGACGCTAGAAGTCCCTCTGGACACGAAAAGGCACTATAGTGTAGAAGTATAGCGGGGGTATGGCTGCAACCCTAGCAAAAAGATAACCTCCAAAATGCATTTGACCGTCACACTAAATATTTCTCTGCTCTACTCGTTTTCCTCCCAAGTATGTGGACTTGTGGAGTGCTGTATGATGTGAATTAAATACCCGTCTGACTTTTGACGCCCCTGTTTGTAAGTATTGTGATTAGATTGTTTAAATTCATGGTTGCCCCAATCGAGAATATTTTATTAATAAGTTGAATATCTTGAACTTGACTTTTTTTTATGACCAAAACTTGGATTCTGCCGATGCATGTGACAATGATGCTGTAAAGGTGTGCAGCACTTCTTGAATTTACAGAAATATGTATGATATATTATTTTCATTTAACTGAGCTATTCGTGTTGTAAAGATGTGCAACACTTTATGAATTTAGGGAAATGGATATGAGGTGGTTATTTTATTTAGGTTTAAATGACTGAGCTATCTATTACTCTCTGTGCAGGTCTTTTCAGCAACCATGGACCTCTTTATTTTGTTAATACGAAAACTAGTTTCTTAAAGATGGGTCTCATCTGTCATATAGCCAAAATACACAGTGAGGTATTCCTAGTGAACTTTTGTTGGCTGGATTTCTTCTGCTGTTTACTAATTAAATTAATTAAAATTTCAGGCTTCTGTAGAAACGAATGCCAAGGAGATAAAGGAGTACATAGAAGAAATATACTGGGGAACCAAGAAACGTGTTTTGATTCTTGGTCATAGTAAAGGAGGGATAGATTCAGCTGCTTCCTTATCCATGTATTGGGATGATTTGAAAGATAAGGTTGCAGGATTAGCATTAGCTCAAAGCCCATATGGTGGTAGTCCGATTGCTTCAGATATTCTTCGTGAAGGACAGCTTGGTGATTATGTTAACATTCGCAAGCTCATGGAGATCCTGATTTGTAAAGTTGTCAAGGTATGCCAGTAATTTAGTAGTACTATTTATAAGGTCTTAAATGGTAGGTTCAATCTTGCATGTACATAAAAATTTATACATATACAGTTGTCTAACTTGGTAAACTAGTCTGTTATAAGCAACTTTTTCCTTTTGGAACAGGATTCAAGTTTCATTTTATATGGTTAACTATTTTTCATCTTTATTTGAACTTCTTTGAAGTTTGTTGTGAATCCATGTGCTAACTTGATTAAGGAAATTGGAAAACCGCCGATGCAATATCAAATAATAACAAAAAAGAATTGAATGCAGCCTCCCTGTTCTTTTAACAGATTGTTGAATTGCTCATTAACTGATTCACAGGGATCTTTTATTATTATTTCAAGATGAGGTTTTACCTATTAAGTCACCTGGAAGCAATCTTGGCGTGTATCATTTTCTCAAAGCATAAAATATTGCTACCTATTAAACGTGAAAATGTATGATCATGCTAATTTTAGCAGCTGCTATGAAGGGTGACATTCAAGCTTTGGAAGATTTAACTTACGAGAAGCGTAGAGAGTTCTTACGGAAACACCCCTTACCAAGAGACCTCCCGGTGGTTTCTTTTCACACGGAAGCTGGCATTTCTCCAGCTGTCTTGGCCACATTATCTCGGGTTGCTCATGCAGAATTACCCATGTTTACCGAACCTGCAACACTTCCTGTGGTGATTCCGCTTGGTGCTGCAACGGCTGCCTGTGCTCAGCTGCTTCAGATTAGGTATGGAGAGAAGAGTGATGGCTTAGTGACTTGTCGTGATGCAGAGGTTCCTGGTTCAGTTGTGGTAAGGCCAAAACGGAAACTAGACCATGCTTGGATGGTTTATTCCTCGTTGAATGACGATCCTTCAGAAGCTGATGCTTCTCAAGTGTGTGAAGCTCTTTTGACCTTGCTTGTTGAGGTTGGGCACAAAAAGAGGGATGAACTTGTCAAAAAAGACGAGTGATTTTGATAGCTTTATTGAGCTTTTTTTGGACAATGTAATGAAATATATATTATTTTGTTCTTTGTCGCTTGGTTAGAGTTTTGTACTCCCTCCAACTTCCCATCGAGTTGGCCACAAAATTTAAAAGTGAAAATGACATCACCAATCCTAAGTGGTCAATAGCGGGCCAATTAACTTTTGGTCTGCAGAGGCTAATGTGTGAATATTCAAGCGGTAATACTGATCAACCCGTCAAGTTGCGACGTAATTCATTACTACTTAAAGTCTTATTGGATCAAAAATGGCAGCACCAATTCTAAGCGTAAATACTAAATTCTATGCTACGTGTAAGAACAATGCACTCATTAGTCACTAGAATGACTTAGGAGAATATAAATTGGTTCCACCCAGGGAGTTATATCGGGTTAGCCCATACATCCAGCTTTGTCCCAAGTACAAAAGTCAAGTTAGGCTTGCATCAGTTACATGCCCATAAATATCATTCCAGCCCAGCGTAATCACAGCTGAGCGAGCCAAGCTGCTTGACCAATCAGATCATCACATTCTCTTAAACCTAAGGAGGCCATTTGCGTCATTTAGCAGTCAAATCTAAAACTACAAAATAGTCCTCTAAGTTTCACATAATTCCAGTTACCGCCTTCCAGTGATATTAATCGAAATCCCAGTTTCTCTCTCCTCCCTCACACACTTCCTTTGTTTTCAGAGCTTTCGTGTGAGTGCGTGTGATTTTCCCCCAGTTTCTTCTCTAACACTGATTGTAAAACCAGAAACTGAAATACGAACGAGCTGAATTCATTTGTTAATTGCGAAATTCGGTGGAGAAATTTCATTTCTCGATTAGGGTTTTGCTTCCGTTTCATTTCGGTACAATTGTCTGTTTGTGGTGGTTTTCGGTATTAATGCTCTTGTAGTGGTTACAGGACTTTGATTCTTGTGGGTGAAACACTTTATTGTAGCATGCAGAGGGATATAGATACCTCTCTGTGATGTTTTTAGCCATTTGAGAGTTCCTATGTTGAGTTTGGTGGTGAATTGTCCGGTTAGGGTTTTGAGGGGGTGAATTCATGATGGGGAGTACTGGTGAAGCTGATAGGAAACGGCGTCATGTTAGCACGATTTCGCCCACTGCAGCTAAGAGGCAGCCTCTTGTTCCCTTGTCTGAGGAAAAGAAGGTGAAAAATGTAGTTATTTCTATTAATTGTTAGAATTTGCTTGATACATACCGTTCTTTGATTATCTTTACGGGCTTTATAAAAATTAGTGTTGGTACTTTGCATGAGTGTTTCACGTTGTTTGTTGGTTTGCTGATTATTGAGTCTGCAGTTGATCTTGGATGAATAAGTTGTTACTTGAGTTATCATATGTGCCCCCCTTATTTCTCTTCCGAAGTGCCTTGGAGGAGCTAACAGTTTATTGGATGTGAGCTATTGAGCATTGTGCTTGATTTAGTACTGTATTAGTACCAGTAGAGAAACTCTGGTTTCAGCCACTGGGCCTTTTTCATTGAAGTTCTTAATCTTACCAATTGTTTGCTAGAATATGCAATAGCTATATCGTTGCTCTGACATAATAATAAATGTAGGTGAAGGTTAAACTCGTTGTACAACGAGCTTCTTAAAACTAAATGCTGATGGGAAAGATTGCGTTTCTGTAATGATTTAATCAGGATATATCATTAGCATATCTCTGTTAAGTGTTAACAGTGGAAGTCTCATAGATATTTTGTTTTCTTCTGATGGTATATATGATGAAATTTATATGTGTGTGCGCGGCAAAGTAAGCCTCTATTGGAATCATATGAGGTAATTTGGCAAAATATTTCACTTCCAAAATTCATGAAATTAATGTTTACTTTTCAAGATGAAGTCTAAGATTTTTCTTGATGAAAATTAGAATATCTATTTCATGTGACATTCTAAGCCCTTCAAGTCTCAAGTGTCTAGATATTGTCACACCTTGTCCACATACTTGTTTTTTTCCACATACGATTTGCAGGTTCCTGCCCATTCATTCACCTGATGTGGTTTTTGTCGCTCGATTTAGTGTTTGTTTTTGTTAATTGAGTACAGCTTATAGAAGCTGTATTTGGACATTTTTGACATTTTGGTTATTAAATGTTTAACTATTGAAAATTTTGAATGGTGTAGCTTGATGCAGCCGTCCTTCAGTTTCAAAATCAAAAACTTACACAGAAGCTTGAAACTCAGAAGATTGAGATTACCTCCCTCGCAGACAGATTGTGTCAATTGAATGATAAGCAGCAGTCACATGAGAGGACCCTGACTGTGGTCAATAATACATGGGACGAGGTAATCTCATAATAATATCATTATCTCCGTGTTACCATAATTTACTACATACGACATTTGTACATCTTTACGAGGATCAGTATGCATGAAGGGTGATTCTACATTACTTTAGGACTTTATGTATGGAACAGAGGCATCTTCGTGTCATAAATAATTACCAGAAAAAGTATTTGTGGCTAAGAATTGTGTTTTAAATAAGATCAGCGGTTGAACTTCCAGTCTTAGGCAGTTAGTAATCCATAAAATAGTGCCAAGGAAAATAGCATTATGGTTGTTATGTCATCTTTAGTTGACTCTGTTTACCATCTTCACTCACTATTATGTCTAACACAAAGAGCTCTCTATTCAATACCATTTCCATCATGTCATTGTGAAGTACCACTAATATGCTACCAGGAAAAGAATATGGGCAACAGACTGAAAGTCACTCTAGTTTTCTGCTCCATAATAGATACTTGCAAAACATAAGAAATACTAATATGTAACAAGACTGTGTAATGCTTTTGCTGCAGAAGTATCTTAGTGGGATTCCTTTTAAAAAAACCTGGTTGTTTCCATTCACAACCCTTACAAAACTCAGCAAGTGTGTATGCTATGTCATGATAATTTAGAGCTTATATCGAGCTTCTTGTTAGCAGTCCTGGTGTCCTGGGTATCGGTGTGTTTACTGGATAGTTTGATTGTCGGTTGGTGCATTTCCTTGACCAGCATATGTGTTATTGTCTTGACACTTGACAGTGGTCCGGAAGCATATGTAGTTAGTAGCAGACATAGACACACACACACACATGCACATTTTACCTTTCTTCTTGAATATTAGAATAACCCCATCCTTACACTTGGTTGAATGTTGATATAAATCTACAATGATGTTCATTTCACTTTTCCTACATCCTCCTTCCTGGGAAAAGCTTCCCGTTTGCTGTATTGGTCAACAAAATAGGAAAATGGAAGATTTAAATAGAAAAATATTAAAGAATGAATAGAAAATTGATAGTGAGTTGTTAAAGTGGAAAGTTGAGTATTATTTAAATGAATAAATAATAAAGAATGAATAAAGTAGACATAGTGCGTTTGTGAAGTTGTAAATATGATTGTTTTATGTGGGTATTAGTTAAGTGGGGTAGAAGGTAATATTACCAAAAATGGAAATGGGAAGCTTTTGTTGGGACGGAGGTAGTAGTATTTTGGACAAAACAGTTTTCTATTGGACAAAGTTCACTGATTATTTGGAGAAAGTGTGTTTAATTGACCCCACCCTGTAGTTATAAAGGTAGCCAAGCCATGTAAAAGAGGAACTTGTATGCTTTGTAGGGTCTTAATCGATAAATCTAGCCAATCCATGCAAACCACTACGATTGCGTTTGTCATATGGCATTCAGTGTTTAGTTTTAATTGTACTTTTGGTGCTATCTATACCAGCTGGTTGAAGACCTGGAACTGCGTGCCAATCACATGACAGAATCTGTGAAATCCGCATGCCGTTTGGGCTGTCAAGTAGCCGAAGACGGTAAGGATGGCTACTTTCATTTTGACAAATTCTTTCCTTAATGAGTTGATATCTTCTAAGAGTGACTGTTATTCTGACGTGCATTGACCTTATTTGTTATTGTACATTATTGGACGTGCATTGACCTTATTTGTTATTGTACATTATTGGAGGACTAATTTGTAAACCAAAGACACATCTCACAGAGTACATGTGGACATGTGATTACTTGTTTGCAAAATCTCCTGGAAGTTCTCATTTTCTTATTGCCAATAAGTAGTTGCTCTATATAAATTCTCTTATATTTTAATAGAACCCTCGTTTTATTTAACACAAACACTAATTATGAGTTTATAGGAAATCGTCGGATACAAGGTTTTTCATAAGTTTTGGCTGGCAAATTCAAAATTCAACTTGCTCCACCAACTATTAAGCTGAGTCCAACAATTTATACAAACAATTTTTTCCTTACATGCCAATATATAAATGGATTCTAGCCATTGAAAATGTAGTACTGTCTTAGACCAGAACACGAAGAGACAATCTGGATTGTCCACAAAATCCAGCTAGATGGAACTCTTGTGATCTGCATACCCTTTAAGGCTTTAACGCACCTCATGTTGGACTGTTTCCAACATGTTACGAGGGAAGTGATCTCTTACAAATCTTTTGCTTGTAGCCACTGGAAGACTAACTAATCACATGAAATGGGAAGAGCCAAGCGTTAGTAAGAAGAGAGAGTCGGTATCATTTCTGGTTTTTGGCTGAGCTCCTAGTCACTAGAATTTTTTTTTACTGTAGATTAGCTTTCTTCAAATTCATATGATGTTCTTCCAAAAATAAACAGGCACTCTTATGCAAATTTTACGATTTGTTCTGAAAAACAAAATTCTATTGTTTTACTTGAGTTTCTAGGCATCTAAATATATTTGAGTGTGCATGCTTTTGCTGAGAAATATTGATACCTGAATAATGAATGACACATTTGTCATGGGTATTGACCATGCCATAGATTGTTCAATGATCAATCAAACTTCTGTTACACTTCTTTTTTGTTTAGAATACCCGTTTCTTTTCCTTGCCGATTTTTTGTTCTTTAAGTGTATCTGGGCCTAGATTATCACTGGTCTTCATTTTTGGTGACTGAATCTTTTAGAATTCATCTTGCTCAGTGCTCACAGATTTTCCTCACCCTCCTTCCCTCCCTGGCAAGTATTCTTTTTAATTGCTGCAACTTAGAGAAGGATAATTATTACTGGGTGACAGTAGAAGTTTCATATTGATAAATTTATTCTCACTTTGCTGTAGAAGTACCTTACTAATTTATACGGGAATGCATGTAAATTATAAACTCTATGTTATTGCAAAAAATTGAAATCATCCCCATGGAACTGACAGAGGAATGATCTCCTGCAGCTAGAACTGCGGTGTATATGCAAGATGACAACTAAACCCAAAGTCTTTGAATGAGTAGCTTCCTTCTATTTCATGCTTGAATGGTCTTGGCTTATTTCACCCCTAGACAGATATACAATTTTCGTTCATAATACTATACTGTATATGTTTCTGAAATGATCTTTATATTGTTTATGGTATTGACAGTTCCCATATTTTGCTTTATCTCACTGTTGGTGAGCTGCCTCCTAGGTTCTTTCGTCTTTAGTTTGGATTAGAATTATGGCTGGTTTCCACCGCTGCTCTAACATACTTTCTTGTTTGTTTGCTAGACTATGATTCGCCTCCAGAAGGTGCTTTCCTGAGCCGTCTCTTAGAAACGGGCGCAACTGAGAGTAGCTCGGGTAATCAAACTGCCAATCTAATTGAAGGATGCCGGCAAATAGATTTTCAGAATATGGAGAAAGCAGAGAATGTGATGTCCAATGTCCTCGCCTCTTTGAATGATCTGAATTCTTTGAAGAATAAGGTGCACGCTGCATCTTTAAAGGCGACTTCATCTTTTGGTAAGATCATACGAGGAACATGTATTTGAATGTGGACGAAACAACCAATTGTTTCCTTTAATGTTGCCAACTATTTCTTCTTTATTCGTGTATTTTGCCTAACCCTTTTCCAATCTTCTTTTTTGCCGTTTATGCATTGGTCAAATTGTCTAGGTGTTTTACCAAGTTACCTTTTTCCCTACAAATGCAGGACATAGCCAGATAGTGGTTTCTTCTGATTTGCAAACGGAAGTTAAGAATTTGAGGACAGCAGTTGCCAAGCTTCACTCAGAACACAAATCATTGTCTGGTAAATTGCAGAGCCATAGAGACATAGATGCAAAGAACAAATCTGACTTGAGACGTCTAAAAGGTGTGTAGTTTGGCTGTTGTCACTCAGAAACTCATGAATGTTTGCAGTAGTAAGTGAACTAATTACATTGGTGTCACACCAGGTGCTTCTCATTCTATCTATGCTAGCATGATGTATAGAATAGCGGTGAATTCGGCATTCTTTATAATTGAAAAAAGAAAAAGAAAACCAGACCATGTGTTCGGCATTCTCTGTTGCCTTTCCTTTTCCATTTCATTTTTTTCCTGCTTTTATTGCCTTTCATTTTTTAAGAAGCAGCGTTTCAATTGTCAAATAATTTAAGTGATGTTTCTCATTGTATATTATGTATTACTGAAATAATCTACTCTGCTAAATGAAGGTATTATGTTGCCCGGATGTCAGTGTTTTTTATTCTTGTTTTTACATTTATGGCTATCAAGAAATCCAAAATAATATATTGCGTTGGAGTCATACCAACATACAATAGAGCTTGTAAACTGCTATGATCGTTTGTAACTTTTAATAACCTAGCTGTGCTTTAATAGTTAATACTCCCAAGTACAGATAATAAAAATATGTGTTTTATTGCAACTATAATGCACTGCGGCAATTTCTTTATTTGAAATTTTCAAAATATTCTTTCTAGTTCTGTGAGCACTGGTACAGTTTCATGTAAGACTGGAACATTGTACTGTTTGTAAGTTTTGAAAACGTATAATTTGAAAGTCTATGCACTCCATCGCTTTATTAGGTTCCTTTGTGCAGCAGTGTTTTAGGAGTGTCTTGGACACACATATATATTGTGGTGGGCCGGAGAATAAAGTAGTGTTGAAGTTTGAAAAGTTGGTTAGATATATTTGTTTATCCAAGTAGACTGTATCGTAGCTTCCATAAGTACCACACTGTAGCTTATAAATTTGTTTTGGCATGAGGATAAACTTAGGTATTGAAGTTATAAGGTTGGAAATGACTAAAAACTGATAAGCAGTACTAACCAATAGTAATTGTGGAAGTATTTTTTCAGGAATGATTGAACTTGTTCTAATGCAGTTCAGTACATGAGTATAATTTGGTTGCTTGAAATTGCACCTGTAAACGGAAGAAAAAAAGTGATAGAATCTGTACTAAAGCTGCTTTTCTTAAATATATTAGCTGAGAAGTAGAGTATAAAAATGCTAAGGGTTAGCCCGTTAGAAATTGGTCAAAATGGTACTGGTCATACATGACATGACCCGTGTACTCAAAATTTTCTCTCGAGGTGTAAAATTGCACCTATTGTTTTCTGCAAAATAAAATTGCATTCTTATCTTCTGGAATGTGGTCCTATTCTTATCAACAGACTTGAAAGGGATATGTATATGCATCAATCGACTTTTCCATTTAATGTGCTTTACATTGTTCTTCTTTGCATCGTTGAAATGTGGTATTGTGGGATTCTTAGGTTTACATCTAATATAAGTGGGCAGTTCGTTATAAACCTGTTGTTTGCATTGCTGACAGTTTTGTGTTCTTCCATTTAAAGGAGAATTAGGAAGTACTCTAGCTCAATTGGAAGAAAGTAATCGCGATCTTGCAATTCTAAGAGTGGAAAGAGAGATGGCAAAAGGGGAATCTCCCCATGTCCTGAATAAAGGAAATAAGCTGTTTACTAGTGATAAAGCAGCTGACAGACTGGGAGATTCGCAAGACATGGAGTCGACGCTGAAGGAGCTATCTGTAGTAACTAGTGCTTATTTTATTATACACTATGTGATCATATTGCAGCAAGTAAAATTATGCTAATAACTAATCTTGTATGTATGTAGGACCAATCCACATCAAGTTTGCAAGAACTCAATCGTCTTCATGATTATAAGTTAGACGCATTGAGGCAGTTGTCAGTTTTGCAGGTTATTTCTTTTCCTTTGGACTTTCTGCTCTATTTCAATTGTGTTTCTTTGTTAGGCAATCACTCTTACTTTGTTACTAGCCTGTGAAATTTTGCTTGGCAGAGCAACCGAAAGAATGTTAGGTCCATTTGTAAATCCCAAGCATATGTTTCCCTAACGGATCAGCTGGCAAATGCAAAGGCAGATGTAGTTCGATATCAGACTCTTTATGAAAAACTACAGGTTGTATCTGGTCGTTAGTTTCATTTTGCCTTATTCTTTTTAAAAGTTCTTGGCAGTTCTAAACGGCCCTGTTTAATTAGGTTGAAAAGGAAAGCCTTCTCTGGCGGGAAAAGGAAGCTCACATGAAAAATGAGTTGGTTGATCTTCTTCATCAATCCTCAACAGTTGCTGATTGCAGAATAAGTGAATTGGAAGTCGAACTACAGAAGTACAATAAAGAAAAAGACTTGGTTAAAAATAAACTGGTAGAAGCATTAAAAGAACCTGGTATGAAGAATTGGCATTATTATGAGATCATTATGCCATTATTAACTTCTCTAGATGTAATAGTCCTATTTATTTACATGTACACAGGCAGAAAAGAAATTATTGCGGAGTTCAAATCATTAGTTTCATCGTTTCCTGAGAAAATGAGAAGCATCGAGAAGCAACTAGATACACACAAGGTGACGGCTTCAAACATTCACTGTTTGAGAGCAGATGTCCAATCCCTGACTAATATTTTCGATCGCAAGGTAAGATCTGATAACTTAAATCCATATTTTTAGTTATTTTGAGTTCCCTGATTGCTACCTTATAAATACATGCAGGTTAAGGAGGTGGAAGCTTTGACTTCAAGAAAAGATCAGCAAAATGCCGAAATGCAGAAACTGCATGATTTGGTATGTACTGCGGTGGTTGTAGACGGGTTACATAATTTTTGTTCCAATGGCAGAGTGAAAAGTCAGTGACATCTTCAGATAAGAGTTTTGTCAAAAACTTTAAGTGGATTTTTCTGGTTCAGGTTCATAATCTAGAGCTGACAAATACTGATTTGAATCTTTTCCTGGATATGTATGGCCACGAATCAACTGATTCAAGGTTAGCATTCTTCACTGTTGTTTTTTTTTGCAACTTAACGCTGCACCCGAATTTTATTTAATTTTACTTTATAGTTTCTTGAATTCTACAATCATTGATGGGCAGCATCAAAGATTATTATCATTTCACACCATACATCTTGAATAACAAAAATCTCAAATTAAAAAAATGTGAATGCTACCGCTTTACTGCCCTTTTTTACTTGCTGGCCATCATGAGCATACATTTTTTAATAATAAATTAAGCTTTTAATTATTGTATATTGCAATGCAGGGAAGTCACTGAAGCTAGAATTTCCGAGATCAAGGCTTGGGCTCATGTTCAGAGCCTCAAGTCTTCTCTTGATGAACACAATTTGGAGTTGCAAGTTAAAGTCGCAATTGAAGCCGAGGCCAAAGCTCAACAAAGATTAGCTGCCACGGAAGCTGAGATTGCTGACCTTAGATTGAAGTTAGATGCATCTAAAAGGTTTATTCTTGGATTTTAGTCATGTTTTATTTAGACATAAATTTGGTTCATACTCGGGGCGACCACCCCTAGTCTGGTTCTTCATCAATTTTTTTTCCTTTGCCTACTGCTTGACTTATTTGTTCCTGTTTACAAATATGCCTAACTTTTTAATTTTCCCCCAAATGTCTGGTTCAGGGAAAAGGTGAAGCTTTCTGATGGCTTAAAATCCAAACATGAAGAAACAGAGACCTATCTGTCGGAGATAGAGGTTTTTATTCTGCCTTCCTCAATCAGAAGGATCTCTTCTTTTCTGACTTACCAGATAGCCTTCTTTCGTTGCAGACTATTGAGAAGGCTTATGACGACATGCAAAGTCAAAACCAACAGCTTCTGCAGCAAATCACTGAGAGAGATGACTGCAATATAAAGGTATCGTTTGCTGGACCTTGTTTTGATGGATTCAGTTTAACTGGAATTTACTTTCTGCCTCTAAGATGATTTATTGATGATTTGTCTGTAATATTGCCCATGCCATGTATATGTGAAAAGGTGAAACTGCTTGGTTTAAGTGTCTTTTTTTTTATACTTGTTCAATGGACAGCTTGGATCTCTTGCAATCTCGCTTCAAGTTATCAATGGCTAGTGTTATGTGATTTCCGCTGTCTGCTGAACTAAGTGGTGCTCAACTTGGAGAGATAATGTAGCTTTGAGGGTATTATGTCCTTGAGGGTTGCCATCATTGTGTTCCCATCCCCACTTTGTTTAGGCTTGATTTTGTCATACGTACTGGATTTTGAAATCAGATTGGGATTTGTTTCAGATACCATTTATTTTTTTAATGATTTGTTTTATGCTATTTATTTTTAAAAGACTTATTTATTTCCCTGACTTTGCTTGTCTTTTAGACTTTTTATGAAGAAATCTACGATTTATTATTAATTTGGTTTCTGTATTCTTATTTTTTCGTTACTTGTACATATATGTCCATTCTGCAAGTTATGATGTACTAATTTATATAATTTTTGTATCCAAGCGATCCTGGATTTTTTTGGCTGGCCTCTGCATGCCACGATCCTGGATAACATAAAAGAACATGGCAGGAAACAGAAATCTAAAGCAATCTATCTTCCTGCATCTCAGCTCTATGTTGGTTTAGGCAAATTCTTTTTTATTTTTTCAATAGAACTTCTTGTAGGTGGCCAAAATGTTTTTGGGGTATTTATTTTCACTTGGATTTGGCATGTAAACAATAACTAACCTTCTCTTTTTGGTATATATTCAATGCATAAGACATTTTGTTTCTGTTTCAGCTTGTTTTAGAGGGTGTCAGGGCAAAACAGACAGGAGATACTTTACTTATGGAGAAGCGTACACTGGAGAATGACATTCAGCAGGTTAAGACGATTGTTGATTGTTACGAGTACAAAGTTGGTAAAATTGAAGATCAGGTACTAGCAGTTGGATTTTTTTTGGTGAAATCACTATATTTTCTATATCTGTAAAACTAATGGTTATTGCTTACAGTCGAAAACTCAGACCGACCACATA
Source organism: Plantago major (assembly GCA_026545765.1). NCBI lineage: Eukaryota > Viridiplantae > Streptophyta > Magnoliopsida > Lamiales > Plantaginaceae > Plantago > Plantago major. The sequence continues at coordinate 16,842,410 of CM048840.1, read as the reverse complement.
AAAAAGCTTGCTGAAGATAGACTCCACAATTCTGCTGCTCGAGAGAATACTCAAAGGAGGCTGGTGGAGGTTAGAAAGTCTTCACAACAGTTGATGCATACACTTGAAGCAGCACAATTAAAAGTTGACGACAGTCGAACATGTCATGCTGAGCTGCAGATAAAGCTAGAGAAAGAGAGGTTCCTGGAGTTTCTCAATTTTTCATGCCATTTCATAGAAGTTCACTACATGCTTTTTAAAAGGTTTTTGATATCTAGGTTTGAGAGAAAAAGAGTAGAAGAAGATCTAGAAACTCTGAGAAGGAAAGCTCAACAACTGAGGTCACAAGCTGAGGGCAATTCTATTGCTGAAAAGCTTAAGGAGGAACTTCAAGAATACACAGAAATACTGAAGTGTAGTGTTTGCCTTGACAGGAGAAAAGAGGTATTTTCTCATCTGGGTTCCTGAACGGATGTTACTTCGGAATACTTTGTTGAAACTCCACTGTGATTGCTGAGTACCTACTATGGTCTTTGTTCCTTTCCTATTAGAGTGTGATGTTGATTAGTATCGCCACAATACAACATAGCTTTCACTATTATGGATAGTGAACCTTCGGTATCATGTGCCTTTGGGAACAACACAAATGCGGATTGAATTTGAAACTTTATTTTTTATTCAGGAATCTATGACAATAAAACTGCAAATTTTCTAAAATTAACATTACTGGTTGTATGTTAAAACCCGGCATGTGTCGCTGTCTCTCTGATAATGATTAGATGAATTGATATGAAAAGAACAGTTTTTTCGTTGGTGGTAAATTAAATTGTTTCTGATTTCTGTTTCTTCAACTGAGGTTCTGCTATAACAACTATTGTGCAACTAACAAGTGATATTTTGCAGGTAGTTATCACGAAATGCTACCATTTGTTTTGCAATCCTTGTGTTCTGAAAGTTATTGACTCACGTCATCGCAAGTGCCCTGTTTGTGCTGCAAGCTTTGGAGCCAATGACGTCAAACCTGTATACATCTGATCGGAAAATTTAAAGCCAAAGTTATTGCATGTGAGCCTTGCACCTAATGCCTGTCAACAAGTCGTTTGTAACATGAGTTACGGCAATTGGCAAGTGTTTATATCTACATCCGTTGGAAGCTTAACACATCAGACATTGATATAGGCTTGTTAAGAAATGTGCTGGTCGTAGATTGCCCTCTTCTAGCTAGATGATTTTTTTGTTTTCCTTGTTATTTTCTTCCCGTGGCCCTTTCAGTTCGATTTGATGCTTGCAGATTGAACTTGAGTCCTTCTTCATGGCGTTTTCCGGGGGTGAATATGTTCTCAATTTCAAAGATCATCATGATTGAGATGTGAGGAATATGGGTGTAGTTTGTAGCCAGCATTAGAAAGCTTTTTGTCTATTGATTTTGGTCTTAGATTTTTGAGGTCTTTGTACAGGATTGTGTTGTTAGTTGTTACCTCTCTTGTCTTGTTACTTGTAGAATGCGAGTTAGTGATTTAGAGAAATGATGATAAGTAGATGTCCAATCTGTAAAATGCAGGCATATGGATATTACCTTCAAATTTTATAAGAAAAGAATTATGATGGCTTGATTTTAGCGCTCTCTTCAAGTTTTATATGCTTCTGCTTGTTTTATGTATGCTAGGCGATAGTGGATAAGTGGCTGTTTGCTAAAGATTAACCATTTGTCTCTCTCATCATATTTGACTAAGGACTTTAAGGGGTTGTTAAGCATATAACGTTTTTTAAACATTAATATTTTGTAAGCTTGATGGAAATGCCTTAGCTAAAGCGAACTTATGAAATACGAAAAATTAAAAACTTCATATGCAAAAACGTTATCTGAACATTACTAATTAACATCGATAAACACAAAATTTGGAAAAAAATGAACAATTTTTTACGCAAAATATTCGTTTATCAAACGTTAATCTGCGATGGAATAAATAACAATACATGAATCGAAAAATTTAGGAAAATATTTCGTTTTTACAAAATTAAAAAAAAAACCCAAAAAAGCAAAAAAAATACTGTGACCATGTATCATGAAGTGGCCGGTTTTAAAACCGGCCACTTCATAAATCTGGTTTTTTTTTAAAAAAAAATAAAAAAAGTTCCTATTCATGAAGGCCGGTTTTAAAACCGGCCACATTATGAAGTGGCCGGTTTTAAAACCGGCCACTTTATGATATGGCCGGTTTTAAAACCGGCCATATCATGGTCACAGTATTTTTTTTTTTTTTTTTGCTTTTTTGGTTTTTTTTTTAACTTTTGTAAAAACGAAATATTTTCCGGAAAAAAATCATTATATTTTTTTCCCAATTCATGTTTAGTATTGTTATTTTGTATTTCATCGTGCATGTTAATGTTTTTTGTATAAACGAAATATTTTGCGGAAAAAAAAAATTGTTCATTTTTTTCCGATTCATGTTTAGTGTTGTTATTTTGTGTTCGATCGTGCATGTTAATGTTTTTGTGTTTGTATATACGAGTTATTTCGATTTTTCGTTAACTTTGTAAGTTTGTTTTTTTTTTAGCTGGGGGCATTTTGGTCAAGTTACAAATATTTTGTGTTGCGTTTAGCCGAAAACGTGTTGCGTTTAACATTGCTGCTTTAATTCAGTCGAAACACTCTGGGTTTTTAATACAACTACTATTCACGACTCAAATAAATTGATACCTCTACTGCTCTTTTTCTCTCATTTTACATTTTTTATTTTTTGTAACAACCTTAAACCAATTAAATAATTTTAAAAATCTTACACACATCATTCAACCTTTAAACATCCTATACAAACATATCATTTCACTCTCACACAAAAATCACTCTTAGGCTTTTGTTCTTTTCATCTGAAAATTCATTAATTTCAGTTCAATCCAGTTCATATTTATTCAGTTCAATTCAGTTCAGTTTTGTTTAGTTCATTTTTATAATACAAATCAGTTCAGATTAGTTCTGTTCAGTTCTATTCAGACGAAAAAAAGAAAGTCTTACACAAAAACTAACTGACTGTTTGGTATAGAGTTAAAAAGTGAGTTAAATAAAAAAATTAGTTGATGAATAGTAACTGATTTAAAAAGAGTTATACAAAACGGCGTCTGGGATGTATTAAAATTTTATAGGGTTTATAAGGTAATTGTATAAGGTGTGAGGAAAATTTGACGTGTGTAAGAAAAAAGTGATGGATTTGATTTTTTAAGGTTATTGGGTTGATTTTAATGTTGTTATTTTGATTGAAAAGGTAAATAAAGGGAAATAATATGTAGAAGGAGAAAGATAATTGTTTTGTGGAGTTGGAATCGAGTTAAATAATTTACTGTTTTAACTTGGTACCAAATGGCTAAATTTTTTTTTACTTGGTTTTGGAGTGAGTTGGACATTTTTCTGGGATAAGTTAAAAAAATTTCCTTGTACAAACTTGAAGTTTTGCGGCACGTAAGGAGTGTCGAGGATATCCTCTCTCTCTGGAATGGGTATTGCATTCGGATAAAAGGAAAACGAGTCGGGTTCAACTCCACATACACTCATATTTATAACTTTACCAGCTCATTATTTTTCACTCATTATAAAACTAACTTTCCACTTTAACATCTAATTATCAATTTATAGTAATTCTTTATTATTTTTTCATTAAAATAATAAGTATTTAATATGTTACTTTCCCTTATTTTATTGAACAATAAAGCAAATAGGAGTATAAGATTAATTCTGGGAGGGAGGAAGATGTACAATGCAACATTAAAACCGATGATTTAATCTCTCCGTATCAACCATTTATCTATTTTTATTCACTTAAATACTTATACATTTTTACACTTTATGCAGTCACTACCAATTTTTTATTAAATTTTCATTTAAATAATATTAAAGCTTCCAATTTATCTTATTTTATAAACGAAATGAGAAGTTGTAGGCATACTTGGATTAGTTGATTGGTCCATTGATTAAAATGCAAATAATTTTTTTTTTTTATATTGATTGAATTAAATACAATCTTTTGTGAGAAATCGTCTAAATCGGAAATACCTTTTATCTCATACTACTGTCTCGACTAAATCAACATCATATATTTACATACAAATGTCATATTTGCAACTTTAAACAGTACAATAAATATGCATTATACTTACATTACATACAATAATTAACATATGGTGTTTGTAGTTAAATGCGACGTTTGTGAGAAAATATGTAGTATTACTAATTACTAAATTGAGAAAATGAAAATAAACACAAAAAAATAGCTTAGATTTTGAAAACCCACCCAAATTGGAGCAGAAAACACAATCCTGGTTGCAGAAAGTGAAACCACCAATTTTCAGCGGTCAATTAGGAAGGAAGAAAGCTCACACAAACCAGTCAAATTAAGCTCACCACCAGCAGAGGTCTCTTCATACATACATGGAATCTGTTAATGGAATGTCTTTACGGGCATCTTCGCCTGTCACTACTCCAACGCACTTATTTTCTTTTCAACGTTGCCCAAATTCCACGTTTTTCAGGAAAACTCACTTTCGGAATCAGCGACTCTCCTTTTCGATCGTCAGAGCTCAACAGGTTTGATTTTTGTTCGCTTGATTACGTTATTTATGTTCTGATTTGATGAATTTGAGAGCATTTTGAATGTTTGAGCATTGGGATGTCTAAAAGTTGCAATCTTTGTTGATGTGTTTCGGTGAAATGTAGTCCTTTATACGAATCTTGACATGTTCCTGTGTCTGAACAATACGAATTATACCTCAAAAACTAAACATTTAGAAGTTTTCTGGTTAACTTGTGGCTATAAAGTTTGCGTGGTGTGAATAAATTTTGGTCTGGTGGAACAAAATGAAGTTTTGTTATGATTAATTTTTGTTTCTTTTTAGTTTATTGTAGTCTTGAAATTGATGATAAGGCTTGTGCTTTCATTTTTCTATTCTAGCTTTGATTAATATTTTTGGTAATTTGTGGCCTTTGAGTTTACTTTTTGTGCATAAAATTTGTAGCTTAGAACCTAATAAAGTTCTAGCTCGACTTTGTCTCTTAGCTTGTTTACTCTGGTCTTGGAATTAATGCTTAGGATTGTGGAATGATTTTTCTTTTTCATAGTCTGAACTGAAAGCAGGGTCGGCTGGAGATATGGACAATGTGTCAGAGGTGGAAGCTCTCAAAGTTAAAGAGTGGGAAGTTGGGATGTTCCACAATGAAGTTGCCGCTACTCAGGGTATAAAGATTAGGAGGAGACCTCCAACTGGACCGCCTCAACACTATGTTGGTCCCTTTGAATTTAGATTGCAGAACGAGGGCAACACTCCGCGGAATATTCTTGAAGAGATCATTTGGCACAAGGATATTGAAGTCACTCAGGTATTCTGAGATTTGGTTTTGATTATTCCATAATTTCTTTGATCATGACTTGTAAGTTATGTTATGTTAAATTTTGTCCTTTTGAACTGGTAGTTGAAGAGTAAAAAAACGCTTGGAATGCTAAAAAAACTGATTGATAATTCCCCGCCGACTAGAGATTTTGTTGGAGCTCTTAAAGCTGCTCATTCACGAACTGGATTGCCTGGTTTGATTGCTGAAGTGAAAAAGGCTTCTCCCAGTAGAGGCGTCCTGAGAGAAAATTTTGATCCTGTAAGTTCATGATCTCTACCTCCGTGAAGTTGACTATAATTTGTTTAGTTCCCTTATGTGCTATACAATGCTTTTTTTCTCAATATGTGGCAATGGGACTTTTATGACATAGAAAATTAGCATGTATTTATAATGCATCAATTATCTATCTATGCATTTACATTGGAAGTTATGTTGTACTATATGTAGTAATTTTTAACAGATTATGACAACCCTAAACTGAGGTGCAACTGCAGAGATTTTTCTTTTGGCTGTGAGGCCAAGTGTTGTTAGAAGAACATATAAGCAGAATCATGTGAATATGCAGTGTATGATATTTAAATACAGACAACATAGGGATTTCTTTAAAAAAGAGTGAGATAGAACTGAAAAAAGCAGTGCAGCTCTTCCGGAGACGCCAATTCTAGATTCTTGCATCATCAATTAATCTTGGTGTCCTTTATGGCCTTTTGTAACAAGTGAGCTTACTAGATTTTCGATTCAAAATATTGATTTGTGAGTGAGCACACCTACACATCAGGGCGTCTACAGTAAGGTAGAAGTTGTTGTAACTTTTGAAGAATAAAGTTGGTGGTCTGACGGCTATGGTATCTTTCTATAACTGTGTGTCATAACATGCTGAATTCAGAACTAAGCTAAAGCTCCTAACAAATACTCCTCCGTCCCAATACATTAACATCATTTCGCTATTTGGGTGGTCCGTAAAATTATTTATCATTCAAAATATAACAAGGTTTTAAAACCAATCAATTTAAATACTCATTATTCTATTTGTTATTCAGATAAAATAATATTCACAAAAAGTTCCGGAGTTTTTTAAATCCATTTTTAATTGTTTTTAAAAAAGGTGTTGTGAATTGTAAATGGTAATATGGTATAATTGTTCTGGGACTTTGAGTGTATGTGATTCAACATATTGAGGTTTAATTGTCACTTGTTATACATTTATACACATGCCATTTGAATTCTAGTCTCCTGTTGTTTAACAGGTTCAGATTGCTAAAGCTTATGAAAAGGGTGGAGCTGCATGTCTAAGTGTGTTGACCGATGAGAAGTTTTTCCAAGTAAGACTGTTAACTTTAGTTCGAAGAATACTTCCTTTATGCAGTTCAATATATTTTGCCGTTTACAATGCATAACACTTAGCTGAAAGGTTCTGACTATTATGTTCTCTTCTTTTTTTGTTCAAAGGGAAGCTTTGAAAATTTAGAGGCTATTAAAAAGTCCGGTGTACAGGTATGCACACAGTCCATTATAAATCCTCAGTAATAATATATTATGCATATAAAGTCTTTTATATACTTATTCTTCCGACTGTTTTTGTACAAATTCAGTGCCCTTTGTTGTGTAAAGAGTTTATAATAGAAGCTTGGCAACTCTACTATGCTCGAGCCAAAGGTGCTGATGCAGTACTATTAATAGCTGCGGTGTTACCTGATTTGGACATAAAATACATGATCAAAATATGCAAGTTGCTAGGTTTAGCAGCCCTGGTTGAGGTTAGTTTGTAACCTTCTCCTCTTTACGGCTTTACCATTAGTTTAGTCACTACTTATATGCTCCTCCTCCTGGAACTTGCATACAACATGTGGGAAATAAATGGTATAGGCTTCTAAAAAATGTGATCGTGATACATATGTGTAGTGACCTTTAATCCACTCCCTCACCCTCCCCTAAAGATTATTAACTTTCATATTCCATTGTTTATAATAATGATTAATCCCTCCACCTTTGCGGTTGTCCATCTTCAAGGTACATGATGAGAGAGAGATGGACCGTGTACTAGAGATCCAGGGGGTTGAGCTAGTTGGCATCAATAACCGTGACCTTGGTACGTTTGCCGAACAAGATTTAGATATTTCCCAATCTGTTGATATTATGAATACTACTCCCTCCTATTCAAAATGAATGAAGTTGAAAAAGCCTTTCGAAACATTTGCAAAAGAAATGAAGTTTTACATATTTTACCACATTTACTCTCATTTTTACTCCTTGTATAAAGAGCCCATATTTGCTCACTATTCAATTACTAATATTATACTCTTAGTTTAACTATAATCTTCCTTTGACAAGTACATCTGAGTAGGGGTGAGCGCGGGCGGGTGTAGGCGGGTGGGTGTTAACGAAAAATCAAACCGACCCACCTATGGCGGGTGATTATAATTATAAACCGAGGCGAGTAAAATATTTTTCCAACCCGCGGCGGTTCGGATGATAAAAATGGCGGGTGGGTGGCGGGCGGATTGGCGGGTGAATATAGATAAAAATGTAAAAATTTGCAACTTGCGTAGAAGTAGATGTGCGAGTTAAAAAAATCAGCAACAAGGAGCGTGTTTTGAACAATGAGAGTAGTGATTCTTTTGAAGTAATTATTCTTCTTTACTTCATTTTAAAGATTTTCACGCAGTAAAGAATGAAATGTTGACCCAAGTAGTTGTCAACTTGTGTTATTTTACTTGAATACATGACATAAGCAAAGACGGACGAATGATGAGTGCAAAAATGAAGACAAAAGAGTGCTTAAAGAGGAGTTATAGCTGGTTGGATCGCCTTAGACTTAAATTTACAAACACACATACATACATACATAATAAGGCGGGTGGGTCGTGGGTTACACACATCCAACCCACCACCCACCCACCAATGGCGGGTTAAAAATTTTTTAACCCACCAAAATTTTTATAAAAAAATTAGTTGGCGGGTGCGAGTAAATGATGGGCGGTTTGCGCGGGTGGGTCAGGCGGGCGGATTTTTTGCACACCCCTACATCTGAGCCACATTTATGTTGTCAGAATTATCTTTGCATTACTGATGGATAATTTGGGGAACAAGGAATCTCCTTAATTTTTGTCGAAGAAAGTTAAAACTTCATTGTCTGAATTGGACAGAGTATTCAAAATGCCCAAAATTAATGAGATTATATACGTAATTGATTATTAATGTACTGCTGCTTTTTTGGCTTGGCAGTTAACAACTGAAAATGGAAAAATGAACCGAAAACTTGTGCATGATTTGTATTCTCAACGAGCTATTGATAGCTACCTTTCTGCTCTTCCATAGGGACATTTGTAGTAGATATCAGCAACACGAAAAACCTTCTTGAAGGTGAGCGCGGCGAAAAGATACGGCAGAAAGGCATCACTGTGAGTATATTAAATGAAGAACTTTTCCTTCCCTTTCCTTCATATCTATCTATTTCCTTAGGTTTATGTTTGTTCACTTTACACAAAATTCTTTAGGTGGTTGGTGAATCTGGACTTTTTACTCCTGCTGATATTGGATATGTGCAAGAAGCAGGTTGTAAAGCGGTAAGCATTGTTGAATTTAGAATACAGTGCCCAGTATTATTTTTGCATTGTTTGGGTGTAGACTGTAGAGGCTTATTGCATGGTTTTTGTATGACACCCCTCGGTTTTGGGATATATGTTTCACTTTTTCCTTGTACCGCTAATATTTCGTACTAGTCTTGCCACTACAGACAACTTTACATCTGCTGCCCCCCAAATTATGACAGAGTCACCCGGTCACTCCTGTGACAGAGCTCAATGTAGTTTTTTAAAACAGGGTCTAGTCAACCCTATACACAGGGGTCTGAGTAGAAATATCCATTTCAAGTATATGATGTGGTTCATTAGAAATACTCTCCATTTCTCCTCATCTATATTCTGGGTGATGGCACTTTTCATGATGGGGCTTGTTTCTGCCTGGTTGCATATTTTTCTTGCCCCCCCAAAAAAAAAAAAAGCGCATGCTCGCCTGCAGGCTTCAATCACATCAACAATAATTTTCTGCAAATTTGATGTGATTTATTGCACTTAGCTATGTTTATCCTGTTGCTATAATTAGCATCAGTGTTAAACCATGCGCTTATGGTTGCTAATATTATGGATACATAATCTGGTCTATTAATCCTTTAGATGGGTTCTTCTGTACACTCACGTTTCTTTTGTGAAACCCTCCTTGTCCGTCTTTGATGCAATTTGAATCTTACATCAGTAGAAAGTTATGCTATTTTATGAATATATCATATTGGTCTCAATTTTGTCGTTTGTGAGTAATACGATTTCAATCTCTTGTAACATGCCTAATAATATGCTCATTCAGTTTTACCTCTTTATATGCCAAAACAGGTACTAGTCGGTGAATCACTTGTTAAACAGGAGGACCCAACTGCCGGAATAGCTCAACTTTTTGGTAAAGATATTTCTAAATGATCATCATGACTGATATCCAACTTTTCTTTTGCCCCTGGGTAAGGAGAAAATGTTATTGAGGGTGACATGAATTACTGAAAAGTTTGTTCTCGAGGAGTTGTATGAATGTTTTTTTTGAATTTCCTTTTTGCTCCTATCTCCCCGATAGAGTTCAGTGAAGGACCAACAATTTCGTAATGTATAACAATACATTACGGGTTCCTTCCCTTTTTGGGTTGTGAGGATCAGCTTTCATTACATTATCTGCAGTCAAGTGAGCTCTGGAAGTTGGAAGATGTTCACTTCTTGTTCAACACGCTTTTCTTAAACTTTGTACTGAAGTTGGGCATTGTGCTTAAATATCATTCGGTGACGAGTTAGGATGACTTCATCGAATGATTGTCTAGGTGTAGGTAGTAGGCCTTGCCCATTCTGATGAAAAGAGAGTGAAAAATGATGTGAGCAGCTCAGTTTCTGTTCTAAAATTTACAGTTTACAGAATGTTCAGTAGAAATTGTTCTTGCACCCCACCCCCCATAGCTTCCTTGAGCCTCTTTCTTCATTCGTATAGTTCGTTTTCTGGCCAGTGCTTGTTATTCTTCAGATACTAGTTCTGAAGGCACAACGGTCTGCATTTTGACTAAACATTAAGGTGTAAATGACTTCTTAACCTCCGATTGAAATTGGTAAGCCATTTGCAGAATCGACTACAAGCACATGAGACTGAGATGCTTTCATGTAAACATATGGTCGAGTTTCACTGTTGTAACTTGTAAGGAGCATTTAGCTGGAACTTTATTGCTCAAGTCTAGGCAGTACTGAAGTACATACTCTGTACGCCCCAATACGCACGTATTGCCTGCACGCGTAAAATAAAACAGTTTTAGGCAATAACTCTGGCATGTTGCGTCAGATTCACATCCCGCGATTTAAAACCTGGGGCTAACAAGTCGTCTTTCTCCCATAGTACGGAAGATATGGAGTGAAATAGGTCCCCTACTAGATCTCTATTTCAAGAAGCTAAAGTATAATGTCCCTATGACTGAAACAGTGCAACTAACATAGGATGTGGCCTTCTCGTCTTTTTGGTCCTTCACAATACATAATCAGGGGCGAAGGGAAGAAGGGCTTGGGTGGGACTTTCACCACCCTTCTTTAAAAAAAAAAAAAATTATATATGTATATTGTTGAAAAAAAAAAGAAAAAATAGAGGTTACATTGGTGTTTTTCAAAGTAATTTGAAAATGAGCCCTACACAATAGTATGATTTTTGTTATGTGAAATGTTGTTTATTGAACTTATTTAATCATAATTTGGCTAAATAATCATGGCTTCCTTAATATTTAATCGATTTTGAAAAAATAAATTTATAAATTTTAGAAAATACATTATAAATTTAAAATTAAGCCCTAGGTACATGAAAATCCTGCATTTGCCCTTGGATATAATATAACCACTGCATTTACATGGCTGATTGTAACGGATCCAGATTATTACAAGACAATGGCCTAAAGTCGGGACAAATTTATAGGTCTTTATCAAATCAATGCCACAATAACTTTTTGTGTAAATTACAAAAACCTCCCTTATGTTATATAACTTCAAGGGAAGACCCCATGTCATATAAGTCAAGCTAATGGCCCATTGATAACTCAGATCAGGCACATTTACTTCACGCTTTTATCGGTAGGTTGATCGATTCGATGAATTTATTATCGTAATAATTACATTCTTGAACACCTAGTAAATTTAATAAATTGGTGATTTGATAAGTTTTATCGTAAAATAAAATATTGATTTATTTTACATACCATATTTAATATCAATTTAATTATCATTAATTGATTTACTAAACACTTTTATAAAAACCAACTAGCTTATCAGCTACCCAATCAACTACAATATAACTTATCAGCTACCAGCTAGCTTATCAGCTAGTTTTGCTAAACAGAGCCTAGATAGAGTCCCATGGCGTAACTGATATGGGCTCGACTATTGCTGGTGTGTACTAGTATTTGTTTATGTCAAATTATAGTAATAATAGTTAAAAAAATTAGTACTACTAAAGTAAAATCATATCCCTTCCATTCTAAATGTGCAAAATCCCGTCCACTCGAAGTGTGAGTCACTTTATTTGTACGAATGCTAATGTGATTTTTGTATTATTTACCAAAACCAAAATTCAAAAGACTATTTACCTTGACATCTATCTAGTCTTTGACCCAACCTTTTTAGAACTATACTCTGAAAACAAGTAGTGTTACCACAATTAGAACATTGCAAAAAACCTGGTCAGAACTTTAAATTTGGTTATAAGACCAAAATAAAATCATTAGGAACAGTATCACAAAATTTCAGTATAAAATTAATATATATGATGTTCTGAACATTATAAATATTCTGAAGTATCACAAAATTTGATTAAACATCATTTGGTTGTTGTAATGTGCTTATTAGATCAAAATAAAAACCTTGATAATCTGAAGTATAAATGATTATAATGATTTAATTAATATAGATAATGTTTTATAATGGAACATTTTATATTATATTCTATCTATATGTATCACAGCATCACACTAATTTTTTTTTTTAATTCTTAATATTTTTAGCTATATTCATATGTTTGTCAGTTTGTTTTAGTCCTATGATCAGAGTTAATCAAAGCATATACAACAAAAATACATAAATTACAGAGACAAATGCTATAATTATAGATGTATAATAAACTACAAAACTAGTGGGCCAAAATACCATCGACTATAGGCTTAGAACGGAACAACATGAAGAGTACTCTTCGTTCGTATACCTTTTTTTAATAAGTATATATTTAATTTCGTATATATTTCGGTTATATCCGAAATAAAAATATGGAGGAATACATATCTTTTAACTTCTTTGGAATATGCCCCAAATTATATACTAACGTATTAGAATCTGCACGTTTCAATCGAGAAATTAACACAGTGAACAGGAGTCACATTTTATAACCACACCGATTTAAATACTACTAAAAAATTAATAATTTATTTCCGAGCTAGATTAAAAAATTATACTAAATCTTTAATAAGTATATACTATGTTTTGCAATCCGTAGAGTTGGGAATTAGGACCTGTAGTGGTACCGTTAGCTAAGTTTCTCTGTATGCATATGTAGCTGGTTGTTGAACATAAATGAACATTAATAGCATAGTTTCCCATTGGTCCCAAACAAGTTACAATTTGAGCTCTACTAAAATTTAAATTTTTTAGATTTTTTTAATGGTAGTTTATGTGGTGGTGCATCTATCCTATCGTCACAAGAGAGGTTGAGCCGTCGCTCTCCTCCGTGGCTTTGTGGCCGAGTTCAATCCCGGCAAGAGTTTCTCATTTAATCAATTTCAAGAACATTGCACTTAATTTTGCTGTGAGTTGTAGATGTATGATTTTGTGGTGGTGGTAACACTGTGCTTCACGTTTTGTGTTCTTCTAACATGAAATGTTAATTGGGTGGTCATTTGGTTATAAAATCATATCGAAAGCGTAAAGGTTTTTGTCAACGAAATCAAATGAAGGCAAACATTTAGGGTATTCAGGTTAAAAGCGGAAAATAATTAGATAACGTGAAACTTCAATTCTCACCCCAAGTACTCTATGCAAATATGTTTGATTTGAGAGATAAAATTTCAGTATAACAATTATCTAATCTACCTAATTCCAAACTTAATGTTTACATCAACTTTATGTTCACCTATCATATATCATACTAAAAGGCCTTTTCCACTGCGTCGTTGTCAAATTTAATTTCATTTACCCAGACAACTTGGTTGTTGTAATATATTTTGACATGTTTTTTCTTCACGGGCACTATTATATTTCAACAGTATTTAGAAAAATATTCTAATGATTTTATGTCAGAGATATTTTTAATGCAATTTTAATCCAGTCATCAGATGGTTGTACGTACTTTCAATCGTTGCACTTTAAAACCACCTTAATATTCGAGAGCAATTTTACAGTCTTCATGGTGGTTGTACTTTCGATCGTCGCACTTTAAAACCACCTTAATATTCGATAGCGTACCAAAGAAAGTTTAACCATCAACACCATCTTTATAGCACGAAAAAATCTACAAAATTTCTTTTAGAATACGCTAACAACGTCGCAACTTACTAAACACTTAAATAAATTAGTTTACTAATTTATCAGCTGATTTCACTAAACAAAATTCTATATATTCTTTATTTATTTGCCTTTAATCTTTTTTAAAGAAAACTCTTGAATAGAAATAAGACAAAGATAAAAAGATCTATATACAGCACAGTACCTTACATGTGCAAGAGCAGAAGGGAAACATACATCTGTCCATATATATATTTATTATAATTGCCGGCAGAAACAGAAAGAAAACACAAGTTTCCTTTTCCTCATAAATCATAATTTAAGAATTGAATTGTGATGATCAATTTTGGCCTCCATTGATATATATGGGATCTTGTTGAAATAAAATCTTAATTTTGGTAGCTAGGCTTCACACAAACTCAGACTACAACACGTACATAGGATCCTTCAACTTTGGAAATGTTATGCATGTGGACGTACAATCTTCGTTTCCTATAAATAAATATTATTGTATGCCAGCCTGTAACTCGAGCATGTTCATCAATTGATCAGGATTAGCAATATGATGTTCAAATTTATAAAATTAGTTCCTAAGCGTCTCCATCTAAAATCTAACATATATAGAGCATGCTTGAAAACAAATTAAAGGCGTAGCATTGTGATGAAATAGCTGGTAATTTGTAACTCAAGATAAATCATCTCATGTTCTTTTTGTAACTTTTGCTCAATTCGGGTTAAAATGAAATTCTTTTGTCCTTTAAGCATTGAAATTTTAATCTCAAGACAGGTTAGGAAATTTAGATCGATGCTACATGGATTGCAATAAGACAGATTAATGTCTCTGTCATATGCAACATTTTACTCATTCCTCCTAAAATTGTACTGGTCATTTGTCTTTTGGTTTTGTGAGTTACTATTTATATTTTGGAATATTTGCACATTTACCCACTGGCCCTTGTGATTATTCATATTTGTTGCAACTCTTCACTTGTCTGAGGGTGTTCGGTATTCCCCTTGTCAATTTTTAGTTGCAAACCCTCGCTCATCTAAACTTTTGTTAAGACATTCTAGATGACGGGATGGCTAAAGTTTATTTCCATATAAGAACTATTGCCGAGCTTGCCTAGTTGAGTGAGTTGTGACATATGTTTTTTATTTTGGAGGGGTGCACATTTCTTTTGCGTGCGTACGACCTAATGGTGTAATGCTATTTATAAAATCTTTTGTCGTCTAAAGAAAATATTTCTAGATGGTTTTATTTTCTATTTCTTGAAAATATGATCGATCAAATGTGAACTCCCCGATGAATGTTTTCAATGTAGCACATTTTATCTAACTGAAAGAAACTATACTATCACAATCCAAATGTTAAACGCATTTTCTCTAATCTCAACATACACGCACACCTGATCTACCATATCTAACACATTTTATATTTCGTATAGCCAGTAAATCGTATGTTAAATATTGTACATCAAATAAACACTCGTCCAACACTACATTAGGAAACTTCTTTCCTCTTCTTGGGCTTTCATATTTTTCTTTTTTGAGATTCCTTCTTCTCAATGATTTGAGATTCATCTTTTTCTTAATATCGGCTACTATTTAATTACTAAGAGATCGAAATAGGTTTATTTTTCGGAGTACAGGGTTATGAAAGCAATAAAGTCCATAAGATCCACATCTTATTCAGTGTCTTCATTCACTATCTAGCCTAAAAAGTACAATAATTAAAGAGATCATTCTAAAGAGAACGCAATATAACGTGCATTAAAGAAGCATTGAACAAGAAAAAGGCAATTGCGTTCTTTTTCTTTCCAACTTAAAAGAAAAGAGAATTGTTCTTTCTTAATAATTTTATTTAGTATTTATTTACTCTTTTTCGTTACTCCATTTAATTTCCACCCCTCATGCATGATATGTGGGGATAAATGAAATAGTGAGTGAACTACTTTTAGCTAAAATAATATCACATGAGACATGTTTCACATATATTTCTTCATCTAAGAGATATACTTTTATAATTCGAATGTATGACATGAAAAATTGACCGTACGATTAGGAAATATAGGTAGTGAAAGAAAGCAAATGTAATGTTGACGTCCCCAATTAATGCATGTTATTTAGATCCCAGTTGTTAGCCAGATATAATATATAGTTAGGCTCTTCTTTTCAACTTAAAACTCATTCAGTTCAGTTCAGTTCCATTCAGTTCAGTTTTGCTTAGTTATATTTTATACTACAATTCAGTTCAGTAAATTTCAGTTCAACTTAACACATTTAGGTTTGTCATGTAATTTTAAGTGTGCATTAATTCTTCTAGTGATGTGAGCAATTTTTTAGGATAGTTAAAAATGACAAGTATATGAAATTCTGCGAAAGGGATGAAGTATCTAACTATGTAGAAACCGATGAAACATTTAGAAAACAAATTGACTATGTACCACATACGTCAAACTATGCTAAATGGTATAGTAGGTTTTTCTCGATTGCATTTGCATTTTAAAATTGGCACGATTGTTAATTTGACGTCAAAGATATGAGTTCTTTTCATGTGAACAAATTTACATGACTCAGTCGTTAGGTGGGAGTTTACGCTAGTTGGTTCTAACATGTTTACTAAACAAGTTCTGTGTTAAAGCTGGCCAGAAATGCAGTAAACAAAGAGTTAATTGCATAAAGGATAAAGTATGGAGGACTGAATTGAATGATCGGGAAAAAATAAAGGACCACACAGTATTTTAATTGTATATGTTGTACACATAGTATGGATAGTTGTACAAACCCAATTCTAAACCTAATTTAGTTTATTAGTTGGTTAGCAAAGTTAACTCTTCCATATATAAGGTTAGCTTAGCAGTTAATTACCGATTCTTTGCTTGTATTGTCGAGTTTTTAAAAATAAAATTCCACTCGTATTCGTAATCTACTAATCCGTTAAGCACTAAATACATACGAGTGATGTCGAACTCTTTTTGAGAGGGACGACTCTCCCATCGAAATTACATCGGTTCGAATGCTTATGCGTGTTTTCAAGTTCCTTGCCATTTAAGTTAACAACGGTTGGTTTTCTAGATCTTTTCCACTTGTAATCAGCTCGGTTTTGATTAAATAACACACAATTTCAGTTTGATTCATTCGTGTTCTTCGATTAATGACTGCAGGTTCGTGGAAAAAAAGGATTAATAGTTAAGCAAGTGACGATATTTTTACTAATTAATTGGCAGTGTTGTCTCAATGACAACTAAATTACTCCCTCCGTACTATACCAATGTCCCATTTTAACTTTTCGCATTTAATATTTTTCAACTTTAACTACGGTTTAATCTTAAACCGTATACGTAAAATTTTCAATTGAATTGTATAATGAAAGTTTAGGAAGTAAAGTTTCATTATATAATTTAATTGAACATTTTACATTTACGATTTAAGATTAAAACGTAATCAAAGTTAAAAAATGTTGATTGAAAAAAGTCAAAATAAAATATTTGGTCTGGAACATAAGAGTATCATCTAAAGATCAATGACAAAACAAAAGTGAAAGATTCTAGTGATCTCAACGTATGATTTACTAATTATATTAGTATTAATTTGTTTCTTTTTCTTAATTATCAGTATAATTCACACTCATATGGCCGGTATCTTCCATCACTGCATGTTTATTAAAAACAGGCCACTAGATTAAAATAAGATTAGTCTGATGAGAGACAGTCTTATGGAGAGACTGAAAGAGACGGACAAACATTACAGTTATAACAAAAAACATTAGAGGTTTTATTAAGAACATCGGTGATATACACATGCATAAAAAATGATATAAAATGTTCACTCATAAACATAACTCGGATTGCTTAAAACATTATTATATATATAATTAAGAACATCAATTCGTCTCTCAGGTCTCTCATTAATACACGTCTCTCCTAAGATTTTGTGTTAAAATAATTAGCTAACCAATTATATATAAACACATGTGGTTGGACTAGTCCGTTTTTTTTTTTATTTTTGGAAAGGATAGATATTCATATTACCGAGGAGTTCATCAAATACATCACGATCAAAACTTCAAATCCGAACTGCACGACGAACTAGCAAATAGTTCTTACACGGAATATGAGCTAATCTAAAAAATGAAAACGAGCAAGCTAATGATTTAATATCCATCAAAATAGGACCAATAAAAGAATAGTCTACATCAACGCAAGAACTAAAAGAGTTAACCAAAGAAAATAATCCGCAAACAATTGAATCCGCTTACCCGTTCCCTATTCAGAGGTACTGTGATTGTTGATTAATATATGATATTTGAAGTTCTAAAAAAGCACAATTGAATTATTCCGTTCCGGCACTTTCAATACCATCCATTGCACCGCTGTCCGAATAGCATATGCTTCGGCACTGTGAGGTGCAAACGGTTGACTTAGTTATTTTTTCTTCTTTTTTTGTTGGTCAAGTTGACTTAGTTATTAGTAAGGCCCAATCATATTGGAAAATCAGTACCCCCCATTGATTTACACTTGTAAGAATAATTTTGGATCTCTACGATTTGATTGGTAAGAAGACATTCTCTTAGTTGTTATAACCTATATAAGTCAACTTGTGCGGTTCATTTCTCAACTGTGAAGGGTTTATTGTATTGGATTAAAGAAGTATACTTAAACGACCATAGTACGGAAAACCAACTTAAATGAATACAAGATTCTAAAATATAGTGAAAACATGGCAAATATGACGGATGATAAGAAAATTTTCAATTCATTTTGTTTTTTTTTTAAATAAAAGACGGCCAGTCCTTAGACTTTATCAAAATCGAAAAAAGGTACAACTTGATCTGGGGTGCGTCCCAAAAAACTTTCCCGTCCATATCTAAGCTAGCAATCTTCGCGAGTTTATCCGCGACTAGATTACATTTCCTATGCTAAAATTGTTGCGTAAAGGAAGATTCAAGATTATCTAACCTAGCTAAATATTCTCATATGCTACAAATCCAAGCGGAGCAATATGTACTCTTGAAGTACAATAAACATTTAAAAAAGGATTTCTCATTTCTCACTCTTGGATCACTACTACTCCACTTTTTATTAGTTTCTTGATCTCATTGTTAGCTAGATTTATAACATCTAATGACCGTTACAAAATTAGTATATGTCAGAAGTAATTTGGGTAGAAGTAATTTGGGACGAGAGAATATGGAGTCAACAAACTCAAAACCTAAAGTCACGCTATCTCAGTGTCTAAGATTCCCAACCTAACCAATTTTAGCGTATTATGTATCTCGGTTCTCCTATCTTTGTTCGGAGGTGGTTTTGATGCACGGGTTGTATTCTGCCGCTTGGAGCATTACTTATGCTCCGTGTAACTATTGTCGTTGTTTATAAAATTTTAGCCGTTTAAAAAAAAAAACTGGGAGTTATTACCTCATTCTTGACCTCGCATCATGTATACACAAGTGTTTGATTCTAGTTCATATATATCATATGTCTAGAGGTGTTTCATGTGTCTCTTAATTATAACACTTCTTCCTTTTCTTTTCTTTTCTTTTTTTTTTTTTTTTTTTGGTTTATTACAGAAGAATGCCAGGAATGCAATATTGCAATATAATATATCGAATGGGCCAAAGATGATCATCTGTGTCTCTCAAATTGCCACTGTGTCCAATGAACAATTGAAACTTGGCTAAATGATTGAACAATAGACCATACTCGTATTTAAGGCCATAAGGGTGTGATAGTGATGGTGATATCACTTAGCACTAACAAATATTATTGGACAAAAAGTGTAATTAAGGAGTATAAATATTACCCCTTAATAACCACCCTAGCAGAAAATTATTATCCGCCTTTATACCATTGTTTGCTAGCTAGTGTAATTGTTTTATATCCTGTTGTATTGATTGGGGGCGGAGATAGGGGTACATTTTGATACATATATAATATAAAGTTCCCAATAATATAATCTCTCATCAACGGATATCGTTGTCATATAACATTGACGCAAACAAAATTGCAGATTTTTTAAAACTTAAAGAAGTATATAATGATTGTAGACGGACGGTGGGATTTCACCACGTATCAAATTGTTACTCAATATGATCTTTAAATGAAATAAATAATTTTGCAAATAAAAGGGATTGATTGATGTTTAGGATTGACAAATAATCCTAACGGTAATATAATCATAATCGTTATTAAACGAAGTCAAATTAAAGATGAGAGGTTCACTAATCACCATCACAAATAATTAGCCTTGAGATTTATGTACATAATGGTCATAGTGATGTTGTGCTTCCAACGGAAATCATGAATGTTATCCTGACTTTTTTTTTTTTTGGACAATGTTATCCTGACTATTAAAAATAACAAAAGAGTTACTAAAATTAGCAGGTCGGAGATTATATTATCAAGCTAGTAGCTTAGAGTAGGGAACAAAAGAAGATCAATGCTAAAATTAGTAAACTAGCATAATAGCTGTAACTTTTTGGAGTCAAATTAAGAGAATAGCATATAATATAGGGCAATTTATAATGCAAAAATGCTACACATTCTCATCATACCATAGGCCACTGTACTATATTCTTTTCTTTTCAGAGTAAACGTTGGACCAATTGACATACACACAACAAATAAGATATTCTCTCCGCTCATGACATTGAGGGGAAAAAGGAAAAAAAAACCCGGCCTAACCCGACTCATTAACACTTCGATTCATCATCGAATGCATACATGATTTATAACTTTTTCATAGATCTTAAGTTCAGAAAGGAACTCATTCAGTAACTTAGTGTGCGTGATCACGTCTACTTGATTTATATTCTATTATTGTACTTTTATTCTGTTACTGCGAAAAAAGAGAATAGAAAAGAAAAACGAACAAGAAGATTAGAGAGCATCCAGTCTTGTATCTAATTATTGCAGAAATGACAAAATTGGTGGGTTACAACTTAACAATCCGTGTTTGTTCACGAGTGGGTATAGAATATGGAATGCATCTTCTGCTTGCACTAGTTGAAGCATAAATACAAATTACTTCCATTGATTTTCTGGACAATTATGACTATATAGTATAGATAGATCAACACGGATTAGTGACAAATCATCTTACCAAAAACACATCATCAACCAATAGTAGTTAGTGTACGTTATCATTGACCTTAATACAAATTCACTATTAACATGTATTGTTGAGGAGTATCGATCTCCCATTGTCCCGACATGTTTTTAACATTTGAGTTTCTGGACAATTATGACTATATATATAGTATATAGATAGATCAGCATCACGGGTTAGTTACTAAAAATACACTCACGGGTTAGTGACAAATCATTTTACTAAAAATACACTCATCAACCAATAGTAATTACGTTATCATTGACCTCTAATACAAATTCACTGTTAACCTGTATTACTGAGTAGTATATATAGTGTCGACATGTTTTTAACATTTGAATTTTGAGATATCGTTTTCTTAAACCTTCCAGTAGAATGAGTTAGTTGTGGTGTCCAGCAATTAATCAAGAATTAATGTCAAATTTATTAATAACGAAATGTAGAGAACATATTAATACAGATGAAGATGGAATATGTTTAGGAGATACGATTTTATTTCATTTGAAGAGTTGTAGTAGAACATGTAGTGATATATACATTGTAGGAACTAGGAAGGGAACTATTTACAAACCAATTAAGTAGACAAATAAAGGAACTTTCGTGATATCTAGCAAAGATTTGGATCTATTTAAAATTCAACTCGGTAGTACTAATTATCAAGACTTTTTATAATACAAAGTTTTCCAACAAACAAATTTGATACACCTATTAAACCAGTTTGATTGGTGCTTAAATAACCCAACTGGCCTCTTATGTGATCATGAGAAATCGATTTTACACAACCTATTAAATTTAAAATCGAACTTTTCATAATACTTTATATTTTGTAACACATATATTGTGACATAATTGATGAGTTAAAAGAAATTATTTTCTTAATCACGAAACTCACAATCTTGCCGCCTTACTCAGAAATCAGAATCCAAGATGCTTAGGCTCGAAGTCTGTGACTCTCTTTTCTCAGACAAATCGAATTTCTCCAATCTTAGTATACTTCTAGAAGCTTTCCCATGATAAAAATGGATCTTCAAGCCGGAATCCTATTTCCGGTCCAGACAGTTGCCACGAAGACGCGTAATAACAATAACCTGCATCATTGTGAATATCTGTACTATCCAAGGGTAGATCCGGCAAGTCAAAAAATGTGTCATCATCATGAACAGTTGAACCCGAGTTGGATGAATCTTGGACATTCTCCATTTCCAAGTTTGTACTGGAGTGGGAGCTGGACATCTTGCTCTGGCTCGGCTCGGCTTCGGCTTCAGCTTCGGCCGAGTCGCTTTCGTCGAGAAATGTAGCCGCGGCGGCTTTTGCAGCCGCGGCTTGGATGTCCTTAGGCGTGGTAGAGGCGGGCCGGGGTAGCTCGTTAGCCAAGTGGGGGAAATTGAGGTACGCCGATTGGCCCTTGATGGCTAAAGCCGCCACATCGTGAGCTCGAGCTGCCATTTCGGCTGTGGGGTACGTTCCGAGCCATATTCTAGATTTTTTCTTAGGCTCGCGAATTTCACACACCCATTTTCCCCAACTACGCTTACGGACCCCACGATATGTCGGGTGTGCTTCATCGCCACCGGAAGTGGTTTTTCTCCGTGTTGTGTCCTCATTGCCGCTCTTTTCGCCTTGGATTTTCTTCGTGGTTCTCTTTGTTTTTGTACTTTGTGTCGAGGATGTCGACGTGGTGCAGGATGCGTCAGTCGAGGTGGTGGCGGTGGAGGAAGTGGTGGTGGAAGAGAGAAAGGATTGATCTAGAGGTAGAGTTTGAAAGATGTTATTCTTTTCCATGTTACTTATGGGACTAGTAGCTAAGAGAGAATGTGCATGAAGTGAGCATAAATTGGGTGAGTTGGGTTATAAGAAGATTCTTTTCTTTTCCATAAATTGGATTTGATTTTTTTTTTTTATAAGAAGAATGAAATGATAAAAGTGAGAGTAGCATCACACTACACTACAAATGAGCTAGCTATAGTTGTCTTTCTTTCTTTACCTTGTGGCACTTTAGTTTAGTAGAGCATATATATATAGATAGATATGCTTTTTTTAGATTTAACTTTCAATTTTACACTTACTTTTTTATAACGGCATGATGACCAGGTGGCTGTGTGCTTAGCCTACCGGGTACTAATCATCATGATATTGATATAATATGCAATTATATGGTACTAATGACGCT
Organism: Plantago major; assembly: GCA_026545765.1. Taxonomy (NCBI): domain Eukaryota; kingdom Viridiplantae; phylum Streptophyta; class Magnoliopsida; order Lamiales; family Plantaginaceae; genus Plantago; species Plantago major. The sequence continues at coordinate 16,819,222 of CM048840.1, read as the reverse complement.
ATTGTGCTTCTATGAACTACCACTCAAGCAGAAACATGGCATTAACAAGAAATTAAAACTAGGATTAAACAATATATTGGGGGTAGGTTAACAATTTATTTAAGATAAAGCCAATACAAGTGCTGGTCTTCTACATGACTTTGTAATTAAAAGAGGACTATTAATATTCCAAACAATTAAGCCTGCCAAAAGTATATATAAAAGAAACATCTAAGTTTGAAAAATATTAAAAGAAACATTTGCAATATTGCTGAACATATATCTTCAATCTTGCTTAAGATCTTGATGTCGTCCTGTACTGGAGTCAGCAATCAATAATGATCGATCTCTGCATTATATAATTGAAATATACTAATTTTCTACCTTAATGTCTATATGCATTGCATGTTTATATATTTTATTCAAATTACAATCAACCATAAATCAACAAAATAATAACTTCATTTGAAGCAGCACAAGGCTCAATTCAGATAAATAACACTCCATTTTGGAGAAAATTAATTTACTGGGACTCGATGCCATCACCTCATGCTTTTACCTCCAACTCTCTTATAACTCGAGTCTCGACCACCTTCTGACTCCTTGAAGCAATATATCATCAACAATTATTTTGAAGTCTCTATACAAACTAGATTCAAAATCCCCGGTTAGAAAAAAAAAAAAAAAAATCCAGCATGTGACAGTTTGATTGCATTTTTATTAGTATATTAATAACAATCACATAAAAAATATCTTAAGAATCACTAAACACGATTGATGTATATATAACGAAAATTGTTTCAAGGCTTGAAATTCTGCAGCTAGATGGTATTTTCTTCCTACATATGTTGCACAAGCTTTAAAAAGAATCCCATGATGGTTTCGAATGATACATCATGCCCTGCATGCCATATTCATACACCGGGAAGCTAAACAGATTGTAGACTGCCTAGCGAATGAAGTAAGTCATCGAACTTTTAGAAACATTGTAGTTGATATATACTATTTTTTACATTTTATTTGGAACTTTTATCCAACTTTGACTTCTTGATGTGCTTAACTTAGACTTGTTATACCAACATTGTTCATTCTATATGTAACAACTAATAACAAGCATTATCTAATTTGTACTATGATGTACCATCTTTTCTCATAAAAAAAAACTACTGACAATTTGACAAGAAAAACTACTGACAATTTGACAAGTAAAACACACCTTCCACACTTCCAATGTGTCTTTTTCTTAGGGCCAAACGGTTAATCCGTTGCGAGCTATTTGAATAGCGATTAGAAAATCAGATTAAAATATATATTTTTATATGTTTTTAATCAGATTTTGTTGTTTTAAACCAACAGCCAAACAACCACTAAATAACTTAACGAGGGGCCATGGAATTTATTGGGTATTGAAGGAGCATGAGTTCCACATGAGAAAGGGGTAGGGGCCATCAATTTTAGGTGAGCTTTCAACCAATCATTTTTACTCCATGATAACTGATCATGACTCTTTTCCTACCATTGCAATTCTTCGTTAATTCCATGAATAGCCAGATGGTCCAATTTTTGTACAAACATTTATATATATGGCCAATCTGAGGTTTTCCTTCCTCCTTTAACTGTTAACAAATAATACTTCCTCCGTCCCGGATCAAGTTTCCCGTTTTGACTTTTTGCGGTTAAATTTTTTGAGCTGATTATTTAATTGTCTTAATAAGAATGTAAAATGTTCAATTTTTTTATATAATGAAACTTTAGGGGCTAAATTTTCATTATATAAAAAAATTGAACATTTTACATTTCCGATTTAAGATTAATTCGTAGTCAAAGTTGAAAAAATTTGACCGCAAAAAGTTAAAGCGAGAAGTTTGATTCGGGACGGAGGAATAACTGGTTTGCATTTTACCAAACTTCAGTTAATTAATTGTTTAATCAATTTTAGTTATAGAATGATTCAACGGTCCACAAAATTAATTAATGACAAGTCAATGAAGGCTCATACGTAAAATGACTCTTGGTGAATTTTCTCTGTACTCAAATAGACGACCTTTATGTGAGTGTCTGCTACTCATATTTTTGCAATAATAATAAAACAATATACACCCCCAGCTTTTGTATGTACATGTGTTCAGTCTACGGTGTTGTTGTTTCTTATCGTAATTTACATTTTTCGGTTTCTGAACTAAGGAGGCCTATACTCCAAAGGCACAATCACGATCATCTCATTTGCTTGGAAAGTTTTTTCAAGTAGATGAATGATTAAACACTTACCCTCAGTTCTCATACATGGTCAAATCGTATAGTGAGAGCGAGGCTATTGTATAACAAGTCCTGTGATAGCCAATGTTCCCTTCTCTTAGGCTCTCTAGTTCGGACCTAGCTAGGATTAATTGGACATATCTGTAACATATTGACTCAAATTGAGTCCCAAATTCCAATTGTGTTTAAGCTTAAATTAATACATCAATATGTATTAATTTAAGCTTGCATTCTATGATATTTTGGTTAGAAGTTGTTGTTGGAATTTTAGCTAATCAAGAGTGGTTTGTCTATGACTTTGTATCTCAACTAAATGGGATCCCATACGTTGGAAACAGAGGTTTCTGGAACGTACATTGTCTACTATAGTAGTAGAAGACACTTGAACAAATATTACTAAAATTCAATTGTGAAAGATTAATTAATGCTCAAAGTGTGTTGGTTGATATACTAGTTATGGAAAATCAAAGAGTTGGAGTGGAAATAATTCCACATAGCTAAAATTAAGAAGAAGGAGCTAGAATAGGTGAAAAATTGAAGGAGCTAGAATAGGTGAAAAGGTGAAAAATTGAAGAAAATGGTTCAAAGGGTTGTCGAAAAGCTAGTGCAGGTGGGTGTCAAACCCATGATCTGGGCGCCTAAAGTGGCAAGTGTTGACATTGGAACAACATGTCTTTTAGTAAATGATTAAATCTTATGAAAGTACATATCTATTCGGTACCATAAGTCTTTTGTTCAACAATTGCATCATTTGATCATAATTTTACAAAACTATAAATAGAGGTATATAGTTGGATTTCATACACATAACAAGAGATATCCAAATTCTCTCATTCTTTCTTCCTTCTTCTTTTAAGCCTGTCTTTCCATATTGCAGTAGTTCACTCGAATTTGTGATTTCAAGTGTCAGCTTACAGATTCACCTGTTGTGTAATATTGTGAGACATTTTGCTAATTGCAATCGTAGGGCATCTAAGCGGGGCAAATTTGTCTTAAGGATCGAGAGTCAACTCTCTCCATAACAGTCCTTAATTTGTTCTCTTACATGTTACTTCATTTATATATATTTTAAATACATTGTCGCTCTTTTATAAATTTCCAAAAAATTTTCCGGCTTTTATAGTCGTATGAGTGAATAGTGCTCGGGTAGTTGTAATCTGTATACAAGTAAAGCATCTTTCATTTTAAAAAATTAAACACAATACATAACATACGCGTGTGTGTCTATATATATATATATATATATATATATATATATATATATATATATATAAAGAAAGGTAAATAAGGTAAATAAGATTGTGTGACCTTTGAATCTAACAATTTTCTCCGGCCCTGCGGGACTAATTTTGTGCCAAGTCCAGCCATGGTTGATTTTTGGGCGGGCTAAAGCCTATTTGACCCGTTCGGCCCGGATGGTATGGGCCAAATTTTTACCCTATGCTCTATGTACGTATTCTTTTTGCCATGTACGTATGTGCAATTGAGGCTAGAACTCTATAATTGACTAATTGAGCTTTTGGTGTGTAGAATTATATTGACAACAAGTAACTAAAAGTGCTAACCCGTGGCGATGACACAGTATAGTGTACTTTTAATAATAAATAGAAATGTGAGAATTAAATAAATTAATCGAGAAAATAAGATAGTCAAAATTCCTTGTAGACAATGTCGGTAGTCATTTTTCATCTAATATTATATCATTGAGTGTTTATTTATGTTAACTATAGAAAATGTAAAAATAGGGTACTACAGTATCTAACTTGTTAATTAGTAACATGTACATATTGATTTACAAAAAAATTTATCCCTCAAACGGAACCAAAATAAAATATAAAAGTATACAACACAATCAATAGGGTTATTTTTTCAACACAACAAAATCTATCCCTCACAGCGATATGTGGTCACCCCACCACACACACACACACACACACAAATATTATACAAACATAATTTCACATGTTACGGTTATTTTTTCCAAATCACCGGTTCCCAGCAACACCGCGGTGGTATGCGTCACCCCACCAAAGACACAAAAATTATTATTCTACGAACATAATTTACATGGTACGGTTGTGTCCCCCCCCCCCTCCCCCGGGTCCCGTTATGGATGAAGAAAGTAAAGAGAAGATAGAAGAGAGTTTCCCCGCCTAGAGAGTAACTGCTGGACCCACCCCTCCCGGTCCGTCATGGAGATCAAGAAAGTATAAAGAAGATCAAAGACATTTTCCCCGCATAGAAAGAAAGTATCACCGATCTCGTTATGGAGATCGTGAAAGTAGAGAAGATAGAAGAGAGTTTCTCACCTAGAGTATCGATCCCCACCGTTATGTATCAAGAAAGTAGAAAGAAGATCGAAGAGAGTTTCCCCGTCTAGAGAGTATATGCACTCCCAATCCATGGGAAAAAATGTAGTTTTTACTAACTTAATCATAAAATGTTGCGGTCGGGTCTTGTAACAAAGTTATGGAACGGTTTCGAGTATATACCAGACCGGACCTAAACATCATTATTTCGAACGGGGTTGAAATTCGGGTTGGATAGAACCAGCCCTTCCAGCCAGAGATAGTAGAGAAGAGAAGCCTTCTACCTCATCCTACCGATCGAATCTTATACATAAAGAAAATGAAATTGAAAGTCTTCACATGTAAAATGTTGTTGATAGACATGTAAAGATCAACATACCACCAATTAGCTCACGTGTGTCTCTTCTATCTCCTGGAACTGAAAAGGGCACATCTAGTACACGATTCATAGAACATTCTTAGAAGATCAGTTGAAGGGACTATGTCAAGCATAGATCCAAAGGTCCTCCTATCTGGATTCATGCCCATTAAGAAAATTAATGTGTGTATGGCGATTTTGATGGAATTATGGGATTTAGAAGATTTGATTGATCACATTTATAAATGGTTACAAAGGTTGAATATCATTGGTAGAATTATGTAACCAAAATTGATTAAAATTGTAAATGTAATAGAACCAAATATGCATTAACTTGTAATCAAAAATAAATTTACCCTGATTATAATTGTTTTGTAATTTTTTAATACAAAAAAAATGAAAGTATTTCTCTCATTAATTTGAGGCCAAAGTACTATAGCTAGAATTGATAATAAAAACTGGTCTTTATAATATATGGATAGATCTCATGTTCACATGCCTAAAAATTGAAAATTAATTTATTACTTTATTCTTTACCTTCTCACATCTTCTACTTTATTTACTATCTCCTATGACTATTCATTATCTTTCATACATAAGTATTTAGAGAAAAGTCGAAACCTCTACATTCAAAAATAAAAAGAAACGTAGAGGGTTAATACAACTTAAAAATGAATTTCTTCTTGCATTAATTTTGTATTATAAAATGTCAAAGTAATTAGAAAGCGCCCCAAGTATCATTTATGTACATGAGGATCATGTGTGTTTCAAAGTAAACCATCAACTTTAGAATATTGTAGAAAAATATACGAAAATGCCCAGAATAACCGAAAGTGCAGAAATGGATATATATGAGGCTAATCAAAATAGTCGTATATTTTAGTTTGTCCAGAATATTTGATGCTAAACTATTTAAAATGAGTATCTTTTTGAACGCTTGATGCTACGTTAATTATTTACACTACAAAAAATCTGGCCTGTAGCGACGGATAGATCCGTCGCTATAGGCCAGCTATCCGTCGCCCCAGCTCTGGCGACGGATAGAAAATTCGCCCACAGCCGAGTGGCGACGGATAACTGTCAATCGATCGATTGATCGACGGATTGACCAATTATTTTTTTTTAATTTTGAAATTTAGCGACGGATAGATTCTATCCGTCGCTAAATATTTTAATTGGATTTCCGTCACTAATTCCGTCACTGTGAATTCCGTCACTAATTCCGTCACTGTGAATTCCGTCACTAATTCCGTCACTGTGAATTCCGTCACTAATTCCGTCACTATTTATTTTCATATTAATCCCTATTTTTCGTAGTTCACCTATTTAATCAATATAATGTTCGATAATAAATCAATAATACGGAAAATGTTTCAATGAATAAAAAAGTAATATTCGGAGCTGGAGAAATTATCCAACAAGTGTAAATATGAAAAAAAATCCGAACATACAAATACATAACTAGCTATCAGACGGGGGTGGGGGTGGGTGATGGCGAGGACATGAATCGCTCCATCTCAGAATCAAGGCGCTCGTTCTCCTCCCTTCGTTCTCTGTCGCGGCGCTCCATCTCGTCCCTTTGTTGCTCCATCTCTTGAGTTAGCCGAGCAACCTGTTCCCGGACCTGCGACTGCACCATTTCCGAGACCTGGTCCTGTGTGTAAACCGGACGTCTAGACTGCTGGGATGATGATGAGGAGCACGCCGGACTAGCCAGATGCAAACCGACCGCTGGGATGATGATGTGTAGCACGCTTTCGGCCACTTACCATTCTCATCCTTCTTTGTCAACTCAGGCCTTTTACACCACGTCGACAACTCGGATCTAGACTTCGCATGGTCCTTTGTTTTTCCCTCAATGTTGCAAAGTGTATTGAATAAGTTCTCGAATACGTTCTTCTCAATGTGCATGAAATCTAAGTTGTGACGGATAAGAAGACTGCTCCAGTAAGGCAAGTCCCAGAAAATGGTTCTCTTCCTCCAACCACATTTTTTACCAATTTTCTCGTTATGCTTCATCCACCCAAGCTCAGTCACCTTCATAAGACCCAATCTATCAATCTCCGCAAGAATTTGTGCACCAGTAAGTCTTGTCGGGGCTTTTTTGTTGACGACTTTATTTTTCAAGAATTGATCCTTGTTCTTCCTGAACGGATGGTCACTTTCTAGCAACCTACGATGACAATCAAACCAACAAAATTTTCCACTACCCTTCGCCTAAATGCATCCAGTATCCTCCAAGCAATGTGGACATGCATATTTCTCATTGCTTTCCTTCCAGATAGCATGGAGTACGCAGGAAGTCACCACGGTCCAAAGAAGAGCCGCTCTCAAGGTGAAGTTCTTTTTGTCGACACATCATATGCAGGATACCATCCGTCCACAACTCGATCGGCTCCTTGATTGGGGTTGCAAGAAAACATCCAACGTCCCCGGATCTTTCGGCCAGCACCAATGCGAAACATGAATGGCTCCTTCATGCACTCACCGGGGCGATTGACGGTGTGAGCATAATCGGCCAACAAGAGTATTTACGTTCACTACCGAACGGTTAAAACCATCCGCATAAAGTCCCAAACGTACATTTCTAGATTCGGTGCAAACTCGGATATGTCTTGTCAAACGATTTCCATGCGGTGAGTCTGGATGGTCCATTCTACCACCTTCAAAGATTATCCGAGATTACGCTCCTTGTGCCACCGCATTTTATTCGCAGAAGCACTTGAAGCATACAATCTTTTCAAACGAGGTGCTAGAGGAAGTACCACATTTTCTTATGTGAGAGATTTTTCTTTGTCGTTTCTTTGCGCCCCTCCTTGTAACGCTTGTACTTGCCTTACCACGTAACTTGCATTCTATTATATCGCATCCTCCTCCCAATATATCATGCATTTTCGGACAACGTGCCTATGGTTACCACAGCACCTAATCCGCATCTTTTCTTCGCTTGGTAAAGTTGGTGGAACTAGGTTTCTTCAGGACAAAGGTCCGACATTACGTCAACCCATTCATTGAAGCTTCGTTTGATTGCGGCCATTAGCCTTACAACTCATTAGCCGAGATAACAAAGACAACTCGGTGAGCTTACACCCCGGTAAACCGGCTTCCTTGATGATTCTAACAAGTCAAAGAACAACCGATCCTCAGGGATTCGGTGGTTCCTCCACCTCCACCTCGGTTTGATGTTGGTTGTGTCCTCGAACTCCGCCCTAAAGATCGTACACCATTTGTTCGACTCGAGCTCGAATAGCATCGCCTTGATTGGGATTGTTCCCGACTTGTTCATTTTTCTCTTCCTTCCACGTTGTCAGTATTGGTCATATGTATTGATTTTGCCGCTTTCACCATGATGATTCCATACCGATACGCAGCAGAATCCATTTTTCCTCAAGTCTGGACTACCACTTTAGGAGTCACGTATTGCTTGTTTACCTTGTTTCATTGCACAAGGACACTTTATCAACCCATCCTTTACACAAGCCGGATTTGACATTGCAAATTCAATGAAACCTTCAACCCTTTCGAAAACTCCATTGAACTACGCCGCCATTGAGAATGCGACAATACATCCATCCACGATCGGTATTCATTGAATAATTAGATAATAACCTGACACGTTTGAATTCATTAGATCGAGTTCTTTCATTTACGATAATAAATCAATTTCACAATAATTCAATCAATTGCTACGTAATATAAGTTATATTAGCTCCAGTCAATTGTTACGGCATTACATAATATAAGTTACATCAGCTTCAATTTTACCATAATGTTTGGTTTCATATATATATCAACTAATGATTACTAGTTATACGCCTTCAGAGACAAAACGGATGAAACTCCTCATTCTCATGCACCCCTCCTCATCACTTGACGCTCCCTACCACAGAACTTGCATTCCAACAGATCTACATCCTCCTCCCAATACACCATGCACATGTTCCGACAAGCAGAAAGGCACTCGATAGGCGGCCCCAAACCCCGCCTCTCCCTCCATTGGAGGTATGCCATGGAAGGTGCTTCCTCACCGTGATGAATCCATACATGATACTCAGGCATGAATCCGTAACGTCGCAAGTGCTCGAATACTGCTGTAGGCGTCATAAATTGCTTGTTTCTGCAGGTTTCCAATGTGCAAGGACACTTTATCAACCCCCCAGTTGCACAAACCGGACGTCCCATGGCAAACGAGATGAAACCTTTAACCCATTCTACAAAACTCCTAGAAACTCTGCCATTTACCGCATTTGATCGTACATCCATGAATTCGGAATTCATTGTATATATACTTTATTTTTAACCTGAGACGTTCCAATTGATTAGATCGTATTTAATTTATTAGATCGATTCCAATTCGGATAAGAAGATTGTAGAGGTTAATTGTTAATTATTATATGTTTCTTATAAATTAATTATTAATTAAGTGTTCGATATGTTACAAAATTGGGCATATATTTTAACCATTTCAACCTCTTAGTACATATATTATATACTTAACATACATATCAAATTAACTAATTACTCTATACATATCGAATTACTACATATATTCATATCAAATTACATACTTAACATACAAATTTATCAAATCAAAACTACATAATTCTATACTTAACAAACATATCAAATTAACTAAACTAACTATATATACTTAATACACAAATCAAACTAACTACATACATTCGTACATACCAAACTTAACATACTACATACATTCATATCATTAATTAAACTAACTATCAAATTGAACAAATTACATATAATTGATCAAATTAACTAAACTAACTACTACATAATTATCATATATACATATAATTGCTCAAATTAATCAAAATAAACAAAATCCCCAAATTTTAAAAAACTAGGGTTTTAGCCAAAATACCTTGATTAATCGGTAGAAATCTGAAATTGATCGAAGAAACAAACTCCTTGTCCCACTAGCTTCGATTAGGCACCAAGATTGGCCGGAATAACGAACAACTCACCGGAAACCGAAGAGAGGAGAAGAAGAGAATGAGGAAGAAGAAGGGAGAAGATGAAGAAAATGAGGCACTCTGCCTCTCTGTCCGGTCAAATTAGGAAATTCTGGGCCGACGGACACGTGTCCGTCGGCCTAGAATCGATCCGTCGCCATTTTTGACGACGGATAGGTATCCGTCGCTATAAGGCGACGGATAATCTATCCGTCGCCCAGTTTTCAAAAAAAAAATAATTTCTTTTTTTTTTTTTTAATAAAAGTCAAACTTGGGCGACGGATAAATATTTATCCGTCGCCCAAGTTAGCGACGGATAAGTTATCCGTCGCTAATAAGCGACGGATAATACGGATAACTATTATCCGTCGCCAAACTGGGCGACGGATAGATTCCATCGCCAGATTTATCGTCCGTCGTTACATGACGGATAAAATCAACGCCCATAACGTCGTTTTTTCCTCGTTTTCTTGTAGTGTTATAATGTGTTTTAATGAGTCGTTTTTAATTTTTAAAATTTCATTATTTCATTTTTTTCTTATTCAATAAAATTATATTTTAATTTAATGAATAAAACTATTTATTTAATTAATAATAGTATTCAAGATTGGTGTCTATAGATTCGTCTTTTCACAACGAATTCAAATGTATGATAAGTCTACTCTAGTTGAAAAGTACTGGTTGAAAATGCAACTAATTTCACAAAATTTTACGTTGGATTGAATTAATTTAATAAATGCTCTATTTTTAAAATTTTATTATTTCATTTTTTCTTATTTAATAAATTTATATTTTAATTTAATGAATAAAATAATTTATTTAATTAATTAGTATTCAAGATTGGTGTCTATGGATTCGTCTTGTCGTGGAGAATTCAAATATATGTTCAAAATATTTTTTGAATTTTTGTAGATAAAGTTATATATATGAGATTTAATAAAAAATGTATATACAGTCAACACACAAAAAATAACAATGAAATATATACTGGCTAAAATACAACTAATTCTACAAAATTCCACGTAGGACTGAATGAATCTGGTGTAATAGTATTCAAGATTGGTGTCTATTGATTCGTCTTGTCATGGCGAATTCAAATATATGTTCAAAATATTTTTCGGATTTTTGTAAATAAAGTTATATGAGATTTAATAAAAACTATATATACAGTCAACATACCAAAAATAACATTGAAATATATACTAACTAAAATATAACTGATTCTACAAAATTTCACGTAGGACCGAATGAATCTGGTGAGGTTTAGCCCCTTGTGCTTTACATAATATATATATACATATGGATGGATGGATGGATTGATTCAAATTATCATATATATATATACGGTGACACACTCTCGCACCTCCTTATCATTTCAACACCTTATAACTTTTTATCAAATATATAAAATCCATGTTAAAATGGAGGATTTGAATCTAGATAAATCATTTTAATGATGACAAAAAAAAACCTCTCTTTGGAAAATCGAACACTTTGATAGACAAATTTTTCATTCTTCGTAGACTTCACATGTACTTTGCCCTTATAATCTTTGGTAGTTTAAACACAGATCCCTGAAAGTTAAACTATACATAACATGCATTTCAGCCTCATTGTTATGAATAATAATATTAGCAAGAAGTTTAAAGGTCAATTAAGTTATCTCAGAATTGACTACGTACCAATGTGAATAACCGAAGTATAAAAATTTGGATTGAATGATTACATCACTTTTACCTAGCTGGAGAAAATTGTTGGATTCATGGAAGCACAGTAACTAATAAAGACTTAAGAGAAGCATGTATATTGTGTATTTGGTGTTCAATGCACACAGACAGCCTTCTTATAATATAGGAGAATGATTTTGACATTTGCATCATTTACTATTTCATTTTAACTTTAATTTCTCTATTCTGCAACTAATTATTAGATCCATCATCCATTTTTTAATTAAGTTCATGTTGTGTTTAATTTGTGGCCGGAAAAAGAAAGTAAGAATTCAAAATTCTTATGAAGAAATTTGTAGGATACCGTCTCCCCGAAATACGCATCAAGATTTTGAACTATAACATTGTGTGTTTTATATATGCATTAATAAACATGTGATGTTTATAACTAAAATTGTGATGTTTGATCATGTTTCTTCAATATATGATCTCTCACAAAACACGTTCCAAAAAGATATACCGCCAATTTAAACCTATATATATATATTATATAATGGTAATTAATGGCCTAAAGAATTTAGAGAATTGAAGAGACTTGAGAATGTTACTTCATTTTATAAAAAAATTTCAAAGTTAAGCATGATTACATGGTAACAATCTTACCTTGAAAAGTCTCCTGTTGTGCGAACGAGTGAGGGCAAGTGCGCTGGGAAAATCATGTATTGGTTTTTGGGGTCAATATATCACACAAAGTGCAATCCAATACTAATTGAGCGCGCAGTTCAAATGATTGTGCATCACCCACATACGAGGGAGGTTGGGGCGATACAAATGATAGCAGAGGCGATTGAACCAATCCAAAACCCACAATGGGTGGGGTGCACCGTTGGTACTCTAGCTAGAGAAGATGTTACGAGGACGTTGCACGATTTAAGAGGGGTTGAATGTAACGCCCCCAAAGTTTAATTTTAAATAGGTAGAAGGAACATAGAACCCTACTCTAACGTCTCATTTGGTCCTTTTTAGCGGTCTTTGTGAGTCTTTGTCTTTGGTTTTATAGTGTCTTTGTGCGTTTTATGCTTTGGTGTTTTGTAGGATTTTTGTGTCCCGAAGGTGAAAATCGGAGTGAAAACTTTGGTTCTAGATCTTTGAATGTAGAGTAATTGGGCGAAAACGGAAGTGGATTCGAAGTTCGGACGAAGATTTGAGAGCCGTTTTAGCGAAGCTTGCAAAAGTGAAGTTTTACAGAGCAGTCTAGCCATTTTGGCCATAACTCTCTCATATGATGTCCGATTGACCTGATCTCGGTGGCCACAGAAAGACAATTCAAAGGGATACAACTTTCGTTTATGAAGCATGGCCATATTCTGTCTGTAGCAAAAGTTACAGAAGTTTTAAGCTCGCCGCAGCAAGATTTTGCGAGAGCAATTTGGGAGCCTAAACAGTGTCTCGCCGCGGCGAGATTTGCGATAACTTCACAGATTCAGCAGAAAAACTCCTTTTTAGGTTAGAATTAGGTCTTCCTCCATAACTTCTTATACTCGATTTTTACATAGAAAAAGCTTCTAGAACTAGGTTTTGACATTGATTGATTGATCTTTGGAGCTTGGTTTACCTCTTGTAAGAACCATCGGGATCGAATTCTTGGTAATTATTGATAACTCTCTGTTGTTTATCTTCAATTCGTGTTTTCTTCTGTTTATCGAATTGTATGATCTTGCATGCGATTATCACCATGTTTATGCTTTGCGTAATCTATACCATGCATTCTTTCATCTTCATGTGTAGTTAAATCACTCCGAACACGGTAGTTATGTGATAGTCATGCATATTCGTTTCTAGGGTTAGGATTCGTTCATATAGGTTCGTCTAGTTCAAAATCTTCGTAAAACTTTCAATCCAATAAGCTAGTTCAAGACTTTCAAAATCGTTTTCGCTTAAGGATCGTGGATTGACAACCCATGATTACTCTAGTTTGAAATATTCAAATAACGATTGGTTGAATTGGATTGATTGATTTCTATACGCCGACCGTGTGACAAATATGAATGATTGCCTTAGAACGAATTAGCATTACTTGATCATTACTACTGTGTTCATCTTCTCTCATTGTTAAAAACCTTTATTTGCTTTATCTTATTCTAGTTTTTAGAAACAAACTTAAAAATCAATCTATTTTCTCAAGTAACTGTTTGCTTTCAAACCGTTGTGGTAGCTTAATTGGTTCCTTAGCGAACGATCATGTGGTTAGCATTGTCTGTCTACAACAACTGCTTGCTACTTGTTTTCTAAGTAATAATTTGAGCACATCATGCATGCACCTTTTTTTTTAGGATATACACAACCATAAGAACTTTAAAGTTAAACGTGCTTAATTTGAATCAATCTTAGAATTGGTAGTCTATTTAGACGTCTCCCAATGCATGCATATACGAGTGAATCAATATTAAGTGCACCGGAAATTCCATGTGTTAGTTTGTGGGATCGAGCATCATATCGTTGGAAATGCAATTCATGTGAATTATGTTGGTCCAAATGGTAATTAACTCACCTTGAGTCGCTTACCCATGCTTACCTATAACTAATTATTTTATGTGATTCAGTTCAGGATAAACATAAGTTGAAATCATACGACATGTTATAGATATTGATAGAGCAGGATAAAGATATGTCTGTGTGTTAGTTAACTTGGATACATGTGAGACATCTCATGAATCATATGGTCGCATCAGATAGGAAGAATGAAAAAACAGATGGCTCATGAGTCTGTGTGTATTCCGCTCAAGTGGTGAGGTTTATAACTTCAGCACAATCTCACATGACTCCTGTTATTACTGAAATCGAACATGCACCGAATACAATCAATACTGCAATAGTGGCTCCATGCATGTTATTTTTACTATTATTTTAATCACTTCCAATTTGACCCATCAAATCACTATTAAAATAGTTACACATGATAATTGATAAGCGATGTAGTAAGATTTTCAACACATTTGGACAACTTATAACTATCAAGAGTGCTATTCTTACCATTCGATTTTCCATCACCGATTTGAATTTGCTCTTAAAATCATGTAGAATTAGGTCATGATCCCTTAAAATATCTTATTAAAAGAAGAAGAATTTTCAAGTTATATGTGAATTTCAAGTCCATCTTCAACCGATTTTAGATATTTCAACAATACACGCATCAATTTTATTTTCATTTTCTTAAATTTAGCACACATTACCATTCCGATGTCAAATAATTGACAATTAATAATCTCCATCTGGAGTTGCAATACTCAATCAAAAAAAAAAAAAAAAAAAATTTACACACTTCATATATATATATATATATATATATATATATATATATATATATATATATATATATATATATATAATCCACCATTATTAACTACTTAAGTTCAAATATGTCTCCTAGCACAAATTACCACAGACTAAGATACGTGGCTTGAACCTTATGTATATGAGAACCTCGTACAAAAGGGCATTTTTAGTCCGGTCCGTAACACTTAGATAATCTTAAAGAATCATGTCCTCAAAAATGACAACTTACCACCTTCGAGCAACTAAAGTCCGAGGAGCTAGCCTCCGTACACAAGGAACACTCTCTAGCTGACACGTGAATGTCCTTCTGGAAGGACATCGACCCACCTCTAGGACATCTATAAGTAGGCCCATTTCACAAGGTGGCCAGGCAATCGAGCACTTTCTATATTCACTATTTTATCAATCCAAGGAACTTTGAGTTCACGATTCGGATAGTTAAATGTAAGATAGGTTTGTCCAATGCATGCCCAGCTTTAAATACTAACCCTTAATTAAGTGTGCGGCGATGAACACTTTATGATGTTTGAGTCCTTTTTTTTTCTTCGGAAAATTGCCTCAAGCATCTTATAAATACCCTATTGAGAAGCTTTACTTGGACATTTCTCTTACTTTATTGAGCACTAATACGCACCAAGATGTTTTTAGCCTCATCAATTACAATTCGACTATATATTCTTATAAATTATAATAAATTAATTATGCGTGTCTATTTAAATGAATAAATGTGTGGGCTAGAGTTGAGGAACAAGAATTGCCCACGTCAATTAGCTGGTTGCGATCTGGCCTTTGTTGGGAGGGACGGAGACACACTTGCTGCAAACTCTCACACACACATGTCCATATGTTTGAAGTTATCGATCCACCAACTGTTCAATTAATTTCAGTATTAAACGTGGAAAATGATATCATGAGTTAGAATTAACTACTCATCGTTATTTAGCTTATGTTCTTTTTGTTTGAACAGAATAAAACTAATCTAAACAAACTGAATTTATTTATAGTTTAAAAAAACAACTAAGCAGAACTAAATTGAAATTAATGAATTTTAAGATGAAGAAACAAAGCCTTAGCACATTAGAATAATGTAATTTTCGTTGAAAAAATAAAATAAAACAAAAAAATGATAAAAATATATACTTTTAGTTGTAAATTTTGTAATTCTAGTGTAAAAATTAACATTGTTAATTATCTACTATGTGTGGGATAGTTTCATTTATTGTAATATAAGTTCTTGAACATTTAAATATGAAAATGTATAAAGTTATGATGAAAGGAGTGATCGTAGGAGTTTATGCGAGAGGGTACATACAATTTTGTACTAAAAGTGCGGTGAGTTTTATTTATTTATAAATAAAATTTTATTTATCCTTGCTGGGATTTATTCATGTTCTTTATAACTCGAAGAAAGTTCTACTTTAAATTTATATTTCTTATATTATTACTTGTTTAATATGGTAATAAAAACAAACTACGGATAGTGATCAGTTTTATTTATTTATAAATTTTTTTTTTATCCTTGTCCCTCCTCTGCAATTTATCCCTGCTCTTTAGAACTTGAACATGTTTCAATTTAAGCTTATATTTCTTATATTATTACTTATTTAATTATAAGTACAATATTAAAAGAAAGCACCACCAGACTGGTAATAGAAAGCTTCAAACATGACGGTTACTATTTACATTAGTTTAGAAGATGATCGGTGGGTGCAGCTATACGATGGTCGAAGTTGTATAACATATGATCACATGACTCACATGGTAATGGACTAATGGGTCCAAATTTGTCAATAAATTGTGGGGTCCCGAGGATTGTTAAAATATCAACTCTTGCCAATTTATGTTTAATCAAGTGTATATCAAGACAATCTTCTTCGTATCTTATTTGACTGAAATGGCTTATTTGACTCAAATGGGGATAAAATTTGTTGTTGAGATTTTTTTTTAATTACGCCGTAGAACTTACATTTTAATTTTTCAGAATTTTTATTCAACGCTTAATGAAACAATAATTTGAAAATTAAATTTAAGTGCTCTGGCAGCATAATTATGGCTCTAACAGCATCAATGGCCTTTCATAAAGTCGGCTACGCATATTCTTCTTGAGTTGTTATTTTTTTTATTTGATATGGATCAAGATAAATTTGATGTTAATTTCTATTTTTTGATAATAGGCTCCATCAGATGGGGTTGGAGTGGTTGTAATATATTATTTGACTTGGATACGAGAGAAATACCCTTTATTTGTGATTCTTAATAGGTAGGGGTTGAAGCGGAAAAATGCCGAGTCAAAGTTTACACTGCACGACTTGGATAAGGAAGACTAACCTTGAGCACGTGTTTGTTCTCCACCATCACGTAAATTAGCTGAGTTAGTGTTATCATTGATGAAATGTGGCTAAAGTACCTTGCGACTTAGTAGTAAATAAAATACATGTGAGTAAGTTGATGATGCATACGAGCTTTGATTATAATTTAAATGTTTATAGAGATCTCTAAGGTTTAACTTATATTCCAGTTTTATGCTCATTGTTCAATGAAGTTTAATTATATTTTATACCTTCAGTTTGTATGGTTTACTGTTGAATATGAATTTTCTTAATGGGCATGAATCCAGTTAGGAGGACCTTTGGCTCTATGATTGATATAGTCCCTTTAACTAATCTTCTAAGAATGTTCTATGAATCGTGTACTAGACGTGCTCTTTCAGTTCCAGAAAATAAAAGAGATACACGTGAGCTAATTGGGGATGTGTTGATCTTTACATGTCTATCAACAACATTTTACATATGAAGACTTTAATTTTCTTTTCTTTATGTATAAGATTCAATCGGTAGGATGAGGTATAAGGGTTCTCTTCTATCTTCTCTCAACTTTCTTCATCCATAACGGGCCCGGGGAGGGGGTTGTGGAAAAAAAATAACCGTACCATGTGAAATTATGTTTGTAGAACAATAATTTTTGTGTCATTGGTGGGGTGACGCATACCACCGCGGGGTTGTTGGGAACCGGTGGGTTGGAAAAACAACCGTAACATATGAAATTATGTTTGTATAATTTTTTTTTTGTGTGTGGTGGGGTGGACCACATACTACCGCGAGGGTTGTTGGAAACAACCCTATTGATTGTCTTGTATACTTTTGAATTTTATTTTGGTTCCGTTTGAGGGATAGATTTTTTCTTTTAAAACATGTACATGTTATTAATTAACAGGTCGGGTACGGTAGGACCCTATTTTTACATTTTCTATAGTTAACATAAATAAACACTCAATGATATAATATTGGATGAAGAAGGACTACCGACCGATACCACGATCAACGTTGTTCACACAAATTTGACTACCTTATTTTCCCGATTAATTTATTTTATCATCTCATTTCTATTTATAGTTAAAAGTAAACTATACCGTGGCATCGCCACGGGTTAGTACTAGTATCATATGTATATGTAACAATTAACCTCTGCAAATCGATCAACGATCTCCAATCGACTATGAACACGAAACTAGACAATCGAACAAACAACACAACGATTTACGTGGTTCGGTTTTCATCTACATCCACGGAAATTGCCAGATTTCCACTATCACAAGAAATAAACAGATTACAAGGAGAATACGCAAGAGTTTCAAGCTCTCAAGCAACTCTGCTTCGCCTAACTGCTACTTCTCAGAAATCAAAGAAGAATTGTTCTACAAGAAACGAATTACACTGATGATGAATGAATGAATCTAAGAGCGAAACAATTACAAAACGTTTTTATACTCCAATTGATCTTCAATCGCTCCAATTTGACGAAGAAACAAACTCTGCAAGTTAGTTATGACGATAACTAACTTTCCCTCTCCAAGTCACCAGAGCCAATAGGAATATAACACGTCATCACACCTTGTCATCACCTGTTGTGTTATCTGTGTCTTCTCCAGTGTCTCCTCAACACCAAGCACAACACATCAAGTGAACTGGTAAGACCCATCTTCCAGCTCTTCTTGATTATCCAGTGTTGTCATAACACCAACCTTTCTTCAGTAGATATCAAGCTAACCAATTCACAATTCTCCACCTTAGCTTTATATCTGACACTCTCAGTATCCCTAGAGTTAGGATACAACCCTTCCCTCCATCAACTTGATAGAACTAAGACAAGATTTGAACTTCATTACAGAAATTGACTTTGTAAATCCATCTATAGGATTAACATTTGTGCTGATCTTCTCAATACTGATAGTCCCCTTCTCAACTTCATCTCTAATAAAATGAAATCTGATATCAATATGTGTAGACCTGTCATGATAAGCCTGATGCTTTGATAAATGAATAGCACTCTGACTATCACAGTTGATAATAACTGGTGTCTTCATCACACCAAATTGACTAAGTATTCCCTTTAGCCAAATTGCTTCCTTCACAGCTTCAGTCATAGCCATAAATTCTACTTCTGTTGTTAATAAAGCAACCACAAGCTCATGAGTAGACTTCCAACTCACAACTGTACCATAAAGTGTGAATACATATCATGTTAAGGATTTTCTTGTATCCAGATTTGCAGCATAATCTGAGTCTACATACCCCACAAGCTATGTTTTGAAACTCGGACCCGGACGTTGATCCGGCCTACCTACTGTAGGAGGTTCAACCAGGTCAACTCGGGTCAACCTACAAAAAATATTTTTAAAAATAAAATATAATGTATACCTTAAAAATTCAACATATACATTTTTTACCTAAAAAAAAAGATAGAAAACATTGCATAAACGACATATGCATCAATTCCTTTGCCACAATTCATATAAAATATAGAAATAACAATCCATAAACCACAATTCATATTGAGTTCAAAATAACAAATAACATCAAAGCATCATAGTTCCAACTTAGTCTCTAAAACATCTTAAGATTGCAACAATCCATACAATCAAAACAAAGTTCACTTGAAGATGTTTTTGAACAACAAAGTCGTAAAATGCCTAGCTTTCTTCTCCGGCGCCTTCCCCTTCATTCGGTGGCTCACATCCCCAGTTTTGATCATCTCGCCACATAGGATCATCATCGTCAAGAAGAGTTGTGTCAAGGACATTGTCACTACCTATACGAAAGCCATGATAATGATACAAATTAAATTACTTAACCAAAAGACCAAAACAAAGTAAGGGATAGTGAAATATACAAATAGAACAATGGATAAGCAAATGATACCTTCAACACACTGTGAACTCTCACCAGCATCACCTGTTTCATTTTCAAGCCTCTCCAATTCATCATAGTCTAGCTCTCCATTAGGTTCTTCATCAATTACCCAATGATCAACTCTATCAACACATTCTATATCAATGGGATCATACGAAACTTTCTTTGGACTACAAACAATATAAAAACAAAGATCAAGCAATCATCAAGACCAATATTCAATACGTTATGTAACTATAACAAAACATGAGTTAAAGAACCATATATCGATTCTTCAAGCGTAAATTGCAGTGTACAAAGAAAAGGTCATTAAGCCTTTGATGCTCCAGCCTATTTCTCTTCTTAGTATGAATGCGCTCAAACACACTCCAATGCGCTCACAACCTGAAGAGGATGATGTCTGACTCAGAAGTCTGATGGCAAGATTCTGCAAGTTTGGTGCACCATTGCCAAATATTCTCCACCATTCATCTAAATATGAAGAAATAATTGTGAGTTACAAACATAATAACACTTATACATATGCAAGACTATATACAATTCAATAAACATACCCTACCGATCCTTTTTGCATCTTTTTGAGCAAGTGACATTCCAAACCTACCTTGAGCCTCACGGAACATTGTAAGCTCTGATGTGACACCGTCAGAATCCCCATAAAGCTCTTGAATAAGGTCAAGAAAACCATCATAAGCGAGAGAAGGCATTGGAGTCGCTCTATCATATTGGAATGCTGGATTCAACCAGTATGCAGCTGCGTGGAGATCCTTCCTCAACATCTTATCCCACCTCTCCTCAATGATATCAACAAATGGTTTGTATCTCCTCTCAACATTATTGAATACAGCCTTTGTACCATTAACAGCTCTTGTCAACCCCTCAAACACATAACCCAAAGAAGGTTTCTCATCGGTGTCACAAATACGCAACAATCTCATCAATGGTTCCGTCACTTTCACAATGAGTAAGCAATTATTCCAAAACCTACTATCAAATACAATGTCTTTCACTCTCTTACCCTTCGCAGTTCTCAAGAACTTTTTAAAACCAGGGTCTATGACCAATGCCTCCAAATGATGTTTATGATCATACAAACTCTTCAATGCAATGAAACTAGTGTCAAATCTAGTAGCTCCAGGAGTAATTATGTTAGTCCATCCAGGCCTTTCACGCAACCAACCACGTGTCCATTTGGTGTTATAAACAAACACATTGATTCTAGAAGCTCGAAAGATGCAATTGCTTACCCTTTCCATTTTGCCAATATCTTGCAACATCAAATTGATACAGTGAGCAGAGCATGGAGACCAAAAAATCTTACGATACTCCTTGTGAATCTTAGCCCCAGCAGCTTTGTAGTTAGCTGCACTGTCACTAACCACATGAACAACATTCTCTTTCCCAACATACTCAATGTTTCTTGCAAACAGATTATACAAATTATCAGCAGTTGAAGCAGTGTTAGAGACATCACATGACTCAATAAACGACATACCATTAGGGCTATACACCAAGAAATTGATCAAAGATCTACCACGGTTATCAGTCCAACCATCACCCATAATGGTACACCCCTCCTTAACCCACCTAGATCGCAAAGCATCAATGCTTAAAGAAACTTGAGTTTTAGCTTCTTTAAGTAAAGGAACTCTCAATGCATGATAAGTTGGACCAGTGTATCCAGACCCCATGGTTGCTACCTTATTCATTGCAGCCTTAAAGTATTCAGAGTTGACAGCATTAAAGGGAATAGAAGCATCATAAAATCACAATGTAACAGACATATCAGCTTCATGTTTTCTTTCTTTATTTTGCCATTCTTTTATGCTAGGCTGTTTCAAGTCTAACGATGCATTGCCTTTCATGTAACTCCCTATCGTTTTCATTTTTTTTGTCCCAGAGCCACCAACAGTTTCATCATCGTCAACTACAAACATATCATCCATTTCCATCTTGGTTTGTCTTTCAACATCCCTAGTAGCTAGAACATCATTCATTTCATCACTGATATCTTTAGTAACCTTTACACAACCCGCAACCTCACCTTTCTTGCGTGCTAAATGTTGTTTCACTCTATTAATACCTCCCCCTTTGAACACTTTTTCACAAAGAGTGCATTGCAGAATCTTATTCTTACCAGATTGTCCAATTTCAACACAATACTGCCAAGCTGGATCAACTTTTTGACGAACTGAGTGAGCAGCTGGAGCATTTTCAAAACCATTTGCACTAGCAGAAGCTGTTGATGATGGCGTTCGACTGTCCATATCCTACAAGATACATATGCATTTACACTAGTCACTAGCAGAAGCTAAATTAAAATTACTAACTAAACAAAACTCAACACTCAAGTAGAAGGATCAACTTAAAAACGCAAGAACAAGATTAATACTTTACTTACCAGTTACCAATTGAGCCGATTGAATGAATGAAATGAACAGAGCCGATTGAATGAATGAGACAGAGCCGCAAAATGGCAAAAGTAGAGACAGCGATTGAACATAAACTGAAAAGGAAAACATCAATCTTAATGAAACCTCTCCCAAATTCTTCCAAACTGAAAAGGAAAACAGAAACTAAAAGGAAAACTCAAACCTGCAACTCCCAGTCCACGGATTCACTCGGCCAGCCGTCGAATCTGTCTGCAACTTCACTGGACCTTCAGGCTGCAACTTCCGACGGATTGAGATTGAAGCTTTTCTGTTGGTTGAAGCCGTTTGTGGTTTGCAGATTGAGATTGCCAGATTGGGGCTTTTCGAATTTTGCTTTTGTTTCGGTTTGCAGATTGAGTTTGGGGCCGTTTTTTTGGTTTTATCGTTTTTTACTTTTTTTTATAAAGAAAACCGGTTTTTAACCGGTCCCACCGGGTTTTTACCGAAATCCGATTTTTTCAGGTTTGGGGGGGTTTTCGGCCCGAACCCCCCTCCGAGTCGCGGTTGGACCGGGTCGACCCGCCGGGTTTCATAACATAGCCCACAAGTGAATCCATCCCTGACTGGTGTTGCTCAAACACCAAACCTAGTCTTATAGATCCCCTAATATACCTGAGTAGCCATTTTACAGCTTCCCAATGATCCTTGCCTGGATTATCCATATACCTACTAACTGAGCTCATTGCATGAGCTAAATCTGGTCTGCAACAAACCATTGAGTACATGATAGACCCTACAGCACTAGCATAAGGAATATTCTCCATGCTCTTCTTCTCTTCATCAATTGTAGGACAAGATTTACAAGATAGCTTGAACTGAGTTCCTAAAGGTGTTGCAGCATGCTTGGATTGATGCATATTAAAACTCTTCAATACCTTCCCCAAGTATGCACTCTGATTCAGAACAATCTTTCCATCACCTCCATGAATAATATCAATTCCCAGTAGTCTCTTAGCTATTCCAAGATCTTTCATCTCAAATTCTGACTTTAAAAGATTCTTCACATGTGTTATACCTTCCATATGCTTGCTGGCTATAAGCATATCATCCACATAAATGAGCAGATATGTCATATTCTCAATGTTATCACCATTGAAATATACACAGGTGTCATAGTCACACCTTCCGAAATCATGACTGAGCATAAACTTATCAAACCTCCTGTACCATTGCCTTGGGCTTTGTTTGAGACCATAGAGTGATCTCAATAACAAACAAGCTTTGTTTTCTCTGTCAGTTGTTTCCACTCCTTCTGGTATCCTCATGTATATCACTTCATCCAATTGTCCATGTAGAAAGGTAGTAGTAACATCCATCTTATGTAAATTCAACTTGCACTGAGCTGCCATAGTAACCAATATTCTTATTGAGCTATGCTTAACAACTGGTGAGAAGAATTCATTGTAGTCTATGCCCTCTCTTTGTGTGAAGCCTCTAGCCACCAACCTGGCTTTGTATCTAACGTTTTCTTCACCTTCAGCTCCAAATTTCTTCTTGAAAATCCATTTGCAGCTAACCAACTTCTTTCCTTTTGGTATTGCTACAATATCCCATGTATGATTCTTTTTAGGAGACATAAGTTCTTGTTGTATAGCTATGCACCAATTATCCTTTTCTGAGCAACTTATAGCTCTCTGATAAGTATCAGGCTCATAGCAGTCAATCTCTTCAGCAACATTTAGAGCAAAATACACCATGTTTGGATCAGTTGTTGAAGTTATGATTCTTGGTGCTCTATCCCTTGTAAGTTGATAATCTCTGACATCAGCTGGATTAACAACTTCAATACCTGTTCTTCTTCTAATCTCAAGTCTCTCCTCCTGATTAGATAATTCATGTTCATCCTGAACATGTTGATTTGCATTTTCAGGAGATGCTCTGTTTGATGTTGGCATAACACTAGGATCTGTGTGATGTAAGTTTGGTGTCAGTATCACACCAGCTTTTGTATGCTCCCTGTCATGTGTTGTAGACACACCAATTTCAATAGGCTCCACCTCACTGTGTGTTCTCATAACACTATCAGCTGTCTTTAGTAGTGGCATTACATCTTCATGAAAAGTTACATCTCTACTGATAATGCATTTGCTCATTCCTAGTTCCAAGCACCATAGTTTGTATCCTTTCACTCCTTTAGGATATCCCAGAAATAAACATTTTAAAGCTCTAGCTTCCAGCTTATCTTGCTTGACATGAGCATAAGCTAAGCATCCAAAAGCATTAAGATATGAGTAGTCTGAATGAGTTCTCTTCCATACTTCTTCTGGTGTTCTGAACCCAATAGCTGATGAGGGACAAAGATTTATTAAGTGAACTGCAGTAGTCACTGCCTCACCCCAAAAACTCTTTGATAAACCAGCTCCAAGAAGCATACATCTCACTCTCTCCAGGATAGTTCTATTCATCCTCTCTACTACACCATTCTGTTGAGGATTCCCAGGAATTGACTTGTGTCTTATGATACCCTTCATCTTACAGAAATTATCACACTCATTTGATAAGAACTCTAAACCATTATCAGTTATGATCACCTTAAGTTTCTTATCAGTTTGATTCTCCATTTCTGTGAGCCACTCCTTGAATCTGCTAAATGTTTCATCCTTTGACCTCAATATGAACACCCATACTTTTCTGGACAGATCATCAATGTCTCATCCTGGCAGGTCCCCACAAATCTGCATGAATATACTCAAGTGTATTCTGAGTAATGTGTTTACCAACTCCATAGCTATTCTTCTTAGCTTTGCCTAACACACATAACTCACAAAACCCCAACTTATGTATCTTATCACCACATAATAGGTCATTCTTTGATGATTCCATGAGCCATTTCTCTCCAACATGACCTAGCAAACTGCGCCACAGCATGGTGTTGTCAGAAAACTGCTTGGTGTTGTTATCACACTGAACACTGGATACTTCACCGGTTACAGTCTTACCCTGTAGATAGTATAGATCTCTTCTTTTCAAGGCTTGCATTACCACTTTATCACCCCTCATCACCTTAAGCACACCTTGTGAGGATGAGTAC
Source organism: Plantago major (assembly GCA_026545765.1). Taxonomy (NCBI): domain Eukaryota; kingdom Viridiplantae; phylum Streptophyta; class Magnoliopsida; order Lamiales; family Plantaginaceae; genus Plantago; species Plantago major. Next base: position 16,793,692 of record CM048840.1, on the reverse strand, counting down.
TTGTACCCTTCAGTATCCATCATACCTAATGATATCAAGTTCCTTCTTAAATGTGTACATACCACACATTAAGTAGCTCCTTATCACTCCATCAAACATTTCAATCCTCACTGTACCCATACCCTTTATACTACATGGTCTATCATCACCAAGCACCACTAAACCATAGTTCTTATGCTCAAAGGTTGAAAACCATTCTCTAATAGGTGTCATATGGAAAGAACAACTTGAATCTAAGACCCATTCAGTTGAAATGTTAGAGTATGAGACTGAAAGTACCTCAGTGACAACAAGAGCTAGCTTCTACAGTGTGATAGGCTTCTGAAATGCCTGCAATATCTGTGCCATAGCTAGATTGTGGTGTGGTCATCACACCCTTCCCCTTTAGTGTTCTCAAGCTTGGACAGTCCTTCTTCAAGTGGCCTTGCTTCTTGCAATAAAAACACTTCCTTGTTTCAGTGCCATCTCTCTTATCACCCATGTCTCTCTTATACTGAGCTTTCTTCTGATCTGGATATTGTTTCTTCTTAGGTGGAAACTTCTTCTGATGTCTCATAGTGAGACCTTCACCTTTGATATGAGATTGAGTCCCACTCTCTTGATCTAGCTCCCTTGATCTCAAGGCTGATTCAATAATATCCATTGATAGAGGTGTACTTCTACCATACACCAAAGCGTCTTTAAGCGGTGTATGAGATCGAGGAAGAGAGCTTAATAGAAGAATGGCCTTATCTTCACTCTTCATCAGATTTGTTGCCTCAGTTTCAAGATTGTCCATATCAGTGACAATCTTCTTAAATTCATCCAACTGACTTGAGATGGATTTATCCTCCACCATTCTAAACTGGAATGACCGTTGCTTAGCATAAATCTTATTGGCAATGGACTTGACATTGTACAGATTTTCAAGCTTTTTCCATATAATCTTTGGAGTGTTGAGATCTCCGATCTCTCTAAGTGCATTATCTCCAGAGATAAAATCAAAGAACTATGAGCTTTCTGCATAATCATTTTCTTCTCAGCATCTGTAATCGTTGATGGAAAAATCCTCGAGAATGGCATCAATGATGCCCTGTTGAACTAGCCACGCCTTCATCTTCACCTTCCACAGTGCAAAGTCACTTCTCTCCGTTAACCTCTCTATGTCGAATCTGGGAGACGCCATTGATGAAACTTGCAAAGCTTCCCACAGACGGCGCCAATTGTAACGATTAACCTCTGCAAATCGATCAACAATCTCCAATTGACTATGAACACGAAACCAAACAATCGAACAAATAACACAACGATTTACGTGGTTCGGTTTTCACCTACATCCACGGAAATTGCCAGATTTCCACTATCACAAGAAAGAAAAAGATTACAAGGAGAATCCGCAAGAGTTTAATCTCTCAAGGTACTCTGCTTTGCCTAACTGCTACTTCTCGGAAATCAGAGAATAATTATTCTACAAGAAACGAATTACACTGATGATGAATGAATGAATGAATCTAAGAGCTAAACAATTACAAAATGTTTTTATACTCCAATTGATCTTCAACCGCTCCAATTTGACGAAGAAACAAACTCTGCATGTTAGTTATGACGATAACTACCTTTCCCTCTCCAAGTCACCAGAGACAATAGGAATATAACACGTCAGAACACCTTGTCATCACCTGTTGTGTTATCTGTGTCTTCTCCAGTGTCTCCTCAACACCAAGCACAACACATCAAGTGAACCGGTAACACCCGTCTTTCAGCTCTTCTTCATTACCCAGTGTTGTTATAACACCAACCTTTCTTCAGTAGATATCAAGCTAACCAACTCACAGTATACTTTAGGTCATGTAAGTACTAGAGCCTTCATGCCCGCAAGCTCATTGATTCAAGAATTGTGCATAATTCATGGTAGAAATATGATAAATTCATTAGGGACTCATGAACTTGTTATCATTAAAACCCCGATCTATAAAGGAGGTCAATTTCACACTTTTCGCCTATATAGCGTGGTTTAATTAAACTTGTTTGATTGTCTCTAGTAAAGATTTGTTATAGTATATGTTGGGAGGGCAATTTAAATTTTAGATATTATAACTTATAACTTGTTTGAATGAAGTGGAGTAAAAAGATGATTAACTTAGTTGAACCTCTCATTAAATACATGTTTCAATTTATGTGTTGATATCGTTAATTCAAAGATTTGTTATCACCACAGCTCACATTCCCTCCCTAATCACATGTGTGACTTGATTTACTTCTTGTGCGCAAGTACATAGTACATTTGACATAAAAATGCACATGATGTGTGTTAACCCTCACATCTAGAAGTAATAGTATCAAATTGCCTCTTAAAATTAGATATACGTCAAATAACTTGATAGCATGGTCGATATAAGAGAGTTGCTAAAGAAATTTAAACAAAGAGGAAATCAAGTGGATAGTAGATCTAGCTACTCCATATACTATGTATGATCAGATAAAGGTCCGGATCAGTTGCTAGAAGTATAATGGCCTGGATCAGTTACTAGACGTTATGGACTGAAATCGCTCAGATGAGTCATAATTTCTCAATACACTTAAGGTCCCATCCCCTAAATTGTTGGGTGCTATAAAGGTTTTCGTGCAGTAATAGTCCGATGTACGATGGAGTCTGGTTTTTGTCATTTCACGAATGGTGGTTGTGCAGAGCTATGTAAGTAACCAATTGGTTTCTAGTGCTTTAGAATCATCCAACTCCAAGACATGTCTATTCAACTCCAATAAACAAAAAGAATGTAAATTTAACACTAAATTATTATCAACTCTTATTCATACCCCATTTAAAGTTTCTCTTTAGTACTGTAATCGGTTCCAAAAAGCTTAAGCTACAATCAATATTAATGAGACGATCGAGTTAAATAGTACTTCACTTGCGAAGGTTGTTTTGAATGTCCCAAATATACAGTCATTTTATTCTTGTGGCCATTTATCACTTGAATTTAAAATGCCTCAAGCTAAGCTAAGAAAAATTGGTTCCGGACTTCGGGTTAATGAACCAATACTTATATGAATAGGTTATTGATCACATTTTCAAACTCCAGTATATCAAATATATCGTAATTTTATATCTTCTAGATCTTACACTGTCATGTTAAATGTGTTTCAAAATGTAGCTACATCGTTTGCATGCTATTACGTGAACTCGGATAATTTATTTAATGTTTTCAAAAGAGGATGTTGGTTTCCAGTGGTTAAGATTTCATTAGAAAACAAGAGGATAGAGTTGTAAGTTGTAACTAATCAGCAGCATAGTGGAGTTGTTTGGAAGCGTGCTTAACATTGTTCACATTATTGGTAAGATAATTGCACATTTGTACAGTCATGCTTGTACTCTAATTATCTAATACTATACTACATTAAACATTTACTGGTTTTGTTCTTTTCCACTTCAATATCCTCAACTCTACTACATACACTACCAGTTATTCATCACAAAAAGATTTTTTTAAAAAAAAAAAAGGAAAAAAGGAAAGAAGGATGAACACATTGGAATAAAGATAATAAACAGGAAATCCGAAACAACAAAATTAGTTTTATTCTCGAAAAGAATCATCAACGAGACTCAAACCTTGAACCCCTGCTTAAAGAGTGGCATGCATACGCCAGTATTTAAATTCGATGAAGATGATTAATGGATAAGATTTAAATTGAATTCGGGGTTTAAATTGTAGAATTTGAATAGCGATTGAAATTATATCTGCGAACCTAATTTTGTGGTTATATTATTACTTGAATACGTACTAATTAAGCCTGGTTGGTTGAATCTGGGCCAACTCTCAAGGCCCAAGTGCAAGGCTATTGAACTCGGATGTAGCTTTTAGGGTAGAGCAAACCTAAAGGCCAACCAATTACTTTTATTTAAAAAAATGGCCAATCTCTTTTACACAAAAAAAAAAAAAAAAAAAAAACTGTATTTTATCTCGACAACAATACAGTCGGATTGTATTAGTAGAGTTATGTAATACAGTCGGACTGTATTAGTAGAGTTTAGTAATACAGTCGGAAAGTTATAATACAGTCAAATGGCCTTTATTTGAAAACACTAAAATACTGTAGGCCTTTATTGCAAACTTGGGTGCAAAATTGGTCTATGGCACCAATTTTCCCTCTAGCTTTTACTCATTAGTAAAGGAGAATGACAAATTGATTATTACGGTTTTCCTGACCACTATCTATATATTCTCCTGCGTGAGTTTTACATACTGCTAATTTTGTTTTTGTAAAGAAAGACGTTCAGTACTCAAACTATATCAAAATTGAGAAGTGGTATAAATTTAACTGGAGGTTTATCCCATTCAATTGATTTTTCCATCCAGTTCAAAACTAGCCAACTTAGGCAGCTAAATTTAATTCAATGTTGTTATGATTATTTTTAGTGCAAATGTGCAATGCATGTTTGGTGGGCCAGAAACGAAATATATCATGTAATGCTGGCAGACAAAACTTTGTGTATATTTCATAGCTATGATTCATCATTTCATGCATTCACCAATTTTCCCACTTCTCCATTAGTAAAAAGTGACCTCCTCTCAAGTTGGGCCTCTTCGTGGTGTCTGGATTTCAGGCCCTGATCGGTTGAATCAAACTGGGCCTATTTAGAATATTGCCACCTGTCTTTAAGCCCAAATCAGATTTTCGATTTGCAGAATGCTTTTTGGGCCTGGATTAACATTTCATACATGGCTGAGATTCGGGTTGGTGTTTGGTACTTTAGAATTCTAAGCCCGTTTTGCTATACCAGTAAACCTGACAAGACAATATTAATCCAGCCCAGGTTGTTAATGCGATTTTCAGAACTTATTAAAATGTACTTATAACATGAAAACATTGCACATTTTTGGGATCTCACATGAGTAGCTATGTCAAATTGTCAATTATCTGCAAAATGAGCACACGGAGTTTAAAAAAAAAAAAAGAGAGAGGAAGATAGGAAGAGAAGGGGATTACTTGTGTGAACATAATATTTTAGAACATCTTTTTTCTTTCCTTTTCCTACAAGTAAATGAAAAATACATGGCAAGAGAGAATCTCACAACCTGCTAGAGTAAAAGAGAAGCATGGAGTATTAGAGGCATTGAAGACATATCACATAACAGTACAAGCTGGGAAACCTTCATCTTGATCAACATAAGTCGCATAGTGGCCATTCATTGGAGTGTAGGGATAAGGATGGTAAGTAGCCGAATCCTGGTTGTAACCATGCGCCATAGGTTGGAACCCCTCAATATTCTCGTCAGTCTTCTTAGGTTGCTGGTTCTTCATCTTTGGTCCAACTTTCTGCTGCTGATTCTTGGAGTTTTTGGCCTTGTTTTTTTTAGATGAACCAGCATGTTCAGACTTATTGGAGACGCTATTCTTCTTAATGAGAGAGCTATCTTCATCATCATCCTCACCATCTTCACTCTCAACCTCATCATCACCAAGAGTCAGATTTGCACCATTTGGTTTGTTGGACTTGCTAGACTTCTTGTCTTGGTCCTTCTTCAACATGGTTTTCGACGATTGAGGTTGTGGAGTAGTTGCAACCTAATTGGATTTGGTATTGTTAATTTGATGCTCGTTGTAATTAATTAATTAATTAATTAGTTAATAATTATATATGACCTGACATTGTGGTATGTATAAAGAAAAGATAGATAAATGAGCAGTTGTGGACTTATACCTGATGAGTAGTACCACCAGCATTATTTTTCCCCTTCTTTTTTTTAGAGCTATTATTCTTCCCCTGACCATTGCTCAACTCATTACTGGTGTTGCTTGGACTATCAACAACGTCGGATGTTGGTGAATCCCAGAATTCCGCGTATTTGTGTTTTTTCTTCAGCTGTTTCAAAAGGGTGTCTGGATCAAAATTCCCGATAACCGTAGCCTTTCCGGGTTCTGAATCTATGTCAACAATGTAAACACCTAAAAAAAAATGCCAGTAGGTAATTTTAAAATGTACATACAAATGGCAGATAAGCGGAGGATCGAGATATAAATATTCACAAACTTTTGGATTAGTTGTATGAAGTTTATAATGCTATGAAATATTGGATGAGTTTTATGAGTTGTTGATCCTAAAGGATATTATTTATAGAAGGCGGGGGTTATGTACAACTTAATGATAAGTTGAGGGGGTTATGTGTTTTATGATAATTGATGGGCATTATGCAAATTCTATGCCATTTTTATAAAAATATCATGAAAATAATTAACATCAATTATTATATGTTAAACTATTTTTTGTAATTTGTCATATTATTTTTCTCTAATTATAATTGACAATAAATTGTCTTTTTAAGATCTATTATCTTAAACAACTTAATTTAATTAAGACCGTAAATATTAAATTAATTTAATTGATTTAGTATATACCCCATGGTTAGTTTTGTTAAACAAGGATTTTATATATAATTTGTTAAATAAAATTACTTCAATTAAAGTTTAATTGTTAATCCCTCAATTGAATGTATTATATTGCTTTCACTGTTTTTTTTTTAATATCGAGTTTTCACTTTTATATCCCTCACTTCAATTGAATATATTATATTGCTAAAGTTGTTATTTTCGTATGATTCTTTTATTTTATTGTTGTTTAGAACTTTTTTTAACTTTATTTATCTTTCATATATAGTTTAGTAAATAAGTATAGATTTTTTATAAAAAATATGGCTAGCACAAAACCCCCTCAATTAACATAAAGTTGCAAGAAACTCCCTAAAAAGTAACCTCAAGTCGCACTAACGGAGAGTGTAGTACACTCTCCGTTAATTTTGACGGTAGGGGGTTTCGCGCTAACGTTTCAATAACTCAGGGGGTTTGACATAATTTTAATAATTAATGGGGTTTGGTGTTACTTTTGAATAACTCGAGGGGGTTTATGCACTTTACCCATTTTTTAAAAAGTACCGCTCAATTAATTAGAAATAAACTATAGCAAAAGATAGAAATTAGTTGACTGAGGAGGTGGAGTCGTACCCTCATTCTTACGCAAGATTTTCTTCACCTTTTTCTTGCAACCATCGCAATGCATCTTAACTCTGAAAATGCAAGTCTACAAGAACAAGTCAAGTATTTTGTCATTTCAAAACCAAAATGTACACAAGAATTTCAAGAGTAAAACAAAGATATACACACATCATGAGACACTTTGTTTTTTTTCGCAAAACCACTCACAACATAAAAAAAAAAAAACATAAATACAATTAAAGTTACCTTAACCTTCACAAAATCTCCAGCTGCAGCCATCTTTCAGCCAATAAAAACTCAATACAATAAAATATGAACAATATAATTGATTTTTATGTGTTGTGGAGTTATTGTCTTGTTGGCTCAACTATATATGTATATATATAGTGTTAGACTTTTACCCTCTTGGGTTAGTTGTATTATGAGATTTATTGTTATAGTACTTTTGATGACCATATGTGATTTCATAAATCTCATGAGGATAATTTAGCCAATGTATTATTTAGTGTATTTTCTTGAATACTTATGTTGAGAGCCATAACTTAATTAATTATTTTGTGTATCAAATACAAATTACAACATATGCAAGTCGAAATCTTGAATGAGAAATGTAAAATTATTTTATTTTTTTTATCCTAGTCAAACTTAGATTTCCCAGATAAATGTAATATGCATTTTATTGAGGAAGTTATAATTTGTGTGTGTGTGGGGGGGGGGGGGGGGAGGGGGTTGGGGAATTTACATAACTTTTTTATAAAAACTAAGTTAGAATTCACAGAACACAGTGCATTTTTTTCACAATGCCAAGATACCCCTAAATCATCAACTTATTACAAATATAGAACCACTTAAAATTATATAAAACCTTGTATACTATTTAGTTTAGAGTGTTTTTGTAGGTGTTTTAATTTTTTAATCTAAATATCACTCTTAACTTATCATCTATATTTATTTAGGTCATATCATCATGGTGTGTAATTGTAGATATTCTATTTCTAAATTAAAAAAATTATACATAGTGGGAAAACACATAAAGTAATGTCATCCAATATTTTTAAAAAGACACACTAAGAACTTCAAAATAAACTTCATCTATTAGTTATGAACTTATAATCCCTAATTTGATCATTCCTATTGTTTTCTCATGGCAGATGTTGCACTTAAGAATTAAGATGAGATCCAACATCACTTTGAAAGGTACATATAATGACATTCTTCACTAAGATAAGGTTGTTAGATGTTGGCACAAATGGTTGCACATTAGCAATTAGTGTGGTCATACCATCGTTTTATTTTAGTGTATTTATTCAAATAAAATTTCAACTTGTTTTATAGAGAAAAAACCCGCTACTCATAGGCTCTTCATGATAACCCTTAGTAGATATTAGAGATGTTACACTCAACAACAAATTAAAATATGATGAGTTGATAACGGGTATCAATACATTTTCTTACAGATTCCTACATACATAAATCAATGTTCATGATCATTTGGAAAGGTACATGAAAAGCACGAGAAGAAGTTGAACGTGGACCATGTCTATGAGGCTTCGTTTTCTTGTTCTTTTGTTTTGTCGAATGAAATTTGACTAGTATCTCGAGAGTGGTTTTCATTTTTTTATTAGCATAAACAAGATTGATCGAGAGGCAAGTAAGCGGACCTATAATTGTGTGGGTGTAGAAGTCTACCACGATGTAGAGATCCTAATTTTGGAAAAATAGATCCCGAAATGATAATGGGAAATCAAGAGATTGTGATTAACCCCTTCACAAATTCTCCCATGTCCATATGTTAGTAAATGCAAACTCACTACTTAACATAGTTTCATAATCATTAGTGAACAATTATATATGGACTTTCTAGGAGTATCTTATGGAGCTATAGAGTTTAAGTAAATTTTTGTAGTTTGTGTTTTCTAGTTGACCAGTCAATTCAAAGTGTAACAATCTTGCACTATTGAGTTTGGATTGATTCATTTTGCCTATCATTTAATCAAATTATTTGATTATGTTTGTCTATCTGCATGATTTGTTCAAAATGTGTAGTGTTTTTATTTTTATTTTTTATGAATAGGTGATTATATACTTATAAAATGACTCATACATTTTCAAGATTATATGTATATATGATATGAGTTGTTTGCTATGTTATGTAACGTATTTCTAGGTTGTGTACACACATAAATGATGTTGTGCATCATTACTAAGAGGAGATGAGTTAACTAGAAATTCAAGCTATTTTAAAAATAATCTTTATGATAACCTAAGGTGAAAACATTGAAATATGTCACATTCAAATGTAGGCATCTTTTTTCTTTTACAAACCCTGCCCCTAAATGATTGACTAATTAAAAAGGCACTACTGAAATTATATATATTTACAATTAAGTGCATACGGTTATCATGTAGTTTAACACGTACAATATTCATGAATGTACAACGTGTAATATCTTCAATTAAAGTTATACATATACATGTTAAATTAAATTGCTAACGAACATAATATCATAATAATATATGTCATTGTAATGGATCTTACCAAATGATGGTGGAATGCCTTTGAGTACCCTTCCTCATGTAAAAAATTGTATCTCGGTTTCCTCAATATGTAGTTGAGTGAATCTTATCAGGATGGACCTACACTCTGCCATCTGGACCAAGGGATATATAAGCACATATTTTATGTGTGTGAGACAATCACAAGATAATAAAAAAGAAAAGGACAAAAAGAATGGAGAGTACGAACCAAGGATAACTTGTGACTCTGATAAAATTTAAATTGCATTGAGATACTTAAGGGTTATTGAAGAGATCATATTAATTGAATAAACACCTCAAAGTCGTAAATGATGTGTACTCTTAGACGAAACTATGTTTAAACAAAGCCCCAATCTGAATCTTCTCATGATTAGCAATGTAAATATCTTCATTCATCATACCGAGCACCTAATAACAATATATACTTAACATACAAAATTAGAATAATAAACTTCATCTATATAATCCTCAAATACAACAACACGCTCTAAACCGAAACCCTGAATGTGATTTAACTCGTTTGCTAGCTCATCTCATTCGAGTATAGTACAATTATAAGCTTATGCTAAAAGCAAAAATAAGCATATGATTTTCGGAAACTAAAGTTTAAAAATCAAAATCAAAGTTATAACCCACCAACATGTTCAATTATATACCATAAACATCAACGAAAAGCTATTTGTATTCAAATTCTACACAAATTAGAAATGTTTAAACAAAAAAAATAGTTTCGAAACTTATAACCATTTAGTGAAGCCTGAAATGGAGGTAGACTGGTGGCCATCAACCCTGGCACCAAACAAGCAGCCACGGGCATCGAATTTAAACGACACGCGCTCAACCTTAACTCACGCGCCACCACTACTACTCATGTCGATGTAGTTTTAAATTGTTTTATACACTTAGGGAATAGCAAAAGACATGCAAGACCGCATCAAGATCACGAAGATTTAAGCCAGATCTACATATACACCGCGAACACTTGCAGTTTCATCAACCCAATAACAACAAATTTGGCTAGATCTATGGATCGGGGGTTTTCTCTAATGATAAGGTGAAAAGAGACCTCAAATATCCTTCATTCATCGGAATAAAACAAATCATGAGAAAAAACAACAATTTGGAAGGTTTCATACGTTAAATCAACACCAGGAGAGGGAGGGAGGGAGGGAGAGAGAGGTACCAGTTAGTGAAGCCTGAAATGGTGGTAGACTGGTGGCCATTTACCCTGGCATCAAGCAGCCATCGACATCGAATTTAAACGACACACGCTCAACCTTAACTCACGCGCCACCACTACTACTCATGCCGATGTAGTTTTAAATTGTTTCACACACTTGGGGAATAGCAAAAGACATGCAAGATCGCACCAAGATCAAGAAGATTTAAGCCAGATCTACATATACACCGCGAACACTTGCAGTTTCATCAACCCAATAACAACAAATTTGGATAGATCTATGGATCGGGGGTTTTATCTAATGATAAGGTGAAAAGAGACCTCAAATATCCTTCATTCATCGGAATAAAACAAATCATGAGAAAAAAATAATAATTTGGAAGGTTTCATACGTTAAATCAACACCAGGAGAGAGAGGGAGAGAGAGAGAGAGAGAGAGAGAGAGAGAGAGAGAGAGAGGGGGGGGGGTGTTCATTGCCAAACAAGATGGCGAATTAAACTTAACTTTTGATTAGTCCATCACGAAACAATAGGTATACAGTAAAAACTCTATAAAATAATAACGTTGGGATCGGAATATTTTATTAATTTAGCGAGATATTATATAATCGATAAATTAATAATTTATTAATTTAAAGAGGTTTTACGTATATGCATAATTGAGCAATAAAATTTTCAAGCCCAATATACCAGTTACAATGTATTTCAGATAGAGATAAAAAATAAATTTAAAATAACAAGTTTCAATTAACATTCTATGACTTCATATTCACATATTAGTTCGATTTGGAAGTTTGAATGGCATATGTTCAATGTCCTGAAATACAAGTAAATGGACGTGAATCACTTGCTAGATTTTCCTAGTGAAAACAATGAATGTTTTGAAGTTCATAGCATAGAAGAAATGGTGGCGGATACCATTCAAAATCCGGTAATCTGAGGATGATTCAATGGCTTTGGAATCAGTCAATAAAAAAGAAGCATTGCAAGTGACAAAAACTTTTTGTTGCAGTACGAAAAGACAACGCCAGAACTCTCAAGTGCAATGAGGAGATTAGAGATGAACTCAATATATATTTGAAGTTTAAGAAAAAACAAGTGACCATATATATATGATTTTTTAGTAATTATTAATTTATAATGTCGCTGGGACCAATATATATACACTGGAATTTCAAAAAAATTATTATCTTATTATTTTATCGATTGGGGTCTAAATTTGTACTGGTTCCAAGTCGGGACCGGACAAATTATTAGTTTTATCGAGGTTATTAATTTATCAAGTATTAATTTACGGAGGTTTTACTGTATTGTTGTCAGGGGAGAATTTCATAAGTTACCCCATAAATTTGGTCCAATAAATTCATCTCCATTTTTCAAACAATTACATATAAGTAAAAAAATCTAATTTTTTACTTGACCAGAATTAATTTACAGTTTATAATTTACCCCATAAATTTGTAGTTTATAATTTTTAATTTACTACACATTTGACTCTAATGCTATATATCTTATAAAATTGACACAAAATAAATTTAAAATAACCCACATAACTTATTTAAATTTCAAAGTAGTCTTAAATATTATTTTAAAATAATAAACCCCTATAAAATTTAGCTTTCAAAATATACGCAAAATTTGAATAAAGACAAAATAAGAAAAAGGTTCCATGTACATGTTCTATACCAATTCTTAACATCATTACACAAACTCCTATAGCTCCGATAAAATCTTCGATTGGAGCTCAAATAGCTCCAATATCGGAGCTTTGAATAGCTCCAAATATGGAGTTGTTCCAAACTGGAGGTGTTAGAGCTACGGTTTGGAGCTCACCAAAAATTACAAAAGTGCCTTTTTGTTGGAGATGACCATGTTTAAGGGGTCGTATATGTAATCCTTGTTGTCTATGCCTCTAAGATATATATTAAAGAGTAAAATCATACTAATGGTTACATTCTTTAAAAAGTTCATAGATTTCGAGCTAGTAAATTTTTCATTGAATGAGAATGGGAAGTTGAGATACCGCGCATATATTAGCATGCAATAATTTTTTTTTTTTTTTTTTTTTTTTTGCGGTTTAAGAGATACAAGGCCCTAATAATAACAGCTGGAACTAGGGGTGTCCATCGAATTAATCCAATCTGAAAATCTGGATAAGTATTTTGCTTAATCCGAAATCCAATTAGTAGTATATCATCCGGAAAATTGAATTTCTTATTATATCTTGTTGTGACATTTATCCAAATAAGCTCCATTTGCTCGTCATATGACACATCTCCAACCTTATATTCCAATGATTACCTAAATCTCCATGGATTTACATGTCTCTCCTCAACATTCAATAACATTCATTTTTCATAATACAATAGGAGATATATAGTTCTCAGGGTGGTGTTTTTGGATAACTATGCGGTTGAGCTTTCCAACCTCAGTTGGAGTTACCACTTTGTCAAATATGTGCTCTCGTTCGATTGTTGCTACAATATTGTTGGAGCCCGCTCAACTGAGGTGAATGTGATCTTCAGATCTTCGTCTACACCACCATTTTGTTATTGCTTGTGGTTCTATTTTAGTATTTGTGGGTTAGAGATTTGGTGTGTTGCTTGCATGGTTGAATCGTTTGTCTACGGTGTTTTAGCTTGAATGATACAATTAAAAATTGGTAATATTTTTTTTGGATTGGATCGGATAATCCATGGATTAAGTCTAGTTTGATTAGATATCCAAATAAAAAAGAAACTATTATCTTAACATGCTGGATTGGGTTTTGGGACTTTTGGATTCAGACTACACGAACACCCCTATCTAGTACTATATGAAATAAAACACTAGGAAAATAATACATTGCATTGGAACTCTAGTGCCCAACCATTTGAACTATAAAATTAATACCTTTACAAAAAGGGTGGATGCAATTATTCCATTACATAACGAATCAACAAATCAACAAAAGATATTAATATGTAGTGCACTAGTATGATGTAATTAAGTTGGAATACGAATGTGTAAGTTGTAAGTTGCAACTAACTTAGTAATATACTCTCCTTCTCAATCCCTAATTCTCAATTTCCTTTTTAGATTTATCTTTTATCCGAATTTTTGTCCTTTGTGGTCCTTCTCACTTCTTTCCAGAAATAGAGTAACAAAAAGTAAATATTTCTGCGATTTAAATTGTTCCAGTCTGAATTTTTCATACCTTAAATAGAAATTTCATTTACTTTTTATTGAACTATTTCTCATACTTTTGTAAAATATATTTAACTTTTATAATTTACTCTAACTATTTATATAATTTAGTCTTGAAACCCGTGCGTGGACTCACAAGAAGTTGAGTATGAAAACGGAGTTAGTATCATTTATCATAATTAATAAATCAATAAATTATATGCTTTATTAACTCTCAATTTAATTTGACGTATTAATGTACTAACTATTTTGTGTGTTTTACGTGGGGGTGAGCGTGGGCAGCTATGAGCGGGTATTTACAAAAAATCAAACCGACCCACCTATGGCGGGTGATTATAATTGTAAACCAAGGCGGGTAGAATATATATTATCCCAACCCATGGCGATTCGGGTGATAACAATGAGTCAATGACGGTCGGTTGGCGGGTGGATTGACGGGTGAACATAGCCGGGGGAAAATAATGTTCCAATGTAAAAAGAAGTTAGAAATTCACTTTTTTTGGAACCGAAAAATACTTTTATTCCATTCCAATAGTTAAGTACAGAACCGATCCGTAGATCCAGGTAAACAAGAATAAACCCCCACAACTACCATAATCTAGTTCTGCATAAGCAGAGCACAATGCTTGTGCAGCTTTCTATCCTGCCAACATCTATTGATAACATTATTGACTATAAGTTCATCAAGTCTATCGTTTCTAGGTTTCTGTTTAAAGATCACTTGATTCCTCGCAATCCAAATGGCATAAACAGATTCCGTGAAAGCACATCGGAGTATCTTCTGGCGCTAGCCATTACCTCTTAATTGCATACACAACCAATCGACTTCCTTATCCCAGACACATGGAGTACGCTGGATCCCCATCCATGCTAAAACATGTCGCCAAATCAGTTTAGAGTATGGGCAGTCAAAGAAAAGGTGCTGCAGCGATTCATCCGCCGGACAAAAAGCGCAGGTCACTGAGATAGTGTGGTTCCACCGTTGTACCCTATATTTTGTTGCAAGTCATTTATTGAGCCCCATCCAAGTACAAAATTGAGCCCGGGGTTGTGCTTTATTAGCAAACCACCATTTCTTCCAATGTACATCAGCTTTAACACCTCGCAACTCCGCATATAAATCATGGGTATGGAAACTTCCAGTGCACCGCACTCTCGCCCAAACATCCGAGTTTTTAACCCAATTACGGCTTCTCATGATGGCCTTTAGTATCGAGGATGCATCCGTCGGGAGTTCCACCTCCATCACCTCCCGGTCTTTGATATAGTAGTTATGGACCCACTTTACCCATAGTTTATCCGCTTTGCAGCAGATGTTCCAGAGAAGTTTTGAAACAGTACACACATTCCAATCGATCAAGGAAGTAAGATTAAGTCCTCCAGCATTCTTGGTATCACACACCTTGTCCCAAGCAATAGGGGCTCGGTTAGTGATTTCCGTGGTGCCACTCCAAAGGAAAGAGCGACATAGCGCTTCAATATGCCTGATCACCTGTTTTGGCATGGGGAAGACCTGCATCCAGTAATTACTCATAGCCTGTAAGACACTTCAGATAAGTTGTATCTTACCAGCATAACTCAGCAGCTTTGAACTCCAGTGCTTTATCCGACCTGTGATTCTGTCGATTAGAGGTTGACATAACTGAACCGTCAGTTTTCGGGTAGTAAGCGGCACTCCAAGATACTTTACCGGCAATTGACCTTCCACAAATCCAGTTATCCCAAGGAGTTGATTGAGTAGGGGACGACTTCCCCCCCCCCCCCCCACCATAAATACGGCATTTGCTGTGATTCATAGTAAGCCCAGTTGCTCTTGAGAACTTATTAAACAGGCTCATAAGAATCGAAACTGACTGGGTATCACCTCTGACAAAAAGCAGAAGATCATCCGCGCAACAAAAATTCACAATATCCAATCTTTCACACTTCGGGTGGAAGTTTAAATCTGGGTCATGCTTGACTTGTAGTAACACCCTATGCAAGTATTCCATCATGATCACAAAAAGCAGCGGGGAAATTGGATCACCTTGGTGCAAACCTCTTTCTGCCTTGAGGATACGTGAAGGCACGCCATTGATGGAGTATCTATACGATACTGAACTTACACATCTCATAATCACTACAAAAAAACCAAGGTTTAGGGACGGATTTAAAAGCAGCGGGGAAATTGGATCACCTTGGTGCAAACCTCTTTCCGCCTTGAGGATACGTGAAGGCACGCCATTGATGGAGTATCTATACGATACTGAACTTACACATCTCATAATCACTACAAAAAAACCAAGGTTTAGGGACGGATTTATCCGTCCCTAAACCCATCACCGATTCGTCCCTAATCCGTTAGGGACGGATAGGGACGCCCGTCTCTAACCGTTTAGGGACGGATATTTTATCCGTCCCTAATGGTCAAAGACCAGTAGAGACGGATAATATCCGTCCCTAAAGTTAGGGACGGATTTATCCGTCCCTAATCAACGGGATCATTTAGGGACGGATAATATCCGTCCCTAAACTGTTTTTTTTTTTTAATTTTTTTTATTTTCATGTTTTTCACATTTCACCTGTTTTACAATATAGTCGTAGATAATATACCCGAAAGTGATAAAATTGCATTAATTAAAATAGAGATTCGATAAAATATCCGAACAGAAGACTAAATATCCGAACAAGATGAATAGTGTGAAAGTATGTAGCTAGAACAACATAAGTACATGAGCATCTAAGAACCGGGAGGAGGCGGTGGTTGTTGGTTCGCACCGAACATCTGTTGTGCCATCTCATCCATCCGACGAGTGATATGAGCTTGATTCTCTAGAAGTTGATCGATCGTTTGCTTAAGAGGATTCATCAGCTCATTCACCTGCTCTTGAGTGTAGAAATTTCCACGTGATGAGGATGCCTGAGACATGGAGAAGCTACCACCCGTGAATGAAGGGCCCAAACTGCCGAGCCCATACACTCGACCCTTAGCGTCCATCGGGTTAACTTGGAAGAATATCTGGTCTTGCTCTCGAATTGTGAGCTCATGACCGTCGATCATCCTCTCCTCCATGATCCGCTCCACCTCGATGCGCAATAGTGTAGTGCATACGAAATGAGATACAGTTTTAGGAAGATACGCTCGATATATAATATACACAAATGCAAATGTGAACCTTAACAAAGAAACATACCCCAATTTGCTCGGCCCTAGGATCAGTCCACATGCCATTCTTCATTTTTGCCTTCTTGAAGTGGTGAAGAGCAGTAGTGGGCTCCCCGGCATAGAGCTGAAGAACATGCAAACAAGTAGAAAGTTGTTAGAAATGAAAGCAAAAAACATATGTACAAATCATATTGCAAGTCATAAATAACATATATACTAACCGACATCTGGTGCGTAACAATTCACGACCCATAATGATGCCTGGAGGTGCCTGTACCATCTCGCACCTCAGTAAACCGGTTCGCTCTGTTCTTCGCCGCCGTGTCCATGACAAAGGGATCTCTCCAGTACTCCTGCTAAAGTTCCCACTCATCATCCCCCATGAACTGCGGCTTTACCCCAGCGGCTTTCATGTTGCAAACCATCCTCTTATAGCACTCCGATCCAACAGTCTCGAAAACAAGCCACAGTTGGGGAATGAGGGCATTGGGAATGAAGTAGTACTTCTACAACATTTCCATATGAAGTAGAAAGCCCAAATAGATTAATGAAAGTGGGAATTTAAAGATAAACACAAGTACAGTGGCTAACATACCACGAAATCAGCACAACAAGTTCAGTAATAGTGACTAACATATCACCCAAGTACAGTGGCTAACATACCACGAAATCAGCACAACAAGTCAAAGAACAGTGACTAATATATCACTCAATTACAGTGGCTAACATACCACTCAAATTGTCCTAAAATTTACTAACACAATGGTGACTAACATATCACCCAAGTACAGTGGCTGACATACCACGAAATCAGCACAACAAGTTCAGTAATGGTGACTAACATATCACCCAAGTACAGTGGCTAACATACCACGAAATCAGCACAACAAGTCAAAGAACAGTGACTAATATATCACTCAATTACAGTGGCTAACATACCACGGGATAAAGCATTGTAATATTTAAGCTTACCCGCATCTCATCAAAATAATGGTGCTTCATCCTCTCCGGGAGCGTAGACCACTTCTCCCCTCCTTCACCCGGCTTCTCCCTCCGAAGCCTTATAATCTTACCAAGATTTTCGCTTGCACCCGGTGGCCAAAGCCTGTTATAAATGAGATAGATATGAAACAAACATTATTAGTAAATTCATGTAACATTTAGTAATTATCTGAAGTTATGTTCTACAAATGCATAATACTTACTTCTTCCCGTCCGGGAACAACACCGGCTTCCCATTCCAACTAGCACCGGGTGTCAGAACGGTGTAGGGACACCCATCGAAGGATAAGTCAGCAAACATGGGTGACGTCCCCATGCTCGAGCCAGTGGGAGTCTCAGGAACCTGTGACTGTGAACTCCCGCCAATGTCATAGCCGCCCGAAGGGCTACCCACATCACTGCCCGTACCAGGACCACCACTAGTACCACTAAACACCGGAGGACGGTATGTGGACCTCCTCTTCCGCGGCATCTACAAAAGCATACAACAAGTGTTAGTAAGAAAGACGAGATGAATTGGCAGGTAAAACATATACAATAGACACGTAATAAAGCATATATAACAAGTTGTAGTAAGAAAGATAAGATGAATTGGCATGCATGTAAAACATATACATTTAACACGTCAAGAAGACTAAAAAGTCGAGTTAATCAAGAACCACCAGTATACACATACCCTCATCCTCCTCGCCCGTGGTTAAATCTACATATTGGTCTTCGTGCAGCTCAATGTACTCATCAGGAGTAGGATCATACCAGTCAACATCAAACATAAAGGTTCTTTTCAAAGGTAAACCGGAATATTCAAGCCGCACGATTCGCTTCTGCTTCCCGTAGAAATCATACAAATCATATAGATCTTGCCCACTAACACACACCCCTGAATTGCTTGTGACCATGCTCGTGTTAGATTCAACCGTGTGGAACCTAAGACCATTGACTATGTACGATGAGAATGTGGAGACCTTTCTGTCTGGTCCCTCCGCTAGAGCTACTAAGTAAGGAGATGTGATGTTGTTGACAGGATCTCGGACATACTCCTTGAACCAAGGTGGGAATTCTGTTTCCAACTTCGCCTCAAGTTGTGACTCAATCTCATCATCTGCCAATATTGGATTCTTCTCCAGACAATGCTCTTTGAACTCCCTGTGGACACGATTGGTATGCATGATTAGTTAACTAGTAGTTAGATATTCAAATTCATGAAGCCCCTAGTAAGAAAGCTACTCACCCAACAAATTTCACCATAAATTCATCAACTTCAGTACAGTTCGAGAGGACATAATACTGGGCTGCCAACATTTCCCTATCATTCAGCTATGATGTATTTTTCTTCCCCATAGGTCTCACTGAGACCCTAAAAACAGAAATAGCATCATCATCATCCTCTTGAACTTCGAATGTGTTCTGCTTTGACGGCCTAGATGCCTCAGGGAACGTGGTCTCCAAAGTAATAGGAGCAGAAGGTTGCAGCTTCCTCTCGCACGTATGCATTGGCCATCGATCCCTCAGGCCTACCTTTGTTGCTAACATACCTCTTCAATTTTCCCAAGTACTTGCAATGCATATACTTTTGGGTAATATAATGTGACTTTGGAAAATTCAGACATTTGAAGTGAATGATTGTCTTCATATATTACACACCTCTCGAATGGATACATCCATCGATACTGAACCGGTCCAGCAAGCCTCGCTTCGTGTGGGAGGTGAACCGGCAAGTGTTCCATAGAATCAAAGAAGCTCGGTGGGATTATACGCTCGAGCTTGCACAGAATCAATGGTATGTTGCTTTCAAGGTTTGCTAACACTTGATCATCAACCACCCTTGCGCATAAATTCTTGAAAAATAAGCTCAGCTCAGTGAGAGCCATCCATACAGGTTTAGGTAGCGCTTCGAAATGCAACCGGGAGAAGCCGCTCCATAAACACATGACAATCGTGGCTCTTCATTCCATACATCTTCGTCTTCTTCAAATCCACACACCGGCCCAACTTTGAGGCATAATTGTCGGGGAACTTCAATCCCCTAACCCAATCAAACAGCTTGTTCCTAGATTCCGTATTAATCGTGTAGCATACCTTGGGCCACTGCCCCTTCTCATTCCGCGTTGTCAACTCAGGCCTTTTACACCATGTATCCAACTCAGCTCTAGATTTAACGTGATCCTTTGTCTTTTTGGGAATGTTACAAATCGTGTTGAAGAAGTTCTCGAACACATTCTTCTCAATGTGCATGAAATCCAACATGTGACGTATAAGAAGACTGCTCCAATAAGGCAAGTCCTAGAAGATGCTTCTCTTCTTCCATCGACATCTGTTCTCAATTTTCTTGTTATGCTTCTCCCACCCAAGTTCAGTCACTTTCATAAGACCCAGCCTATCAATCTCCGCCTTTATTCTCTACTTTGTTTTTCAAGAATTGAGTCTTGTTCTTCCTAAACGGATGGTTCCTTGGTAGAAACCTACGATGACAGTCAAACCAAGATTCTTTCCCGCTCTCCTTCAGTCTGAATGCATCAATGTCCTCCAAACAATGTGGACAAGCATGAAAACCCGCAGTTTTCCTTCCAGATAGCATGGAGTACGCATGAAAATCACTCACGGTCCACAGTAGTGCTGCTCTCAAGGTAAAGTTCTTCTTCGTTGACACATCATATGCAGGGATACCATTTCCCCACAACTCAATCAACTCCTTAATTAAGGGCTGCAAGAACACATCCAGCTTCTGTCCTAGATCAGCTGGCCCGGGTACCAACGCAGTCAAGAACATGAACGGTTCCTTCATGCACTCACCGGGGTTGTATGCAGTGTCGATGATCGCCAACAAGAGTACTTCGGTCACTTCCAAACGGGTTAAAACCATCCGCATAAAGCCCCAAACGTATTTCTAGATTAATTTGAAAACTTCGGATATGTCTTGTCGAACTCTTTCCATGCCGGCGAGTCTGATGGGTACTCCATTATACCCATTGCATCCGCCTCCCTTACTCTCTCCTTGTGCTAATGCATTTTATCAGCACAAGCACTTGAAGCGTACAACCTCTTCAAACGAGGTGCTAGAGGGAAGTACCACATTTTCTTATGTGGGAGATTTTTCTTCTGGCGTTTCTTTGAAGCCCCCTCCTTGTAACGCTTATAGCAGTCCTTACCACAAAACTTGCACTTCAGTAGATCTACATCCTCCCCCCAATAGATCATGCACATATCTGGAAAACAGTCTATGGTTACCATAGGCAACCCCAACCCCCGCATCTTTTTCTTCGCTTGGTAAAAGTTGGTGGGTACTAGGTTCGTTCGTGGCAACACTGATAACAGGTTATGCGGTGTTATTGAAGCTCACTTCAGATTGGCCACCCTCGGCCTTACAACTCATTAACCGAGACAACAAAGACAACTCAGTGTGCTTCTGACACCCCGACCAAATTGGCTTCTTTGATGATTCCAACAAGTCAAAGAACACCTGATCCTCGGAATTCGGTGGCTCCTCCATATCCCGATCGGTGTCCATGAACTCTGGACCCGCAACATCATACACCATTTGCTCAATCCTCTCATGATCAGGATTAGCATCAGATGATTTATTTTGAGTACTACCCATCACATTTTGCTTCCTTCTTTTACGCTTAGGAATACTCCCATAGTCCATGAACGGTATTGATTCCTCACCATGATAACACCATACCTCATACTCAACTACGAACCCCTTACGTTTCAAGTGCTCGACTACCGTTCTAGGAGGCAAAAATTGTTTATTCCTACATTTGTTCGCATTGCAAGAGCACTTCATCATCCCCCGACTCAAACAAGTAGTCTGTGTAAGTTCAAAAGCAATGAAGGCTTCAACCCCTTCCACAAAACTAGATTCAATTCTGCCATTAATAAAGGCGGTACATCCATGAACGATCGGGATTCATAATTCAACAATTAACCTGCGTCTCAATTTATTAGATTTATAACATTTATACCATTACGTATTTAGTTTCATTACAATTACAATTACATTTTTAATTATGATACGTTAACAATTGGTAATGAATTACATGCATTTTACGATTACAATTAAATTTTCTAGTAGTTATAACATTTATACCATTACGTATTTAGTTTCATTACAATTACAATTACATTTTTAATTATGATACGGTAACAATTGGTAATGAATTACATGCATTTTACGATTACAATTCAATTTTCTAGTAGTTAAACTTCCATATATCTATTAACATTACAAATTGTAGATGAAAATATTATTGATTGTTTTTATGTTAATACTCCAAAATTATATTAAAATCACCAAAATCACCAAATTGTCTCCAAACACACAATTAAATCTTCATAATCCTAGTACGTATACGAAAATAGCTAAGTAAATACCCTACATACTTACAATCATACTAACATCATACTAGCAATCCAATTTCACAATAAATATATCAATTGCACATTTCAAAGCTAACCCAATACGTAATATAAGCTAAATTATCTACTACATACTTCCTATAAACATACAATTGATCAAACTAGTCGAAATTAATAAAATCTCCAAATTTTAAAAAGTAAGGGTTTTAGCCAAAATACCTTCAATTCCGGGGAAAATAGCGGATGAAAGTTGAAATTGATGCACCAGCCGAGCTCCTTGTCCGATGAGCTTCGAAACGAGACCAAGATTGGCCGGAATCGTCGAGATTTGGCCGGAAAATGATAGGGGCGAATTTGGAGAAGAAAGGAAGGAAGAAAGGAAGCAGAAGGAATGAGGAGAAATGCCCGTTTTCTGTAATCTGTAATCGTTTTAAGGGACAGATAGATATCCGTCCCTAAGTCCGTCCCTATTTAGGGACGGATAGCTATCCGTCCCTAAAAATGATTTTTTTTTTAATTTAGTCAACTGTTTTAGGGACGGATAAAAAATCCGTCCCTAATACAGGGACGGATTATGTAATCCGTCCCTAAACTCGCCGATTCGTCCCTAACTTAGGGACGGATAATATCCGTCCCTAATCCCGTCCCTAAATCTGAATATTCTTGTAGTGAATCCAGTACGTGAATAACACCGGGAAGCCCAGTTCATCCATAATTCGTTCCAGAGCACTCCATTCCACAGTATCATATGCTTTCTGTAAGTCCATTTGAATCATGCACCGTGGAGAGATATTCTTCCTATCATATCCTCGCACTAACTCACTAGCTAAGAGAATACTATCATGAATCACATTGCCGGGAAGGAAAGCAGATTGGCTTCCATCCACCACAGAGTTGATAACCTTGCTTAATCGATTTGTGAGAATTTTGGAGATGATTTTGTATAAAGTAGTGCAGCACGATATGGGTCTCATCTCCTTCACTGTGCAGGTCCCAGCTGATTTCGATATAAGGGTGACTAGGGTACAGTTTACAGCTTTATACAATCTCCCATTTTCAAAAAAGTCGTAGATAGCATCAAGCACATCTGATTTAATTATCGGCCATGCAGCTTTGAAGAACCGAGCATTAAACCCATCAATGCCTGGGGCTTTTGTATCACCGATACCCTTGAGCGCCTCCCAAACCTCCGCCTTAGTCACCTGTCGAATAAGTCCAAGTCTCTCCTGCCGATTAAGTTGCTTTCCATTCCTTAACGCTTCAACGTCAATCCCTTCTAACCTAGTTGACCTTGTACCAACCAGAGTTGTATAGAAGTCGAGGACCTCATTCTCCATCTCCCTGTGCTCCGTTAGAACCGCCCCCTCAGTCGTAATCAGTTTCCTAAGGCCAACTTTCCGATTCTTATCCTTGATGATTGCATGAAAGAATGCATTATTTCCATCCCCCACTCGTAACCAGTGAACTTTTGTCTTTTGTGCCATGAGAGATTCCTCAATCTCATTCCATTTGATTACCTCTGCCAAAGCAAGTTTAACTCTATCAATCCGTCCAACATCGAAACGGTCAAGGACCAGTGCATCCTGCGCAGCAAGAAGTTCTACACGTGCACTATCTAGCTTCAATCGTGCCCCCGTGTGATGTCGACCTAACGCTTTCAAGTGTGGTTTTAGGGCAGCAAGATGCCTCCAAACCGTGTACATATGCTGCCCCGTGCCCCCATTCCTCCAATGCACATTTACCGTCTCAAGGAACTGATCATGTGTCGCAAAGCTATTTATGAACTGAAATTGGTAGTGTTTCGGCCTATACACTACCTCCATCTGCAAATATAATGGGGTGTGATCAAATATCCCGGGTTCCAGAACCCTAAGCACCATAGAATCAAAAGTTTGGAACCACTCAGGGTTGCAGATAGCTCGATCAATGCGAGAGTAGATGTGTCTATTAGTCCATGTGAAGCGATCACCTATCATATCCATCTCAGCTAGGTTTGTAGCCTCCATCATATCTACGAGATCCCGGAACTCTCCTTCCATCACACGTTGCCCACAGTACGATCGTCATAATGCAGTACATTATTGAAGTCACCAATCACCATCCACGGATCAACTATCTGGGCCGCCATATGTTCAATGTTCCTCGATAGTGTGCGTCGCTGCTCCAGTGTGTTATGAGCATACACAAAAGTAATCCATTGTGTTAGCCTTCCATCCAGAGCGTACAGTGAATATATTGATCTGACGAATCAACTAATCTGACATCAATCTTTTGGTCATCCCAAAGAATCCAAATCCGTTCCATTCTCATGGTTAGCATAGTTATCAAGATAGCACCACTTATGTCCGAAACGCTTACGAACTCTGTCCATCTTGTCTTTCTTTACTCGTGTTTCCAGTAAAGTAGCAATTGATACATTAAGATTAGAGAGACGGGAGCCAATCTCACGAAATTTTACTGCTTTGTTGAGCCCCCTAATATTTCATACTATCATGATAACTGGTTTTGCTCAGCCTCGGAGCCAATCAAAGGGTCCAAAGATGCAAAACCATTACGCAAAACTATGTCGCAATTACTCTCTTGCCGATCCACTTGATGAGATGAATGACGCACTCCCGTAGCAGTGCTGTTTGGTCCAAGTCCGTTCCGCTGTCTATCACTTTGCGTCCCACCAGAATCCTCTTTCTCCCTCGAAACCTGCCTAGCATCAATGGTCCCATTAGTTCCCTGTCCAATATCAGCTAGCGCAACTCGCCTGCCCTCATGTAATCGCAAGGCCTAGTAACATTCTGCACTCTCCCCGGTGTCACACGACCATCCCGCCTAGCTACCCACTGTTGTCCCTGATCAGCATTCTGTTGCACCTAACGTCGAGGGGGTGTAAGTTTCCGCCCTGCCTCATTTACACATTTATGTCCTACTTGTTGGCATCTCTCACAGAACGGGGTTTGCCACTCATATTCCACAGGTTGCTCAATACGTTTATTTTTATTATCCTTGATGATGATTGTCTTCCTTAGTTCTTTCGTTACATCCACCTCTATCATCACCCTAGCATATGTTACTCTTAGCTTCTTTGCGGTACACTCATCTGTTACCATCGGCTTGCCTACTGTACTCGCTATCTTTGCAATACTTCGTTCCCCCCAAAGATGCAACGGAAGATTCAGAAATTTTACCCACACAGGCATGGTGCGGAGTAAATCCTCTTTTAATGAGAAATTTTGCACCCAACGCAACAGTATGATTGTCTTTCCAAAGATCGAGTAAGGTCCATTCTTCATAACCGCCTTCCACTCTTCTTCAACCTGAAAACGAATGATGAAATAACCTTCTTCATTGTAGAAAATTTCTGGTAGCTTCACAAAATTCCAATATTTGATCATAAACTGTTTAACCGCATTCATAGTTAGGTCTGTTCCCATCACGAAAAAAATTAATGAATTCTCCCAAAATTTGAGCTCGGTTGCTACATCCTCATCATCAATTTCCACCTCAAACTCACCATCGATGACAATCGGAGGAACATATTCAATTTTCTTTCCATGCCCCGGTAATCAATTCCCGCGAATAATATCAACCCACAGCGGTTTGTCTAATATCTTCGCCTGTTCCTGCTCAGCGAATGTACCAGAATTAGCCAAGATCTTCCCTGTCTCCGGCTCTGTGGTCGTAGCTGTAGACTCCTCCCTGTTCTGCGAATTCATGGACGATGGCGCGTTCTCCAGTGCCACCCCATCGTCAATCGTTTGTTCATTATCCCCAAAACCAATCTGATTTGTGGCTCCCCCATCTTCCAAAATCGATTTCTCCCTTAATTCCCCCAAATTAATCTCCTCAACCCTAATCGATGACCCCACCCTACCAGTCGATTCTTCCGCGTTTGCTGGAGTTCCCTGCTTCTTCGGGCGGCCACGGGGACGCGGTGGTTCCGACGGGTTTTTCTTAGGAGCCATTCTCGCCTTTGATTTTATCCCGTAGTTAGAAATTCACTTTAGCAAACTGTTTGGAGATTTTTCTTAACATATTTTTATATTAATTGGTATTTCATGAAAATTATCTTGAATAAATTATATATATTAAAGATTGTAGATATGCTGAAAATGAAAATATATTACTTCAGAAGACTAAAGTGTCATTTTCTACTTCTCCTCATGTACTGTATCTGTTAATATGTAGCATAATAAACTTATATGCTTACATTACAGTTTCCAGATTATAATGCAGGGCAAATGAGCAAGTTTGGTGAAAGATCTAAAACACCAATTTGAATTTTAGAATAAGGAATATGGAATCACATTTGGTGCGGCAGAATCATTTTGCTTAGGTGAATGAAACTTAATGACTTCAATTTTCAAACATGCATTGTGTACTTTTTAATATATACAACGGCGGGCGGGTCGGGTAGGTCACGGGTAGCACCGTCCAACCCGCCACCCACCCACAAATGACGGGTTAAAAAAAATTAACCCACCAAAATTTTCAAAAAAATTATAACCGGCGGGTGTAGGTAAGAGGTGGACAGTTTGCGTGGGTGGGTTAGTCGGCCGGATTTTTTGCACAACTTTTACGTGACTCTTGAAAGTTGATCAGTGATCTTGAAAGTTGATCTCACCTATTTTGATTAAAATAATGTGGCAACTATGAGTTCCTTTTGTGCATGTCAATAATGTGTCTGGTTTTATGAATATTTGTAGAAAATAAGATGAATTTTATCTCTATGTCATCTTATCAATTATTGATCATTTTGATCAGTATCATTTTATCAAAGATACACGGACTAGTTGAGTGTTATCTTGGTAAAGGACTAAGGTTATTGGAGAAAGCGCAAGAGTCATGGTTTAGGTCATGGAAGTCGTTGATTGTATTTGTACTTCATGTTGGACGACATGGACCTATACATAGTTTCATTTCTCTTGAAATTTGGGTGTGGGAAATAGTTCTTGTGAATTGTAATCAGTTAGCGCTAAAACCTCTTTGAATATAAATTAGTTTGAATACCATACACGGATCATTAATTAAACCTCTTTAAGATTTTATCTTTCGAGTTTTGGTTATTCTGGCGGATTTGGTTGCAAGGTGCAACACTCTTGGCTTGATTTTTTGTTTTCTTTGTAAAATACTTTACATACTAGACGACGTGGGTAATTTTTTCCTCTCAATCTATGATCCATTTCGAGACTTGTTTTTAGCCTTCTAGAGGCTTTTAGATATCGTGTTTTTTTTTTTTCATTTTAATTGAGCAATGAGCATCCCTTACACTCATTGTAATATTATTTCGCCAATAAATTTTCACAAAGTCTTGAAATATACATGCGTTAACAAGGAACCTGAGAGACGGACTGATATTTTTTAGTATAAATATAATGTTCTATACAAAGTCAGTACAAATCTTTATGAGCAGGGGCGAACGCATAAATTTATATGAGAGGTAGCATAATATTATTTGTGAAAAATATTAAATTTAATAATTTTTTTTTTTATAAAAGTATATGTTTAAAAATTACGAAGTTTGGGTTGTAGTGTCATTTTTTACACATTGCATCTCTTTTAATTTTATTTTTGTTTTTATGTTAATTGTATATTTTTACGTAATGAGTTTCTCACTTTTTTACTTTTAAGTGTTCATTTGACCATAAACTTATCATAAGTAATACATATATGATAATGAAAATTATTATATTAAAAGTTTAATAATTATAATATGGAATTTATATTTATTTTTCAATAAAATAAGAATTTAGTATATCATGTAGTAGCATCTTACATAAATGGAGGAAATTATAAAAGAGAATGCTGAGAAATGAAAAGGATTCTAAAAACTAAAAAGTAAAACGAAAAAAAAAAAAAATGGAAGGAAAAGAAAAGAAGGAAAAAAAACATGAAACTTGGTGGTAAAAAGTAAAACAAAAAATAGTTTTGGTGATGTAAGGAGAAAAGTGAAAAGGATCCTTGAAAATTAAAATAAAATCAAAAGAAAAGATAACACCATAAACTTAATTAGGGAGGGGAAAAACAAAAGGACAAAAAAAGAAAAGAAAAGGAGAAGAAGGAAAGATAAAAATAGAGGTGATAGGAGTCGATCCCCTGCCAAAAAAGAAGGAAAACACTTATGCTCAACCTAATGGCCACTAGGCTACACTTGATTATTATCAATTTATTGCGTAAAACGTTATTTGTACAGTCAATTCAAATACATTTGAGGGGTATATTAGCACTTTCACTTGAAAAATCGAGGGGTAGCACGTGCTACCCCGTGCTCCCCCTGCACTCGCCCCTATTTATGAGTAAACATTTTATGTTTTTTCATATGTATATCACTGATGTTCTTACTGTACACCAGTAATATCTCTAGATATAACTATAAAATGTTTGTCGGAATTCCTTTTAATATCTCTACGTAAATATGTAATGTATGAAAGTAAAATTGTGGAGAAGCTATCTTCCAAGTGACAGACACAAAATGATTTCTCACGAGACTCATATTTCATTCTCTTCATCTGAAAAATTATTAATTTTAATTCAGTTTTGCTTAGTTGTTTTTACACTATAAATCAGTTCAGTTCAGTTCCGTTATCTTAGGTTATGAGGAGGATAAGATAGCCTTGCACATAAACTTTTGTAGAATTGGTGAGCTTGAATTGTTTTATCACAAGACTTGCAATGAGAAAATAATCTTCCACATTTGTCAGTTAGCAATTGGGTGTAAATTACCAACGATGCTTCCTCTCTGGACCAACCAAGCACAGTATAGCTCGCCTCAAACTGCCATAAATGGCAGGATTCGCTTCCCTCTTTCCATCCCAAACCTTAACCAACAAACCCTTCTCCTTTCTCTCTTCTCTCTCAAAGCAGCCTCTCAAGAAAGAAACCTTCTTTTCTTCAATAATGGGCTCATTCGAATCCGACCCTAAACAACACTACCAACACATCATCGTCTTGCGCCACGGTGACCGGAGAGACAACTTCGACAAGAATTGGACTGCTTCAGCTGATCGCCCGTGGGACCCGCCTCTTGTGGTCGACTTTAAGGATCAAAATGGAAATATCTGTGATGGAAAGGTCCGAGCTTTTCGAACGGGTTTGGGGATCCGGAAAGTCGGGTACCCGATTCATCGGGTGTTTGTTTCTCCGTTTGTGAGGTGCATTGAGACTGCTGCTGAAGCTGTGAAGGCGATTCTTGCTGTTGAGGATATTGCTGTTGAGGATGTCTCTGATGATTGGAAATCGGATGGTGTTGTCATTGACTCTTCCAAGATTAAGGTCATTTCTCTTTCTACGTTTTCTACGACTACTAGTACTAATACTTTTGGTCGCTTTCATAGTGATATATCGCCCATTACTTGTTGAATTGTCTTAAAGGTGAGATTTTTACTACTTTTATGTAATTTTGTATTAGTGTGTGTCTTCTTTTTGTGAGAACTGGTGGGTAAGAATGCATATTAGTACGTCGAATTTGTTTGTTTAAAATGCCATGATCATGAAAGCTGGTTTTCGGAAGAGTTAGCTTGTTATATGTGAATAAGAGTATCATTAGTTTATTCATATCTGGTTATGAATGTACTTGCAAGTAAAAAGATATTGCCTTTGTTCTTGTGGAGCCGGATTCTTTGCAGCCTACTAATTTCGGGCCCTCTTGACGCTTATCTTATATTAGTCTTAGTTGAGTTTAGCAATGTTATTTTATTAATTAATAATAACTGATCTTGCCTCTGTTCTTGCGGAGCGGGATTCTTTGCAGCTTATTGACTTGGGTCCTAACAAGTCGTATCTTTGATTGGTCTTAGTTGAGTTTAGCAACGTCACTTGATTATTTATGGGCTCTTCTGAATGGGAAGTTATGTGGTCCAAACTTGCTTTTGCTTCTACTTATAAGGTGATAGTATGGTTTCAAGAATCAAGAATTTTCCTGTGTTTCCAGGAAGAGAATATAGGTGTTATGTTGAAAGGTGAAAAATTTAGTAATCCAATTTATAGACTCATCTTTTAACACTTGCTGATTGATTACTCTGTAGCGTTTCCCTTAGGTTTAAGATGGAAAATGAGTTTCCTGGACTATAACACCCACCAAACTATATTCTACGACCCCTTTATTCTTTCTGTCTTATGTGCTTGATCTGACTTCTCTAAATTTAAAACAAGAAGGTGCTGACACCTCATTAATAACCTAGCCTTTGTTAACCTACGATAAACTGAAGATTGTCATGTTCTTTAATTCTTTGAGTAGCCGCACGGTTTCCAGAAAGAAACGTTGAACTTATCTTGAGCACCCCGTAATTTACTGTTCAGTTGCTTGGTTGGTAACTACAAATTGGAGAGGGTGTTATGACTGCTATCTCATTAAACTCTCCTATCTGCAATTCTATATCTTGGTATTTGCTACTCTGTACTATGACAAAGCATTAAATGTAATTACCATAGTAATATGTTGATGATTTATGATTAGAACTTAAAAATTTAACTTGGACCAGGTCTATTAGCTGTTGAGACTTGAGACTAATCTTTTATCCAGTTGCTACTCCATACTACTCACATGTGCATGCTCTGTCTGCACATTTATGAAGTTGAACCCTGTCCTTCATTTTCGTTCTTTTACATGCATGATCCAACATTATCAATTCAAACATTTTGTGTATCTTCCAGGTCTCCATCGAATATGGATTATGCGAGATGTTGAATAATATTGCTATCCGACGTGATGTGGCTCCAAAAGACGGGATCTTTAGTTTCGATATTTCAAAATGTGAATCTATGTTCCCAGCTGGAACTGTTGATAACACCGTTGATCCGGTTTACAAGGAGGTCAGTTATCAAATCAAATTTTAAACTTTTCATGACATTATCAGGTCATCTTCAATGCATTTTATCAATATTGCTAAGATATATTGTAATGTTTGCAAATAGTTCTTATGGTTTTTCCTTGGCTTTCTCACAGTACAATAGAAAAGCATATTCTGATGTGCTTATATGAAAGTTTTTGTATTTTGGCTGAATGGCTGTGTTGTAAAAGCGGTGTTTGCTTGTTAATATAGCTGCCAAAATGGCAAGAGAGTGCTGAAGCTGCCAGGGCTAGATATTGTGATATTATTAAAGCTCTTGCCGACAAATATCCTTCAGAGAATTTGTTGCTGGTCACACATGGTAAGCTTTTCTCCAGGACAGACTGCATTCAAGTTTTAGTAATGCTACTCTGATATAGATGTGCATTGTACACTCACACCATAATTTCCTTTTTGCAGCTGAAGGAGTAGCATCTGCTGTTAGCTTATATGCAAAGGATGCTGGTATGGTCTACGAGGTTGATTATTGTGCATACTCGCAGTTGCAAAGGCCAGTAGTTTTCGGTGAAAACCAGTCATTTACTGCTGGAGAGATTATCGGACACCCTGAAGGTCAAGTTGGCATGAAATTCAAGAAAGACACCAAGGCTTAATTTCACCCTAATCCAAAGTAGCACTTACCAAATTACTGGCTTCTGTTGGACAGATTATCATTTTTTGAGTTATTGATAATGCTTTACATGAATAAATTTATCGTTTGTTAGTGCCCATGTGTACAGATTTTTCTGTATCAGTTTCTTGGAGTTTAAAGTTACGAACTTCCTATGTTCCCGACTTTGAGTATATTCCTTAATGTTCCGGTTCATCCATGCAGCAGAGAATATGATAAAAAAATTGCCATTACTCATTTATTGATAGATATTCCTTAGTGTTCCTGATTATATATAAAGCTTTCAAGTAAAAGACAACCAGACGTTGAACAATGACAGAAAGATTGCCAATCCATTAAGCACAACAGACTACAGAATTCAGTTAACATGTCAGGCAACTGCAAAGAATTAAGCAACAACATACAGAGCCATGGCTCTAGCTAAATCTTGAAAGCCAGGAAAACTAACTACTGAAAGATCGACATTTCAGTGCCTTCATGACCAGTCTGACGGGCTAGGGAGTGGTTCAATAGGATCAAAGATGTCAATGGGTGGGAAATCATCAGTGAAAGTATCCTGTACAGCTGCATTATGACCTACCCTAGATCCAGAAACTTCACAGGTTCTATCAGGCCCAAAGAACGATGGTAGGACCGGGAACTGTGCAGTGCCTAATGCAGATCCAGTTGACTGTCCAAACACATCCAGATAACTAGGATCTCCAAATGGTGGCATTGGAAAGTCCAGAGAGAACTGGGGGAACGAGAGATTCAACTGTGGGTCAGCGAACGGTTTCTTCTCGGGCAGGAAGTAGTTTTGTGGAATTGCTGTCTGTTCATAACAAGGGTAGGTGGGATAGAATTGCTCCGGTATTGGCACCATTTTGATCATCTCCGAGTTGCCTTGATTCGAATTTGATCTGGACTGCGACTTGGTTCGTGATTCTTCCTTTGTCGGTGAGCTGAACTTGGGTGCCTAAATCGTAAAAAAATGTCTTCAGTTTAAGAATTAACAATGCTCATTAAGCAAACTTAGTCTAAGCTGCATACTTGAACTGAATAATTCCAGGATTACAAATAAAGCTTTTGCTGAAACACCCTTCAGTAAACATGTCGTATAAAATCACCAGTGTCACCCGAACTATGCACAAAAATGCCAAAGACTTTATGCACACATGGAGTAACAAACAAACATTATTCCAGAACTATTTCACTCACATAACAAATCATAAGAAACGAATTAAGAGAGCTTACCTCCAAGAACAGCGGAGCTTGTTGAAAAGCCGGAGCCTGAACCAGCTTCGTATTCTTACTTGGCCTGCTGGACGAAGTTCCTGTATTGTGCAGAATCCTAGCAAGCCTCTTCTGCCTGCTACTCCAGAAATTCTTCACATCATTGTCTGTTCTCCCGGGCAAATACGTAGCAATTCTCGCCCACTTGTTACCGAACCTCTCCTGCAATTCAATCACCGTCCTCTCCTCATCAGCCGAAAACTTCACCCCACTGTACAACAACCAATATTAACCACACATTAGTAAAAGCCTCCACTACCATTACAAAAACAACTAAAATCGCACAATGAAAAAGAAAATTCCCCAAAAACATTTCTTCACACACACAGTAGTCACAATGAAGTACTTTCGTGCAAAAAAAAAAAAAAAAAAAAAACTACAAAGATTCCCAATTCCACTACGAAACCACACAGAGCGACTCACAAAGGCCAAAAAACAGAGCATTTCACAGAATTGAAACTCAATAGCAGCAAAAATCGATATTTTCACTTACTTCTTCAAATTAGGACGGAGTTTGTTCACCCAACGCAATCGGCACGACTTTCCGGTGCGCTGCAAGAGACCTTTGGATCGAATGGAGCTCCAGTCACGAGGACCGTACTTGCGGACATGGTTGATCAACACTTCATCTTCTTCAGATTTCCACGGACCTTTCTTGATCTCTCCAACTTCATCGGTGTTCACTCGCAAAGTTGTCCTCTTTCCTTCGATCATCCTCATCGCTACACTCTGTTTCTTCGCCACAACTACTATTTGTACTACTGAAATGTGAACAAACTGAAACTCGATTTTGAGTTTCTAGAGCAATTTGAGTTGCGAAATGGTGAAAAAGAAATGAACTTTGGTTGCAGAGAGTTTGAGAGGAAATGGAAATGGAATTTGTGAATTTGGATGAATTTGTGTAGAGGGAGTGACGGTTAAGGCGGTTATTTCCCACTATCTTACCCACTATTCATCCCACTTTCCCCAAATTTCTCTCCCGTTCAAAATCTTGCGATGTCACTATGTTGCCCTTCATTTCCTTACTGATTGGGCCGATACTAGGTGATACGTGGGCTCATGAATAATCAGTCTGAATTTAGTTGTCAAGTGTCATGGGCCCAATAAGTGTCATTGTTGTGGGCTAATCACGAACTCAAACCGTACGAAGAATTATGGGTCGATGTACATTTCACTATGACTCAAGTTACTATATTAAGACGAATGTGATCCACTGATCATTAATTTCAATATTGTTCTATAAAGGATTGGGTTTCTTGATCTAATTGGAGATGTGGCCGAGTACTTTAAGCCTGACTATGACCGAGCATCGCGTACAAGTAAGCGTTGCCATGTGTAGTGCAAGCAAAAGAAAGAGATTTGAGTTTGGATTGCGTTGAAGTAGCAAATTATCAAATTGTGTTTCTACTCTTAGAACAATTTAGGTTATATATGAGCAAATAGTTAACCGTTACACCCTATTCTTAGAACAATTTAGGTTATATATGAGCAAACAGTTAACCGTTAAGCCCCATCAAGTGAGTGTGCCGTGTAACAAGTATTGACTAGTGCACTACACGGTTTATAACACATTTTTGCGTCGCTTCAAGTGAAACTTCTAAAAACTTGTTCTTATAGTTTGGGAAATTCCAAATTATGAAATTGAAATGATCTTGTCAGTTTTATGAATTGGGCTTTTGAGAATCTTCCGTCGTGGACTAGACCGGTCCGGTAGTCAAGAAAGCCCAATTTATTGAAGCCCAATCGCAAGGAAGTGTCACGTGCGAGGTGTTTGTCACGTGCGTGCTCGGCAAGCCAAAAACCCTTCAAACAAAACAATCTTCTTCTTCTGATTTATACTGGTTTCTCAATTCAAAGGTTTTTCTTTCTCCTTTTCAGCAAGAAATAATCAATTAGGATTACAGAGGCTAATTCCTTTGTATGCTCTTTTCGACTCTGCTTTACTCTTCTGATTGATAAACTTGAGAAAAGTTCGTACAAGTGATGAATTCAATCAAAAGATGTGGTTTTTCCATGAACATCAAATGGTTCAGTATGCTTCAATCATCACGCGAGGGATTGGGGCATGTGGGTTCAGCTGAATTCTCATCTTTAGCTGCGAAAAGATCAGTAATTGGTGGATTCTCCAGAAGGGTATGTTCAATTAACCTTTTTGCTCCAGCTGATTTTTTTCTTGGTCGTTTCTATGTAATGCTTCCGTTTGATAGAATGACCTATTTTGTTTACCATTGTAGTTATTTGTTGAATTGAGTTTCTTTTATTGGGGATCTTTGATGTGGATGATATCTTGATTTACCAATGATGCTTCGTTTATTGATATATGTACAGTTTGTGGTGTTGTGACTTGTGAATTTAAGTTGCTCATAAATTGCAGGAATGTGGTATGCTATCTGATTGCCTTGTCGAGAGTTTCGGTCTGGTACCTGTTGTTATGGGAGTGATTGAATTGCTAACCAAATTTCCAACTAAATTAGTAATTACCTTATTGACTAGTGAGGACTGAGGATATCCTTGCGTTTCGTGTTTTTGTTGAATGCCTAATTATGGAATAATAATACGCCCGTGACTCATTGCCTAACACAAGTCCTCTTTCGTATTAGAGTGAAAGTATCTTTCTTTCCTTTTTGGCCTTTTAGAAGATTTATTGTTCAGAGACATGTTATGTAGACCTGTGTTCAGAAAGATGATACCTGCTTATACTCGTAGTTACAAACTATAGGTGATGATAAGCTCAGTCTGCAGGGGAGAAACTGCTCCTGATAATTTTTTGCTTTTCCCACTGCAAATATGGTGGATTTTATTTACAGTTGTGCATTGACAGTCTTTCATGTCTTCATTTTGCAGGCTGTTCGTCAAGTCTACGGTTAGTAGATCCTTGTCATGAAACTGAAGACTAATAGTACCTTCTTGAAACCATACGAGCTGTTGCTCAAATATAAATTTACTATTATAGCCATATACGGCGTTTCTTTTTTCTTATATACTTTTCACTTCTCCTAATGCGGCACCATGCTTTAGTTAAAATGTGGAATTTTATTGGAATACTTAGAAACTGCAAAATAAATTTAATGTGTCAATGCCGACACCTCCTTCACTTTTCTCGGCCATTTGAGAATTTGAACGAGTTCTAGAAGCCTTGTAGTACCGTGACATAGTACCCAACACTTGAAGAACGTGCATGTCTGTGTTTGCTTTTAAGCAGCATGCAATTTATCATGTTTTTCGGTCATGACTGTCTTGTAATTAAGGCTAGGGTTGGGCTTGTTTTGTCGTATGCTTAAATTTGTACTCAACTTATTCATGATAATTTTGGCAGGGAACTCTATATTACCTCAAGATCAGTCGAGGACGCTGCATGCTCTGGCTTATCGCTCACTTTTTCATACTGTCACAAGATCTGGAGAGAATTCAAGAAATTCTTACTCCATGAGATGCTTTGCGTCCAAAGCTAGTGAAACAAAACGATCCGAGGTTTGTGCTTCTATAGAACCCTAGTGGAAAATGATTGGGAATATTTTTCGTCTATACACACAGCTTCACTATATCTAGTTTTGGTTTTCAAGATCTGCCTTTTTCGGTTTAGGAACAGAATTATCTTGTTGCAATTGAACACGTGCACCTCAAAATTATTAAGTTGAAAATTTATTTGTTGTCTAAAAATATTTATTCTGTCATTAACTTGTAATCATTTGAGTGTTTTGTATAGAATTAAAACCTTGAGTTAAGTAAAAATTTAGTTGTTTTTAACCAGGTTTTCTTTGTTTTAGTCGCATGCCAAACAGTCGCTTGTTTTCTGTATGCAAATCATCCTTTCTTACATTGACGATACAGTTAAATGTTCTTTGACAGACTAGAAAAGAAGTATCCACCATCGAGGACCCCTTTGATGCTCCAACATACAATATCCCAGAAAAGCCAGTGACTTTTACTGAGGGAGCCTCATACAGCCTTATCATTCTTGCAGGTCTTGGTGTGGCTGGTGTTGCAGCATATGGAGTGTTCAATGAACTCATCTTTCAACCAAAAGAGTGAGTCAGGAATTCCATACTTCATCTTGGGAATGTCTGCATAAGTTCCTATTTCTAGTCACTAACTCATTGGAGGTTGATGTTATATAGGTATAAGATATTCAATAAGGCTCTGAAAAGGATTCAAGATGATGGCCAGGTAACACCTTTCAAGTTCTCTTGTAATGAATTAGTGTCTTCTTTAATTTTTGGATGAAAATTAATGATAGTATGTGTTCTGTATCATAAAAAATGGTACCCATCCTGATCCACTATAAGTTTCACAACATTCCTTATAAGTAGTTTCGTCAAAAGCTTGACAGTGCCAAGGCGGCAAAAAAATTCCCCACTTACCTATTTTTCATTCATTCTCATACTTTAGCATCCATTACAACTTTTATCAATTAGTACTCCGAGCAACCACTTAATTTGTTAATATCCCTTAGAAGCCTCGTCTTCTCACTTGTGAAGCTTATTGTGGAGCTGAAGCTGTATATCAATTTCTGATCTTAGAATCAGGTTTGTGACTGACGGAAGTTAAAAAGATGTCAATTTGAATTAGCAAGTGCATTGGAATCTGTTGGAACTAGGACTCTGGAATTATCTCTACCTGAAGAAAGCCAATATGATGCAAATTGAACAAGCTAGTTATAAAATTGAACCAAAAAAAGAAAAGAAATCTGAAAATATTTAGTAAATTCATTGAAACGGGTTTTGTTCTTACAAAATGATTGCCATTACAGGTTAAGGTAAGGATTGGATCCCCAATTACTGGCTATGGATCAGAGAGCCGGAATCGTGCAGCTCGCCAACGCATTCCCCATAAGACATGGAAGGATGAAGATGGGGTTGAGCATATTGTGGTAACTTGCCCTTTATAAAATATCTCATAAATGCATACATATATGTTCCTGCATAAGCTGTTCTCACTGCATTGAATTCCCCGGTGTTTCTTATATGTCATAAATTTACTCGTATTCTTAAATACTCTGACACCTAAAATTGGAAATAAAGAAAGTGGGCTTGGTGAACATCTTTTTAACAAACGAGGGAATTGCACATAATCAAAGTATCAATGGGGATATGGAGCATGTTACACGTAACACAGGGCTTTATGTTTTCGTCTCAAATTCTGCAACGACCATTTTGCAGTAGCTTGCAATTGCAAATATCTCTATGAACTATATTTATGCATGTGATGGCATTTGCAGGTCAATTTTCATGTCCGCGGTCCACATGGAGCCGGAAAAGTTTACTCAGAGATGTTCAAGGACAAGGAGGACAGCCAATGGAAGTTCATGTATTTAATCGTTGACATCACCTCACCTCATCCAACTCAATTGATGCTCGAGTCTTACCTACCATCCTGAATGCTTATTCCCTGGATAGCT
Organism: Plantago major; assembly: GCA_026545765.1. NCBI lineage: Eukaryota > Viridiplantae > Streptophyta > Magnoliopsida > Lamiales > Plantaginaceae > Plantago > Plantago major. The sequence continues at coordinate 16,755,190 of CM048840.1, read as the reverse complement.
TGATTAGCAGAATAAAACTAAATTTCAGCGCTATCTCAGGCAATCAATTTGAAAGCTGTTACTCTAGGAATTTTCACTTCATCTCCCAACAACTAGAGAAAATTACTGAAATAACTTGCTGGATAACCTGTTATTGGAAAAACAACTTCTTGTGGATGAAAATATTCACTCCAAGAGGAATGAATGCCAGCATCAAGATTGTGCAGCTGCTATTGTATTTGAAGGCAGTATACTTGTTAAATTAAATTTTTTGCTAGCTGTTAGATTCATTGATTTCTTGACCTTTGTTGCTTCTTCCATTTGATCAAATCTGATACTTGATCTTTTTCTTGAGGAAGAAGAGTGAAGAAAATACATTTCTAGCGGATATTGTTTGGTTTATGTTTCTACATCCTTACATCTTCAAAATTCTTCTAATGCTCTAGCTCCTTCTCCCTTAGCCATTTAAGGGCTGAATTATGTTGAAATAGACTTGATAGTAGTAATGAGGAAGCTAAATGCTGCACGACAATTTGAGCATATACTCTGATAGTTGAATGTGAATCAGATTTGTTATTTTGCTGTATGATTGAGGTAAAACTGTTTGTAAGGTTACGAGGGTGTAAAATTTTGGCTTAGATAAGAAGTTCGACTCTGGCTTAGGAATATTTCAAGTTATGGCTCTTCTGTAGCCAGTTCGATTTTTTACGCTCTTCTGTAGCTTATGGCTTCCGGTTCTAAAAGCCATAAGCTAAGAAGAGTGTAAAACGTCGGACATCTGAGTGTTTTTCTTAATTCAAGATGTGAAGCAAACAATTGGACATTGAGCGTTTTTAGATGTGGGAAGCACACACTGAATGCAGTTCACAGTTGAGTCCTTGTATCGACTGCAAAGTTCAGGAACTATGCTTCTACAACACTAGAACTGACAAAACAAGGTCATTTATGCCTAAAAGAACTACGTTTACATCACTTGATTGCTTTACGGAGAATTTAAGAGACCTGATATGTAAACAAGAAATGTAATTCAACAGAGTCTCTCAGTAATCTCAGCTGCACCATAGATAGCTGGACAAATTGAATGCCTCGCACCATTTTATGTGTAACGATGTATGAAGAGTACCTTATGTTTGTATACAAGACAAACTAATTCAATGCACCACGTTGCAAAGGCATGGCACACAACTCAAAATCACCCACAGTTTTAATGCCTCACACCATTTTACGTGTAACGATGCATGAAGAGCACCTTACATTTATAAACAAGACAAACTAATTTAATGCACCACGTATCAACGCAAAAGCAAAATCGTCTACAGTTTTAATGCCTCATACCATTTTACGTGTAACGATGCATGGAGAGCACCTTACATTTGTAAACAAGACAAACATAATTTAATGCACCACGTCATATCCAACGCAAATGCATCGCATAACTCCAAATCAACCACAGTTTACATTCAAAATCAGAACTTCCAAAAGTAACGTCATTCACCAAACCTTTAACCACCATTTCATGACTTTAAACCACGTGTATGTATCAGCAAATAGTAAGTACCAACACCTTTTTTTTTTTTTTTTTTTTGAGTAAGTCCAACACCTATTTACTAATACCAGAAACCATATTCTCATTACAAACGAACAAAAAAACTGGCTGGCTGTGAACATATTCCAGGCGTTATTTGCTAGCTTGTGAACAACTCATTACAGCAGAAACTACATGCCATCAATGAAGTAATTTTTCCAGTCTCGCGAGATACGCATTCACATGTTTTCATGCACTAATTACGTTTAGGAAAAACAACGCAGAAAGAACATGAAAAAAAGCAAATCATAAATACAATTTCAGAAGATTCGACCTTAAAAACCGGCCAAAACTCACCTGTAGTAGGGACCACCAACACACGACCAAAGGACTTAAACCCGCGAGTCTCACACTTCTCACCCCCCACCATACCTTGTCATGAATTCGGTGTGACACCTGTGCTGTGCAAACACAACTTAGCAGTCTCCAACCGGTTCACCGATCCCATGTGACATCGTGTTGTTTGGCACAAACCAACAGCAGTGGCATGGAAAATGTTTTCCTCTCCAGGCTTTACCTGAAGATTGCAATTCCACTTTTTAAATAAATGCATCTTGAACCTGTGAGACAAAAAAAGTAAATTCATGAACAACAATTCAACATTACTAAATATCAAAAGATAACAGTCCAAATATTCAGTCAATATCATATACTAGCATTCAAGAAAAAATTAGTATGTGCAGTCCATTAACCACATATATATAGTAGCCACTGAATTAATAACACTCGTTCGATAAATTGTAGAAACAAACTTTGGGATTAAATTTCAGAGTGGCTAAATGTCTTTGTTATTAATTATTGTAATTAACAAAATATTTTCAAGCTTCACTTATTTCATTCACACTCACTAGACGTAATATAAATCCATACACCTAATTAAGATTGTTCCAGAAACTAAATCTCACAATAAATTCAAGGTCCCTAAATGAATAGCTAAAATCACTGTCAAAACAAACAAAATCCGAACAAACTGGGAATTAATTAATTCTTAAATGAACAGTAAATAGTGCATAGCTGGCTTGAAAATTTGTAATAATACACTTCCCTTTTTTTCTAGACTTTCTTACATATAAACCTATTTTCTACATACCTTATTATTTGACACCTATAAACAACCTCAATTTCCCAAGTTTTTTCCAATATGATTTACTTCTTATTACTATTTAAATTCTGACAAAAAATAATCCTACATATGTCACATTTTCCAAATTAAATACGTCCAGGCTGTCAACATCGTGTCCTTCATAACTTGAAAATAACAGATATGGTTTCTCGTTATCTCCCTAATCGTACATCACATTTACCACAATATACATTGAATAGATCAATGTGCAAAACCAGACTAGATGTAAAATGCATCAAACTCGACTCTGGAACTACTAAAAAGCTAAATAAAACTGCGTATTAAAGGAGACTAGTCACGTATAGTTAATTCCACCTCATCAGGCATAGCTAGTTTAACAACATGCAGACACAAACAATAGCAGGAATCATCATATTTTGCATAAACTGAGGTCTATTATCTTTATTAAGATCTCATTCTCAAGGGCACAATTGGAGTTGTCTCTAGTGAACGTTAGTTGGTTTCTTACCCTCTCGGGTGTGATTTCCTTGATAATTCATCATTCATGTTACCAGAGTAATTCATACAATCACATTATTGTTTTTAGTATGTCAATAATTACACAAGTAGGAAATATTAACCATACTTATAAAATTTTGAACACCATCATTAGATATGTCAGCAACTTATTGAACTAATTCACAAAAACAATGGAAAAAAATTGTTCGTGCTCCTATAATAGTAAATTTCAGTAGTAGAGATGTTCACGACAGGCTGTGAAATATTTGCACAACTAGAAAGAATTTTAGTATGGCGCACCACATTTAAGGAATAATATTAACCATACTTCATAAGCTGCATTACTAGATATGTATTAGGCTGGCTACTAAAAAATTTTGTTCAAATATTTAATATTTTATGAACCACGTTCAAGTAAAAAAAATTAACCACACTTCATAAATTGTTAAAACTCCATTACTAGATATGTCAACAGGTCACTGAAGCAATCCTCACAAATAAAACGTTCTTGAGTTGATTCCGCATTTCAGGGAAAACTAATTATGCTTCATATAGTGTTAAAGTCCATTATGTGATATATTAACGTTAACAATAAGTGATTTGCAAAAGCATGGACTATTTTAGCTTTTATTACATTTAAGGAAATATAAATTCATAAAATTCTATACTCCATTAAAAGAAATGAAATGATTTATCAATTTCAAATTGAAGTATTTCACAGAGACATTTCAAGAGAAAGAGAGAAATCTAGTCCCATTACGATAGATGATAAAATCAAGCATTTTCACAAAATTTGGAATCTTATACAGACATTTCGGTAAAACGGTAGGAACATGGAATGAACTGAGAAAGACAAACTAGAAGTATGGTTAAGAAGAATACTACAAGAGGAAAGTACGAAGTTATCGGTGACAGAGAAGACACAAATATAATTTTGGAAATTGGTCATTTTTACGGCATTTGAGCCATTAAATGGAAACAATGAGAAAAGCTTAAAACTTTTCTCTCAGTAAAGCGCATTTCAGCAAAATCGACTTATATAAGGATATGCACAACAAAAAGTTCTCTTCAGTGGAGAACCTTGGGCAACATAGGGATATGAACACATGTGCAGTTTGAGCATGTTTTTATCTATCTAGAACATCCCTATGGAGTATGATTAACTAGAGAGGATATATAAACATCAAAAATACTACATAATGTACCCTGAGAGAAGAAAGTGAAGTGGTAGCCCTCTCTGATGGATGGACAATATTGTGTTCACACAAGGCTAGACCAATACATTTCCATGCATGGATCATAAATCTGGAATGTACTTTAAAGAGAGATATTAAGTAGATACACGAAGGGAATATAAAGTGAGATGGTAACATAAGAAAAGAAAGAAAGGTGTGGCCACCCTTGCATTCCGTGGAAAATATTGTGTTTGGATTTCCTAACAGTCAGATGAGTAAGTACCTTTCATCATTAGAGCGGGATGAGCTATAAGGATCAATATTAACTAAATAGGGGTCCTTGGAAAGTAGGTAACGTCGAAAAAGGAGAGGAAACATAGTAGCCATCAACACATTGCATGGTATTGCACAACGTTGTCAAGACTGAACTGCATGCGTTCTCTAAGGACAATGTCATAAGAACCTATGAAGTATAGATTAATTCAACACATCACCAATTCATCCAACAACTATCGGACTATTGGTACTTGATTTTATCAGGACCAAACAATTATTTTGGCAACTTTCAATAGGTTATTTCACGAACGTATCTTACACTACAAGAAAATCAGAAAAAAACGACGTTATGGGGCGACGGATAAAATCCGTCGCCCCATAACGACGGATCGCTAATTGGGGCGACGGAATCTATCATCCGTCGCTATGGCGACGGATAACTATTATCCGTCGCTACGCTAAATTGGGCGACGGATAATAATTATCCGTCGCCCAAGTTTGACTTTTATTAAAAAAAAAAAGAAATAATTTTTTTTAAAAACTGGGCGACGGATAGATTATTCGTCGCTATAAGGCGACGGATACCTATCCGTCGCCCAAAATGGTGACGGATCGACAACTCTGGGCCGATGGATATGTGTCCGTCGGCCCAGAGTTTCATATTTCCGGGCAGAGAGGCAGAATGTCCTCATTTTCTTCATCTTCTTCATTCTTTCATCCTCATTTTCTTCTTCTCCTCAATCCGTTTTCCGGCTAATCATCCGTTATTCCGGCCAATCTTGGTGCCTAATCGAAGCTCGTGTGACAAGGAGTTTGGTTCTTCGATCAATTTCATATTTCTACCGATTAATCAAGGTATTTTGGCTAAAACCCTAGTTTTTAAAAATTTGGGGATTTTGTTTATTTTGATTAATTTGAGCAATTATATGTATATATGATAAGTATGTAGTAGTTAGTTTAGTTAATTTGATCAATTATATGTAATTTGTTCAATTTGATAGTTAGTTTAATTAATGATATGAATGTATGTAGTATGTTAAGTTTGGTATGTATGAATGTATGTAGTTAGTTTGATTTGTGTGTTAAGTATATATAGTTAGTTTAGTTAATTTGATATGTTTGTTAAGTATAGAAGTATGTAGTTTTGATTTGATAAATTTGACTTGGTTAAGTATGTAATTTGATATGAATATATGTAGTAATTCGATATGTATAGAGTAATTAGTTAATTTGATATGTATGTTAAGTATATAATATATGTACTAAGAGGTTGAAATGGTTAAATTATATGCCCAATTTTGTAACATATCGAACACTTAATTAATAATTAATTTATAAGCAACATATAATAATTAACAATTAACCTCTACAATCTTCTTATCCGAATTGGAATCGATCTAATAAATTAAATACGATCTAATCAATTGGAACATCTCAAAGTTAAAAATAAAGTATACAATGAATTCAATGTTCATGGATGTACGATAAATGCGGTAAATGATGAGTTTCTAGGAGTTTTGTAGAAGGGGTTAAAAGTTTCATCTCGTTTGCCATGGGACGTCCGGTTTGTGCAATTGGGGGGTTGATAAAGTGTCCTTGCACATTGGAAACCTGCAGAAACAAGCAATTTATGACGCCTACAACAGTATTCGAGCACTTGCGACGTTATGGATTCATGCCTGAGTATCATGTATGGATTCATCACGGTGAGGAAGCACCGTCCATGGCATACCTCCAGTGGAGGGAGAGGCGGGGTTTGGGGCCGCCTATTGAGTGCCTTTCTACTTGTCGGAACATGTGCATGGTGTATTGGGAGGAGGATGTAGATCTGTTGGAATGCAAGTTCTGTGGTAGGGAGCGTCACAAGTGATGAGGAGGGGGGTGCATGAGAATGAGGAGTTTCATCCGTTTTGTCTCTAGGCTTGTATAACTAGTAATCATTAGTTGATATATATATATGAAACCAAATATTATGGTAAAATTTTGAAGCTGATGTAACTTATATTATGTAATGCCTTAACAATTGACTGAAGCTAATATAACTTATATTACGTAGCAATTGATTGAATTATTGTGAAATTGATTTATTACCGTAAATGAAAGACCTCGATCTAATGAATTCAAACGTGTCAGGTTATTATCTAATTATTCAATGAATACCGATCGTTCATGGATGTATTGTCGTACTCTCAATGGCAGAGTTCAATGGAGTTTTCTGAAAGGGGTTGAAGGTTTCATTTCATTTGCAGTCTCAAATCCGGCTTGTGTTAAGGATGGGTTGATAAAGTGTCCTTGTGCAATGAAACAGTGCAGAAACAAGCAATACGTGACTCCTAAAGTGGTAGTCCAGCACTTGAGGAAAAATGGATTCTGCCACAGACGTGTATGGAATCATCATGGTGAGGAAGCAGCACCGTCCAATACATATGACTAATACAGACAGCGTGGAAGGAAGAGAAAAAATGAACAAGTCGGGGAACAAAGTACATTTGAAGGCGATGCTATTCGAGCTCGAGTCGAACAAATGGTGTACGATGCTGTAGGGGCGGAGTTCAGGGACACAACCAACACTGAAACCGAGGTGGAGGTGGAGGAACCACCGAATCCTGAGGATCAGTTGTTCTTTGACTTGTTAGAATCATCAAGGAAGCCGGTTTACCCGGGGTGTAAGCTCACTGAGTTGTCTTTGTTAGCTCGGCTAATGAGTTGTAAGGCTAATGGCCAGCAATCTGAAACGAGCTTCAATGAATGGGTTGACGTAATGTCGGACCTTTGTCCGAAGAAAACCTAGTTCCCACCAACTTTTACCAAGCGAAGAAAAAGATGCGGGGATTAGAATTTTGTGGTAACCATGATCGTTGTCCGAAAATGTGCATGATATATTGGGAGGAGGATGCAGATCTAATAGAATGCAAGTTCTGTGGTAAGGAACAGTACAAGCGTTACAAGGAGGGGGCTGCAAAGAAACGACAAAAGAAAAATCTCTCACATAAGAAAATGTGGTACTTCCCTCTAGCACCTCGCTTGAAAAGATTGTATGCTTCAAGTGCTTCTGCGGATAAAATGCGGTGGCACAAGGAGCGAGTAATCTCGGATAATGCAGAAGGTGGTAGAATGGACCATCCAGCAGACTCACCCGCATGGAAATCGTTTGACAAGACATATCCAGAGTTTGCAGCCGAATCTAGAAATGTACGTTTGGGACTTTGTACGGATGGTTTTAACCCGTTCGGTATTGAACGTAAATACTCTTGTTGGAGGAAGAGAAGCATTTTCTGGGACTTGCCTTACTGGAGCAGTCTTCTTATCCATCACAACTTAGATTTCATGCACATTGAGAAGAACGTGTTCGAGAACTTATTCAATACACTTTGCAACATTGAGGGAAAAACAAAGGACCATGCGAAGTCTAGATCCGAGTTGACGACGTGGTGTAAAAGGCCTGAGTTGACAAAGAAGGATGAGAATGGTAAGTGGCCGAAAGCGTGCTACACAATTGACAACGCTTCTAGGTCAATTTTGTTTGATTGGGTGAGGGCATTGAGTTTCCCAGATAATTACGCCTCAAATTTAGAGAGGTGTGTGGATTTGAAGAAGACAAAGGTTTATGGGATGAAGAGCCACGTCACCATGTGTTCATGGAGAGGCTTATCCGGTAGCATTTCGAGAGCTTCGCGAAACACGTATGGACGCTATCACCGAGTTGAGCTTATTTTTCAAAAATTTAGGCACACGGGTGGTTCATGCTAACGTGTTGGAAAATCTTGAAAGGAACATACCATTGATTCTATGCAAGCGCTAGCGTATCTGTCCACCGAAATGGTTTGATTCTATGGAGCACTTGTCGGTTCACCTTCCTCATGAAGCGAGACTTCTTGGATCGTTCGATGTCGATGGATGTATCCATTCGAGAGGTACTTGGGGAAATTGAAGAAGTATGTCAACAACAAAGGTAAACCTGAAGGTTCGATTGCCAATGCCTACATTCGAGAGGAAACTGCAACCTTCTGCTCTTATTACTTTGATGAACACGTCCCTACGAAGACAGCAAGGCCGGAAACGCAGACACATTCGTAGTTCGACGGATGATGAGTTTTCCTATCTGTCTTGAGTGGTATCAGGGAGACCTCTTGGTGCAGCTAAGAAAGAATATCTTACGGATAAAGAGTTGAAAGCAGCTCAATATTATGTCCTCACGAATTGTGCTGAGGTTGACCAGTATATGGTACTATTTGCGAGGTGAGCAACCATTTATTTAAATTTTAATATAGCTACGCAAGTCTCTACTTCAATTATAGACTTATCATCGAATCAATGTTTGCAGTTTTTTCAAAAAGCGTTGTTTGGAAGAAAATCCTCAGATGACAGAGGATACACTAGAGGAACTACTTGACCAAAATTCCTACGAATTTCCAGTTGGTTCCAGAGTATGTCCGAATCCTATTAACAACGTCACATGCATATACTTAAAGGCTCTCGCAGAGGGTCCATTCAAAAAGGTCTACACATTCCCAGGTTATATAGTCAATGGCCTTAGGTTCCACACGACTGAATGTAACACGGCCATGGCGACAAGCAACTCCGGGGTGTGTGTTAATGGTGCAGAAGATTATGGAGACGCTACTTTGTTTGATTTCCACGGCAAGCTAAAACGAATTGTGAGGATTGAATATTCTGGATTGCCATTTAAACGAACCTTCTTGTTTGACGTTGAGTGGTATGATCCTAATCCAGGAGGTACGAGGAAGAACGAGCGGTATGAAATGGTTGATGTGAACCAAAAGAAGAGGTACCGAACCAAGTATGAACCATTTATTCTGGCGACTCAAGCACGACAAGTGGTGTTTCTTGAATATCCAAGCAGAAAACGCGATAAGGGGGAATGGTTAGCTGCGGTACCTATCCGTGCTCGCTCGAAAGTGGAGTACATTGAGAAAGACGACTTAATTACCAACTCGTACCAACAAGAGGATGTCGATAAACAAGCAGAAGATCCTATAGAAGCAGATGATGAGTTGTTTGATCTGCACGAGGACCAATATGTAGCCTTAGAGGACGGCGATAACGGTATATTATGTGTATTATAAATAGTTAGTAGTTCATAACATTTGAGTAATTATATGTGTTATTATAATCTGTTATGTATTATAACTCGTACTAACACATTTTTATTGTATTTATTACATTTTTTTGCAGATGCCGCGACAGAGGCCGTCCACCTATCGTCCCCCCCCCCCCCACGCAGCCGGCCGCATGATAGTGGTGGGTCGGGGACAGGTCGACAATGAGGAGGGCTCGATGATCGTGACAGAGGTCTCGGATTCTGAGACCCCCCGGGCAGGAGAGAGCAGCCGTGGCTCTACCAGTCAGCCCGGACACATGCTGGAGGACGACCACGACGATTGTCCCTACCTCGTGTTCGATCTAAACCATCCCAACGTCACGTGGGACGGCTTGCCTGTGATTTTCCCTATTGGTCCTGCCAAGTGAGTATTATACATTCTTCTTAAATATGTAAAACATAACTGATAATGATAGTAGACAAGTATAAATTGTTGTACTAAAGTAATATATATTCGTTTCTTGTATCTTATACATTGACAACAGCTTATGGCCTCGGGAGGTGCACAACAAACTAGGTGACATCTTCCGGAGCAGGAGAGAGCCACCGGGGCAGGGTGGTGAGTGTTGGAGCCACATCTCGGAGCGCATGAGGGCCGAGTACTTCGATGAGCTGAGGGTAAGTTAAAATATGACATTCATTTGTTTGTAATTATAATCGTTTTAATATGAGTGGTATGTTAGCCACTTTATTTGGGTGATATGTTAGTCACCATTGTGTTAGTAAATTTTAGGACAATGTGAGTGGTATGTTAGCCACTGTATGTGAGTGGTATGTTAGCCACTTTATTTGGGTGATATGTTAGTCACCATTGTGTTAGTAAATTTTAGGACAATGTGAGTGGTATGTTAGCCACTGTATGTGAGTGGTATGTTAGCCACTTTATTTGGGTGATATGTTAGTCACCATTGTGTTAGTAAATTTTAGGACAATGTGAGTGGTATGTTAGCCACTATATGTGAGTGGTATGTTAGCCACTTTATTTGGGTGATATGTTAGTCACCATATCTGTTATGTTGTTAGGACATGTATTGACTTTGGATGTTGTATGAAATTGGGAATGTAGAAGGAGTACTTCATTCCCAGCAGGTTGATCCCACAGATCTGGTGCGTTTACGAGATTGTGGGATCCAAACTGTACAGGGATATGATCTGTACGTGGAATGCCATTCGGGATCGGGGTGGCCCAATCCCTCTACAGGTTGATGCAGCGGAGTGGGCCCTTTGGGATGCCTACTGGCGCCGAACTGATGTCCAGGACGTTGCTTGGACCAACAGGCAGAACCGGGCATCCCAGTCTGATACGACAGGAAGGGCCATTCACCACCTTGGGAGGCGATCTACTGTCACTGATTATTATCAATCGGTGCGTATATATGTGTTTTTGCAATCTAGCATTACGTGTATGTATGAAGTCTCTGCTGCTCTATTACTTGTAGATGATAAATTGTTGACTAGATCTGGTTTGATTCTGTGGCACGGGGAGGTGACATCCAAGGATGCCATCTTCAAGAAGGCCAAGGTATATGGTATGGACCATTGCCGGGCCTCGTCTATTGCGGTATGTTTATGTTGCTTAAAGTTCATATTTGTACACTATTACAAGTTACTTTTAAAAAACAGTAACTGATCATGATATCTGCTATTTACGATTTCAGGCTGAGGTTGATGCACAGTGGCGAGGCGGAGGACGAGACGGTGATGTGTTGTCAATCGAACAAGTTGACAACATCTTCCTAGAGGTCAACAAACCGGAGAAAAGGGCGAATATATGGACTCGGGAGCCTCGGTTTGCATCAGCTAGTCCGGTGCTCCTCATCATCATCCCAATGATCGGACATCCGGTTTACACAGGACTGTGTCTCGGAAATGGTGCGTCGCAGGTCCGAACAGGTTGCTCGCTAACTCAAGAGATGGAGCAACAAAGGACGCGCGATGGAGCGACACGCCAGAGAACAAAGGGAGGAGAACGGCGCCTTGATTCTGAGATGGAGCGATTCATGTCCCGCCGCCATCACCCACACCCACCCCGTCGATAGCTAGTTATGTATCTGTATGTTCGGATTTTTTTCATATTTACACTTGTTTGGATAATTTCTCCACTCAATATTACTTTTTATTCATTGAAACATTTTCCGTATTATTGATTTATTATCGAACATTATATTGATTAAATAGGTGAACTACGAAAATAGGGATTAATATGAAATAAATAGTGACGGAATTAGTGACGGAATTCACGGATTTTAATTAGTGACGGAATTTCAAATTCTGTCACTAGTCCAATTAAAATATTTAGCGACGGATAGATTCTATCCGTCGCTAAATATAGCGACGGATAGATTCTATCCGTCGCTAAATATGACGACGGATAGAATCTATCCGTTGTTATATTTCGGAATTAAAAAAAATAAATAAATTGGTCAAACATATTATCCGTCGTCCAATCCGTCGCGAATTGGACGACGGATTATTATCCGTCGCCACAGCTCCAGGGGGGCGACGGATTTCTATCCGTCGCCTGATCCGTCGCCAGAGCTGGGGCGACGGATAGCTAGTCTGTAGCGACGGATCTATCCGTCGCTACAGACCAGGTTTTTTGTAGTGTTAGAATCCATAATTGTGCTATCTACTATAACGTTCTAGCAGACTAATACAGTAGTGGTCATAGCGACTCATATTTGTTGTTCACCTTATTTTTCTTGTCAGTTCAACGATGTTGATAAGTTTTTCATAAATGTATATCAAGCCATCTACACCTTGCTTTTCTTTTTAGTTGAAATATGCTGATAAGTCTCTCATAAACGTATATCAAGTCATCTACACGCTTTTCTTAATAGTTGAAAGGTGCTGATAAGTTTCTCATAAATCTTCAAATACACATGTATATAACCATAGTGGTCAACACTATGCTAGATTGGTGTTGCTAATGAAGCTTTTTGTGTTTAAGTGGTGAGTCTACCCTCAGGACAAGGTATCTGCTGTTTGTCGGATACAAATGTAATCAAGGCCACCATAACAATCAACAGTATACTGGATGGGTTTGCTAATGAAGATGGTGTTAAGGAGTGAGTCTACCCTCGGGGCAAGCTCGATCTGCTATTCATTGTATCGTGGATACTCATGTAATGCCACCACAGTGGTCAACACTTTACTAGATTGGTTTGCTAATAAGGCTTTTGGTGTTTAAGCGGTGAGTCTACCTCTTGGGCAAGGTTTCTGATGTTCGTTGGATAATGGATGCTTATTTTACATGTTAGAAATAATGATAGTGTTGCTATTTTGGTATATAATTCATAAACTGAAGATGTACTTTGCATCAAATGCTCGGTAGAGTTGTATGTTTTTGGTTTAATATCGAGGTTATGCATTCAAATTCGAATAAGATTCATCTCGAAGTTTTAGCCAAAATACACATGAGCATAAGAAATAGCACACAATACCATGAATAGAATCACATTTGATTCACTACAACACATATTGAAAGCATAAGACGAGCTGTGCGAACTGCCAGGATTCACAAACAGATCCTCGAGAACAATTGAAACACACAACCTAAGACAAACATAGTTCACAACCAAAAACGAAAACAAGGTACACAACAACCAGATAGAATACGAAAAACACAATAGTGTCTGAAAATACATCAGCAACAATCCATAACACTCATACAGTCATACACCACTCTCCAATTCCATTGCACTAAATACTTTTTAATTGTTATTATACCTTTACCAAGCACAAGTTCTGGAGGTCCAGTCCAACATCTAATTATTCCACCAAGCACTCCGAACCATTCCTCCACCAACTGCATAGTCTGCATCTATCCCTGCTTCTGTTATGTCACATTACATATGTATCAATACAGATTTAAACAAAGCAGAATTATATTATACAAAATCGAAAGCAAACAATATATATACCTTCAGGGAGCTGAGGGAGACATTGTATGTCTCGGGAGTTATATTAACCAGATTATTTCCTGGGAGGAGGCGCTGCAAATAGAACAACAAATTACACATAATCACTTATCACTCATTATATATACACATATCTATAAACATAAAACAATAAAACTGTAATGAAGCAATCAATTAATGAATCTCACATCCAGCTGGGTCTGGACTTGCTTAGTCCTCTTCTTTGGCCTCCTAGATGGTTTGAGATTAAAGGCGCAGAGATCCTCCTCCGTGTCTGGCTTGGAGAGAGCCACAATGATGGACAACTTAATCTTCTCCTTTTTCTCCCCTCCAGTCCCACCAGAAGGTCCTGCTTTCTTCTCCACCACAGCCGCTCTCGTTCTTTCACATGACTCTCCAACAGTTCTTCTAGCCCTAATATTGTTCCTGGGCCTTAAGTTCCACGATTTGAGGATTTCTTCTTCCTCCTGAATCCTACCATCATTCCCATCTCCCTCATCAGCCTTCGCCTCAACAACAACACCATTTTCCTCCTCCATAGCAACATCAGCCTTTTGCTCCTCCTCAACAACAGCCACCTTAGCCTTCTCCTCAATAATGGTATCCTTGGAGCTCCTCTCCTCCAAAACAACATGAGACTTGGAAAGTTTCACACCCTCAACAACATCAGGCTTGGAGATCCTCTCAGCCAGAACAACAGGAGACTTGGCCCTTTTTTTCTCCCAGACTATATCGGCCTTCGAGCTCCTCTCCCCCAAAACAACATGAGACTTCTTCACCTCATCAACATCAGAAGCCTTAGACTTCTTCACCTCATCAACACCAGAAGCCTTAGGCTTCTTCTCCACTTCCACAACAGCCTTACACACCTTCTCCCCCAAACCAACAAGGGCATTAGCCTTGTTCTCCCCTGCCACAACAAGAGCCTTAGGCTTCTTCTCATACAAAATAACAGTAGGAGCCTTAACCTTTTTCTCCTTTGCCAAAACAACAGGAGCTTTAGTTTTATCATCTTTCCTCAATGGAAGCTTAATCACAATCTTGGTTGAGGAATTTGGCTCAGGTGTAGAAATTGGTGGTTTCGGCTTCTTCTCACCAATCTTGATCCCAGTAACACCAAAAGGTGGAAGTTTTTCAGTTTTCCTGACCTCCGACTGATCAGGTGTAGAAACCGGTGGTTTCGGCTTCTTGTCATTAATCTTGATCCCAGCAACACCAAAAGGTGGAAGCTTTTCGGCTTTCCAAACTTCCTCCATCTTCAAACTAAACTCCTCAACAGGGCTACCACAAATCCCAGCAGCCACTTCCACAAGAGACACTTCATCACCGGAATCTCCGCCCGCCGCAAGAGGAGACACCACCACTTGCTTCCCCGCCGCCCAATCGGCAAATTGCCTGCGCTGCGGCGGCGGAGTGGTCGAGGTGGCAGATCCTGGAGAGGGAATGGCTGATCTGTTGTTCAGTTGGTGGCGACGATGGAGACTCGAGGCTCCTTCAGCTGTCCAGAGAGATGGCAGAGAGAAGTTGTGGAGCGGAGAAACATGGTGATTCTTGGATGGAGAAGTCATTTTTGGATTGAGATAACAAAAGGGAGCTCTTTTCTTTCTTTCTTTATTTTTTTGGTTTTGTGGTTTACAGATTCAGTTCATGCAATTGAAAAGCAAATGTATGTGATTAGAAACAAGAAGAAGAAGAGGAAGAAGAAAAAAGCAAGCTTTGAGAAAGATGGCAGGAATTCGGTTTGCTATGGAGTGAGAGCTAGAGAGAGAGAGGAAATAGGTGGATATGTGAGAGTGACATGACTCTAGACTAGAGTGGGTATTTATACCAAGTGACACACTATTTTTCACTGTATGGATAATGATGGTAGGTATTTTCAAAGATTGTCAACTTTGGTAATAGGAAATAAGATAATCTACGAAAGTAGAAATTGAATGAAGGAGGGGATTGTTCAACTTTGGTAATAGAAAATAAGGTAATCTACGATAGTAGAAATCAAATGAAGTAGGTCTATATAAATCTTTCTATTCAGAATCGGGTTGACTTCCTATTGCTAAAAGATTTTTTGTGATCTAATGGCTTCTATAGGAGTTTATGGGACTATAATGGTGAACAATCACGTAAACGTTCCGATGGGTTTAACTTTTACGTGTGTGGGTGTGTATGTTCATGCAGAACGCATACATTTTTGTCATATGTTGTAACGTTAGTATTTTGATTGGCGGGCGATTATTGTGTGGCGAAACGGTCACTGTTAAGGGAAACATGCACATTTTTGTCGTATGTTGTAACGATATATTTTGGTCAGTGATTATTGTGGAACCGTTAAAGGACACACACACATATTTGTCGTATGTTGTACTATAGTATTTTGGTTAATGATTGTGGCGCGAAGCGGTTACCATTAAAGGAAGTACACACATTTTTGTCGTATGTTGTAACGATCGTATTTTAATAAACGATTATTGTGGCGCGAAGAGGTCACTGTTAAAGGAAATGCATTGGAAGTATTCCGTTGTTGGGTGATATGACTCTGATTCGTTAGTTTGGCTATATGTGTGTATTCACGTGGCAGGTGGACATGGAGATTGTAGATTGAGTTTAGGCTATGTAATGTTTGAACTTCAATAGGGATTAATTCAGTAAATTAACTAAAGGTGCCACTTACTTTTGTTGCAAGACAGGTTTTCTCTGGCGTTGAAGTTATTGAAGTACGTAGATTATGTATATGATTGTTTGATTGATGACATAACAGTTGTATTAATGTATGAATGTTGATTATGTAATAGTTGGTGAACAATGTGTTCGATTATGACATGACTACGAAAAGTGAGATTTGTTGTTTGTAGTGCGCGATTATTCATTTACTAGACGATGCTTTTCACTCTTATTAGAGAAGGGTCGTCGAGATATGTGACAAATCCGCCTTTAATCAAGGATAATGGGTTCTTGCTTTATTTTATGGATGAATATGAAGCTTTAGAATTACATTCAGGTCTGATTATTTTTACGTGGAATGTAATGCAGAGAATACAAGTCTTTATTAATTTTAAATACTGCATGTTGAAATTTATCGTCATTCTCTAGAATTAATTGTATACATGTCTTGACGTGGTAGACATGAGAGGAGATCGAGTTTGGGTTTTCTATTGTTTCAACTACGATATAATAAAATATATATAATTAAATAACACCGCATTTATGTTGCAATATAAGATTTGTTTACGTGGAGTTGTTAAAGTATGTACAAACATAGATTATGATTTATGGGTGCATCAATTGATTTATTAAAAATTGGTGGACAAAGTGTTAAGTTATGAGCTGACTATTAAAAATTGGTGGACAAAGCTTCATGTTTCACTTTGATCGAGGTTATGCACAGTTTAACGAAAAATTTGTCCTCCGTAATATTGAAAACGTAATAATAAAATTACATTATAAAGTATAATGATTACGTTTTCATAATAAATTTTCTAGTTAATTTCCAATATAATTTAGGATTAGTTAATGTTTAAAAGTATCAATATAGAGTCAACATAACAAAACGAGAAATTTTTTATCAAACATAGGAAGTAATTCCTCTGTGAAGCACATCAACCGCATAATATTGGAGATAAGATTGCTCACTGATGTGCATATGCAAGATGTGAGTTTGTCGTGTTATATATGCCACATTAATTTAATTGAAAATAACAAAGTAGATGCTACTCTCGAGTTTATATAGCTAGGTCAAGATATGTCGTACAAATTGTACTTGATTTCATTTCAATGGGCTGTAGTGTTCAAATAAAATTGTGAGTATAGAACCATAAACATAAAAAAGTAGATATTTTGTGAATTGTGAAAGTGATACATTATACGGGTGTATACACTATGAAATAAAAGTTTGAGATATTAATTAATTAATTATATATGAAAATTAAAGTTGAAGTTAGAAATAGACACAAATATCAAATTGCAAATAAGAGTGTGGTTCAAGGTGTGACGAAGAACTTTTTTTATAATTATTACTCCCCTCGTCCCACAACAAATGTCCTGTTTTGACTTTTTGCAGTCAACGTTTTCCAACTTTGACTCCGATTTAATCTTAAACTGTTAATGTAAAATGTTCAATTCAATTATATAATGAAACTTTACTTCCTAAACATTATATAATTGAATTGAACATTTTACATTAACGGTTTAAGATTAAATAGGAGTTAAAGTTGGAAAACGTTGACTGCAAAAAGTCAAAAAAGGACATTTGTTGTGGGACGGATGGAGTATATGTTTATTTTGATTGCTATATAGCTCTAAATATCATCTTAATATTCAATTAATTAATTTCATAAATTGGAAAAAGGTAAATTAATTCATCACAATGGATGGTAGCAAGAGAAAATAATATTATTATAATTACTTTTTGTCCCTCCATGGTCAATTTTTCTTTCTATAAGTATTATGTCTACATTCAGTGAATTTCATATATTGAAAAACCATAAACTATACTATATGATATTGACTAGATAGATGCTTGATAAGAATGGGAACAAGAGGAAGTCCTTTCAAAAAGAAAAGAAAGCTGATCCCAAAAAAAAAAAAAAAAAAAAAAAGTCATTTTATTAGATGTAGAAAAAAAAAAGGAGAATGTGATGACAATAGAAAAGTAGTGGAAAAAATCAAATGCAGTAAGTAGGTAAGTTGAATTGTGTAAATTAACTAATAATGGTCAATTATAAAAAAAAATTAAGGTTTATTTCACACCACCCCAATTACAGGTGTCTCGCATAAACATGCCACCAATAGATCAATAATCACGATTGAAACCCGTTAGATTATATCAGTATAAACCTGAAAAACACAGTTTTGCACCTCTCTCAATATTGGAATTTGAATTTGGCCAAACACATAAAAATAAAATTTCAAATTACCCTAACTTTTAAGAAACTTTAAATAAACCCAAATTTATAGTATTTATTTATGGAATAATACATTATTCATAAAAAATAATGAAAAAGTTTGGTGTTTGATGTTTGAGTGCTACTGAAGTCATCTGGGAGCAGGTGTTACGGTGGCTACATCTTCAACATACTCATGGTCTTTAGAAGGATGAATTATAGTGGATACAAGAGCATAGTAAGGGAAAAAAAGGATGGAGAGCTAGATTGTTAAAACTAGCTTTCAGTAAAACTGTTTATGAAGTGTGGAAATACATGAATGATACTTGTTTTGGAAATATTGGGGGAAATGTGTCTATTGCACATAAAATTATAGATACATTTGTTTATAGGGCCTGGGTAGTGCCTGGACTCAAGGTTCATGTTGGGCGGTTGATGTTGGGTTGTTCGTAGATATTTTAGGTTTTGGAGGAATTCCTTGGCTGGATCAGTTTATGGATTGCCCGTTGCTGTGTAATTGATTTTTTGGATATTGAAAGTATGTTTCTCGTTCAAAAAAAAAAAGCATAACTTTAAAGAATTGTTGATGTGGTGTGGAACGAGTCCTTGTTGAACAGAATTATCATGTTGCAATTGAACATGTGCACGTCAAAATTATTAAAAGCTTAAGTTGAAAATTTGTTGACTTATAATATTTATTCTGTCATTAACTTGTAATCATTTGTTTTCTGTATGCAAATCATCCTTTCTTACATTGACGATGATGTTAAATGTTCTTTGACAGACTAGAAAAGAAGTATCCTCCATCGAGGACCCCTTTGATGCTCCAACATACAATATCCTAGAAAAGCCGGTGACTTTTACTGAGGGAGTGGCGTTGCAGCACATGGAGTTTTCAACGAACTCATCTTTCAACCAAAAGAGTGAGTTAGAAACTCCATACTTCATCTTGGGAATGTCTGTATAATTTAGAGTTTCTAGTCTCTAACTCATTGGAGGTTGATGTTATATAGGTATAAGATATTCAATAAAGCTCTGAAAAGGATTCAAGACGATGGCCAGGTATCACCTTTCAAGTTCTCTTGTAATGAATTAGTGTCTTCTTTAATTGTTGGATGAAAATCAATGATAGTATGTGTTGTGTATCATAAAAAATGTTACCCATCCTGATTGTTTATAAGCTTCACAACGTTCCTTATAAGTTATAAGTAGTTTTGTCAAAAGCTTGAAAGTGCCAAAGCGGCAAAAAAATTCCCACTTATCTATTTTTCATTCATTCTCATACTTTAGCATCCATTACAACTTTTATCAATTAGTACTCCGAGCAACCACTAATTTGTTAATATCCCTTAGAAGCCTCGTCTTCTCACTTGTGAAGCTTATTTTGGAGCTGAAGGTGTATATCAAGTTTTGATCTTAGAATCAGGTTTATGACTGACGGAAGTTAAAAAGATGTCTGTTTGAATTAGCAAGTGCATTGGAACCTGCTGGAACTAGGACTCTGGAGTTATCTCTATCTGAAGAAAGCCAATATGATGCAGATTGAACAAGCTAATTATAAAAAATGAACCAAAAGAGAAAAAAAAAATCTGAAAATATTTAGTAAATTCATTGAAACAGGTTTTGTTCTTACAAAATGATTGCCATTACAGGTTAAGGTGAGGATTGGATCCCCAATTACTGGCTATGGATCAGAGAACAGGAATCGTGCAGCTCGCCAACGCATTCCCCATAAGACATGGAAGGATGAAGATGGGGTTGAGCATATTGTGGTAACTTGCCCTGTATAAAAATATCTCATAAATGCATACATATATGTTCCTGCATAAGTTATTCTCACTGCATTGAATTCCCTGGTGTTTTTAATATTCCATAAATTTACTCGTATTCTTAAACCTTCTGGCACCTATAATTGGAAATAAAGAAAGTGGCTTGGTGAACATATTTTTAACAAACGAGGGAATTGCACACAAAGTATCAAATGGGGATATGGGGCATGTTACACATTACACAGGGCTTTATGTTATTGTCTCACATTTTGCAACGATACTATTTTGTTAGTAGCTTGCGAACAGGGCCGTCTTGGGGATTTAAGGGGCCCTGTGCGAAATTTTTAAACGAGGCCCCAACTAAATAAAATATTAATAAATTTTTTTTATAGACGTGCAGAACATCCAAAATCATTCGATACAAGTACTTAAGATATATTTTTAATAAATATTACAAAAGACTAAAAAACTACTTGAAAATTGCAACTCTTCGAGCATTCTTTGAAGCGAAATCATCGATTAACTCGTCATAACTCACTTTCTCTGCCATATCATTCTCTATTGCCATCATTGCTAGTCCGTTGAGTCGTTCTTGTGACATTGTAGCGCAAATAGGATTTCACCAATTTCAACTTGGAAAAACTTCTTTCGGCAGATGCAACCGTGACGGGAATTGTTAGCAAAATTCTATATGCAATCACTGCATTAGGAAAACAACCAACATATTTTAAGTAACTCAAAATTTCAATAGCCCCCATCTTCTTATTAGGCATGAACTCTCTAGCAAGTTGCAATTCAACAAACAAAGAATTTCCATCAATATCAGATTTCCCACCAGATTTGTCTTTATCCTTAAGTTCTTTTTCAAGTTTAATACAACAAGCTCGCATATCCGGTTCATCTAAAGAATGTAACTGTTCAGATGTAAACATGAATCCAAATAGATTTTTATATTCTTGATATTGCTCAAACCTTATTTTGAATGAAGAAATTGCTTGGTCGATAATATATAAGAAATAATCTACTCTAAATGATTCCACTTGAGATCTATGTGATATATCATTTCGGTTCTCATCAAATTGCTTCTTCTTTATTATTTCACGTTTTTGGGGAAAATCAGGATCAACATTCATTTCTATAGCCATTTCCTTTGCACTTTGCAATGCTTTTACAAAACCATGTTCTCTATAATCCAAAAAGAAGGCAATCAGTGTATTTATGTCTCTTATTGCAACATCAATATGCATATCTTTAGTTTGCAACTGTTTGCTAACCACATTCACACGAGATAAAACATCAAACCAAATAACTAGTGCCAACAAAAATTCAAATTTACCAAGTTCATGAGTTGCCAAAGAATTAGCTTCACTTCTTATCATTGAATCAAGATCAGTTTCAGAAACTTTAACTAAAGCATTTTTTATGTCTTTTATTTGAAATCTTATAGCTTTCACGCTATCAACACGACTTTCCCAACGAGTACATGACAATGGTTTTGGTGTCAACCATGTCACATTATCCTTTAAAATTTGCCACCTCTTTGTTGATCTCGAAAATATAGTATATATGCGTTGTACAACTCCAAAAAAATTTTTGCCTTGACAAGAATTGGCCATGTCACACAAAATCAAATTTAGACTATGACAACCACAAGGAGTATAAAATGCTCTACGGTTTATATCTAAAAGTTTCTTTTGTACCCCAGAATTTTTTCCTTTCATATTAGAACCATTATCATAACCTTGTCCTCTTACATTATCAATATCTAAATCTAGAGACTTTAACTCAAGTTGTAGAAAATCAAATAGTCCTTGTCCACTTGTATCATCCACAGTTAAAAATCCTAAAAAAGATTCCTCGATGCATACACCATTTGAAGAGAATGACACATATCTTAAAATAATCGACATTTGCTCTTGATGACTAGAATCCGGAGTGCAATCAAGTATCACAGAAAAATACTTAGCTTGCTTTATTTTTTTTACAATTTCAGATTTAATTGTACTGGCAATCAAAAGTATCAACTCATTTTGAATGTTGTGACCAAGATAATGACATCGAACATCTTTATTTTGTATACGTCTAACATGCTCTTGAATAACCGGATCGAATTCCGCTAACATCTCAACCAAACCTAAGAAATTTCCGTTACTATTCTCATAAATTCTCTCGTTACTACCACGGAAAGCTAAGTTATGCTTCGCAAGAAATTTTATGATTGAAATAACTCTTGATAAAACATTTCTCCAATGTTCTACCTCTTTCTCAAATTGCTTTTGTGCTTCCTTATTGATAGTTTTATTTTTATTTAATCCTAAACGTAATTGGTACCAAGATGACATATTTGTAACATGCTCCAAACCTACTTCATGCTCTTTAAGTCTAAGGCTAAGATGAGACCAATCGTTAAAACCCCCCTCGCTAATTCACCCACTCCATGACCTTTTCTAAATACTTTGCAACAAAAACAGAATACTTTGTCTAGCTCTTTCGAGTAGACAAGCCAATCTCTATCGCATTTTTCTCTATTGGGTGAAATTCTATTGTAATGGATTGAAGAGAAGTGCCTATTATGTCGATCATTAGGGCCTTTCTCAATTGTTAAATCTCTTTTTGGGCCATTAACTGCTAAAACACAAATCATTGCTTCATCGAGGCCATCCCAGTACCTAGGATCATATATATTACAGTTTATATTTCGATCGTTACTATCATCAAAGTTATTAGAATTAATAACACCATCATCATCTTGATTAATGTCAGGTTCAGAAGCACTCTCACTAGGCACATTACCTACCGGCACATCATCATCAGAATTTTGAATAGGCACATTATCTACCGGCACATCATCAGAATTTTGAATAGGCACATCAACATTCACATTTTCAACATTCTCTTCATCAAAGGACTCATTACAATCAAGATCATCATCATACTCATGCAAATTCACATCATCTTCAATTTCAATATTTTGATCAGCGCTAGAAGTATGAGAACTTTTCATAACAAATTTATCTAAAGCTCCTTTTTGAGATTGAATTAATTCGTCTGTTCTTTTTTTCCTTTTACGTTTTTCATACCCAGATTCATATTTTCTTTTAGGGGCCATAATAAATGATAAACTAGTAAAATTTCAAGAAAGAACAAATGTTTAGGTAGAGGAACTTCCCTTCGACTCCAAGCTCTTTATGCGATGCGGTGAAGCAAATCAAGCCACCAATATTATACTGATATATAAATGCCGCAACTAAGAAGACAATTTGATTAGCAATTTGAGAGTTGACCTATGAATTTTTAATGTATAGAAAATTAAAATACACTAGTTTAACTAGTTTATTAAACAGAATACAAAGAGTACAATAATCTTTAATCAAGTGACTAATCAATAAACATATGCTCCGCAACAAACTAAATAGGCCATTGTTGTTATTGATTAAATAGTTCTATCCCTACTTCATTGGAATTGGAAGGAAGAGGTGAGTGTACAAAATCCTCCGACCTCCTATATATATTATATATAAAGAAATGAGAGAAAAAGAGAGCAGAGAACAATTTGTTCTGAACAAAAAGAGAACAATTTGTTCAATACATATAATCTATTTCCTATTTCCGAACAGAAATTTGTTCTGAACAAAACATATAATCTATTTACTATTCTCAAAAAGAGAACAATTTGTTCTGAACAAAACATACAATCTATTTCCTATTTCCGAACAGAAATTTTGTAGACTAAAGCAGGCAGCAGCAGAAAAGAAAAGCAGAAAAAAAAAAGAAATTAAAGCAGCACTGCATTTTAATTTTTACAAAATCCTATTTCGAGCGAATAAAGCGTAATGTAATTACACGTATGCATGTATTTTACAAAATCCGATTTCCGAAACCGATGCCGGCCCGTGTCTGTCTCCCGCGGTGGCGCGGCCCCCTTTTCCGGTTTGCTGTGAGTTGTGAGATCCCTAAATTAAAATTCTAAATTTCCAATAAACCCAGATTTCTAAAATTCTTGTTGGATTTTGTTTGAATGGTTAGTTTAGGATGAAGGGTTGAAGAAGAAGAAGAATGAAGGGTACCTATATACATGGAAATTGAACAGTAAACGGCCATTTTCTTCGATATTTGAGGAATTGAATGGATGGTTTAATGGAAGTTGAGAGAAATTAGGCTAGAGATTGAAGAAGCAAGCAAAGAAATCGAGAAAGGAGACTAAGAGGCGGCCGAATTCAATGCCATGTCTGGTGTTGCCGTGTTGGTGTCTGCGTTTTTCTTCTTTGCGTTTTTTTTTTTTTAATTTTTTTTTAATTGGACGCCCTAAATTTTGGGCCTTTGGGGCCCTAGCCAAGGCGAGGCCCTGCGCGGTTGGGCTTACCGCGCATGGGCTTAGCCGGGCCTGCTTGCGAATCTCTCTATGGACTATATTTATGCATGTGCTGTCATTTGCAGGTTAATTTTCATGTCCGCGGTCCACATGGAGCCGGAAAAGTTTACTCAGAGATGTTCAAGGACAAGGAGGACAGTCAATGGAAGTTCATGTATTTAATTGTTGACATCACCTCACCTCATCCAACTCAATTGATGCTCGAGTCTTACCTACCATCCTGAACGCTTATTCCTTGGGTAGCTTGATTAGCAGAATGAAACTAAATTTCAGCGCTATCTCAAGCAATCAATTTGAAAGCTGTTACTCTAGGAATTTTCACTTCATCTCCCAACAACTAGAGAAAATTACTGAAATAACTTGCTGGATGACCTGTTATTGGAAAGAACGACTTCTTGTGGATGAAAATATTCACTTCGAGAGGACAAAATGCCAGTAAAGATTGTGCAGCTGCTATTGTATTTGAAGGCAGTATACTTGTTAATTTAATTTTTTCGCTGTTTGATTCATTGATTTCTTGACCTTTGTTGCTTCTTCCATTTGACCAAATCTGATACTTGATCTTTTTCATGTTGAAATAGACTTGATAGTAATGAGGAAACTAAATGCTGCATGACATTTTGAGCATATACTCGGATAGTCGAATGTGAATCAGATATGTTATTTTGCTGTATGATTGAGGTAAAAATGTTTGTGGAGATAGATTGAATTCAGGGAGAAGAAAGCTTGAAGAAATGAAGGGTTGTTCCAGCAACAGTCAGAGAAACAGTTGAAGGAACGTTGTTTCTGTTCTGTGTTAAGTTGCAAGAAGGAATAAAATGTAATAAGCTGGGAGAAAGCGTGTTTTCACTTAAGCTTTGTGATGTGTTATTCACTGATTGGCTGGTGAGGCATGGCATGATGTCATAAGGTATTGAAAAGGAGTATAAAGGCTTTTACGCCTCTACTGTTCATCATAACAGAAATAACTGCCTTCATCTTCTTCCTCTCGTTTTTGTTCTCAGTTTTCTGCTTCTCCGTAAATCAATATCGATTGGAGTTTTATTGCATTGATTGTTGTAACATTGTAATGTTTGATTGAGCAATAAAAGAATCTCTGGTTACTCCCGTGGACGTAGGCATTTGCCGAACCACGTAAATCATCGTGTTTTTTTTATTTGTTTCTGAGTATTTGATTGATTCTTGTTCGATTGTTTGTGCGATTGTTGTTACGACTGTTGCTGGAACATTCGTTGTTGTTTTGCTGTGGATTGAGTTGATTGATCATTGTTGTTAAGTGATTGGTTTAAAGAACTATACGCAACAATTGACGCCGTCTGTGGGAAGTGTAATTAACTCAGAGCGGTTATGGCGACAATGGCAAGATTTGAGATCGAGAAGCTTACAGAGAAAATTGATTTCTCATTGTGGAAGGAAAATATGGAGGCTCTACTGGTTCAACAGGGATTGGAGCAGGCGTTGCTTGGAGATACCGGATTTCCTAAGAATTTTGATGAGGCTGAAAAGAAGCGCATCATAGGAAAGGCAAGGAGCTTGCTGATTCTGTCATTAGGAGATAAAGCCTTGGTGGAAGTGATTAAAGAGAAAACTGCTAAGGCAGTTTGGGATAAACTGGAATCTCTTTATCATGTGAAATCTTTTGCTAGCAAGATGCATTTGAAGCAAAAACTCTTCTCATACAATATGAGATCTGATAGATCAATCATTGATCAACTGGATGAGTTCAATAAGCTGTGTATGGACATTGAATCTTTGGATATGAAGGTTGTAGAAAATGACAAGGCAATGATATTGTTGAGCTCTCTACCCAAAAGCTATGAACACTTCATTGATTCTATTGTAATGACCAAGCCAGATGATCTGACAGCTGCAGATGTTGAAAAGGCATTGAAGAATAAAATGGTTCAAAAGAATGTTGGCAATCAATCTGAACCTGGAGCTGAGAGTTTGTTTGTCAGGCAATCTTGGAACAAACATCAAGCTGGTAGAAGCAAGATGTCAGGCAAGCCTAAACAACATAAGGAGTCAAACTTTGGTGGGAATGACAACACTGAGAAGAGAAAATGCTTTCACTACAAGAAACCAGGTCACTTGAAGAAGAATTGTTTCATGCTAAAGAGAGACAAGAGAGGAGGAAAAGCACCAGAGCAAGGTGGAGCTAACACTGCAGATCTTGCAGAATCCTCAGAAACTTATGACAATGCTGAGGTACTCTCTAGTACTGAATCTAAATGTGGTTTACATTGGATATTAGATTCAGGGTGTTCCTTTCATATCTGTCCCATCAAAGAGTGGTTTGAGGATTTCAAGTATGGAAACAGGGGAAATGTATTGTTGGGTGATGATTATGCTTATGGTACTAAAGGCACTGGTAACATAAGGTTGAGAATGCATGATGGTGTCACTAGGATTCACACCAATGTTAGATACATACCTGCCTTGAAAATGAACTTGATATCTCTAGGAACTCTTGATAAAATGGGATGCAAGTATGGGTCAGAGAATGGTGTTATGCAAGTGATGAAGGGTAATACACTAGTTATCAAGGCAAATCTGATTAATGGTCTGTATCTCATGGAAGGGGAAGTGGTGTTTGGTATAGCCTCTGTTGTTTCAACTGTTGGTACAACTGTTGATGCAACATCTAATAAGACACATCTATGGCGTGAGAGATTAGCTCATATCAGTGAAAAGGGACTAAAAGAGCTATCAAAACAAGACCTTCTAGGTGGTGATAAAGTGTCTAAGTTAAGTTTCTGTGAGAACTGTGTTCTGGGTAAAGCCCATAAAACAAGTTATGAAACTGGAAAGCACACCACTAAAGCACATTTGGACTATGTGCAGTCTGATTTATGGGGACCTACTAGGACTGAGACATTGAATGGAGGAAAGTACTACATGTCTATCATTGATGATTACTCAAGGAAGGTATGGCTCATGGTGTTAAAATCAAAGGATGAAACATTCTCTAAGTTCAGAGATTGGTTGATTGAGATTGAGAATCAGACTGGGAGGAAGCTAAAGTATCTCAGGACTGACAATGGACTTGAATATCTATCAGGAGAGTTCAATGATTTCTGCAGGCAAAAGGGTATAATCAGGCATAAGACTATACCAGGAACCCCTCAGCAAAATGGTGTTGCAGAGAGATACAATAGGACTATTCTAGAGAGGATAAGATGCATGCTTATAAGTTCTGGTCTCTCAAAAGGATTATGGGGAGAAGCTGTAAACATAACTTGTTATCTGATCAATAGAAGTCCCACTTCTGCTTTGAATTTCAAAACACCTGAGGAAGTATGGTCTGGTCATACTCCCAGATATGATCACTTAAAGGTGTATGGGTGTCTGGGTCTTGTTCACACTAAACAAGACAAGCTACATTACAAGAAAACAGTGGTTTAGCGACGGAATTATCTGTCGCTAAGCCACTGCCGATCCGTCGCTAAGGCCTTAGCGACGGATAGACGCCCGTTAATGACGGGCGTCTCTAAGGCGAATTAGCGACGGATTTTTATCCATCGCTAATAGCCACGGAATTGGCGAGGGATAGGGCGTTGACCCTCCGTCGCCATTAGAAACGGATAATTATCCGTCTCTAATCTAATTAGGGCTAGAACGCCCTAATTCGTTGTTTAGCGACGGATAATTATCCGTCGCTAAATAACGAATTAGGGAGTGCTACCCTAATTCGTAGTTATATCCGTCGCTAAACAACGAATTAGGGCATTGTAGCCCTAATTCGTAGTTTAGGGACGGATAATTATCCGTCGCTAAACTACTATTTTTTTAAAAAAATTATTTTATAATTTTTACCTGTTTTTTCAACAAATATAATAGTGATATGTCACAAAGGGGAAATTGCATTAATTAACAACAACGATTCGTCCAAAAAACAAATTATCCAAAATAAAGTCTACATATCCGAACATAAATCCAAATATCCAACAAAGTAAAAAGTAGCATAATATCCAAAACATCACAACATCACTAAGACGAGGGGCCGGGGGTATTCTGGCTCATATACAAGCGGCATAGCTCTTCCATCCTCTGATTCATATGAGCCTGCTCATCCCTGAGATTTCCAATCTCAGTCTGGAGAGGAGTCACTACTTCATTCACCATCCGCCGACACGCTTCGTGTGTAAACACCACCATGTCCCTGAGATTGCTGCTGGGACACGAAGAAGCTCTGCGTCAGTGTCTCGCCATAACTACCAAGACCATAAACCCGACCCTTGTTGTCGGGTGGGTTGACCTGTTGAAATATTCGGTCTTGTTCTTCGACGGACAACTCCTCACCCTCGAGCAGCCTCTACGCAATGATCCGCTCCACCTCACTCTGTAATAGTCAAGTGTATACGAAATGAGCTAAAATTTCATATTTAATTTATAATACACATGCATATACAACTGTAACACTTAGCAAATACACATACCGCAATAAGCTCGGACTTCTGGTCCACCCAAACGCCGTTCTTGAACTTCCCCATCTTCATTTTCTCTAGGCAAGTCTTGGGTTGGTTCAGGTTCAGCTAAAGAACATTATATATTGCAACAAGTAGTTAGTAAGTTGGTAGGAATGCAAACAAGTGGTAAATTGGTATAAATGAAAGCAATACACATGTGTACAAATCATGTTGTAATCAGAACACACATATATATACTTACCGACATCTGGCGATCAGTGACAACAGCTAGTGACCCGAAGTGATGCCTGGAAGAGCCCTTACCATCTCGCGGCTCAGTCAGCCGGTTCTGCCTGTTCTTGTAGGACTGATCCTCGACGTGATTAATGCTCCAATACTCATGCCACATAGCCCACTCTTCGTCCCCAATATGCCTATATTGTGGCGGCTTTCCTTTGTCTCGGTATTTTTTCATGTCAGCCACCATATGCCTATACAGGTCAGAGCCCAAACTCTCGAAAACAGGCCACATCTGGGGAATAAGGCCAGTCGGAATGTAGTATTTTTTCTACATTCCAATTCCATTCAAAGTAAAAATTAATGCCCCAAGGTCACAATTTCAAGATAAACAATGGTGCATTTCACCCAAGTGGCTAACATACCACACAAATTGTCCTAGAATTTACTAACACAATGGTGACTAACATATCACCCAAGTAAGTGGCTAACATACCACACAAATTTTCCTAGAATTTACTAACACAATGGTGACTAACATATCACCCAAGTAAGTGGCTAACATACCACACAAATTGTCCTAGAATTTACTAACACAATGGTGACTAACATATCACCCAAGTAAGTGGCTAACATACCACACAAATTGTCCTAGAATTTACTAACACAATGGTGACTAACATATCACCCAATTAAGTGGCTAACATACCACACAAATTGTCCAAGAATTTACTAACACAATGGTGACTAACATATCACCCAATTAAGTGGCTAACATACCACACAAATTAGTAAACTAGTTCATTAATCGATTCTCTCTACAAATAAAGCATTGTAACATTTACCACAACAAATTGTAACATTTAAGCTTACCTGAAGCTCATCAAAGTAGAAGTGCTTCGTCTCAGCCTTGAGTGTGCTCCACTTTTCGCCTCCCTGGCCCGGCAACTCCCTCCTAAGCTTGAATATCTCATGCAGGTCGTCTGAAGATTGCTGAGGCCACAACTCATGATTATGAATGACATATATAAGAGTACATATATTTATTAGACAATTCATGTGACATATATATAAACACTTATCTTAAGTTATGTTCTACAAATGTATATATAATACTTACTTCCTCCTGCCATTAGGGAACAACACCAACTTCCCCTCCCACGTAGCACCATCGACGATCTCGGTAAATGGACACCCGTCAGGCGGGTACTGTCCTGGCCCATAACCACCACCAGGCATCCCCATGCTCGATCCACTAGGAGTCTGACTAACATGAGAGTAGTTGCCCGATCCACCAGGGCTACTCTCAGCAGTCAGTGGTGAACCTTGGGTCCCACTAGAGCTGGGAATCTGGTAACTACACTTTCTTTGCCGGGGCATCTGCAAAAAGCACATGACAAACACAAACAAATTGTATTAGTATAAATGAAGATATGAATTGGCATGTAATGGGAAAAGTAAGCATATAACAATTAAGAACATATACTACTCTACACTACACACATACTCTGATCCTCGTCACCAATGGTTAAGTCTACATATATGTCTTCGTGCAGGTCAATGTACTCATCACGAGCGTCTACAGGATTTCTCGCTGTTTCATCGACAACCTCTTCTTGGTACGAGTTGGTAGTTGATTCGAACACGTTCTTCTCAATGTGCATGAAATCCAAGTTGTGACGGATAAGAAGAGTACTCCAATAAGGCAAGTCCTAGAAGATGCTTCTCTTCTTCCCTCCACAATTTTTGCTAATTTTATCGTTATGCTTCTCCGACCCAAGTTCAGTTACTTTCATAAGACCCAGCCTTTCTATCTCTGCAAGTATCTGTGCACCAGTAAGTTTTGTCGGGGGCCCTTTCATTTCTACTCGACACTTCAAGAATTGAGTCTTGTTCTTCCTGAACGGATGATCTTTTTGGTAGAAACCTACGATGATCAAACCAACATTCCTTTTCGCTCTCCTTCAGTCTAAATGCACTACTGTCGTCCAAACAATGTGGACAAGCATTAAAGCCCGCGGTTTTCCTTCCAGATAGCATGGAGTAAGCTGGAAAATCACTCACGGTCCACAGTAGTGCTGCTCTCAAGTTGAAGTTCTTCTTCGTTGACACATCATATGCTGGGATACCTTTTTCCCACAACTCGATCAGCTCCTTGATTAGGGGCTGCAAGAACACATCCACCTTCTGTCCTGAATCATATGGACCGGGCACCAAAGCAGTCAAGAACATGAACGGTTCCTTCATGCACTCACCGGCGGGTTATGCAGTGTCGGCATAATCGGCCAACAAGAGTACTTCGGTCACTTCAAAGGGTTAAAACCATCCGCATAAAGGCCCAATCATACATTTCTAGGCTCCACTGCAAACTCCGGATAGCTCTCGTCGAAGTGTTTCCATGCAGGTGAGTCTGATGGATGCTCCATTCTACCCTCTACCAGGATTACTCTCTCCTTGTGCCACCGCATTTTATCAGCACAAGCACTTGAAGCGTACAACCTCTTCAAACGAGGTGCTAGAGGGAAATACCACATTTTCTTATGTGGGAGATTTTTCTTCTGACGTTTCTTTGAGGCGCCCTCCTTGTAATGCTTGTACCGGTCCTTACCACAGAACTTGCACTTAAGTAGATCTTTATCCTCCTCCCAATAAATCATGCACATACCCTCACAACAATCTATGGTTTCCATGGGCAACCCCATCCCTCGCATCTTTTTCTTCGCCTGGTAAAAGTTGGTGGGAACTAGGTTTGGTTCTGGACAAAGCTCCGACATTACTTGTACCCATTCATTGAAGCTCGATTCAGATTGCTGGCCATTAGCCTTACAACTCATTAGCCGAGCCAACAATGACAATTCGGTGTGCTTACACCCCGGATAAACCGGCTTCTTTGCGGATTCCATCAAGTTGAAGAAGACCTGATCCTCAGGATTCGGAGGCTCCTCCGCATCCCCCTCGGTTACTGGCTCCCTGGTACATGAACTCTGAACCCGCAATATCATATACCATTTGCTCAACCCGTTCATGATCATTATTAGCATCATATGTAGAAGTATTTTGAGTACTTCCCATCACAGTTTCCTGTTTTCTTTTACGCTTCCCCAAATTCTCATAATCCATGAACGGCTTGTATGTCTCACCATGAGAAGTCCATACGTCATACTCAGCTACAAACCCCTTACGTTTCAAGTGTTCCACTACCGTTTCTGGAGGTAAAAATTGCTTATTTCTACATTTATACTGGGTGCAAGGGCACTTCATCATCCCCCCACTCAAACAATTAGTCTGTGTCAGTGCAAATGTAACGAAGGCATCAACCCCTTCCACAAAACTAGGTAAAACTCTGCCATTAACTATCCTTTGGTACATCCATGAATGATCGGTGTTCATTGGATGATTATATAACCTGACACGTTTGAATTGATTAGATTGTATTTTTTCAACTCGATTCCCATTTCCCCATTTCTTGCATGTTATAAAGTTTTTGTCTCTTACCGAAATTCCCATTACAAATAAAGCATTCCAACCCTTTAATACGAATTTATAAATTATAAATTACATGCTTTTGACGAATGTAATCACCAAATTATATCAACACACTTCATTAATTAAATTCTCATAATTTATAATCTAGTACATGTATAAATTTATCAAATGAAACAATTGCAAATCTTAATTAACATACTTAAATCAAAACTACGACATACTTAACATTATACTAATTAACAATTCAAACAATTGCACATCTCAAAGTTAATTAACTAGCTAGTAAACATACAATTGCTTAAATTATTCTAAATTAACTAAATTTTCCAAATATGTCACAAAGTTAGGGTTTCAAAACGAGGTACTAAATCTTCATAATTTTACTAAATATACACCAATATCAAATTAATTAAAAGCCCAACATACTTACAAACATACTAACATTATACTAAAAATTCAAATTCACAATCAATATATATCAATTGCACATCTCAAAGGTAAAACATTACCTAATTACATCTAAACTAAGTACTATATACTCTCCATTTACATTCAATTGCTCAAATTAGTCCAAAGTAACAAAATCCTCAAATATAAAAAATTAGGGTTTACCTTCGAATTCGGAGAAATGTGCGGATGGAATCCTTACGTTCTTGAACCGATAACGATCTTTCCTTTTTCCCGGTCGGGTCAACAAAGTTTGGATTTACTTTTTATATAAAATAAAATGGATTTAAAAAACTGAAACTCTAGCGACGGATAGACTATCCGTCGCTAATAGCGACGGATAGTCCTATCCGTCGCTAGATTTTCAGTTTTCTATTATTTTTTTTTAAAATTTATTTTTCCATTTTTTTATTTCTTTTCCCATTTTAGTCAACGAATCTAGCGACGGATAATCTATCCGTCGCTAGTTCTAACGACGGATACGACTATCTGTCGTTAAATAAAGACGGATAAGCCAATCCGTCGTTAAACATAACGACGAAATGCTTATCCGTCGTTAGAACTAGCGATGGATTGTATCCGTCGCTAGAGCTAGCGATTCGTCGCTAACTAGCGACGGATAGAATTCGTCGCTATGTTCCCGTGGCTAGGAACAGGCTTTCTTGTAGTGCTAGATGCACGAGCATTGAGGTGTGTGTTTCTGGTATATCCAACTGGTGTGGAAGGTTACAAGCTATGGAGTATTGATCAGAAGAAGTACATATTGAGTAGAGATGTCACTTTCAATGAGAGTATTATGCCTCTCAAACCCCAGATCACATTAGGGACAAAGCCACAGGTGTCTCCTACAACTGATACAACAAGTGAAGATTATGATAATACCAAGATTGAGGTGGAGCAGGTATCTGACACTCAGGTACTTAATACTTTTGTACATGAAACTGGGGAATCTTCAGGCACTGTTGATCCAACAGTTGGTCCAACTGTTGATGCAACGATTCTGCATGTAACAAGGAGAACTGGAAGGCAAGCACCTAACATGTATGGTTTTGAAAAAGTAGGGAAGTCATACATGGTCTCTTATGCTCTTAGCATTGCAGAGGAGGTAAATTATGCAGAGCCAAATAGCTACTTTGAAGCAGTCACTTGTCAAGATAAGTCCTTATGGATGGAAGCTATTTAGGAAGAATTAGAATCTCTATACAAGAACAATACCTGGAGTATTGTCACCGTACCAAGGAATACCAAGTTGGTAGGGTGCAAGTGGATCTTCAAGAAGAAAGATGAAGCTACAATTGGTGGAAAAGTGAGATTCAAGGCAAGGCTGGTGCTAAAGGGTTCACTCAGAGAGAGGGCTTGGACTACACATAAATCTTTTCTCCTGTAGTCAAACGCACATCAATCAGGATACTACTGTCAATTGTTACTCAAAATGGCCTTTATCTTCAGCAGATGGATGTCAAGATAGCTTTCTTACATGGGAATCTTGAAGAGAAGATATACATGAAAGTTCCAGATGGAGTAATTGTTAATAATGCAGATACAAAAGCTTGTTTGCTCAGAAAATCATTATATGGATTGAAGCAATCTGCAAGACAATGGTATAAGAAGTTTGATGAGTTTGTGACTTCAGTGGGTTTCAAGAGAAGCAACTATGATAGCTGCATCTATCAAGCTGGAAGATAAGATACAGGTTTCTTATACTTGTTATTATATGTGGATGACATCTTGATTGCTGGTAAAAGCATGTCAATGATAGAAGATGTGAAGATGAGTCTCAACAAGGAGTTTGAAATGAAAGACTTGGGTTATGCAAAGAGAATTCTTGGCATGGACATACACAGAAGTGAAGATCAACAGGTCACTACTCTTACTCAAGTAAGCTATCTATCCAAAGTCCTGA
Source organism: Plantago major (assembly GCA_026545765.1). Lineage (NCBI taxonomy): Eukaryota > Viridiplantae > Streptophyta > Magnoliopsida > Lamiales > Plantaginaceae > Plantago > Plantago major. Next base: position 16,720,051 of record CM048840.1, on the reverse strand, counting down.
CCAAGTATAAGATGCATGAGTCAAAACCTGCATCTGTTCCTATAAATCAAAGCATAAAAGTTTCTAGTGCTCAATGTACTACAACTGAATCAGAAAGGCTAAAAATGGAATCCATTCCATATGCAAGTGCAGTTGGTAGCATCATGTATACCATGGTGTGTTGCAGGTAAGAATTGGCTTATTCCATGAGTGTCATTAGCAGATATATGAGCAATCCAGGCTATGCTCATTGGGATACTGTGAAGGGTGTACTGAGGTTTAGGATGTGCTCAAATTATTACTTAGAAAATCAAGTAGTAAGCAGTTGTTATAGACAAACAAAGCTAAACCACATGGTCGTTCGCTAAGGATTTAACTAAGCCACTATAGTGATGCCGAGCAAATGCAGAGATGTTTGCAGAAAACAAGAATTGAAAATTTGTATTTTTACCTAAACTAAACTTAACACAGGAAACAGAAGAAAACTAGTTGGTGAAAATCAATGGAAAGAAGAGCGAACACGGTAGCGATGATCTGGTTATGCTAATTCAATACTAGGTAATCATTCATATTTTTCACACGGTCGGCGTACAGAAAGCAATCAATTCAATTCAACCGATTGTAATTTGAATATTTAAAACTAGAGTAATCGTGGGTTGTCATGCCACGATCCTTAACCAAAACAACTTTGAAGGTTTAAAACTAGCCTATTGAATTGAAGTTTTTATGAAGATTTAAAATTAGACGAACCTATATGAATGAATATAAACCCTAGATTCGAATCTGCATAACCATCACATAACTACCGAGTTCTGGAGAGGTTTAACTACTCATGATGGAATTGAAGACGAAAGAAGGCATGGTATTAAATACGCAGAGCATAAACGTGGTGATAATCGCATGCAAGATCATGCAATTCGATAAACAGAAGAAAACAAAGAATTGTAGATAAGCAATAGAGAGTTATCAATAAATTACCAAGAATTCGATGTCGATGATTCTTACAAGATGAAAACCAAGCTCCAAAGATCAATCAATGATAAACTAGGGTTCTTAGGTCCCAAATAGGGATTAGAATAAGTTATGATTGAAGTTATGGTGAAAGAAATCTATTTATAGGAGAAAAAACGAAGAAAATCCGTCCAAAAATCGCCCATGCAAATCTCGCCGCGGCGAGAACCACCGTTAAGCCTTCTTTTTGCTTCGGGAAATTTCACCGCGGCGAGCTTAAAACCTTCGTAACTTTTCATACAGACATAATTTTCCAATACTTACAAAGTGAAAGTTATAGACCTTTGAATTATCTTTGCATGACCACCAAGATCAGGTCAATCGGACATCATATGAAAGAGTTATGTCCAAAATGGCTAGACTGCTTCATAAATCTTCACTTTTGCAAGTCTCGCTAAAACGGCTCTCAAATCTTCGTCTGAACTCCGAATTCACTTCCATATTCGCCCAGTTACTCCGAATTCAAAGCTCTAGAACCATAGTTTTCACTCCGGTTTTCACCTTCGGAACACAAAAATCCTACAAAACACAAAAAAAATACCAAACATAAAAACGCACAAAAACACTATAAAACTACGAACAAAGACTAACAAAGACCGCTAAAAAGGACCAAATGAGACTCTAAATTATAGTCTCATCAGTTTATCAGGGGAACACAAGATCATGGATTGTATTTCAAAGTTGTAGAGCACACAGACCAACCTTTGGTAGGTTATGTTGATGCAGACTATGCTTCTAATCTTGATACAAGGAAGTCCAACACTGGATATGTTTTCACTCTATATGGAACTGGAATAAGCTGGAAGTTCTCAACAACATGTTGTTGCTCTCTCAACCACAGAAGAAGAGTTTATATCTTTGATAGAAGCAGTAAAGGAAGCTTTATGGTTGAAAGGATTGTTGGAGGAACTGGGAATCAGTCAGAGATCTATTACTATCTATTGTGACAATCAAAGTGCATTGCAGTTGGCTAAACATCAAATGTATCATGAGAGAACAAAACACATTGATGTGAGACTGTACTACATGTGATAGCTGAAGGAAGCATTAAGGTGGAGAAGATACATACTTCTGAGAATATGGCAGATAGTCTGACAAAGGCATTACCTGTTGCTAAGTTTCAGCTTTGTTCATTGTTGATGAAAGTGCAGAAGGGAGTACTCCAACCTTAGGAGTGTTTTGGAGTACCAGAGAGGAATTCAATCTAAGGTGGAGATTTGTGGAGATAGATTGAATTCAGGGAGAAGAAAGCTTGAAGAAATGAAGGGTTGTTGCAAAGAATGAGAACGATTGAAGGAACGCGTTGGTTACATTACGTGTTAAGTTACAAGAAGGAATAAAATGTAATAAGATGGGAGAAAGCGTGTTTTCACTTAAGCTTGGTGATGTGTCATTCACTGATTGGCTGGTGAGGCGTGGCATGATGTCATAAGGCGTTGAAAAGGAGTATAAAGGCTTTTACGCCTCTATTGTTCATCAGATTACGATTTCTTCCATAACAGAAATAACTGCCTTCATCTTCTTCCTCTCGTTTCTGTTCTCAGTTTTCTGCTTCTCTGTAAATCAATATCGGTTGGAGTTTTATTGCATTGATTGTTGTAACATTGTAACGTTTGATTGAGCAATAAAAGAATCTCTGGTTAGTCCCGTGGATGTAGGCATTTGCCGAACCACGTAAATCATCGTGTTTTTTTATTTGTTTCTGAGTATTTGATTGATTCTTGTTCGATTGTTTGTGCGATTGTTGTTACGACTATTGGTGGAACATTCGTTGTTGTTTTGTTGTGGATTGAGTTGATTGATCATTGTTGTTAAGTGATTGGTTTAAAGAACTATACACAACACTATTTATAAGGTTATGAGGGTGTAAAATTTTGGCTTAGATAAACAGTTCGACTTTGGGTTAGAAATATTTCAAGTTATGGCTCATCTGTAGCCGGCCAATAAGATTTTATACGTTCTTCTGTAGCTTATGGCTTCCGATTCTAAAAGCCATAAACTACAGAAGAGCCTAAAAAATTGGACATCAAGTGTTTTTCCGTTCAAGATGTGAAGCAATCAATTAGACATTGAGCGTTTTTCATTCAAGATGTGCGAAGCACACACTGAATGCTTTTTACAGTTTGAGTCTTTATGTTGAACTACTATATCCACAACAAAGACAGGAAACATCCACCTACAACACTTAAACTGACAAAGCAAGGTCATTTATGCCTAAATGAACTACGTTTATATCACTTGATTGCTTTACGGAGAATCTAAGAGACCTGAGTATGTAAACAAGAAATGTAATTCAACATCGTCTCTTTGTAATCTCAGCTGCACCACAGATAGCTGGACAAATTGAATGCCTCGCACCATTTTACGTGTAACGATGCATGAAGAGCACCTTACATTTGTAAACAAGACAAACTAATTTAATGCACCACATTGAATCCAACGCAAAAACAAAATCACCCACAGTTTTAATGCCTCGCACCATTTTACGTGTAATGATGCATGAAGAGCACCTTACATTTGTAAACAAGACAAACACAATTTAATGCACCACGTCATATCCAACGCAAAAGCATCGCATAATTCCAAATCAACCACAGTTTAACATTCAAAAGCAGAACTTCCAAAAGTAACGTCATTCACCAAACCTTTAACCACCATTTCATGACATAAAACCACATGTATGACATGTATCAGCAAATAGTAAGTACCAGCACCTGCTTACTAATACCAGAAACCATATTCTCACTACGAACATACAAAAAAACTGGCTGGCTGTGAAAATATTTCAAGCGTTATTTGCTAGCTTGTGAACAACTCATTCCAGCAGAAACTCCATGCCACCAATGAAGTAATTTTTCCAGTCTCGCGAGCTACGCATTCACATGTTTCCACGCAATAATTAAGTTTAGGAAAAACAACGCAGAAAGAACATGAAAAAAAAGCAAATCATAAATACAATTTCAGAAAATTCGACCTTAAAAACCGGCCAAAACTCACCTGTAGTAGGGACCACCAACACACGACCAAATGACTTAAACCTGTGAGTCTCACACTTCCCACCCCCCACCATACCTGTCATGAATTCGGTGTGACACCTGTGCTGTGCAAGCACAACTTAGCAGTCTCCAACTGGTTCACCGATCCCATGTGACATCGTGTTGTTTGGCACGAACCAACAGCAGTGGCATGGAAAATGTTTTCCTCTCCAGGCTTTACCTGAAGAAATGCATTGCAATTCCACTTTTTAAATAAATGCATCTTTGACCTGTGAGACAAAAAAAGTAAATTCATGAACACAATTCAACATTACTAAATACCAAAAGATTACAGTCCATATATTCAGTTAATAGCATATAGCATTCAAGAAAAAATTAGTATGAACAGTCCGTTAACAACATATAGTAGCCACTGAATTAGTAACACTCAGTCGATAAATTGTAGAAACAAACTTGGGATTAAATATCAGAGTGGCCAAGACTAGTACTATATAAGTAACATTCTAAATCAAGATTATTCCAGAAACTAAATCTCACAATAAATTCAAGGTCCCTAAATGAATATCTAAAATCACTGTCAAAACAAGCAAAATCTGAACAAACTGGGAATTAATTAATTCTTATAATGAACAATAAATAGTGTTTAGCTGGCTTGAAAATTTGTAATAATACACTTCCCTTTTTTTCTAGACTTGCTTACAATTACATACCTATTTTCTACATACCTTATTATTTGACACCTATCAGACAACCTCAATTTCCCAAGTTTTTTCCAATATGATTTACTTCTTATTACTATTTAAATTCTGACAAAAAACAATCCTACTCATGTCACATTTTCCAAATTAAATATGTCCAGGTTGTCAACATCGTGTCCTTCTTCATAACTTGAAAACAACAAATATGATTTCTCGTTATCTCCCTAATCGTACATCACATTTATGACAATATAAATTGAATAGATCAATGTGCAAAACCAGACTAGATGTAAAATGCATCAAACTTGATTCTGGAACTACTAAAAATCTAAATAAAACAGTGTATTAAAGGAGACTAGTTACTTATAGTTAACTCCACCTCATCAGGCATAACTAGTTTATCAACATGCAGACACAAACAATAGCAGGAATCATCATATTTTGCATAAACTGAGGTCTGTAATCTTTATTAAGATCTCATTCTCAAGGGCACAATTTGAGTTGTCTCTAGTGAACGTTAGTTGGTTTCTTACCCTCTCGCGTGTGATATCCTTGATAATTAATCATTCATGTTACCAGAGTAATTCATACAATCACATTATTGTTTTTAGTATGTAAATAATTACAAAAGTAGGAAATATTAACCATACTTATAAAATTTTGAACACCATCATTAGATATGTCAGCAACTTGTTGAACTAAAATTGTTCGTGCTCCTATAATAGTAAATTTCAGTAGTAGAGATGTTCACGACAGGCTGTGAAATATTTGCACAACTAGAAGGAATTTTAGTATGCACCACATTTAAGGAATAATATTAACCATACTTCTACATAACTAGATATGTAATTAGGCTGGCTACTGAAAAATTTCGTTCAAATACTTAATATTTTACGAACCACGTTCAAGGAAAAAAAATTAACCACACTTCATAAGTTGTTATAACTCCATTACTAGAAATGTTAACAGGTTACTGAAGCAATCCTCACAAATAAAGCATTCTTGAGTTGATTCCGCATTGAAGGGAAAACTAATTATGCTTCATATAGTGTTAAACTCCATTATCTGATATATTAACGTCAACAAAGTGATTTGCAAAAGCATGGACTTTTTTAGCTTTTATCAAATTTAAGGAAATATAAATTCATAAAATTCTATACTCCATTACTAGAAATGAAATGATTTATCAGTTTCAAATTGAAGTATTTCACAGAGACATTTCAAGAGAAAGAGAGAAATTTAGGCCCATTACGATAGATGATAAAATCAAGCATTTTCACAAAATTTGGAATCTTATACAAACATTTCGGTAAAACGGGAGGAACATGAGGAATGAACTGAGAAAGACAAACTAGAAGTAGGGTTGAGAATACTAGAAACAAACTAGAAGTATGGTTACGAAGTTATCAGTGACAGAGAAGACACAAATATAATTTTGGAAATTGGTCATTATTAAGGCATTTGACCCATTAAGTTGTAACAAAGAGAAAAGCTTAAAATTTTCTCTCAGTAAAGTGCATTTCAGCAAAATCGACTTAACCTTAGGTAACATAGGGATATGCACACATTTGCAGTTTGAGCATGTTCTTATCTACCTAGAACGTCCCTATGGAGTATGATTAACTAGAAAGGACAAACAACGAAAATACTACATAATGTACCCCGAGGGAAGAAAGTGAAGTGGTAGCCATCTCTGATGGATGGACAATATTGTGTTCAGAAACGGCTAGACTGGATCATAAAGCTGGAATGTACTTTAAAGAGAGATATTAAGTAGATAACACGAAGGGAAGATTAAGTGAGATGGTAACATAAGAAAAGAAAGAAAGGTGTGGCCACCCTTGCATTACGTGGAAAATGTTGTGTTTGGATTTCCAAAACAGTCAAATGAGTAAGTACCTTTTATTAGACCTATAAGGAGCAATAATAACTAAATAGGAATCCTTGGAAAGTAGGTAACGTCGAAAAAGGAGAGGAAGCATAGTAGCCATCATCACATTGCATGGTATTGCACATCGTTGTCAAGAACCGATAAGATTACTAAACCGCATGTGTGCTCTAAGGACAATGTCATAAGAACCTATGAAGTTTAGATTAATTCAACATCACCAATTCATCCAACAACTATCGGACTATTGGTACTTGATTTTATCAAGACCAAACAATTATTTTGGCAACTTTCAATAGGTTATTTCACGAAGGTATCTTAGACTCCATGATTGTGCTATTTATTATAACGTTTCTAGCAGACTAATATCAAATATCACCTTGTTTATCTTGTCAGTTCAACGATGTTGATAAGTTTTTCATAAATGTATATAAAGCCATCTACACCTTGTTTTTCTTTTTAGTTGAAAGATGCTGATAAGTCTCTCATAAATGTATATCAAGTCATCTACACGCTTTTCTTGATAGCTAAAAGGTTCTGATAAGTTTCTCATAAATGTTCAATACACATGTATACCACCATAGTGGTCAACACTATGCTAGATTGGTGTTGGTAATGAAGGTTTTGGTGTTTAAGCGGTGAGTCTACCCTCAGGACAAGGTATCTGCTGTTTGTCGGATCATGGATACAAATGTAATTAAGGCCACCACAACAGCCAATAGCATACTGGATTGGTTTGCTAATGAAGCTGGTGTTAAGTGGTGAGTCTACCCTCAGGGCAAGCTACCTGCTATTCATTGGATCGTGGATACTCATGTAATGCCGCCACAGTGGTCAACACTATACTAGATTAATTTGCTAATCAGGCTTTTGGTGTTTAAGTGGTGAGTCTATCTCTAGGGAAAGGTTTCTGATGTTCGTTGGATAATGGGTGCTTATTTTACATGTTTGAATAATGATAGTGTTGCTGCTTTGGTATATAATTCATCAACTGAAGATGTACTTTGCATTAAATGCTTAGTAGAGTTGTATATTTTTGGTTTAATATCGAGGTTATGCATTCAAGTTCTAATAAGATTCATCTCGAAGTTTTAGCTAAAATATGAGCATAAGAAATAGCACACAAAACCATCAATAAAATCACATTCTATTCACTACAACACATATTAAAAGCATAAAACAAGCTGTGCCAACTGCCAGGATTCACAAACAGATCCTCGAGAACAATTGAACGACACAGCCTAAGACAAACATTGTTCACAACCAAAAACTTAAACAAGGTACACAACAGCTAGATAGAATACGAAAAACGTAATAGTGTCTGAAAATACATCGGCAACAATCCATAACACTCATACAGACATACACCCCTCTCCAATTCCATTGTACCAAATGCTTAATTATTATACCTTCACCAAGCACAAGTTCTGGAGGTCCAGTCCAGCAGTCATTCTTCCACCAAGCACTCCGAACTATTCCTTCACCAGCTGCATAGTCTGCATCTACCCCTACTTCTGTTATATCACATTACATATGTATCAATAAGGATTTAAACAAAGCAGAATTATATTATACAAAATCGAAAGCAAACAATATATATACCTTCAAGGAGCTGAGGGAGACATTGTATGTCTCGGGAGTTATATTGACCAGATTATTTCCTGGGAGGAGGCGCTGCAAATAGAACAACAAACTACACATAATCACTTATCACTCATTATATATACACATATATATAAACATAAAACAATAAAACTGTAATGAAGCAATCAATCAATAAATCTCACATCCAGCTGTGCCTGGACTTGCTTGGTCCTCTTCTTTGGCCTCCTAGACAGCTTGAGATTAAAGGCGTAGAGATCCTCATCCATGTCTGGCTTGGAGAGAGCCACAATGATGGACAGCTTAATCTTCTCCTTTTTCTCCCCTCCAGAAGGTCCTACTTTCTTCTCCACCACAGCCGCTCTCGGCCTTTCACTTGACTCTCCAACATTTCTTCTAGCCCTAATATTGTTCCTGGGCCTTAAATTCCATGATTTGACGATTTCATCTTCCGCTTGTGTTCTACCTTCATTCCCATCTCCCTCATCTTTCACCTCCTCACCAGCCTTCTCCTCAACAATAACACCATTTTCCTCCTCCATAGCAACATCAACCTTTTGCTCCCCCTCAACAACAACAACAACCACCTCAGCCTTCTCCGCAACAACAGTAGCCTTGGAGCTCCCCTCATCCAATACAACAGTGGACTTAGCCAGCTTCTCTTCCTCCACAACAATAACCTTGGAGCTCCTCTCCTCAAGAACAACAGGAGACCTGGCCCTTTTCTTCTTCCAGACTATATCGACCTTGGAGCTCCTCCCCTCTAAAACAACAGGAGACTTGGCCCTTTTCTTCACCTCAACATCAGCATCCTTAGATTTCCGCTCCGCCACACAAACATGAGCCTTCTTCACCTCATCAACAACAGAAGCCTTAGACTTCTTCATTTCATCAACACCAGAAGCCTTAGGCTTCTTCACCTCATCAACACCAGAAGCCTTAGGCTTCTTCACTTCATCAACACCAGAACCCTTAGGCTTCTTCTCCACTTCCACATCAGCCTTACACACCTTCTCCCCCAAAATAATAGCAGCATTACCCTTTTTATCCTCTGCCAAAACAACAGAAGCCGTAGGCTTATTCTCATCCAAAACAACAGCAGGAGCTTTAACCTTTTTCTCCTTTGCCAAAACAACAGGAGCCTTAGTCTTGTCATCTTTCCTCAATGGAAGCTTAATCACAATCTTGGTTGAAGAATTTGGCTTAGGTGTAGAAACCGGTGGTTTCGGCTTCTTCTCACCAATCTTGATCCCAGTAACACCAAAAGGTGGAAGCTTTTCTGTTTTCCTAACCTCCGGCTGATCAGGTGTAGAAACCGGTGTTTTTGGCTTCTTCTCACCAATCTTGATCCCAGAAACACGAAAAGGTGGAAGCTTTTCGGCTTTCCACACCTCCTCCATCTTCAAACTAAATGCCTCAACAGGGCTACCACAAATCCCAGCAGCCACTTCCACAAGAGACACCTCGTCACCGGAATCTCCGCCCGCCGCAAGAGGAGACACCACCGCTTCCCGCCTAATCGGCAAATCAAGGCGACAAGGTGAAGTGGCCGAGGTGGCAGGTGCTAGAGAGGGAATGGCTGATCTGTTGTTCATTTGGTGGCGACGATGGAGACTTGAGGCTCCTTCAGCCGTCCAGAGAGATGGCAGAGAGAAGTTGTGGAGTGAAGAAACATGGTGATTCTTGGATGGAGAAGTCATTTTTGGATTGAGATGACAAAAGATGGCTCTTTTCTTTCTTTTTGTTTTTTTTTGTTTTGTGGTTTACAAATTCAATTCATGCAATTGAAAAGCAAATGTATGTGATTAGAAACAAGAACAAGAAAAAGAGGAAGAAGAAAAAAGCCAGCTTTGAGAAAGATGGCAGGAATTTGGTTTGCTATGGAGTGAGAGCTAGAGAGAGAGGAAATAGGTAGATATGTGAGAGTGACATGACTCTAGACAAGAGTGGGTATTTATACCAAGTGACACACACTATTTTTCACTGTATGGATAATGATGGTAGGTATTTTCAAAGATTGTCAACTTTGGTAATAGAAAATAAGGTAATCTACGAAAGTAGAAATTGAATGAAGGAGGGGATTGTTCAACTTTGGTTATAGAAAATAAAGTAATCTACGAAAGTAGAAATCAAATGAAGGAGGTGTATATACATCTTTCTATACAAAATTGGGTTGACTTCCAATTGCTAAAAGCATTTTTGTGATCTAATGGCTTCTATAGGAGTATGTGGGACTATATGATGAACAGTTACATAAACGTTCCGATGGGTTCAACTTTTATGTGTTTTTGTGTTCATGCAGAACGCATACGTTTTTGTCGTATGTTGTAACAGTAATATTTTGGTTGGCGGGCGATTATTGATTGTGGCGCGAAACAGTCACTGTTAAGGGAAACATGCACATTTTTGTCGTATGTTGTAATGATATATTTTGGTCAATGATTATTGTGGCGTGAAGCGGTCACCGTTAAAGGACACACACACATTTTTGTCATATGTTGTCACTGCAGTATTTTGGTTAATGATTGTGGCACGAATTAGTTACCGTTAAAGGAAGTACACACATTTTTGTCGTATGTTGTAACGATCGTGTGTTGTAACGATTGTATTTTGGTAAGCGATTATTGTGGCGCGAAGCGGTCACTATTAAAGGAAATGCATTGGAAGTATTTTGTTTTTGGGTGATATGACTTTGATTCGTTAGTTTGGCTATATGTGTACGTGTCTTCACGTGGCCGGGTTGACATGCAGATTGTAGATTGAGGTTAGGCTATGTAATGTTTGAACTCCAATAGGGATTAATTCAGTTAATTAACTAAAGGTGCAACTTACTTTTGTTGCAAGACAGGTTTTCTATGACGTTGAAGCCATTGAAGTACGTAGATTATGTATATGATTGTTTTATTGATGATATAACGGTCGTATTAATGTATGAATGTTGATTATGTAATAGTTGGTGAACAATGTGTTCGATTATGACATGACTACGAAAAGTGAGATTTATTATTTGTAGTGTGCGATTATTCATTTACTAGACGATGCATTTCACTCTTATTAGATAAGGGTCGTCGAGATATGAAACAAATTCACCTTTAATCAAGTATAATGGGTTCTTGCTTTATTTTATATATGGATGAATATGAAGCTTAAGAATACATTCATGTCTGATTATTTTTACGTGGAATGTAATGCAAAGAATACAAGTCTTTATTAATTTTAAATACTGCATGTTGAAACTTTATCGTCATTCTCTAGAATTAATTGTTTAATTAGTTGTATACATGTCTTGACATGGTATACATGAGAGGAGATCGAGTTTGGGTTTTTTAGTGTTTCAACTACGATATAATAAAATATATATAATTAAATAACACCGCATTTTTGTTGCAATATAAGATTAATTTATTTACGTGTTAAAGTATGTACATACATAGATTATGATTTATGGGTGCATCAATTGATTTATTAAAAATTGGTGGACAAAAGTGTTCGGTTATGAGCTGACCATGAAAAGTGATATTTTGTCGTGTAATCCACGCTTTGGCCATTTAAAATAACTGATAAATACTTCTCTTCGCAAAACAAATGCTTCATGTTTCACTTTCATCGAGGTTATGAACAGTTTAACGAAATATTTGTCCTCCATAATATTGAAAACATAATAATAAAGTTACATTATAAAGTATAATTATTACGTTTTCATAATAAATTTTCTAGTTAATTTCCAATATAATTTAGGATTAGCTATAATGTTTAAAAGTATCAGTATAGATTCAACATAACCAAATGAGAAGTTATTAATCAAACATAGGAAGTAATTCCTCTGTGAAGCACATCAACCGCATAATATTGGAGATAAGATTGCTCACTGATGTGCATATGCAAGATGTGAGTTTGCCGTGTTATATATGATGCATTAATTTAATTGAAAATAATAGATGCTACTCTCGAGTTTATATAGCTAGGTCAAGATATGTCGTACAAATTGTACTTCATTTCATTTCAATGAGTTGTAGTACTGTTCAAATAAAATTGTGAGTACAGAACCATAAACATAAAAAAGTAGATATTTTGTGAATTGTGAAAGTGATACATTATACGGTGTATACACTATGAAATAAAAGTTTGAGATATTAATTAATTATATATGAAATTTATAGTTGAAGTTAGAAATAGACACAAATATCAAATTGCAAATAAGAGTGGTTCAAGGTGTGATGCTCTTGGATTTAGAAGACCTTTTTTATAATCCTTTTTATAATTATTATATGTTTATTTCGATTGCTATATAGCTCTAAATATCATCTTAAAATTCAATTAATTTCAAAAATTGGAAAAAGGTAAATTCATCACAATGGATGGTAACAAGAGAAAAATAATATTATTATAATTACTTTTTGTCCCTCCATGGTCAATTTATTTCTATAAGTATTATGTCTAAATTCAGTGAATTTCATATGAAAAACCATAAACTATATGATATTGACTAGATAGATGCTTGATAAGAATGGCAAGAAGACAAAACGAAAAAAAACCATAAACAATACTTTCAAAACGAAAACAAAGCTGATCCAAAAAAAAAAAAAAAGTCATTTTATTATATGTAGGAGAAAAAAAAGGAAAATGTGATGACAATAGAACAGTAGTGGAAAAAATCAAATGTAGTAAGTAGGTAAGTTGAATTGTGTAAATTAACTAATAATGGTCACATATAAAGGAAAAATTAAGGTTTATTTCACACCACCCCGATTATAGGTGTCTCGCATAAACATGCCACCAATAGATCAATAATCATGTTTGAAACCCGTTAGATTATATCAATATAAACCTGAAAAACACACTTTTGCACCTCTCTCAATATTGGAATTTGAATTTGGCCAAACACATATAAAAATAAAATTTCAAATTACCCTAAGTTTTAAGAAACTTTAAATAAACCCCAAATTTATAGTATTTATTTATGGAATATACATTATTCATAAAAATATAATGAAAAAGTTAGGTGTTTGATCTTTGACTGCAGTGTACTAAAGTCATCTGGGAGCAGGTGTTACGGTGGCTACAGCTTCAACATACTCCTGGTCTTTGGAAGGATGAATTATAGTGGATACAAGAGCATAGTAAGGGAAAAAAAGGATGGAGAGCTAGATTGTTAAAACTAATAACTTTCACTGAAACTGTTTATGAAGTGTGGAAATACATGAATGATACTTGTTTTGGAAATATTGGGGGAAATGAGTCGATTGCACATAAAATTATAGATACATTTGTTTATAGGGCTTGGGTAGTGTCCTGGACTCAATGTTCATGTTGATACGAAAATATGTCCAATCCGTTTAGGACGCTCAAAAGGCGAATTAGTATCTTGAAGGCTATTTTTACAAGAGGCTCGACCCTAGTGGTTCGACTCCACTGTTTCATAGGTCCGGGCCTCAAACATAGTAAAGGCTAGGGACTGTGGCACAAGGAAACAGTGGTCCGGACCCTCCGAGTCTGACCCGCCTCACCATACGTCCGTCCCCCACCCGGTACACATACATGTGAAGGGGAGCCAAATGCCTGATGGTAGCCTAGGATCAGACACCTCGCCACTAAAGACCAAGTGTATGAAACTATAAAGCATGATCCAGACCTGAGCATGACAGTGGACCTCCACAAGTACAAGAGATGAAGACAATCCCGCTAAAGTACGAGCTAATCTTAGTCCGGATCCTACATCCGGACCTAGATCCGAAGCTCTTCTCCGTCATAGCTAAAGGTTCGATCAGGGTGTTGAAATGTCCATTATGCCCCTGAAGGCCCAAGAAGATACATGGGTCAAGCCAACCTATTGGGCTTTGGGCCTAACAAGGCATTGGTGGTACATTGTGGAGCGTACACTTAGCACGATCTCATGAGTCCCTCAATTCTTGATGGAAACCTATAAATATGGACAAATTTCCATGCAACAGTAAGTCATTATTCCGTAATCATTCCCGAACACTTAACAGAGCAGACACTCAATCTCTCTCAAGTAAAGTCTTTATCCGGTTTGACACTAAGCAAACCGGGTTTAACGTTCTAACCCCCCCCCCCCCCCCCCAACAACTAAGCTTTGTGCAGGTCCTTACCTGGAGTCGCTCAGAAGACCTTAGGACCTTATCAAGCGGACTAGGATGAACTATAGGGTTAGGACAAGGACTTAGTAAGAACTTAGTAACTGTTGAGGATTCACCCATCAACATTTCATGTTGGGTTGTTCGTAGATATTTTAGGTTTTGGAGGAATTCCTTGGCTGGATCAGTTTATGGATCACCCGTTGCTGTGTAATTGACTTTTTTGGATATTGAAAGTACGTTTCTCGTTCCAAAAAAAATCAAAACTTTAAAGAATTGTTGATGTGGTGTGGAACAAGTCCTTGTTAAATAGATAATTTGGAATTATTATCGATATGGTGCGACTGAGTTTATTTGGTTAGTTACTTAGTTATGTGGTGCATGCAATATCTTTAGTTTTAACTTTATAATGGAACAAAGTTGATTTAATTAAATAACGACAGAACCCACTTTTGTTGGAAGACAGGATCCGGGTATTGAAGGACATAGGTTATGTGTATCAGTATACGACAATAGTGCAATCCACCCGATCCTTTGGTTAGATCATCATATATGTCGTAATTTTGCATGCATGAATTACTTTTTGAATAGGTAAAGTGATATCGTGTAAAAGGAAATTGATTTAAAATCGAAAACTTTATTGTAGTAAAGAAGTATCCTTCCTCTTTTAAAAGGAAATAGATTTAAAAATTGAAAATTTTGTTCCAATAAAGAACCAGAAGGGCAATGTATAGGGGGTGGGGAAACCCACAATAGTCGGGTATCAAAGGCCTAAACGAAGAAAACAAATCGATTTGACCATAATGCAATAACTGCTCATAAATCTCAAGCTATGTCAATTTGAAAATTAAAGCTATACACACGCTATGGTGTCAAACTAGAGAAGTAGAAACAATGTAAACCATTTTTTTCGAGTCTCTTGTTTAAAATGTACTTTTTGGAAATCACACACATTTATGCAAAATGTTACTATGAAATTTATGAAAAAAGGACATTTGCAAATGTAAATGACAGTTAATGAAATCACACCAATTAGACCTACAATGTTTTGCACTTCACTAACCATTAAAAGAAGCACTAAAACCACCATGCTTTCCCACCTCACCAAACAATAAATGTTCATTGCAATTACTCGCCTCACGGTTAGTGAATTTATTTTGGAAGTATTCACCTACTATTTATTAAAGACACTTTGATTTTTCTAAATTAACTTTTCCATGAACAATCCTACATGGTTTTCATCAAATTCAAGAAAATATTACTTTGGAAGACGAAAACATCTCCAAAGACCTCTTAAATACTGAGTTGATTGTGCCTTTCATCAAGAAACAAAACCATTCCTACCTACCTCTATCAATTACAACTCTAGCACCTATATTAATTTCAACATTGTTGCGGAAATTTGAAGTTAAAAGTATAAATGAGAAAGTTTGTGCATGTCTGAACTTTGATGAATCGGAGATTCTACTAGAAAAATTACATATCACATCACTTGAATAATATTATATTCTTATTCAATAACAAAACCTCTAAATCTTATTCAGTTTGCTGTTTATTTTCCATCAAGAGCAAGATTGGACCATCCTTCCACCTGCAGCTGCATCCATCTACCCTTTTACTCCTGCCACCATAGAGATATTATTTTTGTCAATAATAAATTAAAACGATACAAGCATAATGATAACAACATAACCAAGATCTGAATATGAAATGATTGTACCTTTATTAGCGAAGCCCGTTACATCAGGAAAAATAAAAAATAAAGATTACAATAAAGTAGTTAGCGCATCTTACATCTAGTGTGGTTTGAACATTGTTTAGCATTTTTTGATGCATCTCTGCCGGATTGAGGCCCCTCATTCTGAATATATCATCCTTCATATCCTTTGTGCAAAGGGAAACATTAAAGGTAAACATATCCTTGGGGAATTTCACCTTGTTTTCAGCACCAGATGATGTTGGTTCCTTCACAGGTTCGACCATGACCTTCTTGCATTTTCGTGGCCTCAAATTCCAAGTTTTAACTTCTGGGATCGTACCATCCTTGGTAGGTTCTTCAACCTTCTCCCAATGTCCTCCGCCCTTTTCATTTTTGGGCGAGGATTTTGGTGGACTCTTTCTTAATGCTTCCACCACTTTCTTATCCATCTCTTCAACTGTTCCACCGCAAATCTCTGCGGCTGCTTCAATGAGTGACATTTCATCCTCGCCCTTAGAAGATGACCCGACAACCACGTACGGTGTGGACATAGGTGGTTTTGTCCTAACTGCATGTGTTTTTGAGTTGAAGTATTGTAACCAAGTACCCATGGGTGCCGCTTTTTTCCCCACAGCTCGGTTACGAATCTCATGGAGTCCTGGGGATGCAAGGATGGGAGTTAAAGTTGTAGCCAAAGCCTGGGCTTGAGATGTGACTGTAGCATGAGGCTGAGCTGAAGCCTTACAATGGTTCTTGGTTGGGAATTGAGAAGAGCTCATTTTTGTTTGATTAGGTGAAATAAAGTGGATTTGATGCGAGAGAAAGAATTTTTTTCAGAATGAATGAAGAAAACTAGCTAGCTGGGGAAGGAAGGGTTTGAATGAGACTGTAGAGAGGGGTAGAGAAGAGGCAGGGAGTAGGGTATTAGGAAATGGACCTGATGATGGCGGGGCATTTATAGGGAGTCTCTTGAGTATTCTGAAACAATGGGTCTTACCTAACATGATAAATCTTTGAAATATTATTCATATATGACTTTCCTTTTCATATATAAAAGGTAATATTACAAAAGCAAAATATGGAATGACTATGTCGTTTACACATCTTTTAGTCAATAAAAATAGATTCTAGTTTTATTTGTAATCTCATGGAATTAACAAATAAAACTTGTTGCATTAAAGCAACATAAGGACAAGAAATACCAGGGTGGGAAAGGAAGGGGGTTTAAACTTCAAGCTTTGTCATGTTAAGAAAACTTGAATTGTGGTGTTATATAAACAAGTATATGGTATTAAATAAGAGAAGATATAGACATGAAGTAAACAATTTTATGTTCAACTTTGTATTAAAAGGAAGACTTGGGACACATAATTGTTACATATCATGTTACTAGAATTATTTTTATTTTATTTTTTACAAAAAAAAGAAGAAAAATGATGTTTGCATATGCAAGGGAAAGTTAGTAAAATCACAAAAGTACTTCTAACAATAAAGTTCTTTACTAAAACTATTAAAAGAAACACCAAAACCACTATGCTTCACCACCCTACAAAACCATTCATCTTCACTAAACTTGCCCCACAACTGATGACTTGATTTTGGAAGTATTCACCTACTATTTCTCAAAGATACTTTGTTTTTTCCAAATTCACATATTATATATTAATTATATATTTTTCCATCAAATTCAAGCATATATTACTCTGGGAAAAAACCAATGTAGTAGACTTCTAAAATAAGGAAAAAAATTATGAGAAACCATATTTTTTATTAACACTGGAAAAGATATACCATCACCACTATCAATTAATAGCACATAGTTACCTATTTTATACTAACAATAAATGGTTTTACCAATGCTCAAGGGAAAGACAATTTTTTTTTTCATGAGACGGACTCCCTAGAGAGATGTATTGAGCTAATCATGCCTCTCATTATATAAGAAAGATTATTTCCCGCATGCCTTCTACCAATTAAAACTCCCGCACATGTATTAATTTTAGCATTGCTGGGAATCTTTAAAATAGATCATTTAAGGAATTTGATGAGGAGTTGCTATATGCAATTTGCTTAGGAACAATTTGTAATGTGAAAACTACATATTACATCATTTGGTATTATTATAAAATAAGAAAAGCCCTAAATTTGATCCATTATCTTGATTATTTTCCACCATAAAGTAAAAGCTCATTCCACATACCCCTCTACTTACTCCACCATACATACATTTTGTATCAACAATCGTTAAAAAAATTAAGTGAGATTATTGATATTCATCATAATCAAAACTGAAAATTTCAAGAGAATATACCTTTTATTAGTGAATCCCGTGACACATTACAGGATTATGTAGATCCCCCAACCGGGACAACAAATTAGCAGATTTATTACTAGGAAAAAATAAAAAGAAAAACAATAAAACATTTAGCTCAATCTTATCACCAACGTGGTTTGAAGATTCTTTCACCTTATTTGAGGCTTATTTGATGCTCTGAGACCCATCGTTGTGAATATATTAAAGTGACGTTAGCCCTCATTGGGAACTTTCAAAGGTTATGTTGTCATGGCCATTTTGCCTTTTTATTGCCTCAAGATCCAAGTTCTAACTCGGAAAACCATTCCCCCATTGGCAGCTTCTCCAACCTTCTCCTTTTTCTTTTGCCCTCATAATTTTGGGGCGAGGGTTTGGGTAGACTCTTTCTTAATGCTTCCACCACTTTAGTATTCGTCTCCTCTACGGACCTATCACATATTTGCGCGGCAACTTCATGTGTGGATATAGGTGGTCTTGTGTTCATCTCATGTGGATTAGAGTTGATGTGATGCAACCAAGCACCTCAGGGTACGGACTTTTTTCCCTTAGCTCGGTTGGGAATCTCTTGGAGCTTTGAGGGTGCATAGAAGTGAGTTACAACTTTTATCGGAAC
Organism: Plantago major; assembly: GCA_026545765.1. NCBI lineage: Eukaryota > Viridiplantae > Streptophyta > Magnoliopsida > Lamiales > Plantaginaceae > Plantago > Plantago major. The sequence continues at coordinate 16,701,156 of CM048840.1, read as the reverse complement.
TTGGGGTTGAGAGAACACTGATACGTGAGACTGAGCTGGAGCCTCAAATTAGTTCTTGAGAATAAGTCATTTTTTGTTTAATTAGTTGAAATGGAATGTGTTTGATTTGCAGAGTGTTTGATGCGAGATCAATAGATTTATACTGACTAGCTAGGGATGAGAGATGGGGGGGGGGGGGGGGGGGACAGGGGACAATAGGATATGAAAAGGATCCAAGAATGGTGGGGATATAGGGGCCATTGATATGTGATACATTTAAAAAAAAACTAAGATTACATAAGGAAGGTATGTAATGGTTATGTGGTTTATTCTTTCTCTTGTAGTCAAGAAAAATGGGTTGCGCCTTTGATTTATTTGTGATCCTGGTGGACTTCTAGTTGTAAGACGTTGTTTTATATTGTCCATGCATGGATAAGACGCTATAGCATTGCGTCGATGCTCTGTTATTTTTACATGGAATGTCGTTATCATTAAATGCAAAAGTTTAAAAGAAGTTGTTGGTTGGGCGAACTAAGTCCTTATGGAATGTAAACTTTTTAAAATTTGTCGTGTTACTGCAAAATGAGTTTGGTTGATCAGTAATATCCTTCACTTGATGTGGCAGGTTAGGTGAGATCAAATGGAATGTAATTTGTCTAGTCAAATAAAAATGAAACTTACCTTTATAGCAAGATAGGATTTGTTGATGTGAATCTGTTGAAGTATGCACAATGTCTACCTGAACGTACAAAGCAATAGTGATAGTATCAATGTACGACACAACAACTTTCTTTGTAGCAGGCGGGCAAAGTGTTAGGTTATGATGAATATAAAGTATCTAGTCAATTAAGATTGCAACTTAATGTAAGAACCCGCACATTTTGTTTTAATTTTATTTTATAATTTTAGTTTGTTCTTTTAGTGGATTGGGCTTGTTAAATTTTTTCTAAATTAATTTTCAGATTATTAGGCCCGAGTCCATGTTAGCTACTCTTAACTGTCTTTTTAAGAATTCTGCGGCCATCATATGTGAATTTGAGAGTTTTATCCTATTCTTTGTTTTTCGGAGATTTACCATGCACCTTTCAAAATACGTTTGCACTTTTCGAAGATCAGTGTGTCAAAGATTTTCTTTTCTTTGATCAATACACATCATCCGTTCTTTCAATTATCAATTTATCATCACATGATTCAATTTTAGGAGTTCTGCATGTTTCCATGCATTGATATTTAAGAAAACCTATCATCATCACTTTTGGTCTCTTAACACAGGTCATGGTGAAATCATCCACCAGTTTATGTTTCTTGATTTCGATTATTTTTATATTGGGTTTTTTATGTTGTAGTCGCAAGTTTCAAGTTAGCTAGGTTAAGTCGTATCCGAGTCGACCTAGAGGTAAGGGGGTTTCGCTAAACTTTTTCTTTATTTTTCGTATAATTATTATATATGTATAATTTTAATGCTTGACAAAAACTTATGGTTATTATATCAAGATATGGAACTTGATATATAGTCTATTCGAAAAGGTCAAGTATGTGAAACCCAAAACTTTATTTTGAGGATGCATGTGATGTGTGCTAAAAGTTACTCCCTCAATTCCACTAAAATCTTTCCATTTTTCCATTTTGGGCGTTCCATTAAAAACTTTCCATTTCCTTTTATGGAAACCCACTATCTCCATTATTAATATTTTAATCCCTCTCTTTCATGCTTTATCAATTCTCTTTCTTACTTTTTACCATACACTTATTACTTTATCTATATAAACCCATTTTTTACTCAAACTTCTTAAACGTTGTGCAAAAAAAAAAAAAAAATGGAAAGAGATTTATGGAACGGAGGGAGTATTTGTTTAAAAGCATGGTATACAAGTGTAAGTTTAAGCTCATCGATATGCCTATGAAGTGTGTGACCCTTCCGGGTGATTGTCGTGTTTTGGAGAACTTGTAGGGATATGTTATGTGAAAGTCGGCATGTGTGCCACCACGGTTTGTGTGGCCATAGTGTATATTTGATTGAGCTGGAAGTGTATTGGTATTGTTGTGACAAGTGTTCCATGCAAACGACTTTTTACTATGATGTGATATTATTGTGTGTATATATATGTATATTCGAAACTCTGTTTGATCCGATAGAATTAACTTGAGATTCACCCTTACACTTTTTTTTCCAGTGGTTTAAGTGGTTCTGGTTTTGAGGAGGTTTCTAGCGGCAAGTTGGGTTAGAGCAGTTAGTTGTATTACGTGCAGGTTTTGTAGATCGAGTTGTAATCTTTGAGGATTGTACTGTTAAGGTTAATAGATTGTAATTTATTATATATTTGGGTTTTAGTTGCTTTGCTGCTATACCACTAGTTCAAACTATTTTTGTAAATAAATTAAGGCTTCGTCTTGACGTGAGCCCATCTCACGATAGAAGGGTCGTCACACCATCATAGTGTTGGATTAGTTTTGTGTGGATTACCATACAAACCGTACATGTTTTTGTCATCGTTAAATGCAAAATTTGCGCAAAAAAAAAAAAATCATGCTAAATTCAATAAAAATAAATAATTGATGTGCGAGATATAGATAAGTATGTATTTGTAGTTATGTATGTGTCTTAGTGTGGCATGTGCACAACGAAATGAGGTCGAGATAGATAATTTGTATTCCATGACAATCATTGTTCCATTACTAATGTTAAAAATAACGATATATTGGTAATTAATGCATGACACTAACACGTAAAGTAAACTTAAAAATGACAACAATTTTGTTTGGTAGCACTTCACTCATCAGGCTCAGGTGGTGGCGTCTTGTTGAGGTCAGGAACACGATAGTTATGTACCTCCAATGCCAAAATGTCATGTATGTCATCATCTTCCCCTCCCTCTTCATCATCGGACACTTGTGGGCTGATTGTGTCTCCTGCTATCTCTCCCTCCTCTAGCTCTTCTTCTCCTTCCTCATTCATGTGTAATTTCTTAGAAGAACTCTGGTTGGCATTGGTTTGGGGAAGGAGACTTGGGTTTGAGACGGGGTCAGTAGGTGGATTCGGAATTGCAGAGATGTTGGTAGATGACTTATTGTTTGTGGGGTTGATTGAGGAGTGGGTGGTTGTGGTAGCAACGGAAGGAAACACGATGGCGGTGGTGGTGGTTGATGAAGTGGAGGGGGAAGACATGATATCAATAGTGCTGGTGGAAACTATTGTTAATAAAAGAGTTATGAAATAAGAGTAGATTGATTGTGGATGTGAAAATGACCTAGGCTAAGGGGGTATTTATAGGGCACAAAGTGAGAGAGACTGAGAGGTAATTGCAAATGGGGATTGACATATCAATATTTGTGCCCTATAATATCCATGTGTAATTTTCTAAGATTCCACATATATTACTTTTGAACAAAAGAAATAAAAGGAAGATTACAAATGAGAAAAATAGAAGCACATATGATTTGCATTAATTGTTGTTTGCTATTCTTTAAGATATTTGAGGTTGACCTTGCCTTGCGATATAATTTTGTATTTTATTTTGATTGCTTAAACATCATTTACGTTATACATTTTGTAGTGTAATATATATGTGCGTTCACAAACATGAGATTTCAAAATTATATTGATGTTTGATTAATTTTGTGTGGATTGTTATACAAACCGTACATGTTTTTACCATCCTTACATGCAAAGTTTGCGCAAAAAGATCGCGTTAAATTTGAAAAAGTAAATAATAGATGTGGTCATGGTGCGAGATATAGATAAGTAGTTATGTATGTGTCTTAGTGTGGCATTTTCACAATGAAATGAGGTCGAGATAGATAATTTTTATTCCATGACAATCATTGTTCCATTAATAATGTTAAAAAATAACGATATATCGGTAATTGATTTATGAAACTAACACGTAAAATAAACTTTAAAATGACAACAATTTTGTATGGTAGCACTTCACTCATCAGGCTCAGGTGGTGGCGTCTTATTGAGGTCAGGAACACGATAGTGATGTGCCTCCAATGCCAAAATGATAGGTATGTCATCATCTTTCCCTCCTTCTTCATCACCGGACACTTGTGAACTGCTTGTGTCTCCTGCTATCTCTCCCTCCTCTAGCTCTTCTTCTACTTCTTCATTTTCTTCTCCTTCCTCGTCCCTATGTCTTTTCTTAGAAGAACTCTGGTTGGCACTGGTTTGGGGAAGGGGACTTGGGTTTGGGACATGGTCAGTACGTGGATTGGGAATTGCAGAGATGTTGGTAGATGACTTATTGCTTGTGGGGTTGATTGAGGAGTGGGTGGTTGTGGTAGCGACGGAAGAAGACACAATGGAGGCGGCGGTGGTGGTGGTTGAGGAAGTGGATGAGGACGACATGATATCAATAGTGCTGGTGGAAACTATTGTTAGTAAAAGAGTGATGAAATAAGAGTACATTGATTGTGGATGTGAAAATGACCTAGACTAAGAGGGTATTTATAGGGCACAAAGTGAGAGGTAATTGCAAATGGGGATTGGATATTAGTGCCCTTTAATATCCATGTGTAATTTTCTAAGATTCTACATATATTACTTTTGAACAAAAGAAATGAAAGGAAGATTACAAATGAGAAAAATGCAAGCACATATGATTTGCATTAATTGTTGTTTTTGCTATTCTTTAAGATATTTGAGGTTGACCTTGACTTGCGATGTAATTTTTTGTTCTATTTTGATTGCTTAAACATCATTAATGTTATACATTTTGTAGTGTAATATATGTGCGTGCACAAACATGAGATTTCAAAATTATATTGACGTTTGATTAGTTTTGTGTGGATTGTTATTTAACCTTACATGTTTTTGTCATCGTTACATGCAAAATTTGTGCAAAAAGATCGCGTTAAATTTTTAAAAAATTAAATAATTGATGTGGTCATAGTGCGAGATATAGATAAGTATGTATTTATAGTTATGTAAGTGTCTTAGTGTGCCATGTGTACAATGAAATGATGTCCATATAAATAATTTGTATTCCATGACAATCATTGTTCCATTACTAATTAATGATAAGAAATAACGATATATCTGGTAACCGATGCATGAAACTAACACGTAAAGTAAACTTAAAAATGACAACAATTTTCTATGGTAGCACTTCAATTAATCATCATGCTCGGGTGGTGGTGTCTGTTGAGGTCAGGAATACGATAGTTATGTACCTCCAATGCCAAAATGACAGGTATGTCATTATCTTCCCCTCCCATTTCCACACCGGAGACTTGTGGACTACTTGTGTCTCCTGCTATCTCTCCCTCATATAGCTCTTCTTATCCTTCTTCATTTTCTTCTCCTTCCTCTCCCTGCGTCTTTTCTTGGAAGAACTCTGGTTGGCATTAGTTTCAGGAAGGAGACTTTTATGTTTGGGACGGAGTCAATAGGTGGATTGGGAATTGCAGAGGAGTTGTTAGATGACTTATTGCTTCTGGGGTTGATTGAGGAGTGGGTGTTTGTGGTAGCGATGGAAGACACGATGGTGGTGGTGGTAGTGGTTGATGAAGTGGAGGTGGAATGTCACGCCCCAAAACAAATTCACTTTGGCACGACCGGCTGTCTATCGTGAGATGGGCTCACGCCAAGACGAAGCCTTCCTTTAATCCTCAAATACATAAAAATATCTCGGAGTGGTACGACAGAGCATCTAAAATCCATTACATAGTAATTATATCAATTACAAATTCTCAACAAATACAATCCCAACAATACAAATCATCTTATACAATAGAAATCTCAGAGTCGCAGCATCCACTAAACAACATTCACAAATCCATCATCTGACTACTGTCACAACTCCAATGTACCATCAATCAATGTCACTTCACTAAACATCTGAAAGGGGGTGTAAGGATGAGCTCCTGGCACTTTTACCCGGACCAAGTACATATAAAAAGTTTACATATATATACACTCCATTTTATATCAAACATAGACGAAAATCATTTTGCATGGAACACATGTCACAATAATCACAATTCACATTTTGCTCGAATCAAATATACACTACGGCAACACAAACCGTGGTGGCACACAGGCCGGCTTTTCACATAATATATCCCCTAACACAATAGGGGCCACACACATAACACTGGGAGTACTCCAAAGCACGACAATCCCTCGATAGAGTCACACACTTCATAGGCATATCGATGAGCTTAAATGTACACATAATCCATGCTTTCACAAATCACTTTCACAAATCGCATACATAGATAAAACATTTTGGGATACACATACTTGATCCTTTTTTGAATAGACTATTATATCAAGTCCCATTACTTGATATATTAACCATAAGTTATTTGTCAAACTTTAAAACAATACATATGTATATACTATAACAATAAAATAAAACAAAAGTGACAAGAGTTCCCCTCACCTCAAGGTCGATACGAATCCAACTTAACATAGCCAACCACAAAGCTCCAACGTGTAACTCAAATTCCCCAAAGTCACCTTGACCCTTAAATCCTCCCAAAACACCACTTGCTAACTCCACAAAGCCACTATTCCGGTTTAAAGGTCAAAACTGAGAAAACGGGTAAAAAGGGCAAAACAGTAATTTATGGAGCCAGGATAAATTGGTTTAAATGGTAGAAAGGCATATATTTAATTCTGCAACGTTCAGGGGTAAAACGGTAATTTAAACGGGTCGAAACAGGCTGGAAATAAAAGGAATACAAAATCTGGCTCCAGTGAGGTTTGAACCACAGACCTCCTCATAATCAATGCACAACCAGTTGTCACTCGGCTACATACTGCTCTCATTACATTTAATACCAGCGAGTTATTTGATCAGTCCAACTGTTGATCAGATTTGTTAATTGCACTCAAGGTCCCCAACCTATGTCGAATTCTCCAAACCCTCAGCTTCCTGCAAACTTTCAATCTAGTCCCTGCGAATTCTGAAAGTTTCTAAACTCGATTTAAACTCATCTGAATCCAAGCAAGGTCTACGAAAATCAAATACCGATCATCTCCTCCATCTAACACCATCAATAATAGTCCTAAACATCAATGATTCGATCCACACTAATTGCGAATTCGACCTCCGTGTTTCTTGATTCCGTATCACGATCCATAACACCAAACCCAGTTCGATTTTGGTCCAAAACTACTCGATTTCATTCATAAATCCGGTTGTACTCTCGTGTAATTATCAGGATCGAGTAATAACAAGTGTTGGTCCAGATAACGGCAAAGTAAAAGACTAGGGGGGGGGGGGGTGAATAGTCTTTTAAAACTTTCGTCGATAAACACAGTTTCTCAGAAACCTGGGGGTTTCTGATACTTAAATTCAGAGCGCGGAAGACTTTAAGATAGGTAAGTGCAAAAATAACAAGTATGTGTGTGCGCTTTGCTGAAATGTAAATACAGAAAGGTAAATGACACAGCAAGTATAGTAATATCTGGAGGTGGCGTAATCCTCCAACTAATCCACTTCGGTCTTTCTGAGACCTAGAATTCACTAGAACAGATAATTGAGTTCACCTTACAATAATCCTATTCTAAGATTCCTAAACAAATGGTTCCCAACCAAATGTTGCCCCTGAGTTATTCCCCAGCTCCTAGAGCTAAGTACTTCCTCTACTCAGATAACCTTGGAGTTATTCCTTGATTTCCCAAATCAAGTACTTCCTCTACTCCACGCCTTGATGGTGTTGGTTGTAAGGTTTTTCAGAGAGGCTTCTCGTATAACTTTTCAGTTATGTTTTCAGAGAGCCTAATAGAACAAGACTACTTAATACACTTGTTCAGTGGATGGCAGTCTGCTCTTTACTGACCCAAGTAATTTTTGTCCGTTCTAGAGAATGAGCTTCAGAAAGGGTATCTGATAGTTCAACTCTTTCACGAATAACAATCTCTTGTTAAGGTTCAGGACAACTTAGAACTACTAGTGATTCTTCGAGCAACAGAAAGCTTTCAGAAAGGGTAGTAGAGTGCTTGAGAGAATACTTTGCTTGATGGTAAGTTTGCAAGATAGAGCGTTCTAAGGTGTATTTCTCAGCATCTAAGTGTGTGATATATATAGATGAATTTGAGAGTTGTTGGAATGATATCCGTTAGACACAATTCAAATTCAGTCCATACTTATCTTGAAATGAGTACTCAGAAGTCCTTGTCTCATGTCTCAGAGAGGACTGTGCTTCAGCGGCTTTTCTGCCGATGCAATTAATGCACTTGTACTATTTCTTGTCCTGTAGTCTTCAACGGATACATGGGCCTTTCTGATGGCTTGCATGCTCCATACTCCTGATGTCATATGTCCAGAATCATATTTCAAAAGTAAGTAAATACACTTAAGAAAGGATTAAGGACATAGTCTTTCTGAGTTAGACTAAACCTTGATGTCTTCATAAATCTTGTGCAATCTTCAGTCTTCTAATCTTCAGAAAAGCTCCATTGCTAGGATTTGATCTTCATGGTCTTCTGGAAATAAAAATTACACTCAGAGACCTATAATCTTAATACAAGATTTACTAGACTAAACATACTCAGTGATTTCCTCTTTTACAATGTTCAAGTGAACCAAGAGTACTTAATCACTTTTCTGGCTAAGATAAGAACATGTGATGAGTGATCAAAATACTAACAGATATTCCTAACAAATTTCCCCCTTTTTGATCAGTCATCCATGACTATCTTTTAAGTTCTATTACAAATTTGTAATCCTGGAAGAGAAAACAATCCACCACTTAATCATTTCAAATGATATTCAATTTTAGTTGAATTAAGTGCAGAAAGTAAACATCAACCAAATAACAAGAAGTGATCTTTGCTGATAAGTTGTCATCTAATAGAATGTATCTGAGAGTATGATCTTCAGATAGGTACAGTTTACAGAATAAGATGCAACTTTTACAGATAGAGAAATTTAGAAACAATCAGCAAGATTACAAAAAGTAACAAAACATACTAAGTAAATTAGAACAAAGGAGAATCCAAGCTCCAAGAGAGTATTCTAATGTTACTAGTCTTCAAGTCTTCAGAAATGCAACTTGGGTTCAGATACCTCAAGTTCTTCAGCACCCTTTCTGGATCAGTTGACATGATCATCCACTTTTCTGCATTCTTGGACATAGTCATAAAGAATCCTTTTGACAGGGAGCTCTGTCTTTCTGGCTAAGTCACATATTTCATGGTAACTCTTGCCAAGCTTGTGATTCTTCTGCAGAAAGTGTTTGACCCAGAAGTACTTTCCCCAGACCCAGGAGTGGTCTATATGCAGCTGAGATAGGTTGAAATACTTGTATATTTCTTCCAGATAGTGTATATCATCTAGGTATTCATCCAATGTCATATAGAATGACTCATAGGTTGAAACACCTAGTTTGTTCTTCCTACTGTAGCTACCATCCAGTTTTCTTACCTTGTGTACATCATCAGGCTTTGGGTAAGGATAGGCAAAAGAAAGATCCATCTCTTTGGCTTTATTCCTCTTTTCTACTTCAAAGTTTAGCCAGGAATGAAGTTGCTCAGATTTTAGCAATTCTGGCTTGCCTTCTCTCCATTTCAGGGTCTGGTTGAGGATGGGAGTTGGAAACTTATCATTGACAAGTAGATGGTGTAGTTCCAGAATCCAATACCCTCTCTTGTTCATAATGCACCTATATGAAGACTCTTCATTACTAGTCTTCACATACTCAATGTGGGCATCAGTTGGCCTTTCTTGATGAGTTTCTCTGTTTACTCTGCCAAACTGGGAATCCCTTCTTGCCTTTCTGTTAGGTGGCCTTCTGTCAGGAGATCCTCTAACCCTTTCTTCCTGCCTTGTTTGTCTTTGGTGGATGCTCCTTGTATTGACTTGGTATTTCCAGAAGGAGTTCTGGCTGCCAAAGGCCTTGCTGCCAGAGGAGGTTGTGAGGTGCTTGCTTGCCTTCTTCTCTTGTGGATTGGATGCTCATCTGTATCAGATTCATCCTCATCATCATTATGGTTCCAGTTGTAAGGCTTGCAGCTTTCTTGATCTCTTACCTCTCCTTCTTCTTGGTCTTCTCCTTTTTCAGGATTATTCTGGTTGTTCCCATCTGAGATCCTAAGGGACTTGGTTCCCCTAGTAATCATACTTCTCAGTCTTCTGGCTGGTTGATCTGGAACAACTTCTTCAGCAGGGGCATTCCAGTGTCCTTGATGACTAGTTGACTTGAGGAGGGAGGAATTGATTGTTTTCTTTTTCTTCATCTGCCTTTCTGAGGCATCTCTTCTTCCCCCTTAGTCATGAATGACTGACTCATGATAGCATAAGCTTCAGAGAGTGATTCAAAGTTTTTCTGGAGGTTGTTGTGCACCTTGACCAGTTCTTGGATTTCTTTCTTCAAGTCCTTGTTTTGCCTAACCAATTCTTGCTCTTTTCTGTTGAGCTCTTCAAGAGGCCTTAGAATAGCATCTGCTTGTTGAGTAGCATGGATGGCTTCTGTTAGTGCTAGGTTGGCATTGTTGCAGTTATCTTCCCTGATCAAAGCTAGATCTTTTTGAGAGAGGGCTATGCTGGTTGCTCTGTTTAGCAATGCGGCAGCCAAATCTTTCATCTCTTCTGGGACTGACTGTATGACTTGAGTGTCTTGAGCTACAAGTCTGTCTCTTAGTTCCAAGAAAACACTTGTTCTAGACCTGTGCTCATCACTTTTTGATGCACCTGGAGCAGAAAATAGGTGAGGAGCCAGAAGGGATAACTTTTCCTTAGTGATAAGTCTCTCATCTTCTTCTGGGGTGATCAAGTTTCGGTTTTCTTCAGCATCACTGTCATAATCCTTTTCTTGGATTGTTTGCAGATTGACAATCTTCTTCTGTTTTCTATCAAGTGTGCTGGCCTTCTGAGAAGATGTAGAAGGTCTTTCTGATGCAGCCTCAGCATCTTGTGCTTCTTCATCAACAGTACGCATGGCGTCAATTTCAGCTGCAGTAATGCTGATCGTTCTTGCCAAACTTCTTTGCTCATCCAGAAGGGCTAATTCTTTAGCATTAGCTTCTCTGAGCTTTTGAATCTTGGCTTCCTTCTCATCAACTTGTGCTTGGCACTCTAAGTTGATTCTCTTCTCTTCTTCCAACTTCTGTCTGAGTTGTTCAATCCTGAACTCAGCGGCTGATATTTCTTCAATTATGTCTTGTTGATCGGCCTGTTGGGTATTCTGATGAGACTTTGGGGGTGATGATGATGGGGCTTTCTGAGTATTGGAAGGAATAGCCTGTTCTCCACTTCCGTTGTTGGCTTTCTGAATCCCACCTTGTCCAGGTTGAGGATCATCATTCTGGTCATCATCATCACTCTTGTTTTCTTGATTTGGATGCTCAGAAGAGGGTTCTTGGTAATCGTTCTCGTCAATCTCCTCTTCATCTTCTGAAACCAGGTTGATCACATTTGGGAATGTAATCATCCTCCCATTAACTTCTTCTTGCTCAGCTGGATAAGTAGTGAGCTTGCTAGGCAAGGCAGGATGGGTCACCATCTGCTCTTGAGTTTGAGCATCCGCAGACTTGAAATCTGCTATAAGTCTTTGTGCTACTTCATGAATGAAGTCTTCATGCATCAGAGTGGCAAAAGAGTAGGAATCTGTTGGGAACAATGCATGGATGTGATCCTCCAGATTGAAGGCGATTGCTCTCTTCTCTGGGACGTTGATTACTCTGGCTATTTCAGAAAGGACAGCCTTTCTGAGTTTCTGCCATTGTCTGAAGCACTTGAGATGTTTCTTTAAAGTGTGCTTCTGGAAGGCCTTGAGTAAATCAACTGGCACTAGACTTTGAGCCTGAAAGAAAGTGTTCAAGTTAGTTTTGCTCAAACCACTTGAGTTAGTATCTGTAAGCGAAAATAGGCTTTCTGAGCATACATGTGTAGAAACACTAGGCTCATTATCCTGTACTTCTGATTGCTTGGGCACAGAGGCCTCAGATACCTTGTTATGAGGAGAAGTCTGATCCTCATCAACCTTTCTTTCTGCTAGAACCTGAGAATTAAAATCAAATATGTTTAGAAACTAATGAGAAAGATAAGTGGAAAAATGCTTTCTGAGACTTCACTTACTTCTAAGTGAGGAAGCTCAGTGGCATCTTTCTCAGAAACCTTGGGGGTTTCTGGAACCTTTTCTGCTGACTCTGCTTCTTCAGCATTGCCAGTTTCTTTTGGAGGAGATAAGACCACAGTCTCTCCTTCCAAGTGTTCTTCTGACTGAGCATGTAAGAACAAACATAAGAGATTTAGTAGTGGGTTTTCCAGAGCATTCTTGAAGGAGACTATTACTGATTACTTACCTTCTCAGCAAAAGGCTCAGTAAATACTTCCTCAGAGAGCTTTTCAGCCTCTGGAATCTCTTGGTTTTGGGGTGTTGGTTCCACCACCACCACTTCCTCAGTTGGAGCCTAAGAAGAGACATTAAGAATATTAGAACATAAGATAAGAGCATTTTTAGTTTGTTATTTCTTATTCAGAGATAACTTTACTACCTGTGGGACAGGCTCTTCTTGATGTTCTGAGGTTGGAGGAACCTCTTCTTGATTCAAGGGGGTGGACAAGTTTTCTTCCCCCCGAAAGATTGCCTCTAAATTAGCCTATAACAAATACAACTTATGAGTAACAAGTTAACATGCAATTATGTTGACAAGTTAGATACAAACTATCTTTGTTACCTGAATAGAGTCAGGCTGAGCTTGGGTCTCTTGGACTAGTGGAGTCTCCACAGCCTCTCTCTCTGCTCATTGTTGTTGTCCTCTAAAGCATCATTTTGAGTCTCCATCTCAGTCTGATCCCTTTCTGAGAGTTGAGCTTTCTCAGAAGGTTGAGGAACCTATTCAAGAACAGGGTCTTCTTTAGCAACCTTTTGTGCTGGCATAGTGAATGTGGAAGCAATGTCAGGATCTTCCAACATTCTATCTTCCTCACCCAGGCCTTCTTCTTCCTGCTGGGCAGAGGGGCTCCTATCTCTCTGAGGGGCTGAGCTTGATGCTCCTCCATAGGTCTCATACTTGAACCTTTTGAGTACTTTTGCAAGTACTTCATCATCCTCAGATGCACTATCCAGTGTTGGTGCAGACCCATCTATGATATTTCTATCATCTCTGGAGAGTTCAGGGCGATCGCTCGTAATTCTTGGGGCATTCTGGAGTTGCCTTTCTGGGCGTCCAACATCTTCTGAGACCTTGTCTCCAGAAGGTTGTGCCTCTTGTATGTTTAGGGACTTGGAGGCTCTTTTGCTTTGAGTCCTCTTTCTCTTGGCAACTGGAGGTTGAGCTTGAGCTTGCTGAGAGACCTCCTCACCTTGCTGGGCAGCTTCAAGCTCTTCTGCCTCTCTCTGAGCTTTCTCAACAGCAAATCTCTCCTTTTCTTCAAAGGCGTGTCTGAAAAGGGAGTTGGTGACTGGGATTTCCTACCTTTCTCTGAGAGTGATTCCCATTGTTTCCAGAATGTGACAAATTCTGAGGCCAAAGTGCATATTGGCCTTTGGCTCAGCAAAGCCATTGATGATCTTGGGCTCAAATTCTTCAATATTCCCAAGGAATTTGTTGAAGGCGTACTTCCCCCAGTTAAAGTGGGTTTCCTGCCCTTCATGCTTCTTGTTCAGAAGATGCATCATCATCCATCTCTCCATACTTATCTGGTCCACTCCACCTTTGTTTCCATCAAAGCAACGGACCAGGATGATAGCCAAAGTACTCCAGTGTTTCTGGAGATGACTAGTTCTGATGGCTTTCAGAACAAATTCTCCTGGGCAACCCTTTGCATTCTCTAATTGGATTGCTTCAAATAGCTCTTTAACACCTTGGACCATGGAAGCATCCCTGATGTTGATGTCTTCAATTGTTCCTCGATTTTCAATCGGAATATCTTGCAGAAAGTCTTGCAGTCTAGGACAATTTCTTGTCCTTGAACTTCAGTCTGCATGTATTTCTCTTCTTCATTATTCACAACCTTTGTGAAGATTTTAGAGTTGTTATAGAACTCCAGCACATCTAGTGTGGATAGTCCATTGGGTGCAGCAGACAGAAACTTGAAGATATGGGAACTTTTCAGCATCCCCAATATCAGTTTCCTATCTGGTTTGGAAGAAATGACTGCAGGTACATATTTCTTCACTAGAAAAGCTCCCCAATTCATTTTGTGACTTGGATTCCAGTCAGATGGGGTGAACTTTCCCAGAAGGCGTTTATTTAACACCTTGAGTTCCTTTCCTCGCTTTTCAGCAGGAGCAGATGATGCAGCCTTAGGGTTCTTGGTGGTCATCTTCTTGGGTGCCATCTCTTATATAGAGTCTTGAGTGAGTGTTTTCAGAGGGGTTTTGCAAGATTAATCGGGATTAGTCTATCTTTTCAGAAGACTAAACAAAAGAAGTTGAGTTTGCAGAAGGGGTTTTGCAGAAATCTTGAGAGATTTTGCTGTTTTGATGCAAGTATGAAATTTCGGAATTGGTAAAAGTGTTTGTCTTTTGCCCAAGTCCTATATATATAGCAGACAAAATGTACATAGATACAACATACATACAACTAAATATGAATGCGTGTCTTTATATCTGCATAGGCGTGGTATCACACACGTTCTCCATTAAATGCATAGTGGGCCATGTCTGCATTTCTCAACAGACATTACTTGCTTTGTTTTAATCTCAACCGTTGAGATCAAACGTTTATTCATCAAGGGCTTATATTGAATATCTTGTAATGATATCAATCAACAAATGGTATTGTGCCGACTTGATGGATTTTTGACAAGTTATATCCATTATGTCACTTAGTAAAGAATAAGGACACTTAATCGTTTGAACTTATCATTCTGAGTGTCAAGTCCTTATCTTTATATTGTTTATCATAAAAATGGCAAAAATACAAGACATTGGACAAGTTTGACTTCCAGAACTTATACTTTTTGGGCTTTGTGTGTCTTTTTCTCTTTATGACTAAATAGCTTTCTGAATTCAAGTGTCAGAAGCTTCAGTTGTTTGAATGTATTTGACCCACTCTCAGTAAGTAAGTTCTAGTCTTATTTACTTATTGAGTGTGTACCAACCTTTGCCTTTCTAGATACCCGTTCCAGAAATGTTTTGCCTTTCTGAGTGTTGCTACTCAGAAACCTTTGCATCACTTCTTATCAACTTGACTTTCTAAGAACCTGTTCTCAGAGGCCTACTTCTATTCTACCTCACTTACTCAGACTTTAGAGATTCAGGACATTCTTTAGTCCTTAGGCGTCTCCATTAACCCAAGATTATGTCTTAAAGTCAAGAACCGGCTTTCTTGTAGGGGCTTGGTGAAGATATCTGCAAGTTGGTCTTCTGTGCCAATCTTGAGTATCTCTATATTGCCTTTCTCAACATGGTCTCTGATGAAGTGGTGTCTAACATCAATGTGCTTTGTTCTGGCATGGAACTTGGGGTTCTGTGTGATTGCAATAGCACTTGTGTTATCACAGAAAATGGGAGTTTTCTCTTCATTGAGTCCATAGCCTCTGAGTTGTTGTTGAATCCACAGAATTTGTGTTGCACAACAACCAACAACAATATATTCAGCCTCTGTGGTAGAAGTTGCAATTGAGTTTTGCTTCTTGCTAAACCATGAGATAAGTCTAGTTCCCAGAAACTGACAAGTTCCTAAGGTACTTTTCCTATCAAGCATTGATCCAGCATAATCAGCATCTGAGTAACCAGCCAAACTCAATCCACTTTCTTTAGGATACCACAAACCTACATCTATTGTACCTTTCACATACCTTAATATTTTCATAGCAATGTTGTAGTGTGATTGCATTGGATTTGTTTGAAACCTAGCACACACTCCAACTGCATATTGAATATCAGGTCTGCTTGTAGTAAGGTAAAGTAGTGAACCTATCAATTTCCTATACTTATGTTCTTCAACACTCTTGTCTGATTCAATATAGGTCATTTTGGTTCCTATGGTCATAGGTATCTTAGCATTCTTTTCAGAAGACTTAAGATTGAACTTTGTGAGCATGTCTTTTGCATACTTTGTCTGACTAATGAATATTCCATCATTGAGTTGCTTGACTTGCAATCCTAGGAAATAGTTCAATTCTCCCATCATGCTCATCTCAAACTTACTTTTCATGAGATTTGCAAAGTCATCACAAAGTTGCTTGTCCTTAGATCCAAATATGATGTCATTAACATATACTTGAACTAAGAGTAGTTTTCCATCATGATTTAAAGTAAATAAAGTTTTATCAACTTCACCTTTCTTGAAACCACTTTCCAGAAGGTATTTGGCCAAAGTGTCATACCATGCTCTTGGAGCCTGTTTAAGTCCATATAGAGCATTCTGTAGCTTATAGACCATTCTACTTTCTGAGGAAACTTCAAAGCCAGGTGGTTGCTCAACTTAGACTTCCTCAGCAAGTTCACCATTCAAGAATGCACTCTTGACATCCATCTGATAAACTTTAAAGTCTTTATGAGCTGCAAAGGCCAGAAAGAGTCTTATTGCATCCAATCTGGCAACTGGTGCATATGACTCATCAAAATCTAGACCTTCAGTCTGGGTGAATCCCTTGGCAACCAACCTTGCTTTATTTCTGGTTATTTCACCAAATTCATTCATCTTGTTTCTGAAAACCCACTTAGTTCCAGTCACAGATATTCCTTCTACAAATGGAACTAGTTTCCAGACCTTGTTTCTCTCAAACTGATCCAACTCTTCTTCCATTGCAGAGATCCAGTCTTGGTCTCTTAATGCTTCTTCTATAGTTTTAGGTTCAATGTTTGAGATGAAACATCCAAAGAGAGAATTAGCATTTTCAGCTATTGCTTTCCTAGTCCTAACACCTTGATTGATTGGTTCAATCACATCTTTTGCAAGATGATCCTTGATCCATCTCATCATGGGTTTAGGGCTAGTAGGGTCAACATCTATGTGATCTGAATGTGAATCACTATGATTATGACTTGATACTTCTTCAGTATCTGTGACATTTTGCACCTCAGAAGGGCGGTGCGTGTCTGACATTTGCTCAGTGTGAGAGCTTTCTGGAACATGTCTTTCAGAGAGGTCATTTCCAGAGTTAGCTCTCTGATGAACATCTTCAGTTTCCATTTCTGGAATTCTCATAGCAAATTCTTCATCATGTCTGAGAATCATCTGGTTGTTACTAGGCATTTCATGCTTTTCTTCGTCAGAGTCATCCTCTCTTTCCACAATGATGTTTTTCCTTTCTGAGGGTTCTTATTCAGAATCATTTATCATTAGTTCCTTGAACCTTTCTGAGAGTTCATCAGAAAGAGGTGTTTTCTTGCTTCCTTCATAGAATACAACATGAACTGATTCTTCAATCTTCTTTGTTCTTTTGTTGTAAACTCTGTATGCTTTGCTATTCATAGAATAACCAAGAAACACACCTTCATCTACCTTTGGTTGAAATGTTCTTAGATACTCTTTTCCATTGTTAAGAACAAAACATCTACAACCAAACACTTTCAGATGTTTTATACTTGGGAGTCTACCAATCAAGAGTTCAAAGGGGGTCTTGTCATGGTGTTTGTTTATCAAGCATCTGTTCTGAGTGTAGCATGTTGTGTTTACAGCTTCAACCTAATAAACTTCACTTATTTCAGTGTCAGCCAGCATTGTCCTTGTTGCTTCTTTAAGGGTTCTATTTTTCCTTTCTGCAACACCATTTTGTTTTGGTGTTCTCACAGAGGAAAGTTGGTGTTGTATACCTTTGCTGGTACAAAACTCCTTTATGTACTGGTTGACAAACTCAGTACCATGGTCTATTCTAATTGCAGATACCTTGTCATTTTTCATGACTTTAAGCTTATTCAGCAAGTTTGGTATCTCCACCCTAGCATCAGATTTGTGCTTCAGAAAGACAACCCAAGTGAATCTTGAGAAGTCATCTACAACAACCAGACCATACTTCTTTACTGCATAACTAGTTACAGATGATTAAAAAAGATCCATGTGTAATAGTTGCAGTGGTCTAACACTAGAGTGTCTGGTTTTGGACTTGAAAGAGATCTTGGATTGTTTCCCCATCTGACAGGCAGAACATATACCATCCTTTCTGAAAGATGTTTTGGGAAGGCCAACCACTAACTCTTTCTTAGCAAGTTTGTTCAGAGTTTTGAAATTCAAGTGACTCATTCTTTTGTGCCATAACCAGTGCTCTTCTGTGTGACCTGATTGACTCACCATGGGACATTCTTCAATTGTGGCAGATGCCCAATTGGCAACATAAAGACTACCTTTCCGCCGAGCAACCAAGACTGTCTGCTTTGACTCATTGTCAATAAGTTTGCAATACTTTGCTTTGAATTTCACAGTGAATCCCTTGTCTGCAAACTGGCTCATGCTAAATAGATTATATTTCAAACCTTTAACATGTAATACGTCAATGATTGTTAATGATCCCAATTTGACGTTGCCAGATCCCAGAGAGGGATTTAATTCTCCTCCAGCAAACCTGATGTCTGGTCCAGTGTTGCAAGCTTTGTAGTTGACCAGATTTGCTTTGTCTCCTGTCATGTGCTTTCCGCATCCACTATCAAATAGCCATTAAGCCTTAGTCCTAGAGGCGTTCTGCACAAAACAGGAAACAGGAGTTAGGTTCTTGCCTCAGAGATAGAACCACTTAGACAAAACATTCTTCCAGTAGGAATCCACATTTTAGTGAATTTCTTGGGAGTTTGTTTTTGTCTATCTTGATTAGAAGGAGATGCAATAGAATCAGTAATTTTGATCTCAATCTTCCTTCTTGGGGTGTTTCTAGGTATTCCCTTTGGTGCTTTCTGGGCCCTGGGTTTCTGGGGTTGCTTTTCAGCAAACTTAGCCTTTCTGGCCAGTTCCTTCTAGCTCTGGCATTCAGTTTTTCAGTGGCTTGAGATTTCTTCCACTTCTGTCTATTGCTACGTGCAATATCAGCCTTGCGCCATTGTTCTTGTCCTTCCTTATATTGTTGTAGAAGGACCTTTCCAATAGCACGATGGCCAATGCCATTTCGAACACTGTTAGAACATAGGATCCCGGATTGGTACTTGGAACAAGATCAACAGACAATGTTGCCAACAATGTTGTTCAACAATGTCTTCAACACAGTAAACAAAACGCAGCGGATGAATATGAATGAAACTTCTATTACCAAGCCAACATATATAAAAATGTTGGCCGCGCCTTTAGGCAAAATATCTACTGACAGGAAAAGTAGATCTAATCAACTAGGTTTAATACAATCATAGATGATTGATTAAACAACCAAAACTAGCCCTAGAAGAACTAACAGTAAAAGCTATTCTAGGTCGATGTTTGAAAGAGTTATTCCAACAATGAATACTCTTAGACAAACTCTAAAGCTAGCAGAAAACAAGAAGCCTAAACTCTTTAATAAAATCTTGATTGATCATCAAAAAGGCTTTTTTTATTGCTCGGCTGAGTCCTTGTATATATACTCGAGATATCGACAGCTCCCATCCAAGTCGAAAGGCAATAGGATCTCAGCAAAGGCAATAGGATCTTAGCAAAGGCAATTTCCTTTGTCTTGTTTTCTTCAATATACGCATAGAAGGAATTTTCCATATTTTGATTCTTCATAAAATATATTCCTTCTTGCTTTCACCACAAGTTGTTCTTTTTCCTTAAATCATCTCTTGTTCGATCTGTAAATACTTCCAGTCCAAGTTTCCTGTCCAATGTGCTTTATTCTTGATGTCGACTGCAATGTTATATCTTCAATGTTATGCCAGCATTGAATTCTATCCTGTCACAATGTTATACAACATTGGTAGTCCTGCAGCTTCACAAACAACAACAACAAACACAAACTTGGAACTGATTATTGAAAGATAAGATTATCAAAAAACAAGTGCGTACTGCACTTTCAAACACCTTTGGCTTTCTGAATGCGCTCTTTAGAAGCCTTACTAGTTTCCGCACCATCTTTATTTTCATAAAATGGTATATATAGTAGAGAATTTGCCTATTCCATCAATACTTCCCTTCCTAGTAATGCAGCAATGTGGATGGTTGCATGTCTGAGGGTTGTGTTTCTTTTCAGAGACCTTATCCAATAAGCTTGTTGTTCCCTCTGCTGCTTCTTTTTCTCACAGAGAGTCGACATGATGTAGTTGAACCAATAAGCTGCGGAACAAACAAACAATGTCCGATACGGATTTACAAAAGTACGAATAGCGGACAACTGTGAAACAATCATGCATAACATTCAAATGAAGAGAAAACACAAGTTATGGCATAGAATCTTTACTTAAGTCGGTCTTCCCTCCGACCTCCACAACGTCAGTCAGTCCGCACAAATAGGGCAATGGCTGACAAATCAATCCGTGAAATGGATATGTAGGTGGCTGGTTTTTCTTGTGGATTTCCACCACCCACGGAGCCACATTCTTGGGGAGAGGGCGCCACTCTGGGATACTTTCCCTTGAAAACTTCTTGGGCAACCCCCATTGCTCCCGTCTCCCTGCGGACTCTCCAGGCTTCAAAGACATCCGCACGAAGATGTATTTTTCCCACCATTTTGATCCGAGAGAGGAAATGGGATCGGAAATGAAGTTATACGACTTCCTATTTACAAAAGTATAGAAGAGGGGATTCCCCGGACTAAAAGTCACATTGAACAATTGCCGAAAGTTTTCAAAATTTACACTTTGTCCCATCTTTGCACAGAAGACCGCAAAACAAATAAGGTTTCCCAGAGATTTGGGGATAACCTAGCTCGGACCAATACCGATGTGATTCAGGATGTGCTTAAATTCAGACACAATGGGAACCTTCCATCCACAGGAGAAGGCCGCTTCATGCACGCACATATATCCAGCAGGCGGATTGTAGAAAGCGTACCCCGGCTCTGGACCATAATTTCAACGAACTCGGAAATTTCCCACTTCTGCATCCACTCCGGAATATCTTCAGGCTTAACCTGGATGGACAGGTGGGAAGCAAGCCATCTGCGTTAAGCTCACCGTGAGGGTCTGCGATCACGACAGCGGACGCAGGACGAGGAAATTTAGTCCGCAATGACTGAGCTCCGTGACATGCGGCTAACGGCGGATTGGGATGTGCAAGCACTTTAGGGTGCAGGACAATCTATCGATTGTTCTGCCAAGATCTTCCCCGCGGACGGGCAGCTTGAGAGGCTTCCTCCTCTTCCTCTCCTTCTTCCTCTTCTTCTTCTCCAACTTCTCTTCTCCCGGATGTACTCGGATTGGACGGACCTGTTTCCATCACATGATGGTCCTCCTCCCTAGCCTCAAACATCTCCACATCATCCGCCTCACGACCAGTGTCGTCTTCATGTTCTATCCGGGGCACATTCCTACCTGCAGGCATACCACCACTGCCTATGGTTCGGGATTGGACTCGTGCCCTTGTTCTTGCAACATTCGTCTGGCTTCTCACAGCCTCAGTCCGAGTAGTGATAGTGTTAGATATTTTGTTAGAATATCTGTTTAGATTTTGTTCAGCAACATGATGACTTATCTTAGTCTCAGAAAGGTGATTAGTACTCTTGGTTCACTTGAACATTGTAAAAGAGGAAACCCACTAAGTATGATAGTCTAGCTAATCTTGTATAGGATGTTAGGTCTCAAAATGTAATTTTTATTTTATGAAGAGAAGACCAAGAAGAAGACATCCAAGCAGAAAGCTCAACAAGAATTGAAGACTTGAAGAAAACTGCACAAGATTACTGAATCTGTTGTTCAGATATCTTAGCCAGATATCTTGTAGACACGAACAGTTTCAAACAAACTGTGTCACAAGAGATATCTGAGAAATGAGATACATATCTGAAGACAAGGAAAGTGTCCACAGATATCTGTTCTCAGATACCTTGAGCGTTAAACACGTTTCTGAAAAGAAACAAGGTTGTTTCAATCAATACAATTGGTATCTGAAGAATGAAGATAAGGACGTGCAAAGAATCAGACAACAAGTCTAGTCTCTGATACAATGCATAGTTCCGTTGACACTACAGGACAAAAAGTATAGTACAATGCATTTAATGCACGGACAGAGATGTCTGAGTAAAAGCAACGGCAACTTCTGAGAAGAAGACAAAACCTGCTACAGTACTATACACACAGATATCGATAGTTTGAATTTGAGCCTAACGGATACTATTCAAACGGCACTCAAATCCATCTATAAATATCAACACTTAGACAGCTTGAGAGACACACACGACATATTGAATACGCTGAAACATAGAACTCTGAACATCCTACTCTCTCAAAGCAACTTACTTATTATCAAAGCTTTCTGTTGCGACTAAAGCTTGTGATCTTGAGTAAACACTGAAGTTCTAAGTGTCCTGATCATAAACAAGCAAAGCTATCTGTGAAGAAGTTGAATCAAAAGATCAACTATCTGAGATTCATTCTCTTGAACAGATTTCATAAGACTTGGGTCAGTAAAATCGAACTAGATACCATACGCTGTAAAGTGTATTAAGTAACTAAGTTCACAGAGCTATCTGAATAACTGAAAAGTTATTAAGACGCTCATCTGACAACTCAAATCGAAACCAACACCGAAACCGGCGTGGAGTACAGGAAGTACTTAGTTTGAAAAATCAGGGAATAACTCCAAGGTTACCGGAGTATAGGAAGTACTTGATTTGGGAAACTAAGGAATAACTCCAAAGTTTTTGAGTATAGGAAGTACTTAGCTTGGGAAGCTAGGGAACAACTCAAAGGTTTCTGAGTATAGGAAGTACTTGGCTGAAGAAGCTAGGGAACAACTCAGGGGGAACATTTGGTTGGGAACCAATTGTTCAGAATCTTAGAATAGGATTTTTGTAAGGTTATCTCAATTATCTGTTCTAGTGAATTCTAGGTCTTTGATAGACCGAAGTGGATTAGTTGGAGGATTACGCCACCTCCAGATACCACTATACTTGCTGTGTCATTTACATTTCTGTATTTATACTTCAGCAACACACACACACTTATTAACTGTTTCTACACTTATCTACATTAAGTCTTCCGCACTCTGATTCTAAGTATCAGATATCCATTGAGATATCTGAGAAACATTTGTTATCGACAAAATTTTTAAAAGACTATTCACCCCCCCCCCCCCCCTCTAGTCTTTTACTTTGCCGTTATCTGGACCAACAAGTGGTATCAGAGCAGGAGGTTCACCAGCCTTCTGCACTGAACCTAGATCCCCAGATAGGTGAAGGAACTTTGTCCATTTTTGAGGACTATTTAATTTGTGTGTTAAGTGTGCAGGTATGTCTCTGAGTGATGCACCAGTTCTCAAACCAGAGAACTACGAGAAATGGAAAAATAACATGATGCTCCACCTTGAAGCCATAAGTGACGAGATGATCAAAGTAATAATGAATGGCCCAATAGTCATTCAACAACTTAAGCAAGTCATGGAGGTTTCAAGTGGAAGAGACAGAGATCAAAACGAAGGATCTTCACAAACAGATGCGTCAACTAGTGGAAGATCTACTGGTCACGTTATTTACGAACCAAAGCCCAGAGAACTCTGGACATCGGAAGATGCCAAGAGGAATCGTCTGGATGGTCAAGCTCGTAACATCATCATCAGATCAACACCAGAGCACATACAGTGTAAACTGTGGGGTGCTAAAACGGCGAAAGTTGCCTGGCAACTGATTGAAGAAATCTGTGCCGAAACTGAGAAAACCAAGGAAAACAAGTTCGAAGTTCTAAAGTTGAAATTTCAAAATTTCAAACAAGGTCCTACTGAAACTCTGGAAGAACTTGATTTCAGATTTACCACTCTTATGAGTGATATGGCAAAGACTTGGGAAAGCAATAGATACTCTCGATCGGAGAAGATTAAGACTATTGTCAAGTCTTAACCACAACCGGAGCATACTAAATTCTTTTATTTTAACCAAGGTATGCCAAATATCACTCCAAAGGAACTTTTCTCTCATCTTGCTATCGTTGACTATGAGACAACTCGGAGAGAACAAACAACCTGAAAAGTTGCGTAATGTTGCTCTAGTTAATCAAGAAACTTCAAAAGAAGAAAAGCAAGGAGGAGATGAGGATGCTCTTTTGCAAAGCAAATGAGTAAATTTGTCAGTCGAGAAATTGAGAGAAGAAAAGCCAAAGAGAAGCTGAAGAAGCATCTGGGCTCAAACTATCACCAGTACAAAAATATGCGAGCTCATTGAACAAGCCAAATTTCGTAAAGCATCATGTCTTGAGGAAGCGTAAATTGAAACGATATCTGCTTTCTATTGTCGAAAACCCGCCACTTCAAGAAGGATTGTCCTGCCCTCAACAAACTAAGGACAGGTGACAAGAAAGAAAGAAGAATCTTCAGAAGAAGCCAGAAAGCTTTGTTAACTGAAGAAAGAAAGAAAATCCAGATTCAACTGGATGCTCTAGACGTTGAGATGATTCAAGATGACAATTCAGATGATTCAACCTACCATCACCAGAATTATGTGGAGTTACTCATGACATAATCGACTTCGGCCTCAAGAAAAATGAAATGTGTGGAGTTGCTGAAATTGACGGACCAGACATCTCCAACATAGAAAAATGTCTTATGGCTGATGAGGTAACACATACTTCTTGCTACACTTATGAAAGTGATGAAGAGGAAATAAAAAACTAGAAAATCTCAGGAAAGAACTTGACATCTATGAAAGAGAATTTCTAATGATTCGAGCTAGAGCCGAAAACCTTGAAGAAGAAAAGAATTCTCTTGAAAAGGAAAATTCTCAATTAGTTAAAGATTCTGAGAGAAAGGATGCTGAAAACGCATTTCTCAAAGCTCAAATATCTGAGGCTAAAAAGTCACATAAAGAAGCAATGGCTGAGTTACGAAAGAATTATGAAAATCTTCTTTCTGAAAACAAGGAACTCAAGAAGAAAGAACTATCTTTTCAATCTTATGCCAAAGCTAGTGACACTCTTACTGAAGTACAATCTTACTTAAGAGATCCTTCAGAAAAGAAAGGACTTGGGCTGAATACTCAGACAGATTGTTCTATTACTCTGAATAAGAGTAAGGAGAAGAGAACATTTGTAAGTACTCAGCAAGACGGTTCCCATGCAATCTATAGTATTGGTGAAAAGACAAAGATTGTTGACAAAGGAAAAGCAGTTGCGACTAGACCTTTGTGGGAAAAACAAGTCAAAAACAAAACTGATAGGTACGTCTCTGAAAAGAAACACAACACTGAAAAGTGTAAACACCCACAGTGCTATGTCTCTCAAAAAGGTAGAATTGCAGGAGCTGGCAAATTCTCCCATGTCACTTTTTCTGGAAAGAAATTGGATAAACCAGAGACTAGCAAAGCTGCTGAGAAAAGATCTCAGATAGCTTCAAGTGCTCAAAATGGTATTGGCTACAAAGGCATCGGAAAACAACTTGCTCATGAGTACAAGCAGGAGCAAGAACGATGGCTGAAAGCTAGAATTGCTCAAAGAATGCCAGGGCTAGAAGAAATCTGGCAAGGAAGGCTAAGTTTGCTGAAAAGCAAACTCAGAAACCTGACAGGTATCTGAAAGCATCATATGGAGCACCTAGGAACACACCAAGGAAGAAAATAATTCTTACTAATGATAACTTTCATTCAAACAGAATTCCTCCTTACGTTCCTGTCAGACAAAAGCATATTTCAAAGAAATTCATTCAAAAATGGATTCCTCTTTGGAAGAACTTTTGATTCGACGGTTCCATCAAAGATATGAGAACCTAATCTCCTGCTTTCTCAGTGCGAATGCTTCCGGACTAAAGCACAATGGCTATTTGATAGTAGATGCGGAAAGCACATGACAGAGACAAAGCAAATCTGTTGACTACAAAGCTTGCAACACGTGACCAGATATCGATTTTGGAGGAGAATTAAATCCTCTCTGGGATTTGGCAACGTCAAATTGGGAACTTTAACAATCACCGATTACATGTTAAGGATTTGAAATACAATCTATCTAGCATGAGCCGCTTTGCATAAGGATTTTACTATAAAATTCAAAGCTAAATCGCAAACTAATTGACAATGAGTCGAAAGCATACCTTAGTTGGTCGGCGGAAAGGCGCCTTTATGTTGCCGATCGGGCATCCGCCACAATCAAGAATGTCTCATGGTGAGTCAATCTGGTCACAGAAGAACACCGTTATGGCACAAAAGAATGAGTCACTTGAATTTCAAAACTCGAATAGACTTGCCAAGAAAGAGTTAGTGGTTGGTCTTCCCAAAACATCTTTCGTAAAGGATGGTATCCGCTCACCGATGGGGAAACAATCTAAGATCTCTTTCAAGTCCAAAATCGACACTCTAGTGTTAGACCAACGCAACTTTTACATATGGATCTTTTGAATCATCCGTAACTAGTTATGCAGAAAGAAGTATGGTCCGTTGTTGTAGATGACTTCTCAAGATTCACTTGGGTTGTCTTTACGAAACACAAATCGATGCCGTGGTGGAGATACCAAACTTGCTGAAAAAGCTTGAAATCATGAAAAATGAAAAGGTATCTGCAATCAGAACAGATCATGGTACTGAGTTTGTCAATCAGTACATAAAGGAGTTTTGTACCTGCAAAGGTATACAACACCAACTTTCCTCTGTAAGAACACCTCAACAAAATGGTGTTGCAGAAAGGAAAACAACCTTAAAGAAGTCGCAAGGACAATGTTAGGCGACCGAGATAAGTGAAATATATTGGGTTGAAGCAGTAAACACACTGCTATACTCGTAATGTATGCTTGATAAACAAACACCATGACAGGACCCCCTATGAAATGTTGGTTGGAAGACCTCCTAATATCAAACATCTGAGAGTATTTGGTTGTAGATGTTTTGTTCTAAACAATGGGAAAGATTATCTGAGAACATTTCAACCAAAGGCAGATGAAGGTGTTTTTCTTGGCTATTCCACAAACAGCAAAGCTTACAGAGTTTACAACAAAAGAACAAAGAAAATTGAGGAATCAGTTCATGTTGTATTCTATGAAGGAAGTAAGAGAACACCTCCTACTGATGAACTCTCAGAAAAGTTCAAAGAACTATTACTGAGGGATACTAAAGAAGAATCCTCAGAAAGGAAAAACATCGTTATGGAAAGTGAGGATGACTCTGACGTAGAAAAGCTTGAAAAGCCTAGTAACAACATGATGAGGAATTTCCTATGAGTTTTCCAGAAATGGAACAGGTTACTGAGAACCTTCATCATGGAGAGGTATCTGAAAATAAGAATGCTGAAATGCATGTCTCAGATATCTCTAACACTGAAAAAGTGTCAGATATCCATGACATTTCTCATATGTCAGATATCTTAGATACTGAAAAAGTATCAAATCAAAATCCTAGTGATTCACATTCAGATCACCTGGATATTGATCCTACTAGCACTAAATCTTTGATGAAATGGATCAAAGATCATCCTACAAAGGATATAATTGGACCAATTAATCAGGGTGTTAGGACTAGGAGAGCAATAGCTGAAAATACTGATTCTCTCTTTGGATGTTTCATCTCGAATATTGAACCTAAAAGTATAGAAGAAGCATTAGGAGACCAAGACTGGATCTCTGCAATGCAAGAAGAGTTGGATCAATTTGAGAGAAACAGAAGTCCGAAACTAGTTCCATTTATAGAAGGAACATCCGTGATTGGAACTAAGTGGTTTTCGAAACAAAATGAATGAAACCGTGAAATAACCGAAACAAAGCAAGATTGGTTGCCAAGGATTCACTCGCATCAAGGCTTAGATTTTGATGAGTCATATGCACGGTTGCCAGATTGGATGCAATAAGACTCTTTCTAGCCTTTGCAGCTCACAAAAATTTCAAAGTTTATCAGATGGATGTCAAAAGCGCATTCCTAAACGGTGAACTTGCAGAAGAAGTTTATGTTGAGCAACCACCTGGCTTTGAAGTTTCCTCAGAAAGTAGAATGGTCTATAAATTACAGAAAGCTCAGATGGATCAAACAGCTCCAAGAGCATGGTATGACACTTTGGCCAAATACCTTCTGGAAAGTGGTTTAAAGAAAGGTGAAGTTGATAAAACTTTATTTACCTTGAATCATGATGGGAAACTACTCTTAGTTCAAGTATATGTTGATGACATTATATTTGGATCTAAGGACAAGCAACTTTATAATGACTTTGCAAATCTCATGAAAAGCAAGTTTGAGATGAGCATGATGGGAGAAATGAATTATTTCCTAGGATTGCAAGTCAAGCAACTCAATGATGGAATATTCATTAGTCAAACAAAGTATGCAAAAGACATGCTCACAAAATTCAATCTTAAGCCTTCTGAAAAGAATGCTAAGATACCTATGAGCATTGGAACCAAAATGACCTATACTGAATCAGATAAGAGTATTGAAGAACATAAGTATAGGAAATTGATAGGTTCACTACTTTACGTCACTGCAAGTAGACCTGATATTCAATATGTTGTTGGAGTATGTGCTAGATTTCAGACAAATCCAATGCAAACACACTACAACATTGCTATGAAAATATTAAGGTATGTGAAGGGTACAGTAGATGTAGGACTGTGGTATCCTAAAGAAAGTGAATTGAGTTTAGCTGGGTACTCAGATGCTGATTATGCTGGATCATTGCTTGATAGGAAAAGCACCTCAGGAGCTTGTCAGTTTCTGGGCACTAGACTTATCTCATGGTTTAGCAAGAAGCAAAACTCAATTGCAACTTCTACCATAGAGGCTGAATATATTGCTGCTGGTTGTTGTGCAACACAAATTCTGTAGATACAACAACAACTTAAAGACTATGGACTCGATGAAAAGAAAACTCCCATTTTCTGTGACAACACAAGTGCTATTGCGATTACACAGAATCCTAAATTTCATACCAGAACAAAGCACATTGATGTTAGACATCACTTCATCAGAGACCATGTTGAAAAAGGCAATATAGAGATACTCAAGATTGGGACTGAAGACCAACTTGCAGATATCTTCACTAAGCCACTACAAGAAAGTAGATTCTTAGCCTTAAGACATAGTCTTGGACTAATGGAACTACCAATGAACTGAAAAGAGAGAAGAAGTATCTGG
Organism: Plantago major; assembly: GCA_026545765.1. Taxonomy (NCBI): domain Eukaryota; kingdom Viridiplantae; phylum Streptophyta; class Magnoliopsida; order Lamiales; family Plantaginaceae; genus Plantago; species Plantago major. The sequence goes on along the minus strand of CM048840.1, from coordinate 16,672,186 downwards.
AACGGGCATCCAGAAAAGAGGTATCTGGAACGGGTATCCAGAAAAGAGAAAAGAGGTATCTGGAACGGGTATCCAGAAAAGAGAGAAGAGGTATCTGGAACGGGAACCCAGAAGTCAAAAAGGCTAAAGAGCAAAAAGATCTCTGAGACGGGAACTCAGATATCTGAATCATTCTATGAACGGGGAACACAAAAGAGAATAGTATAACTATCTGCAGTCAACTACTCTCTTGAATCTCGCACTATTTCTATTTTGATGAAAAACTTGGGAAAATCCTAAGTATAAGACAAATTCAGATGCGAACAGTGTCCTTGCTCCAACAGAATTGTGATTCAGATAGCTATTAGCCAAAATTCATTAAATGGGCACAATTACATTTGTTGATTGTGATCATTGCTGGAGAAGCAATGGTGATCCTTGATGAATTCAAGCGCTTGATCTGAACGGCAGAAATTAATTCACAGTAAGTAGTGGACTGTTGACATTCAGACATGGCCCACTAAGCATTTAATGCCGAACTAGCTTTTGCTCACGCCTGTTTGCAAATCACAGATACGTATACACAAAATCAATTTGTATGTATTTGTCTGTTGAGATTCACTTGCTATATATATAGGATTTTGGCAAATGAAATCACTTTTGCCTAATCCGAAATTTCAACTTGCATCAAAACAGCAAAAACCTTCTCCTAATCCTCTGCAACTTCTCTAAAATCTCTGCATTCCTTGATTAAGTTTTTCTGAAAAGAATCACTCAATCGAATCTCTTTGAAACACAAGCTTCAAATCCTTACTATATAAAGAGATGGCCTCCAAGAACACTTCTACACAGAAATCCCAATCCTCCACTGGTACTGCTGAAAAGCAAGCACCAGAGTTAGTTATTGTTAACAATCGACTGGTAGGAGCTTTCAATCCTGACCATTGGACTTCAAGTCACAGAATGATTCGGGGTGGTGCCATGGTTGAGGAATACCTCACGGCTGGAATAGAGAACCAAGCCGACAGAAAGCTAATTCTTGACATGCTTGACAAGGCACATATCAAGGGCTTTGTATCTGCTCGCCCTAGTGGAATTTCATCACTTGATGTGTTGGAATTTTACAACAACTCAGATTATTTCTGTGTATCCAAGGCAATGAAATAGTGTCTATCAAAACCTCCCAAGGAAAGGAAATCCTTCGGACTTAACAACTTTCAGAAGTTGTTTGAGGTTCAAAATCTTGGAAAGGATTTTGAAATAAACACCAAGGATGAGGAACTCCTTGACGGTGTTAAAGAACTTACTTGATGTGTGTGATCTTGAGAAATCGATACACCCACCGAGTTCAAACTTGTCAAATCCGAACCGACATCTGTTGGTTCCTTTGGGATGTCTTGGCTTGCATTCTTCACAGATGCTTTGATGGTCTACAAGGAGGTGCTTGACCGGATAAGCCAAGAACGATGGATCATGATGTTCTTGCTGAACCAACAAGACAAAAGGCCGGAAAACCCTTTCAATCGGGAAAGTACGCCTTCATGAAATTTGTGAAGAAGATTCAAGGCTTGAGCCTAAGATTGTTAAAGGACTAGCTGAGCCAAAGGCCACAGAGGATATGGTCCAAGATATGCTACTTCTTTGAAAAGTGGGCATTGAGCTCGAGAGAGCAATTTGAAATAGCCAACAAGAATTACTCTACAAGTATGAGTATACAAATCGATGAAAAGGTTACGGGTCTCGTAAAGGTCCTAAGAAGAGAAAATCGAAAAGATATCTCAAGAAAAGGTTGCGACCAAGAAGCCCAACTTCAAGAAAGAAGTGCGCTAGCAAATCGGAAGACACACCCAAAGAGGTTGTCAATTCTCGAAATCTCGAGACATGGCAGATGAACTCATCAATGCCGCAAAAAGAGTTATCACCCTCGAACAAGTAGACTCAAGAAGAGAAAGTGCTTTCGAAATGTTGCGACTAATGCGTAAAGCCTTGCCGATGAACTCATGAATGCCGCCAAAAGTGGTGAAAACACCAAGCCCCATCTGCGAAACCGCATGAATAATGGACCAATCGGTTCCCAATCTTGATGAGAGCTCGACGATGAAGATGATGAACTAGTCATCTCAAGTCCTAGAAAAATCAAAGAGGGCTAAGGTTCTTGAACAAGTGGCGGTGATAAGGTATCCAAGAAGAACTTACCACAAAGTTCTTGAACCTATAGCAAAGGTTGTTGGTGCAAACACATCATCGTGGAATGACTCTCTTGCACAACTTCACAAAGCCACGATGAGTGGTATCTTAGTATTGGGGAATCTTGATGGAAATGCCACATCTAAGAATCTGGAAGAACATTCTCTTGATCAATCTTCCGCTTGCACAACCACAACAACCACAAACACAACAACCACAACTACAAGGGGCTGATGAAATGGTAAATGAACTCCATTTTGAAATACCAAAGAGACAAGATGTCAAGAAAATCTCAGAATTGAAAGGTGTTCCCCAACTCAATGAGAGGGATCAAACCGAGACATCTACTCGTAATGATCAACAGGGAGGCAACCGAGTTGCATACTCGGGAAGGTGTGAAGTACCGAAACTTCAAACAAAGAAACCGAATCGGGACAAGACCAATGTATAGAAAGGTCACAAGTTCCAGAGACCAATCACTGAAACGCTCGGGTAAATGACCGGGTTTAACTCTTACCTTGTGAAAATTTTGTACTTATAAATCTTGTTACCTTATAAGAATTTCTTTGTTACAATTTGAGTTAGAACGGAAAACAAGAGGAAGTGAAAAGCTTACCTCAGATCTTGAAAAGAGGTTCCTTCAACCTCAACTCTTGAGAAATCTGAGCCTGTGCCACAGGTAAATGATTCTTAAAGAGAACTAACTTTTCAGTAAAAATGTTTGTATGCTCATTAATGATAAATGTTTCTAACAGGCTCCAACTGAGATGGAAGAAGATAAGGTAGAAATGCCAGAGACAAACCCAGAAACCAACAAGGTTTCTGAAGCACACATCACTGAGCTTTCAAACTTGAAGGTATATAAAAATCAGTGATAAGTACTCTTCATCCTGGGTTATCTTAAAACTTCTTCTAAATTATTCAATACTATCTACTTACAGGCTCAATCAGAAGTAGAAGTGCAAAGGGAAAAAGTTGCGACATCCCCTGCACCTATGGAAATTGATGAGGCACCAAGGCCTTCATCACAAGAAAAGATTCCAGAGACTGCACAAGTCTCTGAGAGACAAGTATCTGAGCCTCCCATGGAGGTAATTGACCTCTCAGATATCTGACTTGTCACTTAAAGTTCTTCTTGATAAAATTTCCTAAGTATTGTGATAGTGTTAATTCTCAGGTTCAAGAAAGAAAGGTTGATGAGGACCAGACTTCCAAGTCTTCACCTCACCACAAGATATCTGAGACACCAATTGTCCCAGTAGAACAAGTATCTGAGCCTGATGTTCATACTCAGGTAACTCAGAAACTAAACTACATTTCTACTCAGATATCTACCAAAGTTTTGAAACTCACTCAAAACTCTTTCTTTCAGGCTCAAACAGATGCAAAGCAGGTTCCCATTGAAGAAACAAAGGACCTACTTCACTTCTTCAAAGCTCACACTTTGCCAAAGCACATTCATGCTTCAAGAAATGGCAGAAGTTAAGGTGCTCTAATCTCTCTGAAATATTGAGAATAACTGATCAACCAACCAGACGGGCACGAGCTCTTGACCTGGAAACATATGTCCAAGCAATGTTCACATGAACAACATACGATAATTCTACTACACAAGGACTTTTCCAGAGAAGTGGCGCATAGTTTGATACATGCCTTTGAATAGGCAGATGGTCAGACAAGATTACAAATGGCATTCAAGCCAGTTCTGCCCCAGACTCTGCAATTCATACCTTCTGAACAAGAAGAAGTTAATGGGCAGAAGATCACTATCCCAGAAGTGATCAATCTTGTATCTGAAGATGATGAGGAGGAAGAAATGAATGAAAATTTCTTTGATGAACCTCCCACTGATCATCACCAAAAGGATGATAATAACAAAAAGGATGATGATGATGCTCCTGCACCAGGAACCGGAGGAATTTCACAGAGAAACAATGCCTTAGCTGCTGAAAAGCAAACTGAGAAGACTTCACAGAAATCTCCGTCTTCATCACCTCAGAAATCTACTCATCCATCTTCTCACCCACACGAACAAGTAGTTGAGCTTTACAAGAAACCAAATGAAAATATTAAACACTCGCACTGAAGTGCTCAACTGCATAACCGTTGGAAGAAGAACAACAACTCCATCTTCAACTGGAAGATCAAATAGCTCAATCCAGAGAAAGGCTTGATCAACTAGAAGATCAATACCTCAAAGAAATGAATGCTTACTGCGGTTAACGAGCTACGGATGATGTACGAGATCGCCAAAGAACTCGCATCTTGAAGAAGTATCTGAAGTCAAGCATGATGCTAAGGCTGCATCATCTTCGAAAGAAGTACCATCCTCCTCCCAGAAAGGAAAGAAATCAATCTCTGAGATGGTTGTTGGACTTGATACAATTGATGAAAATGTCCAAGAGGATGAAGATCACTGGGCTAATCCCTCAGATGATGAAGAAGACAAGACTTTGGCAGGACACCGCCATGAACATCTAGCGGTTTCTCACTTAAAATGAAAGTTGATTGCTCCTACAATCTTCAACAAACTGTCAAACGTCCACTCTCAAGAGTACATGAGCAGGTACCAAGTACTAGCTACTCTGAATAAGGAGATGTCTTCACAAAACAAGGAAGTAATTGCCTCAGTCCCATCTGAAATGAGAAAGTTCACTGAGCTCATCACTCAGAGAACAACTAGCATGATCATTGCTCAGAAAGACCTGGGAATGACAAGGGACGATGATGTGTCTTTAGCTGAAAAAGCTTTTCAAGAGGCAAGTTACACTGCTGGAAAAGCAGATGCCATCCTAGGCCCATTGGCAGAGCTCACTGATAAGGACAATGGACTTATCAAGCAAAATCAGGAGCTCAAAGCCGAACTTCAGAAGTTGGTCACTGCCTACAACTATTTACAAGGGCATTTTGACTCTCTCTCAGATTCCTTTATGAGACTGAGTCAGCCAACAATGACTAAGGTGGAAACAAAGTACAAATCTGGACCTCAAAGTCAGGGGGAATGGGAAGAAGGAGATGAAAACAAGAAGAAATGCAGGTAGTGTCGAGAAGGAAGAAGAAAAACTTCCCACCACCACTCGTAATCTATGAATCCTCCTCAAGCCAAGCTACTTCCAGAGACCTCTTGAAGGAACCAAATGATAACAAGGGCCATGTACGAAACCTCCAAGGAGTACCAAGGCTCCAAGGAGAAGACAAGTCAGAGGGATTGATGAATCTTCTGAAGAAGAAGAAGAAGGTCAAATCAAGTCCCAGGGCAATGAAGAAGGCTGCAAAGATCTCACAAGAATTGATCTTGATGATGATGAAGAGACTGATGAAGATGAAGCTCCTCTTCACAGAAAAAGGAAAATTGAAAGCCTAACTATAGCCGCAAAGCCACTAGCGACTAAAACACCCTGGAAATACCAAGTCTATCCGGTGGTAGTTCTTCAAGCAACAACCCCAAAGAGAATTCAAGGCGAAAAAGAGCAATGAGAGTTGAGCAAAGACAAAGTCAACTTCCACTCAGGCCAGAAGAAGCCAAAATTGAGTATGTGAAGTATGACAATGATTCCTCTGTCTACAGGTGCATCCATCAGAAAAATGGCTATTGGATTACGGAACTTAAGCATCTATTGGTAAATTCAAGATTTCGAATCCTTAAACAACTCATGGCATGGAGAAAGAATAAACCTACCTTGATCAACACCAATCACATCAAAGCATGGTTGGATTTTGAATTTGTCAAGAGAACTGAAGCCATGAAGAAGGACCTCTCTGATGATTGTCCATATGGAAAGCCAGATGATGTGCACAAGATTCTGAATATCACAGGAACAGGCACAAGACCAAGACTTGCTGTGGAACCCTATGAGTCGTTCTATCTGACAGAAGATCAATACAAGGGTGACATCAGATATCTGAAGATTATCTGAATACTTCAAGCTTTCGGATATCGAATAGAGCATGCACGGAAGTGGGGAAAATACCTATGGGTCAAGCATTTTGCCAAGAAAATCCTACCAAAACCTATAAAGAGGTCGTGGATTTGCGGAGACACGATGATGCTTGTCAGAACTCTTCTTTATGATTATTCTGATGACATCAAAAGGTTTGGAGATAGGAAATTTGCAAACTGATCCATAGAAATTTTGTTGAAGACTTGAAGATTGAAGACTTGAAGACTAGTCTATTAGGATGTTTACTTGGAGCTTGGTTACTCCTGTTGTCCTAATTTACTATGTAGTTTTTTGTATTTTTGCTGACTAAGCTTAATTGTGTTATGTATTAAAGTTATCTGTAATCTATAGTTGCGACTTATCTGAAGAACTTACTCTCAGATAGTATTTTATAAAAGATAACTTGTCGAAAGATCACACCTTGTGATTTGGTTGATGTCTACTTTACGCACTTAATTATATGATTTGAAAGATCTCAAGAAATGATTAAGTGGTGGATTGTTTCCTCATCCAGTTGTAATTGGTAAGATAGTCATCGTTGACTGATCAAAATGGGGGAAATTTGTTAGATATTTTGTTAGAATATCTATTTAGATTTTGTTCAGCAACATGATGACTTATCTTAGTCTCAGAAAGGTGATTAGTACTCTTGGTTCACTTGAACATTGTAAAAGAGGAAACCCACTAAGTATGATAGTCTAGCTAATCTTGTATAGGATGTTAGGTCTCAAAATGTAATTTTTATTTTATGAAGAGAAGACCAAGAAGAAGACATCCAAGCAGAAAGCTCAACAAGAATTGAAGACTTGAAGAAAACTGCACAAGATTACTGAATCTGTTGTTCAGATATCTTAGCCAGATATCTTGTAGACACGAACAGTTTCAAACAAACTGTGTCACAAGAGATATCTGAGAAATGAGATACATATCTGAAGACAAGGAAAGTGTCCACAGATATCTGTTCTCAGATACCTTGAGCGTTAAACACGTTTCTGAAAAGAAACAAGGTTGTTTCAATCAATACAAGTGGTATCTGAAGAATGAAGATAAGGACGTGCAAAGAATCAGACAACAAGTCTAGTCTCTGATACAATGCATAGTTCCGTTGACACTACAGGACAAAAAGTATAGTACAATGCATTTAATGCACGGACAGAGATGTCTGAGTAAAAGCAACGGCAACTTCTGAGAAGAAGACAAAACCTGCTACAGTACTATACACACAGATATCGATAGTTTGAATTTGAGCCTAACGGATACTATTCAAACGGCACTCAAATCCATCTATAAATATCAACACTTAGACAGCTTGAGAGACACACACGACATATTGCATACGCTGAAACATAGAACTCTGAACATCCTACTCTCTCAAAGCAACTTACTTATTATCAAAGCTTTCTGTTGCGACTAAAGCTTGTGATCTTGAGTAAACACTGAAGTTCTAAGTGTCCTGATCCTAAACAAGCAAAGCTATCTGTGAAGAAGTTGAATCAAAAGATCAACTATCTGAGATTCATTCTCTTGAACAGATTTCATAAGACTTGGGTCAGTAAAATCGAACTAGATACCATACGCTGTAAAGTGTATTAAGTAACTAAGTTCACAGAGCTATCTGAATAACTGAAAAGTTATTAAGACGCTCATCTGACAACTCAAACCGAAACCAACACCGAAACCGGCGTGGAGTACAGGAAGTACTTAGTTTGAAAAATCAGGGAATAACTCCAAGGTTACCGGAGTATAGGAAGTACTTGATTTGGGAAACTAAGGAATAACTCCAAAGTTTTTGAGTATAGGAAGTACTTAGCTTGGGAAGCTAGGGAACAACTCAAAGGTTTACGTATAGGAAGTACTTGGTGAAGAAGCTAGGGAACAACTCAGGGGGAACATTTGGTTGGGAACCAATTGTTCAGAATCTTAGAATAGGATTTTTGTAAGGTTATCTCAATTATCTGTTCTAGTGAATTCTAGGTCTCTGATAGACCGAAGTGGATTAGTTGGAGGATTACGCCACCTCCAGATACCACTATACTTGATGTGTCATTTACATTTCTGTATTTATACTTCAGCAACACACACACACTTATTAACTGTTTCTACACTTATCTACATTAAGTCTTCCGCACTCTGATTCTAAGTATCAGATATCCATTGAGATATCTGAGAAACATTTGTTATCGACAAAAGTTTTAAAAGACTATTCACCCCCCCCCCCCCTAGTCTTTTACTTTGCCGTTATCTGGACCAACAGATAGTATCATGGACCCCATGCCCAGCGTCTAAGTCCTCATAAGAGACGACCTCCACAACGTCCGCGTTGCGTACCTCAGGGATCACTTGCTCAATAACCACATTCTCCGCAACAAGTCTGTTCTGCAGAATCTCCAACTTCAGGTGGTCTGACACGGGCGAGGTTACCGCAACAGACTCGGACCCCTGGTTTATTCCGTCATCATAGTCTTGAACTTCGTGTTGGTTCTGACTATCGCTCCCGGAAATCCTAGGGCACAAGGAAACGGATCAGAAAATGATGTTGTGGTCGTCCGAGAGTTCGTTTATGTATCTTATTAAGTCCCATTGTCCGAAGAAACCCTACTTTATCATTTTTTTTCCTACCTACTAGCACCTAACTTGTCACACAAGGTCGTGCCACAAGGGAATTCTATGTGCCAATTGGCACTGTTATCTACCACACGAGGCAAGGCAACAAGGATCTCAACAAGCCTACTGGCGCTATAATCTACCATACATGGCACATTCACAGGGCCAATCTACAAGTCATGTTTACAAATTGGCACCATAATTCAACTACAGAAAGCATGCAATACTAGAATCACCAAAATTCAACATATGGCACATTACTTCGCCAAAAACACCCTATCTATACAGCATACGAGATTGGAAATTCAACAAAGAATATATGCATCTGAGAAAGAAGAACAATCAGTCAGAATTTAGAGAGAACCAAATTTACTTACTTGATAAAGTAGTTTAAAGAAGAATGGACGGACCACAAAGCCTTGCTTGCTCTCTGAAATCGACAAGCACGGAAGATCTGATTGCTCACTGGAAACTTTGATTGCTCGGAAGTTTGTTATTTGGTCGGATTGCTCTGGATTCGATTTGGCTAAAGTGTGAAAATGACAGATCTGGCGAACTATTTATAGAGGGATAGTTGGGGAAGATGAAGCGTCGCATCACTTAGCTTATAAACCCAGCCGTTGATCATTTCAATTTAATGGTCGCATTGGTTCACATTTGGCGAAATTACATCACGCCCCATTAAATTTATTTTGGAAATTCTACACTATCTCGGGATCCTCACTCATGGGTTGGATGGACGACTTATGGGCCTCTTGGATCACTATTCATCGGCCCAGGTGAACCATTTCACATATCCAGCCCAACGGATTGCTTCCTACACACTCTTCCACAAGAGACTTCTTCAAATCCTAATATCGTACTCGGATCTCGATATATCTCGGATACAAATACCTTTTCCTTGGGGGGGGGGGGGGGGAGAGATATATTAAATTCCTGAAACACGGATACGGATTTTTAGCATGGAAAAAAGGGATTTTCTCCCTCACATTTAACGATTCGGACACGCTCCTAAAACACACTTGTTCTTCTACTTATATTTCCACAACTATCTTATACTAAGATACTTGGAAACTAGGGGGACATATGTTGATACAGATATATGTCCAATCCGTTAAGGGCGCCATAGAGCGTGTCCTAGAGCGCATCAAGGCTAAAATGGCAACCTCAGTACTTATCCGACCTTGGGTAGTCCGCCTTAAGGATATCCTTCCTGGTCAACCAGTACACTCAGGTCAACACACCTTTTCAGCTAGTCCGACCTAGCTGGGGCACGACCTCCGAACTCGACAAAGGATCACATATCCTACATTATCAGGATGCCAAACGGACCGGACGAGATAAACTTGGATGCCACCTTAACAATAAGACCAAACGTATATATTGGAACCTCCAAGATACTTCCGAGCATTCTAAAGGTCTCACACGGACCCATCAACGAGAATAGTACTCTGAGAGGTAAAAGGACCAATCTATCCTCCCAGGCCCATCTAATGGTGTTGGACTTTCACATACTATTTGGCCATGGGCCAAGGGAGCATTGGTGTCCAAATCCTGAACATACACTTGGCATCATCTTATGAACCACTTCATAAGTACATGATAACTATAAATATAGCACAAGACTCCATACATTAAGGTAAGTCAACTCATATCATAACTTCCCTCATAATTACTACATTGAGAGCTTCATTCTCTCTCTTGAGTAAAGTCTCTTCCCAGTTTGACAATAGCAAACCGGGTTACCCTTCTAACCCCCCCCCCCCCCCCACTTAGTCCTTTCAGGTGCTCCGGCTTGGACAAAGCTCTTAGGACGGACATCAAGTTGAAGGCGGATCTTAGAATTGGGACTTGTAGTAGTTTATTTAGTATTTGAGGCTCATCCCCTCAACAGGACAGAACGATAAGAAGAAGAAGAGAACGGCAGAAGTAGAAGATGAAGAAGAAGAAAGAAAGGAAATAACCAACATAAATAAATAAACCTAATGGGCTTTCATACCAATTGAACTTGGGCTTTCGAATCTAACCCACTTCAAATAAGATTCATAGAATCACGTAAATAAACTCAAGTCCAAAAAATTATCGTCTCCAAATTAATTTCAAATGGACGTCCAAAAATAAAATCCGGAATTTTACATCCTCCCCACCTCAAAAGAAGTTTCCTCCTGGAAACTTAACTCCACTGCGCCAATCTCACAAATATCCAATTTTCTAAACCTCGAAAAGACTAACCTAAGCACCTCGAAAATACTAACCTAGGCTCCTCAACGATCATAACCTAGGCTCTGATACCATATTTGTCACGCCCCAAAACTAATTCACTTTGGCGTGACCGGCCGTCTATCGTGAGATGGGCTCACGCCAAGACGAAGCCTTCCTTTAATCCTCAAATACATAAAAATATCTCGGAGTGGTACGACAGAGCATCTAAAATCCATTACATAGTAATTACATCAATTACAAATCCTCAACAAAAACAATCCCAACAATACAAATCATCTTATACAATAGAAATCTCAGAGTAGCAACAACCACTAAACAGCCTTCACAAATCCATCATTTGACTACCGTCACAACTCGGAGTACTCCAAAGCACGACAATCCCTCGAAAGGGTCACACACTTCATAGGCAACATAAAAATAGAAGCAAAAGTGTCAATAGTTCCCCTTACCTCAAGGTCGATACGAATGCAAGCTTAACATATCCAACCACGAAAGCTCCTACTTGCAACCCGAATTCCCCAAAGTCACCTTGACCCTTAAATCCTCCCAAAACACCACTTGCTAACTCCACAAATCCACTATTCCGGTTTAAAGGCCGAAACTGAGAAAACGGGTAAAAAGATGAAGAAATAGAAAAGATGAAGAAGAAGAAAGAAAGGAAATAACCAACATAAATAAATAAACCTAATGGGCTTTCATACGAACTAAACTTGGGCTTTCGAATCAGACCCACTTCAAATAAGATCCATAGAATCACTGATGAGCTCAAATTATACTCTAAAAAGCAATTAGAGATAAAGCTGTAATTGCAGACTAAAGCCTAACTCGTGATCGATCTCTAGGGAATTAATTAAGCTACGTAGCAGTGAGAGTAAACAAATCCTTGTGAGTAACTGTTGACTGATAGTTTGGTTATACTTCTAACTAGTTTAACTAAAGCTAAGGTTACGATTAACAATGAGAGAAAGATGAATACAGTAGCAAGATCCAATTATGCTAATTCGAACTAGGGATAACACTCATATTTGTCACACGGTTGTTGTACAATAAATCAATCAATTCGATTCAACCAATTGTTCTTAGAAAAATATTATACTGGAGAAATCGTGAGTCGTCAATTCACGATCCTTAAACATGAACAATTTAGAAAATTTAATACGGACTTATCGAATTGAAGGTTTTTACGAAGATTTTATACGAGACTAACCTATACGAGTGAATTGATAAACCCTAGAACGAATATGCATAATCTTCACATACTACTGTATTCAAAGGTGTTTAGCTACTCATAACAGATAATTGCTTACAGAGATTCATGGTAATAATCATATGAAACATAGATGATAAACTCGCATGCAATAACATACAATTCAATCGATGAAGGTAAAGAACTAATTGTAAAGAATAAAGCAACGGAGAAATCAATACCAATAATCCTGATGAGTAAAATCAATGAATAACCAAGCTCCAAAGATGTCTCAATGTCAATGTCTGAATCTAGGAGCTTTTTCTCCAAAAACTAGGTTAAAAGAAGTATGAAAAAAGAATCAAAATTATAATCTAATAAGGAAAACAAAAGCGATCCTGCCACTTTCGCCATGCGAAACCTTCTTAATCGAAAATATATAGCTCTCATAATCTACTGGCATGAAGCTACAATCTTCAAGGCATGAGCTTCATTCGCAAAATATCGCCGCGGTGAGCCTTCTGGTTGACGCCGATGTCCAGAGCTCTCTGGGCTACCGTTTTTGTTCAGACATCTATGTCCGCGCATTTAATGCATTGTACTATACTTTGTCCTATAGTGCCAACGGAACTATGCATTGTATTAGAGATATTTTACTATCAGAGTTCTCTGAAGCTTTGCACGTTCTTTTCCAGAAACTATCACAACTCCAGATACCACTTGTTGAAACAACTTGTTATAATATATTTCTTTTCAGAAACATAGTTTATGTCCAAGGTATCTGAGTGTGGATATCTGTGGGCACTTTCCTTGTTTCGGAAACCTTTTATTTCTCAGATATATTTTGCAACACTGTTTATTTAAAAACGCTTGTGTCTTCAAGATATCTGGTCATAGGTATCTGAAAACCCTTGTCTTCAGCAATCTTGTGCAGTCTTCAAATATTCAAATCCGTTGAACTTTTCATGCTGGATGCCTTCTTCTTGGTCTTCTTTAGAGGAAAAAAATTACATTCAGAGACCTAACATCCTATACAAGATTTGCTAGACTATCATACTTAGTGAGTTTCCTCTTTTACAGCGTTCAAGTGAACCAAGAGTACTAACCACCTTTCTGAGCTAAGATAAGTCATTAGGTTGCTGATCAAAATCTAAACATATATTCCTAACAAATTTCCCCCATTTTGATCAGTCAACGATGACTATCTAACCTATTACAAATCTGGATGAGGAAACAATCCATCACTTAATCATTTCTTATGATCTTCCAATTCATATAATTAAGTGCAAAAAGTAAACATCAACCAAATCACAAGGTGTGATATTTGCTGACATGTTATCTTTTATAGATTGATATCTGAGAGTAGGTTCATCAGATATGTTACAATGAAAGTTCAGATAACTTTTACAAGATAAAACAACAATAAGGTACAGTCAGCAAGATACAAAAAAAAATTACATAGTTAATTAGGACAACAGGAGTAACCAAGCTCCAAGTAGACATCCTAATAAACTAGTCTTCAAATCTTCAGCAGCTCCAAGGATCAATTTGCATACTCCCTATCTCCAAATCTTTTTATATCATCTGAGTAGTCATAGAGCAAGGTTCTGACCAACATCTCAGTGTCTCTAGCATAACCACATACTTCTTTGTATGATTTGGTGGGATTCTTCTTGGCAAAGTGTTTGACCCATAAATACTTTCCCCATTTCCAGGCATGCTCAATTCTGATATCTGATAGCTTGAAGTAGTCATATACGATCCTCAGATATCTGATGTCACCCTTGTATTGATCTTCAGTCATGTAGAATGACTCAAAGGGTTCCACAGCATGTCTTGGCCTTGTGTCTGTTCCAGTGAGGTTTGGGACTTTATGCACATCATCAGGTTTTCCATAAGGACATTCATCATTAAGGTCCTTCCTCATGGCTTCAACTCTCTTGACAACTTCAAAATCCAACCAAGCTTTGACATGATTGGTGTTGATCAAGATTGGCTTATCTTTTCTCCATGCCATAAGTTGTTGATGGATGGGTACTAGAAATCCTTTTTCATTTACAAGCAAGTGCTTGAGTTCCAGTATCCATTCATCTGATGAATACACCTGTAGGAGGAGGAGTTGTTGTCAGTCTTCACATACTCAATTCTGGCTTCTTCTGGCCTGAGTGGAAGTTGACCTTTTCTTCTTTCAGCTCTCAATCTATTCCTCCTTTGCCTTGAGTTTTCCCTTGGATTGCTTGAAGAACCACCCTGGATTGACTTGGTATTTCCAGAGGGTGTTTTAGCTGTCAAAGGCTTTGCAGCTATGGGCTCATATAGGCTATCAACCCTTTTTCTTTTTTCTGTGAAGAGGAGCTTCATCTTCATCAATTTCTTCATCATCATCAAGATTAATTCTTGTGAAAGTTTTGCAACCTTCTTCATTACCGTGGGATTTGATTTGGCCTTCTTCTTCTTCTTATTCTTCTTCAGAATACTCATCAATCCCTCTTACTTGTCTTCTCCTTGGAGCCTTGGTACTCCTTGGAGGTTTCTGTGCTCTGGCCCTTGTTGTCATTCCTTTTTAAGGAAGTTGTTGAGTGGTGGCCACTATCTGTAGGGCAGTCTGACTGGAGGAGGGCTCATTAATTCTGAGAGGTGGTTGTTCAGATTTTCTTTTGTTTCCTCTTCCTCTTCCTCTCTGAGCATCTTGAAATCCTTCCCCCTTAGTCATTGTTGACTGACTAAGAATCACAAAGGATTGAAAGGAGTCAAAGTTGCCTTTGAGATAGTTATGGCAAGAACCAAGCTGTTCGATTGGCCTTGAGCTCTGATTTTGTTTGATAAGACTTGTTTCCTTATCGGTGAGCTCTTGATGAGCCTTGAGTACCATCTGCTTTTCCAATGACATAGCTAGCCTCATTGAGGGCTTTTTTCAAGATTATTGTCATCATCCCTTACCATGCCTAGGTCTCTCTGAGCAATGACCAAGCTTGTTGTTCTTTGAGTGATTAACTCAGTGAACTTTTTCATTTCAGCAGGGACTGATGCAATCACTTCTTCATTTTGTTGAGACAACTCCTTTCTTAGAGTTGCCAGAACCTAGTATCTGGCCATGTAATCATGGGAGTTGAGATTTGGTTTCTTACTGAAGCTTTGAGGAGCTATCAGTTTTCTCTTTAAGTGAGAAACTCCCAAGTGAACATTTGCATGTTCTGCCAAGGTTCTGTCTTCTTCATCATCTGAGTTATCAGCCCAGTGATCTTCATCCTCTTGTACTTCTTCATCAAGGTTTCTGAAGGCGGCAACCATCTCAGATATGGGTTTCTTGCCTTTGGGGGATGGTTTCTTTGGTGAAGATGCAGCCTTAGCATCATGCTTTACTTTAGATGCTTGTTCAGCATCTAGCTCCTTAGCAATATAGTCAACAGCGTCCCGGAGCTCTTGAATCTCAGAGTAAGCTTGCGTTTCCTTGCGTGTTTGTTCTTCAAGTTTGTCTAGCTTGACTCTAGATTCAGCTAGCTTTTCTTCCATTTGAAGATGTAGCTGTTGTTCTTCCTCCAACAGTTGTTTGAGTTGAGCAACTCTGGCTTGTGTATCTGATATTTTTTTAGTGTTGTTCACAGAGTGCTCAACTACTTGTTCAGTAGAGTCCTTGTGTTGGGGAGATGGATGGGTAGATTTCTGAGGAGATGGAGGAGGGGATTGTTGTGATGTCCTCTCAGTGTGCTTTTCAGCAGCTAAGGCATTGTTTCCTTGTGGAATCCCTCCTGTCCCTGGTGCAGGGGCATCATCATCATCTTTCTTATCCTCATCCTTGTGATGGTCAGAAGGAGGATCTTCATAATTGTTCTCATCAGTTTCCTTCTCTTCTTCATCTTCAGAGACCAGGTTGATCACTTCTGGAATAGTGACCGTTTGCCCATTAACTTCCTCTTATTCAGAGGGTATGTACTGTAGAGTCTGGGGCAAAGTAGGCTTGAATGCCATCTGCAGTCTGGTCTGACCATTCGCTTGGTTGAAAGCTTGAATCAGCTTTCTGGCCACTTCCTTGACAAAATCCTTATCCATCAATGTTCCGAAAGAGTATTGTTCAGTGGGGAACATTGCATGGACGTAGTTTTCCAAGTCAAGGGCTCGTGCTCTCCTTGTGTGTGATCAGTCACCTTTAAGATCTCAGATAGATCGGAGCGTCGGAGCTTTTGCCATTTCTTGAAGCATTTCAGATGCTTTGGTAAAGTGTGTTCCTTGAAGAAAGGAAGCAGGTCCTCTTTCTTATCAACAGGGACCTTAGTGGCACTTATTTGAGCCTGAAAGAAAGCGTTCTGAATTAATTTCAAAACTTTAGTAGATATCTGGGCTTTAGAGTAGAAAGGTATCTGAGTTATCTGGATATGAGGAGGAGACTGGGAAGTCTGATCCTCAGTTGTCTTTCTTTCTGTTTGAACTTGAGATTAGAAACATAACACTTAGGAAATTTTATCAAGAAAAAATTTTAGTGACAAATCAGATATCTGAGAGGTCAATTACTTCCGTTGGAGGCTCAGATACTTGTATTTCAGAGACTTGTGCAGTCTCTGGAATCTTTTCTTGTGATGAAGGCCTTGATGCCTCATCAATTTCCATATGTTGTGAGGATTGAGTGGGCAACTCCTCAACAACTTCTACTTCCTTTTGAACCTGTTAAGTAGAATGTGTTAGTTTGAGAAAAATGATCAGAGATTTGTTCTTTGAAGAATATAGATATCTGAATGAAATACCTTCTCTACAGAAGGTTCAGATACTCGTTCTTCAGAGACCTTGGAAGTCTCTGGATTCCTCTCTGAAGAGATAGACTTTTCAGTCTCTTCATTTTTCTTCTCAGTTGGAGCCTATTAGAAACAAACACTTATTAGTCAAGTGTATAAAGCACATATCTGAGTTATATCTTAAGGAACTATTCTCTACCTGTAAGACAAGCTCCTGTTCCTTAAGTGGTGAGGCTATGGAATCCTCCTTCTCAGATTCTGAGGTAAGCTTTGCAGCTTCCTCTTGTTGTTGTGTTTCTAAATCATCCTGCAACAAAGAAATTATAATAAGTAACAAGATTTAGGCATAAGTTATCACAAGTAAAGAGTTAAACCATTCAGCTACCTAAGCTTTGTCAGGCTGACTGGTCTCTGGAACTTGTGAAGTTTCCATGCATTGGTCTTGTTGTTCTTGGACCCTTTCCTGAGTATGCAACTCAGTTGCCTCCCCTAGTTGATCATTATGAGTAGATGCCTCAGTTTGATCCCTCTCATCGAGTTGGGGAACTTGCTCTTTTGCAAGATTTTCTTCAGGAATGAAAGATGCTGGTATCTGTAACTCAAGTACCATTTCAGTAGTATCCACATCTGGTTGTTGTGGTTGTTGTGCTTGAGACAGACTTTTGAGTGTTGAGGCAATGGCAGTATCCTCCAACACTAAGCTATCACTCATCAGAGCATCTTCAATATGCTTCAGTCTTCCTTGCTCTAATGGTGTAATTTGTCTAGTGACCTTGGACAAAGTTGCTTCTTCAGCAATCTTTGAAACAGGTGCTTGTTCAGCAACCTGTGGTGTAGGTTCTTCTTCAGATACCTCTACACTAGTTACTTTTTCAGTAACCTTAGCCCTTTTTGATTTCTCTAGGACTTGAGAGATGACTAATTCATCATCTTCATCGTCAGAGCTCTCATCAGCATTAGGAACTGATTGGTCCATAATCCCTGCGGTTTCTGCAGATAGGGCTTGGTATCTATCACTACTTTCTTTAGCAGCATTGATAAGTTCATCAGCAAGGCTTTTAGCAGTAGTCTTGACGTTTCTGAAAGCACTTTCTCTTGCTGAGTCTACTTGTTCAGTAGTCAATACCTCGTTTGCAGCATTGATGAGTTCATCTACAGCGGCGGTAGGTATCTGGGAATCGACAACCACAATGGGTGTGCCTTCTGATTTGCCAGCAGACTTCTTTCGTAAAGTTCTGGGCTTCTTGGTCGCAACTTTTCCCTCAGATACCTCTTCAGTCTTTCGCTTCATGGAACCTTTCTGAGATCCAGTAACCTTTTTCATCAAGTTCGTATCTCATACTTGTAGAGTAGGTTACTGTTGGCTATGTCAGCCTTCTCTCTGAGCTCAATGCCAAGCTTTTCCAGCAAGTAGCATATCTTTAGACCATAGCTCACTGTGGCCTTTGGCTTAGCAAGTCCCTTAGCGATTTTAGTCTCAAAGCCTTGAATCTTCTTCACAAACTTCATAAAGGCGTACTTTCTCCAACTGAAAGGGTTTTCCAGCCTTTTGTCTTGTTGGTGCAACAAGAACATCATCATCCAGCGTTCTTGGCTTATCTAGTCAGCACCTCCTTGTAGACCATCAAAGCATCTGTGAAGAATGCATGCCAACACATCCCAGTGAACTAACAGATGTCTGGTTCTGATGTCAGCAAGCTTGAAATCAGTGGGTGTATCTTGTTTATTAGTGTCACACACACCACTGTAAAGCTCTTTTACACCTTCAAGGAGATCTTCATCCTTGGTGTCTATTTCAAAATCCTTTCCAAGATTTTGAAGATCAAACAACTTACAGAAAGTTGTTAAGTCCAAAAGGATTTCCTTTCCTTGGACCTTATTCTTTACAGACACTATTGCAGTGCCTTCAGAAACACGGGATATAATCCTGGAGTTATTGTAGAATTCTAACACATCCAGTGAACAAACTCAACTGGGAAGAGCAGATAGAAAACCCTTGATTTGTGCCTTTTCAAGCATGTCAAGAATCAGTTTCCTATCGGCTTGGTTTTCAACAGCAGCCGTGAGATACTCCTCAATCATGGCACCACTCCAAATCATATAAAGTCCCCTACCAATTGATTGTTCACTATAACTAACTCTGGTGCTTGCTTTTCAGCAGTACCAGTGGTAGAAGGTTGGGATTTCTGGGTAGACGAACGTTTAGGAGCCATCTCTTTATATAGTGCAAGTGTTTGAAAGTCTGAAAGAGATTTGGGTGAGAGATTAGTGATTCTTTTCAGAAAAACTAACAGAGATTTGCAGAGGTTGAAGAATGACTTTTGCTATTCTTGTGCAAGTCTGAATGTTGGATTAGGCAAAAGTGATTTCTTTTGCCAAAATCCTATATATATAGCAACGTAATTCTAACAAACATATACACACAAATTGGTTTTGTATATGCGTGTCATGAATTGCGATGGCGCGTGGGTAAAAGTTTGTTCGACATTAAATGCATAATGGGCCACGTCTGAATTTCTACAGTCCACTATTTACGGAGGATTAATCTCCGCCGTTAAGATCAATCGCCCATTTCATCAAGGGTCACCACTTCTTCTTCAGCAATGATCACAATCAACAATTGTAATTGTGCTCAATTAATGAATTTTGGCGATTTGCTATCTGAATCACATTTCTGTGTGACTAAGAACACTGTTTGCATCTAAGTCATACTCAATATCTGTCCAAGTTTTACACAAAGATAGAAATAATACAAATTTCAAGAGAGTAGTTGACTGCAGACAGTTGTACTATTCTCTTTTGTGTTCCCCCTCACTGAGTGATCTAGATATCTGAGTACCCGTCTCAGAAATCTTCAAATAGTCATTTTACCCTTTAGTCTTTGGTTTCTGGATACCCGTTCCAGATTCCTCTTCTCTGTATACCCGTTCCAGATTCCTCTTCTCTGGATACCCATTCCAGATTCCTCTTTTCTGGATACCCGTTCCAGATTCCTCTTTTCTCTCTCCTTTGATATCTTCTTCAGATATCTGAACTTTTTCAGTTCTTTGGTAGCTCCATTAGTCCAAGATTATGTCTTAAGGCTAAGAATCTACTTTCTTGTAGTGGCTTAGTGAAGATATCTGCAAGTTGGTCTTCAGTGCCAATCTTGCGTATCTCTATATTGCCTTTTTCAACATGGTCTCTGATGAAGTGGTGTCCAACATCAATGTGCTTTGTTCTTGCATGAAACTTAGGATTCTGAGTTATGGCAATAGCACTTCTGTTGTCATAAAAAATGGGAGTTTTCTCTTCATTGAGTCCATAGTCTCTGAGTTGTTGTTGTATCTACAATATCTGTGAAGCACAACACCCAGCAGCAATATATTCAGCCTCTGTGGTAGATGTAGCAATTGAGTTTTGTTTCTTGCTGAACCATGATATCAATCTGGCACCAAGAAATTGACATGTTCTTGAGGTGCTTTTTCTATCAAGCAATGATCCAGCATAGTCAGCATCTGAATAGCCAACCAAACTCCATCCACTATCTTTTGGATACCACAATCCAACTTCTACAGTACCTTTTACATACCTCAATATTTTCATAGCAATGTTGTAGTGTGATTGCATTGGATTTGTTTGAAATCTAGCACACACTCCAACTGCATATTGAATATCAGGTCTACTTGCCGTGAGGTATAGTAGAGACCCAATCAATTTCCTATACTTGTGTTCTTCAACACTCTTATCAGATTCAGTATAGGGCATTTTGGTTCCAATGCTCATAGGTATCTTAGCATTCTTTTCAGAAGACTTTAGATTAAACTTGTTGAGCATGTCCTTTGCATACTTAGTTTGACTAATGAATATTCCATCATTGAGTTGCTTGACTTGCAGCCCTAGGAAGTAATTCAATTCTCCCATCATGCTCATCTCAAATTTACATTTCATGAGTTCAGCAAAGTCTTCACAAAGTTGCTTATCTTTAGATCCAAATATAATGTCATCAACATATACTTGAACTAAAAGTAGTTTCCCATCATGTTCAATGTGAAGAGTGTTTTATCAACATCTCCTTTCTTGAAACCATTTTCTAGTAGGTATCTGGCCAATGTATCATACCATGCTCTTGGAGCTTGTTTGATCCATCTGAGCTTTAAAGCTTATAGACCATCCTACTTTCTGAGGAAACTTCAAAACCTGGTGGTTGCTCAACATAGACTTCCTTAGCAAGTTCACCATTTAGGAATGCACTCTTGACATTCGTTTGATAAACTGTAAAGTCATTATGAGCTGCAAAGGTTAGAAAGAGCCTTATTGCATCCAATCTTGCAACTGGTGCATAAGATTCATCAAAATCTAGTCCTTCAGTATGGGTGAATCCCTTGGCAACCAACCTAGCTTTGTTTCTGGTTATTTCACCAGACTCATTCCTTTTGTTTCTGAAAACCCACTTGGTTCTGATTACAGATATTCCGTCAACAAATGGAACCAGTTTCCAGACTTTGTTTCTCTCAAATTGATCCGACTCTTCTTGCATTGCAGAGATCCAATCTTGATCCTTTAATGCTTCTTCTATAGTTTTAGGTTCAATATTTGATATGAAACATCCATAGAGACAATTTGCATTTTCAGCGATTGCTCTTCTATTTCTAACTCCTTGGTCTATGGGACCAATCACATCCTTTGCAGGATGATTTCTTATCCATTTCATAATGGGTTTTGAACTAGTAGGATCAATATCGTTTTGATTTGAATGTGAATCAATATGATCTTGATGGGATACTTGTGCAGTATTTGAGATATCTGACACATGGGAAATGCCATGGATATCTGACACTTTTTCAGTGTTAGGGATATCTGGATCTTGCATTTCAACAATCTCATTTTCAGACACCTCTACATGATGAAGGTTCTCAGTAACCTGTTCCATTTCTAGAATTTTCATAGGAAATTCCTCATCATGTCTTAGAGTCATCTGGTTGTTACTAAGCTTAGGTTGCTTTTCATCGTCAGATTCATCCTCTAATTGCATAATAGAATTGTTTCCTTTTGAGGATCCTTTTTCAGAATCTTTGATCATCAGTTCTTTGAACCTATCTGAGAGATCATCATTCAAGGGTGCTTTCTTGTTTCCTTCATAGAATACTACATGAACGGATTCCTCAATCTTTTGCGTTCTTTTGTTGTAGATTCTATAGGCTTTGCTATTTAGAGAATAACCAAGAAATACTCCTTCATCTTCCTTTGGTTGAAATGTTCTCAAGTATTCTTTTCCATTGTTAAGAACGAAACATCTTCAACCAAACACTCTTAGATGTTTGATACTAGGGGGTCTACCAATGAAAAGCTCGTAAGGAGTTTTGTCATGGTGTTTGTTAATCAAACATCTATTTTGAGTGTAGAAGGCTGTGTTTACAGCTTCAACCCAATAGATTTCACTTATTTCAGTGTCAGCGAGCATTGTTCTTGCCGCTTCTTTTAAGGTCCTATTCTTCGTTTTAGCAACACCATTTTGTTGTGGTGTTCTTACGGAAGATAGTTGATGTTGTATACCTTTGCAGGTACAAAACTCTTTTATGTACTGGTTCACTAACTCAGTACCATGGTCTGTTCTGATTACAGATACCTTGTCATTTTTCATGACTTCGAGCTTATTCAGCAAGTTGGGTATCTCAACTTTTGCATCAGATTTGTGTTTGAGAAAGACAACCCAAGTGAATCTTGAGTAATCATCAACAACAACCAGACCATACTTCTTTCCTGCATAACTAGTTACAGAGGATTCAAAAAGATCCATATGTAACATTTGCAGTGGCCTTTCACTGGAATGTCTAGTTTTATATTTGAAAGATGTTTTGAATTG
This sequence comes from Plantago major, assembly GCA_026545765.1. Classification (NCBI taxonomy): domain Eukaryota; kingdom Viridiplantae; phylum Streptophyta; class Magnoliopsida; order Lamiales; family Plantaginaceae; genus Plantago; species Plantago major. Next base: position 16,649,494 of record CM048840.1, on the reverse strand, counting down.
TTTCCCATTTGGCAAGCTGAACATATACCATCTTTTCTATATGCCATTTTGGGTAAACCAACCACCAACTCTTTCTTGGCTAGCTTGTCCAGAGTTTTGAAATTCAAGTGACTCATTCTTTTATGCCATAGCCAATTTTCTTCAGTGTGGCCAGATTGACTCACCATGAGACATTCTTTAGTTGTGGCGGATGCCCAATCAGCAACATAAAGATTTCCTTTACGCCTTGCAACCAAGACTGTCTGCTTTGACTCATTGTCAATCACTTTGCATAGTTTTGACTTGATCTTGACAGTGTACCCTTTGTCTACTAGTTGACTCATGCTTAGGAGATTATATTTCAATCCCTTTACATGTAGTACTTCAGAGATTGTAAGGGCTCCAAACTTCAGATTGCCAAATCCTATGGTTGGATTTTCATCTCCTCCAGCAAACCTGATAATTAGTCCATCTTTGCACTTTCTGTAGTCAATCAGATTTGCTTTGTCTCCTGTCATGTGCTTCCCACATCCACTATCAAAATGCCACTTTGGATTAGTCTTTAGAGTGTTCTGCACGAAACAGGAAACAGGAGATTATGTTCTGATACCAACAATGGAACCATCTGGACTAAAGAATCTTCCAGTAGGAATCCATTTTTGAATGAATTTCTTAGGAACATTCTTTTGTCTAACAGGAAAATAAGGAGGAATTCTAGTTAAATGATTAGTATCATTGTTATTAAGAACTATTTTCTTCCTTGGTGTGTTCCTTGGTGCTCCATTTGGTGCTTTCAGATACTTGTCAGGTTTCTGAGTCTGCTTCTCTGCAAACTTAGCTTTCCTAGCTAGATTTCTTCTAGCCCTGGCATTCAGATTTTCAGTGGCTTGATTCATCTTCCACTTCTGATAATTGCTGTGAGCAATTCTAGCTTTTAACCATCGTTTTTGCTCTTGTTTGTACTCACGAGCAAGTTGTTTCCCAATGGCTTTATAGCCAATACCATTCCGAGCACCTGGTGCTATCTGAGATCTTTTCTCAGCAGCTTTGCTAGTCTCTGGGTAATCTATTTTCTTTCCAGAAAACGTGACATAGGAGAATTTGTCAGCTCCTGCAATTTTTCCTTTCTGAGAGACATAGCACTGTGGGTGATACACTTTTCAGTGTTATGTTTCTTTTCAGAAATATTCCCAACAGATTTCTTTTGGACTTGTTTTTCCCACAAAGGTTGGTCGCAACTGCCTTTCCTTTGTCAACAACCTTAGCTTTCTGACCGATACTGTAGGTTGTTTGGGAACCACCTTCGAGAATCGACAAATGTTCTTCTTTCATCACTCTTATTCAGAGTGGTAGAACTATCTGTCTGTGTGTCCAGCCCAAGTCCTCTCTTTTCTAAAGGATCTCTTAAATAAGATTGTACTTCAGTAAGAGTGTCACTAGCTTTGGCATCAGATTGAAAAGATAGTTCTTTCTTTTTGAGTTCTTCATTCTCAGAAAGAAGATCTTCATATTTCTTTTGAAGATTGGCCAATGCTTCTTCATGTGACTTTTCGCCTCGTATCTCGAGCTTTGAGAAATGCAATTTCGGCATCCTTTTCCTCAGATATCTTGAGTAATTTTGAATTTTCCTTTTCAAGAGAATTCTTTTCTTCTTCAAAGATTTCTGCTCTAGCTCGGACCATTAGAAACTCTCTTTCGTAGAGATCAAGCGCTCTTCTGAGATGTTCCAGATCTTTGATTCCTTCCTCATCACTTTCATATGTATAACAAGAAGTATGTGTTACCTCATCAGCCATTAGACAAGGTTCAATGTTCGAGATATCTGGAAAGATTTCTTCAACCACTCCACACACTTCTTTCTTCTTTTGACCAAAGTCGATCACTTCATGAGAAACACCGCACATTTCTGGAGAAGGAAGTGTGGAATCATCTGAGTCTTCATCCTCAGAATCAGACTCAATGTCTAGAGCATCCAGTTGGAGTTGAATCTTTTTCCTTTCTTCAGTGAGCATAGCTCTCTGACTTCTCTTGAAGTTTCTTCTATCTTTCTTGTCACATGTCTTTAGTTTGTTGAAGGCAGGGCAATCCATCTTGAAATGACCAGGTTTCTGACAATAGAAACAGATATCATTTCCGATTTCTGCTTCCTCAGTACTTGATACTTTTTGAGTCGGCTTCTTCAGCGAGCTTTGCATATTTTTGTACTGGTGATAGTTTGAGCCTAGATGCTTTTTTAGCTTCTCTTTGACTTTTCTTCTCTCAATTTCTCGACTGACATATTTTCTCATTTGCTTTACATCAAGAGCATCCTCAGTCATCTCCTTGCCTTCTTTCCTTTCAGAAGTTCCTTGAGCAACTAGAGCAACATTTTGCAACTTTTCAGTTGTTTGTTCTCTTTGAGTTGTCTCATAGTCAACAGTGGCAAGGTGAGAGAAAAGTTCCACTGGAGTGATATCTGGCATTCCTTGGTTAAAGTAGAAAAACTTTGTGTGCTCCCAGTTATGATTTAGACTTCTCACAATAATCTTAATCTTTTCTGACTGGGTATATCTATTACTTTCACCAAGTGCATCCATGTCACTCATAAGTGTTGTAAATCGGAAATCTAGTTCTTCAAGAGTCTCTGTGGGACCTTGTTTAAAGTTTTGGAATTTGAGCTTCAAAACTTTGAACTTATTTTCCTTCGTTTTCTCAGTCGCATGATTTCTTCAATCGGTTGCGGCCACTTTCATTTTTGCACCCTACGCTTTAATCAGTATGTGCTCTGGAGTAGAACGTATGATGATATTGCGAGCCTGACCATCCAGTCGATTTCTCTTGGCATCTTCCGATGTCCAGAGCTCTCTAGGCTTTGGTTCGTAAATAACTTAACTGGCAGGTCTCCCACTGGTTGACGCATCTGTCTGTGAAGACCCATTGCTTTGTTCTCTGTCTCTACCATTAGAAACCTCTATGACTTGCTTGAGTTGTTGAATGACTATTGGGCCATTCTTTATCACGTCGATCATTTCGTCACTGATGGCTTCTAGGTGGAGCATCATGTTGTTCTTCCATTTCTCATAATTCTCTGGCTTGAGAATTGGGGTGTCACTTAAAGACATCCTGTAGCAAACACACTAAACAAACAAATCGAGTGTAGGTGATAAGCAGTTAGTGGGCACTTATCTGGGATCAAGGTTCAGTGCAGAAGGCTTGGGAACCTCCCGCTCTGATACCAATTGTTGGTCTAGATAACGGCAAAGTAAAAGACTAGGGGGGTTGAATAGTCTTTTAAAAGTTTTGTCGATAAACACGGTTTCTCAGATATCAGTGAAGATTTCTGATACTTAATTTCAGAGAGCGGAAGACTTTTCTGTGATAAGTGCACGTGCTCAGCAAGATAGGTGTAAATACTTTGCAAGGTAAATAAAGCAAGTAATAAAATGCAGAAAGTAAATAACACAAGTCTTTTTATAGTGGTATCTGAAGGTGGCGTAATCCTTCAACTAATCCACTTCGGCCTTTCTCAGGCCTAGAATCCACTAAGACAGATAATTGATGTAACCTTACAAATATCTTCTCTTGATTCCTAATTACACTAGGTTCCAAACTAAGTGTTCCCCCTGAGTTATTCCCCGGCTTTCACAGCTAAGTACTTCATGTACTCAGAAACCTCTTTCCTGGAGTTGTTCCTTAGTTTCCCAAACTAAGTACTTCCTGTACTCCACGCCAATTAAGGTGTTGGTTAAGGTAGTTTGTCAGGTGAGCTTCTTTAATAACTTGTTCAGTTATGCAGATAGCTCTAAAAATCAAGTATACTTAATACACTTTACAATGTATGGTATCTTGTTCTTTACTGACCCAAGTCTATGATAAATGTTCAAGAGAATGAATCTCAGATATCAAATCTTAATTCAACTCTTTCACAAATAGCAATGCTTGTTAAGGATCAGGACACTTAGAACTTTTGTGCTACTTAGAATCAAGAGCTTTGGTCGCAACAGAAAGCTTGAAGGTAAGTAGTGTGCTTGAGAGAGCTTGTGTGAGAGTATTCAATGCAAGTTCAGTTCTCTAAGGTGTATTCTCAAGCAGTCTAAGTGTTGATATTTATAGATGAATTTGAGTGTCGTTTGAATAGTATCCGTTAGGCTTAAATCAAATTCAAACTAGTGATATCTGAGTGTAATCTTGTACGCTTTTTCTTCTTCTTGAAGCTCTTGTTTTGTTCGTATATCTGTGTCCGCGCATTTAATGCATTGTCCTATACTTTGTCCTGTAGTGCCAACGGAACTATGCATTGTATCAGAGATCTTTTACTATCAGAGTTATCTGAAGCTTTGCATGCTCTTTTCCATAAATTATCACAACTCCAGATACCACTTGTTGAAACAACTTGTTATAATATATTTCTTTTCAGAAACATAGTTTATGTCCAAGGTATCTGAGTGTAGATATATGTGGGCACTTTCCTTGTTTCAGAAACCTTTTATTTCTCAGATATCTTTTGCAACACTGTTTATTTAAAAACTCTTGTGTCTTCAAGATATCTGGTCATAGGTATCTGAAAACCCTTGTCTTCAGCAATCTTGTGCAGTCTTCAAATCTTCAAATCCGTTGAACTTTTCATGCTGGATGCCTTCTTCTTGGTCTTCTTTAGAGGAAAAAAAAATTACATTCAGAGACCTAACATCTTATACAAGATTTGCTAGACTATCATACTTAGTGAGTTTCCTCTTTTACAGCGTTCAAGTGAACCAAGAGTACTAACCACCTTTCTGAGCTAAGATAAGTCATTAGGTTGCTGATCAAAATCTAAACAGATATTCCTTACAAAAACATTAAATTCACAAGATGAAAAAATTTTGTTCTCAACACATCCTTGGAAGAAATAGTAAGCAGGTAATCAGACACGATCGTTTCTCAAGTAAATAACAATTAAGCCTAGCCCGCTAGTCCCTCGCAGGTGTATAAAGTGTATCACTCACTCTCATGGAAGTATCCATACAGGGTATAGCTCAAAAAGTAAACTGGGAAGATGACTTTCGTCACAAGGATGCCTCAAATATCTTATGCTATTGTACCCGTCTCATTGAGTCGAAAGGGACTTTGGCACATGACTGTATTCCTCCAGAAAAATCAAAAAACTGAAACTACTCCCCTCATCCATTTCAAAACAACATCAGATCTCATAATACTTCACTGAATTCAGTGCATGGCCACCTGGGCTCTTTTAATAATTTTTTGCAGGTGTCTGTTTTACCGAAAGTCCGCACTTTTGTGCGTGTCAGTTTGGTATACGTGTCATCAACGCTCACGGATATATGGCTTTTTAAGGCCACGCCGGTATATAGGTATATTTGAAACACGCCTAACGGTGATCAATGAAGACCATAGATCCACCCCGAGATTCAATTAACAAAAGCTTAGGGAGCAGTAAACAGATTTTTACAGCACAAATATAACGGCTCATAACATTCATAGTGAACAATCCTCTCCCCAAACCAGTTCGACAGAACGGGGGAAAATAAAATCCACAAAGTAAAGCATGTCGTTCGTCATCCCCAACGAAACTAAGTACACATAAGTATGAAAAGGCGCAAGTAATACGTAAAAACTTGCACATCCCAGGAAATCACACAATAACAGGTGCCGGTACAATATTTTTTCTTCGGCTAGGCTCCTCATAGGCTTTTGGACTACAGGGCTAACCAGACTTGCTATTTACAAAAGAAACGACCTTGCAGGATTAAAAGCCTACTACACTACTTCTAGCTAGACATCAAACAAAACGTAAGCAGGAAGAGAATTTACCATTCGCAATAGACGTTCGACTTGGTAATTGACTCAGACTCACCACAAGAGAAAATAAAAGTACTAACATCTAAACTGGACTCAACTGGAAAGGAAATATATAACTAATACAGAAAGGTGGCTAACATACCACCACATTCACATAACACAAACAAGTGGCTAACATACCACTTGAACAGAATACATAAAAATAAAAATAAAAAATGAAAAACAGAGTACGAAATAGAGTACAAATATCAGAAATAAAGTACAAAACGAGACAACTTTAGCTAAAGATACAGTCGACCACCTCCCCAAACCTAAACAACTGCTAGTCCCTAGCAATGAATAGTGTATGAAACGACTGTATAGAATGACCAACCATAGTGTTGTCTCAGCAGGGGTGATCACACGGATCCAGAAGGGCCACCACCAAGTCTTGCTCCTGAGAAATCCTTGCGCCTTCAGTACCTCCCGCCTCCAAGCGCTCAAGCTCACCTGCTCCCTAGCTTCAGCTCCTATCTCGCCTCCTCCGTCACGGTAGTGCTCCTCGATGCGGGAGTACTGATCCTCAATCCGGGCATATTGTGTTCCTACCCACTCCTGAAACTGTGCTTGCATCTGCTCGAAGTAGCTCTGGAAGTCAGAAGAACCAGGTGGAGCTCTGCAGTGTCATCGGCGCCCCTGATAGGAGTGGGATGGCGGCTGAGGATGACTCTGGCGCTAGCGGATTTCAGAGCTCCTTTGGGTTTCTCGGAGCCCTGAATACCGGGAATATTGAAGGACCGGAAGATATTGGTAATAAGGCATGGAAAACCGAGGAGACTGCCTTTAGCTTTCCGGGACTGAGCCTCCGCCATAATGATATCTGGGGCGTCAACAAACTGCCCGTTCATGATCGCTCGAATAAGGCGGGCTGTGGGAGGGGTCAGGGTGGTAAAATGTGAGTTGGGGGTCACATTATACTGTATCAGATGTTGCCAGAGGCGAACCTCTGGCTTGAGGAAGTGGGTGGCTATGGTGGTTTTGGTCCTGTGGTCCTCCGGATCGGTACCAGGTAGAAGTACATACTCGGCTAAGTCCCTTTCAAACTGCCGGTTGTGAAAATTGTCGCCCTAGTGGTGCATGCCGCCTTCGCACTGAACACCACCTGTAGGAAGTCCCGAATACTCCTAGGAGAGAACTGGATCTTGACACCGCAAATCATCATCACCCCGTCATCCAAGTCGTGGAGGCTGATGTAGAATTCCCGAACCAGCTTCGGGTCATAGGGCAGCTGCTTGCCGAAGAGCTTGCTCCAGCCTAAATATCTGATCCTTGCCCAGAATCGGGCGTAGACAGCATCCTCCAGCTCATCAAGAGCCAATTCCTGCTCGGGCCATGCTTTCCTAGGCTCCATGAAATTTGCTTCCATAAAAGCCCTCCCTTCCGCGGACAGGTGGGAGAACTCATCTACGGGACCGCTCAGTCCGGCCGTGCTACTGGACTCGCCTCTATGGCGTTTGTTGCATGTGGTTCTGCGAGTCATAGTGCCTGCGAGAAAGGTGTTACTGTAGAACAATGGGAGTAGAGAACTACCTTCCCAAACCGATTCATGATCAAAGAGCCAGAAACAACAAAAGAGCAAGGAACAGGGGAGAATGCAAAATTCCCCAAACCAACGCAAGATTCTAATGCTCGATTCACGTTAGTTCACAAGCAAAAGAGTAGTGATAATCATAGCAAAAGAGGAACAAGATGGCATTAATTGGCAAAAACGGGGAAGTAGTGCAAAAAATTGAAAAACGCAAGTAAGTTCCAAAATCAACGAGAAAGGAATCCATGCATCAATCAAAATCGAACTACTATACCCAAGCAAAAACAACTAACGACGATCAACCATATAATTCAAGTAAACTCGAGAAACTGAGGAAGAAGGAAGTTCAAGCCAATTTACCTTTTGAATCCGAAGAAATGGGTGGAAAACACACAAAAGTGATGCAAGAAACGGGGAGAGGAGGAAAAACCCGTTGATTTGCAACGAGAATGGGGGAATTTGTGGAGAATTGAGGGAGAAGGGAGATTAGAGTGAAGAGGGGAAAAAGGAAACAGGGAGAGGAAGAAGAGGGAGTGGGGCGGTGAGGAAGAAGAAGAAGATAAAAAGATTTGAAAAAACCTAGCTCGCCGCGGCGAGTTTTCTTTATCGCAGATATATATATAGTCGCAGGTTCTCGCCGCGGCGAAGAATAAATCTCACCGCGGCGGAAACTTACGAGACAAACACTGGGAAAAAAACAGACTCTCGCCGCGGCGAAGCAAAAGGCTCTCCGCGGCAAAAACTTACGAATGCACGAATAGGATAAGGGAGGCCACCTCGCCGCGGCGAGAGTGAATTTTTCGCAAAAAAATCACTTGCACTAGTTCAACCTCGCGTCGCAAGATCGAAACTCCAAGCCTCAACTAGAGTTTACGAGTTTCCTCGTATGAGTGCAAAGGTCCCACCTTCCAGAGACACAACTAAACTAAAAACAAGCAAACCACATAAACAAATAGTCTAACAATACGAAATAACAAGCAAGTGTACGGAATGAAAATTAGTCTAAATGAATGAAAAACAAATGGGGGCTTTTGTTTATAGTCGTTAGCTCGACTTCTTCCATGCTGGAGCTAATTGAGCTTGAGGTTACCAGCCTTCTCTGTCCCCATGTTCACTCGTGAGCGAGAATAGGTGTAGAGTGGACCGGTGTGTGCTGCAATGTAATTCCTGGTGTCAACCTGTGCAGGAGAATATGATGTGGTGACAGCTTGCAACTCACGTTTCGCACCGCAAACCTGGATAGTACATGTACAGCCATAAAGATCGACTATCATACGAGTAGCCTTAATGAAAGGGCGCCCAAGAAGCAGCATATCCTTGTCCATCTCTTTGATCTTCACCTGTGGTGACTCAACAACCATGAAGTCAGTCTCACATCTCCACCAATGGTTACGGGAACATCCTCAACAACTCCCATGCATTTGCTTCTAGTACCATTAGCCATGGTCACAAAGCATCTTCTCGGTTCTAGACCCTTCAGGTTGAGTTCCTCATAAGTCTCGAATGTCATCAAGTTAACTGCAGCTCTAGTATCAAGAATACCTGTTGTTGAGGGGTAAAACCTCTAACACTAACTAACTAAACTATTACAAATAACCTAGTCTATGGCCCGCCTCCGACTTGAGGTCCGACGTAGTACTGGTCCGAGCTTGAGTACCTGAAAGGACTAAGTGGGGGGGGGATTAGAATGGGTTACCCAGATTGCCTATGTCAATCCGGTAAGAGACTTTACTCAAGAGAGAGTTGGAAGCTCTCAATGTAATAGTTATGAGGGATTATGATAATACTTGGGGATTCTTCCCTTAATATTGCTTACCTTAAGGTCTTGGACCTTGTACTATATTTATAGTTATCATATGGTTATGAGGTGGCTCACAAGATGATGCCAAGTGTACGTTTCAGATTTGGACACCAATGCTACCTTTGGCCCATGGCCCATTAGTGAACAGTAACCCAATACTAATCAATGGGCCTGGGAGGGTAGTTTGGACCTTTTCCCTACTTGAGTACTGTTCCGCTTTGTTCAGGTGCTGTCGGTCCCTCGATGATCCGTCGCTTGTTGATCTGCCCTTGGGTAACTCTGGATGTCCGAGCCAAGAGTCTCACGGAAGTATCTCAGTATTTCTGTTATACGTTTGGTCTTGATGTGATGGTGGCGTCCGAGATTCTCTCGTCCGGTCCGTTTGGCATCTCTGTACTGACGTAGCCAGGTTTAGAAGTCCTTTTCCCAGCTAGCTAGGACTAGCTATGAGGGTGTAGCGACTTTAGCGTACTGGTTGATTCACTTTGGCCGGACCATGTGAAGTCGGATGAGTACTGAATTGGCTAATTAAGCCGTGATGCGCTTTAGGAAACGCTCTATGGCGCCCTCAACGGATTGGACACATGTCTGTAACAACATATGTCCCCCTAGTTTCCAAGTATCTTAGTAGAAGATAGTTGGTAACTATGAAAAGAACAAGTGTATTGTGGAGCGTGTCCGAATCATTAACTGGAAAAAGGAAAAAATCCTTTTTGTTGAGATCCGTCATCCGTGTTCTTAGGAATTCAATATATCTCCCCCCCCCCCCCCATTTCCTTCTACAGTCCGAGTTATGTAATAGCTCGGACTGTAGATGGAAAAGGTATTTGTATCCGAGATATATAGATCCGAGTACGGTTAGGATCTGACGTAGCCCTCTGGAAGCTATCCGTTGGACCGATTGTTGAATTGGTCCTCCCGGGTCGCTGATCCGTAAGCCAAAGAGGCCCAATAGGTTGTCCGTCCGGCCCACGGGGGAAAGATCCCGAGTAAAGTGATGCGACCGTTGGATTCGGGACGACATCAACGGTTAGGGTTCTAAGCCCGATTGATGTGACGCGTCTGTCAAGCATTAAATGCGACGTACTGACAGCCATCCACTCGCGAAGCGGCACAACCCTTGGATTGGAGAGGACCAACGGCTGGGATTCAAATCCAAGTGATGTGACTCTTGGCTTTCCCCAAATTGCCCTTATAAATAGTCAGCTCATCAGTCACTTTCACACTGTTAGCAATATCAAAACTCAGAGCAATCACAAAGCAATCCGAGCAATTGAAGACGCATCTGAGAAAGTAAGACTCGCAGAATTTTGAGATTTCCTCTTCGAATCCGTACCCTCGGAGAAGCAGCAAGGCTTGGTCGTTCATTCAAACTTATCAAGTCAACCTTGTCAAGTAAGTACGTCTTCACTCCTCCTAAGTTCTCTCCTTTTCGTGATATGCTTACTTCCTGCTCATATGTTTTTGCCCTGCTCGGATATGAAATTGTCGAGTCCATATTTGCCGATGTTGCGAGTGATAGGCTTTAGGAGCGTTCTTAGTTGAAACAATTCCCCTTTGTACTGTTGCATGCCAATTTTATTGCCAGTATCATGTTGATTCATCTCGTGTGTCATGCCCACTGTAACCAAAATTTGATTATGCATGCTTATTTGGTAATGTGTTGGTGCCAATTGGCACACATTCTTCCGTAAATTGGCCCCGCTTAGCGTTTCGGGTAGGGTAGACGATAGTGCCAATGGCGCGTTTCGGTGTGCCAAGGTTAGTACCACTAGTGCCGAGACTAGGCTTCATGCAGAAAAATCTAGTTACGTAGAACTCCGTAGGCTTTCTTTGACTTAAAAAGTTACCTAAACGAACTCTCGGACAATCACCACTATCGTTTATGACTTATTTCCTTCTGCCCTAGGATGTCCGGGAGCGATAGTCAGAACCAGAATGAGGCCCCAAGTTACAATGATGCAGTAGACTTAGGGACTGGGTCCATGGATTTGACCTTGTCCGTGAGAGATTTCCTAGTTATGGACCTTGGGTCGTCCAGGGACTCTGATGCTGGGCAAGGAGTCCGTGGTGCGGCAGAAGCACAGGCCAACGTTACAGCGGGCCAGGGTGATCTTGCTCGGACTAGGTCGTTAGTCCAATCTCGGACTATAGGTGGCGTTGGGACGTCCAGGGATCCGAACGAACTGCATGTGGAGCGGGAAGGCGACAGCGGTCGGGAGGCTGATGAAGTCGAGATGTTCGAGGCCGGGGTGGAAGACCGTGTTGTAGCGGAAACAGGTCCGTCCAACCCAAGCACGTCTGGGAGACCCGAAGGTGTCGATGAGGAGGAGGAAGATGGTGAGGAAGAGGAAGACGAGGACGAGGAGGAAGGAGAAGAAGGATCTCCTGTCGCTCGTCCCCCTAGACGCTCCGGTCGGCGGATTGCATTACACCCTGCTGCGCCCGTTCAGTCCAGTCTTCCATTAATTGAAGGTCGTGGCGCGAAAGCTGCCCGAATCAAGTTCCCCCGTCCTGCGTCCGCTGTTACGATAGCGGACGAATTTGGAGAACTAAATACAGACGGACTTCTTCCTACATGTCCATCAAGGGTTAAAGCGGAGGACATTCCAGAATGGAGGCAGAAGTGGGAGATCCCCGACTCCGTAGAAATCATGGTTCCCGAGCCCGAACACGCATTTTACAACCCGCCCGCCGGGTATATGTGTGTGCACGAGGTAGCTTTTGCTTGTGGGTGGAAGATCCCCATTGCAACGGAATTGAAGCATATTCTGAATCACATTGGGATTGGTCCGATTCAGGTTATCCCAAAGTCCTTGGGTAATCTTATCTGTTTCGTTGTTTTTTGTAAGAAGAAAAGGCAGCCAGTAAACTTTGAGAACTTCAGGCAGCTCTTTCATGTTTCATTCAGTCCGGGGAATCCCCTCTTCTATACTTTTATGAATAGGAAACCCTATAACTTCATTTCGGACTCCATTTCGTCGCTAGGATCGAAGTGGTGGGATAGGTACGTTTTTGTACGGATGGCTCTGAAACCTGGGGCGTCCGAGAGACAGTGAGAACAATGGGGACTGCCAACAAAGTTCCTAAGGGAGAGCATCCCGGATTGGCGCCCCCTTCCAAAGAATGTGGCTCCGTGGGTGGCGGCGATCCACAAAAAGCATAACCCACCTACTTATCCGTTCCACGGATTAATCTGCCAGCCACTTCCCTACCTATGCTGACTAACAGGCGCAGTGGAGGTTGGAGGGAAGACGGACTTTAGTAAGGATTTGTTGACTTCAAACTTTGTGCTCTTTTTTCTTCGGGATACCCTGTTTTGATTGCGTATTTCCGCAATTCTGGTAATTCTTCTTTAACATATCTGTATCTGACGCCTTTGGTTTATTGTGCATGAAAGTGCAATTTATATTGCACTTGTTTTGTTAATTCGGCCTTTCTTCATTTATTAACCGGTTCAACAATTGTAGTTGTTTTTCTATGGTTATTTTGTAGGATATATCAAGTTGGGCCTCAACATGCTTAATGGATCACGATTGGTTCATCAGTAGCCATCGTACCAAAACGTCCATCAGAAAGGTGCAATCGTAAGCAAAACGGGCAATCAGAGCAAAAAGGAAAATAAGAAGCATAATGCAAGAAGGAAGCTGCCATATTGTTCAAGGAAGAATCTGATGCTATAAGGAAAGTGAGATTTAAAAGAGATTGATATATAGAAGATTCCTTATACTAAAGATATCAAGAAGAAGGCAGTTTCCTTATGAAAGAAACCCAATAGGGTTCGACTTGGGCTTGAGTCTTCTTCATGAGGCCGATTCTAGCATCTATATATACAAGGAGACCGAGCCATTGCAAGGCGCCGATTGCCTTTGAAGAACAAAGATTATATGTTTTAGGCGTCTTGCTTTACTAGACTTTTACTTCGGTGTTACTTGTGAGTGTTCTCTAAAGATTGAGAATTACTCTAGTATCATTGAACTAGAATAGGTTTTTCTTGTCTGTTCTAGGTCTAGTTTTCCGTAAGTTTAATCAATCGTCTGTGATAGAATTAAACTTCTTTTTATAATTCTACTTTCATATCATGTAGAAATTTTGCCTACGGCGCCGCCAATATATTTTTCTATATATTGGCTTGGTTTATTGAAGAAGATTTGATTATCTGCTGGCCTGCTTAAACGTGTGATCAGTTTTATTCCGATGCACTTTACTGAGTTTTGTTGATCACAGTTCACTGTTGTCGTAGTCTTGTCGATCACTGTTCACTGTTGAGAAACGGTGTTGACTCAACATCAATAGTCAACATCGTTCGAAACTGTCCAGAAGTACCAATCCCGGTCCTACAGTTCTAACAGTGCAGCTCACTGGTTCGACTACATCATGTCGACGCTCCGTGAAAATAAAAGGTTGCCGAGGGAGCAGCAAGCCTTGGAGGTCGCCGCTGGTCAGAGGACCAAAATCATCAACACTTCTGCGGGTCTTCCTATGTCGGATCCGAAGAATGATGCTGTGTTTTCCGCGGAGGAAGAAAGGCGGAACAAGGCTGGAGAGGATTCTCAGGCCTTGGCGGTGCCCGACAAGGGAAAAGCCCCTGCCACTCGGAGCGCCACTGCTTCGAAGTCCCAGGCTTCCGCTGCTGCAGCACCACAATGGGAGGTGTTGATGCAGGATGCTATTACCTCGGGACGCAAGAGAGGAGCAACCTCGGAGGCTCCCCCTGCAGAAAAGAGACAGCAATTGTCCGCTATTCTGCCTGTTGACCAAGCTGCTCTTGATAAGGAGTACGAGCTGGCCTGCGGACTCCCAGAGGTTGAGCGGGTCGGAGGGCTGGATGGGCTATACCAGCGGGTAAGTAATCTTTCGATGATCTCTTTGGCTTGTTCTTAGTATGATAGAAATGTAACTTACATTCTTACGGACTTCTTGCAGCTCGGATGTTTCGTCAGGGCCATGCAATGGAAGGCCGGCGAATGCGCTACTATTGAGGAGGACCTCCACAAGGTTGTGGCCACATCCGCGGATGAGGCGGAGAAGGTGAAGCAGTTGGAGATGCAGATGAAAGAGCAAGAAGTGAAGTTCCATAAGCTGAAGACCAGCTGGGAAGAAATTAAGGCGAACCTCGACTGGCAGGAGAACTTTGTCGACAAGTCGATGAAGGATTTTCTGGATTCCAAGGATATACTGCTCGGATGCCTCCAATATGCCCGTCTTCAGGCTGGTCGTGACTTCATGGAGTCCGACTCCTTCAAGTTCTTGACGGCGGATAAATCCGATGCTTCCCGCCTGGATGGGTTCGTGTCGTCTTATCAGTAATTGCGATCAAGGGACTACTTCCACCGGACTTCGACTGGAAGGCGGAAGGGTTAATCCCTTCTGCGGATGCTAATGGTGTGGCGGTCCCTGTCGACAGTATCTCAGATGAACAGTTGGCCGTGTGTGAGTTTGCGGAACTAGTCACCGAGGAAGGTGAGATCGAGATTCGAAACGTCGGGCCCTTCCTCCCGAGGTGGGTCCTGGATGCCCTCCGAAAGGTATGCTTTGTACCTTTCGATAATTACCGGGCTTTCCTAAAGAAGTGGTTCCTCCTGCCTTGCCGGGTCGTTGGCCTTCCCGCGGATTTCAACTTGTTCAACCTTGTTGAAACCCTTGCTGCGCAAGCCGTCTCCAACACGCACCCTGCCGATCCACCCCAAGCTGGTGAAGCTGGTCCGAGCCAAGCCGGGCCTCAGTGAGAAGTCCGGGGTATGCCCCGTTTAAGTTCTGTACCTGCTGAATTTTTCTGTTGGATTTGCATCTTTTGATAACGCGGAATGTCATTATGTACTATTGCAATGATTCGTATTTAATCCGAGGAGTTAAACCACCTATGCTTCCGAATTATTACTTGCTCCCTTCTACGTTTCCTTTTTATCTGTCGTTCATATGCTGAGTTATTATAAATTACACCTCTTAAGAGCATGGATCGCTGTAGATGGCGTCTGATGTAGAAATCAAACCATCATCTTTCCGATCCTCGGACCGTTCGCTCCTTGGGATGTGTAATTCTTCTAGAAGGAGGAAGGTGAAACAGTAAAATAGTCATTATGACTACGTCTTTTCATCTCCCCAGTCGTCGGATGATCGACAAGTAGCGAGATCTTAAGGACCCGTCACGACTATAAATAAGGGTGTGGTAATTCTTCCTTTTTCACTGATGTACCCTTCTCCACTCTGTCTTTTGTTTTATCCACTCTAGCCTTCCACACCAGGATGTCGGAATCTGATGACGAGGAATATCAGCATTGGGTAAACTGTGCTTGTGGGCACATGCATCCACCGATTTACCCGGGTACAGGGACCGCGGATGACCCGATCAACCTTGATTTTGAAGGCGATCCCCCTCGATGTCCAGGAATAGCTAGGAGGTTAGCCGAGGAAGAGAGGGAGCGGAGGCTGAAGTTGATCCGTAGGAGGATCCGCATGCAGCAGCAAGCTCGTCAGGGCCGAGGTGGTGCTCGGAGTCCCAAGGCTCGACTTCCGGAATCTGGTGAAGGAACAAGGCGGGGTATGCCCCGTGGAAGTATGTACTTATCCTTGGACCTTTTCAGATTGTACTTCTGTTATGTAAATGTTCGGATAATTTTGTCTATAAAATTCGAACTATTTTTCATCGGATGAGATCGCCACCTTTTTCTGACTCGTGCGTCGTCGGATTATATTGTCACGCGTATCTTTATAGGATGACCAACAAACTCGGATGTGGTTGATGGGCTTGTTTAGGCTTGATTGGATAAACCCACTGACCCAACACTGTTCAACTCGAACGGGTGGCTTAAGCCCATTGCTGACGTCAATCTGTTTGCGTGGCGGACGTTGATTGGTTGGAGTGTTCTATAAAAAGACACGACCCCAGTGCCAAAACCGTGTAAACTGATCCCAAACTCTTCTCTTTCTGTCTTTGGAGTCATGGCTTGTAAATCATCGAAGCCGGATCTGTTCTTATTTCTTCCCATCCTACTTTAATGGCTCTAATCTCTCTTGAATTGGCAAAGGATTCCTAGCTTCGAGAGAGTTAGAGATATTAAAGACTGTTGGGCAGAGATCTCAGTTATTTCGGTTTGGATGTATATCTTTCCGTCTCCTCTGCTTTCTTCCAACCCTACTTTAGTGGTTCAAATCTCTCTTAAATTGGAAATGGTTTCCGAATTTCAAGAGAGTTTGATTCCCTAAAGCCGGTTAGGCGGAAATCTCTTTCTGTTTGCACTTTGTTCTCCCCGGACACGGGATTTGCATTTCCATGTTCTGATGGTACCGTGAGGGATGTTTAACCATTTTCCTGTGTGCCGGTAGATCGAGTTCCTGGCCTCCGCGAAAACCAGACTTGCCGCTTGACATGGAAGAAGCTTTTCCCGACGGGGGAACGATTTTTTATGGGAGATGACGTATCCCCGGAGACGTTTTCTGCATTTTTCATATTGCGTCCGTAAGTCCGGATAAAAATCCAAGATTGTAAATCATACAGACAAGATTATGTATAATTCGTCTTTGTATGAATAAAATCCCTTGCTTTCCTTTTTGTCGTTAAACGAACGTTAAATCTCATATGCATAAATCGAAAAGTCACAAATCGAAAGATAGAGGTTGTACTGATTTGCCGGAAATTCAATTACAACTTGCGGGCTCTATGGCCAATGACAAAAGGATCAAAAAAAGAACAGAACTGGCGGAGTTCCGTGTAATAAATAGTTGAAACTGAGATGACCAATCGACCTGACGGAGATCCGCACAGTTATCTCTATGCATAGAACTTCTGAAGGTTTCTAGCATTCCACGGACGCTTGAGGGGATGTCCGTTCCCATCTTCTAATTCATAACTCCCATTCACTCTTGCTCCGACAATCTTGTAGGGTCCTTCCCACTTGGGCTTGAGTTTTCCAATATTGTTCAAAATGTCGGCTCGTCGAAGCACTAGGTCTCCGATTTTCAGGTTAGTCGCTCGGACGTTCCTGTTGTAGGTTCGGGCAGCAGTTGCCTGATACCTATGGATATTCGCCAGTGCCTCAGACCTTTTCTGTTCGAGTATGTCTAGGTCGAATATCCGAGCTTCGCGGTTTGCAATGCCTTCAAACTCTTGGATCCTCAAAGTCTCAACGGCAATCTCGGACAGTATAACTGCCTCCGAGCCATATACCAAGGTGAATTGAGTTTCTTTTGTCGCAGTCCGTGCAGTGGTGCGATGAGCCCATAGCACGCCTTCCAGGTCGTCCGCCCAGCTTTCTTGTGAAATTCTTAACCGCTTCTCGAGGATCTTGACTATTGTTTTGTTTGTGGACTCAGCCTGTCCATTGGCTTGCGGGTATCCAACAGATGTAAAACGTTGCTCGATTTTGAAGGACGTCAGCCATTGCTTGAGCCTATGTCCTGAAAACTGGGCACCATTGTCCGAGACGAGAATCCTGAGCAGGCCAAAGCGGCAGATGATATTCTTCCAGATAAAGGTCCGCACTCGACTCTCTGTAATGGTTGCAACAGCCTCAGCTTCTACCCATTTGGTAAAATATTCAACAGCCACAATCAGGAACCTCCACTGTTGGGTGCCTCTCGGGAACGGTCCGACTATGTCAATGCCCCATTGGTCGAATGGACACGCTATGATTGACGGAATCATAGGATGCATCGGACGATGTGGAATGTTCGCATAGTATTGGCAATCAGGACACTTCTGAGCGTAGTCGGCGGAATCTTTATTAATACTAGGCTAGTAATAGCCTTGTCGTATAATTTTCTGGGCGAGAGTTCTTCCCCCGGAATGACTTCCGCAGCTCCCGCTGTGTATCTCCTCTAGCACAGTCTTTGATTCTTGCGGGCTCAAGCACCGCAAATGGGTCCCTGCAAATGATCTCTTGTACAAATCTTCCCCTAGTATAAAGTATCTGTTTGCTCTACATTGGACGCTCCTTGATTCCTTCGGATCAACTGGAAGAGATCCGTCCTTGAGGTAATTCCAGATGTCAGTCATCCAATTTCCGCCCGTGTCAGTTACCATGATGGCGGAATTGAGACTCATGACGGATGAGTCGGTAACAGTGAGTAAAATCACTCTCCTTGTGTCCAAAGCTGCCGTTGCGGATGCGTATTTTGCCAGGGCATCCGCTCTTTCGTTCCAGGCTCTGTCAAACTTTTCTAGGGTGAATTCCACAAAGTGCTTGGCTTCCTGTTTGAGTAGCTCGAGATACTTGATCATCAAAGGACCTTTTGTGGCAAAAGCTCCCGAAAATTGAGCTTCCACGAGCTGAGAATCCGTGAAAGCTTTGAGCTTCCGAACTTGCAGGGATTTTGCCAGTCGCAGTCCAACTATCAATGCTTCATATTCAGCCTCATTGTTTGTAACTTTGAACTCCAGGGATATCGCGTAGTCAAGTTCCGCGCCATCGGTGCTCTTAAAGAAGAGTCCAATCCCTCCGACTCTTCCAGTGGAGGAACCGTCCACTTCCAATATCCAGATATCGAAAGGATGTTTTTCGGCTTGGAGATCTTCTACTGGCTCCCGAGGTTTCCAACTCTGTGCTTCGGTTTCCCTGCTTTTGGGTCTGGAGTCGTTAGGCACGGACTCGCTTGCCATACCGTCAAGAAGGAACATCTGGTTGACTCGAGTTTCCTCATGAGATGCAGATAGAGATTGATTGATAAGCGTATGCCTTCGAGGTTTGTTGGGTTGAATCATGGCGAATCGCTTCCGGCCAACCTGCTTGGTGAATAAACATTCGAATGTGTGTCAGGGCCCTTCTCTGAATCCGCCTCAGGATATTCCGCTAAGAAATCGGCGAGGACTTGAGCATTCTTGACTGACGGAGCCTGATAGCAAATGTCGTATTCACTCAGCTCGATCACCCACTTAGAGAGTCGCCCGATCGGTCGGCTTTCAGGACTGCTTCAAAGGTTCCGCAACAAGTACAACTTTATGAGACTTGAAGTATGGTTTTAACCGTCTTGCGGTGTAAACCAAAGCATACGCAAGTTTCTCAATCTTCACGTATCTTATCTCCGCCCCAGCAAGGGCTTTGCTAAGATAGTAGATTGGGAGGTGATCATTAGCCTGAATTCGTACTAACACTGAACTCATTGCCTCTTCCGTGATAGCTAGGTAGAGGTAGAGTGGTTCTCCCTCGACGGGTTTGGAGAGCAGTGGAGGGGAATGGAGGTACGTTTTCAATTTCTCGAAAGCCTCAGAACATTCCGCAGTCCACTTAAAGCCCTCTCCTTTCCGCAGGATTTTGAAGAACGGGAGATTTTTCTCCGCGGATCGTGAAATTAAACAACTTAAGGACATCGGACGTCCTATGAGTTGTTGTACCTCATTGAGGGTTTTTGGTTGCGGCAGATCTAGGATTGACTTGATCTTTTCTGGGTTCGCGCTGATCCATCTCTCGGTAACCATGTACCCAAGGAAATTCCCTCCTTTTACTCCGAACGTACATTTCTCGGGATTCAATTTCATTCCGTACTTCCTAAGGATAGCGAAGCACTTGTTCAAATGGTGCACATGTTGCTCTTCATTTTTGCTCTTGACGAGCATGTCGTCCACATACACTTCCATGGTTTTCCCAATCTCTTCCTTGAACATTTGATTCACAAGGCGCTGGTAAGTGGCTCCCGCGTTTTTCAATCCAAAGGGCATTACCTTGAAGCAATATACACCCCCGGCAGCGAAGAAAGCTGTTTTCTTGATGTCTTCTTTGGCCATCCAGATTTGGTAAAAACCTTGGTATGCGTCCATGAAACTCAACAATGCACATTCGGACGTGGAGTCAACCAACTGATCTATCCGCGCCAAAGGGTACGGATCCTTTGGGCAGAACTTGTTTAACCTAGTGAAGTCGTTGCACATCCGTCATTTGCCCGGTGACTTCTCTACCAGGACTACATTGCACACCCAGTCAGAATAACGGACTTCTTCAATGTGCCCTGCTTTCAGGAGTCGCTCCACTTCAGAGGATATGATGGCATCCTTGACCGGACCGAAATCTTTCCTTTTCTGTCGGATGTACTTGATCGAGGGATCCATGTTCAGACGGTGAACAGTGATCCTCGGGTCAATCCCCTTCAAGTCACCAGGCAAACACATCGCTGTTTTCACGGAGACAAGCGATGAGCTTCATTTCTACCTCTGCAGTCATCTCGGTCCCAATTCTTGTTTTCTTATCCGAGTTTCCAGCGACAATCTCGATTTCCTTGAGAGTCTCGTGAGGCTCGATTCGCAATATTCTAGGAAACTTCTCCTTCTGGCTCCCCACTCCGATCTGCGGGTTCTCCTTTTTAGCTGGGAGAACCGCTGACGGACCAGGGGTCAGGGTGATCGCCAGGACGTGAGCGGCGCTCTTCTTGTGGACATTATGTAACATTCCCAGGCTTCGCGGATGTTTCCAACCTCTTCTCTGACTCCAAAGGGAGTTGGAAAATTCATTCTGTTATGGAGAGTGGAGGGGATAGCTCGGAATTGATTAAGCCCCGGGCGTCCAAAGATGGCGTTGTAGTCGAAAGTACGATCCACCACTACAAATCGGACCAACTGAGTAACCCTTTCCGGGAAAGTACCAAGCGAAACATGCAACATAACACTTCCCAGGGGTCAAACTGTTCCCCCTCCAAATCCCAGTATAGAGGTATGGACCCTTTCATATTGGATTCTCCCTAGGGCCATCTGGTCCAGTGTTCTTTTGGAAATGATATTCGAGGAACTCCTGGTGTCTACCAAAATCTTGTTCACTCGATAAGTTGCAATGGTCAAGGAAACCACTAGCGGAACATCTGGATCATCAATGTCCTCTCCTCCTGTCGTAGGAAGAGGAATCTCACTATCATCGAAAAATATAGCGTTTGTACCCTGAATCGCTGGAGCAGCGTACGCTCTATCTTTGTTCCGAGGATTTTGTGTTGTCCGCTCTCTTGCGTTCCTACTGTCACCTCCTGATGGCCCGCCCGCAATGGTGTTGATTACTCCGCTATAGGGAGGGTTCTCCATATCCATACCGTCGCAGTGTCTATACGGATGTCTATCCGTACGAGGCGGACAGTGAGCTGGCGGAGGTGGCAAAGATAGCGGACGGGGAGGTAATTCTGTAGCATTATCCTCCCTTCTTCGCTCCGCTCTATCGTGCCTAGAGGGTTCATCCGTGTAGATGTGCTCCTTGAGCTTGCCTTCTCGTACCAAGTGTTCAACTTCTGTTTTTAGTTGGATACAGTCATCGGTCTCGTGACCACGGCACTTGTGGAACTTGCAATACCCCTTTGCATCCCTATTCTTCCAGTTGTTGTGAGAGGGCTTGGGCCATTGAACGTCCAGCTTTTTCTCGATGATAGTCGCCAAAATGTCGGATCTTGGTCTGTTGAGGCGGGTATAATCCGCATATCTCCTCGGCGGACTTCTCTCCCTGTGGAAGCCTTTGTCCCTGTGATCCTTCTTCGAGTCAAACTTACCCGGGCGTTGCTCTTGCTTCACCGGATCCTTTCCTTTCTTGGAACCAGCTCTTACTGGAACATTCCTCCGATACTCCTCTCCGTACATCACTTCTTCACATATTTCATCTAAATGCTTCTCGCTCCTCACCTCCTGACTAGATAATTTTCTGCGGAGCTCTGAGTTGAAAGTATTAGCGCATGTGATGTAATCTGCCTTAATATCGCGGCTCAACTCGAAGAACTTTCGCATGAAAGCGATCTAAGAAGGTCATAAGATCCTCTTGCTCCCGCTGTATAACTTCTGCCAGGTGCTCTACGGTTCACTTTCTCCTCTTTGCTTTTCCAAATCGCGCCAAGAACTTTGAAGAAAGGTCTGCATATGACTTTATCGACTTGTTCGGTTGAGCAGTGTACCAATCCATAGCCGTTCCGAAGAGAGTAGATGAGAACGTGAGAGCTTTTGTATTGTCGCTCATTCCCTTGGAATCCATCTTGCTGTTGTACCTTGTCAGGTGTCCAACAGGACAAGCATCCCCGTAATAGTACTCCAAGCTCAGGATTGCTTGATCCGAGTTTCTGTTCCTTTCCTTTTCTCTCATGATTTCATCACATAAGGGATTTGGTGCACTAGTGGTTACCTGCTCATGGTCTTTTACCAGGTGTCTGAGATTCAGAATCTAGGCCTCCAAAGCCTTCTGTTGAGCATAGATTTCGTCGGCAGTCATGATTTCTCCTGTCCTCGAATGCACAGCTACATCCGTAGGGAGTTCTTCTATCCGGAGCGCTGGAACAGTTTCTGCCACCTGATCTCTGTTTCTAGGAGGTGCTTGTCGCGGAGCTCCTGGGTGTCTATTATCTCCTTCTTGATACTCTCTCCTTCCGTTTGGGCTTCCTTCACCTCGAGCGTGAGAGGCTGACGCCCGCCGGTCGAGAAGGTTCCGCAAATCCTCTTGAGGTGGCTGGTTCCCCAACCTCTCTTGGATCGGACGTTGCCTGTTCCTCGATAATGCAGGCTCTGCCTGAGGAGGAGTGACCACTGGCGGAGTGGCATGTTGAGGAGGAGCATTGTTAGACCCCAGGCAGCCTTGAATGACTGTGAGCAACCTATCGAACTGCATCTCGCTTAGTCCGAGATCACTAGTGCGGACAGTGCGACCATCGGGCATAGTGAACTGTTGGCCTGCTACAGGGCCTTGAGCTTCAGCCGGTGAAGCTCGTACGACCCCTTCATCCGAGGACGGACTGGTCGTGCGTCCCTCACTCAGATATCTCCTTCCAGTTACAGCGGCTCTGCGTCCCCGGGTGGGCGGACGTCCTCGTGGGCGCGGTGGTGGAGTCCCTACTCCTGCAGCACCAGCCCGCGCTGTTTGTCTTGTTCTTGCCATCAGCTTAATTCTAAACACGAAAACTTCTTATAAAGCTTCCCACAGACGGTGCCAAAATGTTGAGGGGTAAAACCTCTAACACTAACTAACTAAACCATTACAAATAACCTAGTCTATGGCACGCCTCCGACTTGAGGTCCGACGTAGTACTGGTCCGAGCTTGAGTACCTGAAAGGACTAAGTGGGGGGGGTTAGAATGGGTTACCCGGATTGCCTATGTCAATCCGGTAAGAGACTTTACTCAAGAGAGAGTTGGAAGCTCTCAATGTAATAGTTATGAGGGATTATGATAATACTTGGGGATTCTTCCCTTGATATTGCTTACCTTAAGGTCTTGGACCTTGTACTATATTTATAGTTATCATATCCTTATGAGGTGGCTCACAAGATGATGTCAAGTGTACGTTTCAGATTTGGACACCAATGCTACCTTTGGCCCATGGCCCATTAGTGAATAGTAACCCAATACTAATCAATGGGCCTGGGAGGGTAGTTTGGACCTTTTCCCTACTTGAGTACTGTTCCGCCTGTTGGGTCCGTGTCGGTCCCTCGGACAGATCTGTATGCTTGGTTGATCTGCCCTTGGGTAACTCTGGATGTCCGAGCCAAGAGTCTCATGGAAGTATCTCAGTAGTTCTGTTATACGTTTGGTCTTGATGTGATGGTGGCGTCCGAGATTCTCTCGTCCGGTCCGTTTGGCATCTCTGTACTGACGTAGCCAGGTTTAGAAGTCATTTTCCCAGCTAGCTCGGACTAGCTATGAGGGTGTAGCGACTTTAGCGTACTGGTTGATTCACTTTGGCCGGACCATGTGAGGTCGGACCAGTACTGAATTGGCTAATTAAGTCGTGATGCACTTTAGGACACGCTCTATGGCGCCCTTAACGGATTGGACACATGTACGTAACAACACCTGTAACCTCAGAAGAACTGCCTATCCTGACGACCAAATCGAAACTGTTTGCATCACTAATGCTCTTCTTCCTTTTGGATCATCTGAGTTGGTCCTGCATTCGCCTTCTCTCCTGGAATCGCAAGACCAGATGTTATCACCTTTCTTGCTTCCTGTACCGGTGTTGCCTCAACCTGGGAAACCACCTTATCATGGTTACAAGTGCAGGTCGTAATAACAATCTTCACTACTCCTGGCTTGTCAAAAGCTACCTCCACAGCAAGTACTCTATTATTCTCGACAGTCGCGGGGAATTTACCCTTCTCTCTTTGTTGGAAGGCGCCGACCAGATCACCAATTGTCTTTTCTAACTTCTTTTGCGATTGCTCCACGCTCTCAAACCTCTGGTCATTCTTGGTTTGATTCCGCTGTGCTTCGGCCCAGATGCTCTCTGATCTCTCCATGTGAGCTCTAATCTCCTGATCAGCATTTCGCGGTGCACTAGTAGGCGGAACCGAAAACTGCTGTGCTGGACCCTGTTGAAATGGAGCCTGTCGAAACGGAGCCTGCTGAACTGGAACCTGCTGGGCCAGAACCTGTTGTGGTGCATTCTCATAGAAGTTACCGCCATAGGATAAATTGGAATGATCGGGGTTGAAGGGCTACAACTTAGTAGCACCTGCATTTATTCCCGGATTTGGTTGCCAACCACCGCACTGCCTATTTTGCACCCAGCAAATAATCTCCGGGGTTGGGTTCTCCCCCATAGTCTCAGGAAGTCTACACATACTAGCACCATGCCCGAAATTACCACACATATTACACCTCTCATTAACTGGAGCCACTGGTGCAGGGATACTGCCAAGCATCCTCATCTCCTTAATCTGTTCTGCCAATTCAATAGTACTAGGGCCTGGTGTTTGCTCCAAGGCTTTTACTTCAGCTCTCCTTGGTCTACCTCTAGTTCCCTTAAGCTGGGAGATGGCAGCAAGCTTCTCAAAAGCCTCATTCAATGCAGTCGGATATGCCGTGACGATAGAGCCATCCACGATCATATCCATCATGTTCTGTGCTTCCCAATCGAGTCCCTCATAGAACTTGCAGCATAAATCCATCTCACTCAACCTATGGTGAGGGCATTGAGTGAGAAAGTTCAGGAATCGCTCCCTGGCCTCATAAAAGCTCTCATCACTCATCTGCATGAACTTCTCAATCTGCACTCGAAGCTGCCTAGTCTTCTCCGCTGGATAGAACTTGTTCATAAAGGCCCTGTATAGATCATCCCAAGTAGCCAGAGAACCTTCAGGTTGATTAAATAGACAGCTCTTTGCTTTATCCTGCATACACATGGGGAAGACCTTGTTCCATATTTCCTCATCAGAAACCGTTACTGTGCCTACAGTAAGCGGAATACTAGAAATCAGCCCTCGAACTCCTTGAGAAACCGGATAACATCCTCATTAGCCATCTCATAATACTTAGGCATGTCATGGAAGTGATGAGACTTGATCTCCATGTTCCTATCATTGTTAGAGAGCAACTGACGGTGATCCCCAGCCTTAATTTCACCAGGCTGCATATAGGTCCCATAAGTGATCACAGGGGTCTCAACAGCACCGTTGACTCTGGGAGTATTCTCGTTGACGTCACCCATTTGAATAGCTGCTAAGTTCTATCTTCGAAGCTGATGATAGTGTCTATCGATCTCAGGTACTAGAGGTTGCAAAGGTGTTCCTTACGATCTTATACCGGGCATAAACATGCAAAGGTTTCTCTACAAAATCAAAAACCTCAAAAAATCTTAGTTTTTGTTAGTGCAGAAATCGCAGGTAAGTAAAAAAAAGCAAATAAAATATTACACTCACACTTCCCCGGCAGCGGTGCCAAATTTGATGAGCTCAAATTATACTCTAAAAAGCAATTAGAGATAAAGCTGTAGTTGCAGACTAAAGCCTAACTCGCGATCGATCTCTAGGGAATTAATTAAGCTACGTAGCAGTGAGAGTAAACAGATACCTGTGAATAACGGTTGACTGATAGTTTGGTTATACTTCTAACTAGTTTAACTAAGGTTACGATTAACAATGAGAGAAAGATTAATATAGTAGCAAGATCCAATTATGCTAATTCGAACTAGGGATAACACTCATATTTGTCACACGGTTGTTGTACAGTAAATCAATCAATTCGATTTAACCAATTGTTCTTAGAAAATATTATACTGGAGAAATCGTGAGTCGTCAATTCACGATCCTTAAACATGAACAATTTAGAGAATTTAATACAGACTTATCGAATTGAAGGTTTTTACGAAGATTTTATACGAGACTAACCTATACGAGTGAATTGATAAACCCTAGAACGAATATGCATAATCTTCACATACTACTGTATTCAAAGGTGTTTAGCTACTCATAACAGATAATTGCTTACATAGATTCATGGTAATAATCATACGAAACATAGATGATAAACTCGCATGCAATAACATACAATTCAATCGATGAAGGTAAAGAACAAATTGTAAAGAATAAAGCAACGGAGAAATCAATACCAATAATCCTGATGAGTAAAATCAATGAATAACCAAGCTCCAAAGATGTCTCAATGTCAATGTCTGAATCTAGGAGCTTTTTCTCCAAAAACTAGGTTAAAAGAAGTATGAAAGAAAGAATCAAAATTCTAATCTAATAAGGAAAACAAAACGCTGATCCTGCGCCTCTCGCCGTGGCGGAAGGAATAACTCGCCGTGGCGAGCCTTCTTAATTGAAAAATATATAGCTCTCGCATAATCTTGCCACGACGGAAAAATCCCTTCGCCGCGGCGAGCTACAATCTTCAAGGCATGAGCTTCATTCGCAAAATCTCGTCATGGATCGATTTCCTCCATGGCGAAACTTCATCAATTTCTAGTTCCAAGCTCGTAAAATCTCGCCGCGGTGAGCCATGCTAAGCAGCTTGTTCTCATTCGGCTCAAAAGACATCGATTTCTACAAAATGTAAGCGAAACACCAAAGCGTAAAAACGAACTAAAAAGACTACAAAACTAAAGACAAAGACTCACAAAGACCGCTAAAAAGGACCAAATGAGACGTTAGAATATTGTCTCATCAATCATGTAAATAAACTCAAGTCCAAAAAATTCGGGATTTTACATGGAAGACATGATATCAATAGTGGTGGCGGAAACTATTGTTAGTAAAAGAGTGACGAAATAAGAGTAGATTGATTGTGGATGTGAAAATGACCTTGGCTGAGGGGTATTTAGACCATCTCCAACTATTGTTCGAGATGGAGTTGCAGCAAGCACTGCAACTCCAGCAGAGTTGCACAACTCTGGGGCGTTGGGCTTCGCCCCAAATTTTGGGGCGCAGCCCAACGCTTATATTGTTTTTTTTTTAATTGTTTCTTCTTTTCTTTTATTCTTTCCTTCCTTTTCGTTTTTTCTTGTTTCTTTATTCTTATTTCCTTCTTGTTTTTGTTTGTTCCTCTTTATTGTTTTTTTGGATTTCTTTTATTCTTGTTTTATTCTGTTTGTTTTACAATTGTTTTTGTCTTTTTTTTCATTTTTCTTGTCTATTTTATTTTCAAGTATTGTAATTTTTATTTTCAATTTCAAGTATTGTAATTTTCAAGTTCATTTATTGTAATTTTCAATTTTAAGTATTGTAATATTCAATTTCAAGTATTGTAAATTTTATTTTGAAATAATGTAATTTTTATTTTTAGTTAATGTATTTTTTTAAAATTAATGTGATTTTATTATAACCACATTTAAAATGAGTCTAAGAATGAAGTTTAAAAGTAAATGAGAAAAAAAATGAAATGAAAAGTTAAGTTTGAAAGAAATTAACGCATGTAAAAATAAAATAAATTTAGGTCTCAACCGTTGGAGTAGAGAATCGTAGAGAGTTGCAGAAAGGGTTGCAGTGAGTGGAATGCTGAAGTGGCAGAGAGAGTTGAGTTGAGGCCCAAATTTATTTTCTTTTGAAATTTCTTTTGAACTTAATATTTCATTTCATTTCATTTTCTTTTACACCTTTTTCTTGAATTTATTTTAAAAATCATTAATTAATTATAATAAAATCACATTAATTTTTTTAAATACATTACTTGAAATAAAAATTACATTACTTCAAAATATAATTTACAATACTTGAAACTGTGATTTTAATTTTAAATAATATGTATTTAAATTTTACAAGTAATATTTTATATATAAGTATGTTTATATTGTTACACATAATATGAAAATTTTCAATAATACTTGAAATTGGAAAAAAAAATCTACATTACTTGAAATATAAATTACAATACTTAAAAAATTAAGGGAAAAAAAAAAGAAAAGAAAAAACAAACAAGAGACAAAAAATGCGAAAGAAAACAAAATAAAAGGAGAAAAGACAAATCAAACATAACAAAAAGAGAAAACAAAATATAAAAATAAAAGGGGAAATAAGCGTTGGGCTCAACGCCCCAGCCTTTGTTGTTGCTGCAACATCTCCAACTCTGTTGTAGATGGTCTTATAGGGCATAAAGTGAGAGGTAATGGGAAATGGGGATTGACATAATAATATTAGTACATTTTAATATTCATGTGTAATTTTCTATGATTCTACATATATTACTTCTGAACAAAAAAGTAATATATAGGAAGATTACAAAAGTGAAAAATCGAAGCGCATATGATTTGCATTAATTGTTATTTGCTATTCTTTAATATATTTAAGGTAGACCTCGCCTTGCTTAAACAACATTTACGTATTACCTTTTGCAGTTCAATACATGTGCAACCATGAACATAAATTTCAAAATGCAATTGACATTTTATTAGTTTTATGTGCATTGTCATACAAATCATACATGTTTTTGTCATCGTACAAAATTTGTGCAATAAAATAAGTTAAGTTTAAAACTTTAAAATAATTTTTGTAGTCATTAGCAAGATCGACAAGTATGTATTTATAGTAATATGTGTGTCTTGTGTGGCATGTGAAAAATAAAATGAGGCCGGAGTATGCGATGTTTGAATTGTCGTAGAAGTACTATCTGGTTAAACAAGGTGCAACTTACTTTTTTTTTGAAAGATGGGCTCTGTGTCATCAAGTTTTTGAAATAAATAGATTGCATGCATGTCTAAGTCTTGGGAAGTTGTTGTTAAAAGTGAGAATTTATCGTGTAATATATCCATGTTCTCTTCGTTCTATACTTTGATAAGTTCTAATTAATGCTTATCGCATTCATCTATGAACCTAATCAATTCTTCAGGTAGACAGAGTGTTCAATGATTTGCTTACTATAAAATGAGAGGTTTTGTGTAGTCCACATTGTGTTGATCGACTATCTACGACTTGATCATGATTTCAAGATATATTAAGGAAGTAGCATGCGCCCAGGAAAAGAAGTAGAAGTTGACTAGAACTCTATATACAAGCTAAAAATATCATGACGAGTCAACTATGCTCTGCTTTGGACTGTATGAGTGCTGGACACTATATATACATGCAGAGATACGTTGAGACAATCACGTGAAGCAAGAAAGTAAACCTTGAGTTTATATCTCGTAGATTCACATTTTTGTCATGCTGTTTTCTGAGTTGTTTATAGCTAGAATTCTCTGTGTGACTCAGAGTTGATAGGGTAAAGGTAGTTCCGTACAATACTCAGTTGTTTTGCATCTAGATCGAGATATTCGCAGAATAAATCCAGGGTAGTTCTCGGATTCATTATCGACAAACAAACGTATAGTGAATACTTTTCACCTTGAGGCTTGGTGGGTTATAGAAATATAACCTGCTAGAAATTTATCTCGTTGTCTTGTTATTTCCACTGTTACTGATTGTGTCGAGCTTAAGTTTATGTTGAATCATTTATGTTAAACTGTTTTAAATTCTTTTGGGTGTCCTTGACACACTTCCGTATCATAGTTAGCTTAGTATTGAATTTGGGTTCATTAACTATTTCATTCTATAAGTCTATCTAATGCTAATTTCACTTTTTTTATTTCTCCAACAGACAATGATATTGTATTCATGTATTGATCTGTTAGATTGATGTTGATCTGAACATTTAACTCTTCGATAAGCTTTGACTGAAGTTGTAACCTCCTTAATTAAAATTACTACAGTAAAAAGAAGTTAACCAAACCTTGAACAAATTAACATAATGAGAGGATTAATTTAGTGGTGCCTCTTGTCTGCTCCCCTTAATTAAACATGTAACGGAGTAGGAGACTGTCTTAATCACGTGATTAATTATTGTAATTATAATCAGCAACAACATTCGTTAACTCGCAAAGATACAGCCGTATTTAATTAAGTATACATAAGAAGAGCAGACAACCTGGGATTAACGTGCAAGTACATGCTTGTTCCGTGAATTGGTGGGACCCCTTAAGAGTTTATGCCCCGCGCGCGCGGTTTATGCGCGTGATAGCGCGTGTCAGTTGTGTTTTCGGCTTCTTTATTTAACAAGGAATATCATAGGTCAGAGATATGGTCAACCATGGTTAAATAGACCTTTTCTATGACACAGTTTACAGTTTCAGATTTCATTATTTCAAGCATAAATGTTAAACGCAGCACAAATTCGGCTAAATGCAGCACCAATTATTTGAGTACTTGCCCAAAATGCCCCTAACTTAAAAAAATCGTATAACATTAACGTAAAATCGTAATGACTCGTTTACGCGAACACAATAACATTAACATGCACGATTCATCCCGAATTACAACAATTAAAAATATCGAAATTTTTTAACAAACTTTGCTTATTGGAACAAAATTATAAAATACCTAAATATTTAAACACTATATACATAATTAAAGAAAAAGAAAAAAAAATTCCGGACCGGGCCGGATGTGAACTGGCCGGGTGTGATACCCAGCCAGTTCACAAAAATGTAGAGCATCTTGATCTTGGTGGACGGTTCCCAAGTTCCATGATTCAAAAGAAGGAAAGTGCTTGTAGATCCACATCTGAAATCATATAAAGACTTCAACAAAAATGTATTCTCTTTCCAAGTTATGATAAAATGTAAAAATTATATAGAGCTAGCAAACCTGCACAAGTGAGAGACATCCATCTATTTGATTGCAGTCAATACGTGATGCAATTCCCAATATCTATCTTGATTGGCAAGTCGTGACTCCCATGCGTACGTTTAAACCTCTTCCAGTTAATTTAGGAACGGTAGAAATCCAGCTGGTACTCGTGTACTACTCTTGTCGACAAACAACGATGTGCCTAACAACCACAACAGGTACATGACAGCATGTGAATGGGGTGGTAGAGTTTGTGCTTTTAAAGCATCCTCAATTGTGCTACGCTTGAACCCAGCACTTTTGTAGTTGGCCCTCACCAATGCATCATTCATTTGCATATGAGTTGACAATAAGTGCCTGATTTGTTCTGGGCTGTGAGTCACCACCTTCACCGCACGACCCTGCACAGGAATTCCTATAGAAAATGGACATCATGCAAAGTTATAGTCATCTCACCGAATGGCAAGTGAAAGCTATTAGTTTCAGGATGCCACCGTTCAACAAATGCACTAATCAAAGGCATGTTGATCTTCGGTTGCATAACGGTGGGCAAGTGTGAGAGAAGGTTGTTGTTGACAACATTGTTGACACTGTCGTTCAAATAATCTCTGAACTTGGTCAATTTTTTGTGTTGATGAAACCCCCCTAGAATATTGCGATCCTGCGACATTTTAAAGTAAACAATAAATAAGAATGAGTTAACTATAGTGAATATGAATCGTCGGATTTTAAAGATCAGGAATGGAATGGCTTACATTTCCAATCCATATGGAGTGAGCAATGTGGCCTAGAAATCCTTTGAGTAACTCCGGATCTGACGGGCCTCCATCAACAGCATGTGTTAGCTCTTCCCAGGGTTGATTGGTGGGATCATTACGAGCTTCCTCTCCGTGTTGGCTGCCAGAAGCATAGGAACAATTGGTGTCGTTAAAATGTGTCGATGCCCGGTACCGATACGAATTGGTGTCGTCGACATTTATATTTGACCGGTACAAATTGGTCGGGGGTGACTCGTTACCCCCCCCTGTTCATTCATTTCACGTTCAAGTGCTGCCCTTGTTTGGTTGTCAATGGTCGGGGGTGACTCGGTTGAGTCCCTTATTAAGTTCTCAGTCGCATCCGAACTGAAATCAGGATTGGCCATGCGATACGACCTTCGAGCTCTTGCTGAAGCAGCCACTGGCCCTCTTTCCCTTCCATCAATCTATTTCAATCGTCCAGAATATTTGTCGACTGACACATGTGGGATATCCGGGGCGTTTCTTTTTTATGGACCACCGCGATCTTTGGATGAACCGCCCTTAGTGTAGTGCTGAAACAATCAAATAAGAATGATCGAAGTGTTAGAATTCGACGAGAAACATGAACAATCAAATATCTTAATACAGTTTATTAATGTTTTATCATATCTTTACCTTCCAGATTCCTGCCATTTAGATGCTTAAGAATTTGGTGGTGTTTAAGTGAAGAAGAATAATATGTTTAAGTGAAGAAGAAAGAAGAGAATGGTGTGGTGCAAATTTGTTGACAAGGTGTAGAGTATTTATAGGGAAAAACGACCCGACCCGACCCGTATCCAAGGGTCAAATCACCCTTGGATACTCTTCCAAGGGTCACTTGACCCTTGGGACAAAGCATGCCCATGCTTTGTCCTGCTTTGTCTTTAAGGACAAAGCAAGATGCTTGATTTGTCCTTAAGGACAAAGCATGCATGAATTGTCCCATCCGGGACAATTCATGTATCTGATTCGCTTTGTCCGTTTTAATGACAAATATATCCCATTTTTTCGATTCACGGTATGTTTCTAGTAACACAACACTAACACAATCAACTGAGGTACATTTTCAATTCATTCATTTTCTCTATAAAATGGTCCCCTACCTAATCATATTCAATTCATTCACCCTTCTTTTCTCTAACAAATGGTCCCCTGCACTAATCATATTCTAAACACTTGAAACCCGAAACAATAATCATATTCTCAACACTTAAAAAACACAATGATTCACGCCCCAGATTCATATATTTCATCCGGCGGTGAACCTGAATTCCCCGATTGTAGTTCATTTTTTCAAAATAATCAGACTTTTGATACTCGGGAAGCTGCAGAAACTTGGGTGCGAGATATTGGTGTCCAAAATATATATTTTTCGCGATCTCACATTCGAAAGCAAGACACGTTTACATGGGTTGTGAGCGAGGTGGTGAATACAGAAACACGGCTTCAACTGATCCAAAAGTAAAATCCAGAAGTTCCGCTGGGTCAAAGAAAGTCAAGTGTCCATTTGAGGTTAAGTTGCACGAGAGGTATCCGGGGGTGTGGAGAGTGTTTCTCAGAGAGGGCCACGAGAAACACAATCATGCACTTGGGAATTCCCCCCATGGGCACACGTCTGCCACCAAGCTCACTGGCGAAAAGTACGACCGGGTGATTGAGATGTTGAAGTGCGGAATGGCACCTAGACAAATTCTGGATCAACTTAAGCAGGATTTCCCTAGCACATGTACTAACCTACGACAAATATACAATGCTGACCAGAAATATCAACGTTTGGAGATGGGATCCCTAGCCCCAATGGTGTATTTCGAGGAACTCTTGAGAAGAAACCATTACATATATACACATTCAGAAGTGGAGGGTACCAACATATTGGAGGGAATTTTCTTATCTCATCCAAATACAAGGGAGCAATAGGGAAAAGGCTACCGAGTGGTTGGGAAACCCCGAATCAGTCTAAAAGAATTCCGCCCCAAGCAATGACGGTTCAGGTTCTCTAGCAAGTACTGGCAGAACATTCAAATATCAAAGTCAAATGCCACCCCAAACTCAATTCTAGATTAGAGGCCATAATGATGTCATCGGCGACGGAAACTACGGTTTTAGGGTCATAGCTCAATACCAATACGGTTAACAAGAGCGTTGGGCAGACGTCAGGCAAGACCTCATTGATGAGTTGCACTACAACAGGCATATGTATATCGACGAAATGACAGAAGCACGGGTAGATGAAATAAATATCCGTCTAAACTGGTTTCATGGCGCGTGTACACAACCATGGTATTTCACATTACCAGATATGGGGTGTCTTGTAGCAACAAAGTATCAACGGGTCTTATGCGGTTATTCTCCGTTAGGGAGTATGACATACTTGCCATTGGAGTGTCGTTCTCAAATGGACTCACCGCTCGGACCCTCCATCAACATTTCAAGAGTGGACAATGGCTCACATTGGTAACAATCAACGGATCGGATCCATTGGTAACAGAATGTCCAATTCCACCAATATGGTTGGCCTGGAGAGGTACTAGAGAGGCAAGAATAAGCCACTGGGAAGCACATTATGGCGTTCGCCTACGTCAATAGCATAGGTTCTAGTTTATGTTTTCAATGTTGTTGTATTTCGATTTTCAT
Source organism: Plantago major (assembly GCA_026545765.1). NCBI lineage: Eukaryota > Viridiplantae > Streptophyta > Magnoliopsida > Lamiales > Plantaginaceae > Plantago > Plantago major. Next base: position 16,615,201 of record CM048840.1, on the reverse strand, counting down.
GTTCTGTAATTCAATGTCTGTTTTTAACAAACTTGCAAATCATTAAAAAATAATTAAAAAAAACATATAATGGCCGGGTTGCACACCCGGCCATTTTGTGAACTCGCCGGGTATCACACCCGATTCTAATCAAATTTGCTATGCCCAGATCCGGCCCGGTCCGGAATTTTTTTTTCTTTTTAATTATTTATGTATATAATGTTTAAATATTTAGGTATTTTATAATTTTGTTCCAATAAGCAAAGTTTGTTAAAAAATTTCGATGTTTTTAATTGTTGTAATTCGGGATGAATCGTGCATGTTAATGTTATTGTGTTCGCGTAAACGAGTTATTACGATTTTACGTTAATGTTATACGATTTTTTAAAGTTAGGGGCATTTTGGGCAAGTACTTAAATAATTGGTGCTGCGTTTAGCCGAATTGGTGCTGCGTTTAACATTTATGTTACTAAATGAGAAGCTACACCAAGGGGGGTGTTAAAATTTCTAGAAGACCATTTATATATATATAAAAAAAAAACCCTACCTATATAAATACAAGACAAATTATTATAGTCGAACATATGGTACGTCAGAAACTTACGTGAACGGACTATTTCCATTATAAAAACTCAAAATGTGATATTATCAAGAAAACACTATGCAAAGTATCCATGTGTTAATGATACTAGTACTCCCTCCGTCCCGGAGAACTTTATATATTAGAGTTAGCCTGCAGTTTTATGTGAAAAGTTAAAGTAATGGTAGAATATAGAAAATGTGTACTTTTTTAATGGCAAAAAGATGTAATTTGAGTGTAAAATTTGGATTATTTATTATTTATTGGGTGTGGAGTAGCTTCTTTTTTTAATAATGTATGAAATTATATGGTACAGCTAAAAATGTTAAATGTATGAAGTTATGCGGGACGGAGGGAGTATGCTTTAATAACAATGACATGTGGATCATGAATCATGACCCTTCACCATTTGTTAGTAGTGAAATATATATTCAACAACAAATAAGTAACGACTTGACCGTAACCTAGTAAGATGTTTAATTATCGTGATTTCAAACATATTGGACCAAAATAAAGTGTTTAACTAAGTTCCTTTTGTAAATGTAAAAATTTGATTAAAATGACTTGACTTGAAAAAATGTATATATATATTTTTTCAAAATAGAAGGTGGATGATCACCTATTATTCTTCTTATAATCTATCTATGAGCCATCTCGTCAACTCGTTTTACCAAAATAGATACTCATTAGACCCCAAAAAGTATTCAATACAGAATATGACATCATCTAGTCTAGTTAAATTCATATTTTCATTAGTATATTTGCTAAATTACACCTGAGAACCTAAGCATATAACCTATTTCACGATGTAAGTCATTTTCCAATGCCCGTTTGATGGAGTGTTTGAAACTCCATCAAACGTTTGGTTGGAGGTCCAGCCATGAGTTTGATGGAAAATCCATCAAACTCGTTTGATGCTATCAAACGAGTTTGATGGACTTAATCCATCCATTTTCCTTTTTTTTTTTAATTTTTTGTTTCATTTTCCTTTTGTTCGTTTCTCCTTTATTTTGTTTTATTTGTTTTTCCTCCTTTTTTCTTTCTATTTCACATTTTATTTTCTTTCCGATTTCATTTGTAATATATTTTTTTACGTTTCATATATTTAATATATTCGAATTCACTAAAAAAAGAACTTACATAAAATAAATGCACTTCAAGAAAATAAAAGGGTTACAAATTATAAAAATGAAAACACATAAACGATAATTAAAAATGTTGAAAATACACAAACGATAATTTCATGTAGTGTTTTAATTTTATGTAATGTACTCTAAAGTAGTGTTATATTTTTATTAAGTATTGTATTTTTTATTTTCAAAATTTAAAACAAATATTATGAAGTATGAATTATAAAGTTTTGAAAGAAATGAAAAAAGAATAATGTAGTTTTAGAAGAAATAAGAAAAGAAAATGAAAAAGTGAGTATGATAGAGTTTGAGGGTTGGAGATGAAGAGTTTGATAGAGTTTATAGTTAGTGGAATGATGACGTATTAGTTTGATAGAGTTTGATGGAGTATGAGGGTTGCAGATATCCTAAATATAATCAGTATTACATTTGTTATCAACCAACCAAAAACCACCATATCACACCAAATTAAAAATATTCTGTTTACATGCAATTTAAATTTTAAATATACTTTGGTACATGACATGTCACATCACATAACACTAATACTACCATTTAGCCTATACAACACATGAATCAAACCATAGAGATTAGGTACACGTACAGACGAGCCAATTTTAAAAAAAAATGGATCATAGATATACCCAAAGAGTCAAAACCCTAGCCAGAGCCAAATCCCATGAGCATGATTGAGCCAGTATGCCCAAAAAGTCTCCTTGACCTTTTTCTTTTCCTTTCCTGGCAAAACAAGCCAATTTCCAAATCTGACACTAATAAAGACATTAGCACTGTGTTGTGCATCCATAAATGTCACGCTATAATAAATACACACATTTACACACCTCACTTGCTTCTTGACCTATATATATACACTGGCCTGTGCTAGGCTTCCTGGTCAAGCTGTAACTCCTCTGCTTAACAAAGAAAAGCCAATTTTCTACCCCTCTGTCAAACCTATTCATAAATACAAAAGAATTTCAAAACAGGGCAACAAAAACTTTCCTGTTTCTGTGAAAATGACTGAGAAAGATGATGGTTTGGGGCTGAGCTTGAGCCTCAGCTTGTCAATACCGGCACCAAACCAGCAGAATTCTCAAAAGCCAGCCACTTTTCCGGTGAATCCTTACAAGCCATTTTTGAAACAGAGTAAATGTTCAAGAACTGATGCTTTTCAGTTATTATCAGCTGGTAGGGTTTCTTGTAACTGAAAAAGATTTGATTTTTATGCTTTTTTTGGTACTTCTGATGCTTTAGTTTCAGTTATTAGTCTGTTGGCGTACAATGTTTGAAGCCTTGTGTACAATTATGGTTCATCGTTCTGTAACATTGAATTTTCCGCTTAAGAACATATGCATATGTTATAGTTTGCATCTGTTTTGGTGAAATTGTGGTTCTTGATTTGACCGACCGTTATTTCAGCTCGGTTATTTGAGTTTAGTAGTTGGTATAATTTTGTTTATGATGTTATATAGAGTACATGGTAGTCAATTCCAATTAAAGAAAGTGCACAAGATATATGTTTATGTTGTTGATCAGCTTTTAATCCTGGAAATAAAATTTCAGATAGGAATGTGGAGAGTAGATCATTGGTTCCTGGAACAAACATGAATCAGGGAGTAGTAGTGATAGATTGTGAGGCAGATGGGATAGTGTCATCACCGAACAGCACGGTTTCGAGTGTAAGCGGTAAGAGGAGCGCGGAGAGAGATGAGAATGATGGATATAGGGCGGTGTCGAGCTCTCTTGAGGCGGATGATGATGCAGCGGCTAGGAAGAAGCTCCGCCTGTCTAAGGAACAGGCGACCGTGCTGGAAGCGACGTTCAAGGAGCACCACACTCTGGATCAGGTGGAGTGGCTTTTTGTTGAAATTGTTTTTTTGTTAGGTAATGTGTGTATTCATTTGGGGGTTTATTTGTTTGTTCGCAGAGGCGAAAAGTGGAATTGGGGAAACAGCTGAATTTGACGCCTAGACAGGTCGAGGTGTGGTTTCAGAACAGGAGGGCAAGGTTAGTTGTTTCATAACTTTGTAATCCAAGTGAAAAATCGAAGAAATTGAATACATATGCAAGTGGTGTATAGTTCTACAAGCCATAAGACCAGTTCTCTTTAGCTCAAGTGTATATACTGATGTGTACGTTGTTTAATACATGTATTCGCGAAGAATGAAATTACATGCATTCCTGTAGAAAGGTAACAACTGTATACCCGTACCCAAGAGGTCACAGGTTCGATCCCCGAAATGGGTGATTAATTTCTCTGTATAGAGAAGGATTGTATTGGTGACTAGAGATTTATTAATGATAAAATTTGTCCAAGGCTAGTATTGTAATTGTAATATTGTATCTCAAAAAAAAAAAGAATATGACTTTACTATTTACTATGGGTGTCTGTCTATGAACACTTCCACAGACTTCAAAGCGTATATAGGCATGTCAATTTCTCGTGAAAGTCTTGGTAACTCGCAAGATTTTCTTTGTAGGTCCTATAGGGTGTTCAATGCTAAACTGTATTCTGTGTAGTGTGTAATATCAGAATCTTATCATGCCTGCTTTATTCTCACGGCATTAAGAGTAAACTCCTTACAAGATGTGGAGTAAGCTGGTCATTGACCAACATATTGAATGAGTTTTCAATGTGATATGCAGGACAAAGTTGAAGCAAACGGAAGTTGACTGTGAGTATCTGAAGCGTCGTTGTAAGAATCTGACTGAGGAAAACAAACGGCTACAGAAGGAAGTGAACAAACTGAGAACATTGAAGCTATCCCCACAGTGTTACATGAAAATGAGCCCTCCCACCACTCTCACCATGTGCTCTCAGTGTGAACGTGTCATGTCGTCCACTAAAACATCTTCAACGAGTTGCCAAGCGGCTACAAAAGAGCCGCCAATGACAACAGCTCTCCTCTTGTGAGGAAAATGGATGAAATGCGGAAATACATGTAGTGGCTAGAGAGCTTTATGTTAGTATGACTACTATGTTAGAAGAGAATCGGACTCCGATTCTTGCTTTTGTTGTCATCTATCAGATGACTCCTTTTGAGACGGAACAAATTTAGATTTTGATGCTAAAATGTATTGTTGAGATTGGCACAAACATGTGTGCTTCTAACTTATATGAATAGATGAGAAACGGAGCAAGTTCCAGAAATTGTTAAATGCAAAAATTGACTTTATTTGTCATTTGAATTTGATTGGGCTTAGGACCTTCTTTTATTCGAGTGCATATTGGGCCAGACAGTGGTGCCCATCCTGGGCGGGCTCAACTGGAGACCTGGGTTGAGTTTGTCCCGGAATCAAACCTCCTATCACATGGAAAAACCGGGAATAAATTATATTTTGAATAGTAAGGTCCCATCCAGTGTAAAAAACCGGACAACCTAAAAATGATGGTTCAATGGATTCAACCGATCAAACCAGTGGTTAATCCGGTATGCAGTCGCAACATATACTTCCTCCCAATTTTATATCAGATGTTTGAATTTGTATATATATATTTACTATGAAAATTTTAGGAGATTCTATCAGGCTGTTTGGATAGCGATTAAAATCAATAAAACCAAGTTAAAATAGGTGTTTTAAATCAGATTTACGCGATTATAATCGCTTGCCAAACAACCTCTATATCTTCATCCATTTTTCCACAATTCTATATGCACACACCCACTTTATTTTATTTTCGTTCTTTTATTTTGTATAGAATTTATAAAAATCTAAAGAGTCTTATAAGGGTAAGATTTTATTTGTGAGAGACATCAACTTTTTTAGTTTTTAATCTTTTAATTATCAATACTACTAATGATGAAAAAAGTTTGTCTTAATTTGTGTGAAAAAAGTCAATATTTTATCTTAAAATTAGGAGGGAGTAACAATTTAAGTGCGCGTACCAGAAAAAAAATTAAGTGGCTCACCCATATTAAGAGTGCTCAAGAACAAACATGATTAACTTTGGAGTGTGCACCTTGTTGTTATGATCAATAACGTTCTCAATCTCTTTAAACTTTGTGAAAATTTGAGGTTTTACAATCCCCCAACCCCCCCCCCCCCCCCCCCCCCAAATTTGTAATGATGCACTTATCGCGCCTTGCCACCGTCTATTCCTTGCAGTTCTTTGAATGTTTCGACTCATGATCTGATACCATTTGTAACGCTCCGTCACCATGTGAATCGGCATGGTAACTCCAATTGCTCTTTAATGATATGATCGCCCATAAACCACACATGTTCAAAATCAGGACTTTGAAGTTGGCACAATCTCTTTATACATACTTCGAGGGTCATTGTTTGCACAACTTGGTTTGAAACTTTCTCCACTCAAACCAAGCACCAATTCATGGTTTATTTTACGTGAAACTAATCGTTATCTTCCCTCCGAGTATATAATTGGCATTGTTCGATTCAATTATGGTTCTCATCTTGTATACCAATTTAATACAAGTAATATAATAGGCACTGTTGACATATCCGGTAATTATGAAATCTAAAGACTTTGGTCTAATCCTCACTAGGCTTTGGATTTGGTGTTTTGACTTTGCCCAAAACAATTCCACACTTGTAGATATTTTCTCATAGGCTTACGAAATTTTTTCATAATTTATATGGAGTCCCATTGCTCCATTTGCAGTGTTTATCACTAATTTATTGACCATGGAAACAGTTAATTCTAGATTGCATTTTATCATGCTAACTTCTTGGTCAAGATGTAACCAATAGTTTGCATTATGGGGTGCGAATGGTTGGAGTATTTAGAAATTATGAAATCATATCGTGTTGTGTGAGGTGCAGATATTAGTATAGTTTGGTCGGAAAATAAAAAAACAAAGTTGACTACTAGATTATGAAAACTTGCATTTTCTTTCAAAAAAATTTAAATTTTACAAAAGTTCAAATATATATAAGGACATAAAATCTAAAGGAAATCCAATATTTTGAATCTTTAATAATAGAGTCATTTATGGGTTCTCGGTACGATTTATAAATTTAATGAATTTACTTTCCTTTTCATCGTTACATGTGAAAATTTACATCTATTAGAATTGTTAATATATTGTTTAGAGATATATTAATGATAATGAAGGAGTTTACCTTTAATATATTTAAATTCGTTAAGAATTAAAGTAGGTACGACGAGACATTATTTTTAAAATTATCATGGGGTTAATGAAAAAAATTTGCGCGCGAAATTTAAAAACATTACAAACTATTCTAGCCGTAAAAAGAAAAATGAGGGTGTCCTCGCCCTCCCCGGCCATCGATCTTCATTTTTATATTTCTTTTGTTTTTTTTCCATTTTGAAAGTACTGATAAAAGTTTAGTTTATTTTTATTACACATACCATTTTGATTTGAAGTTATCGGCCCATAATCTTTATTACTATTTTCTACCCACATATTTAAAAAAATAATCAGAAAGTTAATTACCTGAAAATGTCATTATTATATTAAAGAAGAGTTGCAGTCCATAATTCTACCAAACAATTGCAATGTATTACACATCTTATGAAATACTTTCAACTAATTTATATATGAAAAATGAAACTGGAAGTACTAAAATTCATGTAGTAGAAAACAAATAAACATAAAAAGGAAAACTTGATTCAATCGAGTCCCTTACACGAGTTGCCATGGTGTCGCAGAGGACAACATTGGAATTTATTACACATTGAAAGGAAAAAAAAAAAGAAAAAAGAAAAACACACCAGATACGAAATTGTAGCATTATATCGTTCGAGTCTTATTACAAAGGCCACTTAACGATAATACTAGTACTAATTATGTTATCTCCGGGGCATGTATTTCTTTAGCCTTAAGGGTTTATTATTGATGGAAATCGTGACAACTTCTCGATTTCTCATGAAATAAGCTGGCATTTCTGGTGAAGTGAAGATAAGTCTGCCAAAAACAGGATCTCCATGCTTTTTCAATCGTGGTGGATCTCTTCTATAACCAGGACGTCTTAGTTCCGGTTCATTCAAATCAGCTGTCACGTCCAAGCCATATTCCCTAATTTATATCAAAACAAAATAGACGAAGAAGATATCAAGGGAGCCCATCGGTGAATAATTCAAACATGCAACATAAGTATGTTAGTATAAGACAATAAGGTGATAGAATTTCACACCTCTCTAAAAGATCTACCTTGTAGGGGTGTGACGGTGTGTGGAATTTAGTCATTAGTACCTTTCAAAATGATATTCAATCTCTTCTTCAGAAAGCGGAGTTCCATACGATAACGTCATGAATAGACATGATTCATCCATGGCCAAATTGTTTGTTTCTGGCACATATGGCTCGGCATCAGGATTCAGTGTACTCATGGTTGGAGACTTGGAGTATAGTGAGTACTTATGAGAGCTATTATATTATGTAGAATCGTCCTATTTATAGAGGTTTTAAAGGCATAGTAGTAGATTATCACAAGTCACAACAGATAAAAAGGTTGTATATTGAAGAAATCAAAATGATTAAAAGAAAGTGAAAAATATATTTTCTCTAGTCATATTGTTTATTAAATATGCAATATTATGGTAATTTAATGAAGTAAGTATTTATTTGATCAAACTATGATTCTAGTACGACAAAAGAATACCGTTTAGATCTAGCTTTATATCGTTACATGTACATAAAGATACTTATTACGTACGAATCTCATAATGAAATTGTAATTCTTTGTTTTGAATTTCCGTATATTTACTAGCTCATACCTAGTAGTTAAACTATACGGTGGTCATTATTCATTGTCGTGTTGTTCTAATATACTATATTCATAAATATATCTAAGTTCCTTAGTGTATTTAAAATATCATTATCAAATTTACTTCAATTTTGTTAATGACAGTGTCATGTAGGTTTGGTCAATATCCTTTAATTTCTTTTTCCCACTATTTTATTAAAATATAATGGAAAGGCAAACTTGCAGATTGTAAAAAGCTATAGATAAGCTTTATAAATTTATGAAATGTGTATCAATTATAAATATTAAAGGTCATCTTAAATTTAAAATAAAAATCTTTAATTATCAAAGAAAATAATATAAGAATTTGTAATTTAATTACTTTGACCAAAAATATATTGGTAAAGGATAATATGATATAGTAACCTTTAACTCAAGTCTTTAATAAAGTTGAATGTGGTGAAACGAATATGTAATTTGGTTCGTAACTATAACCCAATATAATTGGACTACAATGGGTGGAAGTGTCGACTTATAACTCCTTTTTTTTACGTAAAAAATCAAAACATTACAAAGTTTCCTAGCCTAGAAATAATTGAACCGCAATGGGTGGAAGAAAATCATACAAATCTCCTACTTAATGTCCAAGGCATACGTAGTAGCTCCCGACATTTTCTAGTCGACTTATAATTCATCCCAAGATCCATATATATCTTTTCTTTGTACCCAACTCGTTATCCCTTTTTTATATTTATGCTTACAATTTTAAACCAATCAAACAACATAAAATCAATATAAAAACCTTAAATAATCCATCGCTTATTTCATATACACATCAGTTCAATCTTCCGCACCTTATATCAAACCTAAAATCTTGAACTGTATAACAAACACCACGTTTCCAACTCAATCATAACTCAGCTACCATATACAAATACAACCTCACTTAATTCTAGACCAAACGAATCGTGATAAGGTGGTCCATAACGAACTTGTGGTAAAATAAAACGAGTCCGTTTTGCGAGAGACTCATATATATAGGAGAGTCCCGAAAATCCCCTTCAAATGTTAAAACTAGACAATTATACATTTTTTCTCGACTTGGCTTCTGATGGTTTTTCGCGGATCTTTTGACCCGGATTCATTAAAAACGGATCAAGTAAAAACTAGACAATATAATGTAAATTTAATATCATGTAAAAATTAGAGAATTCATTTCATAAACTAGACAATATAATGTAAAAACTAGACAATATAAACAATTATGTTACACTGAGTGAGTAAATTTCTGAACAAATAATAAAACTAGACAATTCATTTACAAAACTAGACAATTCAGTTACAAAACTAGACAATATCATCATCAGTTCAAAAACACTAATTTTTCTTCGATTGCTTTAGTTTCTTCAGAGCATTCTTCTTCAAATCATCCAATACACCCTCTTCAAAATCATCATCAGCAGAAGGTCTCTTAGATCCTTGCAAGGAAAAGGAGTTCCTTGAAACAGCTCCATATGCTTCATCAGAAAAACACCACAGTCAGAAGTTCTAAGTTTACCAGTCCAATCAAGCTTGACAATTTATTAAAAAACAATAGAACATTTATACAAAAACTAGAGAATTCCTCTCATAAACTAGACAATATAATGTAAAAACTAGAGAATTCCTCTCATAAACTAAACAATATAATGTAAAAACTAGACAATATAATGCATGTAAAAACTAGAGAATTAAAAACTAGAGAATTACTTTCATAAACTAAATGTAAAAACTAGACAATATACAATTAAAATCTGGTTATCCTATTAAGACTCAACGATGCAGATTATCATCCTCACACCAGATCACTCTACAGCTTATCAAACTTTCAGTGATCGATTCACGGTCTCTCTCACAATAACATGACTGGGTAACTCACATATTCCATAAGACTTGAATGCTACATAAAATTACTATCAAACTGGATCTACCAATTATACCACCAATAATCCTAAACCAGTAATCAATTCACAGAGTTTCTCCTAATGAAATGACCGAGTAAGGCTCTGTTATTTTCAACTGAAATTCTTCGAATCGAATTGAATCAAATCAAACGAAATGAAATCAAAGCAATCAAAACGAATCGAAGAAATTACATTTGTCCCATTTTTAATAATAATGAATACTACATCCGGTCCATTAATAAATTGTAAGGAGACTTTTTACGACGTTGATCAGATTATCGCAAATTACCGACAAAAGAATATAATAAAATTATATTATAAAAATAAATTAAGTATATTTGACTAACATAACTTTGTTTTATACTTTTTTTGCGTAATTTGTAGAGTTTGGTTTAATTTGGTATAAATTGTTTTTTATTTATTAAGTTTGAAAAAACTCGATGTATCTTCGAAGTTTATCATTGTTCTAATATCTTCCAATAAAAGAATGCCGATTTTTTGTTAGAGATGTATGTACAAAGTATGTGAACCAGGTTTGAATAGACTTCTTGGTTCCAGTAGTTTCTTATCTTAACTCAACTTTTACGGTAGAAAATAAGGGTAATTCGAATCGTAACTATACTTTTTATTTCATTGATCTACTAAAAGTCGTGTTAAAAAGAAAGAAAGAAAAAGGTTAAAATTATCTCAATTGGATAAATTTTATTATTTTCCTCGTACAAAAGATGGGTTGTGTAAATAAATGATAAAATATTAATAATAATAATAATAATAATAATAATAATAATATGAATTTAATGAACTTAAGAGAGCTGAACTGAAGAGAGCTGAACTGAAGACGAGCTGAACTGAACAATTGAATTGAACTGAATGAGTTTTAACTTCAAAAGAACAGAGACTAACTTATATATTCGATAAGACTTGAATGCTAAGGATAATTGGTAGATTGTTAACTAGTAAACACAATTCTAAGAGCAACTAAATTCTCATTAATTATACTGAGAAACTCAATATACTCCAATGTAGCTTCAAAAAACACATTTCAAAGCCAATAATTCGAAACAAAAATAGAAGAATTAGACGAAGCTGCATCAGCCATACCTGAGCAGCCATGTAGGAAGTGATCAACATACTTTCCGCCGCCTCCTTCCTCTGAGCACCGAACTATTAGGAGCTCTAGTCACGGGCAGAGATTAGCGAGGCTTGTAGAAAGTGAACGTACTTTCGCCCCCTTCTTCCTCTGACCACCGATCTACGAGCTCCGGCCATGGGCACGATTAGCAAGTAAGAAGTGATCGTACTTTCCGCCGCCTCCTTCCTCTGAGCACCGATCTAGGAGCTCCGGCCATCGGCGGCGAACAACAAGGTCGGTGCTCGCAGTTTGGGAGATGCAACCGTTGAATGTGCACACAGTCGATGATTGGGTGGAAGATCGGAATCCGAGAAACGGAACTTCTCCGATCTAGGGTTTGTTCTCCAATTTTTCAGAGAGAATTGCTAGAGAGAAGAAAATCGGAAGAAAAATTGAAAAGAGAATATAGAGGAAGGGTCAGAAAATATATTTTATATTAGATCCAGAATTCGCTATGACCCGGACCCGAAATTTTAACACCAAACACGATACAAAGAAGATCCACGGAAAATGCAAAATGGGTAATTGTAAACGCACACAATTTATGTGAAAATATAGAGGTCTCTCTGAATTTTCCAAATTTAACGGTACTTTTATAAGACTTACTACTAAAATAAAAATGACATAAGGGGCAAACCCGTCAAATAGTGAACAGAAACGGTCAAAAGCACTTTCGAAATTTTGCTCCACCCACCCCACCCCTTTACTTACACTGGTAATTCTCCTTTCCTCCGTCTTCACCCAATCCACACTCAAATTCATTCCAATTTCCAACAATGGCTTCAACATCTCCATCAGGTTCTTCTCCTGTTACAGATTCATCCTCTGCAAGTAAGTGCTCCTCCTGTTTCAGTAAATCCCTTATTGTCGTGCTAATTCTCCTTGCCGTTCCACTTTTCCCTTCCCAAGCACCAGATTTCATCAGTGACACTATTCCCACTGAATTCTGGGAAATCTTTCACCTTCTCTTCATTGGCATTGCCGTTTCTTACGGCTTGTTTGGTAGAAAAACTGCCACTGTTAAAACTGTGAATTCAAGAAACGATTTTTATTCTCGTGAGTATATGCCTGATGATGATATTGCTAGTTTCTCTTCCATTTTCGAAGATGGGTTTGGAAATATAGATGGTAGTAGTTATGGTGATTTGGATAATCAGTGTTTCTTGGATAGGAAAGATGAAGTTGTGGTTGGAGAAAGTAAAAAGGTTAGATCTTTGGTGTCAAAGTCACTGGTTGTGGTTTCTAATGGGGAGTATATTGTTGATGGAAGTAGTGGTAGTGGTGTTAAGCCCTTGAATTTGCCTGTTAGGAGCTTACGGTCGAGTGTTGTTAAGAATGTTGAAAATGATAGGCTTGTTGGAGTGAGAAATGGAGGTGAATTTAGTAAAAGGTTCGAGGGTAAGGGTGTTGCTGTGGATGCTGAAGTAGTGAAAATCAGAGGTGTGGTTCCGAAGAATCTGGAGAAGAAGTTTGAGGAAGTTGCAGGGGCTTCGGTGATTCCGTGGAGATCGAGATCTATGAATATGGAGGAAGGAGGGGAAGTGAGTAGTTTTAAGCCAACAGCTCATTGTAGGCCTCAATCTGTTGGGGAAATGGAATTCGAGCGCCTTGGTTCCAGGCCGTTTCAAGATTCGCGAGGATTAGCAAGCTTGAAGGTGGAAAATGGGGGGACAAAGTGGGATTTTTGGAAACCGGTTGTTGATTCAGAAAGAGGCCTTCTGAATGTTAAGACATCGTTAAATGGTGCAAAGGCTCGGGTGTATAGTATTGGTTCTGCCTCGGAGATGAACATGATGAATGAGCTGGAGTGCAAGTTGAAGGACAATGGTAACCTTGGAGATGAGAGTGGAGTCGAGAAAGGGAAGCGTGGTATTGATTTGTTGGGGTCTGATGTGAAATCCCCCAAGCTTGCTAGAGTTTTATCAAGAGCTAAATCTGTTAGAACTATCAAGCCAAATAGATACATTGGCGACAGGAAGGATGACAGCTCAAACACAGTCGATTTTTCAGTCAGGAAGGAAAATCCAATAGAACTTGAAGATTCTCATGGCAATCACCGAAACCAAGAATTTGATCGCATATTCCCTATGCCTAAGCCGAACCCGATTCTTTATGATGATGGAAAAGACGATGTTGATCATGGAAGTCTTACAGATTCTGAAGAAGAAAAGAGGAGTGAGTTCGACAAGTGTTCTGATGAAGATGAAGATGAATGTTATCTTCCAAGTGATGCAGAACTAGGAAGTGAAGTTGATAGGAAAGCCGGTGAGTTTATTGCCAAGTTTAAGGAGCAAATTAGACTTCAAAAGTCTTCATCATCAGTAAAGGGATACAATGGCTGGTAGCCTTAGAGAACATGAAAATACTGAATTGTTGTTCAACCATATTTATTGATTAGTTCTTGTAAATTTTTGTATTCAAGTTAATGATTCACATGCGAATACAACTTTATAAGGTCATGTTTGTTAAAGGCAAATGATTCTACGCTCTTGACGAGTAGTCCTTGATACGTTCTTGTTTCGCTTCAGTGACATGCTTCAAGATTTCTTTGAAGCTTCTTGCTTACCTTTATCTCTACCTGTTATGTGCTGTTGAAGAAATAATCTGAAGTTTTTGCAGCTTCAGGAGAAGTTGATTTCATGACAAATAAGTGTGTTAAGTTCAAGCAAGTGTCAAATGCAGTCTATTGCCTGCAGATAGTTAGGTTAACATATTTAGGACGTTGTTAGTGACCCTTATAACTAGCAACAGAGAACAGATGCAAGGTTTATCTCGCTCTGGAATTCGTTCTCTGTGCCCAAGAATACTACCTCACACAGTGTAAAAATAGTGAAAAGTGGAGTATTAGCGATCGGTCGCTACAGAAGAATAAATTACGGGAAGCAGATTGTAAATCTCCATTTCCGATTCTGTTTCCCTTCTTCCATTTCTTCCGCTCTTCAGCTGTTCCGTCCAATAATCCGTCGTTCCGGCCAATCTTGGTATCAATTCAAAGCTCGTGGGACAAGGAGCTTGGGTTGTTGATCAATTCCATCCTTCTTCGATTATTTTTACCGCAATTTGAGGTATTAGGCTAAACCCTAACTATTCTAAATTTGTATTTTTTGATAATTTGGATCAATTGTATGTTTGTAAACAATTATGGTAGCTAGTATTTGTTATATGAAGTAGTGGGTTAAGCTTGGGTTGTCAATTGATTGATTTTGTTGTGAAATTGATTTATTGTTTGATGATTGATTAAGCATGAAAAATCATGTTTGATGTTTAATTGATTAAGCTTGATTTTCATGTTTGATGTTTTTGTATATGTATTACGATTAGTGTTTTGAAACCCTAATTTTTTGACAAATTTGGAATTTTATTAATTTCGACTAGTTTAATGTTAAGTATACATATCAAATTAGTATTACTAGTTAATTAGTATAATGTTAAGATTTAGTAAATTAACTTTGAGATTGATATCACTTAGATTGTTAATTAGTATAATGTTAAGTAGTTTTGATTTGATAAATTCGTATATGTGCTAAATAACGAGGATTTAGTTAAGTGTTTTGAGACCATTTGTTGGTTATATTAACGTGTAATTTATAATTTATAACTCGTAGTAGTAAGTGGTTGAAATGGTTAAAATACATGGGAAATTTTGTAACATATCGAACACTTAATAATTAATCATGAAATTATAAGGAACGTATAATAATTAACAATTAATCTCCTACAACGGTATTCGAGCACTTGAGACGTAATGGATTCATGCCTGAGTATCATGTATGGATTCATCATGGTGAGGAAGCACCGTCCATGGCATACCTCCAATGGAGGGAGAGGCGGGGTTTGGGGCCGCCTATTGAGTACGTTTTTGGTTGTCGGAACATGTGCATGGTGTATTGGGAGGAGGATGTAGATCTGTTGGAATGCAAGTTCTGTGGTAGGGAGCGTCACAAGTGGTGAGGAGGGGGCTGCAAGAGATTGATGAGTTTTATCCGTTTTGTCTTTAGGCTTGTATAACTAGTAATCATTAGTTGATATATGAAACCAAACATTATGGTAAAATTGAAGCTAATGTAACTTATATTATGTAATGACGTAACAATTGATTGAAGCTAATATAACTTATGTTATGTAGTAATTGATTGAATTATTGTGAAATTGATTTATTATCGTAATTGATAGACCTCGATCTAATGAATTCAAATGTGTCAGGTCTATTAAGTAATTTCTCAATGAATACCGATCGTTCATGGATGTATTGTCGTACTCTAAATGGCAGAGTTCAATCGAGTTTTCTGAAAGGGGTTGAAGGTTTCATTGCATTTGCAATCTCAAATCCGGCTTGTGTAAAGGACGGGTTGATAAAGTGCCCTTGTACAATGAAAAAGTGCAGAAACAAGCAATACCTGACTTCTACAGCGGTAGTCCAGCACTTGAGGAAAAATGGATTCATGCCTGCGTATCAAGTATGGAATCATCATGGTGAGGAAGCAGCACCATCCAATACATATGACCAATACAGACAGCGTGGAAGGAAGAGAAAAAATGAACAAATCGGGGAACAAAGTACATCTGAAGGCGATGCTATTCGAGCTCGAGTCGAACAAATGGTGTATGATGCTGCAGGGGCGGAGTTCATGGACACAACTAGCACTGAAACCGAGGGGGGGTGGAGGAACCACCGAATCCCGAGGATCAGGTGTTCTTTAACTTGTTAGAATCATCAAGGAAGCCGGTTTATCCGGGGTGTAAGCTCACTGAGTTGTCTTTGTTGGCTCGGCTAATGAGTTGAAAGGCTAATGGCCAGCAATCTGAAACGAGCTTCAATGAATGGGTTGACGTAATGTCGGCCCTTTATCCTGAAGAAAACCTAGTTCCCACCAGCTTTTACCAAGCGAAGAAAAAGATGCGGGGTTTGGGGTTGCCCGTGGTAACCATAGACTGTTGTCCGAAAATGTGCATGATCTATTAGGAGAAGGATGCAGATCTAATACAATGCAAGTTCTGTGGTAAGGAACGGTACAAGCGTTACAAGGAGGGGGCTGGAAAGAAACGATAGAAGAAAAATCTCCCACATAAGAAAATGTGGTACTTACCTCTAGCACCTCGTTTGAAGATATTGTATGCTTCAAGTGCTTCTGCGGTGGCATAAGGAGCGAGTAATCTCGGATAATGCAGAAGATGGTAGAATGGACCATCCAGCAGACTCACCCGCATGGAAATCGTTTGACAAGACATATCCAGAGTTTGCAGCTGAATCTAGAAATGTACGATTCGGACTTTGTACAGATGGTTTCAACCCATTTGGAAGTGACCGAAAATACTCTTGTTGGCCAGTTATGCTCACACCGTACAACCTGCCCCCGGTGAGTGCATGAAGGAGCCATTCATGTTTCTGACTGTGTTGGTGCCTGGGCCGAAAGATCCTGGACTGACGTTGGATGTTTTCTTGCAACCCCTAATCAAGGAGCTAATCGAGTTGTGGACGGATGGTATCCCTGCATATGATGTGTCGACCAAAAAGAACTTCACCTTGAGAGCAGCTCTTCTTTGGACCGTGAGTGGCTCTCCTGTGTACTCCATGCTATCTGGAAGGAAAACTGCAGGGAAATATGCATGTCCACATTGCTTGGAGGATACTGATGCATTTAGACTGAAGGGTAGTGGAAAATTTTGTTGGTTTGATTGTCATCATAGGTTGCTAGAAAGTGACCATTCGTTCAGGAAGAACAAGGATCAATTCTTGAAAATAAAGTCGTAAACAAAAAAGCCCCGACAAGACTTACTGGTTGACAAATTCTTGCGGAGATTGATAGGTTGGGTCTTATGAAGGTGACTGAACTTGGGTGGATGAAGCATAACGAGAAAATTGGAAAAAATTGTGGTTGGAGGAAGAGAAGCATCTTCTGAGACTTGCCTTATTGGAGCAGTCTTCTTATCCGTCACAACTTAGATTTCATGCACATTGAGAAGAACGTGTTCGAGAACTTATTCAATACACTTTGCAACATTGAGGGAAAAACAAAGGACAATGCGAAGTCTAGAGCCGAGTTGGATACGTGGTGTAAAAGGCCTGAGTTGACAAACAAGGATGAGAAAGGTAAGTGGCTGAAAGCATGTTACACAATTGTCCCTATCTGTCTTTAGGGTATCAGGGAGACCTCTTGGTGGAGCTAAGAAAGAATATCTTACGGGGAAGGAGTTGAAAGCAGCTCAATATTATGTCCTCACGAATTGTGCTGAGGTTGACAAGTATATGCTGCTATTTGCTAGGTGAGCAACACTTTCTTTAAATTTTAATATAGCTACGTAAGTCTCTACTTCAATTATAGACTTATCATCGAATCAATGTTTGCAGTGATTTCAAAAAGCGTTGTTTGGAAGAAAATCCTCAGATGACAGAGGATACACTAGAGGAACTACTTGATTCAAAAATGGAATCAGAATTTCCAGATTGGTTCAAACAGTATGTCCGAAATCCTATTAACAACGTCACATGCCTATACTTAAAGGCTCTCGCAGAGCGGCCATCCAAAAAGGTCTACACATTCCCAGGTTATATAGTCAATGGCCTTAGGTTCCACACAACTGAATGTAACACGGCCATGGCGAAAAGCAACTCCGGGGTGTGTGTTAAGGGTGCAGATTATGGAGACGCTGCTTTGTTTGATTTCCACGGGAAGCTAAAACGAATATTGAGGATTGAATATCTCGGCTTGCCATTGAAAAGAACCTTCTTGTTTGATGTTGAGTGGTATGATCCTAATCCAGGAGGTACGAGGAAGAACGAGCAGTATGAAATGGTTGATGTGAACCAAAAGAAGAGGTACAGAACCAAGTATGAACCATTTATTTTGGCGACTCAAGCATGACAAGTGGTGTTTCTTGAATATCCAAGCATGAAACGCGATAAGGCGGAATGGTTAGCTGCGATACCTATTCGTGCTCACTCGAAAGTGGAGTACATTGAGAAAGACGACTCAATTACCAACTCGTACCAACAAGAGGATGTCGATAAATAAGCAGAAAATCCCATAGAAGCAGATGATGAGTTGTTTGATCTGCACGAGGACCAATATGTAGACTTAGAGGACGGCGATAACGGTATATTATGTGTATTATAACTAGTTATTAGTTGATAACACTTGAGTATTTCTGTTCTGCATGAAAAATGGTTACATGTGTTATTTATAATTTGTTCTGTATTATAACTCGTACTAACACATTTTGTTGTATTTGTTACATGTTTTTGCAGATACCGCGACAGAGACCACGCACCTATCATCCCCCCCCCCCCACACGCAGCCAGCCGCATGATGGTGCTGGGTCGGGGACAGGGTCAGAGGGGGGTGGGGCTCTAGTAGTCGAGGCGGAGTCTCGTGTTCCCGAGACCCACCACCAGTCATAGCGGAGGCTCTACAGTCAGCCGGACCAGGTGGAGGAGGAGGATGATTGTCCCTACCTCGAGTGGGATGCACAGAATCCCAACGTTACGTGGGACGGGTTGCCTGTGATTTTTCCTCTTGGTCCTGCCAAGTAAGTATTATACATTCTTCTTAAATATGTAGAACATAACTTATGATAGTTGACAAGTATAAATTGTTGTACTAAAGTAATAAATATTTATTTCTTGTATCTTATACATTGACAACAATTTATGGCCTCGGGAGGTCCACAACAAAGTAGGTGACATCTTTCGGAGCAGGAGAGAGCCACCGGGGCAGGGTGGTGAGTGTTGGTCTCACATCTCGGACCGCATGAGGGCCGAGTACTTTGATGAGTTGCGGGTAAGTTAAAATATGACATTCCTTTATTTTTTATTATAATCGTTTTAATATGAGTGATATATTAGCCACTGTATGTGAGTGGTATGTTAGCCACTTTATTTGGGTGATATGTTAGTCACCATTGTGTTAGTAAAATTTAGGACAATGTGAGTGGTATGTTAGCCACTTTGTTTGGGTGATATGTTAGTCACCATATCTGTTATGTTGTTGTATCTTATTAAATTGATGTAACATGGTGACGTTATATATATTGACTTTGGATGTTGTATGAAATTGGGAATGTCAACATATATGTTATGTTGTTGTATCTTATTAAATTGATGTAACATGATGACGTTATATATATTGAATTTGGATGTTGTATGAAATTGGGAATGTAGAAAGAGTGTACTTCATTCCCAGCAGATTGATCCCCCAGATCTGGCGTTTTTACGAGACTGTGGGATCTAAATTGTACAGGGATATGGTCCATACTTGGAAAGCCATTCGGGATCGGAATGGCCCAATGCCTCCACATGTTGATGCAGAGGAGTGGGCCCTTTGGGATGCCTACTGGTCTCGAACTGATGTCGAGAATAATGCCTACATCAACAAACAGAACCGGGCGTCTCAGTCTGATGCAGCAGGAAGGGCCGTTCACCACCTTGGGAGGCGATCTACTCTCACTGATTATTACCAATCGGTAAGTATATATATGTTTTTTTTTCAATATAGCATTACGTGTATGTATTGTGTCTCTGCTCTATTACTTGTGAGATGATAAATTGTTGACTATATATGTTGTTCAGATGTCACGGGGGGAGGTGAAATCCAGGTATGACATCTTCAAGAAGGCCAAGCATAAGGGCGGGGTATGGACTGACTCCCGGGCCGAGTCTATTGCGGTATGTTTATGTTGCTTAAAGTTCATATTTGTACACTATTACAAGTTATTTTTGAAAAAACAGTGTTAGGAATATCTGTTTAGATTTTGATCAGCAACCTAATGACTTATCTTAGCTCAGGAAGGTGGTTAGTACTCTTGGTTCACGTGAACACTGTAAAAGAGGAAACTCACTAAGTATGATAGTCTAGCAAATCTTGTATAGGATGATTAGGTCTCTGAATGTAATTTTTATTTCTAAAAAGAAGACGAAGAAGGCATCCAGCAGGAAAAGTTCAACGAGTTTGAAGATTTGAAGACTGCACAAGATTGCTGAAAATAAGGGTTTTCAGATACCTATGACCAGATATCTTGAAGACACAGGCATTTTTAATAAACAATATTGCAAAAGATATCTGAGAAATAAAAAGGTTTCTGAAACAAGGAAAGTGCCCACAGATATCTACACTCAGATACCTTGGACATAAACTATGTTTCTGAAAAGAAATATATTATAACAAGATGTTTCAACAAGTGGTATCTGGAGTTGTGATAATTTCTGGAAAAGGACGTGCAAAGCTTCAGAGAACTCTGATAGTATAAGATCTCAGATACAATGCATAGTTCCGTTGGCACTACAGGACAAAGTATAGTACAATGCATTGAATGCGTTGACAGAGATGTCTGAACAAAAACAGTAGCTTCTGAAGAAGAAGACAAACGTACTACAGTACTATACTCAGATATCAATAGTTTGAATTTGATTTAAGCCTAACGGATACTATTCAAACGACACTCAAATTCATCTATAAATATCAACACTTAGACTGCTTGAGAACACACCTTAGAACACACAGAACTTAGAACACTGAACTAACATTGATTACTCTCACAAGTTCTCTCAAGCACACTACTTACCTTCAAGCTTTATGTTGCGACCAAAGCTCTTGATTCTAAGTAGCACAAAAGTTCTAAGTGTCCTAATCCTTAACAAGCATTGTTATTTGTGAAAGAGTTGAACTAAGATTTCATATATAAGATTCATTCTCTTGAACACTTATCATAGACTTGGGTCAGTAAAGAACAAGATACCATACATTGCAAAGTGTATTAAGTATACTTGATTCTCAGAGCTATCTGCATCACTGAACAAGTTATTAAAGAAGCTCACCTGACAAACTACCTTAACCAACACCTTAATTGGCGTGGAGTACATGAAGTACTTAGTTTGGGAAACTAAGGAACAACTCCAGGAAAGAGGTTTCTGAGTACATGAAGTACTTGGCTGAGAAAGTCGGGGAATAACTCAGGGGGGACACTTGGTTGGGAACCTAGTGTAATTAGGAATCAAGAGAAGATATTTGTAAGGTTACATCAATTATCTGTCTTAGTGGATTCTAGGTCTGAGAAAGGCCGAAGTGGATTAGTTGAAGGATTACGCCACCTTCAGATACGACTATAAAAAGACTTGTGTTATTTACTTTCTGCATTTTATTACTTGCTTTATTTACCTTGCAAAGTATTTACACCTATCTTGCTGAGCACGTGCACTTATCACAGAAAAGTCTTCCGCTCTCTGAAATTAAGTATCAGAAATCTTCACAGATATCTGAGAAACCGTGTTTATCGACAAAAGTTTTAAAAGACTATTCACCCCCCCCCCCTCTAGTCTTTTACTTTGCCGTTATCTGGACCAACAAGTGGTATCAGAGATCTGGAACGTCTCAGAAGAGAGCTTGATCTCTACGAAAGAGAGTTTCTAATGGTCCGAGCTAGAGCCGAAATCTTTGAAGAAGAAAAGAATTCTCTTGAAAAGGAAAATTCAAAATTACTCAAGATATCTGAGGAAAAGGATGCCGAAATTGCATTTCTCAAAGCTCAGATATCTGAGACTGAAAAGTCACATGAAGGAGCATTGGCCAATCTTCAAAAGAAATGTGAAGATCTTCTTTCTGAGAATGAAGAACTCAAAAAGAAAGAACTATCTTTTCAATCTTATGCCAAAGCTAGTGACACTCTTACTGAGGTACAATCTTATTTAAGAGATCCTTCAGAAAAGAGAGGACTTGGGCTGGACACACAGACATATAGTTCTACCACTCTGAATAAGAGTGATGAAAGAAGAACATTTGTCAGTTCTGAGCAAGGTGGTTCCCAAACAACCTATAGTATCGGTCAGAAAGCTAAGGTTGTTGACAAAGGAAAGGCAGTTGCGACCAAACCTTTGTGGGAAAAACAAGTCCAAAAGAAATCTGTTGGGAATATTTCTGAAAAGAAACATAACACTGAAAAGTGTAATCACCCACAGTGCTATGTCTCTCAGAAAGGAAAAATTGCAGGAGCTGACAAATTCTCCTATGCCACGTTTTCTGGAAAGAAAATAAATTACCCAGAGACTAGCAAAGCTGCTGAGAAAAGATCTCAGATAGCACGAGGTGATCGGAATGGTATTGGCTATAAAGCCATCGGGAAAACTTGCTCGTGAGTACAAACAAGAGCAAGAACAATGGTTAAAGGCTAGAATTGCTCACAACAATTATCAGAAGTGGAAGATGAATCAAGCCACTGAAAATCTGAATGCAGGGCTAGAAGAAATCTGGCCAGGAAAGCTAAGTTTGCTGAGAAGCAGACTCAGAAACCTGACAGGTATCTGAAAGCACCAAATGGAGCACCAAGGAACACACCAAGGAAGAAAATAGTTCTTAATAACAATGATACTAATCATTTAACTAAAATTCCTCCTTGTGTTCCTGTTAGACAAAAGAATGTTCCTAAGAAATTCATTAAAAAATGGATTCCTACTGGAAGATTCTTTACTCCAGATGGTTCCATTGTTGGTATGAGAACCTAATCTCCTGTTTCCTGTTTTGTGCAGAACACTCTAAAGACTAATCCAAAATGGCATTTTGATAGTGGATGTGGGAAGCACATGACAGGAGACAAAGCAAATCTGATTGACTACAGAAAGTGCAATGATGGACCAATTATCAGGTTTGCTGGAGGAGATGAAAATCCAACCATAGGATTTGGCAATCTGAAGTTTGGAGCCCTTACAATCTCTGAAGTACTACATGTAAAGGGATTGAAATATAATCTCCTAAGCATGAGTCAACTAGTAGACAAAGGGTACACTGTCAAGATCAAGTCAAAACTATACAAAGTAATTGACAATGAGTCAAAGCAGACAGTCTTGGTTGCAAGGCGTAAAGAAAATCTTTATGTTGCTGATTGGGCATCTGCCACAACTGAAGAATGTCTCATTGTGAGTCAATCTGGCCACATTGAAGAAAATTGGCTATGGCATAAAAGAATGAGTCACTTGAATTTCAAAACTCTGAACAAGCTAGCCAAGAAAGAGTTGGTGGTTGGTTTACCCAAAATGGCATATAGAAAAGATGGTATATGTTCAGCTTACCAAATGGGAAAATAATCCAAAACATCTTTCAAGTCTAAAACTAGACATTCCAGTGAAAGGCCATTGCAAATGTTACATATGGATCTTTTTGAATCCTCTGTAACTAGTTATGCAGGAAAGAAGTATGGTCTGGTTGTTGTTGATGATTCTCAAGATTCACTTGGGTTGTCTTTCTCAAACACAAATCTGATGCAAGGGTTGAGATACCCAACTTGCTGAATAAGCTCGAAGTCATGAAAAATGACAATGTATACATGTCATGCAGACCATGAAATCAATTTGTGAACCAGTACATAAAAGAGTTTTGTACCTGCAAAGGTATACAACATCAACTATCTTCCGTAAGAACACCACAACAAAATGGTGTTGCTGAAAGGAAGAATAGGACCCTAAAAGAAGCGGCAAGAACAATGCTCACTGACATTGAAATAAGTGAAATCTATTGGGTTGAAGCTGTAAACACAGCCTGCTACACTCAAAATAGATGTTTGATTAACAAACACCATGACAAAACTCCTTACGAGCTTTTCATTGGTAGACCCCTAGTATCAAACATCTAAGGGTGTTTGGTTGCAGATGTTTCGTTCTTAACAATGGAAAAGAATACTTGAGAGCATTTCAACCAAAGGCAGATGAAGGAGTATTTCTTGGTTATTCTCTGAATAGCAAAGCCTATATAATCTACAACAAAAGAATGCAAAAGATTGAGGAATCTGTTCATGTAGTATTCTATGAAGGAAACAAGAAAGTACTCTTGAATGATGATCTCTCAGATAGGTTCAAAGAACTGATGATTAAAGATTCTGAAAAAGGATCCTCAAAAGGAAACAATTCTATCATTCAAATAAAGGATGAGTCTGGCGATGAAAAGCAACCTATGCTTAGTAACAACCAGATGACTCTAAGACATGATGAAGAATTTCCTATGAAAATTCCAGAAATGGAACAGGTTACTGAGAACCTTCATCATGAAGAGGTATCTGAAAATGAGATTGCTGAAATGCAAGTTCCAGATATCTCTAACACTGGAAGAGTGTCAGATATCCACAGCATTTTCCATGTGTCAGATATCTCAGATACTGCACAAGTATCCCATCAAGATCATATTGATTCACATTCAAATCAAAATGATATTGATCCTACTAGTTCAAAACCTATTATGAAATGGATAAGAAATCATCCTGCAAAGGATGTGATTGGTCCCATAGACCAAGGAGTTAGAACTAGAAGAGCAATCACTGAAAATGCAAATTGTCTCTATGGATGTTTCATATCAAATATTGAACCAAAAACTAAAGAAGAAGCATTAAAGGATCCAGATTGGATCGCTGCAATGCAAGAAGAGTTGGATCAATTTGAGAGAAACAAAGTCTGGAAACTGGTTCCATTTGTTGATGGAATATCTGTAATCGGAACCAAGTGGGTTTTCAGAAACAAAATGAATGAGTCTGGTGAAATAACCAGAAACAAAGCTAGGTTGGTTGCGAGGATTTACCTGCATCAAGGACTAGATTTTGATGAATCTTATGCACCAGTTGCAAGATTGGATGCAATAAGACTCTTTCTAGCCTTTGCAGCTCATAATGACTTTACAGTTTATCAAATGGATGCCAAGAGTGCATTCCTAAATGGTGAACTTGCTGAGGAAGTCTATGTTGAGCAACCACCATGTTTTGAAGTTTCCTCAGAAAGTAGGATGGTCTATAAGCTTCAGAAAGCTCTGTATGGACTGAAACAAGCTCCAAGAGCATGATATGATACATTGGCCAGATACCTACTAGAAAATGGTTTCAAGAAAGGAGATGTTGATAAAACACTCTTCACATTGAACCATGATGGGAAACTACTTTAAGTTCAAGTATATGTTGATGACATTATATTTGGATCTAAAGACAAGCAACTTTGTGAAGACTTTGCTGAACTCATGAAATGTAAATTTGAGATGAGCATGATGGGAGAATTGAATTACTTCCTAGGGCTGCAAGTCAAGCAACTCAATGATGGAATATTCATTAGTCAAACAAAGTATGCAAAGGACATGCTCAACAAGTTTAATCTAAAGCCTTCTGAAAAGAATGCTAAGATACCTATGAGCATTGGAACCAAAATGACCTATACTGAATCTGACAAGAGTGTTGTAGAACACAAGTATAGGAAATTGATTGGGTCTCTACTATACCTCACTGCAAGTAGACCTGATATTCAATATGCAGTTGGAGTGTGTGCTAGATTTCAAACAAATCCAATGCAATCACACTACAACATTGCTATGAAAATATTGAGGTATGTAAAAGGTACTGTAGAAGTTGGATTGTGGTATCTAAAAGATAGTGGATTGAGTTTGGTTGGCTATTCAGATGTTGACTATGCGGATCATTGCTTGATAGAAAAAGCACCTCAGGAACATGTCAATTTCTTGGTACCAGATTGATATCATGGTTCAGCAAGAAACAAAACTCAATTGCTACATCTACCACAGAGGCTGAATATATTGCTGCTGGGTGTTGTGTTTCACAGATATTGTGGATACAACAACAACTCAGAGACTATGGACTCAATGAAGAGAAAACTCCCATTTTCTGTGACAACACAAGTGCTATTGCCATAACTCAGAATCCTAAGTTTCATGCAAGAACAAAGCACATGGATGTTAGACATCACTTTATCAGAGACCATGTCGAAAATGGCAATATAGAGATACTCAAGATTGGCACTGAGGACCAACTTGCAGATATCTTCACTAAGCCACTACAAGAAAGTAGATTCTCAGCCTTAAGACATAGTCTTGGACTAATGGAGCTACCAAAGAACTGAAAAAGTTCAGATATCTGAAGAAGATATTAAAGGAGAGAGAAAAGGAATCTGGAACGAGTATCCAGAAAAGAGGAATCTGGAATGGGTATCCAGAGACTAAAGGCTAAAGGGTAAAATGGCTATTTGAAGATTTCTGAGACGGGTACTCAGATATCTAGATCACTCAGTGAGGGGGGACACAAAAGAGAATAGTACAACTGTCTACAGTCAACTACTATCTTGAAATTTGTATTATTTCTATCTTTGTGTAAAACTGTGAAAAGACAACAAGTATAAGATAGGCTCAGATACAAACAGTATTCTCATTCACACAGAAACGTGACTCAGATAGCTATTAGCCAAAATTCATTAAATGGGCACAATTACAATTGTTGATTGTGATCATTGCTGAAGAAGCAATGGTGACCCTTGATGAAATGGGCGATTGATCTTAACGGCAGAGATTAATTCTCTGTAGGAAGTGAACTGTAGAAATTCCGACATGGTCCACTATGCATTTAATGCCGAACAAACTTTTACCCACGCCTTACTGCAATTCACAGATACGTACATACAAAACCAATTTTTGTGTATATGTTTGTTAGAATTACGTTGCTATATATATAGGATTTTGGCAAAAGAAATTACTTTCGCCTAATCCAACATTCAGACTTGCACAAGAATAGCAAAAACCATTTTCCAGCCTCTGCAAATCTCTGTTAGTTTTTCTGCAAGAATCACTAATCTCTCACACAAATCTCTTTCAGACTTTCAAACACTTACACTATATAAAGAGATGGCTCCTAAACGTTCGTCTACCCAGAAATCCTAACCTTCTACCACTGGTACTGCTGAAAAGCAAGCACCAGAGTTGGTTATAGTGAACAATCGATTGGTAGGAGACTTTAATCCCGATCATTGGACTTCAAATCACAGGATGATTTGGGGTGGTGCCATGATTGAGGAGTACCTCACGGCTGCTGTTGAAAACCAAGCCGATAGGAAACTGATTCTTGACATGCTTGAAAAGGCACAAATCAAGGGTTTTCTATTTGCTCTTCCCAGTGGAGTTTCTTCATTGGATGTGTTATAATTCTACAATAACTCCAGGATTATATCCTGTGTTTCTGAAGGCACTGCAATAGTGTTTGTAAAGACTAAGGTCCAAGGAAAGGAAATCCTTTTAGACTTAACAACTTTCAGTAAGTTGTTTGATCTTCAAAATCTTGGAAAGGATTTTGAAATAGACACCAAGGATGAAGATCTCCTTGAAGGTGTAAAAGAGCTTTACAGTGGTGTGTGTGACACTGATAAACAAGATACACCCACTGATTTCAAGCTTGCTGACATTAGAACCAGACATCTGTTAGTTCACTGGGATGTTGGCATGCATTCTTCACAGATGCTTTGATGGTCTACAAGGAGTTGCTGACCAGATAAGCCAAGAACACTAGATGGTGATGTTCTTGTTGCAACAACAAGACAAAAGGCTGGAAAACCCTTTCAATTGGGGTAAGTACGCCTTTATGAAGTTTGTGAAGAAGATTCAAGGCTTTGAGCCTAAAATCGCTAAGGGACTTGCTGAGCCAAAGGCCACAGTGAGCTATGGTCTAAAGATATGCTACTTGCTGGAGAAGCTTGGCTTTGAGCTCAGAGAGAAGGCTGACATAGCCAACAATAACCTACTCTACAAATATGAGTATACGAACTTGATGAAAAAGGTTACTGGATCTCAGAAAGGTTCCAAGAAGCGAAAGACTGAAGAGGTATCTGAGGGAAAGGTTGCGACCAAAAAGCCCAGAACTTCACGAAAGAAGTCTGCCGGCAAAACAGAAGACATACCCATTGTGGTTGTCGATTCCCAGATACCTGCCGCCGCTGCAGACACTACAAGAAATCCGCCAAATAGAGACGGAGCCTAGCGACGGATAAAATCCGTCGCTATCTAGCGACGAATCGCTAGGTTTAGCGACGGATTGGAGACGGGTTGAGCGAATTCGCTCAATCTGTCTCTAATCCGTCGCTAATCCGTCGCCAAATTAGCGACGGATATTATATCCGTCCCTAAATAAGTTGACCGAATTAAAAAAATATATATAAAAAAAAAGAAAATTGATTTTAGCGACTTTAGCGACGGACGTTAGCGACGGATAGCGATCCGTCGCTAAAATCGATATACAATCGGGCAGTAGCCGTTTTCTTCTCCATTTTTCAGCAGCTTCTTTTTCTTCCTTCTTCATTCGCCATTTCCAATTTCCGACCAAATCTCGACCGTTCCGGCCAATTTTGGAGTCTTCTCGAAGCTCGTGGAACAAGGAGCTCGTGTGGTCAACCAATTTCATCTTTTTTCAGCTAAATCAAAGGTATTTTGGCTAAAATCCTAACTTTGCCAAATTTGGGGATTTTGTTAATTTCGACTAATTTGAGCAATTGCATGTTTATTGTAAGTATGTAGTAGTTAGTTTAGCTTATATTACGTAGTGTGTTAACTTTGAGATGTTCAATTGATATATTGATTGTGAATTTGGATTTTTAGTATAATGTTAGGATGTTTGGAAGTATGCAGGGTTGTTAATTTGATATTTTCGTATATGTAGTAGGATTAGAAAGATTTAGTTGAGTGTTTTGGAACCCTTACTTGTTGACAAATTTGGGAATTTTGTTAATTTCGACTAATTAGATCAATTGTATGTTTATGGGAGCTATAGTATACTAGCTAGTTAACTTTGTGCAATTGATATTGTTAGGAATATCTGTTTAGATTTTGATCAACAACCTGATGACTTATCTTAGCTCAGAAAGGTGATTAGTACTCTTAGTTCACTTGAACACTGTAAAAGAGGAAACTCACTAAGTATGATAGTCTAGCAAATCTTGTATAGGATGTTAGGTCTCGAAATGTAATTTTTATTTTCTGAAGAAGACCAAGAAGAAGGCATCCAGCAGGAAAAGTTCAACGGATTTGAAGATTTGAAGACTGCACAAGATTGCTGAAGACAAGGGTTTTTCAGATAGATACCTATCACTACAAAAAATCTGGCCTGTAGCGACGGATAGATCCGTCGCTACAGGCCAGCTATCCGTCGCCCCAGCTCTGGCAACGGATCGGGCGACGGATAGAAAATCCGTCGCCCCCTGGAGCTGTGGCGACGGATAACAATCCGTCGTCCAATTCGCGACGGATTGGACGACGGATTGACCAATTTTTTTTTTTTTAATTCCGAAATTTAGCGACGGATAGATTCTATCCGTCGCTAAATATAGCGACGGATAGATTATCCGTCGCTATATTTAGCGACGGATAGGTCGCTATATTTAGCGACGGATAGATCCTATCCGTCGCTAAATATTTTAATTGGACTAGTGACGGAATTTGAAATTCCGTCACTAATTCACACTTGTGAATTCCGTCACTAATTCAAATCTTTGTGAATTCCGTCACTACTTAGTCACTATTTATTTCATATTAATCCCTATTTTTCGTAGTTCACCTATTTAATCAATATAATGTTCGATAATAAATCAATAATACGGAAAATGTTTCAATGAATAAAAAGTAATATTGAATGGAGAAATTATCCAAACAAGTGTAAATATGAAAAAATCCGAACATACAGATACATAACTAGCTATCGACGGGGGTGGGTGGGTGATGGCGGCTGGGACATGAACTCCATCAGAATCAAGGCGCTCGTTCTCCTCCTTCGTTCTCTGTCATGCGCTCCATCTCGCCCTTTGTTGCTCCATCTCTTGAGTTAGCCGAGCAACATGTTCCCGGACCTGATCGCACCATTTCCGAGACACTGTCCCGTGTAAACCGGACGTCTGGATCGGGATGATGATGATGAGCACGCCGGACTAGCAGAGATACAAACCGAGGCTCCGAGTCCATATATTCGTCCTTTCTTGTCCGGTTTGTTGACCTCTAGGAAGATGTTGTCAACTTGTTGATTGACAACACATCACCCGTCTCGTCCTCCCGCCGCCACCGAGCATCAACCTCAACTGAAATCGTAAATAGCAGATATAATGATCGATCGCTTTTAAAAGTAACTTGTAATAGTGTACAAATATGAACTTTAAGCAACATAAACATACCGCAATAGACGAGGCCGGCGATCGGTCCATACCCTTACCTTGGCCTTCTTGAAGATGGCATACTTGGATGTCACCTCCCCGTGCCACTGAATCAAACCAGATCTAGTCAACAATTTATCATCTACAAGTAATAGAGCGCAGAGACTTCATACATACACGTAATGCTAGATTGCAAAACACATATATACGCACCGATTGATAATAATCGATGTGAGATCGCCTCCCAAGGTGGTGAACGGCCCTTCCTGCCGTATCAGACTGGGATGCCCGGTTCTGCCTGTTGGTCCAAGCAACGTCCTGGACATCAGTTCGGCGCCAGTAGGCATCCCAAAGGGCCCACTCCGTTGCATCAACCTGTGGAGGGATTGGGCCACCCGATCCCGAATGGCCTTCCACGTCAGACCATATCCTCAGTTTGGATCCCAGTCTAAACGCCCGGATCTGTGGATCAACCCTTGGAATGAAGTACTCCTTCTACATTCCCAATTTCATACAACATCCAAAGTCAATACATGTCCTAACAACATAATGTATATGGTGCCTAACATATCACCCAAATAAAGTGGCTAACATACCACTCACATATAGTGGCTAACATACCACTCACATACCGTGGCTAACATACCACTCACATTGTCCTAAAATTTACTAACACAATGGTGACTAACATATCACCCAAATAAAGTGGCTAACATACCACTCACATACAGTGGCTAACATACCACTCATATTAAAACGATTATAATTACAAACAAATGAATGTCATATTTTAACTTACCTCGGCTCAAGTACGGCCCTCATGCGCTCCGAGATGTGGCTCCAACACTCACCACCACGCCTGGGTGGCTCTCTCCCTTCAGGAAGATGTCACCTAGTTTGTTGTGTACCTCCCGAGGCCATAAGCTGTTGTCAATGTATAAGATACAAGAAACGAATATGCATTACTTTAGTACAACAATTTATACTTGTCAACTATCATTATCAGTTATGTTTTACATATTTAAGAAGAATGTATAATACTTACTTGGCAGGACCAATAGGGAAAATCACAGGCAAGCCGTTCCACGTGACGTTGGGATTGTTTGGATCGAACACGAGGTAGGGACAATCGTCGTGGTCGTCCTCCAGCATGTGTCCGGGCTGACTGGTAGAGCCACGGCTGCTCTCTCCAGCCCGGGGGGTCTCAGGAATCCGAGACCTGCTGTCCTGATCTTCGGAGCCCTCCCTGTCTGACGGTGTCCCCGACCCACCACTATCATGCGGCTGGCTGCGTGGGGGGGGACGATAGGTGGACCTCTGTCATGACATCTGCAAAAAATGTAATAAATACAATAAAATGTGTTAGTACGAGTTATAATACATATGATTATAATAACATATAATTACTCATAATACACATAATATACCATTATAGCCGTCCTCTAAGACTACATATTGGTCCTCGTGCGATCAAACAACTCATCATCCGCTTCTATGGGATCTTACCTTGTTTATCGACATCCTCTTGTTGGTACGAGTTGGTAATTGAGTCGTCTTTCTCAATGTACTCCACTTTCGAAAGCACGAATAGGTACCGCAGCTAACCATTCCCCCTTATCGCGTTTTCTGCTTGGATATTCAAGAAACACCACTTGTCGTGCTTGAGTCGCCAGAATAAATGGTTCATACTTGGTTCGGTACCTCTTCTTTTGGTTCACATCAACCATTTCATACCGCTCGTTCTTCCTCGTACCTCCTGGATTAGGATCATACCACTCAACGTCAAACAAGAAGGTTCGTTTAAATGGCAATCCGAATATTCAATCCTCACAATTCGTTTAGCTTGCGTGGAAATCAAACAAAGTAGCGTCTCCATACTCTTCTGCACCATTAACACACACCCCGGAGTTGCTTGTCGCCATGGCCGTGTTACATTCAGTCGTGTGGAACCTAAGGCCATTGACTATATAACCTGGGAATGTGTAGACCTTTTTGAATGGACCCTCTGCGAGAGCCTTTAAGTATATGCATGTGACGTTGTTAATAGGATTCGGACATACTCTCGGAACCAACTGGAAATTTCAGAGGAATTTTTGAGTCAAGTAGTTCCTCTAGTGTATCCTCATCATCGAGGATTTTCTTCCAAACAACGCTTTTGAAAAAGCGCAAACATTGATTCGATGATAAGTCTATAATTGAAGTAGAGACTTGCGTAGCTATATTAAAATTTAAATAAATGGTTCTTGACCTGTAAATAGTACCATATCTTGGTCAACCTCAAAGACAATTCGTGAGGACATAATATTGAGCTGCTTTAAACTCTTTATCCGTAAGATATTCTTTCTTAGCTGCACCAAGAGGTCTCCCTGATACACTGAAGACAGATAGGGAAAACTCATCATCCGCTTGAACTACGAATGTGTCGCATTTGAGCCGGCCTTCTTTGTCTTCGAGGGACGTGTTCATCAAAGTAATAAGAGCGAAGGTTGCGCTTTCCTCTCGAATGTAGGCATTGGCAATCGAACCTTCAGGTTTACCTTTGTTGTTGACATACTTCTTCAATTTCCCCAAGTACCTCTCGAATGGATACATCCATCGATACTGAACCGGTCCAGCAAGTCTCGCTTCATGAGGAAGGTGAACCGACAAGTGCTCCATAGAATCAAACCAGCTCGGTGGAAAGATACGCTCGAGCTTGCATAAAATCAATGGTATGTTCCTTTCAAGATTTTCCAACACTTTATCATGAACCACCCTTGCCTAAATTTTTGAAAAATAAGCTCAACTCGGTGATAGCAGTCCATACGTGTTTGGCGAAGCTCTCGAAATGCTACCGGATAAGCCTCTCCATGAACACATGACAATCGTGGCTCTTCATCCCATAAACCTTTGTCTTCTTCAAATCCACACACCTCTCTAAATTTGAGGCGTAATTATCTGGGAAACTCAATGCCCTCACCCAATCAAACAAAATTGACCTAGAAGCGTTGTCAATTGTGTAGCACGCTTACCACTTACCATTCTCATCCTTCTTTGTCAACTCAGGCCTTTTACACCACGTCGACAACTCGGATCTAGACTTCGCATGGTCCTTTGTTTTTCCCTCAATGTTGCAAAGTGTATTGAATAAGTTCTCGAACACGTTCTTCTCAATGTGCATGAAATCTAAGTTGTGACGGATAAGAAGACTGCTCCAGTAAGGCAAGTCCCAGAAAATGCTTCTCTTCCTCCAACCACATTTTTTACCAATTTTCGTTTATGCTTCATCCACCCAAGCTCACCTTCATAAGACCCAATCTATCAATCTCCGCAAGAATTTGTGCACCAGTAAGTCTTGTCGGGGCTTTTTTGTTGACGACTTTATTTTTCAAGAATTGATCCTTGTTCTTCCTGAATGGATGGTCACTTTCTAGCAACCTACGATGACAATCAAACCAACAAAATTTTCCACTACCCTTCAGTCTAAATGCATCTGTATCCTCCAAGCAATGTGGACATGCATATTTCCTATTTTTTTCCTTCCAGATAGCATGGAGTACGCAGGGAAGTCACTCACGGTCCAAAGAAGAGCTGCTCTCAAGGTGAAGTTCTTTTTTGTCGACACATCATATGCAGGGATACCATCCGTCCACAACTCGATCAGCTCCTTGATTAGGGGTTGCAAGAAAACATCCAACGTCAGTCCAGGATCTTTCGGCCCAGGCACCAATGCAGTCAGAAACATGAATGGCTCCTTCATGCACTCACCGGGGGGCAGATTGTACGGTGTGAGCATAACTGGCCAACAAGAGTATTTACGTTCACTACCGAACGGGTTAAAACCATCCGTACAAAGTCCCAAACGTACATGCGGGTGAATCTGCTGGATGGTCCATTCTACCACCTTCAGCATTATCCGAGATTACTCGCTCCTTGTGCCACCGCATTTTATCCGCAGAAGCACTTGAAGCATACAATCTTTTCAAACGAGGTGCTAGAGGGAAGTACCACATTTTCTTATGTGAGAGATTTTTCTTTTGTCGTTTCTTTGCAGCCCCCTCCTTGTAACGCTTGTACCGTTCCTTACCACAGAACTTGCATTCTATTAGATCTGCATCCTCCTCCCAATATATCATGCACATTTTCGGACAACAGTCTATGGTTACCACAGGCAGCCCTAATCCCCGCATCTTTTTCTTCGCTTGGTAAAAGTTGGTGGGAACTAGGTTTTCTTCAGGACAAAGGTCCGACATTACGTCAACCCATTCATTGAAGCTCGTTTCAGATTGCTGGCCATTAGCCTTACAACTCATTAGCCGAGATAACAAAGACAACTCAGTGAGCTTACACCCCGGGTAAACCGGCTTCCTTGATGATTCTAACAAGTCAAAGAACAACTGATCCTCGGGATTCGGTGGTTCCTCCACCTCCACCTCGGTTTCAGTGTTGGTTGTGTCCCTGAACTCCGCCCCTACAGCATCGTACACCATTTGTTCGACTCGAGCTCGAATAGCATCGCCTTCAGATTGGGATTGTTCCCCGACTTGTTCATTTTTTCTCTTCCTTCCACGTTGTCTGTATTGGTCATATGTATTGGACGGTGCTGCTTCCTCACCATGATGATTCCATACCTGATACGCAGGCAGGAATCCATTTTTCCTCAAGTGCTGGACTACCACTTTAGGAGTCACGTATTGCTTGTTTCTGCACTGTTTCATTGCACAAGGACACTTTATCAACCCATCCTTTACACAAGCCAGATTTGACATTGCAAATTCAATGAAACCTTCAACCCTTTCGAGAAAACTCCATTGAACTACGCCATTGAGAATGACAATACATCCATCCACGATCGGTATTCATTGAATAATTAGATAATAACCGACACGTTTGAATTCATTAGATCGAGGTCTTTCATTTACGGTAATAAATCAATTTCACAATAATTCAATCAATTGCTCGTAATATAAGTTATATTAGCTTCAATTGTTAAGGCATTACATAATATAAGTTACATCAGCTTCAATTTTACCATAATGTTTGGTTTCATATATATATCAACTAATGATTACTAGTTATACAAGCCTAGAGACAAAACGGATGAAACTCCTCATTCTCATGCACCCCCCTCCTCATCACTTGTGACTCTCCCTACCACAGAACTTGCATTCCAACAGATCTACATCCTCCTCCCAATACACCATGCACATGTTCCGACAAGCAGAAAGGCACTCAATAGGCGGCCCCAAACCCCGCCTCTCCCTCCACTGGAGGTATGCCATGGACGGTGCTTCCTCACCGTGATGAATCCATACATGATACTCAGGCATGAATCCATAACGTCGCAAGTGCTTGAATACTGCAGTAGGCGTCATAAATTGCTTGTTTCCGCAGGTTTCCAATGTGCAAGGACACTTTATCAACCCCCCAATTGCACAAACCGGATGTCCCATGGCAAACGAGATGAAACCTTTAACCCCTTCTGAAACTCCTAGAAACTCATCATTTACATGCATTTATCGTATACATCCATGAACGGTCGGAATTCATTGTTTACTTTATTTTTAACCTGAGACGTTCCAATTGATTAGATCGTATTTAATTTATTAGATCGATTCCGATTCGGATAAGAAGATTGTAGAGGTTAATTGTTAATTATTATATGTTCCTTATAAATTAATTATTAATTAAGTGTTCGATGTGTTACAAAATTGGACATATATAATAACCATTTCAACCTCTTAGTACATATATTATATACTTAACATACATATCAAATTAACTAATTACTCTATACATATCGAATTACTACATATATTCATATCAAATTACATACTTAACATACAAATTTATCAAATCAAAACTACATACTTCTATACTTAACAAACATATCAAATTAACTAAACTAACTTTATATACTTAACACACAAATCAAACTAACTACATACATTCATACATACCAAACTTAACATACTACATACATTCATATCATTCAAATTGAACAAATTACATATAATTGATCAAATTAACTAAACTAACTACTACATACTTATCATATATACATATAATTGCTCAAATTAATCAAAATAAACAAAATCCCCAAATTTTTAAAAACTAGGGTTTTAGCAAAAATACCTTGATTAATCGGTAGAAATATGAAATTGATCGAAGAACCAAACTCCTTGTCACACGAGCTTCGATTAGGCATCAAGATTGCCGGAATAACGGATGATTGGCCGGAAAACGGGATTGAGGAGAAGAAGAAAATGAGGAAGAAGAAGGAAGAAGATGAAGAAATGAGGATTCTGCCCTCTGTTTTCGGAAAATAAGAACTCTGGGCCGACGGACACGTATCCGTCGGCCGCAGGCCGATCCGTCGCCATGCTGGGCGGATAAGAACTGTCGCCTTATAGCGACGGATAATCTATCCGTCGCCAGCTTTTTTATATATATATATATATATATATATATATATATATATATATATATATATATATATATATATATATATATATATATATATATATATATTTTAAAAAAGTCAAACCTAAATGACGGATAATAATTATCCGTCATAATTTAGCGATGGATAAGTTATCCGTCGCTAATAATGCTTACGGATAATCATATCCGTCAGGAATTGGGACGACGGTAGATTCCGTCATGATAAGCGATCCGTCGTTATGATGACGGATAAAATCCGTCGCCCCATAACGTCGTTTTTTAATGTTTTTCTTGTAGTGTATGTCCAGATATCTTGAAGAAACAAGTGTTTCGAAACACACGTGTTGCAAAATATATCTGAGAATAAAAGGTTTCTGAGACAAGGAAAGTGCCCACATTTATCTACACTCAGATACCTTGGACATAAAATATGCTTCTGAAAAAGAAACATATTATAACAAGTTGTTTAAACAAGTGGTATTTGGAGCTATGATGATCTCTGGAAAAGAACGTGCAAAGCCTCAAAAAGCTTGCATAGTTCCGTTGGCACTACAGGACAAAGTATAGTACAGTGCATTAAATGCGCAGACAGAAATGTCTGAATAAAAGCTATAGCTTCTGAAGAAGAATACAAACCTGCTACAGTACTATAATCAGATATCAATAGTTTGAATTTGATTTAAGTCTAACGGATACTATTCAAACGGCACTCAAAATTCATCTATAAATATCAACACTTAGACTGCTTGAGAACACACACTGAATACCTTAGATCACTGAACTTATACTGAATACTCACACAAGCTCTCTCAAGCAAACTACTTACTTTCAAGCTTTCTGTTGCGACCAAAGCTCTTGATTCTAAGTAGCACAAAAGCTCTAAGTGTCCTGGTCCTTAACGAGCATTGTTATCTGTGAAGGAGTTGAACTAAGATTTCATATCTGAGATTCATTCTCTGGAACACTTACAATAGACTTGGGTCAGTAGAGAACAAGATACCATACATTGAAATGTGTATTAAGTATACTTGATTCATAGAGCTATCTGAATAACTGAATAAGTTATTTAAGAAGCTCACCTGACAAACAAACCTAAAACCAACACCTTAAACGGCGTGGAGTACAGGAAGTACTTAGTTTGGGAAACTAAGGAATAACTCCAAGGTTATTGAGCACAGGAAGTACTTAGTTTGGGAAACTAAGGAACAACTCAAAAAGGTTTCTGAGTACAGGAAGTACTTGGCTGTGAAAGCCGGGGAATAACTCAGGGGGGACACTTGGTTGGGAACCTAGTGTATTTAGGAATCAAGAAAAGATATCTGTAAGGTTACCTCATTTATCTTAGTGGATTCTAGGTCTGAGAAAGACCAAAGTGGATTAGTTAAAGGATTACGCTACCTTCAGATACCACTATAAAAAGACTTGTGTTATTTACTCTCTGCAGCTTATTACTTGTTTTACTTATATTGCAAAGTACTTACACTTATCTTGCTGAACACGTGCACTTATCTTAGAAAAGTCTTGCTCTCTGAAATTAAGTATCAGATATCTTCACAGATATCTGAGAAACTGTGCTTATCGACAAAAGTTTTAAAAGACTATTCACCCCCCCCCTCTAGTCTTTTACTTTGCCGTTATCTAGACCAACAGATATATTGATTGTGAATTTGTATTGTTAATTAATATAATGTTAGGATGTTTGTAAGTACGTAGTAATTTTGATTCGATGAATTCGTATATATACACTAGATTATGAAGATTTAATTAAGTGTTTTGAGACTATTTGGTGATTATATTAACGTAAAATGCATGTTATAAATCTAATAATTGTAGACGTGTCAGGCTAATCATATAATTATGAATCCCTATCGTTCATGGATGTACCGTCGCATAGTTAATGGCAGAATTCAGTCTAGTTTTGTGGAAGGGGTTGAATCCTTCATCACTTTTGCGCTTACACAAACTACTTGTTTGAGTGGGGGGAAGATGAAGTGCCCTTGCAATGCGAACAAATGTAGGAATAAACAATTTTTGCCTCCTGAAACGGTAGTGGAGCACTTGAAACGTAAGGGGTTCGTGTCTCAGTATGAGGTATGGTGTTATCATGGTGAGACACGAGCACCATTCATGGATTATGAGCATCTCTCAAAGCGTAAAAGGAAGGAGAAAAATGTGATCGGAAGTACTCAAAATACGTCTACATCTGATGCTAATTATGATCATGAACGGATGGAGCAAATGGTGTATGATGTTGCGGGTCCAGAGTTCATGGACACCAGGGAGCCAGTAACCGAGGGGGGTGTGGAGGAGCCTCTGAATCCTGCGGATCAGATGTTCTTTGACTTGCTGGAATCAGCAAAGAAGCCGATTTATCCGGGGTGTAGGCTCAGCAAGTTGTCTTTGTTGGCTCGGCTAATGAGTTGTAAGGCTAATGGCGAACAATCTGAAGCGAGCTTCAATGAATGGGTACAAGTAATGTCGGATCTTTGTCCTGAAGAAAACCTAGTTCCCACCAACTTTTACCAGGCAAATAAAAAGATGCGGGGGATGGGGTTGCCCATGGAAACCATAGATTGTTGTGAGGATATGTGCATGATCTATTTGGGGGAGGATAAAGATCTACTGAAGTGAAAGTTCTGTGGTAAGGACCGGTACAAGCGTGACAAGGAGGGGGCTGCAAAGAAATGTCAGAAGAATCTACCACATAAGAAAATGTGGTATTTCCCTCTAGCACCTCGTTTGAAGAGGTTGTACGCTTCAAGTGCTTGTGCCGATAAAATGCAGTGGCACAAGGAGCGAGTAATCCCGGAAGAGGGTAGAATGGAGCATCCATCAGACTCACCCGCATGGAAACAGTTCGATAAGACATACCCGGAGTTTGTAGCCGAGCCTAGAAATGTACGCTTGGGGCTTTGTACGGATGGTTTTAACCCGTTTGGAAATGACCGGAAGTACTCTTGTTGGCCAGTCGTACTGACACCGTACAACCTGCCCCCCGGTGAGTGCATGAAGGAACCATTCATGTTCTTGACTGTTGGTGCGGACGGATGATTAAATCTGAAGCTGGATATGTTCTTGCAGCCCCTAATCAAGGAGCTGATTGAGTTGTGGGAAAATGGTATCCCGGCATATGATGTGTCAACGAAGAAGAACTTTACATTGAGAGTAGCATTACTGTGGACCGTGAGTGATTTTCCTGCGTACTCCATGCTATCTGGAAGGAAAACCGCGGGCTTTAATGCATGTCCACATTGTATGGAAGACACTGATGCATTTAGACTGAAGGAGAGCGGAAAGGAATGTTGGTTTGACTTTCATCGTAGATTTCTACCAAAGGACCATACGTTCAGGAAGAACAAGACTCAATTCTTGAAAAACAA
This sequence comes from Plantago major, assembly GCA_026545765.1. Lineage (NCBI taxonomy): Eukaryota > Viridiplantae > Streptophyta > Magnoliopsida > Lamiales > Plantaginaceae > Plantago > Plantago major. The sequence goes on along the minus strand of CM048840.1, from coordinate 16,575,037 downwards.
AGTAGTGAACAAAGGCGCCCCGAGACAACTTACTGGTGCAGAAATACTTGCGGAGATAGATAGGCTGGGTCTTATGAAAGTGACTGAAGTTAGGTCGGAGAAGCATAACGAGAAAATTAGCAAAAATTGTGGATGGAAGAAGAGAAGCATCTTCTGGGACTTTCCTTATTGGAGCAGTCTTCTTATACGTCACAACTTGGATTTCATGCACATTGAGAAAAACGTGTTCGAGAACTTATTCAACACGATTTGCAACATTCCCGGAAAAACAAAGGACACCCCTAAATCTAGAGCCGAGTTGGATACATTGTGTAAAAGGCCCGAGTTGACAAAGAAGAATGATAAGGGGCAGTGGCCCAAGGCATGCTACACAATTGACACTGAATCTAGGAACAAACTATTTGATTGGATGAGGGGATTGAAGTTCCCCGACAATTACGCCTCGAAGTTGGGGCGGTGTGTGGATGTGAAGAGGACAAAGATGTACGGGATGAAGAGCCACGATTGTCATGTGTTCATGGAGAGGCTTCTCCCTATTTCATTTCGAGAAATGCTACCTAAACCTGTATGGATTGCGATCACCGAGCTGAGCTTATTTTTCAAGAATTTATGCTCAAGGGTGCTTGACGATGAAGTGTTAGCAAATCTTGAAAGCAACATACCATTGATTCTATGCAAGCTCGAGCGTATCTTTCCTCCGAGCTTCTTTGATTCTATGGAGCACTTGCCGGTTCACCTCCCACATGAAGCGAGGCTTGCTGGACCGGTTCAGTATCGATGGATGTATCCATTCGAGAGGTGTGTATTCAAGGCAATCATTTACTTATAAAGTCTGAATTTTCCCAAGTTACATTGTGTTACATCAACATATATGCATTACAGGTACTTGGGGAAATTGAAGAGGTATGTCAGCAACAAAGGCAAGCCTGAGGGATCGATGGCCAATGCTTACGTGCGAGAGGAAGCTGCAAGCTTCTACTCCTATTACTTTGGGGACCATGTCCCGATGAAGGCATCTAGGCCGTCCAGAAACGCAGACACATTTGAAGTTCAAGAGGATGATGACGTTTCCATTTCAATTTTTAGGGTCTCGGGGAGACCTATTGGAGAAGAAAAGACAGAATGGCTGACGGATAAGGAGCTGAAGGCAGCCACATATTATGTCCTCTCGAACTGTGCTGAAGTTGACAAATTTATGGAGATTTATGCTCGGTGAGTAGCTTTCTTACGCTAACACATGGATTTTAACTTCTAACTACTATATATATCTAATCATGTAATCGTGTCCACAGCCTTTTAAGAGAGAAGAATCCAACAATGGCAGATGACGTAATTGAAGAACTGCTTCAAGAGAAGTTGGAAACAGAATTTGCAGATTAGTTCAAGGAGTACGAAATCCTGTCAACAAAGTCACATGTCCTTACTTAGAATCTCTAGCAGAGGGACCAAACAGAAAGGTCTCCACATTCTCATCGTACATAGTAAATGGCCTTAGGTTTCACACAATTGAGTCTAACACCGCCATGGCCACAAGCAATTCTGGGGTGTGTGTCAGGGGGCAAGATCAAGATGCAACTGATGATTTGTATGATTTCTACGAGCACAGGGCAATTGTGCGACTTGAATATCCGGGGTTTCCTTTGAAAAGAACCTTTCTGTTTGATGTTGACTGGTATGATCCTACTCCAAGTGGTACGAAGAAACACGAGCTCTATCAGATGGTAGAAATTAACCATAGGAAGAGGTATCGTACTAAGTATGAACCGTTTATCTTGGCGACTCAAGCACGCCAGGTGGTGTTTATTGAATATCCAAGCCTCAAACGCGATAAGGCGGACTGGTTGGCTGCGATGCATATACAGGCCCGCTCCAGAGTAGAGTACATTGATAAGGACGACTCAATTACCAACTCGTATCAAGAAGAGGTCGTCGATCAAACAATGAAAGCCTGATAAGGCGATGATGAGTTCATAGACCTGCATGAAGACCAATTTATCGACTTAACAATAGCCGAGGAGGACGAGGGTATGTGTGTATTGTATGCTTAGTTGTTATGTGTATATATGCTTAGTTGTTGATTATTATTACTTTTTGTGCGTTAATATATGTCAAATGTATATATTTTACATGCATATTCATGTATTCTTTACTAACACATTTTTTCCTGCAATTTCTTATATGCTCTTGCAGATGCCGCGCCAAAGGAAGTCGACATAACTTCCTCCCGGGTGTAGGGGTGCTAGTCCAGCGGGTTCTAGTAGTGCACCAGCAAGTCATGGTACTAGTCCTCTCGTTGGATACGACATTGGTGGGAGCAGCAGCCAGTCTCACGTACCAGAGACTCCACCGGCCTACACGGCACATGCTCCTGGTGACTACCCCTCTAACGGGTGTCCCTACCTGACGTTGACGGACGGTGCTACATTCCAGGGGAAGCCGGTGTTGTTCCCCAACGGCAGGAACAAGTAAGTATTATGCATTTGTAAGTATTATGATAAATATATGTTACATGATTTTACTAATGAATATTCGTTTCTTGTTTGTCTCATTGATAACAGGTTTTGGCCACCGGATGCCTCGGACAAACTAGGAAAAATCTTCAGGGGGAGGAGGGAGATGCTGGGATAGGGAGGCGAGAAGTGGTCAAACGTCCCGGACCGGATGAAGCACTTTTACTTCGACGAGCTGCGGGTAAGCTTAAATGTTACAATGAATGCTTTATTTGTTCTTTTAATCATTGTGTTAATGTGTGTGGTATGTTAGCCACTATATCTGTGAGTGGTATGTTAGCCACTGAACTTGGGTGATATGTTAGTCACCATTGTGTTAGTCAATTTTAGGACAATTTGAATGGTATGTTACCACTAAGCTTGTTTTGATGTGTTAGTCACCATTCATGAACTTGTTGTGTCATTTGAGTGGTATGTTAGCCACTAAACTTGGGTGATATGTTGGTATTTATTCATGAACTTATTGCACACAATTTGAGTGGTATGTTAGCCACTAAACTTGGTGTTATATTTAAATTGTTATCTTTCTTTAAACTTGTGTAATTTTTACTTTGAATGGAATTGTTGTAGAAGGACTACTACATTCCCAATGCCCTGGTGTCCCAGTTGTACTCCGTTTTCGAGACTTTAGGGTCAGACATCTATAGGAAAATGGTTTACAAAATGAAGGAGACACGCAGACAACCAACTTAGGTGGGGGATGACGAGTGGGCACTTTGGGAGGCGTACTGGAATGATCCCTTCGTCCAGGATCAAGCGTAGAAGAACAGACAAAACCGTTTGTCTGAGACGCGAGATGGTACGGGCACTGCTAGACATCACTATGGGTCGCGAGCTGTTGTTACAGATCACGTGATGGAGGTTAGTAAATATGTTGTTTATGACTTGGAATATGATACATAACAATTTTTTGCTTTCATTTCAATCAACTAACTACTTGTTTGCACATATATTTTTTTAGGCCAATAGAGGACAGCCGAAGAGTGCTCTGTACCACTTCAAGAAGGCTAAGCTGAAGAATGGCATCTGGACTGACGTGAGGGCCGAGCGTATTGCGGTACGTTTCTTTCTTAAGGTTAACATTTGTATTTGAGTATTTTAAAGTGATTCCTAAAATTGCATCTCATTTTGTATGCAACCAACAATTGCAGAGTGAGGTCGAGAGGAGGATGGGCGAGAGGATGATCGACGGTCATGAGCTATCAATTGAAGAGCAAGACCAGATCTTCTTCGAGGTCAACCCAATGGACAGCAAGGGTCGAATGTATGGATTGGGAAGTTTGGGCCCTTCCATGAGTTCTGGTAGCTTCTCAGTGTCCCAGGGATCAGGATCGCGATCTAATCTCTACACACAGGACCAGGTTCAAGAGATGATGACTCCTCTCCACCAGGAAATAGCTGCGACCAAGGCAGCTTACAAGCAAGTGCTTGAGGAATAGGCTCGTATGGTTTAGCGGATGGACGCTTTGACCTAGATGTTCAACACTTCTTCCCAGTCTCACCCACTGCCTCCTCCCGATTATTCTTAGTTACATCAGACTTATTATGGACTTGTTATGGATAATTTGACACTATTTCACCTTCTTCTTGTTTTGGATAATTTATATTGTTTCAGATATATTAATGCAATTTAATTGTTTCGGGTATATTATCTATGATTATATTATGTGAAAAAACAGGTGAAATGTGAAACAGAAATATAAAAAAAATAAAAATAAAATTAAACAGTGAATTTAGCGACGGAAAAAAATTCGTCGCTAAATTCACGAACTAAGGGCGAATTAGCCCATTGAATTTAGCGACGAATTTTTTTCCGTCGCTAAATGTCAAGCGAACTAAGGGCGGATTAGTGGTGGGATTTAGCGACGGAAATAATCCGTCGCTAAATTCCGTCGCTAATTGGCGACGGATAAGTAATCCGTCGCCAATTCGGACGGACTGGTCAATGGATTAATTCGTCGCCAGTTCGTCGTTATTTAGCGACGGAATACTTATCCGTCGCCAAAAAAAAATAGTGACGATTGGTTTGGAGACGGGGGGATTATCCGTCGCTAAGGATTTAGCGACGGATCGGCACAGCTTTAGCGACGGATAATTTCGTCGCTAAAACTAGTTTTTTTGTAGTGAGATGAACTCATCAATGCTGCAAAAGAGGTATGGACTACTGAACAAGTAGACTCAGCAAGAGAAAGTGCTTTCAGAAATGTCAAAACTACTAACGAAAGCCTTGCTGATGAACTTATCAATGCTGCTAAAGAAAGTAGTGATATATACCAAGCCCTATCTGCAGAAACCGTAGGGATTATGGACCATGGATTCCTAATCTAATCTTGGTGAGCTCGACGATGAAGATGATGAATTAATCATCACCAAGTCCTAGAGAAAGAAGAAGCTAAGGTTATTGAAAAGTAACTAGTGTAGAGGTAGAAGAAGAACACCACCACGGTTCTTTGAACAAGCATCTGTTTCAAAGGTTGCTGAAGAAGCAACTATGTCCAAGGTCACTGGAAAAATTACACCATCAGAACAGGAAAGACTGAAGCATATTGAAGATGCTCTGATGAGTGATACATTAGTGCTGGAGGATACTGCCATTGCCTCAGCACTCAAAAGTCTGTCTCAAGCACAACAACCACAATAGCCAGATGTGGATACTACTGAAATGGTACTTGAGTTACAGATACCAGCATCTTTCATTGCTGAAGAAAATCCTGCAAAAGAGCAGGTTCCCCAACTCAATTAGAGGGATCAAACTGAGGCATCTACTCAGAATGATCAACCAGGGGAGGCAACTGAGTTGCATACTCAGGAAATGTCTGAAGTACCTGAAACTTCCAACAAAGAAGTGGTCCAAGAACAACAAGACCAACGCATGGAAACTTCACAAGTTCCAGGGACCAATCAGCCTGACATTGCTCAGGTAGCTGAATGGTTTAACTCTTTACTTGTGATAACTTATGCCTAAATCTTGTTACTTATTATAATTTCTTTGTTACAGGCTGATTTAGAAACACAACAACAAGAGGAAGCTGCAAAGCTTACCTCAGAATCTGAGAAGGAGGCTTCCATAGCCTCACCACTTAAGGAACAGGAGTCTGTCTCACAGGTAGAAAATAATTCCTTAAGATATAACTCAGATATGTACTTTATACACTTGATTAATAAGTGTTTGTTTCTAATAGGCTCCAACTGAGAAGAAAAATGAAGAGACTGAAAAGTCTATCTCTTCATAGAAGAATCCAGAGACTTCCAAGGTCTCTGAGGAACAAGTATCTGAACCTTCTGCAAAGAAGGTATTTCATTCAGATATCTATATTCTTCAAAGAACAAATCTCTGTTCATTTTTCTCAAACTAACACATTCTACTTAACATGTTCAAAAAGAAGTAGAAGTTGTTGAGGAATTGCCCACTCAATCCTCACAACATATGGAAATTGATGAGGCATCAAGGCCTTCATCACAAGAAAAGATTCCAGAGACTGCACAAGTCTCTGAGAGACAAGTATCTAAGCCTCCAACGGAGGTAATTGACCTCTCAGGTATCTGATTTGTCACTAAAAAATTTCTTGATAAAATTTCCTAAGTGTTATGTTTCTAATCTCAGGTTCAAACAGAAAGAAAGACAACTGAGGATCATACTTCCCAGTCTCCTCCTCATATCCAGATATCTGAGGCACTTGGAACCTCAGTAGTCAAGTCATTTGAGCTTGTCACACAGGCTCAAACAAGTGCCACTAAGGTCCCTGTTGATGAGAAAGAGTACCTGCTTCCTTTCTTCAAGGAACACACTTTGCCAAAGCATCTGAAATGCTTCAAGAAATGGAAAAAGCTCCGATGCTCCGATCTATCTGAGATCTTAAAGGTGACTGATCACCAACAAGGAAATCATGAGCCCTTGACTTGGAAAACTACGTCCATGCAATGTTCCCCACTGAACAATACTCTTTCGGAACATTGATGGATAAGGATTTTGTCAAGGAAGTGGCCATAAAGCTGATTCAAGCTTTCAACCAAGCGGATGGTCAAACCAGACTGTAGATGGTATTCAAGCCTACTTTGCCCCAGACTCTACAGTATATACCCTCTGAACAAGAGGAAGTTAATGGGCAAATGGTCACTATTCCAGAAGTGATCAATCTGGTCTCTGAAGATGAAGAAGAGAAGGAGACTGATGAGAATGACTATGAAGATTCTCCTTCTGACCATCACAAGGATGAGGATGAGAAGAAGGATGATGATGATGGCCCTGCACCAGGGACAGGAGGGATTACACAGAGAAAGAATGCCTCAGTTGTTGAAAAACACACTGAGAGGACATCACAAAAATCCCCTCCTCCATCTCCCCAAAAATCTACCCATCCATCTTCCCAACAACAAAAGGACACTACTGAACAAGTAGTTGAGCACTCTGAGGAAACAACTCAGAAGATATTGAATACACAAACCAGAGCTGCTCAACTCAAACAACTGTTGGAAGAAGAACAACAGCTCCATCTTCAACTGGAAGAAGAGCTAGTTAAATCCAGAGATAAGCTTAATCAGCTTCAAGATCAATACTTACAAGAAATGGTAGCTTACTCTGAGGTCAAAGAGCTCCAGGATGTTGTAAATGTCATTGCTAAGGAGCTAGATACTGAAGAAGTATCTGAAGAAAAGCATGATGCTAAGGCTGCATCACCATCAAAAGATATACCATCCTCCTCTCTGAAAGGAAAGAAGCCCATCTCTGAGATGGCTGCTGGACTAGAAAATCTTGAAAATGTCCAAGAGGATGAAGATCACTGGGCTGATGACTCAGATGATGAAGAAGAGAAGAAATTGGCAGAACACCGCAATGAACACTTAGCGGTTTCTCATTTGAAAAGAAAGTTGATTGCCCCTGAAATATTCAGCAAGCTGCCAAATGTCAGCTCCAATGAATACTTGAACAGATATCAAGTACTGGCTAAATTGAAAAAGGAGTTATTTTCTCAAGATAAAGCCGCCACTGCATGATCCCTCTGAAATGAAGACATTCATCGAGCTCATCACTCGAGAGGACAACCATCGATCATTGCTCAAAAGACCTAGGCATGGTTAGGGATGATGACCAAAACTTGGTGCAAAAAGCCTTTGAAGAGGCTAGCTATCTTTGAAAAGCAGATGCCATTCAAGGCCCATTGGCAGAGCTCACTGATAAGGAAAATGGACTTATCAAACAAAATCAGGAGCTCAAAGCTGAACTTCAAAAGTTGGTCACTGCCTATAACTACTTACAAGGACATTTTGAGTCTCTCTCAGAATCCTTTATGAGACTTAGTCAGCCAACAATGACTAAGGGGGAAGGATTGTACAAATCTGGACCTCAAAGTCAGGAGGAATGGGAAGAAGGAGAAGGATATAAGAAGAAATCTGGAGCTGGTGCTGCTCAGATAGGAAGAAGAAACAAGAAAACTTCCCAGCCACCACTCAGAATCAATGAGCCCTCCTCAAGTCAAGCTGCTTTGCAAATAGTAGCTACTTCCCAGAAACCAACTGAAGGAACTTCAATGGTAACAAGGGCCATGTCACATAAACCTCCAAGGAGTACCAAGGCTCCAAGGAGAAGACAAGTAAGAGGGATTGATGAGTCTTCTTCTGAAGAAGAAGAAGGCCAAATCAAATCCCTGGGCAATGAAGAAGGTTGCAAAAATTTCACAAGAATTAATCTTGATGATGATGATGAAGAGACTGATGAAGATGAAGCTCCTCTTCACAGAAAAAGAAAAAGGGTTGATAGCCTATCTGAGCCCATAGCTGCAAAGCCTTTGGCAGCTAAAACACCCTCTGGAAATACCAAGTCAATCCAGGGTGGTTCTTCAAGCAATCTAAGGGAAAACTCAAGGCAAAGGAGGAATAGATTGAGAGCTGAAAGAAGAAAAGGTCAACTTCCACTCAGGCCAGAAGAAGCCAGAATTGAGTATGTGAAGACTGACAACAACTCCTCCTCCTACAGGTGTATTCATCAGAGGAATGGATATTGGATACTGGAACTCAAGCACTTGCTTGTAAATGAAAAAGGATTTCCAGTACCCATCCATCAACAACTTATGGCATGGAGAAAAGATAATCCAATCTTGATCAACACCAATCATGTCAAAGCTTGGTTGGATTTTGAAGTTGTCAAGAGAGTTGGAGCCATGAGGAAGGACCTTAATGATGAATGTCCTTATGGAAAACCTGATGATGTGCATAAAGTCCCAAACCTCACTGGAACAGGCACAAGGCCAAGACTTGTTGTGGAACCCTTTGAGTCATTCTACATGACTGAATATCAATACAAGGGTGACATCAGATATCTGAGGATCATATATGATTACTGTTAGAACTTAAGATCCCGGATTGGTACTTGGAACTAGATCAACATACAATGTTGCCAACAATGTTGTTCAACAACGTCTACAGTAAACAGATAGCAGCGGATGAATAATGTAACTTCTATTACCAAGCCAATATATATAAAAATATATTGGCAGCGCCTTAGGCAAAATATCTACTGACAGGAAAAGTAGATCTAATCAACTAGGTTTAATACAATCACAAACGATTGATTAAACAACCAAAACTAGCCCTAGAAGAACCAACAGTAAAAGCTATTCCAGGTCGATGTTTGAAAGAGTTATTCCAACAATGAATACTCTTAGACAAACTCTAAAGCTAGCAGAAAACAAGAAGCCTAAACTCTTTTAATAAAATCTCGATTGATCATCAAGAAAAGCTCCAAAACTGCTTTGCTGAATCCTTGCATATATATACTTGAGATGTCGACCTCTTCCATCTATGTCGAAAGGCAATCGGATCTCGGCAAAGGCAATTTTTCCTTTTACTTGTTTTCTTCAAAATGCGCATAGAAGGAAATTTCCATATTTCAATTCTTCATAAAATATATTCCTTCTTGCTTTTCACCACAAACTGTTCTTTTTCCTTAAATCAATTCTTGTTCGTTTTGTCAATACTTCCAGTCCAAGTATCCTGTCCAAAGTGCTTTGTCTTCGATGTCTGCGGCAATGCTATATCTTCAATGTTATGCCAACATTGAATTCTATCCTGTCACAATGTTATACAACATTGATAATCCTGCGGCTTCACAAACAACAACAAACACAAACTTGGAACTGATTATTGAAGGACAAGATTATCAAAATATAAGTGCATACTGCACTTTCAATCTCCCCCTTAATCTTAGTCTTTCATCACAAAACAAAACAAGAGATCAGATCATAGAAACATAACTAAGAACTACTAAAGATCTATTCTCCCCCTTAACCCGACATCTTAAGAAATATTCAGGAGAATTTTAAAATATTACAGACCCACAAAAATTATAATTGTTCAACACAGACTCAAGAAGAATGAACTCAAGTTATCTATTCTCCCCCTTTTTGTGAGGAAAGAAAAGAAACTAGAGTATTTCTGAACTTCAGATTGTTTGAGATCTGCTCATCAAGCCCTTTGATTTGCTCCAGAATCAGCTTGTCCTGTTCAGTTGAAATACTGTGACAGAGTTTCAATGTTAGGAGTCAATGTTGTCCCAACATGTAAGTCAACATTGGAATGTTGAGCAGCAACTACAGAGCTTTCTGGTGCATCAGTTTTGCCAGTAGTAAGAGGCATATTTTCCTCCACATCCATGTTCACAGAAACATCAGGATCTACCCAAGGAAGATCACAGATCCTGTCATGTGTTTCCAGTAGTTGTTTGGTGACTGTGATGGATTTGAAGTTGGAATGATAGACATCATTGGCTTTGACCTCAATACCCTGCATCTGAAGAACAGCAAGTATAGTGGATGGAAGAATCAAATGGCCTCTGATTCCTCTATTCTTAGAATTTTCTAGATGTTTGAGAATCCTTTCTCCCAGATTGACATTGTAACCCATTTTAATCACAGCAAAACATGCCTCTTGGCCGAGCTTGTTGTTATTGGAAGATGGCGACCCGGTTATGCTGAGATCCTGGCAAGAACAGATACTAGAGAACAACAATATTTCATATCTAGAGTTCCAGTAGGCCAAGATTTTAATTTTCCTGCAGTTAGCTCTCTTGCAATATCATCCATAGTTACCTCCACAGGAGTCTCAATCTCATCCCTATTTCTATGCAGCACATATTGATATCCTTAGAAGTCAAGAAGAATACATCACCTCTCAAGTACACACAGTGATGCTTACCATGCCCTTCACTACCAAAATTCTCAGATAAATGGGCATAGAATTCTCTTATGATTTAGAACAAAGCGACATATTGAGTATGACAAGATAATAGAGATTCCTTTTCTTCAGATAGGCAACCAAGTTATACTCTTCAAATGAGTCCTCTTTAATTATCTTCTCAACATCTATAGCATTGTTTTTTATTTTCTCATATTTTTCTAGATTCTTGTTATCATAGAACAAATGAGAAACTGCATCTTCATCCCAATCAGACCCACTGTAAACACAGGTTCAGAGGATAGATCATTTACCTCAGGGTCTTCAATCTGGTCTTCTCCAAGAATGACATCCTCATCATCAAGTGATTCTTCTTCAGATTCTTCCTCTGTCTCAGCTTCATAATCTTCAGAGTCATCTGAGCTTTCATCTGAGTTTCTCAGTTCTTCTTCATCAACCATTGACTCATCCTTAGAGTCATCTTCAGTTTCTGGCTCATAATCCTCCATATCATTAGAGCTTTCATCATTGTTATCATCATGAGCAGCTGATGTTGCAACAACATCCTCATCTATATTCATTGGATCACTCTCAGTTTTCTCTGAGTCATCTGACTGCCAATCTTCCACTTCAACTAGTTCAATAGTAGGCTCATCTGCGGGTTTCTCAACATTTTCAGAATGCATGCTGGTCTGATTCTCATCATTCAGGCCATCAGTAGCCGTTTCCCCTGTTTTGTCAGGTTGTTGTACATCATCTTCTTCAACAGGTGCAGGGTTTTGGGGGTTTTCTGTCAGATCTGCATGTTGAATTTCGGGATGTCCAACATCTTTCCCATCATCCTCCATGGGAGCATCTTTCTCTATCCCCATTGGGCTTTCATCATCATCCCTCAGATCTTGTGGCAAGTCGACTGGCATGCTCCCCAATTTAACAAGGGTTTCTGCAGCAAATTCAGAGAGGTTTGATGGTGATGACTCTGTTTGGGTTTTTGGAGATGGTGATTTTGGTATAGGAGATGAGGGTTTTTCAGCACTATCTTCCGAATCCTCACAATTATAGACTGGAATCTCAAAATCGGCAGGTTCAGCACGAATGGGAAGAGGATAAGCTTGCTCCCCCTCAGGTGTTTGCAATGAAAATCCGGGCAAGACGGGTTTTGTCGGGGACGACATTGTTTGGGTCGTGAAGGTAGAGTTGAGGAAGAAAGAGCGGGAGAGGAGTTTTGGTTGAGAGCGACAAGAGAGTAAGGTGAGAGGAAGGTGAAGAGTTTTGGGAGTAAGAAGTAAATACAGGGAAAGAATTTTTTTTTTTTTTTTTTTTGTAAGAGAGTGGTTTGGAAGGATGGCAGTTTTTGTGAGTGGTGGAGAAGTGGGCTAATGAGAGAGGTAGTGGTAATATGGTTGGAGGAGTGTTTTTGGTTGGTTTGCTCCAAGGATCATAATCATATATATCAAAACACAAACCAAGATCTGTACACAGCTGTTAATATGAGATTAAGGAAAGCAAATGACCACCGTATCAATTAGGTCAAGAATGAAGAAGGTTCTCAAAACTCAACCTAGGGAGGTACATTTTTGTTTTAGGAAACAAATCAAGGTCAGATAAGAGTAAGATATTATATTTTACACTATACATTTTACCAGATTACCCAAGACACAAAATTACTCCCCCTCAAACCCAACCCAAAACACAGAAAGAGCACACAAAAACACAGCAAAGAAGGTACTTCCAGCACAGGCAATGTTGACCAGGATGTTGGCTCAACATTGATGACAACATCGGAATATCAGACCACTCTTAATGTAAGTCAGCCAGGAAACCAAGTCTCAAGATGTGCAGATTCGATTAACACCACTGATGCTGCAGGCAAAACAGAAGGAGAAAGGAATACCAAAGAAACACACTCAACATTGCCTCAAAAAGTAAATTGATCAATTAACAGAATTGTGAGTGGGGGTGACCATGAGACTGTGAACCATGTCAAATAATTGGAACACGTATGAATCCGCTCCAAAGCCGAAGCCTATGCGGAGTTAGGCAAACACACGTCTCATGGCATAAAATCACTCATTTGACCACATTGGGTAATTTGGTACTCAGAAAGTGAACCAGCAGCATTACGAGAATCGGCACTTTTGTGCGTGTCGGTTTCCAGTACAGGCCATCAACCCTCACGACATATGACACATTGGCCACGTCGATATTTGGATAGTATTTGTAACACCTGCCAACACGATCCTCGTGAAACACTTGAGCCCTTTTATCATAATTCATTAGATTTATTAAGCACAAAGAGCGGGAGGCAAAATCAAGTGCAAGTCAGTGCGAGAAAGCATGGCCAAAAAGCAGCAAAAGTGGGTTTTACATAAAGCAAACACACAGGAGACTCGATACCTTTCAACCTTGGTTTCAAGCAGCCTTTCAAAACCTAAGCATCACCACTGTAAGCTACAAACAGGAACAGCCATTGACCAGCACAGAAGCACAAAAACCACATAGACACACAAGAATAAGAAAGAGAAAAGACTAAAAGAATAAAAGAAAGACAACACTAGGTACATAGAAGACAATGTTGACCAGGATGTTATGTCAACATTGCTTGCAGCAACTCCTATCAAATAGTGCAAAGGCCAAGAGACCTTCTCAAACTGAAGAATCTCTCTTTATCAAGAGGCTTTGTGAAAATGTCAGCTAACTGATTTGTGGTATCAATGTGTTGTATGTCAATTATTTGTTTGGAGACTAGGTCTCTAAGAAAATGATGTCGGATGTCTATATGCTTGGTGCGTGAGTGTTGAACAGGGTTCTTGGATATGTGAATGGCACTAAGGTTATCACAAAACAGCAAAAGAGTGTCACTTTGAAATCCATATTCATGCAGCATATTGTTCAGCCAAATTAGTTGAGACACACAACTCCCAGCCGCTACATATTCAGATTCAGCAGTAGAGAGAGACACGCAATTTTGTTTCTTACTATACCATGACACAAGACTTGGTCCAAGATAGAAACAACCTCCACTAGTTAATTTTAGATCATCTAAATCACCTGCCCAATCAGAATCACTAAATCCCAATAGATTAGTGTTTGAATCACAAGCATGCCATAATCCAAGATTAACAGTTCCTGATATATATCTAATGATTCTTTTGACAGCAGTTAAGTGAGATATTTTGGGCTTGGATTGATACCTGGCACACACACAAACAGAGAACATGATGTCCGGTCTGGTGGCTGAAAGATACAAGAGACTTCCAATCATTGATCTGTACAATGTTGGGTCAACATCATCCCCAACATCGGTTTTGCTGAGTTTCAGAGATGTAGCCATGGGAGTGCTGCAAGGTTTGAAATTTTCCAGACCAAATTTTTTGATAAGATTCTTGGCATATTTCTCTTGAGAGATAAAGAGGCCTTCCTGTTTCTGCTGTATCTGGAGCCCCAAGAAGAAACTGAGTTCACCAATCATACTCATCTCAAAAGTTCCTGTCATGGCTTGAACAAACTTATCTAGCATGGAGAGGTTAGTAGCGCCAAAGACAATATCATCAACATAGATTTGAGCAATGCAGATGTCTATTCCTTTCCTGAGGATAAACAGAGTTTGATCTCCCTCACCTCTTTTAAATCCTAACCCAACTAGGAATTCTGTCAACCTAGCATACCAAGCGCGTGGGGCTTGTTTCAAACCATACAAGGCTTTTCTTAGTTTAAAAACATGGTCAGGATAAAAAGGATCTTCAAACCCTCTAGGTTGTTCAACATAACTTCTTTGTCAATGTAACCATTCAAGAAAGCTCCTTTAACATCCATTTGTTTGAGTTTTATGTTAAGACAACATGCTAAGGCTAGGAGCAAGCGAATGGACTCTAATCTAGCAACAGGAGCGAAGGTCTCATCAAAATCAATGCCTTCCACTTGGGTGTAACCTTGAGCAACCAATCTGGCTTTGTTTTTTACAACTATCCCCTTTTCATCACTCTTGTTTTTGAAAATCCACTTGGTGTCTATGACATTTATATTATGGGGGCGGGGAACAAGAGTCCAGACTTCATTTGTTTGAAACTGACGAAGTTCAACTTGCATTGCTTCTATACAAAAATCATCAGCAAGAGCTTCTTTCACATTTTTAGGTTCAATTAACGAAACAAAGCACGAGGAACTTATAGAGTGACATATTTCAGCAAGTCTGAGTGTCTCCTTGTAATTTTTGCGCGTGTTTTCCCTCAATGTCCTTCCTCTTGGATTTCCAATTACTTGGGAACTGGGATGATCTTTGCGGATTCTAGGAGGAGGATCCTTTCGTGAGTCAGGAGACATAGGTGCAGCATTGTTGCTGGATGGATTGTCAGATTCAGCCTCAGTTTCATTATGAGGATCAGCTTGTTCTTCATCATGAGTGTAAATCTGGGATGTTGAATTTACTGTTGAGTCATCATTGCACAGAGGGGATGTTGGCACAACATTACCCACAACATGGGTTCTTTCATTTTGATCAGCAGCAGGAGTCACAGTTTCTGGTACGTTCTCATGTGTAGAAGAGTCAGAGGTTGACTCAATAACCTGTTCAGCACCTGCAGAAATCTTCTTCTGGGCATAGGGCTCTGAGTCATCAAAGGAAACATTCACAGACTCTTGTATAGTCTGCAATCTAGGATTGTATATTCTATACGCTTGACTATTTTGAGAGTATCCTACAAAGATTCCTTTGTCACTTTTAGCATCAAACTTCCCTAGATGTTCTCTATCATTGAGTATGTAACACACACATCCAAAAACATGAAAGTACTTGAGATTGGGCTTTCTACCTTTCAACATCTCATAGGGAGTGGTTAGAGAACCTGGACGAAGATAGACACGATTGATTATGTGACAAGCAGTGTTCACAGCTTCAGCCCACAACCTTTTTGATAGGTTCATTGAGCTCAACATCACTCTGGCCATTTCTTGAAGAGTCCTGTTTTTCCTTTCAGCAACACCATTTTGTTGTGGTGTCTTAGGAGCTGAGTATTCATGCATGATTCCTTTCTTTTCACAGTACTTATCAAAGAATTGATTCTCGAATTCTTTACCATGGTCAGATCGAATTCTTTGAACAAGAGTAGAGTACTAATTACAACATTTTGCATGCCAGTTTTTGAAGGATTCAAAAGTTTCTGATTTTTCTTTCAAAAAATTGACCCAAGTGTATCTAGAAAAATCATCAACTATAACATAGATATACCATGCTCCTCCTAAACTTTTAGCTTCTATAGGACCCATGAGATCCATATGCAGGAGTTCAAAGCAGTTAAAAGTACCTCTTTGTTGTCCTTCAATCAGAAGTGGCTGATGTGTCACCTTGGTTTGTTTTCCCATGAGACAGTCGCCACACACATGTTTCCCTACATTGGTAAGCTTTGGCACTCCTGTCACCACATTATTTTTTATGATCTTCTCCAGATTTCTGTAATTGACATGTCCCAATTTCTTATGCCACAGTGTTGCATCATCATGTTGAGCAACATTGCATTTGAGAGGAATGTCCATCACATAGCAATTGTCCTGTGATCTCACACCTGTCATTACGGTTAATTTGTCCACACAAGTATAAACTTTGCAAGAACGTTTATCAAACTTGACTTTCAGATCATCATCACACAGGTGGCTTATACTAACAAGATTAGCAGTTAACCCTTCAACAAGAAGAACATTCGAGAGTTTCGGATATCCTTTAAGGCACAGTGTTCCCTTTCCAATTATTTTGCTTTGGTATCCTCCTCCATAGGTTACCGTACCTGTCTTTTGAGCTACAAAGTTTGACAAATTTGACGAGTTACCGGTCATGTGCCTAGAACAACCACTGTCGAAGTACCATTTTCCTGCATTGTTAGGGGAAGTAGCAATAGAAAAAGCAACATTGCAAGTATGTTTTTCTTTAGCTACCCAAACATGTTTCGAAACACTCTGTGTTTTCTTATCTGTCCTGGTGATTTGTTTTGTTTAGGAGAACTAGGAAAGTACTTTAGAGTCTTAAGATTACATCTTTCAGTCTCTGTTGAAATGGATGTTGTCACAACATTGCGGCTAGCATCACTGTTTTGTTTGCTGGAAACTGGATGGGAGGGAATTGTGGAGAGATTACTGAGGTTGGAGGTCTCAACATGTTCCCTCTTTAAGTCCTTTTGGTACTTGAAACAGTAAGGCTTTTTGTGACCAGATTTAAGACAGTAAGTGCACACAAACAAAGCTTTTTCTTTGACAAATGTAGGACCTTTTATGAGCTCAGAAAGAGGTTTGACAACTTTTGAGGTATCAGTGTCAACAGTGTCGTTCATGTTGCACCCAAGTTCATCATAACTACTTGTGTACCCTAAACCAGTGGTCCTATCATTGTTCACATCAAGCATCTCATTAAGTCTAGAAGTAGAAGAGTTCCATTTTGCAATTACCTTCTTTTCATTATCTAGCTCAGAGATTACCTTGAACAGTTCAGAGTCCTTCTTTGTTAATTCAGCTTCTAGTTTGACAATGGTGTCTTTCAGATTGTGGTTCTCCTTCTCAGTTTTCTTGAGGAGTTTTCTGAGAGTCTTCCATTCACTGAAGAGTTTCTCATACATCTGTTGCAGATCCTTCACCATTTGATCTGCATTACCTTCCTCTTCTGAAGGATTATCTGTATCAAAATCCACGTAACCATGTAGACATAAAACATTAGAGATTCCGACTTCTCGGGTTGGTTGTTAGTGCCAAAATTTCAGTTCTCAGAGTCATCATAGTCAAAGAAGATTTCTATTCCTGATGTTGTCTTGACAATGTTGTCCCAACATTGGTCATCAACATGGTAAGTGGATGAGCGGAGAGCTCTGGCATTGGTAGTTGAATCATCTTCTTTTTCTTCATCTTCTGTCTTCATCGAGCCATCAAGACAAGCAAGAAGATTCTTTTCTCTTTTACGAGATTGTTAGCATTCATTTTGATAATGACCCCACCCTTGGCATTCAAAACATCTAATCTTACTAAGAGGAGTGCGATCGAAATCGATTGAGCTAGTTTTGGAAGCGAACCGGTTTGAAAGTATTGTTTTCTTTTGAAATTTTAGTTCCACTTGAGGATCCTTGACCAGAGTTTTTCCTGACTCTAAGTTTGTTGAACTTCCTTACAAGATTGTTGAAAGCTTCCTCAGTCATATTGTCAGACTCATCACTACTACTATCAGGCTTTGAAGATTTTGCTTTAGAAAGCAGTGAAGGAAATACTATGAGTTTTCATACCTTGTCTCTCATTTTCATTTAGTTCAAAGTTTTTCAAATTGTTCAACAGGGTATGAAAATCCATAGTTGCCAAGTTATGAGTGTCTTCCAAAATAGTGACTTTGGTATTAAATCTTGAGGAAAGAGATCTAGCAGCTTTGGACACAAGTTGCCTATTAGAAATAGCTTCTCCGGTCTTGAACTTCATTTGAGAGAGTCAAAAGTTTTTCAAAATAGAGTCAATGGTTTCTTCCTCCGCCATTCTTAGATTTTCAAATTGAGACCAAAGCATTCTAAGTTTAGTTTGTTTGACACTAGCATCCCCTTCACAATGACTCTGAAGTAATTCCCAAGCTTGTTTTGCAGTAGTACAGTTTTGAATGATTTTAAACATATGAGAATCTACATGACCAAAGATAGCATTTAAAGCTTTTTCATTATAAGAGCTAAGAAGTATGTCACCTGCAGAGAAGCGTTCTTCAGGTATGGGAACAATGTCACCATCAGCATCAGGTCCTTCAGTTGGCCAGGTGTATCCTTCCAGAATGGATCTCCAAGCACGGCCATCAAGGGACTTGATGTATGTCCTCATCCGGATTTGTCAGTAATGGTAGTTGGACCCATCAAGCACAGGAGGTCTATTGTAGTTTGCATCCATTGTAGTAGTACCAAATCCAGACACCAGTAGTTAGGTGGCTGGCTCTGATGCCACTTGTTAGAACTTAAGATCCCGGATTGGTACTTGGAACTAGATCAACAGACAATGTTGCCAAAAATGTTGTTCAACAACGTCTACAGTAAACAGATAGCAGCGGATGAATAATGTAACTTCTATTACCAAGCCAATATATATAAAAATATATTGGCGGCATATAAACAAAATATCTCTTGCAGGAAAAGTAGATCTAATCAACTAGGTTTAATACAATCACAAACGATTGATTAAACAACCAAAACTAGCCCTAGAAGAACCAATAGTAAAAGCTATTCCAGGTCGATGTTTGAAAGAATTATTCCAACAATGAATACTCTTAGACAAACTCTAAAGCTAGCAGAAAACAAGAAGCCTAAACTCTTTTAATAAAATCTCGATTGATCATCAAGAAAAGCTCCAAAACTGCTTTGCTGAATCCTTGCATATATATACTTGAGATGTCGACCTCTTCCATCTATGTCGAAAGGCAATCGGATCTTGGCAAAGGCAATTTTTCCTTTTACTTGTTTTCTTCAAAATGCGCATAGAAGGAAATTTCCATATTTCAATTCTTCATAAAATATATTCCTTCTTGCTTTTCACCACAAACTGTTCTTTTTCCTTAAATCAATTCTTGTTCATTTTGTCAATACTTCCAGTCCAAGTATCCTGTCCAAAGTGCTTTGTCTTCGATGTCTGCGGCAATGCTATATCTTCAATGTTATGCCAACATTGAATTCTATCCTGTCACAATGTTATACAACATTGATAATCCTGCGGCTTCACAAACAACAACAAACACAAACTTGGAACTGATTATTGAAAGACAAGATTATCAAAATATAAGTGCATACTGCACTTTCAATTACTTCAAGCTATCATATATCAGAATTGAGCATGCCTGGAAATGGGGAAAGTATTTATGGGTCAAACACTTTGCCAAGAAAAATCCCACCAAATCATACAAAGAAGTATGTGGTTATGCCAGAGACACTGAGATGTTGGTCAGAACCTTGCTCTATGACTACTCAGATGATATCAAAAGATTTGGAGATGTGGAGTATGCAAATTGATCCTTGGAGCTGCTGAAGATTTGAAGACTTGAAGACTAGTTTATTATGATGTCTACTTGGAGCTTGGTTACTCCTGTTGTCCTAATTTACTATGTAATTTTTGTATCTTGCTGACTATTGTTGTTTTATCTTGTAAATGTTATCTGAACTTTCATTGTAACATATCTGATGAATACTCTCAGATATCAATCTATAAAAGATAACTTGTCAGCAAAGATCACACCTTGTGATTTGGTTGATGTTTACTTTCTGCACTTAATTATATGAATTGGAAGATCATAAGAAATGATTAAGTGATGGATTGTTTCCTCATCCAGATTTGTAATAGGTCAGATAGTCATCGTTGACTGATCAAAATGGGGGAAATTTGTTAGGAATATTTGTTTAGATTTTGATCAGCAACCTAATGACTTATCTTAGCTCAGAAAGGTGGTTAGTACTCTTGGTTCACTTGAACACTGTAAAAGAGGAAACTCACTGTTGGGAAATTTGTTGGGAAATTTCTTGAGAAATTTGTTAGGAATTTTGTTAGATATTTTGTAAAGAATATCTGTTTAGTTTTGATCAGCAACATGATGACTTATCTTAGTCTCAGAAAGGTGATTAGTACTCTTGGTTCACTTGAACATTGTAAAAGAGGAAACCCACTAAGTATGATAGTCTAGCTAATCTTGTATAGGATGTTTGGTCTCAAAATGTAATTTTTATTTTATGAAGAGAAGACCAAGAAGAAGACATCCAAGCAGAACAAGCTCAACGACATTGAAGACTTGAAGAAAACTGCACAAGATTACTGAATCTGTTGTTCAGATATCTTAGCCAGATATCTTGAAGACACGAATAGTTTCTAACAAACTGTGTCACAAGAGATATCTGAGAAATAAAAGACATATCTGAAAACAAGGAAAGTGTCCACAGATATCTATTCTCAGATACCTTGAGCTTTAACCACGTTTCTGAAAAAGAAATGTATATTGCAAACAAAGTTGTTTCAATAAATACAAGTGGTATCTGAAGATTGAAGATAAGAACGCAAAAGAATCGATAACACTAGTCTCGATACAAAGCATAGTTCCGTTGACACTGAGGACAAAAGTATAGTACAATGCATTTAATGCACGCAGAGATGTGCGAATAAAAGCAACGGCTTTCCGAGAAGAAGACAAAACTCGCATAAAGATTATACACAGATATCGATAGTTTGAATTTGAGCCTAACGGATACTATTCAAACGGCACTCAAATTCATCTATAAATATCAACACTTAGACTGATTGAGAAGACACCTTAGACACACCTTGAACTGCATACAAACGCTGAACGTCTTACTCTCTCAAAGCAACTTACTTACTCACAAAGCTTTCTGTTGCGACCAAAGCTTTTGATCTTGAGTAACACTGAAGTTCTAAGTGTCCTGATCCTAAACAAGCAAAGCTATCTGTGAAGGAGTTGAATCAAAAGATCAACTAATTGAGATTCATTCTCTTGAACAGATATCATAAGACTTGGGTCAGTAAAATCGAACAAGATACCATATGTTGTAAAGTGTATTAAGTACCTTGATTCACAGAGCTCTCTGAATAACTGAATAAGTTATTAAAGAAGCTCATCTGACAACTCAAACCAAAAACCAACACCATAACTGGCGTGGAGTACAGGAAGTACTTAGTTTGAAAAATCAGGGAATAACTCCAAGGTTACCGGAGTATAGGAAGTACTTGATTTGAGAAACTAAGGAATAACTTCAAGGTTATTGAGTATAGGAAGTATTTAGCTTGGGAAGCTAGGGAATAACTCAAAGGTTTCTGAGTACAGGAAGTACTTGGCTGTGAAAGCCGGGGAACAACTCAGGGGGAACATTTTGGGAAACCAATTGTTAAGAATCTTAGAATAGGATTATTGTAAGGAGAACTCAATTATCTGTTCTAGTGAATTCTAGGTCTCTGATAGACCGAAGTGGATTAGTTGGAGGATTACGCCACCTCCAGATACCACTATACTTGCTGTGTTATTTACCTTTCTGTATTTACTCTTCAGCAACACACACACACATTAACTGTTTCTGCACTTATCTTTATTAAGTCTTCCGCGCTCTGATTCTAAGTATCAGATATCTGAGAAATAGTTGTTATCGACAAAAGTTTTTAAAAAGACTATTCACCCCCCCCCCCCCCCTCTAGTCTTTTACTTTGCCGTTATCTGGACCAACAAGTGGTATCGAGCGGGGAGGTTCACCATATACCCTTGAACCTAGATCCCCAGATAGGTGAAGGAACTTTGTCCACTATTGAGGACTATTTAATTTGTGTGTTAAGTGTGCAGGTATGTCTCTAAGTGATGCACCCATTCTCAAACCAGAAAACTACGAGAAATGGACAAATAACATGATGCTCCACCTTGAAGCCATAAGTGACGAGATGATCGAAGTAATAAAGAATGGCCCAATAGTCATTCAACAACTTAAGCAAGTCATGGAGGTTTCGAGTGGAAGAGACAGAGATCAAAGCGAAGGATCTTCACAAACAGATGCGTCAACTAGTGGTAGATCTACTGGTCAAGTTATTTACGAACCAAAGCCCAGAGAACTCTGGACATCGGAAGATGCCAAGAGGAATCTACTGGATGTTCAAGCTCGTAACATCATCATCAGATCGACACCAGAGCACATACAATGTAACTGTGGGGTGCTAAACCGGCAAAAGTTGCCTGGCAACTGATTGAAGAAATCTATGTCGGAACTAAGAAAACCAAGGAAAACAAGTTCGAAGTTCTAAAGTTGAAATTTCAAAATTTCAAACAAGGTCCCACTGAAACTCTAGAAGAACTTGATTTCAGGTTTACCACTCTCATGAGTGATATGGCGGCACTTGGGGAAAGCAACAGATACTCCCAGTCAGAGAAGATTAAGACTATTGTCAGAAGTCTTAACCACAACTGGGAGCATACTAAATTCTTTTATTTTAACCAAGGTATGCCAAATATCACTCCATTGGAACTTTTCTCGCATCTTGCTACGGTTGATTATGAGACAACTCAGAGAGAACAAACAACTGAAAAGTTGCAAAATGTTGCTCTAGTAACTCAAGGAAATTCTGAAAAGAAGAAAAGCGATGCTCTTGCTGCAAAGCAAATGAGCAAATTTGTCAGTCGAGAAATTGAGAGAAGAAAAGCCAAAGAGAAGCTGAAAAAGCATCTAGGCTCAAACTATCACCAGTACAAAAATATGCAAAGCTCGCTGAACAAGCCAGCTCAAAAAGCATCATGTACTGAGGAAGCAGAAATTGGAAACGATATCTGTTTCTATTGTCAGAAACCTGGCCACTTCAAGAAGGATTGTCCCGCCTTCAACAAACTAAGGACAGGTGACAAGAAAGATAGAAGAATCTTCAGAAGAAGCCAGAAAGCTTTGTTAACTGAAGAAAGAAAGAAAATCCAAATTCAACTGGATGCTCTAGACGTTGAGACAGATTCTGAAGATGACAATTCAGATGATTCAACTTTACCATCACCAGAATTATGTGAAGTTACTCATGATATAATCGACTTCGGCCTCAAGAAGAATGAAATGTGTGGAGTTCTTTGAAATTGTGGTCCAGACATCTCCAACATAGAAAACTGTCTTATGGCTGATGAGGTAACACATACTTCTTGTTATACTTATGAAAATGATGAAGAGGAAATAAAAAATCTAGAAAATCTCAGGAAAGAACTTGACATCTATGAGAGAGAATTTCTAATGATCCGAGCTAGAGCCGAAAATCTCGAAGAGGAAAAGAATTTTCTTGCAAAGGAAAACTCTAAACTGGTTAAGATATCTGAGAAAAAGGATGCTGAAAATGCATTTATCAAAGCTCAGATATCTGAGACTGAAAAGTCACATATTGTAGCAATGGCTGAGCTACTAAAGAAATATGAAGATCTTCTTTCTGAGAACAAGGAACTCAAGAAGAAAGAAGTATCTTTTCAATCTTATGCCAAAGCTAGTGACACTCTTACTGAAGTACAATCTTACTTAAGAGATCCTTCAGAAAAGAAAGGACTTGGGCTGAATACACAAACAGATTGTTCTACCACTCTGAATAAGAGTGAGGAAAGAAGAACATTTGTAAGTACTCAGCAAGACGGTTCCCATGCAATCTATAGTATCGGTGAGAAGACAAAGATTGTTGACAAAGGAAAGCGATTCGACTAAACCTTTGTGGGAAAAACAAGTCAAAAACAAAATTGTTGATGCGTCTACGAAAAAGCAACCTTGAAAAGTGTAAACACCCACAGTGCTATGTCTCTCAACAAGGAAGAATTGCAGGAGCTAGCAAATTCTCCCATGTCACTTTTTCTGGAAAGAAATTGGACCAACCAGAGACTAGCAAAGCTGCTGAGAAAAGATCTCAGATAGCTTCAAGTGCTCGAAACGGTATTGGCTACAAAGGCATCGGAAAACAACTTGCTCATGAGTACAAGCAGGAGCAAGAACGATGGCTGAAAGCTAGAATTGCTCAAAGCAATTATCAGAAGTGGAAGTTAAATCAAGCCACTGAAAATCTGAATGCCAGGGCTAGAAGAAATCTGGCAAGAAAGGCTAAGTTTGCTGAAAAGCAAACTCAGAAACCTGACAGGTATCTGAAAGCATCTTATGGAGCACCTAGGAACACACCAAGGAAGAAAATAATTCTTACTAATGATAACATTCATTCAAATAGAATTCCTCCTTACGTTGTTGTCAGACAAAAGCATATTTCAAAGAAATTCATACAAAAATGGATTCCTACTGGAAGAACTTTTAATTCTGACGGTTCCATCAAGGATATGAGAACCTAATCTCCTGTTTCTTGTTGTGTGCAGAATGCTTCCTGGACTAAAGCACAATGGCTATTTGATAGTGGATGCGGAAAGCACATGACAGGAGACAAAGCAAATCTGGTTGATTACAAAGCTTGCAACACAGGACCAGATATCAGTTCTTTGGAGAATTAAATCCCTCTCTGGGATTTGGCAACGTCAAATTGGGGACTTTAACAATCACTGATGTATTACATGTTAAGGATTTGAAATATAATCTATTTAGCATGAGCCAGTTTGCAGACAAGGGTTTTACTATAAAATTCAAAGCTAAATACTGCAAACTAATTGACAATGAGTCAAAGCGGTCTTAGTTGGTCGGTGAAAGGCGATCTTTATGTTGCTGATTGGGCATCTGCCACAACTGAAGAATGTCTCATGGTGAGTCAATCTGGTCACATAGAAGAGCACTGGTTATGGCACAAAAGAATGAGTCACTTGAACTTCAAAACTCTGAATAGACTTGCCAAGAAAGAGTTAGTGGTTGGCCTTCCCAGAACATCTTTCAGAAAGGATGGTATACATTACTGTCGGATGGGAAACAATCTAAAATCTCTTTCAAGTCCAAAATCGGACACTCTAGTGTTAGACCAACGCAACTTTACACATGGATCTTTTTGAATCATCTGTAACTAGTTATGCAGGAAAGAAGTATGGTCTGGTTGTGGTAGATGACTTCTCAAGATTCACTTGGGTTGTCTTTCTGAAACACAAATCTGATGCCAGGGTAGAGATACCAAACTTGCTAAAAAAGCTTGAAGTCATGAAAAATGACAAGGTATGCAATCGAGCAGACCATGGTCTTGAGTTTGTCAACCAATTACATAAAGGAGTTTGTACACTGCAAAGGTATACAACACCAACTTTCCTCTGTAAGAACACCTCAACAAAATGGTGTTGCGAGAAAGGAAAGCAGAACCTTAAAGAAGCTGCAAGGACAATGCTAGGCGACATCTGAAATAAGTGAAATTTATTCGGTTGAAGTCGTAAACACACTGCTACACTCGTAATGATGTTTGATAAACAAACACCATGACAAGACCCCTATGAAATCTTGGTTGGTAGACCCCTAATATCAAACATCGAGAGTATTTGGTTGTAGATGTTTTGTTCTAAACAATGGGAAAGATTATCCGAGAACATTTCAACCAAAGGCGGTTGAAGGTGTTTTTCTTGGCTATTCCACAAGCAAAAAGCTACTGAGTTTACAACAAAGAACCAAGAAAATTGAAGAATCGGTTCATGTTGTATTCTATGAAGGAAGTAAGAAAACACCTCCTATTGATGAACTCTCAGAAAGGTTCAAAGAATTATTACTGAGGGATTCTAAAGAAGAATCCTCAGAAAGGAAAAACATCATTATGGAAAGTGAGGATGACTCTGACGAAGAAAAGCTTGAAAAGCCTAGTAACAACAAGATGACTCACAGACATGATGAGGAATTTCCTATGAGTTTTCCAGAAATGGAACAGGTTACTGAGAACCTTCATCATGAAAAGGTATACGAAATTAAGAATCTTTGAAATGCATTTTCCAGATATCTCTAACACTGAAAAAGTGTCAGATATCCATGACATTTCCCATATGTCAGATATCTCAGATACTGAAAAAGTATCAAATCAAAATCTTAGTGATTCACATTCAGATCACTTGGATATTGATCCTACTAGCACTAAACCTATGATGAGATGGATCAAAGATCATCCTACAAAGGATATAATTGGACAAATTAATCAGGGTGTTAGGACTAGGAGAGCAATAGCTGAAAATGCTAACTCTCTCTTTGGATGTTTCATCTCGAATATTGAACCTAAAAATATAGAAGAGGCATTAGGAGACCAAGGCGGATCTACGCAATGCAAGAAGAGTTGGATCAATTTGAGAGAAACAAAGTCCGAAACTAGTTCCATTTATAGAAGGAATATCTGATTGGAACTAAATGGGTTTTCGAAACAAGATGAATGAATCGGTGAAATAACGAGAAACAAAGCAAGATTGGTTGCGAGGATTTACTCGAAGGCTTAGATTTTGACGAGTCATATGCACCGGTTGCCGATTGGATGCAATAAGACTCTTTCTAGCCTTTTGACTCATAAAGATTTCAAAGTTTATCAGATGGATGTCAAAAGTGCATTCTTAAACGGTGAACTTGCAGAAGAAGTTTATGTTGATCAACCACCTGGCTTTGAAGTTTCCTCAGAAAGTAGAATGGTCTATAAACTATAGAAGGCTCTGTGGGTAAAGCAGCTCCAAGAGCATGGTATGACACTTTGGCCAAGTACCTTACGGAAAGTGGTTTCAAGAAAGGTGAAGTTGATAAAACTTTATTTACCTTAAATCATGATGGGAAACTACTCTTAGTTCAAGTATATGTTGATGACATCATATTTGGATCTAAGGACAAGCAACTTTGTAATGACTTTGCAAATCTCATGAAAAGCAAGTTTGAGATGAGCATGATGGGAGAAATGAATTATTTCCTAGGATTGCAAGTCAAGCAACTCAATGATGGAATATTCATTAGTCAAACAAAGTATGCAAAAGATATGCTCACAAAATTCAATCTTAAGCCTTCTGAAAAGAATGCTAAGATACCTATGAGCATTGGAACCAAAATGACATATACTGAATCAGACAAGAGTGTTGAAGAACATAAGTATAGGAAATTGATAGGTTCACTACTTTACCTCACTGCAAGTAGACCTGATATTCAATATGCCGTTGGAGTATGTGCTAGATTTCAGACAAATCCAATGCAAACACACTACAACATTGCTATGAAAATATTAAGGTATGTAAAGGGTACAGTAGATGTAGGATTGTGGTATCCTAAAGAAAGTGGATTGAGTTTAATGGGTACTCAGACGATTATCTTTGGATCCGCTTGATAGGAAAAGCACCTCAGGAACTTGCCAGTTTCTGGGTACTAGACTTATCTCATGGTTTAGCAAGAAGCAAAACTCAATTGCAACTTCTACCACATAGGCTGAATATATTGCTGCTGGTTGTTGTGCAACACAAATTCTGTGGATACAACAACAACTTAAAGACTATGGACTCGATGAGAAGAAGACTCCCATTTTCTGTGATAACACAAGTGCTATTGCGTTTACACAGAATCCTAAATTTCATGCCAGAACAAAGCACATTGATGTTAGACATCACTTCATCAGAGACCATGTTGAAAAGGGCAATATAGAGATACTCAAGATTGGCACTAAAGATCAACTTGCAGATATCTTCACTAAGCCACTACAAGAAAGTAGATTCTTAGCCTTAAGACATAGTCTTGGACTAATGGAACTACCAATGAACTGAAAGAGTTCAGGTATCTGGAACGGGTATCCAGAAAAGAGAAAAGAGAAAAGCGGGTATCCGAAGTCAAAAGGCTAAAGAGCAAAAGATAGCTTAAGATCTACGAGACGGAACTCGGATATCTGAATCACTCTATAAGCGGGAACACAAAAGAGAATAGTATAACTATCTGCAGTCAACTACTCTCTTGAAACTCGCATTATTTCTATCTTGATGAAAAACTTGGAAAAATCCTAAGTATAAGACAGATTCAGATGCGAACAGTGTCCTTGGTCATACAGAATTGTGATTCAGATAGCAAGTCGCCAAAATTCATTAAATGGGCACAATTACACTTGTTGATTGTGATCATTGCTGAAGAAGCAATGGTGACCCTCGATGAAATTAAGCGATTGATCTGTACGGTAGAAATTAATTCACAGTAAATAGTAGACTGTTGATATTCAGACATGGCCCACTAAGCATTTAATGCCAAACTAGCTTTTGCTCACGCCTGTTTGCAAATCACAGATACGTACACACAAAATCAATTTGTATGTATTTGTCTGTTGGGATTCAACTGCTATGTATATAGGATTTTGGCAAATGAAATCACTTTTGCCTAATCCGAAATTTCATCTTGCACAAAAATAGCAAATCCTTCTCTTGATTCTCTGCAAAACTTCTACAATCTCTGCAAATCAAGATTAAGTTTTTCTACAAATTGACTCAATCCGTAAAATTTGCTAAAAGAAATAGAAAAATAATATTATTTTCTCCTTTTTCTTCTTTAACCAATCAAGGAATATGGAAAAGATCGAGTATCGTGATAGAACTTCCCGCACTAGTCTATTTTTATAAGCTTCTTAGATTACGATCATTTATATATAAGTCGACATAGTAGCAACTTTTCACATCTCCTCCAGGGTAAAGCATCACTTTGATACATAGGTCTACGTTAACCAGGATTCTACTCTCTTAGTTAGTTCTTTGTCTTTCTTCATTTTTTATGATTTAACATGTTTTTATTATAGGATATTTATGTCTACATTGTTTTATTGTTGTAAGAAGGGAAAGGTCGAACTTCTTACTCTTTGGTTTTAATAATTCAGTTTTGGATATAGGTATGATAACTTTGACCAAGGTTTCTTAATCGAGAATTTCGCACATTTTCTCGCATTTCCTTCGACAAACACCTCGAAATAGCCTTTGTGTTTGTTCCGACCTGCATTGGGTCAGAGTATTGCTCTCATAAGGCAGGAGTCGTCAGAGGAATTCCCTCTTCTCGCTATCTATCACACTATACTCAGTCTTACGTTTTAAACAATTAGAAGTGGTGATTATATTATAGTGATAGTTATTATGATTTTGTATTACGTCAAGAAAAAAGTTAGAAAGTTCTTTTCAAAGAATTACTGAATCAAATCTCTTTCAAACACCAATTTCAAATCCCTACACTATATAAAGAGATGGCCTCCAAGAACACTTCAACACAGAAATCCCAATCCTCCACTGGTACTGCTGAAAAGCAAGCACCAGAGTTGATTATTGTAAACAATCGACTGGTAGGAGTTTTTAATCCTGACCATTGGACTTCAAGTCACAGAATGATTTGGGGTGGTGCCATGGTTGAGGAATACCTCTCTGCTGCAATAGAGAACCAAACTGATAGAAAATTGATTCTTGACATGCTTGAAAAGGCACAAATCAAAGGTTTTATATCTGCTCGCCCAAGTGGAATTTCATCACTCGATGTGTTGGAATTTTACAACAACTCCAGGATTATTTCCTGTGTTTACAAGGCACTGAAATAGTGTCTATCAAAACCTCAGTCCAAGGAAAGGAAATCCTTCTGGACTTAACAACTTTCTGTAAGTTGTTTGAATTTCAAAATCTTGGAAAGGATTTTGAAATAAACACCAAGGATGAGGAACTCCTTGAAGGTGTTAAAGAACTTTCTGATGGCGTGTGTGATCTTGAAAATCGATACACCCGAAGTTCAAACTTGCGACATCCGAACGGACATCTGTTGGTTCCTTTGGGATATCTTGGCTTGCATTCTTCACGATGCTTTGATGGTCTACAAGGAGGTCTTGACCGGATAAGCCAAGAACGATGGATCATGATGTTCTTGCTGAATCAACAAGACAAAAGGTGGAAAACCCTTTTAATCGGGAAATGCCTTCATGAAATTCGTGAAGAAGATTCAAGGCTTCGAGCCTAAAATTGTCAAAGGACTAGCTGAGCCAAAGGCCACTGTAGGATATGGTCTGAAGATATGCTACTTGCTGGAAAAGCTTGGCATTGAGCTCAGAGAGACGGCTGAAATAGCCAACAGTAACTTACTCTATAAATATGAGTATACAAATTTGATGAAAAAGGTTACTGGGTCTCAGAAAGGTCCTAAGAAGCGAAAGTCTGAAAAGATATCTGAAGAAAAGGTTGCGACCAAGAAGCCCAGAACTTCAAGAAAGAAGTCTGCTGGCAAATCAGATGACACACCCAAAGAGGTTGTCAATTCTCAGATATCTGCAGGCATTGCCGATGAACTGATAAAGGTAGATGAACTCATCAATGCCGCAAAAGAGTTATCAACTCGAACAAGTAGACTCGGAAGAGAAAGTGCTTTCGAAATGTTGCGACTAATGCGTAAAAGCCTGGCGATGAACTCATAAATCGCCAAGAGTGGTGAAAAGCACCAAGCCCCATCTGCAGAAACCGCAGGAATAATGGACCAATCAGTTCCCAATGCTGATGAGAGCTCTGACGATGAAGATGATGAACTAGTCATCTCTCAAGTCCTAGAAAGAACAAAGAGGGCTAAGGTTCTTGAAGCGATGGCGGTGATAAGGTATCTGAAGAAGAACCTGCACCACAGGTTGCTGAGACTATAGCAAAGGTTGTTGGTGCAAACACATCATCAGGGAATGCTTCTCTTGAACAACTTCACAAAGCCCTGATGAGTGGTATTTTAGTGCTGGCAGATGCTGATGGAAACGCCACATCTAAAAATCTGGAAGAACATTCTACTGATCAATCTTCTGATTCCAGACAACCACAACAACCACAGCAGCCACAAGTGGTTGATGAAATGGTAAATGAACTCCATTTCGAATTACCAGCAATACAGTATGCTGAAGAAAATCCTGCAAATGAGCAGGTTCCCCAACTCACTGAGAGGGATCAAGCGAGACATCTACTCAGAATGATCAACAGGGAGAAGCTGAGTTGCATACTCAGGAAAGGTGTGAAGTACCAGAAACTTCAAACAAAGAAACTACACTGGGACAAGACGACCAATGTATAGAAAGGTCACAAGTTCCAGAGACCAATCAGCCTGAAACTGCTCAGGTAAATGACTGGTTTAACTCTTACCTTGTGAAAAATTTTATACTTATAAATCTTGTTACCTCATAAGAACTTCTTTGTTACAGGCTGAGTTAGAAACGCAGAAACAAGAGGAAGCTGAGAAGCTTGCCTCAACTACTGAAAAAGAGGTCCCTTCAACCTCAACTCTTGAGAAATCTGAGCCTGTGCCACAGGTAAATGATTCTTAAAGAGAACTAATTTTTCAGTAAAAATGTTTATGTGCTTATTCATGATTAAATGTTTCTAAGGCTCCAACTGAGATGGAAGAAGATAAGGCCGAAATGCCAGAGACAAATCCAGAGACCAACAAGGTTTCTGAAGAATAAATCACTGAGCCTTCAAACATGAAGGTATATGACAATCAAGTGACAAGTATTCTTCATCTTGGGTTATCCTTTATCTCTTCTAATATTCAATACTTTCTACTTACAGGGTATTTCAGAAGTAGAAATGCAAGGGGATTAAGTTGCGACTTCCCCTGCATCAATGGAAATTGATGAAGCCCCAAGACATCACTCGAAAGAACGCATAAAGCGCACAAGTTTCGAGAAAATGAATCTGAGCTTCCTTTTGAGGAAGTAAGTAGCACAAATCAGAATTCATTAAAAGCATATTTATGCATAGATTCTTTCAAACTATTTCCTAAGTATTGTATTCCTCTCAGGTTCAAGAAAGAAAGGTTGCTGAGAACCAGACTTCAAAGTCACTGAGCCTGAAGTACTTACTCAGGTAACACAGAAACTAAAAACTACACTTCTACTCAGATATCTACAAAAGTTTTGAAGCTCACTCAAAACTCTTTCTTTCAGGCTCAAACAGATGCAAAGCAGGTTCCCATTGAAGAGACAAGGGACCTACTTCACTTCTTCAAAGCTCACACCCTGCCAAAGCATATTCAATGCTTCAAGACATGGCAGAAGTTAAGGTGCTCGATCTCTCGAAATATTGAGAATCACCGATCAACCAACTTGACGAGCACGAGCTCTTGACACGAAACATATGTCCAAGCAATGTTCCCTACAGAACAATACACAGTTGTGACTCTACTACATAAGGACTTTTCCAGAGAAGTGGCGCATAGTTTGATACATGCCTTTGAACAGGCAGATGGTCAGAAAAGATTACAGATGGCATTCAAGCCATCTGTAATGACAATCAAGTGACAAGTATTCTTCATCTTGGGTTATCCTTTATCTCTTCTAATATTCAATACTTTCTACTTACAGGGTATTTCAGAAGTAGAAATGCAAGGGGATAAAGTTGCGACTTCCCCTGCATCAATGGAAATTGATGAAGCCCCCAAGGCAGCATCACTCGAAAGAACACCAGAAACTGCACAAGTTTCTGAGAAAAATGAATCTGAGCTTCCTTTTGAGGAAGTAAGTAGCACAAATCAGAATTCATTAAAAGCATATTTATGCATAGATTCTTTCAAACTATTTCCTAAGTATTGTATTCCTCTCAGGTTCAAGAAAGAAAGGTTGCTGAGAACCAGACTTCAAAGTCTCCACCTCACAACAAGATATCTGAGACACCAATTGTCTCAGTAGAACAAGTCTCTGAGCCTGAAGTACTTACTCAGGTAACACAGAAACTAAAAACTACACTTCTACTCAGATATCTACAAAAGTTTTGAAGCTCACTCAAAATTCTTTCTTTCAGGCTCAAACAGATGCAAAGCAGGTTCCCATTGAAGAGACAAGGGACCTACTTCACTTCTTCAAAGCTCACACCCTGACAAAGCATATTCAATGCTTCAAGACATGGTAGAAGTTAAGGTGCTCTGATCTCTCTGAAATATTGAGAATCACTGATCAACTAACCAGACGAGCACGAGCTCTTGACCTGGAAACATATGTCCAAGCAATGTTCCCTACAGAACAATACACAGTTGCGACTCTACTACATAAGGACTTTTCCAGAGAAGTGGCGCATAGTTTGATACATGCCTTTGAACAGGCAGATGGTCAGACAAGATTACATATGGCATTCAAGCCACTTCCTGCACTGCGGTTTATACCTTACGAACAAGAAGAAGTTAATGGGCGAAGATCACTATCCGGAAGTGATCAATCTTGTATCGAAGATGATGAGGAGGAAGAAATGAATGAAAATTACTTTGATGAACCTCCCTGACCATCACCAAAAGGATGATAATGACAAAAGGATGATGATGATGCCCTGCACTGTGGACCGGAGGAATTTCACGAGAAACAATGCCTCGGTGAAAAGCAACGAGAAGACTTCACAGAAATCTCCGTCTTCATCACCTCAGAAATCTACTCATCCATCTTCTAACCAACATGCAGTTACTACTGAACAAGTAGTTGAGCTTTCTGAAGAAACTAATCAGAAAATCTTAAAAACTCAAACCAGAAGTGCTCAACTCAGACAACTGTTGGAAGAAGAACAACAGCTCCATCTTCAACTGGAAGACCAAATAGCTAAATCCAGAGATAAGATTGATCAACTACAAGATCTATACTTAGAAGAAATGATTGCTTACTCTGAGGTTAAAGAGCTACGGGATCTCAGGCATGATATCACCAAAGATCTCGATACTGAAGAAGTATCTGAAGTCAAGCATGATGCTAAGGCTGCATCATCTTCAAAAGAAGTACCATCCTCCTCCCAGAAAGGAAAGAAACCAATCTCTGAGATGGTTGCTGGACTCGATACAATCGATGAAAATGTCCAAGAGGATGAAGATCACTGGGCTGATCACTCAGATGATGAAGAAGACAAGACTTTGGCAGAACACCGCAATGAACATTTAGCGGTTTCTCACTTGAAAAGGAAGCTGATTGCTCCTACAATATTCAGCAAACTGCCAAACGTCCACTCCCATGAATACATGAACAGGTGTCAAGTACTGACACAACTTAAAAAGGAGATGTCTTCACAGAACAAGGAAGTAATTGCCTCCGTCCCCTCTGAAATGAGAAAGTTCACTGAGCTCATCACTCAGAGAACAAC
Organism: Plantago major; assembly: GCA_026545765.1. Lineage (NCBI taxonomy): Eukaryota > Viridiplantae > Streptophyta > Magnoliopsida > Lamiales > Plantaginaceae > Plantago > Plantago major. The sequence goes on along the minus strand of CM048840.1, from coordinate 16,540,879 downwards.
TAGCATAGTCATTGCTCAGAAAGATCTGGGAATGATAAGGGACGATGATGTGTCTTTAGCTGAAAAAGCTCTTCAAGAGGCAAGTTACACTGCTGGAAAAGCAGATGCCATCCTAGGCCCATTGGCAGAGCTCACCGATAAGGACAACGGACTTATCAAGTGAAATCAGGAGCTCAAAACCGAACTTCAGAAGTTGGTCACTGCCTATAACTATTTACAAGGGCATTTTGACTCTCTCTCAGATTCCTTTATGAGATTGAGTCAGCCAACAATGACTAAGGGGGAAAGAAAGTACAAATCTGGACCTCAAAGTCAGGGGGAATGGGAAGAAGGAGATGAAAACAAGAAGAAATGGGTAGTGCGGCTCAGAAAGGAAGAAGAAAAACTTCCCAGCCACCACTCAGAATCAATGAACCCTCCTCAAGCCAAGCTGCTTTGCAAACAGTAGCTACTTCCCAGAAACCTACTGAAGGAACCAAAATGATAATAAGGGCCATGGCACAGAAACCTCCAAGGAGTACCAAGGCTCCAAGGAGAAGACAAGTTAGAGTGATTGATGAATCTTCTGAAGAAGAAGAAGAAGAAGAAGAAGAAGAAGAAGAAGAAGAAGAAGAAGAAGAAGAAGAAGAAGAAGAAGAAGAAGAAGAAGAAGAAGAAGAAGAAGGTCAAATCAAGTCCCAGGGCAATGAAGAAGGCTGTGAAACTATCACAAGATCTAATCTTGATGATGATGAGGAAACTGATGAAGATGAAGCTCCTCTTCACAGAAAAAGGAAAATTGAAAGCCTAACTGAGCCCATAGCTGCAAAGCCACTAGCAGCTAAAACACCCTCTGGAAATACCAAGTCTATCCAGGGTGGTGGTTCTTCAAGCAACAACCCCAAAGAGAATTCAAGACAGAGAAGGAGCGGTGAGTCGAGCAAAGACAAAGTCAACTTCCACTCAGGCCAGAAGAAGCCAAAATAGAGTATGTGAAGTATGACAATGATTCCTCTGTCTACAGGTGCATCAATCAAAAGAATGGCTATTGGATTCTGGAACTTAAGCATCTATTGGTAAATTCAAGATTTCCAGAACCAATCCATAAACAACTCATGGCATGGAGAAAGGACAAACCTACCTTGATCAACACCAATCACATCAAAGCATGGTTGGATTTTGAAGTTGTCAAGAGAACTGAAGCCATGAAGAAGGACCTCTCTGATGATTGTCCATATGGAAAGCCAGATGATGTGCACAAAATTCTGAATATCACGAGTGCACAAGACCAAGACTCGCTGTGGAACCCTATGAGTCGTTCTATCTGACAGAAGATCAATACAAGGGTGACATCAGATATCTGAAGATTATCTACGAATACTTCAAGCTTTCAGATATCAGAATAGAGCATGCCTGGAGGTGGGGAAAGTACCTATGGGTCAAGCATTTTGTCAAGAAAAATCCTACCAAAACCTACAAAGAGGTCTGTGGATTTGCCAGAGACACAGAGATGCTCGTCAGAACTCTTCTCTATGATTATTCTGATGACATCAAAAGGTTTGGAGATAGGAAATTTGCAGACTGATCCATAGAAATACTGTTGAAGACTTGAAAATTGAAGACTTGAACACTAGTCTATTAGGATGTTTACTTGGAGCTTGGTTACTCCTGTTGTCCTAATTTACTATGTAGTTTTTGTACTTTTGCTGACTGAGCTTAACTGTATCATGTATTGAAGTTATCTGTAATCTCTATTTGTAACTTATCTGAAGAACTTACTCTCAGATAGTATTCTATAAAAGATAACTTGTCAGCAAAGATCACACCTTGTGATTTGGTTGATGTTTACTTTCTGCACTTAATTATATGAATTGAAAGATCATAAGAAATGATTAAGTGGTGGATTGTTTCCTCATCCAGATTTGTAATAGGGAAGGGTCATCGTTGGTGATCAAAAAGGGGGAAATTTGTTGGGAAATTTCTTGAGAAATTTGTTAGGGATTTTGTTAGATATTTTGTAAAGAATATCTGTTTAGTTTTGATCAGCAACATGATGACTTATCTTAGTCTCAGAAAGGTGATTAGTACTCTTGGTTCACTTGAACATTGTTAAAGAGGAAACCCACTAAGTATGATAGTCTAGCTAATCTTGTATAGGATGTTTGGTCTCAAAATGTAATTTTCATTTTATGAAGAGAAGACCAAGAAGAAGACATCCAATCAGAACAAGCTCAACGACATTGAAGACTTGAAGAAAACTGCACAAGATTACTAAATCTATTGTTCAGATATCTTAGCCAGATATCTTGAAGACACGAATAGTTTCTAACAAACTGTGTCACAAGAGATATCTGAGAAATAAAAGACATATCTGAAAACAAGGAAAGTGTCCACAGATATCTATTCTCAGATACCTTGAGCTTTAACCACATTTCTGAAAAAGGAATGTATATTGCAAACAAAGTTGTTTCAATAAATACAAGTGGTATCTGAAGATTGAAGATAAGAACGTGCAAAGAATCAGATAACACTAGTCTCTGATACAAAGCATAGTTCCGTTGACACTACAGGACAAAAGTATAGTACAATGCATTTAATGCACGGACAGAGATGTCTGAATAAAAGCAACGGCGACCGAGAAGAAGACAAAACTCGCATAAAGATTATACACAGATATCGATAGTTTGAATTTGAGCCTAACGGATACTATTCAAACGGCACTCAAATTCATCTATAAATATCAACACTTAGACTGATTGAGAAGACACCTTAGACACACCTTGAACTGCATACAAACGCTGAACGTCTTACTCTCTCAAAGCAACTTACTTACTCACAAAGCTTTCTGTTGCGACCAAAGCTTTTGATCTTGAGTAACACTGAAGTTCTAAGTGTCCTGATCCTAAACAAGCAAAGCTATCTGTGAAGGAGTTGAATCAAAAGATCAACTAATTGAGATTCATTCTCTTGAACAGATATCATAAGACTTGGGTCAGTAAAATTGAACAAGATACCATACGCTGTAAAGTGTATTAAGTACCTTGATTCACAGAGCTCTCTGAATAACTGAATAAGTTATTAAATAAGCTCATCTGACAACTCAAACCAAAAACCAACACCATAACTGGCGTGGAGTACAGGAAGTACTTAGTTTGAAAAATCAGGGAATAACTCCAAGGTTACCGGAGTATAGGAAGTACTTGATTTGAGAAACTAAGGAATAACTCAAGGTTATTGAGTATAGGAAGTACTTAGCTTGGGAAGCTAGGAATAACTCAAAGGTTTCGAGTACAGAAGTACTTGGAAAGCCGGGAACAACTCAGGGGGGAACATTTGGTTGGGAACCAATTGTTAAGAATCTTAGAATAGGATTATTGTAAGGAGAACACAATTATCATTCTAGTGAATTCTAGGTCTCGATAGAATCAAGTGGATTAGTTGGAGGATTACGCCACCTCCAGATACCACTATACTTGTTGTGTTATTTACCTTTCTGTATTTACTCTTCAGCAACACACACACACACATTAACTGTTTCTGCACTTATCTTTATTAAGTCTTCCGCGCTCTGATTCTAAGTATCAGATATCTGAGAAATAGTTGTTATCGACAAAAGTTTTTAAAAAGACTATTCACCCCCCCCCCCTCTAGTCTTTTACTTTGCCGTTATCTGGACCAACAAGTGGTATCAGAGCAGGAGGTTCACCAGCCTTCTGCACTGAACCTAGATCCCCAGATAGGTGAAGGAACTTTGTCCACTATTGAGGACTATTTAATTTGTGTGTTAAGTGTGCAGGTATGTCTCTAAGTGATGCACCCATTCTCAAACCAGAAAACTACGAGAAATGGACAAATAACATGATGCTCCACCTTGAAGCCATAAGTGACGAGATGATCGAAGTAATAAAGAATGGCCCAATAGTCATTCAACAACTTAAGCAAGTCATGGAGGTTTCGAGTGGAAGAGACATAGATCAAAGCGAAGGATCTTCACAAACAGATGCGTCAACTAGTGGTAGATCTACTGGTCAAGTTATTTACGAACCAAAGCCCAGAGAACTCTGGACATCGGAAGATGCCAAGAGGAATCGACTGGATGTTCAAGCTCGTAACATCATCATCAGATCGACACCAGAGCACATACAGTGTAAACAGGTGCTAAACGGCAAAAGTTGCCTGGCAACTGATTGAAGAAATCTATGCCGGAACTGAGAAAACCAAGGAAAACAAGTTCGAAGTTCTAAAGTTGAAATTTCAAAATTTCAAACAAGGTCCCACTGAAACTCTCATGAGTGATATGGCGGCACTTGGGGAAAGCAACAGATACTCCCAGTCAGAGAAGATTAAGACTATTGTCAGAAGTCTTAACCACAACTGGGAGCATACTAAATTCTTTTATTTTAACCAAGGTATGCCAAATATCACTCCAGTGGAACTTTTCTCTCATCTTGCTACGGTTGATTATGAGACAACTCAGAGAGAACAAACAACTGAAAAGTTGCAAAATGTTGCTCTAGTAACTCAAGGAAATTCTGAAAAGAAGAAAAGCAAGGAAGAAACTGAAGATGCTCTTGCTGCAAAGCAAATGAGCAAATTTGTCAGTCGAGAAATTGAGAGAAGAAAAGCCAAAGAGAAGCTGAAAAAGCATCTAGGCTCAAACTATCACCAGTACAAAAATATGCAAAGCTCGCTGAACAAGCCATTCGTAAAGCATCATGTACCGAGGAAGCGAAATTGAAACGATATCTGCTTTCTATTGTCGTAAACACGCCACTTCAAGAAGGATTGTCCCGCCTTCAACAAACTAAGGACAGGTGACAAGAAAGATAGAAGAATCTTCAGAAGAAGCCAGAAAGCTTTGTTAACTGAAGAAAGAAAGAAAATCCAAATTCAACTGGATGCTCTAGACGTTGAGACAGATTCTGAAGATGACAATTCAGATGATTCAACTTTACCATCACCAGAATTATGTGGAGTTACTCATGATATAATCGACTTCGGCCTCAAGAAGAATGAAATGTGTGGAGTTGCTGAAATTGACGGTCCAGACATCTCCAACATAGAAAACTGTCTTATGGCTGATGAGGTAACACATACTTCTTGTTATACTTATGAAAATGATGAAGAGGAAATAAAAAATCTAGAAAATCTCAGAAAAGAACTTGACATCTATGAGAGAGAATTTCTAATGATCCGAGCTAGAGTCAAAAATTTCAAAGAGGAAAAGAATTTTCTTGCAAAGGAAAACTCTAAACTGGTTAAGATATCTGAGAAAAAAGGATGCTGAAAATGCATTTCTCAAAGCTTAGATATCTGAGACTGAAAAGTCACATATTGTAGCAATGGCTGAGCTACTAAAGAAATATGAAGATCTTCTTTCTGAGAACAAGGAACTCAAGAAGAAAGAAGTATCTTTTCAATCTTATGCCAAAGCTAGTGACACTCTTACTGAAGTACAATCTTACTTAAGAGATCCTTCAGAAAAGAAAGGACTTGAATGAATACAGACAGATTGTTCTACCACTCTGAATAAGAGTGAGGAAAGAAGAACATTTGTAAGTACTCAGCAAGACGGTTCCCATGCAATCTATAATATCGGTGAGAAGATAAAGATTGTTGACAAAGGAAAGGCAGTTGCGACTAAACCTTTGTGGGAAAAACAAGTCAAAAACAAAACTGTTGGGTACGTCTCTGAAAAGAAACGCAACACTGAAAAGTGTAAACACCCACAGTGCTATGTCTCTCAACAAGGAAGAATTGCAGGAGCTGGCAAATTCTCCCATGTCACTTTTTCTGGAAAGAAATTGGACCAACCAGAGACTAGCAAAGTCACCGAGAAAGATCTCAGATAGCTTCAAGTGCTCGAAACGGTATTGGCTACAAAGGCATCGGAAAACAACTTGCTCATGAGTACAAGCAGGAGCAAGAACGATGGCTGAAAGCTAGAATTGCTCAAAGCAATTATCAGAAGTGAAAGTTAAATCAAGCCACTGAAAATCTGAATGCTGGCTAGAAGAAATCGCAAGAAAGGCTAAGTTTGTCAGAAGCAAACTCGTAAACTGACAGTATCTGAAAGCATCTTATGGAGCACCTAGGAACACACCAAGGAAGAAAATAATTCTTACTAATGATAACATTCATTCAAATAGAATTCCTCCTTACGTTGTTGTCAGACAAAAGCATATTTCAAAGAAATTCATACAAAAATGGATTCCTACTGGAAGAACTTTTAATTCTGACGGTTCCATCAAAGATATGAGAACCTAATCTCCTGCTTCTGTTGTGCGAATGCTTCCCGGACTAAAGCACAATGGCTATTTGATAGTGGATGCGGAAAGCACATGACAGAGACAAAGCAAATCTGGTTGATTACAAAGCTTGCAACACGTGACCGGATATCGATTTGGAGGAGAATTAAATCCCTCTCTGGGATTTGGCAACGTCAAATTGGGGACTTTAACAATCACTGATGTATTACATGTTAAGGATTTGAAATATAATCTATTTAGCATGAGCCAGTTTGCAGACAAGGGTTTTACTATAAAATTCAAAGCTAAATACTGCAAACTAATTGACAATGAGTCAAAGGCATACCTTAGTTGGTCGGCGGAAAGGCAGTCTTTATGTTGCCAATTGGGCATCTGCCACAACTGAAGAATGTCTCATGGTGAGTCAATCTGGTCACATAGAAGAGCACTGGTTATGGCACAAAAGAATGAGTCACTTGAACTTCAAAACTCTGAATAGACTTGCCAAGAAAGAGTTAGTAGTTGGCCTTCCCAGAACATCTTTCAGAAAGGATGGTATCTGCTCGCTTTGCCGATGGGGAAACAATCTAAAATCTCTTTCAAGTCCAAAATCGACACTCTAGTGTTAGACCAACGCAACTTTTACACATGGATCTTTTGAATCATCTCGTAACTAGTTATGCAGAAAGAAGTATGGTCAGTTGTGGTAGATGACTTCTCAAGATTCACTGGGTTGTCTTTCCAAACACAATCGATGCCGTGGTGGAGATACCAAACTTCTTTGAAAAAGCTTGAAGTCATGAAAATGACAAGGTATCTCGAATCGAGCAGACCATGGTACCGAAGTTTGTCAACCAAGACATAAAGGAGTTTTGTACCTGCAAAGGTATACAACACCAACTTTCCTCTGTAAGAACACCTCAACAAAATGGTGTTGCAGAAAGGAAAAACAGAACCCTTAAAGAAGCTGCAAGGACAATGCTAATGACATCGAAATAAGTGAAATTTATTGGTTGAAGTCAGAAACACATCCTGCTACACTCGTAATGTATGTATGATAAACAAACACCATGACAAGACACCCTATGAAATCTTGGTTGGTAGACCCCCTAATATCAAACATCTGAGAGTATTTGGTTGTAGATGTTTTGTTCTAAACAATGGGAAAGATTATCTGAGAACATTTCAACCAAAGGCAGATTAAGGTGTTTTTCTTGGCTATTCCACAAACAGCAAAGCCTACAGAGTTGACAACAAAAGAACAAAGAAAATTGAAGAATCAGTTCATGTTGTATTCTATGAAGGAAGTAAGAAAACACCTCCTATTGATGAACTCTCAGAAAGGTTCAAAGAATTATTACTGAGGGATTCTAAAGAAGAATCCTCAGAAAGGAAAAACATCATTATGGAAAGTGAGGATGACTCTGACGAAGAAAAGCTTGAAAAGCCTAGTAACAACAAGATGACTCACAGACATGATGAGGAATTTCCTATGAGTTTTCCAGAAATGGAACAGGTTACTGAGAACCTTCATCATGAAAAGGTATCTAAAATTAAGAATGCTGAAATGCATTTTCCAGATATCTCTAACACTGAAAAAGTGTCAGATATCCATGACATTTCCCATATGTCAGATATCTCAGATACTGAAAAAGTATCAAATCAAAATCTTAGTGATTCACATTCAGATCACTTGGATATTGATCCTACTAGCACTAAACCTATGATGAGATGGATCAAAGATCATCCTACAAAGGATATAATTGGACAAATTAATCAGGGTGTTAGGACTAGGAGAGCAATAGCTGAAAATGCTAACTCTCTCTTTGGATGTTTCATCTCGAATATTGAACCTAAAAATATAGAAGAGGCATTAGGAGACCAAGACTGGATCTCTGCAATGCAAGAAGAGTTGGATCAATTTGAGAGAAACAAAGTCTGGAAACTAGTTCCATTTATAGAAGGAATATCTGTGATTGGAACTAAATGGGTTTTCAGAAACAAGATGAATGAATCGTGAAATAACCGAAACAAAGCAAGATTGGTTGCTAAGGATTTACTCGCATCAAGGCTTAGATTTTGACGAGTCATATGCACCATTGCCGATTGGATGCAATAAGACTCTTTCTAGCCTTTGCAGCTCATAAAGATTTCAAAGTTTATCAGATGGATGTCAAAAGTGCATTCTTAAACGGTGAACTTGCAGAAGAAGTTTATGTTGATCAACCACCTGGCTTTGAAGTTTCCTCAGAAAGTAGAATGGTCTATAAACTACAGAAGGCTCAGATGGATCAAACAGCTCCAAGAGCATGGTATGACACTTTGGCCAAGTACCTTCTGGAAAGTGGTTTCAAGAAAGGTGAAGTTGATAAAACTTTATTTACCTTAAATCATGATGGGAAACTACTCTTAGTTCAAGTATATGTTGATGACATCATATTTGGATCTAAGGACAAGCAACTTTGTAATGACTTTGAAATCTCATGAAAAGCAAGTTTGAGATGAGCATGATGGGAGAAATGAATTATTTCCTAGGATTGCAAGTCAAGCAACTCAATGATGGAATATTCATTAGTCAAACAAAGTATGCAAAAGATATGCTCACAAAATTCAATCTTAAGCCTTCAAAAGAATGCTAAGATACCTATGAGCATTGGAACCAAAATGACCTATCTTGAATCGATAAGAGTGTTGAAGAACATAAGTATAGGAAATTGATAGGTTCACTACTTTACCTCACTACAAGTAGACCTGATATTCAATATGCCGTTGGAGTATGTGCTAGATTTCAGACAAATCCAATGCAAACACACTACAACATTGCTATGAAAATATTAAGGTATGTAAAGGGTACGAGATGTAGGATTGTGGTATCCTAAAGAAAGTGGATTGAGTTTAGCTGGGTACTGGAATGATTATCCGATCATCGCTTGATAGGAAAAGCACCTCAGAACTTGCCGGTACTAGACTTATCTCATGTTTTAGCAAGAAGCAAAACTCAATTGCAACTTCTACCACAGAGGCTGAATATATTGCTGCTGGTTGTTGTGCAACACAAATTCTGTGGATACAACAACAACTTAAAGACTATGGACTCGATGAGAAGAAGACTCCCATTTTCTGTGATAACACAAGTGCTATTGCGATTACACAGAATCCTAAATTTCATGCCAGAACAAAGCACATTGATGTTAGACATCACTTCATCAGAGACCATGTTGAAAAGGGCAATATAGAGATACTCAAGATTGGCACTAAAGATCAACTTGCAGATATCTTCACTAAGCCACTACAAGAAAGTAGATTCTTAGCCTTAAGACATAGTCTTGGACTAATGGAACTACCAATGAACCGAAGAGTTCGTATCCGAACGGTATCCGAAAAGAGAAAAGAAATGAACGGGTATCCAGAAGTCAAAAAGGCTAAAGAGCAAAAAGATAGCTTAAGATCTCTGAGACGGGAACTCAGATATCTGAATCACTCTATAAACGGGGAACACAAAAGAGAATAGTATAACTATCTGCAGTCAACTACTCTCTTGAAACTCGCATTATTTCTATCTTGATGAAAAACTTGGAAAAATCCTAAGTATAAGATGATTCAGATGCTAACAAGGTCCTTGGTCATATTGTAATCAGGATTCAGATAGCAAGTCGCCAAAATTCATTAAATGGGCACAATTACACTTGTTGATTGTGATCATTGCTGAAGAAGCAATGGTGACCCTCGATGAAATTAAGCGATTGATCTGTACGGTAGAAATTAATTCACAGTAAATCGTGGACTGTTGAAATTCAGACATGGCCCACTAAGCATTTAATGCCAAACTAGCTTTTGCTCACGCCTGTTTGCAAATCACAGATACGTACACACAAAATCAATTTGTATGTATTTGTCTGTTGGGATTCAACTGCTATGTATATAGGATTTTGGCAAATGAAATCACTTTTGCCTAATCCGAAATTTCATCTTGCACAAAAATAGCAAATCCTTCTCTTGATTCTCTGCAAAACTTTTACAATCTCTGCAAATCAAGATTAAGTTTTTCTGCAAATCGACTCAATCCGTAAAATTTGCTAAAAGAAATAGAAAAATAATATTATTTTCTCCTTTTTCTTCTTTAACCAATCAAGGAATATGGAAAAGATCGAGTATCGTGATAGAATTCCCCGCACTAGTCTATTTTTATAAGCTTCTTAGATTACGATCATTTATATATAAGTCGACATAGTAGCAACTTTTCACATCTCCTCCAGGGTAAAGCATCACTTTGATACATAGGTCTACGTTAACCAGGATTCTACTCTCTTAGTTAGTTCTTTGTCTTTCTTCATTTTTTATGATTTAACATGTTTTTATTATAGGATATTTATGTCTACATTGTTTTATTGTTGTAAGAAGGGAAAGGTCGAACTTCTTACTCTTTGGTTTTAATAATTCAGTTTTGGATATAGGTATGATAACTTTGACCAAGGTTTCTTAATCGAGAATTTCGCACATTTTCTCGCATTTCCTTCGACAAACACCTCGAAATAGCCTTTGTGTTTGTTCCGACCTGCATTGGGTCAGAGTATTGCTCTCATAAGGCAGGAGTCGTCAGAGGAATTCCCTCTTCTCGCTATCTATCACACTATACTCAGTCTTACGTTTTAAACAATTAGAAGTGGTGATTATATTATAGTGATAGTTATTATGATTTTGTATTACGTCAAGAAAAAAGTTAGAAAGTTCTTTTCAAAGAATTACTGAATCAAATCTCTTTCAAACACCAATTTCAAATCCCTACACTATATAAAGAGATGGCCTCCAAGAACACTTCAACACAGAAATCCCAATCCTCCACTGGTACTGCTGAAAAGCAAGCACCAGAGTTGATTATTGTAAACAATCGATGGTAGGAGTTTTAATCGACCATTGGACTTCAAGTCACAGAATGATTTGGGGTGGTGCCATGGTTGAGGAATACCTCTCTGCTGCAATAGAGAACCAAACTGATAGAAAATTGATTCTTGACATGCTTGAAAAGGCACAAATCAAGGGTTTTATATCTGCTCGCCCAAGTGGAATTTCATCACTCGATGTGTTGGAATTTTACAACAACTCCAGGATTATTTCCTGTGTTTCTGAAGGCACTGAAATAGTGTCTATCAAAACCTCAGTCCAAGGAAAGGAAATCCTTCTGGACTTAACAACTTTCTGTAAGTTGTTTGAATTTCAAAATCTTGGAAAGGATTTTGAAATAAACACCAAGGATGAGGAACTCATTGAAGGTGTTAAAGAACTTTCTGATGACGTGTGATCTTGAAAATCGACACCCACCGAGTTCAAACTTTGACATCCGAACCGGACATCTGTTGGTTCACTGGATGTACCGCTTGCATTCTTCACAGATGCTTTGATGGTCTACAAGGAGGTCTTGACCAGATAAGCCAAGAACGATGGATCATGATGTTCTTCTTTGAATCAACAAGACAAAAGGCCGGAAAACCCTTTTAATCGGGAAAGTACGCCTTCATGAAATTCGTGAAGAAGATTCAAGGCTTGAGCCTAAAATTGTCAAAGGACTAGCTGAGCCAAAGGCCATGAGGATATGGTCTCAAGATATGCTACTTCTCGGAAAAGCTTGGCATTGAGCTCGAGAGACCAATGAAATAGCCAACAAGAATTTACTCTATAAATATGTGTATACAAATTTGATGAAAAAGGTTACTGGGTCTCAGAAAGGTCCTAAGAAGCGAAAGTCTGAAAAGATATCTGAAGAAAAGGTTGCGACCAAGAAGCCCAGAACTTCAAGAAAGAAGTCTGCTGGCAAATCAGATGACACACCCAAAGAGGTTGTCAATTCTCAGATATCTGCAGGCATTGCTGATGAACTAATAAAGGCAGATGAACTCATCAATGCTGCAAAAGAGTTATCAACTACTGAACAAGTAGACTCAGCAAGAGAAAGTGCTTTCATAAATGTTGCGACTAATGCAGAAAGCCTTGCTGATGAACTCATAAATGCTGCCAAGAGTGGTGAAAAGCACCAAGCCCCATCTGCAGAAACCGCAGGAATAATGGACCAATCAGTTCCCAATGCTGATGAGAGCTCTGACGATGAAGATGATGAACTAGTCATCTCTCAAGTCCTAGAAAGAACAAAGAGGGCTAAGGTTCTCAAACAAGAATCGGTGATAAGGTATTCAAGAAGAACGCACTACAAAGTTCTTTGAGACTATAGCAAAGGTTGTTGGTGCAAACACATCATCAGGGAATGCTTCTCTTGAACAACTTCACAAAGCCCTGATGAGTGGTATTTTAGTGCTGGCAGATGCTGATGGAAACGCCACATCTAAAAATCTGGAAGAACATTCTACTGATCAATCTTCTGATTCCAGACAACCACAACAACCACAGCAGCCACAAGTGGTTGATGAAATGGTAAATGAACTCCATTTCGAATTACCAGCAATACAAGATGTCTTGAAGAAAATCCGCAAATGAGCAGTTCCTAACTCACTGAGAGGGATCAAACTGAGACATCTACTCAGAATGATCAACCAGGGGAGGCAACTGAGTTGCATACTCAGGAAAGGTGTGAAGTACCAGAAACTTCAAACAAAGAAACTGCACTGGGACAAGACGACCAATGTATAGAAAGGTCACAAGTTCCAGAGACCAATCAGCCTGAAACTGCTCAGGTAAATGACTGGTTTAACTCTTACCTTGTGAAAAATTTTATACTTATAAATCTTGTTACCTCATAAGAATTTCTTTGTTACAGGCTGAGTTAGAAACGCAGAAACAAGAGGAAGCTGAGAAGCTTGCCTCAACTACTGAAAAAGAGGTCCCTTCAACCTCAACTCTTGAGAAATCTGAGCCTGTGCCACAGGTAAATGATTCTTAAAGAGAACTAATTTTTCAGTAAAAATGTTTATGTGCTTATTCATGATTAAATGTTTCTAACAGGCTCCAACTGAGATGGAAGAAGATAAGGCAGAAATGCCAGAGACAAATCCAGAGACCAACAAGGTTTCTGAAGAATACATCACTGAGCCTTCAAACATGAAGGTATATGACAATCAAGTGACAAGTATTCTTCATCTTGGGTTATCCTTTATCTCTTCTAATATTCAATACTTTCTACTTACAGGGTATTTCAGAAGTAGAAATGCAAGGGGATAAAGTTGCGACTTCCCAGATCAATGGAAATTGATGAAGCCCCAAGGCAAGATCACTGAAGAACACCGAAACTTCACAAGTTTCGAGAAAATGAATCTGAGCTTCCTTTTGAGGAAGTAAGTAGCACAAATCAGAATTCATTAAAAGCATATTTATGCATAGATTCTTTCAAACTATTTCCTAAGTATTGTATTCCTCTCAGGTTCAAGAAAGAAAGGTTGCTGAGAACCAGACTTCAAAGTCTCTGAGCCTGAAGTACTTACTCAGGTAACACAAAAACTAAAAACTACACTTCTACTCAGATGTCTACAAAAGTTTTGAAGCTCACTCAAAACTCTTTCTTTCAGGCTCAAACAGATGCAAAGCAGGTTCCCATTGAAGAGACAAGGGACCTACTTCACTTCTTCAAAGCTCACACCCTGCCAAAGCATATTCAATGCTTCAAGACATGGCAGAAGTTAAGGTGCTCTGATCTCTCTGAAATATTGAGAATCACTGATCAACCAACCAGACGAGCACGAGCTCTTGACCTGGAAACATATGTCCAAGCAATGTTCCCTACAGAACAATACACAGTTGTGACTCTACTACATAAGGACTTTTCCAGAGAAGTGGCGCATAGTTTGATACATGCCTTTGAACAGGCAGATGGTCAGACAAGATTACAGATGGCATTCAAGCCATCTGTAATGACAATCAAGTGACAAGTATTCTTCATCTTGGGTTATCCTTTATCTCTTCTAATATTCAATACTTTCTACTTACAGGGTATTTCAGAAGTAGAAATGCAAGGGGATAAAGTTACGACTTCCCCTGCATCAATGGAAATTGATGAAGCCCCCAAGGCAGCATCACTCGAAAGAACACCAGAAACTGCACAAGTTTCTGAGAAAAATGAATCTGAGCTTCCTTTTGAGGAAGTAAGTAGCACAAATCAGAATTCATTAAAAACATATTTATGCATAGATTCTTTCAAACTATTTCCTAAGTATTGTATTCCTCTCAGGTTCAAGAAAGAAAGGTTGCTGAGAACCAGACTTCAAAGTCTCCACCTCACAACAAGATATCTGAGACACCAATTGTCTCAGTAGAACAAGTCTCTGAGCCTGAAGTACTTACTCAGGTAACACAGAAACTAAAAACTACACTTCTACTCAGATATCTACAAAAGTTTTGAAGCTCACTCAAAATTCTTTCTTTCAGGCTCAAACAGATGCAAAGCAGGTTCCCATTGAAGAGACAAGGGACCTACTTCACTTCTTCAAAGCTCACACCCTGACAAAGCATATTCAATGCTTCAAGACATGGTAGAAGTTAAGTTGCTCTGATCTCTCTGAAATATTGAGAATCACTGATCAACCAACCAGACGAGCACGAGCTCTTGACCTGGAAACATATGTCCAAGCAATGTTCCCTACAGAACAATACACAGTTGCGACTCTACTACATAAGGACTTTTCCAGAGAAGTGGCGCATAGTTTGATACATGCCTTTGAGCAGATGATGGTCGACAAGATTACGATGGCATTCAAGCCACCGCCTGCATCTGCAGTTTATACCTTCTGAACAAGAAGAAGTTAATGGGCAGAAGATCACTATCCCGGAAGTGATCAATCTTGTATCGGAAGATGATGAGGAGGAAGAAGAACAACAGCTCCATCTTCAACTGGAAGACCAAATAGCTAAATCCAGAGATAAGATTGATCAACTACAAGATCTATACTTAGAAGAAATGATTGCTTACTCTGAGGTTAAAGAGCTACGGGATGCTGTGCATGATATCACCAAAGATCTCGACATCAAGAAGTATTCAAGTCAAGCATGATGCTAAGGCTGCATCATCTTCAAAAGAAGTACCATCCTCCTCCCAGAAAGGAAAGAAACCAATCTCTGAGATGGTTGCTGGACTCGATACAATCGATGAAAATGTCCAAGAGGATGAAGATCACTGGGCTGATCACTCAGATGATGAAGAAGACAAGACTTTGGTAACAATCGCAATGAACATTTAGCGGTTTCTCACTTGAAAAGGAAGTCGATTGCTCCTACAATATTCAAACTGCCAAACGTCCACTCCCATGAATACATGAACAGGTGTCAAGTACTGACACAACTTAAAAAGGAGATGTCTTCACAGAACAAGGAAGTAATTGTCTCCGTCCCCTCTGAAATGAGAAAGTTCACTGAGCTCATCACTCAGAGAACAACTAGCATAGTCATTGCTCAGAAAGATCTGGGAATGATAAGGGACGATGATGTGTCTTTAGCTGAAAAAGCTCTTCAAGAGGCAAGTTACACTGCTGGAAAAGCAGATGCCATCCTAGGCCCATTGGCAGAGCTCACCGATAAGGACAACGGACTTATCAAGTGAAATCAGGAGCTCAAAACCGAACTTCAGAAGTTGGTCACTGCCTATAACTATTTACAAGGGCATTTTGACTCTCTCTCAGATTCCTTTATGAGATTGAGTCAGCCAACAATGACTAAGGGGGAAAGAAAGTACAAATCTGGACCTCAAAGTCAGGGGGAATGGGAAGAAGGAGATGAAAACAAGAAGAAATCTGGTAGTGCATTCTCGAGAAAGGAAGAAGAAAAACTTCCCAGCCACCACTCAGAATAAATGAACCCTCCTCAAGCCAAGCTGCTTTGCAAACAGTAGCTACTTCCCAGAAACCTACTGAAGGAACCAAAATGATAACAAGGGCCATGGCACAGAAACCTCCAAGGAGTACGAAGGCTCCAAGGAGAAGACAAGTTAGAGTGATTGATGAATCTTCTGAAGAAGAAGAAGGTCAAATCAAGTCCCAGGGCAATGAAGAAGGCTGTGAAACTCTCACAAGATCTAATCTTGATGATGATGAGGAACTGATGAAGATGAAGCTCCTCTTCACAGAAAAAGGAAAATTGAAAGCCTAACTGAGCCCATAGCTGCAAAGCCACTAGCAGCTAAAACACCCTCTGGAAATACCAAGTCTATCCAGGGTGGTGGTTCTTCAAGCAACAACCCCAAAGAGAATTCAAGATGAGAAGGAACAGATCGAGAGTCGAAAGACAAAGTCAACTTCCACTCAGGCCAGAAGAAGCCAAAATAGAGTATGTGAAGTATGACAATGATTCCTCTGTCTACAGGTGCATCAATCAAAAGAATGGCTATTGGATTCTGGAACTTAAGCATCTATTGGTAAATTCAAGATTTCCAGAACCAATCCATAAACAACTCATGGCATGGAGAAAGGACAAACCTACCTTGATCAACACCAATCACATCAAAGCATGGTTGGATTTTGAAGTTGTCAAGAGAACTGAAGCCATGAAGAAGGACCTCTCTGATGATTGTCCATATGGAAAGCCAGATGATGTGCACAAAATTCTGAATATCACAGAACAGCACAAGACCAAGACTGTTGTGGAACCCTATGAGTCGTTCTATCCGATGTAAGATCAATACAGGGTGACATCGATATCCAAGATTATCTACGAATACTTCAAGCTTTCAGATATCAGAATAGAGCATGCCTGGAAGTGGGGAAAGTACCTATGGGTCAAGCATTTTGTCAAGAAAAATCCTACCAAAACCTACAAAGAGGTCTGTGGATTTGCCAGAGACATAGAGATGCTCGTCAGAACTCTTCTCTATGATTATTCTGATGACATCAAAAGGTTTGGAGATAGGAAATTTGCAGACTGATCCATAGAAATACTGTTGAAGACTTGAAAATTGAAGACTTGAAGACTAGTCTATTAGGATGTTTACTTGGAGCTTGGTTACTCCTGTTGTCCTAATTTACTATGTAGTTTTTGTACTTTTGCTGACTGAGCTTAACTGTATCATGTATTGAAATTATTTGTAATCTCTATTTGTAACTTATCTGAAGAACTTACTCTCAGATAGTATTCTATAAAAGATAACTTGTCAGCAAAGATCACACCTTGTGATTTGGTTGATGTTTACTTTCTGCACTTAATTATATGAATTGAAAGATCATAAGAAATGATTAAGTGGTGGATTGTTTCCTCATCCAGATTTGTAATAGGGAAGATAGTCATCGTTGACTGATCAAAAAGGGGGAAATTTGTTGGGAAATTTCTTGAGAAATTTGTTAGGAATTTTGTTAGATATTTTGTAAAGAATATCTGTTTAGTTTTGATCAGCAACATGATGACTTATCTTAGTCTCGGAAAGGTGATTAGTACTCTTGGTTCACTTGAACATTGTAAAAGAGGAAACCCACTAAGTATGATAGTCTAGCTAATCTTGTATAGGATGTTTGGTCTCAAAATGTAATTTTTATTTTATGAAGAGAAGACCAAGAAGAAGACATCCAATCAGATAAAGCTCAACGACATTGAAGACTTGAAGAAAACTGCATAAGATTACTGAATCTGTTGTTCAGATATCTTAGCCAGATATCTTGAAGACACGAATAGTTTCTAACAAACTGTGTCACAAGAGATATCTGAGAAATAAAAGACATATCTGAAAACAAGGAAAGTGTCCACAGATATCTATTCTCAGATACCTTGAGCTTTTTTCTGAAAAAGGAATGTATATTGCAAACAAAGTTGTTTCAACAAATACAAGTGGTATTTGAAGATTGAAGATAAGAACGTGCAAAGAATCAGATAACACTAGTCTCTGATACAAAGCATAGTTCCGTTGACACTACAGGAAAAAATTATAGTACAATGCATTTAATGCACGCATGAGATGTGCGAATAAAAGCAACGACTTCCGAGAAGAAGACAAAACTGCCATAAGATTATACACAGATATCGATAGTTTGAATTTGAGCCTAACGGATACTATTCAAACGGCACTCAAATTCATCTATAAATATCAACACTTAGACTGATTGAGAAGACACCTTAGACACACCTTGAACTGCATACAAACGCTGAACGTCTTACTCTCTCAAAGCAACTTACTTACTCACAAAGCTTTCTGTTGCGACCAAAGCTTTTGATCTTGAGTAACACTGAAGTTCTAAGTGTCCTGATCCTAAACAAGCAAAGCTATCTGTGAAGGAGTTGAATCAAAAGATCAACTAATTGAGATTCATTCTCTTGAACAGATATCATAAGACTTGGGTCAGTAAAATCGAACAAGATACCATACGCTGTAAAGTGTATTAAGTACCTTGATTCACAGAGCTCTCTGAATAACTGAATAAGTTATTAAAGAAGCTCATCTGACAACTCAAACCAAAAACCAACACCATAACTGGCGTGGAGTACAGGAAGTACTTAGTTTGAAAAATCAGGGAATAACTCCAAGGTTACCGGAGTATAGGAAGTACTTGATTTGAGAAACTAAGGAATAACTCCAAGGTTATTGAGTATAGGAAGTACTTAGCTTGGGAAGCTAGGGAATAACTCAAAGGTTTCTGAGTACAGGAAGTACTTGGCTGTGAAAGCCGGGGAACAACTCAGGGGGAACATTTGGTTGGGAACCAATTGTTAAGAATCTTAGAATAGGATTATTGTAAGGAGAACTCAATTATCTGTTCTAGTGAATTCTAGGTCTCTGATAGACCGAAGTGGATTAGTTGGAGGATTACGCCACCTCCAGATACCACTATACTTGTTGTGTTATTTACCTTTCTGTATTTACTCTTCAGCAACACACACACACACATTAACTGTTTCTGCACTTATCTTTATTAAGTCTTCCGCGCTCTGATTCTAAGTATCAGATATCTGAGAAATAGTTGTTATCGACAAAAGTTTTTAAAAGACTATTCACCCCCCCACCCCCTCTAGTCTTTTACTTTGCCGTTATCTGGACCAACAAGTGGTATCAGAGCAGGAGGTTCACCAAATTTTCCAGACCGAACCTAGATCCCCAGATAGGTGAAGGAACTTTGTCCACTATTGAGGACTATTTAATTTGTGTGTTAAGTGTGCAGGTATGTCTCTGAGTGATGCACCCATTCTCAAACCAGAAAACTACGAGAAATGGACAAATAACATGATGCTCCACCTTGAAGATACCATACATTGCAAAGTGTATTAAGTATACTTGATTCTCAGAGCTATCTGCATAACTGAACAAGTTATTAAAGAAGCTCACCTGACAAACTACCTTAACCAACACCTTAATTGGCGTGGAGTACAAGAAGTACTTAGTTTGGGAAACTAAGGAACAACTCCAGGAAAGAGGTTTCTGAGTACAGGAAGTACTTGGCTGAGAAAGCCGGGGAATAACTCAGGGGGAACACTTGGTTGGGAACCTAGTGTAATTAGGAATCAAGAGAAGATATTTGTAAGGTTACATCAATTATCTGTCTTAGTGGATTCTAGGTCTGAGAAAGGCCGAAGTGGATTAGTTGAAGGATTACGCCACCTTCAGATACCACTATAAAAAGACTTGTGTTATTTACTTTCTGCATTTTATTACTTGCTTTATTTACCTTGCAAAGTATTTACACCTATCCTGCTGAGCATGTGCACTTATCACAGAAAAGTCTTCCGCTCTCTGAAATTAAGTATCAGAAATCTTCACAGATATCTGAGAAACCGTGTTTATCGACAAAAGTTTTAAAAGACTATTCACCCCCCCCCCCTAGTCTTTTACTTTGCCGTTATCTGGACCAACAAATAGTAACTGATCATGATATCTGCTATTTACAATTTCAGGCCGAGGTTGATGCTCAGGTAGCGAGGCAGGAGGAAGAGACCGGTGATGTGCTGTCAACTGAACAAGTTGACAACATCTTCTTAGAGGTCAACAAACCGGACGGCAAAGGACGAATATATGGACTCGGGAGCCTCGGTTTGAGCTTGGCTAGTCCGGGGTGCTCCTCATCATCATCCCAGCAGTCTAGACGTCCGATTTTCACACAGGCCCAGGTCTCGGATATGGTACAGTCGCAGAACATGTTGCACGGCTAACTCAAGAGATGGAGCGGCGCGACAGAGAACAAATGGAGGAGATGGAGCGGCGCGACAGAGAACGAAGGGAGGAGAACGAGCGCCTTCGGTTACAAATGGAGCCTTTCATGTTCCAGTTCGGCCAACACCCACCCCCGTCTGGTAGCTAGTTATGTATATGTACTATTTACGTTCGGATATATTATATTTAGACTTGTTCGGATAATCTATACTTATTCGGATATTACATTTTTGATTTATCATTTATTGAAATATTTTCCGTATAATTGATTTAATATCGAGCATTATATTGATTAAATAGGTGAAATACGAAAAACAGAGATTAATATAAAAAAAACAAAATTTAAAAAAAAATTATTTTGTGACGGAATTTGAGATTCCGTCACTAATTCCAATAATACATTGGGCGACGGATAGAATCTATTCGTCGCCTAATTAAGTGACGGATAGATTCTATCCGTCGCCAGTAATCGATTTTTTAAAAAATAAAAAAAAGTTCAAACAAGATAATCCGTCGTCCAATCCATCGCGAATTGGGCGAGGGGTTATCTATCCGTCGCCACAGCTCCAGTGGGGCGACGGCATTATTATCCGTCGCCCCATCCGTCGCCAAAGCTGGGGCGACGGATCGGCACTGTTTAGCGACGTATAAACAGTGCATTTTTTGTAGTGTGCAAGATATATTGTGTGATTTGCACTATTATAATTTTTGCTACGTAAGGACAAATTGGTTTGCGCTATAAATGATTATTTTTTAAGTTTTAAATCTGCAAATTCTTACACATACACGCGACTAAATGTATATACGTCAATGGTATTAATAATTTAATATAGCATCACTTTGTGCAACCATTCAATATTAGGGATCCCTCAATGACCAAATTGTTTGGTTCCGTCACATATGGCTCGCCATCAGGATTCAATGTACTCATGGTTGGAGTATAGTGTACTTATGAGAACTATTGTGTAGAATCAAACATTCAAGTCCTATTTATAGATTTTTTAAGGCATAATTCATAGTATATTCTCACAACATATAAAAAGGTTGTAGTATGATTGCATTCACCTAATATCACATATCTACAACAATGTTCTTGGTGTTCAGTTTTTACTTAGTGGAAATGCTGACATAGCAGGAAATATATGTTTTTACTCGGTTAAACTTACAGAGATGGTCTTAGGATTCTACAACAACTTAACATGGTGCCTGGAATTGGAACGGAAGAAGTTGCAATCTTCGGGAGTTGCACTTTTAAAGTATTAAACATAAATTTATCCAACGTGGTTTGCGCTACTGTAATTTCCATTATGCAATATATACGATGTGATTTGCGCTATTATAATTTTCGCTACGTAAGGACAAATTGGTTTGCGCTATAAATGATTCTTTTTAAATTTTAAGCATGCAAATTCTTACACATACACGCGACTAAATGTATATACGTCAATGGCATTAATATAGCATCAGTTTGTGCAACCATTCAATATTAGATATCCCTCAATAACCAAATTGTTTGGTGCCGGCACATATGGCTCGGCATCAGGATTCCATGTACTCATGGTTGGAATATAGTGAACTTATGAGAGCTATTTTGTAGAATCAAATATTCAAGTCCTATTTATAGAGGTTTTTAAGACATAATTCATAGTAGATTCTCACAACATATAAAAAGGTTGTAGTATGACTGCATTCGTGTTATATCACATGTCTATAGCAATGTTCTTGGTGTTCAGTTTTACTTAGTGGGAATGTTGACATAGCATGAAAGACAATTTTTTACTCGGTTAAACTGATAGAGATGGACTTAAGATTCTACAACAACTTAGCATGGTGCCTGGAATTGGAAGGGAAGAAGTTGCAATCTTTGGGGGTTGAACTTTCAAAGTATTAAACATAAATTTCTGCTACGTGAGATATTAAACGTGGTTTGCGCTACTGTAATTTCCATTATGCAAGATATACGATGTAGTTTGCGCTATTACAACTTTCACTGCGTAAGGACAAACTGGTTTGCACTATTAATGATTCTTTTTCGAGTTTTAAATATGTGAATTCTTACACATACACGTGACTGAATGTAAATACGTCGATGTTATTAATATAGCATCACTTTCTGCAAGCATTCAGTATTAGGGATCCGTTAATGACCAAATTGTTTGGTTCTGGCACATATAGCTCGCCATCAGGATTCAATGTACTCATGGTTGGAGTATAGTGAACTTATGAGAGCTATTTTGTAGAATCAAACATTCAAGTCCAATTTATAGAGGTTTTTAGACATAATTCATACTACAACATATAATTAGGTTGTAGTATGACTGCATTTACGTACTATTACATATCTATAGCTATGTTCATGGTGTCCAGTTTTACTTAGTGGGAATGTTGACATAGCATGAAAGATATATTTTTACTCGGTTAAACTTATAGAGATGGTCTTAAGATTCTACAACAACTTAACATGGTGCCTGGAATTGAAACATAAGAAGTTGCAATCTTTGGGGGTTGAACTTTCAGAGTATTAAACATAAATTTCTGCTATGTGAGATATTAAACGTCGTTTGCGCTACTATAATTTCCAGTATGCAAGATATACGATGTGGTTTGCGCTATTATAATTTTTGTTGCGTAAGGACAAACTGGTTTGCACTATAAATGATTCTCTTTCAAGTTTTAAATATGTGAATATCTTACACATGCACGTGACTGAATGTAAATACGTCGATGTTATTAATATAGCATAACTTTTTGCAAGCATTCAATATTAGGGATCCATCAATGACCAAATTGTTTGGTTCCGGCACATATGGCTCGCCATCATGATTCAATGTACTCATGGTTGGAGTATAGTAAACTTATGAGAGCTATTATTTAGAATCAAACATTCAAGTCCTATCTATAGAGGTTTTTTAAGGCATAATTCTTAGTAGATTCTCACAACTTATAAAAAGGATGTTGTATGACTGCATTCACCTAATATCACATATCTATAACAATGTTCTTGGTAATTAATTTTACTTAGTGGAAATGTTGAGTCTGACGTAGCAGGAAATATATGTTTCAATCTCCGGGAGTTGCAATTTCAAAGTATTAAACATAAATTTCTACTACGTGAGATATTAAACGTGGTTTGCGCTACTGTAATTTCCATTATGCAAGATATACGATGTGGTTTGCGCTATTATAACTTTCACTGCGTAAGGACAAACTGGTTTGCACTATAAATGATTCTTTTTCAAGTTTTAAATATGTCAATTCTTACACATACATGCGACTGAATGTAAATACGTCGATGTTATTAATATAGCATCACTTTTTGCAAGCATTCAATATTAGGGATCCCTCAATGACCAAATTGTTTGGTGCCGGCACATATGGCTCGCCATCAGGATTCAATGTACTCATGGTTGTAGTATAGTGAACTTATGAGAGCTATTATGTACAACCAAACACTCAAGTCCTATTTATAGAGGTTTTTAAGACATAATTCATCGTAGATTCTCACAACATATAAAAAGGTTGTAGTATGACTGGATTCACGTAATATCACATATCTATAGCAATGTTCTTGGTGTTGAGTTTTACTTAGTGGGAATGTTGACATAGTAGGAAATATATGTTTTTACTCGGTTAAACTTACAAATATGGTCTTAATATTCTACAACAACTTAACATGGTGCCTGGAATTGGAACGAAATAAGTTGCAAGCTTCGGGAATTACACTTTCAAAGTATTAAACATAAATTTCTGCTACGTATGATATCAAACGTGGTTTGCGCTACTGTAAATTTTATTATGCAAGATATACGATGTTGTTTGCGCTATTATAACTTTTGGTGCGTAAGGACAAACTGGTTTGCACTATAAATGATTCTTTTTCAAGTTATAAATATGTGAATTCTTACACATACATGCGGTTGAATGTATATAATTGTCAATTGTATTAATATAGGATCGATTTGTGCAACCATTCTTTTTTTTTTTTCTGAGAATATTTGTGCAACCATTCAATATTAATGATTACTCTACTTCTAGGATTTTTTTGTGCTTGCTTCACCTTCAAAATCAAGTGCAACATGCATTCTACAACTCTGCGCTGTAAATCTAGGTAAAGTGAATGATGATACAGTCTTCCATTACTACAATGAATGCAGAAATATTAATTAGAAATCTATACTAACTGATTGATTCATTCCATTATAAATTGAATCGGGCTCAATTACCTGACCAGCATGGGATACACCAATATGCAGTTTTTACACGTGCAAGTGAACGAATCCCAATAAAACCGCAAATTGTTAATGATCACATAACCTATACACCTACCGCATCATTCAATAATCATGAATGAATTTCGATGATCTTCAATTGGTGTATGTATACATTCACGTAATATCACCTATTCGTAACAATGTTCTTGTTGTTTGGATTCCCTCGATTTTACTGCTAGATATGGTCTTAACATGGTTCAGGGACTTGGAATGAAATAAGCTACAATCTCCTGGAGCTGCATTTTCAAAATACTCTTAAACATAAATTTTTGCCGCGTAAGATATCAAACTTGGTTTGCGCTATTGTAATTTCCATAATGCAAGATATACGAAGTGGTTTGCGCAACATAAGATTTTCAGAGTTGTATGAGCTATATAATTAATTCTTTTTAAGTTCTAAACATGTCAGTTCTTTTACACATGCAACTGAATCAATATAACGCCGTCAATTGTTTTACTATATCATCACTTCGTGCAACCTCACATTAATGAACACTCTATTTGTCGGATTGTTTTGTGCTAACTTCACCCTCAAAATAAGTGCAACATTCTACAATTATGCACCGTAAATCTAGCTAAAGTGAATGAAGATTAGAAGTCTTCCACCCTATGAAATATGAATCCAGAAATATTAATCAGAAATCTACACTAATTGATTGATTACATTGTAAATTGGACCGGGCCCAATTAGCTGACCCGCATGGATATCCAAGTAGCCAACCTTCTCAATCTGATCTCTCTCTCTTTCTCTCTGTAATTTATAGTTTTATACATACATTTTGACACACATCATTCCATTCAAGACCTGTCTGACACCATTACAAAGCATCACCCAAACCCTCTAAATTCTCTATTCATCTCTACCAATATTTCTTTCTGTCAGAATTGGGAGCTCTTATAGCTCCATTCAAGAAAGAGTAAGAGTTTTGCCATGTTTTAGCTTTCGATACATAGAAACGTATTTCTTGTGCTTGCCTGAATTGTTTGTCTCCATTGTTGATGCTAGCAAAAAGCTTTAAACTTGTTGTTATATTTTTCGTGATAGGTGACAAGGTTTTCTTGTCACCGAGCTCTATCACATTGAGAAGTCAATAGATTTGCTGTACCTGTGTTTGTTTTATCGGTGTAAATTATTAGGCATTAAAGGTAGGGCTTTTAGAGGCTAAATGGCATTCGTTTTGTGGCTTAATTGTATAAGGATTTGAAAATTGAAGTCTTTCCTGATTTGGGTATCTGTTTCTTTGATCACTGATTGTAAAAAGAATGTGTCTTTAGTCTGCATTGGATGGTGGTTCTTGGAATTAGCTAGATCAGGGCTAGTTAAGATAAAAGTATGCGTTTAGCTTATTTATTAGTGCTTACTGGCATGTTAAATTTTTCGGTTTTGGGAGTGAAGAAATTTTGTGCATTCGTATGTGTTTTTTCTCTACAAGTACTTTTGGGAAGGAGTTTGTTATTAATGTGTAAATTGACTGTTGGCCCCTGTTAACTTGGGTTTCTGATGGTTCAGGTTAGAGAGAATCGCTAGGCTTCATCCGGTGATAAAACCGACTCAAGTATGAGCAGGAGAGTACGGAGAAAGGTTGTTAGGAAGGGAAAAGAGAAGTTGGGTTGTGGCCCTGATAATGATGAGAATTTGATCTTGGATGACAGAGAAATGCTTGATTGGACCAGGCTACCTGATGATACTGTGATTCAGCTCTTCTCATGTTTGAACTATCGGGACCGAGCTAGTTTGTCATCAACTTGCCGGACATGGCGGGTTCTTGGTAAGTCTCCGTGTTTGTGGCAGGTTTTGGATCTTCGGCCTCACAAGTGCGATTCTGCAATAGCTAGATCACTTGCCAATAGGTGTGAGAATCTTCTAAACCTTCGGTTTCGTGGTCCTGAATCTGCTGATGCTATCATGAATCTTCAAGCTAAGAACTTACGGGAGATTAGGGGTGACAATTGCAGAAAACTGACTGATGCTACACTCTCTGTCCTTGTAGCCCGACATGAAGCGCTAGAATGCCTCCAGATTGAGCCTGATTATTGTTTCTGTGACAGAATTAGTAGTGACGCTGTAAAATCAATTGCACTTTGTTGTCCAAACCTGAAGACACTAAGGCTCTCAGGTATTCATGAAGTGAGTGCAGATGCAATCAATGCTCTGGCAAAGCACTGCAAAAGATTGACCGATATCGGATTTATCGACTGTAGGAGCATAGACGAAACTTCCCTTGCAAATGTTGCATCACTTTGTTATCTTTCAGTTGCTGGTACAGTGAACATTAAATGGCACCTGGCTGTGGAGGAATGGAGTAAGCTACCACATCTGATAGGTTTAGATGTCTCTAGAACGGATATCAACCCAGATACTGTTTCACGGTTATTTTCATCCTCGCTTTGCTTGAAAGTCCTGTGTGCTCTCAATTGTCCAGGACTTGAAGGGGATGCCACCTTTGTTTCAACTAGCAACCATAAAGGTAAATTTCTGCTTGCTAGCTTCACAGATATTCTGAACCAAGTAGGTTTGCTATTCGTCGATATGCCAAAAAGTTGTACAAATGTTTTCCTGGATTGGAGAAAGTTTCAGTTAAGTGAAAAGAAGTTTGAGGACATCATGAATTGGCTCGAATGGATAATTTCCTATTCGCTGTTACGTGTTTCTGAGAACAATCCGCCCGGTTTGGATAATTTCTGGCTCAACCAAGGCACAGCCTTGATGCTTAGCCTTGTGCAGAGTATGAATGAAGAGGTTCAAGAAAGAGCAGCCACAGCTCTTGCAACCTTTGTTATAACTGATGATGACAGTTCTGGTATTGATGTTAAAAGGGCTGATGCCGTTATGCAAAATGGTGGAATCCGTATTCTGTTAAACCTTGCACAATCGTGGAGTGAGGGCCTTCAGTCAGAAGCTGCTAAGGTAGATTGTTGTAATTTGTAGTCTTGTCATCATTTGTAATGAGCCACAATCCACTCGTATCATAGCATTGTTTTTTATGTAGGCAATTGCAAACTTGTCGGTGAATTCTAATGTTGCGAAAGCTGTGGCGGACGAAGGAGGCATCAGTCTTCTCACGGGTCTTGCTAGGTCTAAGAACAGAATGGTAGCGGAAGAGGCCGCTGGAGGATTATGGAATCTCTCAGTTGGTGAAGAGCACAAGGTTTTCTTTCTTCTTCACATTTAACTCTTTTTTTTTTTTTTTTTGAAAGTTACTGTAACTTCTGGAAAATATCATCTAGACATGGTTCATCTGCAATGCATAACCTTGTGGATGGTATTTTTCCATATGCATTTTTGACATGCATAAGAATGCATCACTTGCAACTTTTTAGACTTATCAAGATCAATCTCAAACACAAGGTCTATTAGACCTGGTCTAGGTGATAAATGTATCCCTATCTTCCATACCATGTTCACTGAAATAGATATCTATCCAGGTTGCTATTGCGGAAGTTGGTGCAGTACAAGCTTTAGTTGACCTTATCTTTAAATGGTCAAAGTCTACTGGTGGTGAAAGTGTGCTGGTATGTTGCAAGGCTTTCTGGATTGTTGTTCAACATTTTTGGGATTGTGTACATAGTGGCATTGGTAACCATTTACTCATAGAGTAGCTTGGTTCTTTTGTTTTTATAACAGGAACGAGCTGCTGGCGCATTGGCAAATATAGCTGCAGATGATAAATGCAGCATGGAAGTTGCTTCTGTAGGGGGTGTCCATGCCTTAGTGATGCTAGCTCGCGATTTTAAAGTTGAAGGAGTGCAAGAGCAGGTCTGGTTCTAAAAGAACGTTAATGAACAAATACTTGCTGAATGTACCCATCTTTTTTATCAACTAGTAATTAGGATACCTCTTTCTTGATGGTATAGTTAAGGTGCCTTGGCTAATAATTGCTTTTCAGAGAATTTCTATGTTTCTTACATTATCCAAAATTCCCTGGTGCTATTTTAGCAGCACTAGTACATATTTTTTCAAGATTGCATTGGGATCGTATTCTTTGCATGAACATCATATCATAACTCATTTTTGAAATAGGGTTCTTTAGGATTAAATCACAGCTCTTCCGTTCTGTAAATCATAACTGATCTGTTCAGATATAAGGTGCCCAGTTTTAATTGAAGGTTACCAAGGCATACATTCACCAAGTCACTGTCAAAATTAATTTTGCAGGCACTGATTTTGCACTTGGATTATGCATGTTTCACAAGCCCACTTTTAGATATTACCATTTACCAAATTTTCAATCACAAGTTACAACTTAATATACCTTTGGAGCATGTTATTTTCTTCACTTTTTTTTTATAAATGTGTTTGCTGTTGGTTCATAGGCCATAAAATGATTTGATGCTATGCTTTTATTCCTTCTTCCTTCAGAAACTAGTATTTCTTATGGGAAGAAACAATTGTACCTGCAAATAAATTTGGGAAAAACTTGTATCTGCTTCTGATCCGCTGATATTTTATCTCAGTCAGCTCGTGCTTTAGCGAATCTGGCTGCTCATGGAGATAGCAATTGTAACAATGCAGCTGTAGGGCGAGAAGCTGGATCAATTGATGCTCTAGTGCAACTTACTCGCTCCGCTCATGAGGGTGTTAGGTGATACACCTTTACTACTTTTTATTTGTTCTAATTTTGGAAATGGGCGATTCTTCTTTCTTGGTCTTTGGGAAATCTATGCTTGTGAAATGAAATTCTTATACCTGTTTGGTTTGTAGGCAAGAAGCTGCTGGTGCATTATGGAACTTATCCTTTGACGACACAAACCGAGAAGAGATTGCAGTGGTTGGTGGAATCGAGGCATTGGTATGATGTTTTCTGTAGTTAATTTCTTTATATCTCTAGTTCCAAAACAGTGATTTTGGTGGAGTTAGAAAACCTTAAAATGTTCTCAAATGTTGCTTTGCGCTACCCATGCTGTTCCAATGGTTGGTCTTTTTTTTTTTATACAAAATTAGGCATGAGTGTGAAACTGTGAATTCTTCCAGTTCTGCATCTTCCCTTTTTTTTTTAAATCCTTCATGTTACTGTTTTCTATTCTGGTCAAGTGTTACAATAACAGTTTCCATAATCGATTAGATATTTGATTTTATCCCTAGTGGTGAAGAAATTTCTAGCTTACTATAGGTTTCTTAAGTTTTTGCTCTGATTGGTAGGTCGCCCTTGCTCTTTCTTGTCCAAATGCTTCTCATGGACTTCAGGAGAGGGCTGCTGGTGCGCTTTGGGGTCTATCTGTGTCCGAAGCAAATAGGTATTGATTTTGATCCGGTCTATCTGCTTTCTCATAATGGTCATGATTCATGTGTGGTTTCTGGAAAATCCTGTACATGCTGTTTCGCGAATTGTACCCCACTTGAGCCCAAGAAACATTTTCTTGAATGAACTGGAAAACTTTGTAAAGCCGTTGCGATCCACTCAGAGAGTTGTTGAATTAGCTAATTCTAGATAATTAATACATGTGGTCCTAGATAATGGTGACTGATAAAAACTATGAGCATTACTCTTAAATGATCTAGAATTAGCATAGATACAAGTATAAACATAAACTCTTAAATAATCTAGAATTAGCGTAAGAGTTAACATTTATGTTAAAAATTTACTCACATAAGTAGAAATAATTGATGAAAGGGAATCTAGAGAAAGCAAAAATGGTTTAATATTTTCAGAATTAATACACCTGAAAATTACATCCAAGGCCTGTATGTAACTATGTATGTATCAGGCTCTCAGCATGGGGCCAATTAATTAGTTTTGTGTATTCCATCATCCATTACGCTGTTACTTGTTAGTGCAACATTGCATGGATATCGATTATAATTGTTTGTCACTTGAAAATCTTGTGAATCTGAAAAGCATTCCTTTATGTAACAGCATTGCTATTGGTCAAGAAGGAGGGATTCCTCCACTGATTACGCTAGCACGCTCCGATGCTGCGGTAATCCCCCCCCCCCCCCCCAAAAAAAAAAAAAAAAAACTATTTCTTGGACTTCTTGCTCTTGGTTTGTCATGTTTGCAACTACATGCATTGGCATTCAGCTCATATCGCATATAGTTGTCGTAGAAAATCTCATGATACGATGCACACTATATGTGCATTTTATTTCTCATATGGAATCAGATCTGTTCGCAATACTCCAATATACACATTCTATCGTCAAGGTGCTATTTAAATTCAGACCCGCTTAAAACATTTATAACCTGATGATGTCCCAACTTTCAAAATCAGCTACACTGCAGTAGTCATAGGCTGACAAGCCTGACAGTAAACAATTTCTCAATGTTCTTGAATTTCCCATGGTAAATGAGGCGGTTAGGCCAAGCTTCATAACATCCAAACTTACACACATATTACTTAACAACGATCTTATCAGAATGCATATTCATTGATCTTGATGCATGCATAACTTTCAGGATGTACATGAGACAGCTGCAGGAGCACTTTGGAATCTTGCTTTCAATCCTGGCAATGCCCTCCGCATTGTTGAGGAAGGAGGGGTTCCTGTCCTAGTTAATCTTTGTTCATCTGTATCAAAAATGGCCCGCTTCATGTCGGCACTGGCAATGGCTTACATGTTTGATGGGAGGTAGTATAACATCTTAAAATATTCTGTTCCGTCTTTCCTTTTTCTTTGGATAAAGTGCTTTGCATGTGTTAATATTTCAGACCTGTCTGTTTTAATGGTTGTATGGTACGTGACGTTTTAGTTCAATCACAATAATGGAATTTTGTTCAAAGAATAAAAGATGCATCGCTGAACTTCTGTTATCATATCGTATTATCTAAAGAATCAATTTGAAGTATCATGACTGTTCGTTCGTGAATGGGCTTGAGTACTAACCCATGCCAATAGCACAAATAAGTCTTTAGTCTTTTTCTTACTTCTACAAAATAAGCGTGCTGAACTTGGCATATAAATAATATAATATGGTAATAAGCTCCTTTATCGTTACGCAGTATCCTCAGAAAATAAGTAATAATCATTGTAAAGGCTTTCCAGTTAATCGTTTAATCATTTGTCACTATGTTGTCATATGCGAAGTAATTTATTTCACTTGTGCAGACTGTTTCTATTACACTGATCAAGTGGGTTGTCTTGTCTGTATATATCCATATCTCAGCGAGTAATTAATTACCCTAACCAGCAAGAGCTTTTGATGTCAAAGACGTGGATGTGTGTTTGGTACCTAAAATAAGTAGAAATATTCTGCTTTAGCTTATATACTCTATAGTCTGTTTTAGCATCCAGCGTTTGTACTATATAGTAGAATCTGGTTTTTATATCGATTGAAAATTGCTCAATAATACAGTTGTTGTGAGCTTGTGATAATTCTTTCTCCTACTGCTGCTTCTCCCTGGTGTCCTCCTTTGAAAGCAGGTATATGTTTGTCACGGACTTATAACTTTAGGAATTCTGTCTTGCAGAATGGAAGAAATTGCCATGGTCGGGACGTCAACTGACACTTCCAAGACTCTGAACTTAGAAGGCACTCGAAGGATGGCTTTGAAGAATATTGAAGCTTTTGTTAAATCTTTCTCGAATCCTCCAGCATTTGCTGCTGCTGCTGCATCATCTGCTCCTGCAGCATTGGCGATAGTAACAGAATCTGCTCGTTTACATGAAGCAGGTCAACTGAGATGCAGGTTATCTCTCTTCTCTGTGCATGTGTATGAGAGGGAGATATATAAAAAAGCGCTGTGTACTGGCTTAATATTACAACAGAATCCATTTTTAAAATCGTATTACGGCTTGTCAGAACTCAAAAGATTAATTCATAGCTTGCAACAAACTCTATCAGGCAAATTGTTTAATTTTTACGACATTGTGCAGTCTCACTGTCTCATACTACCAATATGTTTTCTCTGAAACCACCATCTCTTGTGCATATTTGTTTAATTGTTGCATTATTTCTACAAGGACTAGTTATAGGTATCTATGCTTTGAGAATTTTGTTCTTTAAAGGACTTTGGCATGTGCATGCTTGTACTCTACATCAAGGATTTATATATATGTTTCTTTGTCCGTTTTCATATGAAGAGTGCTCATAGATTCATTTGATATTATGTGTTCCTTATTTAATTGTCAATCTGTGCTGAGTTTTTCTTTGGATTTCCCTTTTTAAGCAGCCGAGCTGAGATTGGAAGATTTGTTGCTATGCTACGAAACCCTTGTCCTACACTGAAGTCGTGTGCGGCATTTGCTCTTCTTCAGGTAAGTTGTCATTTTTCCGTTCATGCATCAAATACTTTGTCTAATCTCTGTGCTAAACTTGTATTACTTAAAATGATTGGAAAACATCTATTTATCTTTTAAATATTTCCTCCTGTGTAGTTTACTGTACCAAGTAGCCGTCACTCAGCGCATCACGTGAGCCTCCTCCAGAATGCTGGAGCACCACGTATCCTGCGTGCTGCTGCTGCAGCAGCGAATGCACCAATTGAAGCAAAAATCTTTGCTCGCATAGTACTTAGGAACCTGGAGCAGCATCAGGTCCAGAATATATGTTAGTGTAACTTCATGTATCACAGTGGTGTACAAATTTTGGTTTGTCTTTGAGATTTGAGATTGGTTTGAGATTATTACATTAATGATACATGTGATAAAATAATTTTTCCTGCCATTGGACTGGAACTGAACTTAGCAATCTTGTATTCTATATGTAGAGATAGATACTGGATTTAATCTCCTTAAATAGATGAATTTTCTTTTTCCCATTTCAGTTGGGTAAATTGCATATTTATCCTTTAACTTGAGGTCTTGTGTGTATTTGGTCCATACGAATGCAATACTTGCATTATACGTCCTAAATTGCCGAATGAGTTTTCCGGTGCGCTTTTAGTCTTAAGGCCATGTAGATCGGCTGAGGTGGGTTAGTAGTGTTTTTTTGTGAAAATTTTGCAAGTGTCCATCCAAACACAACTCTATTTAATCTAAAAAAGTTCAATTCCATAAACCCAACCCTAATTGTCAAAATTTCCAATTTGTTATGGGTTAAAAGACACTATTTACCTCCTATTGTAACTCTTGTAATTCCAATCACCCCACTATTATTATACTTTATGATGAGATTAAATATCCTCATACTTGTAGCCTATAAATAGTGGCATATGATGTATGTTGAATACACTTGTATCATTTGATAAGATGAATGATATATTCTTCTACTCTACTCTCTCATTTCTTATTGTTCTTCTTTTCTTTCCTATTACATTAGTTCTATAATTTCTAACACGTTATCAGCACGATAATGCTCAACCAACTGATATAGAATGTAAACTATGATCCGAAGGAAAAGCTAGAAGAAGAGGAGAGTTCTGATTGGCCATGATGATGATCATGAATAGAGATTTCTTATTACATCATCCCTCCATCTCTCAATTCGTATACTACATTGTTGCATTTTATTATTTTTATGTTTGAGATTATATACTAATAAGTTCTTTGTTTTTGTAGTTCCATCCTAAAGATGCATGAAGCAACCTTATGCGATGTCATACTGAAGACATACTTAAGACCATGGCAAAGAATTCTGATAGGAGATGCCATGTGTTTTAGTATGATCACTTACGAGTTTTTATCGATGGAGCTAACATACAGATGATGCCATTAATGGAGCTACATATCCTTTGAAACTATAAAACTATTACTTATCATCTTTCAAGATAAGTTTTATTTTGTTTATAATTTACTTCCTTGAATTTATTTTTCTCATCATATGATATCATTTAACCACTTTAATTTTCTTGTTAGTGGTGAATCTCATATTCACACTCATATTTTTGATGAACCTTCCAAGTGGTAATAAAATTACAATATAGTTTACCATATTCCCTGAAGTGAATATGAGATACAAAACCTTGAAGGTTACGATTATTGAGAAAGAAGTGAATGTCAAATTATCATTCACATGGATATATGATCCAAAATTTTCAAGAATTGAAAACCACCAGAAGTGGCTAACAATTGATGGTTCCTTTGTTAAAATATATATGTCCACAGACATATCATGGACCATGATAAATCCATCAACATATGGTTAATATTCTAGCCATAAGTCCATCAACAAATGGTCAATATTCTAGCTTTGATTAGCTAGACAAAGATGGAATACACACCCATATTAAACATATTTTATTGATGGTGATGCAAAGAAAGTAATAACTTCCAACCTGAAGTTGGTAGTATTAATCTTTATAAATTGTCCAACTTGAAGTTGGAATAATATGTGTTCAAGTGTACTTAAAGTCATTCTCCTAAAAACACAATTTCTTATTATTGCTCCCGAAGTAACAATTGTGTGCATACTAAATTGTATGGATCTTGAAAACCACTAGAAACTTGATATGTATGTGGTAAAGATAT
This sequence comes from Plantago major, assembly GCA_026545765.1. NCBI lineage: Eukaryota > Viridiplantae > Streptophyta > Magnoliopsida > Lamiales > Plantaginaceae > Plantago > Plantago major. The sequence goes on along the minus strand of CM048840.1, from coordinate 16,505,980 downwards.
ACCCCTAGATCACAAGAACAATGTTTGGTCTCGTAGACCATAGTACTATAATATGAGTGCAACTATTGTTGTTCATACATATTTTACATGATGATGAACTAGAAATTCAGTTTATTTATAAAAGTTCTCATCGTGTACAATGAATAACATATACAATTTATGAATCTCCTTTCCCATAAGTGATTGGAGATATTTAAAAAAAAAAATTAGAGGGTTGCAAAAGGAGCTAATGTCAATTTGGTATATTGGAAATGAACCACCATTATTTGATCTATACTCAAGTGCATCTCTATGGTCACACCACAAGAGGTGGTTGGAGAAATAATAAAGTTTTAAAACTTTAATTTCTAAAAATTGATTCTTCTCATTCTCTGAAGTGAATGTGAACATTTTGCTAATTATATATGAAACTTCGTCCATAGCTTCACCAGAAGTGAGCATGAAATAGATCTCACCAACCTTAAGTTGAGAAAAATATGCGAGTGATCAAATAAATCTCAACCTGAAATTTGGAGAAATGTATTAAAATATCCAACCTCAAGTTAGAAGAAGTAAATGTAAATACAAAATATATCTCGCCAACCTGTAGTTGGGTCTTGTTCTCCAAATGGACACATATATTTTGTTGTCCAAGCATTTGGATTGAAACTGGCATGTCATATATACCCTTATAGAGCTATAGCTATTGAAGAGTACAAATTATAATCTATTCAATCAGACATATTATAAGATATATGTACAACAATTCGCATCTAATACATGTCTAATGCATTTTCAATCTCAAGTTGGTAAAAGTAATTATATTCAAGATGATGAAATTATATCAAGCACAAAGTTGCTTACCTAACCTGCAGTTGGGATCGAACAATGTTTATACAACATTTATCATGATGCTAGCATTCAGAGGGGACATTACAACTAATTTCGTGAATGCTCATTAGTCTCCTCATATTTACTGGTGAACTTTGGACCAAAGTGGCAATCACTCTTATTAACTACGTCTATTAGTCACTGTATATGGATTTACAAGTCCTTGCATATCACTCTCCGACTTGATGTTGTGTGAAAGCACTAGAAGAGTTTGCTACTACTAGTAGTATAAAGTCATAAGTGACAACTTGTGCCCAGAAGACATAATTACAAATGAATCACTTGATGCTTTTACCACCTGAAGTGCAAAACTTACTTGGTATAGATTATTCAAGTAGTTTTTAAATATAAATGAAGCCTCAAAAGAAAGTTCAGGCTCTAGAAGAGTAACTACGTTGAAGAACATTGTATCCCAGAAGAACACATGTTAGACTTACTCCTTGAAGGAGTTGATGACTATATGTCTTGCCAAATAAAAAAGAGACAATGATTCGTTTCTTTATTTCACATCGTTCTGGCCAGTATCAAAATTAATTTTGTATACAAGCGCTATGAAATTTCACTACCCGTCAACAAGAAGATTGGCACATTCTCTAAGATTAGTCACTACCAACCAGAAGCTTGGCAGAAAGTGATAATATTGAACATTATGTTTGATGTGACAAATTCGGCCATCCGGTTACAACTTTACCGTTTTTGTGAAACCTGAAGTTCTCATATACAATATATAATTATGTGCTGAAAGCTTTCTCATGTTGCAATTCAATTGTATCAGTGGCAAGACACAACAATGAGTAAGCATGAAAATTGATATCTTGAAAATACGCAATATCACACTCATCAAGTTGATAAGATTGATACAACATAAGTGGGCAAAACTCTACATGTATCTTTCAATTGTTTTACAATTAAAGTTTATTGAGTGAGTTAATTGATCTCTATTTTGGGGAAAATTTATTTTCAGCACTATCTATAAAATCCAACTGTGCAAATATGTTAACTTCCCCATTGTTATGTTCTTTTGAAGAGAACTAGACATGAGAAACTTATTCTAAGGTGGACACTATGATGTTTGATAATAAATCGCCCAATAAACATATCCCTTAGAGATAGGTTTTACCACCTTAAGGGGAGGATGAAGGATAAAGCTGGTAAAAAGAATTAGATCCCCAAACTAAATCGGAAGTTTAGGCTTGTTAAATATGAAATACATCAAATATAGACATACAGAGTTACAGATCAGTGATATAATGATATGTGTTGAACATTGAGGTATCTTGCATATTTCATTAATGACCAATGCACCTGAAGTGCGATATATGCGGTTCCAAATATTACATACAATATAGGAAAATGGCAAGATAAAGCAGTTGGTCCTCTTGAAAAGTATGATATGGCCATGAAAGGCACACACATATATATATATATATATATATATATATATATATATAAAATGAAATGGTACCTCCAAAATATTCAGATATCAATTATCAGTACTGATTTGAAAAATTTAAGAAAGAGATTTGAAATACCGGTATACATGGAACCGAGAAATTTATAAGCATATGCAAAATTCGATGGACATAAATTCTTGGAGTTAAATTAGACCGATTTATAATATATATGCAAATTGTACTTTAATTACAATAAACAATATGTCTTATTCATTCTAATTCTAAGCCCTAACGCAACTCCAACAAAATTAATTCGTTATTAAAAAAAAACTCAATTTGTCTTATCCAATTAAATTTCAAACACTAAATCAATCCCCAACAAAATCAATTCATCATTAAAAGCACTCAATCTATCATCTTCTCCAATTAAATTCAAAGCCCTAATTCAACTCCAACAAAATCAATTCATCGTTAGAAAGAAGAAAAAAAAAACAAAAATAACCAATATTTTTTCTCCATCTTTTTCAATTGAATTGATACAGATCAATTTGCACTAAATGATTATACTTACCATCATATACTTCTTCTATTATTTGTAACTAAATATCATAATAACACACGTAGCATGTTCTCACGTTTTAGTATGTTAATATTATAGTAGAATTTAACATCAGCTTATCTCAAAATTTCAACCCTCAATTTGTTAGGAAATTTTATGTTATATTCAATTTTTATACCTATATAATTTTGTGTTATTAATAATCCCATTATGCATACTTGAAAAATGGAATAAGACAAATTTTGAGCAAGACACAGTCTGGTTGCGAGAGAACAATGGAATAAGACGAATTTGCAATAGATTCATGGTGTTATTGAAAACCCAGAATTGAACTAAAATTTGATGAGAAAGCTTTAGTACATCAGCTAGAGACACGGAGAAAGGGATAGTTTACGACATCATTAAAAAACTTTTAACAATTAACATGTATACATTATGTCCTAATTAGTAATTAATTGCTACTGATTAGAATTTATATTCATCCAAATTGTACTCTACACTTTCCATGTTAATGACCACCTCTAAGATTGTATCACAATCAGTACCGATAATTGAGATATATTTCCAAAAGTGAGATTTCTTTGATCTCACAAAAAGATTTATATGCATTAACTTACTATTTCTCTATCTTATAAATCAGGATTAAAATTTTGGACCAATCAAAATAAAAGGATTGTCCAACTAAACATTAAAATGGACCAATCACAACAAAGAGATTTGCCAAACAATTGAATGAGGTGGATAGTTTAGAATTGCTCAAAACCTTTTTTGCTTAATTCAACTCCAACAAAATCAATTCATCGTTAGAAAGAACAAAAAAAAAATAAATAAATAACCAATATTTTTCTCCATCTTTTTCAATTGAATTGATACAGATCAATTCGCACTAAATGATTGTACTTACCATCATATACTTCTTCTATTATTTGTAACTAAATGTCATAATAACACACGTACGTAGCGTGTTCTCACGTTTTAGTATTTTAATATTATAGTAGAATTTAACATCAGCTTATCTCAAAATTTCAACCCTCAATTTGTTAGGAAATTTTATGTATTCAATTTTTATACCTATATAATTTTGTGTTATTAATAATCCCATTATGCATACTTGAAAAATGGAATTAGACAAATTTTGAGCAACACACAGCCTGGTTGCGAGTGAACAATGGAATAAGACGAATTTGCAATAGATTCATGGTGTTATTGAAAACCCAGAATTGAACTAAAATTTGATGAGAAAGCTTTAGTACATCAGCTAAAGACACGGGGAAAGGGATAGTTTACGACATCATTAAAAAACTTTTAACAATTAACATGTATACATTATGTCCTAATTAGTAATTAATTGCTACTGATTAGAATTTATATTCATCCAAATTGTACTCTACACTTTCCATGTTAATGACCACCTCTAAGATTGTATCACAATCAGTACCGATAATTGAGCTATATTTCCAAAAGTGAGATTTCTTTGATCTCACAAAAAGATTTATATGCATTAACATACTATTTCTCTATCTTATAAATCAGGATTAAAATTTTGGACCAATCAAAATAAAAGGATTGTCCAACTAAACATTAAAATGGACCAATCACAACAAAGAGATTTGCCAAACAATTGAATGGGGTGGATAGTTTAGAATTGCTCAAAACCTTTTTTGCTTAATATATAATATAGATATAGATAAGTTTCTAACTTTCTTTTTTTTTTTTTTTTTACTATTCAACATTTCATTTGAACATAAACTTTTAAAAATAATTCATAAATGATGATTTAAATTATTATATATAAAAGTATAACAACTATACTATAGATTTTCTATTTATTTTTCGATATAAGTTAGAATTAGTTTGTAGTGAAACAAATGTACATAAGAAGAAAGTAACAAAACAAAATGAAAACTTATAAAAGGACGTAGTATCATCTTACATAGTTTATTTTGTGAGAATAATATTAAATTTAAAATGTAAATGAAATAACTCAACAAAAAAGAGAAAGGAGTTAAAATGATAAGGATTGCTGAAAATAGAAAAATAAAGATATAGTGTTGGTAAAAACATGAAATGGATGGAGGAAAAAAAAGTTCAAAAAGATGTACATGATAGGGGGATCGATCCCTCAACTTGCAAGTGGAAGGACTTATCACTTGCCTTATGACCAGTTGGCTACAAACAACATATAACATTATTTTTAGTGTAAATATGTATTTAGACATTGAAATACATTTTAAATAGGGGTATAATAGTACTTTCACATGAAAAATGGAGGGGTAGCACATGCTACATGTGCTCCCCTGTAAATTCGCCCCTGATTGCAGAAGAGCATTTCTCTTCTTTGTATTCCTTAGTGTTCCTGTGTTGAGATCATCAACTGAGAATACATACACTCATAGTATTTCACCCTTGAGATTTCATTTGGAAAGTAATGGATCAAGCTGCTGTATTGGTGCCATCATTCAAGTTGTGCTGCAAACTCTGCTTTCGGCATCCATTGACAAGACCAAACTCGTCTTTGGTTTCTAGAAGGAACTGAGTAAGCTAAAAAAGTCCTTGGTCATGATTCAAGATTTCCTCCATGATGCTGAGGTCATCAAACAAGTCAACAATAAAGCTGTCAAGCATTGGCTGGAGGAGCTCGAAGATGTGGCTTTCGAAGCGGATGCTGTGTTGGATGAGTGCAACTATGAGCTTCTTTGGCAAAAGGTTAAGAAACTGAAACCAACTTAAAACAAGGTACTCAGATTCTTGCCATCTGGTTAAAAAAACTTGCTTTTTCCTAGAAAAATGACCCATAAGATTGATGAAGTTAACAAGAACCTGGAAGCAATTAATAAGGGGGCAACAAGCTTTGGACTTCAAATGATAGCCATGAGCTCTAATCATGCCAGTAGTAGTGTTGGGTTCGTCTTGCATCCAACTGACTCACTATCAATTGAGCCACTTATTGTGGGAAGGGAAAAAGATGAATCACTTATCATTGATATGCTATTTTCTGCTCCAAAAGATGAAACAATTTCTATCCTTCCAGTTTTGGGAATGGGTGGACTTGGCAAAACTACCCTTGATCGAAAGGTTTTCCACAATGTAAAAATTGGAGCTCTGTTTGAGAAAAGAATATGGGTGTGTGTTTCAACAAATTTTGATGCAACAACTTTATTCAATATGATTCTAGAATCATTATCTCGAGAAAATGTTCAAATCATTCTAACTAAAGAGGTGGTGCTTGCAAAGATTAGAGAGCATTTGGCAAGTAAAAGGTATTTGCTTGTTCTTGACGACGTCTGGAACGAGAATTCCAATGATTGGGATGATTTTATGAGTTTCCTTTCAGGAATTAGTCATGTCAATGGAAATTGTATGATCGTAACCCTGCACAAGGAGGAGAAATGTTGCTTCGCTTGTAGGAATGCTTCTGATGCACCAACCTCAGAGTTTATCTAAAGATGATTGTTGGTCCATCATAAAATCAAAAGCTTTTCCTAGAGAAGTTGTCCCCACGGAATTTGAAGAAATTGGTCTTTGCATCGCACAACGATGCGGTGGTCTACCTCTAATTGCAAAAGCTACAGGGAGGTTATTGTGTGGCAAGTCAAAAAATCATTGGCACTCTATACTGAGGGACCAATTATTGAAATTCGATGTAGATGATGACTTTGTCATGAAAATTCTAAAGTTAAAGTCAGGGGCGGAGACAGGGGGTGGCGGGAGGTGGCGGTCGCCACCCCCAAAATTTTCATTTTCTTTATTACAATAGACATATTTTAGAAAATTATATGTTCCGCCACCCCTAAATTTTTTAATTAGTACATTTAGTTAGTCGGCTTTATAATTAAATAAGTTGAAAAAATTATATAATTTGATAAATTTAAAGTAAGTCTATTGAGAGATGGTCTTATGGAAAAATTAAAAGAGACGGACAAATATTACAGTTTTATCAAAAAACATTAGAAGTTTTACTAAAAACAACGGTGATATACATATACATAAAAAAAATGATATAAAATGTATACGTACTCATTGAACGTTATACATATACTTAAGAACATCAATCCGTCTCTCACTAATACACGTCTCTTCCAAGACTTTGTGATTAAAGAGATATTTTACTAATAAACTAATTTAAGAGGGTTATACCAGTTGTTTTTATACTTTTGGAGCAAGTTCTAAGCGTGCATTTTTTGTCATGAAAACTACATAGATAAGACTGCGGAGTTCGATGGAGAATGACTTCTTGTCTAGCAATTTGATAATGCATATTGAAATAAATTGTCGAGAGTTTTGATATTGATTCAATCACTGATGATTTTGAGAAGATGAAGAGACGTAGAGTACTATATAAAAGTGGGTCGTTTATTCATTTTGCTTTACCTTTATCATGATGTGGTTCTTTCGATCCTTTCATTTTACTTGAATATTCATATTTAAATATGTATGATGAATTTGGTGTAAAAATATCGACCCGACCCAATCCGACCCGGCCCGTCCTAACCGACCTAACTAAATTACATATTGTGCCCGTGCTATAATACTCCGCCACTCTTACTTTCAAATCCTGGCTCCGCCCCTGGTTAAAGCTACGATCGGCTGCCATCACCAACACACAAAAAGTGTTTTGCATATTGTTCAATTTTCCCCCAAGATCATGCTATTAGAAGCCAAGAAGTGATTGAGCTTTGGATGGCAGAAGGGTTTCTACAAGGTGGCAGAAGAAAAGATATGGAGACAGTGAGTGATGAAATTTTCAATTTTTTCTTGCAAAACTCTATGTTCCAAGATGCAAAGAAAGACATGTATGGCAAAATGGAGTATTGTAGGATGCATGACCTTGTGCATGATTGCATCTTCAGTTTCAGGATCTAGAACCGTCACAATGGATGGTCTACATCAAGCGCGATATCTTGCGATAAAGTCGATTCGAGAGGAATCATTTGCCATATTAAAGCAACAAGCAAAATGCCTGCGCATATTCTTTGAAGTAAAAATTATAGAGACGTATCTGCAGGGATTTAAGCAGCTCCATGTTCTGAAGATATGTGATGAAGGTGTTAATGAACTACCAGATGTGATTGGAGAGCTAATACAACTGAGGTTACTTGACATCTCAAGCACAAGTATTAGTTATTTGCCAAGTTCAATCGGCAAACTATACCATTTACAGACACTAAGGCTGCCTTCGGATACGAGAAGTCTTCCAGAGACAATAGTTGACTTAATCAGCTTAAGACATCTGCACAAAAGTGTTTATGCTCAGGATATGGAATTACCACCTTGGATGGGCAAATTAACTTGTCTTCAAACACTTCCCTATTTCAAAGTGGGTGATGGTCAGGGATATGGAATTGGAGAGCTAGGGAAGTTGAATAATCTTAAAGGATGTCTATATATTCGAAATCTAGAGAAGGTGAAAGACAAAGAAGAGGCGCAACATACAAATTTGGTAGGAAAATTAAACATAGTTCAGTTAATTTTGGGGTGGAATGAAACAAGAGAAGGGGAAGTGAATGATGAAAATGTATTGGATGGTCTCCAACCTCATCCAAGTTTGAAGTCTTTAGCTATTCATGGGTACAATTGCATAAACTTCCCATCATGGACAATGAAGATGGCAGTACACAATGAAATAAAAGGTCGTGGGGAAATGCTTTGTAATCTGATGAATATAAAACTAAAGAATTGCAAAGAACGTGAAGAAGTTCCAATGTTTGGGCACCTCCCGCATCTGAGGGTTCCGTCGTTGGAAGGCCTGTCTCATGTGCAGTCCATAGGCCAATCATTCTACGGATTAGAAGGTGTTGGCACATCAAGCATGACTAAAGAGACAAGTTTAGGAGAAGCAATGACAGTATTTCCAGCACTCGAAGAGCTAGAGTTGTCATACATGGGAGAGTTAAGGGAGTGGGCAGAAGTGGAGGGAGCAATTACAGTGTTTCCATGCCTCAAACACTTGAAAATTAAAAAATGCTCCAAGTTGAGGAGGGTTCCAAGTCATTTTCCGTGTGTTGAAGGATTGGTAAAGTGGACTCTGATTTTAGTTTGGCGGATATATGTAGTAGTACGAGCCATCTCCAGTCAATTGAGATCAGTTCATTGCCGGGGTTGACTTATTTTCCGTTCCGGAAGACCTTTTTGTGAAGAATGTGAGGATAAAAGAACGGAAAATTAAAGGATGTGAGAAATTTAGAGAGCTAACCATCAGTCTAAACACCCTACGCTCTCTCGAGGAATTATATATGTTGAGGGATAAACCTCTCAACACCAACACTACCACTGCAAGCAACCTAATCCAAGCTCCGCCTCCAACTTGAAGTCCGATAAAAGGCTTGTCCGAGAAAGAGAACCTGAAATGACTAAGTGGGGGGGGGGGGTTAGAATGGGTTGCCCGGATTGCCAAGGTCAATCCGGAATGAGGCTTTACTCGAAGGAGAGATGGTAGCTCTCAATGCAATAGTAATGGGAAAGGTCTAGTTACTTCCAGCTTGCTTACCTTAAGGTCTTGGACCTTGTGCTATATTTATAGTTATCAAATACTCATGAAGTAGCTCATAAGATGACGCCAAGTGTACGATCCAGATTTGGACACCAATGCTACCTTTGGCCCATGGCCCATTAGTGAACAGTAGTCCAATACCGATAAGTGGGCCTGGGAGGGTAGTTTGGACCTTTTCCCTCTGAGAGTACTGTTCCGCCTGTTGGGTCCGTGTTAGTCCCTCGGACAGATCTGTCTGCTTGGTTGATCTGCCCTTGGGTAATCTGGATGTCCGAGCCAAGAGTCTCACGGAAGTATCTCAGTGGTTCTGTTATATACGTTTGGTCTTAATGTAATGGTGGCGTCCGAGATTCTCTCGTACGGTCCGTTAGGCATCTCTGTACTGACATGGTCAGGTTTGGAAGTCCTTTCCTTAGCCAGCTCGGACTAGCTGTGGAGATGTAGTGACTTCAGCGTACTGGTCGATTCACTTTGGGCGGACCATGTGAGGTCGGACTAGTACTGAATTGGCTAGTTAAGCCGTGATGCGCTTTAGGACACGCTCTATGGCGCCCTTAGCGGATTGGACACATTTCTGTATCAACAATATATATCGGATTGCCTTGAATTGGAGTCAATCTCTTATGCAGGAGGAGTGTCACAATCACAACAAAGCCTGGTCACCTCGTTCCGAATATTGAGAATCAGTGATTGCCGAGGATTGATTGATTTGCCAAATGAATTATTTCAGTCTAATTGCTCTTCTTCCCTTCGGGAGTTGAGGTTGTTTGGGTTGTCGAATTTGGAGAATGTGGAGAGAGTATTAATACGTACTCTATCTAAAATGTCAGCTCTCCAGGAATTGTGGCTTGTCAGGATTCCGAAGTTGATGACTTTCCCAATTAAGGATATTTGTAGTGGCTTGCTAAGTTTGAGAATTGGTGGATTCGGAAGAATTGAGGCTTTGCCTGAATGGATTCGGAATTTCTCTTCTTTAGATTTTTTAGGGATTGTCAAGTGCAAAAAGCTAAGGCATCTGCCCTCTAAGGAAGCCATGCTAAGCCTCACCAAATTAGATTACTTGTGGATTGCGAGATGTCCGCTGCTGGCAGAGGTGCACAAAGCCTACTAGTAGCGCTAGTTCTGCTGCTGCCACCACCGATGCTTCTTCTGAGTGGCCCAAGATTTCACATATCAAACATGTTTCCATATTTTGATAAATTGTAAGCCTCTGTTGTTATTAGTATTTCATTTATTATATCACTTCCTGCAGCTTTGTATTCACCATTCTCACCACCACAACCTACTTCATTCAATACAATGACAATCTGATCAAGTTAACGTTTGTTAGGACAAATATGTGACTTGTGTTGCAATCTGATCAAGTTAACTTTTGTTCGGACGACGACTATGAGTCCAGTCCTCTAAGGAACCCATGCTCTTAGCCTCACCAGATTACATTACTTGGCACTGTCTGATGAATTAACTTAACTTTATTACTCCCTCCATTTCAGAGAAGTGTTACAACTTTCCGTTTCCGGCGTTTCACTAAAAGTGTTATGTAAGAACGTACGGACCTAGGACTTTGCACTTCTAACTGAAACACCGCTGTTAGTAGCAATGTTACTACAACAGTTGGTGTCACAGTGACAGGAACAATCACTTGCACAGCGAAATATGTAAAAGTGAACAGCAAACAAGATGATTTCTAGCAGGTATATAAATATACCTACTGTGCCATAGGCGAAATATCCACTAAAATAAGAGGATTTACAAAAAGCTAGTCGGAATAGCTAACTATTCCAAAGCACCTAAACTAGATACTTCAAAGACTAGTAAAAACGGTTACAAGTAAAGAGAGAATGATGTATATGATTGCTCTATTGCTCTATACTTGCACACCCTTTGTGATGGCCCTGATCTTGTATATATAGTGTAGAAAAACGTCCATAAGATCAGGTCCAATCAGATCTTGTTGCTCATCCTTATCTTCAAGAGTTCATATATAATCCAATCTTCTAGGAGTCCATAAGATCTTGACTTCCAAGAGTCCTTGTATCTTGTCTTCTAAGACTCCATGGCTTTCTTGAATATAAGTCGATTCCTATCTGAAAACACAAACTCAGATCCGTGGAACTAGGTTATAGTTAGTGAAAAAAAGGCATTATCAATAAAGTCCTCTAAAGTGCAGATTTTCTGAATTGATACTGTTATAGCCATTGTTGCTGCAACAGTCATAGCCCTGTTGCTACAACAATAACTTAAACAGCTGCACATCTGCACTTTCATGTTACAATTTTCATTTATGGAAACTAGTTAAATAATAAAGGGAAAATTACATCCAGGCCCCCTTTAGATGTCGTAATTACATATTAGTATCACTTAGTCGAACTATTATGGTTTGGTACAATTAGATGTAAAACAATTACACTTTAGCCCACAAATTTGACTTTTGGCGAACTAAAACCTGGAAAAGTCAATTTTGCCCCTCTCAGATTATTGAATTTTGCAAGTTACCAAACAATAATACATTTTGACAATTATAATTCAAGTCCTGAATATCTAATTTTTTATATTTGTCACCATAAGATTTCGAAGAAGCTCAAATAAGCCCTCAAACTTCTATTTCAATTTGTAAATTATCCCAACTTCAATCCGAAAACACAATCGAAAGTTCGTAACAGTTAATCGAAATCGGAGATCGAAATCGGAGATGTAACACCTCCGATTTGAGTATTACTCAAATCGAGTGCTATCCGACTCAAATCGGACACTATCCGGCTCCATCGAATTGCCAGCTCGATTCGGACTGCTCTGATTCGAATCGAAGCTGACTCGATTTGGAGCTGCAAATTGGAAGAAGGAGAAAGAATAAGAAAGAGGAAGAAATTTACCGGAGAAGAAGAAGAGAAGATGGAGGAAGAAGTATGTTGGAGAAGATGGAGGAAGAAGAAGATGGAAGAAGTTTGTTAGACTGTTGGAGAAGATGAAGGAAGAAGAAGATGAATTTTTTTTTTTAATTTAAAATTCCATAAGGCCATGTTTGGTTGTTTCATTTGAAACAACCAAATTAAGCTGGTCAACGGATTTGGACTAGATTGTAATTGTTCGACTAAGCAGCACGAATATGAGAAACGTTGTTCTAAATTGGTATCCCTATGTAATCCATATATTATGTAAAGCACATGGGTCTAAACCTCACCAAATTCATTCAGTCCTACGTGGAATTTTGTGGAATTAGTTGTATTTTAACCAGTATATATTTCAATGTTATTTTTGGTATGTTGACTGTGTATATAGTTTTTAGTAAATTTCATATAACTTTATCTACAAAATTCAGAAAAATATTTTGAACATATATTTGAATTCGCCGTGACAAGACGAATCCATAGAAACCAATCTTGAATACTATTATTAATTAAATAATTTTTTTGTTCATTAAAATAAAATATAAATTTATTGAATAAGATAAAATAAAATAATAAAATTTTAAAAATAGAGCATTTAGTAAATTCAATCCTACGTGGAATTAGTTGCATTTTCATTCGGTATATACATATTTCACAATTTATTTTTGGTATGCTGGCTGCATACATAATTTTTATTAAATCTCATATAATTTTATCTATAAAAATTTGAAAACTTTATTGAACATATATTTAAATCCCCCGTGACAAGACGAATCTATAGACACCAATCTTAAATACTATTATTCAATAAATAAATTATATTATTTATTAAAATAAAATATAAATTTATTAAAATAAAATATAAATTTATTAAATAAGATAAAATAAAATAATTAAATTAAAAAAATATAGCATTTATTAAATTAATTCAATCCTACGTGAAATTTTGTGGAATTAGTTGTATTTTCAACCAGTATATATTTTACTGTTTATTCTTTGTATTTATTAAGTCTCATATAAATTTATCTATAAAACTCCAAAAAATATTTATGTTTATATTAATTTATATTTTTAATTAATATATAATAGATATTTATATTTTCAATTATACATTTTGATTCTACGGTTGAGCAGATTCCGGGTAGGGGGAGAGAATTTTGTTGCATAAAATTTTGTCAGGTTAAACGTGAGAAACTGAGGCTAATGTTTTAGCGCTTAGATCATCAGTTGGGTGTTCTTATATAATATAATATATAAAGTTGATGAGCTAAACCCACCAGATTCATTCAAATTCCATCCATCCTACGTGAAATTTTGATTGTACGGTTAAGCAGAGTCTGAATAGGGGAACGTAGTAGTGTTGTTGCTAAGATCATGTGATCAATATTATTGCTTAGTGACAAAATTTTATGTCTTATGATTGCTGAAAATGCGGAAGGTTTGCCAGCCAAATTAAGAACTAAATTTATTCGAGCTTTTGAGTGGCAACATGTAGTAACTGATAGGGATTTTTCTTCGGTGATTAAATTTCTTAAATCGACAAATTTTAGCTTTGCCCATTTGTTTCAATTTTCAAAGAAATTCAGGTATTTGACGGAAAATTTTGTTCCATATCTTTCACAATTAAACCTACCTATATACAAATCATTAATCTATCTCCATCTTCATACCCGATATTGATTATCTGTTTGTATTAATAAAGAAAAATCAGTTTGTCGTATTTTTTTTTTTTTTTTTTTTTACTTTTCAATTGGTGTTTCTCCAATTATGGAGGATGGTCCAAGCATAAAAGAAGTAGAAAGTACTAAATAATATACTTATTTAAGTCATAGTTATCATGAAAATAATTAAGTTTGAGTGTACATCTTCAAGAAAATTAAAACATTTCGATATAATAGATAGATGTTGATGAAGTGGATTATATACTCTAAGAACAATACTAAGATAATCCAAGTTTACAAGAATGGAACTTATACAACCTTAAACCATTTCCAATGGTCATGGTGATGGCCGTGAATAGTGGCATCCGTGAGCCACAACCAAAACGACGATAAAATCTGAAAAAAAATCATATCCAATGGGTCGTGGCCACGACCGTGAATAGTGTTTTTAATGGATTATTATTGTTATTATTATTATTATTATTTTAATTAAATAAATCATTTCATCCACTAAAATAAAATATTAATCTCATATAACTTTATCTACAAAAATCCAAAAAATATTTTCAACATATATTTGAATTCGCCGTGACAAGACGAATCTATAGACACCAATCTTGAATACTATTATCAATTAAATAAATTATTTTATTCATTAAAATAAAATATAAATTTATTGAATAATATAAAATGAAATAATGAAATTTTAAAAATTAAAAACGACTCATTTAAACACATTATAAATAATTAACGTTGCATCAAACGTTCAAAATGATGCTCATTTTAAATAGTTTAGCATCAAACATTCTAGACAAACTAAAATATACAATTATTTTGATTAGCCTCATATATATATATATATATATATATATATATATATATATATATATATATATATATATATATATATATATATATATATATATATATATATATATATATATATATATATATACGACCATATCATTTGTGCACTATCGGTTATTCTGGGCACTTTCGTATATTTTTCTACTATATTCTAAAGTTGATGGTTTACTTTGAAGCACACATGATCCGCATGTTCATAAATGTTACTTGAGCGCTTTCTAATTACTCGGACATTTTCTAATACAAAATTAATGTAAAAAGAAATTCATTTTAAGTTGTATTAACTCTCTACGCTTCTTTTTATTTTTGAATTTAGGTTTCGACTTTTCTCTAAATACTTATGTATGAAAGATAATGAATAGTCGTAGGAGATAGTGAATAAAGTAGAAGAGGTGAGAAGGTAAAGAATAAAGTAATAAATTAATTTCAATTTTTAGGCATGTGAAGATGAGTTCTATCCATATATTATAAATACCAGTTTTTATTATCAATTCTAGCTATAGTACTTTGGCCTCAAATCAATGTGAGAAATTCTTTCATTTTTTTTAGATTAAAAAATTACAAAACAATTATAATCGGGGTAAATTTATTTTTGATGCCAAGTTAATGCGTATTTGGTTACCTTTACAATTTTAATCTAATTTTGGTTACATAATTCTGCCAATGATATTCACCTTTGTAACTATTTATAAATGTGATCAATCAAATCTTCTAAATCCCATAATTCCATCAAAATCGCCACCCGCACACTAATTTTCTTAATGGGTATGAATCCAGATAGGACCTTTGGATCTATGCTTGACATAGTCCCTTCAATTGATCTTCTAAGAATGTTCTATGAATCGTGTACTAGACATGCTGTTTTCAGTTCCAGAAGATAGAAGAGACACACGTGAGCTAATTGGTGATGTGTTGATCTTACATGTCTATCAACAACATTTTACATGTGAAGACTTTCAATTTCCTTTTCTTTATGTATAAGATTCGATCGGTAGGATGAGGTATAAGGTTTATCTTCTCTACGATCTCATTTGGAAGGACTGGTTCTATCCAACCAATTTCAACCCGCTCAAATAATGATGTTCAGTCGGTTTGGTAAAAACTACATTTTATACTCTCTGGCGAGAAACTCTTGATCTTCTCTACTTTCTTGATACATAACGACTGGGGATCTAATACTCTAGGTGGGAAAAGCCTTTAGATCTTCCTCTACTTTCCGATCTCCATAACGGTAGGAGAGGGGATCAACTGATACTCTCTAGGCGGGGAAAATGTCTTCGATCTTCTTTGTACTTTCTTGATCTCCATGACGGGCTGGGGAAACTCTCTTCTATCTTCTCTTTACTTTCTTCATCCATGACGGGCCCGGGGCAATGTACGTGAAAATATGTTCGTAGAATAAAAATTTTGTGTTTCTTTGGGTGATGCATACCATCTTGGGTTCTTTGAGGAGGGTTGTAAAAAACAAACGTAACATGTGAAATTACGTTTGTATAATATTTGTGTGTGTGTGATGGGGTGACCACATATCACCGCGAGATTGTTGAGAACAACCCTATTGATTGTGTTGTATACTTTTGTATTTTATTTTGGTTCCGTTTGACGGATAGATTTTTTTGCAAAAAAACATGTACTTGTTACTAATTAACAAGTCGGGTATGGTAGGACCCTATTTTTACATTTTCTATAGTTAACATAAATAAACACTTAATGATTGATATAATATTGGATGAAGAATGACTATCGCACGACACCACGACCATTAACGTTGTCTACAAGGAATTTTGACTATATTATTTTCTCGATTAATTTATTTAATCCTCACATTTCTATTATTATTAAAAGTAAATTATACCGTGGCATCGCCACGGGTTAGTACTAGTTATCCCAAAACTCCCTACCTTTCACTTTTATTACAGTATGCCACTCAGTTAATTTCTAAAAATTAGGGGACCACTTGTACTTTCTAGTCTTTATTAAAATTGGTGCAAATACAAATTGTAATACTTTCTCTCAAATGGAGGGAGTACTTGTTGGGACGACTACGCACGTATGTATGTTCATAATTTACAATCTGATACAGTTTACTTTTTCTAAGACGACTTTGAATTCAGGGGGAGTAAATCAGTTGATTCTTGGTTATTTAAATGTCCAACTATAATTCTTCAGTTTCGGCGCTTTCAAATAATCAAACTTCTTTTTTAGAATTCTTAACATGCATCAACAAGATTTCAAAATCAATTACTTGGGATTATCTGCTTATTTCGCTTGCTTAGATGATGATAATATTAGCTTAGTAATATTGTGAAAAATTATCTGCAAAAGACCATTCAATCGGTGGTCGATCTCATTAACGAGAAAACAGAAACATGGAAGAAATATGCATCTCGCACAAGAACAGAAACTTAAATTAATATGACAAAAATGTTAATTCGAAGTTTCTAATATCTTGATCATACAACGACCAGGTGTCAAACAAATCCATAAGTTGTGTTTAATGCACTCACCACCAGAAATGAAGTTTGCGTTAGCCTTGTTGGAGCAATCACACTTGTACTGATTTCCTGCAAAAAAGTCATACATGTTATAGATAGCAGTGCAAATATTTCTTAAAATCTGATGCGTTTCGAATGGGAACAATACAGTCAGTAATCAAGTTTTCGATATGACTTTGAGTCAGATTGGTACACTAAACCCTGCCTCTCTTATGTGCGTAATAAAGGATACTCCACAAAGTGCATTTTGTTCAATCAATGGCCAGAGGCCAGGTTGAGTTGCGTCAAAAGCAAACCATGCTGTGCCTGCATTAGTTATTTTTTGAATGAATTTGTCAATGGATAACTAAGCTAATATAATTAAGCATTCTAAAGAGGAAGATAGATCAGATATCAACATCACACCAACCAAATTCGATGAGCAGCCAAACTAGTCAACAATAAGTAATTAGCACTGTTCATTTGGCATGCTATGCCAGTTCATACTATTGTCAAGCACACTTGCACTTCATTTTTCTAAGTATAGAGCACAAGCCTTGTAATAGGGGGGGGATATAACTTATCTTACTCTCTGCAATCTTATAACCTTTCTTTCTTATTTATGTGGTACTTCTTAATTTGAAAGAATTGAGTGTGTCTTTATTGCAACAGCCAACAGACATCAGTTTACAATTGCAAAAGGCCAAGGCATCTGCTCTCTAAGGAAGCTATGCTACGCCAGTATGCCTAACCGAATTAGATTACTTATGGATTCAGAGATGTCCAGAGCTGATGGAGAGGTGTGGAAAGAAATAACGGGTTACTAGTACTGCTTCTGGTGCTGCTGCTGACATTTAATTTCTACAGGTGTGGAAAGAAATAACCGAATTAGATTACTTATGAGGAAAATCATGCAGCATTTAATTTCTACAGGTTTCTCTCTTTGTAATATACTTTTCTTTCCTCCCTGTTCTGTTTCTGCAATTCAAACTTAGCTTGTGATCTACATCCAATCTCTACAGCAGTTGAAAAACCAATCGAAAGAAGCGTTGATGCAGCATTCAAAGCCGTCACCATCACACCAAATGACAAGGTAAACAATCCCAGAACAATGTGTGCAAATGTTCTTCTGAGACTATCCCTTGCCAGTGAGGCCAGGATTGATTTTTCTCATGTCCCATTAATTTGCCATGGGGATTCTTTTAGAAGATTCAATTGAACCGTCCATCATGATCAATGCGGGCACGTCAATACAAACAGAGGTAAATTGAGTCGGGGAATGCACGGTGGGGGTCTCATTATAATTACAGATTTTCATTACCGGCAGATGTGAGGCATTCGGTAGAACTCCTTACACATATCAAAATGTAAGATTATAAGAATATATTTCTTATTATTGGATTCAATGATGAGTACATGTATTTATACAATGTGATAACTTGATCACCAAGTATTCTAATCTAAGTCTAATCTAACTAGGATTCTAGATATATACATATTCTAACACACCCCTGCAGTCGAAGCGGGAGGCTTGCGAATGCTTAGACTGTCACGAAAATCATCAAAGAGAATCTTCGGAAGTCCCTTAGTAAAAATGTCAGCAATCTGATAACGAGTGGGGACATGTAAGACTCGAACTTCACCTCTGGCAACCTTTTCGCGGACGAAGTGTATATCCATCTCTATGTGCGTTGATGTTGGATCGGATTACGGACAAGTAAATAGCACTAACATTGTCACAAGAACGAAAGCGTTGCTTTATGAACCGGAAAGTGCGATTCGAAGTAAATTGCGAAGCCAACAAGATTGAAACAACATTAGCAACACCGCGATATTACGCTTGACTTTGAGCGAAAGAGTGGGTTGTCGCTTAGAAGACCAAGAGATGAGATTATCACCAAGAAAAACATAATAACCGGAAGTGGATCGCCTAGTATCTGGACAACCACCCCAGTCAGCATCCGTATAGGAAGTCAAGGTGTCCACTCGCGATTTATATAATTGCAATCCAAAGTCCTTGGTTCCTTGAATGTAGCATATAATACGCTTGAGAGCATTCATATGATCAACCCGAGGATCGTGCATGTGAAGACACACCTGTTGAACCGCATAAGAGATATCCGGACGAGTGAATGTGAGATACTGAAGAGCACCAGCAAGTTGACGATATGTGGTGGGATCAGCGAATGGAGGAGCATCCGAGGAGCTGAGTTTCTGTTTAGTGTCGACCGGTGTTTGCGATGGAGAGCAGGTTGACATGCCAGCTCTATCAAGAATCTCTGCGCATATTGTTTACGGAGAGAAATAAACCGTCCTTGTTTCGAAGTTACTGATACCCAAGAAGTAACTGAGAGGACCAAGGTCCTTCATAGCAAATTCGGCACTTAAGAAGGCCATAATCGAGCTGCGAAGAGTGTCAGTGGATGCAGTGAGAATAATATCGTCAACATAGAGAAGAATATATGCAATGTCAGACCACGCTGGTAGATAAACAATGAATGGTCAACTTTGCTATGAGAGAAACTAACAGTCGCAATATGGTCAGCAAAGCGCTGGTACCAAGCCCTAGGTGCTTGCTTCAATCCGTAGAGAGATTTCTTCAGTAAACAAACATGGTCAGGAAATCTCGAGTCTCGGAACCCCAAAGGCTGATGCATGTAGACGGTTTCTGTAAGGTTACCGTGAAGAAACGCATTCTTAACGTGTTGGGAAATTTCTTGTGAAATTTGTTGGGAAATTTCTTGTGAAATTTGTTGAGAAATTTGTTAGGAATTTTGTTAGATATTTTGTAAAGAATATCTGTTTAAGTTTTGATCAGCAACATGATGACTTATCTTAGTCTCAGAAAGGTGATTAGTACTCTTGGTTCACTTGAACATTGTAAAAGAGGAAACCCACTAAGTATGATAGTCTAGCTAATCTTGTATAGGATGTTAGGTCTCAACATGTAATTCTCATTTTATGAAGAAAAGACCAAGAAGAAGACATCCAAGCAGAAAGCTCAACGACATTGAAGACTTGAAGAAAACTGCACAAGATTACTGAATCTGTTGTTCAGATATCTTAGCCAGATATCTTGAAGACACGAATAGTTTCTAATAAACTGTGTCACAAGAGACATCTAAGAAATAAGAGACATATCTGAAAACAAGGAAAGTGTCCACAGATATCTATTTATCAGATACCTTGAGCTTTAACCACATTTCTGAAAAAGAAATATATATTGCAAACAAAGTTGTTTCAATAAATACAAGTGGTATCTGAAGATTGAAGATAAGGACGTGCAAAGAATCAGATAACACTAGTCTCTGATACAAAGCATAGTTCCGTTGACACTACAGGACAAAAGTATAGTACAATGCATTTAATGCACGGACATAGATGTCTGAATAAAAGCAACGGCAGCTTCTGAGAAGAAGACAAAACTCACATAAAGATTATACGAGATATCGATAGTTTGAATTTGAGCCTAACGGATACTATTCAAACGGCACTCAAATTCATCTATAAATATCAACACTTAGACTGCTTGAGAAGACACACATAACCTTAGACACACCTTGAACTGCATACAAACGCTGAACGTCTTACTCTCTCAGAGCAACTTACTTACTCACAAGGCTTTCTGTTGCGACCAAAGCTTTTGATATTGAGTAACACTGAAGTTCTAAGTGTCCTGATCCTAAACAAGCAAAGCTATATGTGAAGGAGTTGAATTAAAGGATCAACTATCTGAGATTCATTCTCTTGAATAGATATCATAAGACTTGGGTCAGTAAAATCGAACAAGATACCATACATTGAAAAGTGTATTAAGTATACTTGATTCACAGAGCTATCTGATTAACTGAAAAGTTATTAAGAAGCTCATCTGACAACTCAAACCAAAAAAAACCAACACCATAACTGGCGTGGAGTACAGGAAGTACTTAGTTTGAAAAATCAGGGAATAACTCCAAGGTTACCGGAGTATAGGAAGTACTTGATTTGGGAAACTAAGGAATAACTCCAAGGTTATTGAGTATAGGAAGTACTTAGCTTGGGAAGCTAGGGAATAACTCAAAGGTTTCTGAGTATAGGAAGTACTTGGTGAAATTAGGGAACAACTCAGGGGGAACATTTGGTTGGGAACCAATTGTTAAGAATCTTAGAATAGGATTATTGTAAGGAGAACTCAATTATCTGTTCTAGTGAATTCTAGGTCTCTGATAGACCGAAGTGGATTAGTTGGAGGATTACGGCACCTCCAGATACCACTATACTTGTTGTGTTATTTACCTTTCTGTATTTACATTTCAGCAACACACACACACACACATATTAACTGTTTCTGCACTTATCTTTATTAAGTCTTCCGCACTTTCGATTACGTATGGATATCTATTCAGATATCTGAGAAATAGTTTTTATCGACAAAAGTTTTAAAGACTATTCACCCCGGTCTTTTACTTTGCCGTTATCCGGACCAACACGTCGAGTTGGTGAATTGGCGAATCGAGATCTCGCAATGCTAAGTACGGTGCGAATAGAGGTCGGCTTGACGGTGAATGTCTCATCACAATCAACACCTTTCTGCTGAGATCGACCATCACCTATAAGACGAGCCTTATGTCGCTCAAAAGAACCGTCAGATTTCTTTTTATGATGTAAAATCCACATAGATCGAATAATATTTGCATTATGTGGCTTAGGAACTAACTCCCAAGTCTTATTATCAATAAGAGCATTATATTCATCAAGCATTGCGGATTTCCAATTCGGGTCGGTTAAAGCATGGACGGGATTACGAGGAAGAGGTGAAAAATCGCAGGAGGAGGCAAAGTTAACGAAATTTGGACCATAGTATTTCGGATTCAATACGCGAGGCCGGGTGGAGGTAACGGTTAGCCTGGTGAACCGGTTTGGGGAGTGCAGTGCACTTGATGAAGCGTAATCGGTGGAGGTCGGCACGCCAAGGTGGAGCAGAATCGGTGGAGGGTCGCACGCCAGTGGAGCGAGCGGAAGGAGGGCGGGTTGTGCAGATTAGGGAACCGTGAGGGAAGGAAAGCGGTTGCCGGTGAGGCGAGCCGGTTGGTCGAATGACCGGATCAAGCATATGATGAAGAATGGCGGGTTCGATTCCTGAATCCAAATACTCGTATGTGTTCGAGTTTGGCGTGTGCAGTGTGGAAAAAGGGAAAGTGGTTTCATCAAAAACGACATGTCGAGAGACAAATATCTTACGACTAGAGATCTCATAACACTTGTATCCCCGATGATCGGAAGGATACCCCAGAAATACACACGGGACCGAACGAGCTTGGAGTTTGTTTATAGTGGGGGATGAGAAGAGGGGAAAACAAAGACAACCAAAAGCACGAAGATGGTTATAGCTTGGAAGTTTGTTGTAGAGAATTTGAGTAGGGGAGGAAGAGTTAAGCACCTTCGAGGGAAGGATGTTGAGAAGATAAGTTGCGGTGGCAAGTGCATAATGCCAAAAGGTAGGTGGCATGGATGCGTGAGCAAGAAGTGTCCGGATTATATTGTTTAGGGAACGAATATGCCTTTCGGCTTTGCCGTTTTGAGATGAAGTGTGAGGACAAGAAAAACGGAAGTGAATACCGTTAGTTTGGGCAAAGGAGTGAAATAGACCATTGTCAAATTCCTTGCCATTATCGCATTGTATATTCTTAATAGAAGTATTGAAATGGGTGCGAACAAAGGCATGAAACATAGTGAAGATAGCATACACTTGAGATTTCTTAGAGATAGGAAAGGTCCATAAAAACTTAGAAAAATCATCAAGAAAAAGCACATAATAGCGGTGTTCGCTTGAGCTAGCTATCGGAGAAGTCCAGAGATCACTATGCACAATATCAAAGGGAGAAGTAGTGTTTGACAATGAATTATGAAACGGCAATTTTATTTGTTTCCCCAAAGAACATGAGGGACAAAACTGATGTTTAAGAGCATTACCAACTAACGTCGAAGTCCTGTGGCGGCGGGGATGCGCTGAGGAGCCGTAGGATATGGGCAAGATGGCGGAGACCACGGCCGCCAAGGCCACCGTATGATTGCCATGGCGTGGTAGTTGGGGAGGCCAAGGTTGGGAGGAGGTCTCGGTTGGTCCGGAATTCTTTACCAGTTTTGGCGGTTTGGACCACCTTTGGGGTTGTTCTTCTTCTTGTTTTTGGAGTTAGAATTTTGCCGGAAGGAGCGAAGAAGAAGGAGAGATAACGAGGTTTGAGTTATTTCGAAGTGGTACTACCGGAAGAGATCAAAAGAGCCACCGGCTTCTTTGTTAACGATGCTTGAGGTGCGTTCCGCTAATTTGATGCGAGCGAACACTTTCAAAGGAAGGAGAGGATCGATTTTGCACATAGTCCACGGTGCGAATATGCCTCAGCTTAAGCCATCCGAGAAGACGGAGAACAAGACGGCTAGGAGACCTCTATACCCACGTCGGCAAGCCTATCGGCTAATGACTTGACATGATTGCAATAAGCCTCGGCAAAAGGGAAGTTGTCGAGGCGGACGTCAACGAGTTCCTCTTCAAGATGGGTAGCTCGAGAACCTTTGTTATCCATGAATATCTGTTCAAGACGGGACCAAGCAGCAGCAGCCGTATCGTTCTTGACAAGAATGGCATGAAGAATGTCAGAAGAGACTGTTGCATAGATCCACTGTAATACGACGGCATCAAGTCGATCATAGAGATCAACATCGGCTTCTTTGAGAGCCTTGATTTTGGCGATGGCGGTTTCTTCCGTCGGAGGGATGATGTGATGCATAAGGTTATGCACCCGTGCTTGAACCTGGAATAACGTGACCCAAGAATGATACATACCGGTCTCATGATCCAATGTGATGGGAATCAGGGAGCGGACGTTGGTGATAGAGAGAGCGGGATGAAACTTGGGCGATTGATCAGACATGGTGGGTGCCGGAAAACTGTTCAGAGAAGAGAGGAGAATTTATCGATTTAGCGTGAGGCTAAGTCGATGTTGTGTGGAGGCGTGAGGCCAGAAACAGGAGACGGAGACGGAGCAGGCTGTTTTGGCGTGAGGCCGGAACACAAGGAGACATGGGAAGAAAGGGGAGAGGCTGTTTGAGCGGCGTAAGGCCGGAAACAGGGGAAGAAGGAGGATCGAACAACGTCGGCTAGCAGCGGAAGAGAGGGACCGATGTTCGGCGTGATACCATGTAAGATTATAAGAATATATTTCTTATTATTGGATTAAATGATGAGTACATGTATTTATACAATGTGATAACTTGATCACCAAGTATTCTAATCTAAGTCTAATCTAACTAGGATTCTAGATATATACATATTCTAACACAAAAGAGTCAAGTCAGCCACTGTGCACCAAAAGATGTGAGTACATCCCAATTTTTTGCTGATGTTTTCTGTAACACTCCCATTTTCTCAAAGATGCTAATGTTTTCTTATTTCTTCGCTGGTCAGCCCAATTTCCTCAATTCGCAAACAAGCGGCATAGAACATATGTCTTCCTTGAGGACTGGAGTCTGCGACATGCAGTATGTAATATCTTCCAGTTAATGTAAGCCAAATTTCTTTACCTGGTACTGTTGGATACTTCAATATGTGTTGTTTTGATGATTAATATGATAAAATTTGTAGATTTTCTACAGTAAAGTCTTCACAGATTCCCCTTTTCATTTTCTTCAGGATACCAATATATAAAGAATTTTTTATATTACTGCATAGTTATTGTGCAGAGTATTAAAATGTTTCTGCATATATCATTTATTGAGTAGTGGTTGATTTTTCTACAATAAGTAATGCTTAATTTTCTCTCTTTCATTTTGTTTTGCTCCATAATCCTAGATGTTGGATTACAGAAAGACAAAAATTGAGGAGCTTTGGAAATGGGAAGCGACAGAGCCTAACCTTCGAAGTTAGTCTTAGGCCTGATTTCTTACAACGATACTTAAACTTTTCGGACACGTTCTTTTTCTGTGCTGTCAATTCTGTCAACGAGAATTCTAAGAGTATAGTACCTGATGAATGCTCTGAATAATCAGTACCCAAGGCAGAGATCAGCCTTATATAGACTAGAAGCCCAGAAGCACTGTAGTGTTTATGTTTTCTACCCTCATTATACAAGTTCTAAACTGATCTTCAGTTTCTGGTGCTTCTGCAACTAATTTGATGAAGTGCAATTCCATTTTCCGGTCTAATCATAAGACTCATCTGTAATTTTAACATTCATGAACACAGCGTTGTGTGTCACGCCCATTTTCACAATGGATTACTCCTAATTTGTATTTTGTACTACTTTCACAGTTGAATATGTTTAAAAAGTTTACGAAATAACTTGGGAGTAATTTATGATAAAATATGGTCATCGAACTCGTACAAGACGTGTTATGGAATAGATGGACAGAGGGTAACACAAAATTTTGAAAATGAGCAAGTACATCAAACAAAAAAAGATGCTTAGATTAGATGAGTTCTGCTTCTTTGACCTTTTATTATATATTGCATGCACTGTACTGGCTTTGATATTACTCCATCCATTTCAGAAAAAGTGTTACATTTTACTATTCATATAATCGTTTGTCAATTATTTTAATCTTAAACGATATTAATAAATAAATTATTAAAATTATATAATGAAGGTTTAGTAATTAAAATTTTATTATATGATTTTATTAAATTATTTACTATTATCGTTTATGAGTAATTTGTGGTCAAAGTCGAAAACAGTTGACCGGTCAAAATCAAAATGTAACAATTTTTCTGAAATTGAGGGAGTATAAGTTATAACATCAAATGTAACGTACATAGTAAAATATAGAGTAGAGACAACTAAAATAAGGGGGTTTCCTAATAAATAGATTTTTGGGAGTAAAGAATATAGTCAAGTCAGATAAAATGTTATAAGGTAAAGGTTGTACTTAAAGAAGATAGGACCTAACCTTGTGTTACGGGTACAGATAGAGATAAGGATTAATACTACCAAAAATATCTAAAAACTCTTTGTATTGTATTATATAATGCTCATAATTAAGACTCATACCTAGTTTTGTACCAAGATAGGATAGATAGAGGGTGAGAAGGTTCCTGCTTGTTATATACGAAATATTTATTTTAGCTTAGAATTTGACCTTTTATTTTCCAGGAGGAGTTTAATTGTTGTATAGTATTTGTCTCTTTCAAAAATGTATGTGAGTGATTAAATCATGTATGCCAGTATCTTATTTGCCATGCATTATGAATGTATATTTAACCTAATATAAGTATTAGTCTCGAATTTCGCAGAAAATTCATTGAATTGACACATTGGTTTAGTAATAGACAAAGATATAATTCAATATAATGAGAGTATCTGTATTGAAAACTACAGAACTCATTCTTAAATTGTAATGTGAAGTTGAATAAAGTTAAAAGTTGAGAGAAAAAAACATCTATCTATATATATATATATATAAAATACCAGTTTTTATTCCATTCATTTTGTATAGGACTCAAGCCAGAATGAATGTGAGAGCTCCATTTCATTTTCATGTACAAAAGTTATTAAAATTAAAGTAAAAAGAAAATATTAATGCATATAAGGAAACTTTTCAAATTCCTTGGCTGAGACGGCCTGCATTGCAGTCAACATTGTCACTGACGCGCCAACAAGCGTTAGAGCCTCCCGTCGATGGGTGACGGGGGAGCTCAATTGGGCAGCAGCCATGTGTCATTATTATTATTTTTTTTTTTTGTAAATTCCGTTTAAATTTCAAACGGTTATAACTTTCAAAATAAAAATGCAAAAAATAAATAAAAATCACCAACGGCTTTATTTTTTCGAGATCTATAAAATGAGATCAGTCTTGACTATATTTGGATCATCCCATCTCCAACTCCTCTTTCTCTCTTAATTAAACTCAAAACACTCTCTTCACTCCAAAACACCAACTATCTCCACTTCAATTTTCCGGCGACATGGACGGAAACTTGTTCACCCGAAACTCGAGGTGGATGCAAGAAAACACACCAAGCTTCTGAAGCGTGCATGAAAAGCTTAACAAAACACCTCTCCATTAACCCCAACCGAGCTTTGTTCGCCCTTTGTTCGAAAGCTCGTACGAAGACCCCTACACTCAAAATTACCATTCTCCAATCTCACAAACACCAATGTTTTCGCAAGCACCACCGGAAGTTGTTCCTGAGACGCAGCCTGAAATTCAACCGGCGCGAGGCGTGAAAGGGAAAGCCAAAGACACGGAAGGAGGGACACCAATAAAGGCGAAGGACGTGGCTCACCCTACAACACGAATGAGGACTTGGTTCTCATCTCTTGTTACATGGCCGTATTAAATCCGATCATTAGCACGAATCGAGGTATGCAAGTTTGTTCAAGAAAGTCGAGGAGAAGTTCGAGGACGTGCGGAGATGGGAGGATGTCGGTTTGGAAAAAAGCGAGTCATGATTCACTTGCCTCTGATTAAGCGGATGAGAGATGACATTAATTGGTGGGTGATTTGTGTGGATCGTGCTACTAGGGTTGTCGGCGATCGGAGTGGCTACAATGAAGCCAATGTAACTGAAATAGCCCAAGATTTCTACAAAGAGAAGTCCGGTTGTAACGCCGGATTCAACCTATTCAAGCAGTGGGATGCCATGAAACAGTACCCAGAGTGGGAAACGAGGATGAACTTGGAGGAAACATACAAGAAGGCCGCAACAACTCCGAGGGTTGATGTTCTAGTTGATGATGACCAACCAATGGCATCAAGAAAAGTAGTAGTGGGAGCAAGCGCCACAGTGAGGACAGTGTCAGTGTCACGCCTAGCAAACGTCCTATGGGTCGTGACAAGGCAAAGAAGATGGCTAGAGGTGGTAGTTCCGGCAACTCTTCAATGGATGCAATGAGCAAGGGATGGGTTAACTTTAATGAAAGTTATCCCCAATACCTTGAGTTGGAAAGACAGAAGCTGGAGTTTGCCCGACAAAAGGAAGAACGTAGGCTGAAGGAGAAGAAGATGGACATGTGGATGACACTTATGGGGAACTATGCTAACTTGACCGCAGCACATGAGGGAGTTTGTGATGCACTGCAGAAGGAATTGTTTCCGTCCGAGTAATGGCTGAAGTTGAGAGCTTGTTTTAGTTTGCTTGTTTCGGTTTGCTTGTTTTAGTTTGCTTGTTAGACATCTTATCTTTGCTTTGTCAAAAATGAGTCATACATCTCAGACATCTTATCTTCAATTAATGAGAAATCCAATGCATTATGACTCAGCTATGACTAAGAAATGAGTCATACATCTCAGACATCTTATCTTCAATTAATGAGAAATCCAATGCATTATGACTCAGCTATGACTAAGAAATGAGTCACACATCTCAGACAACCTGTCTATATAATGCAACCATAGAACACATTTTTATACACAACAAACTACTTGCATTCATCCCTTCTTCCATTTTCTTAACTACTCAATTTTCCAAAGATAATCATGTCCAATTCATCATCTGATGATGAAAGCTTGCTTGATTCTTCTTCATCCATTCCTTTCGCACAAATCCAAACCATGATAATGCAAAATGTACCAAATATGATCCAACAATTCCAGCAACATCAACAACCGGACATGCCACGACGGCCTAAGAAGAAGCGTGCTTACATTGACAGAAGTCGAGAAGAGCGTGGCAAACAATTGGAGGAAGACTACTTCGGGGTTAACCCACCATATGCAGATAAATTTCGACGGTTATTCAGAATGGAGAGGTCGTTGTTCGAACGGGTGATTCTTTGGTGTAGTCGCCAAGATGATTACTTTGTATGCAAGCCGATGGTCTTGGCCGACCGGGTTAACCACACTACAAAATGTACATGACCATTCGTATGCTAGCTTATGGGGCTTCACGACTTCGGTTGACAGTATTGCCGACTTGGTGAAAGCACGGCCTCAAGTGTCTTCGCGTTTTGTGATCTTTGTGGTGGTGAGTTTGGTCCAACATATATGCGAGGGCCAACGAGGTCGATGCTCGAAGGATTCTCGCAATCAACGCAAGAGGATTTGTGGGCATGCTTGGGAGTATCGATTGTATGCACCGGACATGGAAGAAGCGTCCCAAGGCGTGTACGGTCAATTTCAAGGCGTAAAAAGCCTACCCTTGTTTTAGAAGCGAGCATCCCAAGGTACTTGGATATGGCATTCATTCTTGGGATATCCGGAAAATACAATGACTTGTCGATCGCGGCAACGTTCAATTTGTTCGACGATCTCCTGAACGGCACGGGACCTCAGATTAACTTTGAGGTCAATGGCCATCAGTATAACATGCCTTACTACCTAACCGATGGCATCTACCCAGCTTGGGCTACATTTGTTCCTGCCATCCCGAATCTGGTAACGCACAAAGAAGCCAAATTCTCTGAGCGTCAGGAGTCTTGCCAGAAAGATGTGGAACGTGCTTTGAGTAATCGCAAGCACGATTTGCAATCAGACGAAATCCCGCCCTTGCACACAACAGGAGACACTCAAAAGATTATGGATTGTCGATCACACTCCACAACATGATAGTTGAGGATGAGCGCCACAAATACCTAAATTATGACAAGGAAATCAAGAGTTGAACAAGATACGTGAGAATGTACCTATGTGATTGACGGAGTTCATATCCGACGAGCACAATCAACAATAAACTCTATCCCGGAATACATGAACTTTTCACGGCAAATGCACGTGAGGGTACGCATGAAGAACTCCAAAGGGACTTGATGGAACATATTTGGAGAATCGTTGGCCGTGGAGATGAGCTTCACCAATCGTGTAGTGTATGTTTGTTTGTTTAATGCATTCGTGTGTTTGTTGCATTTCCATTTAGTTTTTAAATTTTAAGCGGTTTGTTGTAATATATTCCTGCCTCTTGCCCAATAAATTATAAAACGAGTTTAAAAAATGCAATTTTACTAATTTCAACTTTTAAACACTCTTACAATATGTTAAATATGTAAAAAAAAAAAAAATTCAAAATTAGTGGCGACGTCACCAACGCAAAGAAAATCACACGGATCTCGTTACGCCGACATCGCCACCCAATGCGGGTAGTCAGAGAAAAAATAATTTAAACATGGTAATACATCTTTGCAAATCTCAGACTCCATAAATTACGCCTTTCTCTTCTGTTTTCTTTACCTCTTTCTCTACTTCTATTTCTCATCTTTTGCTCATCGTTTTTTCTTGCACAATTAGGTTTCTGCTCCTTCCACTGTTCTGGCGGACTTGCCGCAGCGCACGGAGGAGTAGATTTGCTGCTGAACGTCAGATTTCCATTCGATTGAGGAATTCGGTAGGGTTTGGTTTTGGATTTTCCTCTTCTTATTGATCCTCTTCTTTCTTTCGGTGTTTAGTGGTGGATTTGGTGGAATGGGAGATGAGATTGTCGTATAACTATAATCCATGTGTTTCTCCATTTATATGATATGATGATTCGAAAAAATCTGAAGAATTGTTCTGTTTTTGTTCTTCTCCATCTTCCTTTCTCCAAAACTCTCAACCATTTTCTTATATCTTTTTCATAAGTATACCTAAGACTAAAATCCTTATAATGGTTTCAGGTAATCGTTTCATGCTTTGTTGCTCCGTTTTGTTTCTTAATTAATCGAATCAGTTTTTAGATTTTTGATTATTGATCTGATTTGGGGATCTGATGCTCCGTGTTGTAGAATTTTGCAACAGCGTACAACTTGACAACGGCAACATTGAGAATTATTCGGATTGATAAGAATTCCATATTATCAGGAGGCCCGTGTCCAGTTCAGCCATCCACGCCCACGCCCACTTGAATCTGCTAGGAGATGGAGTCCACCATCAGGACACTAAAAGCTAACCCAGTTAAGCCTTCTTCAACATGTTAATTTCCATTTCGATTCATATCCATTTCAATTCATTACTTTTCATTCCCATATTGGATAATTAACCTCTCTTACTATTTGTTGTTTTGTTTCTGAGCAGGGTTTAAGACCAACTCTTTGAGGGTCAATGCAATTGACAAAAAATCTGAAACAACTAAGGTTTTTCTCTATCTTTCCTATTTCTTGCTATTGTTTCATTTGTATTTCCGAATTATTGATAGTTGTACTGCTAGGTGATAGGATTCAACAAACTGATATACATTGGGATATAATGATTAAATTTTAGTTTAAATGAGCTAAATTGACTATGAGATAGGCCGATTGTGTAAATTTTTTACCGAACACACAATTTCTCGAAATTCTTATCAAACAAGTTTACCTACATACTGGACTTCATTAATGTTTGTCATAATTGATTTTCCTTGCATTTTATACCATGCACATGCTCACCATTAGCTAAAAAAGTTGGGGCATTACAGGTAGGCTGTATGGAGTTTTCTGGACTGAGTCTTTCCGGAAAGGGGAGATGTTGTTCTTTCGTTGCAAGGGCTGAGGCTGAGTCAGCCGGATAAGACAGAAGATGGACTATATACAGAATCCGGAAGTTGCGGAAGCCTTTGCAGTTCGATTGGCCGTTTCTTCGGATCAGCAGATGCAAATTCGATGGATAATTTTTGAAGGCGTCTGCCTCAATTTGGTGCGGCAGCTACAACATTCTGATCCATCACTCTCAGAAGCTGGTCATTTAATTGAGGATGCTAAACTGATTACTACTTGCTTTGATTCTTTCTCTTTTGTTTACACTCATCGTTGCAATAATTCTGTTGCTCATCTACTTGCTAGAGATTTTGACACAGACAGTTTTGGTTTCTATCTTTACCAGTTAGCAATCCTGATGTAATTGATCCAGTTGATTAATGAAAAATTTATGATTTCTTCTCAAAAAAAAAAAAAAAAAAAAAGTCTCTGCTGCAGGTAAGAAAAAACGATGAAGAAAGTACATTCAATGTTTGGGAAAACCTACAGCGAACCTGAACTCGGAACTACTTTCTCTAATTTTTTTTATCTGTAGATGTATGATTTGTTGTGGATGAACCCTAGCTTTAGTCGATTTGCTGTTTCTCATGTCAATTTTGCTTTTATATTGAAATCCATCTGTTGAATTTTTATTTTCGTGTTTTGTTTTAATTCGATTGTGTGTCATTAGTAGTAGCTAACCCTAGCTTGATCGATTGGAAAATTTTTGCATCTGATTTTGATGATGTGATGAGTTGTTGTTTGGTTGAATGATTGTTTGTGGTAACAATTGATACATTGATGATTTTTTAGTGGTTGATGAGGTTAGTATGAAATACTTTGTAGTAATAAATAAGTAGAGATCAAGCTATCCTTTAGATATATGCAGGTGTGGTTGATGTGAATATGTGATACCTTTATGTGGCTTTTCGTCAAAACAGAATGTAAAGTCTAAAAATTATATTATGATAGTCTTATGAGCATTCATAATAGGTCAATTGTCTGGTGCTACAGCTACTGTGTCGGTTGGTTTCATTTCCCTTGGAGCCATTGCCCTCAGGTGAGTCCTACTTCATCGCACGGAGTCAATAGTCTTATGAAAATCTTAATTATACACTGTTGTGATAACAAGAGATTCTTTTCAGTCACGGCAGCTCTCATGGGTTTTATTTTCCTTGGAGCAAATTATGTGCCGAGTATATGGGATGCTTTTCAGTTTACTGGTGCTACAGCTGCTGTGTCGGTTGGTTTCATTTTTCCTGCAGCCATTGCCCTCAGGTGAGTCCTACTTCATCGCACGTTAAGTCAGCCTGAGCAATAGTTAATGTTGATTGTGAACCGCTGAAATTTTAAAGAGTATATTACGATGGATTTAAAACGAATTTAGTGGTTGCTTGCTAGCAGTGTTGAAAAGTTAGATTAAACTAGAAAAATAGTGTTTGCATATACAGAATGCAGAGACAGTAATTAGATTTATGTAACATCCTTGGAATTAGCTTCGGCAGATCAGTTTTAGGACAAGAAGAATTTAGGATCAGCTTTCCAAACGATCGCTCGAGCTATGAGTGCCAAATTGTTGGTTCAATTGCTTACGATATGTATCTGTATTTACACCTTGCAAGGATACACACGGAATTGCAACAAAAAATGATAGAGTAATCTCATGGATGATGATACTCCTAGCCGTGTCTTCAAGTTCTGTGGCAATCTGCAGTGACGTTTATGGCATTTTCTATGGTTGCCAAACAGCTAATGCATAGTCGCTCATATGCAAACGTGTCCAATACCTCAAACCAACCATTAACAACATATCTAACCATTTATATGCAACTCACGCTAATGCAGATCCAGCAAAGAATTCACATCAGATCTCAGCTGAGTGCATTTTTCTCTACAATGCAAGTGTTTGCAAATTCAAAACTACGGTGACATCAGATCTAAAGATTCGAGATGTTACCCTTGCAACAGATTAAATTTATTTATAGAGAGAACTGTTAGCTAGCTGAGTAAAGATTTTTGGATTATCAATAGAAATTCTTGCTCTGGATGTTTCAAATTGGTCCATATTCAGAATGACTGCAGAAGAAGAGGCCAGGTGTTAAATCACTTGAAAATCACTCTTGAGCATGTATACACTGTTTATTACTTTTAGTTATATATTGTGTTCAAGTATAATTAACTGCGTCCTGTTTTCTTTATACAGGGGAAACTTGCATCCTATATGTAAAATATGAAGCTTGGTAATTGTGTGGATTGGTCTGAAGTTCAGGTTCCTGCTTTTAGATGAGGCCACGAGTGCCCTGGACACGGAGTCTGAGAGAATTGTGCAAGAGGCATTAAGCAGTATTATGGTTAATAGGACAACCATTATCGTTGCACATCGAATAAGCACAGTCAGAAATGCTAATATGATCGTAGTAATTCATCAAGGAAAGATGGTTGAGAAAGGTATCGCATTTTCTTCTTCGAATTTCATGTGATAATACAATTTCGTCAAGCTAAATACACATTACACCATAACAGATTCGTGTGGCTAAAGATTCTTATTTTCCTCTTTGGAGAACTTTCCTGAAACACTCTTAATTTGCATCTGCAATAATTTCTATATGTACTGTTTTGGTGAACTACTTCATTTCAAATTATGAACTCTACTTGTAGAGTAAACCACACTATACTGAAAACTACTCTAGAGTAGGATAAATCAAAATTAGGAACTAAATTTATAAGGTAAATAAACATTAGGGATGGAATAATTTCAGCTAGGAAACTCTTTGAATGGTAACCCGAAATTACTTAAACATTTGTGGTTCTGGCGATTCATGGAAGGGAAATTATCGATTTATAACAGAGAACAAAATGGCGACATGCCATGTCTGATCCTAAGGAAACTCTTATTATGTCACTTGTGTCTCTACATGGTAACTACTGATCTGTTTTCATTTTAACTTTTTTATTCAGTCAAATTATTTTTTCAGTTACATTCCAGATTCCAATTAGTGCAAGGGGGTTCCAAATGATAAATATGCTATTTTTGTTGCTTCATCTTCCAAATTGGATATGAAATTAAGTACTACATTGTCTTAATTTTTGGTTGCCTTAAAATTTAACTGTTTGTTGGTTTGATTATGATGTTTTTATGATCAGTCATCATGTGCTTCTCTCTATTTTTATTTTCAGGATTTTTTTCCTTGGAAACCTCAATTGTTTCAGAGAACCTATACTGAGTTTTCAATAGAGAAAACTGATTTCATGATGTTTACATTTTTTATTTTTTGTCTTTACTGAATATGAGTCTAATGAGATTAATATATTCAAATCCATCAAATATTATTCATGTAAATTTAGGTGAAATAATGGTTTTTATTGCAATTCGGAATTTTAATTGTTTTATGTAAGTTTCATGTAATTAAATCATTGTTTGGCATTAAATTGCTTACGATTCTTCAGAAAAATACTATATTTGTGGTTCTTGACGATTTTAATGAATGAATAGAACAATCTGTAGTTGAGAGTTGAGACCTTCGGTTTGCTGTTTGATGAGAGATAGTAATAGATGATGAGACTATGGGATTGATAAATTGTTGCCTTGAAGAATCGATGCAGTTTGTGCTAAGCTTCAGAGTGATATATCATTAAGTGGTGTTTGTTTCTTTTCCATAATCCATGACAATTAAAGGTATTATCTGCAGTTATAAAAGTGAATATCTTAGTTGTGTTCCAATGCACATTAATTAGTGATCTTTTCAAAATCTGTAAATTTGATGTATTTCCATGACATTCTGAATATTTCTTCAACACACCAATTAATGTAAGTCCTTCAGTTGTGATGTCTCTAATCGGAATTTTAAAGTGTTTTGTTGGAGAATCTTACGTCATGGTTTGGCTTTAACGACCAATTTATTGCGTAGGAAGATTGTGACATTTCTCTTTGCCTTATTATTTCCAATAACTGTGTAGAACGTGTCCATTCATTTATTTTCTGCATGTCATTTTTCTAGAGTGCATTGGGTCAGGATTATGCATGCAAGATACACTAAGTTCAAGCAACATATCACATAAAATCAAATTTTCACCATAAATAGCTGAAAATTGGAAAAATGAGTCTCATATTAGTCATTTATTATGTGCAGACATTGCAACTTTGAACCACGCTTTTTAACATATTTAGGTAAATATAACTTATACATGCAAAGAAACACTGAGTTCAAACAACATATCACATAAAATCAAAATTCCACCATAAATAGGAGAAAATTGGAAAATAAGTCTCATATTGGTCATTTTTTTATGTGCATACATTGGAACTTGGCACCAGGGTTTTTAACATCTTTAGGTACATATTTGAAACTTATACATGCAAAGAAACACTGAGTTCAAGCAACATATCACATAAAATTAAAATTTCACCATAAATAGCTGAAAATTGAAAAATAAGTCTAATATTGGTCATTATTTTTTTATGTTCAGGCATTGGAACTTGGCACCAGGTTGTTTAACATATTTAGGTACATATTTGAAACTTATATATGCATATAAACACGGAGTTCAAACAACATATCACATAAAATTAAAATTTCACCATAAATAGCTGAAAATTAGAAAATAAGTCTTATATTGTTTATTTTTTATGTGCATACATTGGAACTTTGAACCAGGCTTTTTGACTTCTTTAGGTACATATTTAAACTTATACATGCAAAGAAACACTGAGTTCAAGCAACATATCACACAAAAAAAAGATCCACAATAAATAGCTGAAAATTGAAAAAATAAGTCTCATATTGATTATTTTTTGTGTGTAGATATTGGAACTTTGAACCAGACTTTTTAACATCTTTAGGTACATATTTGAAACTTATACATGCAAAGAAACACTGAGTTCAAGTAAAATATCACATAAAATCAAATTTCCACCATAAATAGCTTAAAATTGGAAAATAAGTCTCATATTGGTCTTTTTTTTTTATGTTTAGACATTGGAACTCGGCACCAGGTTGTTTAACATCTTTAGGTACATATTTGAAACTTATACATGCACTGAAACACCAAGTTCAAGTTACATATCACATAAAATTAATATTCCACTATAAATAGCTGAAAATTGAAAAAATGAGCCTAATATTGATCATTTTTTATGTGCATACATTGGAACTTTGAACCAGGCTTTTTAACATCTTTAGGTACATATAACTTATATTTGCGAAGGAACACTGAGTTCAAACTGCATATCACATAAAATCAAAATTTCCACCATAAATAGCTGAAAATTGGAAAATAAGCCTTATATTGGTCTTTTTGTTGGAACTTAATTAAAGGTGCAAAGTAAAAATAAATTATTTCGAAATGTAGAGCAATCTAACCCGTCAGATAACTTCTAACATGTTATTCTGTTATTTTACTTTTAAACGGGTCGGGTTCTATCCAACACTATTTGAAATAACGATGTTCAGGCCCTGTCTGGCATGAAACCGATCCATACATTGGTAATAAGCCTGCTATATTTTCCCGGGGGGTGGGGTCTGACTCTCAATGACGGGACTGATCGTGGGCGTAGGGGGTCTGACTCTCTATGTGGGAAACTGTTTCTGATCTTCTCTCTACTTTATTGATCTCAATCACATGACATGTCTTTGGGGGGGGGGGGGGGTGGGCGCCGGGTTGGAAGAAAATAACCGTATCATTTGAAATTATGTTTATAGAATAATAATAGTTTTGTGTATGTGGTGGGGTGCCACATATCATAATTAACAGGTTGGGTACGGTCAACTAAATGTTGCTTTCTCGAGAGTCACAAGCAAGAAAGGCTTGAAGGTGTTGATTTTGGACGACGAAGGAATACCAACTGAACGACAACTAACTTTGTTTACAAGGAGGTTTTTTGTAACCTTTAAACCTTAGGACACTAGTTACATATGAACTCAATGTATTTCTCTGTCTTTGCCTCTTGTTCTATGGATATCATCCTGGAAAAAATCTTTTAAACCCCTCCCTCCAGGATCACGCGGATGGCCGGTTATCGGGAACATCCTAGATGTCGGTATGATGCCTCACCAGAACATACACAAACTTGGAGCCAAGGTAATTAACTACTTTTTGATGATTTTTTTTTTATGTAATAATTGGTTTTGTGTAGACCTTGTGAAAATATGACTGATAATGTTGCAGGAAATGTTTATCGGCGGAACTGAGACTACTACCAGCACGATGAATTGGGCAATGGCTGAACTTCTACGCAATCCAAAGTCACTGTCAAAGCTCGAAAATGAACTTTACCAGGTAATTGAAAATTCTAGAAATGTAGAAGAAAGTAATCTACATAACCTACCATATTTAAAGCAGTGGTCCGTGAAACAATGCGATTACACCCTGCTCTCCCTTTACTGCTTCCAAGAAAGACGAAACAAGATACAGAATACATGGGATATTTTATACCCAAGAACACTATGACACTGCTGAATGTTAGGGCAATACACAGAGATCCTACATCATGGGAGGATGCTCTCTTTCAAACCTGAGAGGTTCATAAATGCGAATGTTGATCCGAAAGGCCAACACTATGAGTTCCTTCCGTTTGGATCAGGCAGAATATCTTGCATAGGCATGTTGTTGGGTGAAAAGATTGTCACGGCCCAAAACTAAAATACTTTGGCGCGACCGGCCGTCTATCGTGAGATGGGCTCACGCCAAGACGAAGTCTTCATTTAATCCTCAAATACATAATAATATCTCAGAATGGTACAACAGAGATCTAAAATCCATAAACTAATTGCAACAATTACAAATCCTCAAACGATTATAACGATTCCAATACTAAAGTCATCCTATACAATACAAATCATCTTATCCTATAGAAATCTCAGAGTTGCAGCAACTACTAAACAGCTTTCACATATCCATCATCTGACTACCGTCTCAACTCCAAAGTATTTTCGTCCAATCACTTACTAAATATCTGAAAGGGTGTAAGGGTGAGCTCCTGGCACTTTTACCCGGATCAAGTACATATAAAAAGTTTACATATATATACACTCCGTTTTATATCAAACATAGTCGAAAATCATTTGCATGGAACACATGTCACAATACACTGTCACATTTAGCTCGAATCAAATATATACTACGGCCACACAAATCGTGGTGGCACACAGGTCGGCTTTCACATAACATATCCCCTAACACAATGGGTCACACACATAACACTGGCAGTACTCCGAAGCACGACATTCCCCCGAAAGGGTCACACAATCGATGAGCATAAACGTACACATAATCCATGCTTTATCAAATCACTTTCACAATTCGCATACACAGATAAAACATTTTGGGATACACATACTTGATTCCTTTTCGAATAGACTATTATATCAAATCTCATAACATGATATAATAACCATAAGTTATTTGTCAAACTTTAAAACAATACATATACATATATTATAACAATAAAATAAAACAAAAGTGTCAAGAGTTCCCCTTACCTCAAGGTCGATACGAATCCAACTTAACATAGCCAACCACAAAGCTCCAACATGTAACTCAAATTTTCCAAAGTCACCTTGACCCTTAAATCCTCACAAAACACCCCTTGTTAATTCCACAAAGCCACTATTCAGGTTTAAAGGTCGAAACTGGGAAGACGGGTAAAAAGGGCAGATCGGTAATTTCTGGAGCTAAGAATAAATGGTGGAAGGGTACAATTGTAATTCTGCAACATCCATGAGGTAAAACGATAATTTTCTGAGCACAAAGGGGCTTAAAATTAAATCTGGTCACGGTTGGGTCCGAACATGAGACCTCTAGGATGATGGCAACTTCTGTAGATAACGTGCGAGTCAGGGCAAAATAGGTATTTTACGTGTCTGGGGCAGAACTGAAATAAGCAAAACTTGTCAAATTGCACGAGAGATCCCGGCACCTTCAAATTCCCAAAAGCAAGGGTTTATACTTTCCAAAAACCTCAATTAAGTCCCTGAAACTTACAAAACTCCACAAACTCAATTAACTCGTCCAAATCCAAGCCAAGGCATCACGAATCGAATTCCACCAACCAAATCGATCAAGAACAAGGAAAAACGCATTCGAAATTGTCCTAATTTCGAAATCAACATCCCCTTTTTCTGTGTCTGTTTTCGTGACTCAATTAGCCTCTTAAACCGCTCGATCTTGGTGCAATACCCAGTCCATAACATCAGTCCGTCCATAACGAATAACATCAGCGACAAAACCCCCAAATTTTCGGTTTCATGCTCATTCATTCGACCTTTTTCGATCTGGGTTTCCGGTTTCTTTTATTCGGGCTCGATTCAATGCGGATTGGTGAGGGAGAGGCGGCTCGATATGGGTGGTGGGTAGACGGATGGTGGCGTGGTGGAGGAGGATGGTGGCTGATAAGGTGGAGAAGAAGATAGTCCTACGTTTATCAATAGGTTAAGGATTAAGAACTAGCTGGGTTTAGTAAACTTAGGGCTTAACAAAATGGGCCTCTACTCCAATCCGAATACAATTAAATCACCGTATTCCGTCTCGATTTATTGATCCGTA
This sequence comes from Plantago major, assembly GCA_026545765.1. Classification (NCBI taxonomy): domain Eukaryota; kingdom Viridiplantae; phylum Streptophyta; class Magnoliopsida; order Lamiales; family Plantaginaceae; genus Plantago; species Plantago major. Next base: position 16,465,861 of record CM048840.1, on the reverse strand, counting down.
AAATAATAACTAGTAAAATTTCTTGCCTCAACTCCAGTCATAATAATTTTTCGTATTCAAATTAAATTCAAATAGGCGGTCCGAAATAAATTCCGGAATTTTACAAAGATGGTTAGCCTCACTTCAATCTTTTGAGTGGAAGCTCCCAGATAATGAATCTCCGGAGACTATGGATATGAGGGAGAGAACAGGAATTGCCCTTCGCAAGCTTGTGCCATTGAGAGCTGTTCCTGTTGAAAGAAAACTCTGATTAGTTTCTGTTCTGTTAATTAGAATATCTCACTTGTGAAAGTATTATGCAAACAACATATATGTTGGACAACCCTCTCCCCTTAACAAGTCCTTTTAAGGGGATGATGGCCCAACTTAATATGGTATCACAGCAGTTCCAAGTTCATGGTGGGTGCCCTAGCCAATGATAATTCCAACTTGCCCAAAAAGGCTATTATAATTCCACGTGTAGAGCCGACTAACCGCGGCCTACCCGTGAGGGTGATATCTCACATCAATTGTGAGAGGATCATGCAAACAACATATATGTTGGACAACCCTCTCCCCATAACAAGGGATGATGACCCAACTTAATATGTTCAACTCCAAGAAACCATCTGTATTACTCCTATACTTGTTCTTATAAAGTTCAGTTTCGTCTTTCATTTCTTGCTGATGACAGAACAAAGTCTACTGATAGATTGTTTGATTTTTACGACGTTATGCATGTATGTGCAATCTCATGCCACCAATATGTTTTCTCTGAAACCACCATCCCTTGTACATATTTATGAAGAATCATTGCAGTATTTCTACAAGGACTAGTTATAGCTAGGTATCAAATACTTTGTCTAATCTCTGTGCTGTACTTGTATATTACTTAATATGATTGGAAAACATCTATTTATCTTTTAAAATTTTCCTCCTGTAGTTTACTGTACCAAGTAGCCGTCACTCAGCGCATCACGTGAGCCTCCTCCAGAATGCTGGAGCACTACGTCTCCTGCATGACTGCTGCTGCTGCAGCCGCGAATGCACCAATTTAAGCGAAAATCTTTGCTTGGATAGTACTTGGGAACCTGGAGCAGCATCAGGTCCAGAATATATGTTAGTGTAACTTCATTATCACAATTGTGTACAAATTTTGGTTTGTCTTTGAGTTTGAGATTGTTTGAGATATTACATTAATGATACATGTGATAAAATAATTTTCCTACCATTGGGCTGGAACTGAACTTAGCAATCTTGTATTCTACATGTAGCTAGAGATAGATACTGGATTTAATCTCCTTAAATAATGAATTTTCCCTTTTTCCATTTCAATTGGGTAAATTGCATTTTTGGTCCTTAACTCGAGGTCCTGTGCATATTTGGTCCATATGAATGCAATACTTGCATTATACTATGTCCTAAATTGCTGAAAATCTGAGTCTTTTGGTGCGCGCCTAATGCCACTTGGATCGGCTAAGGTGGATTATTAGTGTTTGTTTTTTTTTTGGAAATTTTGTAAGTATCCATCCAAACTCAACTCTATTTAGTTAAAAAAAGTTCAATCCCATAAACAACAATCCTAATTGTCAAAATTTCCAATTCTATTTTTAAAACTTGAAAACTGATTCTTGTTAATTAACGAGCATTTAAACTATGTGAGCCATATATTAGTAATCTGTATAAAACACTCAATGCAGATAGCAATAATTAGAGCATTGATAATGCTATGTCATAGAGCATAAATAAAACTATGTTACCTCTAGACTTCATAATTCCAGTTAGTTTAGAGAAAATGGGAATTGGTTTCCGACGAGAAATCTGGCGGAGTACTCAAGGAATTATGTTTGTTTGTTTAACAAGGAGTGAAGAATGAAACAAACACAGACTTACCAAGTACAACTAGGCAAATTTGTATAAATACATATTGCTATACGGTCTAACGGACCAAACTTTGACATTTGATAGGACTGAGTTCGAAAAGTACCTCGAGTTAAAGGATAAAAAAATGCAATTTACCCAATTTCGGTTCATTACAAACTACTAGTACATGTTATAATTCATTATTCTAGATATCTATAATCTTGTCAATCTCTTCTACACCAGGAACACTACAAACATTGCGGAGATATTAGAGATGATAGAAGATGGGAACAACAAAAGTTCTTGATCTCGTGCGTAAGAAAAATGAATCCTACTCTAGAGTATTATCTTACTCTCGAATCTCAATCCAAAGAGCAACTTACGATTAATGACAACACACATTTGGGCATGTCAATAGGGCCAAGTGGGATGGGGCTTTAAGTGCAAGTCCGCCTATGTAATTAAAACGAGCTTTGAGTTTGAGGCTTTCGGCTTTAGGTTCAATGTTAGGACCAAAACTTTGAATTTTCAGATATTTGATAGGACCATATTCACTAAATATTTCCTAATTTAAATGATTTTTTCTGGAAACCAAGTTTAAATGAAAAAGAATTTTCAAATTTACACGTTTTTCAATATACACGTAAATAATTTGAATATCCAATTAGACCTGGCGTCTGGCAATTAGCAAAAACACACTATTTATTTACAAGGGAATATAGAGATATTTGAATCATCTAACACTTGCGTTGATATGGATAGAAGAGATGAATTAATTGAAAGTTAATTTCTAAATTGGCGGAGTGGGCATGGGCGGGGTTTCCTCTAAAATCTAACGTAGTGTACTACCATGGAATTTAAAGCATCATGCAACACAATACCATTTAGTAGAATAAAGGAAACACGATTCAAAAAAGTTCTAACAATTAGTTTGTGCTCAATTGCCCACATGCCAATTTAATTTACTTTGTTCGCAGCTCTAACATTTTTTTTGAGAAATAATCATCAATTGATAGAACTTAGACCCCATCCGGGATTACAAATGGTAGCTCTGAACCTCCCTGACTATCAACTAAACAATTCTTAGCAAGCAAATGAGCTAAAACATTGCAAGACCTGGGAATAAAATGAAAACTAATAGAATGAAAAACTGGACATAACTCTTTAATGTCTTCCAAAATATCTCCTGCCATAGAAAGAAAAGGACCAGGACACTGAAGCTTCTTTATCACATTAATGCAATCACCTTCTACCATTATCTGCTGGAAATTCATGGATTGTGCTGTTAGTGTTAAGGGATGTAGAAATGACAATTCTAGACTTCCTGCAGTCACAATATAATCGCTTTCCTTAAAGCGTATTCGCCCCCACTATTAGTGTACAACAAGGTTGCAGCGATTCGCTCCCAGGATACAAGGAAGCCCAGAAAATCTGCATATTTGACTACGGAATGTACTTTCGGAATCAAACTCAAGAACTGGAATAAGCAGTAAAAGAAATGCTACATAAACAATTACTGTAGATATTGTTTCCGTATCATGAGGGAGAGATCGAAGGTTCTGGTCGTTTTTTCAATATGGAACAACCCTTCCTATTTATAGATTTCAAGAGTCATGTCTAAAGAGACACAACTCTTCCAGAAATCTGGATAAGGACAGATGCAATGGATCAGGATTAAATCCTATCCATTGGATCACACCTTTTCAAACCAATGGTCATGATTAAATGACTGTTGGTTCAAATTTAAAAAGCTGTTGGCTTTTCCCGGGTTATACTTGACTGCAGGATTATTCTCCAGATTAAATCATGACCGTATAAATTTTAAACAAAATTAACGGCCGAGATCTATGAGCGATGCAAGCGTGCAAACAAAATTAACGGCCGAGATCTATGAGCGATGCAAGCGTGCAAAGTGCTAAGTGCGCCTAACAAAAGCGCCACGCACCCGTGGCATGAGCTCGGGTGCGCGCGTGTGGCCCTACCAAGTGCACCTACTTAATGATTAGTTTACACATCATTAATGGAGTTCCATAAATAAACTAAACTTTCCACACTTTATTTTTCCATGTGGGACAAAGTGTATTAGTTTATTTATTACTTCATACTTTCCATATGAGACAAGAAGTAATAGTTTAAATTACTACACACTTTCCAAAGCTCATCATTCAATTGCAATGTGGGACATTGATTACCCATATCTTCCATAATTTATTCTTGGAAATCTCCCACATGTGCAACTTGTACCGCCAAGCGCGCTTCGTAGCTCTAACATTGCTCACTTCAAATATTAGGCACAATATTCTAAATTATTGCGCCTAAATTGCACCATACTAGTTGTGAAAGTGTTTGCATAATTTCATCTTATAATTGTTATTCTTATAATGTGTTGTTTGATAACCAACTTATGTAATTGGTGATGACCGAGAGTCCCTCAATATATGTTCTGTGGGGTTTTGTGGGTTTAGATTGATATTTTGATTGGGGTTGTGAGAATTTTGAGTGTTTGGTAGGAAATAAGTAAAAAGTTGCTTATGTCCTTTTAGTGGCAATTAAGTAAATAGTGAGTGACAAGTTTGGTAAATAAGTTGAATTTTTTATTACTTTTATGAGCAAAAGGGACAATTCAAGTGGGTCAAATATCACCATACCAATCCCATTTCATAATACCACCCCCACCTAGTATTTTAGATTGGTATGGTGTGGTGATGCCACGTCATAGCACATAATAAATCCAATAAATTTAGGGCAGCAACACACCACTTACTTTTTTTCCGATTTTTCCTTACCGAACAACGAAATTGGTGATATTTTGTTTTGAAAATCGTGTTTCACCATACCACACCCACTACCAAACATCACATAAAGTGTAGAAGATGTGAAGTGGGTACGGACGGGGTTCCCTCTAAGTTGTTATACAAATTGTAGTGTATTTGTATACTTTATACAACACAACACATAAGAAAATGATAAATGTATGAAATTTAAAGTACCATGTGACAACTATAACATGATTCCGAATAGAGAAAACGAGACACTTGTTAAGTTAACTTCCAAAAAGAGTATAACAATCAATTTTGTACTCTATTGTAGATGTGTCAATTTTGAAAAAAGAAATTGTGCATGTGTAACTATGAGAAACACGTTACGACGATTATAGGAAAAACCGCAACATTGCTCACTTCAAATATTAGGCGCAATCAATCTTTTCATTATTGCGCCTAAATTGCACCCTACTAACTGTTAGACCATTTCACAATTTTTTTCTTATGAACTCTTATTATAAATTACTCCAAGTAAACTAAGGTTTTAATGTCGTAGGTTCCAACGTCGTTAAAAAGGAATTTTCCAATGTCATATGGGCTTCATCTCTAAATTGGACTTGGGCCGAATCTGGTGCATGCTAATTTGATTTCCTGATTTTCATTACATTCATGATTCATCTCTGCAATATTAACAAAAAGCACCATTGAAAGACCTTCTCTGTCACCATTGACAGGCATCAAGAATAAATTCACTTTTTCATCTCTGTGATTTTGCTCTTCAGACAGTCTCATCACCAACTTCACAGAGAGAGAAGCATTTCAGGTTTTGCCTTCGGTTTCTTACATAACTTCTTTATTTTACTTACCTGAATTATACCATTACGGATGGCGCAAAAGATTGAGTTTTAATTAATTTCTTCTTGATACGTGACAATTATTCTGTCAAGTTCTGTTACATTCAAAGGTTGAGAATAGGTTAGCCGTAAATATAAATGAATTGGAGATAGGGCTTTTAGAGGGTAAAGATCATTCTTTTATTTGTTTGGTTGGCTAATTATCTGCGAAGGTGTTTTACTGGGATTTGTGATTTGAAGTCTTTCTTAATCTGGGTATAGGTTTTTTCGACCGTGATTGTGAAAAGAATGTGCCTTTAGTGTGTGCATTGTGTTTCATTTCCTAATTAGCTTGGATTTTGTTTGTTTTAGGTCAGAGAGGATTCGTGGGCTTTCCTTTATGAAGTCTTAATCGTTTGGTACGGGTGCTAGCAACAGTGATTATTTGGTTGTGGTTTGGCATCAAGTGATCAGCACGACTGCACGAGTTAAGAGAAAGAGACTCTTGGCTCAGCTACTGGTGCTTACAGTTTTGTCAACGTCTGTGTTTGGGAAGTGTAGTAGTTTTGTGGAACTGTATGCATTTTTGCGGTTTTCTCGATAATCATTTTGGAAAGACAGTTTTGTGCAACTGTGTGCAGTGGCATTTTTCCCCTCTTAGCTTGGATTTTGGTGCTTCAGGATAGAGGAAATTACTAGGCTTCATACAGTACTAATACTGGCTATTGGCTTCAAGAGATCAGGGGGTTACAAAGGACAGGACAGTCGTGTTTATGATTATATTTGTTGGTTAGTGTCTTTAGCGTTTGGATCAAGTGTAGTATTGCTTGGCTATTGAATTCTGCGGTAAAAGAGTTACCTTGTAAATAAAGTTGACTCTATGGGCAGGCGAGTACGTAGGAAGGTTGTCAGGAAGGGAAAAGAGGCAGGTACTTGCCCTGACATTGATGATAATTTGAGCCTGGATGACAGTGAAATTCTTGACTGGACTAGGTTACCCGACGATAATGTAGTTCAGCTTTTCTCCTGTTTAAATTATCGTGACCGGGCTAGCTTGTCGTCAACTTGCCGTACATGGTGGAATCTTGGTAAATCTCCATGTTTGTGGCAGGCACTGGATCTTCGGCCCTTCAAGTGTGATTCGGCAGTAGCTAAATCACTTGCCAATCGATGTGAGAATCTTCAAAAGCTTCGGTTTCATGGTCCTGAATCTGCTGATGCAGCCTTGAATCTTCAAGCTAAGAGCTTACGGGAGATTATTGGATGTGGTTGCAGAAAAATGACAGATGCAACACTGTCTGTCCTTGCAGCCCGACACGAATCGCTGGAACGCATACAAATAGAGCCTGATTTTTGTGAGAGGATTAGTAGTGATGCCGTAAAAGCTATTGCAATTTGTTGTCCAAATCTGAGAAAACTTCGGCTGTCGGGTATTCGTGAAGTGGGTGCAGATGCGATTGATGCTCTGGCAAAGCACTGCAAAAGTTTGGCTGATGTTGGATTTATTGACTGTTTAAAGGTAGATGAAACTGCCCTTGGAAATATTGCATCAATTTGCTATCTTTCAGTAGCTGGTACAGTGAACATAAAATGGAATTTGGTTGCAGAACATTGGAGTAAGCTTCCGTACCTGATAGGTTTAGATGTCTCTAGAACTGATATCACCCCCAATACTGTTTCACGGTTATTATCAGCCTCGTGTAGTATGAAAGTGTTGTGTGCTCTGAATTGTCCAGGACTTGAGGGAGATGCCACCTTTCTATCAAATAACAATCATAAAGGTAAAATACTGCTTACTATCGTCACAAATATTCTCAAGCAAGTAGGCCTTTTATTCATTGATATGCCAAAGAATAGTACAAATGTTTTCCTGGATTGGAGAATATCCAAGTACGGGGAAAAGAAGTTTGAGGATTACATGAATTGGCTCGAGTGGATCCTTTCCAGTTCGCTGTTACGTATTTCAGAGAAAAATCTTCCTGGTTGGGATTATTTCTGGATCAACCAAGGCACAGCCGTGTTGCTTAGTCTTTTGCAGAGTGTAAATGAGGAAGTTCAAGAGAGAGCAGCCATGGCTCTTGCAACTTTTGTCGTAACTGACGATGAAAGTTCCGGTATCAACATTAAAAGGGCTGATGCAGTTATGCGAGATGGTGGAATACGCCATCTACTAAACCTTGCACGGTTGTGGAGTGAGGGGCTTCAGTCAGAGGCTGCTAAGGTAAGATTCATTATTTAGGCTTTGTTGAATTGGTAACTGCATATTTCTTTGTTTTACTGCATATTCTGCAAGTAACTTGTCAACACTGGAATTGTGATTTTTGCTCTTTGTAACTTCTGTTTCACAACATGAATTAATATTTCATCTCTTTCATCTAATCGACATGTTTGGATGTTTTCGACAAAAAGGTGTTCAAACTTAAATCCACTGCAAATATATAGCCCACTTCTATGTTCAATTTCATAGGCATTGTGGTTAGCAATGGTCCACACATGCAAGTTAGTGTGGTCCACTCATAATAGTGGGTCATGTGGTGCATTCCAAGCCCCAAGGTCTATGAAAAACTGATAGACCTGGCCTACATAAGTATTTACCCCCAATAAGCTTGAGGGACAAGTCTTAATATTTTGTCATGTTGTCCAGTTTACGATCAATATTATTGAGCTACAATGGACCTGCATTAAAAGTAGTTTATCTATATATAGGCTATTGCAAACTTGTCGGTGAATACTAAAGTTGCAAAAGCTGTGGCGGAGGAAGGGGGCATCAGTCTTCTTGCTAGTCTTGCTAGGTCCAAGAACAAAATTGTAGCAGAAGAGGCTGCGGGAGGACTGTGGAACCTTTCTGTCGGTGAAGAGCACAAGGTTTTGCTTTCTATTTCATATCCCAGTCTTAATTATCTGATAATTTACACTGTTCGATTTGGAACATATTATAAGCCAGTCCTTGTTTGTGTGCAATTAGTAGATCTTGTGGTTGAAATTATTCCCTCTGCATTTATGGCATGCATGTGAATGCATTTATTGAATGGTTAAATGATGAAGATCAATCTTCACCACAAGGTCTAATTGTCCTGGTGTATTTTGTAATTTCCCACTATCTTTCGAACCAGAGTTTAAAATAGATAAATATGCAGGGTGCTATTGCTGAAGTTGGCGGCGTACAAGCTTTAGTTGACCTTATCATTAAATGGTCAAAGTCCACCGGCAGTGAAAGCGTTCTGGTATGTTGCAATACATCAATCAATATTTTCAGTATTCGTGAGATTTTGTTCCATAATGGGTCCACACGTGATTTACTTAATTATGCTAAAGTAGTTTCGTTCGTTCATGCTTGATTGCAGGAACGTGCGGCTGGCGCATTGGCAAATATTGCAGCAGATGAAAAGTGCAGCATAGAAGTTGCTACTGTTGGCGGTGTCAATGCCTTAGTGACGCTAGCTCGCAATTGCAAGGTTGAAGGAGTGCAAGAGCAGGTTCTGTTATGCTATTTCAAGGAATAAATACATCATAATTTTTTTGGATGTACCAACTTTTCCCAGTTTGTTTCAACTATTAACTAGGCAACTTTTCTGCATATACATGCAAGTCCATATTTTCTTCACTTCAGTGTATATGAATCTGTTTACAGATTGCTCTTCAATCAATTTTGCTGTACCGTTACATCTTCCCTTGAAAATATTAATTTGGGAGGGGGGTAGGATCTTGCTGCATATAATCGGAAAAAAAATGTATCTGCTCCTGATCTGCTTGTATGTTTCTCAGTCGGCTCGAGCTTTAGCTAATCTGGCTGCTCATGGAGATAGCAACGGTAACAATGCTGCTGTAGGGCGAGAAGCTGGATCAATTGATGCTCTTGTGCAACTTACTCGCTCCCCTCATGAGGGTGTCAGGTGATACATCTTTAGTGAAGGCTATGTAACTACTTTTTTGTTCTACATTTTGGAAGAAATAGGTTTTTCTTGTTTCTTGGTCCTCGGGCAATCCATTGTTTTGACATCAAAATATGCACTCGTGTTTGATATATAGGCAAGAGGCTGCTGGTGCATTATGGAACTTATCCTATGACGATATAAATCGAGAAGCAATTGCAGCAGTTGGTGGAGTCGAGGCATTGGTATGTTTTTTTTTTTTTTTTTTCCTTTGTATCATTATCAGGAAAACAGTGAGCTTGGTGAAGTTAAATAAACCATAATATGTGTTCATAAATTTGCTTTGGTATAAAGCATTTTGTTCATTCATTCTCTCCCTGCCTGTCTGCGGACTCAACTTGAGGGGACCTCCCTGAAGGTTTTCTGCAAATAGCTTCTTACTAACAGAAATGTTGGAATATTTGTGTGTTTGCAAGAATAGCTTCGAGCTTCTGTTCCCTACAACTAAGCTGAAACCGAAATGCTTTCATTTGGTTTTCTTTAAAGTTTAAACCTAAACATCTGTAAAAAAAAATCTCTTTTTGTTTCTCTTTAGCACTTTCTGGGGTCAACAGTTCACAGCGTCTCTATTGAGTTGACTTTACCTGTTTCCCCAGCTATGTAAAACCCCCAAGTCATCCTTATCTAATGTTCTTTTGTTAGAAGATCACCTTCTGTTCAACAGTGCATTTCCTGATATAATAAAATTTCAATCTTGTTTGATGTGTTATTCTTGAGGATATTGAACTTTAAGAAAGCTATGCAAATTCGTGGTAGTAATTATGTGTTGATGTAAGTTCTCTTTTCTCAGGTTAGGATTACTGGTTCTAATGCCTCATGGTTTACTACTTTAAAAAGCTAGTTTACTACTTTAAAAAGCTATGGGGAGATAAACTGGTGTTGACAAATCTGCATGAGCAATGTGAATTATTTCATTTTTTCCTCAGATTTACATGTCATCAGTTTCTGCCTTCTTTTCTTTCTTTCTTCCCTTCTTTTTTTGAAAATGAAGCAACTTCTTCTAGTGTGCAATACTAACTAATCTGCACAATTCAAAAACTACTGCTCCCCGTGAAGCCACTGGAGTCCAATACTTTGGAGTTTGGATGTATGACAGTTGCCTGCTTGATGTGTTTTTATCTACCCCCACCGCCCGATTTTCCCCTTGCGCAACTGTTGCAAAAAAATACATGGAGGCATAATCTACTAATCTAGTGGTTATTAACTTTCTGTATCCTAAGCAATGAGGCTTTTCCAGCTAACTACAGGTGTTTTTCTTTTATTTTGGTTGGTTAGGTTGCTCTTGCTCTTTCTTGTGCAAATACTTCTCATGGTCTTCAAGAAAGGGCTGCTGGTGCACTCTGGGGTTTATCTGTGTCAGAAGCAAATAGGTACTGCTTTTGATTTAATATTTTATGTTTTCTCATAATTATAGGTGGTAGTAACGTGGAAGAGACTCTGCATATTGTTCTACAACACTGATCCTAGAAATTTTCATGTGAATAAGCTGGCAAACTACATAACGTCATCTGTAATCCATTAGAGAACCATTGAATAATCCAATTCTAGATCATAATACTTTTTATGGCCTAGTGACTTATAGAATTAGCCTTGCATTATCCTTTTATTGGTGATCAATAGAGAATTGCCCCATGTGAATAAAATCTTCAATTGTGTGTAAATCATGTTTCCTCCAATCTGTGGGGGGAAAAAGTGAAAGAGTTGTTTTAGATATGGGAAAAAAAAAAAAAGAATACAAGTAACTAGAGAAATAGCTGGAAACATGCATGTATAACAAATCATCCATTACATTGTTCCTCGTGGGTGACCACAATGGATCTGTTGTTCCATTCTTTTTATATCGTATCCATGCACTGATGCACCACCACTATGAACTCATCCCCACCAACCCATGTTGAATTAGCATTCCCAACTTTACTCTGGTGGTCCATGGAATGGTCATAAAGTGGGACATAAGATCCGTTTCGATCTGTGACTCAGGGCTATTTGGTAAACATCACCTTCTACTTGTCTGTCGCTTTGATACTTTCGAAGCTAATGAGTGTTTCGTTGTATAATAGCATTGCTATTGGCCAAGAAGGAGGCATCCCCCCACTGATAACGCTGGCGTGCTCAGATTCTGAGGTACCCATTTTTCTCAACTTCAGTATACCCATTTAGAATTTTTTTCATGGTTTGTCATATGTTCAACCACATGCATTAGCATTCAACTGATATTTACTTGTAGTTGTCGTTACATGCATCCTTGTAATACAGTACACATCATACATGCAATTCTCTAATTATTGGAATAACGAATTATTGATCTAGAGACATTCATCAACTTTCAGGATGTACATGAGACAGCTGCAGGAGCACTTTGGAATCTTGCTTTTAATCCTGGCAATGCTCTCCGTATTGTTGAGGAAGGAGGGGTTCCAATCCTGGTCAATCTTAGTTCATCTGTTTCTAAGATGGCTCGCTTCATGTCGGCATTGGCAATGTCTTACATGTTTGATGGGAGGTATTTGAAAATCTTCATATATGTTTTCTCGTTCCCTATTTTCTTTTTGTTTCTTCCTATATACAGAAAGTGTAGCTTGTGGCTTCACCAAAAAATATACTCTGCTTTTCATAGTATATCATCTGCTACTGTCTGTTTGGCTTCTCAATATGATGGGGGGTGTCAGTTTAGGGCTTTCTGTGTAATTTACCCTTATTATGATTATGGAGATACTCCAGTGTCAAAAATATCTTTTAATTCCACTAAACTGAAACATGTAGACGAATATTTGGTGCTTAAAATAAGCGTAGTCTGTTTTAGCAAAGACAGCCCTATTTGGGCATCAGCATCACTGTGAAAAGTTTGTAATTCTTCTTTTTAATTTTTATATCCAGTTTGGCTTCATTCCCTGTAATTTCCGTTTGATAATAATGTTCCCTGTACTGCTGCTTCTCGTTAGTCTCCTTCTCTTTGGGAATGAGCAGGAATATGCTGCTGACTTTTAACTTGGCGAATTCTGCTGTACAGAATGGACGAAATTGCCTTACTTGGACCATCAACCGACACTTCCAAGCCTGTGAACTTAGAAGTCACTAGAAAGATAGCTTTGAAGAACATCGAAGCTTTTGTTAAATCTTTCTCTAATCCTTCAGCATTTTTTGCTGCGGCTGCATCATCAGCTCCTGCTGCACTGATGCAATTAACAGAATCAGTTTGTATCCAGGAAGCAGGTTATCTAAGATGCAGGTAATTTACACGAATATCCCCGTATGTACTTTGTAGCATGATAAAGAACTAGAATGTTGTTTGTAGTGATGATGTTCTTGTATGAACTAGTTAATCGTAGGTGGTCTCCTGAGTTATTGAACTGTTTTATTAGGAAGTCCACCTCACGAAGCCAGTATGTTTGATGTTTTTCTTTTTTTTTTTTGCCCAGTCAAGCTGAGATCGGAAGATTTGTCACTATGCTGCGACATCCCTGTCCAACACTAAAGTCATGTGCTGCGTTTGCTCTTCTTCAGGTAGACAATTATTTCTCTTTACGCATCAAATACTATGATGAACTTTTAACTATTATAATATCTGGGATCACCTACCTACACCTATTTGTGGTATTCATCTTTTCAAAAATTTCACTTGTGTAGTTTACTGTCCCCGGTACCCGTCATTCGGGGCATCATGTGAGCCTCCTCCAGGGCGTTGGAGGTGCACGCACACTACGTGCTGCAGCTGCAGCAGCAAATGGACCAATTGAAGCGAAGATCTTTGCACGTATAGTACTTAGGAACGTGGAGCAGCATCAGGTCCAGAATATGATTGTGTGACGCATTTGTGTCGGTTTGCATTCTAAAACAAACACCGAGTTGTGAGACTAAAACAAGGTTCTTTGGTTTGTTTTTGGTTGAAAATGTTCAGATTTTACAGATTACGGCACATTTTATACTGAAAACCTGCATGTATCATATGCCATAAGTTCAAAAACATTGCCAAAACTAACTTGTTCGTGCAACTATTTTTGCTCCTACATCTTGAATATGAGCGGCTGTCGTTTCATCTTTGAGTTCTGCAATCGATGTTCACATTCAAAATAGTATGTGTTATATGCCATACGAACTACCTGATCATCTGACTCAGAACATTGGACTCCAAGAATCAATTTATTGTATATGACTAATGATACAGTTAGTTTCACAATTAATTTTAGCAAAACAGCGTTCTACTTCTAGCTACAGAAGCAGTTTGTTTCCGGCATGTTAAGGGATTCTATGTGCTTTGAATCAATTTTGGCGTGGCAAAGTAGCGTAGACTCGTTAAATTCCAAGATCGAGGACTTCTGGCTGCAGATGAGACGGAGACGTTTCTAGTACCCCTTGTGCGGTTGAATTATCCATCAAGTATGGTAGTACGTATTCTTTCATCTCACTCTCATATATTCGAAGATGACCTCCTGATACATTCACAAATGTGACTTTCCCAGCTTCGTCCAGTGTCCTTAAACCAATCCAATCTTCAATATAGAGCGTGCTCTGCAAGATTACCAATGCAGTTTATGAGATGGTGTTCTGTTCTTGCCGGACATGGTATTAAACACAGACGAATATCTTAGCTGGTGTTGTATTCTCGAATACTTCGCATCGAAGTGAAGCAATTACCTCTTGAGCAGGTAAAATAGGCTCGAACGAACCATCTGGAAAGTACCCAAACAATGATGTCTCTTTTGGTACCAGAATGTCATCTTTCTGGAACTGAAATTATGAAATATCAAATTGGAAATGATCTAAACCCAATGTTGTCAATGTGTAACGCGACGCGTCGCGTCAGGCTCAAAAAACTGGGATCGCGGATCACGGTCGCAGGCGGGATAGTGAATTAAAAAAAAAAACGCAAATTTTATAGAATAAACATATAAGTACTTGGTAGGTCATATATTACTCATAGTATTAAAACATTACTCATAAATAGTCTAAAGCAAGCACAGTCAAAGAAATCATTCTATGACCCAAAAAAATTTCACTAAAACGCGTCACGGGCGCAACAGCCCGCGATACTACTGTTCCCGCTGCAGGGTGCCCTGTAGCGGGCACATGGTTCCACCACGCGATCGCGCCGCTATACAAGTTACATAAATGGTTTTGACATGACAGACCAAGGGGAGAGGAATTGATTACCATGATAAGTACCAGGTTCTCCAAGCTAGAAAATCGCTCCTTGTAAGTCGAATTCTTGTAGAACTCGTTATTTATCTTAGGGAGGAATTTGCATCCTTTTCTGTAATCATCTAAATCCTGGTAAACACAATAAATACACAAAATGAACACATGAACAAGATCAACTTCCTATTTTCTTCTCTTGTTTTGAGAAAATGGCATTTTAGCTAGGCAAAACTAATTATGAGAGGCCTAAGTTATTATTTACATATAAAGCACTAGAAAATTACGGAATATATTGCAGGGGAATATATAGAAAGATTAACAATTGCAGATGAAGATTACTCACTGTTGGGATTTTGATATAACCTGCCGGTGCCAAATGTTCCTGCAGAATAATAGATTAGGGTGAGCTTTTCAAATGGTTTAGGTATTCAACGAAATACTGGCAGTATGGCACAACATGGCTAAGTATAAGAACAAGAAAATAAATTGCAGTCTGACCAAACATAATTTCAAACTGCGGAACTAAGTCTATAAAGTTAAAACAATATAATAAGTGGAGTAAATTCAAACCTGGATGAAGTCGCTATAAATCGCCAACTCAATTAGAAAGTCCACTAGAATGCATACCAAAGCAGACTGCAAATCATACGGTCAGTTAGCTCAGATCGTTGTACTAAAACAGTGTCAAGAAGCAGGTGATATGAGATGCAGTTGGAAAACATTTTTCTTGCTTATCATCAATTGTTGTTTATAACTCCCAAACATATAAGTTCCATGAAATATCTCTTTGATTCAAAGAGTATGCTTCATCTTATTAAAATAGACATTAACCAGTTTAACCAAACAGCATGTCGTTTCATTAGGTTTAAATCCCAGCCAGAAGAATAACTTACACCGCAAAGTGGCACAGCAGCAATCCCAGCGTGTGGACCTGCCAGAGACACGTAATTTCTCACCTATTCAAAAAAAAAAAAAAAAAAAAAAAGCATGCATACACAAATTTATTCAGCCATGATATTTAAGATAAAGACGGATATCATAAATTTGATGAAGGATGATGAAACTCAATCTTTCAAGAATTCAATATCTTTTTTGCTGAGGTGCTCAAATAATTACTTACTGGTGGACCTCCATCACACATTTCAATGACTCCTCTGCCAATCAAATTACCCTGAAAAGCATCAAAGTTAAGGTCGAATCAAATCAGCGAAAGACATAACAGAGCGAAAAGTATGAATCGTTAGTAGGAAACAAAAGGATTGATCACTAATTTACTTTGGTGCATGAAAGAGTTTTATTTTAAGGAAACTTGAAACATAAGGCGATATAAAATTGAGTTTAACCTGAGAAAGCCCGACAATGTTGTAACCATCCCTAAGCTCACTCATGCTCTTCACCTGTTAAATTAGAGCATTCTATCTGAGCAAGGAAGTCCGGGTAAAATAAGGGAACTGTTTGTACATTGTACTGAAGTACAATACCTTCTCACAAGCAATAGCTGTCTACATGTAAACCACAACAGAAAAAAGAAATGTGTATTAATATGTTGAGCTATTGTTGAGGTGAAGCATAATCCATATTAAATCTCATGAAGAACCAATGAACCTGTTTCAAGAGGGGCATCGTCCAAGAATCCCACGCACCATTTCCAATTTCTCTGGAGTAATGAAAGAAAGCCAAGACATAGTTATACACATACAAAGAAGAATAGATGCAAGGGCAATAAAAGTAACAGCCACTGGGTTCCACGTTTCTAAAAAACTGTTGTAGTTGGCATGCTCTATGTTGTCCTTACGCAGTAGAGAACAGCATAACTCATAAACTGGTTTAGCAGACGCCACCGGCTAAATAGTCGTAATTGCTTAATCTACTGGAGGCAGAAACAAAATTTGGCCTTGACCCTTGTAAATGATCACAAACAAAATTGTATCCAAATGGCTAATGGTTAAGCTACCACTTTGGCATATAATTAAAATTGCTCATAATTTTGTCTCATGCTTTTCTCTTTCAAGTTAAATTCACTAACTAGATACACTTATTGTAGTACTGGACCTAACTCTAGTATCCCTTCAAGCAACGAGAACGTACATGCAGTAGCCTTGTGAACCAGACCAATTACTCAGAAGATTGGTGAAATGTGTGACGCTGTGAAATTTGCAACCGTCAGAAACTCCTGCCACATTATTACAGAGAAGAAGATAGATCTAGTTACCAAATCAGGACTAGTTTTTATCCTCCACGAATGCACTGAGAGTAAGAGATAATATAATTACAAAGACGTGAATCATAAGGAAAAATAACAATATTGGCATAGGGAAAACAAGTATCAAACGGAGCTTCAAGATTCGCTACTGCTTCCAAGTATCACAGGATCAAAATTCAAATCAGACCGTTTTTTAAAATCTTGAAGAACCAACCAAAACCGTAGATTCACATACTAGTACGACAAAAGAACCTGCTGAACCTCAATGAAGTACTTAAAGTTATCATAACAAAAAAATAATGTTGAATATAACAGATAATAGTTATCATAACAAAAGAGCCAGCTGAACCTCAAAATCACTATATTCAAGAAAGTAAAACTATTACCTGAAAAAAGTCACAGAAATGATTTTTTTTCTCCTGATCTCCTTTACAGAAAAGAGACTAATACAAGCATTTACATTATAAATTAAGTTAAATAAGACTAATTGTTCTAAAGATTATCCTAACAGTGTCATCAACTGCTTTAGAAAGCAGAAAAACACTGATGGAGTAAATACAAATAGAACAACACATAATGAAGTAATAGTAGTTGTACAGTTTAGGAAGAACTGAAAATTCTGTGAAGAAGCAAACTCACTACAATAACTGGAAATCTGAAAGTAGCTGGAGAAATTACCATGGAAGACAACAAAAGGAATAGAATTAGCTGGTTTTGAGATAAAAATCAACGCCACTAATACTATAGAAATTGTCAAGAAAACCTTCAAAGCCATGGATTCCAAAGTTCCTGATTTTGAGTGGAAAACGTGGGAAAGTAATCGTTTAGTTAGAAATTAGGTGAACACGTGTGGAAGAAACTAAAGAAGCACAAAAATGAACTAGGAAGAGTCAACAATCTAACTTTCTCGACTTTCCTTTTCTTGCCCGATCTGGTCTTACAAGTAGCCCCTGTTCTCTTCATCTCTTCGAAAAATCATTAATTTCACTTCCGTTCAGTTCCAGTTCAATTTAGTTTAAATTTAGGGTGTTGATACTGCCAGAGCATATCCATATTGCCAGAGCAATTTTTTGCATTTCCTGTAGTACCCTTTTGATTAATTGGAATGATAAATATATTCCTTTCTCGAACTGACCAAAATGTGGAAGTGGATCTTTCACAAACGTGAAATTTCTAAATCAAAATCATACCATTACCATACCCAAAAAGAATCTGCACCAAATTGACAGAAAACAATGGTTGTCATCTTACTCAGTTATACCCTTCACCCTAAAAGTGCTCATGTACGACGTGATGTGAGTTGCGGTTGGTGATTTGAGCTCGGTTCACGGAAAAAGCTCGCCAGTTTAGCTTCAACAGCATCAAAAGTCGTGATGTATAGATTCAGATCCCGAACATATCGAAATTCTTCAATGGAGAAGAGAGGAGTTAAATCATTTTTATGCTTCCCTGTTTCTAATTTGGCGAGGATTAGTGTGAAAGAGATGAACTTTTTTGCAGGGATGAAATTTCATCCTTCAATCACGTTTGAGGAAGAGATATACTTTCTGAATTCTGATTTAATGAGATCTAAATAAGGTACTAGATTTAGCATTCCATTTAACTGAAAGGGTATACAAGGAATTCACCAAAATAGCTTTGGTAGTATGGATATTGCTCTGGCAATATCAACATCCTAAATTTAAAGAGTCTAAGTTCGTGACTTTTATTTTCTATAGTTCCGAACAATGGTTCTTAAAGTTGGGGTTTTTTCTCTTGATTTGATCTGAACTAATGTCTAGTTCGCAACTTCCTTTTTCTAATCTTACAGATCAAAATGAACCGAAAACCGAACTAAAAATACGGTTATGGTTGGCTGAAAATCCAACCGTCACACCGTCGGTTGCAATTAGTTATGATTGACGAAGCATTGGCCTTACCAACAAACCTTAAATAACCATCAAACCAATAGTTAACAATAGATTGAAGTAAAACCAACTCTTTTTTTTTTTTTTTTTTTGACCAATTAAAATCAACTTAATTATTTCCTTTGTTTGTTTAATAGAATTACACTTAGTAAAAAAGTTAAAAGTTTTAGTAAAGTGTGTAAACCTTTTTTTTTTTTGCAAATTTATTTGACGGAGTAATTATTTATTAAATATTTATACTAAATTAATTAACACAATTTTATTTTATATTTTACTAACATTTACGTAACACACTACGTGGGGGTAAATATCCTTTATAATAAATGTTTTAGTAGTAATTGAAAGCATTAAAAAATAATAATAATAAAAGATAAAATTTCGTCAATGAGATTCGAACCTTGCACCTATTTAAGCAATGACAAATGTAGGTACATATTCAAATTGCATAAGTAAGATGGACGGATGAATTCAGTCACACTATGTGAATTATAAATAAAAAAAAAATACTACTTTAGAAAAACCAAGTGATAGCTCAAAACTAATAAATCGACGATTCCGGCTAACAAAGCTCCGGCGAGGTGTGTGGTTTGAGAAGGGGGAACGTAAAAATCTAACCTTCCTTTGAAGCTTCCTCATGTTCTTTGATTTATTCGATTGAGATTACGAAGAGGAAGATGTAAGGGAGTTGAAATACATAATTTGAAGTGTTTTTGGCTAAAATCATATATTTTTAAGTTAATTGGTTGTTTTATAAATTACTATAATTGTGGGATGATTTGCAATATGTAAAAAAGTGTCATGTGTTTTGTAAAAACGTCCTGAATTTAACATTCTTGATTCACCATCTATAAGTATAAGTGTATAACTTACAATTTTGTCGGGAAAAAAAAGTAAAACTTATGATTACAACTACAATTGGTGATTTTTCGTGACATCTAACCACCACCGAGTTATGTGAGAGTCACTCATGTTGATAATTTTGCTTTATTTTTAACTTTTATTTTAGTTTTGTTTTTGAAAGGGTGTACAATGTAATTTGCACCAGGAACAATAAATAGAAACCGGAAAAAGGTGAAGTGTTATTATTCGTCAGTCCATTCATCGTTCGGCTTGATTCTGTCAGTCTCGCAAATCTCCCTTCCTCTTTACTTTGGAGGGCTTTTGGTTTCTTGGATAACTGTACTTTTCGGATATCCCTGCTTTCTTTCAATTTCTATTAAGTAGTTTTTTTTTTTTTCCTTGTTTTTACCTGGGTTTGGAATTTGCTTATCCCATTACGTTCTGTTCTTGCTTTTGTTTCTGGTTGGTTGGCCAAGATTGGATTTTGCTTCATTTTTTTTGGCTTTATTCGTCCGTATTGTGTGTGATGATATAAATACAGTAATATTGGAAAACAATTAATTCACAATTATTTTTCTTTCCTTTTGGTACTTCAGGTGTTATTGTGCTAGTTCTTGATTGAGGCCTAAGCTCGTAACGAGCTGATTTTCTACATTCAACTGGTTAATGTTTGACAAGATAGAGGATGGTGAGACATTAGAACCAAAGATTTGAGGCTTTTAGGGTGAATGGAGTTTTTGGAAAAGAACTTGGCTTATGAAATTTACTAGTACTGAGATGGATAAACCCTTGGTTAAGGGATCAGAGGAAGTCTACAGGATTGCTAGTGATGAAATTGATATGACGAGACGTACAAAATTGGAAATGGTTGCAGCAGAAAGCGAGCAAACAAGCTCAAGTTCGTTTGGTGATAGTGATTCTGAAGTTGAGAATGCTGACACTGTGACTAACTCTGAAGCCGTATCAGGTTTCCGGGAGTCAGCACTAGATTCTGATTGTCGAGAGGCGTTTAACATGAGGTACCTTTCTTTACTTGCTATAGTACTTGTTATCGGACACTGTGATCTGATTCCTCAAGGTAGTCATCTAAATATTATAGAGAGAAGATATTGATCAATGTATGCGGTAGACGATAAGGGCCAGTCCCATTGGCTTCGGGATATCATATACATCTTCAATCCAGAGGTGCAATAGCAAACAAGCTACTCATATTCTTTAAGCTGCAATATTCGTTCCCTCTAGAATCGTATAAATTCAGTTTCCTCCGCTAGCATACTGTAGACATTGCTCTCGGTTACATGGTCGCAGATTTGGGGTGGATACTGGGTAGGTTATCATAGTATCTGGTAGATGGTAGCTCATGAGTTGACTCATTTTCTTATTGAATTGTGTGCTTGACGTTATTTGGTTGAGACCATGACCATCAGCAAGTTCTTTTTTTTTTTTTTTTTTTTTCACTAATTTCTATATATCATATGATAAAATGTCACTTTCCATGTTAATCACATCCAACAATTCTTTGTGAAGATGATTCAATTTCTATATTCTTATTGTAGGAAGAAAAAGACAACAACTCACTGGAGATCATTCATTCAACCACTCATGTGGCGTATTAAATGGGTTGAATTGCAAATGAAGAACTTGCAGTCTCAAGCAGAAAAATATGACAGAAAGATAGAGAAATATCGTAAGCAGAAGCAAGTTCAGGTTGAGAACACCACATTGGAAGGCATTGGCATAAAATCCATTCCTTTTTCCTGGACGGTTGCTAGGTCTGCGATCCTGAAGAGGAAGAAGAGAAAAAGAACTGAAACTACAAAGGATTTAGCTGCATATTTGTCACATCATAGTCTTTTCTCTTATGATGGTACACCGTCTGCTATATTTACTATCATAATTACTTTTTTATTCCTTCATTTGTACTTGTTGGGTTGTGTCAGTTACGATCAGAATGCATCTCGTTTTTTTTTTGCAGAAAATCTCAAGTCTGTAACTGGCGGTGGCAGTATGCATGATAAGTTCCAGAATCCAGGTTTGAGAAATTCTATTTCACTCTGCATGTTAAACAATAGGCCAAGTAAAATAACTGCACAAAAAATAAAAATAATAAGAAGCAAGAGAGATCCTTTTAGTTGGCTGTCTATGATTACGCATACATGACCAACGGAAGACCTGAGAAGAGCTATACTCCAAGGGGACATCTAATGAACTCTTTCTAATTCAAAAGATGTTTCAGGCTGAGGATATTTTAGTTGTTTTAGTGTCAAAACAAAAACTTAACTTGGATTTAAGATGTTGATGGAACTAAATAATGGCTGCATCTTTGGAATATATCATTTCGGAGGGATTTATTTGATGGGGAAGTTGAGCTATATGATGAATTGTTGTCATATTTATATGGGCGAGTCGGAATTCGGGAGCTAGATAGAAGCAGATGGACATTAGAAAAGGATGGATTGTTCTCAGTAAAGAGTTACTTTAACTCTTTGGGGCCAGCCACAGATATAAACTTCCCTTGGAAAATTATTTGGAAAAGTAAATTGCTCCCTCGTGTGGCTTTCTTGTTATGGACTGTGGCGCTGGGAAAGGTGTTAACCACTGTTAATTTGAGGCGACGTGGTATGTATATTCTGGGTGGTGTTTCATGTGTAAGGAAAACGGTGAATCCATTGAACACCTGTTCATTCATTGCAAATTGGCTAGGATCCTGTGGGATTATATATTGGGAATTTGTAGCTTGTGTTGGTCGATGCCAAGCAAGGTGATAGATCTCCTAAGGGCTTGGAGAAGGATTTTGAAGGATAAAGATAAGAATATTTTGTGGAATCTCATTCCAGGCTGTGTTATTTGGTGCATTTGGATTGAGAGAAACAACAAATGTTTCTAACTCGGATAGGAATTTTCTCAACAGTTTTTTGGGTTGTTACTTTGCAGCTTTAATGGAGCTGCAAGTAACCCTTTCCCTGATTGTAGTAGCTTAGTGTCCTTTATGTCTAAGTTGCTGTAATACACATCCCGTGTATTTATCTCTCTAATAAAATTTCTTTCTTATTACCGTTCAAAAAAAAAAAAAAAAAAAAAAGATAAGAACTCTACCCAATTATTTCACTGATTTCCTCGTGAAAATGTAGTTGTTTTCTTCACAGGACAAGATTATACGGTCTGCCTTCTATTGATATCTTGATTGTGTAGTCTTGCTTCAACCAATCTCTGGAAGAGAACAGCTTTTCTCTTTCTTTATTTCCCTCCTTAGCGCTGCTTCCCTTCCACATAATGACACGAAACAGCCTGGTCTCCCTTAAGTAATTTGACCAAGTTATGTATGCAAAGTTAAAACTCTGTGCTTTAGCATGATGGAGTATTGTATTTTGTAGCAAAACCCTTTCATAAAGTCAACATAGATGACGAGCTACTGGTCAGCGATGAGCCACTAAGTCTACAACCTGGAGATAATGACAGTTCTCTGGAGTGCCTGTTACAGAAAATTGAAACTTCACAGTCACGAGTTGGAACACTGAAGGGTAGAGCTGACATTCTAATAAGTGAGAATGCTGGAATGTTTCCTGACATGGAGAACTCTTTGTTGCCCATGGTGTATAATGGTATTAGAAGCTCACTTGAATGCAATGCTTCATCTCAGCTTATGTGTGAGTACACGAGTGCTCTGCCCGTGCCTAAAAGTGCAGTTTTGGGTCACACGGAGGACTTTCCTGATGTAAATGGAACCAGAGATCTTGCTTCTTATGATTCCTTGAACAATGTGAGTTTTTTAATTCTCGTGTTACCTTTTCTATCACCTTCTGCTTAATTCTTTATGCATTTCATCTGAATATCATGACTTCGGTCATTTTTTATCTTTGGAAACAGCATAATTAGTATGTTATTTTGAGAGTAATTTGCCATGACATGTCATTTAAATAATGCATATGAAAATGGTAGTGTGCATTACAAACATGTATGTGGATTGATTCATATGATTTTTATGATCATGAACTTGTTCAGTGATACTGTTTTCTATGCATCAATGTAGAACTGAATATGGAATTTTTCTGTAACTGTTGCCCATACTATCTTTTGACTTGTGCATCTTTCATGCGTCTAGGGGGAAGCTGAATTTCATACCAATAACCAGACGATGAAGGAAGAAGAGAAGAATTTTGAAGAAGTTATGATTCAGCAGGCACAAAATACTCGGGTAAATTGTGGAGTGTCTGACTTGCACAGAGAAGATCAACCACCTCAAAAAACATGCACTGCCTTGAAGGTTACTGCCCCTAAAACAAAGAGGAAGGTTAGGAGAAAAGGTCCCAATCGGTGGAGTTGATGATCCAGATTCCAACATTTGCAAATGCAGAATGTTACAAAACATGCCCTATTTCCACCAGCAAAATCACCACTGGTCTCATGTGTTCTGGTATGTACATACCTTTATATTTTTTGGCAAGTAGTATATGTATTGACACTCCAAAATTGGTATTTAAGTACAATATATGTTGGGCACATACCCCGCATATTACAAGATTCGTATTTTCTAGCCCCACAACACATGCTGTACATGAAGCATCGTCTGAGCTCTATATTGAGCTAATACTCCCTCTGCCCCACAAAAACTTCACCATTTTCATCTGTCCTTTCAGTATAAGATTGTCCTACTCCTACAAGTTTCTTCCAGTTTCTACTTGCAGCCTGTTTCCAGGGTGTTACCATTAGCAATAACAACTTTTAAGATTTAGTATACCAACTCTTGCTAATTATGAACTGCAATAGAGATCAAAGCAATGCAAATCGTCCTGTTTGGAATCCAGCCATGTTCATTCCATACTTGCTGTGAAACCAGAATATGCCTAAAAGATTCATTCGAAACTGTCATGTTTATTTCAAGTTATTAATCATAATGTTTCACGCATCAATACTGAATCTCGTTGCTGTCCAAATTAAACTTTAGCGAGCGACTCAATGTACTGAACGCACAACCCACATCCGGGCAACTAAAGGACATCTTGTGATGGACTTGTGTGAGAGAAAGCCAATGCTTTGATACTAGTTGAAAGCGGATAAGTGATTTTACTGGGAGACGAAGCAAAATCTCAAGCAGATCGGTAAGAGAGAAAACCAGTTCCCCTGATTCTGAATGGACTAATGTTTACCAGTCAATATTCAATTGGAGTTAGCCAGATATGTTGCTAACTTGCTATCCAAGGGCAAGAAAATCTTCTACTACAGCTTAAGATCCTAACTACTGTCAACTAGTTTCACAATTAAGGATTAATTTTGTGGTGTAAACTTGCTCATGGGGATCCAGTCAGAGTACTCTTTGTTTTGATTATGACTAATGTCATCACTGGACCAAGTTTTGTTATTGAAGTCAGTAACATGGATCAATAAGAATTTCTGACATAAACATTAGATCTGTAATGCAGGATCAAGAATGTTTATATGTTCGTGCAAATTTATGAAGCGACACTGCTAATAAACATCTTCCTGGATAACTTGACAGAAACGAGAGCCAGAATAGTGGCAGAGGGTACGAAAATGACATCAGGGATGTTCTTGATCAGTTTCAGCTGGGGAACACTTTCACCTGCCCTCTTGGCTGCCATAGCAGCAGGGGGCGTAAATATTCCAGTCATGAGTGTAGAGTCGTCCAACTTGCTTACATTCACCTTCTTCATGAACTCAATAAAGACTTTCTTCTTTCCTGCATCGTTCGCTACTTTCCAACTGTTAAAACATACCTATTCATGCAATATGAATCAGAACTAGTTACTTCATAACAAGTAATGCTGTGTAATTTGCGTCAAGGATGGGAAAGTTAACCTCTATGTCCTTAACCGGAGGAACATCATAGTGTTTGCCAGGCAATGCAGCATTGACAGTGCTGAGGAAAGAAATTGATCCAGGTTAAACAAACATAAGATGATATGTGGAGATTTGTCAAGGATCTTACTTGAAAATATCCAGGATCGCGATGTGAAACTCCTGGAAGGTTTTGATGTCTTTTTCGATAAACTGCCTGTGGAGCGTTCCCATAACCAGACCTAGCATCTGTGCTGTTGGTAAACCTGCCATTTCAAAGTAGAAACATACATTATCGTTAATTAACGCTGATCATATCATACGTGCCAAGTCTTGTGTTCCAGGCCTGGAAACAGCCTATTCGCAAATCCCAAGAATTGCTCCCCTGTTCCTCTTTTATCGTGCCAGAAAATTCATAAGACAATGCGAAAAGGGTGAAACCGGACCTTTTCCCATGAAGCTCATGAGCAGACCCATCCTGGAAGTAATAGCATCTGTTAGAAATTGCCATGACTGATATATACTGGGAGACAGAAGTGAAGGAAAAAGAGAGATGGAATTGCTTGTTAGCAGAGATTAATAGTACAACTGTATATAGAAGCAAAGTATCTGCTTACTGATGATAGTTTGATACCAGTAGAAATATACATATGCTTTGATACCTGGCCTTTTCTTTTAATTCATCTTGTTGACAAAACCATTTGTACTTCACACCACCCACCAGCGGATCCAAGCCGGGTTGTGGGGTCACTCGATCCGGTTACACTCCCCTGCGCCTCTTAATTAGTACTTACTCCGTCCTGGATCAAACTTTCCGCTTTGACTTTTTACGGTCAAATTTTTCCAACTTTGACTACGAATTAATTTTAAACCGTAAATGTAAAATGTTCAATTTTTTTATATAATGAAAATTTAGCCCCTAAAGTTTTATTATATAAAAAAATTGAACATTTTACGTTTGCGGTTTAAGATTAATTCGAGTCAAAGTTGAAAAAATTTGATCGCAAAAAGTCAAAGCGGCAAGCTTGATCTGGGACGGAATTACTACAGTTCAGTATTAGAGATAAATCAGACGCATTTGTATATTGAGTCGAAAAGTTCATGGGTATAACTTATAGTATGGTGAAAGTTCAAGTGCCGATGTGCCTATTTTTACTTTAGACTGTAGTCTTAATTTATAACATCTTATTCCATTTTATATCATAAATATAGGTATAGATTTGAGCCACCTCGAATTTTATGAATACATATGTACAACTTCGACTTATATCACAGAGAGGGGCACTTTACTATCCCAACCTTTTTGTTGTGCCAATTTGACACCCAAAACTACAATTAACGTCCCAAGTGTATGAGGTGTTATTACAATAAATTTTAAGAGTTTAAATAAAATAATTCTATATTTTATTTTTTGAAAATACTTATAGATGTACAATTGTCGCATAATATAATATTTAGCTTACCAAAAGGTGAGTTAAGCGTCGCAAGTGAACAACGTTTTGCTATTCAAGACCTTTACTTAAGATAATGAGCAAAACAAAATAGCAGCTAAAGTCTTCCGTTAGCAGCAGTATAAGACTGTATTGCTTTGCATGTCAATTCTTCCATCTTCTATTCATGATCGTAACATTCGGTTGACTTCAGTCCCCTGGACATGTTAAAAAATGTGGGGTGAGCCAAACGGGCCCAGTAGGTTCGGGGATGATGGTTACAAGTTATTTTAAAAGGTGGCCACATAGTGTTTTTAGTCACATTGACAAGTAAGGGTTTACCATATATAGTTTAAATTGATTTATCATTCAAGCTGAACGATGCTTTAACATAGGTGCATATTTCAAGCATAACTTCTAACAAATAACTCAGACATCATATAAAACTCATACAGCTTTACAACTATACATGGAATATTGTGGTACATATATATAACTTTAAAAGTTAAGCGAGGCATCTCCCACACCCATTTTTATTTTATTTTTATAAATTCAGAGATGTTAAAGTTCAATATGTAACTCTTTAAATATATTATAATATCATTAAGAGGTATATTTTAGCACGGTATCTTCCTTGATTGTACGAAATAAGAGGTGAGCCTCACATGTTAGTGATATATGTGACCTCAGGACTACCTTTTAAACAAAAGACTAGTTATGGAGACTATTATCGATTATCTTTGAAATAAAAGTCATTATGGGAACTACTCCCGATTACCTTTAAACAAAAGGTCATTATGGAAACTACTCCCAATTACCTTTCTTTCAAAAGGTCAGTTATGGGAACTACTCCTGATTACCTTTAAACAAAGGTCATTATGAGAACTACTCCCGATTACCTTTCTTGCAAAGGTCAGTTATGGGAACTACTCCCGATTACCTTTCATGCAAAAGGTCAGTTATGGGAACTACTCCCGATTACCTTTCATGCAAAAAGTCCGTTATGGGAACAACTCCTGATTACCTTTAAACAAAAGGTCATTATGGGAACTACTCCCGATTACCTTTCATGCAAAAGGTCCGTTATGGGAATAACTCCCGATTACCTTTAAACAAAAGGTCATTATGGGAACTACTCCCGATTACCTTTCTTGCAAAAGGTCAGTTATGGGAACTACTCCCGATTACCTTTAAACAAAGGTCATTACGGTTGAATAATGATTTATCGTTGTCTCCTTTTCTCAAGATGTTGTTACGCTCGGTTGGAATTCATTCATTTTTAGGAGTATTTTAATCACGAGTTTAAAAGTGTTTATTAAAATTCGTATTGACATCAATATGTTTAGTCCTCTAGAGGTGGTCCCCACGATCTCGAGAGGTGGCTCCCACCATTATCTGATGTAGCACTTCACTTCGCATGGCACTTAGCGACTGTCCTAGTTCAAATTAAAGCTCCTTTTACACGAGGTTGACACTCTCGCCTAAATCTCTTCTTTAGCGAGATTGTCACCCTTGTGAATTTGGATTTGTTATTTCTTAAACTTCTTTAGAGACATAATTATTTAGTGGATAAATGTCTTTGGAGGTTCGACCAAAGTCATGTTCTCGTATAAATTCACTGTTCCAATTAGCAAAGGTAAGTCCCTTTAAAAATACTTATTTTCATATTATAGGTCCATCATAAAAGTTTAGTTAAGTCCTTGAGGTTTCTCGTGTGATAACTTTCGAATTCGAGTTAGGTTTCGTCAATCCCGATTCTGGCAGCTTACTAGTCCCTTCTTGTAAAATACAATTCGGTGTGAAAACTTTCATTAAATATGCTATGATTATTTTTCTCTGATAGCTTACTGAGTTAGCTTTTCAATTCCTACTTATAGGGTTAATGATAACTAGTATGTTGGTCACAATGATTTTTCCAACTACCACACTCCTGCAGGAAGCAATGATAGTATTTTAATCATAAAATATTCATTACTACACCAAAAATTCGGGGCAGTAAAGTTCCAGTACGATTTGTGGCAAAAAATTGGTCTGCCCCGTACCCTTTTTACGTACCTGTAATGAACTACAAAACCTACAAAATATAGCTTCTGACAACCTCTGGCAAGTACAGTCTGGGCTATGTTGGCGTGCAGCCACCCTAGGCATTTATCAACAACTAATTAATCTGTTTTTGTTTTTAATTGCTATGTCTAATTGCCGGCTTGTAGATACTAATTAGTCATTAGTGTTTCGTTATTGAGCAGTGAACCATTTTGCATGTCCAATTTATTGATCTGTCACTCCGTACCAGCATGGGCAACAAAAAAAAAAAAAAAAAAAAAAAAACCGTTTACTTAAGGATTAGAAGCATTCTTCATAAATAAGCTTGTTCGTGAACTAGCTTGTTTAAATTGATCTAAAATTTGTAGGATTTGGCGTGATGGGCAAACTTTTGGGCCATAATGAATTCATTAGTTTCGCTACAGTTATTATATCTTATCTCCAATGTTGTTCTTGTGGAAAAAAAAGATTATTATTAGTTCCGAGATTGGTGAAATTGAACCAGACAGAGTAGCTGATGTCGTGGCAGTAAAAGTCCGGAAGATACATTAATAAGTTACTTGGGCTTAATAAGATACTAAGATGAATAGGTCTAAAATTAACCTGAGTTTATGCGATCTTATTTTAATGTGAACTTTAGTTTAAATTGCCCACATGTGGCATTAAAGTTTAATTGGCCAGAAACTCAGGTTACCAATTTTAGGCCGATATATAATATATGAATTCATTGAACTAGCTTGTTTAAATCGATATAAAATTCGGAGGATTTGGTTCAATGGTCGAACTTTTGGGCCGTACTGAATTCTGATATGTGCATGGCAGTGCGAATTATCTGCCACATTGGAGGCCCTTCTCTACCAAAGAAGCTAGTGTGGTGCTGCAAGGAACGCAATATGAATTGTTCTGTGGATACTGTAATCTCGATGGGAGAAATTGAACCGACAGAGTAGTTGATGATGTGGTGGACAAGGTTAAAAAATGCTACTCAATATGAAATAAATGTTGTTGTGGTCTACGCGTAGAAGGAAGAATTCTTTGCAAATGTTCATATTGAGTGGAATTGAGTGAAATTGAATCTAAGATTAATGGTTTGGTCTATATTTGGATTAAAAAACAGGATGAGTAAAACAGGGACTCGTCAGACAACTAAACTCCGGAACCGCCGCTACCAAGAAAGCTACTTAGTTCTCCATATCCGCGTCACCCCATTTATTTTATCTTTTTTATTAACTAAGATGAATCGTTCTGAAATTAAATTGATTTGGCGTTTTTTGAACTAACAACTAATATGACATGATATCTTAAATTAAATTCATTGGTTGTAGTGATCGATATTTTGGTCTATATTTGGATAAAAAAAAAAAATCTTAGTAGAATAACAAACTCGTGTGGCAGGATTAGTGTGGCAGGTAAAGTCCGAGTCTGCCACATTGTAGGCTCTTCTCTACCAAAAAAGCTAGTGAGGTGCTGCAATGAACGCAATATGAATTGTTATGTTGAAACTGTAATCTCGATGGGGGAAATTGAACCGACGGAGTAGTTGATGACGTGGTAGAGACGGTACAAAAATGCTACTCTATATGAAATAAGTGTTGCTGTGGTCTACGCGTAGCAGGAAGAATTCTCTGCAACGGGATATTCATGTTATTGGGACGTTAGTTTTGCTACTAACTAACCCGAGTGATTGCAAACTTATATTAATGTCGCAGTACACAATATTTTTTGTCTATATTTGGATTAAAAAGGAAGTGTAGTATAATACCGACTCGTGTGGCAGCTAAAGTCCGGGTCTGCCACATTGGATGCCCGTCGCTAACAAAAAAAGCTACTCTGATGAGACACGCATCCCCCAATTTAATTTACTTTTTGTATAAACTAAGATGAATCGTTCTAAAGTTAATTTCATTATGCGTTTTTTGGACTAATAACTAATATGACATGAGATCTTAAATTAAATTCATTGTCGCAGTGATCGATGTTTTGGTCTATATTTGGCATTTTTTGAACTAATATCTAATATGACACGATATCTTAAATTAAATTCTTTGGTTGAAGTGGTTGATATTTTCGTATGTATTTGGATTTAAAAAAAAAAAAAAAAACAAGCTGAGTAGAATAACAACTAGTGTGGCAGGTGAAGTTCGAGTCTGCCACATTGTAGGCTCTTCTCTACCAAAAAAGCTAGTGAGGTGCTGCAATGAACGCAATATGAATTGTTATGTGGAGACTGTAATCTCGATGGGAGAAATTGGACCGACGGAGTAGTCGATGACATGGTAGAGACGGTACAAAAATGCTACTCTATATGAAATAAATGTTGTTGTGGTTTACGCGTAGCAGGAAGAATTCTCTGCACCGGGATATTCATGTTATTGGGACGTCGGTTTTGCTACTAACTAAACCGAGTGATTGCGAACTTATATTAATGTCGCAGTACACAATATTTTTGTCTAAATTTGGATTAAAAAAGAAGTGGAGTATAATACTGACTCGTGTGGCAGCTAAAGTCCGGGTCTGCCACATTGGATGCCCGTCACTAACAAAAAAAGCTACTCTGGTGAGACACGCGTCACCCAATTTATTTTACTTTTTGTATTAAGTAAGATGAATCGTTCTAAAGTTAATTTCATTATACATTTTTTGGACTAATAACTAATATGACATGATATCTTAAATTAAATTCATTGGTCGCAGTGATCGATGTTTTGGTCTATATTTGGATTAAAAAACCGGTTTATGGGAAGTCAGTAGCCTCATTTGCCGGAATTTGTGCCCATTGATCGCCGGCGATGCATACGAGAGTAACCTGGAATTCGCTTGTAGAGGATGCCTTGTTTGTTCAGATGATTGGATTGTCCGTTCTGTGTAAGACTCTTTGCCATATTTTTGAATTTGAATTTGCAATTATAAGGTTTAATGTTCAAGGCAGGTTTAATGAGGCATGCTAAAACATTATTCCCAAGGAGACACTAGACTGACACCTACTAAGTATCTATTTACAATGTTTTGTAGGGGTTTTGGGCTTAATACCATAGTTTTGTATGTCATTAACATAATTAATAAGCCTAATGGGCTAAGGCCAAAAATTGGCCAAATTATGTACTGCAGATTTATTTACCCCCAAAAATTCCAAATCTTACTGAAAGAGTTAGATAATTGAAAGTTCTATCATTTTGCAGAATCTTAGGCTATTTGAATCTGAGTAAGGTACTCAAATGAAGGGTTTGGTGACAAACCCTTGTTCTTCGCTGCCTGTTAATTCACGAGTGTACGATTTTTAATTAATTCCACATATGTCCGATTACTGTAATTCCAGTTCTAAGTTCTCCTTTACCATGTTGGCTATCATCATAAAAATTAGAATCAATAACGAATTAAGTTTTGTATTTTACTCGAATTTTAGAAAATCAATACAGTTTGCATACGAAAATGTTGGATCTTCAAGATTTCAACCTTTTAGGCCTTAAATGTCACATGCAATGGACTTTATAAATAATCTAAACACATATGAAACAGATTATGACATTTTCTAAAGCAATTTTAAGGATATATGGTGAAAAATCCTTAAACTATACATGCATTCCACCAAAAGGGGTCAAGAAGAGGTTTTAGAGATGAGAATGATATTTTTACCCACCATGTCAAATGTCTTCCTTGATCTTTGGATGTATTCTTCCCCAACTTGAATTTGTCTTGTACAATTGATCTCCTAGAAAGTTCTTCAAGGGTCTTAGTGGTGCAAGGATGGAAGAAAATTAAAGAAGAGAAAAAGAGAAAATGAACAAGGAGGAAGAATTTATTACCTTCCAACTTTTTGGCTTGTAGCTTGATCATGAATTGGAATAGGTTATTATCTTTCTTGTGTTGAGGGGATTCTAAATATATAATTGCATGTGAATTTCATTGAAATTACATATGGTAGAGAAGCTTGGAGAGAGTGGTTATGGAGGTTGTTAATGTAGGTATTCACACTATCTCTGTTAGGAATATCTGTTAGTATTTTGATCACTCATCACATGTTCTTATCTTAGCCAGAAAGGTGACTAAGTACTCTTGGTTCACTTGAACATTGTAAAAGAGGAAATCACTGAGTATGATTAGTCTAGTAAATCTTGTATTAGGATTATAGGTCTCTGAGTGTAATTTTTTTTATTTCAAGAAGACCATGAAGATCAATCCTAGCAATGGAGCTTTTCTGAAGATTAGAAGACTGAAGATTGCACAAGGTTTATGAAGACACAAAGGTTTAGTCTAACTCAGAAAGACTATGTCCTTAATCCTTTCTTAAGTATATTAACTTACTTTCGAAATATGATTCTGGACATATGACATCATGAGTATGGAGCATGCAAGCCATCAGAAAGGCTCATGTATCCGTTGAGACTATAGGACAATGAACAGTACTATGCATTAAATGCATCGGCATAAATGCTGCAAAAAGCAGTCCTCTCTGAAAAATGAGATAGTGACTTATGAGTACATAGTTCAAGATATAAACGGATATAATTTGATGGAGAGCACAACAGATATAATTCAAACGCCTCTCAAATTTATCTATATATATCACACACTTAGATGCTTGAAGAACATACCTTAGAACGCTCTATCTTACAAAATTACCATCAAGCAAAGTATTCTCTCAAGCACTCTACTACCCTTTCTGAAAGCTTTCTGTTGTTTGAAGAATCACTAGTAGTTCTAAATTGTCCTGAACCTTAACAAGAGATTGTTATTCGTGAAAGAGTTGAACTATCAGATACCCTTTCTGAAACTCATTCTCCAGAACGGACATCAATTACTTGGGTCAAGAAGAGCGCATCGCCATCCACTGAACAAGTGTATTAAGTAGTCTCGTTCTGATTGGCTCTCTGAAAACATAACTGAAAAGTTATACGAGAAGCCTTTCGGACAAAACCTTATAACCAACACCATCAAGGCGTGGAGTAGAGGAAGTACTTGATTTGGGAAATCAGGGAATAACTCCAAGGTTATCCGAGTAGAGGAAGTACTTAGCTTTAGGAGTTGGGGAATAACTCAGGGGGAACATTTGGTTGGGAACCATTTGTTTAAGAATCTTAGAATAGGATTATTGTAAGGTGAACTCAATTATCTGTTCTAGTGAATTCTAGGTCTCAGAAAGACCGAAGTGGATTAGTTGGAGGATTACGCCACCTCCAGATACCACTATATTTGCTGTGTCATTTACCTTTCTGTATTTACATTTCAGCAAAGCACACACACACACATACTTATTGTTTCTGCACTTACCTATCTTAAACTCTTCCGCGCTTTGAATTTAAGTATCAGAAACCCCCAGGTTTCTGAGAAACTGTGTTTATCGACAAAAGTTTTAAAAGACTATTCACCCCCCCTCTAGTCTTTTACTTTGCCGTTATTTGGACCAACAATCTCCAACCCTCAAACTCTATCAAACTGCCACGTCACCATTCCACTAACAACAAACCCAACCAAACTCTACATCTCCAACCCTCAAACTCTATCATACTCACTTTTTCAATTTTCTTTTCTCATTTCTTTTTAAACCATACTATTCTTTTTTCATTTCTTTTAAAACTTCATAATTCATACTTCTTATTTATTTTTAATTTCGTTAATTAATTGAAATAATAAAAAATTAATATTAAAAAATTACAATATTCGAATATATTTTATGTAAGTTCGTTTTTTAGTGAATTCGAATATATTAAAATTTACAATTAGTATTCTATATATAATTTACCAAATAAAAATGTGAAATAGAATGAAAATGAAAAAGGAGAAAAGAAAACGAATAAAATAAAATAAAAGAGAAATAGAGAAAGAAAAGCAAAATGAAACAAAAAATTTAAAAAAAAAAGGAAAATGGAGGTTTCAACTCCATCAAACCTGTATGTAATTTTCAAACGGGTTTGATGGAAAACTCCATCAAACCATGGAAGGAGCCAGTAGGAAACGTTTGATGGAGTATCAAACTCTCCATCAAACTGTCGTTGGAGCCAGCCTCAAGTTATTTGTCTTGAAGAAGGAACTAATGAGGAAGAAGAAGATGACCCTTATTTATTATAATAGTGTAACTAGGATGAAGTATATGTGATGTATATACTTGTACATATACAAGTATGAATACACTAGATGTATTTAGTGTATTAATGTATATTTGTTTGTGGAATTTATTTACTAACTAAATGGTCATAGTTGATTTGTATTACTTTTATTTTGGCTAGCACATAATCCTTGTTACATATATTAGCACCACATGTCTTGTTCACACATTTTAATTCGTTTATTTGCTTGTGTGTTCCGATATATTCCGAGTCTAATTATCTTAAGAGGATCATAATTCTTATTGTCGTTGCAATTTAGAATGCGTTAATCCCATAGTTATTAATTTATATAGTTTAGAGTTATATTTGTTCCTCGAGTTATTTAAATTTAATATAAGTTGAAATTATGGTTATCATATTATGAATAACTGTGATTGAGATAGTATAAAATCATTCAATCATTAATAATATTCAAATAAGCACATAAATAAAGTCAAACTAGAATGTAGTATATTATGTGATATTAATTCATGAATTTCCAATGCATATTATGATTTTTTTTTTTTTTTCACGGGGTCTCACATCACATGGAACATGAAATTCAATACTTCAACAATAACTTTTGAACAAAAGAAACTTCTATTTAGACAAAACGCCATCTACCAGGATATTAACATATCCATACGCAAGCAATAAGACACCAAAGTTGAAACAAAAAATAATTAAAATAATAATGGAGTTTAACGCGATTTTGACCAAAATTTCTTAAAAGGATTCATTTGTCAGTGTTAGGTACACCATAAACAAGGTTGCCAAATTCCATAGTACTACTCCTACTTTCCGACATTTGCTATAATCATACTCATTATTAAGTAAAAGCTAAAT
Organism: Plantago major; assembly: GCA_026545765.1. NCBI lineage: Eukaryota > Viridiplantae > Streptophyta > Magnoliopsida > Lamiales > Plantaginaceae > Plantago > Plantago major. Next base: position 16,430,208 of record CM048840.1, on the reverse strand, counting down.
ACATTATTCTTTATTTGACTAAATCTAATCGGTCTTAATCACATTGTACGTGTTTTGTAAGTCAAAATATTTATAATATTTGGTCGCTATTTAATTTTACGTAACGAAATTCGCCGGCCTCTAGAAGTTTTATGCACATTGTCAATGAGACAATGGGTATAGTAGACTGTAAAGTACTTTGAACTGGCGCAATGAGTTCACATTAGAGATGTTTTATTTTTATTAAATAATTTAATAATCACAAAGTCTTACTAACATTTATTAGTTAGAAATTCAAGTAACCAACTGATATTATTAAATATAAATACAATATTTCAAACAACATAAATAACAGTTTATAAATTCTACGTGTATGTAAGATCAATGTTGATAGCAAAAACCGTTAATTCTTTTGTTATAATTATAATGTTGTCGGTCTCTTTATAAATACGGTACCCCAACGTACTTACCCGGCTCTCTATTTAGTAAAAATAGTTGATAAATGTCATGTAAATGTCACGTACGTAAGAAGCTTATTTAGAAAATGACGTTTGTAAGATAGTTTAAATTTCAGTGATTAACAAATCGTTAGTTATCTCAATCAGTGGCATGGTTTTTTGACTAGTCTCGTGGGTACGTAATCTCGCGAGTGGACCATGTTATATCTTACCAAGAGGGGGTCAAAGTGGAATAAGAAACCGACCATATAAATTATTATAAAAAATTCTAAGCAACTATATATATAGCTAATAGGAACGATTTCAAGATCTAAAACCCGAGTTCATTTTTTCAGTATGTTTCAAGAAAACATGTTGAACTCCGATACAATCCTTACTCTTGATTCAAGACACCATTATGATTCCGATTATGCAATGACTTCTATTACAATGCTTGATGAACGTGTCATCAACGAACCTATTGTAACCTTAGGCAGCTCATTTTTGGCCGAAGATGCACAAGTTCAAAAGGCCGAATTGGCTCGTGACACGCACGTGCTGCACGATTGGAAGAGGTATAGGGGAGTGAGGAGGCGACCGTGGGGGAAGTTTGCAGCGGAGTTGAGGGATCCGTCCAAGAAGGGTACTAGGATTTGGCTAGGGACATATGAAACACCTGAAGATGCTGCAATGGCTTATGATCGAGCAGCTTATGAACTGCGCGGCTCACGTGCTAAGGTTAATTTTCCGCACCTTGTTGGGTGCAAAACTGAGCTGGTGAAGGTTACCAGACGACGCCAGCCTTTGGAGTCAACGTCGTCGGATCCAACCATGAGTACTACGAAGAAGAGGAAAACGTGAATATATAATGAATGATATCAATTGCTTGTTTTTGTTAAACAAATTGCAGATAAAATTTGGTTAGTTACTTCAAAAAATTATAGATGTATTTGATAACTTTATTTGATGATTTAATTATTTAGTACTAACTTATAGAGATACTTATATTCACCGAATTTAATTATAAGTGGATATATATGGAATTTGTTTTATTGTTACATACATGTAGGGATCTGTTAAATCGGTCTCTAATTCGTATTTATAGTATGAAGTTGAACATGAGCATTACTTATGCTTTATGTAATCTTCATTATGTTTTGATAATTTTTTTGCTGTTCAAATGAGAAGGAACTTGCGGGTCGGGTCGAACCCATCCGTAAGCTAGATCATGAACCACATATCTTTTTTGTATCCGTTATTAGCATATCGGATTGATCTGATTCATGGATATCCGTTTCCATTTATTTGAGACTTTTATTTATACTTCACTAGTTTATGACCCGTCGATACTCGACGGGTACGTATAGTGAGATAATTAAGTATATACGACTCCACAATTATAAGAATAAAATTTCAGTCTGCAAACATCTAAAATCATTGTGTCATATTCAGTCTGCAAACATCTAAAATGATTAAGCCACATCGGCAATTGGTCGTATTAAGTAATTAGACTCCGAAGACCTCGTCAAATCTACAATTTTAAACAGGTCAGGTTCTATCCGACCCGAGCAGTACCCATCCAAAATCATTGCGTCCACGTTAAGGTTGGGTATATTATACTTGCAAAACAGGACCCCAATTATGTTAGTGAAATACTAAACTTTTATAGGGGTGTGTTGGGTCGGGGGGGGGGGGGGGGGGGGGGTTCCGGCACCCGCAAAAAAAAAAATAAAGTCTACCGAAACATGTGAAATAATAATAATTCTTTTTTCTGTGAATAATAAATTTATTTTTTTGGGGTAAGGGGCGTGGGTCCTACCCCCGGGACGGGGTTGTTGGCTGTCCGACATGATTAGTTATGTTATCCATATTTAAGCACTCATCAATATCACCGAGTATTAATGACATATCATATTGATTGATCTTTACTATGTATTTAATCGGTGCAAGACTATCTTAGTTATGAACTAAAAGTCCAATGCTATCGCACTACTCGAAAAGTCTGATCATCATTCCTTAAAAGAATAATAACATATAAAACCTTCAGCACAATCCTATGATTAATTATTCACTAATGAGCAGTTAATCGTATTGAGTAACTTTTAGGTGAAAAACTTCCAATTCATTCACAACGTAATAGCCTTTGCTAATTCTTTTCGCACTCAAACACTCGTCATATTCACCATACATTTTCAACATAACATGTCCATTAATCCCGTTGAACATGTTAATTATATGGGCCGGGTAGGTCTTATACACACCCAAAATTTACGCTACATCTTTAAAAAAAATCATTATGTCCCTTACATGCATGAGACCTGACATACATAAATAAATTGATCGGGAAACATATCATACTCGTATCCGTTTAGAACCTTGCATGCGTGGAACAATGTTGGCCCGCAATTTTTTTTGCAATCTCCCTAGCCTGAACTCATTTAGTAAAATTTATGGTTGAGTATGGTCCGAGAAAGTAGAGTATGGGTCTAGACCATTTAGACTTCAAAAATGGCAGTCGCGAGCCAGAGACGTTCAAGCACAATGTGTGAAATCATTGTGACGAACACAATGTTGTTGTAAATAAATGTGGAATAATATCCTTTTCAAATTATAGTAGAATAACAACACCATCTTATCTCAAAATTTCAATCTTCAATTTGATATGAAATTTAAGTTTTTTTTTCAACTCTTTTGAATTTATGTAAATTTCTGTAAATAATTCCATCCATACTCAGTCCCATTTATCATAAATAACCTGGTTAAATGTGGACATTATTTTAATCTATCATAGAATAAGGGAAAATTACATATATCACCATGCAATTGGCCCACTTATCCCCCCCCCCCCCCCCCCACCTACTATTCAAAGTACTACAGATACATCCGAATTTTATAGATAATTTTTTTTTGTAATTACATATAGTCTCAAAAGTCAACGAAATGGCATGGCCTACCATTTTTAATGATGTGGAGGAGAGAATTTGAAGTATCCAAGAAAATGCCATCCATAATAGTATTATTATTTTTACTTTGATGAATTGTTTCTTTTTCTTTCTTCCTCCTTTATTCATTTATTGCAACCCAAGTCCCTAGTCTTAATCTGATTCTCCAGAGCTGACCCACAACTTTCTTGAAAAAGCTCAAATAAGTACATATTTTAGATTGACTCTCTCCAATCTTCTAATACTCCTCAAACTCGTGTTTGCCTTATAAGAATTATATTTGCACTTGTATGAATTTAATTCGGATAATTTTGGATCGGGTGCATTCGAGTCATTTCGAATGGATGATTCGGGTGACCTCGAATTGGATGATTTCGAATCGGATTTCGGGTCAATGTTTAGATGGTTGACCTTCGTATTTTTGCGTCAAGGATTTCAGGATGGGTCAATTTTCCCGAACTAATATTGCTCCATATTTAAAAAAACATATAGGTTTTGAAGATAAGATTTAATTATAAAGTAGTTATAAGTTACTAAATATGAAGTGCATTAACTAAATAGTCCGAGTAGGAGTTATAAGTGTTTCAGAATTTTAATTGGAAATTGCTATTTAGCTAGGATGATCCATTTTGTTTTCGTTTTACGTGCAAAAATAAAATAAATATGTGAAAGATTTTTTTGAACAACTAATAATTATATTTTTGAAAATAAATGTACTTGAAGTGAAAGTTCAAATCTACAATGTCTTTTTATTAAGTGGAATAGTTAAATTAATTTCTTTTATTTATTTCGTATTCGTAATGAATGAAAATCAATTTTATTGGTCAAAATTCAATTAACGACTACCTTGGTTGGTTTCAAATAGTAATAGAAGATCATACTACAAATACTTTTATATGATAAATGATTAAATGTTATGGATGGTATCCATTTTCAAAAAATAAGTAGGAGTATACTACTCAGTCTGTACTCTTGCCAACTAAAATTATTGAGCTGAGGAAATTAAACATGAATATCTTAATTACAATTTGGAGGAATTTCAATTTGAATTTATAGAAACAATCCCACACATAACAATTAATGAAGAAAAAAGGAAAATTTCATTTTTGGTACTCTAGTGTGAGACTTCTCCAGTTTTGATCGTCAGAGTGGTGGCGTCCAATTAATGTACTAATTATCGACAACTATTTACAATTAAGGTACTAATTTCATTTAGGAGTTGGGTTGCGCCATTCGCACGCATGTGAATATTAGACACCAAAAGATATACATGAAAAATTTGTCGTTTGAAAGATACCGTGGACTTCAATCCACTCACACGCGCACATTTTTTTTGTCGGTTTCTTTTTCGTAGGTTTTTTCATCAATTTTGTCTCAATCGACCTTCAATCTTTTTTGTTAATTGCACTTTGGACTAATTGGCACGACCTTAGTTGTAGTAAGTTATTGATAATTAGTACCTTAATTGGACGCGACCACTCTAGAGTAACAAAATCGAAAATGTCTCACACTGTAGTACGAAAAATGAATTTTACCCGAAAAACACTATTAAAATTACACATTTCACCATTAAAAGCGTACAATTTACAACATGTTCATATTTTATCATTTATACGTGTCAATACTAATGTATGAAAATACCTGGTGTGGAGGGACTAAGTGTCAAACATATATCAGCTGACAACTACTCCCTCTGTCACACTAAAAATGACACATTTGACTTTTAAGTAATTGTCGATAGCAACTTTGACCACAAATTTACTTACTTTATACATTAAAAAATATGTAACAAAATTATGTTATGAAAGTACACTTCAATAACTTCCGGAATATAATTTTATTAAATATTTTCAGATATAAATTAGAAGTTATTTATGGTTAAAGTCAACTTAAAAATCTTTGAAAAAGTCAAATGTTATTCAGAGTGAGGTGGAAGTACTAAATTCTCAGGAATAACAATTACATGATTGAAATAAAGGAGCAACTTTTCTAAGAGACCCTCTCTCGAAGTGACCAAATCAAACATCACATATTTAGCTAAAAACATCACATGTTTAGAAATGCAGGTAATGCAAGTATATATAATGCAGGTTTATTATATACATGATATGATATTTGAATTAAACATATACTAATGTTTATACTTAAATATGTTATGTTAAATTGGTCTTTCTGAAATGCAGTCCTTCAGAAAAGTTTGTATAAAGGAGATTAGAGAAAATGAAGAATGCTGAATAAACAATGCTTGAAAAGATAATCAGTTCAAATATGATATAAATAAAGGAACATTGGAACTAATCGGAAGTTTGGAACTTTATAAGTCAAAAATCAAATAGCTTTGTTAATGCCTTAATGGTTAGCAAAGATTTATGAAATTAGTCCCTTTTATGTCCGATTTTCTTATGTTTCCTTATTTAAATTGAAATAATGTTGGTTATAATTTGTGTGTTGATTTACTATTCTTTCCATGTTTGAGAATCTTAACCAAATCAACTATTGACGTTTTTTTAACTAATAAACACCAATTACAATCAAACTTTATCCAATTAATAACACATAAGCTAGATAGAATTAATTTGGACCAATCAAAACAAAAGAATTTAACAACCAAGCAAATGAATGGACTAATCAGAGAAGAGGAATTTGCCACACATTTAAATGACTTGAACACCCTAAAATGGCTCCAATCATTTTTTGCTTAATGTATTATATAGATAGATACTACTACAATATATATAGCTCTATTCTATTCACCTAAACTCATCTCATGTTGTGGTCATTTCGCAAGAAATATTTAATTATCATTTAATTATCTTCTATTAATATTAAAGTAGTTCAATTATTTGGTAATTTTAATTTGATACTTTGAAAATTCGAAATAGATGGTTATTGTCGTTTTAAATTACATTTGAAGTTTACGAACTAATGTGTATATTAGATCATTGAAACAAGAGTATTTCATTACTAGATTGTTTTGGCTTTTCAGATATGAATTTCTTAGCAAAACACCATTTTTTCTAGTAAGCGGATTAGAGAACGGATACAGGTTTATCTGCATGTAGGATGAATCCGCTCCACCACCACACGATTCAGAACTTTTTTTTTTTTTTGAAAAAGGGGAAATTATATTAAGTCGGAATACGCTTAATACAACTAGTAGCGTCCTTAGCTATTACATCAACGAGCCACGTCGGACAAATATCCCAAATTAAATGTAGACAGTTATTACATTCAAAATTAGACTGATTGTTCCCAAAAGTTTTTTTACTTCTCAGATCAGTGGATGGAGTTTATCATTCATATTGGAGGATATCTTTTCAAATGGATTGAATCGAATCGAATCGAATCCGATCCGATCTGTTGAGTTGGGCAATCCTAAATTTACATGGATTTGCATTATATTTCATGGATAGTTTCATGACTGACATCTTTTTCTTTACTACCTTAAACAAATTCAATGAATAGCCTGGTTATAACTTTCATATGCCAGGACTTCATTAGGACCAAAGCCAAACTGGATCCGATCCGTAAGCTAACAGAAGAGATGGAGTATCTAGAAAATGAAATAAAGTATAGTTTTCCGAGAGGGACGAATTGGGTTCCAATAGGTATATGAGTATATCCTATCAAAATAGATACTACTACGTACTTAGCTATGAAATTTAGTATGTGTTCTAAACAGCAAATCTATGAAATCTACTTTTGGGTGATCGCCAAGTTAAGCTCGAATAGGCAAATGCATACGAGTGTTGTGCGAAGGAGTAGATCGTGTTGGCCATGGAGTATATTATTACAAGTGGTCTATTAGTTTAAAATCCGAATAAAGCGCATAGCTAGTTAGTTTATTATTTATGAATAATAATTTATAAAGATAAATTCTGTAAGTTGTTTGTCGATTCGTACTGATCGCCAGGTTAAGATCAAATACGCAAATGCATCAACAAGTGTCGCGCGATGGAGTAGATCGTGTCAGTCATGGAGCATAAGTGTTCTACTTTCTGGAGATGGTATTGATCGAGTTGCTGTGGGTTGTGACCGGCAATAATCCAATCCTAGTGCAGCAAATTTGTCCATTTCATAACAAGAGCTTCAAATCTTGTCCTTTTTACCTATTTATGGCAAACAATCCAAAAACGACAATGCATGCTCCATGCTGCTCAGAAGCAAAATTTGCCAAGCAACTTCTCACACCTCTTGGCATTCTCACAAAAACAAAATCAGAGAGAGTGAGCCAAAAATTAAAAATAACAAAATATAAGGTAATTTCACAAACACCACCTGAGCTATGACTTATTTACACATGTAGGCTTTATATTTCTAACTATGAAGGCGATAACCACCTATCACACAAAACACAAGTAATTATTGTACAAACATTTTATGCAAGTCCTGAAACATTAGGGGTTTCTTTTGCATATTTTATTAAATGCAGGGGGGTTTTTTAATTTTCAAAATGAAAAAGAAAAATGATATGGTCTACAAGAGATATGATCTATTTCAGTTGGTAGATGAACTTATTTGATCATTTTCTCAAACCTCAAAATAACCGTGTTACGTCAAGGTCTAGATAGTAGCTTACTATTAGTCGATTACTTAAGTTACATGATCCGATAGAATAAAGGTAATTCTTTTTAGCAAATCAAATAATTTATCAACTAATTTAATAAACAATAGTTATTACCTACCACCATATTAGCTAGTTTATTAAGGATAAATTTTTGCTAAATAGAGCTCGAATTTTATGTAGCATTTGCGTTATTTCCAAGGTAAGAGATATCTTGAGAAAATCCATATTGCATTGGTGTGTTTGCAATTTGCCTAAAAGAAACAAAACCACAAAAATTATCCAAATCAACTAAAGTATTTGCAAGAAAACCACACTCACGTCCTATATATACCCAAGGTAGATCACACTCCAAGAACCATCCTAGCTCACTCACAAAAGCTCCCAACCCAACCATCCAAAACCAAAACAACATGAAGCTTGCAATTGTAGCAGCATTGCTTGCAGCTCTTGCCACCATCTCCCTGGTGGTGCAACCAGGGCAGGCAGTAACTTGCCCTCAAGTAGTCTCTTCCATAGCACCGTGCCTCAACTACCTCCGCGGCAGAGAAGCTAACCCGAATGCATTGTGTTGTGGTGGCGTTAGAGCTGTTAAGGGCATGTGCCAAACAACCGCGGACAAAAGAACCGCATGCAGTTGCCTTCAGAGAGCTGCCGCAGGGGAGACCGATCTGAAAGATGCAGCGGCCCAGAGCTTGGGCCCCAAGTGTAACGTGCCACTAGACGTCCCCATATCAAAAACCGTCGACTGTTCAAGGTGAGTCGTTTTCGTACTATTTTTATTTTTCACACCAATTTATAATTAGTTTGAGCTTTTAAATGAGACGAATTACTATCAGCTATTGTAAACACTACCAATGATCCGTTCACCTAAATGCCAATCTTTATTTGCAGGCTAACTTTTCCACAATATAATTCGTGGTCCGAGCAATCCGAGCAGACTGTCACCTGTGGTCAAGTATATGGTTCAATGAAGCCATGCATGGATTACCTGAGTGGCAAAGAAGCTGCTCCTGCTCCAGCATGTTGTGCCGGCGTGAGGGCTGTCAAAGGAATGGCACAGACGACGGAGGACAAGAGAGCCACTTGCAGCTGTCTCAAGCAAGCGGCTCAGAGTATCGAAGACTTGAAGGATAGCGTGGCACAGAACCTACCAACCACATGCAACGTGCAACTCGACGTTCCTATCTCCCGGACAGTCGATTGTACCAAGTGAGTACATTTTTTAGCTCACGATGTATATCAGCTAGTATTACTAAGCAGACCCAAAGTTAATGAGTTCTATGCCATGACAGGCTTACATCACCGTGGAATGACTACGCTTGCGCTCCAGTAGATGCATCGATGGCACCTTGCCTTAATTTCTTAAGAGGGCATGAGAACACCCCGTCTGAAGCTTGTTGTAAAGGCGTGCAGGCTGTTAAAGGGATAGCTCAAAAATCACTGGCAGACAAGAGGGGCGCCTGTAGTTGCCTCAAACAAGCTGCCATCCAGTATGCCGACTTGAAGGACTCAGCAGCACAGGCACTGCCCACCCAGTGTAAAGTGCAGCTTGATGTCCCCATCTCCCGTACCGTCCAGTGTGAGAGGTGAGCAAACAGATCTTAAATGCCAATTTTGTACTACTGCTTTACAGAAACTTATTCGTACTGATCTTGCAAACGATCTCTTTGCAGTCTTACTTATTATGCATAGAGCAGCCGCACCAAAGAGCCAACGGAGAAGCAGAGAGAAGAAAGCTTATAATAGTACAGCAGTTTAAACTAAATAAATTTTGATGTGAACGTGGAATAAATTGGTGTAATGGTGTATAGTTTGTTCTGTGATCGATCAGTTTGCAGCTGCTTGTAATGTGCATGTATAGAGGCTTGATCGAGCTTCTTATATTATGTAATAATATGCACGCTGTATAATAAGACCAGCACTTGACGTGCAATTTCAGATGTCCAAAAATAATTTGATTTAAGACGCAGCATAAATAAATGTGAAAACTGCAAAAGCAAATGAAAGGAAATCAAAAACACCCTTCAAACTCTTTCGAAGAGTTCAGTAGTTCGTGCGACTCAAATCAATGATTTTGACTAGCTAGAGAGCTTTTGTCATGAATTCCTTGTTCTCTGAGCATGGGTTTTGGCTGTTTATAAGCTGAAGGCTCCTCCTCGAGTCCTAACCATGGAGTAGTAAAAACTAGAATATATAATCATAAAAGATAAGAATGCCCAACTGCCAGGGAAATAGCTCCTTTGGAAACACTGTTTGCATACAGAACAAGGCATGGCACCTACCACAACAACGCACAAGCACAGTAAAGAGGTCCGGATCAGTGTGTCAGGGCAAAAGGAGTCAACAGGGGAAATCTTTTGAAAAGAAAAAAAAAAAGTCTACAAGAAATTTGCATCAGCAGACGAATAACAGTCGATAATCATATGAAATATAAAGCAGGAGTAAACGGAGTAATGTTCACACACAAAGGGGTGGACTTTGAAGAAATTTCCATGACTTGATCAAAACATCAACGCCCTATCGGCACAGGTATTAACATCAGCCGCATCACAAACTAAGTCTGATACTCATCTAGCAGGCAACAAACTGTACTGGGAATTCAAGGTAATGCATTCAATGTTTATGTTTAGAATTGGATAACAAGTCCAATGCAGTGCCGTCATGAGTGCTATCCTCTCTGAATGTAATGCCATGTATCCAAAAAACTGGCATTTTACCACCTAGGATCTCCACTTAGTATCATCCTCTCAGCCAATGGGATGTCGTCTCCTGCACATTATGCAAAACAATCAGGCATGTGATTGTGTTTTGAACTAATTGTAATTTCTACAAAGGTGGAGACCTATGGTTACTATTTTACTAAACCAGCTCTTTGATCAAATTTTGCACACCCGGTGGACACTATCTATCCAATCACTTCTTCAAGCAAGTAAAAGAAGCCTGAAGTCCTCTTCAGCTAGACATTTACCCTTTCAATCCTCTTTGTTGGTTCAGATATAGAAAAACCTTTAAAATTTTGATTGAAAAAAGACGGTAAAATTTTCATTTTTCAGTATTAAAGTGCAACTGCCCAGAAAGTGTGATAATGTGCGCGTTAAATCCATTAGTAATTTCATTCATTTAACTAAGTGAAGCATTTTGCCTGGTGACTGGTGAGAGGGAAATAGTTTTATGTTACAGATTGTCAGATTCAAAAATTGTATCCAAGAGAAGATCTCTGTAACATATAGACCTTGAGGCTGGAATTTATCCACGTCAAGTGAAATGGATGATTTTGAGTTGCAAAGTCTAACAGGCCAGGTCTAGGTAATATTTCCTAGTAGCTCGAAAGTAGCTAAAGATCTACATAGGGTTGAGTAGACCACACCGAAAAGTAAAAGCTTATTGAACCGAAAAGGTGCTCAGAGGTCAAAAGAAGTAAAAAATGCTAACTTATATAAGCTGAAATACATGTAGCCAGATATTAAATGAGTGGAAATACGAGTTTAAAATTGCTACCTCTTCGGCCTGCTGCTGCGATCTTCCTCAAAATCCATCATTCCACCATGTTCAGAATTGATCTCCTCATGTCCTCGGAACTCAATGTTGGCCTGCTTACAGTTGGGAACTTCTGCCACAATGTAAGTAAGACACATCGACATACATATCCAGAGGCTTCATGCATTTTAAAAAAGAAACCAGTTTTGAAACTTTACAGTTAAAAAAAGAAAGATGAAACATATCGCACAAATAACAAATACTCCGTCCGTCCAACACCAGATGTTCCATATTCCATTTATATATGATCCACTGTGAATGTCCTTTTTTCCAATTGTTTGGAAATTGTAAACCCATGTGCACTCAAACATTTGGAGTCACATACTACAAATCGACATTATTCCATCTACTTTTACATTATACCTTAATCTTCGTGTCCAAAATCAGATGGAACATTCGGTGTGGGCCGGAGGGTGTACATTTAGAAGTCAACCTGGTCAACTAGCTGAACCAAATACGTCTCAAATAATAAAAACTTTCAGAGAACTACGTTGATTATCTCTATTGGTTTATTAAGCAGGCAAGAGCATAACCCAACTATAATTGAGGTAATGGTATTGGAGTGTTAAGTAAATTAACATTCTTGCAGAGCTTCAGATGTTCTGGAACATTACTCGTATCTCTGCAATCCTACTTTTAATTTCAGGATAAATAGCACTAAATTAAACTATTATTTGCCCTTGATAACTGTCCACACTTCCAGGCATCATTCCATAGATAAACGAGCATTTATATTAGCTGTGTTTACACATAATTCCACAGATACACAGGCATTTGAATTTAGCTGTGTTTACTCTCTAGAAGCACAAAATGAAATAAGTGTAGTATTTTACATCAGATATGTCTAGAACGAAAAAATAAATCCATAGAAACATATAGGTGTATTGATAATACTGCAATCGACATCGATTTAGCTGACCTTTAAAGTTAGGGTCTTCCTTACTTCTTCCACCCTTTCTTCTACCTCTTTTCTGTGCTTCTTGTCCACCTCACTCATAGAATCTGCCCACTTGATCTTGTCTTGGATTGAAACAAGGAGATCATCCGAAGTCGACACCCTGAAAGATAATTAAAGCAATATTGACTTGCATAAAAAGCATGCACCAAAAAGAAGAGCACAATGGTAGGGAAAGGGAATAAACAAGTAACCGATAAACAAAATCCCATGCATCAGGTTAGAACAAATTCTGATCAGACGATATCTAAAAACAGATCATCTTAAATGAATGTTTTATCCAGAAAGTTTTAATACTTTTAGCAGGTACTTACCAGTTAGCCAGCGTTTGAATCATACTGCCCAGTTGTCCAGGTCTCAGATCCCTCCCCGCAGCAAATTGTACCTATAAGTTATAACAGCAAGTGAAGAGAATTAGAAACTAGTACTTATAAAGAAAAACAAGCAGCTAGCTAACAAGCGATAGAATTAAAGCAAAACCTCAAAGCATCTTCGCAGCTGATCAAGCTTTCCTCTAACTATTCCCTGTTCACAGTGGAGCAACAGATAATCAGGGTAAGTGAATACAGGAAGCACAACAGAATGTGAAACATGATAGAGAGATTACACCAGGAACCAGTGTCTACTAGAAATTCCTATCATGAATGAAGTGGCATAAATTGTCAGAGATTCAGAGGCAGAAGATTAGGCATGAAAGCGGAAACATACCACATACATGCAGTCGTTGATAAGAAAATCTTCCAACTCGCGAACATTTGTAACATCCAGCTCTTGGATCAGTGTATCATATGGCAAAACCTACGCAGATGCCAAGACGACACGTGAGAATACAAGCATTCCCAAGCAGAATCAATGTAGGAAACAAATATACAATCGTTATAAACTGGAACTGGGTAAGCCAGCACACAAATCACAACAATTCCTTGTTCAAATCACATACGCATCCGTAGGATTACGCGGCAAGACAGCTACCTTGTTTGTCTCTGCTAAAGTAAGCACAGTCAGTTGCTTTAACTTCAGTACTTGATCAGGAACCAGCTGTGGAAGCCGGCTAGAAACACCTAGCATGATAATATAAAATGCCAAATTAAACCAGGATATACAAATCGATGAACAAGGTAGAACTATCACATATAAGAGGCACAATGACATGTTTTGGGCCAGACATGAGCATATAGACATATAGTCGTGACAGGCTGCCTAACATGTGAAGCTTTTAAAGCATAGCGAGAGTGCTGCTAAACAATATCTGAAGAACGTAGAGGAAAAATATATATGCCCATGATGAATCGTTTGACTAACATCTTCAAAGAGGATACAAAGCAATCTCAAAGGAACTGAAGAAATAAATGAGTGAAAGTATTCCAACAACATGATGAGAAATCAGAAAAGGAACAAAAGTGAATTTTCTGCATTTTGTTGAGCAAGTCAAATAAGGTAAAAACATAAAGAATACAATGAAACAATAATCATCTCATTACTATCTAGTTGGACAAATATATCCAGGTATGTTGCAATTTCACCTGATTTTAGTTTTTATGAAGTACCAAGACAACAGAGTTGAAATAGAATACTGCAAGGCAGAGAAAAATAAAATTGACACAGACCTTTTCTTATTATATGTGCTCGAACTAATTCATATTGAAACTCACTGAAAGTTCATCAGGTAATGTAAAAACCCTCCAGTGCATGATTTTTCAATTGTAAACGAAAGAAAGGGTGCCTGAGTCACTATTGAAAACTATAAAAAGGGTCACAATAATTTACACGAAAAGACAATGAACAAACCTACAGGCAATGGTGAAGCAAAAATGTATAACAAACAGAAAACGTCTCAATTAAAAATTATAGCTTCTTACTCTTGTATTCAGTCCATGATCCATAGGCAAACAGCCGAAGCAAATCCAAATAGTTACTGTTCTCAGTACCTTCAAGCTGCACACAAGCGAATACAGTCAGAAGTAGGGAAAATGATAAAGAAGAGCAAAAAGAACTTGGAAGCAGGAAAGAAGTTCAGCAGCAAAATATCGAATGGAACATAAAAGGCTAAAACGAGATGATACACAGTTTACTTGAGCCAGTAACTAAGGAAGGGGAAGTTAATTTGTTGCACGATTAAACACCTACTTCTGGTTCCAACATGCATTTCAATAATACCAAAGAACTACGTTCTCACAGCTCACTTCATCGGATGAGGTCAAAGAATGAAACTAACATAACTTACTAATATAATTTGGTTCAGGGGCCATCAAAAGTAATCATACGCATGCAGATATGGGAAGTTTTGAGAGATATAAAGGGCTTCAATCCTTTTATAGAAATAATAACCATTCTGTCAGTCGAATTATTCTATCAATCTTCCAGTCAAGAACCCAGTAGATGTCGATTCTGCATAATGGCATGGACAGTGCCACGACGTGCCATGAGCTATCACTGTTTACAAGGGTCTGCTGTGGCGTTCTGGAGAATTTTGAATATCACATGATGACAATAGAATAATATGATGAAGAAACCTATTGTTAGTTTTCCGTTCAGCAAATACACAAGGGGGTGGGAGTTACACTACGGGTAAGACCACAGAGCGGTACTTGAGCTAACTAATCATAACATAGTAATGACTAATGGCCGGGAAGAAGGGGCTTGAATTCATATTTTATCGGGAAACCAAGAAGAAAAATGATAATGGAATCTTATCCACCTTGCGATAACAAAGATGATGTAATCGGTCCCGGCTTTTATGTTGCAGAACTTTTCATTACTATATTCTGCAATCCAAACTAGATAATACTTAGTTTGATGTTCAATCATTGACTTCCTCATGTTTAAACGTCAGCAATAATTTAATGCTGACAAACTAACTACGGCTTTTTGACTTTGTCTATGTGCTTGTTTGTTTCATAACAACCCGCACTATAGCTCCAGGTATTTGTCCCGCTCGATATGAGCTATGATCACCCCGACACTAATTCTATCCAAGCTACACCACATCACAGTGGGTTAGAGTGTCGTTTTCAATCAAACATTACTACAAAGCACTTGAGATACATTTATGCATATCAAACAGAGCCAGTATATATATAATTATATATATAGTGAATATGACCGTAAATCTACTAATCGTCGCATATATCCAGACAGAACCATATCAAAAAATAGAAATGACAGTCCCCAGCTAAAATTGAGGCCCAAACGAATACCCTAAACGCACTACACGCCATTTCAATCCCGATAATCAAAGCATAACAGTGAACACCTCACAATTTTCAGCACAAAAGCAAAACTCACAACTCCGGTAGTAAATAGAATATACCTCAGCTACATTAGGAGCAGCCAAAATCTCGGAGAAGGCAAACAGCGAAGGGTGAGAAGTGGCCTCAAGCACGACGTTAGCGAGGGCCGAGCCCTTGACACTCAAGGCCTGCTTCACGAAGTGCTCGATGTGCTCCGCTTGCTTCTGCTCTATGTCCATTCTTCTTCCTACTCCAAAATCCCTGTTAGTTTACAAAAACGAAAAAAAAAATGGAATAATTCATCACCAAACAAATTGCGGATTATGCAGTGAAGATGTGTATTGTTCAATTGCAGCAGTTACCTGGAGTTTCGTGATCGTGACGATTACCCGGAGAATCGGTGATCGTAGGGTTTTAGGGCGAGATTATTTTTTCTACTGGTAGTTCTGTGTTATTCTCGATTTTGATGTTACTGGATTTTAAGGTACAGGCTATTAATATCATATTCCCAAATGGGAGAAAAATAATTCCAAAATGGCCCATAACCTACACTTAGTTAACACTTAACGCCCATCCATATTCCCTCTCCTAGAAGGTAAAAAATAAATTATCTATACAACTTTTGAAAATAAACTGTTGAAATATATATCCATATGAATGGCCACATGTTTTTAAATCATAAGAAAATATTGGCTATAAGAGTGTTTGCATAGTGCATATATTGAATAATGTTTGAAACTTTGTTGAAATATATAGAAGATGCGGATAAGATTTCCCTATAAAAAGTAGTAATCTGAATGAAATATGCACACTTCAGAAATCCAATCGCAGTCTAGTCTATATTATACTTCCTTTCTTGTTTTATAATAGAAATGCATCTTTTTTTTTTTTTTTTATCACATTAGGCAATTGTGACAGTGCAACTCGACTTAGTTGCTAGTTTCCGACTTTTTTATAGTAGGAAAATGAGAAATAAAATACATTAAATATTGGGATCATGAATTTTTTTTTTCTTTCATACCTGCTGAGAGAGTGGCACGGATTTGAAATCTTGTTAGTTGATGTAAATCAATAATTAAAAGTTGAGTTTAATATTGAATTTGGAGTGGATCTGGAAATAAGCGTAATAATATTATAAGGCAATTGTCTTTTATGTTTTCTTTATTTATATACTTCAGTCGGATTCAATATGAATATAAATATATACAAGTAATAAATGTGTTCGACGATTTCAGTTTTTAAAGTTATAAATCTTGTATTATCAGAATCTCAAATCTAATATGAAATATTAGACCGTGTAAGTGTTATACACTTTGATCAATTTTTTGATGTAACATATTATTTCTAATACAAGGGAAAAAAAATCCGGCCCTACTTTTTCATGCACAATAACAAATTTATGTGATTTCTCCTATTAAAGACCTAACAATTTGCATCACATTTGCATCGACAGTGAAATTCACTCAGCACATGTTGAGTCATAATAAATACTTTATTTGGATTGGTTTTTTAAGGCTCAAACATACAACGGTAAGGTAGTTAATTAAGTCGAATTAAATCTCTGCTCTGTGCTCCTTTATACAATATAAACAATATACATTCATATTCGGGAAAGACGATCATTGTACAGGAGTACCAAATGTTTCATGTCAATAAGCATCACACTCATTCGATATGCCAGAGATGTTTTTGATTTAACAAGAAGGGTCACGTAAGATCAACACACAAAGCTAAAATATGTGATTACAACTTAAAATTTTAAGTCAGAATCACATACAACTCTGAATAAGTATTCTGTATCTTAAATTAATTTCATGTAGTGGAAACTTATTATCTAATCCATCACACATACTAGAAGATTTTTGTATTTAACTTTTAATTTTAAAATTACAATTATTATTTTAACAAAATCGAGTTAAAATCATTACAAATATCTCGAGTATGATATTTAGCCTCATATTTAATGAGTCGAGTTGAATACAATTCATCCCGAACAAAATATGTGATATTTGGATGATTGCATCGATTCTTTTTTAACACGACTCCTTTTAACTTTTAACCCACCGCGTTTCGACCGGTTAAATCCGAGACCACTAATCGAATCGACAGCTGGGCCTGGCCGTTCCGGATCGGAGCATAACTGCCCTAAATTTCACGCATTTTCTTTCTCCACGACTCTACCACACTCTACTGTAGCTCGTGATTTCGATGTCGAAACCGGCACCCGATTGGCGGAGCAACAAGGCGTCGGTTCAAGCCACAAACGACGACGCATCTGCCAGCAAGCTGTACTATCCTACACCTTTTTTCTTTCTTCCTCATCGTGTTTGATTGTTATCTGCCTTTTTTTTCACTATACAGTTCGATTAAGAATACTGTGACGTTTGGAACAAAAATTCCTGCAGAAAATGAAATTCTCTGTAATAGAATCGATCAGTTACGAATAACTCACCATTTTGATAACCTGGAGCTGTGTGTTAAGATTGCACTATTGAAGTTAAATGCGGATGAATCATGGAGTTGTAATAAGTTATTTAGAGGCAATTGGAAAACCAGTTTACAGGAAATGATAGTGATTGATCTGATGAAAGTCTAGAAGTTATGGTTTGTCATCTGTGTGTTATTTCAGCTGCTCTTTCGAGTAAAGTATTTTATACGACTGTAAGGAGAATATATGTTCCCATAGAAATGGCAATCTAGTTTACATGCATGTGCAATTAGCTCTGCTCTGGTGCTGTTCAATTTTAACGAGTTGATACTAATAAAACACATGGACTTGTATTAGTTTTTCAACATCTTTTTGTCAGATATAGTTCTGTTGATGTGACAGATCACTTCAAATATCTTTAATTCACCCCAATACAATGCAGAGAGCCATGTTTTTAATGTATAACAAGAAGGCTAGAGGAGTAAGCTTTAGATGTGGAATTGTGATTGGGTATGGAATGGTTTTTTCGTCCCGATGAACTGTGCCTTTTTCCCCAAGTAGTAAGATGCAGGAAAAAATATGTGGAGTAGTTAGGGAATAGTTACTAAATCTGTCAAAATGGTTATGAACATATTATATGAAGGTACAATGCTCTGCTTCACTGCTTGACTGTTATTCGGTTGCATATAGTCAAATTATGTAGTTAGTAGTTAGTAGGAAAGGTGACTAATGTATGTGTTATGCATGCTGTATATAGTTTCTGACACATTATCTTGTCATATTTCTCAGATGTAAAGCAGTAATATTGATTTCCTCTTGTTGAAGTTACTATCCAAATTTCCATGATAGGTCTTGTGTTAAGAAGGGATACATAAAGGATGACTATGTTCATTTGTTCGTTAAAAGGCCTGTAAGGAGGGCTCCAATAATTAACCGTGGTATGGTTCTTTAATTTATTCTCCCTACTTACAATGTTTTGTATAATTCTGTTGGCTTCAGGCAGTCATTTTTTACTTCCTGATCCTCATGTCAGTTTGTAATTTAAATCTACAGGGTACTTTGCTCGGTATGCGGCACTTCGGAAGCTTCTCTATGAATTTCTCGACTGTGAGATAAATATGGATGATATAGACAAGTCAAAGAAGCAAATAGTGTCACTTGGAGCTGGTTTTGATACAACATTTTTTCAGTTACAGGTACTCAACTCATGCAATAAGTTTGATTGCCTAGTTTTGTGCTAGAGTTTGAGTGACCCAAGCACTTTGATGATCTTTTTGGCTGCAGCTTTCAGTGGTTTTGTGTAAATCAATTTATCTATTTGTTGGCAGTGCTTCTTAACAATATACCAGTTTCTCATTCACAAAACTTAAGCATTTCAGTGTCTACCTAGGCTTCCTTTGTTGGGGGGGGGGGGGGGAAGGGGGAAAATCAAGATTTTCCAGAAAATGCTCTAGGGAAAATTAAAATTTCCTTATTTTGTCGAGAAAGGTAGGAGTATTACTGCTAACCTTGGTTTGCCTTTGTCTTACTCTGTCTTTGAGGAAGAAGATAATGTATTACTCCTATTTATGACAGTGATTTTCCAAGATTTCCCAGAATGTTCTAATTAGTATTTAGTACCAATATCTTTTCTTTCTTTTCCCCTATTTTCCCTCAAACAGAAGGAAGCTCTAGACACCCTGACAGGCACGTGATTGCTGGTTTATTGGAGTCAAAGGACTGGCTGTCAATCTTATACACAGAGAGCATATAGAACTTACAGTAGCCTGATGTTTTTATAATCTGCCATAGGAGTTTCTAATCAATAAGTACATCAGACTTTAATTGGGACTCCGGTGTGCTCCTTTCCTTTCATGACTATATGCATACAATAAAAACTCCATACAGTCATATTGTCGGGACTGGGAAAAAATATTCCTATATCGAGTTTATTCCTAACTAGAGTTTTGTACTAAACATATTTTTTTAAATAAAAGCCACATGCATAACTTAAATGTTATATTTCTTGTATAGAATTACTAACTTGTATGATAAAATTTTATCATATGTATTTTGAAAACTATATAGTATAAAATATTAACAAATAATTAAAAATATCTATTAGAGAAGAAGCGGATGGGGTAACAAATTGTGGGTGTCTTAATTTAAGACAAAATCATCCAATCATTTAGACAAGAAGCAGATGTGGGTAACAAATTGGATGTCTTTAACTTAAGACAAAATCATCACATCAATTAGACAAGAAGCAAAGGGGTAATCCGGCTGATGATAGCACAAAAGTAGTAAACGTTTCAAGTCAAGAAGCTTTGAACCTACTTGACAAGCTAGAGATGCTTTGGGTGCCACAAGAATGTTCACATATAGATCAACTACTAATTACACATAAGTTAAAAGATGTGCTTATCACTCAAAAGTTTAGGTATGCACAACTTTAGATAAGTATTTTGCATTTATAATGCAATGAAAAACATATATATAATTATTTTTATTGAATATTATGTCATTTATTACTATAAGGGAGTATAATTACTTAACACGGGTCCTGAAAAAGTCATGGAATATTACAATGTGGAGTTTATTCTTATTTATAACTGGTCCCAAGTTGGGACCGAGATTTTTTATTACTATAAACAGTTTATTCGTTTATAGAGTATTCCTCTATGGAGTTTTTACTGTACTATGTCATAGTGCATACTAGGATTGTTTTGATGCACACGCTTGATTTCGTTCCAAGAGGGAAAGATCTGCACGGGCTTTCAGATAAACTGTTTCTGTCTTTGGCAGGATGAAGGGAGAGCGCCCCATCTATATGTGGAATTAGATTTTAAAGAGGTATACATGATTGAAACTCTTAATCTATCTGTTAAGTTTCGTCTAGTCACATCCATACACCCAACTTTTATCTCTATCAAGAAGAGAGTTTATTATACCTACTCCTTAAATCCTTAAACTTATCGTCAAATCTCTCATATATTTTGTTTTGCATCTAGTAGGTTACAAGTAAGAAAGCTGCTCTCATTGAAAACTCTATCCAGCTGAGGAGCAAAGTTGGTGAAGATGCATTATTCTCTCAGGGTAAGATCTATTGGTTGCATTGGCAATATTCTGACTTAGCAGGTTCTATTTTATTTTGTGTAAAATATAATATGATTTAAATTAAATACCTACAACCATGCATCTCTTCTGAAGTTTTATCTGGTTACTTCTGAAAAGGTAATTTGAGATTACCATGTAAGGTTAGAACTTAGAAGGAAACTTGATCTGTTGTTTTTCCCCCTTTTATGCACAATCATAGCAAGTCTAGAGTAACATGTCTAGGAAACTTGACCATATGTTCTTTTCTATGACCAGGGTGTAGCTCAAAAAGTTTTCCTGTCATGGTGGTTGTGCGATGCTCTTTTGTCGAGATATAATTCTAAACTTTTGTAGTCAGGATGGGATCCATTAGCCTACATAAAATTCTAGAAATGTGATAATATGAACAGGAGTTGTATTGAGAGTCCATAGTTCATAAGAGATTAGTTTGTTCTTGTTTCATGTTTACCTTCACTTTTGTGATTTTTCATTCTTATTGCACGGAATCCTGATGTTTAACAGTTGCATTTTACTAAATCCTAACTGGGTAGTCTGATAGTCCTGAATTTCTTCAGAGAAAGGGGAAGTGCTTAGCAATCACTACAAACTCCTTCCCATTGATTTACGAGATATTCCAAGTCTGGATGACATGATTTCGTTGGCTAATATAGATCCGAGGTATGTGTATTGGTAGCTATACCCCTCCTCTCCGTTATCACATTATTTTACTTGCTGAATATTCCACCTTGAAATAATTGAAAGTTCAAGTGCCATATGCTGGAAAGCTAATATATTTTTCTCCCCCCATGGTGCCCTTTCTGCTGAATTGTACTATTAGCTTTACTGGTTTGATCATGTGCATTCTTCTAATGCTATTATCAGCTTGCCGACATTTATAATTGCAGAATGCGTTCTTATATACCTGGATCCCGAGTCAAGTCGTGCTATAGTTGGATGGGCTTCTAGAACATTTTCTACGGCTGTATTTTTCTTATATGAGCAGGTGATGAAGTTCTGTGAACTTAAAAGCTACAGTGATTCTTTCATCTTTTTAGATCATCTTTTCCTCTTATTTAATCATTTTCCTTTTCCCTTTATTAGTGGACATTTTTTGGTAGAAATTTATGTAGTATGAATGTAATTATTCTTGAGGATGAAAGGTTAAACAATAAGAAAATATTAGGAGCAAAATTAAGAAAAAAAAATACTTAAACATGCAAGTACACTTGGACGTAATAGGGCAGCAGTTCCCCACAGCTCCTTTTCGTCATTGGGTTTTCTGTTGTTTATGATCTGATCCTTTTAAAGATTGAATATATAGAACCATTTCCGGTTCTGATAAATCATTCCCCATCATATATTTTTCACCTTTTTCCTCTAGTTTACGTATATATCTCCCACCCCAGTATAATGTGAGTTCAGCCTGATGTGGTTTTCTTAGTGCTGCAATGTTGTGACTTTCTGTTTTACTTTTTTTTTCTTTTCTTTTCGAAATCCTCTTGTGACTGTTTATACTGGTGCACAGATTCGCCCAAACGATGCCTTTGGGCAGCAAATGATCAGAAATCTGGAGGTATATATATGTATATATGTTCATTTCATATTTCATGCGTCGATTTCTATTAGTAGAATCTGAATTGTGTTAAGTTTGCACCCACCACTTCTTTTGGCCAAAAAGTGGTCCACAGCTAGTTTATGTCCCTGGAAATTCTCTTTTGGAAAACTGTATATAGCAATAGTGATTATTAATTCAATAACGGTGAAGAATATTTTTTAGGATTCACTATGCAGAGTCAAAGATACATTTTGGTTTAAGAGGTGGTGGATAATTTGCAGGAAAGAGTTTTTCTGTAGGTTTTGCAGCAAGATACCTCTACAGTAGAATTACAGTTGCACTAAGACAGATAAATGATCAATCTAGACCTTTGAGTTTTTATGCTTCCTAATTAATGACTTTGTTACTACTTTAGTGATGATTTTGCTTTCTTTGAAGGTCTTCATGATGCTACTATTATAGATCTTAAATTAAGTGTGTTTGATGTAATTGTTTGTTCATTATGAACTTCTTCTGTTACATTGTATTTGTAGCTTTCTCTTACTGAGGGAGAATTTTAAACAGATTACTGTTTTCTGAAGCATAACCTTTTGTATCCTGTTAGCAAAATGGTACGATATTCAGGAAACGATTCTAGGAATACTGAAATAGGATGGTTATCTTGTTTCTGAGAAAGTGATAGATTCATCACTTTTTATGCAAGATATATATCCTATGAAAAATTAGTGATTTTTACCTTTTTCATTTCAGAGTCGAGGATGTGGCCTACTGGGTATTTATGATACGCCAACCTTACAGGCAAAAGAAAGACTGTTTCTTGATCAGGGATGGCAGGTAGTGTTTTGTTATGCTGGGAAGATCATAGGTCCTAATTTTCATAGTATCTAAACAACCGCTCCCCTTATCATATAATGTTACAAAGTAGAAAAAGAATACCCATTGCAACAGTTTCCATAGTACTCAACATTATCTGGAATTCCTTTTGCTATCACTTTATTTGGTTCCCTTCCCCCCCCCCCCCCCCCCTCGAGCGACATATAATAGTTTCATATTATCCTGTATATGTGAGCAAAGGCATGGATTTGCTTTCACTTCTAATTTCTTGTCGTGTTATCCACTGAGGTTCTGTAGAGAGCTGTTGCCTGGGACATGTTGAAGGTTTATAGCACATTCGTTGATGCCCAAGAGAGACGCAGGTATGAATCTTTTCTCATGTAGTTAATGTATTTATCAGATGTTGGTTTTATCTTAAATTTGTACACTGAAGAATGTTTTCATATTCTTTATCCAAAAAACAAAAAACAAAAAAAAGAAAAAGAAAAAGAAAAGGAACAAAGAATAAGAAGAAACAAATAGAACTGATGTTTGAATGAGTAATGTGTATTGGTTGTAATCGGGGACCACCCCATTGTTCCTTTGTGAAACATTTTTCCTTTAGGAATGTAAGAAAGTGTAATCCTTATTATGCCTTTTTATATTTATCACATAATACAGATCGAGAACCTTTATGTTCTCAAACACGTGTTCTTATGTAAAAGAAAAAAGATGTTTCCTTCTTAACTCAATTTAGCACATTTAATGTGCTCGTCTGATATTTTTCACTTATATATAGAATATACCCCTGCTACTTACTTCTGTGTTGAATCGGATAGAGTTGGTATATTAAAGGATAGATTCTTACTTGATTTTACGGTGCACTTTTCCTCCTTTTTTCCTCATCCGTGTGCTAGTCTTGTCGAGTCTTATATTTATCTCTATATATCTTAGGATTGAACGCCTGGAGTTGTTTGATGAATTTGAAGAATGGTACATGATGCAGGCAAGTATCGACTTCTTTCTCCTTGTAACTTGAAACAATATAATTTAAGGCTAAGTTATGATAAAATATTACCCCTAGTCCCTACATAGGCTTCACGTGAATATTGCTGAAAAATTTCCAGACCTAAACTTCCTGATTCAACTAATCAACCCTAATTGAAATATTTGCTTTGAAAATTCCTACCCGAGACCTTTCTGATATGTGGAAAGTTGTATTCTTCAGGAGCATTACTGTGTGGCTTATGCAGTCAACGATGCATTGGTATGACTCTGACCATGTGATATAATTCATTCTGCTACTGGCGTGCATGTCATTAACAGTGTGATATGATATTTTGATGCTTTAGGGTCTATTCAAGAAACTTGGTTTCCCCACTGAGAGTGACACTGGTGCCTCTACAGCATCAACAACCAGTTGAAAGGAAGATTATATCTAGTGCAAAGTCTCACCATAATATTCCCTTCTAATCTGGCTTTGCTCTTTGATCCCAGTTGAGGTTATCGATAGGAGGCTCGCAGATGTTGATGCAACTGTATTATATTAAAGGAATGTGATTTTATTCAAAGGTCTATCCCTTCCTTTCTGCTGGCTTCTGAGGATTCAAGTAGAAACAGGAATGGTTCTGTGTAGATTGTTGGTAATTCAAAGAAAACCAAGCATCGGAGAAAAAGTTTATAGTGAACTCTTGTAATATTCTGCACAACCAAAAAAATCATAGGAACTTTGTTTTCTGAACTTAGGTGATTGGAGCCGGAAAAATGTGCCATATGTTTTTTTGCGCATATGATGAAACAAACCATAATCACTCGTCATATCTTGCATAGTGTTCAGACAATGTTCCTAATGTGATGTGGCTAATCCTACCGTGTATCATGAGTGTATTGAGCACATTGGTGATTCCATTTATTTAATTTAGGTACCAAGGTTTAAGTTAAATTTATTGATGTGTAATTGTGTATGCTTTGCCTTGACAGTTACTCGACAACTTGATGAAATTCACTGAGAAGCTAGGTCGTTTTGCTATTCGATTTTGCAGAAAATCTGCAAACAGTTATACGAACACTTGCAGGTTCATCAGTATCATGAAATCCATTTTAACATAGTTAAACAGATTCGCTGCCTAATTTATAGCTCGACTAAAAGTGAGAATCAACATCTGATCGGCGCAGGCAAGCAACAAAGGATCTCGAATCTGCTATATCCGCCTTGCGCTCTGCCATATGATCAAATTTTACTGTGATTTTATCTTCTCTCAGTTCGAACTCACCACCTGTAATGGCGAAATGACTATTGGTTTAGAGCAAGGGGAAAAAAGAAAAAAGACCTGGTCTAGAAGCCGAAGCATCAACATTCATCAGAGAGTAGAAACTTGCAATTGACCGTGTTCCAGAAATGCTCGCTTCAGAAGCCATCAAGAACTTCATGAATGTTGTTCCTTCGGTATATTCAAAATAAATACAAGATCTCAAAATTACTTTTAAGAAGAAATGAAAGAGCTTGAGAAAATGGCCTGAACTAGTCTCAGGAAGAGTGAGGAGGAGTATTACCAATTCCATACCAGGCCAGATGAGTATGGAGGCTTTTTTGGGCGAAAAGGACCTATTCTGGAAAAGAAAGCAGAGCTCTACACATTCCAGCAACTAGTGGAAGATGAGATGGTGAAACACAAGAAAGCGGTAGAGGTAAGAGCAATGACATTGAGTAGCAAGCTATGGTTAGTTTCTCTGCCACAATGAACGAGGCTCAACAGTTTGCGATATTCGGTAGACAAAGAGGGCATGTAAATTTGGCAGTAATGGTGATAAAAATGTGAACTTTATTCAAGGAGTATACATTTTATAGAAATAATACAATGAATTTCTCTCAAAATTTATACCATGATTTTATTCCTAAAATGCTGGAAGATGTTATGAATCAGATGGAAAAGCCAATCTTTAGAAAAGGTAATGTAATCATCGTTACTTTATTACAGTTATTTAGTGTACATGCTGACTTATAGAAAAAGCAAATTTTACTTGCAAATGTTTGCCACTGTTTCATTACTGATAATAACCTTCTCCTCCTTTACTCAAATAAAGAGTTCTTCCCATTGATCTTCGTGGATGAAGGCTGAGAAACCGAACCACGTAAATTCTTTATGTTCTTGAGTTTTGATTGTTTCGATTCTTCTGCATCTTTGTGAGTTCTGTGTTCTTGATCCACATTGTTGTGTTGTTTGAGTTAAGGGTGTTAAAAAATGGGTTGCATAGAATCAAAACTGGAAGCAAATGAAATGGTTCAGCGGTGCAAGGAGCGTCGCCGCCTGATGAAAGAAGTGTTCTACGCCCGTCACCACCTCGCCTCCGCTCATTCCGCCTACTGCCACTCCCTAAGAGCCACCGGATCCGCCCTCGCCACCTTTGCCTCCAGCGAACCTTTCCCTGTCTCCAAGGACACCTCCTCCGTGCTCCTCCACGTCCCCGCCCCTGCTCCTCCTTCGAAACAGAACATCGATGTAAGTTGTAGTCCTTCTCAAGATTCTTCAACGTGGAATTGGGAAAATATAAAACCTCCACCTACACCTCCTGATTCCGAATACTTTGAGAAACTCCAGAAAAATAAGGAGGTGTATGTAAGTAGCCACTCTGATGAAGCTTACTATGCTGACTATGATAGGGAAACTGATGACAAAACATCAAGCTTTAATTCCTATTGCTATTCCACTTCGCTTCGTCAGTTTCAAAATCATGTTAGTAGTACTACTGCTAGTAGTGGCAATGTCTCCAAAGATTCGCGACATTTGAAACAAAATTGGGAAAGCGAAAAGGTGGAGGATACGGAGAGGGAGGTGGTGGAGTGCAGTGAATGGGGTGATCATGATGATTACAGTAGTACTAGTAGCTCAAGTGATGAAGAGTCTGGTTTGGAATCGAGAAATGAGGCTGTTTCTAATGAGGGGAATGTGGAATCTGTTAAGTTAACGAGTAAGACGCCAGGAGATGATGGTAAGTCATCTGTTAGTTCGGTGAATGAGAAGGAAAGTGTGATGGTGAGGCATAAAGATTTGGCGGAGATTTCCGTGGCGCTGAGAGAGTATTTCGACAAGGCTGCTGATGCAGGAAAGGAGCTTTCTGAGATGCTTGAGATTGGGAAGATACCTCTTTATGGGAGCTTCAACTGTTGGAGAAGTAAGATTTTCTTGTTTGGTTTGTCCTTTTTTATGTAAATGCTACTTCCTCAATATGCTTTTGTGTTCGCTGTTTGCATTTTTACGGTATTAGATATCGTTTTGATGTTGTGGTATATATATTACAGGAGCTGTGCATCATCCTGATGGAATCAGGAGTGACTTGAGCTCGTGCTGGACCTCCAAGCCTTGGTCGCATGTGAGATATGAATTTGGACCAAATTCACTTGAGCGGTCTGGCAGTTCAAAGAGTCTATGTTCGACTTTGGAACGGCTCTTGGCATGGGAGAATAACCTGTATCAAGGAGTAAAGGTAGTAGTAGCAGTATATCATTTTGGTTCTTTTGTGTTCTGGTTTTTGGTTTCTTCTCTATTGGTCCATGATGAGTTTATCAAACAATGTAGGCCAGAGAAGCAGTCAAAATCAAACTTGGGAAGAAGGTTTCCATGCTTCAAAGTATGAGATACCGGGATGAGCAGGACATGAAGCTGGACAAAGCAAAGATGTCCGTAAACAGACTGCAATCTGCAATTGCAGTCACGTCTGAAGCTGTGTCTGCTAATTCGTGCAGTATAATTCGTTTGCGAGACTCTGACCTCGTTCCACAGCTTGTTGAACTCTGTCACGGGTAAATTTGATCTCATTTTACGTGATTTTTGAGCATCGTTTACCAGTCATAGGTCTAGTAAACAGAATCACAGACTTGAACATTTTTACTTATTCGCGCACATTGAAGGACTCCTGAGTCCTGTCTGGTACTCTAGTTGCTTGTGTTATAAGTACTATAATTAAGGCCGGAGTTGGTTTTGCAAACGTTCTCCTACAAATAACCGATAATCAGTTCACAAGACGTGAAGTTGCTAACTTTGTAGCTTAATCCCTGACATTTGTACAAATACACACAATCGCAGGTTCATGTACATGTGGAAATCAACGAATCAGTATCACGAAATCCAGAACAACATAGTGCAACAAGTCCGGGGCCTTGTTAATCAGTCAACTAAAGGAGAATCGACATCTGATCTGCACAGGCAAGCAACAAAGGATCTCGAATTGGCTGTATCAGCCTGGTATGACAGTTTTTGCCACATGACTAAATTTTACCGCGATTTCATCACCTCTCTCCATGGCTGGTTCAACCTCACCACCCTTAATGGTGAACCGACTAGTGGTTCAGAGGCCTTGACTCTCTTGAAAGAGTGGAAACTAGGAATTGCTCGTGTTCCAGACACAGTAGCTTCACAAGCCATCAAGAGCTGCATCAGTGTTGTTCACTCAATATCTTTGAAACAAATAGAGGAGCTCAATATGAAAAGACGTTTGGAAGGTGTATCAAAGGAGCTTGAGAAAAAGGCCTCAAGTCTCAGGAAGACCGAGAGAAAGTATTATCACTCATATTCGATGGTTGATGTCAGACTACCTGTGATAGGTGATGCACGAGACCCGTTGGTTGACAAGAAAGCGGAGCTCTCGACTTGCAAGAGACGGTTGGAAGATGAGATGGCGAAACATGCAAAAGCCATTGAGGTGACAAGAGCAGTGACATTGAGTAACATTCAAACAGGTCTGCCTGGAGTTTTTGAAGCCATGGTAAGGTTCTCTTCCATGATGAACGAGGCTCTTGCTACAGTTTGTGCTTTGTCCAATGCTATTCATTAGACAAAAAAAAGGCATACAATTTCAAATAACATGTTTGTTTTCCTTTTGGCCCCTTTGAATTCTGAGGCAAGTTGGATACATCCTGACAGTTTTCTCATAGTTGCTTGATTTCTGCAAGCTTCGGTTACAACATATGTTTCGAATGTGAAACACTGGTAACGAGGTCTATTCTAGTTAGCGAAGACAAAATCCTACAAACTCTCATTTTGAGAGGTATTTGGTTCAATCTATTGATGTAAATGTAAGGGGAAATGGAAGGAATATCATGACTTTTTAGTATGGTTGTGTGCTTGTGTACATGTTCTGCTACACAAAATTCCTTCTGGATTCTTATTGTGTTGGTTTGGGACTTTGGGCCAGCTGATATTTGAAAATACACAATCCAAATTATAGCATCTATACCTACTTTTTAATAATAATAATAATAAAATGTATACCTACTTTTAATAATAATAATAAAATGTGTCCTTTTAATACTGTTTTTCGTTTTGGTGCTTTTTCTTGCTTTTCTCTAAAGTGCCTTTTGTATTTATAGCTAAATAATAGACTAACAAACTAATTCGTTAACAACCGCTAACCAATAATAAATGAAAGTAAGATAACTCTAACATAATACAATGTGGTAGTCATGTTGTATAAGAAAAATAGGGATGTAAATTTAACCGATTTAGCGTACCGGATATGGATGTGTATGAAAGGTCAAGTAAATTCCAAATGAGACCGACGCGTCTTTCATTTTCCGAAGTAACGTACACAAGAATTGACTCATATAGCTGATACCACACACCAAACAAATTTTCGATCAAACCCAACCGACACACTCTCTCTCTCACTTAAACCTCACCGTACCACCGTGAACCACCACCTTCCGCCACCGCAACTGCCACCAATTTCAATCACATGGCAACTACGATGGGACCTACTCCAGCTTCTACTCCTCCGACTTCTCAATCAATGAACACCGGTGATTCTCCGGCGAGATTCTCTGGCGAAGGTACGCCTGATTATAATGTAACTGATTCAGTTGATCGGTCTCCCTCTTCCACTCCCAGTCCTTCCAGGCAGTTCGATTCTCAGGTATGTTTCCGATTTTTGCTTTTACTTTGATCATATTAGCTCGCGCCTATTTTGCCCAATTAGTAGCATTGCTGCTGGATTTCGATAGCTGAGGTTTTGATTGAACTTTGGAGTTGGATATGGTGTTGGTTGCTCACCTGCATGTTGTAATTAAGTGAAAATTTTGTGATATTGGGTATTGGTATTCATTTACGGATTTCGAAAATTGAGGAGTTGAGAAGATAACGGTAGTAGTGTTAGTTTTACTATTGCAATTAGGACGCCTCTTAGTATATTCAGATTAAGAGGAAGCTCAGCTCAGCAATATTAGTTTAGTAGATTATGGATTAGGATGTGTCGTAACTCGTAATATATGAGCTAGTTTGTTTAGTGATTTGATAGTTTGAGTTCATTAGTTTTGCTATTGCAATTAGGAAGCCTCTTACCTCCCTCCGTCCCAGAACAAATGTCCTATTTTGACTTTTGGCAGTCAACATTTTTCAACTTTGACTCGGATTTAATCCTAAACCGTAAATGTATATTGCTCAATCAAATTATATAATGAAACTTTAGGTCCTAAAGTTTCATTATATAATTTAATTGAGTAATTTACATTTACGGTTTAGGATTAAATCCGAGTCAAAGTTGAAAAATGTTGACTGACAAAAATAGAAAGTGGACATTTGTTGTGGGACGGAGGGAGTAATATATTCGGATTAAGAGGAAGCTCGGCTCAGCAGTATTAGTTTAGTAGATTGTACATTTAGGATGTGTTGTAATATATGGATTAGTTTGTTTAGTGATTTGATAGTTTGAGTTCATTCTTTGTCTCTAGTATTTATTTGATTGGGAGTATGAAGATGTTCTCTGGCTCAGGTTAAGTATTCAGTTCGTAGAAGTTGAAACTTTGGACAGTCAAAATTAGTCAGCTTCAGAGTACAAATTTTCTGTAAAAATGCTTCAGAGTACTATTTTCATTTGTGGTGGGCGGTGGGGAGGATGCTGGTAAAAGGGATCAACTAATGTTAATTAGTGCATGTAATAAGATATGGATTCTATATGTTCAAGCCCATCTTTATTTTTTTTATTGAGGATCTAGCAAATTGGTAGGATATTAACTTAAGTGATGCCTGCTATGTTTACTTTCAGAGTCCAATGCTTACGAAGGAAGAAGAATACAGGCAGCTGTTTCGACTTCCGCCTGATGAGGTCAGTACATGCATTGAATTTATGGCCTGGCTGCAGCCCGCAAGAGTATGCCGTAGTAAATTGTAATAATGAATTTAGCCGAATTATAAACTAAAGACAATACTGTCATTCATCCATTCGACAAATCTTATTATTGTCTTTTCCAATCCTTGATGTGATTGGTCTATAAATGGCAACTGTATGTGTCAAACTCTACTGAGTGCCAAGAACTACTGATGTGATGTGCTTATAAATCATTTGGATTATGAAATGAATTGTTTTCCTCATAAGTCAGAAGCAACTTACCTTTTCTGATCAATGTATTGAGGAAGCAGAATAATACTTGTTAGTTGATAAAGGCACACCGAAAACCTTGTTAGCCAAGCTAGTGTCCGTATTCTGCTGGGTTTAAACTTGTTATGGCATGCAAATACTTCTTTTTTAATGGTACCTGGCCTTCAGCAGGTTCATCCCAGCTCTCTTTTGAGCTCATCTTAGAGGGGAAGTGGATACTCAGAAAGTTATTTTAGCTGTGTTATTGAAGGAGGGTTTTATCGGATGGCTTGAAAATCATTTTGTTGCAAGACATATTTACTTCCCTCTGCAAGTATTTATGCAAGGGGGTGACAATTATTATTAATTATATATAACTCAATTATGCATATTGAACTTTGTAATGCAGCAGTAAGCTAATCAGAATAACATTGTCAAATATCCACTTGGGAAGATAATAGCAACAATATAGACTTAATGTGATTTAATATGTGTATCTAACAGGGCTAAACCAATTATTGAATATATGTTAGAATGTAATAAATTTGTGTAAATTTCGTTCTAATTGTTTAATATTAGATGCAAATTGACATGTGTATTTCATAATTCTGCAACTTTGTAGGTTCTCATTCAAGATTTCAATTGTGCATTGCAAGAGAATTTTCTTCTTCAGGTACTTCATTTATAAAAAAACAATTTAGTGAATTTACATTTTATTCCATGTCTTTATCTTGCTGCTGCATTTAAAAATTATTTTTTTTTGCATCATATGATGTTGCTGTCACTAGGCTAATTGAAGCAATATTTGTGATTTTAGCATTTCTAGTTCTGAGAACACGTCAGGCTGCTTCTCTAACTCCGTTTTGGATTTTTTTCAACGTTCCTTGCAGGGTCATATGTACCTTTTTGACCACTATATCTGCTTCTACTCCAATTTATTTGGATTTGAGACAAAGGTCTGTGCCTCATTTTTTATATACATCACCCTAGAGTATAGTTGTAAACTTGTAATGAACTTAACTTCTTATCCCTTGTTGACAAGATGAATTTTGACGCTACATTTCAGAAAATAATCCCGTTTCATGAAGTCACATCGGTACGGAGAGCAAAAGCAGTAGCTGTGTTTCCGACTGCTATAGAAATTATAGCTGGAGAAAAGAAGGTACAAATCTAATTTTGATATAAGTTATATTTCTTCACGGGAGAGATCACGTTGATTTGGGTGCGGACAACCATTTGGCACAGCTTCAAACTTCTCTTTTTTGTGCAGTACTTCTTCACCTCTTTTTTATCCCGTGACGAAGCCTGTAGGCTTATTGAAGATGGTTGGCTGCAGAACCGTAATGAGCGCAAGGAAATAAAAGATCAGCAGGTATCCAGATGATAACTGGAATGCAAATTAATCTATACTCAACTTCTAATTGTCTCAAACATAAGATTGATTTCCTAAATTGCAGCAACTTTTCCGTAAACTTCAGATTTATTCTTAATTAAGCATCCTTTTCCCTTTAAATCTGAATATATTCATGTTTAAGTTTGACAATTAGTAAATCCTTTATTTTATGTATAGGATAAAAATATTATTTCACCATGCTATTAGTACCTTATTTCCAGAACCATGTAACCATGCACATGGAATTTGATGAGCAAATTCATTTCTGGACACTATAGATTTACCTTGACGTTGGGCAGCATTGGACTTTTCAGTTGTAGCTTATTTTAGAAGCAGGAGCATAGTTTAGAATAAAATGAAGACATTTTTGTTGTATTCATTTCATTTATATACTAAAAAGGAGGTAAAGAAAGAAGTGATACGTTGATTTTTTACAAGTTTGTTTCACTCTTGAATCCCTTCTGTGAACTACTGACCCAAACTATTATGAGCCATTGCTACTGTTTGAAGCCATCCCATTGTGTTGATTTAGGAGCCACAATTTGATATGAGCAGTGAGGTTCCTGACAGTAGCCAGGTTGGAGAGGCCGATGGCTCAATCTTACCTGCGGATGTTTTGACGCTCACTGAAAGGTATGTTTCCAACTGTTATATTGTAAGTTTGTAACTCCCGTGAAATTGAAACTAGTATTCGCCGATTGAGTTTTGAGTTAAGGCCTTCAGACCGGACATGGGAGTTCTTTCCACAAATATAATTATGAAAATTTGGTTTTTAGTTACTCTGTGTCTTTATAATTGCTTAACCTTGAGGAAGTAATTTGTTGGTGGCCTGTATAGGATATAAGATAACTTCAAGGCATGGTCAAAACTGAATGAGTTTGATCAACGATTATGAACAATTGAGCTTAGATATGTAATTGGCTCCAAACTGTTATTATATTTTATACCATTGCATCTTGGGAAAATCATCATATTTTTAGCACTACTAGGATTCTATAGTGTTGTTCAGAGTGAAGTGGAACCTTGGATTTTACATAGCAATTATCGAGAGTGTACCCAGAGGAGGGATATGTGGAACATATTGATTAGCTCAAAGATCTTCTCCTCTTACCCCTGATATTCGGCAACTAGACATGTTCAATTGCATCATTTCTGTTGTAAAAGTTGTTGAAACATTTAAATCTGTTTTTTATCAAGGCCTGAATTGCTTTCTTGGTGCCTTTCTCCTGATGCATTTTTTGCAGTGACCAGAATGGCCACATATCGGAGGAGCCCGAACTGTCTAATCATGTGGAACCTGAGATTGTCTCGACGTCTTCTGGCATGCCAGCTAGAAAAGAAGAAACTGCAGAACCTCTTCAAACTACCGAATGTTCAACATCTGAGAAATCTTCAGCCTGGGAGCCTGAGGATGCTGAGGCACCTGGAGGTTAGTCTATATTTGTAAACTCATTCTTGCAGCAACTCAGATATTTATCATTTTTTTTTTAAAGGTTGTGTACTTGTATTGTTAGGAAAAGATACCAACAAATATGAGCTATATGTATGAACAATGAGAGTAACACCACAAAAATTTAAGTTATCTGGTGAATGTTCCACATGTATTTGCAATGGAATTCAAGGGAAGTGAAGATTCACATACACTGATAGTAGTTTCACATAAAGTGGCTTCTGCTGCATTTTTGGAAGTTCACATGTTCAGGCAACTGTTCTGAAATACTGATATTACCTCCTGGCCTGTGTTTGTGTTCCACTTGACATCTTGGAATTCGTCTACTTTTTATATACTTGATTGGCATTTGTGTTCTGAACAACGTTTCATTATGCAGTTCCTGAGTGCTTTACAAAAGTTGCAGAAGCAAAGTTTCCGGTAATATATAAATTATCACAGATATTTCACGTTGGTTGTATGATTTGTCTTTTAACATGGATGGTCACTGATTACTGGTTTTGTGGTCCAGATATGTGTAGAGGAGTTCTTTAACCTGTTCTTCTCTGACAATGGCATCGGTTTCCACAAGTCATTCCATGGAAAATGTGGTGATAAAGGTGACTGTGAGAGACATCTTTGACCTGTCACTGCACAATGTTATATTAATTGTGGGTTATGGACCTTATGGTAAATCTTTACCATTGTAGTTGATGAGTTTGTTATTGTTTGTTTAAGACTTCAAGTGTACTTCATGGTGCCCCGATGCAAAATTTGGTCACGCCCGTGACGTGTCATTTCAACATCCAATTAAAATATACTTTGGTATGTCTTTGTTCAAGTACGTCTCATCTTAGATGGTATGTTGTATGACTTGAGAGATACACCGTAACTGACATGTTTTGCTTTTTGTTAGGTGCAAGATTTGGTAGCTGTAGAGAGGTACAGAAATATCGAGTCTTCAAGAATGGGCAAGTCTCTTATATCACATGAAGTGTTACATTAATGTTGATAGGAGCTATTATTATTGTTGTTGTTTTTATTGTTATGATATCCTCCTTACCTGTTCAATTCTTTATTTATGCCAGTCATTTGATCGTGGATACTTCACAAGACATCGATGATGTACCATATGGAGACTACTTCAGTGTGGAGGTATGATTTTAAATGCTTGTTTGCTTTCTTCATTTTCTTCTTTTTGACATATGGATTTTGTAGTGCTTATGCTGTATACATCTTATATCATGTGTATACAAGTATATGTATGGTTTCCATCACAATCTGGGTTCTCCCTAATGTGTGGATGAGAGCACGTTTTTACCTATTTGAGTTCATCTGGACCTCCCCAATTCTCATCGACACAAAGGCTTTTTTCTCCTTTTCTTTCCTTTTCTCCTCCTATGTTGGTTTAAAGAGTAGAAAGTTGTGTTTTGAAATATCATGATGGGAATAGTATAGTATTCTTGATGGTAAAAAAATTTCTGAATGTTTGCTTACTGCTTAGTACTTACTTTCAAAAGTCTGTCTGCAGGGTCGTTGGGATGTAGTGGAAGAGAGCACTGGTTCAACACGAGGCTGTGTATTAAGAGTTTATACTAATGTGGCCTTCTCCAAGAAAACGATGTGGAAAGGTTTGTTTTCAGTTTTTAGGTCTCACGCTGTCATTGTCATCAGGCTACAAACAAATTGAAAGGAGGGGAGGTGGGGGTTGGGGGGCCGGGGAAGGTTAATTTAGAATATTCAAAGCTATATTTTATTCATAAGGATTGAATCACTTCCGTGAACTGGTGGTTCAAGACTTCTGTAAAGCTGAGTCCTTAGCCTTTGACTAGTGGACGGATTTTGTAGCTCAAGATTACACACATGAATTCTCTTAGAATTCATCTCCAGTATTTGGACATTTTAGGCTTTTAGGAATAAAAAAGCTTTTTGGGAGCTTTAGTGCTTGGCTTGACTGGATGTTACATTTGCAGGGAAAATAGTGCAGTCTACGGTGGAAGAGACGAGAGAAGCTTATGGAATTTGGATAGAACTTGTATCCTTCTTAACCTTCCTTTTTGAATTTGTCG
Organism: Plantago major; assembly: GCA_026545765.1. NCBI lineage: Eukaryota > Viridiplantae > Streptophyta > Magnoliopsida > Lamiales > Plantaginaceae > Plantago > Plantago major. The sequence continues at coordinate 16,393,450 of CM048840.1, read as the reverse complement.
CTTTGCTAGAGTTTCTGAGCTCTAAAAGACTGCTTGGACTAATTTTCAGGCACACGAAGTGTTAAAGCAGAAGAATCTAGAAAAGGATGAAGGTAATTTCTCGTTGAAAATAGCTTATTATGTACTATTGCTATCTATTGTTTATGTTGGTACTTATGTTGTTTCTCTTAATCAATTCGACAGCAGTCTCTGCATCTAGTTTGATTTCAAATAAGCAAGTTCAACTGGAGACAAGACCAGTTACTCAAAATTATCCGGAAATATTGTCTACTGACGTGGGAGTTTCACACGCCATACTGGACCGAGCAAATGCAAACCCACAAGTCAATGGTCCTGTACAAGGAAGTACCATTGAGGCTTCAGTTGGATCTGTTGTAGACAATATCTTTACCAAGTTCCCAACATCCTTGAAACTTCGAAATTCATCTGTGCTACTTTTGGTAGCTACTCTTGCTGTAATTCTCATCCTAATGCAGGTAAGCTCTCATTTCTGGAATTTTACACCATGCATCTTGATCTTCTGAATGATGAACTTTTATCTCAGACACACCAGACATGATTTGTTCCCTTCTATGTGAAAATGTCTCACATCTAGGCCTGGCGCCTGTCTATGACTGTGCTCTGTAGGGGTGCGGTTTTAGTTTTAAGCCATTTCTGCATAGGATGTCCATTTTTTTTTTCTTTAAATACATTCTTGGATTTCTTGATTTTCAGGAAATTTGCACGTAGTCACATTGACTTTTCAAAAATCATAAACATATATCCAGATACATAGAAATACAGAGAGAGCCACTTAATTGCTTTGAAACGTATATAACTCCCAATGTACACCTGGATTTCTTCTGTCAAATTGAAGGGATGTTCATGAATCATGATGACCTTTATCATGTAAGGAGGGTTCTATCCTTTGATGTCCCTAAATACTTCATATGCATGCTCTGTGCACCTTTGATTTCTCATTGAGACTAGTACTTGTTGGAAAGACAGATGCAACCAAATATGCATTCTGTACAGAAAATACCGCAAGAAACAATTGTAGCTTATGTAATTAGGCCTTTCTCTGTTTATCGATCTACTGATTTTATCTTTTTAATTTTTTTCCCCTGCTGTTGCAGGTAAGCATCCTTGTCTTAATGAGTAGACCTCAGAGGATACACGTTGTTCCGCAAGGCAGCTGCACAGGCAGCATGCACGGAATGGGTGAAAGCAGCTCTGAAATTGTTGCATCACTAAGCAAACAAATTAGATATCTAAAGGAGGAGATGCATTTTATGGAAACTCTACTGGACAAAATGCAGCATGAGCATGCGCTCCTGAAAGAGAAACTCAAGGACTTGGAGCTCTTCAGGAACCAACGAATGTGATTATGATTGATTGTACATGTTAATTAACACCTCTTCCTTTTCTATCGTGTAATTGTAAATTACATAATAGTGGATTTTATACATCTTCACCCATTTTGCCCGACCACCCACTAGCACCGTATGCGCCACTTTGAAGTTGTAAATCGGAATCTGTACGTGCAATATTAATCCAACAGAGATGTAAATCTTCTGATGTCGCATAAGATCTGCAATAATTTTAGAAGTATTTGTGAGGAGAAGTGCCTGCATTAACAAATATTTAATACGTTCTGCATATTAGCTTGTTCTATTAGTAATTTCAATGCTTGCCATGCTTCGTCAATTCTATACATCTTTAAAAAAGTCGAGATGAATCATCCACTCCAGTTTGTAAGCATTTTAATCATTTGCCTGCGAACGAACCCAAGCTGCCATTGCTAGTAATGTGCAGATGACTCGTCGTCTTCATCACAGATATTCTGCGTAGAGGGCAGATTTGGCTGCATCATCATCATATCCAAGCATGTCAAAATCGCCATCTGTGAAGTTTTTGGGGTTGTTTCGAAGATTCCAGGTTTTACAGGGACCGGTTTGAAAGTTTTCAGATTTACAGGGACTGGAATGAAATGTTTCAGTTTTACAGGGACTTGATTTCGAAGGATTTGGAAGTACAGGGACCTGATTGGAAAACTTGAAGAGATTGATGGTTTCCTAGTCAAATGTGGATCAAAAACGTAGTAGGAAGTTGGTAAGTGGAAACGCGCTTTCTTCTGCGCCATTGGATCTTGATGGTAGTTAATGATCAATGGCTGAGAATCATTCTTTCTGACAGTTTACTGTAGCAATTCAGAATTTTTCCAATTCCTATTCGACTTAGTCCTGTTCTTGCCGCTATATATATGCGAGAATTCAGAAGCAAACCAAGCCTGATTTCCTTCCAGTTTCTTGTGCTATTCTTCGTGTTTAGAATAGTGATTGTGTAGTTGTGAGGATTGTGTAGTAGAATTCAAGGCGTAATTCTGGGTCAATTTATCTGTAACTTAGCTGGATCGAGGAAGGTTGTGGGGTAATAAAATTCATTGATTCTCCGTGGACATAGATTGGATTTATTCAATCGAACCACGCTAAATTGTGTTTGTGTTTTATTGCTTTGATTGGTAATTTTATTTATCAAGTAGTTAATTGGTTCGAATACTTAACACCATCAGATCTGTACGCATTTTTTTCAAGTGCCTGAAATCGAAGTACAAAACTCTGTTGCTGTTCTTCATATACATCGTAATTTCCATTCTCCATCAGTTGCATTGCATCTTCAGTAAGCTGGTCAAATATCCGCTTCCTTTCTGCAGACATCTTCTGCCTTTTATTTTTCCCTTTCAATCTCCTCAAAGCCTGTACGACAGTCTCACCAGGTTCAAGCACATAAGCAATCTGCCAGTTGAAACGCAGAGTATCATCAGTATAATTACTCCATATCCGAATCCAATCGATCAGCTGAAAATTGGCTGCGATTTGGCACAGCTTCAAGCTTCTCCGACTTCTTCCGTATTAATGCCGATGATGAACCAGAACCAAACGAACGTAAAGGTTCCTCGTGTGAAGAACAAAACACCCGCTCCAATCCAGATCACGGCTGAGCAAATCCTCCGTGAAGCTCGAGATCATCAGGAATCCCAAATTCGCCCACCCAAGCACAAAATCACCGATGCCAGCGAGCTAGACGATTACCGGTTACGCGAACGCAAGCGATTCGAGGACAGAATCAGGCGAGCAAAGTGGGATAAGAGTAATTGGCTCAATTATGCCAAATGGGAAGAAACTCACAAGGATTTTACCCGTGCGCGATCGGTTTGGGAACGTGCTTTGAAGGTGGATTATACAGATCATACATTATGGTTGAAGTATGCTGAATTTGAGATGAGGAATCGGTTTGTGGATCATGCTAGGAATGTGTGGGATCGTGCTGTTATGTATTTACCTGCGGTTGATCAGCTGTGGTACAAGTACATTCACATGGAGGAGATGTTGGGAATGTAGCTGGTGCTAGGGAGATTTATAAGAGGTGGATGGATCGGGTTCCTGATCAACACGGGTGGATTTGTTATGTTAAGTTTGAGCTCAGGTGTAATGAGATTGAGAGGGCGAGAGCTGTTTACGAGAGGTTTGTGGAGTCTCACCCTAGGGCTAGTGTGTGGATTAGGTTTGCGAAATTTGAGATGAAGTATGGGGGTGTTGTTCGTGCTAGGAGTTGTTATGAGAAGGCTGTTTGTAAGCTGGGAGGTGATGGTGAGGAGATGGAGGAGTTGTGTGTGGCGTTTGCGGAGTTTGAAGAGAGGTGTAAAGAGACGGAGAGGGCGAGGGTGGTGTATAAGTATGCTTTGGATAATATACCCAAGGGGAGGGCGGAGGAGTGTATAAGAAGTTTGTTGCGTTCGAGAAGCGACATGGTGATAAGGGAGGGATTGAAGATGCCATTGTGGGAAAAAAGAGGTTTGAGTATGAGGATGAGATTAGGAAGAATCCTTTAAACTATGATCTGTGGTTTGATTACATTAGGTTAGAAGAAAACAGTGGTGGTGATAAAAACAGGATTGAAGACGTATATGAGAGGGCCGTTGCTAATTTACCTCCGGTGCTGGAGAAGAGGTACTGGCAGAGATACATATACTTGTGCATAAACTATGCATTATACGAGGAGCTTGATGCTCAGGATGTCGATCGGACAAGAGAGATTTATGACTTGTGTCTCAAGATGATTCCACACGAAAAATTCTCGTTTGCGAAAATCTGGCTTATGGCTGCAGAGTTTGAAATGCGCCAGTTGAATATTGATAGAGCACGAAAAATCTTGGGATCGGCTATTGGGAAGGCTCCAAAAGATAAGATATTTAAGAAGTACATTGAGATAGAGTTGCAACTTGGAAACATTGAACGTTGCCGCAAATTGTATGAAAAGTATTTGGAGTGGTCACCATCTAGCTGCTATGCATGGATTAAATACGCTGAATTGGAGATATCTTTGGGTGAAATGGAACGAGTTAGAGCTCTGTTTGAGCTTGCAATTGAGCAACCTTTGTTAGATACACCAGAGCTAGTGTGGAAGGCGTATGTTGATTTTGAGATATCCGTGTCAGAAAATCAAAGGGCCAGAGTGCTATATGAGAAGCTTTTGGAACGGACGAAACACTTGAAGGTGCAGGTTAGCTATGCAAAGTTTGAGGCATCTGCTATGGAGCAAGAAAGTGCTGATGACGATGATCGGAAAAGAAGATGTCTTGAACGAGCAAGAGCTGTTCTTGAAAGAGCTCTGGTCTATTTTTCCAGGTCTGCTCCTGAACTGAAAGAAGAAAGAGCAATGCTCCTGGAAGAGTGGCTGAGCATTGAAAGCAGCTTTGATAAGCTTGGTGACGTCGATTTTGTTTGTGCTAAGCTGCCAAAGAAGCTTAAAAAGAGAAAACTCATCGAAACAGAAGATGGTTCTGCTGGATACGAAGAGTATATCGACTACCTCTTCCCAGAGGAGGAGGCACAGTCTACAAATCTTAAAATTTTGGAAGCTGCATATCAGTGGAAGAAGCAGAAGATAGCTTCTTGATACAGTTTTTTTTCTTTCTTTCTTTCTCTGTTTGCTGTATTTGATCAGTTTCTTTGATTTTGAATTTTTTTGCTGCAAGATCAGTTTTAGACAGTTTGCTTCGAATGGATCAATGGAAACCTGTCTTCCTCAAATCAGCTTAAAATTTCATTTGCAGATGAATACATCCACTTTGTGTGTTTATCAGTTTTTCATTTATCAGAATATGATTGAATATTGTTGATTGTTTGTAGTCTATACTCTATAATATGCCAACGTCAGGAAATGAAAAGTAGAAATCGTATATTGTAATATCTTATCAAGAATAGTTGTTACATGCGACTGCAAACCCACCCCGAATGGATATGGAGATTACAACAGCTTCATCTTCTTCAGAAGCTCACCAACTTTTAAGGTTGAGATGCTGATCGCCCTTCTCATTATGGTACCAATTGAAGAGGCGAATTCGAGGCTCTGAGCCGAGGGAAAATCAGCTCTGGCCTCTGTGGAAGAATGAATTAAGGTTACAAATTTAACTTTGATTTTATACAAAATCGATGTTGTCATCTTTCAGTGACACACATTTTCCTGGCAATTTTATTAACCTATGGTACATCTGCTGCTACAACATCAACGCTTCTGTTTGCTGTACAAAGTATGAAGTATAATGATAATGCTTCTTCAAAAACAATGGAGTGGACATACGGATGGACAGAATATATTGGCATTCACTTATTCACAAACGTCCAGTATGGAGGTTGATGCAAGTATGTATGAATGTATGATCTTAATGGAATACGGGGACATAACAAATACACTGTTGAAGAAATCTTCCAGTGGTTGTACCAGAACTGTAGAACATACGGTTCTTCAACAAAATCATTCACTTCCATAAACGTTTGTTTTACAGTGTTATACTAAAAGTTAGAATGATTCCATAAACTGCGACAATATTACATTACATTTGTTGGTTTACTATAATAGTATAATCCTTATTTGTGGCTAGAAAACAGGAACTAAGCATGCCAATGAGGCTATGGCAATGGATTTGAACAAAACCGAGGATGGTAATCTTCCCATATCATTTCTGAAGAAGAGAGCTTCAAAGACTGGTAAGTTCACCATGACTGCTAGTCCACAAATAACCAACTGTGGTAAGAACATATTTACTCCCATTGAGCCAGACAAAATCAATGTCTTGATGGCCCAGCCCAAGCTGCAAAACAGGTTTAGCAGCGCAAGTGTTGCAATGATCGTAAATATAATCGACGAGTTCCCAAACTCGATCATCTCATTGTTGTATCTCTTGTTCACTTGGTCGTCCACCACTTTGTCTGTCAGGACGAACGATGTCTCTGACAGGCCTAACTGCTTCTTAATCGTGTCTAGTAGTGCGAAAAAGTAACAGGTTGTCCGTCTGATGAGCCACATTCTCTGCAAGTTCCACCATCGCTTCAGTGTATCTCCGGAAATTAGCTGTTCGACTAGGCTGGATAGAGTGCTAGCAGTGAAAACGTAAGCAAAAGGTAGAAACCAAAAGCTATTTGCCTGCAGTTAATTCTTCAGCATCAGATGACGAACTCAAACAATCTTGTCTGCAAATAAATGTAGCTCGTGAAACTATAAACGAGGGGACACAACGTAAATCATCACTTACCTTGGGAAACAAGGGAATGTCATGGAGCAAACAGAGAGCCGGAATGATAAGATAACACAGTGTAGGCAATGAAATGGGAGCCCAGAAAAGATAGATACAATAACCCATTTGTGCCCCGATGCTTATCTTGCCATGCCCATAAATGAACGGACAGTGCCTAGAACAGAAAATCTGGAACATTCCCTCAGCCCACCTTGTGTACTGAACGAGACAAACCATTAAAGTTGTCGGGGAAACACCCATAAAGGCATTCTTTTTAGGGTTGTAATACACCGGTTTCCATCCCCTGCACTGGATAGTTAGGCCTGTTACTATGTCTTCTACCACATATCCATACACCAGACCAACCTGCATATATAAAAATTACAATTAACCCTCTTCATGTATTCTCGTGTCAATGGGACTTATCCGCCTAAACAGAAGACAAACCTCCTTTCCCCACAAAGTACCCTTCTCATAGCTACAATTTGCTAAAACCTTTGCAGCATTCTCCAATTCTTCAATACTTCTGCCTTGAATATTATCTTCTATCATCTGACAGTCTATTGGATGATGCCCAGAATACTTTTTTCCACTTATGCTTTCTCTCCTGTGGAAGCAACCCGTGCCAACATATAGGCTTGCACCCAAACTGTCTAAGCCAGCAAGCTCAACCTTCACAATGGAATTAGCAAAAGTAAATTCAGTCTCAACTACATTCAACATCAATCCATAAGCTGTAAGAATATATATACCTCATATATTACGGAGGCCTCATTGGCGTAGATATCATTCTTCGTGTTATTATTGAAGCGCTGAGGATATTGTACATATGAGACCTGGTGACCTTGACGTTCATCCAGGAAAAAGCACAATGCATCTCGTATTGCATTTGGATCGTTCGAGTACATGTCACAATCCACATTGAGAATTATCGGTGCGTTACTTATTTCTGATGAGACTCTTATCTACAACATCATAAAAGTCAACCTTCTCAATGAATCTGCATAGAAAGACTGAATCTTTTCTAAAAGCAGAAGCATGTAAGAACCTGATTACCAGGGAGTTCATTGATCCTGCCTTGAAGTTGTGTGGCCAATTCGGTCTCTTTTCACGAGACAAGTAAACAACTGTTGGTAATCTATTCCCTTCAACATCTACAGAGTTGGGATTCCATCCATCTACTAAAATCTAGAAAAGATTTTAACATTCAGGTTTCCCCAATTAACAGAAATGACACAACTCGGAACATTTTGCTCTAGAGGGAGAACCTGGACAATCGAATGGTGATCCTGCTTTGTGACCTTAGAGCTCCATTCTCCAAATCCTTTGTGTTGGTCCTTAATTTCTGTGGGGATGAATCCATTTCTCACTACTGCATCAATTCGTTTTTTTATATTCGAATATAGTTCCTGAAACAAATCATTTGGAAAACATTTAAATATCATGTAATTAAACATTTGTAAAATTAACTAACTTAACAAATATTTATTCACCTTTATAAAAGTCCATTCTTGTGATCGGGCTGTGTTGTTATTTTGAGCAAAATACACTTCAGGGGACCTCGGCTCCACATTGAAGCGCTTGCAAAAGGGTATCCAATGTTTCGAAAACTCAGACGCCTCAAGAAGAGCGTAGAATGTGAGCTCTGAACCTCCATCATCTGACAGGTAAATGGTAAGTTTATCTGGTGGATAATTGTACGACATGATTGATAAGACCGTATTGATCACGAGAGATGGCGGTTCCATCGTCGGATCTGCCGTGCAAACAAACATGTCCACTCCAGGCAACTTGCTCTCATGTCTGTAATTCATGTAAACTGACTTAGATTCAAATTCGAGTACTTCATGTGGGGAAAATAAATTTTACTAGTAATTTTGTACTGACTTTTAGTTTACTCAAGACAGTACAGTACTAAATGTTTTCCACATGTCTATATCATTTCAGTTCTAAATGTACAAACCAGAAGGTCCAGAACTATACCTTAAAATTTCTCAGCCGTCCAATCAAATATTTCTGGATTTTACTATACCGAATCATGTTCCATCTCTATCTCATTAACGAAACCTTTTAGATAATTCTCATGAATTGACCAAGCAGAACAGAAAGACAAACTAGACCGTGAATGGATTTCACAGCTCTCTATAAGTTCGAGATTTTATAGTACCTGGCAGAGAGCCTATCCCTGAAGGGTTGACGATGAATAACATTCCATCGAACCGGTTGAGTGAGCATCCAGTACAAACCAAACATCACTTCAGCAAAGAACATGGCTAGCCAAACGCATCTTCCTGCTTCTCCCCTTGATGGGATGTGAATCCATCTGTAAATCCATATCGAAAACACACCGATAAGTATGGTACATGATAAAACTTTATACACTGCTCCGCCTCTTCTTTCATTAGTTTCAAACAAAGCAGCAGCTTCATCACTTGATGGTTTGCGACTCATTTCTCACTAGTCTTGCTTTTGCCACCTGCTACTGTGATTTCTTGTCACTGTTATACTGTACTATAAATATAGTATAGGAAGAAAAAGAACGCAAAAGCAAGTGGATGAGTTTACAAAGCCAATAATTTTTTGTTTGATCTTGTGACATCAGTATTGAATAGTCGAAATTCTAAGTGGGACTGGAGATGAGTATTTAATAAATATATTGGCCAATGCTCATCCACAGGGTTGCATGTCAAAGGACCGCACCTAGGGATGGCTAAATCTTGGACTTACCTGCCATTTATAAAATTATTAAAAATATGATGTTTATGTTGATCCGGACAGATCTCCGAGTCTAGGTTTCAAAATATCAATTCGAAGTTGATTCGGTGCGTATAGAATCTCATATACTCTATCCATTTAAGATAAAATGTTACAATTTGGATTTATACCAATTTTAATAAAAAGTAGAAAGTACAAGGGGTCCCCCTGATTATTAGAGATTAACTGAGTGACATATTGTAATAAAAGTGAAAGGTAGGGAGTTTTATTATTTAACTAATTTACATAAATGGAAATTGTAACACTTTTAGTGAAACGCCGGAAACGGAAAATTGCAACACTTTCTCTGAAATGGAGGGAGTACTAACTTATTGGTATGCCAAAGTTTTGAAAAAGGTAAGATTTTCCTAAAAGATAGGAAAATCAAAGTTTTTTGTAATTTTTTGCGGTTTTTAGGTTTTAGCGGTCAATTTGAGTTTTTAAAACCGAGAGACATTTTAGTTATGCAGACCATTTGAGTTTTTTAAAACCGCCGAATACATTTTAGTTATCTTTTAATAGATTATGTTATGGTTTGAAGTTGTTAGCGTTGAAGTTTGATTCTGATTTTACGTATTTTGTTAATGTTACTGTAGTATTTAGCTTTAAAGGTTAAACTTCAATTAATTTTTTTTGACCATCGGTAGTAAAAACATTACGTGATTAACACGCAATTTTTAAATCGAACAGTTGATCATTTGGTGGTTGAAGAAATTCTGGGTTAGCTTTTAAAAAAAACTATTGTTATCTTTTATTCAAAATATCCAAAACCAAAATTAAATAAAGTAAAACCAATCGTTAGTATTATTCTATTCTATCTTTTTCTTTATGATTGCGTGTTCCATCACTCTCGCCAATACCCAGGTAATCTGCTACAGCTCATCTTCTTTAATTACATAATATGAATTTCTCGAGTTGTGAATTATCGTTGCCAGCATTCTGTGTTCCTTTGTGAGTTGTTTATTTTCAGCCCTAGTTGTATAAAAAACCAGCGGCTGTTCGTAATGAGAATGCCTGGGCCTTTCAGTAGAGGATTTGTTATCTGCTCTGTTCTGCCCTGTTTTATGTTTGTTTAGTTTGATTGCGTGATTTTTCTGAGTGATCAGGGGATATCAGTTTGATGGAGTATGGACACACAGATGCGAATTCTTGAATTTGTATGGATGTTTGATCGAGGTAAATCATGTTGTTGTTGTATGCTCTGTGTTTTTTACCAACTATGTCCTGTGATTTCATATTAGTGAGACGTTTTAGCACAATTTCTTGCGTTTAGTAGTTTATCATTAAAGTTGGTCATTTGAGGTAAACTTTGATAGAAGAATTGGTAGGTATCATCTGAATCTTTCCTTGATCCTTTTCGTAGACGGTAATCTGTATACTCATTTCTGGCAGTTCTTGAGACATTTACCTGATATAACAGAGGTTGATAGTACCATTAGGACAGGCAACAATATTTGTGATTGTATGCTAAATCTAGGAAGCCTAGGAGTATTGTAATGGGCATATCAGTGTGTTTGTACTTCTTTATTTACATGCTTAGATTAGCAAGCAGATTTCTACCAAAATGTGGTATAGGTGGGTTAAAATGAGTCTTTGAATAGACTATGCAGAAGACCTCATCATTTTGGATTGTTTGTGAGCTTGCGGGTTCTTATTGTAATGGGCATAGCAGTGTTTTATGTGCATCTGGTTTATTTGGCCTATAGATAGTGGAATTTGTTTGCTAACTTAATGTTAGTGATCATATGATTCATATATACTCAATTGGGATCCCTACTTGACTGTATTCAATATTCATTCTCAAACCAAGCGTAAGTAACTGGAACAGAAAACATGTCATATATTTCCTAAGGTCACTTTCATACTTATTTCCATATCTAATTTCAACACAATAAATCCCAAGTCAATTGGATTGTCTCATCCCCAACAAGCTCATTCATATAACAGGAATAAACCTTCATTTATTGAATTGGTTGTGATCTTCTACACTCTCAGAGACTGTAGTAACTAGTGAGTATATTGAGTTGTACACTGACATGATAATTATATCAAAACTGAAGAGAAGAGACAAATTTCATTTGGTATTCTAGTTAGAGAATTGATTTTTCTTTAGTGAGATCTTCATGTATTTTTCTTTATATTTGTTCTTGTTCGTTGATTATTTAATCAGTATTCGTCTAGTCTATTAAATTTTAATGGATGTGGAAGGGTTGTGATATTTATTATTAGATGGCACCGAATGATGAGAACGGGAAAGGAACTTTTAAATGGTCAGATGATGAAGTGAATAGTGAATTTTGGTGCTTTTTTATGCATCTACTTGAAGATGGTGTTAGACGGGAGATATTTATAAACATGGATGATGGCGACTCCCGAATGGCTTGGTTGAACTACATGCATGCCCGAGAGAAATAAATTCCTTATCCTTGAGTTCTATCTAACTAGTGTGTTTGATTTCTTTATATTGCTTGGCTTGATGTGCCTATTTTGCTGTAATACTCATTTCTATTGTTGGTTGAACTACTCGTATGAACATGTTATGATGATCTTTTTGGATTAATCCATGTTTTATTGATATATTTTTACTATGTGGCTAATAGGTGCATTATGGACATCGAAAGGAGAATAAAGAAAAGGCGTAAATTGTTTTGGATTATGGCAACATGTACCACAGGGTCTATTGCGACATATTTTTATTAGTATATTTACAAAGAACCATGCATGACTTCACTTCAAAGGGGAGAAGATTGGATGCGAGAGGTCTTGAATGGACATCACATTCGATCTGTTAATGCTTTTAGGATGGAGTCAAGTGTATTTGGGAAATTGTGTGAAGAACTCCAAAATAAATACAGCCTGAAAGCAAGATATAACATGTTTGTTGTTGAGAAAGTTGGTATATTTGTTTATACCCTTGCGCCAGGAATTTCCAATCGAGATGTTGCTGAGCGCTTTCAACGTTCCGGTGCGACTATCAGCCGAGCATTTCTTGATGTTCTTGAAGCAATTAGTGGTAGAAGTCAAGGTTATATGGGTTTGGCACGTGACATCATAAAACCGTCAAATCCAACTTTTCAACTTATACCCCCACAAATTTCAAATGACGATAGATACATTGCCCTACTTTAAGGTACTAGTTCTATTGTTATCATATCTTATTGTTCTAACATTAATTATACACTATTATGCATAATGCTTTCACAAGTTTTCATATAATATCTTTATATAAATCGTGTAGGATTGCATTGGATGTATCGATGGTACACACATACATGCATGTATTCCTGAGACAGACCAGTTGCCCTGTAGAGGACGAAAGGGGATACCTACCTTTAATGTCATGGCAAGTTGTGACTTTAATATGTGTTTCACATTCATTTCAGTAGGGTGGCCTAGATCAGCTCATGATATTCGTGTTTTTCTTCATGCGATCAATACGTCGTCAATGAACTTTCCACACCCACCACATGGAAGGTATTATTTGGTTGACAAAGGATATCCAGAAAGAGACGGGTACTTGGTCCCTTACCCAAATACAAGGTACCACAAATCTCAATTTGAGCATGAACGACCATCTAATGGGCAATAAGCATTTAACAAATTACATTCATCACTTAGAAGCTCCATTGAAAGATCATTTGGTGTGTTGAAGAAAAGATGGAAGATATTGGCTGGAATGCCACAATATAGCATGGAGACTCAGATTGATGTTATCATGGCTGCAGTTGCTTTACATAATTACATTAGTATACACTCAGAAGATGATCTAATATTTAATGTAGTTGAGAGTCATCCGGATTATATACCCTTTGAAGAACTCCCTGACACTGCTACTGCCACCAACCGTGAAAATTCAAGAGAAACATCTACTGAGATGAATGTAATCCGTGACAACATTGCAGATTTGATATGGGAGAGTGATGATCTAGCTTAGTTACTTTTCTCAATAGACGACTTATATTTTATATTTGTTGGAACCTTTGTTATACATTTTGTGTACTTGTTTGCAACTTGCATAAGTTACTAATTTTTTTCGTATTAAGTTAGAATGCTCAACGAATATTTATTTTCAACTTCTGATAATTTTCAATTATGTTATTAAAGTGGCGGTGAAAAGTACATTGAATATATATTAAAATAATTAGACAAAAATGTGATGTACTATTATTTAGAAAAATAAGAGTAATGTCCTTTTATGTCATTTTATAAAATACCAGCTAGCTTATCAGCTAATTTGCTAAACACCTACATTAAAATCAGCTAGCTTTTCAGCTAGTTAATCAGCTACCTATTCAGCTACCAGCTAGTTAATCAGCTACCAGCTAGCTTTTCAGCTAGTTTTGCTAAACAGGGCCTTAAGATATGATGTGATGGTTTTAATGCGTCGGTATTGTATGTTTCAATTATAGTTTTAACCTCTCTTGTTAATGTTTTAAGAGATGGTGTGATGGTTTTAAGGAGCCATGATAGTTTTAAGATGGCTTGTTATATTTTTAAGAGACAATCTAATATCATTAAACCACCATTAAACAAGTCTAAAAGTTTCAGATCTGCCATTAAAACATCAATAAACAAGTTTAAAATAAGCTACTTGAAACATTCAGTCATTACAATATTAAAATACTCATCCAAAGGTTTTAAAACATCTATTTTCATAGGAAAAAAATTACAATAAATGTTCATTCGGTGTTTTTTTATGCAAATACAAACTGAGTTGTTAAAATAGGTCTTTTGTTTATTAAACTCGTTGGTGAACTTCGGTTTCTGCCTTTTGTTGCTTGTGCTTCAATCTTGCAGTGACGCCCTTCACAAACCTATCATCAAACTCGATGTCATCATTAGCACCTGCTTAAAACATTCATTAACTGGGTTAAAATCATAACAACTCTCATCAAAACTATCACATTGGTGCTTAAAAACAAAGAAGAAATGTGCAACACATGCTAAAAACGGTAACATTGATGTTTAAAACCATAGCAGTGCATCTTAAAATTATAACAAAGCAGAAACATGCAACACAAGCTAAAAACAATAACATTTATACAAAAAACCATAATCGTGCCTCTTAAAACTATAACAAAACATTTGCAAAAAATAAAATTATAAATATTTCTCATAAGTTAAAACATTAATGTTGATGTTTAAAACTACAACAATAGGTTTTATAACTATAACATATACGCTAAAAACAATAACATGCAGCTACTCAACATAAGATAAATATAGTAACATTAATGCTTAAAACCATAACTGTGTCACTTAAAACTATAACAAAACCTCTGAAAACTGTAACAAAGCACGAACATGCAACACAAGCTAAAAACAGTAACATTGATGCTTAAAACCATAACAGTGCATCTTAAAACTATAACAATGCCTCTTAAAACTATAACAATGCATCTTAATTAAAACTATAACAAAGCATTTGCAAAAAATCAAATCATAAATATTTCACCAGATGCTAAAAACACCAACGTTGTTGTTTAAAACTACAATAATAAGTCTTGAAACTATAACATTTGCGCCAAAACAGTAACATGCGGAAACATTCAACACAAGCTAAAACCATAACAATGATGCTTACAACTATAACACCAGCTCTTAAAACCATAATAATGCACCAGATTGTGAAATTTGATTTTCACTGTACGGATTTCAGATCTGAAACCAGATCTGGAAATATCAAATTGTAAAATCAGGGAAAATGAAAAATAAAAGGTCAAATTTCACTTCCGATTGAGATTTTAACGAAAAAAGCGAGATGAATTTGTTGATTTGAACATTTTAGCAACTAGATCTGAAAATCCGGTGGAAATCCGGCAGAAATCCGGCGAAATCATGTGTGAGAGATAGAGATAGAGAGAGAGATTGACCAGTACGATTTGATCGCCGTCGTGTTGGAGCACCATAATTTCCGGCAGAGGATGTGATTTCGGCGGAGGATGTGGTTCGGTGGTGGTTCCGGCGGAGGATATGGAGTGAGTAAAGAGAGATATGGATGTTTCTCTCACTAAGATTTTTGTAGAGAGAGAAAGATGGTTGAGTTGTGAGTCTTTTTGTGAGAGAATGTTGTTATTTTAGGTATTTATATAAAAACTACTGGCCGGTTTGTAGTATTTCTGACTGGTTCTTTATTGTGAAAACCATATTTTCATATAGATTAGTAAAATCTTCCCTTTTACTATACTTACTCTATTGGTATAGTTTAGATGAAATTATAAATCTGTGCGAATTGATATCCAGTCAATTGTCGACTATTTGACATAAGTAAAATTGAATTATAGGGTTCATAGGGTGTGTAAAATTGAAGTGATGTAGGTAAGGAAGAGGTTTTATTAATTGACTTTATAATTTTTTTATTATTTTTATTTTTATTTTTTTTGGTAAAATGAAAAAAGATATGGAGCAAAAAGTAGAGTAGTGTAGATTTGTTGCGCTTTAAACTTAATCACAATGAGTTTTAATGCCATGTCACTGTAGACGCTCAGAAATCTACAACCGAAATTAGGGGACACCATCAACCTACAAGGCAACAAGAGCAAATCAAAACGTGGTGTTCCAAGGTAACACCGGTGTTGTGCCGACCGAAGGGACTCAGACGCTCAAGTTAGATGACTAATAGACAGCGTAATGAATGTGAGGGGGGAGGGAGGGAGATGGTGACGAGAGTCGACTTATCATGTTGGTTGAGTCGGTTCGGCAAAGTATGGATGGGGAATGGCGAGATGTTAGCTGACCTTGTTGGAGGAAGCTAGTGACGTCGTACAATGATGGATGATGATGGAAGGAGATAGATGATGATGGATGATGGTGACCGTTGATCAGAGAGTTTGAAAGAGATGTAGGTGTGAGAGAAAGATTGTAAGGGTTAATTGCAGTCAGGAGCGGCTAAGACCATGTGCGGGAGCCCATATTCAATAGGAATGTCCTAGGATACATATAGTTATGAGGTTTATAAGAAAAAAAAGAAAAAAAGGTGGAAGATGAATTTTATTCAATGTTAATCTCCTTAACACCCATGCATGTTTGGTAACTAGTTTCGAGAAAATAAGGAGGAGATGCCTACTTTCCCAACCAAAAGGCACATTATAATTCTGGAGTAGGGATGGAACTTTCTGAATCTTCACCTCAGTTAATGGCCGGCACTTCTATCAAAAGAAATTTTATATCTTCATGTACTTGACATACGATCTTGCTAGGTCTGTATAACTACCAGAGGTTGTATCCTCATGTGGCCAATTTTACGTTGCACTATCGAGAGCATGCACATCAAGTTTAGTAAGAGTTCTGATAAAGTATGCTTTATTTGAAATGAGTTCATGAACAAAGAATGTCATTGAACAATTAAGAGTAAAACAAATTATCAAGTAAAAGCTACTGTTAAAACAATCACTTCTCATGATTATACATCACGAAAGAGTTCACCAAGTGGGAAAGTTAAATGTAAACAATGGTTTGGCACGACTACACCATCACCAAGTAACAAACCACCTCAAAAATAAATTGTTGTCACGCTTAGAGTGACAAGCGTGTGTTAGTATCTATATATATATATATATCAAGAATATTTGTTACATACTGACTTCAAATCCACCCCAGAACAGACTTTAGCAGAGGGAAGATCAGCTCAGTATGAAGATAAAATTAAGGTTACAAATCTAACGCTGTTTCTAATACAAAATCGTTGTGATCAACTTTCAGTGACACATTTTCTCAGCAAATTTATTTACCTATGGTACATCTGCTGCTACAGTATCGACGTTGATGTTTGATGTATAAAGTCTAATGATAAATGCTTCTTCAAAAGCCGGGCAAAATTGAGAGGTCGATGATTCCCTTCGGAAGATCTGATATTTTTCGCAGGAGTGCAAGCCTGTTTTTTCTGATTCTTTCATCCTCCTGAAGAAGATTATGCAGTTAGTTGGACTTTTATCTCAAGAAACCCAGGATCTTAAAGGTGTAGTTGTTAACTAGAAAGAGGAAAAAAGATAGAGTGAATGTACAGATGGCCTTATTCACATACGTCCAGTGTGGAGATTGATGCAAGTAAATATGTATGTATATATGATCTTAATGGAATATGGGGAACATACCACCATAACGAAAACACTGTTGAAGAAATCTTCCAGTGGCTGTACTAGAACATAAGAGTCTTCAACGAAATCATCCACTTCCATGTCTGACATTGGCAGAGGACATCATGATAGAATTGAAGTGAATCAACTCTGAGTAACACAATTGAGTATGTATCAGAGATAATACCTGGATAAATTTTACCCCTCAATGATGTATAACTGCACCACAGAGCTCTCTCTTCCTGCGTCTCAAAAGCTGCTTCATCCACCTAACACGATGGTTTTTGCAGCATGATATTATGTAGAATAAAAACATACTTGCACAAAAGGTAAAATAGTAACTGTTTGAGGGAAACTAATAATTTGCACGGAAAAAAAAAAGTATTTCAAGCATAAAGGAAAATCAAGGCACCTCAAAATTATCATTGACATCCTTCCCACGAACAATTCTGGCAGGGCGAGAATACGCTTCAATTACTTTTGGCAGCATCTCACTTTCTGATAACGCTTTCATCTATGAACAGAACAGAAATACTAAATCATACACTTGTACACTATAATATTGTATCAATTTGTACCTATCATCAATTCAAATAGCATGCACAGGCAGTCCTTAGATAACTTCTAATCTTGAAGAATGCACATATAAATACATATCAAAAGTTGCAAGAAAGAATAAAATGAAACAATAATCCATTCGAGCAGCCATATCTTTACAACAATTCTTGCACGTGAAGTCTTCCTCATATCAAGCACGCACTCAATGGAATACCATCACTTACTTTATGGGCAGACTTGGTGGCCAGACAAGGCCGATTCCCACGCTCAGCTAGAACTGAGCGAACCACGTCTGGACTTATTCCTTGGTCCACCTGCCAAAAACGGAGAAACTTATATATACCGTCTTAGAACCTTATATGGATAACCAGCAAGAAAATGTATCTGAACATACCAAAAGTTGTTCGAGTCTCCGAGTTACAAATTGATATGCCTAAAACAGGAGAAGAAATTGTCATGTGTCCAGGAATACAAAGAAAGAACAAATTCAAAGATATATGGTCAATCTGTTGTCTAAATTTGTGTGTTTCTACATGTCTATTTCAGTCGAGAAAACACTCCACAGCACATAGAAAGCTAAAGGTCCATATGGTTAAAAACTAAATTCCAGCAGATCCAATGTGCAACTTCATCTTTCATCAAGGGAGAAAAGAAGTGTACTACAGCAAAACAGAATAACAGGGGTCTAGACTAAGCCTATCAGACAGAGGGTTCAAGGCTGCCCCATTTAACCAGCATAGTACTATCCCAAAAAAGTTCTGAACGAAAGTAATGGATGCGTAAGAGAAAATTTATATACTACAGACCATATGTCATTATAGTTTGAACTTTCAAGTGACAAATAGTAATGCATTAGCATTTTGAATTTGTCTTATACTAGTAAAACTGCACACGCGCCACATGCAAAAAATAATAAGAAAGTATGTATAAGGATAATAAATATCGGATTAAGATAAATGTGTAACTTGCGATATTTCATCCAAAACATTCAACAAATACTAATATTTAGTCTAATTAAGTTAGATAAAAGTTAGTGAGATGTTAAATGGTAGGAAAGAACCGTCAACACATACAATTGTGATTAACAATATAATTTTAGAGGATTCTATATTTAGTATTATGGATAATTGTTTTATTGTTAGTTGGTCAAAATCCATTGCATTGGTCAAATTAATTGATTTGGTGTGTTGCTTTGGGGGTGTTTTCTTTTAAATATTAATAGATTCTTTTTCTTTCTTTCTTTATTGTGTAGAATTCATGAGATTCAGTGGTAACTGGTAAAGAGTCGTTCATTAGCATTTTAAATTTGTTTTATATATTATTTTTCTGTAGAATTCATGAGAAGATCAAAGAATACATTACATCATCTATTGTTTGTGCTTCTACTTTCATTGGTTGAACTGCTGCAGCAAGTTCCAGAGCTTGCTTAAGCTCCAAATCCTTATCTGTTCCGACTAAAAGTTGCACCTGCAAAACATAAAAGAGAAGAATTATTATTTATTTCCACTCTTAGCAAAAATTGCAAGTCTCAAAATTGTGGCATACTAGACCGTAAGAAATTCTACGCAGCCCAAAAGGATCGTTAGTGGAGCTTGGCTGACAACCAGCAGCAAACAGCCCAACAAGACTTTCCAACCTGCAGATAAGATAAAGTGATCGGCTCTAGCAGAGACATACAGCACAAATATATTAAAAAAAAGCTCTGTAGCCTGTATCACAAAAAGTTGTGGGTGGCAACATGAACTAATATGCATAATGCAGGAACACTTGCATGAGACATCTTTCTGCACCAATGCATTTCGCTTTAAATCTTTAGGGAACCATATTCGCTCTTTCAAGCTTATTTGAAATTCACAAAAATATACCAGTCCAGTCTGACCAGTGAATTTGAATGACTATGTTATTCATGACTAGCATGCTACAACGAGGCTACAGTTGCCTCTAAATCATATCCTCCAGCCAAACTTTATCTCATACTATAGCACTCATATAATGTAATTACACGTCTATGATAGTCTCATCTCTTCAACATGATTTCTTTTAGGAGTCCACCACCCACTATCTAATCTTGTAAGAATCCTGGTGCAAAGCACACTTGTACTTCTACGTTCCAGGACCACTTGTTTGAATTAAAACATGACCAGTATAATTATACAAAGTGATGGGATAATAGAACATAATCAATCAAGTGGCTGCTTATTGGTGTATCTTGCAGTGGATAGAAGTTAGACTTAGAAGGTTGTACAGATGCACATTTCTCATTCTCTATGTTGATCATCACCTATCAACTTGTAACTTTTCAAGCTACAAGAACGCCATATGGAAGAAAGGAAAAAATCGGCACTTTGTACAAAATGCAGAAATTAACAGGCATGCCTTGTTTAATACTGATCATCAAATCAGCATTAAAAAAATCATAGAGAGAGGAAATTAGCTTCTGTTTTACCTGTCAGCTATAGCCAGCACTGCTCCAGCCTCAGTTTTTGGAAGTATATCTCCAGAAGAACGGGGAAGTGTGATCTCAAAAAGTGCATCTGCCACCTGACATGAAAAGGAAAAAGAATGATTAGGGGACCAGGCTCCAAAATAACTCTGAGAAGGAAGCCTTTCAAGGAGATTTGCAAAAGATTGCAGTGCTGAATCTGAAACGAGAAGATGGCAAGAGGAACAAGGCAACTTATAGGGATAAACAAGCACACCCATTATAGTCATGGACATGACAGTCCTTTTTTTCATTTTTATTTTGGAAAGGCAATAGCATGTGTCGTTCAATCAGTCGACTAGCATTATTAATACGCATATTTAGCAGTAAATCTGAAGCCAAGCCCTAAAACCACTACTGAGGTATATGTCAAGCTATATGATTTTAACATAATTACACACGTGTTTTCCGAGTTCTGGCCTACAAGAGATTGGGCAGCTGAGACGAGATAACGACTAATGAGTTATCAATTATCAATATAAAAATAAGTTCCATTCAATTAAAACTCAAGGTTATTGAAACCAGTGTCGGAGCCAGAAAATTCAGGCAGGCAGGGCAAAATTGCACTCACAGTAGAGGAGAGAAAATCATCAAAGAATAAAAGGAATTTTTGAATTTTAAAACCACAGAAAATAAGGAAAAGATACGGGCAACATTACATTGATGATAATGGAGGAGAAATTATCAAAAAAAAAAAAAGCAGATAGAAAAAGGCAAAAGTCTAAAATAATGAGAAAGAGTTCGAACTCTTGTGGGAAGAATCAGATACTAACTACACTACCACTACACCATGAACAATTGACAAAATTCTTTGAACATGTATACCATATATTCTGTACCAAATTCCAGGCAAGGCATAGCCTTAAACGTGGCTCCGCCACTGATTGAACAAATTCAGACTGGAAGTTAAATCCAGAAACTGTCCAGCATGTACAAGCAGTGTCTTTATGGATAACCAAAGAAAATTGCACTTTACTCACCTGTTCAGAACAGCCATCTCTTAATGCATAGTGACGCGCCATTACCCCAGCAAGTGAGGTAAATTCTGTAACAACTGCTGAAGCAAGATCTGACATAGCCAATGATGCAGCATCCTGAAGGACCTGAAGAGTATCTTTATTTACCCTCAGAAGCAAGCCAACTTCAGTAACCAAACGCTCTACTCGGGTCATCTTGTCAAGCATTGTTCCCAATTTTTCCTGCAATCTGCTCATATCAGGACAAAGTTGCAGGGGTACTAAAAATCTACATATTGCTGGTAATTTTATGCTTAACATTTCTAAGGTCATTCAGTGATGTCGAAACAACTAAAGCTCTTCGCTTCAAATTGTGAATGTCATGCGGAAAAGTACAAGCAGAAGGAATTGGTCCTGACTTGTATTAGAATTCAGAAATCCAGAGAGGAGGCAAAAAGGAGGCATATTATTGCTGCAATAAAAATTTCCCATCGAACTAAGATTATTGAGGACACTCACGTGGAAAAGAATGCTCTTCAACTGACTCCGGAATTCAGAAAATCTCTTACTTGTGTCCAGCGCATAAAAGAACTTCGCATCTTCATATCGGGCTCTGCCAAAGTATACATCTTCAATAATGCAAGTGGATAATTGAGAATAGAATCTTTGTGAACGATATTTTTTATGCGAACAGTGCTTCAACAAAGATAATTCAATCTTAGTGGTTGAGAAATTATCTCTGCTGTAATGTAACACAAGGGGGTATATATCAACCTGAGTACAGCTTCATTTCCTTTCCTCACTACCATTTCATTTATTGCTCCATTTGCAACCTGATCCCACAATAGAGTTGTAAATGGCATTGCAGTACTATAACTGACAAGTGAAGGAAAAGGAAAATACTTGCAGGTGGATAAGATTATATAATTTTTCTGGTCTTACAGCAATAAAATATGGTAACAGATTTCCTTCCTGGTCAGTTATAGCAAAATACTTCTGATGCTTCTGCATTACCTACATGGTTCAGTGAAAATTAAATGAAGAGCAGAATACAAGCATGACTGAGTTAATGTTAGATTGAAAACCTATACAGCCTGTGAAGACGTATATCTGTTTGTTTGTCAAAAAGAAAGTAAAAAGAAAGTAGGGACAGCAAAAGCAAGCATGCCCTTATCAGGAACTAAAAGCAATCTATCATTAAGCAAGTAGATAATGACAAACCATTATTAGGAGATCTTTTGGAAGCTCGAGGAAGGACTCGTTAAACTTGCCGAGTACTGGGACAGGTGCTTCAACGAGATTTACTACCTAAAAGACAGAAATATAACTTCACAATTGTTCCCATGGATGAAGTAGCGAATGCATAACCACATCACCCCATTTCCTACCTCGTCAAGTAATCCACTTTGCATGACAAGAGATCCGTTAATACTTCCTACCAAGGGCTTAGCCTTCTCCAAAATCGTTTTCTTGCGTTGCTGCAGAACCATTATTCAGGACTCTGCTGATAAATTTGCTATCAAAATATCAATATAGGGGATTCTTTTATCAATCACCTCAACATCAATGGTGATTCCGGCAAACCGCATCACATCAGCATAGGATTCTGCACTTTCTACCTTCGGAAATGACAAAAGGAGAAAAAGATCCATATTAGATGCATAAGAAACTGCTTTTACCTTTTCCCAAAGGTCAAATTATCGACTACTTTTAAGTAACTACATGTCAGATGTAAATTTCTGTAGTAAAGTTTATGGGGAATATACCTTAACAGTAGCTGATGTAGTGTTTCGAAGGCCATGAGACATATCTCCACTGTAAGATAAATATTGAGATAAGGACTAGCTATAAGAGTTTTCATGATACACTGCATTATATAAACATGATTTCCAAGTTCTCATATCATAAGAATTGCTGGAGAAGAAAACATTGACATCAATATATGCAGATAGCCAGATAAAAGAAACAGCATAATCATATAATAATGCATGAAAAAGCTACGTGAACTGCAACATAAACCCCCAAGCATGCTAAGGAGACCTAAGCATGAGCGGAAAGATCTAGTGTTGCATTCATAATTATTGAAACTAGCCAAGATATAGCTTCATAACATTATGGGAAAATATCAGCCAAAGTCCAAACACATGTATACAATTAAAGAAAAGTGAGAAAACTGGTCGCACAGCTTTCATAAATTTTTTGGGTCTATGATTTGCTAGTTTATTCAGATTGGTGTTTTTCATAAAGATAACATTGCCGTTGCTTATTTGAAATATTACCGTGGAGGTACATAAAGAATGTCTTTCGTATTAGAACTGAATCTTAGTGTCATAAAGGGTAAATACTTTTTTTAAATGCCGGGCCATATAGTGAAAGCCTGAACCAACTTCAAAGCAAGATTTGACATTATACATGCCACTCTGCTCTTAAGTGATATCCAATTGTCATAACTTGCATAGATGGTAACTATACATCTCAACCATAAAAGATGCACATCAAAAACCAACATAACATCAAGCGAGCAACAATACACGAAATGTTTACATCTGTAAGTTGAAACATGAGAGATTTTTAATAAAAAAGATCAGCTCAAATATCAAAACTTACCTCAGAGAACCAGCAAACATAAAGGGAACAACTACATCTCCATGTAATGCCAATATCCATCTAATGGGCCTACTGAACATGACCTGCAGTAATCGAAGTGGTTAGTTTTTCGGAAATTGTAGCATGGCATGACTACATGCTTTCAAAATTCCTACTAGCGTAGGTTGATAAATTTGACTATGAAAACATACCATTCGCAGACAAAAGGCATTAATCCAATTACATCCTCAGAGTTGAAGAGGAGAAATTTTTTGCAAATAAATGACCAAGTTTTACTTGATCATATCAGTAAACCCCAGCAGTGGAAAAAAATCACAAAACATATGTATGATGTAAATGGCGACAGTAAGACAACAAACAATGGAACATATAAAATTTGGTTACTGTATGTGCAAAGTTTTCATAATAAAAATCAGTATACACCTCAGTGATGAGGATCACACATGCAATATTCAGAATAGCACTCAGAGGCACAACCACATGACTGAATACCATAACACTTCATAATCATATGACATGGTCACTACGATAAGAAATGGCTTTGGTCACTCAATGAAGTACACTCTGCGACATGCCTGAGACAAGAATCATTTTGAGAATAAGCTATGAACATTACCACCAAAACAACATTGAAGGTGGAGAAAGATGCCAAAACGAAAAAAGTACAGGGTCTTCCACGGCTACATGCGATATTGAATGAAGGAAAGTACAAATGAGAAAAAACCATTACACTGTTTCAGAATAATTCATTGAACCACTTTTAGGGGTCTAGGACTCTAGATATAGTGCTCCAAGGCCAAACCCCAGCGGTGGTGCGTGTAATATGTTCCTAAAAGTAGATGGAAGAAAACTGAAATTCTATTAGAACAGCACAAACCTCAGAGTTCCATCGCATGGACTTTGGGAATGATATTTTACCCAGCATACCAGGTAACTCATCAGCCAAAACCTGTTGACAACAAATAGTAAAAAGGTAAATTCATCTGAAAGGCATCATTCCAAATTGTGGTCTTGAGCCCCCGCCACACCCAAAACCACCACCCACATCTACTGGTAGATAGATGAGATGCCTATGAATGATACAGGAAGAAAAGGCAGAAGATGAGTTTCTTTAAGATACCTCCACAGCAAGACGTGATGGCTCCATTGCTTGCACGAAAGTATATTCTGTTTTACCTAAAATAAAGTTCAATAAAATACAAGAAACAACAAAATTACAAAATAAATGTGAATGAAGAGGAACATGTAAAATAAAAAAAACACTTCTATTATATGGAAAAAATCAAGACTTTCAATAGTAGTGAAGGGCAACCTAATATTACAAATTTTCCTTAATTTCCTTAATCCAATATATCCAGTAATGATTTTACGATTTTCTAGATCATTAGCAAGAACCTAAACTACCTTTTGTCCAAAACATAGTATGAAAACTAGGTACCTGCTATCATAAAACAAAATTGCTTACTGGGAAGATTCCAAACATATTTATCAATAGAAAACTAGGTACTGAAGAGTCCTTTGATATAGAAATTGAGAAAGAATGACAATGTTAACTATATGATGGTATGGATCTAATAGAATATCGATCATTACTAGACATACGGAAAGATATAATAGAATTTCAGCAACAGAGAAACCCACTAATAGAAATAAAAAGTAAACGAAATATTTGATGCAAGTGCAGACTGGTATACCTTCGAGCCTTCTGTGCAAGGAAGTTAAAGGAACTCCATTTTTGCGGCAAAAACCTTCAGCCGCCTGCGCATCAGCTAGAGTTAGTTGAGATCATGATAAGGTCACATAAGAAAAAGAAAGAGAGAAGAAAACTAATGCACATGAAGGCTATAGGTCAGTGCAGAAAGGTGTATTTAGGTTGTACAGCATCCATCTCTTTGGTAATAAGGCCGCCTGAATAACCAGATTCAAAAATAAAAGCATCTAACAAAATTATACAGAAGGTTCAGTTAAATGGAACAATTTAACAACAGAGTATGTCATATAAACCAATCACAAAAAAGACTTCAATTTTAAGGTAAACAAACAACACGTTCTATGGCTCTCTATGCATCACGAAAAAATATGAAAAGACATTAACCATCGGAAATAATAACATTTGTATAGAATTCTGTACACCTGAACCTTTTCCAGTTGCTATCAACTTTATATTTATTATTATTGTGAATGAATTACAAGAGATTTTAGAGACAGTAGATATGCATTTCAGATTGCCCTTTACAATGCACAATTTACTACCCTCCAATAGGAGACATTCAATGCCCTTCCATGATTACTGACTGATTAGTATGAAATATGTGCCTTGTTATCTGGTAATAGTTGACCGACAAGAAGAAGAGGTTGACAAGAAGCATTGAGGATTACATGATCATGTTCAATGAGGGCAGCTAAACATTTTCATTTTTAAAAATGATCAAAGATAATCTTGAGTGTAAATCTACGTGGAAGCATGATAGAAGATGAGCACAAAAAAATGCATCTGGGCATCCAGAAATTACCAGGTAATGATTCACGAGTATTGTACGTCTATAACTTGGAAAAATGTAAAAATATACAAGCATATAATAGGGCATGCAAAATCCCAAGGATACACCTAAGCACTAGAATCATAGCATGTCTAGTCAAGCACACGGGTTAAGCAAATAATCACAAAAAAGGGAAAGACCTTGGTAGGGTTTCCTTGCTGATCGAATGCCTTTGATGCTGGAGGCCCCCGAACCTCAACCTGGTTTGCTACTTGCTTGTCACATAGGCTATCAACATGAACCTGCAAACAATGATATATATGAGGAGGTGAAGTGCAAGCAAGATTCATTAGCAAACTAGGAATATCAACAGCATATTTAACCAACCACAAGCCTACGTGGTGTGCCAAATGTTTGCACGTTGCCATGGCACAATCTCTGTTTTTCGAGCAACTGCTTGAGAAGATCTTTGAGCTGCAATGATCCACAGATATAAGGCAAACATCAAATAACTACAAAATATACCCTTTCCGGGACAAAGAACTTAACATCATTAAGGATATACTAATGAGTAATGTCAAATTAAGCTGGCAAAAAAACACATTACTTGGTTGCAAGCATTAACCACGTCGTTAGGCGGCAACTCTTCTGTACCAATCTCCAGAATAAAAGTCCTTGGTCCAGCAGATATCTGTATAAGAAAAGACATGGTTAAGTATTAGCCAAACGAAAAAGAATGTTGGCTCTATCTAGACAAATTGACACACCACCAAAGAGATCTGCCAGGCAGATAAGAACTTGGGTGCCCATATCCGTTTATATATGCATAATACCAAATTGCACCATGAGAACTAGGTCCTAACATATAAGTATATTACAAAAACCAAGGCCAAAAAGATTAAGGGATTATTAAGAAGAATTTGTGGGTCAGCTAACTTGCTGCATTATCAATAAAAGTAGAAAAAAATTGTTCTCAATTCTCACTAGTCAGAATATCTGCATTCAGCAGTTCCAAAATTTTGCAAATTAAGCAATACTGCTACTTCTCAAGAGTTTCTCATAAAACATGAAAAAGTAGTTCTCCTATAAAGCACATGAAAAAAAGGAAGAAAAGAAAAACGAAAGGGGAGCTCATCTTAGCATGTATGGCTGGTGCCTAGCTCTTAGATTTCAATTTATATAATAACTGGTTGCCTCTCTAAAACTAAAGTGCACCTAGTGGTATCTGGTATCTCTTTCTACAAAGAAATTTAGGCACGATAATCCTCTTTATCCACTGGCTAACAAATACAGAACTTTCATGAATACACTTTTATGTAGTTGTACGCTTAATGATGTCATCATGATGAATGTAAGTATGACATCCATTGCTCAAATCATGTGGTTAATAATTAACAAGCATCGTATTTTGTATTGCAAAGTCAATTGAGATCTATAGATGAAGGAATTTTGGAAGCAAAACTAGATGAACATTCAAATTTTCCTAGAGAATTGAGAACTCCAACCATTAAAAATAACAAATAAGTATAAAATAGTTCAGGTAAACCTGTCTCCTTGATTCTAGGTCTTCTTTGCACAAGGCACGATGATCAGCATGAGATGCCATGCCCAATGGGTACCCAAGAGACTCCCTTGTTTTTACCCAAAGCTGTGCAGATTGCCGGGCTAAACTGAAAGGAGGGAGGAACATATATCACTCATGATTGGTGATAATTCAACCATCACAGGGGTGGAACTAAAAGGGAAGACAAATGGTAACGTAGATAAGGAGTGGACATGTTTGTGGAACAAAATTCTATGGATCCAATGGCACTTATTAAGTTAAGTGAAATGCATAGGGAAGATTGGAACCATAAGGATAAAACTTAAAAATGTTCAAGGGTGCCTAGGCAAGCCAAGTGTCTGTTTTGCACACTTCAGAAATAATTCACCTTCTATACAGTCAAACTAACGAATGCATGGGAACTAAACAAGCTCCAGCATCAGTTATCGTATACAGATGAAAAGAAGATAACTGACCTACGCATACGACCAAAATAACGAGCTCGTTCTGTTACCCCCACAAATCCTCTAGCATCCAGTACATTGAAAGCATGAGATGTCTTTAAAAGCTGATCATACCTAACATGACAAAATATAAACGGATGAATATTAGCTGAACTTTAAGCAACAAAAGATTTAGCAATACTATTAATAAAAAAGCACAATACTTGACCAAAACTATTAGAAAGAAAGAAGAATGAGATATAGAAATTACGCAGGAATTGCAAGGCCGAGCTCAAGCAAGCGACGAGCTTCTGCCTCAAATAGATCAAAATGACTATGGATATGATCGACGCTCGCATGCTCCAGGTTATATGCACTCATTTCTTTCCTGCATCAGATCACAAAAATCATTAACTGTTGTTATTTAAAGCAGCGGAGAGGAATGATGAGGCTCACATTTCTACAGAAAAAAAAACAGATTGTATAAGTACACAAGTATGTCACACTAACTATTGGCACAAAGCAAAAGTTTTAAGGAATAGAAATTTTGGACACATTAAATATGGTTCAACTAGAAATAAATTGAACTTTTAAAACATGAAAATAGAACTTTATAAATTCAGAAGTGAGTTATACCATACTCCCTACGTCCCACTCATTACTTCACACTTATTTTTGGGTATGGAGATTAAAACAGAATTAACAAAAATAATACACGAGAGGAATAAATAAAATAATACATGATGCAAAGTTGTTATTTTAGATATGGAAATTTCTACTGGGACGGCCTCAAATGGCAAAGTGGGAAGTAATTAGCCAGATGCAGGAAGCATAGTATGTTGCAGACAGTGAATGAAGAGAAACAGTGTGGTAGTTTCCAAATCACAGTTAGACACTCTAGGTAATATCAAAAACTTGATTAACATGTTCTATGACTTCCAACTAAGTAAACTGAGAAACTTTCAAAGAAGAAATAAATCCATTGGTAGCCTTTAGATATATTTGCAGCTCTTGTAGAACAGTTTCTGCCAAGGTAAATTGAAATGACAGGTCCTACTAAAATGATATGGACAATCCAAAACCAAACTAAGGCAACCTAACAGCGTTAAAAATAAATATATAAATAATCAAAGGTGTGGTATGATGACCAACATCTACTGGGAAAAAAAACAGTTCAATCAGCTTATTAACTCATTCTCAAGAAAAAGCTCTCCATATGTGATTCCATTAGCATACTGAATTTTCTTGAAATGATCAACTCCCTGAAAAGGAGAATAAGGAAGTATGTTTTAAACATCAGGCAAGCATGTTCAAGTAATGAAGAAAAAAAGCTGGTAACATATGAGAACCTGAAGGGACATGAGAATTCTTTCAAGACCATATGTAATCTCAACTGAAATGGGCATCAATTGGATACTTCCAGCCTGAAATAACAAAGAATAATGAAAAAAAAAAAAAAAAAGTGGATAGAAGTGTAACTGAAGGAACAGTGGAAAGATAACTGTAGTAACATCACATTCTTGGTCAGTAATTGGTGGTAATTAGTACATGTTAGCATTAGCTGTAGGAAGAAGAAAACCTGCTGGAAGTAGGTAAATTGTGTAATCTCCATGCCATCCATCCAGACTTCCCAGCCTAATCCCCAGGCACCCAACACCTAACAGAAACAGGAGACAATAGATACTAGTTGATATTTAATAATAATGTAACTGGTGATAATAGCTGCACCTGCAACTGACTATCGATAACTGAAGAAAACTAGCTGCATGAAGAAAGGTCAAATTCCTAGCACTTCCACACCGACACCAGATAGAATACACTTTATGTCATACAATAATCTACAAGGAATCAATGATTATTAACATAGAGCTCACCGGACTCTCCCAGTTGTCCTCAACAAAACGAATGTCATGGTCATTAACATTAATACCTGAAAACATTAAGGTGCAGTTAAGCCAGATGGAACTATAGACGGAAACAAAATTATATACATAAAAAGGTAAGGGACTGGGAAACATCATAGATACTTAAAATTCGATGTGATTACAAATAATGATTACGGAAAAAAACATATCTTTGATAATCTAATGTAGTAATGCATGAAGAGAGTAATACAATCAAGCTGCTTTTGACTTATATACCCATTCTTGAAAGGTGGAGATGGATCATAAATTCATAATTAGGTAATATAATTATAAACTCAAGGGAGAAGACTGCAGCTGCGGTTGAGGTACTTCAGCAGCAAAAATATGTGCTTATATATCAACAAGTGAAGAGACAATCTTTATATGCTAATACCAATTATAAGAATATTGACCTAGGGCAGATAAGCTCCTAATAAACAAGTCTTGTGAGTTCCCAGGATCAGGCTTCAATATCACCTGACATAAATTTCAAGAGCAAGTAAATAACAGGAGGTTGAAAAGCCAACATAACCTATGGAAAGGCTTCAAACTATATCATCAGTTAATCTTCTTTCCACACTCCTGACTGAATAAGCTCAAACTTCACCTGGAACTGGGTGTGTCTTTGAAGTCTATTTGGATTTTCACCGTATCGACTGTCGTCAGGCCGGATACTAGGTTCCACATACCTACAATCAGAAACTGCACATCAGTACTAACTGTAACTCCATAGAACCAACAATGAAAGATGAGGATTATTTGTTTCTTGGTTCTGGAAATGAAAAATGCAAATTAAAAAAATGTGGGATAGCTGGACTACGGAAGCATGTGGACCATAAATAAGAGGCGTTAAACTTTGTCTATATGTAAAATAACTTAGAATCTTCTTTCGACGTAATTCTGTTCACATGGATGCAATACCAAGCGTAAAATATTTGTAGTGATGCCGAATAAATAGGGGTTTCTTGCATCATGTGTGTCTGCCAAACAGATACTTAAACTTCAGAACGTAAAAGAGTTCCACATGGAGAAGAAGGGCATCAGACATTTTGTAATTAACACAGAAGTGATTTGAGCTACATTTCAGTAATGGAAGGTGTCTCCTATCAAGGTACAAAATTCCCTAAGAATGAAGAACTATTTTGAGCCATATGAGTACTTTTTTCAAGTTTCGTTTTTTCATTTCCACTGCTCAAGCAAGTAATAGTTATCGCTTTCAATGAACCGGGTCTAATTAGACGTCAAGTGTTAGTATAAGTTCAAATTATCAAGATACTGATATTCAAGATTCAACAACTTTTTCCGAACGGGGAAATACATTCTTCTGTAAAGCAATGATTTAATAACACAAATGTACTGAAATTCCAACATACCAGCACACCCCAGGTGAAAAATGATTAAACTAATTCAAGTATGTGCCCTGCGTATCCAATTTCTACGAGATGGCAGGAGTTAAGGAGAGGTATAGAGAATTTAAGAGTTGCAGGAATGGTTCAAGCATTCTTACGCAACATTCCATGGTTCTGGCCCAAGAACTCTTAAAAATGTTAGAGGATTCATAGTCCCAGCTCCGACCTGCTCAACACAGTGGGACAGAAACTCAAGAAATCACCAGGGAACTGTATCTAATAGACTAATAGGGTTTGAGGAAAAAAAACTAAAAGTGAAAGATAGTGAATATCGAGGAAATTGAAGGGTAACGAAGAGACAGCTTAAGTTTTTAAAAAGTTAAAAAAAATAGCACTCTCTCATATCACAGCTCTCAGTTACATTACATAGTATACAACAAACTTTAACTGCCTAACTTCAAACGTAAGAAGTGCAAGTTAAGCAAACTTGGGGTTGAAGATTAGAGTTCCAATTACCTCCGTATTGCTGCATTGCATCACAGCACATCCCACAGAAGCCCAATACTCCTGCACAATTCAAAATATAACACTGAAGTTCAGCCCTTAGACGTATATGCATAAAAAAACCATCCTGATCATCATTTACACTGATCTTAATTGCCATTCATATCGATCGCTTTCATAGTCCAGTTCAAAACTCCCTTCAAAGTGTTCAAATTGATGATTACCAATTTACCATACACAGAAGGTCATCACGAATCACAAGTTTCTTCCACCAGGTAATAGTAACACTTAAACTCCTAATTCAAGTAGCTTGGCGGAATGGAAGCAAAATCGCTAACTAAATACATGGATATATAAAAGTTGCAGAAGCAATGCATTATACTGAACATTTGAAGAAGTAAAACCTGAAGTCGCTGAATTGCTTGCTGAAATGTGAGGACAGAAGATGAAGATGGAGATGCCGAATTCTCATTCTCCTTCTCAGATGAAGTCGAAACTGGGGACGAATTGGTGGCGGCGGAAGAAGATAGGTTTCTAGCGTCTGAGGAAATGAATTTCGGCTGGAAAGTGAAAGGTGTGGAGGAATTGAGCTTGTGGCGATTAGTTGGGAGAACGGATATATGAGGTTTTATGAATAATATGGATGTTACTAATGGCAATGTCAGTATCGCCATTGGAGTGGAACAGAGGGAAAGTTGAAGCTCTCTGGTTTGTTTATGTGAGAGTTGAGGACGTTTTATCCAAAAGTTGTTGGGGATTAGTATCAGATAAGAGCCGTTTGGTGGGGCGGATTGGCGTGCGGGATTATTACCGGGCAGGGCGTAACTCGTAACTTATACTTCCTCCGTCCTGGAATAATAGCTTCTCACTTTAATTTTTTATGATCAAATTTTTTTAACTTTGACTACGAATTAATCTTAAACTAAAATGTTTAATTTTTTCATATAATGAAACTTTAGAGACTAAATTTTCATTGTATAATTTAATTGAACAAATTACATTTGCGGTTTAAGATTAATTCAGAATGAAAAGTCAATCGTAAAAAGTCAAAGTGTTTATTTCTGGAGGAAGTATAATCGATGCGTGTTGATTGACAACTTTGACATAGTGTGTTAGTCGGGATGGTTTGTGCCATAATCGAATTATGGGGTGAGACGTAGATGACAATTTAACAACAACTGGCTATACTACAACTTCGTGGCAAAGCTAGGACTATACTACAACATTCGCAATAGATTATAGTTGCGAGCCGAATACATCATACATTCTCAACTACATTATAAGTTTGATGATATTTTTTTCAGATGTGTGTATACATAGAAAAAGTCCCACCTTCACTGAGTGGATAAAGTATACCAAAGTCCAGTGGTTAGCGACTTCCGGTCAATAAATTCGGCTATAAATGTCGTTAAAACTAGTATTGTCGAAATATATTAAACCCTCTAACAATCATTGAACTTTTCAATTGACCTTGTTAATAATTGGTCGGAGAACTTATATGTTAGTCCGCTTTACTTTACGGTAATGAAATGGTTCGGTCATACTAAGGTTGTTTGGAGTGGTATGGTGATTATGCATGAATATGCTGTTCAATTATACGATTGTTCGCAAACTAACAATTGCCTTATTGGTTTATTCTGTCAACCATGCACTAAATGTTTCTTGTAAATCAAATAAGATTGCTTTTAAGATTACGAGTACATGCTTGATGGGAAGTTGTAGCTTGTTGTTGGTGTTGCTTAATTTACTTGAACTCTTAACACGATCTAGTTACAAAACATGCGAAAATAAAAAAAATAAAATTAAATGTGGTATGATGCAATGCCGACGGAAGTATCAATTTTTCCTTAAATGGCTTTGTATGGATGGGATCATTGCAATTACAATGGACCTTGAATATGTATTCACCATCACCTATTAGCATGAGGTTGGAAATAAATAATCTCATCGTTATAAATTGAAGAAAACCCCCAATAGATCTTTGAGATGACAATTAAAGTAACTGGAAATGAACATCCTCTAATGTGTGGATTCAAGAGTCCAAGGAACCCTTGGACACGTCTTTGACGACAACATTCACATCATGCACTGGATCGATTGAGTAATGTGCGTGCTGACAAATATGGGATAATTTGAATTGTGAGGATAACGAACCACTTGGAGCAGGTTGTGTAGCCACAGTCCTCGATAAACATAAACTACTCCACTTCAGGGCAACTTATGTCTAGAGGTGTTATTCGGGCCGGTCCCGGGCCGGGCCGCAACAGCCCGCTCCATTTAATGGAGCAGGCCGGTCCGGTTCACTTGTAAAACGGGCGGGGCCGGTCCGGGTTTTTTTGTCAAACCCATGGACAAGATCTTTAGCCCGCCCACTATGTCACGGACCTACCAATTTTTTTTTATTATTTTTTTTATAATTCTATGTATTAGTAATTAGTGCAATTACATTGACAATGAATAGTGATGTCTTGCATTCTAATAAGAACCAAATGAGATAGAAAAAGATGATTACAAATTTACATGCGCAAAGTTTTATTTTTCTAATTATAAATGACAAACCACCAAAACTCATAATAAGACTAGTACATAAACTAAAACTTGAAATTTTATTATAAATAAGAAAATTACAAAGTCGAAGCAAAATAAGACTACTACATAATATTACTCATGAAAGTCGGCTAAGAAATCATGTATATTTAACGTATCGAGTGTGTTGGAGTTGGACGATATCTCCTCCTCCGGTACAAATTCATCTTCAAGATTATCAAAGTGACCCCTCATGAATATGTCATACTCACCGTCAAAGGATTTCCATATTGGACTTGAGATATATAAATCCAAAAGACTGAAAATAACATATAAACGGACGTTTCTTACCGGGCTAAATGGATCGGGCCTTACCAGTTCGCGGGCTAATTCGGTCCCGGGCCGGTCCATGCCGGGCTTATCCGGTCCGGGCCTCCAAAACAAAGGCCCCTATGGCCCATATAACTTAAACGGGCCGGTCCGGGCTGGGCCAAATATTAAGCGGGCCGGTCCGGGCCGGTTTTTAAGCGGGCCGGTCCGTGCCGGGATGTTCTGCGACTGGCCCAGATAACACCTCTACTTATGTCCGGGATCATTTTCAGATATCTTGAAGACTTGAACAATCCCGCGTAACATTTGTTGATTGGTTCTTATTGCATATTTTGGTATGTCATTCTCTCATTTCACACAAAAGAAAAAATCACTTTTATAAATACATAGCACACAAAGAAACTATAAAAAAGAAAAAGAAAAATCACTTTCACAAATTCACTAAAAAATGTGTTCTCATTTGGTCATCTTACAAGTATACTTCATATAAAGCATTTCCAAAAGAAAATAAAAATCAATTGATATAAATGGGTGCCGCAATAAGTTTAGTAAAATACGTGGCGAAGATATTTTGTACCGTACACACCAATTTAAACCCTGTCGCATTGCTCTGGTATGCTCAATCAGAATCAGTTTCTCTCTCTCACTCTATTCTACACTCCCCTCTCTAGCACCTGTAATAGCGGCTAGGGTTTCATCAAACGTCACTACTGTTCGTAGATCTACCGATTCCTCTCATCACGAAGCTATGATTCGATAGCACGTTTCGTTTCCCGTGAATACACCGAAAGCAAGGGATTCACTTCTGCCGAAGGAGAAATGGCGACAGGTAACCCGTTCGATCTGCTCGATGACGATGCGGAGGATCCATCGCAGCTGATTGCCACCATCCAGCAGCAGAAACTCGAGCCGAAGAGAGCTCCGGCTCCTTCTGCTAAGCCGGCCAAGCTCCCGTCCAAGCCTCTTCCTCCTGCTCAAGCTGGTTTGTGCCATCTGCGTTATCATTATTCATTACCTGCTACTTATTATTCACTGCTGTTTAACACAGGATGTGCATTAGGTGTTACTGGTTTGCAGAAGTGTAGTTCAGGCTGTATAGCTTGTAACTTGTGGTATTGTTGTAGTTATTAGCTTTTTAAGTTGTTATTCTGGTTCAACTTGTGGAGATTCTACTGGTTAAAATGATTATTTAGTGTTATCGTAGCATATTGTTACTCTAGGGTGACCATCCGGTAGAAGTGTGTTTACAAATTTACCGCCCTAGACCATAAGCCTAATAGAGCTTTTGTGTGATCGAATGTTTAGTTGTTCAAGCGAGCATTAAAACCTGAGGTGTGCGTGTGGCTTGTTAGTTCGTTTTCTATTTGTTTGAGAAGTGTATAGGTTAACTAGCTCAGTTACATTCAGAATTACTGCATAACGTGCTTCTATTTAAGCTCAGGCGCTATTTGAAATTCACAATTTGGCGGAAGGTCATGTTCTATGCCTGTTTTTGTTTTAGGCTAAATGATTTGGAATTGTTATAAGTGATAACATGTCTTTGCGGCGCTATAGCCTGTTTTCACCACCAAAGGGTTTGGCTATTCCTTGTTTGATAGTAATCAAATCAGAGTTCTGCTATTTATTTGTGATAGACTGGTGATCCAATATTTTTCTCTGTGAAACAATTTCTCTTACTTTTACAACTTGCTAAAACAATCTCAATTTTCCTATTTGGAGCTGTGTGTATTTCATGAAGTCTGCTTTCTCTGATTGTTTGCTTATTTTTTTTCCCTTGTGTAGTCAGAGAGGCAAAATCTGAACTAGCACGAGGCGGTCGTGGTGGTGGTCGCGGATATGGTCGTGGACGAGGTACTGGCGGTGGTTCTTATAGGGACTCGGGCTACAACGAGAATTCCTATGGAAACAGGGACATGTCTGGCGGTAGAAGAGGGTTGGATGAGGCTGGGGATGGGAAATCCTTTGAGAGGCGTGGTGGTTATGATGGACCCCGTGATTCTTCCCGTGGTGGCCGCAGAGGTGGTCTCAGTAATGGAGATACTAGAGATGGGGACTTTGACCGTCCTCGTAGGCCATTCGACAGACATAATGGACCTGGTCGTGGGTACATATCACATCTCTTCTCTCGCTTCATCTTTATTGTTGTTTATTTGTCAGCTTTTATATAAAGTTCAATTATGTGCAGAACTGAGATGCAAAGGGAAGATACTGGCTTTGGGAACTGGGGAAATCAGACTGATGAACTGACTCAGTGAGTATTTCCTTGTTATTTCTTCCATTTAGCCTTGTAAATGTTGACACATGTCCAATATACTAAGCCTGACACTGCCAGCTTCTCTTTAAATGTCCTTGTTCTATAGAGTGACCGAGCAAGCTGTTAATGAAGTTGAAAAGGGTCAAAATCTGGATGCTGAGAAACCCACAGGAGAGGGAGATGCTGAAGCTACTGGACACAAGGAAGCCCCCACAAGTGAAGTTGAAGAGAAGCCTGAGGATAAGGTAACCGACTGACAAATTGCTTCCGATTACTCTGATTGAATTATTTGCTCATCCAGTTAACCCTGGAGTTGAATTCCTCCACTTAAATGCTTCCTCCAATCTGCTCTTAAATCTTTCACGCCCTTGGTGAAAATTACTTTCATGAAAATTGTCACCTGTAGGGTGCTGAATCTTAGACTGGTCTGTTTCGTGGTGGAGAGTTTAATTTGATACATTTTTGGAACTTCTGATATGAAATGTCTGCCATGTGTCGGTATGTGTAATTCTTACTTCTGATATGGAATTTATGCCATGTGTCTGTTATGTGTAAATGTTAATTAGCTTTTCTAGCATGTGTAGATGTTCAATAGCTATATAAGTCTGAGTTTTGGTTTTGCCTCCAAAGGTGCTTCAGAACTTCAGGCTCTACTTCCACTGAAAGTTCACTATTGTACTCGATGAATTTATCTTTGGCCCGAGTGCCATGTGAACATTTCTTCTCCTTCAATCCACAGGAGATGACTTTGGAAGAGTATGAGAAGGTTCTGGAGGAAAAAAGGAAAAGTTTGCATGCTCTTAAAACTGAGGGTACTCGGGGAAGGAAGGTTGATGTGAAAGAGTTTGAATCGATGCAGCAGCTTTCGAACAAGAAGACTAATGATGATATATTTGTTAAATTGGTAATTGACATCACATCTCCTATACATTGAAATAATTATTATGAGCAGGAGAATATGAGGCTATTTCGAGTTTGTTTTTATTGAAAAAATAGTGATGGAAACATGTTAGCATGTTAGGGAAGTGTTTAATCAAGTTTTTATGTCATGTGAATATAACATTGTAGAAACAAAAGTAGGTAATAGGGGTATTAAATCATACCATTTTGAGTCCATAAAAAAATTCTGACAAATCAAGTATAAACAGACTAAAGAATCTTGCCTGAGGATGCCAGTTCATATCGACAATCATCACTTGTTCACTTACATATTTTCTTTCTGTAGGGCTCTGAGAAGGATAAAAAGAAAGAGCTGGTTGAAAAGGAAGAGAGAGCTAAAAAGGTATGCTTAAACACCGCATTTACCATGCCTCCTTTCAGTTGTGAATAAATTGACCAAAATCTGAACTTTCCTTTTGGATGCTGTAGTCTGTCAGCATCAATGAGTTTCTCAAGCCTGCTGAAGGTGAGAGGCACTATAGTGGTGGTCGTGGCAGGGGCCGTGGGCGTGGTTCCCGAGGGGGATATGGAGGAGGCTATGAAACAAGCAGCGCGAAGGCACCTGCCATTGCAGATCCAAGCCAGTTCCCAACTTTGGGAGCCAAGTGAGGAATTAACCGAGTGGAAGCTGTGTCTCTGTATTGGAAGTCCCCAAAAGCTTTAGTTTTGTATATCTCTGTCCTGTCATTCAATCCACATATAAGCATATATCTCAGATGTCATGCTATAATTCTCAGCTTTTTTAAAGGCCAGGGTCATAGGAACAGCCCCTCAGTTTTGTTTCGGAATATGGATAACAGAGTTTAGTTGGTGACATTTTGATAATTCTGCCTGATATCTCTAGTAAAAGAATTTCAGTGCGATGCTAGTATGACTATATAGATTCGTTAATGCTGCCTTCTGCTCAGCTCAAGTGTTGATATCTCTATCTTGGTTTTTTATGTACTGCACAATGTTGGCTTTATAAACTGCATAGGAGACCAAGTTGGGTTTTATTTTACAGCCTTAAGTTGACTGTAACAGCTCCCAGATGGTGGTTTCATCTGCGATAAAAAGTAGCTGGGGTGGTTCAAGGAGCCATTCTGAGTTCTTCCATAAGGTTTCATGATGTTCGTGTGCATTATGCTAAGCTATTTTAAGCTGAGCAATGGCAAATTGGTACTCCTAAAAGACTAAAAGTGACATGGAATGTAAGAGTAAAAGAACCACCCAATTGCGCAACAATTTGAGGTAGTTGTGATAGAAACGAGCAAATGATCCTAAAAAAAAATTGAAATACACAGTAATGTATGGCCACCATTTTTAAGGTATTTACCAAAACAAATAGACATTTGAGTCCCAAAAAGAAAAAAAAAAGAAAGAGGTGTAGCTAACGTACCGAGTTCGAGGAGCGTGGCACACTTCGGAGTTTGTTACAAAAACCTTTAAGACCGATCAAACCCCTGGGCTGCTAGGCGACTAGCTGTGAGGCTGGGCGCCTGTTTGGCAAGGGCAATAGAAAGAAAACTCCACCCCATACCGCCCTGGCAAATTCAGACGATGTGGAAGGGAAAAATTATAACCTAGACTGGGTCCATCACTATTTCACCATGTGGTGGCAAATGATCCACACCACTCCATGTTAACATGCAAGTGTAGGATAAACACATGAAGTGAGGGATGTGGAGCATTCTCTAGTCTTCACCACATGGTATATGAATTAATGATATACCTGGTCTGGGTAATAATTCTGGAGCCAAGGACAAATATTTTACGAAGACGAAAAATTTTGCACTCGTCTTTCATGCATGTAAGTGAAGATCGGACAATTGGTGCAAACATGAAGTTAACCACTTCATTCAAACACGTGTTGGAATGTACACTGCAAGCTGAGCGAATAGAATGGTTGGTCTTCACTCTCGAACTAATAGTTTGCTCCATGGTAGATGACGTCGGATGAAGGAACAAGTTAAATTGTTTGTGACCTCATATGACGAGTCATCGCGGGCTCTCGGTAATAGGAGTGTGGTATGAACAACGAGAACGTCCCTCAAGTATGCATACGTGATATATAACAAAATCACAAACGACATGAGGAGTTCGAGTTGGTTGATTTTTGGTAAGCTATGAATGAGTATCCAGAGTGGCTAAGCATAATGAATTACGAGGGTCCAAAGGAAAATGACATTCCGACCTTTGAAGTGGAGATGAAGACCCAATGGAAGAAAGTGAGGGGAGCGGAAACTAGCGTTTCCAGTTAAGCGTAAAAAGTGATGCTCGTTGGAAACTTCCCTTCGGTCGTGATAAGGAAAAGGCACCGTAGATGGAAGAGAAGTCAAACAATTCTTCGTACATGGACACTATAAGCTAGGGATTTGTGTCTTTTTTTGAAGGTCATCCTAACTAGAGGGAGATAAAAGGAGAATAAATTGGTGATTGATGTAGAGAGGCTGGAGTACCTTGGACAGAGGGATGCACAAAAGTAGAAGGATGCAACCTCTCTAGTAGAAGGCTGGAGTTCCATATGATCATGATTTCATATGGTGATCCGGATGATGATCGAGTTTTGTTTTTTGTAAATTTTAAGTCTTTTGAGACTTATTTGTAAATTATTGAACTTTAGACTATTTTTGTAATTTTTAAAAAATTGTCAGATGCGTTTAGTAAAATGTGTTACACGATTTAACAAGCACCAAACGAAAATTGAAGAATTTAGTTCGGGACGGGGCGGTTATACCTTTGTTGTTCTTTGAACAAACTCAGGGGTCAGGGCGCCTAATTTTCCCTAGAGTGGCGGAGACTGGAGTATACATAAATTTTTCGCCAATTTCCAAACTTGATCAGTCACTTCTGAAACTCAGAAAAGCAAACAGAACAAAAGATGAGCTAAAATGGCGGAAAAAGAGCTCCACACGGCGATTAAAGCGCGTAGAACTCTCATTTATAGCAAGCGTCTAAATCACTGGGTAAGTGAATCTTCTTCGTCAATTATTGTTTATTTGTGTCGAATTTTGATTTCTTCATTCTGCAGCGAAATTGAATTTTATACTCTCATGCTTGCGATCGGTGGAGGCTTATGCTTACGTTTATTTGTTAATTTGAAGATCATGTGAGCTTATAAATCGCCCTTGTTAGTTGTTACAGTCTCCGCTATTACAACTGAGAGATGGCACAATTGTTAAGCATTCGAGATTGCCTGTTTTCAGTAGATTTTCGCATTATGCTCCGTAGTTTTAAATAAGTTATGGCAAGCTTATTTTCGAAAGATGAATGTTGAGAAATTATATAGAAAATTAGTTAAGTTTTGTTCTGAGGGAGAACTGAATATGAGTAATTAGTAGTATATGATTACATTGATAATGTTTTTACTCGAAGCTTGAGTTTCGTATTGGTAGCTTACACATTATGATGATACTGCGTACTCTCCTTTTATGTTTGTTATAATTTTACCCCATAAGTTTGTTGCAACCTCAATATCTATAGAATGTAGTATTTTGCGCCGGACTAGATGAATCGGGTAAAAATACTGGCGTCATAGCTGCAGAAGGAAATGATTTGTATACGGATAATGGGATTTGGGATGGGAACTATCCATATATGCTAATGCGTCAGAGATTTTTCGGG
This sequence comes from Plantago major, assembly GCA_026545765.1. NCBI lineage: Eukaryota > Viridiplantae > Streptophyta > Magnoliopsida > Lamiales > Plantaginaceae > Plantago > Plantago major. The sequence continues at coordinate 16,351,587 of CM048840.1, read as the reverse complement.
GAAAGATACATTGTCATTCATGATTGTAAACCTGGAAGACAATGAATCATAATGTAGTTTGAAAGCTAGTACATAAGAAGATTCAGTAGATTGTGAGTTTGGGCAATAGTTCATGTGTTTGTATATAGAATTATGCATTATGTTTGTATCTGTAAGTGGTGACAAAGGTAGAAATGTCACACCTCCCACTACCTTTAGCAGTTCATTTTGGATAATGTAGATTGTAGAATCTTTAGAAAAAGGTATAGACATTGAAATTAAACAGGAGTGTATTTAATATAAAACAAATAAAGTATTCTCGTTTTAAAGCTTATTCCATATCAGTGATATCACCGTTTCCCAACTTAAGTACACCTCATGAAGTGTTGGATTGCATTAAAAGACCACTGAAAATGCTTCAGGCAAGCCTTGATCTTATGCTGTAGGTGTTAACCGATTGATACCTAAATAAAGCTTGAATAGGGCACACTTATAAGCTTTATGCTTTCTTTTTTGCTTTCTCTATGTAAAATTTCCTGTCAAAAGCATGAAATTATTAGAGCCTCAACATGTTATTGCAGAGGACTTCAGATGTGAAAGATATTTGTGAGAAAATGAAAAACTCATTCTGACCTGATTCCACACATATTCTTGTAAGTGTAAACTTTCTGAATACTTTTGATTGCGTCTGCATTAATTTTGTACTTCTCCTTGGCTATGATAAACAAAATGTCACATAATTTATAGGAAATGCTCTCTGATGGTCTGGACTTTGCAAACTGTCACCACATTTTTATTGGTGCCTTTCTACTGCGACCCCCAAAATGGTAAAATGACACCTTTATAATGGGATGTAGGAAGTACACATTATGACCTAAAGTTCCTACGGACGAATAAGAAAATACTCGTTTAGGAGACTGATATCGGTTCTAATCCATCAAAGTTGACTTAACAAGGAAAAAAAAAAGTCACCAGACTGATCTGTCTTCTTTTCATTTCAGCTTGGGGAATTCCATTATTCTATGGACTCCTCTTTAATGTTTCCACATATCTTTCTTCCGATGCATCATTATCAGAAATGAAACGCAGAAAGTCTTCAAAGCAGTGTTCTTTGTACGACAATGGATGCTTCTCGTCCACAAGTTCAGGTGCTGGTGTCGCTTTCTTTCCAATTGCCAGACTGTGAATACTGGCAATTGAAGTGCGCTTGTGCTCTGAGTTTAGGATTGCTCGGTGAACAACACTTTTGTATCGCCCATTGCTTAGCACTTCGATTTGATCTCCCAGCTGCACTACGAGGCCTTCTTTAACCACTGGAACAGATTGCCATTTTTCCTGGCTGTCCATGATTTCCAAGCCCTGGTAATTTTGGAGTAGAATTGTTAAATATCCGTAGTCGGAATGTGGGGGTAGGCCTAGTGCTAGACTTGGTTCTGGACAAGGAGGATAGGAGTTTACGGCCATAAGTTGCACGCCTTGTTCAACCTCTTTGTGTAGGTAATCTGCCTTTAGACCTAAGCTCTCAAATATTAATCCCATTAGCTTCTCATGCAAGTCATGCACTGCTTTTGCATACTTTCCCATTTCCGTCCTGCACAAAAATTTCTACACTGCAATGAACCTTATAGGCTGTGGGTCTCAAAATAAGAATATGGTTGCAAGTTCTATTTGAAGAAAATTTAGATTTTTGTCAACTCTTCAAAAAGCCATAAGAATTCTTACTTGTAATTTGGAGGATCTGAAGGCCACAAGTCAACCCAAGCTGAGACTGGATTTGCATAGTGCTTGATGAAGTCTCTCCAATATTTAATTTTGTCGTTTATGTAATTTAGACTGGTCCCATACCTTACAGGTTCATGAACATCAGCAGATGCAAAACGCATCTTAGTATCATTTGGTAAATCAAAAAACTCTGCTGCAACATCTAGCGTGTCATTTAAGGATGATATTGGAATGCCATGTTGGATAACCTGAAAAGGGAGTGACAATTTAATGTGATTGTGCAAACGTCATGGCGTAAAATCTCATGCATGCATGCACAGGTACATGTTTAAATCTTTTTTAAATGGAACCCTTTTAAGTTTTGACGCGTCTGTCGTAGCATAGTGGTTAAATTCATGGATGATGTTCTGGTGTTCAAAATATTTGGTGATATTGGGAGAAAAAGTTCCTAGGGAATATAAGATCACTCACATAAAGCTCCGTACTTCATTGTAATGCTTTTACCTAAATGCCCTTTTGCTGTCGAGATGAAAAGCATGCATCATAGTTGCGGCGCAGGCTATTTTTTTGTTTTATTGAATAAGAGAAACTTCTAAAAAATGTGGAAAATATTATGCAAAAATGTGAACTGGAATGGGAGGATTTAGCAGTTTAATGATCACAGAAAATTCTCTTATTTTCTTTTTGGTTACAGTGGACAATAGTACTTCATGTATTGAATATTTACATTCTCAATTGAAACATGCAGAAACTTAAACCTGTGCACAACATGTATTGCATGCAACTTTTCTGCATAACGTGCTCGTCAAACATACCTGAAAAGCTCCTAATTCCCTGCAGGCCACATGTAGTTCCTCTATCACCTTTGAGCGACAAAGAGGGTCCTCAAGAGAGGAAAGGTCTATAACTGGCAAACAGCTCTCAGAACAACTTGGATTATTTCCAGAGGAAGGGCGTTGTGATGGAGGTAATATGAAGTGTTTGGGAACTGTCGTTAAGCCCATTCGTGAAAGTGTCGTTGCACTAATAAAGGTGTCTGTCGAGCTCTCTCTTTTCTCTTCCATGTTCATTGGGTTCTATACTGAGCTTTATTTGGATGTTACAGGTCAATGACAGTGGAAGCTGCCTATTTATAAGCTTAATAATATGTAACTGAAATTTAGTGATCCGTATCTGGTCAGGTTAGTAATGTCTATCTTTTTATCTTTCCCTATACCTGGTGCAGTCCAGGACCCCATGTGAAAACATCTCAACGCAAGTAGAAACTAGTATTGACTCTAATGAAACAAATTAACAAAACATCATCTTTTTTTTGCATTTATGTTGTCTAATCTCTAAAGGAGATATTGGTTCTTATGCGACTCATTTATTATCCTGCCACAAGCAGCTTGCAGTTTCCCGATTGGTAATTTCCTTTTTAAATAATTCTCTTATTTCTTCACCTTTTACCTCTTTAGATGAAGTAACTGTAACATTACTTGACAATACATAGTAGTCGTTTAATAGATAAACGGCACCCTAATGATTTAGTGGCTGTTCGTGTTTGCAATAACTTCAACTTAAGTTGGTCGAATGGTCGTAATGTAAGATAAGTTTCAAGTTGCACTTAAAACTGGATTAGTCGTAGCACCCATCTCATCAGCACCTGTAAGCTGATATACCTTGGTATGTGGCCACGCTAAGCTACGTCCTTTGTCAATGTTCTGATGAGAATGAAGATCCAATGAATGAATAAAATTTATGAATTCAGTTATACTAGACGAGTTACCTCCCAAGTTGACATGGGTCCCATTTGAGTCATAGAACCAAACCAGGGTGGTATTTGAGAGTTTGTGGTTTTGTGGAAAACTCTAAAACAGCTTACAACATGATTGGACGAAACTGGAGTTCATATTTACATCCAACTTGAGTTTTTTTTTCCTGGGAAACAGCCATTTCCCCATTTTAAGCGCAAACACCAAATTAGGGAGTGCGTAAGGCTACTTTATTTTTCTTTGACGTACAATACGTATTTATTTATATACTTTATCTATTGTCGTCACAGGGTCCGGTTCTGCTATTTTGGTTACCGATTTTTCAAGTTCGTCTGGTTTTGAGTAATTCAGGTAAGTTAGATGCTAGGTAAGTATTGCACCCATGAGACATAGGCCCAGTGGGTCCATATGAGCTTTAAGTGTTGGGCCTATAGTGTGTGTCTGGTGGGTGCATTGCTGATGCTCTTGCCCTAGCATCGCTATTCGATATTTTGAATTACAACTCTGTATCTCGGCTCGAGAATTTTCAATTAATGATTGCATATTGATGTCATGTCTCGTGTACTTGCCGTACGTATATAAATGTTAACTTTTATAGTACTAGTGAATATTACACACTGTACTAGTGTCACGAGTCGTGTGCATATTTTAAGGGTAAATTAGAATGGAAGTGAGATGAAGAAGTTAATAAGTTAATTCTGCAATCCTTTTGTATTTTGAGGGAGGGCATAAGTTCAAATGTTTTGTCCGTTAACTACTCTGTACTTCTTCCTTTTTTCATATTAACTTTGAAATAAATCAACTCAAGAGATGAAAAAATAAATGGTGATAAAACGTAAAAATGTGATAAAAAGTGTAATTTTAGTATTAAAATGTGCAATTTGTGTGTAAATGTAAGATAGTTACTATATTTTGGGTGTGACGAGCTTCATTTTCAGTAATGCATGAAGTTATCTACGACAATAAAAACTAACAAATTTATGAAGTTTTGCGGTATGAAGGTAGCACTAAACATCCCCTACATCTAAACTTGGTCCTGCCCTGGGAAGCTAGAGGCTGATGGTACTTTCACTTGCCCATTGTGGATCGGAGAAGTTCAAAGTTAGATAAAAGGAAAAGAGTTACTTTCTATGTAAGGGTAGGAGGATGTGCACTCATTAGACACATACACGTGGAGTCATAGGTGCAATCCGCATGGATTCCTATTTTTTGTGTACAGTTGATGCATTGATCTTGCCCGTAGCATATAATTTACCACAGAAGGTTCCATCTCTCCCCCTAGATGTTAGGTTGGAGATTGGAAGCTTCTAGTCATACAACCATTCACCATTGCGAGCTGGATGTTACTATTCATTTAAAATTTTCATAAGCTCAAAAGATCTGCACATGAAACAATGGCAAATTGGTCGCACCAGAGCAGAACTGCATGCGGTAAAAGGAACATTTGAATTCTATTGGAAGGATCATTGAATTATGTTGTACAAACTCACAAAAATCCCTATAAATCCGATATCGGGTTCTATCTCATGAAAATCTTGTCCTATATTCGATTAGTGTTATGAATATTCCTGACTCCGCCCTTCATATAAAGATATACTAATAAGAATTTTTTTTGTCAATTGATGCTTTAAGTTATACTACTAAGAAAAGCCATAAACCCCTTATTCAAGTTTTTGGAACAATCACTCAATTAATGTTTAGTCAGTTTAGGAAAAGCCGGTGCAAAATCCTATATTAGTGAAACACGGGGCTGTCCTTTTGCAAATAAATGAATTTATGTAAGCATATACATGCACTGTATTATATCATCTCAATTCTCAAACCAAACCAGGCTAGTGCCTAGTAGTAAAGCCGCTATGGAAACCAGACACTGTTTTGATTTTGTGTGGGGCAAGCTAAGAGTAGTATTTTGGAATTTAGTCCTTCTAGAATGTCTCATTTATTATGCCTTTCTATTCAGCCAATATCAAGTGGTATGTATTGCAAATTTGCAATTCCATGCTTACTATTCCATATGAGCTTTATCATCTTTCTTTTTTATTTTTGTTATTTTTTATTTTATTGGATAGGGTGTGAGTGATGTTCGCACTCACGTGCTTTTGACCTTTTTTTTAAAGGTAAATAATTATTTATTAATTAATTATCAAAAGGTACAATACAATACAAGTACGATTACAATTTTTCAAATTCAAAATAGATACTAGCCAGAAAGGACAAATGTCCCAAACAAAATGGAAACTAGTACGGTTCACAAAATTATTTCCGAAAGTTTGTCGGCTGGCTTCCTTGGCGAGATGGTCAGCAGATTGATTCATTTCTCGATATACAAACTGCACCTGAACTTCTCCTATGATATCCATAAGTTTAAGCCTATCCCCTAAGAGGGTTTGCAGTTGTGGTGTGGCTACTTCCTTCTTGTTAAGAGAGTGTAGAAGCACATGCGAGTCAGTTTGTATTATAATCTTTGAAAGGTGGATATAAGACAAGAGACCCTTTTTTAGAGCTGTAAATTCAGCCACAATGTGGTTTGTTCGTCCTATGAAGGTGGTTGTTGCTCTGAGAAAGTTTCCTTGGTGATTTCTAAGAATACTTCCTGTTCCCGTTGACCCTTTCAATGGTAAGACTGATCCATCTATGTTCAAAGTGACATATCCTGGGGGTGGAGGTACCCATTTACAAGTGATGGTTTTAGTGGGTTTAGGTTGAGGTAAAGGGTTAGAGATGGCAGTATCCTTTATTAAGGCTGTGAGAGTTTTATGAAAGGTAAAGAAGTTGAAATCCTGGTTTCTGAAGATTTTGTTGTTTCTGGTTTACCAGCAAAGCCAGCAAAAATTTAAGATCAAGAGTTGTTGAGGCGAATTATGAGATAAGGAGGTTAGAATCTGAGGGAAGGTATCAATTTTGTTCTGGAGATCATGGTAGATCAGATTCTTACTTGATGATAGAGTGGGGCAATCAAAGAAAAGGTGGGTTATGGTTTCTGGTGCAGTTTGACATAGTGAACAGAGGGGTGATGGTATGATTCCTATATCAAACAATTTTTCTGCCGTTGGTAGCCTGTCGTATAATGTAATCCAAGTGAAAAACCTTATCTTTGGGAGAGTTTTGAGAGTCCAAATGGACTTCCAAGGCCAGTTCACTTGTTGTGGCAAGTCTTGGTTGATGAGCAGATGATAAGCTGACTTTACTAAGAAGATGCCTTTCTGAGATGGTAGCAAAATATATTTATCTAGTTGTGGTGTCTGAGGTATAGGGATAGCCATTATCTCCATAACAAGTTCTTGGGGCAGAAGTGTCTTCAAAGCTGTTATATCCTAGTTGTTATCTTGAATGAGATAATTAGCAACCCTTAAGTGTGGGTTCTGAGGTTGTGTGATATAGTTTTTTAAGACCTTATGAGGAAGCCATTTTTCCTGCTAGAAAAGAGTGTTCGTACCTGAGTCGATTTGTTTTCCCAGGCCTTGCAGGAAAATGTGTTTGCTTCTTAAGATATTTTTCCAGAACCAACTATGACTTGGTTTGGAAGTAGCTTCTAGGAAGTTGGAATTGGAAAAATACTCACTCTTATAAACCTTTGCCCATAGAGAATCAGGTTTTGTCAACAGATTCCAACAATGTTTTAGAAGATAGGCTTGGTTTAGAGTATGTAGATTCCGAATTCTAAGTCCTCCCAGATTTTTTGGAAGACAGACCTGGGACCATTTTATTCTTCCTTTCTTTTTTTTCCATTCTTGGCAAAGTTCCATAGGAAATGCCGATTTATTTCTTCAATCTTGTCCAGGCAAGTTGCAGGAACTTTTGTTATAGACATACAGTAAGAAGGAATAGCATTGGTGACTACCTGTATCAGAGTTAGCCTTCCTGCATAAGAAAGAAATTTTGTGTACCAAGTATTAATGTTGTTCATAGTTCTCTGTATGATTTGATCAAAGAGGTCTCTTTTTTTTTTTTTTCCTACCCATTAGAAATGGGAGGCCGAGGTATTTGTTCGTTCTCTTATTTGGTATAACTCCTAAGAGATCTGTGATCTCTTGTTTTATATGACAGGGTGTATTTGGGGAAAAAAGTATTCTACTTTTATCCCAACACACATGTTGCCCCGAGGCTTCGACATATTGTTGTAGAGTTTTAGCAATAACTCTAGCATTTTTCATGGTTGCTTTTCCAAACAACATACAATCATCTGCAAAACAAAGCAGAGGAATAGCTGGTCCAGATCTGGACGATTTAAGAGGACTGAAAATTTTATCCTGGTATTTTAGTAGAAGCAAATGAACTAAGAGTTCCTGGCAAATAATAAATATGTAAGGTGATATGGGATCACCTTGCCTGATGCCTCTTGTAGGTGTCCAAGGGGGTGAGAGAAGTTGATTCACCTTTACTTGGAAGTATACTGTGTTTATACAAGTTTGGATGAGATGGATAAATTGTTGGGGAAAATTAAACTTTTTCAGACATATTCTACAAAGGACCATTCCAACATGTCATAGGCCTTGGCAATGTCCAATTTTAGAGCCAAAAAACGTTGTCTTGTGTGCTTTCTTTTTTTGTTCATAGTATGTAGCAATTCATGAGCTATCATCACATTATCAGAGATTTGCCTGTTTGGGACAAAAGCATTCTGGAACGGGGAGATAATGTGATTTAAGATAGGTCTCATTCCGTGGACTAGGATTTTTGCTATAATTTTGTAGCTGACATTGCAAAGGCTAATTGGTCTGAACTCAGCTGGTGTGTTGGAATTGGATTTTTTTTGGGATAAGGGTGATGATGGTTGAATTGGCTGCAGGGTCTAAAGTGACCGATTGAAAGAAATTTTGGATAATATATATGAGCTGAGACTTTACCAAATCCCAGTGAGTAATATAGAACTTACTACTAAGTCCATCTGACCGAGGGGCTTTGTCAGTTCCAACTGATTTTAGGGCAAAGAGAATTTCCGCCTCAGACACAGGGTTAAGTAAGGCAGAATGGTGTAGGTGAGTAAGTTGTGGTAAAGATTCCGTTCGGTAAGTTCTTCAACTCAACTTCTTATTCCTTCGTCCCTATCTTTCTTTATGACCCAAGAAACGATGTTCTTGCCTTCTACGTAGAATCAGTTGCAAAGGCTAGGGACTTTCGGTTCGTTTCGATTGCCGTCTACCTTACTTTCGTTCGACTTTCGGTAAGCACCGAATTTTCGTTTTTCTCTCGTAACTTAGTTCTTGGGGGGTGTCTGTTGCGTATTCTTCATGTTTTTTGCTTATTATACCTCATAATTTGCTGATTTCGTATGATGTGACCTTGCTCTGTTTTTGTTCTACTGTGCTCTGTTTTTGGTTTCTTCACGTTTTGGTTCTGGAGAGCTAACAGTAGTATTGTTCTGTTTTTATTAGTAAAACATTTCTTAGTGAACAACTTGTGGTTGTGGCCGAGTGGCCTGTGCGTGATAGTTTTGTATGCCAGAGGTCTGGGTTTCGAACTTAGCCTTTGCAGAATTACCAGTTTTATCGATTAAAAACTGATTGCCTGTGCATCTATGCTAATAAAGCCTATCATCTCTGAGACCATCTCCAGCAGTCTGCAACTCTTCACAATTCTCTACTCCAACAGTGAGACCCAAAATCTATTTTCTTTTAACATTTCTTTCAAACTTAATTATTCATTTCATTTTTATTTCTCATTTCCTTTTAAAATTTATTTTTGACTTTATTTTAAATGTAATTAATTAATTAAAACAAAATCACATTAATTTTTTTTTTAAATACATTACTTGAAAATAAAAATTACATTACTTAAAAAAAAAACTACAATACTTAAAATTGAAAATTACAATACTTGAAATTGAAAATTAAAATAATTGAAAATGAAAATTACAACAACTAAAATACTACATTTTACAAGTGTGATTTTAATATGTATTTTAAAATTTAGAAGTAATATATAAGTATATTTCTTGAAAGTGCAGTATGCACTTGTGTTTTGATAATCTTGTCTTTCAATAATCAGTTCCAAGTTTGTGTTTATTGTTGTTGTTTGTGAAGCTGCAGGACTACCAATGTTGTATAACATTGTGACAGGATAGAATTCAATGCTGTCATAAAATTGAAGATATAACATTGCAGTCAACATCAAGAACAAAGCACATTGAACAGGAAACTTGGACTGGAAGTATTTACAAATTGAACAAGAGACGATTTAAGGAAAAAGAACAACTTGTGGTGAAAGCAAGAAGGAATATATTTTATGAAGAATCAAAATATGGAAAATTCCTTCTATGCGTATATTGAAGAAAACAAGACAAAGGAAATTGCCTTTCTTTGAGATCCTACGCTTTCGACTTGGATGGAAGCTGTCGATATCTCAAGTATATATACAAGGATTCAGCCGAGCAATGGTAACGCCTTTCTTGGTGATCAATCAAGATTTTATTAAAGAGTTTAGGCTTCTTGTTTTCTGCTAACTTTAGAGTTTGTCTAAGGGTATTCATTGTTGGAATAACTCTTTCAAACATCGAACTAGAATAGCTTTTACTGTTAGTTCTTCTAGGGCTAGTTTTGGTTGTTTAATCAATCATCTGTGATTGTATTAAACCTAGTTGATTAGATCTACTTTTCCTGTCAGTAGATATTTTGCTTAAAGGCGTGGCCAACATAATTATATATGTTGGATCGGTAATAGAAGTTTCATTCATATTCATCCGCTGCCTTTTGTTTACTGTGTTGAAGACATTGTTGAACAACATTGTTGGCAACATTGTCTACTGATCTTGTTCCAAGTACCAATCCGGGATCCTACGTTCTAACAAGTGGTATCAGAGCCAGCCACCTAACTACTGGTGTCTGAATTTGGTACTACTGCAATGGATGCAAACTACAACAGACCTCCTGTGCTTGATGGGTCCAACTACCATTACTGGCAAATCCGGATGAGGACATACATCAAGTCCCTTGATGGCCGTGCTTGGAGATCCATTCTGGAAGGATACACCTAGCCAACTGAAAGACCTGATGCTGATGGTGACATTGTCCCCATTCCTGAAGAACGCTTCACTACAGGTGACATACTTCTTAGCTCTTACAATGAAAAGGCCTTAAATGCTATTTTTGGTCATGTAGATGCTCATATGTTTAAAATTATTCAAAACTGCACTACTGCAAAACAAGCTTGGGATTTGCTTCAGAGTCATTGTGAAGGGGATGCTAGTGTCAAACAAACTAAGCTTAGAATGCTTTGGTCTCAATTTGAAATCTAAGAATGGCGGAGGAAGAAACAATTGACTCTTATTTTGAAAAACTTTTAACTCTCTCCAATGAAGTACAAAGACTGGGAGAAGCTATTTCTAATAGGCAACTTGTTTCCAAAGCTGTTCGATCTCTTTCCTCAAGATTTAATACCAAAGTCACTATTTTGGAAGACACTCATAACTTGGCAACTATGGATTTTCAGACCTTGTTGAACAATTTAAAATTTTTTGAACTAAATGAAAATGAAAGACAAGGTATGAAAACCCATAGTATCTCCCTTCACTCTAAGTCTAAAGCTAAATCTTCAGAGCCTGATAGTAGTAGTGATGAGTCTGACAATATGACTGAGGAAGCTTACAACAATCTTGTGAGGAAGTTCAACAAACTTAGATTCAGAAAAAACTCTGGTCAAGGATCATCGAGTGGAACCAAAAATTTCAAAAAGAAAACCAATACTTTCAAAACTGGTTCTGCTTCCAAGACTAACTCTGAATCTGTTTTTAATCGCACTCCTCTTAGTAAGATTAGATGTTTTGAATGCCAAGGGTGGGGTCATTATCAAAATGAATGTGCTAACAATCTCAAAAAAGAGAAAACCAATTGGTTGTTGCAACACTGATGGAGAAGGCCTGAGTGGCAGTTGTTTGAGGGTAGAGACTGTTTGTAGTCTAGGTTAGGTGTTCGAGCCCTAACCTGTCCTATTTATATTTTGTAAACTCTTTTCTCTGTTCCTCTGTATGTTGCTGTGTTCTTGACCTGTTTTGTGTAATTATTGTCATCATTATGTGTTGTAGCTAAATGGCTAGTAGGTTGGTACTATGTAGTGTTGTTAAACGAGCCGAGCCGAGCCGAGTATTGTGATACTCGACTCGAGCTCGAGCTCGAGTAACATGTAACGAGCTCGAGCTCGGCTCGAACTCGAAAAATTACGAGCTTTAACGAGCCTTATCGAGCTTTAACGAGTCTTATCTATAAAAATATTTAAAATATGTATAAAAATATAAATTTATTAAAAAAATTACTCTTAAGCTCGGCTCGATAACGAAACGAGTATGAAGTCAGGCTTGGCTCGGCTCGAAATAGCTTATCGAACCGAGCCGAGCCCTCGGTAAGGCTCGAGGGCTCGGCTCGCATAACAACACTAGTACTATGCTCTGTTAAAAATTAAGAAACAGAAACATGAAGCTTAGGAAAATGAAAGTGTTATTTTTCATACCCAAAATGCATTACAAAGAGGCCTATTTATACAACAAACAGAGAAGTATAATTCTTGCTAAACAAGTCGAAAAACCAGCTAATATACAGAGCAACAATACTCGATCAATTCCAGCTATAATCGTTGGTGAACAAGCTCACGATTTCATCCGTTGATTGAAATTCTACGACCAAGATCGAAAAGTACCAATTGTACTCTCTGCAACCCTAAACGTCCATCTTTGTCTTCTTTGTTGAGGAAGAAGACGAACTATCGAGTCCTGGAGGAAACGTAAAAACGTTTGACGTTTTTAGCGTTAAAAAGCTGTCTTTTCTTTTCCGTTTTTCAAGCTAGTCCCTCTCTGTTTCTTGCTCTTTCAATTGAGTAACAAATTTCTTTGCGCCTTCACTTTTGGTCCTGAAACTTTCAAAATATTTGCAATTAACTCTCGTTAAATTGCATTTCTTTTCTTTAAATTTTCAATATTCCCCCTCAAGAGGAACATATGGATTTCTTATTTTCATCTTCTAAAGAGCTCCAAGCAAATTTGCTGAGCTAACTGCTTTGGTGAAAATATATGTCAATTGATTTTGAGAGTTGATGAATTCGATCTCAATTTTCTTCTGCACAATCTTTTCTCTGATGAAGTGACAATCAACCTCTATATGCTTGGTCCTCTCATGGAAAACAGGATTCTTTGTTAAATGTATTGCGGATTGATTGTCACGGAGCAGTTTTACTGGTTCAACCATGGCTATTTCAAAAATCCTTAAGAAGAGTTGTTAACCACATAATCTCACAACAGGTGTAGGCTATTGCTCTATACTCAGGTTTAGCTGATGATCTACTCACAGTGATCTGTTTCTTGGACTTCAAGCTTACTAATGAGTTGCCAAAGAAAATGCAATATCCTGAAGTTGATCTCCTTGAGATAGGACAACCCGCATAATCTGAATCACTATAAGCAGTGATCAGTGAATTTTCTTCATTAGGGAGAAAAATCCCAAGACCTATATCTCCCTTAATATATCTGATGACTCTGAGTATTCCTTCTAGATGATTTCTGCATGGTCTTTCCATGAATTGACTGAAAATACTTATGGCATATGATATATCAGGTCTTGTGATGCCTAAGTAGATTAACTTTCCTATTAATTTTCTGTAAAAAGTTGGATCATGAAGTGGTTCAGAGTTATCAGGAAGATATTTAATGTTCTGCTCAACTGGTGTTACAATTGGTTTGCATCCCAACAGTCCAGCTATCTCAATAATCTCTGAAGCATACTTCTTCTGTGAAATATGAATTCCTGTAGAATTTCTTGCTATTTCTAGACCAAGAAAGTATTTCAGAGTTCCCAGATCTTTTATTTTAAAATTTTGTTTCAGCTTATTCTTAATTGAATTAATTTCTGTTTGGTTTTTTACTTCCAATAATGATATCATCAACATAAACAAGCAATGCAATAAGATCTTTATTTTCTGTGATTTTAGTGAAAAGTGAATAATCAATATTTGATTGAATGAATCCTAAAGTTTTAAGATATTCAGTGAGCTTACAGTTCCATTGTCTTGAAGCCTGTTTTAATCCATAAATGGATTTATGCAATTTACATACAAACTTGTCATGATCTGTTCCCCCCTGAAGTGAAAGTCCTTGTGGTACTTTCATGTAAATTTCCTCTTCCAGATCTCCATTTAAAAATGCATTATGCACATCTAATTGGCTTAGAAACCAATCATTCTTAGCAGCAATTGCCAAGAATACTTTTACTGTGGTTAATTTTGCTACAGGACTAAAAGTCTCAGTGTAATCAAATCCATATTGCTTTGTAAAGCCTTTAGCAACTAACCTTGCCTTGTGCTTATCTATTTTACCTTCTGAATTGAGCTTAGTCTTGAAAACAAATCTGCAACCAATAGGTTTCACATTAGTAGGTTTTCTCACTATAATCCAAGTTTTATTATCCACAAGGGCTTTCAATTCATCTGAAATTGCATCTCTCCAGTGTTTCTCTCTTATAGCTTCTTCATAAGAATCTGGTTCATGTATTAAAGCTAGATTTATTGAATAAGTTCTGTATTCATATCCAAGAAAATCTTCAATTGGATATCTTTTTTTCAATTTATCCAGTTGTAAATTATAAGATTTTGCTTGATGATGATTTGGATGGTAATTTTCTTGTTCTGCTAGTTCTTCTCAATTGATCTTCAATTGTATTTGTTTGATCCTGATCCTGTTCTTCTTCTCTCATTTCTTCTTCTAAAATCTCATTATGATTTAAGATTTCTGTGTTTTGTTCAGGAAAGAAATCATTCATTTGTTCTGCTATTTGATCTTGATTTTCTACTGGTATACTGGCATTCTTTCTCATGTCAATCCAATTATATTGATCTATTTCAGGTGCATTCAATCTTATTTCACCATCTGTATGTTTTTCTCCTTTATAAGGAAAGATAGTTTCTATAAACACCACATTTCTTGAGACAAATACAGTTCTTTTCTTAAGATCAAATAGCTTATACCCTTTAACATTTGCAGCATATCCTATAAATATGCATTTCTGTGATCTTGAGTCTAGTTTTGATCTTCTTACTTTCTCGGTGCAGGAAAAACATAAACATCCAAATGTTTTAATGTTTGAATAGTCAGGCTTCTTATTATGAAAAAGCTCATAAGGTGTTTTATTCAGTAATACCTGACTTGGAGTTCTATTTATTAAATAAGCTGCTGTCAAAACTGCATCTCCCCAGAAATGTTTAGGTAGACTTGATTGAAATAACAATGCCCTTGTTACATTGAGTCCGTTTTGCGAAAGACCCCTTATATATAGGAAAGTCCAAAAAGTCCACTTAAACGTTAAAACTAGACAATTTACCTTAAAAACTAGACAGTCTAATTTTTCGCGGGTCGACCCGCCGGGCTGGGTCAACCCGCGATTTTTTTTTTAAAATAAGTTACTTAGCTCATAAATGTTCATCCAAATCCACATGTTATGATTTTTACATCAAATTGTCTAGTTTTGTGATCAAATTGTCTATGTTTATCGTAAAAATGTCTATGTTTAACATACATATATTGGTAACAACCTATTTATCCAATGAAAAAAATTTAGAAAAATAAACATGAACTTCAATTTCATTCATCAAACAATAAATTTCAGTATACAAAATAATCAAAAATTTACAACCTATAAAAATACATGTATTTTTAAAAACATTAAATAAATCTACAAAATAGCTTTCATCACACTCGACTTGTTCGTAGACACCTTCTTCCACAACGTTTCAATTTCTTTGTTCGGCCACCATTTTTACGAAAACCTAATACATACAACAAAAACATCAAAAAAAACATATACAATTCCTACTAAAACATAGAATATTTAATTAAAAAAACTAGACAATTTATAGTAAAAAATAGACAATTTATACAAAAAAACTAAACCAACAACAACAACAACAACATATACAATTTCTACTAAATCATAGCCAATTTATACAAAAAAACTAGACAATTTACAGTAAAACATAGATAATTTACAGTAAAACATAGACAATTTATACTAAACATATAATTTTTATACAAAAAACTAGACAATTTATAGTAAAACATAGACAATATCCACTAAAAACTAGACAAAACTTCCTAAATAATTATGTTCATGTTTGATAATAAAACTAGACAATATTTTATAAAAACTAGACAATATCCTCTAAAAACTAGACAAAACATACTAGATAATTATGTTCATGTTTGATAATAAAACTAAACAATATTTCGTAAAATCTAGACAATATCCTATAAAAACTAGACAAAACTTCAGACACAATTATGTTTATGTTTGATAATAAAACTAGACAATATTTAATAAAAACTAGACAAAACTTCCTAGACAATTATGTTCATGTTTGATAATAAAACTAAACAGTATTTCCTAAAAACTAGACAATATCCTCTAAAAACTAGACAAAATTTCTAGACAATTATGTTCATATTTAATAATAAAACTAGACAATATTTCATAAAAACAAGACAATCCTCTAAAAACTAGACAAAACTTCCTAGACAATTATGTTCATGTTTGATAATAAAACTACACAATATTTCCTAAAAACTAGACAATATCCTCTAAAAACTAGACAAAAACATAAATTAAAACTGTAAATCAACAGATCTAGCAAAAACATTCATATCAAAACTCAACAAATACCATCAACACATCAGAAACTAACTTACACATGCCTGTAACATAAAATTCAATTACAAACCATAAAATTGAACTCGAATTTGCGGTCGCACATTCCAGAAACAATGAATCACGCCATCAAACAGAAGTAACTTAATTCTCTCCACACGCTACAATTTCAGAAAACAGAGCACTCCACAGAAAATCGCCAATAAACAGCAATAATTTCAAGTTCAATCACTCACCTATATATAGGACCAACGGTAGTATTTACACCACCAAATCGTAACAAAAATGGAAGAGCACAATAGTATTGAAGTTATTGTTCATGCAGTCTGCGTAAATTCAACAGATGCAATTATCTGAATTACGGATTCATTATAATCCACTAACATTGACATCACACCTATAGTACACACAAAATGGAAGGAAAAAATAAAGGAGCAGAATCATCAGGCGCATGTGTAGAAGCACTTAAAACACCAACTCCACAATCACAGTCTACATTCATAGGAATCATAGCCTAAACTTAAACTAATTTACCTCGAAATCATTTCAATCCAACGGCACAATACACAAAACAAGCAATAAACGGCAAGTGAAAAGAGCAAATCGCAGGAAAAAAAGGATATGCAATAGAGAGAACAAAGACATCAGCAACCAACGCATAGGCAACCTTAGATCCAGGTACGGTGTAACTCCGGAGATCGGAAGGAGAGCAGTAGGCGAAATTTGTGTAGAGTGTTCGTCACGATCATCATTGCAGGTTCCGGTAATGAATCAATCAAATGCGTGGGAACAAGCTCATCGGCAAAGATCCGCTTCAAAATAGGCTGAAATCCTCGCTCACTCACCTATATATAGGACCAACGGTAGTATCTACACCACCGGAATCTCCATTGGCACCGACTACATCAACATTCAAGCTCGATTCGGCCATTGAAGAAACTAGAAATCGAAATCGAAATGAAAAAGCTCAGAAACAGATAAACAACAACTTTAAAACACTGAAAATCGAAGAGAATCGAAACAAACCTGACGATCGCGAGTGAAAATGAGTAGATTAGGGTTCTTCACCAAATTTGAGAGAAAATAGACGGAACTGAAGAAACGGTAGAGAAATAAGAAGAAAAATGAGAAGAAAAGGGGAAGAAAACCTATTTATACTATAACCATTATAAAATGGTATGACCCGAATACATTTTGACCCGCGAAATTCGGTTAATTTTGACCCGCGAAATTAAAAACGGGCCAACGTAAAAACTAGACAATTTCTGTAGAAACCAAGAGGACTTTTTGGACTTTTCAAATAGTATAGGACTTTTATAAGACTAAGTATGTTACATTTAGCAGGTGCTGATGTTTTCTTTCCACTACACCATTTTGTTGTGGTGTATAGGCACAAGTTCTCTGATGGATTATTCCATTCTTATTCATTATTTCAGGCATATGAAATTCCATCCCATTGTCAGACCTTATTATTTTCACTTTCTTCTGAGTTTGATTCTGCAAAAGCTCTATAAAGTTATTCAGAGTTTCTTTAGTTTCAGACTTTAGTTTTAAGAGAAAGATCCATGTCATTCTACTAAAATCATCCACAATAGTTAAAAAATAGCTATGATTGTTCAGAGTTTGCACAGGGTATGGTCCCCATAGATCACAATGTAATAACTCAAGAATAGAAGCTGAACTTTTATTACTGATAGAAAAGGGGAGTTTCTTCTGTTTGGCTTGCATACAAACCTCCCAGTAAGTGAACTCTTTACAGGAAATGCCAGGATTAGAAGCTTTAATAGCTAATAGCCTATTTGGACTGAGATGACCTAATCTATAATGCCATATGTGATCTTTAACTGCAGCTGATCCATCATGGTCATCAAGATTGGTTATGGCTAGTGCCTTAGGTAAAACAAGTAAATCTTCAACTACATAGATTCCTCTTTGAGCTTCAATCTGCCCAGTCTTTGTCACTGATGCTGTCAATGAAGAGTTTGTTTGTAGAATATGACAAAAGTTGTTAATGAACAAAAATCCCACTGCATTATCTCTGCACACTTTATTAATGGACATCAGATATAACTTATGTAGGTACACATAGTACTCTTTTTAAAATGCATTTGTCATTCAGCTGAATTTCACCAATATGTGTTATAGGAATTCTTGTGAGATTAGGTAATTGCACAAAATCATTAATTATTTTAACATCATTTGTATAGAGATTTTTATCATAAATAATATGATATGAAGCACCTGAGTCTAAAATCCAGCTATGCAATGATCCTTTAGACACAATGTTAGCTGTAAGTTTCATACCTGCATAATTCAACTCAGGTGTGCCTTCTCTGATGATGGTACCAGGTGGAGTACTTGTGCTAGCAGGTTGCTAACCAGAGTTAACAACATTAGCACACTGATTTTGCTGTGCAAAATTCATCAACTGATTCAGTTGATCATTAGTGAGATTCACAGAGCTTCCTTGAGTTATATTACCAGAAAAGGATTGTGTTGGTCCAGATAACGGCAAAGTAAAAGAATAGGGGGGGGGGGGGTGAATAGTCTTTTAAAACTTTTGTCGATAAACACAGTTTCTTAGATATCTGTGAAGATATCTGATACTTAATTTCAGAGAGTGGAAGAATTTTCTGTGATAAGTGCACGTGCTCAGCAAGATAGGTGTAAATACTTATCAAGGTAAATAAAGCAAGTAATAAAATACAGAGAGTAAATAACACAAGTCTTTTTATAGTGGTATCTGAAGGTGGCGTAATCCTTCAACTAATCCACTTCGGCCTTTCTCAGACCTAGAATCCACTAAGACAGATAATTGATGTAACCTTACAAATATCTTCTCTCGATTCCTAATTACACTAGGTTCCCAACCAAGTGTTCCCCCTGAGTTATTCACCGGCTTTCACAGCCAAGTACTTCCTGTACTCAGAAACCTCTTTCCTGGAGTTGTTCCTTAGTTTCCCAAACTAAGTACTTCCTGTACTCCACGCCAATTAAGGTGTTGGTTAAGGTAGTTTGTCAGGTGAGCTTCTTTAATAACTTGTTCAGTTATGCAGATAGCTCTGAGAATCAAGTATACTTAATACACTTTTCAATGTATGGTATCTTGTTCTTTACTGACCCAAGTCTATGATAAATGTTCAAGAGAATGAATCTCAGATATCAAATCTTAATTCAACTTGTTGATACGGACATGTGTCCAATCCGTTAAGGGCGCCATAGAGCGTGTCCTAGAGCGCATCAAGGCTGAGATAGCCAATCCAGTGCTAGTCCGACCTTCAAATGGTCCGACCTAAGGGAAACCATCCCAGGTCAACTAGTATTTACAAGTCAACATACCTTCTCAGTTGGGTCCGACCAAGCTAGGTGAATGACTTCCGAACCTGACAAAAGGTTACATGGTCCTTCCAAGTACCAAAAACTGTCAGTCCTAGGATGCCAAACGGACCGGACGAGGGAATCTCGGACGCCACCATCGCAATAAGACCAAACGTACATAACATAACCACTGAGATACTTCAGTGGAACTCTAGGCTCGAACGCCTTGAGTTACCTAAGGGCAGATCCACCAAGTAGAAGGATCTGTCTGAAGGAGTTACACGGACCCAACGTATGAACAAGATTTCTCAGAGGGAAAGGTCCAAACTACCCTCCCAGGCCCAGTAATTAGTACTGGATTACTGTTCACTATTGGGCCATGGGCCAAAGGTAGCATTGGTATCCAAATCTGAAGCATACACTTGGCACCATCTTATGAGTCACTTCATAAGATATGGTATCTATAAATATAGCACAAGGTCCAAGACCTTGAGAGGGGACCCAATTCCTAAGTGTTTCTTGGCATTTTAACCTTCCTCATAACTATTACATTGAGAGCTCCCAACTCTCTCTTGAGTAAAGTCTCTTACCGGATTGACACAAGCAATCCGTAACCTTTTACCCCACTTAGTCCTTTCAGGTACTCCAGCACGGGCAGGTACTGCTTCGGACTTCAAGTAGGAGGCGGGTCCTAGACTAGGTTGCTTGTAATAGTTTAGTTAGTTAGTGTTCGAGGTTTCACCCCTCAACATTTTGGCGCCCTCTGTGGGAAACTTTACGAAAAGTCTCTTACGCTCTCCAAAGTGATGGCAATACAAAGAAAATCGGCTAGGACCGCAACTACTGCGATTAGGACTCCAGCTCCAAAGCTCCGAAGTAGGCCTCCTTTTGGGAGAACGCGAGTGACCAGGAGCTCCTCAATGATCCAAGAGGAGTGTCCGAGCAATGGCCATACCGCCAGTGTCTCCTCGGAGGATGAAGAGTTTCTGACCTACCGGTGAGAATTTAAGAGATCGGAGCTACGATCCAAGGCATGCCAGGACATGTTCCTCCGTCAGGAACACATGGTCCCCCACAAGGAAGGAACTTCACTCCTCCAAATGGCCAGATCATTTGTTCAAATGAGTTAGGGATGAATGAGAACCAGTTTGGCCTCTTGCTCACTTCTATCTGAGGTTGCTTTGGATCGAACAATTTCCAACCTAACCCGTCATTGGCATCTCCAAGGTAACTAGATCCAACTCAATCTAGGAACAAACATCACCTTGGAACAATACCAAGGATTGAGGATCTTAGGGAGCTCCTAAACAGAAGGACAACGACATCACAAGGAGGTGAGGTTTGGACCACGTCCTCGGAAGCTGGTCCAAACTACTCTCTCGGAGCAGGTTCTCACCGCTCTCTCGGAGCTGGTCCAAACCGCTCTCTCGGAGCTGGTTCTCACAGAGAGAGAGGGTTCTCACCGCTCCCTTGGAACTGGTCCAAACCGCTCTCTCGGAGCTGGTTCTTACTGCTCACTCGGAGCTAATCCAAACTGCTCTCTCGGAGCAGATTCTCACCATGACCTCGGACATGGTTCTCACCTCGTCCTCGGAGCATATCTGCCATAAGGACCGTCTCCAATGCCAAAGTGGATAGGACAAGTCTCCTACCGCTGAAAAGCAACTAAGACATGTTCACTACCACCAAGTGGCTAGGACAAGCTAAAACGAGGTCAACCTCAAAAACTTGATGCTAGGAAGTGCTTTCAAAGGTTGGGGTTCGTTTATTTCGAATCCCGATCTCCAACCTCATTGAATTCTCTTACAATGGAGTACCGGAAAAATGCTACCCATTTTCCGATGAAGGAGTAAGTACTCTAACTTACCCTGAAATTATCATCTACCATTCATTCATTCATTCATTCATTCATCATGCACGCACGCATCATTTATCAATGCTTCTTTTACTATAAAAGCGTGCATGAATCGTCAATGTTATGTTCCCGCTTAATAAGGGGGTTCGATACCCACGAAATTACATAAGCTCGACCGTCTCGGCACCAAGATCCGGACCATTCATCCCCTCGGGTGTTTTGGCTCCATGACTTGGACCTCCCTCACCCTGTTGGGTGCCCAGGAACCAAGGTTTAGACCTACACACACCTTCTTGGTGTAGATGGGCTCTATTATGCGGATTACTCATTCGCTCGAATGTTTTGACTCCCGTCCGTTTGGACGTCCTCTCTCGGACCATCCAAAAACACATGTTGTTTTGGATATCACAAGCCATCGCTCTTACTGATGGATAAGTTGTCCAAAGACATCATATGTGAATGTCGACAATTTTTGCGGACATCAAGTCCAAAGCTTCAAGCTACAAAGATAGATAAGAAGGTGTTTACAAACAAACAAGCTTCAAGCTATCTCACTCTTTTCTGGTATGAAATGAAAGAGATGGAATTGAAGCCTTATGTTATATTCTATACATATCCAAACAAACTGATAGCTTCCGACAAGCAACAACAACAACATCACTCTGGAAGAGTAAAAAGCTATGCTAGAAGCGGAAGAGTTAACGTGACTCCGGACCGGCAATAACAAGCTCAGGGCAGCTTCAAACTCTGACAGCTATAAGCACCTCAGACCGCCAAACTTCGGATTTCAATGGCATAGAGAAGCTCCGAACAGCACCAGCTCTGAGCTCAATGGCCCAGAAAGCTTCGAGCTTGACAAAGAGACAAGCTCTGAATAAAAAGAGCTTGAGCAGAATAGCGAATCCGGAGCAACAATCCAGACTAAGAAATTGGTCGGACCCAAAATTCAGTCCAAAGAAGCAAATGTGAGATCCGAACCGGCAGACTGAGCAAGGATCTCGAAGCCGAACAAACCACAACGTCACTAATCTGGACGGGCTCTGAATAAAAAGAGCTTGGGCCAGATAGTGTTGGATCACGTGGGTTTACTCATTCTGGATCACACTAAGCCCATGGATAAACACTTTACAAATCACAGAAAAGATTGTCCGAGTAAATCCCTCAACAGATAAATTTAAACAGTGATTGTTGGTCCAGTACAAGCAACCACAAATCGGTAATTTATCATTACCAATCTATGAAAGACTACTCGGAATCTCACACTCATGAGTAGATGCAACGGACGTATCCAATGCATCCGAACTCCTATTAGCTCTAATCACTCATCATTGGTCTACACTTATCAAGAGAAGCAAGCAATGCTACTTCGGATTTGTCCATACGCCCGAGATGAGATAAGTTCATGATTCATCATTACTGGATTGTACGAATTATTGCGATATTTGACTTGCTACTATGGATGTCTATCCTACGGATTGAAGACAAGTCCGAGTAGCCAACAGCTGGATAATCAGGCAAGATTATCAAGTAAAGATAAAGGGAACAAGACGGAATTATCTTAAACATAACAAATAATTGTATGAAAAAATATGTTACAACGACAAGAATATTATCAGTGTACTTGGCAACGTTTCGTGCCATTAGAAGATCAGAATTCGGTGGGCACAGAAATTTCTACGAGACATACCCCGAACTCCTCACTGGGGGGCAGGTTGGCTCGGACCGACTTCTTCAGCTGTAGGCGGATTGGTGGAAGAAGGGTTGGCAGTGGCCCAGGCTGCGAGGGATTCAGCAATTCCAAACAGGTTGAAATTCGCGTCATGGTCAACGACCCGAGCAGGCATGAAGTACCAGTCCTTTAGGAACGCCCTGTAGTTATCAAAAGGCATGAAACATACCTTTCGAAGGGCCTCCGGGACACACTTAGGGAGAAAGGGTCCGCCGTTCCTGATGACAATGTCACCTTCCTCGGTGACCAGCTCCGCAAATTCACACGCGGCCAACCGTTCATCCGGCACATTGTCCACTGGGACCTCCACACCATTAGCATCCGTGGAAGGAATCAATCCTTCCGCCTTCCAGTCGAAGTTCTGCGGAAGTAATCCCTTGGACTGCAACTGGCCGATAGCGGATGAAAACCCATCCAAGCGGGAAGCATCGGACTTGTCCGCCATGAAAAACTTGAAGGAGTCCAACTTCATAAAGTCTCGGGCTGCCTCAAGGCGGGCAAATTGGAGGTCCTCGAGGAGAAGATCCTTCGAGTCCAGGAAGGCCTTCATCGACTTGCTGATAAAATTCTCCTGCCAGTCCAAGTCCGATTTTATCTCCTGCCAGCTAGCCTTCAACTTATTGATAAGCATATCCTTTTCTTTTAGCTGAGCCTCCGCCTGCTTCACCTTCTCCGCCTCATCCGCGGATGCGGCCATGGCCTTATGCAGCTCCTCTTCAATGGTGGCCCGCTCACTAGCCTTCCACTGCATAGCCTTGACGAAGCATCCGAGCTATAGGAAGTCCGTATAGACACAAGTTATATTTCTATCATACTGAGAACTTGGCAAGAAAAATATGAACGAGTTACTTACCCTCTGGTACAGCTCATGGAGCTCTCCAACCCGCTCGACCTCAGGGAGTCCGCGAGCCCGCTCATATTCATTATCGAGAGCACCTTGGTCGGATGGAAAAATAGTGGACAACTGCTGCCTCTTCGCTGCAAGGGAGGCATCCGAGGTTGCTCCCATCTTCCTCCCCGAGGTGATGGCGTCTCGCATCAACACATCCCGCTGGGGTGTGGATGCAGCAGAAGTTGGTGGCTTGGGGGCAATGGTGTTGCGAGTCGCCGGGCCTTTGCCCTTGTCGGGCACCACCAAGACTTGCGGATCCTCACCCGCCTTCTCCCGCCTCTCTTCCTCCGCCGCAAACACCGCCGCATTTTTTAGGTCCGCCATAGGAAGACCCGCATACGTATTGATGATCTTGGCCCTTTGGCCAGTAGCAAGCTCAAGGGCTTGTTGCTCCCTCTGCAGTCTCTTCTTCTCACGGAGTGTCGACATGACATAATCGAACCAGTGAGCTACATAACAAAATAAACGTATCAGCCACGGATACATAAAGGGAGAATAACAGGAATCTCGGAAATGAAAATTCATGGCAGGGCATTCAAGAGAAAGGAAAGCATAAATCCTAAGTTAAGGATCCTTACTGAAGTCGGTCTTTCCCCCAACTTCCACGACATCAGTCAGTCCGCACAAGTAGGGCAGCGACTAACAAATCAATCCGTGGAACGTATACGTAGGTGGATTGTTCTTCTTATGAATCTCCGCCACCCACGGAGCCACATTCTTCGGAAGGGGGCGCCAGTCCGGGATACTTTCTCTTAAGAACTTTTTTGGCAGCCCCCACTGCTCTCGCCTCCTTGCGGACATCCCGGGCTTCAAAGTCATCCGCACAAAAATGTATTTATCCCACCACTTCGACCCTAGAGAAGAAATGGAGTCGGAAATGAAGTTGTAGGGTTTCCTATTTACAAAGGTATAAAATAGGGGATTCCCCGGACTAAAAGCAACGTGGAAGAGCTGCCTAAAGTTCTCAAAATTCACAGGCTGCCCCTTCCTTTTACAAAATACAGCAAAATAAATAAGGTTACCCAAAGACTTTGGGATAACGTGGCTCGGACCGATCCCAATATGGTTTAGGATATGCTTCAGCTCGGGCACGATTGGGATCTTCCACCCACAAGCGAAGGCCACTTCATGCAGACACATGTATCCATCGGGCGGATTGTAAAAGGCATGCCCGGGCTCTGGAACCATGATTTCAACGGACTCCGGGATCTCCCACTTCCGCCTCCACTCAGGAATGTCCTCAGGTTTTACTTTGGACGGACAAGTGGGGAGTAGCCCGTCTACATTCAACTCTCTGTATTTATCCGCTATCACAACGGCGGACGCAGGATGAGGGAATTTGATTTGCGCCGCCTTGGCCCCACGACCCTCAATCAGTGGAAGAGTGGATTGAGCGGGTACCCCAGGATGAAACACAATTCGACGACCACCACGTCTTCGTGGGCGGGCAACTTGAGTAGCTTCTTCCTTTTCCTCCTCCTCATCCTCTTCTTCTTCACCATCTTCCTCCTCCTCTTCTCCATCATCGGGTCTCCCGGATGTGCTTGGGTTGGTCGGACCTTTCTCCACTACAATTCGGTCCTCTACACCAGCCTCAAACATCTCTACATCATCCGCCTCCTGACCACTCTCGCCTCCCTGCTCGGCCCGAGGTTCATTTGGACCAACGGACGCCCCAACACCACCTATGGTCCGAGACTGGACTAGCGACCTAGTCCTAGCACCATCTCCCTGGTCCGCTGCCACATTGGACTGAGTCTCTGCTGTATCACGGACTCTTTGTCCAGCGTCAGAGTCCCTGGACGACACGAGCTCCACGACCAGATAGTCTCCTACGGATGTGGTTAAGTCCATGGACTCAGTCCCCAAGTTTACTCCATCATCGTAACCTTGAGCCTCGTGCTGGTTATGACTATCGCTCCCGGACATCCTAGGGTAGAAGGAAACGGATCAAAAACGATGATTGTGATTGTCCGAGAGTTCATTTAGATATCTTATTAAGTCAAGCGATCCGACGAAGTTCTATTTTACCAGATTTTCTGCATGAAGAACAGTCTCATAACACTAGGGGCACTAAACTTGGCACACAGAGACGTGCCATCGGCACTATTATCTACCCTACCCGGCACGTTAACAGGGATAACTTACGAAAGACTGTGTGCCAATCGGCAACAACACATCACCAAATAGGCATGCATTATCAAATTGTGGTTACATTGGACATGATATACAAGACGAATCAACAAGTTACCAGTGAAGGAAGTTAAAACAATACCACACACTACAAGAGTATTCCAACTAAGTATACTACTGGAATCTACCACTAGCAGCGTTTACAACCACGGAATCAACATGCAGGTAATCGACCAAGGGAAAGCATACAGGCATGAAGCAAGCGTATCGTAACAAAGAAAAATTTCAGGAAGAATCGGGGTATACTTACTTGATAAAGTTGATTTGATAAGTTTGGATGGACGACGAAGCCTTACTAGCTCTCCGAGAGTGTAGAAAGAAGGTGGAAAGTGCAAGATTTTGCGAGTTTTAGTTGCTCGGATTGTTCGAGAATCGCTCTGAGTATACGAGGTGGCTAAAGTGTGAAAGCGACAGATTAGGTAACTATTTATAAGGGACAATTGGGGAAGCCGAAACGTCGCATCACCCGGATTCTAATCCCAACCGTTGATCTTTTTTAAATCCAACGGCTGCGCCGGTTCGCAAAAGGCGCAATGACAGTACTCCCCAATTAATTCTCCTCAGAAACGTCACATCACTTGGGTTTCTATCCCCACCGTTGATCTCCTCAAATCCAACGGTTACCTCAGTTCCTTCGGGATCCTTTCCAGTGGGCCGAATAGATGACATATTGGGCCTTTTGAACCACTGTTCATCAGCCCAAGTGAACCCTTCCACATGTTTGGCCCAACGGATGGCTTCCTTTACACTCTTCCACAGAGGGCTTCTTCGGATCCTAACCGTACTCGGACCTATATATCTCGGATACAATATTTTTTTTCATCTACATCGAGCTATTTCATAACTTGTAGAAGGAAGGGGGAGAGATGTTAGGAAATTTGTTAGATATTTTGTTAGAAATATCTGTTTAGATTTTGATCAGCAACATGATGACTTATCTTAGTCTCAGAAAGGTGATTAGTACTCTTGGTTCACTTGAACATTGTAAAAGAGGAAACCCACTAAGTATGATAGTCTAGCTAATCTTGTATAGGATGTTAGGTCTCAAAATGTAATTTTTATTTTATGAAGAGAGAAGAAGACATCCAAGCGGAACAAGTTCAACGACATTGAAGATTTGAAGAAACTGCACAAGATTACTGAAATAGTTTTACAGATACCTTGGTCAGATATCTTGAAGACACGAATAGTTTTAAACAAGCTGTGTCACAAGAGATATCTGAGAACTAGAAGGTTTTCTGAAAACCAGGAAAGTGCCCACAGATATCTACTCTCAGATACCTTGAGCCTTAACCACATTTCTGAAAAAGAAATATATTGCAACAAAGTTGTTTCAATAAAGTGGTATCTGAAGATTAGAGATAAGGACGTGCAAAGAATCAGATAATACTAGTCTCGACATCGAGCATAGTTCCGTTACTACTGAGACAAAAAGTACAAAGATAATGCATTTAATGCACAGACGGAGATGTGCGAATAAAAGCAACGGTACCTTCAAGAAGAAGACAAACCCATCTTAAAGATTATACACAGATATCAATAGTTTGAATTTGAGCCTAACGGATACTATTCAACGGCATTCAAATTCATCTATAAATATCAATACTTAGACTACTTGAGAAGACACCTTGAACTCCATAAACACGCTGAACAACATATTCTCTCAAGCAAACTACTTATCCTCAAAGCTTTCTGTTGCGACCAAAGCTCCTGATCTTAAGTAGCACTAAAGTTCTAAGTGTCCTGATCCTAAACAAGCACTGCTATCTGTGAAAGAGTTGAATTGAAAGATCAAGTATCTGAGATTCATTCTCTTGAACATTTATCTAAGACTTGGGTCAGTAAAAAGAACAAGATACCATACATTGAAAAGTGTATTAAGTATACTTGATTCACAGAGCTATCTGATTAACTGAAAAGTTATTAAAGAAGCTCATCTGACAACTCAAACCAAAACCAACACCATCAACGTGGAGTACATGAAGTACTTAGTTTGAGAAACTAAGGAATAACTCCAAGGTTATTGAGCACAGGAAGTACTTAGCTTGGGAAGCTAGGGAATAGCTCAAAAAGGTTTCTGAGTACAGGAAGTACTTGGCTGTGAAAGCCGGGGAACAACTCAGGGGGAACATTTGGTTGGGAACCATTTGTTTAAGGAATCTTAGAATAGGATTTTGTAAGGTGACCTCAATTATCTATTCTAGTGAATTCTAGGTCTTTGGAAGACAAGTGGATTAGTTGGAGGATTACGCCACCTCCAGATACCACTATACTTGCGTGTTATTTACTTCTCGTACTTACTTTTAACCAAACACACACACACACTTTAACTGCTTACGCACTTATCTATCTTAAGTCTTCCGCTCGATCTAAGTATCGGATATCTACAGATATCCGAGAAATAGTTTTATCGACAAAGTTTTAAAAGACTATTCACCCCTCTAGTCTTTTACTTTGCCGTTATCCGACCAACAAGTGGTATCAGAAAGGGAGGTTCACAAGCCTTCAAGATGAACCTAGATCCCCGATAGGTGAAGGAACTTTGTCCATTTACGAGGACTATTTAATTTGTGTGTTAAGTGTGCAGGAATGTCTCGAGTGATGCACCGTTCTCAAACCGAGAACTACGAGAAATGGAAAAATAACATGATGCTCCACCTTGAAGCCATAAGTGACGAAATGATCAAGTAATAAAAATGGCGAATAGTCATTCAACAACTTAAACAAGTCATGGAGGTTTCTAATGGTAGAGAGAGATCAAAGCGAAGGATCTTCACAAACCGATGCGTCAATAAGTGGGAGATCTACTAGTCAAGTTATTTACTTAACCAAATCGAGAGAACTCGGACATCGAAAGATGCCAAGAGAAATCGTCTGGATGGTCAAGCTCGTAATATCATCATCGATCTACACTGAGCACACAAGTAAACTGTGCTAAAACGGCGAAAGTTGCTTGGCAACTGATTGAAGAAATCTATGCCGGAACTGAGAAAACCAAAGAAAACAAGTTCGAAGTTCTCAAGTTGAAATTTCAAATTTCAAACAAGGACCCACTGAAACTCTGGAAGAACTTGATTTCAGATTTACCACTCTCATGAGTGATATGGCAAAGACTTGGGAAAGCAACAGATACTCTCAATGTAAAAGATTAAGACTATTGTCAAGTCTTAACCACAACTGGGAGCATACTAAATTCTTTTATTTTAATCAAGGTATGCCAAATATCACTCCAGTGGAACTCTTCTCACATCTTGCTACGGTTGATTATGAGACAACACAAAGAGAACAAACAACTGAAAAGTTGCAGAATATTGCTCTAGTTGCTCAAGGAACTTCTGAAAAGAAGAAAAGCAAGGAAGAGACTGAGGATGCTCTTGCTGCAAAGCAAATGAGCAAATATGTCAGTCGAGAAATTGAGAGAAGAAAAGCCAAAGAGAAGCTGAAAAAGCATCTAGGCTCAAACTATCACCAGTACAAAAATATGCAAAGCTCGCTGAACAAGCCAGCTCAAAAAGCATCATGTACTGAGGAAGTAGAAATTGGAAACGATATCTGCTTCTATTGTCAGAAACCTGGTCACTTCAAGAAGGATTGTCCTGCCTTCAACAAACTAAGGACAGGTGACAAGAAAGATAGAAGAATCTTCAGAAGAAGCCAGAAAGCTTTATTAACTGAAGAAAGAAAGAAAATCCAAACTCAACTGGATGCTCTAGACTATGAAACAGATTCTGAAGATGACAATTCAGATGACTCAATCTTACCATCACCAGAATTATGTGGAGTTACTCATGATATAATCGACTTCGGCCTCAAGAAGAATGAAATGTGTGGAGTTGCTGAGATTGACGGTCCATACATCTCTAACATAGAAATTTGTCTTATGGCTGATGAGGTAACACATACTTCTTGTTATACTTATGAAAGTGATGAAGAAGAAATAAAAGATCTAGAAAATCTCAGAAAAGATCTTGACATCTATGAAAGGGAATTTCTAATGATCCGAGCTAGAGCCGAAAATCTTGAAGAAGAAAAGAATTCTCTTGCAAAGGAAAATTCTCAATTAGTTAAGATATCTGAGAAAAAGGATGCTGAAAATGCATTTCTCAAAGTTCAGATATCTGAGACTGAAAAGTCACATAAAGAAGCAATGGCTGAATTATGAAAGAAATATGAAGATCTTCTTTCTGAGAACAAGGAACTCAAAAAGAAAGAATTATCTTTTCAATCTTATGCCAAAGCTAGTGACACTCTTACTGAAGTACAATCTTACTTAAGAGATCCTTCAGAAAAGAAAGGACTTGAATGAATACACGACAGAGTGTTCTATCACTCAATAAGAGTGAGGAAAGAAGAACATTTGTAAGTACTCAAAGAAGATGGTTCCCATGCAATCTATAGTATCGGTCGAAGACGAAGGTTGTTGACAAAGGAAAAGCGATGCGACTAAACCTTTGGGAAAACAAGTCAAAATAAAAACCGATGGGCACGTCTACGAAAAGAAACACAACACCGAAAAGTGTAAACACCCATGCTATGTCTCTCAAAAGGTAGAATTGCAGAGCCGGCAATTTCTCTCATGTCACTTTTACGAAAGAAATTGATCAACCAGAGACTAGCAAAGTCACCGAGAAAAGATCTCGAGCTTCAAGTGCTCAAACGGTATTGCTATAAAGGCATCGAAACAACTTGCTCATGAATACAAACAAGAGCAAGAACGATGGCTAAAGGCTATAATTGCTCAAAGCAATTATCACAAGTGGAAGTTGAATCAAGCCATCGAAAATCAATGCTGTGGCTAGAAGAAATGCAAGGAAAGCTAAGTTTGTAAAAGCAAACTCGTAAACTGACAGTATCTGAAAGCACCAAATGGAGCACCTAGGAACACACCAAGGAAGAAAATAATTCTTAATAATGATAATCATTCAATCAAATTCCTCCTTATGTTCCTATCGACAAAAGAATGTTCCAAGGAAATTCATTCAAAAATGGATTCTCTTTGGAAGATTGTTTAGTCTCGATGGTTCCAATCGTAAATTGAGAACCTAATCTCTGTTCTCGTTATGTGCGTAATGCTTCTGGACTAAAGCACAATGGTCGTTTGATAGTGGATGCGAAAGCACATGACAGAGATAAAGCAACCGTCGATTACAAAGCTTGCAACACGTGACCAGATATCGATTTTTGGAGGAGAATTAAATCCTCTCTCGATTTGGCAACGTCAAATTGGGAACATTAACAATCACCGACGTATTACATGTTAAGGATTTGAAATACAATCTATTTAGCATGAGCCAGCTTTGCATAAAGGTTTTACTATAAAATTCAAAGCAAAATATCGCAAACTAATTGACAATGAGTCAAAGCGCATACCTTGGTTGCTTTCGGAAAGGCGATCTTTATGTTGCCGATTGGGCATCCGCCACAATCAAGAATGTCTCATGGTGAGTCAATCTGTCACATGTAAGAGCACCTTGGTTATGGCACAAAAGAATGAGTCACTTGAACTTCAAAACTCTGAACAAACTTGCCAAGAAAGAGTTAGTGGTTGGCCTTCCCAAAACGTCTTTCAGAAAGGATGATATATGTTCTGCATGTCAGATGGGGAAACAATCCAAAATCTCTTTCAAGTCCAAAACTAGACACTCTAGTGTTAGACCACTGCAACTACTACATATGGATCTTTTTGAATTATCTGTAACTAGTTATGCAGGAAAGAAGTATGGTCCGTTGTAGATGACTTCTCAAGATTCACTGGGTTGTTTTCTGAAACACAACCGACGCCAGTGGTGGAGATCTGAAACTTCTTGAAAAAGCTCAAGTCATGAAAATGACAAGGTATCTCAATCGTAATGCACCATGGTACTGAGTTTGTCAACCAGTACATAAAGGAGTTTTGTACCTGCAAAGGTATACAACACCAACTTTCCTCTGTAAGAACACCTCAACAAAATGGTATTGCCGAAAGGAAAAACAGAACCCTTAAAGAAGCTGCAAGGACGATGCTAGCTGACACTGAAATAAGTGAAATTTATTGGGTTGAAGCTGTAAACACAGCCTGCTACACTCAGAACAGATGTTTGATAAACAAACACCATGACAAGACCCCTTATGAAATCTTGGTTGGTAGACCCCCTAATATCAAACATCTGAGAGTATTTGGTTGTAGATGTTTTGTTCTAAACAATGGAAAAGATTATCTGAGAACATTTCAACCAAAGGCAGATGAAAGTGTATTTCTTGGCTATTCCACGAATAGCAAAGCCTACAGAATTTACAACAAAAGAACAAAGAAAATTGAAGAATCAGTTCATGTTGTATTCTATGAAGGAAGCAAGAAAACACCTCCTAATGATGAACTCTCAGAAAGGTTCAAAGAACTAATGTTAAGGGATCCTGAAGAAGAATCCTCAGAAAGGAGAAACATCATTATGGAAAGTGAGGATGACTCTGACGTAGAAAAGCATGAAGTGCCTAGTAACAACAAGATGACTCACAAACATGATGAAGAATTTCCTATGAAACTTCCAGAAATGGAAACTGAAGATGTTCATCATGAAGCTATCTCTGGAAATAATCTCTCTGAAAGATATGTTCCAGATAGCTCAAACGCTGAACAAGTGTCAGACATTAATTGCCCTTCTGAGGAGCAAAATGTCTTAGATACTGAAAAAGTATCAAATCAAAATCCGAGTGATTCTCATTCAAATCATTTGGATATTGATCCTATTAGCACTAAACCTATGATGAGATGGATCAAGGATCATCCTGGAAAAGATGTGATTGGACCAATCAATCAAGGTGTTAGGACTAGGAGAGCAATAGCTGAAAATGCTAATTCTCTCTTTGGATGTTTCATCTCAAATATTGAACCCAAAAATATAGAAGAAGCATTAGGAGACCAAGACTGGATCTCTGCAATGCAAGAAGAGCTGGATCAATTTGAGAGAAACAAAGTCTGGAAATTAGTTCCATTCATGGAAGGAATATCTGTGATTGGAACTAAATGGGTTTTCAGAAACAAAATGAATGAATCTGGTGAAATAACCAGAAACAAAGCAAGATTGGTTGCGAGGATTTACCTGCATCAAGGCTTAGATTTTGATGAGTCATATGCACCAGTTGCCAGATTGGATGCAATAAGACTCTTTATAGCCTTTGCAGCTCATAAAGATTTTAAAGTTTATCAGATGGATGTCAAAAGTGCATTCTTGAATGGTGAACTTGCAGAAGAAGTTTATGTTGAGCAACCACCTGGCTTTGAAGTTTCCTCAGAAAGTAGAATGGTCTATAAACTACAGAAAGCTCTGTATGGACTGAAACAGGCTCCAAGAGCATGGTATGACACTCTGGCCAAATACCTTCTGGAAAGTGGTTTCAAGAAAGGTGAAGTTGATAAAACTTTATTTACCTTAAACCATGATGGGAAACTACTCTTAGTTCAAGTACATGTTGATGACATCATATTTGGATCTAAGGACAAGCAACTTTGTAATGACTTTGCAAATCACATGAAAAGTAAGTTTGAGATGAGCATGATGGGAGAAATGAATTATTTTCTAGGATTGCAAGTCAAGCAACTCAATGATGGAATATTCATTAGTCAAACAAAGTATGCAAAAGATATGCTCACAAAATTCAATCTTAAGCCTTACGAAAGAATGCTAAGATACCTATGAGCATTGGAACCAAAATGACCTATCTTGAATCGGACAAAGAGTGTTGAAGAACATAAGTATAGGAAATTGATAGGTTCACTACTTTACCTCACTGCAAGTAGACCTGATATTCAATACGCCATTGGAGTGTGTGCTAGATTTCAGACAAATCCAATGCAAACACACTACAACATTGCTATGAAAATATTAAGGTATGTAAAAGGTACAGTAGATGTAGGATTGTGGTATCCTAAAGAAAGCGGATTGAGTTTATTTGGTACTCGAGGCGATTATCTTGGATCCGCTTGATAGGAAAAGCACCTCAGGAACTTGTCAGTTTTTGGGTACTAGACTTATCTCGTGGTTTAGCAAGAAGTAAAACTCAATTGCAACTTCTACCACAGAGGCCGAATATATTGCTGCTGGTTGTTGTGCAACACAAATTCTGTGGATACAACAACAACTTAAAGACTATGGACTCGATGAAGAGAAAACTCCCACTTTCTGTGACAACACAAGTGCTATTGCGATTACACAGAATCCTAAATTTCATGCCAGAACAAAGCATATTGATGTTAGACATCACTTCATCAGAGACCATGTTGAAAAAGGCAATATAGAGATACTCAAGATTGGCACTGAAGACCAACTTGCAGATATCTTCACTAAACCACTACAAGAAAGTAGATTCTTAGCCTTAAGACATAGTCTTGGACTAATGGAACTACCAATGAACTGAAACAGTTCAGGAATCTGGAACGGGCATCCAGAGAAGAGGTATCTGGAACGGGTATCCAGAGAAGAGAAAAGAGAAATCTGGAACGGGTATCCAGAAGTCAAAAAGGCTAAAGAGCAAAAGGCGACTTAAGATCTACGAGGCGGAACTCAGATATCTGAATCACTCTATAAACGGGGAACACAAAAGAGAATAGTACAACTATCTGTAGTCAACTATTCTCTTGAAATTCGCATTATTTCTATCTTGATGAAAAACTTGGAAAAATCCTAAGTATAAGACAGATTCAGATGCAAACAGTGTTCTTGGTCATACAAAAACGTGATTCAGATAGCTATTAGCCAAAATTCATTAAATGGGCACAATTACACTTGATGATTGTGATCATTGCTAAAGAAGCAATGGTGACCCTTGATGAAATTAAGCGATTGATCTATACAGTGGAAATTAATTCACAGTAAATAGTGGACTGTAAAAATTCTGACAAAGCCCACTTTGCATTTAATGCCGAACTAGCTTTTGCTCACGCCTGCTTGCAAATCACAGATACGTACACACAAAATCAATTTGTATGTATTTGTCTGTTGAGATTCTATTGCTATATATATAGGATTTTGGCAAAAGAAATCACTTTCGCCTAATCCAAAATTCCGACTTGCACAAAAATAGCAAAACCTTCTCTCGATTCTCTGCAAACCTTCTACAATCTCTGCAAATCAAGATTAAGTTTTTCTGCAAAGAATTACTGAATCAAATCTCTTTCAAACACCAATCCAAATTCTCTACACTATATAAAGAGATGGCCCCAAAGAATTCTTCTACACTGAAATCTCAATCCTCCTTTGCTTGAAAAGCAAGCACCAGAGTTGGTTATTGTGAACAACCGACTGGTAGGAGATTTTAACCCTGACCATTGGACTTCAAATCACAGAATGATTTGGGGTGGTGCCATGGTTGAGGAATACCTCACGGCTGCAATTGAAAACCAAACCGACAGAAAGCTGAATCTTGACATGCTTGAAAAGGCACAAATCAAGGGATTTCTATCTGCTCGCCCAAGTGGAATTTCATCACTCGATGTGTTGGAATTCTACAACAACTCCAGGATAATTTCCTGTGTTTCAAGAACCTTGCAATAGTGTTGTCAAAACCTCGATCGAGAAAGGAAATCCTTCTGGACTTAACAACTTTCTGTAAGTTGTTTGAGTTTCAAAATCTTGGAAAGGATTTTGAAATAAACACCAAGGACGATGATCTCCTTGAAGGTGTTAAAGAACTGTACAGTGATGTGTGTGATCTTGAAAAATCAGATACACCCACTGAATTCAAGCTTGCTGACATCCGAACCAGACATCTGATGGTTCACTGGGATGTATTGGAGTGCATTCTTCACAGATGCTTTGATGGTCTACAAGGAGGTCTTGACGGATAAGCGAAGAACGATGGATCATGATGTTCTTCTTTGAATCAACAAGACAAATTTGGAAAACCCTTTTAACCGGGGAAAGTACGCCTTCATGAAGTTTGTGAAGAAGATTCAAGGCTTCGAGCCTAAAATCGCCAAAGGACTAGCTGAGCCAAAGGCCACAGTAGGCTATGGTCTGAAGATATGCTACTTGCTGGAGAAGCTTGGCATTGAGCTCAGAGAGACGGCTGAAATAGCCAACAGTAACCTACTCTACAAATATGAGTATACAAACTTGTTGAAAAAGGTTACTGGGTCTCAGAAAGGTTCTAAGAAGCGAAAGTCTGAAAAGGTATCTGAAGAAAAGGTTGCGACCAAGAAGCCCAGAACTTCAAGAAAGAAGTCTGCTGGCAAATCAGAAGACATACCCATTGAGGTTGTCGATTCTCAGATATCTGCAGCATTTGCCGATGAACGATAAAGGCGGATGAACTCATCAATGCTGCAAAGAGTTATCAACTCTTGAACAAGTAGACTCAGCAAGAGAAAGTGCTTTCAGAAATGTGAAGACTATTGCAGAAAGCCTTGCTGATGAACTCATAAATGCTGCCAAAAGTGGTGAAAAACACCAAGCCCTATCTGCAGAAACCGCAGGAGTAATGGACCAATCAGTTCCTAATGAGAGCTCTGACGATGAAGATGAGAAGCTAGTCATCTCTCAAGTCCTAGAAAGAACAAAAAGGGCTAAGGTTACTGAAATAGTAACTGGTGAAAAGGCTTCTGAAGAAGAACCTACACCTCAGGTTGCTGAACAAACACCTATAGCAAAGGTTGTTGGTGCAAACACATCATCAGGGAACGTTTCTTACGCACAACTTCAAAAAGCCCTGATGAGTGGTATTTTAGTGCTGGCAGATGCTGATGGAAACGCCACATCTAAAAATCTAGAAGAACACTCTACTGACCAATCTTCTGCTTCCAGACAACCACAACAACCACAACCACAACAACCACAAGTGGTTGATGAAATGGTAAATGAACTCCATTTTGAATTACCAGCAATCTTGTATCTTTGAAGAAAATCACGCAAAAGCGGGTTCCCCGACTCAATGAGAGGATCAAACCGAGATATCTACTCGTAATGATCAACCGGGGAGGCAACCGAGTTGCACACTCGGAAAGGTGTGAATTACGAAACTTCAAACAAAGAAGTTCTTTGGAACAAGAAGACCAAAGTATAGAAGGTCACGAGTTTGAGACCAATCGACGACATGGATCAGGTAGCTGAATGGTTTGACTCTCATCTTGTGAAACTTTATGCTTATATATATCTTGTTACTTATAAAATTTCTTTGTTATAGGCTGAGTTAGAAACACAGAAACAAGAGGAAGCTGGAAAGCTTGCCTCGAACCCGAAGGAGGTTACTGACCTCACCTCTTAAGAAATCTGAGCCTGTGCCACAGGTGATAAATTGATTCTTAAGATTACACTTTTTAGTCATATGTTCATGTTCTTAAAATAAATGTTTCTAACAGGCTCCAACTGAGAAAGAGGAAGATAAGTCAGAAATGCCAGAAAAGAACCCAGAACCAACAAGGTTTCTGAAGAACACATCATTGAGCCTTCCCATATGAAGGTATATATATATATATATATATATATACATATATATATATATATATATATATATATATATATATATATATATATATATATATATATATATAGTGATAAAAAATTCTTCACCTTGGGTTATCTCAAACTTCTTCTAAATTACTCAATACTTTCTACTCACAGGTTCATTCAGAAGTAGAAGTGCAAGGGGACAGAGTTGCGACATCCCCTGCACCTATGGAAATTGATGAGGCATCAAGGCCTTCATCACAAGAAAAGATTCCAGAGACTGCACAAGTCTCTGAGAGACAAGTATCTGAGCCTCCCATGGAGGTAATTGACCTCTCAGATATCTGATTTGTCACTTAAAGTTTTCTTGATAAAATTTCCTAAGTATTGTGATAATTTTAATTCTCAGGTTCAAGAAAGAAAGGTTGATGAGGACCAGACTTCCAAGTCTCCGCCTCACAACAAGATATCTGAGACACCAATTGTCTCAGTAGCACAAGTCTCTGAGCCTGAAGTACTTACTAAGGTAACTCAGAAACTAAACTACACTTCTACTCAAATATCTATAAAAGTTTTGAAGCTCACTCAAAACTCTTTCTTTCAGGCTCATACAAGTGCAAAGCAGGCTCCCAATGATGAGAAAAGGGACCTACTTCCCTTCTTCAAAGCTCAAACCCTGCCAAAGCATATACAATGCTTCAAGAAATGGCAAAGGTTAAGGTGCTCTGATCTCTCTGAAATATTGAGAATCACAGATCAACCAACCAGACGACCACGAGCTCTTGACTTGGAGACATATATACATGCAATGTTCCCTACCGAACAGTACATAGTTGCGACTTTATTGCATAAGGATTTCTCAAGAGAAGTGGCGCACAGTTTGATACAAGCCTTTGAACAGGCAGATGGTCAGACAAGATTACAGATGGCATTCAAGCCAGTTCTGCCCCAGACTCTGCAATTTATATCTTCTGAACAAGAAGAGGTTAATGGGCAGAAGATCACTATTCCTGAAGTGATCAATCTTGTATCTGAAGATGATGAGGAGGAAGAGATAAACGAAAACGACTTCGATGAACCTCCCACTGATCATCACCAAAAGGATGACACAGACAAAAAGGATGATGATGCCCCTGCACCAGGGACCGGAGGAATTTCACAAAGAAATCATGCCTCAACTGCTGAAAAGCAAACTGAGAGGAAAGCACAGAAATCTCCGTCTCCATCTCCTCAAAGGTCAACTCATCCATCTTCCCAACAAAAGGTTAATACTGAACAAGTAGTTGAGGATTCTGAGGAAATCACTCAGAAATTGTTGAATACTCAATCCAAAACTGCTCAACTCAGACAATTGTTGGAAGAAGAACAACAGCTCCATCTTCAACTGGAAGACCAGATAGCCAAATCCAGAGACAAGCTTGACCAACTACAAGATCAATATCTGCAAGAGATGATTGCTTACTCTGAGGTTAAAGAGCTACAGGATGCTGTAAATGCCATCACCAAAGAACTCGATACTGAAGAAGTATCTGAAATTAAGCATGATGCTAAGGCTGCATCATCTTCAAAAGAAGTACCATCCTCCTCCCAAAAACGGAAGAAACCAATCTACGAGATGGTTCTTTGGACTCGACACAATCGATAAGAATGTCCAAGAGGATGAAGATCATTTGGTGATTACTCGGATGATGAAGAAGACAAGACTTTGGCAGAGCACCGCAATGAACATCTAGCGGTTTCACACTTGAAAAGGAAACTGATTGCTCCTGAAACTTTCAGCAAACTGCCAAATGTCCACTCCCATGAATAAATGAATAGATACCAAGTACTGGCTCATCTGAAAAAGGAGATGTCTTCACAGAACAAGGAAGTAATTGCCTCCGTCCCCTCTGAAATGAAAAAGTTCACTGAGCTCGTTACTCAGAGAACAACTAGCATAGTCATTGCTCAGAAAGATCTGGGAATGATAAGGGACGATGATGCGTCTTTAGCTGAAAAAGCTTTCCAAGAGGCAAGTTACATGCTTTGGAAGCAGATGCCATCCTAGGCCCATTGGCAGAGCTCACTGATAAGGACAATGGACTTATCAAGCAAAATCAGGAGCTCAAAGCCGAACTTCCGAAGTTGGTCACTGCCTACAATTATTTACAAGGGCATTTTAACTCTCTCTCTCTCAGATTCTTTTATGAGACTGAGTCAGCCAACATTGACTAAGGGGGAAAGAGTGTACAAATCTGGACCTCAAAGTCAGGGGGAATGGGAAGAAGGAGAAGAAAACAAGAAGAAATCTGGAGCTGGTGTGGCTCAGAGAGGAAGAAGAAACATGAAAACTTCCCAACCACCACTCAGAATCAACGAACCCTCCTCAACCCAAGCTTCTTTGCAAATACTAGCTGCTTCCCAGAAACCTACTGAAGGAACTACAATGATAACAAGGGCCATGGCACAGAAACCTCCAAGGAGTACCAAGGCTCCAAGGAGAAGACACGTTAAAGGGATTGATAAATCTTCTGAAGAAGAAGAAGAAGGTCAAATCAAGTCCTTGGGCAATGTAGAAGGCTGTAAAACTCTCACAAGATCTAATCTTGATGATGATGA
This sequence comes from Plantago major, assembly GCA_026545765.1. NCBI lineage: Eukaryota > Viridiplantae > Streptophyta > Magnoliopsida > Lamiales > Plantaginaceae > Plantago > Plantago major. Next base: position 16,311,510 of record CM048840.1, on the reverse strand, counting down.
GGAAACTGATGAAGATGAAGCTCCTCTTCACAGAAAAAGGAAAATTGAAAGCCTAACTGAGCCCATAGCTGCAAAGCCCCTAGCAGCTAAAACACCCTCTGGAAATACCAAGTCTATCCAGGGTGGTTCTTCAAGCAACAACCCCAAAGAGAATTCAAGACAGAGAAGGAACAGACTGAGAGCTGAGCAAAGACAAAGTCAACTTCCACTCAGGCTAGAAGAAGCCAAAATAGAGTATGTGAAGAACGACAATGATTCCTCTGTCTACAGGTGCATCAATCAGAAAAATGGCTATTGGATTCTGGAACTTAAGCATCTACTGGTAAATTCAAAATTTCCAGAACCAATCCATAAACAACTTATGGCATGGAGAAAAGATAAGCCAACCTTGATCAACACCAATCACATTAAAGCCTGGTTGGATTTTGAAGTTGTCAAGAATCTGAGCCATGAAAGGACCTCTCTGATGAATGTCCATATGGAAAGCCAGATGATGTGCACAGAATTCTGAATATCACAGGAACAGGCATAAGAGCAAGACTCGTTGTGGAACCCTATGAATCGTTCTATCTAACTGAAGATCAATACAAGGGTGACATCAGATATCTGAGGATTATCTACGAATACTTCAAGCTTTCAGATATCAGAATAGAGCATGCCTGGAAGTGGGGAAAGTATCTGTGGGTCAAACATTTTGTCAAGAAAAATCCTACCAAAACCTACAAAGAGGTATGTGGATTTGCCAGAGACACTGAGATGCTCGTCAGAACACTTCTCTATGATTATTCTGATGACATCAAAAGGTTTGGAGATAGAAAATTTGCAGACTGATCCATAGAACAACTGTTGAAGACTTGAAGAGTTGAAGACTTGAAGACTAGTCTATTAGGATGTTTACTTGGAGCTTGGTTACTCCTGTTGTCCTAATTTACTATGTATTGTTGTTGTTTGTTTGCTGACTGAGCTAAACTTGTTTTATGTACTAAAGTTATCTGTAATCTTTCTTTGTAACTTATCTAAAGAACTTACTCTCAGATAGTATTCTATAAAAGATAATTTGTTAGATATTTTGTTAGAAATATCTGTTTAGATTTTGATCAGCAACATGATGACTTATCTTAGTCTCAGAAAGGTGATTAGTACTCTTGGTTCACTTGAACATTGTAAAAGAGGAAACCCACTAAGTATGATAGTCTAGCTAATCTTGTATAGGATGTTAGGTCTCAAAATGTAATTTTTATTTTATGAAGAGAAGACCAAGAAGAAGACATCCAAGCGGAACAAGTTCAACGATATTGAAGATTTGAAGAAACTGCACAAGATTACTGAAATAGTTTTACAGATACCTTGGTCAGATATCTTGAAGACACGAATAGTTTTAAACAAGCTGTGTCACAAGAGATATCTGAGAACTAGAAGGTTTTCTAAAAACCAGGAAAGTGCCCACAGATATCTACTCTCAGCTACCTTGAGCCTTAACCACATTTCTGAAAAAGAAATATATTGCAACAAAGTTGTTTCAATAAAGTGGTATCTGAAGATTAGAGATAAGGACGTGCAAAGAATCAGATAATACTAGTCTACGATCTCGAGCATAGTTCCGTTGGCACTCTGAGGACAAAAAGTACGATCTGATGCATTTAATGCACGGACAGAGATGTCTGAATAAAAGCAACGGTACCTTCTGAAGAAGAAGACAAACCTACTGCAGTACTATACACAGATATCAATAGTTTGAATTTGAGCCTAACGGATACTATTCAACGGCATTCAAATTCATCTATAAATATCAATACTTAGACTACTTGAGAAGAGACCTTGAACTCCATAAACACGCTGAACAACATATTCTCTCAAGCAAACTACTTATCCTCAAAGCTTTCTGTTGCGACCAAAGCTCCTGATCTTAAGTAGCACTAAAGTTCTAAGTGTCCTGATCCTAAACAAGCACTGCTATCTGTGAAAGAGTTGAATTGAAAGATCAAGTATCTGAGATTCATTCTCTTGAACATTTATCTAAGACTTGGGTCAGTAAAAAGAACAAGATACCATACATTGAAAAGTGTATTAAGTATACTTGATTCAGAGCTATCGATTAGCGAAAAGTTATTAAAGAAGCTCATCTGACAACTCAAACCAAAACCAACACCATCACTGGCGTGGAGTACAGGAAGTACTTAGTTTGAGAAACTAAGGAATAACTCCAAGGTTATTGAGCACAGGAAGTACTTAGCTTGGGAAGCTAGGGAATAGCTCAAAAAGGTTTCTGAGTACAGGAAGTACTTGGCTGTGAAAGCCGGGGAACATTTGGTTGGGAACCATTTGTTTAAGGAATCTTAGAATAGGATTTTTGTAAGGTGACCTCAATTATCTATTCTAGTGAATTCTAGGTCTTTGGAAGCGAAGTGGATTAGTTGGAGGATTGCCACCTCGGATACCACTATACTTGCTGTGTTATTTACTTCTCTGTACTTACTTTTCACCAACACACACACACACACACTTTAACTGTTTCTGCACTTATCTATCTTAAGTCTTCCGCGCTCTGAATCTAAGTATCAGATATCTACACAGATATCTGAGAAATAGTTTTTATCGACAAAAGTTTTAAAAGACTATTCACCACCCCCCCCCCCCCCTCTAGTCTTTTACTTTGCCGTTATCTGGACCAACAAGAGATATATGGAGTTCCTAAGAATGCAGACGACGGATCCCACGAAAAGGATTTACTCCTTTTCGGTTAACGATTCGGACACGCTCCACAACACACTTGTTCTTTTCATAGTTACAACCTATCTTCTACTAAGATACTTGGAAACTAGGGGGACATATGTTGATACGGACATGTGTCCAATCCGTTAAGGGCGCCATAGAGCGTGTCCTGGAGCGCATCAAGCCTCAGATAGCCAATCCAGTGCTAGTCCGACCTTCAAATGGTCCGACCTAAGGGAAACCATCCCAGGTCAACTAGTATTTACAAGTCAACATACCTTCTCAGCTGGGTCCGACCAAGCTAGGTGAATGACTTCCGAACCTGACAAAAGGTCACATGGTCCTTCCAAGTACCACAAATTGTCAGTCCTAGGATGCCAAACGGACCAGACGAGGGAATCTCGGACGCCACCATCGCAATAAGACCAAACGTACATAACATAACCACTGAGATACTTCCGTGGAACTCTAGGCTCGGACGCCTTGAGTTACCTAAGGGCAGATCCACCAAGTAGAAGGATCTGTCCGAAGGAGTTACACGGACCCAACGTGCAGAACAGTACTCTCGGAGGGAAAGGTCCAAACTACCCTCCCAGGCCCAATAATTAGTACTGGATTACTGTTCACCATTGGACCATGGGCCAAAGATAGCATTGGTGTCCAAATCTGAAGCATACACTTGGCACCATCTTATGAGTTACTTCATAAGATATGGTATCTATAAATATAGCACAAGGTCCAAGACCTTGAGAGGGGACACAATTCCTAAGTGTTTCTTGGCATTTTAACCTTTCTCATAACTATTACATTGAGAGCTTCCAACTCTCTCTTGAGTAAAGTCTCTTCCCGGATTGACACAAGCAATCCAGGTCACCCTTTCTAACCCCCCCCCCCACTTAGTCCTTTCAGGTACTCCAGCACGGAGACATGTACTACTTCGGACTTCAAGTAAGAGGCGAGTCCTGGACTAGGTTGCTTGTAATAGTTTAGTTAGTTAGTGTTCGAGGTTTCACCCCTCAACACAACTCTTTCACAAATAGCAATGCTTGTTAAGGATCAGGACACTTAGAACTTTTGTGCTACTTAGAATCAAGAGCTTTGGTTGCAACAGAAAGCTTGAAGGTAAGTAGTGTGCTTGAGAGAGCTTGTGTGAGAGTATTCAATGCAAGTTCAAGGTGTGTTCAGTGTTCTAAGGTGTGTTCTCAAGCAGTCTAAGTGTTGATATTTATAGATGAATTTGAGTGCCATTTGAATAGTATCCGTTAGGCTCAAATAAAATTCAAACTATTGATATCTGAGTATAGTACTGTAGTACGTTTGTCTTGTTCTTCAGAAGCTACCATTTTTGTTCAGATATTTCTGTCCGCGCATTCAATGCATTGTACTATACTTTGTCCTGTAGTGCCAACGGAACTATGCATTGTATCAGAGATCTTATACTATCAGAGTTCTCTAAAGCTTTGCATGTCCTTTTCCAGAGATTATCACAACTCCAGATACCACTTGTTGAAACAACTTGTTATAATATATTTCTTTTCAGAAACATAGTTTATGTCTAAGGAATCTGAGTGTAGATATCTGTGGGCACTTTCCTCGTTTCAGAAACCTTTTATTTCTCAGATATCTTTTGCAACACTGTTATTTTAAAAACGCTTGTGTCTTCAAGATATCTGGTCATGGGTATCTGGAAACCCTTGTCTTCAGTAATCTTGTGCAGTCTTCAAATCTTCAAATCCATTGAACTTTTCCTGCTGGATGCCTTCTTCTTGGTCTTCTTTACAGGAATAAAAATTACATTCAGAGACCTAACATCCTATAAAAGATTTTCTAGACTATCATACTTAGTGAGTTTCCTCTTTTACAGTGTTCAAGTGAACCAAGAGTACTAACCACCTTTCTGAGCTAAGATAAGTCATTAGGTTGCTGATCAAAATCTAAACAAATATTCCTAACAAATTTCCCCCATTTTGACCAGTCAACGATGACTATCTGACCTATTACAAATCTGGATGAGGAACAATCCACCACTTAATCATTTCTTATGATCTTTCAATTCATATAATTAAGTGCAGAAAGTAAACATCAACCAAATCACAAGGTGTGATCTTTGCTGACAAGTTATCTTTTATAGATTGATATCTGAGAGTAGGTTCATCAGATATGTTACAATGAAAGTTCAGATAACTTTTACAAGATAAAACAACAATTAGAGCAGTCAGCAAGATACAAAAGTACATAGTAAATTAGGACAACAGGAGTAACCAAGCTCCAAGTGAACATCCTAACAAACTAGTCTTCAAGTCTTCAAAATCTTCAAGTCTTCAAAATAGTTCCATGGATCAATCTGCAAATTTCCTATCACCAAACCTTCTTATTTCATCAGAGTAGTCATAGAGAAGAGTTCTGACAATCATCTCTGTGTCTCTGGCAAATCCACAGACTTCTTTGTAGGTTTGGTAGGATTTTTCTTGACAAAATGCTTGACCCACAGATACTTTCCCCATATCCAGGCATGCACAATCTTGATATCTGATAACTTGAAATAATCAAATATGATCCTCAGATATTTGATGTCACCCTTGTATTGTTCTTCATCCATGTAGAAGGACTCATAGGGTTCCACAAAAAGTCTTGGCCTTGTGCCTGTTCCAATCAGATTAGGAATTTTGTGCACATCATCTGGCTTTCCATAAGGACATTCATCAGAGAGGTCCTTCTTCATGGCTTTTATCCTGTTGATAACTTCAAAATCCAACCAGTTTTTGATGTGGCTGGTGTTAATCAAGAATGGTTTGTCTTTTCTCCATGCCATGAGTTGTTTATGGATTGGTTTTGGAAACCTTGAATTTAGCAGTAAATGCTTGAGTTCCAGAATCCAGTAGCCATTTTTCTGATTTATGCACCTGTAGACAGAGGGGTTGTTGCCAATCTTCACATACTCAATTTTGGCTTCTTCTGGCCTGAGTGGAAGTTGACTTTTTCTCTTTTCAGCTCTTATCCTGTTCCTCCTTTGTCTAGAATTTTCCTTTGGGGGATTGCTTGAAGAGCCACTCTGGATAGACTTGGTATTTCTATAGGGTGTTTTAGCTGCCAAAGGCTTTGCAGCTATGAGCTCAGTTAGGCTATCAATTTTTCTTTTTCTGTGAAGAGGAGCTTCATCTTCATCAGTCTCTTCATCATCATCATCAAGATTAATTCTTGTGAAAGTTTTGTAGCCTTCTTCATTGCCCTGGAATTTGATTTGGCCTTCTTTTTCTTCTTTAGAAGACTCTTCAATCCTTTTTACTTGTCTTCTCCTTGGAGCCTTGGTACTCCTTGGAGGTCTTTTTGCCATGGCCCTTGTTACCATTGAAGTTCCTTCAGTTGGTTTCTGGGAAGTAGCTACTATTTGCAAAGCAGCTTGACTTGAGGAGGGCTCATTGATTCTGAGTGGTGGCTGGGAAGTTTTCTTGTTTCCTTTTCCTCTCTGAGCAGCACCAGCTCCAGATTTCTTCTTATATCCTTCTCCTTCTTCCCATTCCCCCTGACTTTGAGGTCCAGATTTGTACAATCCTTCCCCCCTTAGTCATTGTTGGCTGACTAAGTCTCATAAAGGATTCTGAGAGAGACTCAAAATGTCCTTGTAAGCAGTTATAGGCAGTGACCAACTTCTGAAGTTCAACTTTGAGCTCCTGATTTTGTTTGATAAGTCCATTCTCCTCATCAGTGAGCTCTGCCAATGGGCCTTGAATAGCATCTGCTTTTCCAGCAGCATAGCTAGCCTCTTCAAAGGCTTTTGCAACCAAGTTTTGGTCATCATCCCTAACCATGCCTAGATCTTTCTGAGCAACGACCAGACTGGTTGTTCTATGAGTGATGAGCTCAGTGAATGTCTTCATTTCTGTAGGGACTGATGCAATGGCGACTTTATCTTGAGAAGACAACTCCTTTTTCAATTTAGCTAGTACTTGATATATGTTCAAGTATTGAGTTGACATTTGGCAGCTTGCTGAATATTTTAGGAGAAATCAACTTCCTTTTCAAATGAGAAACCGCTAAGTGTTCATTGCGGTGTTCTGCCAATTTCTTCTCTTCTTCATCATCTGAGTCATCAACCCAGTGATCTTCATCCTCTTGGACATTTTCAAGATTTTCTAGTCCAGCAACCATCTCAGAGATGGTCTTCTTTCCTTTCAGTGAGGAGGATGGTATATCTTTTGATGGTGATGCAGCCTTAGCATCATGCTTTTCTTCAGATACTTCTTCAATATCTAGCTCCTTAGCAATGGCATTTACAACATTCTGGAGCTCTTTGACCTCAGAGTAAGCTACCATTTCTTTCAAGTATTGATCTTGAAGCTTATTAAGCTTATCTCTGGATTTAACTAGCTCTTCTTCCAGTTGAAGATGGAGCTGTTGTTCTTCTTTCAACAGTTGTTTGAGTTGAGCAGCTCTGGTTTGTGTATTCAATATCTTCTGAGTTGTTTCCTCAGAGTGCTCAACTACTTGTTTAGTAGTGTCCTTTTGTTGTTGGGAAGATGGATGGGTAGATTTATGAGGAGATGGAGGAGGGGATTGTTGTGATGTCCTCTCAGTGTGCTTTTCAGCAGCTGAGGCATTGTTTCCTTGTGGAATCCCTCTTGTCCCTGGTACAGGGGCATCATCATCATCTTTCTTATCCTCATCCTTGTGATGGTCAGAAGGAGGATCTTCATAATTATTCTCATCAGTCTCCTTATCTTCTTCATCTTCAGAGACCAGATTGATCACTTCTGGAATAGTGATCATTTGCCCATTTACCTCCTCTTGTCCAGAGGGTATGCATTGTAAGGTCTGGGGCAAAGTAGGCTTGAATGCCATCTGCATTCTGATCTGACCATCTGCCTTCTCAAAAGCTTCTATGAGCTTGTGTGCAGCTTCTATGATAAAGTCCTTATGCATCAGAGTAGCAAAAGAGTACTGCTCTGTTGGGAACGTAGCATGGACATAATTCTCCAAGTCAAAAGCTCTGACTCTTGTCAATTGGTGATCAGTCACCTTTGTTAATTCAGTCAGATCTGAGCTTCTGAGCTTTTGCCACTTTCTGAAACACTTGAGATGTTTCTTGAGTGTGTGGTTCTTGAAGAATGTAAGCATGTCTTCTGTTGAGAATGCGGAAACCTTTGGCACACTTGTTTGAGCCGAAAGAAAGAGTTTTGAGTTAGATTCAAAACTTGTGTAGATATCTGAGTATTTGTATAGTTAGGTTTCTGAGTTACCTGAATGAATGCATCAGGCTCAGAGACTTGTACTACTGAGGTAGGGGGTTCCTCAGATATCTTGTTGTGAGGTGGGGACTTGGGAGTCTGGTCCTCATCAACTTTTCTTTCTGCTTGAACCTGAGATTAGAAACATAATACTTAGGAAATTTTATCAAGAAAATTTTTATTGACAAATCAGATATCTGAGAGGTCAATTACCTCCGTTGGAGGCTCAGATACTTGTCTCTCAGAGACTTGTGCAGTCTCTGGAATCTTTTCTTGTGATGAAGGCCTTGATGCCTCATCAATTTCCATATGTTGTGAGGATTGAGTGGGCAACTCCTCAACAACTTCTACTTCTTTTTGAACCTGTTAAGTAGAATGTGTTAGTTTGAGAAAAATGATCAGAGATTTGTTCTTTGAAGAATATAGATATCTGAATGAAATACCTTCTCTACAGAAGGTTCAGATACTCGTTCTTCAGAGACCTTGGAAGTCTCTGGATTCCTCTCTAAAGAGATAGACTTTTCACTCTCTTCATTTTTCTTCTCAGTTGGAGCCTATTAGAAACAAACACTTATTAGTCAAGTGTATAAAGCACATATCTGAGTTATATCTTAAGGAACTATTTTCTACCTGTGAGACAGGCTCTTGTTCCTTAAGTGGTGAGGCTATGGAAGCCTCCTTCTCGGATTCGAGGTAAGCTTTGCGACTTCCTCTTGTTATTGTGTTCTAAATCAGCTGTAACAAAGAAATTTCATTAAATAACAAGATTTATCGGACAAAATATCACAAGTAAAGAGTTAAACCTTTCATTCACGAACAATGTCAGTGATTGGTCTCTGGAACTTGTGACCCTTCCATCGTTGGTCTTGTTGTTCCATTTGACTTTTTGTTTGAAGTTTGGTACTTCATTCTCGAGTATGCAACTCGATTGCCTCCACAGTTGATCATTACGAGTAGATGTCTCGGTTTGATCCCTCTCATTGAGTCAGGGAACTGCTCTTTTGCAGATTTTCTTGACAAGGAAAGATCTTTGGTATCTGTAACTCAGTACCATTTCAAAGATATCCACATCCGGCATTGTGGTTGTTGTGCTTGAGCAGACTTTTATTTGTTGAAGCGATGCAATGGTATCCTCCAACACTAGAGTATCACTCATCAGAGCATCTTCAATATGCTTCAATCTTTCCTTCTCTGATGGTGTAATTTGTCCAGTGACCTTGGACAAAGTTGCTTCTTCAGTAACCTTTGAAACAGGTGCTTGTTCAGCAACCTGTGGTGTAGGTTCTTGTTCAGATACCTTTACACCCTTGGAACCTGTTGCTTTTTTAGCAACCGTAGCCCTTTTGGATTTTCCTAGGACTTGAGAGATAACTAAATCATCATCTTCATCGTCAGAGCTCTCATCAGCATTAGGAACTGATTGGTCCATAATCCCTGCGGTTTCTGCAGATAGGGCTTGGTATCTACCACTACTTTCTTTAGCAGCATTGATAAGTTCATCGGCAAGGCTTTCGGCAGTAGTCTTGATATTTCTGAAAGCACTTTCTCTTGCTGAGTCTACTTGTTCAGTAGTCGATACCTCTTTTGCAGCATTGATGAGTTCATCTGCATTGATGAGTTCATCAGCAGTGGCGGAAGGTATCTGGGAATCGACACCCTCAATGGGTGTGCCTTCTGATTTGCCAGCAGACTTCTTTTGTGAAGTTCTGGGCTTCTTGGTCGCAACTTTTCTCTCATATACCTCTTCAATCTTTCGCTTCTTGGAACCTTTCTGAGATCCAGTAACCTTTTTCATCTGGTTCGTATACTCATATTTGTAGAGTAGGTTACTGTTGGCTATGTTAGCCTTCTCTCTGAGCTCAATGCCAAGCTTCTCCAGCAAGTAGCATATCTTTAGTCCATAGCTTACTGTGGCTTTTGGCTCAGCAAGTCCCTTAGCAATTTTAGGCTCAAAGCCTTGAATCTTCTTCACAAACTTCATAAAGGCGTACTTTCCCTAATTGAAAGGGTTTTCCAGCCTTTTTTGTCTTGTTGTTGCAACAAGAACATTATCATCCAACGTTCTTGGCTTATCTGGTCAGCACCTCTTTGTAGACCATCAAAGCATCTGTGAAGAATGCATGCCAACACATCCCAGTGAACTAACAAATGTCTGGTTCTGATGTCAGCAAGCTTGAAATCAGTGGGTGTATCTTGTTTATCAGTGTCACACACACCTTTATGCAATTTTACACCTTCAAGGAGATCTTCATCCTTGGTGTCTATTTCAAAATCCTTTCCAAGATTTTGAAGATCAAACAACTTACAGAAAGTTGTTAAGTCCAAAAAGATTTCCTTCCCTTGGACCTTAGTTTTTATAGACACTATTGCAGTGCCTTCAGAAACACAGGATATAATCCTGGAGTTGTTGTAGAATTCTAACACATCCAGTGAAGAAACTCCACTAGGAAGAGCAGATAGAAAACCCTTGATTTGTGCCTTTTCAAGCATGTCAAGAATCAGTTTTCTATCGGCTTGGTTTTCAACAGCAGCCGTGAGGTATTCCTCTATCATGGAACCACCCCAAATCATCCTGTGATTTGAAGTCCAATGATCGGGATTAAAGTCTCCTACCAATCGATTGTTCACTATAACCAACTCTGGTGCTTGCTTTTCAGCAGTACCAGTGGTAGAAGATTGGGATTTCTGGGTAGATGAACGTTTATGAGCCATCTCTTTATATAGTGCAAGTGTTTGAAAGTCTGAAAGAGATTTGGGTGAGAGATTAGTGATTCTTTGCAGAAAAACTAACAGAGATTTGCAGAGGTTGAAGAATGGTTTTGCTATTCTTGTGCAAGGCAAAATGTCGGATTAGGCGAAAGTGATTTCTTTTGCCAAAATCCTATATATATAGCAATGTAATTCTAACAAACATATACATACAAATTGGTTTTGTTATGTACGTATCTGTGAATTGCAGTAAGGCGTGGGTAAAAGTTTGTTTGGCATTAAATGCATAGTGAGCCACGTCTGAATTTCTACAGTCCACTAATTACAGAGAATTAATATCCGCCGTTAAGATCAATCGCCCATTTCATCAAGGGTCACCATTGCTTCTTCAGCAATTATCACAATCAACAATTGTAATTGTGTCCATTTAATGAATTTTGGCTATTAGCTATCTGAATCACGTTTTTGTGTGAATGAGAACACTGTTTGTATTTGAGTCTATCTTATACTTGTTGTCTTTTCAAAGTTTTACACAAAGATAGAAATAATACAAATTTCAAGATAGTAGTTGACTGTAGACAGTTGTACTATTCTCTTTTGTGTTCTCCCTCACTGAGTGATCTAGATATTTGAGTACCTGTCTCAGAAATCTTTAAATAGCCATTTTACCCTTTAGCCTTTGGTTTCTGGATACCCGTTCCAGATTCCTCTTCTCTGGATACCCGTTCCAGATTCCTCTTTTCTCTCCTTTGATATCTTCTTTAGATATCTGAACTTTTTCAGTTCTTTGGTAGCTCCATTAGTCCAAGACTATGTCTTAAGGCTAAGAATCTACTTTCTTGCAGTGGCTTAGTGAAGATATCCGCAAGTTGGTCTTCAGTGCCAATCTTGAGTATCTCTATATTGCCTCTTTCAACATGGTCTCTAATGAAGTGGTGTCTAACATCAATGTGCTTTGTTCTTGCATGGAACTTAGGATTCTAAGTTATGGCAATAGTACTTGTGTTGTCACAGAAAATAGGAGTTTTCTCTTCATTGAGTCCATAGTCTCTGAGTTGTTGTTGTATCCACAATATTTGTGAAGCACAACACCCAGTAGCAATATATTCAGCCTCTGTGGTAGATGTAGCAATTGAGTTTTGTTTCTTGCTGAACCATGATATCAATCTGGCACTAAGAAATTAACAAGTTCCTGAGGTGCTTTTTCTATCAAGCAATGATCCAGCATAGTCGGCATCTGAATAGCCAACCAAACTCAATCCATTGTCTTTTGGATACCACAATCCAACTTCTACAGTACCCTTTACATACCTTAATATTTTCATAGCAGTGTTGTAATGTGATTGCATCGGATTTGTCTGAAATCTAGCACACACTCCAACTGCATATTGAATATCAGGTCTACTTGCAGTGAGGTACAGTAGAGACCCAATCAATTTCCTATACTTGTGTTCTTCAACACTCTTGTCAGATTCAGTATAGGTCATTTTGGTTCCAATGCTCATTGGTATCTTAGCATTCTTTTCAGAAGGATTTAGATTGAACTTGTTGAGCATGTCTTTTGCATACTTTGTTTGACTAATGAATAATCCATTATTGAGTTGCTTGACTTGCAGCCCTAGGAAGTAATTCAATTCTCCCATCATGCTCATCTCAAATTTACATTTCATGAGTTCAGCAAAGTCTTCACAAAGTTGCTTGTCTTTAGATTCAAATATAATGTCATCAACATATACTTGAACTAAAAGTAGTTTCCCATCATGGTTCAATGTGAAGAGTGTTTTATCAACATCTCCTTTCTTGAAACCACTTTCTAGTAGGTATCTGGCCAATGTATCATACCATGCTCTTGGAGCTTGTTTCACCCATCTGAGCTTTACGAAGCTTATAGACCATCCTACTTTACGAGGAAACTTCAAAACACGGTGGTTGCTCAACATAGACTTCCTCGGCAAGTTCACCATTTAGGAATGCACTCTTGACATCCATTTGATAAACGTAAAGTCATTATGAAAGGCTAAAAGAGTCTTATTGCATCCAATCTTGCAAGCTGGTGCATAAGATTCATCAAAATCTAGTCCTTGATGCAGGTGAATCCTTGGCAACCAACCTAGCTTTGTTTACATTATTTCACCAGACTCATTCATTTTGTTTCTGAAAACCCACTTGGTTCCGATTACAGATATTCCGTCAACAAATGGAACCAGTTTCCAGACTTTGTTTCTCTCAAATTGATCCAACTCTTCTTGCATTGCAGAGATCCAATCTTGATCCTTTAATGCCTCTTCTATAGTTTTAGGTTCAATATTTGATATGAAACATCCATAGAGACAATTTGCATTTTCAGCGATTGCTCTTCTAGTTCTAACTCCTTGGTCTATGGGACCAATCACATCCTTTGCAGGATGATTTCTTATCCATTTCATAATGGGTTTTGAACTAGTAGGATCAATATCATTTTGATTTGAATGTGAATCAATATGATCTTGATGGGATACTTGTGCAGTATCTGAGATATCTGACACATGGGAAATGCCATGGATATCTGACACTCTTTCAGTGTTAGAGATATCTGGAACTTGCATTTCAGCAATCTCATTTTCAGATACCTCTTCATGATGAAGGTTCTCAGTAACCTATTCCATTTCTGGAATTCTCATAGGAAATTCTTCATCATGTCTTAGAGTCATCTGGTTGTTACTAAGCATAGGTTGCTTTTCATCGTCAGACTCATCCTCTAATTGAATGATAGAATTGTTTCCTTTTGAGGATCCTTTTTCAGAATCTTTAATCATCAGTTCTTTGAACCTATCTGAGAGATCATCATTCAAGAGTACTTTCTTGTTTCCTTCATAGAATACTACATGAATAGATTCCTCAATCTTTTGCGTTCTTTTGTTTTAGATTCTATAGGCTTTGCTATTTAGAGAATAACCAAGAAATACTCCTTCATCTGCCTTTGGTTGAAATGTTCTCAAGTACTCTTTTCTATTGTTAAGAACGAAACATCTGCAACCAAACACCCTTAGATGTTTGATACTAGGGGGTCTACCAATGAAAAGCTCGTAAGGAGTTTTGTCATGGTGTTTGTTAATCAAACATCTATTTTGAGTGTAGCAGGCTGAGTTTACAGCTTCAACCCAATAGATTTCACTTATTTCAGTGTCAGCGAGCAATGTTCTTGCCGCTTCTTTTAGGGTCCTATTCTTCCTTTCAGCAACACCATTTTGTTGTGGTGTTCTTACGGAAGATAGTTGATGTTGTATTCCTTTGCAGGTACAAAACTCTTTTATGTACTGGTTCACTTCGATACCATAGTGCATTACGATTCTGATACCTTGTCATTTTTCATGACTTCGAGCTTATTCAGCAAGTTGGGTATCTCAACCCTTGCATCAGATTTGTGTTTGAGAAAGACAACCCAAGTGAATTTTGAGTAATCATCAACAACAACCAGACCATACTTCTTTCCTGCATAACTAGTTATAGAGGATTCAAAAAGATCTATATGTAACATTTGCAGTGGCCTTTCACTGGAATGTCTAGGTTCAGACTTGAAAGATGTTTTAGGTTGTTTTCCCATTTGACAAGCTGAGCATACACCTACTTTTCTATATGCTATTTTGGGTAAACCAACCACCAACTCTTTCTTGGCTAACTTGTTTAGAGTTTTGAGATTCAAGTGACTCATTATTTTATGCCATAGCCAATTTTCTTCAGTGTGGCCAGATTGACTCACCATGAGACATTCTTCAGTTGTGGTGGATGCCCAATCAGCAACATAAAGATTTCCTTTTCGCCTAGCAACCAAGTCTGTCTGCTTTGACTCATTGTCAATCACTTTGCATAGTTTTGACTTGATCTTGATAGTGTACCCTTTGTCTACTAATTGACTCATGCTTAGGAGATTATATTTCAATCCGTTTACATGTAGTACTTCAGAGATTGTAAGGGCTCCATACTTCAGTTGCCAAATCCTATGGTTGGATTTTCATCTCCTCCAGCAAACCTGATAATTGGTCCATCATTGCACTTTCTGTAGTCAATCAGATTTGCTTTGTCTCCTGTCATGTGCTTCCCACATCCACTATCAAAATGCCACTTTGGATTAGTCTTTAGAGTGTTCTGCACAAAACAGGAAATAGGAGATTAGGTTCTCATACCAACAATGGAACCATCTGGACTAAAGAATCTTCCAGTAGGAATCCATTTTGAATGAATTTCTTAGGAACATTCTTTTGTCTAACAGGAACATAAAGAGGAATTCTAGTTAAATGATTAGTATCATTGTTATCAAGAACTATTTTCTTCCTTGGTGTGTTCCTAGGTGCTCCATTTGGTGCTTTCAGATACCTGTCAGGTTTCGATGCCTTCTCAGCAAACTTAGCTTTCCTTGCCAGATTTCTTCTAGCCCTGGCATTCAGATTTTCAGTGGCTTGACTCATCTTCCACTTCTGATAATTGTTGTGAGCAATTCTAGCCTTTAACCATCGTTCTTGCTCTTGTTTGTACTCACGAGCAAGTTGTTTCCCGATGACTTTATAGCCAATACCATTCCGAGCACCTGGTGCTACCTGAGATCTTTTCTCAGCAGCTTTGCTAGTCTCTGGGTAATCTATTTTCTTTCCAGAAAACGTGACATAGGAGAATTTTCGTAGAGATCAAGTTCTCTTTTGAGATGTTCCAGATCTTTGATTCCTTCCTCATCACTTTCGTAAGTATAACAAGAAGTATGTGTTACCTCATCAGCCATTAGACAAGGTTCAATGTTGGAGATATATGGAAAAATTTCTTCAGCCACTCCACACACTTCTTTCTTCTTTTGACCAAAGTCAATCACTTCATGAGAAACACCGCACATTTCTGGAGAAGGCAGTGTGGAATCATCTGAGTCTTCATCCTCAGAATCAAACTCAATGTCTAGAGCATCCAGTTGGAGTTGAATCTTTTTCCTTTCTTCAGTGAGCATAGCTCTCTGACTTCTCTTGAAGTTTCTTCTATCTTTCTTGTCACCTGTCTTTAGTTTGTTGAAGGCAGGGCAATCCTTCTTGAAGTGACCAGGTTTCTGACAATAGAAACAGATATCGTTTCCGATTTCTGCTTCCTCAGTACTTGATGCTTTCTGAGCCATTGTTAATGAGCTTTGCATATTTTATCTTTGGTGATAGTTTGAGCCTAGATGCTTTTGACTTCTCTTTGGCTTTTCTTCTCTCTATTTCCTGACATATTTTCTCATTTGCTTTCTGAAGAGCATCCTCGATCCTCCTTGCCTTCCTTCTTTTGAAGTTCCTTGAGCAACTAGAGAAACATTACGCAACTTTTAGGTTGTTTGTTCTCTTTGAGTTGTCTCATAGTCAGATGTAAGGTAAGAGAAAAGTTCCACTGGAGTGATATCTGGCATTCCTTGGTTAAAGTAGAAAAACTTTGTGTGCTCCCAGTTATGATTTAGACTTCTCACAATACTCTTAATCTTTTCTGACTGGGTATATCTATTACTTTCACCAAGTGCAGCCATGTCACTCATAAGTGTTGTAAACTGGAAATCTAGTTCTTCAAGAGTCTTTGTGGGACCTTGTTTAAAGTTTTAGAATTTAAGCTTCAAAACTTCGAACTTATTTTCCTTCGTTTTCTCAGTGCCGACACAGATTTCTTCAATCAGTTGCCAGACCACTTTCGCCGTTTTTGCACCCCACAGTTTACACTGTATGTGCTCTGGAGTAGAACGTATGATGATATTACGAGCCTGACCATCCAGTCGATTTCTCTTGGCATCTTCCGATGTCCAGAGCTCTCTGGGCTTTGGTTCGTAAATAACTTGGTGGCGAGTTTCCCTTTGGTTGACGATTCGTCATGAAGACCCATCGCTTTGTTCTCTGTCTCTGCCATTAGAAACCTCCATGACCTGCTTGAGTTGTTGAATGACTATTGGGCCATGCTTTATCACGTCGATCATTTCGTCACTGATGGCTTCTAGGTGGAGCATCATGTTCTTCCATTTCTCATAATTCTCTGGCTTGAGAATTGGGGCGTCACTTAAAGACATCCTGCAGCAAACACACTAAACAAACAAATCAAGTATAGGTGAAAAGCAGTTAGTGGGCACTTATCTGGGATCTAGGTTCAGTGCAGAAGGCTTGGGAACCTCCTGCTCTGATACCACTTGTTGGTCTAGATAACAGCAAAGTAAAAGACTAGGGGGGGGGGGGGTGAATAGTCTTTTAAAAATTTTGTCGATAAACACGGTTTCTCATATATCTGTGAAGATATTTGATAATTAATTTCAGAGAGCGGAAGACTTTTCTGTCATAAGTGCACATGCTCAGCAAGATAGGTGTAAATACTTTGCAAGGTAAATAAAGCAAGTAATAAAATGGAAAGAGTAAATAACACAAGTCTTTTTTATAGTGGTATCTGAAGGTGGCGTAATCCTTCAACTAATCCACTTCGGCCTTTCTCAAACCTAGAATCCACTAAGACAGATAATTGATGTAACCTTACAAATATCTTCTCTCGATTCCTAATTACACTAGGTTCCCAACCAAGTGTTCCCCTTGAGTTATTCCCCGGCTTTCACAACCAAATACTTCCTGTACTCAGAAACCTTTTTCCTGGAGTTGTTCCTTAGTTTCCCAAACTAAGTACTTCCTGTACTCCATGCCAATTAAGGTGTTGGTTAAGGTAGTTTGTCAGGTGAGCTTCTTTAATAACTTGTTCAGTTATGCAGATAGCTCTGAGAATCAAGTATACTTAATACACTTTGCAATGTATGGTATCTTGTTCTTTACTGACCCAAGTCTATGATAAATGTTCAAGAGAATGAATCTCAGATATCAAATCTTAATTCAACTCATTCACAAATAGCAATGCTTGTTAAGGATCAGGACACTTAGAACTTTTGTGCTACTTAGAATCAAGAGCTTTGGTCGCAACAGAAAGCTTGAAGGTAAGTAGTGTGCTTGAGAGAGCTTGTGTGAGAGTATTCAATGCAAGTTCAAGGTGTGTTCAGTGTTCTAATGTGTGTTCTCAAGCAGTCTAAGTGTTGATATTTATAGATGAATTTGAGTGTCGTTTGAATAGTATCTGTTAGGCTTAAATCAAATTCAAACTATTGATATCTAAGTATAGTACTGTAGTACGTTTGTCTTCTTCTTCAGAAGCTACCGTTTTTGTTCAGACATTTCTGTCCGCGCATTCAATGCATTGTACTATACTTTGTCCTGTAGTGCCAACGGAACTATGCATTGTATCAGAGATCTTATACTATCAGAGTTCTCTGAAGCTTTGCACGTCCTTTTCCAGAGATTATCACAACTCCAAATACCACTTGTTGAAACAACTTGTTATAATATATTTCTTTTCAGAAACATAGTTTATGTCCAAGGTATCTGAGTGTAGATATCTGTGGGCACTTTCCTCGTTTCAGAAACCTTTTATTTCTCAGATATCTTTTGCAACACAGTTTATTTAAAAACGCTTGTGTCTTCAATAGATATCTGGTCATGGGTATCTGAAAACCCTTGTCTTCAGCAATCTTGTGCAGTCTTCAAATCTTCAAATCCGTTGAACTTTTTCTGCTGGATGCCTTTTTCTTGGTCTTCTTTAGAGGAATAAAAATTACATTCAGAGACCTAACATCCTATACAAGATTTTCTAGACTATCATACTTAGTGAGTTTCCTCTTTTACAGTGTTCAAGTGAACCAAGAGTACTAACCACCTTTCTGAGCTAAGATAAGTCATTAGGTTACTGATCAAAATCTAAACAGATATTCCTAACAGATTGATTTGATCTGCCACTATAATGATACCTTCCTCCTCTTCCTCTATAGTTTCCTCTACCAGTGCTCTCATATGGCTTTTTTGAGTTATTAAGAGGGAAACCATGAATTTTAAAACAATTTTCAACAGTATGATTACTGAGATTTGGACAGTTAGGACAAGATAGTCCCTTCTTATCCTTCCTTTTATAACCAATATTCATGGCTGAAGGCTCATAAGGAACAATAGTATTTTCTCTAGAGAGTCTTTGTGACTCTTCCTGTAAAACCATGGCATATGCTTTGTCAAGAGATGGCGTAGGATCCATTAAGAGGATCTGCCCCCTGACCATGTCATATGAGTCACTTAAACTCATGAGAAATTTAAAGATTTTATCAATCTCTCTTAGCCTTTCAACCTCCTCAAAGACTTTACAAGCAATGTCAGTACAAAGACCATAAGGAACAGGTCTGTAATCATCTAACTCTTCCCATAAGGCTAAGAGTTTAGTGAAGAAATCTGTTACTGACATGTTTCCTTGAGTTGAAACCATTATTTCTTTCTGTACTTGAAAGATGCGCACATCATTGGGCTGTGCATATCTCATTTTTAGCTTAAGCCATCCTTCAGCTGCAGTTTTAGCATAAAACAAAGCACTCTTAATCTCAGGTGAGACTGAGTGCATCATTCAAGATAGGATAATAGTGTTGCATCTCTTCCAGGCCTCCTTGCTATCTTCATTGGTTTCTGGTTGAGTGATCGTACCATTGATAAAGCCAAGCTTATTTCTGATACTTAGTGACATCAAGAATACTCTTGACCAGGTGTGGTAATTGCTTTTTGTGAGTAGGGGTGTGATTGCACCTGAGATTGGATTATCAGAGTGATGAAGGAAGAGTGGGCTATTGGTATTTTCATGTTCAGGCAGAGTAGTAGAGGAGTTGGTGTTTGGAGGAATATGATCAGTCATGGTTTAAAATTCAAGAAGCAGGGAAAAAGAGAACTTGAAGATCTTAAGATGAAGGAAGAAGAACTTGTGCTTGAAAGAAACTGAGATAAAAAGCATGGTGTTCAGTGAGATGGCTCTGGTGCCATGTTAAAAATTAAGAAACAGAAACATGAAGCTCAGGAAAGTGAAAATGTTATTTTTCATACCCAAAATGCATTACAAAGAGGCCTATTTATACATCAAATAGAGAAGTATAATTCTTGCTAAACAAGTCGAAAAACCAGCTAATATACAGAGCAACAGTACTCGATCAATTCCAGCTATAATCCTTGGTGAACAAGCTCACGATTTCATCCGTTGATTGAAATTCTACGGCCAAGATTCGAAAAGTACCAATTGTACTCTCTGCAACCCTAAACGTCCATCTTTGTCTTCTTTGCTGAGGAAGAAGACGAACTATCGAGTCCTGGAAGAAACGTAAAAACGTTTGACGTTTCTAGCGTTAAAAAGCTGTCTTTCTTTTCCGTTTTTCAAGCTGGTCCCTCTCTGTTTCTTGCTCTTTCAATTGAGTAACAATTTTCTTCACGCCTTCACTTTTGGTCCTGAAACTTTCAAAATCTTTGCAATTAACTCTTGTTAAATTGCATTTCTTTTCTTTAAATTTCCAATATGCTCTGTGGAGGTTGTGGTTTCGATCCCAGGCTAGTTGATTATTTTGTTCTTTTCTTTTTTTTATTTAGATTGTTGTTAGTAACGAAATTGCTAAAATTGTTATGTGATTTATGTGCTTAGTTGTTTCGTGTGTTTCATGCCTGTTTCGTGGGGTTAAAGGGTATCGATAAGTTGTTTTTGCTAAATGTTAAGTAGTGTTATATTTTATCAGGATTTGCGGGTTTTGAGTTTTACGAGGCTATCTATGGTAAGTGTTTTATCCAAAAACTATATGTATAGTTTGCGAAACTACAAGAAGCTATTTTAATATTATATATATAGTATTGCATCTCAAACATTGTGAAACTCATGAAATCAAAGTTCTGAAAACTGCATCAAATCATTTTCTCATGCTTCCGCGCTCTCTCTCTCTCTCTATCTATCTATCTATATGTGTGTGTGTGTGTGTGTGTGTGTGTGTGTGTGTTATGTTTGATTGATTGATTTGCTTAAACGACCGATATGTGCGCAAATGTGGTGGAGGTTTCCGAGTGAATAGACTTGGACAGTTGTGTCTATTGAGTTATTCATAAAGTTCATTCGCTTACTCCCCCTTGACGCGAGGCAGAAGTCGCCGAGGTCTTGGTGGGTAGTAGAGTTTCACTCCTGTACCATGGCAGGGTCTTCGTCTTCGTTTGACAGTGATAGCTTCCTGTCTGGAGAGATAAGGGCTTGGATTGGGGTTATAAGGACACGGCATCAACAACAGTTTATTCGCTTCGTTATGTTTTTCTTCGATTATTTTATATATTATGATTCGTTTGATTAAAAATCAACTTCGTTATTACTTATTGTTCACTTAGCACAAGAACTTCACTGAGTTTTCTCACACTTGTTTTGTTACCTTCTTGTAGATTCTGATACCCAAGATGCCTCAGAGACAAATGTTCAGTAGCAAAGAGTGGGGGTTGTTCGTTCAATTATTTTGGGATTAGACAAAAACTTTTCGTTATTCGAACTCTTAGTTTATTTTGATGCAGTTGTCGTTGTTGGTTTTGACTCTTGTTAGGATTTTGACTTCATTTCTAGACTTTTCAAATAAAGAATTTTTGTTTTATTACGTTATTTTTCGTGTCGTTACAAATTAATTGTTTATTTGTTTTTATAGAACGGTGGTTTATATTTGCAGAAATCACCAACAAGTTTTGTATCCTCAAAATAATGATCAAATGGCAGGGATAAACATAAACCTCTTGCTTACTAAATTCATATTAGCCGTCAGTACAAGCTGTTCACTTTGGTGTCTAGTACAAGTGAAACAATTAAGACGGGCTCCTATTGCTTAATAGAGGTTTCATTATCGGTAATGATCTATGTGGTGTGGACTACACGGTTTACACTGTAACTTTTTCTCTTTAACACTAGACTACCCTTCCACCGTTCGTAGTGACTAGTGATGAGGGGTGAGATCAAGATATACTTCGAGCTGGCTGGAAACCAAAATGAATTATTAAGAGACTGAGGCCACTTATCCTTTATGGGAATAGGATTGGCATAGGATGAAGGGGTGTAGTTCTTGGCATAACGGCTTCTATCTTTTTCGTGGCCTTGATCCTACGATTGCATCTTAAATTACTTGTCACTTGGTTTTTGGACCATAGGGTGTAGGGATGTGGTTAGTGTGGGATTGAAGTTACGGTTTCTTGAGACTCTTGACTGATGACCTTGCTTTAAATTACTTGTCACTTGCTTTTATAAAGAGCATAGGGTATAGGAGCAATGGCTAATATCGGGTGGGTTGTAAGTATTTGACGGTTTGGGAATTAACCTAGTTCTCTTAGTGCACTTTTCGTTGCCACATAGGACCATCACTTAATTCGGGCCATGTTTACATGTGCCGGTTGTATTCCGCCTACGTGGTCTTGGTTTAGTACTTGTCCGCGAACTCTCACTCTTGGCTAGATTTCGGTCTAGACATACTAGACGATGGGGTGCCAAGATTACAACGAAATTTCATTAATTGGATGGTTGGTTGAGACTTGAGACCTCTTTGGAATTGACGGGTTATATCTTGAGATTGGAAGGAGGCAAAAATGCATAAATGGTCACAAGTTTGGGGGTATGGCGTCAGCGATCTGGCGTTCCTCTCCAAACTTGATCCTCTTATTTCAATTTTGAACGACGATCCTTTCGTGAAAATTCGACGTTTAATCGATTAGCTTCTTGAGTTGGTTGCGTTATCGTGGTCAAACACAAGTTTGACTATCACATAAGCATCTGACTCATTTTCAGAATAAAGAAGATTCAAAAATAAAATGCAAAACCCCAAAAAAAAAAAAAAACAAACAAAATTCAGAACAGAATGTAACCAGAAAATGCAAAGATCCATACTTTCCGGCAATTCTGCAAGGTAGGATCCTCCCATGTCTGGCCTGCCGCTTTTCGTGGAATCGCCTTCTTCTTAATCTCCGCTTTGTGGTCGACCTCACTGCTTGCAAGAGCAGCTTTAACACTTTCAAGTGCTTCAGGTGTTAACTTTTGAGCATCCCTCTCAAACAGCTGTTGTGCCTGAAAATTCAACCACAGATCATCGCATCAATCCTGGATTGTTTCCAGTTTCGTGCTAATATGAACTTAATAGGGATTAAATGGTAGATTTGATCCTACATTAGCGAATCAAATTAGCTAAGTAACACTAACTAATCACATAATCAATTCCTTTAATTTAATCAAGCAAGATCAGAATCAAATGTACTAATCAATACCACAAAAATCCCAAATTAATTAATCGAGCAAGATCAAAATCAAATGGACTAATCAATAAGAAAAATTATCGTAAAGGAGAAAGAGATAGCATAAATGTACTCACCTGTTGAAATTGCGGCAAGGAATAGAGAGGCGCGGGAGCTGGATATACGGGTACCGGAGCACCGGAACAGACGGCGGTGCTGTGGCGGTGATGTGAGGCACATCGACCGATTGTTGGAGGTGAAATGGTGTAGGGAAGTAAGAAGGCGCTGTGGTCAGAAACACGAGTTTTATTTTATTTTTCCTTCTTTTTTTTTTTTTGGGTTTTGCATTTTATTTTTGAGTTTTCTTTATTCTGGAAATGAGTCATTTAACGTGTGTTAGTCAGCTTCGTATTTGATGACAATGCAGCCAACTCAGCAGTTAACCGGGTCAAGTGTCGAATTTTCGCCGAAAGGATCGTTCAAGCCGGAAAATTGAAATAGTAGGACTGAAGTTGCCGGAGCAGGGAAACGTTGTACTGCGTACGCCATACCCTCCAAACTTTAGGACCATTTATGCCTTTTTGCCATTTGAAGGATGAAGAAATAATAGTTGGAGACTTGAATGAGAAAGAATCATTTGTTGATGAAGGGTGCTCAATTCTGGAGCCATGGCATCAAGATCGATACTGGCTGCGCCATCAAGCAATGATACATGAAAATGTAATGTGAATTCCAGGGTGGAGAAAGAAGTTTGTGGTTCAACTTTGTGGTTTAGATAGATAGTGTTGAGAAATGTATTTGTAATAGTTTGGAGAGTGTATGTTAGATCATATCTTATGATCTTGTAAACTATACTCAAGTATTGAATAAATTTTGTTATTAAAAAAAAAAAAAGAATTAGTAAGTGTTATTATTATGACTCATATTACATTACAGTATATATAATGAACAATTATTGAAGTTGTGCAATTGAGTACTTAATTTAAGTTAAATTTGACTCATTTGTAATATATGTGTAAATTGGACTTTAATTAAAAAAAAACAATATGTTTTATTCACTCAAATTACAAAGCCTAATTCAATCTCAACAAAATCAATCCATCATAACAAAATCAATCTTCCTTCTCCATATAAATTTTAAACACTAATTCAACCCAAACAAAATCAATTCATCATTAAGAAAACAAATTTTCTTCTCCAATTAAGTTTTAAACCCTAATTCAAATCATCAAAGTCAATCCATCATAAAAAAAACAATGATAACCAATCTTTCTGCTCCATCTTCTCCAATTAAATTAAAACAGATCAACTCAAACACTAATTCAACTTAAAAAAAAGAAATCCATTATCAGAAACAAGAATATTACTTGACTTCGTATACGTCTTCTATAACTGTAACTATGTGTCACAGCATGCGTATTCTCATATTCTAGTCATAAATGAACAGGTAGGAAAGACAACCAGTCTGTCCATAATCTACATAAATTATGAACTGAAACCGTCCATGTGATGTGATTATGTGAAGCTACATGCAGTGCTACACACAAGCTACGTACACACAAACCGTCCTATTTAAACAGGAAATTACAAAGTCCACTTTGGATGGTGTAATTGCATATAAGTCTAACTTAAAAAACTACTTAAAAAATGTCATTTTATTTTTTGGAACCCTAATTCCTAAAAGAAAAAATACTTACAAAAAGGTCCATTCTATTTTTTGGAGACCTAATTCCTAGTGGACTCCAAATTCTCGCTAGTTCCCATTTAATAGCAGAATTGACATCCATTAGTGTTAATTAATTATTAACTAATATCTAACTATTTTTTACGAATACTCATGTAATTGAAGTGCTAATTAATTACTGCTTAACTGTATTTGAATAATATTGTAACTACCAACGAAACTAACTGACCAACTTGCCCTCACCTGAAACCAATTAAACTAACACTTAAACTAATATTTACCGTTGAAACTAATACTCGTGTCGATTCGGATATTGATTTCAACTTAATTAAACTAATGAAACTAACACCGTTAATGCTAAAACTAATTTTTGGAACTTACACATTTGGTTCTGAAACTAACATCGGGATTCTGAAACTAATATTTACCGTTGAAACTAACACTCGTGTCGATTATGATATTGATTCCAACGGAAACTAATGAAACTAACACCGTTGATGCTGAAACTAATTTTTGAAACTAACACATTTGGTGCTGAAACTAACATCGGTGGTTCTGAAATTAATGAAATAAACACTGGCGATGCTTAAACTAATGAAACTAACATTATTGATTATAAAAAAAAATGTTGAAACTAATGGTGTTGGTGAAACTAACTGAGACCAATTAAACTAACATTGAAACTAATATTTACCGTTGAAACTAACACTCATATCGATTGTGATGTTGATTTCAACTGAAACTAATGAAACTAACACCATTAATGCCGAAACTAACTTTTGAAACTAACACATTTGGTCCTGAAACTAACGTCGAGGATTCTGAAACTAATGAAACTAACACTGAAACTAATATATACCGTTGAAACTAACACTCGTGTCGATTATGATGTTGATTTCAACTAAAACTAATGAAACTAACATTATTGATTCTAAAACAAATGCTGAAACTAATTAAGATCGTAGCTCCCGGAGAGTGTTTAAAATTCAGTTGATTTAGGGGTTTACTATTCCCCTTAGGGTTTTAGAATTACGGTGAAATTAATTAGTGCTTCATTGCCCCCGAAAATCGCTTAATTAGGGTTTAGGATTTAGGTTGGTCCAGGGCTATTAAGATCGTAGCTCCCGGAGGGTGTTTTCATGTTCAGTTAATTTAGGGGTTCACCATTCCCTTAGGGTTTTAGAATTTACGGTGAAATTCTGAGTTTCTGAAACTAACTTTCTTGGGTTCTGAAACTTACTCATGTGTTATGAAACTAACCTTTTTTGTGTTATGAAACTAACTCATGTGTTGTGAAACAAAAAAAGGTTAGTTTCAAGAACATTAGTTTCACATAAAGTTAGTTTCAGGAACATTAGTTTCACAAAATGTTAGTTTCATAAGTTAGGAAAACATGTCACAGTAGTTTCAAAGCTAGTTTCAGAGCTAGTCTAGTTAGTTTCAGGAGCTAGTCTGTTAGTTTCAGGAGCTAGTCTAGTTAGTTTCAGGATCTAGTCGATCTGTTAGTTTCAGGCTTTCAGGAGTTAGTTTCAGGAGTTGGTTTCATACCTACGGATTTCAAATTGATTCTCTAATTCATTTTAGCGCCCTATTTGAAGTATTACTGTAGCCAGATTTCAAAAATGCTTATCAAATCCAGTTGAGTGAGATTTTGAGGTCCACAAGGCTTTCAGGAGTTAGTTTCAGGAGTTGGTTTCATGCCTACGGATTTCAAACATGCTTATCAAATCCAGTTGAGCGAAATTTTGAGTTCCGCAACTAATTAGAATGATCTTATTTGCTGTTAGAATTTTAGCACTAATGAGGCTAGTCCATGACTTTGTACCTCAACCAAAGGGGCCCCACACGTTTGAAATGAAGTTTCATTAAACGTGTATAATCTACTATGGTAGTAGATAACACTTGAGAAAGAATTACTAAAATTCATTGAAAGGTGAAAGAGTTATTGAAGCTCAAAGTGTGTTGGTTGACGCATTGAATATGGAATGCCAAGAGTTGGAATGGGAGAAGTCCTACATGGCTAAAATTGAGGAAGAAGGAACTACTTATTAGTCCAAGGCTTGGGTTAAGTGATTGGGCCCTTAGGGCACCCATGCTTTTGGAAGGGGGGAGGAGCTAGATGCTCCTACACACGCACCCGCCTGGCTCCGCCAGGAGCCGGGCCCGGGTCTCGGGACGTGGGCTCGTTGGGCTCGTGGATTCGAGGGTCCGTGGGTTCGCGGGTCGCAGTCTAGAGTTGATTATTATCTTTTTGGGCTAGAAACATATTGTGTTTGGTTATGCCCAATAAGATAATCGGTTAAGTTTGAAACCAGCCCATCGGTCGAGTCCGGTTGGTCTGAGCGAACGGTTGTGTCCGTTCGGTTTGAATTTAAT
Organism: Plantago major; assembly: GCA_026545765.1. Lineage (NCBI taxonomy): Eukaryota > Viridiplantae > Streptophyta > Magnoliopsida > Lamiales > Plantaginaceae > Plantago > Plantago major. The sequence continues at coordinate 16,284,715 of CM048840.1, read as the reverse complement.
GACTAGTGCGACCATTCGCCAAAGGATGTCGAAGCGAAAATTCCAGCAGATGTGTCTGCTCAATTTTTTTTGTTTCAGGACCTTCTGCGAAAGGATACATCTATTCAGACTGCAACTCTTCAATATTATAAATAACCCCCCTAGAATCGATTTCAACACACAGCAATCCATTCTTCTTCCTTCTCTTAAACTACTCTCTCTAAAGCCAGAAAAACCTTTATTGTATTAGTTCGCAGAGTCAAAGTTCGAGTGCTAGAACTCTGATTCACATAATGTTGTTCTATCTTGGGAGACTATTTGTCAAGTAAACCGTCAGCACCAGAGCGGGGCAAATACAGTCTTAAGGAATAAGGCCCAGCCTTTTCTCAGCAGTCTAATCCTATTCCTTACCTACTCCGTTTCTGTCCTCATACACTACCGCCACACACAACAATTAAGACTGTATTTTGCCAGTGTATCGAAGATGTCTGCCAACGGAGTTGCTGCTGACGTTCATGTCCCCCGAATCAATGTTGCTCCTGCCAGCCACGGGGAGAAACCAGAGAAGTTCCTAGGGACGAACTTCAAGCAGTGGAAACAAAAGATGAGGTTCTACTTAACAACCATTGGGTTCGAAAGTTACCTTACTGCTGAATCTCCTGCTCCACCCACTCTGCAGGAGATTGATCAGGCCGCCATGTCTCCAGAGGAGAAGAAGGCAGCTGAAGAAGACAACAAGCGGAAACAACTATCCTATGATGCTTGGATCCATGCAGATTTCATGTGTAAGAACTACATTTTGAACTGTCTTTCAGATGTTCTCTACACTGCTTTCAGCTCTGCTAGTACCACAAAGGAGTTGTAGAGCAATCGGACAGAAATCTTGTACACGGGATGCGGTCTGAAGAAGTTCATTGTGGGGAAATTTTTGAACTTCAGAATGAGTGACTCGAAGTCTGTGATGAGTCAGGTTCTGGAGTATCAAATGATTCTCCATGATTTGGAACAGCAGGGCATGAAGCCTAATGAGTCATTTCTGGTCGCTTCACTGATTGAGAAACTGCCGCCATCATGGAACGAGTTCATGATTTATCTCAAATTGAAGACCAAGGAAATGGAGCTTGAGGAGTTGATCATCAAGCTTCAGATTCAGGAAGACAACCGCAAGGCTCTAGGCAAAGGGAAGCAGCAAGTTGAAGCAAAGGCTCACCTTGTCGATTCCAAGGGAAAGTCAAAGGGGAACTCCAGCAAGAAATGCAAGACGCGTGATGGGGACGTGAAGTCTCAAGGGAATTTCGGGAAACCAGGACCTTCCAGGAGGATCAAGGGAAACTGCTTCAATTGCGGAAAGCCAGGGCATATGAAGGCGGACTGTCACCAACTCAAGAAGGAGAAGGCCAATGTTGCAGAAACAAAGGATGACCCTATAGTGGAGGATTTGGTTAATTCCTTTGCTGCTGTGGTCTTGGAGGCAAACCTGGTTGAGAATCCGAAACAGTGGTGGATTGATACGGGTGCGACTCGGCACATTTGTTCTGACAGGGGTGCTTTCTCCACCTACTCTCCGGTGAAGGATAAGAAGCTGTTCATGGGGAACGACGCTACACCGAGGTGAAGGGAGTTGGCAAGGTGGTTCTGAAGATGACTTCCGGGAAGGAGCTCATTCTGAACGAAGTGATGCACGTTCTGAATATTCGCAAGAATTTGGTGTCCGGGCCTCTGCTTGTTAGGGCAGGTTTTAAGTTGACTTTCGAGTCCAGTCAGTTTGTAATGATGAAGAATGGTCAGTTTGTAGGAAAGGGCTACATGTGTGATGGGCTCTTCAAAATGTCTGTTGTACGCTCTTTTGCAAGCAATGAAAATAATGATTCTACTTACTTGACTGAGTCTTCTAATTTATGGCACCATAGATTAGGACATACAAACTACAATGCGATTCGAAAGTTAATTAAAACGAATCATTTGCCATCCTTTGAAATCAACCCTCAAAGTAAATGCGAGGTTTGTGTGGAAGCAAAACTAACAAGGGCACCATTTCATTCAATAAACAGAACCACGTCTCCTCTAAAATTAATTCACAGTGATTTGTGTGACTTAAAATTTGTGCAAACTAGAGGAGGGAAAAAGTACTTTGTTACTTTTATCGATGATTGCACTAGGTATTGTTATGTTTATTTGCTAAGGAGTAAGGACGAAACCTTAGAAGCATTTAAACATTACAAAACTGAAGTTGAGAATCAACTTAGTACTCGAATTAAAGTAATTCGAATTGATAGAGGTGGAGAATATGCAGGACCACTTGAAGAATATTGCTCACAGTTTGGCATTATTCATCAAACCACTGCTCCATATTCTCCTCAATCTAATGGTGTTCTTTGAGCATAAAAATCGTACTCTAAAGGAGATGATGAATGCACTATTACTAGATTCTGGATTACCCCAGAATTTGTGGGGGGGAGGCTATTCTCACGGCCACTACCATTCTTAACAGAATACCCCGAAAAAATAGTGATATTACTCCATATGAACTGTGGAAAGGAAACAAGCCCTCTTACAAACACTTGAAAGTGTGGGGCTAAGGTGGTAATACCCAAACCAAAGCAAGTAAAGATTGGACCAAAGACTGTAGATTGCATATTTATAGGATATGCAAACAACAGTAGCGCTTATCGCTTCCTAGTGCATAAGTCGCTAATACCAGACATCCATGATGGCACTGTCATTGAATCAAGGAATGCAGAATTCTTTGAAGAAGTTTTTCCTAGAAAGGAAAAGATAGTCTCTCGTAAACGAGACTATGATACGGCAATAGGGTCAAATGCGGTGGTCCCTGTGGGGGACCCTGTGCGGGTCCCTGTGGGGGTCCCTGACCCAAGAGGCCCTAATGCAGAATTCGAAGGTGTACCTTCAGAAAATGTTGCAGAACCTATAGGATCACCTCCTCTAGAGAATGCTACAGAGACAGAAGATTTACCACCAGAGAATTCCGAAGAAGCCGAAGTCGCACATCAAGAGAACGTGGATGTTCCTGATGTCGAACCAAGGAGGAGTAAGCGGGCTAGGACTCAGAAAGACTTTGGTCCTGATTTTCTCACATACCTTGTGGAAAATGAGCCTAGGACTAACCAAGAGGCGATGTCTACTCCTGAAGCCCCCTTTTGGAAAGAGGCCATTGAAAGTGAAATGGACTCCATCTTGCAAAATCATACTTGGGAAGTGGTTGACCTTCCTCCGGGAAATAAGCCATTGGGTTGCAAGTGGATACTCAAACGCAAGTATAAAGCAGATGGAACCATTGATAAATACAAGGCTCATCTAGTAGTCAAAGGCTATAGACAAAAGGAGGGACTTGATTACTTTGACACATACTCGCCTGTGTCTAGAATAACTTCCATTAGAGTATTCATAGCCATAGCTGCACTGCGTGGTTTTGAGATACACCAAATGGATGTTAAAACTGCTTTCCTAAATGGAGATTTGGACGAGGAAATTTATATGGAACAACCTGAAGGGTATGTGGTTCCAGGACAAGAGAAGAAGGTCTGTCGTCTTGTCAAGTCATTGTACGGACTCAAGCAAGCTCCTAAACAATGGCACGAAAAGTTTGACAACACGTTGCGATCAAAGGGATTTCCTATAAATGAGTGTGATAAGTGTGTCTATGTGAAGGGGAACGTTGAATCCTTTGTCATGATATGCTTATATGTAGACGACATGCTCATTACTGGAAGTAGCCTGGATTTGATCCTGAAAACAAAGCAAATGTTGAAACAACTTTTCGATATGAAAGACTTGGGTGTAGCAGATTTAATCTCAGGGATAAAAATCTCTAAAACACCCGAGGGTTTGGTGCTTTCACAATCTCATTACATTGAAGAGATGTTAAAGAGATATGATGTAGCGCCCATAATTTTAATTGACGAACTATGAAAAATATAATTCGCGCTAACTCGTGAACTTGTAAAAAACGACGATTACGACTTTAATTGAACTTAAAACGTGAAAGGACGCAAAAAGCGCCAACCGTCCATGTCATGAAATCCGTGAACATAAAGCGTAAAAATGCGGAAGCATAAACTTGCAAATGTCTTACGCAAAACTGTGCTTAGGAATAAAGTTCTTAAGTGGTAGTATGATGCATGATTTATGTAAAAGTGAGCAAAGGTGACGATAAACTGATGTAGGCCATGATCACTGATCCGGAACGTCAGTCCCCGCTCCAGGTAGTTCCTGTTCATCACCTAAAAGTGTTTATAAATAAGGGGTTAGTCAAACCACCGACTAAGCAAGTTTCATGCACGTGCCATGACCTAGGGGTTCTATCTTTACGTCTTTTACAACTTTTAGTTTTGGCTTAATGCAATGTAACTTAACCTACGACCTGACCCCTTTAACATAACTTGACTTGATTCAACCTTTTGAACATTACTTGACTTGGCATGATTCTTGTCTTTTAATCGCGAGCTCACTCGGCATCGTAGGTTCTACCGTCGCCTATGGTGGCCATACATGGCATGACATGAATTACCGGTCGGAGTACTAGTACCCCTTCCAGCCGTGAATAACATGAATAACTTGACTTGAGTACTTGACTTGGGCCACGTGGTGCTAAGGTATCCCCTATGAGCCCGTTTATTATTACATGATTTTTAACTTGAATCCTATGACCTACATTTTATTAAAGTGATCTCTCCTAACGTGCATGAATCCTAAGTGAATGTGAATAACATAGCAACACATTTAGAAAAGCAGTAGCTATCACTAAAACATGTAACACTGGCCATAAAAATGAAGTTACAGAATGCTAGTCACTCAAGTACAAGTATGATATAATAGTCTATGTCACTAATCAACCCATGTTCAGTAATAAACAATTAAGCATCATGTTATGGTGCAAGCGATTTACATCTCCATACCAAATGACAATAACAACAATAGAATGAAATGTCTAAAGCAATGAAGGACTAGCTCTTTAAAATTCACACGGTAGGACAACAAGATTAGGCTTAAATGGTTAACAGAAACTAAGGCGGGGGATATTTTTATTGCACGATAACATGTATAATAAATAAATTATGACTTGTCACTAGTTACACTAGCTACTACAGAATTCTGCATAAAATTAAACTTATATAAACATGACCTTCTTAGAACATCATAAGTTAGCATATAACATGGTGTAAGACGTTAGCTCAACCAAACATACACCCTATGAGATATAGAAGCTTGCATATAAATTTGGGAAAGATTATATAAATTTGACTTGCTAGAGAACATAAACATGAACATGACATGAACTATAAACTTGATATGAACATGACTTGTTAGAGATCATATATAGACATATATACGTATAAACATGTTGTAAACCATTCGACTATGCGATCCTAGGCTATATGAAACTAAAGAAACTTGCCTTGGTAAAAGCTTCCTAACTAGCTAGTAGCACAAGCCTTCACTTACAAACCACGAACTTGATCTCCGTCCTAGCGTAGCCTTGATCTTTCCTTCTTATTTACTACTTTATTCTTGGTGGCCGGTATTGTGAACTCCAAATGTTGATAGGCAAAGATCAATCGGCTTTTTCTTAGAAATGTTACAGGGCCTTGTAGAGAAAAGCAACCAAGGGAAATGAAATGATACTTGCCTCACCAAACTAAAACGTTGCCAGGTTAACTTGAGAGAAAAATGTGGCTTTTCAATTCTTGTAACTTATTATGGTAATAAAATGGATTTTAAGGCCTTCTCATAAAAGGGATTAAATGGGGTAATTAGAGTAGGGAATTTGAATGGTTTAGTTCGAGAATTTGGAGAAGGCTAAATCGTACGCTCTAGCTAGTTCGTGCTAGGACGCGATAAAACGTCACTCGAATTTTCGGGTCGTTACATATGAGGTCTTTGACCGTCAATGTGCAAGGACACCAATGTACGAATCTTTGTGTTTGGACAAACACTTAGGTGATCCTGTAAACCAAACGCAATATGCTCAGATAATTGGCAGTTTGATGTACGTGATGAACTGCACTCGTCCTGATATTGCTCATGCAGTCAACAAGTTGGCTAGGTTTACGCGTAATCCGGGAAATGCTCACTGGAAAGCTCTACTTCATCTATTGGGATACTTGAAGACCACAATAGATTATGGATTACACTATGGAAGATATCCGGCAGTATTAGAAGGATACAGTGATGCAAACTGGATATCTGATAGTACAAACACCAAGTCCACTAGTGGTTACGTATTTACCATTGGTGGCGGTGCTGTTTCATGGAAGTCCTCTAAACAAACGTGCATCACCCGATCCACAATGGAATCGGAATTTATAGCTTTGGACAAAGCTGGAGAAGAAGCAGAATGGCTTCGAGAATTTTTAGAGGATGTCCCTTGTTGGGATAAGCTTTGCCTACGTGACAATTCACTGTGACAGTATGTCAGCATTAGGAAGGGCAGCAAACAATATGTATAATGGTAAGTCTAGACACATACGTCGAAGACATAAAACCATTAGGCAGTTGGTCTCTACGGGAGTTATCACTATTGATTACGTGAAATCAAAGGATAACATTGCGGATCCGCTAACCAAAGCGCTACCGAGGGATCAAGTACACTGCTTGTCTAGGGGAATGGGCTTAAGACCCACAAAATAAGGAAATTTACGGTGGCAACCCAATCATACTGACTGGAGATCCCAAGAATTTGATTCAATGGGACAACTAAACTGTAAAGGACCAGTAAGCGCCTCGTGAAGTTTTGTACTTCGAGGTAAGAGCACTTAGGAGATTACTAACTCCACTTGCGACATTCACGTGAAAGACATTTTAAGTGCTCCTGCAGACCGGGCGGAGGATGAGTCACTAAACTCTTAATGATCTCTGAAGAAGATTCTTAATCTCTTTAGCTTACGAGCAGAGCATTGGAAGGAATGCTCTTAGAACGAGATCACCTATTTGGGTGTCAAGTATGGGAGGCCGCTTCAAACGAGAACACCTATGAATCCGAGCAGTCGATGGCCTTTTAACGGACTGAGAAAAGGAACGAGGCAATAAGGAAAATTATTGTGTTGATATCATTGTCTTGGTTTACACAAAACGCCGATTGGTTCAAGGCATCACGTCCACCGGGTGGCAAGTAAATCCGATGGTATTCTACTAGGGACGATTCAATGTCATTGACAATCGATCCCGATGCAATATGATTTTCCGCAGGAAATTCTAGGCTGGAGCACCACGTTGTGCTGTGAGCATCAATTCTCTTTCATGTGGGGATTGTTAGAATTTTAGCACTAATGAGGCTAGTCCATGACTTTGTACCTCAACCAAAGGGGCCCCACACGTTTGAAATGAAGTTTCATTAAACGTGTATAATCTACTATGGTAGTAGATGACACTTGAGAAAGAATTACTAAATTCATTGAAAGATGAAAGAGTTATTGAAGCTCAAAGTGTGTTGGTTGACGCATTGAATATGGAATGACAAGAGTTGGAATGGGAGAAGTCCCACATGGCTAAAATTGAGGAGGAAGGAACTACTTATTAGTCCAAGGCTTGGGTTAAGTGATTGGGCCCTTAGGGCACCCATGCTTTTGGAAGGGGGGATGAGTTAGATGCTCCTACACACGCACCCGCCTGGCTCCGCCAGGAGCCGGGCCCGGGTCTCGGGACGTGGGACGTGGGCTCGTTGGGCTCGTGGGCTCGAGGTCCGTGGGTTCGCGGTCTAGAGTTGATTATTATCTTTTTGGGCCAGAAACATATTGTGTTTGGTTAAGCCCAATAAGATAATCGGTTAAGTCTGAAACCGACCCATCGAGTCCGGTTAGTGCAATGCGACAGTTGTGTCGATTCGGTTTGAATTTAATGACTGAGTCGACCATTCGCCAAAGGATGTAACTGAAACGAAAATTCCAACAAATGTGTCTGTTCGAATTTTTGTTTCTGCAGGGACCTTTCTGCGAAAGGATACATCTATTCAGACTGCAACTCTTCAATATTATAAATAGCCCCCCTAGAATCGATTTCAACACACAGCAATCCATTCTTCTTCCTTCTCTTAAACTACTCTCTCTAAAGCCAGAAAAACCTTTATTGTATTAGTTCGCAGAGTCAAAGTTCGAGTGCTAGAACTCTGATTCACATACTGCTGTTCTATCTTGGGAGACTATTTGTCAAGTAAACCGTCAAAGGCAGGGCAAATCTGGGTCTTAAGGAATAAGGCCCAGCCTTTGCTCAGCAATCTAATCTTATTCCTTACCTACTCCGTTTCTGTCCTCATACACTACCGCCACACACAACATTTGCAACACTTTTAACGAGGGGGCTTTATTTGTGATGGTTTTGTTATAGTGATTTATTTTGGTAATTTTTCCCTATTTAAAACAAGAACTATTAATATCCACGGAAGAAAGAAATGTTGAAAATTAAGCTTAATTTATAATTACTATTAGAGACTTAGAATAATGAGGTTTGGTGAAAGGTATTGACAACACCACGTTTATGCGTTCCACTTTCTTTGCACTCCAATATAAATTAAACCAATTGTTAACAAAATTAATAAGTTTATACTCAGAAATTATTGTTACTATATATTTTGTTTAATCTATCTAACATAAGCTGCGATTTAAAATAATTACTTGATTAAACATCACTCATTGTGTTTCTCATACAAAATTATTAATTCAAGATTGTATTTGTAAAATTCAAATGGTATGAAATACAATCCATCAAAGAGGTACTTCACCAAGAATGTAACTTTCCCAAATATCTTTATTATCTTTCTGTTGACTTTATAATTGTCTTTACAAACGTGTAGTATTTAGAAGTTACTTCTTAGAAAAGATTCGTTAGAGATATATGGTAATGGAAGGAAAAAAAACTACTCCCTCCGTCCCGCAGAACTTCATACATTTGCCATTTTTAACCGTCTCACAGAACTTCATACATTACCAAAAAAAAAAAAAGATACCCCACACCCAACAAATAATAAACAGTATCAACTTTACACTCAAATTACACATTTTGTCACTAAAAGTACACTTTTTCCCACATTTTCTATATTCTATCATTACTTTAACTTTTCGCATAAAACTGCGCGCTAACCCTAATGTATGAAGTTATCCGGGACGGAGGGAGTACAAAAGTATGCAAGCAAGAAAAAATCAATTTCATATACTTTAATTGTTTATAATCAAAGATGTACTTAACAAATTTTATCGCCTGTTGAGTAAAACAAATTGATAATTTAATGTCACCCTGATTCGAATGAATGGGCTTTCCAAGTCTAGATAGCTAGGAGATAAGGCAGTTGAGAGCTTCTTTTTTTTTTCTTTTCTGAAAATAGGCCATGGATGTACTTGGAGAGATGATGCTAAACTCTGATTAAGGTCCAAGGAGGTTCTTACCTCCTAGGTTCATGTCAGGGTTTTGACTCAGGTACCCGAGGAAGGAGATTGAAGGGATTAGCCCTTTCCCTGATTTGTATTGGACAAATCATGTTATGAATAAACGGAGCATTCGAGGGGAGTGCATCGAAAGAGCTAAGATATAAAAGGTTGTGTATTAAATGCGTAACTCATAAATGATCCGGATGAGGGTATTTATAGGTGTGATCGGGATAAGATCCCATGGTCTCAGAGATCTTGTTAGCTTGTCCCTTGAGGGTGCGAGGGTGAGGGTTGCTAAGACCTTTCGTCTATTTGTGACCTCAGTGCCTCGAATATTGAATAAAGTACCCCCTTTGTTCCAGATAACTTCATATATTAGGGTTGATGCATAATTTTATATATGTGAAAAGTTAAAGTAATGATAAAATATAAAAAATGTGGAAAAAAGTGTATTTTCATTGGCAAAACGTGTAATTTGTGTGTAAAGTATATATTATTTATTATTTGTTAGGTGTGGAGTTAGATTCCCTTTTTAGTAATGTAAAGTTCTATTAGACTGCTAAAAACGGCAAATATACGGAGTTATGTGGCAGGGAGGGAGTAGGAGAGATGGTGATACGGTAGAAAAGAGAGTGAATAAAGTAGGATAAATATTTTCAATTTAAGGGATGAGAAGTCGAAATTGATACGTAACAAAATGAAATGCGAGAAGTTGAAATGGATACGGAGGGAGTATTTATGACGGAACAGAGTTATTTTGGTCATCACATTAATGCCTAATTAAACATGTCAAAATCTAGTACTATGCTACTAAACCATTGTGTCAATTATCATGAACTCTTTTCAACGATCCTAAAGTTTGCGCTTTACCTCCTTTAAGAAAATCTCCTCTTGATTCAAAGAACCATAAAATGTTGTGAATAATATTCAAACAAGTACCTAACGTAGTTGGTAAACTAGGCGTGAGAAAGAAGGTTCCATACGATTATACGAACAACTTTAATTTATACTAATTTCTCCGTCCCGAAACAAGTTTACCACTTTTACTTTTTACAGTCAAATTTTTTTAATTTTGACTACGAATTAATTTTAAACTGCAAATATAAAATGTTAAATTAAATTATATAATGAAAATTTAGCCCCTAAAGTTTCATTATATAAAAAAATTGAACATTTTACATTTGTGGTTTAAAATTAATTCGTAGTTAAAGTTGAAAAAGTTTGACCGCAAAAAGTCAAAGTAGAAAACTTGTTTCGTACAGTACTAGTATATCACAATTTACAAGACTTGGAAGAAGAAACTGATATCACAACAACGAATATTATTGTCGTTAGGCTTTACCTGTTACATTAATTAAATATACTATATAAATAAATAAATATTATAAAGTCTTCGATTAGTTTCACTTTCAATCCGTCATATCTCTATATAAGCTCCATATCTTAGCTACTAGTCTGTACTCAATAAAAGTTTTGTACTCTACTAATTAACAAGCCATAAAAATGGATCACAAAGCTATTGCTTTTCTTGTTCTTCTTGCGCTCGTTTCTCCGGCAGCTTATGCAGTCGACTACAACGTTGGTGGCAATAGAGGCTGGACCAATGGCGGCGTCAACTACGACAATTGGGCTAGGGGTCAAACATTTGTCGTCGGCGACACTCTTGGTGAGCATTAACCTTATTTGAGATTTTACTTTTTTAATAAGAAGTACAAAAATACATGCAAGGTATTTATCATGCTATATAATATTTCGTCGATTTTGAATAATTTCACACCATTTATTGAGATATTAAGGAGAACATGTTGGACATGAATTAATTAATAACATGTTGGGCTGAAAGGATACATGATCAACAATACAATGAGTATTAGCAGCAATTTAATTTGGGGAAATCATATTGTTGGAATTTACATCAGAACAAAATCATAAATATAATTCATAAACTAATTAAATAACTCACCACATGGAATCACTTCTATATCCCTTGCTTGCGATTTAACCAGCTGATCATACATAATTGAAAAATGAGATTAAAACTTTTAGAAACTACTTAATAAAAATTAGAGAGAGTAGTTTAATTTAATAACCTTGATTTCATGCAGTATTTACCTACGACTCTAGCCATGCCGTGGACGAAGTAACTTCACCCAACTACCAAAGCTGCAGTAGTCAAAATAGTATAAGTTCCAATAGCAACAGTCCGACCACCATCACCCTATCGACTCCGGGCACAAGGTACTTCATTTGCCCTAGGTCCAATCATTGCACCCAGGGCATGAGGCTCACCGTCACCACAACCGCTTCTAATGGTACTACTACCCCATCAACACCACCAGGAACGCCATCTGGCACCGGATCACCGCCATCTCCATCCAACGGTGCGACTAGCATTTTTGGTGGAAGGAACGGTTTGATGGTTGGATTGTCACTTGCTGTGGCAGCCCTGCTTAGAATCATGGGCTAGGCAAGAGGCAGTGCATAAATTGGAGGCTTTCATCACATTTTCACTTTCTAATTGGTTGCTACGTGATTCGTGACATGTAGCATTTCGTGTAAATCATGTATTTTCTAGTCACACTTACTGTTATCATTATCATTGTTCCTACGTAGTATTGTGTTTATCGATTATTATTAGTTGAATAAAATTTTCTTATACATTGATCATTATATTTCTTTGAACGCGAGCTAAAATACTAGGATTATGCTTGACAAAGTTAATGTTGTATGTATTTTTTCAACCTACTCAAATCCAATCCATTTGGACGGCCTCTTAAAGGTTCCAACCATGGAGGATGAAAATACCAAAATCGCATATTAGAGTATATAGTTAAATGATTGGTTACTACCAGTAACAACTCCACGACGTCATATCTAAGCCAATCAACTCAGAGTCAAATTGGATTAGAGAAGAACATAGCAATTATTTTTCTAAGACTTGGTCTAAAAATTAATGATTAGTAAATTAGTTAACCATTTCATCATAGATAAATCACATCATACTTATCCATGCATAGAGTACAACTTGTACCATGCATCAACTTCGGTTAAAACCGAGCGAGAAAAATTATACTCTCTCTAAAAACTCCATTTCAGAGAAAGTGTTACATTTTGACTTTGGCCCAATTATTTTTTGAGTTTATTAAAATTCTCAAGCGATAATAGTAAATAATTTAATAAAATCATATAATAAAAATTTAATTACTAAATTTTCATTATATATTTTTAATAATTTATTTATTAATATCGTTTAAGAGTAAATTGTGGTCAAACGCGGAAACAGTTGACCGCAGAATAGTAAAATGTAACATTTTTTCTGAAATTGAGGGAGTATAACCTATGTCCAGACTCAATAGGTCTGAGCACATGTTTTAATAGCATGAAAAATTTGGATTTAAGGTATGAGAAGTTGAGATTGAGACGGACCAAAATAAAATACGGGAAATTAAGATTGGGACGTCCATCGATTAAGAGTGAACAATGAGATAAATGGTGTACACAACCACTCTCACATAGTAGAAGACTTTTGGGTGATTCAAAAACAAATCCAACAGACTTTGATCCAAAGTGGACAATCTCATTCTAAGTGTGCCCAATGCTGTCTAGTCAAGATGATTGTGTTAGTCAAATGGACGTGTCTCAATCGATTAGTGGTCGAGTCGTTATATGATAACTCCGTTCGGAGATATATTAGTGTTTTTTAGTGCGCCCTAATCCTTGTTGAGGGTCCATCAGAATTGCATTACCATGTACATCTAGTATTACGAGACACATGATACACTACAAGATCTCAGTGGATAAGAATCAAATTTCACATGTAAAAGTTAAATGATTAGGTAGTGACTAGTCAATGCCTTACGCCCTTACCTAATCCACCCAATCAATTCAAAGTCAAATTGCGCGGAAATATAGTGAATTAAGCATTGCTTAAATTGCATTATTTGGACTTGATCGACCTAGTGACGCCTAGGTTTTAATGTTACAAACTTACAATTTGTTTTGATACTAATAGTTACTATCTTCTGAGTACTATGTAAACATTCGGAATCATGCAAACTGGTTAACAACACAAGTCAAATAAATTCGGAATCATGCAAACTGGTTAACCACACAAGTCAAATAAATTGACCAGGTTGATTTCATAATGGATTTTTTTTTTTTTTATATCAACTAACCACTTTATATGTGTGGGTGCAGCATGGCAATATTTTTGTGTGAAATAATATGTAGAAATTGGGAAAATGCTCTACACAAGTGTTCTTCTTGTTTCGAATTTTAATACCTCATTCATTTCAAATCCAGCTTTCCATTGAGTTAAGCACGAATTTTAAAGAAATATAGTATATAAATAGTTATAATACTTTTGAAAATGTAAGGTTGATAAATGCTAGTATAAGACATAGTAAATAAATTATGATTTGATTGACATATTTTATTTAACATATGATAAGTTGAGATTGATATAAATAATATGTGAAAGTGGAAATTTGGTATTAATATCGGTAAACTACTACATTTAAGAATACAGACCCAATATGCACGACGCTGCGCCTAATTGTTTACAGAAAGTCCAATGACAACAAACAAGGCCCAGCCCTGGTTCAACAACTTGATTGATTAATGATGACCACCAACTCATTGATTGAGTTGGAGTAATAACTTGTTCGAGTGGTAGGTAAATTGGAGACATAAATAAGAGTATGATCAATTTCTCTTAATGTTATAATTACTAGTACTAACTCGTGACGATGCCACGGTATAGTTTACTTTTAATAATAAATAGAAGGGGAGGACAAAATAAATTAATCGAGAAAATAAGATATTCAAACTTATTTGTAAACAACGTTGATCTTGGTGTCGGTGGATAGTCTTCTTCATCTAATACTATATCATTGAATCTTTTTTATAATAACCATAGAAAATGTAAAAATACGACTCATCATGACGAATATGCTTTGAAAGGGTAGGATCCAACCTTAACCCGTTTGGGACCCGACGGGTTGATAACATATAGTATTGTATATCCGGTCCTACCGTACTTGCATGTTAATTAGTCACAGATATATACTTTTAAAAAGTTGTATCCCTCAAATTAACCCAAACCAAAATAAAATACAAAAGTATACATTAATACAACGCAATCAATAGGGTTGGTTCTCAACAACCAAAAAGAATATTATTATACAAACATAATCTCACATGTTAGAGTTGTAGAGAGAATATCGATGAGAGTTACCCCGCATACAGATTATATGCCATATCCCCCCCCCCCCCCCCCCCCCCCCCCTCCCCCCGCGGCCCCGTGGGAATACTTTAGTTTTTACTAACTTTATCATAAAATGTTGCGGTCGGGCCTTGTTACAAAGTTATGGAACATGTTCGAGTATATACCAGATCCAAACCTGAAAATCATTATTTCGAACAAGGTTTAATTAGGATTGGATAGAACCCGACCCGTTTAATTTACTTTAATACTCCCTTCGTCCCGCTTATATAGGCACAAACTTTTCGGCGTTGTTTTTAAGACGTTCAATAGTTTATTGTTTGTTCGTGGAGAGATGAATAATAAAGAATGGAGAAAGTATAAAAATAAGAGAAATGATAAAGAATTTTAAAAAAAAGTATAAAATAGTTGGGTTAGTGGAGTTTACTTTTTTACTATTTCAGAAAGTGGCCTAAATTAGTGGGACGTCCCAAAAGGAATAGTTACATTTTTTAGCGGGGCGGAGGGAGTATTATATAAGCGGAGGATAACTTAAATAACTCGAGTTCGTAAAAACATGTAAAGGCAAAATGATTCAATCTTCACCCTCCAGATATATCTTCGTCAATTATAAACAAACAAATATTACATATATTAATTATCATTCAAACTAATTAAAAATAATAATTTATATATGTATGGGTGTGATATATTTATACCTTAAAAATTGTGAACAACTTCATTATAAACTACACTGGCCGTGATGTATTGGATCGCTTAATATCCAAGTCTACAATTTTGAGTCTTTTTTATTGGCGATTCTCGAGAATGCAACATAGAACGAACCATGAATGAATACTGGTGTAAGAATATATATACCAACATCAGCTAAAGACCGTTCCTAACTCTTATTGATTGTCCCGATATAAAAAATTAACATAAATATGGAAGTGTCTGTGCTGGTATCTGATAGGATGTTTAGTAACATCGAAAGGTCTCAATACCATGCGAGGTATAAGTATCCTATGCCAATCTATCATCTTCACCTTTTACAAAATGCTTCTCAATAATAGCAACAATCAAACTCGTGACACTATCGAGGTCAGGGTAAAATGCACATATGTACCCTATGTTTTTCAAAATATGTACGAATGTACCTCATATTCTTAAAATTGCACGGATGTACCTCATGTTCTTGAAAAGTATGCACACTTTCTCCAATTAAGGTGTGTGTGTGTGTGTTGGTCCATATAACGGCAAAGTAAAAGACTAGAGGGGGGGGTGAATAGTCTTTTAAAACTTTTGTCGATAAACACAGTTTCTCAAAAACCTGGGGGTTTCTGATACTTAAATTCAGAGCGCGGAAGACTTTAAGATAGGTAAGTGCAGAAACAAAAAGTATGTGTGTGTGCTTTGCTGAAAGATAAATACAGAAAGGTAAATAACACAGCAAGTATAGTGGTATCTGGAGGTGGCGTAATCCTCCAACTAATCCACTTCGGTCTTTCTGAGACCTAGAATTCACTAGAACAGATAATTGAGTTCACCTTACAAAAATCCTATTCTAAGATTCTTAAACAATTGGTTCCCAACCAAATGTTCCCCCTGAGTTATTCCCCAGCTCCTAGAGCTAAGTACTTCCTCTACTCAGATAACCTTGGAGTTATTCCCTGATTTCCCAAATCAAGTACTTCCTCTATTCCACGTCTTGATGGTGTTGGTTATAAGGTTTGTCAGAGAGGCTTCTCGTATAACTTTTCAGTTATGTTTTCAAAGAGCCTAATAGAACAAGACTACTTAATACACTTGTTCAGTGTATGGCAATCTGCTCTTTACTGACCCAAGTAATTGATGTCCGTTCTGGAGAATGAGCTTCAGAAAGGTTATCTGACAGTTCAACTCTTTCACGAATAACAATCTCTTGTTAAGGTTCAGGACAACTTAGAACTACTAGTGATTTTTCAAGCAACAGAAAGTTTTCAGAAAGGGTAGTAGAGTGCTTGAGAGAATACTTTGCTTGATGGTAAGTTTGCAAGATAGAGCGTTCTAAGGTATGTTCTTCAAGCATCTAAGTGTGTGATATATATAGATAAATTTGAGAGGCGTTTGAATTGTATCCGTTGTGCTCTCTATCAAATTATATCCGTTTATATCTTGAACTATGTACTCAGAAGTCACTATCTCATTTTTCGAGAGGATCGCTTTAAAGATTTCTGCCGATGCATTTAATGCATAGTACTGTTCATTGTCCTTTAGTCTCAACGGATACATGAGCCTTTCTGATGGCTTGCATGCTCCATACTCATGATGTTATATGTCCAGAATCATATTTCTAAAGTAAGTTAACATACTTAAGAAAGGATTAAGGACATAGTCTTTCTGAGTTAGACTAAACCTTTGTGTCTTCATAAATCTTGTGCAATCTCCGGTCTTGTAATCTTCAGAAAAGCTCCATTGCTAGGATTGATCTTCATGGTCTTCTTGGAAATAAAAATTACACTCAGAGACCTATAATCCTAATACAAGATTTACTAGACTAATCATACTCAGTGATTTCCTCTTTTACAATGTTCAAGTGAACTAAGAGTACTTAATCATCTTTCTGGCTAAGATAAGAACATGTGATGAATGATCAAAATACTAACAGATATTCCTAACAAATTTCCCCCTTTTTGATCAGTCATCCATGACTATCTTTTAAAGTCCTATTACAAATTTGTAATCCTGGAAGAGAAAACAATCCACCACTTAATCATTTCAAATGATATTCAATTTTAGTTGAATTAAGTGCAGAAAGTAAACATCAACCAAATCACAAGAAGTGATCTTTGCTGATAAGTTGTCATCTATTAAAAAGTATCTGAGAGTATGATCTTCAGATAGGTACAGTTTACAGAGTAAGATGCAACTTTTACAGATAGAGAAATTCAGAAACAATCAGCAAGATTACAAAAAGTAACAAAACAAACTAAGTAAATTAGAACAACAGGAAAGTCCAAGCTCCAAGTAAACATTCTAAGATACTAGTCTTCAAGTCTTCAAAAATAACTTAGGTTCAGAAACCTCAAGTTCTTCAAAGACCCTTCTGGATCAGTTGACATAATCATCCACTTTTCTGCATTCTTGGACATAGTCATAAAGTATCCTTCTGACAGAAAGTTCTGTCTTTCTGGATAAGATACAAATTTCATGGTAACTCTTGCCAAGATTGTAGTTTTTCTTCATAAAGTGTTTTTCTTAAGATTGAAATAGTTTGATGAGAAAAAGTCAAACCATTTTGAAATTGAGAGGAAGAGTAAATATATAATTCTTATATGCAACCCAGGAGCATCATTTGGTGGAAAGCTCACATAAAAATTGATTTGATAGTGTATTCTTATATCAAGAACATGAAACTGATGATTAGAAAACTATCTAGATCCGGAAAGAGGGAAAAATACTAATTTACAATTATACTAAAATTGAGTACCAAATGAAAATACATAACTCTATTTTAAAAAGAGATAACTCTTTTAAAGTAGACAACCAAATATGTTTACATTTTTCCCAAATCAGATCCCAGAAACCCTAATCAAAATTTACAATCGCCTCCTTCTTGCTGCTCACAGGCCTCATGCTGGAGACGCCTGTATCTAGCTACTCCGATCGTGCCTTCTCTCATCCCCATATCCGATGGCCAAGAAATCGAGTGGCTATTACGTCAAGTTTACCCCAATAATTGTTGCTACTGGTATCGACTTTGGGTCTTGTTCGTCGATGCCGATATTGTTGCCATTGGCTTGCCAATCATCTTAGGTCTGGTCTTAAATCTCCTCTTCTTCATCGGGTCTTCTTGTGTCTGTACAATTTGTTGGAATGATGAAAAAGGGATGTGAAGAACGCACAAGATTTTTCTTTCCATTCCGTGCAGTGACATTCTTTGCTGCCGGGGTAGCTTCATTCATCCATATCGGTAGTCTCGTATCAACTCTTTTCGACGCTTAAAGTCTCTATCTAAATTCTCGACAGGTTGCTTATTCGTTCTGGAGAAGATTATATATGGGACTTCGAATAATAGATTTTTGAATTGATTTTCCCCGTGTAACTATTTACTGCATATTATAATAGTTGATGTCATTAGAATATCTCTTTATCTGAATAGATCGAAACAAACACATAATTAAGGGAAACATACAAATATATATTCTTTCATTCATTATAATTGTTTTGTAATTTTTTAATCCCAAAAAATGAAAGAAATCCTCACATTGATTTGAGGCCAATGTCTTATAGCTAGAATTGAGAATAAAAAATGTTCTTTTAAACATATATAGATTTTTTATTTAAATTTGTAAAGGAAATTCAACTATTTTTTAGCTACATAGCTCACCCCCTTTTTAAAGTAGTATAATAAGTCACAAAGTATGTGATGTACTATTATTTAAAAAAATATAGACTAATAATACGATGAGAAAATTTAAAATTAAATAAAAATAAGAGTGATGTCCTTATATGTCATTTTACAAAATACAAGCTAGCTTACCATCTAATTTGCTAAACACCTACATTAAATTAAAACCAGTTAGCTTATCAGCTACATAGCTACCTGATCAACTACCTAACCAACTACCAGTTAGCTTATCAGCTACCAGCTAGCTTTTCAGTTAATTTTGCTAAACAGAGCAATATTTTCTCATGGTTAAGATTATAAATTTTAATATTTTAACTAAGTAAATATTTTATGCTATTTTCTAATATGCCATAGAAATTGAGCATATAAATAAATAAATATTTAATTTCATTTGTCCCGAAAAACTTCATACATTAACATTATTGACGAATAATGTTACAAAAAATAATAAAATATAAAAAATGTATTGAAAAATATATTTTTATTGTAAATAAAATATTTGTAGTTATTTGTTATGTGTGTCATAGTTTCCGTTTATAGTAATGTATGAATTTAATTTGGTGAGGCCAGAGCATGTACTAAAACACAATAATGGCAATTGAAAAGTTTTTGCGCAACGTATTTTTTACATTACATGATAAATCAAAATATTCTTTTTTTAAATACTTAATTTTGTTAATATAGGAGTGTTAAAAATTACGTTTACTCATCCGTCTCATTTAATCGGTTAACTTTTGCCATTTTGAATACATTATAGTTGTCCACTTCCATTTGTTTATCATTTTGGGAAAGATTATATACTTTTTTTTTTTTTATATATTCTCCACTATTTCTAATAAAGTTAAAAAGTAAATTAAACATCAACATAATACTAATAAGGTTATAAAGTAGCCACACATGAAATAAAATAGTGTTATAATAATATTCTCCTTATTTTTACGTTTCGACTTCTATTGTATGTTGACTAACTTAGCTATAGCTTTACAAAAAGAAATGTAATTTTTCCACAACTTATTTTGTTTGGGAAGAAGACACAATATTAAAATTATTATTGAATGAGTATGAAAATTTAATGAACTCATTTTTATTTTGATGAAAAAGTAAAAAGAATCGTTATTTAATTCAGAGACAATTCACATGTATACAAAATTATTTTGTCGAAATTATGTTTGATGAATTTACAATGATTCTAATGACAAATTAACGAAAGTACTTCTAGTAGTGAATGGAATTTTACAAATCCATTATTAATTAATTCAATTGGTAATTAATTATACGAGAAGTGTGTGATATAATGCCGCGACAAAAGAGGACCGGGCTGGAGAAGAATACTCGGCAAGAAGACCGGTTGGGCGGCCACGGAAGGCGTTGGCGCCCGCCACTACTCACCATGATTCCTCTCCCTCGGCGTTGATAGATCCCCCGGCCAATTCGAAAGAATCTCCGGCGATTCTGCCGGAATCAAACACCGATTTAAACCCTGCAACTTCACAGGAGCGCTCTGAATCTCTTCCTGTGGAGACACAGCCGCCGGATTTGAACCTGTCTGCCACCGATCGTGTTGCTTTGGCTGATGAGGGACGTCAGGTTTCGGAGGATGGGAATTCGAAAAACCCTAATCCTACAGAGATTCGATCTGTAAACTCGAATCGGTCACAGCGCTTGAGCAAGGATGATGAACAGAAACAGGAAAATGGACAGGTTAAAATTCCCCTATGATACCGTGGGTCGATGTTATAAGGGGCAACCGTGCACCGGATCATGGTATGACAATTGCTTATTCCCCCCCTCCGGCGGTTGAGGGTGATTTGGTAGTCGAAATCGAGGATGAGGATATTGCGGAAGAGCTTAATTTCTGGAAAAACTCATTAATTATGTACGTCGCCGACAATTCCCTATCCATGAACGCTGTGAAAAATTTTATGCAAAAGGTTTGGAATTTTGTGACCTTGCCGGAATTGTATTACAATGAAGAAGAATTTTTCATTATTCGATTTCAAACAGAGGAGGACAAGGAATTGGTTGATGCGGGTGGTCCCTATTACATATTCGGGAGACCGATGATCCTACGACCCTGGACTAGGAATTTTGAATTAAAAGAGGATATGCTTCGGATTGCACAGATTTGAGTTTAATTCCCCCAACTTCCTTTATATCTATGGGGTGCAAAGAGCCTTGGAAAGATTGCTAGTGTTATTGGAACACCAATGTTTACGGATGAGTGCACTGCTAGGAAACTCCGGATCACCTATGCCCGGATCCTGATTGAGGTAGATATTACCCAGGAACTTAGACGTTCGATTTTGATAAAGGATCGCCAAGGGAACATGATTAAACAAGCGGTTGAATATGAGTAAATGCCATTATTTTGTCAGAAGTGTCAGAAAGTTGGACATTCTTGTGGAGCTGGGAAGAAGGTTGCGAAACAATCAGGAGATCAGAGACCTAGACAACAACCGGGGATGAAATATGGAACTGCACGGACCTGGGTACCCAAGGACAGGCAGTTACCTGGCCCCTCCATGGCTACTGCCACTGGAACTGCTAAACAGCCAACCTCGAACCAGCCTCCTCCTCAGGACTCGGCTAATGCCGCATCAAATGCAGCTCCTCCTGCAAATTTGCACCTGGACAATGCTCAATCGGCCCGGGTAGGAAAATCGGCTGCCCCTACGGGTGATGATGGTGAATGGTCTCCGGTTCAAAGTCGTCAAGGCTCTTCACGGAAGCAAATGGAAAGTGACAGAGGTCGGAGCTCATCGGATGAACCTCTTGAAACACGGAATGGGTTTGCTGCTTTGGAGTTTGGTTCTGGCGAAGGCCAGGACCGCGCCAGATGTTAGCCTGGAATGTCAGGGGGCTTAACAAGCTTGATAAACATAAAGAGATTGGCTCCCGTCTCCTAGATTTGAATATTAGCATAGCAAGCCTTTTAGAAACTAGAGTTAAAGAGGAAAATAAGGATCGCATCCGACGACGGTTGGGTACTCGTTGGAATTATCTGGATAACTACTCCTCTGACGTGCTGGGACGTATCTGGGTTCTGTGGGACCCCTCTTGTGTTCGAGTGGATTTTGTGAGTTGTACTGATCAGTTGCTGCATTGCCGATGGTTTGACTCACAGGGAATTGATAGAGGACTAGTCACATTTATTTATGCCCATAATCATTTGCATCTTCGGCTCCAGCTTTGGTAGGATCTTCGTCAACTAGCAAGTGGAATCCAAGACCCGTGGATCTGTGTGGGGGATTTCAACAATGTGCTAACATGTGGTGATCGTATTGGTGGAAACCCTGTCACGGAGCATGAATATAAGGACCTAGCGGAACTGATGGATGAAGTGGGCTACGTCGGGAGATCATTTTACGTGGTCAAACAAGCACGAGACTGGCATCATCTATTCACGTATTGATAGAGCTATTGGTAATGTTGAGTGGTTCCAACTTCCAAGAGAATGATCAGGTTGAACTGGAAGTAATTGCCCCGGGAATTTCGGATCACTCCCCATTGCTATTTAAAATTATCTTCCTCATCGAGCACGAAAGATGGGTTTCAAATTCATAAATGCCACGGCTTCTTTGGAGGATTTTCTCCCGGCGGTGGAGGGCTGTTGGCGTGGTTCGGGGCAGCTCCGACCACAGGAAAGGATTTGGCATAGGTTGAAACGCCTACAACCGGTTATGAGAAACCTAAGCCAGGAAATTAGACGATCCGACCACCACATTACTGAGGCTCGAACTCGCCTGACGAATCTGCAGGATGAGATTTGCCTCAACCGTTTCTGCCCAAACCTTATTCTTGAGATAAAAGATGCCACCCTGGACCTGGAAAAGTGGCTGGATATTGAAGAACAGGTGTTACGACAGAAATCGAAGATGGATTGGATAAATCTTGGAGATGGTAATACCGCATTTTTCCATGCACATGTGAGGGAAAAGAATCGGAGAGCTGGAATTTATCGACTCCTTGTGGAGGATGGTCGCATATTACAACGAGCTGCGAATATCGTGCAGGAAGTCTTTGACTTCTATACTGGCCTCATAGGTACGACTCCTTCACGTCGGGCGGGGATCGACATTGGGATTCTTCGATCCGGTCCTCGCCTAAACCATGGTGATCGCATGCTCCTGCTTGAACCGGTCACACATCGAGAGATTGATGCGGCTTTAAAACATATTGGGGATCTTAAAGCCCCCGGGATAGATGGATTCAATGCATTCTTTTTCAAGAAAGCTTGGCAGCTCGTACGAACTGATGTATACGCGGCGGTGGTTGACTTCTTCGACACTGCTTCACTCTATCCTGCTTTGAATTGCACACTGGTTACTTTGATTCCTAAAACCCCTACGGCTAATAGGGTTCGAGAGATGCGACCGATTGCCTGTTGTACGACTGTTTACAAGATCATCTCGAAAATCCTCACAAACCGTATCGGAAAGGTCATTAATAGCATTGTTGATGAGAGTCAATCTGCTTTCCTCCCTGGGAAAGTTATTCAAGATAACATCCTCCTTGCGCAAGAATTTGTGACGGGATATAATCGCAAAGGAATATTTCCTTGATGTATGGTGCAGATGGATTTACATAAGGCTTATGATACAGTAGACTGGAGCGCTCTTGAGGTTATCATGAAGGAGTTGGGATTTCCCACACTTTTCGTCAACTGGATTATGTGTTGTGTCACAACGGTGTCTTACAGATATGTGCTTAATGGATCTCCATCCAAGCTTCTGAAAGCACGAAGGGGATTGCGTCAGGGAGATCCCCTTTCTCCTTTCCTATTTGTACTTGTCATGGAGTATCTACACCGGTGTTTACAGCAGCTGAGGAATTTACCGGATTTCAATTTCCACCCGAAGTGTGAGAAATTATCCATTACCAATCTATGCTTTGCGAATGACTTGATGCTTTTTATGCGAGGAGATGAACGTTCGGTCCATTTAATGATGCAACAACTCCACCATTTTTCTGAGGCATGTGGACTACAAGCCAACCGAACAAAAACAAAGTGTATTTTGGGGGCCTGTCACACGAGGAACGACAACAGCTACTCGTGACCACGGGTTTCGGGATTGGTACCCTCCCGGTGCACTATTTGGGAGTCCCGCTCTCCCATCGCCGGCTCACCATTGTGCAATACCAACCTCTTCTGGATCGTATTCTTAGTCGTATTAAGCATTGGTCGAAGAGACTTTTTAGCTATGCTGGTAGAGAGCAACTGATCAAGAGTGTTATTACTTCCATTACTGCTTATTGGCTTCAGGTGTTTCCTTTCCCAAAAGCAGTTTTGGACCATATCCAGCGTATCTGTAGGAGCTTCTTATGGAGTGGTAAGGACGGAAATTACCACAAGGCGCTTGTATCTTGGAAACAAGTTTGCACTCCCCGATGTTGCGGTGGCTTGAACATTATTGACTTGCAGGTTTGGAATCTGGCTCTTATATCGAAACTCCAGTGGAAAATCCAAACCAAGGCGGATTCGTTATGGGTTCGTTGGATACATAGCTACTACATGAAGACTCAAGATGTGGTGGATTGGGTAGCTCCGATGAGTTGCTCAGCGGTGATCAAGGCAGTCCTCCGAGTTCGTGAGTTACTCCATGGATTGTCATGCTGGAATGCCCAATTGGGAGCCCCGAGGTACTCTATTCGGGAGATCTACAAATATCTTCAGGTTCCCCACCCTACTGTTGACTGGTGTGACCTGGTTATCTGCAACCAGGCTCGACCGAAGGCCGTGTTCATCCTATGGCTGGCCTTACAACGCCGACTTGCGATAAAAGACAAATTGGCTTTCTTTGGTATTTATACGGACGGATGTTGCAGCTTATGTTCGGGTATGGAGTAAATTGACCACTTGATGTTCCAATGCCCTGTAACCTATGAAATCTTCCGGATTGGTTTGGCTTGGATGCGGATCCAACATCCACCACTCACGACTTGGCCATTGCTACTTACTTGGCTACGCCGACTTGCCCGAGGAAAGGATGGAAGAGCTGTTGTGTTCCGTGTATTGTTGGCTGAGATCATATACCATGTTTGGCAGATAAGAAATGAGAAGATTTTCAAAAGCAAAGATCCGGATATCCAGGAAACAATTAGATCGATCAATCATATCACGACCTTTGAGATCTTGCATGAGAAAAGCCGGAACTTATCTGAAATTTCGATTAGCCTAGATCAGTTCCTAGTTTAGATTCTTTTGTCCTCTTGTTTGTTTCGTTATGTTATAGTTTTGGACCTGGACGGTACTAGTCGACCCCTAAATGTACGTACACTGTTTTTTTTTTTTGTATCAATAACACATGTTCTTTCGTTAAAAAAAAAAAAAGAATGAGAAATAATCTGGTGCAACTCATTCAATTAATACTACCGCTCGACCTTTTGTTGCTGCCACAGGAATTGGTAACATCTGAATTGGAGAACCATTTATAGGGGGTTGTTAAGCGGTAGCGTTTTATTTAAATAATACAAATATTTTGTAAGTTGACGAAAATGCCCCTAGCTAAAAAAAATTATGAAATACGAAAAAATTTAAAAAACTCGTATATACATACGAAAACATTATACGAACATGTACGGACAATAAATAACAACAGTAAACACAAATCGGAAAAGATTTCGAATTTTTTTTTTTCGAAAAATATTTCGGTTATAAAAATTTTCGAATTTTTTTTTCGAAAAATATACGAACATGTACGGACAGTAAATAACAACAGTAAACACAAATCGGAAAAAATTTCGAATGTTTTTTTTCGAAAAATATTTCGGTTATAAAAATATTTACAAAAAACTTGAAATAATTTCGAAATTTTTTTTTAAAACCGGCCATTTCAAATAATTTCAAATTATGAAATGGCCGGTTTTAAAACCGGCCATTTCATAACCTTTATTTAAAAAAAAATAATAATTTAAACTGTTGTTATATTTCATAACCATTTCATAACCTTTATTTCGAAATTACTTCAAGTTTTTTGTAAATATTTTTATAACCGAAATATTTTTCGAAAAAAAAAATTCGAAATTTTTTCCGATTTGTGTTTACTGTTGTTATTTACTGTCCGTACATGTTCGTATATTTTTCGAAAAAAAAAAAATTCGAACATTTTTATGACCGAAATATTTTTCGAAAAAAAAAAATTTTTTTTTTTAGTTAGGGCATTTTCGTCAACTTACAAAATATTTCATAAGCGTTTAACATTACCGCTTAACATTATAGTATTTCTTTGACTTTGTAAACGGCTGCCAGCTTAATTTGGAAATGGATGGGGAGATATGAAAATGATTTCTTACCATGTTTATAATTGTTTTAAATTATTTAATAAGAAAAATACAAACAATTGAAAGAAATTCTCACATTAAAGATTGATAAAAGTTCTATATCCAACTTTTAGAATAAAAACTGAGGTTTTAATAATATATAAATAAACTATATGCTCCGTTAACTTTTCTGTAATTTTAACTGTTACATGTACCATCAAATTCCAAAAATAAAAATGTAAGTTTGTTAAAATTTCCTAAGTATAAATTTTGCAACAATAGTCAAGACATGATTAAGAAAATGAGATAGCTTTTGTGAATCATGTATTAAAGAAAAAGAAACAACCCTCCAAATCACTAAATTCCAAACATAGTATAAGTTGATCCGTGCATAGCTCACTTTATTTCACCTAATGATTTTTCATCTCATCTCATTTCGTATTCTTCATGTTATGAGTATTACTCGTCTCGATCACAATCTACCACCGCATTCAAAATAATCCCTCCACCTTGACCTTGGTACATGCATCTCTAAGTCCCTCTTCTAATTTTCTTCTTCTTCTTCTTCTTCTTTTTTTTCTTTTTAACTTTTAACAAATATTTCACAAGTTACAATCTTCATACATTTTAGTATATACTCTCTATGTCCCGCATAACTTCATACATTTGTCATTTTTAATTGTCACATAGAACTTCATACATTACAAAAAAAGGAGCTACCCCACACTTAACAAATAATAAACAATCTTAACTTTTCACTCAAATTACACACTTTACCATTAAAATTACACTTTTTCCCACTTATTCTATATTCTATCATTAATTTAACTTTTCACATAAAACTATACATTAACCGTAATGTATGAAGTTTTTCGGGACGGAGAGAGGGAGTATAGTTTAATAGAGGAAACCACAGAATAGAAGCCACGCTATTATGGTGGAGC
The DNA here is from genome assembly GCA_026545765.1 of Plantago major. Classification (NCBI taxonomy): domain Eukaryota; kingdom Viridiplantae; phylum Streptophyta; class Magnoliopsida; order Lamiales; family Plantaginaceae; genus Plantago; species Plantago major. The sequence continues at coordinate 16,257,562 of CM048840.1, read as the reverse complement.
CATAGTTTGTTTCCAAGCAGCTCAACCAGAAGAAAACAGGAAAAACAAAATTAAAAACCAAAGAAAAATACAATTCCTTCCAATCACATCTCTCTCATTCAATTTCACGTAATAATATATAAATATTATTCATTTTCCTCTAAATTTCCCTTTCCGCTTCGTTGTCTCTCGTTTATTTTCTTCTCTCTAGGAGCTCCTTTCTTGTTCTTCGCAAGGAATAATTGAACAAATCTGGGTGTTTCTTCCTCCGTTTCTTGAAAGGTTTGTTCGATGGCTTCGAAACGGATCTTGAAGGAGCTCAAGGACCTGCAGAAAGACCCTCCTACTTCTTGCAGCGCTGGTATAAATAATTCTTTCTTTTCTGTATTTACTTTCAATCTTGATTTTATGTCTTCTTTTCGTGTTTTTGGGTTTGATCTATCGGAATTTGATGATTCTAGCTTCTGGGTTTGACTAAAGTTTTCGTCTTTGACCTTTTGTTGCATGTTAAAGTAGTTGTCTTGGATGTATGATGTGCTTTTCTGTTATTTTGTTTGCTGGAGATGGTGAAAAAGAATAGCTTTTGTTTTTGTTTTTTTTTTTGGGTGAGATTGTATGTGTACTTGTTTGTTTTGTTCATGTAGAAAGGCTTTATCTTGGCTCAAGAATTCACTGAAGGTTCTTTGTCATAGCTCTTGGATCCTGAAAACTGTATTTATATCGATTGTACTCTGGATAGACGATCGTTCGTATTTAGATAAATGATTATCTTTCTTCATTTTACCTTGATTCTAAAAATAGTCATATGTATGAAGAGCCATATTTTTCAGTGTTATATACTTATATTGGTTCTTTTACTTCAAGGAAATGCCTTCACAAATATAGACGTTTATGCTAAAGGGAGCGAGATCCCATTTATGCACAAGTGTCCGTATTAGTATTGCATTTCAACGGGTGATCACTTTCTTTAATAGCTCTTTTTTTCACTCGAAACACATGTTGTGCTGAGTGCTATCTGTTAGCTTTCTGAGATGGTGGGCATTTACACTTGGATTGCTGAGAAAGTTGCAAGTGATACTAATCTGTTTGAGGTTAGATGAGAATGTGATCTTTTTTTCGTTGTTGAAATTAATAGGACCTGTTGGCGAGGACATGTTCCACTGGCAAGCAACTATTATGGGTCCTCAGGACAGTCCTTACTCAGGCGGAGTTTTCCTAGTGACTATTCACTTCCCTCCGGATTATCCATTTAAGCCCCCTAAGGTAACCTTTGAGTAAAATATCTTTTGATCTTTTAGGTAAACAATCAATGAACATCTGGTGCCATGACAAGTCGACCCTAATTTAGCTCTTATGTTAAATCTACTATCAATTTGTGAGTATAAATCTTTTCTCCTATATGGTTGTTTTGTAGGTTGCGTTCAGAACGAAAGTTTTCCACCCAAATATTAACAGCAATGGTAGTATTTGCCTTGATATCTTGAAGGAGCAATGGAGCCCGGCCTTAACCATCTCCAAGGTTTTTTACCTTTTCCTTGAATGTCTTCATTTCTATGAATTAATATCTGAATTCAATTTTAATTTGAAATCAACCATGGGTCAATGGCCAAAGTAATTTAGTCCACACTCCACACGCCTCATGTTTTCACAATGTTGTAAATCCCAGAAGATGTTGTCTTCCCAAATATAGATAGAGATCATCTGATCTCTTACACCACATTGAATTACAGTTTACAGCTATGGTCTGGATATGCATGCACGAGAAGTGCATCTATATAGTTACACTTTCATTAGTGTACTTTTGTTCATGTTGCATTACAACTAGTACTCTCCAGAAAGATGAGATTTATCCTGGTCATCTGCGCTTGTTGAAAGTAATTGTCTTTTATACAATCTATGACACTGCTGCTATTTTAAGGGGTTACATATATCATACATGCAATAGCAAGAGTTTTCTTATAGAAATATCGCAGATTAAAAAAAACATGCAAATGGGAATTATTGGAGATTCTATGAGGTGTTTGCAAAAAGTAGCATTTTCATTTATAAGGGCAAGGTTCATCTTTCCCAGTAGCTTATTTTTAATGGAGAACCAGGAATCTGTTTTTACAAACGATAAATCTATGCTATGCTAGAAAGATGTTCGGAGATTCGCAAATTCCTGTTCCAACAGTCATCTGAGTTCCATCTATGTTGGTAATAGTGCTTTAATGTTGTAGAATGTGAGTGCATATAGCAGTTGAAACAGTGTTAAAGCAGTTCTGAGGTGCTTCAATATTTTTGCGACTACTGTAAACCCGTTCACCCTGTAACTAAGTTGACTTGCTTGTGTTCCCAGGTATTGCTCTCTATCTGTTCACTTTTGACGGACCCGAACCCAGATGACCCGCTGGTTCCAGAGATTGCTCATATGTACAAGACAGACAGGGCCAAATATGAACAGACGGCAAGGAGCTGGACTCAGAAGTACGCCATGGGTTAGTTTGATCTGCTGCCAGGTCTTGGAATTGTGTAAAATTTGATTTGCCTCCCGTGTCTGTGCTTGTATTGGACAATTGTAGAATATAACTTCATGTTATTCGCCCTTATGAAGGGGCAAATTATCTCTGTGGTGTTTATTGTTATCTGGTTTCGTTTTGTGAAGCTTGGTGTAGTTTATCGTTGTGGTTCTACATTAAAGTTTGGAAGTAGGACTTGATGATAACGTTCAGCTAGGGTGTGCATTATGTTTTGTAGGGGCTTTCGATCTTAGAACTAACTATACATTTATGTTCTACGTATGGGTAGATTCCTAATGAACCTACCGAGTATTGCTAAGCTGTCTAGCAGAAAAACTAATCAGATATTGCAATCCTGTCGAGTTTTGCAAAATCAAATATATGATAAATATATGAATAATTGTAAACAAAACATTTACACATGTTCAGTTTAAAACAGGGGATGGAGATGATTTCTGTATGTAAATTACAGTCCTGTTTGCAGGCATTACTCCTTAGCCATCTACTATGACCTAGTGTCGCCAGGAAAGTCTTGTAAGGTAAGTTGGACATGTACACAGTATTTGGTGTGTTATTTCATATCGACGATGTTTTCAAGAAAAACAGCTACGTGTGATAATATAAAAAATTGGTTAAAGAAAGACTCAGTTTTTGGTTACACGTTTCAAGTTCTTTAATTATAAGCAAATCAAGTTAGGCATTGCTACTACAACCGTCCTACTAATCTAGTCCGATTTATTTTGGCGTTGATTTTAAGATAGTTAATTGTTTGTTGTTGAATAGATAAATGATAAAAAATGAAGAAAATATGAGATATAATAGAGAGAAATGATAAAGAATAAAAAGTACGAGAGATAGTGATGTTAGTCGGATTTAGTTATACTTAGTGTTGTAGTAGAATTCCTAATCCTAGTTTAGTTATACTCTTGTCTTGTAACTAGTATATATATTGAATGAGATCAATACAAAGGGTCACGGACTCATATTCTTTCATGGTATCACATTAGGTTCGATTCTCTTCCGCTGCCTAATCAACAATACCGTGTCTCTATATTCTTTCCTCATTCACCTTTCATCTGATCTGATTACGCTACAGCTTCATTAGTTTTATGCTAGCGATCCTCTCTACAGCTTCCTCCAAAATTCGTTTATTTGTCTGAAGTCCGCAGATATGACTAACGGTACCTCCTCTCCCCAAACAGCTTCGGCTACCTCCACCTTCCACCCAGCCCTCACGGTTTCAAATATCTGCAACCATGTTCCAATTATCCTTGATATGGAAAATTCGCAATATGGTACCTGGGCTGAGGTCTTCAAGATTCATGCTCGTTCTCACAAAGTTCTACTCCATATCCTCCCTCCTCCTAAGGATACGGTTATTACTCCTCCTACCACGGCGGAAGAAAAAGAACTTTGGGATACCGTTGATGCAACTGTGCTTCAATGGATTTATATGACGATCTCACTAGATTTGCTAAACACCATCATTGAACCCGGTGCTACTGCTGTGAAAGCTTGGAATAGATTGAAGGATATTTTTCAAGATCACGATACGTCACGAGCAATTACTCTTGGACATGAATTTGCGATTACTCGCATGGAGGATTTTCCTAATGCTAATGCAACTTGTCAACACCTTAAGAGCCTTGCTGATCAACTGAAGAATGTTGGGGCTCCGGTTGATGATCACCGCTTGGTTTTACAGTTGGTTTATGATCTTACGGAAGCTTACACATGTGTTGAAACGCAGATATGCCATGCGAATCCGTTACCGAAGTTCTCTCAGGCTCGTTCTTCTCTCTGGCTTGAGGAACGAGAACTCCAAGCTTTGGCATCCTCTTCTTCCTCCGGTGCAGCTTTGATTACTTCGACCCAGGATATGCATTATGTCAATTCTGCTCAACCCAGTCCACCTGGACAGGGTAACAAACGCAACAAGCAAAGGAAGAACAATTCTAGCGCGCCTACTGCTACGCCAGGCTGGGCTCCACCGCCCAGTCCCTTCCCCGCCATGCCATGGGCCTATGACGCAGCCCATCCTGCTCTAGCTGCGCAATATATACGCCCTCAGCATGGAATTTTGGGTTCTCATCCCAATTCGCACGCTTACATGGAGTCGATGTCTTCGCAGGGTGGGTCCGTATGCTCCGACCGTGATTGAGTCGGTAATGCATACGATGTTGTTGCAGCAAACCGGATCCAACCTGGTACATGGATCGAGCTACGCCGATCCGACATCCGCAAAGCTTCGATCCATTGCAATGGATTGCGAATCCGATCTGAATCCAGTTTTGCATCCAATCCAGAATCCAGTTTCCTATCCAGTTTCTGATCCTTTGCAACCTGGATCACCGAATCCAGTTCCGCATCCAGATTCTGATCCTTCACCCCAACAAGCCCCTCCTCCAGTCCACCCTTCACCCGACCAACACCTTCGTTCCGGTGATAGAAAAATACAGCAGTTTGGCATTGATTGTGGCGAGACTTTTAGCCCGGTGGTTCAACCAACGATTAATCTGATTACGAGTCTTGCTTTTCTTGCTTTGTCTAAACATTGGCCTATTCATCAGCTGGTTTTCTTTGAAGATTATAGGGACAGTCTCAACTTTTTTCCAACTCCCGTTTCGACTGCGGGGGAGTGTTAGACTATGTAAATATTAGAATAGAATATTTAGTATAGTTAGTATTATAGTAGAATTCCTAATCCTAGTTTAGTTATACTTAGTGTTGTAGTAGAATTCATAATCTTAGTTTAGTTATACTCTTGTCTTGTAACTAGTATATATATTGAATGAGATCAATAGAAAGGGTCACGGACTCGGGTAAAATGGATTAATTATACTCCAAGTTGGGCCAAATTTAGTTTATATACTCCAGATTAACCCCGTGTAACATACATACCTTAAATCAACTACCCGTATTAACCATATACTCCAGTGACCTCCGACATTAGAAATTGGCGCGTGTTCTCCAATCGCCGGCTTAGTCGACGCGCTAGACACGTGTCGCCTTCACATTAAATCTGGGATTTAATTTTTTAAAAAAATAAAAAAATTAATAAGAAAACAGTAAACTAAGGGGTTTAAAAGCGGGAGATGAACCCTAGATCCCCAAATCGATCAAAATATCATCATCTTCTTCAAAATCGAGCAAAATCGAGGTAATTAACAACAATGTCGTCTTCTTCGACTTCGGATGGGAGTTTCCGACAAGGTGAAATGTGCTATTGTCGGCGTATGTCGATTCTTCGCACCTCTTGGACGGATGAGAACCCAGGTAGAAGGTTCATGGCTTGTCCAGTGCGCAATGTAAGTGGGTTGTTCAATTTTGTGTTTTTTTTTGGTTTGATTTTGTGTTAATTTTAGTTTTTCTGTTTAAATTGGTGTCGAATTATATGGAGGGGAGTTGAATTACAGTATATTGTTTTTGTTAGGCGGATTACGGTGTTGAAGGTTGCAAATATTTTCGATGGGTTGATAATCATGTATGTGCTCGTGGTATGGCTATTCTCCCGGGCTTTCTTGCGAATCGTAACAGGATGGGGATACAATTGGCTGATTTGCGTGTGGAGATTGATGCAAAGAATGAAGAGATAGCAACAAAGAATGCTGAAATTATTGGGTTGCTGGAGATGAATACTACATTGGTTGAGCAGAACAAGTTGCTGAAAAAGAAATTAGATGAATTGAAGATTGAAAGGAGGAGGATGAGAGGAGCTGCTGCCCAAGTTGTTGATAGTAGGGACATGAACCAGGCTGTTTCTCCTGTTTGGATGAAGTTGTGTATTGTATTAACTGTTGGTACAGTTGGTTACTTTGCCATGAAAATATCTTAGTAGATGCAGGGGGCTTAGTAGTATTAGTAGATCCTAGTAGTAGTATTTCTAGATGAAGCTAGTTGATGGCTTGCTATTTTGTAATGCATGAAGCTACTTGAAAGCTTGTTTTGATGTAATTAGAGCCATCTATTTTGGGAAAATGAATCAATGAAGTTCAAGCTTTTTATGATCAAATTGCCTATTTGTTATCAATTCAATTGTAGAGTTCATTTGTGCATAAAATAGTGATAAATGAGCATAGATAGATTGAACCCAAAGTTGAACATAACAACTTGCATAAGTCATCTAAAAGTGAGCCAATAAACCTGGAGTAATAAGTTCACAAAAGGACATCCATAAGTCATCTAAAAGTGAAACAAAGACTATTGTTGTTGACAAAAGAAATTCAAGCTTCTTCACAAAGACAGAAGCACTGAAGTTAACTAAGACTATTGAGGATCATCTTCATTAGTTTTCTTCTTCTGCATCTCAAGTTGGAGAACTTGAAGTTGCTCTCTTGTTACTGTGTTCTGTGGAGGTTGCTGGATATGTATGGTATTGCCATCCTTACAGATTGTCTTGGAGTAATTGGCAGTCCTCCCTTGTTCCTTTAGTTGAGCCCACATTGATGGAGGATGCTTATTTCCAGCTATGAGTTGTGCTTGTTTGGCTTTTGCAGACATCAAATTTAGCATTCCAGCTACTCCCTTGACCTTGTTGTTACCCTGAAAATTTAGCATACATATAACACATATCACCATTTCAGAACCATATCACCAATCATATCACTATTTCTGAAATACAACCCCATTTGAATCAATGCCAATCATACCATATCAAGCTATCATTTACTAACCTACCAATCATATCAACAGTCCAAATACAACACCATTTAAGTAAAAATGAAACTTACAGATCCAGATCCATTAGCATTATCAGTTTTTGATTTTTTCTGAGCTGGGGCAGTCATTTTCTTCTTACTTGGCTGTAAAATACAATATAAATATGAATTAGTATAATTCAATGAAAAATATGATTGTTAAGAGGTAAAAATCATACCATAGGAGGTTGTTCAGTTGGAGCAGTTGGATTGGCTTGTGAGTCCATTTGCTCTTGTTTCTCTTGTTGTTTCCTCAAGTCACACCCTTTTTTGTTGTGTCCTTTCTCTTTACAATATGAACAAGTGACTGTTTCTTGTTGTTTCTTCAACTTGTATGGATTCTTTGTAGATATAGCTGCAGGACCACCACCCCTATTCCTTCTCTTTCTTTTTGCAGGTTCATCTTTGTCTCTCCTTCTAAGGCCTTGTGGTCGCCTTTGCATCTAGGCTCACATGGTGGCGGTGGTCTTTGGATAACGATTAACACCCACTCATCCCTTCCATTAATAGGTATAATGGCAGGCTTGTATTGCTTCCTATATGTTGCCACTCTATAGGCCTCATCCACATACCTGTTCACCTCCCAACCTCTTTCAGCAATGCAAACAAGCACATGCTTGCAAGGGATACCACTCAATTCCCATTTTCTACACCCACAAGTCATCTCCTTCAAGTCTACAACATGAACCTGATTCTTATTTCCTTCTACCTTGAACAAGTAAGTTGTTGAAGCCAATGGCATTAGGCCAACTGTGAGAAAACTGTTAGCATCTATAATAGATTGTATCTTTGGACAAATAGCAGCTTTCCATTTCTCATGACCAATGTCTCTATTCTTCTTATATCTAACCATGACATACTCCATTATCCAATCTAACATGCTCACAATTCCTAGTTCTCTCCCATCTAAGATGCATGAATTGAATGTTTCACATCCATTATTAAGCAACATATCACATTTAGTATGAGTTCCAAAGAAAGCCTTACACCAGTTCTTTGCATCCCTCTCCTCCAACCACTGAACTTCCCTTGGGTCTAATTTCTCCATTTCTAGCTTGTTCAATTCATCCGAGGTACTGAGTGGAGGTGGCCATGTTCCACAAAGCTAGCTTCAAGTTATTCCAGTGAAGCCCGCTTCTTCATATTCCCATGTAGATGTCTCCATACGTAACACGAGATAAATAGTATGGTATTAGTCAAGATATTATGAGATAAATTAATACAAATCACAATGAAGAAGCTTAAAACATCAAACTCAGAGTCGAATTCTTGAAGTTACGTGACAATGCCTTGAGAAGACCCTTCTGCTTATCACTCACAAACACCCACTCTTCAGTCAACTCCAAGTCAGTTTGTAAGGTACTTAAGAACCAATCCCAGGTTTCAAAAGTCTCACTCCTAACCACAGCCCAAGCAATTGGATAGATGTTGTTGTTAGCATCTATCCCCATCGATCAATAAAATACCACCATACTTTCCCTTGAGGTGGCATCCATCTACACCAATGATCTTCCTCAAATGCTTCATGCCTTGCTTACAAGCATCAAAACAGACATAACACTTATCAAATTTACCAGTTCCAACTTGGTCTAATCCTATAATAAATGTAGAACCTGGATTCTTGGTCAATACTTCATTCTTGTAATCCCAAAGCTTTGCAAACTGTTCCTCCTCAGTCCCATACAGCCACTCCAAAGCCAACTTCCTTGCTCTAAAAACTTGTGATCTTGAAACTGTCAAGTTTAACTCCTTCTTGATTTTTTTTATCAACACACTAACCTTGCACCTTGGATCAATCTGAAAAGTACTCAAGTACTTCTTAGCCAACCAAGTTGAGTTGATGTTTTTTATGGAATGATCTTCAGGACATATATGCTTTGGGTAGTACTCTATCACCTTATATGCATCATCCTTACCACCCTTGTAAGCATGCAGTTTGAAGGGGCATTTTTTACCCTTTCTTTGCCATTTGCACTTCACATGCATCCTTTTGGAATCATTAGGGTAAATCCTAAGTGGCCTCCAAGTCTTCAAGGCATGACTATGTACTGCCTCCCTAAAAACTGCCTTATCATTGAACCATTGGCCTAGTTCAAACTGAGGATTGAATACATCAACCTCATTAAATTTCTTGCTCTTGACAATCCTCTTTCTACCACCTTTTGAACCACTTGACAGTCTGGGCTTGGTTGAAATTGTTCCCTCATCATCAGATGCCATGATTCACAACTACTCCAATCACAAGTCTCTAGTTTATATCTTTGTGGCTGCATCATTAATCGGTCATCAACATCTTCATTAACACCAATCTCATCTTCTTCCTCCTCTTCATACTCATAGTCACTATCATCACTATTGTCATCACCTTATCATCACATCATGCTCATCGCCATCTTCTTCTTACTTGACTTGTCCTTTCCTTTGTCAGCTTTCCTTGTTTCAATGTTTTCCTTTCCGAGCTAAAATAATACTCCTCTTCATAAAAGTTGTCAATAGGATCCCTGTGTGCTTTCTCACCGCTCCTAGCACCAAATTCATCCAAGTCTAAGTTAACCAATGATGCATCATCAATGTTTTCATTCATCTCAACACCGGTTTTGCATTCATCTCAACACCGTCTCCAGTTGCATCTCAACACCACTCTTCGATCTTCCTAGTATCCAGCTTTTGTCACACCAAATTTCAAGAATCTCATATTCTTCATCATACTCTGTTGAAGCATCACTTGTACCCCATTTTGTTCTACATCATCCCTTTGTGTATTTTGAGTTCCAGAATCCCTCATAATCATCTAACTTCCGAGACATAGGTTCTTGTTCTTTATTCATCTCAACATCTTGTTCTTCATTCATCTCAACATTAGGTTCTTCTACTTCAATCAACTCAACATCTTTCTCGCATAGGTTCTTGTTCTTCCTCTTCAATCACTCAACATCCTTCTCGACATAGGTTCTTGTTCTTCCTCTTCAATCACCTCAACATCCTTCTCGAGACATAGTTCTTGTTCTTCCTCTTCAATCACCTCAACATCCTTCTCGACATAGTTCTTGTTCTTCCTCTTCAATCATTTCAACATCCTTCTCGGACATAGTTCTTGTTCTTCCTCTTCAATCATTTCAACATCCTTCTAGGACATAGGTTCTTGTTCTTCATTCATGTCAACATCCTCTTCCATAACAGAGCAACAAGATATACATTTACAATTTTCAGATTAGTAATCAAAGCTCTAGAAAACAAGCTCCTCAAATGTGAACCGGTCACAAGATCAAACCCTCCATAAATAGATCATAGAATCCCTTCACTCACAACACCCTCTTGTTTCATCATTTCAAACAAAGCTTCCATATCAATCAATACACCAGCCACGTCAATATACTCAATCAAATTACCACCTATATACTTTCCTACAGGCATATGTATGAACTGCCCACCATAATACACATTCAGTTGAAATAACATTTCAGAATTCTCCATCCCTACAAACAACAATAAACAATCACATATAATTTTAATAAACAAATACACTCAAAAATCACAATCCCAGAACAACAATAAACAATCCCTCAGTCGGATGAAACAAAACGATATGCATAAACAACTCGAATACCCAGGATGGGACCATGATTAAATTAATCACAGTGATTAAACTAATTAAATTAATCACAGTGATTAATAACTTACATGGTGGATTGGGCATCTTCACCTTCTTCGTCGGGATGGTCATTTTCCCGAATTTTTGTTCCAATCACTTCCAATAGCAACAATCTTCGTCGAATTTTGTAGGAAGAAGTCGGATTTGGGAGAATTTTGATTATCTTGAGAGAATTAGGATTTTGCAAAGGATTAGGTTTGGAATGGGGAGGGATTTTCCCGCTCAATGCTTCTTTCACTGTTTTGTATATATTTTTTTTAAAATTAATTTTCTAATTTAAATAATTTTTTTTTAAAATTAAATCTCATATTTAATGTGAAGGCGACACGTGTCCACCTCGATGACTAAGCCGACGATTGGAGAACACGCGCCAATTTCTGATGTCGGAGGTCACCGGAGTATATGGTTAATACGGATGGTTGATTTAAGGTATGTAGATTACACAGGGTTAATCTGGAGTATATAAACTAAATTTGGCCAACTTGAAGTATAATTAATCCATTTTACTCACATTCTTTCAGTCAGCTCTCAAGTATTTGAATCTCGACAGGATTCCCAAGTTGATGAATTTCCCAATCAAGCAGATTTCCTGTAATTTGCAGAGTTTGAAAATTGGTGGATTCTCAAACTCCATAAGTTTAGATTCGTTCAACCAACATCTCAACTCCATCCTCCCCAACCTTGGCTCTCTTGAAGAATTATCTTTATACGGAAAACAGGATTGGGAGTCTCTGCCTCATCAGATTCAACATCTCACTTCTCTTAGAGAATTATGGTTGTTTGATTTTGGAAGAATTGAGGCTTTGCCTGAATGGATTCGGAATTTCTCTTCTTTGAAGTGGTTGTTGATTGTCAATTGCAAAAGGCTAAGGCATAGGAAGCCATGCTAAGCCTCACCAAATTAGATACATTATTGATTACTGATTGTCCATTGTTGGCAGAGAGGTGCAGAAACCCTACTAGTTCTGCTGCTGCTGCTGCAACCACCGATGCTTCTTCTGAGCGGCCCATCATTTCACATATCAAAGAAGTTTACATAAACTGTAAGTCAGTCTCTTTGTTATTATTTCCTTTCATTTATATTTATATCACTTCTCTTCTCTTCATTTCTTCCAGAGTTTGTATTTAGAATTCCCTCCACCACCTACTTTATTTGAATTCCATATTGAGGGAGAATTCTGTTATTCTTGCACGACTTTGAATTGAGGGAGACTTCTGTTTGATTCCTGGTCATCTAAATTTCCGATTAATGTCTTTCTGATTAACAGATTATTTTTGTCATTATCATATTAAAGTTCTCATTCTTGTACGAGATGCATATTTCTTCTATGTTTCTGTTTTCTCGTTATTGAGATTGATCACCGTTTGAATCGTCTTTTACAGAAAATGATTAAGCAATCACGGGACAGTTGTTGATTCTGCAAACAAGGTACTTGTGCAGATCTTGTAAGTATTTGTAAGTATTACTACTTGTGCATTTTTAACAATACGGCCACTAATTAAGTTCTCGATATGATTTAATATATGTTCTTTGTCTTCACCATTCTCACCACCACCTACCTTTCAAATGCTATATCGATTATGTTTGCCGATAACTTGATACAATACTGTATGATTTTCTGCAAATTAAGAACTACACCACAAGGCTGCAGTTTTGAAATATTTACCCACCTGTTTTTGTCTTTATATGTTATTCAGTTTCATTTACATGTTTCTGAGCAGGAAGGAAATCATCCAGTTAAGTTTTATGCTGTTGAATCGAGGGTGAATCGTGCTAATTTTAAGTCTTTAATTAGCCTTTTCATTTCTAAATGTTGAAACAATCTGTTTCTGATTAAGAGATCTTGACTTTATGATTGTTACAAAGAGTTCCGTTCTTAGCCTTTTCATTTCTAAATATTTGTATTTTTAACATTCAAATTATAACCCTGTCGCTTTCATATGTTTTTAAAATTGTCGACTTCCAATTTCACTTTCGAATTCCGCCTGTACCTAGGTTGTAAGTTGTAACTTAGTTTGAAATTTTCACAATTTAACAAAACTGAAGATGTTATCAAAGAAAACCTGCAGTTTCAAGAAAGAATTCATTTGGCACTGGGTGAGTCACTCGAAGTCCTCTGATAAACAGAAAGAAAAGAAATAAATATGAAAGAAACACGTTGAGATTAGTTTCAATTTGATAGTGAGAGCCTTCTAGTTGAAAATTGAAATTAATGAATTTGGATTTCCTTCTTTACATTTTTCATTTTTACTACTTGCTAAAGCTTTATTTTCTCTCAATCATTCACTGCCCAAAATTTCTCTGCTTTGCTTTCCTCTCTGTTTCTGTATTTGAAAAAAATCAATCAATAACACTATCTCATTTCGAATTCATGTGCTCTGTTTTCCTCTGTCCTAAATTTCAAAGATTTTACATCTCTCTGTTTTGCTATCCTCTGTTCTCTATTTCTCCTTACTTACCCATGAACGTAATCTCATTTAAAAAATCTAATGGATCAAGCTTTGATTGGAGCTGAAAAAATGATTATCTTCCTTCATTTTACCTTAATTCTAAAAATAGTCATATGTAATTATGTATAAAGAGCCATATTTTTCAGTCTTATTGGTTCTTTTACTTCAAGGAAATGCCTTCACAAATATAGAGGTTTATGCTCAAAGGAGCTAGATTCCATTTGTGTACAAGTCTCCGTATTAGTCTTGCATTTCAATGGGTGATCACTTTCTTTAACAGCTCGTTTTCACTCGAAACACATGTTGTGCTGAATGCTAACAGTTAGCTTTCTGAGATGGTAGGCATTTACACTTGGATTGTTTGGTTTGGTTAACAACATTGCTGAGAAAGTTACAAGTGATACTAATCTGTTTGAGGTTTTATGTCAATGTTAAATGACAATGTGATCTTTTTTTTCGTTGTTGAAATTACTAGGACCTGTTGGCGAGGACATGTTCCACGGCAAGCAACTATTATGGGTCCTCAGGACAGTCCTTACTCAGGCGGAGTTTTCCTAGTGACTAATCACTTCCCTCCGGATTATCCATTTAAGCACCCAAAGGTAACCTTGAGTAAAACATCTTTTGATGTTTTAGGTAAACAATCAATGAACATCTGACTCCATGGCAAGTCGACCCTAAATTAGCTCTTCCTTATGTTAATTTGCTATCGAATGAATTGCCAAAATAGCCTTACACAAAAGAGTATATCCCAAACTAACCTTCTGTAAAACTTATTTTCTTTTATAGCCTTCTCTACCACATGAGGTGCCATGTAGATAATTAAGTGTCACAAAAGCCAACCATAAGTGTCACAATATCATCCAACAAAATGTATTAATTAAATAATATAAATCCCTCATCAATTAAATCCTATGCAATTTTAAAAACATAATCATATGGTCATCAAAATTTTACATAAATTATTACGAGTAGTAGTCAGTAGTAATAAAGGAGAAGCTGCTGGAATTTTCTACTCGGTTCAGGGGTCTCATTAAGCCTTAGCCTGCCTGGCGTCATGCTTTTGGTTGTATCTGTACGTTTTTGGTTTAGCTTATGCTTTTATGTATGGTGTATGTTGCACAAAGATTGTAAATTAAAAAGTTAAAAAATACTCCATCCATCCCAGATTCAATTACCCGCAGGCCCGTACGCAAGTTTTAATTTAAAGAAATCGAATAAAGTAAAAAAAAGGATTGAATAAAATGGAAGAGAAGATGAATAAAATATAAGAATTTGAAATTGTGACGTCATAAAATGGAATACAGGGAGTTGAATTCGGGACGGAGGAGTATATAATAATAATGTGAGTGAATTTCGCACCGGGTTTCTTGCATTTACCGGTATTATATCTCTTCATAATTTCATATCAATCATGATAGAGTTTAAATAAATAAACACCACTATATGTATTAGATTTAGTTATTTTCATAATGTACAAAAGAAATGAGAGAAAAAATGTTTAATCAATAAATGTTACCCTTGGTATATAAAAGAGAGAAACTTACGAGATGATGAAGTTGTAAGATAAGAGAATGGTATTTTTTTTTTTCTCTTTAATTTATGCCCAAAAGAATCGAAGATGGACGAGTAGAAAAATAATGTGCAATGCTAAATGTTAACATAAATAGTGAATAAGTTGAATATATGAATAATAAAGTAAATTCTCAAAAAAAAAAAGAATAATAAAGTAAATAAAATTATGAAAAGAATCAAGTTTGTAGCACATATGTCAAAGAAGAGGTTATAAAGGGATTTATAATTTATAGAAGGCTAGTTTGGGATATAATTTTTGGTATAAGGTTATTTTGGCAATTGATTCATTTGCTATCTATATGTGAGTATATAAATCTTTCCTCCTATTTGGTTGTTTTGTAGGTTGCATTCAGAACGAAAGTTTTCCACCCAAATATTAACAGCAATGGTAGTATTTGCCTTGATATCTTGAAGGAGCAATGGAGCCCGGCCTTAACCATCTCCAAGGTTTTTTTAACCTCTTCCTTGAAATCAACCATGGGTCGATGGCCATAAGTAATATAGTCCAAACGCCTCATGTTTTCACAATGTTGTAAATCCCAGAAGATGTTGTCTTCACAATTATAGATAGAGATTATCTGATCTCTTACACCACATTGAGTTACAGTTTACAGCTATGGTCTGGATATGCATGCACGAGAAGTGCATCTATATAGTTACACTTTCATTAGTGTACTTTTGTTCATGTTGCATTACAACTAGTACTCTCTGAAAGATGAGATTTATCCTGGTCATCTGCGCTTGCTGAAAGTAATTGTCTTTTATACAATCTATGACACTGCTGCAATTTTAAGGGGTTACATATATCATAAATGCAATAGCAAGAGTTTTCTTATAGAAATATCAAAGATTAAAAAACATGCAAATGGGAATTATTGGAGAATCTATGATGTGTTTGCAAAAAGTAGCATTTTCATTTATAAGAGCCAGGTTCATCTTTCCCAGTAGCTTATTTTTAATGGAGCACCCGGAATCTGTTTGTACAAACGATAAACCTATGCTTTGCTAGAAAGATGTTTGTAGATTCACAAATTCTTGTTCCAACAGTCACCGAGTTCCATCTATGTTGGTAGTAGTGCTTTAATGTTATAGCATGAGTGCATATAGCAGTTGAACCTTGAAACATTGTTAAAAGCAGTTCTGAGGTACTTTATCTTACACTGACCCTTGGGTTCAATATTTTTGCGACTACCGTAAACCGTTCACCCTGTAACTAAGTTGACTTGCTTGTGTTCCCAGGTATTGCTCTCTATCTGTTCACTTTTGACGGACCAGAACCCAGACGATCTGCTGGTTCCACTGATATGTACAAGACAGACGGGGCCAAATATGAACAGACGGCAAGGAGCTGGACTCAGAAGTACGCCATGGGTTAGTTTGATCTGCTGCCAGGTCTTGGAATTGTGTAAAATTTGATTTGCCTCCCGTGTCTGTGCTTGTATTGGACAATTGTAGAATATAACTTCATGTTATTCGCCCTTATGAAGGGGCAAATTGTCTCTCTGGTGTTTATTATAATCTGGTTTGGTTTTGTGAAGCTTGGTGTAGTTTATCATTGTGGTTCTACATTAAAGTTTGGAAGTAGGACTTAATGATAACGTTCAGCTAGGGCATTTATTATGTTGTGTAGGGGCTTTTGATCTTAGAACTATACATTTATGTTCTTCGTACGGGGAGATTCCTAATGAACCTGCTGAGTATTGTTAAGTTATGTCTCATGACATTTCAAAATGGTTTCTCCACTAGCAGAAAAACTAATCAGATATTGCAATCCTTGTTTTGACTACTGCAAAAGCAAACATAGAAATTTTGAAAACCCGTAAACATAGATGATACTGAGTATTGTGGACGAATGGAGATCTTATATTCATAACCAAAACCTTTATACATATTCAGTTTAAAGCAGGGGATGGAGATGCTTTCTGTGTGTAAATGAGAATTGAGAGCCCTTAGCCATCGACGAATTCAAAGTATTGGGCATGTTATTTCATATTGACGACGTTGTCAAGAAAAAAAGCTCCTGCATGTAATATAATACAAAGAATTGGTTAAGAAAGACTTTATCTGGCAATGGAGTAAGTAGTAAATTAAAAGTCCTCTAATTATAAGGCAAAGCAAGTTAGATATTTTTCAAAGTGGGATTATATTCGTACGACTAAATATTGAAGTGGGTAGTTGCATACTTGCATTGTATAGTTGCTAGGCACTTTCCTCACAGTGAATGAATTTGGACTTCTTGCCAATACCATGTGTGGATCTGCTTCACAGGTGTCCCACACCATTTGGTGTTTACGGACTTTCAATACAAGTGCCCTCAATCATTCATCAATCATCAGTCTTTGCATTCCTCTGTGTTTCTGTGTTGAATATTGAAATCATCAACTAAGAATACATACTTACTCTCATAATTCTGATCTCCGTTTCTCATTTTGCTTTTATTTTTTTAAAGAAGTCCAACAATATATGTATGAAGTGAAATTGTATGGTCGTAACCACAAGGAGAAGAAGTGTTGCTTCGCTTGTAGGAATGCTTCTGATGCAACAACCTCAGAGTTTATCTAAAGATGATTGTTGGTCCATCATTAAATCAAAAGCTTTTCCTAGAGAAGTTATCCCCATAGAATTATTGAAATTCGGTCTTTCCATAGCACAACGATGTTTATTGTGTGACTAGTCAAAAAATCAGTGGCACTCTATACTAAGGGACCAATTATTGAAATTCGGTCTAGATGATGACTCTGTCATGAAGATTCTAAACACTACAAGAAAAATCAGGTTTAGGGACGGATTTATCCGTCCCTAAACCCTTGCCGATTCGTCCCTAATCCGTTAGGGACGGATAGGGACGCCCGTCCTTAAAACGGGCGTCTCTAACCGTTTAGGGACGGATATATTATCCGTCCCTAACTGTGACGGTTTTATCCGTCCCTAATGGTCAAACACCATTAGAGACGGATAATATCCGTCTCTAATGGCTGTGACCATTAGGGACGGATAATCCGTCTCTAAGGTTAGGGACGGATAAATCCGTCCCTAATCAACGGGATGGTTTAGGGACGGATTTATCCGTCCCTAAAGCTTTTTTTTAATTTTTATTTTTATTTTATATGTTTTTACATTTCACCGCTTTTACAATGTAGTAGATAATATACCCGAAAGTGATAAAATTGCATTAATTAAAATAGAGATTCGATAAAATATCCAACAAAAGACTAAATATCCGAATAAAATGAATAGTGTGAAAAGTATGTATCTAGAACAACGTAAGTACATGAGCATCTAAGAACCGGAGGAGGCGGTGGTTGTTGGTTCGCCGAACATCTGTTGTGTCATCTCATCCATCCGACGAGTGATATGAGCTTTTGCTCTAGAAGTTGATCGATCGTTTGCTTGAGAGGATTCATCACTCATTCACTGCGCTGAGTGTAGAAATTTTCATGTGATGAGGATGCTGCTGCGACACGAGAAGCTACCGCCGGTGTCAATGAAGGACCCAAATCGCCGAGCCCATACACTCCTTAGCGTCCATCGGATTAACTTGGAAGAATATTTGGTCTGCTCTCGAATTGTGAGTTCATGACCATCGATCATCCTCTCCTCCATAATCCGCTCCACCTCGCCTACAATAGTGTAGTGCATAATGAAATGAGATACGCTTTTAGGAAGATACGCCGAGCCATAATATACACAAATATAAATGTGAACCTTAACAAAGAAACATACCCCAATTTGCTCGGCCTAGGATCAGTCCACATGCCATTCTTCATTTTGCCTTCTTGAAGTGGTGAAGAGCGAGTGGCTCCCGGCATGGAGTCAAGAACATGAAAACAAGTAGAAAGTTGTTAGAAATGAAAGCAAAAAACATAAGTACAAATCATATTGCAAGTCGAAATAACATATATACTAACCGACATCCGGCGGTTCAATAACAACCCGCGACCCATAATGATGCTCGAGGTGCTGTACCATCTCGCGCCTACCAACGGTCATTCGTTTCTTCTCCGCCATGTCCATGACCAAAGGATCTCTCAAGATTACTCGCCAACGTGCCCACTCATCATCCCCATCCATCGCGCTTTTACCCAGAGGCTTTCATGTTGCAAACCATCCTCTTATAACACGACCCAGCCGGTCAAAAAGGCCACGGTTGGGGAATGAGGGCATTGGGAATGAAGTAGTACTTCTACAACATTTCCATAAGTAGCAAGCCCAAATAGATTAATGAAAGTGAATTTAAAGTAAACACAAGTACAATGGCTAACATACCACAAATCAAGACAAGTTCAAGAATGGTGACTAACATATCACCCAAGTACATGGCTAACATACCACGAAATCAACACAAAGGTGAAAGAACGTTGACTAACATATCACTCAATTACATTGGCTAACATACCACTCAAATTGTCCTAAAATTTACTAACACAATGGTGACTAACATATCACCCAAGTACAATGGCTAACATACCACGAAATCAAGACAACAAGTTCAAGAATGGTGACTAACATATCACCCAAGCATGGCTAACATACCACTCAAATTGTCCTAAAATTTACTAACACAATGGTGACTAACATATCACCCAAGCATGGCTAACATACCACTAAATCAAGACAACAAGTTCAAGAATGGTGACTAACATATCACCCAAGCGTTGGCTAACATACCACTCAAATTGTCCTAAAATTTACTAACACAATGGTGACTAACATATCACCCAAGCGATGGCTAACATACCTAAATCAACACAACAAGTTCAAGAATGGTGACTAACATATCACCCAAGTACAATGGCTAACATACCACTCAAATTGTCCTAAAATTTACTAACACAATGGTGACTAACATATCACCCAAGTACAGTATGGCTAACATACCACGAAATCAAAGACAACAAGTCAAAGAACATGGATAAAGCTTTGTAACATTTAAGCTTACCCGCATCTCATCAAAATAATGATGCTTCATCCTCTCCGGAGCGTAGACCACTTCTCCTCCTTCACCCGGCTTCTCCTTCAAGTCTTATAATCTTACCAAGATTTTCGGAGGCACCCGGTACAAAGCTCATATAAATGAGATAGACATGAAACAACCTTTATTAGTATATTCATGTAACATTTAGTAATTATCTGAAGTTATGTTCTACAAATGCATAATACTTACTTCTTCCTGTCGGGAACAAAACCGCTTCCCATTCCAACTAGCACTGGTGTCGAACGGTAGGGACACCCGGAGGATAAGTCAAGAAACATGGGTGACGCCCCACGCTCGAACCGGTGGGAGTCTCGTGCACTGGATCGTGAACTCCGCCAATGTCATAGCCTCAAGGGCTACCCGCATCAAGACCACTACTAGTACCACTAATGGCGGTGGACGGTATGTGGACCTCCTATGTCTCAAGATTCCGCAAATTCATACAACAAGTGTTAGTAAGAAAGAGAGATGAATTGGCGTAAAACATATATAATAGACACTTAATAAAGCATATATAACAAGTTGTAGTAACAAGTTGTAATCAAGAACCACCAAGATACATACATACCTCGTCCTCCTCGCCCGTGGTTAAGTCTACATATTGGTCTTCATGCAGCTCAATGTACTCATCAGGAGCATGAACTACATTTCTCGCTGTTTCATCAACAACCTCTTCTTGGTACGAGTTGGTAATTGAGTCGTCCTTCTTAACGTACTCTACTCTGGAGCGGGCCCGTATATGTATCGCATGCCCAACCACGCTTTGTCAGCTTGGATATTCAATGAATACCACTTGGCGTGCTTGAGTAGCCAAGATAAGCGGTTCATTACTTACGGTACCTCCTCCTATGGTTAATGTCAACCATCTCATACTGCTCGTGCTTCCTCGTACCAGCTGGAGTAGGATCATACCAGTCAACATCAAACAGAAAGGTTCTTTTCAAAGGCAAACCGGAGGGCCACTCAAATTGTCCGCAAGTATCTGTGCACCAGTAAGTTGTCTCGGAGGGCCTTTAATCTCTACTTTGTTTTTCAAGAATTGAGTCTTGTTCTTCTTAAACGGATGGTTCCTTGGTAGAAACCTACGATGACAGTCAAACCAAGATTCTTTCCCGCTCTCCTTCAGTCTGAATGCATCAGTGTCCTCCAAACAATGTGGACAAGCATGAAAACCCGCAGTCTTCCTTCCAGATAGCATTGAATAAGCAGGAAAATCACTCACGGTCCACAATAGTGCTGCTCTCAAGGTAAAGTTCTTCTTCGTTGACACATCATATGCAGTGATACCATTTTCCCACAACTCAATCAGCTCCTTAATTAAGGGTCAAAGAACACATCCACTACATCTGGATCACCGCCCGCACCAACGATCAAGAACATGAACGGTTCCTTCATGCACTCACCGGGCGAAGGTGTCAAGATGATCGGCCAACAAGAGTACTTCCGGTCACTTCCAAACGGGTTAAAACCATCCGTACAAAGCCCCATACGTACATTTCTAGATTCGGCTGCAAACTCCGGATATGTCTTGTCGAACTCTTTCCATGCCGGTGAGTCTGATGGGTGCTCCATTATACCCACTGCATCCGCCTCCCTTACTCTCTCCTTGTGCAGCTAACGCATTTTATCAAAGACAAGCACTTGAAGCGTACAACCTCTTCAAACGAGGTGCTAGAGGGAAGTACCACATTTTCTTATGTGGGAGATTTTTCTTCTGGCGTTTCTTTGAAGCCCCCTCCTTGTAACGCTTATAGCGGTCCTTACCACAAAACTTGCACTTCAGTAGATCTACATCCTCCCCCCAATAGATCATGCACATATCCAGACAACAGTCTATGGTTACCATAGGCAACCCCAACCCCCGCATCTTTTTCTTCGCTTGGTAAAAGTTGGTGGTACTAGGTTTGGTTCAGGGCAACACTCTGATAACAATTGTACGTAGTTATTGAAGCTCACTTCAGATTGGCCACCCTCGGCCTTACAACTCATTAGCCGAGACAACAAAGACAACTCAGTGTGCTTCTGACACCCCGGCCAAATTGGCTTCTTTGATGATTCCAACAAGTCAAAGAACACCTGATCCTCGGAATTCGGTGGCTCCTCCACATCCCGATCGGTGTCCATGAACTCTGGACCCGCAACATCATACACCATTTGCTCAATCCTCTCATGATCGGATTAGCATCGATGTGGACGTATTTTGAGTACTACCCATCACATTTTGCTTCCTTCTTTTACGCTTAGGAATACTCCCATAGTCCATGAACGGTATTGATTCCTCACCATGATAACACCATACCTCATACTCAGCTACGAACCCCTTACGTTTCAAGTGCTCGACTACCGTTCTAGGAGGCAAAAATTGTCTATTCCTACATTTGTTCGCATTGCAAGGGCACTTCATCATCCCCGACTCAAACAAGTAATTGTAAGTGCAAAAGCAATGAAGGCTTCAACCCTTCCACAAAACTAGATTGAATTACGCCATTAATAAAGCGACGGTACATCCATGAACGATCGGATTCATAATTCAACAATTAACTCAAGTCTCAATTTATTAGATTTATAACATTTATACAGTTACGTATTTAGTTTCATTACAATTACAATTACATTTTTAATTATGATACGGTAACAATTGGTAATGAATTACATGCATTTTACTATTACAATTCAATCCCACTGGTAGTTACAACATTTATACCATTACGTATTTAGTTTCATTACAATTACAATTACATTTTTAATTATGATACGGTAACAATTGGTAATGAATTACATGCATTTTACGATTACAATTCAATTTTCTAGTAGTTAAACTTCCATATATCTATTAACATTACAAATTGTAGATGAAAATATTATTGATTGTTTTTATGTTAATACTCCAAAATTATATTAAAATCACCAAAATCACCAAATTGTCTCTAAACACACAATTAAATCTTCATAATCCTAGTACGTATACGAAAATAGCTAAGTAAATACCCTACACAATTACAATAATAGTAACATCATACTAGCAATCCAATTTCACAATAAATA
The DNA here is from genome assembly GCA_026545765.1 of Plantago major. NCBI lineage: Eukaryota > Viridiplantae > Streptophyta > Magnoliopsida > Lamiales > Plantaginaceae > Plantago > Plantago major. Next base: position 16,234,690 of record CM048840.1, on the reverse strand, counting down.
TATCAATTTCACACCTCAAAGCTAACCCAATACGTAATATAAGCTAAATTATCTACTACATACTTCCTATAACAATCCAATTGATCAAACTAGTCAAAATTCATAAAATTCCCAAATTTTAAAAAGTAAGGGTTTTAGCCAAAATACCTTCAATTTCGGAAAAAATAGCGGATGAAAGTTGAAATTGATGCACAATCCGAGCTCCTTGTCCGACGAGCTTCGAAACGAGATCAAGATTGGCCGGAATCGTCGAGATTTGGCCGGAAAATGTTTGGGACGATTTGGGGGAAGAAAGGAAGAAAGAAGAAGAAAGGAAGAAATAAGATGAAACTGCCCGTGTTCTGTTATGTACACTTGACTTTTAGGGACGGATATTTATCCGTCCCTAAGCCGTCTCTACAATTAGGGACGGATAGAAGGATATCTATCCGTCCCTAAAAAAATTTTTTTTTTTTCCGTGTCAACTGCTTTTAGGACGGATAAAAATCCCCTAAACAGGATGATTAGGGACGGATTACATAATCCGTCCCTAATTAAGCACGGATTAGGGACGGATTATGTAATCCGTCCCTAATTAAGGACGGATTAGGGACGGCTTAGGGACGGATAGGCCTATCCGTCCCTAAACTCGCCGATTCGTCCCTAAATTAGGGACGGATAATATCCGTCCCTAATTTCCGTCCCTAAAACCGACTTTTCTTGTAGTGAAAGTTAAGCTACGATCGACTGCCATCACCAACACACAAAAAGTGTTTTGCATATTGTTCAATTTTTCCGCAAGATCATGAAATTAGAAGGCAATAAGTAATTGAGCTTGGGATGGCAGAAGGGTTTCTACAAGGTGGTAGAGGGAGAGATATGGAGACAGTGGGTGATGAAATTTTCAATTTTCAATTTTTTCTTGCAAAACTCTCTGTTCCAAGATGCAGAGAAATACAAGTATGGCAAAATGCAGTATTGTAGGATGCATGACCTTGTGCATGATCTTGCATGCTCAGTTTCAGGATCGAGAACCTTCACAATGGAGAATGACAGTTCAGATCGATGGTCTGCATCAAGCGCGATATCTTGCGATAAAGTCGATTCGAGAGGAATCATTTGCTATATTAAAGCAACAAGCAAAATGCATGCGCGCACAATATTCTTCGAAGGAAAAAATGTAGAGATGTATCTGCAGGGATTTAAGCAACTCCATGCTCTGAAGATATGTGATTATGGTGTTAATGAACTACCAGATGTGATTGGAGAGTTAATACAACTGAGGTTACTTGATATCTCAGGCACGAGTATTAATTAGTTATTTGCCAGGTTCAATTGTACAAATTTTAGACAGTTAGTTAGTTACACCACCCGAGCAGACATCATGCTCGTGGCGATTGACTAATAGTGTCGACATAATAGTGACGATCATTATCATAGCTAATGCACATTGCCGTATATACAATAGCTACAATATGTTTTCCGTTGCTACTATCGTTGCTATTGCATATGCTAGCCACAATTGCACGGTGACTAATGTGAGTTGACTTGGCGAGTGGGATTTGTCACGGTAATTATGTAGCGAATGTTCCGAATAGTTGCAACGTTTTGCTTCGTTTCGTGACGTTTTGCTTTTGCGGATAAATGAACAATAACCGCCCGCTATCTTTTGCAACGGTTATTAGCTACACGTAATAACGCTTTTTGCAACGGATTTGGCCGTGACTAATACTGAGATTTCCTTGTAGAGAGTGTCTGCAATATGAGATGAAAGAAATGAGTAGAAGGGTTAAAATGGAGGTTTTATAGCCAAACATTAAAAAAAAAAAAACACAATAACAATTACTTTTTATTTTTAATTTTTTTCCAATTCAATTACAGATTAGTCCATGTAATATATACATACAATTACAGTATGGTCCACACGTGATAGTCACGTGATGTAACTAATAAAGGTCTGAAATTAGTTCAAATCAATTACATACATATTCCTGAAATTGTGTTTGCTAATTACAGATTCACCCAACTGCCACACTATAAAGGCATATGATGGTTTTTTATTTTCTTTTACCTTTACTTTGATTATTTTTTTGAATTTGAATTTAGTTTTGCCTTTCTATATAGGAGAGAGGCAATTTATTCCACATGGAGAGAGATAAAGCTGATGTAGGCATGTCAGTCAACGGAAATGTACATTTTGGATTAATCTGTAATTGTTTGAATAGAAAGGACTAATATGTAATTGACCCAAATGTAAGGGGTAGCTTATGTAATTTCCCCCTTTTTTTTTAATCTGGTGGTGAGTGCATTAAACTCAATTGTGCACTTGTTTGATACTTCGTATTTGTATCTTCAAACTATTCAAAATTATGGTTGAAACATTTTTGTCATTCTCATGTTAAAGTTATTCTTCTACGAGATGCATATTTCTTCTATGTTTCTGCTTTCTCGTGAATGAGATTGACCACCGTAAGTTTGAATGGTCTTTTGCAGATAATTTATCATAAAATGATTAAGAAATCACGGGACAGTTGTTAATTCTGCAAACAAGGTACTTGTGCAGATCTTGTATTGCTAATGCCTTTACAACAATACGGTCAGTAATTAAAGCACATTAGAGCTATATGGTTTTGGAAAAGTTGAGGCTTTACCAGACTGGATTGGGAGTTTCTCTTCTTTAAAGCAGTTGTGGATTACCAAATGCAAAATGCTAAGGCATCTGCCCTCTAGAAAAGCCATGTTAAGCCTCACCAATTACGTTCATTATATATTCGTCATTCTCCGTTGCTGGCGGATAGGCCTAGGGAGCCTAGCAGTACTAGTTCTGCTGCTGCTGCCACCATCGATACTTCTTCAGAGTGGGGCAAGATTTCACATATAAAACATGTTTGCATATGTTGTAAGTCAGTTTCTTGTGTTAATTTATGGAGTATATTACTTCTCATGGTGTTCTTTCACTTCACCATTCTTACCCCAATGCTTTTTTTTTTTTTGGTCTTTATGTTAAGTTTCATTTACATGTTCTCAGGAGTTTCATTTCTACCATATCATAGATTGTGGAACCAAGGATCGACGGACAAAAATTATTATACAGTATGTGATTCGCAATCTGTTCCTTTTAAGTTTTATTAGGACTGTGAGTTTCAATTCTGCTCATTTATGATCTTTATTTTGCTTTTCATTTAAATGTCCAAGTAACTTTTTTCTCATTAAGATATATTTTGCATTGATAGAGATAGATTTTGCATTGATACAGAGTTTCAGTTCCTTCGGAGCAAACTAATCAAACTTCTTTTTAGAATTGTTAACACTTGAGAGGTGCAAGGAGCCTAGAATACTAGTTCTGCTGCTGCCCCCAAGTCTTCTTCTGAGTGGCCCAAGATTTCCCATATATATCAAACAAGTTCAATAGAAAATAAATTGCAAGTCTCTTTATACTATTTGATTTGCATTAGATTTGATATCTTGAGCGTTTTACTGAGTTGATCGTTTGAAATGTTAATTGCAGTTTCATCACTGAGTCAATTCTCCGTAGTCGTAACTCGCCTGCTCATCGTATCTGTAAGTACATACTAGCACTAGCAAATTATACTAACGTCATTAGATGACATACTAATTTCCAAGGAACTACATGATGCTTACATGTCTGTGTATCTTCTATGACCATGTTACATGCTGCTTCTGTTATGACTTACAAAGCTCGGATAAGTTTTAGAGTTTACTTATAGAGATGGAATGGATCAGCTTCTTAAACACATTTCTCATGGTATAGCTGAATTATCAGAAAGTCATTTATGTACATAGATTCACAACGAACATGTCATTTCCCAGTACTTGTACAGTATGCTAAGCTAGCTTCAACTCATCATTTGAAATGGATTTCCCAACTAGCAACAGATAAACTTGGAGGTAGACTTTGGCATGTTATCCAATATCTATTAATGTGTCGAGTTGCTTCACATTTGTCCTGCCATTTACTTATTACAAACTTGCCAACGTGTCAGTGCCCTCATTCGTTCACTCACTATTCTCTTTACCCTCTACTCTTGAGATCCATCAACCAAGAACGCATGCACGTGTTCCCAGGTTTTTATCTCGATCTGTTCAGTTTATGAACCTGAAACCGGACAACCCGCTGGTTCTAGAGATTGCTCATAATCATATGCACACGGTAGACAGTTCAGACTGCAAGGAGCTGGACTCAGAAGTACACTATGTGTTATTGTTTGTTCTACTGCCAGGTTTTGGAATTATGTAAAATAAAATGTGATTCGATCGCCTCTAGTGTCTGCACTTTTATTGGACAATTGTAGAACAGCTTTATGTTATTCGCCCTCATGAAGGGCTTGGTCTCTCTGGACCCTGGTTTTTATTGTTATCTGGTTTCCTTGTGTGAGATTCGGTCTCACTGTGGCTCTACATTAAAGTTTGTAATTAGGCGTATGTATGTTGCGTCACGTAGGTTCTAAGAAGGCCACATATATAACATGCATGGCTTTCAATCTTAGAACATTACTACATTTCTGCACTATGGTAGGTTCATAATGAACCTGTTGTTTCCCAAAACTTATGCAGTATGCTAGGCTATATTATGCTATGCTTCAAGACATTTCAAAATGGTTCCGAACTGGTAAAAGATGTACCAACTTGTGAAAAAACACTGTTTCAAAGATTTGATAGAGATTGATTGAAATTGTAGCACAGATTTAGGCGAGAGGCAAGTTTGGCATAGATGCCAAGTTACGAACCCATTAATTTACTAGACTCTAATCCATTACACGCAGGGAATATTTCATGTTCTTTATGATATGATAATCTATAATGCCGTAAACGAGCCAACTGTTTTCATAGTAGAGTCGAGGTTTTGGACTCTTGTCATAAAATCATACTGCAGCTCAGCAGCTGCAAGATCTGATATCACTCTCTGAGGGTGCAGGGTTCCGGTCAGTACAACCCAAATTCACAAGGCTTCATTTTTTACATAGATAACATTGAAACATCATGTACTGCGGGTCAGATTTACTACCAAAGTATGTACCATCTACTGTACCACCGTTGCGATTGCGACATGTGGCAAAATAAATAAAGGAGATAAAACATTTTTGATAACATAAAATTTCTCTAGAAAATCTCCTAAAATTTAGGATATATTTATGGAATATGCAATTTCATTTTATTTACCTAACACTATCATTAATGATAAACAAAGGCTCTGTTCTCTTTATCTGAAAACTCATAAATTTCGATTCTGCTAATTGTTTTTATTATAATTACCACTTCACGGCCCATTCGCCTGCTCGCCTGTTCGATCAAGATAACATAGCCTAATTCATTCATGCCAACTCTTGCACCCTTAGGGAGTAAATAGTTTGAAAAGTGAAATGAGGGAAAAAGAAAAGAAATTTGTTTTTTTTTCTAACTTTTTTTGTTCATTTTCAATGTGTCACCATAAGTGAACTGAATTATTATTCCTTTCAATTAAAAAATATATTTTGAAAAGGGCCAAAGACTTGGACATTGGCATGTTATCTATTAGGGGTGGGAGGAGGGTTCGGGTAATCCCGATCCCGTCCAGACCCTATAAAAAAAATTCCGATAGGGTCGGATATTTAGGGATTGGACACCCGCAATATAAATTTTTGAAACTTATATTATATGTTCGGGACGAGATTGGAAATGAAAATTTAATACCCGAAACCCGATAGGGTATCCAAAGAAAGTTATATTCTTATAAAAACTAGTTATGCAATTAAGTCCACCGAGAAGATGATCATTTGAGTATAATTTTATCTAGTGTTTAACAGGATAATTTTATCTGATTTTAACAGCAAGCTAATGTTCATTTAGCGAGTTAATTAGGAGAGTCTTTAGGTAGCTAACAGTAGCAAAACACATGGTTCATAGTTTGCCGTATATATTACAACGTTTACAAATAGTTTATTTTTATGGGAATTTTACACACAGCAACCTTTTTAGATGCACCTTGAACGTTTGGGTCCCTACCGTTTTAAAATTTACATTGAGGTCCATTTTTCAACCAAAATGTTGACTTTGTGTAGAATGTCCCATTTACCCCTGAATAAAACATCTTCATCTTCTTCTCTTTTCTTTCTTGTTATTCTTCATCTTCTCTTCTCTTCTCTTCTCTTTTCTTTTCTTCTTCTTGTCTTCTTTCTTGTTGTTGCTACAAATTCAACATATGAAGATATTTATCATATATTCTGTCAAGCACTACAAATAAAGAAATTGCCAAAGCAAAAGCTTCAAGTTTATCAGCCTCCAACTGCTACAAGCCAGAAAGCTACCAAAAGAAAACTTATAAGCTCGGTTCAGCTCCATCTTGCAAAACGAGAAACTCTTACATAGTCCTGCGCATTTGAATAGCACTCTGCAATTTCATAAAATTTCAATATCAGTAGTAGCAAAACACAACGAAATAACAGTTAGTCTGCAGACTACTATAGCACAGCAAAGAGTACATATCCAACAAGATTGTCGCAATGAAAACAGCCTATAGAATTGCAGCAGATTGATTTAGCATTGATCTGTTTAACAACTTGATCAAACTTACAGTAGAACCACAAGCTGGCTTAGTTATATTCTGGCACAAGCTTCTTAAGCATATCCATAGGAATTTCATCTCTACCATACACTTGACAATGATCAAGAACCATCTCAAAAGCAGTTGCATCAAGTAAGAAGTCCTTCCTGATCATTTCCTCCATAAGTGCCCGTGCCTCAAGCAACTCATTTCGTTTAAGATAAGCTTTGACAAGCATGTTGTATGTAATATTGTCGGGAGGACAACCAAAATTTTCCATTTCCTTTAGAAAACATTTGGCTTCATCCAGATATCCTCTTGATACAATTTCTCCCAATTGTATCAAGACATTTTTTCAGAATTTCTAACGAGAATTACCAAATCAAGCTATTTGTTTCAGGAAGATGCTCTGATAAGATTTTTCAACTATACAGTATACATTACTCCCGGATCCATAGAATATATATAGAGGCAGAATAAAGTCTTCCTTTGTCGTCAATAATAAAAGAAAAGGCAGTAAAAAGAGAATAGATCTCAAGGGCATTTTTGGCAAGAAAAATGATTTTTTCACTCTCATCAAAGAAAGTTGTTTTTGAACGATGTAAATAAAATTTTAATGCAGTTCAATGTTTGACCTTCTCCGTAAATTGTGAAACGTTAGGAACCCAAAAGTTTATTCACTATCTAAAAAGGTGGTCAGATGTAAATCGCCCTATTTTTATTTATATGAAAATAAATACCCGATAGGGTAATCCGATCCGATCTATCATGCAGATCGCGATCGCATGAAGATAAAGTCGAATTGGGATGAATAAATTCAAATTAATTGCAAGATGCGATGTTCAATCCCGATCCTGTCCCAAACCCGTCCCGCGTCCAAATATCTATAGTACTCTACTATGTGTGGATTTGGTTCACATTTGTCCCACCGTTTGAAGTTTTCAAACTTCCCAAAACAAGTGCCCTCAATCATTTCTTTGCTTATTTGTTTCTGTGTTGATATCATCAACTAAGAACACATAATCTCATACTTCCTTTCTCCGTTTCCAGGTTTTATTTCTATTTTTCAAAACAAATCGAACAATATATCAATACCAAAAAGTATCGATTTTTAATAATCTAGTTGTTTTTATATTTATTTTCAACCTTGAGAACTCATTTGAGAAGTAATGGATCAAGCTACTGTTGGTGCCACCATTCAAGTAGTACTGCAAACTCTGCTTTCTGCATCCATTGACGAGATTAAACTCGTATTCGGCTTCAAGAGAGATCTGGAAAGGCTAAAAAACTCTCTGTTTATGATTCAAGATTTTCTCCATGATGCTGAGGTCAAACAAGTCAACAACAGAGCTGTCAGGCGTTGGCTGGAGCAGCTCGAAGATGTCTCTTTCGAAGCGGATGCTGTGTTAGATGAGTGCAACTACCAACTTCTTCGGCAAAAGGTTAAGAAACAAAAACCAGCTTCAAGCAAGGTACTGAGTTTCTTACCACCTGGTTCAAAAAAATTGCTCTTCCGTAGAAAAATGGCTCATAAGATTGAAAAAGTTAACAATAATCTGGAAGCAATTAAGAATGATGCTAAAAGCTTTGGACTTCAAATGATAGCCATGAACTCTGATCATAGTAGTAGTAGAAGTAGTAGTGTTGGATTCGCCATGCCTCCAACTGACTCATTGTCGATTGAGCCGCATATTGTGGGAAGGGATAATGATGAATCAGAAATGGTTGAAATGCTACTTTCTGCTCCACAAGATAAAACAATTTCTGTGTTTCCAGTTCTTGGCATGGGCGGTCTTGGCAAAACAACCCTTGCTCGAAAAGTTTTTCATAATTTGAAAATTGGATCTCATTTTGAGAAAAGGTTATGGGTGTGTGTTTCAACCACTTTTGATGCAACCATTATATTCAAGATGATTCTTGAATCATTGTCTCGAGAAAATGTTCAAAACATTTTGACCAAAGAGGTTGTGTTGGAAAAGATTCGAGAGCATTTGGCTAGTAACAGGTACTTGCTTGTTCTTGACGATGTTTGGAACGAGAATTCCATAGTTTGGGATAATTTCATGAGTTCCCTTCTGGAAATTAGTCGTCGGGTCAAAGGAAATTGCATTCTTGTCACTACAAGGAGAGGAAGTGTTGCTTCACTTGTAGGAACACTTCCCACGCACCAACCACATAGCTTATCACAAGATGATTGTTGGTCAATCATTAAATCAAAAGTCTTTTCAAGAGAACTTGTCCCCACAGAATTCGAAGAGATTGGTCTGCACATCGCACAAAGATGCGGTGGTCTACCACTAGTTGCCAATGTTGTAGGGGGGTTATTACGTGGCAAGTCGGAAAATGACTGGCAATCCATTCTCCAAGACCAACTATTGAAATTTGGACTAGATGATGACACTGTCATGAACATTCTAAAGTTGAGCTACGATCGCTTGCCATCATTAACAGTAAAAAAGTGTTTCGCATATTGTTCAATCTTCCCGCAAGATTGGAGAATTGGAAAGCAAGAAGTAATTGAGCTTTGGATGGCAGAAGGTTTTCTACGAGCTGGGAGAGGAAAAGATTTGGAAATGGTGGGTGAAGAAATTTTCAACTTTCTCTTGCAAAACTCTTTATTCCAAGATGCTGAGAAGGACAAGTATGGCAAGATCATGTGTTTCAAGATCCATGACCTTGTGCATGATCTTGCATGTTCAGTTTCAGGATCTAGAACCATCACTATGGGGAATGGCAAATCAGATGTACTGCACCGAGCTCGATATCTTGCGATAAAGATGATTGGAGAGGAATCATTTTCTACATTAAAGCAACAAGCAAAATGTCTGCGCACAATATTTTGTGAAGGAAAACTTGTAGACATGTACCTTGGATTTAAGCAACTGCATGTGTTGAAGATAGTGGATAGGAGTGTTGAGGAACTACCAGATGTGATTGGGGAGCTAATACAACTGAGGTTATTTGACATCTCAAGGACAAATATTAGTGATTTACCAGATTCAATTGGTAAACTCTACAATTTACAGACACTATCCCCGTCTGTCTGTTTGAGAAGTCTTCCAAAGACAATAGTTGATTTAATCAGCTTAAGACATCTACACATAATCTTTGATATAGAGTTACCGCCTTGGATGGGGAAATTAAATTGTCTTCAAACACTTCCGTATTTCAAAGTTGGTCATGAGCAGGGCTATAAAATCAGAGAGCTGGGGAAGTTGAATGATCTTAAAGGATTTCTAGAGATTCGAAGTTTGGAGAAGGTGAAAGATAAAGGAGAGGCGCAGCATGCTAATTTGTTAGGAAAATCAAACATATTTGGATTAGTTTTCCAGTGGAATGTATCAAGAGAAGGCAAAATAAACGAAGAAAATGTGTTGGATGGTCTCCAACCTCATCCAAGTTTGAAGTCTTTAAAGATTCTTGGCTACAAGAGCAGAAACTTCCCTCCATGGACAATGAAGATGGCAGTTCAAGATCAAATAGAAGGTCGTGTGAATGCGCTTCATAATTTGGTTGACGTAAAACTTGAAAATTGCGAACAGTGTGAAGATGTTCCAATGTTTGGGCACCTCCCACACCTCAGGCTTTTGGAGTTGAAAGGTTTGTCAAATGTGCGGTCCATGGGCCTATCATTCTACGGACTTAAAAATGGCAGGACATCAAGCTTGGTTGGAGAAGCAGATCTTCGAGAACCAATTATTGCATTTCCAGCTCTAGAAAAGCTAGAATTGTGGAGTATGCCAGAGTTAAGTGAGTGGTCAGAAGTGGAGGGGGCAATTGCAGTGTTTCCATGCCTTAAATACTTGCGAATTCTATTTTGCCCCAAGTTGAGGAGTGTTCCAAGTCATTTTCCGTGCCTTCAAGAATTGGAAGTGAATGGTGTGGCATCTGATTTTAATTTGACTGATGTATGTAGCAGCACAAGATATCTCCAGTCAGTTCAAATCTCAGAGCTGCCGGGGTTGACTTGTTTTCCGGAAGAGGTTTTGGTGAAGAATCAAAATCTCAGAAAATTGCATATATCCCGTTGCCCAGAAATTGAGTCTCCATGTGTAATAGGCCTCACCTCAATTCGAATATTGGAAATCGAGTCGTGTGACAAATTGAGAGAGCTAGCACTTGATCTGAACAGCCTTCCATCTCTTGAGGAATTACAAATATTTCATTGCCCGAATTTGGAGTCAATAGTCTCATATGCAAGAGGAGGAGAGTCGCATGAACAAAGCATTATCACCTCACTCAGAGTATTGAGAATCAGTAACTGCCCAGCGTTGATTGGTTTCCCAGTTGAATTATTTCGCTCTTGCTCTAATTCCCTCAAGAGATTGGTTCTTGAGAGGATTTCGAAATTGATGAATTTCCCAACTACAAAGATGTTATGTAGCTTGCGGAGTTTGGAAATTGGTTTCTTAGATTCTATAAGTTTAGGTTCCTTCAACCAACTTCTCAATCGCCTCCTCCAGGAAAGCCACTGCTCTCTTGAAGAATTACATTTATATGGAAATAATGATTGGGACGCTCTGCCAGATGAAATTCAGCACCTCACTACTCTCAGAGTATTATGGTTAATTGATTTTGGAAAAATTGAGGCTTTGCCTGAATGGATTACGGATCTCGCTACTTTAGGATCGTTATGGATTGTCAATTGCAAAAGGCTAAGGCATCTGCCCTCTAAGGAGTCCATGCAAAAACTCACCAAACTAGAATTCTTATCTATTTACGATTGTCCATTGCTGAAGAGGTGCGGAAAGCAGGAATGCAAGATTATTACTAGCTCTGCTGCTGCCGCCGTTGCTTCTTCTGAGTGGGCCAAGATTTCCCATATCAAACATGTCGAGATGGATTGTAAGTCTCTTTATTATTTGATTCCATTTCATGTCTTTTTTTGCTCAAGCATGATTCCATTTCATAATGTCATTTCACTACTTGTGGAGTTGTTTGTCTATCTACACCATTCTCAGCACCACCTACTTTTTCAATGCCATATTATGTTATGTTTGGTGACTGATTTCATACACACTGTATGATTTTTCTGCAAATTAAGAACAAACCACCAGCCATCAGGTTGCTGTTTTGCAATTTACCCGAAAATGACAGTACAAGATTTTATCACACACTTGTTTTTTGTCTTGATATATTTTTCAGTTTCATTTACATGTTAAAGTGTTCTGTTTCTGAGCAGGAAATCATTAGCGATTCTGATGGATTGTGGAACCAAGGATCAAATGGCAAGAATAGGTTTTTTTTTAACTAATATAAGTATGTGATTTACAATGAGTTCTAATTGAGGGGGGAATTCTGCTCATTTTACGTCTTTAATGTGCCTTTTTCATTTTTAAATGTCAAAGTAATTTGTTTCTCATCAAGAGATATTTTTCGCAGTGATCAAGCTTAGATCATTCAGCATCTTATTAAGTATCACATATTGATTGTTACAAAGAGTTTCACTTTTAATGTTTTCAAGAATCAGACTTGATTTTCTCTCATTCATTTTCTCTTGTGCTTCAGAATTCTTGAGGCTGGATGGACTATCAGAAAAACAGAATTCAGGAGCCTTAGCAATGCGAAGCTAACCTTGGAAATTAGTTTGTGGTCTAGTTGAGGTCCATACCTGACGATTAATATAGTTGAAACTTGCTTGGATCAATATATACATCAGTTGTAAGGCAGCATTATGGACTTGTATATTCTTCCATATTTGAAACTCTGAAATGTTAAGAGGAGTTTGTGTATGTTGATTATGGGTTGCTGTCCAAATACAGTACTGTTGAGAACCAAACATTAATGTGTAAGTTATTTGTTTAATGTGTAACTTATGAGAACCAAGTTTTGTGAAGATGCTTGTAATTGAGACAAACATTAATGTGTTAAGTTATTTGTTTAATGTGAAATTGTCGGGCTTGGGTTCTTTAAATAATCCATTTTATCGGGCCGGAACCTCTTTCACTCATGCGAGTGAAGATTCTCCTTTATACCGCACGCGAAAGCTCTAATCGCGTGAGTTTATTAGGATCCTCTTGTATCTTTCCTTTTACAACCCTCTTGAAATTATTTGAGATCCCTTTTGATCGAAGCCGGGAGAACCAAGATTATGGATGCTTGTTTTCAATTTTGTGTAGTGAAATTAGAATCAATCATGTGAGTAGTTTACTAAACTTCATGTTTTGTGACAAATTAAGTGTGGTTGACTGTTGATCATTCTTTTCTGTACAAAGCTGCTGAATATCCAAGATAGCTGTTCTTTTCTGAATGATTGTTTTTTAGAGTAGCTTATTGAAATTATGCTGATGAAATATTGTTTATAATCTCCGTACGTTCCGTTAGGATGTGTGTTGTGAAGGAGATAACTTTTTCTCACTGACTTGCTGGAAATGGCTGGACAGATGGTTCTAAATGGGGTTTGGTCGATGAAATTAGATTCTGGCAACTTGTACTGCTGTAGAAGTTGTAAAAGATGAAATAATGTTGGTTGTTTGCGATTTTAAGTGTGTACAGGTGTTGTTCATATCAGTTTGTGGTCCAGGGAAATGTTCTGCAATTGTAAGTTTTGTAACTAATTAAAAAGACCAATGGCCTTGATTTAGCTCTCAAAATGCTTTCTTGATATGATACTGTTATTATGTGGTTTTGGATATATGATACTTCTACATATACTTTGTTTGTGCCCTGTAAAGTTGGTTTCGAGTTCCATATTGTGATTTGCATGTGGATGTCCTCTCTGTATCCCCACATTATCCCTTCCCTTTAGGTGTAAACACAGTATCTGAATTGATTTTTTTTCCGTGTATAATCACAAGTGTTGACCCTCAATCACCTCGGAAAAAGTGCAGGCATGCTATATGAATCTTAATGATGGAAGCTGTATCGGGCACTCGGTAGCATTAAAACTCAGGTCACACATATCATCCTGAAGCATCTCCTGGACCCCAGAGTCAGATCTTGGCATCTCCGTAAGTCCTATTCTTTGAAGTTCAAATGAAGCTGTAAATTCTCTGAGACATCGATTCTTTGAACTAGACTTGGCAAACTATGATCTGCATTCAGTAGGCATTGGCCAATTCCAATATATTCTCAGAAAGATCCATCAGAGTCCATTTTCCTTCAAAATTATCCATTGCAATCCGAACTTTAGTTTCTATGGTTGCCTTCAATGGAGTTGATTGCTATGGCCCTTTCCGGGATGCTATTAGTTTCTGATTGCTATTAAGTCATGTAGCATTTCCTTTTATAACTCCTGGAAATGCTAATAGACCATGTGGATGAACTCTAGGAGTCTTTTTTTTTTTTTTTTTGCACGTTGTTTGTTTGAGTCTACAGGCAGATCAGCATGCTATGGTAGTTGTTCGAGGGATGATAAAGGAAATGGCCATTAATCATCTTTTTCAAGAGTGGACTTGAGTTATGTTTCAAGATTTTCCAGATAAGTTCTTTACTTGTACCTTAAAATATATGTTTGCAACTTAGAGATGTATTGAATTGGTCTGGTTCAAGCTTGATTACAAAATCTCTCAGCTTGGATTTTGATTGAATTGGATCTTTTAATTTTCTCAATGAGTTGTTGAATTTTAATTTGATGTATCTGGTATTCTTCAAGACTGAAGATCAATTTTATGATTCTTTTATTTTTCCTACTTTACCAGATACCCAAGTTATCATGAATCCTCAATTACAACCCAACTTTTCAATTGATATGTCTCATTGGTGAATTCATGAACTCTTACATTCACATGGATCAAATATCAACGCTTCTCATGCATAGCTCGTGGTGCGTGTTCTAGTACGTAGGAGAATTATATAATTCAACTTTATGTTATTTGCACATGAAGGGTAAATTGTCTCTCATGTTTTTATTGTTATCTGGTTTCCTTGTGTGAGACTCGGTCTAGTTTATCATTATGGTTCTACATTTAAGCTCTGAGAAGGCTATATATATATAACACGGACTTCATCAATCTCACAACAATACTACTGTTCTGCACTATGGCAGATTAATAATGAACCTGCTCCTTCCCAAAGTCTATACAGCATGCTAAGCTATGTTATGTTCCAACACATTTCAAAATGGTTTCCCAACTAGCAAAAAGAACTAATTAGTCAGATATTGCAAAACCTAATTCAGTATTGAAAAAACAAATATAGAATATATGCAAGTAAAAGTTTGCAGTTAAGACAAATTTAAGCAGCTGATGATGTTATCAACAAAACTACTACTACTATTACAGATGATACAAAGAGTTGGTTACAACAACACAAGTCATTTAGCATAGCTGTAGGCCTGTAGCTATCAACAACAGTCTTCTAATAAAACAAGAAGCAACAACTTGTGACTTAGTAATATTTTTTGCCCAGTCTTTGCTCTCAAACATACACATGACATAAATTCTCTGCATTGATTTTTCTCTCTGTTTCTGTATTTCTTCTTTACCCTTGAAATCAATTAAGAATACAGAAAGTCATTTGAAAAGCAATGGATCAAGCTGTTGTAGGTGCCACCATTCAAGTTGTGCTGCAAACTCTGCTTTCTGCATCCATTGACGAGATTAAACTCGTTTTCGGCTTCAAGAGAGATCTGGAAATTCTAAAAAGCTCCTTGCTTATGATTCAAGATTTCCTACATGATGCTGAGGTCAAACAAGTCAACAACAGAGCTGTCAGGCGTTGGCTGGAGCAGCTCGAAGATGTCGCTTTCGAAGCAGATGCCGTGTTGGATGAGTGCAACTACGAACTACTTCGACAAAAGGTTAAGAAACAAAAACCAGCTTCAAACAAGGTACTGAGTTTCTTACCATCTGGCTCAAAAAAATTGCTTTTCCATAGAAAAATGGCACATAAGATTGTTGAAGTTAACAAGAATCTGGCAACAATTAAGAAAGAGGCTCAAAGCTTTGGCCTTCAAATGATAGCCATGAGCTCTGATCATGCTAACAGTAGTGTTGGATTCGTTTTGCCTCCAACTGACTCATTGTCAATTGAGCCACATATCGTGGGAAGGGATAATGATGAATCAAAAATGGTTGAAATGCTACTTTCTGCTCCACAAGATAAAACAATTTCCGTGTTTCCAGTTCTGGGCATGGGGGGTCTTGGCAAAACCACCCTTGCTCGAAAAGTTTTTCATAATTTGAAAATTGTATCTCATTTTGAGAAAAGGATATGGGTGTGTGCTTCAACAACTTTTGATGCAACCATTTTATTCAAGATGATTCTTGAATCATTGTCTCGGGAAAACGTTCAGTTCATTCTGACCAGAGAGGTTGTGTTGGAAAAGATTAGAGAGCAATTGGCAAGTAAAAGGTTTTTGCTTGTACTTGACGATGTCTGGAACGAGAATTCCAATAAGTGGAATGATTTTATCAGTTCCATTTCAGGAATTAGTCCTATCAAGGGAAATTGCATCCTTGTTACCACAAGAAAAGGGAATGTTGCTTCGCTTATGGGAACGATTCCTACGCACCAACCATTAAGTTTATCTAAAGATGATTGCTGGTCCATCATTAAATCAAAGGTTTGTTCAACAATAGATGTTTGCTCTGAATATGAAGAAATTGGCCAATGCATCGCACAAAGATGTGGTGGTCTACCTCTAGTTGCGAAAGTTGTAGGGGGATTATTATGTGGCAAGTCGAAGAACGAGTGGCAGTACATTCTCAGAGACCAGCTATTGAAATTCGGGCTAGATGATGACACTGTCATGAACATATTGAAGTTAAGCTATGATCGCTTGCCATCATCAACAATGAAAAAGTGCTTTGCATATTGTTCAATCTTTTCACAAGATTATAGAATCAAAAGAGAAGAAGTGGTTGAGCTTTGGATGGCAGAAGGTTTTCTACAAGCTGGGAGAGGAAAAGATATGGAGACAGTGGGTGATGAAATTTTCAACTTTCTCTTGCAAAACTCTTTATTCCAAGATGCAGAGAAGGATGAGTATGGAAATATTACAAAATGTAGGATGCATGACCTTGTGCATGATCTTGCATGTTCAGTTTCAGGATCTAGAACCGTCACTATTGAGAATAGCAGTTCAACCGGTCTGCATCAAGCTCGATACCTTGCGATAAAATCGATTGGAGATGAGCCATTTTCCATATTAAAGCAACAAGCAAAATGCCTGCGCACAATATTCTTCGAAGGAAAAATTGTAGTGATGTATATGGGATTTAAGCAACTCCATGTTTTAAAGATCATGCAGAGTGTTAATAAACTACCAGATGCGATTGCAGAGCTAATACAATTGAGATTATTTGACATCTCGATGACAAGTATTAGCAATTTACCAGATTCAATTGGTAAACTCTACAATTTACAGACGCTGTATTTACCTCGATTTTTGATAAGTCTTCCAAAGACAATAGTTGGCTTAATCAGCTTAAGACATCTATACATTTATGGTACTTATCTTATAGGTTTACCGCCTTGGATGGGGAAATTAACTTGTCTTCAAACACTTCCATATTTCAAAGTGGGTAATGATCAGGGTTGTGGAATTGGAGAGATAGGGAAGTTGAATAACCTTAAAGGTTTTATGAAGATTCAAAATCTGGAGAAGGTAAAAGACAAAAAAGAGGCAAAAAAGGCAGATTTGATAGGAAAATCAAAGATATTTGGGTTAGTTTTGGAGTGGAAGGAATCAAGAGAAGTTGAAGTGAATGATGAAAGTGTATTGGATGGCCTCCAACCTCATCCAAGTTTAAAGTCTCTAAAGATCATTTGGTACAAGAGCAAAACCTTCCCTTCATGGACAATGAACATGGCGGTACACGATGAAATAAAAGGTCATGGGGAAGTGCTTCATAATCTGATTGAGATAAAACTAGAGAATTGCAAAGGCTGTGAAGAAGTTCCAATGTTTGGGCACCTCCCACACCTCAGGCTTTTGGAGTTGAAAAGTTTGTCTAATGTGAAGTCTATGGGCCTATCATTCTATGGATTTGAAAATGGTGGCATATCAGGCATGTCTGGAAATGTAAATTGTCGAGAAGCAATGAGAGTGTTTCCAGCACTCGAAAAGCTAGAGTTGTCAGGCATGGGAGAGTTAAGTGAGTGGGCCGAAGTGGAGGGAGCAGTTATAGTGTTTCCATGCCTTAAGTACTTGCGAATTAAAGCATGCCCCAAGTTGAAGAGTTTTCCGAGTCATTTGCCCTGCCTTGAAGAATTGGATATCCGGAAATGCCCCAAGTTGAAGAGTTTTCCAAGTCATTTTCCCTGCCTTGAAGACTTGCAAGTGCAAGATGTGGACTCTGATTTTTCCTTGGCAGAAGTGTGCCACAACACGAGCTATCTCCAGTCTATTGAGATAATATCTCTTCCCGGATTGACTTGTTTGCCGGAAGAGCTGTTGGTGAAGAATCAAAATCTCGGAAACTTGCATATATCCTGTTGCCCAGAAATTGAGTCAATTCCATGTGTAAAAGGCCTCTCCTCATTGCGTCAATTGCACATCTGGGGGTGTGACAAATTGAAAGTGATACCACTTGATCTCAACAGCCTTGGGTCACTTGAGGAATTACGAATAGTAAATTGCCAAGAATTGAAGTCAATAATTCCATATGCAAGAGATTCACAACAACAATGCATTTTCATCAACACCTCACTTAAAAAATTGGGGATCTCAGAGTGCCCAGGATTGATTGATTTGCCAATTGAATTATTTCAGTCCAATTGCTCTTCTTCCCTCCAGGAATGGTCCCTCGTTCGGATTCCGAAATTGATGAATATCCCAAGTAGGAAGATTAGTGGTCGTTTGCGGAGTTTGAGAATTGGTGGATTCTCAGTAGAGTCGATAAGTTTAGATTCCTTCAACCAACATCTCAAGTGCATCCTCCAGGAAAGCCACAGCTCTCTCGAAGAATTATATTTATACGGGAAAGAGGACTGGGACACACTGCCAGATGAGATTCAACATCTCACTGCTCTAAGAATATTAGATTTAAATGATTTTGGAAGAATTGAGGCTTTGCCTGAGTGGATTAGGAATTTATCATCTTTGAACAAGTTGTGGATTAGCAACTGCAAAAGGCTAAGGCATCTACCCTCTAAGGAAGCCATGCTAAGCCTTGCCAAATTAGATAGATTACGGATTGAGGATTGTCCATTGCTGGCGAAGAGGTGCACAAAGAATACTGGTAGTTCTGTTGCCGCCATCACCAATGCTTCTTCTGAGTGGGACAAGATTTCACATATCAAACATGTTTACATATTCTGTAAGTCAGTCTCTTTGTTATATATGGGGTATGTATATCACTTGCTTTCACCTCACCATTCTCACCCCTATACTGGTTTTTGTTATATTTATTAGTTTCATTTATATGTTCAATTGTTATGTTTCTCAGCAGGAGTTTCATTAACTATATAGCATATGAAATTAAGGAGATTTGTTATCGCTTGAGGTGGCTGTTAATTGGTGGGTTCTCAGACTCTGTAAGTTTAGATTCGTTCAACCAACATCTCAATCGCCTCCCCCAGAAAAGCCACGGCTCACTCAAAGAATTATATTTATACGGGAAAGAGGATTGGGAGTCTCTGCCTGATCAGATTCAACATCTCACTTCTCTACAACACTTACACTTGCATGCTTTTGGAAGAATTGAGGCTTTGCCTGAATGGATTCGGAATTCCTCTTCTTTACAGAACTTGTCGATTGAGAATTGCACACATTACATGCATTATGGATTAACAGTGTCCATTGCTTGTGGAGAGGTGCAGAGATCCTAGTAGTACTGCTGCTGCTGCTGCCACCACAGATGCTTCTTCCGAGTGGCCCAAGATTTGACATATCAAATATCTTTCCAGTAATTGTAAGTTTATTCAATACTATATTACTTCTTGTGGAATTCTGTCTTTAATTACCAATCTCAACACTACTTAATCTCATTGCAACCCTCAAGTATACATTATATTCTTCTAAAGAAACAGTTGTATATTTACATCCACACCCTTCAATTTTTTTAGGCTACCTTTTATTTTTGAAATATGATCTAAGGTTTCATACTTAATGTACTTGAATATCAGATTTACTGTACAAGTAGTCACCTTTTTACATCAGTTTGTATCTCTTAATCTTACAGGTGTTTCTTTCTGCAGGAACACAGAGTTTGATTAAGAAAGATTATCTGAAGCACTCCAAAACTGACAGCACAAAGTGGGTAGCTTGAGGTAAAACATTTGAATTTGGCAATCCTATAATAAAAGGTCTCGACGGGGAGGTGAACTGGAAAGAGGTTCATTGAGGTACATGCTATACTAATATATAACCATCAATCTACGTGCATCTCTTCGCAGCTTAACATCTCATTTCCTCTTTTTTCAAGGCATGGGCAGCTTCCAAAACTCCTGCTGCTTGAGGAATTGGCTGTGCATTGCAGAATGTAATTTCAAGGGAGGTTGGAACCTTGGTGAGCCAGTGAGTTTAAGTTTCTCTGTTTAACCACTTTGAGTACAAATGTTACTCAATTTGATTATTTCACAGGTTTTCTATATTGTAATTTCATGTCGTAGTAATGCAAAGGCAGTTTTCAATGATAAGGGCTTGGAGAGTAGTGCTTCTTGCGTCACTGCTTTGATTGATGGAAACTAGATGACAGTTGCTAACTTAGGAAACTGTTGAATGATTCTTTTTAGGAATGGAAGGCATGAGAAATGCCCTGATCATAGACAAACACGAGAGGATGGGCAGATTAGGATAAGATATAAAGTATGCCCAGTATATGTTAAGCTTTTTTTTTTTTTTTTTTTTAACCAGGAAATATTATCAATCGACTTTCAAAGTCTACATTTGAGCATAAGAAAAATCTCAATCATACTTCCAAAACCGTACAACCTCTTCAAAACAGTACTAGCATGACGTGTAGCATGAATCGTCAGTTCCAATGCTTATATGAAATTACTATTTCAATCAAATCTAACTGTATCAGACTGAGTATTAAAGAAAATTGTCTTCAAGTGGAGGATTCATCTGGAGTTGGCTCTAATCAGATGCATTTAGTGTGATCACTTTGTGCAAATAAATTTAATTTGTTGTGTCCTATGCATTTAGCGATCACTAATAATTGTGCATTTTGCTAACTCCATCCCTGCATATGTTGCAGATACACAGTAAACAAGAACATTTCCAGATACAAAATTTGGTCTGAATGCAAAACGAAGATATTCCTTTGACGAATGTCTCTGTCGGATTGAGATAAATTCGCTGGAGTTGACTCGTTTCAGGATACAAGAAATTGGCTAATGCATTCTACATTCAGTTGCTGACAATTTCATCTCCATTACTCATCTTATTACTGGTGTATGTATGTATCTGACTTATTGGGTTTTTCCTGGCTCCTTTTCACATATGCTGCATTCTGCAGCTGATTTGAACAGGTTCGTGCTGTTTAACATGTCATACTTGCTTTCACAGCCTATTGTCATAACAATGTGTGTCACAGGAACCTTTCCAAATTGGTTGCTATTTAAAACATTGTTAGTTTCTGGAGAAGGCTGAGATCTACAGAGACTTCTGTTTTTGCTGCCATTTTTTTTTTTCATGGATAAGGCTACTGATATATGCAGTTCTCTTTTTTCCGATTTTGACTATGAGCTACCCCTGATGAGCACTGCACGATTAGCTATGTGTTCTCTCAAGAATTTTGAAGTCTCTTATTGCTTTGTGTAGACGAACTCATTTTTTCATTATTCTTCATTAGTGACTCAATTTGTCAAAGCATGGTTGACTATGTCTTATTTTCAAAATAAAATCTACTTGTGAATTATTTGAGCTTACGTCTGAGTCGAATCGACCCAAAAGCACCTAAATGAATCACGGTCCCCTTTATTTTGGCTCCGACCTGTTTTTTACATAGTACAAAATTAGTTGAGGCTTGTAATTCAATACTTATAATTTTAATTTCATTCATGAATCTCACAATGATGTACTACATGATCTGTTTGGATCCATTGACTTTGTGTGCGGTGCTTAGCAGCAACAAGTATGGAATGGTTATTAGCAAGGATAAGTCTAATAGTTATAATCGTGTAGTCTCTACTGTCAAAACTTTTGTTTTAGTTTAATGCAAGTCTCTCTTTAATTTCAAAAAAAGAATCAACAAGTTTGAAATTTACCGTTTCCAGTTTGGAGTCTGGTTAGAGCAACTTCAAGCTTTGTAGCGGTCTCTCTCAGACTTTCATTCTCTTTTTCAAGAGCTTTTGTCAGTTTCTTGAGCCTCTACAATTCCTTCAATAAGTTTCATATACATGTGCTTCAATTTCTCCACAATTTTCTCACTGGGGAACTCTTCTTCAAAGGAGTATTCTACATCCAAGTCAACTGAGCCATGCAAACAATTATAGTTAGTAGAATCAAGACTTACCTCATGTGTGAGTTCTCCAGAACTGATGTTGTCACAGCAGTTAGAGTCATCATGGTCAAAATAGATCACCTAAGTCATTGTTGGGCCATAAATGTTGAGACAACATTGGTTCTCAACATTGTCCAGAACAGCGGAAATTGAAGCGACCTTTTTTGGGTTCAGCATAGTTTCCCTAACTTGACAGAGTTAAGAAAACCTCAAGTAATTGAGATCACACCCAATTCAATTGTCAAGACCAAGTCTAGTAAAAACCTATTGAAACACAAAACTAAACTTCTAGGTCAAAAGTCGTTGAAAAAGTGTATCTTGCTAGAAGAACCTCATAGTCATTGAGTACGTAGGTGTCTTCAAGAAGCTCTTGACGGATGATGCTTGTTTGCAAACCCTAGAGTTCAATAATGGAAGTGTTTTCCAGAAAATCATCTCTAGAGATTTACTTTCCTTATATAATTAAACGTGTATAATTCTTTATCTCCAAGCCTCCATGGTGTATTTCCATATAATGACCAAATCTCCTTCCTTATGCCTCAAAAACGTCTAGGCCCATCCAAGGAATTGTCCAGGTGAATTCTTCTATCAGTACACTTCCAGTCTGGCCAAGAACAACATAATCAACTTAGTTCAATAATCCACCGGGTCTTTTCCATCATTTGTGAAGTGTTTAATATGCAAAATATACATGCTGAACCAACTGAAAATGTGGAAATTGTTAGTGGGTGATTAAAGGCAAAGCAATAAAGAGCATATATACACCCTCCGTCCCTTAGAAGCTGTCCAGTTTATTGTTCATGCACAGAAAGTAAGGAGTGAATATTATAACATTATATAATACATGTAGGGTTTACTTTATGACTTTATTGGTAGTGATCATTTGATTGTTTAAGTTATCTTTTGACTTTTTTAGGAGTAGTGGAAGAAATAAAATTATATAATAGTTTTTAAAATGGTAAAGAAATGAAATTGACAAACCTCTTTGTCTCTGCATTTTTCTTTTTACCCATTGACAAAAATCAATCATGAACAACAACACTATCTCATTTAGAATTCACATGCACTTTTTTTCTTTGTTCCTATATTTCAAAAAAACACACAAGACCTCTCAGCTTTCCTTTCTTTTTGTATAATTTGTACCCCTCTTAAATTTTGTAAGGCAGTGATTGGTAAGGATAAAAAGTGCAGAATTTAAAAGTTGACTGCAGAATTCACGATGATTGATAAAAAACGGAACTTGTAATTGCGAAAATCCCAGCCCGCCCGAATCAATGGGCCTGCACTTACAAAACCCAGGTTTCACAGCAAAATCAAATGTCAGCTCCCTGCTGACATTTGATTAATTTGCATTAAAACATGCAAAAAATGCAAATTTCGTGACTCCATTTCCTGATACCAATCACCGAATTTTATCACATTTGCAATTCGATAAGCAATTTGACCCAAACGTGCTCAAATCTGCACAACTTACTCGTTGACCGCAAATTCATTTGCAAATTTACCAATCACTGCCTAATTACACTTGAGTACCAGTTAGTTCAACAATAACATACAGGTCCATTTTTCTATTTTTTTCGTTGACCAAATGATTGATACCAAACATGCCCTTATTATGTCAATTTGAAAAGGTAATTCGTATTTCCTCCTAATTCAACTTAAATCATTTATCTTCCAACATTTTTTGTTAAGGACCTAATTTATTGTTTAATACCATGAATTAAAACTTCTAGGGGCCTTTTATAATTTTAATAATATAATTATAATTTTCTAAAAAGTTTATGGACTTAATTGCAAAATCAGAAACAAGTTTGGGGCCAAATTCAAAGCAACTAAAAGTTTGTTAGAAATATAAATATTAAAAGCTCCACGGGAGCTACTCCAGTGGACGGAGTGTTTAACAGCTCCGGTGAGCGGTATTACAGCTCACCGGAGAGAAAGACTTGATCGGAATTTAAATAGCTCCACCACGAATTATTACTGACTCGGTGGAGTCTGTAATAACTCCGATTTGAGCTATAAATTACAGCTCAAACCGGGTTGCTCCGACAACCGAATAAGCTCCGGCCACTGGAGCTTTTTCCTTCCCAATAAATTTGTTTTTTTTAATTTCTAAAAAGCTTTCCTTATTATTTTAAATATTTTGTTTATTAGTTTGTTGAATATTTTAAGTTGTAAAATATAATTTGATTTTGGAGTAAATATCTAATTTGTTATAAGTAGGGTCAAATTTGCAATTTTCGGTAAAACTTGTGAAGAGTTTTGTTTGGTCAAATTAAAATTTATTTGAATTTTGGACTTATATGATATAAATATTTTAATTGTTATTTCTTCGTTTTTTGAACTAACTGGTGTTTGGATGAAAATGGGCTATCTAACAGGGGTGGTGTATGTAATAAACCCTAAAAATACAAAATTCGGAACTTTAAGTTTTGCTGCAAACTCTACTTTCTGCATCAAAATCAACTTTTTTCCCCCACAATGTCACCCTCTTGTCCGCCCCCTGCATAAAACTCATCATTTACGTGGATTTTCAGTTCATATTTCCTGTATTTTTTTTTTGCACAATTACTATGTATTTTACATCACATTTCTTATAAATTTAAGTTCACATTTTCAATGCACATCTACTATTATTAATTTCTCATTTATGGAAAAACATATATATTTTTGCCTTCTCAGCTTTCCTTTTTCCCGTATAATTTGTTCCTAAATATTTTTTTAAAATACAAAATTCAGTTTTTCTTCTCGTTTTCAATCAAGAGTACATCATCTCAGCTCAAAATCAATGGATCAAGCTAATACGCCCCCGTGGGCTTTGGCAATATTGTTAATCAATTCCATAATGAGTACCGTTTTACCAACTCCGGCTAAAAGATTGATGTAGGTGGCACCATTTAAGTTTTGCTGCCGACTCTGCTTTCTGCATCTATTGAAGAAATTTATCTTGTTTAATTTCATTTTCAAGAATGATCTGGCCAAACTACAGACGTCTAGATCATGATTCATGATTTCCTGCATTATGTTGAGGTCAAGCAAGTTGACAACAGAGGCAAATATTGGAAGCAGTGGCTCGAAGATGTGACTTTTGAAGCGGATGTCTTGTTGGATGAGTGCAACTACGAACTTCTTCGGAAAAGGACAAGAAACAAAAACCAGCTCCAAACAAGGTAATCAGATTATTACCATCTGGTTAAAATAATACTTACTTTTTCGTAGAAAAATGGCGCATAATATTGATGAAGTTAACAAGAATCTGGAAGCAAACAATATAAAGGCTCGAAGTTGTGGCCTTCAAATGATAGCGATGAGCTCTAATCATGTTATTCCTCATGTATTGTCTTGGCTCCAACTGACTCACTGTCAATTGAGCCACATATTGTAGGAAGGAATAGTGATGAAAATTAAGCAATAGTTGAAATGCTACTTTCTGCTCCAAAAGATAAAACAATTTATGTGCTTCTAGTTTTAGGCATGAGCGGTCTTGGGCTCTTGGCAAGACTGTTCGAAAAGTTTTCCATCATGTGAAAATTGGAGCTCATTTTGAGACAAATGATATGGATGCATATTTAAATCGATTTCGATACAGCAATGTTATTCAAGGTGATTCTTGAATCATTGTCTTGAGAAAATGTTCAGAGCATTTTGACCAAAGAGGTTGTGTTGGTAAAGATTCGAGAGCAAGTAGCAAGTAGAAGGTACTTGCTTGTTTTTTATGATGTCTGGAACAAGAATTCCAATCAATGGGATGATTGTATGAGTTCAATTTCAATAATTAGTCCTGTGAAGGGAAATCGCATTCTTTTTTTTATTTTTTTATTTTTTTTATTTTTTAAAGGGAAATTGCATTCTTGTTACCACAAGAAAATGGAACGTTGCTTCGGTTGTGGGAAGGCTTCTACGTAGAAGTTAATCTAAAGATGATTGATGATCCATCATTAAATCAAAGACCTTTTCAATGGTAGATGTTTCCACCCAAGGGCGTACCTATGATTTTATGTTCTTTTTTCTCTGGGTGGATATTTTTGCTCAAAATAACTCTATTGGTAATTGCTTTTGTTCAGTTTATACTTTATGTTACTTTATTTATAAATTATTTTTCATACACTTAAGTTCCTGGGGCGAGGCGAGATTTAAATTTATCGAAAATATGCCATATAAAATACAATCAAATTTGGAGGGGGAACGCCCCACTATGCCCCTCCTGGTTAGATCTGTCCCTATTTCCACCGAATTTGGAGAACTTGGTCAATGCATCGCGCGCACAAGGATGTGGTGGTCTACCTCTAGTCGTTAAAGTTGTAGGGGGATTGTTGCGTGGGAAGTATTGAAGTACGAGTGGCAATCCATTCTTAGAGAACAACTATTGAATTTTGGGCTAGCCGGATGACACTATCATGAACATTCTGAAGTTAAGCTATGATTGTCTGCCCTCTTAAGGAAGTCATGCTAAGCCTCGCCAAATTAGACAGATTACGGGTTGAGGATTGTCCATTGCTGGCGAAGAGGTGCAGAAAGCATACTGGTAGTACTACTTCTGCTGCTGCCACCACCAATGCTTCTTTTGAGTGGGATAAGATTTCACATATCAAACATGTTTACATATTTTGTAAGTCGGTCTCTTTGTTATATATGGAGTATGTATATCACTCCTCATTGTGTTCTTTCACTTCACCATTCTCACCCCAATACTGGTCTTTGTTATATTTAGTTTTATTTATATGTTCAATTGTTATGTTTCTCAGCAGGAGTTTCATTTACTATAGGCGGGAAGGTTGGCGAATTTTTATTCTGGGTTAGTACACTGCTTCCTGACCAGTCAAATTTACTAATTGTGCCCTAACATGCATTATTGATTAGTTTGTTTATCATTCTGGGTTAGACACATAGCCCCCTTATTTAATTCCGAAGCCCTTATGAGTTATGGTATTACCTGACCATAAACAAACTCCGAAATAATAATGTAGTAGTATTGTTAATTAAAACTCGCTTTGATTAGTATGGAGCCAAGACCGGCCCGGGGATTTAGGTGGCCCTGTGCGAAATTTTAATTGAGGCCCTAAAAATAATTTAATGAAAGAAAAAATATTTAAAATAAATAAAATAAAAATATTTACACCTTCATGAATTGAACCAAGACCTTTTGTATAGTAGATATAGACTTAACCACTTGGAAACATGGATTTTAATGCATAATTATCGTAAATGATATATACATGTCTCAAATTTAAAATGCATTGAAAATAGAGTACCGAATGCATGCTCAAGAGCAGGCTGATGGAGCCCTCAAAGTTATCAAAACACCATGTGAAGCTGCCATTGACATGCTAATGGTATATCACATCGAATGCAAATCACAATTTGTTTTTATCATTTCACTATATTTGTGTTCCATGTAAGAGAATACTTCGATAGATCGTGTATAGTACATCTTTTTGGTTTCATTATATATTTTTCTTCTGGTGGAGTGTGCACATTTTACCATATTATCATTTCTAAAGGAATGGAAAAAGGGAATGATCACATTTTACTAACCATTGGATCTTGCATACTATTGGCTCACACAATGCTTGTGCTATGTGCTGATCCCTCTTAACAATCCACATCCCAATCATTAAGGATAACATTATATTATTATGATTATTATTATCCAAATTATATCATATTATTATTTTAACAGTTGAAACTATCACATGCTTCATAAACCGGTATCATCAAATTAAAGCGCAATCTATGAATTGATTTCATTGTCCATTGAATCTATACACCATTTCATTCTAGAAGAATAAAATTGATACATAATCAGTGTACACTTTTATAACTATAGCCGTATAGGAGTTTAGATGAGTTAGGCCAGGAACTTCCCTACCTGCTCGAGATTCCAAGGTCTACTCGACTCGAATATGAATTAGTTGTCCACATTGAAGGAGTGGAGTATTAATTTGTTTTTAAGAAAATAATTTTAAAAAATAAGCATTCCATTAATCAGAATGAGGATCATGTGGATATCCCATGCCAAACTCCCACTCTTGTGTCACTCACATATTTATGCATGGTGGAGTATATCCTCACTTAAACGGTACCGCTCCAATGTTTCAAGTTACGTTTCAGAGAACTTAAAGGAATTGAGAAGATTATTCATGCAAACAATGTACAACTTTCTTTTCGGAAATCCATCCATAAGAACTCCAACGTTAAGCGTGATTGCTCAAAACAATCTTATAATGGGTGCCATTAACCTGAACTCTCCGATTCGCGAGTGGCGGGTAAAGATATCATTGGGAAGGACATGAAACTTTCATTATTCAAAACATGTAACGTGAAATTTCTTTTATATAGAATTTGATATTACATTACATACTTACATATACAATTAATGATAAATTAACTAACTGAATACTTCATTCAAATAAATAAAACACTCTATTCGGGTAAATAACGCTCCATTTCCAAGAAAAACACTGTATGGGGACTCAATCATAACCTGCTTGCACCTCTAACTTCCTAACCACTCGACTACTCCCATAATATTTTTCACAATAGCAGAACAAAGCATTTGATCGCTTGTATAATAACAATCACAAGTTCACAATTCTAACCCGTATTTTTTGTTTAAACAACTCGAACCCTTCAATAACTATGGTAGTATGGTTGACATATCTCAAACTAGTTGTTGAATTGTGACTAGCTAAATTATAAATTAAATTCTGTTGAAAGTAGTCACAAGATAAGTGTGACAGGGTCACGAGTCATGACTAGCACGTATAAGTTTGAACTTTGACGACTTGGTCCAATTTGATTAATCAGTCGAGTCAATTCCTTCACACAGCTGTACCTTGTTGCTTCACCATGGTACATTTATTTTTATTCACTCTCTCCGTCCCACAATAAATGTGTTGTTTTAACTTTTTGCGGTCAACGTTTTTCAACTTTGACTCTGATTTAATCTTAAACAGTTAATGTAAAATGTTCAATTCAATTATATAATTCTTAAAGTTTTATTATATAATTGAATTGAACATTTTACATTAATGCTTAAGACAATCGAAATTAAAAACGTTAATCTAAAAAGGCCAAATGACATTGTTATAGAGAGGAGGTGAGGGAGTATATATTTGGTAAGCTAATACCATCGTGTATGAACCAATAAATACTACCCACCAAACCAGTTCCATAGATACCGTATCTTCCTGCAGGAGTTAAAAATTCAATACATTCCTTTTGTATCATTTCATTAATGAATCTCCAGTTTTATTCAATTTCATTTTCAAGTTTTTAATGATCGATGTTGCCGCTTTATGAAGCTTAATCCAATTGCCAAAAGGGTACATCAAAAACTCGCATTAATTGGTCTCAAATTCAATTCCACAATGTATAGACTAATTTTCTCAACTTCTCTTAGATTTCTTTAAACCACACTGAAATTAACGATAGTTGTTATACTTCCATTTTGGTTATATATTTGGTAATTAAACTCTCCAGCCTCGCTCTATAAATTGGAAACCAAACAATCGCAACTAGTGCAATATGATTAAATTGTTGTTAATATTAGATGCAGGATTAATTACATTTTGATGAGATTAAAATAAAAAATTAATCATGGTCTACAATCCATCTCCAGAATTTGGTCCGTTATTTGATTATGTGTTGTACAACATTTCTTTTTCATATGTACTCAACCATGTTGAATGATCATGGTAAAAGTGTCACTTTAATTAAGGCCAGTTAGTATTCTTAGCTTTCACTCAAAACTTTTACTAATTTTTTACATTCTGTCAAGTCTTTTACCTCTAAAAATATTGTTTTCCTAAAAGTTGGTCATTTTCTCTTCCACAACAAGGTTGGTGTACATGCAATGGATTGAGTAGATGCCTTTTCTCCAACGGCAGCAGAGCATAACCTAGTGACAACATCATGATTTTTCTTTCATTTTTGGTCATTATTATATAAATTTATAACAGATAGGCAGCATCATAATATTTTACTACGATGTAAGAAAAACTTGAATAGAATTTGACAAATTAATTTCAATGTTTACACGTTCTGAAATTAATGCTACTCAACTAGAATATATAAACGTTCAGAATACGGTTTGAATCTCTACAACTCTACAAGTTCGACATTTTAAATGTGATGTGGTTATTTAAGTAAAATGACCTAAAACATTGCAACCATTTAATAATTTACAGAATAGGGCCAAAGTGTTAGTCATTTCGGTCTATTAAAATTTCAGCAGAAAGTTGGTGGAAATATGAGTATGTCTAAAGCTTTGTAGCTTTCACCATAAACTTGTTGTTTTCATAAATGCCACGAGAATAGACATGTACGTTAATCAATACTCGGTAACATCGAATGGTACTTGACATTTGGAAACATCTTAATACTACTGATCTATAAATTGAAATAAACAAACCTAATATGGTCGTCCAAGTTCTACGGTTTAATAAACTAGTCCCAATTTGACACTCCTACTAACTGCCATATTAGTCACTAGCTACTCACTATCATGAAATGGTGATTTGCACATATTTCCTAAAAAATACAAATGTTAAAGTTCAAACAATGAGAACTATACAACAATGACAGTAGATAATAATCGAATAAACAATGAATCAAAATCAGAAAGTCAGAGACACAAGATTTAACGTGGTTCGGCAATGCCTACGTCCACGGAGATCAATCAACAATCTTATTGATACTTAGGTTACAACCATACGACGTAACAAGAACAATCCCACATAAAAGATAATACCAAACTAATATGTAATTCGAAGTATGATCCCTAACTTCCTATCAATCTTCTACTGTTGATATTTTAGTCTGATCTGATCTGAGTACCAAACAAGCCCCCTTGACTATAGATAGAGAACTCAACTACCAAATACTATTAGAACAAGAAAACTAATTACCAATCCTTCTAGCACAAAAAAACTAATTTAGGTAACCTTCTTGTATAAGGAAACCACCTATAATTTCTTCTAGAATCAGGAAACTGAATTAGCTAGATGCCTAACTAATTCTCCAGCTTTCCATATCCCGGATTTGATCACCACCGTTGAGATTTCCATATTTAATCTAAGTCGTTCAACAATCAATATCATTGTTGAGCTAACACTCTCACAATCTCCACATTTAGCTCAATCAATGATCCCATTAACTGATCTCAACGTATTCCTGAAGTTAGGACACAACCCTGAAAGTCTCCACCTGAACTTGTGTAGGTTTCTTTCTCGATTTCAACATTGTCCATGCTCCACCGCTGTCCCAAACCATCCTCCAGTGTATCCATGTGCCTTGCGATACCATCCTACGACTATTGAACAACTCGTCTTCAGTGATCACTCCATCTTTGTCTTCAAGAAGTTGTTCTTTCACTTTCGGATGTTTTCTGCCGCTCTCCAGGACACCATACTGATGAGACAATATTCTAACGTCTCATTTGGTCCTTTTTAGCGGTCTTTTGTTAGTCTTTGACCTTAGTTTTATAGTGTTTTTGTACGTTTTTATGCTTTGGTACTTTGTGTTTTGTAGGATTTTTTGTGTTATTTGGTCCCGAAGGTGAAAATCGGAGTGAAGACATTGGTTATAGATCTCTGAATGAAGAGTAATTGGGCGAAGACGAAAGTGGATTTGGAGTTCGGACGAAGAATTGAGAGGCGTTTTAGCGTGACTTGCAAAAGTGATGATTTACGGAGCAGTCCAGCCATTTTGGACATAACTCTCTCATATGAAGTCCGATTTACCTGATCTGGGTGTCCATGGAAAGATAATTCAAAGGGCTACAACTTTAGTTCAGAATCATAGCCAAATTCCTCCTGTAGAAAATGATATGGACGTCGCAAATTGACTGGCAGAAAACATCCGCGCAGCGGCGAGGATTTTTGTTCGCCGCCGCTAGAACTTACGAGAGCAGATTTGCTGGGCAATTTTCTGGTCGAATTCTGCTAGGATTCTACTCGTTTTTTCTCCTTTAAATAGATTTCTTTCACCATAACTTCAAATATAACTTCTTTTACCCTAGATTTACATATAAAAAAAACTCAAGAACTAGGTTTCGACATTCACAAAGTCTCCTAAGAGACGGTCTTTAGATAAACTATCTAAAGACGGACTATATTGTAATTCACCATTATGCAGTTACATTCTGAACATTTTTTTCGCGGATCCAACCCGACCCGGCATGACCCGGTTCGGACTCATTTTTTGGGTATAAATTGTTTCTTTAAGCCGTTTTTCTCTTTCTTTCTTTCGTTCTTTCTTTCTTCTCGTTTTTTTTCCTTTTCTCTTCCAGTTCAGCGGTTACTGCATTTTTTCTTCGAGATTTCTGATTTTCATCATCGTAACTGCTCCGTTCTTGCTTTTCGTCCTCAATTGTGTTCAAAACTTGAATGTAAGTGTTTTCCTCATCATAACTGCTTCGATTTGTGCTTTTTTTTCATCGATTTTATGCTTTGTTAGGGTTTTTGTTTTGATTTTTGTTCCTGTGTGTCTGAGTTTTTCAGTTATTCGTACTATAATGGTGGTTGATAAGAGTGGCAAGGAAGGTGCGAAGAAGGATGTTAGTCGGAAGCGCAAGTCAGTGACCGAGAATGAAGGTATTCGTGCTTTTGTTAGGGTTTTATGCTTGTTTTTATCTGAGTTTATGCAGTGTAATTGTTCTTTTGTTTGTAGTTATGTTTATTTTGTTTTTTTTTCCTGTTTTGTGTTGTGAGAACATGGATGCTATGCTTGAGAACATAGGTAATTTATTTGGAAACATGGCTTGTTGTTAGTTTGTTTGTTTAAATATGTATGTTTATGTTTAAAAATGTATGTCAGTGTTTTTTTTTTTTTTTTTTTTTGGGAACATGCATGTTTTTTATGAGAGAACATAGGTAATTTAATTGGGAACATAGGTTATTTTAACTGTTGAGTTTTGTGTAGATGCTGGGAACATTTGAGTTTGATGTTTTGTTTTTTGTTGTGAGAACATGGATGCTATGCTTGAGATCATAGGTAATTTATTGGGAAACATGGCTTGTTGTTAGTTTTGCTTGTTAGGATATGTATGTTATGCCTGATAACATAGGTTATATCTCTGGTAACATGGAATTTTTGTTTATGTTGTAGAGAAGAAGACCAGGGGTAATAAGAGCAAGATTTTCAAGCCTGATAATGCAAGCTTGAAAGGACCTGGGAAGAGGAGTAGAACACAACTGATTGCTATGAAAGTGAAAGGTGATGGAGATGAGGAAGAGGTTATAATGAAAAAAATGACAGCCTAAGAAGATCAGGTCTTTTCTTGATAGTCTTAGTGTGTTTCAGCGCCGAGATGCTACTGATATTGGTTTTGGTGGGCTTTGGAAGATGAAGATGCAAAAGTTACCTTCTAGTATCATTCCTTGGCTGGTTGAAAGATTTGATCATGTATCATATATTCAGAGGATTGGATCAAAGGAGTACCAGATCACAGGTGATGATGTACATGATATCTTTATGCTTCCTCGAAATCCAGGTAGGGAAGTTCCTACGCAGTCTTAGTATACAGGGAAATTTGTAGTACCTTCAGAAAATGTAGTGCGAGAAAATAAGTTAAGGAGTGATTGGAGAGATCAAATTAAGGATTTGGCTGATTTTATTGGAACTGATGTTAAGCTTGTGAGTGTGAGGAGTCGTATTGATTGTTTGAAAGATGGGGGTGATGAGTTTAAGTGTCTCTTTGTGTTGTATGTTAGTGGAGTTTTTCTGACACCTACCCCAGTTTCTCATGTTGATCAGAAGTTGTTGCATGCTATCCAGGATGTTGGGAGTATCAAGACGTATGACTGGTGTTCTTATGTTGTTGATAGACTTGCTTTAGCTATTAAAAATTTCAAAGAGACGACGTTTTGTTCTGTTAGTGGTTGTGTAGCTGTCTTGCTGTATTGTTACCTTCATAGGTTTAACTTCCAAGGTCGTGTTGCACCGTCCTCTCTTCCATTATGTAGTCATTGGACTGATGAGGATATCAAGTGTAGGGTTGAGTCTGAGAAGAAAGTGGGGTATGGTTTATCCCCTTTGAATGACAGTTATCCTATAACTCGAGCAAAGCCATGTGGTACGCCTTTGATGTTTGTTACAAAGGTGGTTGATAAAGGTTACATTAATTATCCAATTGATGAAGGGTTGCCCAGGAATGCAGATATAAAAGCCGGGTCCATTGATGTAAGTAGTTATTTATATCTCTGTTTTAATGTTTTGTTTATGAGAACATGGATTGTTTTTATGAGAACATGGATTTTATGTATGAGATCATGTCTTCATATTTTTTTCTTATCTGAGATAATGTCTTCATTTTTTTTATTATCTGAGATCATGGACTTTTTTTCTGAGTTCATGGATTTGTTGTATGAGATCATGGGTTTCTATTTCAGATCATAGGATTTGTCTGAGATTATGTATTTGATTTTGTTTGAGATCATATGTTTCTATTTGATTTTCACATATGTGTTTGTATGAGATCATAGGCTTTTTTCTTGAGTTCATGGATTGTTTGTATGGGATCATGGGTTTTATCTGAGTTTATGTATTCTTTGTATAGGCTACTGATGAGTCATGGCAGATTTTTAAGAGGGATTCAGAAGTTATTACACGTGCACACCTTAAGAGGTTGCTTAAATTGCTGGGTGTTGGATTATCACAAGGGGTTTCAAGTTCACAAGTATCCCAAGATTTATCACAGCAATGGTGGTCTGATCCATCTTTGCATAAGGCAGTTGATAGAATTTGTGCTGAATTGAAGATGAGTATTATGGGAACTCGATCATGTTTCTCTCTAGGTTTCAGTCAAAAATTATGTCACAACCATCTGATAATGAAGGCAATAGGAATTTGTATGATTCACAGCCTGTTTCACAGCCAAATATTGATGTCAGTGCTATTGGTAGAGAGGCAGTGGAAAGGACTGAGGGTTATGATGATGGTTATGATGATGGAGAGGAGATACATGCAGAAGGCGATGATGATATTGAGTACATAGATGAAAATAAAGATGGCAATTCAGGTAAGGGTGGTGATGTTGAGGAGAAGTCTGGTAATGTGGAGGATGTTAATGATATGGTTAAGACACAAGTTGATGATGTGAACAAGCATACTGAAGCTTTAATCTTAGAGAAGAATAATACCACACGTGATGATAATGTTGTAGGTTTACTTGGGTCTTCATTGGATTGTGGAATTGTTGATGAAAATCTTATCATGGGAGGCAGTGTGATGAGGAAAATGAATGTGTATTCTAAGGGTGCATGAAGAATTTGCAAAAACATGTTGCTGATTATTGTTTCTTCATTAGTGAGAATGAATTGTAAGTTTTTTACTGCTATTTTTTTTTTTTTTTTTTTTGTTCAGTTGGTTAATTGGTAGTTAATTTAGTATATATAGTTTCAGATCATGGGTTTATTGTTTTAGATCATGGGTTTATAGTTTCATATCATGGGTTTATTGTTTGAGATCATGGGTTTATAGTTTGAGATCATGGGCATTATAGTTTCAGATCATGGGTTTATAGTTTGAGATCATGGGTTTATAGATTCAGATCATGGGTTTATTGTTTTAAATTATGGGCTCTGGGATATTGACATGATCTATTACTGATATTTTTCTTGCTACAGGAACACTAAAAAATTTGTGTGGTACTCTGATGTCCGTTGGTTAGATTCATATTCAGTTTCAACATTGTGGCTCTGCCATAAGATTACTTCAAGCATTATAGATTGTTGGTCAATGCTTTTGAACCATGTCCTTTTATTTCTTTATTTGTTACGATTATCCTATACTACTCTTGATAAATACTGTTTTTTAGTGTTAACATGTTTTTATTTTTTTTAGGATGCTTGGACAAAGCTTGCTGGTATTTTTCAGTCGGAGGATGCTAAAAAAATCTTTTTATCGTGATGGTCGTGAAAAGGTTGTGGACGACATGCAGGGTGCCATAGAATATTCTTTAATGAGTAACCTGCGGGAACATCAAATTGAATTGAAACATGCAAAACCGGTACGTGTTTTTTGAGAATATAGGATTTTTTTTATTGAGAACATAGGAATTTTGATTGAAAACATGGGCTAGTTTGTTGGGATCATTGATTTATTACTGTTTTTGTTTTATTTTTGTTGTAGTTTTTTTTCCCTTTGATATCAAAAGAACATTATACATGTTATGTTGTTAATATGGAGAAGAAGACAATTCAGTATCTGGATAATAGGCCTCACTTTGAAGATCAAGTGCAATCATTGTTTGAAGTGCTTGTAAGTTTTATTTCATATGTTTTTTTTTTTAATTTTTTCTTGTGTGTTTCTTCCCCTCGCTGATGAGTTTGCATATTTGTGTTTTTGTAGCGTGAGTCCTTCTCTAAGTTTCTTGTTGAAAACGATGACCACGCTGATGGTGCATGCGTGAAATATTTTACCCTTCAGAAGATTCAATTTGACTGGATTACTGAGGATGATTCCAATGACTGTGGAGTGTACATGATGAAGCACATGGAGCTGTTTAGAGGGGAAATATTCAGATGTCCAGAGTTAATGATGGTATTGTTGAATTTAGTACTTTGATAACATGGGTTGTTTCTTTGATAACATGGCTTTTTTTTTTTTTTTTTTTTTGTAGAAATCAAAAAGGGCAGTTCTGCGTGCTTACTTCATTTCAACAATGTGTTTGGCTGATATTAATTCACGAAGGGATACACTATTGAAGAATGTAACTAGCTTTGTCAATTTGATAAAGGAGAACTATTCTCCTGACAAACCTAGAACTATCCATACTACATTAAAGAAGATTTATGACAAGAAGGTTGCGGAAAAGATAAAGAAGAGGGAGGCAGAAGCATTGGCAAAGAAGGATGTTGCTTCAGGTGCTACAGATGATCAAATGGATCCTCGATGTTAAATTGATACAGATAAGGAGGAGGCAAGGTAAAAGGTACAAAGGGAAGGAAGGAAAAAACTGATTTCCTTAGTGCAACATTAGTCATTAGTTAGATGAATGTAACTAAATACTTTTCCTTGAGATCATGGTATAATACATTGAGATCATAGGTGTAATACAGTTGAGAACATGGGCATTATAATTGAGATCATGGTTAATATGTTTGAGCATCTGGTATACAGTAAAACTAATTACATACTGAGATGATTGAACCACCTTTTAGTTTGAGATCATGGTGTAATTCAATGAGATCATAGTGTAATATCTTGAGACCATGGTGTAATTCAATGAGATCATGGTGTAAAACCTTGAGATCATGGTGTAATTCAGTGAGATCATGGTGTAATATCTTGAGATCATGGTGTAATAATAAAAGGTACCAAGGGAAGGAAGGAAAATACTGACTTTTGTGATGCTAGATTTATTTTTTGCGAAGACTGTTTCTGTAGTAGTGCATTGCTCTTTTTAGTCAGAAGTGGTAGTTGAGATCATGTGTTGATATCTGAGATCATGATATCAGAGATCATGTGTTGATATCTGAGATCATGGGTTAACATTCTGAGATCATGGGTTCACATTCTGAGATCATGGGTTAACATTTTGAGATCATGGGTTCACATTCTGAGATCATGGGTTACTATTCTGATATCATGGGTTACTATTCTGATATTATGGGTTAATTTTTTCTAAGATCATGTGTTAACATCTGAGTCATGGGTCAACATTCTGAGATCATGGGTTAACATTCTGAGATCATGGGTTAATACTCTGAGATTATGGGTATTTATGTTTGAGCACATGGAATAATACAGAAACAAAGTTGATAAAATTGATGACATACAGTCACAAGTTCTGAACTAAGTAGTGAACTAAGTTTTTCATTACACAGAGTAGTGAATCATATCAAGTGTTTATTTGGCCGTTTGTTTCTAAACTCATTTGTGATTGGCTTCTTCCTTTCAAGTTTTCCTTTGACTCTCTGTGGCTTCCTTCCTTTGGTTTTGGTAAAATCTGGATCTTTCACTCCTGTTGAAGCACAACTTGTTGATGTTGTTTGGCCTAGATTCTGAGTGGGGGATTGTGTAAATGTTGATGCATCAATGATAGCTTTGATAGCTAGTAAGTTCTGATTGTACCCGTCCTCTAATATCCTTCTAGCTTCCATGTGCCCTTCTGCCTTTAATATAAGTTCTGTGTAGTTCCTGTTCATAATTTGTCTCCAAGCAATGCATTCTTGTTCATAGAACATATCAATGAGATCATAGAACATAACATTGAGATCATGGAACAAATCACTGAAATCATAGAATAAATCACTGAGAAAATGGGTTTTTTTTATACCTGTGCATTATCATTTGAGGTTTTTGTACGTAGTACACGATCCCAGACTTTATCTTTTAATGTTTTGGTCCATCTGTTCATGATGTATTCATCAGGAATGCGATTGATGTTGTTCTTGTCCAACACTCGTATGCAATGTTTGCACAACCAACCTACTTCTTCATAATGCTTGCATGTGCAAGTCACTTCTACCCTTCCAGTTTGGTGTTTAATAAAGATTACACTGCATTCCATTTCCGTTTCATCATCAGGACGAACATCATACATAAACTTTTCACCCAAATTCATTGCTTCATGAGCTTGTGTAGCTAGTGATCTCCTGAACTCCTTTTGGAAGTATTTAAATATTTTCAGTGTGTAAACCTGAGATCATGGATTATAAAGCTGAGAACATTGGCATTATAGTTGAGAACATGGGTAAGATAGAATAGCAGAGAACATGCATTATAATTGAGAACATGCATTATAGTTTACAACATTTACCTCTGCAGCATGCTTCACAAGTCCAGTAGGCAAGTATATTTTTGGCTCACACATTGTGTTTTTGAATTCCTTGTGTGTTTCTTTTGTCCTCCAATGGTTGATCATAGCATAGAATAAATGGAAGAATTGCGTGAGAGATGTACCCTTGTTTGCGTTGAAAGAGATTGCACTATTCGTGCTCTCACTCCGTTGGGATGATAGTATCCCAGCTGAGAAGAAATCTCTGCTCAGTGCAGTAGCCCAATTTTCCCTTATGTCATACAACCTATTGGAAACATATGGTACTATGTTTAGATTATGGATCAGAATGTAGAGAACATGGAGTACATGTTAGAGAACATGGGGTAACTTGTTGAACCAGCTTTCATCTTGCAACTCATATTTTTCAACCATGTAACTCCAGTTCTCTTCGAACTGTTCTCTATTCAATGATCCTTGCAAGCATTGGTGGAAAGCATTCTTGAAACGATCATCGTTCTTCAATCTTCCACAATGGCTTATTGCATTCTGGAAGAGGTGCCATAGACATAGTCTATGTCTTGTTTCTTCACCAAATACCTGATATATCATGGAGAATTTGCATATTAGCATATAAATTACAGAGATTATTTTCAAAATAGAGAAAATAGGTCATTTGTTTGAGAACATAGGTCATTTGTTTGAGAACATGGGATTTTTAAATGTTAACAGTACCTGTTCCAGTGCATTTGATATCACAAAATTCTGATCAGTGAACACAGTAATTGGTTTCTTACCATCCATTGACTTCAAAAATTCCTCTAATAGCCACACAAATGACTCAGTCGTTTCATTTGCAATGAACGCACAAGCGAACATGACATTGTTCCAATGGTTGTTTACACCTACAAAAGGTGCACATATGAGACCATATTTATTTGTTCTGTAAGTCGTGTCAAATATCAATACATCCCCATATAAGCTGTAATCATCCTTCATCATTGAGTCCCTCCAGTACAAGCTGCATAGCTTGCCTTCTTCATCTAACTTTGGTGTGAAGTAGAACTGTGGATCCTCATCTTGCCTTGTTTTAAGCATATCAAGGACTGTTTGGGCATCCGCTCCACCCATAGCTAATGTCCTGAAGCGGGTGATGAAGTTGATGTGGTCCCTTTCAGTGTGGCCTACATTCTCTTGTCCACTTGCACTTTCAACCATGTATTTATAGGCATCTGTTGGACGTAGTCCAGAAGCTTCCATAACTTACATTGCTTTCGCCTTCTCTATTGATATAGATCTTTCAACACGGTGTAAGTGACTCCATTCTTCTCTAGTTAGAGTATGATTATGTTCTTCAATGTGCTTTATGACAGTGTAAACATTGTTGTCAGTGTCACAACCTATAACTATCTTAGCTTGACAATCTGTCTTTGTAACACAATCTTCTCGACGTTTTCTTTTCTTTGGTTTTTCACCTAGAATCGTAGAGTGCAGGTGGTGAAGGTGTAATCAATGGAGTTTTAGGAGCTTCTGGTTTTCCTGAACGACTACATATAAAGTATTTTTGATAGACCCTCCCATTGTTATTAAGCCTTGACGTGCATCTTTTGAAAGAAAATCCGATTTTCACAGCATGTCTTCGATACAAATCATGCATGGCATCCAAACTGTTTGTTGTTCTTCCTATCAAACTCCCACCAACGTTAAAGTCATCATTAATGGATACGGTGGTTGAGTTGTTAACAACTATGTCTGCACAAGTAAAGCAACACATGGGTTGTATTGTAGAGAACATGGATCATATGACAGTGAGTATGGGATGGGCAACTTAACAAGTATCTACTGGCCACATGCCAACTATTTTTCATGGCATCATGGGGTGCAATGCAGAGAACATGGATCATATGACAGTGAGCATGTGGTAGGCATCTTAACAAGTATCTACTGGCAACATGCCAACTACTTTTCATGGCATCATGGGGTGCAATGCAGAGAACATGGATCATATGACAGTGAGCATGCGATAGGCATCTTAACAAGTATCTACTGGCCACATGCCAACTACTTTTCATGGCATCATGGGGTGCAATGCAGAGAACATGGATCATATGACAGTGAGCATGTGGTAGGCATCTTAACAAGTATATATCTACTGGCCACATGACAACTACTTTTCATGGCATCATGGGGTGCAATGCAGAGAACATGGATCATATGATTGTGAGCATGGGATGGGCAACTTAACAAGTATCTACTGGCCACATGCCAACTACTTTTCATGGCATCATGGGGTGCAATGCAGAGAACATGGATCATATGACAATGAGCATGCGGTAGGCATCTTCACAAGTATCTACTGGCCACATGCCAACTATTTTTCATGGCATCATGGGGTGCAATGCAGAGAACATGGATCATATGACAGTGAGCATGTGGTAGGCATCTTAACAAGTATCTACTGGCAACATACCAACTATTTTTCATGGCATCATGGGGTGCAATGCAGAGAACATGGATCATATGACAGTGAGCATGGGATGGGCAACTTAACAAGTATCTACTGGCCTCATGCCAACTACTTTTCATGGCATCATGGGGTGCAATGCAGAGAACATGGATCATATGACAGTGAGCATGGGATGGGCAACTTAACAAGTATCTACTGGCCACATGCCAATTATTTTTCATGGCATCATGGGGTGCAATGCAGAGAACATAGATCATATGAGATGGGCAACTTAACAAGTATCTACTGGCCACATGCCAACTATTTTTCATGGCATCATGGGGTGCAATGCAGAGAACATAGATCATATGACAGTGAGTATGGGATGGGCAACTTAACAAGTATCTACTTGCCTCATGCCAACTACTTTTCATTGCATCATGGGTTGTATTGTAGAGAACATGGATCATATGACTGTGAGTATGGGATGGGCAACTTAACAAGTATCTACTGGCCACATGCTAACTACTTTTCATGGCATCATGGTGTGTAATGCAGAGAACATGGATCATATGACAGTGAGCATGGGATGGGCAACTTAACAAGTATCTACTGGCCTCATGCCAACTACTTTTCATGGCATCATGGGGTGCAATGCAGAGAACATGGATCATATGACAGTGAGCATGGGATGGGCAACTTAACAAGTATCTACTGGCCACATGCCAACTACTTTTCATGGCATCATGCGGTGTATTGCAGAGAACATTGAAAATTAATCAGTAATAGTTACATAACATGTAATCACGTAAACAAAGTAGAAAATATCATAGAACATGATATGTAGTTTGTATTTGTATAGGTACAACAGGATCCTCAGTTGTTGAATTTGCTCCAGTCGAATTTGACATCTACAATCAACAGCTAGTCAAAATCCGAACCGTAATATATGATCGATCAACTATATACCATGAATTGTTCGATCTAAACACAAAAAAAAAAATCACAGAACAACCTCTAACCTTGTGATTTTCGAAGTGGTTATGCTGATTTCTGAGGGAATAGAACCACGATCGACAATGGACAGATGGCGAGATGAATTTACCGGTTGATTTCCGACGATTTCGAACGGGAATCGCAGATCTTCTGATCGATCATCAATGGCGAGCGTAGAGAGAGAAAGAAGAGAGAGAAAGCGGCATCATTAATGAGTGTGAGCTGAGGGTTTTGAGCTAGGTTTTTTAATTTTATACTGACGCGTATAACTATAGTCCGACCCGCGTTACTATAGTCCGACCCACCTTCTGGCCCTTGGGTTGGGGTGTTTTTGGCAACTAGTTTTTAATTGGGGTTAATATGTAATATATAGAAAGTATGTATTAATGT
Organism: Plantago major; assembly: GCA_026545765.1. Lineage (NCBI taxonomy): Eukaryota > Viridiplantae > Streptophyta > Magnoliopsida > Lamiales > Plantaginaceae > Plantago > Plantago major. The sequence continues at coordinate 16,192,280 of CM048840.1, read as the reverse complement.
CTTTATCTAAGGGCTGTCTCTTAGGAGACCTACTCTTTGACATTAATTGATTTTGGAAGCTTGGTTTACCTCTTGTAAGAAGCATTGATATCGAATTCTTGGTAATCTTTTGATAACTCTCTATTGTTTATCTTCAATTCGTGTTTTCTTCTGTTTATCGAATTGTATGATCTTGCATGCGATTATCACCATGTTTATGCTTGGCATATTCAATACCTTGACGTCTTTCATCTTTGCTTCCCTTATGAGTAGTTAAATCACTCCGATCACGGTAGTTATGTGATAGTTTTGCATATTCGTTTCTAGGGTTTTGGATTCACTCATATAGGTTAGTTTCGTATAAAATCTTCGTAAAAACCTTCAATTCGATAACTCTAAATTCTCTAAATTGTTCATGTTTAAGGATCGTGAATTGACGACTCACGATTTCTCCAGTATAATATTTTCTAAGAACAATTGGTTGAATCGAATTGATTGATTTGATGTACAACGATCGTGTGACAAATATGAGTGATATCCCTAGTTCGAATTAGCATTACTTGATCATTACTATTGTGTTCATCTTCTCTCTTTGATCAAACCAGTTTATCTGTTTCCTGTTTTAATCTTTGTTTTAGAAATACGATCACTCAAATCTATATGTTACTTACAAACAAACTGTTTACTCTCATTCGTTGTGGTAGCCTGATTAATTCCCTAGAGAACGATACCGAGTTAAGCATAGTCTACAACTACAGCTTATTCTCTTAAATGATTTAGAGTATAATTTGAGCTCACCACATACCAACCGGACATCAACCCTAACACCTGAAAAATCGTTTTAGGAATCCAACGGACAAAACCACACGCGAATTGGAGCCCGGACGCGCTCACACTCTCCAGAACACCACAAAAGACTTAGAACCTCATTGTAATATACAAGTTTAAGGGTACCTGAACGGTATACTAGAAAAATAACAAAGACAATAAAACATTAGGATTGTTTTCGAAACTTGAGTGTTTATTTAAAAATAATAATACATGTGTTTACTAAAAAACGTCAATACATTGTTTTTAACAATATCAATCTGTTGATTTTGGGCACGTTAAACGCAGAACACATTTTTCTAAACGCATAACACTTTTTTATATATTGCAAAAGGCCCTTCAACTAATAAAAATATTGAATTAGTCTCACTTTCCGAAAAAAATCTCAAATTATTACATCTTCGAAAATATATAAACATATATACACTACGGTATCATAACACAACAAAAAACAATATCGTACAATCATTAGCCATATTATATCGATAATGACAAATATAAAAATGTTTTTATTATTTTAATTTGGTAGTTGTAGTTGTTAATTATTACTCAATTATATTATTATATTTAAATTGATTAAAAAAAATCAAAAAATGCAAAAAATAACAAAAAGAAATGCAAAAACGGGTAAAAATGACAAAAACCGACCACGAGTCGTCTCGTCGGGTTTAACCGACGAGAACATGAGTTCTCGTCAGCTTTGAAGCTGACCAGAACCATGTTCAGTCGACTTCAAAGTGACACTTTGGTCGACCTCAGTGACAGAGGCGTGTTAGATGACTTTGAAATTTGGCCGACGGCTTCTGGTCGACCTTGTGACGAGCTCCGACATCGAACATGGTGCTCCGATCTGGCGACCATACCGGATCGGATGACCATGCTCCGATCTGAGCAGCCAAGCTCCGATCGGAGCTTCTCCAGATCGGAGCATCTCCGATCTGGTCAAGTTTGCTCCGGCAAACTCCAAATCGGAGATGCTCCGGTCACCGGGGACGATTCTTCATGTTCTTCGTGGATCTTCGTGTTATTCGTGTTTTCTTTTTAAGTTTTTTCGATTTATTCATTCGGATGATAAAATTAATTCGAATAAACTTGTTTGATGTTTTTTAGGCAAAATAGTAATTTTTTCAAATTATTGAACCATTTTGTAAATTATAATAATAGTGGTATTATATGTAATATGTAAAAATTTATTATGCGTTTAATAAAAAGTGTTTTGCGTTTAACATTCCTGTTGATTTTTTATAATTATAAACGGTATACCACATCACTTTATGATATATAAAGTGGAACTGAGAAATAAAATGGAGATGGGCCATAGGTTCAAAACATGAAAAGGGAAATGAAAGTTATGAAAATTGGGATATGCCATATTGAGAACATTTTGAAAAGTGATATATGGACCACTCACCCGAACATAAACACATGAGCGGATGAGCCTTGAGAACTACCTGCCCTCTTTTTTTTTTTTTTTTGCAAATCAGCCCTTTTCTTCTACTTTTGCGTTGCACTTAATCTCCTTTTCCCCTACAATTATAATACTCCTTTACGATTTAGTTGGATTCAGCTTTCAATTAATGTTGGATTTGTGATCACCACTTGTTATGTTTTGTTAGGATATCCAAGTTGATTTCACGTCCGATTATAAATTCATGTGGCATGTTTAGCCGTATAAAACCTTAAACTTTTTGGGTGCTTCCCTGAGCTTATCTTCTTCGAATTGACAATACCATACAAAGCGGAAAGTCATATAGGCAGATACCGAATTTGAGTTGGGAATTTGGTACATTAATGAGAAAGGATTTCCAGAAAGAAAAAAGAAAAAAAAAAAGAAACCCACCACTTTGTCTGGCCCCACAATCTTTTCCTTCCAAGTTTATTGACATTGATCCCATGCGTGTAGGGCATGAGCACAAGCTAAAGGAAGGGCTAGTACTGATGATACATGTTACAAACAAAAGAAATGAAAGAAAATGGAGTCTAACACATTATGAGATGGTCCACGCCTAGCCAACACACCATGTGTGAGAGAGACCAATACCCAAAGTAACACATTCATTAAACTGCAATCTTGGTTTGCTTCATTTATGGCTTTGTGATATTGTAGAGAGCTATCTAACTCTTGTTGCTTGGTTAGGATCACTCCACATTACACTCCACTTTGACTTGTGTATGTGACTATGTGCAGGGGAAATAGATCTAATAATGGTCTTTGTTGTGTACCGGCAACACTTTTTATGTCATTTAAATGTGGGGAAAATTTCGAATGGTACCCGTTAAATTGGATCTAATAACATATTCATCCCTTCTATTCGAAAAATTATACTTACATCCAAAAATTAAACTGAACAATTTCTGATATTATAAATGGGTCCAAAAGTCAAACTTGAAGATGACATGGAGTTACGTTTTGCTGATGTGTCGGTCAAAGTTGGGCATAATAACGAAAATGCCATTGAATATTTTGATTTTTGCTTTTCTTTTATTCTCTTTCTCTATTTTCTTTTCTTTTTGCTTTTCTTTTTTCCTCTTTTATTTTGGCCCCAACTCACATTTGACCTATCTGTAATTAAGATAAACAAATGTAGGGACGTTGATGTAATTAGTGAATTTTGGGTAAATTGAATTGATGTAATTTGTGAATTGGGGTCAAATTGAATGTTCATAAACTATTTGAAGAAAAGTGGAAGAAGGGAAGAAAAGAGGAGGAAGAAGGTGGGTTTGTTTTTGTTTTTATTTTGTCTTTTTTTTAATTAATAAATTAATTAAATTTTATTTTTGCTTTTCTTTCACATTTCATCAAATAATATCCAACATGACAGGAGAGAGAAAAGTAATGGAGGTTTTGGTCAACTGTAGGGGGTTATCTGTTATTGCTCGAATAGAAGGGACCAATCTGTTTAGGGGTCCAATTTAAGGGGGTACCATATGTAATTTTCTCTTAAATGTGATATACATGTATCACTAGTGTACAGTTTGAATTACACGACATTACAGTTTATGTGGTATACTAGCATTTACGTAACACACTACGTGTGTTAAGAATTTTTATATAAAAAGATGAATTTGTTATTGAAAAAATAGAAAACATGAATAACAAAAAAAGAAAGGGAGAAATCACGCCAAAGAAATTTAAACTCTGCACCTCCTACTTAAACAGTGACACATGTACGCACCAGATTCAAATTAAATAATTAAGATAAACGGATGAGATTTAAATTGAATTACAAATTTTGTGACACTTTGTAAATTATTATATTATTTTGAATACATATGGCTAATTGTAATTACAATGTTTGTAGTAACTACAAACAACATATACTTTGTTTAAACATAGAATTTTAGTAGAATTTGGAGAACTTTAGTTATAATAGATAGTAGTACCATTATTAATTTTAGTAGAATTTGGAGAACTCTAGTTATAATAGTAGCTTTAGTTTTAGTAGAATTTGAAAGATTTTTGTCTCTCTCTGTGGGCCAGTGGTTCAGCGTATACATGAGAGAGCCAAGGAGGTCGAACTCTTTCAAGTTTCAAATATACAACATGGATTATGTCAATGAATGCGATGTAGATGGACTCTAATGTTTATTCGAATGAATCATCCTTTTTGTGTAGGTAAATCTATGTCTATATACTAGGTTACATTTGGGATATACGAACTCAACCGCAATCTGTCTGCGTAACTAATTGAGACCAGTACTTAAGTTAATTAAATTGTTTTGCTTTATTCTTAAAAAATGTAAGAACAAATATATTTTAAATTTAATTTTTAGACTAACTGACTAACTTAATTTACTCATTTATATCAATTGACATGTACATATATTAATATAGTAAGTATATAACAAATTTTCAGAATATAATAAACTGTTTGGGATACTTAAAGTATATATTAAAAAAAACTCCTCATAAATGTAAAGAATTTAAAAATCAAATGGAAGTAGAAAACGTCACAAAAAGCTAGACCAGCATCCATTAAAAAAAAAAAAAAAAAAAAAAAATCATCAACTAGTATCTCTCTCTCACTCCTCTCTCTAAAAACAGACGCGCAGGCCACCCAACTCGACACAACATAAACTCAACTGCATTCTTCAACAGAATCTCAACCTCCCTTCCCATTTCTAGAGCGAGAGAAAACTCAACTCAACTCTTCTTCCCTATCTCGCTGCACCAATCTAGAGAGAGATACATACAACAATACACACATACGAAATAATATCTCTCTGCAGCTACCTAGCTCAGCTATATCTCCGTCCGATCACCAAATATCTGTAATCATTCTTTTCTGCTGCATTCATTTCATTCACTGTTTATAATGTACACGTGCGATTGAACTTTTCGAATTTATGGCGGTTCTAGATCTCGGAATAGCCCTAACGGATGATTAATCAATCTTCCGTTTATTTGATGCTCTAAACGCCTTCCTCGAATCCGCATTTTCTCCTCATTTCTATTGCATTCGGTGAAATCGAATCGGTTTTTCTTATCAGTGTGAGGATTTTGCTCTGAACGCGCCCGTATGATGGAGGATAGAGGCGGCGGTGGATCGTTTGTGGCGGTGCGGCGAATTTCGCAGGGCCTTGATCGAGGAAGTGCTTGCCATTCTTCTTCTGGTATAATATTTTTGTTTTTCTATTTTTCTACGTCTTCTCATGTGGCATTCCTTTCTTTAACTTTTCATCCTGTACCTAATTGTTTACTTTTAATCCTCATTTTCGTATCTCTCTCTCTCTCTCTCTCTCTCTCTCTCTCTCTCTTGTTCTTCTCTTTACGCGTGTTGATGAATTGGTGTATCTGTATGATTGATTAGACATGCGTTTACGGAACGGATTGGAACTTCTGGATCTGAATTGAAAATTTGGTGCTAAATTGATGGCGACTTGTATTGAGCTATTTGGTTAGTATTATTTGAGTGATGTTTCGGAATTAATGCGGAGAGCTTAATGGATAGAAGCATTTTGTTTTTTTTTTTGTATTGTTTTTTGAATTTTTGATTGGAATTAAAGATTGAGCTGAGATAACTTATGTGGTTGTATTATATTAGATCTGATCCTTCTAAGAAAATCATTGTATGTGCTGATTTTGCTCTTAGATTTGTTACTTATGCAGCTGAACTGCTATAGGTAGCTTTGTTTAGTTGCAAATTTCTCATAAGGTATCACCTGTGTGTCCTAGTGTGTAACTGACTTGGCAAGTGTTGCATGGAATATTTGAATATTTTAAAATGCATGGTGACTCCGTCGGGTATACTATAATGTAACAGATTATTTTGAAAAAAAATACGGATCCTCTATAAAGGAGTATGTTGATGATCATTGTTTTGTGTAATTGTTGAAATTAAAGAAGTTGTCTCATCATATAGCCTGAACTGATTTTATTTTGAATAATTGATGTTGTGGACTACTTGTTTGCTGCATGATTGGATCTGTAGGCCCTTGGACCAGACTTCACAGATGTACTTGATTGTTGGTCTTTTTTGTGTGTTAAGTCTGCAGGAATTACTACCTGTGTGCTGTGCAATGATTGAGGTGTATATGCGTATGACGTATCAGTATGCATATTATTGCTCTGTTGAGGAAACTAACTTCATCCCTCGTGCATCCATGTTATGTGCCACAACTAGCTACTCTAGAGGGCTATCTTGCGTTTGTAATCTGTTTATTTTATTACAGCGGAGGTGGTGGCTGGATCTGCTGCATGGCTTGGCAGGGGGCTTTCTTGCGTTTGTGCTCAGAGAAGAGACAGTGATGGTCGCCCATCGTTTGATCTGACTCCTGCTCAGGTAACATTATGCGAGGTTACAATCCCCTATTTGTGTGTAACATTTAACAGTCTACAAGTCGTACGATAGTTTTTCTAGCATGATATCATAAAGTGGCTAAGCCCTGTCCCTGGCAATGCTCGGCTTTGTTTGGTTTTGTCAGTTCACTTGTTATCTACCTTTCTTTCTACTAAACGATGTCTCTATTTGGCCAATAAGACTTCAGAATGTCATGCTCGAGCATGACAGGAATCTATGGTGCTAAGATTGTAGCTATCACGAACATAATGTATGTTTTAATTATTTTCACGTCCATAGCTGCTTTGCTTACATGGTTCAGGATAAACTTGTGTTTCCTTCTACGTTTTCTCTCTGTTAAGTTAAGCCCATAATTGCACAATGTTTCCTTTGGTCCTTTGCCTCTGATCAACTCTTCTTGTGCCAGGAGGAATGCCTACTGAGGCTACAGACACGGATAGACGTTGCTTATGATAGTTCTGTTCCTGAGCATCAGGTATGCCTTGTAAAATAGTTGTGCATATATTTGCTATTATAGCATTTTTTGGCGATTTTATAAGCAGCATGATTTTTTTTTATATAAATAAGCTTCCTGATTGGTTTTATATCTCCTCCAATTATGTTGTTTTATAGGAAGCTTTGGAAGCACTGTGGTGTGCTGCTTTCCCAGGGGAGCAATATTATGGTTTAATATCAGAGCAATGGAAAGAGATGGGATGGCAGGGTAAAGATCCATCTACAGATTTTCGGTATAACAATATTCTTTATAACTTTCTCTGGATCTCTTACAAAAATTTGAGGAGATATTAGCTTTGTCACTGCTCACAACTGTTTACATATGATTTTTTTTTTTTTTTATAGGGGTGGTGGTTTCATATCATTGGAAAATTTATTGTACTTTGCGAGGAACTTTCCGGTATGTAATTTTTTCTCATTTATGTATGCATAATTTGCTCTTGGAATCAATTCTCTACACTGTCTTGTTGTGTGTGTGTGTGTGATAGTTGTGCCTGCTGCCTGGCATTGTTTATGAACTATACATGTAATCTGTTACGGGTATTCAGTATTAATTGCTTTACTTGTTTATGTTTATGTCTTAGTATAATAATTTTCTAAGACATCGGCAGATTTCGAATTGTTTCAGTTTGACTAGTTTCATGTGACCTCATTCATGGTCCACTGATGTTTATTGTAGGCAACTAATGCAATTCTAGCCTTGGCTTCTTACTATTGTTCATGAATTTGAACAATTAATATGATAAATTGAACATTTTAAAAAACCATCTGCTTGAATAAAAGTTTTTGAACTGATATCATTCTGCAAGTTTACCTTGTCTGCCTCTGAAAGTTTCCTTGGTAGTGAAAATCCAGTTGAAGTTGTGGTCTATGTTTTCTCCATATCATTCCCTCACGTCAAAAAGATGTATAGATTATTTCTGCAAGCACATCTGTGACATTTGCTCCTAAACACGTGCTGAATGTTTTCAACAGAAATCCTTCCAGTGTCTTCTCCGAAAGCAGGAAGGTGACAGGGCATTGTGGGAGTACCCATTTGCTGTTGCTGGTGTGAACATCACGTTCATGCTTATCCAGATGCTGGATCTTGAAGCAGGTATCTGATTCTAGCCAGAACAGTCAACATTTAACTAAATCATGAACATCTTTCATCCCATTCTCACTTGAATAGTATGATTTGTGTGAGCTAGCTGCTTCTTTTACCCCCTTATATATTTTGAATAATAGGCAACTTTTTGCTGCAGGGAAGTATGAAATATAAACAACCTCTTGTGCTTTTAGAACATATGTAATATATGCAATATGCCTTCTCAAAAAGGAGTTTTATCCTCTTGTGCAAAAGTACCCTTCCAAGTGGATATTGTCCAACACTTTCAAAAATAAGGGACTATTTGCCTAGTTTAAACGTAATGTGAGTAGATTACCTATTTGCAAGACTTTAGCAGTAAAATGCCATTAGTTGATCTTTTGACCAATAGCAGTTTTAAGCCTTTACAGCCGCTGTTTTATCAAAGGTCTTCTGAAGTAGTTATTGGACTAACAAACAACATTTGACCTTACGGGGAAATAAAGATCTTACATCTATAGCAAAACTTCCTGATGTTAGATCAGTTGCCAGTCTTCATTACCATACCTTATCTTGCTTTCTCAATACTTAGTTGAATGATCAGTTCTATTTTGTTCCTTAGTGATGTGAAAGATTTGTTGCTGGTAAAAATCTCCTGACATAGTGTCCCAATGATTTTATGATTCTTTGTTGTTCTGGGTGATTGGTATTCAAGTTTGCAAAGCTGGAATTATTGTCTGAAGACAAGTTTCGTGGGAATTTGATTTAAAAATATGTAAACTGTAGGCTTTGGGTGTTCTGTTCTGTACCCACATGAGAGTATGAGACAATAGATAGGTCAATTGGTAATAGTAGTGGACATTCGTCATGACTCTAGCTATTCCATTAATAACATGTTCCGCAGGCTCTGTTCTGTTCATGTTCAGCAGCTAATTCTCGCCTTATTTGTGCAGTGAAACCAAGAACATTTGTAGGAGCAACCTTTTTGAAGTTTCTTGCAGGTAATCATCTAACTCTGTATATTCACTTTGTCTGTTTTGTTGAAGTTAAAAGAACGTGCATTCTTTTTTTATATTCTTATACACATCATATATTTATATCGGCTACTCTCTTGCTAACCAATCCGACTACTGTTTTTTTGCTATCTTTGTTATCAGAGTTTGTGAGCTTACTGACAATCTTCCCTTTTTCCTGACAGATAATGAATCGGCATTCGACCTCCTATACTGCATCACATTCAAGTTAATGGACAAGCAGTGGCTTAATATGCGTGCTTCATACATGGATTTCAACGTGAGTTTTCTCCAAATTTTAAAGACTGGCTTCCTGTAATTCCAGTGTTAATCTGAAATCTGTGGTTGTCAATGCTTGTGCTCTTAGCTAGAATTGTATTATGATCACACTTGTAAACCTAATAAATCAAACCGACTCTTGCTATGCATTCACTTCCCAAGCATCATTGTATTTCTTGTTTTTCACTGCACATGTAGACTAGTATTTCTAAACCAGGCTTGGCCACGAATTTTCTTGGTCACCACTGGACTTCAGAAATTCAATATTCATCGGTTACCTTAAGATGCAGCTATCCTCTTTTCTTGTTTGATGGCCAACTTTGCTCATGTATTCCTGTATATATCATGACAGACTGTGATGAAAGCAACTCGTCGTCAGCTAGAGAGTGAGCTTCTGCAAGATGATGTTACACGCCTTGAGGATTTGCCCTCCTACTGCCTTCTTACTCGATAACGCTGTAGGTTAACAATCATACGTTTGAAGAATGGATTGCTGTCTTCACTAGCTTGTTATGAATGAATTGAGTGCTTTTTCTGTTCCAACTGCATCGGCTGTTTGCTCGTGACGGAGGGACTCCTCAAAGTCTTGATTGTAGGTTTGATTTTGTGAGTTTGAACGAGAACTTTTCCTGAGGGAAAGGTGAGAAGAAGACTAAGCAAGTCTTGCAATGCTAAGCCTAGTTATCAGCACTCTTGCCTCTTATAATAGGATGAGTAATGACACGACGTGAGGCTCTTATGAAGTACTACGATAACATGGAGTGAAGGCAAATGTAAAAGCATCCTTCAAACTCATCATAATGTAGATTGATGTTTTCACTAGTAGTATGTGTGTAGGGGTCACTTTATGGTCTTTCACTTGTTATACTGAAGTACGTTTTAAGAATGAAAAGCAGCTTCGTGAACTCCGTATGGCACTTTATGTCCGCTGTAACGGTTGTAAATGCCTATAACGCCTTTAACCATGAATGTATACTTAGATTCAAGAATTTGCATGGAAGATATTAGCGGTCAAATTTATGTGCTTGCACCAAGTTTCATGGACAGGTATGCAGTTCACTACTTGGGTGATGCATCAGAATTCAGAACTAATGAAATTATTATTATCATTCACCACGAATAAAACATGAATTAAGATTTTTTCGGAGGAGACAGTAACCATGAGTTCAATTCAAATGAGATAAATATAATTACATAAACGGATCGAGAAATTGAAACCAAGATCTGTAGAGCAGATTCATGACAAATGCGTAATAAGTGCAAATTCCAGACTCCCTTTGCATTAACAAACCAAACTCTCAATCCATTTTCGAGCCACAAATTAAATTGGTTGCGTGAAAATTGAATTATACTCGTTGCATTTTCTTTTTAATTAAAACATTTTGCAACTTGAGCCTCATTATCCGGAGACTTGCAACAATAAACCAAATGACGCAGTCCATTATAATAGTGCACCAACAACGCACTCTCATATATCTTGGTCATTATTAAAGCATTTTGAATTTCTTGAAACCACCAGAGAGCTCAAGGACGTTAAGTATTAAAGCAAGCTAGGAGCTAGCGGAAGTAAATATAGCAATCAAACAGCGCAAGAAAAAGATTGAACAAAAAAGCACTAAAGTTCCCAAAATAATATTTAGGCACGTTCACTCAAAAAGACAAGTTCCACAAACTCAAAATGTGAAGAAAAGAGCTCCGAAAACAAACAGCCACGAGTTTATCTAACTTCACCCATAAGCAGCCATACAAAAGACTTAATACTATGAATCCAAGTTCATTCGTAAATCCAGGCAGAAGCGCAGCTTTTCCATTCTGCAATTCCCTCGGGGAACCAGAGAGCAATCTCCTTCCTTGCACTTTCAACTGCATCACTTCCATGAATCACATTCCTGCATTCAAGAGAAGTAACATTAAATCTCACGATAGCAGTTCAAAAATATGTCACTAATCAAGAAAGTGTATCTAGTTTCAATTATTGAACATAACAATACCAAATAATTACCTGCCAATGTCAATGGCATATTCCCCTCGGATGGTACCAGGGGCAGCATCAGCAGGGTTGGTAGCTCCAATGATCTTCCTTCCGGTAACCACAACATTCTTACCTTCCCAAACCATAGCAACAACAGGCCCAGAAACAATGTACTCAACAAGGCCGTTGAAGAAGGGCTTGGCAGACAGATCAGCGTAGTGCTTCTCAGCAAATGCCTGATCAACAGTGACGAGCTTCAAACCTGTAATAAGAACAGATGCACTTCATCAGTGAAAAGCAACAAAATGGAGAAGTGGAGGAATCTAAACACTGACGAACACAGATAATTTATGTATCTAGAAAGCTGATTCAATCGGGGGCAGACACCAACTTGAACAAGATGCAATAGCTTCTCTATTTTCCAAATGAATTACAAACAAGGTATTCCACAAAATTGCTCTCTATTTCCAAATCAATTTGAGATCTTGAAAATACATAAACCATGATAGAGAACAAAATCATTAAAAAGAGACAGACTTGAGATTTAAGATAACCTGAAAAACAAAATTTAAATACACACTTGATGTAATAGCTTTTCATTTCTGTAATCAACCAAAGCATGCAAGAGATTTCATTCCACTTACATTCTACTTTCTAAATCCATATCTCAATCAATAAATTACAAAACAATTGAAGACAACAACGTATAATTGATAGAACAACGTGTGTGTGTGTTTGTGTAGATAGAACAGAAACCAAGTCTCAATATTGGGGGTTAATAAAAAAAGTTTACCTTTAAGAGTGAAACCCTTCTTCTCAAATCTGCCAATAATTTCACCAACCTATATTAACAAAAACAATAAATGATTAAACTGCTGATTACATGAAACCATAAAACTCAAAACAGCAATTCTACTAAATAAACCACCGATTTCTCTTCAATTAGGCAACAAATCATACATCATTAATAAAATCAAAATCGAAAATCCAATTTTTCCATAAATCACAAGCTAATCATAACTGATCTACAATGAAACAATAAAATAAGAAAACAAGGTAAAGAAGAGACGAACCAATCCTCTTTGGACGCCATCAGGCTTGATCATGATGAATGTCTGCTCCATTTTCTTGGTCGGAAATCTCGATGAAATGTTTAGCAGAGAAGATTGGAAATCAGTATAGCAGTGAGGCTGAGAGGTGAATGGAGTAATATATATAGAGCAGCAAATGAGTGGTTAGAAAACTCGTCCAAAACCCTAGGTAGGTGGTTGTTGGGCAGGACCCGCCCAGAATATTCGGATATACCCGAATCGGCCCACTTGTTTGTCGATCCTTTTCAAATAGTAGTATTTATATATTCCGGGTTCCCACTGTTTAGATCCAACACGTGCGCTAACTGATGAAGAAAGTGGGCCTTTAGCCCACTGGGCTTCTATAGTTGTGGAATGAATGCATGATGTTGGTTCAATCCAGTATACTAAACAAAAAAAAATATAGACGTAAACACAGAGTCTGGAGATGTACTATTATCTTAGAGATTGAACTCTCTCGTTAAAACAACTTTAATATTGTTAATCAAAATATCTATGTTGTTATATTTTTATTTTTCAATCCATGTTTTTACTTGAAACATATGGTCCATCTTTCTAGATAAATTATATATACTGTCTCAAGAAACCTAAATGGCAAGTGCCAATAACAAATGTACCTTACTTTCTATGCTAAGACATAATAATCACGTACGAGAAACTTTTCTTAGTACTAAAAATGATGGTTTGTGTCATTATGTGCTCATTTGAACTACTTCCAAGAGTATGCATGTACTATTGATTTCATATCATAGTTGGACATGTTAATTGCAAATAAATTAAAGAAAAAACATGATGATATTGATACGTTCTAGGGCTTTTCTATTTTTAGGTCGACTTCGTATCGACCTGAACGTAGGTCTTCATTAAATGCTCGTCACGTGTCATTGGTACGATCTTGTCATTTATATTATATTTAATTATTATTTAATATTATAATATGGATGTACAATTATACCCCTATTAAAATTTAATTAAAACCCAAAGTTTCCCAGACCCATCACCAAACATATGGCTTTCACCGTCCTCTCCCTTTCTCCCTCTCTACGTAATTTCAAGCCTAGATGCATTGGAAGATTATAATTATTTGCTCCCAGTGGATCATTATGTTTATATCCTGACCCATCACCAAATCCATGGCCTTCATGACGTGAACTGATTTGGAAAATTATTGTACTGTATTATTTGCTCTTTCATCTGCTTCAGCCAAATAGAGATTAGATCAATTTACCGAGTATTTATACTTTCTATTGGCAAAACTGGGTCTCAGGCAACATTAATTATGGCACGGTATTAACGAATTTCGGGATTATTTTATGTAAAGAATTAGGGTTCTTCATCGCAAAATTAGTACTTGCAGACTTTGGCGTATTCTTCACCTGATGAATTTGTTGTTCAATTAATGATCTAGAAATGTTTATTGAAATTAATTGCAAGTATGTTTGAGGATGGGTATGCAATTAATTATCTATAAAGACCAAATATGTAATTTAACAATATTGAAATTATTTATTATATTTATATTTAAAAATAATAATTATGTAATAAGGGCATTATAGTCAATTTATAGTTTATTGAGGATTTTTAATTATTAAAAAATAAATTATAATCAATCGTACTCAAAATTATTGAAAAAATGACTTCGATTCAAAACGAATGGATTATATTGAATTCAATGACACATGGCAAAAATCTAATGGAGAGTTGTATTCAGGTCAGTAGGAAGCCGACCTAAAAATATAATAGCCCTACCTTATATATTCTTCTTGTTTGGGAGATTGAGTTTACGCAACGCACAAAATTCTTTAGAAGGATGGAAGCTTCTGCGCGAGGCCTCAGCTTAAAGTTGGGTCAATTAAATAACTGGGCTTGGTTGGTAGATTGGGCTCGGTTAGTTCAACTCTTCAACCCAGCATTTCTGTGTCAGACACAACTAAAGAATTCAATTTGACCTAAAATGAAATTTTAATGCCCATAGTCATATTAAACCGTCGAGTGTCCAACATAAGGTATGCAAGTAGAGTTGAAGATGACCAATTGTTGTACATAAATCTCAATAATTATAGGTTGTTTGGCTCACAATTTATACTCGATTTTAATTAAGTCTTCCGTAGTTCTATTATTTGAATTGCAACTTTAATTCAATTATACAGTACTCAATTTTAATTGCGTATTTCGTATTCCTCTTTGAATTGTAACTTATACATTCTGATTTTTATTTAATCCTATCCCAAATAAAAAATTTGCCAGTTTAATTAAATTATAGTTACTATTCATCAGTAAAAATCCGGTGTATTAAAATTACGTACCAAACCGCATATAATATCATGTATCCCTTTCTAACTATATATATCCTCCAGCCAAGAATATGAAAAGAGGAGACATGAATGGGGAGAATTAAAATCCTGAGTCCATGAGATGTTGAGGCAAGTAGGCAACACTTAATGATGAAATGGAAGACTTTTTGCAGTGAAAGATAATGGCATCGATTGTTGCATGGAATTCCGCACATACGAATTGCCCTTGCCTTAAATCCCCACCCTTGACTGCTTCAACTTTGCACAAATTGCTCTTTTGAATTTTTTATTCTTAATCATGAGCTTGTCGGGATATATATATCCCTACACTAGCTATATTTCCTTTTCCTATCCCACTAATTACATGATTTTCCATTAACTATCATCCTCGTATATATATATATAGTTGTTCAATTATCACATCATCTAAACTTCACACTAATCCTACCTCAATTATTAGTTTTTGTTTTCTGCTTCTAATATGGCGTATGATGATGATGAAATCTGGTCCAAGTATAATCCATTATAGTTTTAATATTTTCCTAACTTTTTAATCTGCAATTAAAACATTATCTGAGTCATTAAACCTAACCTCATTAAATTTAACTCTATATATCCTAAAAATAATATTTTACGACTCAATTATAATTTAATTACTATTTATCAGTGCAACCTCAATTAAAATTCGACCAATTAAAGTTAACGTGCCAAACGGATTATAAGATTTTGAGTCACACTACGTATGTTGGGACTTTTTAGTCCTAAATTGAATGTAGCAAGCATTTTTATATATGTCTTTCATACTGTATGTACGTGTTATCACATGTACAACTGATAAAAATGAAACCTTGAAATATACAAATCCATGTTATTAATTCCCAGTTTGGATAAACTTAACCAAACTTAAAGGCTGGATCCTGCAGGGTGAAATTGCGCATGTATAAAGTATAGTTGGTTCATTTTATGTAGCCTTTTTCAAGTAAACCATAGATAAAAGTTAAAATTTCTGTGATGCATGGTAAAATCTAATGATTCGTTATTGCATGTGCCCCGAAAATTCCGTAGTTGATCTGATCTGATCTGCCTTGCCCGACTGAAAAAGTGATGCAAAGAATTGGCCATATTGACCATCTTTGATAAATAATTTACGTAGTACTCCTCCTATGGAATTGGTCATATATTGACCATCTTTGATAAATAAGAGTCACTCATGGGTCTTGCACGTTCAGGCTTGGATATGGCCCGAGTAGGAAGTTCAAAGTTGTCAGGGTCGGAACTCCGAATTAGCCCTTTTGTACTTTTCAAAGAGTATTCTACAGAGTAGCATCGGAATCGGTAGGCTCCTGGGCTCGGATCCGTTCGTGTTCGAGGCGCAATATCAATTGTGAATAACAATCTGCAAATCAGCACTAATTGCAAAATCCCCAAATTTACGCTCAAACTCTAAAACTTCGATTCGAGTGAAATTGAAACAATCAAACAATGTAACACATTGATTTTACCTGGTTCGGTTTTCACCCACATCTACGGAGAGTACCAAATCTTCCACTAATCACCAACAAAACACAGATTAATTACAAGAAGAATTGAAAGATACAAAGCAAGAATCGCTCCTATCTATTTTCTCCTCTCTGATTATTAGTGATTTCTCCGAATTGTTATACAAGAAAGTGATTTACAATGAATTCACTAACAGATTAACTAGAAGAGTTGATTATATACTTTAATTGTGATGATAACTGCTTTGAATGACCTTCCAAGAAGAGTTTAAGAGTAATTCTGTTAAGCTAGCATAACAAACTTTCAAATTACCAGAACCAATCAGCATTCGAGAGGTCACAATCTTTACCTCCAATTCTCCAAACTCTTGTGATTTTTCTTGTTCTCACAACACCATTAATAACACATTCAATGCTTTATTATAACACCAACATTCCTTCATTCAGTGTGCTCACCACAATACGCCAACCTTTATTCAGTATATATCACCAATAGCCTCAGTAGATATCATTGCCACATAAGCAAAAAACTAGGACAATGTGGTAAAATTAAACTTTGGGACTAAATGTAACACCGGGTCGAAAAATGGGACTGCGTATGTCAGAACCCCTAAACTCTGGGACCATTTGTGTCATTTACCCACTCAAAACTTCAATACTCGAACATCCTGCTAAGCACCATAAATATCACAATTTCATATCAAACATAAACTTCAAAACTCAACTCCAATTTAACTATATTCATCAACTCCACAACTCAACTCGAATTGAATTACATTTTGATGCCAAACACGATCATTATATTTGTTATGTGGAGAAATTTGAGATGAAACTAGCTACTTGATTACTTAATGTCAGGTATCATACTTTCTGCATAGAATCTTACTTCATATCAATTCAATATCAGTTAATTCGTGATATTCACCATAGAATAGCTAGGCTAACTTTATCTTTCTTGCATGCATATCTTTTTAAGACATAAAGCTAGATACATTTTGTACTGTGGTAAAGATATATCCTTCGCTTATATCATTACTTGCTAAAGCTAGTGCAAAGGTATGTAACCTTTCTATCAGTATTTTATATATATATGGCTGTCTCTTTAATTTAGTGACATTAGGGTTCGTTTGATCCTCCCTTTGTAGAATAAACTTCAATTCCTCATCAATTTTGGTAAAACTATATATGAGATTATTGATTTCAACCTCCCCTTTAAGTTTCTAAAAAACCCCAAGTTACAATACTGTATATGGTTAGGAACCAGGATTCAGATCAATTTTTAATTAATCACAAAAGTGACTACGGACTAATATTAACTGATTTAGGTTATGTTCTCTTCATCTGAAAAACATTTAATTTCAGTTCAGATTTACTTAGTTGTTTTTTATACTACAAATAAGTTCAGTTCAGTTCTGTTATACTTAGACGAATAGAACAGAACCTTACACTACTGGGAATAGTTTCTTTAATCACTACTTGACCAAATTATAAATCCAAATAAATTCAATTTTTGTAATCACACATTTATAGCTCATTTTAGCTGTTTCTAGCCCTTTTTATCTTGGAGGCTCTAAAATTAAAATTGCAAGGAATCTTGGTTATAGGTTCTAGAGACGACCCATCTTTGTTCTTGAAACTGTAATGGTTAGAGACGGTACTTTTACATCTGTAATGAGTAGTATCATTTGTTATGCTCCTTATAATTTCTGAATATATAAATGAATTTGTTTCACGTTTAAAATTTGTTATTTAAAATTTGTTAGGCTCCTTGTAATTTCTGAATATATAAATGAATTTGTTTCAGGTTTAAAAATAATTACATTTTATGCAACTTAGAAGTTGTAAAGTTGATGTGATATGTAGTTTGTGGGTTTAATGATGTAAAATTTCACCCTTTTGCAGATGAATAGACAAATTTCTACCTAGCTATTTACTTAATTGGCTGCAGTATCATCATCCTTAGATTAGATTTGGGTGGATTTTGGGTGAGAGAGAATTATGAAGAAGCTATCATCATATTCTTTTTTGTTCTCTTGTTATCTATCTGCCTGCCACAGACAATATTTGACATGGATGGAAACTTTCATGGACCCCAAATTCTACAATTGTGTGCATTGCATTTTCCCGGTAAAATTCATTTTTGATACTTTACTGTGAGATATTTCCGATTTTGGTACATCAAAGTGACCGCGTTCAATTTAGGTACTATTTATCAATAACTATTTACGATTAAGGTACTAATTGTAAATTAGATGGTGGGTGTATAAATCAGTACCAAGTTACAATTAATTTAACTCCAATTTCACATGAATTCGATCAATTTTTTTTTTTTTTTGAAATGGCAAATATTACAACTACTTCCTACACTACTCCTATATCAACCACACCTATACCAACACCAATTTACTCCTAAACCACCTTATGTCTCCACCAGGGATCGAACCCTGCACCTCCTCCTTCCCGCTCCAGTTCCATTCCACTGCACCACCTTATGCCTCCCCAGAATTCGATAAATTGTACGTAGTTATTGATAATTAATAGTACATAAATTGGACGCGACCACTCTAGAGTATCAAAATCAAAAATGTCTGACACTGAAGCATAAAAAAATGATTTTACCCCATTTTCCCTAGCCTGTCCTCAAAAAGTTAATTGTTCATAACAAAAGAGAAATTCAATTTTAGATAGATGAAAACATTCATAGCCGATCTATTACGTATAAAATTCCTATTTTCACTTTCAAACTTCATCTCCCAAAGTTTTCTTTGTAATTTCAAGAATTTACGGCCATAGTATCTGATGTCCAGCCGATTATGTGGAAGAAGATTGCAACTTTATTAAAGTAGTAGCGTTTTGTGAAGTTTTTGTTTCAATAAAAGATTTTTCCTGGATATGTAAGCATTTGATATTCGATTCAAAACTCAATTTGAGTTGAAATTTGAAATTGAAGTAATTAAACTGGAATTGAATTTTAAAGTTCATGTTTGGAATTTAATTGTGATGTTAATAAGGTGTAGAAGTATATTTGAGTTTTGAAATTTTAAGTTTTAGAGTTAGAAAATATTTGAGCTATAAAGTTTTAAGTATATTTATCAACTCAATTCGAGTAGAATATTATAGAAGAGAGATACAAACATAAAAAATTTTCAAAACTCAACTCGAATCGATATATCCCCTCCCCCGTTCAACATCAAAGTTCATATACATGACAAATTAAACTGGGTTCTCAAATTCTTCGTACATTGTTCTTTTTAAACCGTGAAAGATTTTTTATTAATAATTGGGAAGCAAAGTTACAAAAATCATTAAATTAAATATTCTCGCTTCCTACAAGAATCTCAATTAACCTCAACGCTCGACTGGTGCAGGATGTTACAACTTCAAACCTTCACCATTGATTTCAAACAAACTTATTTGGATATAAAAATGACCAATTATTCTAAACTGTATTATTGTAGATTCAACTAGTTTTTCTTTTCTAAATCGAAAGTGTTCAAAGTTTAAATCATTATAAGCCCAAGTGTGCTACACATGAAAGCTAGAAGTGTGTCAGCCAATTACATGCACATCAAATTATTCTTTTCTAAGTTTACATAAATCAATAATTCCTCCGATCTAAATTTCTTCAGAGTGCTCAATTCATGTATTTGGGTTGGGTCGTTTAAACTTCTTTGCTAGGTGAAATACAAGAAATTCGACTCGGTGATCTAGGTGCAGAGGGTTCGTAGAGACTGCCCCTTAAATTTCTTGCCAAGTCAAAACTCGAGGAATTAGACCATATCGATTTAGTTTTAAATTTTTTTGAGGTCGGAAAATCTGTATTTTTGTTCGGATACTAGCACTGTTTGGTGAAATGAGTAATTTTCAACTTGGTGTGGGTGGCGTTTCAGAGACTGAATTTTGATGTATTTTAATTTGTCCGGCATTTGTGAAGTGATTTTGGAGATGTTGTGTACTCCCTCCGTCCCGAAGACCTTCATACATTAGGGTTAGCGCGCAGTTTTATGCAAAAAGTTAAAGTAATGATAAAAAGGTGGGAAAAAGTGTACTTTAGTGGCAAAAGGTGTAATTTGAGTGTAGAATTGAGATTGTTTATTATTTGTTGAGTGTGGGGTAGCTTTCTTTTTTGGTAATGTATGAAGTTCTGTGGGACGACTAAAAATGACAAATGTATGAAGTTCTGCGGGACGGAGAGAGTATTGAAAATGGATTACCTCTTATACTCTTTGTAATTACTACTATTAATAGTTTGACTTTTTTGCTCCTTCAAAATAAATTATATGAAATACAATCTGTCCCAGATAAAATTTATTAAGAATAAAACCTATACAATTCAATAAATGGCAAATATAAAAAATGACATAGAATCCAATATTTGAACCAAGAAAATACACATACATACACATACCTTGGAATCGGATTAATTGACCATTTACAACTGTAATGTAATATGTTAATCATATCGTTTGAAAATATTTTTGACATTTTCTATAAGAGTTGGGACAACTATCTCCCCTTACAAAGTCTTTTAAGGGGTAGATGAGCCCCTCTTTACAGTATAGGAAACCAAATAATCAAATAACTATAGTTAATTTGTTTGGAATGAACTACATTAAATAAGTATAGTATAGTATAGTATAACATAATGTTTCATTTTAAAGACGAATTTTAACGGCTATGTCAAGTGTCAAGCACTCCTCAATACTTTTCAATATTCTTTTAACTATCTCAACTACATTACTAAACATATTAGGAAGTTTTACATGTACATGAACGAGTAAGAATAAAATATATAACGATAGATATAAAATACTCAAAACTGTATTAATTGTATATACCACCTGCCGACGAAATACAGATAATGTACATACTAGCTATATTGTTTAATTTATTTTCGTGCGCGTATATATATTATGTTATGGAAACAGCACCCCACACGTTTGTACTACAAACATGCAGTAATAATACCCCAACACAGCACTCCTCTCCACTAACAACAACAACACCAGAAGCAAGAGCAAGAATCTTTTTCCTTAGTTTCTTCCATAACCATCATCATCAACTCTATATTTCTTCAAACACTTTTTATGAAAATTAATAAATAAAAAAGAGAAACAATAGATTCTGAATTCCATAATGGAAGAAGAAGAAATCAGGGGGCTTCCACACATTTATGATCCTCATCACCATCATCACATCTTTCCATCATCATCTCCTCAAGTACTTCACCATCAAGAAATGGGGTTTGCACATTTTGATATTCACCATAACCATGTCTTGAGCTTCTTGGCCCCAGCACCGCCTCCGACTCTAGGTGGTGCCGCGACGACTAAAGCCCCCGCAACCACCATCTGCAATGATAATAATGGTTCCATAGGGTTTAAACCCTCATGTAATGTCAATGAACAGGTGTGTTATGTTTGGGTTTTTACCTTATATGTACTCATTCATTATTACTAATTTGAATTCTAGGATAGATATATGTGTTGTGGTGTTAGTTATAGTTTGCTAGCTTGCTAAGTTATTAGATGCTTCAACTTCAAGATTTTAATTACTATCTTCCCTATATGTATATAGTAATGAGAAAAGGAGAATTGATGTTTGGAAATGACCTAGGTTGGAATCTTGGATCCAAGCAAGCTCACACATGATGAAAATTGCAGCAATGATGGTGGCAATTCTTGGTATTTTTCTTTCTTTCTTTCTTTGTTTCTTTCTTTCTTTCTCACTTGTCTTTTATTTTTGTTTGCAATACTTATAATTAAGCCCCTTCAAGTTTCAAGACTGAATAATTGGCTACTCTCTTCATTTCAC
Organism: Plantago major; assembly: GCA_026545765.1. NCBI lineage: Eukaryota > Viridiplantae > Streptophyta > Magnoliopsida > Lamiales > Plantaginaceae > Plantago > Plantago major. Next base: position 16,170,149 of record CM048840.1, on the reverse strand, counting down.
TTTTGTCCCAATGATGATGACCAGTAATCAAACCCTAGAAATCTTTCTAGATTCCATTCTTAAAGGTTGGAGAGATCTATATATGTATATATCCATATGTAAAGTAAAAGCCCTTTTCATTCTTGGGGTTTTGTTCATATGTGAAGATCCTATATATCTCATAGGGAAATGGGGACCAAAAAGGGCATTCCTTAATTGGAATGGTACATATAACCCTAGATAGTTCATTTATCATCATATTCCAATTTGGAGATCAAGTACCACATTTTTGGCATTGTTCATCATCACTACTAATATGTAGCAAAAATGTTATATAAATGAAGGGTGATTGATATTTCAAGGGATGGAAATAATTACCTCTATGGAAAAGATGAGATTTTTAACATACATATGTAGTGGTTTTCCATGTTAGACCATTTGTGATGAACATGGTAGTGAAGGCTGATTTACTTCCACTATATAACTTGGTTTTATATACTCAAACTTTTCAAAGTCACATGTATGGTCATCACATCATAGATTAAATCTCTTAATTAGTGAAAACTATAACTAGTTTTATTGCAACTTGAGAATATATATATATATATATATGAATGTAGGTGGAGGAGTTCATCATCAGAGAAGAGCAAGTTGAAGGCAAGGAGAAAGCTGCGAGAGCCAAGATTTTGTTTCCAAACAAGGAGTGATGTCGATGTGCTTGATGATGGTTACAAATGGAGGAAATATGGACAAAAAGTCGTCAAGAATAGCCTTCATCCGAGGTAAGCTAACAATGTCTGTTCTTGAATTTTACCCAATGTGTTCTACAGTATCATGACTTGCCAGAGTTTAGATTAGTATAGAGTATATCTACTTGTTTACATTCCTTTCTTCCTTAACTAGATATACATGTATTATCTTGGTCCCAGTTTTCATAAGTTTTGGATTTTGAAGTAAGAAGGGAGTTAATGTGATAGGTGTTGATGCAAGATGCATTATTGAATTCATAACGAATCACAATTCTTATCTTTTTCGCTTAAGAATGCTGTAATCTTCTTTGATCATTGATCATTTCTTCTGAACATCATACATAATCTCTAGAGATTTTACAAATTAAGTTCAAGTAATTTATCCCTCTGGAATAGTTCTTTTGCCTTTATTCTGGATCATTTCAATTTTCTCGTTTTCTAATACTAATGATCCAGACTTGCGCTGCGTAAGTTAGATATATATACACATTGTAATGATCGCACATGAAACCTATATATAGTAGACTGCACATATAGTAGCAACACCTTATATCCATTCTTATAGTGACTTGTCAAGAAAACAGTTGTCTTGGTGTATAGGCCCCTTTGAGATCATTGACATGCATAGAACCTTCTTCGAAACTCTAGTCTCATTATCATATACTATATACATTAGGTGGCATTCTCATAAACCGACGGCAAATAATGTTGAGAGATGAATCTATGTAGGGGCTGGATGATATACACATCGCATAGAGAGCACAAATTCCCCTTCCTTGTAGGTTTTTTAAACAGTTTCAGTGGCTCGAAAAGTATGTGTGAGTGAACTGACTTGCTAGCTGCTTTTTATAACACAGTCACTGGGATCTGTATATGTCTAAATGCTCATTGGTAATTTGCCTGCTATAAGAATGGACATTGATTCTATGTTTCTCAGAAAATTTAGTGTCATGCATTAAGCTGTATCATCGGTTTGTAATGCTTTAATTTGTTATGAGATCATGATTCAGGATCATTCAGTAATGTATTGGATACTAAGTAAGGTTCTCCTTGTTCTTACAGAAGTTACTACAAATGCACGCATAACAACTGTCGAGTGAAGAAGAGAGTGGAGCGTCTGTCTGAAGATTGCCGGATGGTAATAACAACCTACGAAGGCAGACACAACCATTCTCCGTGCGACGATTCAAACTCCTCTGAGACAGACTGCTTCACCTCTTTTTAGCAAAAATCTTATACTATGTTCTGAAAGTATTCATGTATAACGAGTGAATTCGTGAGGTTTTCCAAGGCTTAATTTATGTAAACTTTCTAGGTCAGTTGCTTTTGCCTAGTGATTGATTCACTTAATCCGGTTTGAAGTATATATTGAAGCGATTATTCGTGCTTCTTGATATATATAGTGAAATATTTCATGTTGATTGTACAATTACTAGTCATATCCTGCTTTTAAAGCATGGGCGCGTGTTTTCTCTTGCACAGACCCAACGCCTAATTTTAATGTTGAAACCATCATGATTCCCAAGCATATACAGAAACATAACTGTGCCAAGTTATATAAAGTTGCATATATACTTGTTTTGTGAATATATACACTGAAGGAAAAAAGTGGATTCTGTCTTAATGCTACCAAAAACATACATGATGTATCATCTGTGTCTGGAGCCAACAAGCTGTTATTTCAAGCGTAAACGGCATTTGGAAAGTTCCGCATAAATCCTCTGTTTCTGAAACCCTGAGCAAGTTCCGAGCATTCTCATGAACTCTGGTCTATGGAGTCATTTTGGCAAAACCTATATTGAGTCATACTGACTGGTATGCAGTGCGAATATGACCTAAAATGAAGTGTCCAAGTGACTGACAGGTATGCAGTGCGAATATGAAACGTAAGCCGAACACTAGTAATTGGTTGTGTGTATTGATATGCAATTTAAAGGTTGACCGCACAATACTACTTGATTGGTAGTGTGCAATTGATTTGGAACACACATCTCAAGGCCGGGCTGCCAGCCAAATTGCACTCTCTTTTGCCATTATAAACTAAGGAGTAAGGACCCCTGTGCAATTCGAATGGCACTTAAATGTGCATTTCATACAATACCTGGACATCCCAATTGCATATCGAAAATGGACTACCAATCATCGTGTTTCATGATCAATGCGTGATTCAACAACTTAAGAATCTTGATCGGGCTGTCGCCGTGCTATTTAAAAACATGGATTGTGATGCGCATTTCAAAACCAATCACTAATCTAAACCTCAATGAAACAGATCGTTGGTAGTTTCGCACCTAAACTCATCACTATTGTGATTATGAACATTTTTTCATCACAATTTATTTACTTCGATGATATTATCAACCATCATTTAAAAAAATTCCAACTTGATAAATAATAGCAGATCAACAGGACATATTTTTTTAAAAAAGGTACAAAGAGAGGCTTACATTGACACAGAGCTTGAGAAAAGAGGATTTTCAACCAATAAAAGGAAAATCTTGTTCGGTGGATGAAGCCATGGCGATGATTGTGTTGGTGTCACTTGGGCTGTGATTTTTCTGGAAGATATCACTAGCCGGAGGAGGTGGGTAGTTGTCGTGGTGGCCTTTGCCATTTCCGCCGCTATTGGTGGCTGAGCCAGTTTGAGTGCAACATATATGGCTCATGTAAGGAGCTAGGGGTGAGCGGGGAAGGTGTGTATTTACGAAAAAATCAAAACTACGTTTTAAACGGATGTGCACATGCCGCATAGAGTAGTTTCTTAGTTCATGGCGGACGGATTGACCAGTAAACAAAGTTTAAAATTCAAATTAAAGAAAAGGGAAAACTAATTCATGAACAAAGTTCGAAATTTAAATCAAATGCTCCCTCCGCCCGTCCTCTAAACGCGTCTCACTTATTTTCGGCACTGTGTTTTAAGAAAGACAATAGTTTATTGTATGAGATAGAAATGATAAAAAAAAGTGGAGAAAGTATGAGAGATACTATTAGAGATAAATGATAAATAATGAAAACATTATGAGAGATGTATAATGAAGTAAATAATATAGTGTGATTAGTGGGGTTCACACTTTTGCTTTTTTGGGCATGAGACTATATTAATCGCACAACTATATAAAATAAAAGTGGGATGCATTTAGTAGTACGTATGGAGTAATATATGACAAAACAAAACTATATGTCTGGGATTTGTAGCTGACTTTTGTCTACAGGCAAAGCAACTATTCGGCGGACTTTTTGGCAAAGCGCTGGAGTGGCTTTGTTAGCCTGAAAAGTAATGAAATAAGGCCTTCCTATGTACCTGAAACACATAGATTAGAATTATATATGTGTGCCTCTTGTGGGTTTCTATGTACATAAATAATGAGTTAATGGATAAGGTACCGCCTGTAATCAATACTTGGACGTCCGATTAGCTGTAATCTCTCTTTAAGCTTTTTTTTTATAACTTTTGCTCAAAGAGAAAAGGGAAAACTGACCTGAAATTGCCCGGATGATCTGGTTCGATCCAGGACCGTCCAGTCCGGTCCGGTTCCAAATACTCAAGGACCGAAATGAAAAATGACTCGTCAGCCTTTTTAATTTCCTTCTTTGATTGAACAATTAATTTCTCGTCTCGTCTCGTCTATTTCTGGACTTAGCAGCTCCGTAGAAATGGCTCCAAGCTCGAAATTTATGCAGCAATACGGTATGGTGGTTATTGAGCAGTATCAGCTCTAATATGTTATCGAAGCATGGTTTCAATCCCTCAATTAATTCATCTGCAATTGCTTTCATAAGGTTATGATCTGTTACTGGGCTCAATTGCTGCTCTTTATGTCTTCCTGGCACCTTATACAAAGGTTGAAGAAAGCTTCAATGTTCAGGTATGAAACTTAATTTTTCTAATTTATGTTCTTGTTTTTGGCCTTTGTGAATCCATAATTTACTGGAGTAATTGATTTTCCTTTTCTATTTTCTCGTTAATGAATTTTTGCACAAAACCATGATGGTTCTGAGCTGTATTCTTGTTTTGTAGGCAATGCACGACATCTTGTATCATAGGCATCATCTGGAGAAGGTAAAGTTTTGAGAGAAAGTCTTGATTTTGCTAAACAAGGGGAGAATCATATTACAACTAGTATAAAGAATGAGAATGTGTCATACACTTGGGTGGGTGGGAGGAATTAGATTTTCCTATTGTTTAGGAAAGTCTTAACTTTTATCTTTAGCTGAGCTGGGTTCTAATGTGCTAGTGTTTTCCTGTATTCTTTTCGCCTGTTTATTTTATTGATCTTGTGGTTCTGTGTTTTCTTGGCCATGGCAGTATGATCATTTGGAATTTCCAGGAGTTGTTCCCCGCACGTTTTTAGGTATTGTTGTGTATACTATTTTCTTGAGAGATGGACTGGATAGAATTCGCAATGGGTATTAAATGGATAGAATTCGCAATGGTCAACTGGGAATCTTGTTTACCCTGATTACTTCATCAGGGTTGAGGAAAAGAGGGGACGCTATTTAGATTGAATACCATGATTAGAAATTGAGTACAGCTTTTGGACCGAGAATATTAGGAGATTTGGGTGTTTCTAAAAGTTAAAGTGATGTTGATGAATTTGTACTTTCCATCTTCACAGGTGCCCTGCTCGTGTCTATTTCAGCATCCCCTTATGCACTAATTGCAAGTTTGCTTGAGTTGCCAAAGATCTACAGCCTTTATGCAGGTAGCTTTTCTCCTGTAGGCAGGCTAATCTGTTTGCATTTTATTCGTTTCTGGTGATAACCTCGCATGCTGAGGTGTTAATCCTAGATACCAAGTGCAGTTATCCATATTATTTGTTTTTTTTAAAGGATTTGGTTTTTATAAGTTAGGGATGTACGCTGTTGGTGTTTCCATATTAAATAGATAACTATCTGAAGTGTACATGAGGATCTATGCTATTGTTATTCATATTGTAAGAACGTAGTATAAGATTGTTGCTTTCTTCTTCTTTTTTTCCTTTGCATCATAGTGTATTTGGCCCCCCCCCCCCCCCCCCCCCCCTTCTGCAACAGCTATTGCTTGAAAGTGTGGTTTGCACTTTGCAGCCCTGGGTGAGAAGGAGAAATAAAAAAGATAGTGTTAGATTTTGGTTAATATTTCGATTACCTGGGTTTCAAAATAAATTTCTCGTTGTAATTCTCATTATATCTGAATTAGCACTGGATCATGAATATTTCCTTGGTCTGCACGCTGGTGACTGTCAATTGACCCTTTTTTTTGTCTCAGTTCGTCTAGTGCTCGGCTGCATCATCTTATCTACGCTACGCTTTCTCCGTGTGCAGGTATTCAATAATTTTCATTTACTCTCTTGCTCCCATTTTCTCCATGAAGCTTAGTCCACTCTTGTGTTGAGTATCACCAAGTTACCCACTAGCAATATGTCTTGCTTGACAGACAATGATAGATTGTTCCTCTGGATTTTGAGCAGATCAAGAAGAATTTTGGGTCTGTAGTTGAAGCCTTCTTTATTATATTGACTGCACTTCAATTCCACCTGCTGTTTTACTGCACACGCCCGCTTCCCAATATCTTGGCATTTGGCCTAGGTTAGTTCCCTGATACTCCAGTTGCTAAAGATAACCAAAGTGAAAATCATTGGTCAGTTGACAGTGATAAATACATGTATAATGAACAAAGCCACACATCACGATTGTTGGCTTGCAATTCGTTCTCTTAAAATTTGACTAAACTGTTGCTACTAATTCCAAAAGTTAGCTCAATAGTTGAATTACAAGATCTTTTCATGACATCTTTTTATTTGAGCAACTGCATTCTATATATGCTCACGCTGTCTTTATTTATTGTTGCAGTTAACTTGGCATATGGCTATTGGTTTAGGAGAAGTTTTTACTCAGCACTGAAATGTTTGGTATGTCTGACACTGATTGCTTCTTTCCATTAGTAACAAATTACATCTGTCGCCTCATATACATCTGTATGTTAAATAGAAAACAAAATCAATAAGATAAAGAGAGCAAAATGGTCTATTAAAAACCCCACTGATCTTTTTTCATAATTACCACCAAGGGTAAAATCCTTTTTTCGTACTTCAGTGAGACATTTCCAATTTTGGTACTCCAGAGTGACCGCATCCAATTGAGGTACTAATTATCAATAACTATTTACAATTAAGGTAATAATTGCATTTAGGAGGTGGATCGTGTCTTTCACGTGTGAGCGAATGCCAAATGCCGGAAGATAGACATAGAAAATTGGTCGTTCGCAAGACATCGTGGACTTCGTTCCACTCACATGCGTCAGATTCTTTTTCGTAGGCTTCTTCATCAGTTTATCTTAACCGGCCTTCAATTGATCAAATTCATGTGAAATTGGGTTAGGTATATTGTAATTTGGGATTGATTGGCACGTCCACATTCTAATTTCCAATTAGTACCTTAATCGTAATTAGTTATTGATAACTAGTACCTAGAGGTAGACACGAACCGAACATTTGGCAGTTTGGCGTTAATGACTGTTTGTTCATTCGACGAACATTTCGCGGACGTTTGGCTTGTTGGCCCCCCTACTGGTACCTCAATTGGATATGGCCACTCTGGAGTACCAAAATTAGAAATGTCACACTGGAGTATGGATTTTACCCTCACCACTAATGATCTTCTTTGGTTGTTATGGTCAGATTTTTGCAACAATTGTCTTCAGATGTGATATCTTGCTTCTTGTTGCGCCTCTTGGTCTACAGTTACTGCTGGTATACTTCTGCCTTTTGTTATGAACATATTTTTTTATCATTCTTTGTTGTCATTAATCATTATTTTCCATGTGTTCTTTGCTCATTTGTTTTGCAAAAAGAAAATCATTTTTCTTTATACATTGATTTGGTATTTCTGAATAGTTTTGTTTATCAGTTAAAATATTTACTGGATCATTTGTTTTGGATCATGTCATACTTGTAAACATGAAATGAGTTTATGGCCAATGTGCGTTACTTCTGGAGTACATTTATCAAAGCCGTGATGGCTTTGAAGAAATTTAGGCTACATCTGGAAATTCCCTGATGGCTGGCTTATTTCTTTTACCAATCATCTTATTATTAATTGACTGGTTGTCCATTTGGTAATCTAGCGTTCCTGAATTTTCGCTGCAGACTAGATCAATTTCATTTTGGAAAACTGTAATATCCTGCATGGTAACTACTCTGCTCTGCATAGGTTTGTGACCTGGATTGTGCTATTTCTATATCATTCAGTCTCTTTGTCATTTTTTACTCAATGATATGACGTAGTACAATTATGCATTGCAGCTGTCACAATTCTGGTTGACTCAATCTTCTGGAGAAGGTTGTTATGGCCTGAGTTTGAAGTTTTCTGGTTCAATTCAGTTTTGAATCGGAGTTCTGAATGGGGTGTATCCTTTGCACGCTAGCTGTTCCTCCCCCCTCTGAATTTTCTCCTTTATTCTTTATTTTTCCTTGATATCTACCATCAGACACAAGCTTTTCACTGGTACTTCACATCAGCACTTCCCCGTTCCTTATTGGCAGCATATCCTCTCTTTGTGGTGTGTAAACTTTATTGTCTTGCTTGACCCACTGTTGAAACATGCAATAACATCTTTCACTTTTATCAAACTTTCATACGCTTTACGAGTTTTTTCTATGTCAAGCAGGCTAGAATGCAACATGTCATTTATCTTGCAGTGTCATCTGGTGTTACTTTTTATCGGAAACGTAAAATTTGCTCATAGATTTTTATAATCTTAAGGCTGATGTGATATAGTATTTTTGCAGCTGGGCATTATGCTAGATAGAAGAGTTGTGGCCTATGTTTTTCCAGTTTTATCATTCGTGTTGCTTTACTCGAAGCTTCCACACAAGGTAATGCTTTAAGGTTTTATGTTGAGAAGTTCAACTTCTTGTTAATCTTATTAATCGTGATTTTCCTGCTGCAGGAACTTCGCTTTATTATTGGTTCTCTTCCTATATTCAACTTCTCCGCTGCCGTTGCAGCTAGCAGAATGTATGTTCCTTAGTTTAAGTCGTCATCCAAATTTTTCTTTGAAGTTAACAATGGACTGTTATGGTTCTTGCATCTGTACCTATATAAAATTGCCCTTTTGGATGAATTACACACAAACCCTTAAAGACGGCCTGTTATGTACAAGCCCTGTATTGCGAAAATAAGTAAAATGAGCCAGGACAATGTTCCAACTTCCACTGTCATTTCAAAACAATGGAGGTGGCCATATTTTTCTTCTCTGGGACATCCTGCTTCATGTCCGTTATATCTTTGTATTGCGGGTCCTAATATTTCTTTTCTCCAGCTACAACAATAGGAAGAAGAGTTTGTGGAAGTATCTTCTTTACCTTGGCATGCTGGGGTTGTTCCTGATAAGGTTAAGTGAAGACATTTTTCTCTGTATATAAATTCTTAGATTTTTGTTCTCGTTTCTGACTTCTCATGATTTAGTCTAGGGTGTACAATCGTATCATGTATGGCATCTTACGAGAATTATCCTAGTGGTCATGCGCTGAAAGCTTTGCATAAGATGGGTGAGCTCCCTCTTCATCTTCAATTAACTCAAGTTACATTTCTTTTTTGTCTCTGATGTTTCAAATTTCAAACTATGGACTTGAATTGTAAGTCGAACTGTAAATCACATTATGCATATAAGAGGAGCTGCTATGGTTCTTGCAGGTGATTCAACAAAAAATTCAGATGATGTGAGTGTTCACATTGACACCTTTTCAGCAATGAATGGGATTTCCCGCTTCTGTGAAAATGAACAACCATGGAGGTCTCTGTCTATCTTCAACTTCTGCTATTTTTCTGAACAGAAGTAGAGTACTATATTGGCTCACTGTGTTAGAACCTACAAGTAATCCAAAATGAAAACCTAATGGTAACTGTCTATGGTTCAGGTACTCAAAAGAAGAAGGAATTGCTTTGGGAGAATTTCAGAGTAGAAATTTTACATATCTTTTGAGGTTAGTCTCCTGCCATAATAAATTGTCATTGGATGAAAGTTACTCTATGGTCCATTGGAAATGTAATAAATTTTGGCATAATAGATAAGTAAACAAAGAAATTTCATTCTCAACTTAAAGTATCCCAAATTTCATTGTTACCAAGAAGATCCGATAATTTTCTGAAATTGAACCAGCCAAAACTCTTTTTGGGAAGCAAAATTTTGATCGATTTACTTTGTCAAAAGAGAACTATGAGAATCCTAAATAAGTACGATCGTTGCTCCTCTGGCACACATAATATACTTCTCAGTTCTCACACAATATCCCATTTCCGGGGCTTCTGTTTGAAATGCAGTGAACATGCTCAAATAAATGGCTTTGATTGTCTATTTAGCGAAAAGGGATTTTCTCGGGCTCAGCTGCATGCTGGATTTCCTCCCATATCACTGGTAGGTGGAGCTTAATTTCATCCTTTTCCTTTTTCTGCATGATTATAGCACAAGAGGCCTCTATTTACCTTATCCGCGACAGGTCAAAATACCCAAGGTATATATCCATGGAAATGTGAAAAACAAGGACATGACCCATAAAAACTGGCCTGGGTGCTAATTTACCAATAAAGGAGACGGTCTGCTGCCAGAAAAGATAATGCTCTACACGGGGAAAGTACTAGGAAATCTTCAAAAGCTCGTCTCATTGCCAATACTCTGGTTTGTCATTTATAAGGTTACATGTTACTCAGGTTTGAGGCTTTGTAATTCATGGAATCTGATATTGACAGTAAGAGCTATACAAGAGCAATTATGGTCCATACAGATGAAATCAGTGCAACACAATGTGCTATCTTCGGTCTTTTTTATTTATTTTTTATTTTTGCTAATCTTGGATATCGTATTCCATGCCATACTTATTCTCTTGGATATCGTTTTTAAGCATGCTTCTTTTATTGTCTTGCAATCGTTAATTCAAATTCCATCTGTTCATAGTTTCTCATAGCACTATTTCAGAATTTTCTCTTTCACTGCAGTTCAGAGCTGTTTTAATTCCTTGATAGAAACCATTAGCAGAAATGGACTTGGTCTCCTCGTCTTTTTCCTAGAAAAAGAAAGTCTACTAAGCCTAGAAGACTTGACGAGTAATTGCACTTCAAGACAAGTTCAACTGGGCTATATATCCACTTGATTTCTTCTTTAACTTCTCGTCTCTATTGTCTAAAAGTAAACTTTCTATCTCAAACATGGCAAGTTATGGATCTACAGTACAAAGGCCATCCACCAATATTCAACCTCCTACTCCTGAAGCCAATGGTTCAAAGCATTCAGCCCGAAAAATCCGGTTCTCTCTCTCCTTCTCATGCCCCTTTGACATCCCTCCCACCCCTGAATCAGCAGCGGTAAGAATAGTAAAAAACTTAGGGAAATTTAGTTTGTTATACGCTATATTTATCTGGACCGTGCTGTTCATAGCACTCATACCAGCACGGAAGGTCTCGATTGTGTATCTGGTTAGCATGACAGAAGTGGCCCTTTTGTACCTCATTTTACCATCTGCTGTTCCCAAGGCTGTTGTCCTTAATAGGATAATCGACAGGCGAATCGTGTTGTTTTTGCTGTTTGTTGTGACGTCAATTATGATGATTGCGACTGAGGCAGCTATTCATCTATTCATTGTACTAGCTGCAACTTTTCCTGTAGTGATGGTTCATGCAGTTTTGAGCAAAAGAGAGGATGTGTTTGTGAGGGAGGAGGCTGGTGAATTGGTTAGTCTTGTGGATGCAAAAGATGAGTATACTCATCCTGAGAATTTGGTGTGATATCATACTGTTGAGTGTTGACAAATAGTAGTAATATAGTAATAAATTGTTGTCATTTTGTTTTATTTGTTTCTTGTGAGACTTTTATAGGCTTTTATTCTTGTAGCATCTTCCTGGAAATATACTTGATGGTGGATAAACCAAAGTTGCTTTCATTTCCTGTTACAGCAGTCTAGCATTGACTTGATTAGTTGACTCATAAAGCTACTTAATCTCCATTCTCCAATCTCCACTGAAGAATAGCATTATACATCCAAAATTTCTTGATTTCTTCACAAAACCTGCCTTTTCAACTAAATGGCTAGTAGCACTGCCGCAACGCAGCGAGCCACCACCGCTACACCGCCTCCTGCCATCTCTCCGGCTGATGACAATTCCAAGAATCCTACCAGGAAGAATACCACAGAATCACCAACCATCACCACTATTAGAAACTTGGGAAAGTTCAGTCCACACTATGCACTCTTCATATGGAGTGTTCTTTTCATGACGGTTGCGTGGAACAACAGGATTTCCGTTGCGTATTTACTTTCTGTCACGAAAGTGTCATTTTTGCACTTTGCATTGTTGCTTTCACTCCCTGAGTTTGTTATTCTTCATAAGATGGCTGCCAATAAAAGATTAGTGTGGTCTGTTCTTCTTTACATGCTATTTTTCTTGTTTATTGGGACTCTTTTTGAGCTGGTTCTGATGCAAGGTGAGATGTTTCTGTTTTGGGCTTTTGCGACGACTGTGCCCCTTATTCTGCTTCATGCTTCTCTGAGCAGGGGAGATGAGTTTGTGGATGTAGTAGAGATTGGAGGTGTTAATCTGATTGTGCAAGAAAAAGGAGATATTGGTGATAATCTGCCTGAGAATATGGTCTGATTTGCATAGTGTTTACGAGTGAATCATACTTTCTTTCTGCCTATTCAGATATACTGTGGAAGTTGAACTCAATTTAATATCTTATTTTTTCCTTTTCGTACAAATAGAATTTTGAATGTTTGTAAAATTAGTATTTTCTAAGCCGGAAAATTTTTATTTTGATACACAAATATTACAAGGAGCATAAGGGATGCTCAAAATAAAGATTTCAAATTCGAATGTTTATAAAATTAATTATATTATCCGGTTTAAAATAAGTTAACATGGCTAATTTAGTAATTTTGATAACTAGAATCACTTTATAATAACCATTATCATTTGCAAATGGGTAGAGATATTTAATGAGTTAAATTGAGTCAGGCATTTCATTTATCGAGTTAGACTCGAGCTATAATCGAATCTAAATTCGGCTCGACTCGTTAACAAACGAGCTAATTCTTTGAACTATCGAGCTCACGATATTATAATTAAACCCGGCATCCTACTTATTTGGTTCGAACTTAATTTCAGTAATTCAATTCATGTTTATGACATCATTATGATGTCATAAATAATTGCAATTTCATAAATTAATTTCAATCTTTTTCCATTAAAAAAAAATTGGTCACGTTCAATCTTTTGTGTTGGCTAACGGTTTGACTAACTGAAGGGTGGGTATGTGAAAAAGAGTCTCGGTGGATTGAATTTTAAATAGGGGTCTATATATGGGTTTCTGTAATTGATCGACCCGATCTGATTGAATTTGCTGGCGAATTTGGTATTTATTAAGTGGATTGTGTTTGTTTTCTGTTTACCTTGTCATTCTTTTAGACTCTTTTAAGACTTTAGTAGCTACTACTTAATCTCGATTCTCCACTGAAAAATATGCATATTATACATCCAAAATTTCTTGATTTCTTCACAAAACCTGACGTTTCAACTAAATGGCTAGTAGCACCGTCGCAACGCAGCGAGCCACCATCGCTACACTGCCTCCGGCCGACGACAAATCCAAGAATCCCACCAGGAAGAACACCACAGAATCGCCAACCATTACCACCATCAGAAACTTGGGAAAATTCAGTCCACACTACACCCTCTTCATATGGAGTGTTCTTTTCATGACGCTTGCGTGGAAATTTCCATAGGGACTGGGTATTTACTTTCCGTCACAAAAGTGTCATTTTTGTACATTCTTCACAAGATGGCTGCCGATAAAAGATTCATATGGTTTTTTCTTCTTGCCATGCTATCTTTCTTGTTTATTGCGACGGTTTTTTAGCTGGTTCTGATTCGTCGTGAGATGTTTCTGTTCTGGGCTTTTGCGACGACTTTGCCCATTATTCTGCTTCATGCTGCTCTGAGCAGGGGAGAGGAGCTGGTTGTGGATGTAGAGATTAGAGGTGTTAATCAGACCGTGCAAGAAAAAGGAGATGGTGATGGTATGCCTGAGAATATGGTTTGACTTGTATACTTATCTGTCCCTTAGAAGTTGTTCAGTTTTGATTGATTTTATATAATTCAATTGAAATTTTTAACATTACAATTTGAGATTAATTCGTGGTCAAAGTTGAATTTTGTTGACTGCAAAAAGTCAAAACAGTACAGCTTCTAAATGACGGAGAGCATATGTTTGTTAAGTATAAGTGTAATGTTTTTAAATATATCAATAATAATTTATGAATAAACATTTAATATATCATTATTTTTATTTATGTTTGTATTATAACACCAATGTTTCTAGTTAAAACCTGTAATGTTTCTAATTATAACGATAATGTTTGTCGGTCTTGCAGGTCTCTCTCTAATATTCGTCCTCAAGAGAATTACTCTTTTATTTTAGAATTTTTGTAGAAATAGAATTTCGAATGTTTGTAAATTAAATTAATTATTACCCCTTTAAAATAAGCTAAATGGTTAATTGTTATAACTAGAATCATTTTATAATAATCATTCAATTTGCAAATGGATAGGGCTTTTTAACGAGTTGAACTTAGTTGAATATCTCATTCATTGAGGTCGAACCTGAGTTCAACTCGATTCTTGACCAAAACGAGCTCATCTGTTGAGCTACATCCCGAGCTCGGACTAGAATAATTAAGCTCGACCTTGACTAATTTAATTCAAATTTTAGTCTAGTTCGAGCGACCTAAACTGAAGCTCGTTACCAAAAAGTACAAATAAATATTATAAAAAAAACTATATATATTAAACCAAGCCTAACATGCCTAATTGAGAACTTATATAACTGAATTTTACTCTACTTAATAAGTAAAACGAGCTCCTAATGAGTTCCGAACTCGACTCGGACACTTTATCGAATGAGTCAGATATCACTACAAACAGAGCTATTAATATTGTTCTTCGGTTGGTTTGGTAGGAAGATAGGATAGTTAAATTCCTTCATTGGATTTTTCTTTGAAGTCGGACTCCGTCAACAACTCTTTCCAAAGTCTTCCAAGACTCAAAAGTCTGTCTCCATCATTTTCAAGTCTCCTCTCCTTTAAAAAAACCAACTTATACAAGACTCCAAACTTAACCTTGACGTAGTTCACAAAGACGATATTAGTATCCATCCATCCATATATTATGTAAATCATATGGGTCTAAACCTCACCAGATTCATTCAGTCATACGTAGAATTTTGTGAAATTAGTTGTATTTTAACCAGTATATATTTCAATGTTATTTTTGGTTTGTTGACTGTGTATATAGTTTTTAGTAAATTTCATATAACTTTATCTACAAAATTTAGAAAAATATTTTGAACATATATTTGAATTCGCCGGGACAAGACGAATCCATAGAAACCAATCTTGAATACTATTATTAATTAAATAATTTTTTTGTTCATTAAAATAAAATATAAATTTATTAAATAAGATAAAATAAATAATGAAATTTTAAAAATAGAGCATGTAAATCTGACAAAATATAAATTTATTAACGTACTAGTGTTATTGCTAAGATCATGTGAGCAATGTTATTGCTTGGAGACAAAATTGTATGTCTTATGGTTGCTGAAAATGCGGAAGGTTTGCCAGTCAAATTAAGAACCGAATTTGTTCAAGATTTTGAATGGCAACATGTAGTAATTGATAGGGATTTTTCTTTGGTGATTAAATTTCTTAAATCGATAAATTTTAGATTTGCCCCTTTGTTTCATTTTTCAAAGAAATTCAGATATTTGATGGAAAATTTTGTGCCATATCTTTCACTATTAAACCTACCTATATACAAATCATTAATTATTTATCTCCATCTTCATGCCTGATATTGATTATTGTTTGTATTAATAAAGAAAAATCAGTTTGTCGTATTTTTTTCTGATATATTTTTTTACGTTTCAATTAGTGTTTCTCCAATTATGGAGGATGGACCAAGCATAAAAGAAGTAGAAAAGTACTAAATAATATACTTATTTAAGTCATACTTATCATGAGAATAATTAAGTTTGAGTGTACATCTTCAATAAAATTAAAACATTTCAATATAATAGATAGATGTTGATGAAGTGGATTATATATTCTAAGGACGATACTAAGCTAATCCAAGCTTACAAGAATGGAACTTATACAACCTTAGACCATTCGCAATGGTCATGGTGATGACCGTGAATAGTGGCATCCGAGCCACGACTGAAACGATGATAAAATCTGGAAAAATCATGTCCAATGGGTCGTGGCCACGACCATGAATAGTGATTTTTAATAGATTATTATTATTATTATTATTATTAATTAAATAAATCATTTCATTCACTAAAATAAAATACTAATCTCATATAACTTTATCTACAAATATCCAAAAAATATTTTTAACATATATTTGAATTCGCCTTGACAAGACGAATCTATAGACACCAATCTTGAATAATATTATTAACTAAATAAATTGTTTTATTCATTAAAATAAAATATAAATTTAATGAATAAGATAAAATGAAATAATAGAATTTTAAAATTTAAAAACGACTCATTAAAACGCATTATAAATAATTAACTTAGCATCAAGCGTTCAAAAAGATACTCATTTTAAATAGTTTAGCATCAAACATTCTGGACAAACTAAAATATACGATTATTTTGATTAGCCTCATATATATATCCATACGACCATACCATTTGTGCACTTTCGGTTATTTTGGGCACTTTCGTATATTTTTCTACTATATTCTAAAGTTAATGGTTTACTTTGAAGCACACATGATCTGCATGTGCATAAATGATACTTGGAGCGCTTTCTAATTACTTGGACATTTTCTAATACAAAATTAATGTAAAAATAAATTCATTTTAAGTTGTATTAACTATCTACGTTTCTTTTTATTTTTGAATCTAGGTTTTGACTTTTTTCTAAATACTTATGTATGAAAGATAATGAATAGTCGTAGGAGATCGTGAATAAAGTCGAAGAGATAAGAAGGTAAATAATAAAGTAATCAATTAATTTTTAATTTTTAGGCATGTGAAGATGAGATCTATCCATATATTACAAAGACCAGATTTTATTATCAATTCTAGCTATAGTACTTTGGCTTCAAATCAATGTGAGAAATTCTTTCATTTTTTTAGATTAAAAAATTACAAAACAATTATAATCAGGGTAAATTTATTTTTGATGCCAAGTTAATGCGTATTTGGTTTTGTTACCTGTACAATTTTAATCTAATTTTGGTTACATAATTTTGCCAATGATATTCAACCTTTGTAACTATTTATAAATGTGATCAATCAAATCTTCTAAATCCCATAATTCCATTAAAATCACCACCCACACACTAATTTTCTTGATGGGCATGAATCCATATATATAGGAGGACCTTTGGATCTATGCTTGACATAGTCCCTTCAACTGATCTTCTAAGAATATTCTATGAATCGTATACTGGACGTGTTATTTTCAGTTCCAGAAGATAGAAGAGACACATGTGAGCTAATTGGAGGTGTGTTGATCTTTACAAGTCTATCAACAAAATTTTACATGTGAAGACTATCAATTTCTTTTTCTTTATGTATAAGATTAGATCGGTAGGATAAGGTATAAGGTTTCTCTTCTCTACGATCTATGGCTGGAAGGACTGGTTCTATCCAACCCGAATTTCAACCCCGTTCGAAATAATGATGTTCAGGTCCGGTCTGGTATATACTGGAACCCGTTCCATACCTTTGTTACAAGACCCGACTGCAACATTTTAGGATTAAGTTAGTAAAAACTATATTTTTCCTAGGGGGGTTGTCGGCATATACTCTCTAGGCGGGGAAACTCTCTTCGACCTTCTCTCTACTTTCTTAATACATAACGGCCCTGGGGGATCTGATACTCTCTAGGTGGGGAAACTCTCTTAGATCTTCTTTCTACTTTCCTGATCTCCATAACGAGCCGGGGGAGGGCGGGGATCAGCTGATACTTTCTAGGCGGGGGAAATGTCTTCGATCTTCTTTGTACTTTATTGATCTCCATGACGGGCCGGGAGGGGGGTCACAGTTACTCTGTAGGCGGGAAAACTCTCTTCTATATTCTCTTTACTTCCTTCATCCATAACGGGCCGAGAGGGGGGAGGGGGACAACCGTACCATATGAAATTATGTTCGTAGAATAATAATTTTTGTGTCTTTGGTGGGGTGACACACACCGCGGGGTTGCTGGGAACCGGTGGGTTGAAAAAAATAGCCGTAACATGTGAAATTACATTTGTATAATATTTGTGTGTGGTGGGGTGACCACATATCACCGCGATATTGTTGGGAACAACTCTATTGATTGTGTTGTATATTTTTGTATTTTATTTTGGTTCCGTTTGAGGGATAGATTTTTTTTTGTAAAAAAATATGTACCTGTTACTAATTAACAAGTCGGGTACGGTAGGACCCTATTTTTACATTTTCTATAGTTAACATAAATAAACACTCAATGATATAATATTGGATGAAGAATGACTACCGCCGACATCACGACCAACGTTGTTTACAAGGAATTTTGACTATCTTATTTTTTTCCGATTAATTTATTTAATCCTCACATTTCTATTTATTATTAAAAGTAAACTATACCGTGGCATCGCCACGGGTTAGTACTAGTTATATTTATTGCTCCGATTTCATTTCATATCAGAATTCAGAAGCCAGGACTCCTGGTTATCATTTGTTAAACTTTGATCTATCTTTTTAAACTTGAAAATGTCTCCAATCTCCAAACACCCAAAATCCATGGATATAACATGGAAAAATCTCAGTGTTTCCCCATTCTCAGACCTTTCCAGCATCCCTACAACCACAGAATCAACCTGCATAAGAGTAATTCAGAACTTCTTCTTGTTCGGCTCAACTTACGCCACGCTTTTATGGAGTGTACTCTTCATTGGCCTCGTCCGGTCGCCGTTGTTTTCGCTGGAATATTCCATTACGATGACCGGAATCTTATACCTTTACTATAAGGTGCTGCATGAGATGTGTAAAACGGCTGTGTTTCACAAGGAGACGGATAAGAGGTTTTTATTGCTTGTTGTATCGGTTATGACGTTTCTGCTACTTTTCGTGACGGTTTATGAACTGGTTCTGCTAAACGCTGGTATTGTTCTTATTGTGACGGTATCGATAGCTTTGAGTGCCATAATTGTTCATGCTATTTGGTGTAAAGCAGGGGATTCTGTTGTTCATGAAAATCCTGAAGATTCGATTCACTTCATCTTCTTAGGAAAACAAAAGGCTGTTGATTCTCAGCCTGATAATTTGGTTTGATTTGCTTAGGAATTTCACTCTTTACCCATTTGGTTATACTACAAAATTACAAACTTTTCTAAAATAAGATTTTTATCACATACCGACTTCACACACTTTTGTATTTAATATATATAATTGCATTAGTCTTATATTACATGCATTATTAAACATGTAATATTTGTAATTGCTTTAAGGTGTTTATTGTTAAAATTTTAGTCACAAAAAATGCTAGTCCATGACTTTGAACCTCAATTAAATGGGCCCCACACGTTGAAAATGAAGTTTTCTAGAACGTGTATAATCTACTATAGTAGTAGATGACACTTGAGAAAGAATTACTAAAATTCATTAAAAGGTGAAAGAGTAATTGAAGCTAGATGGCTCCATATGCCAGGAGCCGGGCCTCGAGTCGGGACTGTGGGTTCGCGGTCTTGAGTTGACTATAATATATTTGGGCCAGAAACCTCGGTTAAGCCCAAAAGAGAAGTCTGAACGTAAAGCCAGACAGTTGTATCTGTTCGGAATGGGCTTGAGCGAATTGGTGTAGTCCATAACAGGTGTGTTTGTTTGTAAAGTAACTCTTCAAGGACCTGTTCGCAAAAAGTCACACCTGTCAGACTCAACTCTTCAATATTATAAATAGACCCCTAGATTCAGATTTTCTACTCACTCAAATTCCATCATTCTTTCTTCTCTCTTTGCTATCTAAAAAAACTAAATATTTCACTATTGCAGTAGTTCGCCCGAGTTAGTAGTTCAGGTGCGAGAACACTAATTCACTGATATTCTATCTTGAAAGACTGTTTGCTAAGTAAACCGTAAACACAAGAGCTGGGCAAATAAAGTCTTAAGGACCAAGTCCTAGCCTCAGCTCGACAGATTTATCATTCTGTCATGTTTATCATCCTCATACACTACCTATCACCCAATATTTATAACTAAACATGATGCTGATCTCGCATTTCTCTCAGAAGTTTTGTTGAATCTCTTCATTTATAAACAAGTAAATTGAAATTCACACTATAGTTAAGTAGGCATTCACTTATATTTACTTGGGGATGTATACTTGAGTAAATGGAGTTCAACTCGACTCGATTCAACTCAACTTGATAAGGTTCGAGTTTGGCTTGTAATAAGACGTGTCGAGCTCAAGTATGATTAGGAGCTCGTTCTGCTTATCGAGTTCAATAATATTCGACTTGATAACACTCGATTAAGCTCACTTTAATATAATTATCTTTTTGATATTTTATGATTGCTTGGTAACGAACTCAACTAAAATTCGAGCCAAATAAATTGCGTTTGAGATTAATTATCGAAACTCAAATTTAAAATTTTAGCTAGCTTGACCTATTCGAGGAATGAAATAATCTGCTAGTTAGACCGTCTCCAGCATTGTTGCAAAATCATTTTACAACACTGCTGGGCCTCGCGCTCAAACTCCAGCAGAGTCTGAGTCCGAGGCTCAAGGATGGGGGCGCTGGGTTGCGCCCCAAAACCATTTAAAAAAAAAAAATTGTTTCATGCGTTGTCTCTTTTGTTTCTCTCGTTTTTCTTACCAACTTCATTGTTTCTTTCTTGTTTCCCTTCTCTCTTTTGTTTCTTTCTTATTTCTTTTTTTTTTTCATTTAGTTGTTTATTTATTTTGTTTTATATTTTATGTAACGCCCCGAAAAAGTTTAAGTCAAGTCCAAACAGCTTAAAGGGATCGAGAACGCTACCTGTGACGCCCCAACTATAAGTACCAAACTTACTGGTCAGATTGTCACCCACCTACAACATCCTTTCAAGAATAAATATTATCTTTCAGAATGTTACAGGGGCGGCCAGCTCGTATACATGTAACAAGTAGTAATAAACTAAGTATTTTATTTAATAAACTCGAAAATAAACAAAAGGCAACATTGTTTCAGCGAGAAAGCTGATTCTTAGGGACTTAGGGCAAACCATGACTTTAATTCACATGAATGTTACACATTCTTCAAGTTCGCAAATCCCTTTATTCAAGCAAGCCAGTAAGCAAACAACCAATATGTACACGTAACATTCCAGCCAATTACTCTGGAGAAGGAAACAAAGGGGGTAAGTCTTTGGTGACTTGGTGAGGGTGAATATAATCAAATGACAAGAAAGAAAGCAGATTCTTATCGGAAGGAAGCTATCAAGAGAAAGTTGAGAAAGAAGGTGAACAGTTGACATGTATAATTTAACCCTATTTGTTCAAGCGAGGAGCGACCTCGTACAGGTAACAAGCAATAAGTAACAGGTAATAGTACAGGTAACAGGCAACATGCCTAGGTACATGTTGATTTGGGATGAGGGATATAGCCCATAACTATACCCGACTCCCAAAAGGTAGTTATATGCATCAGTCTAGGCCCATCTGTAACAATACTAGTTTGATATAAACACGATAACTTCCAGGAATCAGGTAAGAGATAAAAGGTTGACTGAATAGAGAACATTTGATACAAGAAGATGAAGGCACAGGTGAAAAATATTCAGACAGTGATTGTGAAAGATGATTTACTGAGGGAATGGGAAAAAGAGAGGTATTACAGTGGTTTGGAACCCTCACCTGCTTCATAAACACTTGTGCATTAAACGCAAATCAAGTTCCCCTAAAAACTTGTACCTACGTCAACAATTCATTATTTTGATTAAATTATAGTAACGTCGTCAAATAGCCGCAAAAGTATTTAATTAAGCAGGACATATTTTAAACTTGTCAAAACTTTTATGTATTGGTTTCAGAAAAGAATACTGGATTCTAGTAATAGGTTCCTAACTTACACAGCTTACCTCACTCAAGCTTATTTGTATTCTGTACTAATTCAAATTGAGTTTTCCAGTTCTGCTAGAATTTTACCAATCTAGACCTCTAGGGTACTAACAAAAGCTGCTAATCAGATCAAAATATTCTTGTCCAGTGACTTTTGGTAAATCAACATCGTCTATAACATGGAAAACATTATAGAGAACTTGTTATGAAGATCATAACCCATTTAAAACAATGTATTTTGTCCGAACAAAATACGATATCAGTTAAACAGAGTAACAACTTATTTTTATAAACCCAGAACCAAAAGCTAGCATACAGAAACCAGTAAAACGTCAGGATTCATAATTTAATATCATAAATTGAGGTCTAACCCCAAGCAGCATAATACAGAATCGACATAAGTCCAACAATACAACTAGTATAACCATAGAGAGAGAGTCATGAAAGGGCAAAATAGATTCTAAAATTAAGACATAATCGTAACCGAATCGACAAAGTATTACCGGATTACTATTATGAAAACTCGAACTCAGCTCCGTCCACGGATTCTAATTTCTTGCTCTTATATATTAAACTGGGTTGGAGAATTGGGTGTGATACTTTCTGCTGAACTATGGCTCTATTTATAGGTGATTGCTGAGGGTAAATCTTACAAGAGAAGAATGGTGATTTGGGGATTAGGTTGGTGAAATATCAACATCTGTATTTTCGAGTGCAGATGGCAAATTGAACGGGAAGAGTTACATCTGTAATTTCTATCCGAGCCACTGGGATGATGATTAAGCTACTTGCTATTATGTGGTAGGAGGGATTCTCTTGTAGTAACATGGTAAAGATTGATCAAGAATTGCTTGAGAAGAAGTAAAAGGAATTGGGTCGATCTGCTCAAGAAACAAAAATGGTGAAATGAGATAAAGTAGTGGTAAAAATGAGTGTTTCAAGCTTGGCCAGGAAAGAGACACGTTAGGAAAGCCCAATTGCATTTTTTTCCATCAAGTAATTTGCAAGATAGTCCTACTTGGTATACTAATTGAAGTAGTGTCTAGTTAGCACTTTCATATTTACTTTGTAGCTATGTTTTAAAAGCCGGCCCGAAAGGTTGAGCCGGCCAACCCCTAAAAAAGGTTAGACTGGGGTCGGATCGGTCCACCCGAATTGAGCCGGATAAAGCCGGTATGACATCATAATAATAATTATATACTCCCTACGTCCTTTATAAGTTGTTCAGTTTAATGTTCATCCACATAAATTAAGGAAAATAATATTATACTTTGTAGGTTAACTTTGATCATAAAATACTTCTAAACTATAAAAAATATATTCAGTAAAACTATATTTTAAAACATCATGAAGTGCACTTTTATAATGTAATTTTATTAATTATATTTCCGATGTAGTAATAATTTGTGATAAAAATCGAAGTTGAAAATTATTTAAATTCAAATGGAATTGATTAGGAATAATAAAGTACTCCCTCAGTTCCATAGATTTCTTTCCATTTTTCCATTTTGGGCGTTCCATTAAAAACTTTCCATTTCCTTTTATGGAAACCCACTATCTCCATCATTAATATTTTAATCTCTCTCTTTCATATTTTTTCAATTCTCTTTCTTACTTTTTACTATACACTTACTACTTTATCTATATAAGCCCATTTTTTACTCAAATTTCTTAATATTTGTGCAAAAATAAAAGGGAAAGAAATGTAGGGAATGGAGGGAGTAATAATTAAAGGATTAAAAATGTGGGATGCACAATTATCAAAGGGGAGGGGGAGTTACTTTCACGTTTCCAGATTCCACGTTTGTCTCCCTCATCAATTCAACTTTTGTCTCTCTCAACAGTCAACAGACTCACCCAACTAGAGCAACAATTGGAGAAAAAACGAATCAAAACTCCAACATTATTGACAGATCCATCACGCAGCCACACACACATAAATGATCCCATCACAATTTCACAAGATTCTACAGAGGAGAAGTCAAGAAGAAATACATTTTGCAGAGTTTCAATCGCACGATGTTAGCCAAAAAGGAAGAAAAAGATGCAAAGCTGGAGCAAGAACGACTGAGAACTCAGTGGAGATTGAAGGAAGGATGAAGATAGGGTTTCTTTTTGTATATTTTTCTGTAAAACAGATTTCTTTTTCTTTCTTTCTTTTCTAAGAACCGATAAAACCGGCGGTTTGGCGATTCCCGGCTCGCCGATTTTCACCGGGTTTTTTCCGGGTCGAGCGGTTTTGGCATGTCCGGTTTTTTGGCGGTTCTATGCTGCTATTTTGGCCGTCATAGAGCGGTTCTCCGGCTGGGCCGGTCCGGCCCGATCCGGTGTTTAAAACATACGCTTTGTAGTAACTTGTTTTTGTAATAAAACAATGAAAGAATAAGTATTTAGATTGAAATATATCTTGCGTTGTATTTCATTCATCATATTAAACGGCCTTTTATAGGCAAACTTCATCATACATTTTCTTCATACAATTAATGTATATACTGTGTGAGGAAGAAAAATGGGCATTCACCCAAGGAGGAAAGAACATTTCACTTAGTGAAATCTGTTCTTTTCACAACACTCCCCCTTGAATGTCCATCATAGAGCCTTGCTAGTTATACGAATAGAAAATGCTGCATCGTTAAAAACCTTGCTAAAGAAAAACCCAGTGGGAAAAAAAACCTTAGCGAAGGAAAAGAGTACAACGCGTATTCCACTCCCCCTGATGGTTACGTTACTTGATTTCCTTCAAATATCGCATGCTAATTGCGTGTCGTAGTTTCTCGAAAGTTGTAGAGATTTGGTAAATAAGTCTGCCAAATTTTCACTTGAGCGGATCAGTTGCACATGAATTTTATTCTCCTGTTGTAGTTCATGTGTGAAGAAGAATTTGGGTAGGATATGTTTTGTCCTGTCACCTTTGATGAAACCTTCCTTTAACTGAGCAACGCAAGCTACATTATCTTCGTGGTTTATAATCAGGGAGTTTTCCATTGTAGGGAGTCCACACATTTGTCAAATGTGGTGCGTGATAGATCTCAGCCAAATGCATTCACGACTTGCTTCATGGATTGCTAGGAGTTCTGCATGATTAGAAGAGGTAGCAACCATTGTTTGTTTTACAGACCGCTAAGAAATAGTCGTACCTCCACAGGTGAACACATAACCTGTTTGAGATCGACCATTATGTGGGTCAGACAAATATCCTGCATCTGCATAACCAGTTAATCCCGAGGTAGAGGAGTCGGGATAATACAACCCCATTTCTTTTGTTCCTTGAAGCTATCGCAAGAGGTGTTTTATCCCGTTCCAATGCCTTTGAGTTGGAGAAGAATTGTATCTTGCTAATAAATTTACAGCAAATGCTATATTTGGTCTTGTATTTGTAGCAAGATACATTAGTGCACTAATTGCACTTAGATATGGCGTTTGGTGGCCTAGAAGTTCTTCATCATCGTCACAAGGTCGGAATGGATCGTTCTCGACATTCAGTGATCGTACAACCATTGGTGTACTCAACGGATGTGCATTTCCCATATTGAATATTTCCAACACTTTTGTTGTGTATGTGGATTGATGCAGAAAAACACCGCCCTTTAAATGCTCAATCTGAAGACCTAAAACAAATTTGGTTTTCCCAATGTCTTTCATTTCAAATTCATTTTTCAATAGGCACACGGCTTTTGATAACTCTCCTGGAGTTCCAATAATGCTCAAGTCGTCTACATATACAGCAATCGTGACGAACTCAGATCCAGATCTTTTGATAAACACACATGGACATATGAGATCATTTTTGTAACCTTCTTTAATCAAGAATGTACTCAAACGATTGTACCACATTCGACCGGATTGTTTCAATCCGTATAAAGACTTGTTCAGTTTTATTGAGTACATTTCTCGAGATCCATTGTGTGTTTCAGGTATCTCGAATCCATCTGGAATTTTCATGTAAATTTCTTTTTCCAATGAGCCATACAAATAGGTAGTGACCACATCCATTAGACGCATTTACAACTTTTCTCGTACAGCCAAGCTTATCAAGTAGCGAAAAGTGATTCCGTCTACAACTGGAGAATATGTTTCTTCATAATCAATACCAGGTCTTTGGGAAAAACCTTGTGCCACAAGCCTTCCTTTTTATCTTACAATCTCTTTTTTATCATTCATTTTTCGCACAAAAACCCATTTGTTTCCCACTGGTTTTACATCCTTTGGTGCTTGGATCACATGTCCAAATACCTTCCGCTCCGCAAGAGATTCCAACTCCGCGTCTATTGCCTCTTTCCACTTAGGCCAATCCTTTCTTTGCTTACACTCATCAACCGAGGTAGGCTCTGAATCTTCATGATTCTTATTTTCTCCCATGATATCAAGAGCTATGTTATAAGCAAATATATTGTCGATGTTGATTTCATTTCGGTTCCATCTTTTTCCAGACAAGACATAATTAATCGATATTTCTTCGTTCTCAGGCGCCTGAGGTTCTACTTGAATTTGAACCTTATTTATTACGTCAGAGTGCTCTTCTTGAGCTTTTGTGTCCTCTTCTAGACAACTTTCTGTTATTGCTCCTTTTCTTTTCCGATGATTTTTATCCTTGGAACCAAGAGGTCTACCACGCTTCTGGCGTGCGTTAGCCTCATTTTCAGTAGAAGATTGTCCTCTAGGGACATCAATTCTTACTCGAGCATTTGCAGCTGGAATATGGGATTTTGTTACCCTTTTAAGGTCAGTAAATGCATCTGGCAGTTGATTTGCAATAGCTTGCAAATGAATTATGTTTTGAACTTGTTGTTCACATTGTTTTGTTCGAGGATCCAAACTTCTCAATGATGTATCTTCCCATGAGATACTCTTTTCCAGCTGTTTTCTTTCTCCCCCTAATGTTGGGAAATTTCTTTCATCAAAATGACAGTCGGCAAATCTGGCCGTAAATTGATCTCCAGTCAATGGTTCCAAATATCTTATAATACTTGGAGAATCGTACCCAACATATATCCCCAATCTCCTTTGGGGTCCCATTTTTGTGCATTGTGGTGGTGAAATCGGCACATATACCGCACATCCAAATGTTCTTAGATGGGAAATATTTGGTTCCTGACCTCGGACCATTTGATATGGAGATGTTTGATTATAACTTGATGGCCTGATGCGTATAAGCGATGTTGCATGTAATATTGCATGTCCCCATGCCGATGTTGGCAACTTTGATTTTATTAACAATGGTCTTGCAATCAATTGCCGACGTTTTATCAAAGATTCGGTGAGGCCATTTTGTGTGTGAACATGCGCAACTGGATGTTCAACATTGATACCAATTGACATGCAATAATCATTAAATGCTTGTGATGTAAATTCACCAGCATTATCAAGACGAATGTTCTTGATTGTATAATCAGGGAATTGTGCTCGCAGTCTTATTATTTATCCCAATAATTTTGCAAATGCCATATTGCGAGTCGACAATAAACATACATGCGACCATTTAGTCGATGCATCGATTAAGACCATAAAGTACCTAAACGGTCCACATGGTGGATGTATTGGTCCGCATATATCTCCCTGAATTCTTTCCAAGAATACGGGATTTTCAGATTGAACTTTGCTTGGTGATGGCCTTGTAATCAATTTTCCTTGAGAACAAGCCATACATGCTAATTCATGGGTTTGTAATATTTTCTTTGTTTTTAAAGGATGTCCACATGAATTCTCAATAACTTTACGCATCATTGTTGTACCGGGATGGCCCAACCGGTCATGCCAAACATTGAAGTCAGTAGTAATCCCTTGGTTTACTACTGCATAATTTCTTATCATTGTATAATACAGGCCGGAGTGTAATACGGGTAATTTTTCCAATATGTTTTTCTTACCCGATTGAGAAGTTGTAACATACAAGTATTCTTTTCCCTTCTCATTCATTGTCTCAATGTGATATCCGTTCGATCGAATATCTTTAAAACTCAATAGATTTCTTTGAGATTTTGAGGAATATAATGCCACCTCAATTTTCAACTTTGTTCCTTTCGGTAACAAAATATTAGCTTTTCCGTAGCCTTCAATGATCTTTGATTTTCCGGAGATTGTATACACATCAGTTTCTCCCAATACCAAGTTGGAGAAATATTTTGCATTATTCAATATGGTGTGAGTGGTAGCACTATCTGCCAGGCATGTCTCTCCTTTAATGCTTGTGATTGTCATTTCAAATATGTTGTTTTTCTATATGCAAGAAAAAACATAAGTAAGATTATACATAAAAACTTGATTTATTTAAAAATACGATATATTTCTTACAAAAAAGCAATACATTATCTTACATTGATAAGCACACAAAAGTAAAGAAAATACATCAAACAAGTAGTTTACAAATCAACCACACAACCATAATAAAGTAGATGCATTACACCATGCAAATATTAATCGTTCAATGCATGTTCAAGTTCATGTGTTCTTTCTGCAATCAGAAACTCAGTTATGTCATCGAATTCATCATCTGTTTCGACAATATTTGTCTCCACATTGGTCTTTCCTTTGAGGGATGCTTTGTACCTCTCAACCCTTTGTTGTGAGCTGTGACACACCTTCGCAAAATGCCCAGTGTCTCCACAACGGTAACAAATGTTGCTCTCGTTATTACCGGGCTCATATTTATAAGCATTTCTGGAATTATTTTGACCACGATAGTTGTTTTTATTGTTACCACGGTAACGTTTCATTCCACGACCACGTGTTTGGCCAAAATTTCCACAATCACGGCCATTTCCTCCACGCCCACGGCCTCCACGGCAGTTATTATGATCACCACGTTTATTTCCACGACTTTCGTTATGACCATTATTTGGTACATAACGATTATACGAAGCCGGATTTATATCATGCGGGGTATTGGAGTTGGTATTATTTATTTTAGGCGTAAGTGAGCCTGTCATGATCTGGTGACTTTTTAGGAGCAGCTCATTGTTCTTTTCAGCTACCAACAAGTGCGTGAGCAATTGTGAGTATTTCGTAAACCCTTGGTTACGATTACTCTGCATCAATATCATGTTTGCTGGGGGCATTGTTTGATATGTTTTTTCGAGCATATCATATTCAGACACTTTCTCCCCACACAATAAAAGGCGAGATGTGATATTGTACATTGATGAGTTGTACTCATTTACACTTTTGAAATCTTGCAATCTCAAGTTTAGCCATTCAAACCTGGCTGCTGGAAGTGTCACAGCCTTCTGATGGTCATACCTTTCCTTCAAATTTGTCCACAACTCAAGTGGATCTTTGACCGTACGGTATTCCGATTTCAGACCATCATGAATATGATGCCTTAAAAATATAATGGCTTTTGCCTTATCCTGCTCGGTTATTGCATTATTCTCCTTGATAGCATAAGTGGAGCTCGACATCAAGCAGCCAGCTTAAATAGTTTTCTCCAGATATATCCAATGCATCAAAATGCAATTTCGTGATGTTCGACATGTTGAAAATCTATAAATGCAAACATGTTAGAAAATATAAAAACATAAGATGAAATAAAATCGAACTTCGTCCAGTGGCTCAGATGTATAATGACCATTAGATTGTGCGGGTTCGATACCTGTCGGGAACCATTTTATTAAGTCATAAATTTAATACATATTTTATTAAGTCGTGAAATTACCATTATGTCCTTCGGCACTGTTCCAACGGTAATAAACGACCACTCTTCCAAAATTTACTCTATAAATACTCCAACATTTCTTCATAAAACTCACACCATTCTCATATTAATCCCTTTCACAATATGTCTAATCTCTTTTTCTACATCGTTTTCGTTTGTGTTGCTTTCGTTGTTGTTTTACCGCTCGTCGTGGAAATGCCCGATTGGCCCATATACCATCCTATATACGTAACGTTGTATTTTTATATGATTATGTTGTATGTTTGTGCCATCATCATTCATATTAATGCTCAAGTGTAATAGTATTTCAGTTATGGTATGAATAAAGTTTTTAATTTAACTGTTGTGTCAATTATATCAAAATTTTAATTTCATGTTTATCTTTGAATCAAAACTTCGTGATAGTTTGTGTAACAACGTATAATTACAAAGTAATCGGTGTAAATAGAAATACTTAAATTCATAATTTGTGACATACGCAAAACATTTTCTTTAGTAAGTTAACTGGTTATTAACTGTTAAATTTAGCAGCATAACAGATAATATAATAGCTTAATAAGTATTTTATTTAGTATCTACTGACTGAAAGATAAATGTACCTTCTCTTAGAATTTTCTTCCGGTTAGAATTGATTTAGAGCAGCTCGTGCTGATAACGTGTAATAAAACAATGAAAGAACAAGTATATAGATTGAAATATATATTGCGTTGTATTTCATTCATCATATTGAACGGCCTTTTATAGGCAAACTTCATCAGACATTTTCTTCATACAATTAATGCATATACTGTGTGAGGAAGAAAAATGGGCATTCACCCAAGGAGGAAAGAACATTTCACCTTAGTGAAATCTGTTCTTTTCACAACAGTTTTGCACTTTTATAATTATTTATCCAAATAGGATAATATAACTACAATTAAATCGAAAACAATTCTACCTGCATAAGAAAATTATTCCGGAATAAAATACGTAAAGATATGTTATAAAAGTGCACTAGTTAGCACGGGGTGTTACACTACCCATACCAACAAGGTGCACCTTTTTTTCCGGAAATCCATCCATAAGAACTCCAGAGTTAAGCGTGCTTGCTCTGGAGCAATCTTAGGATGGGTGACCAACTGGGAAGTCTCCCGGTTCGTGCACGAGTGAGGACAAAGTGCGCGGGAAAGGACATGTGTTGGTACAGTGAGACCAGTATATCACCTGGAGAGCTGCCCATGCGTAACCGCGCCAGTACCAAAAAGGTGCACCTTTCTTTTTGAAAATCCATCCATAAGAACTCCAGAGTTAAGCATGCTTGCTGTGGAGCAATCTGGGAAGTCTCCTGTCACCCAGTGAGGACAAAGTCGAGAAAGATACATGTTGACAAGATATCACCCGAGAATGCCACGAAGAATGCTACCACCCATTAGTATGGGTCGTTACATTTTATTTTATTTTTTTTCTTTTTCTATTTCAGTTGAATTTATATTAAATGTAACAATAATATTTGAAACAATTGAGGCACATCATTACTTGTAAAATTTCAAATGTAGATTATTTAAAATTAAAATCACACATGCAAAAAAATGTAAAACATATTTGAAAAATATTAACTTTACAATTCTTTATTTAAAGTATTTAAAATTTTATTTTGAAGTAATAATATTTTTTTTAATAATGTAATTTTTTAAAATTAATGTGATTTATAATTAATTAACGACATTTAAAATGAAATGAAGTTTAAAACGAAATTAAAAAAGAAAATGAAATGAAAATTGAAGTTTAAGAGAAATGTTAAAATAAAATAAATTTACGTCTCAACTGTTGGAATAAAAAATTATAGAAAGTTGCAAAGAGAGTTAGAATGAGTGGAATGCTGACGTGGCATACAGAGTCGTAGTCGGCACTGAGGTCAGTAGAAGGAAAAATGATTGTAAATTTATCTCAATAATCCCCCAAATTTCACACTTGATTACTTGAAGAACTCCACTCCATTTCCACTATCAGTCCATCACCTTAAACCCTAAAATGCTTCTTCAACCCAACAATCCCACAATTTTCCACCAAAAATCCCATCCCAATGGAAATTCACCCTCATTTTCATCTGGGTTTATTCAAGATTCAGTCTTTTTCCCCAAACAACCCATTATCATATCCACCAGCTATGTGAGCCCTAATAACCCGGTCTTTAGCACACGTTCATGGGTAGCAGAGCCTAGTAAACAAGGGGAATCCAGTTCCGAGAAGGAACCCTCGTTGACATGGATTGGTACATACAAGAAAATATCGATGCTGGAGGATCGAAACTTGAGCTCTGATTCGGTGTTGAATGAGTTGGTTAATAAGGGCAAGAAGTTCAATAGATGGGAGCTTTGTCGTGTGGCTAAGGAGCTCAGGAGATTTAGGAGATACAGACATGCTCTTCAGGTATATTGCTAAGTTCGTTCTCATTGATATACTAGTTAGTTAGCTGGTTAATTAGTTGCTCCTATTGGAAATTTTGAAGTAGTGCTGTAGATAACGGGCCGTAGTTGCTTGAGTAGGTCGCAGTACGATTCGTTGTGTTTCCCCGATGTGCCCAAAGAGCGAGTTTATAAAGGTCTGTCCTGCTTATCGGGTTGGAGTTCTACTATTACTATAAAACCAAATGGACTATATGAATGACTAAACTGCACCTTTGTCTTGATGATGCACTGTTGATTTTAGTTCGGGGCTATTGAAGAGTGTTTATTTCTAGCTCAAGGTAAGGTGGGGAGTTTATGACGACTTGCATACATTTTTATATAATCCGCTAAACCAGAAATATTTGAATATCGGTGATTAGGCCGTAATGTTACTGGTGGAGCCTAGTGGACTGATTTTCGCTAGCGGTTATGTAGTAGCCGAAACTAACTAGCATAGGTGACCGTCATTCCTTTACAGGGAGATTCTTGCATAGACCCTTCCGTAGACTGGGTCTATGAGTAAGTTGTAGACCTCGCTCACAATAAACCACATCACGTGGGAAATGAGATTGAATGAATCTAAAATAATTCTTTCAAGTCATTTGGCTTATTTCCAAACACAAGGTCTATAAGAATTTTCCATTACATGGAGTACTTAATAATACCTCAAGTACAAAAACCTTTCAGCCGTTGGTGCCTTTCTTGAAAAGTTTCGAAGTTATCTTACAAAACCTGGCATTCTTATTGTTATAATTTGATCCTTTTATAAAGAAACAGGTGAAAATTGCAGTATTTTTTGGTTTTGGTCGACTTTTTAATTCCTATCGTGTGGTGTATATGTGTGTGTTTGTTTTGGGAGGTGGGTGGATTTTAGATTGATAAACTTTCATTGCTTATGTCATTTCCATAACTTGGGCTTACTATTACTTATAAGTTTTTGTTATGCTATGCAGGTTTATGAATGGATGAACGATCAAGCAGAGAGATATCGAATGACTACAAGTGAGACTGCAATTCAGCTGGATTTGATTGCTAAAGTGCATGGGATTTCAAGGGCTGAGCAGTATTTCCAGAAGTTGCCAAATACCTTGAGAGACAAGAAAACACATGGTGCGCTTTTGAATGCATATGTCCGTGCAAAAAAGAGGGAAGAAGCTGAATCCCTAATGGATAAAATGAGGAAACAAGGTTATGCTAATCACTCACTGCCATTCAATGTGATGATGACGCTCTACATGAAGCTTAAAGAAAACGATAGGATCGAGTTATTAGTAGGTGAAATGGAGTCAAAGTATATACCATTGGATACTTACTCTTACAATATATGGTTATCATCTTGTGAATCTCCCGAGAAGCTGGAAAAAGTGTATGTGCATATGGAGGCGATGGATATGAAGCCCAATTGGGATACTTTCTGCACTATGGCTTCTTTATATGTTAAATTTGGGGAATTTGCAAAGTCAGAGATGTATTTGAGAAAAATTGAAGGGGAAATGACTCGCCCGCGTCACTTGCAGTGTCAGTACCTCATTAGTCTGTATGGCAGTATTGGTAAAAAGGAGGATATTTATAGAATCTGGAATTTATACACGGCTACTTTTGATAAAATTTCAAATATGGCTTACCATTCCATGATTTCCGCTCTAGTCAAAATAGATGACATTGAAGGCGCTGAAAAGATTTATAATGACTGGCTCTCAGTGAAATCGGTTTATGATGCCAGAGTCGGAAATATTCTATTGAATTTATATGTGACAAAGGGACTTTCTGAAAAGGCGAAGACTTTCTTTGACCAAATGATCGCAGCTGGAGGAAAACCAAACGCCATGACTTGGGGCATTCTAGCTGAAGATTTCATCAGATGTGGCAACGTTCCAGAAGCTTTGTCTTATTTGGATAAAGCTGCATCAGTTGAAGGCCCAAATATCTGGAAACCTAAGCCTACTATTGTGTCTTCGATTCTTGAGATAATTGAGCGGGACGGTGATGTGGCAAGCAAGGCAGTTTTATTTGAGGTATTGAGGAAAGTGGGTTGCCTTGATGATGCAGGCTATATGTCAGCTGCTCACATATCTAATGGTGTTAGCCACATTCCAGTAGTAGGGGGAGAGGATAGAGTAGAGATAGATGCCGTTAATGATGGAGATTTTGTACTTTACGACCAACTCCATGAAATCTTCTGAGAACTCATTTCTTTGTTGAGGTTCAGAAGAGATTATATAGTGAGGTACTTATATATAGCCATAACAAGATCATCTTTCGATCATTTCTTGCAAGTACCGAATATTGAGCTTTCAAATAGAACATGTTTCTTTTGGTTCTTTCATGAACCATGAGTTTTCCGTGTCTCAGTGGGGAGGTTCTGAAACATTCTTTACATGCTTGACTGTATTATAGCCTTGACTTTGATCCTTATGTTTACAGATGAATTAATGGAGTCTTGGGAGGTTTCTTGGGAGCTTCATAAAACACAGAGCACAACATACGCAACTCCATAAGATTACAAACTTGAACTCTCTGTACATTTCATCACAGACTAGTAAGTGTAATTCGCAGTGATGTTATGACTATGAAAGAGATGCAAATTTTTAACGAAGGGAGGAAATACCTTGATTGTTAAACGTTAGGGGATTAGTTGTGAAATTGTATGTTAGACAAGCAAATCACACACACACATTTCACTCAGTTCGTACCTTGTAATGTGATCAACTAGAGCCAAATTTTGCTTGCTGATATAGTGCTATTACAGTTTCTCTGTCCGTATTCTTTTCCTTCTTTTAATGCATAGTTTGATGTTCCTTGTGTGCTGAGGTCCTTTGTGTTGTAAGTTGTAACCAGCATCATTATTCTCTTGTATGTTGCAAAAATAATTTAAACTTTTACTTGTAGGTGTAGATGAACCTGTTTGTGACTAAATCTGGCCACTGACAGAAGCCAAGATTGTGTTGGAGCTTCGGATCCATTGGATGTATTGGACATGCATAGTACTGTGGTGCAACTACTATTACCATGCTTTGAGAACGTGTGTTGCATTTCATAAGAACAAAAGCATGTGGAAAACTTCAACATCCTGAGGAGAAAAAAATTGTAGAAAGTTTCTCAAAGACTGAAGGACATATTTTTGCATTTCTTTTTTGCTCCTGGGGATTGATGAAGGATATTATTTTTGCATTTAGACACTACTGGTTTTCTGATGATGTGATACAGTCAGGCCCTTTGTTTATATTTTGATTAAAGAATTACTATTCCGTCCCATTCATTTGTTTACGTTCTTTTTTTTATCCGTTTCCGGTTATTCTGTACAATTGCACCCATGATCTCCTGTGCAGCACCTACATAAAGTGATAGAAAAACAGCTGATTACACTTTATCAAACCTAATGTGGGTATTTTTCAATTTTATTGAATGTGTCAGATTGTTCAGTATGTTAAGAAAACAGGTTGGAGAAGTTGCCTCCAAGCAAAACATGCTTCCAGCTTGGCTATAGACTCCCATTTGTTCCTCTCCCACTTTCAGCTTTCACTTCCAAAGTACTGCTAAAAGATTCTCACTCATAAAGCTAACATGCATTAGATATGAATACTAACGGTTTGAGATCGATAACTAAGAATCGAGTCCGTTCAAGTATAATGTCGGTTGTTAAGGAATAGTTGCATGTTCAAGTATAATATCGATTGTTAAGGAATAGTTGCGAGAGTTAATAAATAGTGAAATGGATGTTCAGGGATCGAAGAAAGCAAAACATCATGGGAGTAATGGTGTGACGGTGGATGACAAAATCCTTAACAATTTGTATATTTGTAATCACATTTAGATAAGAATCATCACACATGAAAGATACCACCACAAGTGGGACCTGCAACTCACATTCAAAAAACTAATCCAACATGTAATCACATGATTAGTAGATGCTGTAATATTCCATTAAAAATTAATGTCACTTTACTATCTCATTGTAAGATCAAGATCCAACACTGTCCATGTTTTTCCCTTTACTTTCTTCAAGAAAAGTACCATTGACACTACAAGAAAAGTACCATTGACACCTCATCATATACACTTAATCGTTTCCCCTTTCACAAGTTAAGTTCAAATTAAAGAAGCATATGATTATAATTTGGTAAATTACCAGCCACTATATACCTAAAAGGCATAAAGTACCACTAAACACAATGTCTTAACAATATTTCCCACATTTTCCCTTTTCAAAATTTTGAACATCAACTCATTATTACGAGAAATCTTAGAAAGAATGCAGTCTAGGCATTGACATTTTAGAGATTTGTGTTATTGGACAAATGTAGCTTTTCTTGTTTATTTGGTCTTAAAATATCACATAATTTGCCGGTTTACAACATAAATGGATGCCTTTGTCTTTTCTCCTGTTTTAACTTTTAAGTCACATAGTAAATTGTGACTTCAAATATTTATGCAATTTATATGTCAATGAGTTTTCTAAATTAGTTGACTATTTTACAATATTGATGACTTTTAGAAACCAAAGCAATGATCATACCATTCACGTTTGAATAACCATAAGCTAATTGGGTGCTTGATTTGTCTCTCAAAATGACTTTACATTTGAAAAAGAAGACCAAACAACACAAACCCTATGATTCTAGCATGAACAAGGATAAAAATCTGAGTCTCCCAAGATGTTTCATACTCTTTATTAAACAAAACTTTCTAGAACATATCAAAGCATTCCATAACAAAGAAAAATTTAGATGGTTGAAAAAATGAGACGTTTCGATTATTTTAGCTGAGCATTAAAACTATGAGCCTATGATTAAGCTATATTTGAAATCCAAAAGGGCATTTCAGTAACTGTACCTCGCCTGCCAAACTATAACCACCTGCCTACAGGTTGTTAGACACACAAAAGTAGAAAGAAAAGTAACACCCCCCTTATATATATAAATCCAACATCACAATCCAAGATTCAGCTTAGACACACACAAAAATGGCAGAGCTTGAGAACCCAAATGTAATGCCTAAGCTCATCAACTTCCTCTCCTCCCTTCTCCAACGTGTTGCCGAATCGAACGATCTCAACCCTGGATGCCAGTCCCAGAAGATCTCAGTCTTCCATGGCCTAAGCAGGCCAACCATCTCAATCCAGAGTTACTTGGAGAGAATTTTCAAGTATGCCAATTGTAGCCCTTCTTGCTACATTGTCGCTTACGTTTATCTTGATCGGTTTACTCAGAGGCAACCGGCTTTGCCGATCAATACTTTCAATGTCCATAGGCTGCTCATCACTAGTGTCATGGTTTCTGCCAAGTTCATGGATGACATGTGAGTTTTCCTTGAATCACTTTGTTAAAGATTCAATCTTTGTATTGAATTTTGCTCTGTTTTGTTATGGGATTCGGTTAAAGTTAGGGAATTTTCTGTCTGTTGTGTAAATGATGAAAAATTAGCTTAACCAACTACTTGTGCATGATTAGGCTTCTTTCTTTGGCTTAACTTAATTCTTTGATAATCCCAACAAACTTTCATAATCTTGTGAAACTTTACAAGTTTCCTCTTAGCTGGAAAGTCCAGTTCTTAAAGGATATTTTTAAGTCTTAAAGATAGCCAGTCATA
This sequence comes from Plantago major, assembly GCA_026545765.1. NCBI lineage: Eukaryota > Viridiplantae > Streptophyta > Magnoliopsida > Lamiales > Plantaginaceae > Plantago > Plantago major. The sequence goes on along the minus strand of CM048840.1, from coordinate 16,132,644 downwards.
CAATGTGGTGAAGGGTACAATGTGTTGTAATCCAACATTCATTGACTGAAAGCAACACTCTAACAGAGTCTTGAAATTAAAGCTCATCATAAAACATGAATGGCATATGATCATGTTTCATTTTCATCTATATATATCACATTTAGCATGCCAAATCATACATTATTAGAGTAGTACATCTAACTATTAGTTACGGCACATGATATAGACAGAGCAGTTTTTGTTCATCTCCGAGCACAAGTGTTTTTCTATGCCATTAAAACAAAAACTTCTCTGTCTATATGATGCATCATGCATTTACTATGTTGCTGTTTAGTTGGTTGCTTTTAAAAACCGGTTATATGTTTCGACCTTACACAATTAAACTTGTGTTAAAACCACTGCCTAGTCCTAATGTTTTACCCCGCATAATTGTGCAGATACTACAACAACGCGTACTTCGCGAAAGTAGGCGGAATCAGCACAACCGAGATGAACTTTCTAGAAGTTGATTTCCTATTTGGACTGGGATTCCATCTCAATGTGACACCATCAACATTCCATACTTACTCTTCATACCTCCAGGCAGAGATGATGATTATGCAACCTCAGCTCAACATTGCAGAAGAGTCATCTCTGTATACTGGATCAAGATCATCCAAGCTTCATATATGCTACACTGAAGATGAATCATCTCACCAACAACAGCAGCAGCTTGCTGTTTAAGCTCAATTCTAATGCCTTTCTATTTTAGGCTAGTGTAGAGTAGTCCTTTTTTTTTTTTTTTTTTTGAATTTTTGTTTTTGGGTTGACAAGTTAAACCCATGATGTGCTTGTACAACTCAACTACTGGTTGTGTGGTGTAATTTTTCCATGTTCTAATTGTCAGTTTTGGGGAATATTTGGAATTAATCTGTTGGCATGTACAGTTGGTTGTTTCTTGTTACTCTTGTATGTTCTAGTATCAGTTTTGATCTTACAATATCTGTTTCTACTTGTTTCTTGGAATATCTTTCTTGCTTGATTGTAATAAAATATCCTAAATCTATGATCTGGAGACAGTACAGTGTCTGATCTGATCTATCTGTTAATTGATGTACAATGCTTCTTGTACTTTCTCCACTGTCAAATGAGGACTAAACAACAAGAAGCGTCACTTCCTCACTTCATTGTTTCTGATTTTATAAAGTTTTGTTTTTACCTTGAACTTATTCATTTAGTAGCGAACCAGGAGGGGGCATATATGTAATATTTTGACAATTTAAGAGGCTTATTGGCATAGAATTATACCTCAATTCAGTCCAAAACAGTCCGTAAGATAGCCTCGTATTCACTCAATTCATTTCCATTTATAACTAACAAGTTGTTCATAATCAGACTCAAGTTGTTATGATTCACTTAAGTGATCCTCATTTTCTTTATGGGGGTTGTTCTTGGGTACTCGAGGGGTACTACCTCCTCGCGCTTTCTTACATTGTATGATTAGAGTCGAGTCAAATGAATTGGCAGCGTGTATAATATCTACAAAACCGAAAAAGTGGAAGTGGTTGATATAGAGAGGAAATTGACATAAATGGTGACTATAAAAGATGACCTGCATAAAAGTGGTGGGAGAAGGGTGGTGTAATTCAATTTAAGATAGTGAAGACAATTAAGTGATATAAGATGACAGTTGTATCTTAATCTGGGAGGGAACACAATAACATGTGCAATGATGGAAATTTGTAATGTGTGTGTATATACTATACTCTTGCATGTGCCTAGCTACTTGAAATAGCCATTGAAACAATGAGAGTATATAACTAAGTCTTCTCCTTTTTTTTATCTCATCTTAGATTATTTTTCTTGAGCTTTTTTGAAGGTGTAAATGTCGGTAACTAGAAGAGGTTGGGACTTAGTGGCCTATTGTTTTGGATGTTACAACTTGCATTACAAGTGACCAAAATAGAAAGTTTATCATAACAGATTAATTACTCTTTGTAGAGTATGTATGCTAAGTAAAGAAAGCAAGTGGCTTGATAACTAACTAACAAATACCTACATGTTTCGAGATTACGGCTATCTGAGATTTTCTTGAACATTGACTAATAAAAAATTCGTTACGTACGTGAACGCGTAGCTTCTTAAATCAGCTAGCTTTTCATTCCGAAAATATTCCTTCTTATCTTTTTCATTCCGAAAATATTCCTGACCTAAATTAGAAAAAAGTAAAAACCACCCGTTTTATTATTATCTTGTTTAGTTACTTTTTCTTTTTGTAGACCACATGAAAGGTCATTAGAATTCTCGACTTATATTTTATATTGTTAGAACCTTTGTTATACATTTTGTGTACTTGTTTGCAACTAGCATAAGGATTAATGCATCCGCATCTCTTTAAAATGCATATGTGTAGTACACGGCAATTAATGGTTTTTTTCCTTACTAAGTTAGAATGCTTAACGAATATTTCTTTCAACTTCTGATAATTTTTCATGATGTTATTAAAGTGGCGGTGAAAAGTAAATTGAATATATATTAGAATAATTAGACAAAAATGTGATGTACTATTATTTAAAAAAAATATAGACTAATAATACGATGAAAAATGTTAAAGAAAATAAAAATAAGAGCAATGCCCTTTTATGTCATTTTACAAAATACCAGCTAATTTATCAGCTAATTTGCTGAACAACTACATTAAAATCAATTTTCAATAGTTAATCACTACCTAATTAGATAAATTTATCACCACCTATTCAATTAGTTAATCAGCTACACTAGCTAGTTTTTGCTAACAGAGCATACATGTATTTTACACAAGTAAGTTGCTTTGGAACATATTTAGGGCTAATCACCTCTAGAGGGGGGGCTAGTTTGTTGTCAAGAATCAACATGTATTATTGAACTGTTTCAAACGCAGTCACACTTTACATTACATTTTGATGAGATCAAATTTGGATTATGGTCTGGGATATTTTGCAGGTTCAATTGATATCTTAAACTCATACTTATGGAAAATTATGATACATGTATCTACTTTAATCTTTAATCCTGATAAGAGACCAGTCTAACACTGTATTTATTCACACTATCGTACGGTTAAGTTGTAGTATTTCTTCAATGTGGTTGATCTTTTTCTGGTTTGGTTTTATTGGGTCTTCTTTTTTTCGATTTATGGGTAAAATTGGTCCTAGGCTAAAATTATCCGATTTATAGCGTTGTGGGCCTTGTGACCCAGTTAGGCCCCTCTCTCGGTATCTGGCAAAGTAGTTGGGCTGTAGAACAAAATGAGCGAAAACAAGCCCAAAACAATTGCAGGCTACTTTTCATCATCCAAAGTCAAGTTCCAAACTCAGGTTCCACCATATTCAACACAGTGAACCAAATCATAATCTTGAAACTACAATTTCTGCAAAATTCGAACCATTTTTCAATTTGTGGGAATGATGATACGCTTATCGGCCATGGCTGCCAATGGATTGGCTTCACAAGCTTTCCTTCAACGGACTAGCCAATCATTTCAAATGCTCAATTCACTCAATGTGAATAATAAGCTCAGCAGTAGCTTCAGGCCGTTTCCTCTTTCCAAATCCCGGTTTCTTTCCTCAGGTTCGTTTCTTCTTAATTTTGATTCATTACACAACTGGGAACTTGATTGGACTACAATCATACATATAGGGATTGTCTTTTGATGAAAAGATTGATTCTTGACTGTTCGATTAGTCGTTTACCACTATTTGAGCAACAATAAATATCATAGTTTTGCAAAAGTATATGCATTTTTCAATTGGGAAATCAAGTTTGAACTTTGAAGTCTATTTGAGTTTAAATCGCATATAGTCACTGTGTTAATGTTAGAATTAGTGTTTGGTACGTAGATAATTATCGTAGCTGTATTAGCTTGTAGCCTTGTGGAATCATCTGTCTGTGCCTAGTATGTCACCTAGTTTGAAAGATAGTATTGTTATCTGGTTGGTGCTAAATTTGTTAAAAATACGGCTTATGACTTGCACAGTTCTTGATGCTCTTGCAACACAGCTTCAGAAGTATGCGAACATCCAGTGCAGGCTGTTAAGGGGGATGTTGATACCTTACTCAAAGGAGTGAGAGACAAAGATACTGTTGAAGATGTTAAGAGGATTGTAGATATGGTATGCATCTAGAGGTTATTTTACACTCATGTGCATGCCTTGAGAACTTTCATTTCTTGTTTTAACTGAAGCTGGTACCTAGATCAGGTCTTGTGTTATAGTACATGTTTCTCAAACTAATTTATTTCACTTGGAGAAAGACATGTGAACGGCCTACACCGGTTTTTATTGAAATTATATATTTAGTTTGTTTGGTTTGGAGAAAAACATGTGAACGGATTTTTTTTTCCTCTCCAATTGGTAATTGCTTTTGGCCAGGAGCCTAATAGACCTGGTTTAGACAAGAATCTCCAATACCTCTTATTTTTGGTGCAAGATCGTAGTAGTTCTTTAGATAGAACTTGTTATTGCTAAGCAACATGTGGAACGGTTGACATTCTCGTTTAATAGGCAAATCGGGCATCTCTGAGGCGAGAAGTTTTACATACCGATTTCCTGACACCAAATGTACTGAAGGAGGCTACGTTAGTACTGGAGAAGTTTGCCGATCTCAAAATGGTTGCTCAGGGAGGATATCCTGAGGTTAGGCTCTATAACTTCCTTTAAATTTTGTCACAACTCACATTGTGGACTACTTGCATGAAAATTGCTTATGTGTATCCACATATTCAAGGCTGAGCGCTGTCGTCTCTCAGTTGGACATCCAGAGGTAATGGCATCTGATCCTGACATTGTTGCAGCACTTAGGTAAGCCAATCCTTGTAACGAGCTACTCTTTACTCCCTCCATTCCATTAAAAACTTCCTAACTTTTCTTTTTTGGTGTTAAAACTTCTAACCCATAAATGGAAAACTTTTATCCCACTAACTAATTTTTAGTGTTTCTCTTCACTACTTTATTATCACTTTATTCACTCTCTTATTTTACCACCCACTTACAACTTTATCAATATAATACCGCTCACAAGCTAATAAATTATTAGTTTTTATTAATCCAAGAGAAAGTAACTCCGTAGGAAGTTACTAATGGAACGGAGGTAGTATCTTGTAGTAGTAATTTTTATATATCAAATTCTCTGTTGTGAAAATTGAGGAATTGATCATGGAAACAATCTCTTCTTAGCATCTCGGGGAACTTCTCATTTGAACCTTGCTCTCATGGGGACTTCCTTGGGTCAATCCTTGGCACTGGCATTGTGAGAGACAAAGTTGGTGATATTTTAGTGCAGGTATATGCTCGATTTAGCATGTAATGTATATTGGTGTTCCTTCAATTATCAATTTATCATGTACTCGTAAAAAATGTGGTCGTTCTGGTTAGCAATGTGCAAAACTAGAGATGGATAACATTAAACCTGAAATAGTTGTAGAAGTTTGTCTTAATCGGACTTCTTTTCCCGGTGTGCAGACAGAAAAGGGTGCTCATGTACTTATTGTTCCAGAACTTGTAGATTTTGTCAAGTTATCATTGAACAAGGTAAACGTGCTGTTCCTTATAATGCACCTACTTGTCCTGCCAGAATGTAAATCCAACAATCGCCACATGTGTGCACACAAGGGTCTTCTTTCTTGCTACTTATACAAGTATGTAGAGTGGCCTCTGTTTGGTTGATCAGTTCAGTTCTTATTGGCCTTCTCCCATGAAGTCTCTCGTGAATCAAAACAAATGGAATCTAGTTAGCGTTATTTTATTATGCTTGTAAAAAACTGTACTTGCAAGTTCTATGAACCTCCTTAATGCTACTAGAGTTATAGTTTATCAAATCTCCTGATTTAGACGTTTTGTGAGCAATAAATATAGCAACACAGGAATCTGCAAGGGACAGCTAGTGTAGACTTCTGGTATACTAAAAGGAGCCTTTTGTTTTGCTTTTGTGGTTTTGCAGGTTAGGAATGTTTCAGTCACCTGCGAAAAGATACCATTGCTGGCGCTTGAATATGAACCACCAAGGTTATTGCCCTGAACTAGTTCCCTCAAATCATTAATATTCTGTTCTGGATCAAGTATAAGAACCTTTATGTTTTGATCTTCACAGGACGAAGAAGTTGAAATCCGTCGAGTTATCACTGAGACTCGATGCTATAGCTAGTGCAGGATACAAAATTTCACGATCCAAAATGGCTGATTTGATCAGGTATCCCGTGCTTTTTATTCCTGTCTCTTTACTTCTCAGTTTGATAATTAAGCAGAGTAGTTTAGATATACTTCTCAGTTTGATAGTTAAGCAGAGTAGTTTAGAGGGCTGTGATTCTGGCGTAGGAGGTGCAACTGGTAATTTGAGATTCATTTAGGTTCAGAAACTCTTTGTAGTTAACATTTTGATTCTCTAAGCATGTGTGCATTTTTCTGCAATGCAGCGCTGGAGATGTGCGTGTTAATTGGAGTAATGTGACAAAAAGCAATACGACTCTCAGGACAGGTGACATCGTCTCTGTCAGCGGTAAAGGAAGACTGAAGGTAAACAAACTCATTTTTGTTTCAACGTGTGAGGCTTCTGATTTAAGAACTGGTGATAGGGTCTTCTAAATGATACTACAACATAGCTGATAACTGCTCTAATTAACTGTCATCTGCCAGATTGGAGAGATAAACGAGACGAGGAAAGGGAAGTTCGCGGTTGAGCTCATCCGGTACTTGTAACATGTAAATTGAAAGCATTTGGGTGATTGATCATAATCCTGAATGATGCGTGTGTTTTAGTGTAATCTTGATCAATTAAGTTTTTCTCCAAACTATAGTTTAGCAATCTAAGTTACAGAACGCCACATCACACTGATGAATCAAAAACAGACATGAATCTTATGCAATCAAATACTAGATGAACAATCTTGCTGAACCTGAGTTTCAGTCTTTTCTCTAAACAGTTCACTCGGATGTAAAAGTGTTTACCAACATAAACATAAATTAGTTCCAAAAAAACATAAACATAAATAACATCGGGTAGATTTCATTTACACAACCTGTGGTATTACAATAGCCAAACAATAACGTCTAGTCCAGAATTGAATGTTTGCTTTGGCTACACAGGACTTCATGAAAACGAACAATCAAACAAGTATCTTGGCCCATTGGAGCAGGTAGGTTGAAATCTCTAAATTTACTCCTTACTGAATAACCCAGTAGCATAATACGAAAATCAACTACAGAAAGAACCTTCACAGCATAATCAAACTCTAAAAACTCACCATGCAGACAACTTACACCTATCTAATTCATGATTTTACATCCAAATGGCAAGTTGCAATCTCATAATTGCTCGTAGAGTTGTAGATACAGTACTCAAACAAAGGCAATGCCCATGAATAGTAATGGAAATTCAATTGCAGAACTGATGTTCAGGAACACAAATTTCATTAAATACTCATATACTCGATATTAATAAGCTCAATTTCACATCAGCTGAAACCATAGCTTAGATAAAGAACTAGACAGGCCTAACACTAAGTTAACTGGCAGAAGCGCAAGAAGAAGGCACTAACAAGCCGAATAAACAAGGCTCTAATTTCACATAAATTACCCACACCCAGTAAGAAAGACATCCAATAACATACAATTCAGTACTCAGCCGGGTGGAATAAGTGGCCATAAACCAAGGCAATATTACATAACTACGGCGAACCAGGCATCCTCTTGACCCTCTTAGTGCACTTGTCACCCATCGCCTTAGCAAACGCCTCAACAATCCTCTGCTGCGAGTCAAGTATCATCTCCGTCCTCTTCAATTCCATCTCCATACGCATCTCCTCCACCTGCCTCGCCATATCCATCTTCACTTTCTCAATCCTCATAAACCCTTCCCCCAACGCCTGAATCGAAGCAGCCACTTCCCCAATCCCCCCATCTGCAGTCTTCCTCTTCGGCACCTCACCCATTCTACTCCCCATCTCACTCCTCCCCACAAACCTCTCTCTAACAACCTTACTACTCGACCCCCCACCAGCTCCAGCTCCATAGCCACTAGGAACCGAATTAGCTGCAAACCTCGCATACGGATTACTATTCACATTCACACCACTCCCCATCTCATCATACCCACCATAAGACGGCGAATTCGCAGGCATACGCCCGGGAATCTTAATCCGAACCCCAGTCGGAACACCTCCATTACCATAAACACCACCAACAGCACCAACACCAAACTTCTGATTACTATTATTATTATTAATACTACTACTACTATTATAACCATAGGGAGACGAATCATTAACACGCCTCCTGAAATCGACATCGTCCTCATCAGACGAGGACGGAGGGGTCGGGTTCGGACCTTTATCCATAGCGTGCATACTCTGGAAATGCGGCCAGGTAGATATAAACCGGCGAAGACCGGCCGACCTCTGGATCTCGGATCTGTACCGTTTCCTGAGCTTCTCCATCTTATGGCGGCACTGCACGGCGGTTTTGGGCAAGGGGACAGGGCAGCGAGATGCGACCTCATCAGCGACCTCCTGCCAGTGATTGGCACGGAGATTACCACGGTGGAGAGAGTACCATTTGTCACGGTAGGATTCGATGAGAGCGACGGTTTCCTCCGGCGACCAGCAGGGTGGGGGGAGGCGGCGGGAGGCGGTGGAGGGGAGGGCTAGGGTTGCGGTGGGGATGGTATCGTCGTCGAGTGATTGGGGAGAAGGGTGGGATTGGGTTGCCATGGTGGAATTGGGGGAAATGGAGGAGAAAGAGTAGATCTGAAGGAGGAGGGGTGGTTGTGGTGCATAATGAAGGAAAGGGTGGGGTAGGGTTGTTAAGGGGCGGCGCTGACTTGGAAACACTATTAGGAAGAAGAGGCAGGGCTAACGTGCGCCGTAGGAGGTGGTGGGTTGCTTGCTAACGTGGGCGGAGTTACTTTTTTTTCTTTTTCTTTTTTTTTTTTTTTTTTGGGGTTTGGCCGGCGTGTGAGGTGGCGGGTCAGGGTGGGTGAGTTTATTTGATGGGTTCGGTGCGGCGCGGCACATATTGGAGGTGGCGGTGAAAATAAGATGCCAAAAGATTTTTTTTTTTTTTTTTTTTTTTTTGTATGGTTTCAGTAGGCGTAATTACAAATTTGGAGTGGAGGAATAGGTCTGTAGTACATGTAGTTCTGACTAATTCTCTCTTATTTTCAACTGAAAACTCTTTCAGTTCCGTTTAGTTCAGTTTCGTTCCGTTCAGCTCGTCTTCAACTCAGTTCAGTTCATTAAATTCATATTATTGTTGTTGTTATTGTTAATAATAATAATAATATTATTATTATTATTATTTTATCATTTATTTACATACCCGATCTTTTGTACGAGGAAAATAAGAAAATTTATCCAATTGAAGTTCTGGAGGTTCTGGAAAAAAAGAGTGTTGATGTAAAGTTGTTGTGAAACATGCGTGGTTTGTGAACAGTGATTTTGGTTAAACTTTTAATTATTTTATTTTAAAACATTGTATACTCATAAGCGTTTTAAGTTGTAATAAATTTCACCGATTCAAAAAAAAAAAAAAATAGACAAAGACAGTTTATATGACGATTAAAATTCGGTTTTAATCGAGTTATCATTCTCATATTGTTTTCCACGCGGTTGGTTTTAAAGTTTGTTATACAATAATAAATAAAAATGTAAAGTAATGAGAAAAAAGTAGGAAGAATGTGAGAAAGATGACAAAAATAATATATTTTTTTAACTGTGATTATATATACCATCATATAATTGTTATTATTATTACACAATAATTTCTTCAGTTTAGTTCAGTTAGTTTCAGTTCAGTTCCATTCAGTTCAGTTCAGTAAATTTCAGTTGAAAATAACATAACCTAATTGGTAACGTAGTGGTTCCATTATTTAAATTGCCTAGTAGTAGTGTTTTCGATAGTTTCTAAAGCTAGTTTACGGCAATTTTATGCCCTTTTAAACCATGTGAGTTGTTTGGATGTGTCATGTGTGTACTTTAATTGTGTTGGTTTCAAGAGGCCTAAAACGCAAGACCTCATCAGAGGCTAAAGATGTTGGAGTATGTTTGCCATGCAATTTAATTAATTAGATTTTAACTTGTAAATATTAATTAAATTGTGAAAATTTGTATTTGATATAGAGTTAAAAATTATAAAAATGTGTGTTGAAACAGAAAGTAGAGATTCTAATAAAATTTATAGTCCAACTAAAGCAAAATCGAACTCTAACTGGCTAGCCAATTGTTGTTGTGTTCAAGTCCTCGTGTGCTCGCGAGCACACGTGCGTACACAAGTCTACATGATTCAAGTTCAAATCAATGCCAAGATTTGCACCCCTATGAGCACACACGTAGAGTCAGGCCATCTCACAATATGCACTTGCCAATTGTTATTGTATTCAACTCCACGTGTGCTAGCATGCACGCATAAACAAGTCCACATGATTCGAGTTCAAATCAGTTCCAAAATTTGCACCCCTACGAGCACACGTAGAGTCGGGCCATCTCACAATACGCACTTGCCAATTGTTATTGTATTCAACTCCACGTGTGCTAGCACGCACGCATACATAAGTTCACATGATTCAAGTTCAAATCAATTTCAAGATTTGCACCCCTACGAGCACACGTAAGTCGGGCCATCTCACAATACGCACTTGCAAACTAGTGTTCTCTAGTACACTATGTTATACTATAAACCATTCCCTTCTATTGTGGGACAAAATGTCTCAACCACACCTTTTTTAACCAATTTGTTTTACTCCTTTGTTTTATACCATTAAGAAACTTAACCCATTTCAAAACGAGTTCATAAACATGAGAAATCAAGTGGTAGAACCTCCTTAAATATAACTCAAAGTTATCCACACAACAATTTAAATGACGTACCTCCAAAACGATTCTCCACATTTTATTCTCAAGTTTATGTGGAGTTTAATTTAAGAAGTTGATAAACGCTTTTAGAGAATCACTTCATGTTTGTAAAAACTATTTAAAAGTTTTTTGAAAAGACTACAATAAAATTATTTGCAAACTCAAAATTTTTATATAAAAACAAAATATAAGCTGTGTATGTGTAAGTAGATCCAAACCACTTTCTCCAACTTCAACGGACTTGGAGGATCTATGAGCTTATAAGATGGTTGAAAAACTCAAAATGCAGCTTTACTATTTTTTACATTTAGTAAAAACAAAGAAATCGAAGCCATCTGGACTCCAGTTAACAAAGTTTAAGCTCGCACAGTTAAACCATCGACAAATGTATTGTGCCATATAATAGTTCAATGCTCAAGTGATCTATTCTTTCTAACTGTGCAACAAAGCAACTCTCAAGTCTCAACTACCTGTAGTCTGTAGAAGTCTGGAACAATGAACAGTCCCAGCTGCTTTTCATGCACAGGTTAAGTTGTGAATCTTCCCCAACGCCCAGGTTTTCCAGATAATCCTAAACATCCATCTCTGGTCCATCAAGAAATCTCCCACAGACATGGAACAACAAGATTCCGGGTAGCTTTAGTAATTATGTCTAACAGCAAAACATACGAGAACGAGATCACATGTTAACAGTCTTAGTCTTAGTTTCAAATCAGTGTCCACCACAGGCACACAGCAAGCACAGGCTATATAGGATACAGAATCTCTGGCTGCTAAAACTCAAGTAAATAACTAAACTTCCGATGATTGGAACAATTGTTCGACCTCTGATATAGTGCTTTTGGCATCATCAATCTCCAGACCTTCTTTTTGACCCGACTCTTCCATTTCAACCTGCAGCAGTTACACCGTGCGTGAGTTCTACAGGCTAATTCAAGATCAGATACAGTACGTCTTATAGCAGCATCTCCAGGAAATGGAAAGACATCCTTATTGTTTTCTCACTGTCCCATTAAATTAGTATAATAACATCAACCATGTTAGATGAAAGGGAAGACCATCAGTAACTCGCTTTCCAAATAAATGGTTCTATACTTGCACTATATCACTCTGTAACCACAAGTGATGCTTTTGTCAGACAAAGCAAGATAGCAAAGACTTGGGCAGGTGGCTTCAAATACACAGGACTGCAGAATAAAATTGCCATTTCACTCACTAAAGTTTACATCAAAATGTTCATGCATGTGAGGCATCAAGGTAGCTAAAATAACCATCTTACTCCAACTTGTCATTTGCCAAACTACATTGTAATTATGGACACTTGACTACATGGCAATCATCAATTGTCCAATCATATAGACAATATATATAACAATTGATTGGTCAGAGGAGCAGGAATTTATTGAAGGCAAATCAGAGCATTACAACTTACCAGAGTTCCTTTCAAGTCACTTAGAGCAGCCTCTAGGCGCTTGCGACAATCTGGTACCATCATCCTTGATTCCGCCAGCACGTTTTCCTGCAAGGAAGACCAAATTGAGCTGATCAAGTTTTCTCTGGACTAGCAACTAAACTTTACTTCTGCAACAAATAAACTTCAGAATGTCAGTCAAAACCACACCATATAACATAAACACTATCTAAAATGCTAATGTTCTAAACAATTTACCCGCGATAAGCTTCACAAATCACACAACAGCACAAATGATCTCCAGCAACCAGCATTATACGAATGACTAATCGATAATCCACTCGAATCAAATAACAAAAGCAGAAAAAATCTCGGCATTGTACGAAATTGAATAACCAGAGCAATTGACGAAAAGTAACAGTTAAAGCAAGTTAGGGCAGGGTTACCTGTTGCTTGAGGTCGTACCGATCGGCACCCTTGGCCTTCATATCGGCGGTCTTGGCAGCCTCCTGTTCGACCTCCTTCTCGTAGGAACGAAGCTCCTTGACTATTCTCTTGCACGTTGATGTCTTTATCTTCAAATTTCTCACCGTCGCCATTTTTCTACAAATTCGAGAATCAGTTAATTCGCTAGGGTTTGTAGAAATTCGATACAAATGAGAAATGGAAGACTGAGATTATATCATTATCTTACTTACTTGCAGTCTGCGAGAGATCTGAGATTGGATTCAGCTGAAAGGAAATGTACTGCGGATTTTGAACGCTGGTGCTTTTTGTAGCCTGTAGCAGTGAAGAAGGATACGTGGAAGACGAAATTGAGAATGTTTTAGTTGATGTCCATTAAAATGTACATGGTTTTAATTTGATTTTAATCGTGAATATTAACTGAATTATAATTAAGTTTTAAAAAATTATCTTTAAGATGGAACTAAAATTTTATAGGTTTTATAGGTTGTTATATAGGGTGTATAAGAATGAGTGATGTATGTAAGAGTTTTTAAGATCATTTGATTTGTTTAAAGTTGTCATGTCATGTTAATTAGATTTGTTTTGAAGTAAATGATAATTTTGCTCTACTATGATGCATTACAACATAGCAAACACTATAAATCAGAGTAAGAACAAAAAGGGCAATGGACAACATTAGCATGATACGTAGAACTAAGATAAATTTGTTAACTGAATACCTTATGGAGTATTGTGTTGTGACCTACAAGAGTCGGTCTTTTAATTTGAAATCGAAACAGAGTTGTTTCATTGTTGTAATAGATATACACCAGATTAATATGATATTTTTCCCAATACTGTTTTATTTGGGAGATTGAAATGAATGTTCACTTGAAATTTTATAGGTTATTTGGCTCGCAATTTATACTTGAATTTTAATTGAGTCTTTTAATTTGTATTCATGTTCTTTGGATTGCAACTTTAATTCATTTCTACATTATTTAATTTTAATTGATCCTCCCGTATTCCACTTTGTATTGCAACTTTAATTCAATTTTACACTCTCATAAAATTTTAATTCTATCTCAAACACAACTTTTTCACAAAATCAATTAAAATGTAGTTTCTTTTAGACACATATATGATTCGCTACAGGATCGTGGCAGCATGTGGTTCATACTTTCATCAAATAAACAAGAAAGAAGTCATTACAATCTTTTGAGTATTAATACTTGATGTAGTGTAAATCCGGTTAAGTCAAAATGCCAAGGTTAAGGTCGAGTTAAATCGTACTAAGTCGTAGGACCGTTCGATTCGCCTTAAGTCGTTGTGTTTAAACCATCATATAAATCGTGATAGAGCGGATCGAATAAAAATATGATAATATGACAATGACACAAGGATTACGTGGTTCGGCCAATGTGCCTACATCCACGGGAGTAACATGGTAATCTTTATTGATAGTGTTTAGTACAAGTATCGTAAGAGTCGATAGTCGATCTCTTAATGTGTTATGATGTTCCGAGTGTAGAAGTCCGAGTGTGGAAGTCCGTCGGTACTTGGAAGGGTCCGTCGGTACTTCGGGAGTCCGAGTGTGGAAGTCCGTCGGTACTTGGAAGGGTCCGTCGGTCCGTGGAAGTCCGTGTGCATAGTTGGAAGGGTCCGTCGGTACTTCGGGAGTCCGAGTGTGGAAGTCTGTCGGTACTTGGAAGGGTCCGTCGGTACATCGGGAGTCCGAGTGTAGAAGTCCGTCGGTACTTGGAAGGGTCCGTCGGTACTTCAGGAGTCCGAGTGTAGAAGTCCGTCGGTACTTCGGGAGTCCGAGTGTAGAAGTTCGTCGGTACTTGGAAGGGTCCATCGGTACTTCGGGAGTCCGAGAGAGGGGAAGGCCGGAAGAGGATCGGGCTTCGGACTCAACGTGGTTTAGAGGCTGATCGAGCTCGGGCTCGGACCTCTAAACTTAGAGAGTGAAGTATGGAGAAGTTCATTCCCCCTCCCCTCTTTTTATGAAGAGTGGATGAGCTCCTATATATAGGTGAAGGCTCTTTGAAGTGCTCCCTTGGATGAGTGACAAGTGTGCGGTCCAGATTCATCCAAGTTTGGGCTCATGGGCTTATGGGCTCTTAATGGGCTTGGCCCAATTAAGTAGATGGCTTTGGATTGTAGTCCAAAGGTTAGGAGCCCAAACGTTGAAGTATTAGAGGGTCGGCCTCTTGACTTTGGTGGAGTCGGACTCATTTGAAACCCGGGTTCGGACCTCCTTTGGGATTCGGAGTAGGACATTAAATCTTAGAACATACTTAAGTCGCCTTAATCCGTCAATCCTTAGGTCGGACTTATTTGTACATATCAATACTAATAGTTTTGTGCATATTGTTGATACTACATTTTACTTATCTTTTTGAATGGGTCTAGATTGGAGAAAATTAAAGTTCTGATTTGCAGTTGTGCCAAAGGTAAAGATGGTCAATCACATGGATATTTTTCTCATCTTTGAGTTCGATGCGCATGTTGATCTTTCCAAAAATTCAAGCATCTCGGCATTAAGATTCTCCAACACAGTCTGGTTAATTACAAGATCATGATGTAAAGCATTTAACCACGGTGAAGGGATTCTGATATTTCCAATACGTTAGAATTGAATAAATATCAAGATTTGATTTATTAGATCTCTCTTTTGCCTCTTTGAACAAAGGCAATCCAAGTTCTAACTGACTGCGCCAAGCTTGAAGATGGATGGTAAATTTTAATATATACGGAGGTTAAAGGTGGAAGAGGTATGTGTGTGGTATGCGATGTTAAAAATTCTCCCATGGTGAATGTTAGTTATGGTTCTCCGCCAAATGACCCCCTGCCTTTGAAGATATGACTAGAATGGCACATATTCCCCTTCATTTTGGCGCATACTCTATCTTATTACTGCTTGACATCCATGTTTTTTTCTATGTCTATTTTTTCATCTGTGATTACTCTTAGAATTTTATTTAATTTCACCAATTAAAGTTGGTTACATGGTGTTTTGACAAGCTGTTGTGATGTTGTTGCTATGAATGGGATATTTGGATCCATTCCATATTGTTGTTTATGTTACGAAAGTCATCACCATTTTTAACGTCACAAATAAAATGTTTTGTTTCCATTTGTGTCAGTTCTTTGTCAATTAAGAGTAGATCTCATTATAGAGGAAACTAAAAGATATCGACAAACATTACAGTTTTAACCAGAACATAAGGGTTTATTAAGTAAATCTGTGTTATACATACATAAAGAAAAGGGTTAAAATTTTAAATATAGTTGAACTTTATAAATTTTGACACATATGTTGTCAAACTTTAAGCTTGACGAGTATATTTGGGAACTTTTATCTCACATTGTGTGTGTATATTTTCGTGGATTTTTAACGGGAAAGTGTACCAACGCATGACCGAATCCTTCTCTTTTGCAGATTTTTTGTTGAATTAACATTTATTTAACTATCTCTTTCCATATTTAAGAGGAATGTTGATTTTCTTCTATGCACACTTATACATTTTCTAATAATTTATTATTAATGTGTATTTATTTATCGATATAATGAGAATCTCTATTTATATTGAATATATATTTTAAGATTTCCTTGCAATCTAAGTATACAACAATTTAGATTTTCTAAAATATCCCATAGAAATAGTCTAACTAATGTGATGACACAAAATCTGGCCAAAATTGGATCAAATTCACTTAAATCACGGAATATCGAATCGAATCGATGCCCGAAAATGGAGGCAATCTGAATCGAATTTTTTTTTTGAAGAGAAGAGAAGCCTAAATCAATTTGAAAAAAATTTCGCTAAAGGTGGACTAAGTAAGGTTTCTTTTCTTCTTTTTTTTTTTTTGAAAAAATGTGTAGTATAAATATAAAATATAAACTGGCGAAAATGGAATGGGTGGAATGGTGGCCGAATGAGTTTTCAGTTGAAGAGAACAGAGCCTAAATCAGACTGTTGATTTAGTGCATCTCTAAATTTTTGATGTGATTTATACTTACTAATTTAAACATTAAAATTATATATTTTAAAGATTGACATGTATACCACTAAATCACCAATATATTATCTTTCAATTATTTCCATTCACATGATTTTATTACTGGCAAATTCGTATACATACTATTGTGATATGCAAAATTTGAAAAACGAGCATGCATAAATCCGCCAAACCCACTCGAATTCTTCAATTAATAGCTACATTATTGTCGTCTTACATCTCAAATAAGATGATTGCATCCAAAGTAGAAGATCTTAACATTCTTCAACCAAGGACATGCCTGCTAAGATAACCCGTCTCTCAACAGTAATCGATATTCCCGTAACAGTCAAGTTTCGATCACGCTGTTACTTGCCATTGCAGGAATAAAACAAACCGATTTGGTAGTGTTATGATGAGGCATTATTACCCTTATATAACTGAATTTTTGTATGGACGACTCTCATTATGTTTTTTATTCATACATCAAGGACACGCTCATAAACATTTTGTGTGGATGTGTATTGAATTTCATTCGTAGAGCATTCATAGCAAATCAAAGCTTGCTCTTCACCATTTATGGTAAAAATCATTAACAACCAATCTCAATTTGATTACAACCATTTTGCCCTATAACTCATAAATTACAACCTCTTTTTACAGATAGACGTATTATTGCATCGCAATTTCACAAGCATAAACAGTAGACTTCGTAGACTGTTCATGTTGGACAACCGGGATTCGGTTTATGTTGCATCTATTTGCCAACTCATGAGCAACAATACCAATTTGAAAATGGAAGGCCACAAGTTGTTGCTTGATCTTCACTCTATCCATGGAGTGTTGGAAATTAGGAACTGAAGGAACAATTTGGGTTTGAAACTCAAATCCTTACAATATAGATTTGAAAAAAAGTTTATCCTATCGTGATGTGAATGAGATGTTTTGTACTAAACATCACATTCCCCATGCATTCGCCAAATATGAATGGGAATGTCATAACTGTTTGGCTGATTTGGAGACGTTCTGCTATGTGAGCTGGGTGTTTTATGATTATATGCTTGATTGAACATCACTATGTATGAATCATTGATGATAAAAAAAATTCAGTTTGGTTATTTTCGATTTATTGTTACTGAACTCAACAATGAATGTAACTTTACGTGTAACATTTAATATACTTAATGCTATCTTGCAAATTTGGACTATTACCGATGAAGGTTGAATTGTCACACTCGATGTTAATTAATAGCTCGACTTATTCAATCAAACAACTTCGTGTGAAAATATCCTGAGCTCAGGCATATCCCAGTGATGATAATGTTAAAAGCTTATGAAAGTGTCACACACGTCATGTTCACATATAAAAGTCGTGAAACATGACTTAGGGTGAAAAGTCAGAAGCTAATTCACTAGATATCATCAAACTTGAATAAAGAATGTTATGACACAATGTTTTGTAAATTTGTTGGTATTTTTTATCTATGTGTACCATTAATAATTAAAAAATTAGAAATATGGACAAGTCCATGTGTAAAATCATTTCAAAATTCCAACAAAGTTCAAAAAATATTATGTCTTTAACACTTAATCTATATGCCAACGCATTAAATAAATTTTCGAAGTTTTTGATTGATATGTTGACTATTAATCTAGCTACTAGGTAACGATCATTTTTTGTTAATATATTTTGTTAAATCGTTCTTTTTTTTTTTTTGGTAAGGTTAAATCGTTCTTTATTACATGACATATTCCATTAAATCATTAAAAAATGGATAATATATTCACTTAAATAGATTCTTATTGGTTAACGTCTATTTTAGGGTAGAGATAAGCTAACATATGATGAATATAGTACCTAGATTTATCGAATATGAATCATGCACACGAATTCTGAATAAAATCATATTGAGATTTTAAATTATTATGATGACTACACACCCATATAGGTGAAAACTAAGATATTCTCTTGCCATGTATAGTAATCGAAAACATTAAGCACACATAAGCTTTCCTAAGGGGTATGTAAAAATCATTATATTATTTTATAGTGTGATGTATAAAAAATCAAGGAGGGGTGAAGAGGAGAATGACAGAGGGCGTGAAAATTTAAACGAAACCTATAAAGCTTAACAACAAAAGTAGGCTCGCAACAAACTTGGAACTCGATTTTGATGGTAAAGTCTACTCAAATAATGATACAATTCCAACTTAGGAACTGAATCTGATAATGTAGAAGTTTTCCAATTGAGTGGGTAAACACAACTTTAAGAGTGAGATAATTCCAAATTGAAATTTGAATGGTAAACTAATATCAAAGAACGAGAGAATTCCATCTTGGGAACACAATTCAATGTATAAAATCAACTCTGAGAGTGAGATATTTGAATGGCACGCCAACTCAGCGAATTGGATAATTACAACTTGAGAATTCTATTCCAAGAGTAAACAACAATATATGAAAAAACATTATAACGGAAAACCCCAACTTGAGAACTCAATTCGAAAGGCAAATTTTAAAATAAGATAATTACAAATTGGGACTCTATTTGAAGGGTAAGACGCTACATGAGAAAAATACTCTAAAATAGAATAGTTACAATTTGAGAACTCAATTCGAAGGGTAAACTGACTCTAAAAATAGATAATTACAATGTGAGAACTATATTCAAATGGCAAACTACGCTGCATGGCAAATACTCTATGAGATAATTCCAATTCGGGAACTCAATCCAAAAGTTAGGACAAACTTTAAAATGCTATAGTTCCAAGTCAGAACTCAATTAAAAGGTTAAATTCAACTCTACATAGAGATCATTTTAAATTGGCGAAATGCAAACAAATTTTGGAAGAATGCCATAATTCCAACTTAGTAAATCAATCTGAAGAGTAAACCATGAGATTATTTCAACTTGGAAATTGAATTTAAAGGTTAAACTCAACTTTAAGAATTGAATAATTCTTAATCAAAAACTCCATTTGAAGGGCAAAACAACTCAAAAAATGATGCTCCAATTTTAACTTGAGAACTCTAAGGGAAGGATAAACCATGCTATTTAGAAAATAATATAAAAATAACATAATTCTAACTTAGTAACTTAATTTGAATGGTAAACATATTCTATGAATGAGATCAGTCAGACTTGAAAGCTCTACAAGTGTAAACCACATTATATTGAGAAATACTAAAAAAAATGTGATAATTCTATTTGAGAACTCAGTTTGGAGGGTAAACAGACTCTAAGATTGTGATAATTACACATTTGGAACTATATTTGAAAAATTAACAATATTATATGTAGAAAATACTTTAATGAAGGGATACTATTATTAAGATCGATTATTTCGATAGACTCTATTCAAATGTAAACCAACGATAATAATAAGATCGATTATTTCGATTTGGGAACTAAATTGGTAGGATAAATTCAACTCTAAGAATGTGATAAGTCTAACTTGAAAACCACTGTTGATGTTGTTTACAAGGAGATGTTTAACAATGTTTAGGGGTAGTGTTATATCTGCTCTATTAGATTATACTTCGTGTTATATTTCATTTGTTTGATTTTTAAAGAATTTTATGTTGTGGCATCGCCACGGGTTAGTAAAAACTACATGCCCCCGGAACCAACCCTATTTATTGTGTTGTACACTTTTGTATTTTATTTTAGTTCGGATTTAAGGGATACTTTAAAAAAAATGTATAAAATATATGTTATCAACCCGTCGGGGCTCGAACGGTTATGGTTGAATGCTATCACTTTTAAAGCATATCCTTCACGACGAGTCGTATTTTAATTTTCGATAATTAGCATAAAAAAAGACTCAATGATATAGTATTGAATGCAAAAGGACTACCCACCGACACCTCGACCAAACGTTGTTTACAAGTAAGTTTGACTATATTATTTTCTGGATTAATATTTTTGTCCTCCTCTTTATATTTATTATTAAAATTAAACTATACCGTGGCATCGCCACGGGTTAGTACTAGTTATAATTAAGTTTTGAAAATTATCTTTAAGATAGAATTAAAGTTTTATAGGGTTGTTATATAGGGTATATAAGAGTGAAGTGGTGTATGTAAGAGTTTTTAAGATTATTTGATTGGTTTTAATGTTATTTGATTGGTTTAAGGTTGTTATAATAAATGAAAAAATAAAGTGAGAAAAAATAGTATGTATAAAAATAAAATTTAATTGAATTATGAATAGTTGATCATTAAAAACGGTTACTGTTCAACGCGATTAAAACCGCCTTGCAAACAGGATGAAAATGATAACCCGATTAAAACCGGGTTTTAGCCGCTACACAAATAGCCTCCTATATTGTTGTTCTCTATATTAATGATTCACAAAAGTAATGAACCGTAACCACAGATCATTAATCGATCAATGACCGATCATTTGAACCGTTGGCAGTTATTCATGAGTCATGGGTTGATTTCTAAATGATATGTCGTCTTTCTATGTACACGCTCAATCTATGTACTTTCCCACACACTTTGTCCACACTCGTATTCCACATCAAACATTTCAATTTTAGATGGTTATCCATCATCCGTGCACACACCGAAACACTTTGTTACTTTTTACTTGTTATGTGGTTATTATGAGTGGTGTTTTCAACCAATTTAACCTCTTACAAATTTTGGACGTTACATCGACATTCTTTGCATTGTATTGACAAGATATACTCCCTCTGTCCCGGATAACTTCATACATTAGGGTTAGCGCGCAATTTTATGCGAAAAGTTAAAGTAATATATAATATTGGAAAAGTTGGAAAGAAGTGTACTTTTTAATGACAAAAGGTATAATTTGAGTGTAAAGTTGAGATTGTTTATTATTTGTTGGGTGTGAGGTAGCTTTCGTTTTTAATAATGTATGAAATTCTGTAAGACGGCTAAAAATGGTAAATGTATGAAGTTGTACGGGACGAAGGGAGTACCTCTTTTTCCTTTCGTAATAACTGCAAAATTTGGGGTGATCATCAGGTAGATTGTGGACACTTTCTTTATGAATCTTCAAGCGAACTCTATTTAGATTTCCATACAAATATAGACCCAGGGTAAGAGCTAGCAACCTCAGTATTAAAGCATTTTGTATGTTTAAATGATAACACAAACAACTTGTCAGCCACCTTTCAATATACACACTGCTTTTAACAAAGATCGCAAGAAGAAAAGGGAATGATTTGGCCACTGGCTGCAAAACATACGAGAACATAAAATATACTATATGCCACCAAGAACTAAACTAGGCGGCCACAGCTCGAAACTATAGATCAGCTGCATTTTGGTTGTGCCAGATTTAAAGAAAGAGGCACGATTTGTATCCTCTCTTCTGTTTCTTGAGCTTTGGAGGTCGCAGAACCACCTTGATCGCAGCATCGAATACAGCCTTCACATTCTGCATTAACAAAGACGATTTGTTAGATGGCCCTTAATTTAACATTGATTCACAGAATAGGTATGCAGTGGAAAACAAACCTGCTGTGTTTTGGCACTGCATTCAATGTATGCCACTGCTCCTATTTGCTTCTTCAGTTCTTCACCCTAAGATGAGAGGTGGAATCACAAAATAAGAAACTGTCTTGAAGAGTTCAACCGTGAAATTGAATTGAAAGGTTTGTAAGTAATACTCCTATAAAGAGTTATATCAGGTGTGTCTCTAGTCTTGAAGGTGCAATGATCCTGGATTTTAATCTCTCAACGACAAAAACATTGAAGACTTGAAATGTTGAATTCACATTTTACACCATCCTTACTTTTTACTATCCAACAAGAGAAATGTTTTATAATAGGCCGATACTGATAGAAAGAACAGCCATCATAAATTGAGTTCTACAAGTTTAAGGCTGAATCCATCTAAGGTAAATTTGCTGAGGACCCATTCTGAGATATCATTTCATACCTGCTCTACGGAAATAGTGCATGCACCAGGATAATCCTTTTTGAACTGCCTGTCGTCTCTTAGATCTGAAACATGACCGATAAGTTACTTCATAGGAAGCTACATTCACCGCTTAACAATATCAAGTATTCCGGTTTATGTGCTCTCCTACATACTGGTCAAACTACAATAGCATGAATCACACATATTACTCTTCGAGTTTTCACTTACGTTCATGCTAAGTTTACAGAGTGTCAGCATCATATAATCACTAAGTTTTCCCTTCTTTTTTTTTTCAACTTTGATCTTCACTTGAGAAAGGATGTGAAAGGGGAAAAAGTTAAAAGCAAGCAACTGCTTTTAATCTACTGAAAATAACTTGAGGGAAGCCGTTCGAAATTACAAAATGGAAAGGGGAAAGCATAGCCTTTGAGTGGAAGCAAAGCAAAGCAACATAATGAGTAACAGCACAAGCATTTGAAAATAAGAAATCATGTATTCATGTGAAATGAAGAATCCTTTACCTAGTTTTGTCCCCACAAGAACAATAGGCACTGAAGGAGCATAATGTCTTAGTTCCGGGACCCACTTCTCCAAACATAACAAGGATCAGAAAGAAAAAAAGAAGCCATGAATATACCATTAACAAAAAGCTGGGAACTATACTTGACTTCATTTTGAAAGTAGGGAAAAAGGAACTCACTTTCTTGGAGATGTTCTCAAAGCTTGGCCTACTTATGAGAGAGAATGCAAGAATGAACACATCAGCTCCCCTGTAGCTAAGTGGCCTCAGTCTGTTATAGTCTTCTTGACCTGTCGTGAATCGATTTAAGATAAACATTACAGAACATGCCAACTTAGGCAACTTGCTTTTCGATGGATAAAGTATAGCCTGATATGAAAAAGGTTCTGAAACATTAAGTAGTGGTTCTTTAGCAGAGGATAATAGATAAGAATTGGTAGAATAGGTAGATCATGCCGGGAAACTACCGATCAAGGAAAAGTATTCTTTAACACGACGATTTTACAAGTAGTGAATGCCACTATAGCATTTGTTCTTAGTTCTTACCCTCATTTAGATGGTAAAATGTTTTATTAGAGAGAGTACTTCAATAAACATGGATAAACTTTTTGAAGCATTTCCATTGAAATCTTCGTATTTGGTTTTCGAAACAGATATATTTCCAAAAGATCTTGAAAAGGAAAACAAACTGAAAAATGACCAGAAACGGAATCTTTGATTAGTGTCATGTGAACTTGGCAATAAAATATACTCCCTCCATCCCACAGAACTTCATACATTTGCCATTTTTAGTTGTCCCACAGAACTTACCAAAAAGGAAGCTACCCCACACCCAACAAATAATAAACAATCTCAACTTTACACTCAAATTACACCTTTTGCCACTAAAAGTACACTTTTTTTCACATTTTCTATATTCTATCATTACTTTAACTTCGCTAACCTAATGTATGAAGTTCTCCGGGACGGATGGAGTGGAGTAACTTTGAAGCCTTTCTTAAGTAAACAATGCACTAAAAAGAAGGCACTTAATCATTCAAGCTTCTTAACATAACATCCTATCAAATGGAAATACAATCGATCAGCCTATCGATTTGTTTTAAGGTCATTAATCCAAAGATTAAGAAACTTAGTTCCCAATTTCACCATTAGAATGTAACATTACAGAAAGGTATAAAATATGGCTCAATGCATCTACATAGAAGACAGATCAAGAAGCAATTATGAACAGATATAGTGAACATACCAGCAGTATCCCACAAGCCCAAATTCACAGTTTGCCCATCAACAG
This sequence comes from Plantago major, assembly GCA_026545765.1. Taxonomy (NCBI): domain Eukaryota; kingdom Viridiplantae; phylum Streptophyta; class Magnoliopsida; order Lamiales; family Plantaginaceae; genus Plantago; species Plantago major. The sequence goes on along the minus strand of CM048840.1, from coordinate 16,108,233 downwards.
AGACATTGGCACTGAAATTGTCAAAAACAGTAGGAACATAATCCTGCAAAAAGGCATAAAATAGACCAGTCAGACCCACAAGAAAAAGATTGCAAGAAAAACCCACAAGATATGAAATTTAACAGAAACACACAGTCGGAAAAGTGTTGCTAGTGTAGGAGATCAGTAGACAAGTCTTGCCAACAGCACCATCACCAACTGTCACACACTTGATAAACTTGGTTGCCGTAGCATTTGGAGCAGCTGAAGATGGAGTAGCACTCATTTTTCCAGCAATTCAGTAGCAATGTTGTTCAAGAAAACAAATGCATTCTTCAAATTGGGGATCTTTATGGTTAAGAAATTGGAGAGGGAATTGAAGGGAACCTTTTGAGAGTGAGGCTTAATGAGACGATTTCTTGCTCTTTTTGGTGTGTTAATGATGAGAAGATTGAGTGGCAGTTTGTGGGAGACATGAAAAGCAAAGCAGAGATTTTGCTCGTAGCTTTTTCTTCAGGGGCAAGGAAAAAGTTTGGCGGTCCACTTTATTTTGAGCTGGTTGAGAGGGAAAAATGACTAGGGTTATCCAAGGTACTGAAATACCCGTCCCGGACTTGAATTCTCGTGGTTTGGACACGAATTTTAATAATCCCTCCGTCCCTGAGAACTTTATACATTAGGGTTCAGGAATGTTAAACGCAGAACACTTTTTACTAAACGCAGAACAAATTTTTACATATTACATATAATACCACTATTATTATAATTTACAAAATGGTTCAATAATTTGAAAAAATTACTATTTTACGTAAAAAAAATATAAAACAAGTTTATTCGAATTAATTTTATCATCCGAATGAATAAATCGAAAAAACTTCTCCAATCTGGTTGAGAAGCTCCATCTGAGCAGCTCCGATCTGGTCAAGGCTGACCCGAACATGGTTCTGGTCAGCTTCAAAGCTGACGAGAACCATTCAAACCCGACGAGACGACTCGTGTGATCGGTTTTTGTCATTTTTAACCGTTTTTGCGTTTCTTTTTGTTATTTTTTGATTTTTTTAAAATCAATTTAAATATACTAATATAATTGAGTAATAATTAACAACTACAACTACCAAATTAAAATAATAAAAATATTTTTATATTTGTCATTATCGATATAATATGGCTAATGATCGTACGATATTGATTTTTGTTGTGTTATGATACCGTAGTGTATATATGTTTATATATTTTCGAAGATGTAATAATTTGAGATATTTTTCGAAAAATGAGACTAATTCAATATTTTTATCAGTTGAAGGGCCTTTTGCGATATATAAAAAAGTGTTCTGCATTTAGTAAAATGTGTTCTGCGTTTAACGTGCCCCTTAGTGTTAATACGCATTTTTATGTGAAAATTTAAAGTAATGATAGAATATAAAAAATGTGGGAAAAAAGTGTAATTTAAGTGTAAAGTTGAGATTGTTTATTATTTGTTGAGTGTGGGGTAGTTTCCTTTTTTAGTAATGTATGAAGTTATGTGGGATAGCTAAAAATGACAAATGTATGAAGTATTGCGGGACGGATGGAGTACTAAGTTATACTCCCTTCATTCCGGTTTCATCTTTCCGCGGACCCGGGCAAAAGATTTAAAACAAAAGTGAATTAAATAGGAGATATGATAATAAAGCATGACAGAGAGTGAATAAAGTATGACAAATATTGAATAAAGTAGGAGATAGATTTTCCATTTAAGGGATGGAAAGATGAAGTTGGGACAGCTCAAAACGAAATGCGGGAAAAGAAATTGGGACGGAGGGAGTATAAATAATTAGATTAATTTATGAAAAGTAGTTCAAGTGAATAAACGTATGAGATTGAGTGAAACTATCGCAGCATCACTATAATGTACAAACATATTACGCAAAATATTAAAATTAAGTTCCTTTGATTCTTATTGTACATTTTGCTAGTCGATCGTAGGGGCATAGGGCTGTTTTATTCATTTAAAAATAAGACCCTAAATATGTCAATACACCAAGATATGGCTACTGCTGACGTGGATCAGTCACCTTATCATATTATACAAAAAGATTGTTCTTCGAAGATGAATTTTCATACAATAATTGTATAGGAAATCAATCATTATAAAAACATTCAAACTTTTTTTTTTTTCCATTATAACTTAACCCCGTAGGTTAACAAAACTATGTATCACATCGTCATGCTATGTTCTTATATTATAGATGCAACATTATTGATAATATATGTATACCCATTTTATTGTCGGTAATATAAATACTCTTATAATTAGTCGGACCATGTGATGCTCAACTCACCCCAATTACTCTGACTAATGCCCAAAGCTCTCCAAACAGCTTGGGAGGCATCAACAATGTTATTGCGGCACGGAGGTTGATAATCATGATCACTGTCACATCCCATTGTTGAATCACACTCGTCAACCACCTGAGCTTTCACACTACGCCCATTAGCACTTATGGTTATATACCTTCCACACCTGCTCCCACCATTGTACCATCCAGTCGACAATGCAACAACAGGCGTGTCGTCACTATGGAACTGATTGTCACACTCAGACTCGGCCCCACCATCTCCACCCTCTTCGAAGCTGTTCAGGGTGAGAATTGCCTTAGTCGTTCTGGTCACTGGTGGCGAGCATCTATAGGTGGTGTAGGACCTTCCCAATACACAACACTCTGAATCATTTTCTTGATTACACTCTCCTGGTGGCGGATTACGCCCCGTGATCGAGCCACTTGGGGTGCATGACTGAGCTCCAGTCTGAAAGGAGAAGTGGCAACAAGAAGGGAGAAGAGAAGAAGCAATGATCCGGTAAAGTTGCTCATCTTTTTTCTTTCTTTTTAGTTTTAGTAATGGATATTTTTGGATGAAAAGTTGTATGAAGTAATGTGGTTATTTATAGGCTGTTTTGGTTGGTATAATTGGGGTAGTGATTAGATTAGTAGCTTACTTGTTGTAGACTTTGGCGGCTTCAACTCAGAATTATGGATTTCAAGTACAAAAATGTCGAGTTGGTCTGAATTTCTCAACGCATCTACAGTACTGACTCCACTTGCCCAGTTGCAATATCTCTAACCTAGATGCTAATCCACATGATCAAAAAGAATTTTGAAAGAAGAGATCAAAGTTTAGATATTAATTTTGTTAAAAAATTTTTAGATATTAATGAGCAATTCAGCTTGGATGGTTCTTTTATAATCTATCAGCAACCAGCAAATGTGTTTTGGTGCAAGACTTGGAAAGAGTAACATCACACTTCGAAAATAATTATAATCATGTTTCCAATTAATTTTCTAAATCATGGTCATGGTCATAATTCAAATGTATCTCAGAAAAGAAGAATACTTAGTTTAGCTAGTTTAGCTAGTTTAGCTGGAGTCTCAACTCTCGAGGACTCATTTTAAGAGGTTTGGGATTCAACTGCATATATTATTAATATGTTATTCTAATTAATCCTTTGGGTGTAAGGTATCCTGCTTACGAAATATAGTTCTAATTGTGCAATGATTTAGTCTCGGCTAAGTCTGTATACTAAAGAAAAGGAAATAGATAGAGGGCTAATACGCCTTACCTATATAAAATTTTGTACATACATTGCTGCGTGATTTGAGCTGTTTAATAAGCGGATACTTAGAATAAGCTCTTCTGTTTGTTTTTCCGACTATTTGCCTAGGTTTATTTCTTTTAGGTTATAATAGTTAGTACAAGAAGGAAGCCTTTTCTTCCTGCCCTAAATTGGGTCTACCTGAAAATTTAAATGACAGGTCCTTCCGAGACATGTTCTGTTGATTTTCTTATTTTGTATGTAGTAGAGAGCTCTCCTTAGCTTTTCCATACGTGAGTTCTCTCGTACTCTATTTGTTCAATTAAAAACTTCCTAACTTTTCTTATCTGTCTATTCTTGGAAACTTTCTTAACCCAATAAAAGGAAAGTTTTTAGGCCCATTATCAAGTCTTTAGTATTTATCTTTATTAGTACTAACCCGTGGCGATGCCACGGTATAGTTTACTTTTAATAATAAATAGAAAGGAGATGATAAAATAAATTAATCGGGAAAATAAGGTAGTCAAATTTATGTGAACAACGTTGATCGTGGTGTAAGTCGGTAGTCCTTCTTCATCTAATATTATATCATTGAGTGTTTATTTATGTTAACTATAGAAAATGTAAAAATAGAATCCTACCGTACTCGACCTGTTAATTAGTAACAGGTACATGTTCAAAAAAAAAACAGGAATGTTAAACGCAGAACACTTTTTACTAAACGCAGAATAAATTTTTACATATTACATATAATACCACTATTATTATAATTTACAGAATGGTCCAATAATTTGAAAAAATTACTATTTTACCTAAAAACATCAAACAAGTTTATTCGAATTAATTTTATCATCTGAATGAATAAATCGAAAAAACTTAAAAAGAAAAACAAGAAGAACACGAAGGTGATTTTATCCAAAAACATTTTTATTTATGCATTTCAACTCTCTAACATACATCTTTGTCTTCGAATCTTCAAACAAACATAATTGAAGAACACGAAGGTGATTATGATCTTCAAACAAACTTAATTAAAATTTAAGAGCAATGTTATAAATAAAAAAAATAAATTTAATCAAATCATACATAGTAAAATAATATTTTTAATTACTTTAAAAAACCGAAAAAAACTCACGAAACGGACAAAATTTAATCTGGTAGACCTCAGGGCTGCCAGACGGGCTGGCTGGCAGCCCCAAAGGCTGCCAGACGTCTATTCTGGCAGCCTTGATGGCTACCAAACGTATTTTTTGTCCTTTATTTATTTATTTTTTTGAAATTTTGGTGAAATATTAGTTAATTTAAATATACGAATGCAATAAAATAATTATAAAAAATATAAATATCAAATTAAAAAAATTATACTTCTTCATTATCAGCATAATATGGTTAATGATTGTACGCCATTGATTTTTGTTGTGTTATGATACCGTAGTGTATATACGTTTATATATTTTTTTAAATGTGATAATTTGAGAAATTTTCATAAAAATGGGACTAATTCTATATTTTTATCAGTTGAAGGACCTTTTGCAATATATAAAAAAGTGTTCTACGTTTAGTAAAAAGTGTTCTGCGTTTAGTAAAAAGTGTTCTGCGTTCAACAAACCCAAAAAAAAAAACCTATCCCTCAAACGTAACCAAAATAAAATACAAAAGTATACAACATAATCAATAGGGTTGTTCCCAACAACCCTACGATGGTATGTGGTCACCCCACCACACACACAAAAAAAATTATACAAACTTAATTTTACATGTTGCGGTTGATTTTTCCAACCCACCGGTTCCCAACAACCCCTCGGTGTATGCGTCATCCCACCAAAGACACAAAAATTATTATTCTACAAACATAATTTCACATGGCACGGTTGTCCCTCCTCCGGGCCCGTTATGGACGAAGAAAGTAGAGAGGAGATATATATAAGAGAGTTTCCCCACCTAGAGAGTACCTGCCAGAACCTCACCCCCTCCACCCCCCCCCCCCCCCTCTCCCGGCTCGTTATGGAAATCAAGAAAGCAGAGAGAAGATCGAATTAAGTTTCCCCACATATAGAGTATCAGAACCCCCAGGTCTGTTATTGATCAAGAAAGTAGAGAGAAGATCGAAGATAGTTTCCCCGCTTACAGAGTATATGACTACCCCCACCCACCCCCTCCGCCGGAGAAAAATGTGAGTTTTACTAACTTAATCATAAAATGTTGTGCTCGGGTCTTGTAACAAAGGTATAGAACGGGTCGAGATATGCCAGACCAAATCTGAACATCATTATTTCAAACGGGGTTGAATTCGGGTTGGATAAAACCAGTCTTTCCAGCCAGATACCGTAGAGAAGATAACTCTTATACATCATCCTACCGATCGAATCTTATACATAAAGAAAAGGAAATTGAAAGTCTTCACGTGTAAAATGTTGTTGATAGACATGTAAAGACCAACACACCACCAATTAACTCATGTGTATCTCTTCTATCTCCTAGAACTGAAAAAAAAAGCACATCATTAGTTGTGATGTTGGGGGATAGTGACGGTAGTCCTTTATTGAGTCTTTTTGTTATGGTTACTATAGAAAATATAAAAATACGACGGGCAATGACTGATATACTTTAAAAGCGGTGGGATTCAACCCAGTCCGAACCCGTTCAGGATCTGACGGCTTGATAACAAACATTTTATATCGGGTATTCTACCCGACCCATTAATTTAACTGATACGGGTTTAAAAAAAAAAAAAAAGAATTCCTGAAACCCAAACCAAAATAAAATACTAAAAGTGCATAACGAAATTAATAGGATAGGTTCCCAATGTTCCACTCCGGAATGGTATGCCACCCCCCCCCCCTCCCCCCCCCCCCCCGGGGCCACACACATAAATTATTACTCCCCCTATCCAAATTCAGCTTCCCGCATTTTATTTCGGGATGTCCCGATTGCAACTTCTCATTAAATGGAAAATATTTATCATATTTTATTCACGGTCTCTTCTACCCTATTCACCATTTCTCATACTTTATTTACTCTCTTTCCTTCCTTATTCACTATTTCTCCTACTTTATTCACTTTTCGCTTAAAATTTGTGCCTGGGCCGGCCAAAAGTTCAATCCGAACGGGGGAGTCTTTTACATACATAATTTTTACATGTTATAGTGGTTTTTTTTGCACCCTATCCCAAAAAATACTAACTTAACCATTAAATGTTGGATCGGGCCGGGTTCGGGTATTGCCCGACCCTGAATCTCAACGTCATTATTTTCATGGGTTCGATTCGGATTGGATAAAGCCCAACCCATTAATTTAAAAGTAAAATGATGGAATACCAATGTAGTACGATCTAGGAAGACATGAGCTCAATAGTGTCACTGGCTATTTTTAATTGTCATAACTTAGTAAACATGTATAGAAAACTATATGAACTGTAATCAAATAGGAATTTGTTTATCCTTTATAGACATATGATTTGAAATTTACAATAAGAATCTTATTGTATATAATTTTTTTCTAACTAAGGTTTGATAGTACACTAACATATTAGAGTGCAAACCCCTTAAATCAAACTTCACCCGTAGAATACAAACTAACACAACTTTAACGTTCGCTCATGTTAAAAATTATAAGATTGTCTGATTTTCATTCTTGTAAGTTCGGATAAGTTTAGTAGTTGTCATTAGAGTATATTATCTACTTCACCAACTTATGTATATTATACCAAAATGAATTTGGAGATGTACACTCAAACTTATTCTCATGATAACTATAATTTAAATATGTATATTATTTAGTATTCTCACTTTTTTATACATGGACAATTCTCCATATTTGGAGAATCACTTCCGCAATCCAAATTGCGACTAAAGCGTCGAAAAACACATCAGAAAAAAGAAATAACGCAAATTGAATTTTCTTAATTAATACAAATTGGTAATCGATCTCGGGCATGAGGAGAGCAAATGATCAATGATTTGTATATAGGCAATTTTGATATTGCAATTTTTTAGTTTTCTTTCATTTTTAATGTAAATAAATTATTGCGGGATAATCTAGATAGTAGATAGTGCTGACATCTCTTCTTGTTAATAGTGACAAATCTCTCAAAAATTTAATTCATAATTAAAACTCGTGTGCACCTATATTTAGCACTAACTTATGATCAGTTCAATGAGCTTATTTTTCATATAAGCATGTTACATGAATGTCTAACTGATAGTTTGAGTGCAACGTATTTTCGTAGTTGGCTTACCATTTTAGTTGAGGCAATAGGTTATGTTTTCTAAATGAGTCACCACTCAATTAAAACTCACAACACTTACGAAACCCTATAAATATTTAATTTTATACCAAATACAAATTTTCACAACTCAATTAAAATTTAGTTACTATTCACCAGTTACACCTCAATTAAAGTTTCGACAAACAACCCGTCAAACTTAAGTAATACATAAAGTTAAATAGATGAGATAGTAATCCATAAAAATAGTGTTTTTTAACACAAATACAGGTTAATTAAAATTCAATTGTTTTGAGCTAGAATTTTTATCACATATGATTTTGTCCCACGTGGTATAACTCTCCTTCAAGTATCACCTTCACTTTTCTCATATATAGATGTTTTAACTCAATTTTTACTCCAATTAACCATTGCCCTTCTCTTTCTACCATACTTCGTAGCTATCTTTACTTTTTGAATTATACTAACAACCTTAAACCAATCAAACAACATTGAAATCAATTAATTAAACGTTAAAAAAAATCAAATCTATCACTTCATTATTACACAAATATTCTTTTTTACACACCGTATAAAGTATAAATCCTGTAAATCTTTAACTATATTAATTCAAAACAACATTTTATATAAATTCCATTTAACTAATTTACTATTTCATCAACTAAACTTTTTTCCTTAAACCTTTTCAACTATATAACAAACATACACTACATTTTTCTAGAGTCTACACAATTTTTTAATAATTTAGATGATAAAGGTCACAAAGTCTCTAGAGTAACGGTATCTACCTAGCTTATCTATAGACGAACCTATGTTCTAAAAAAATCATCGATTTATTAATCAAAATGCCTACTTTGTTAACAAAATGTATTGTTTGTATATATGAAAATCACCAGTGTTGAAAACATAAATGTTTGATTAAGAACATCGATAATGTTTTTGAAAACCTAATTCCGTCACTTGATAATTTATATATAGACCATCTCTCAGGGGACTTACTTTATAAAAGTTCTGAATATGCAAGCCTCTACCCTTCCGCACGTGTTAAATTCACAACTTATTTTGGAATCTGGTTATAGTGTGAATCACCAACATGGCAACAGTTCCATTTGTGTCGGGACAAATTTGTCCGACTGTTGGGGTTTCTGATTTATTTTGGATCGAGATTGGATCAGTTTGGTATAATATTTAATGTCATATCAATTGGGTAGGGTAAATTTGGATTATGATCTTGTTCAAATTTGGGTCAGGCTTGTAATAATTCAAATAATTTCATATTTGATCGTTTCATCGAGACAATTCAAATTGATTCCGAATTTGGTCATTTATGGAACGATTATGAATTGGTTTATGCATTGGTTGAGTTTTGTGATGCAATTGTGATATTTGAAGATTTTTACCTTTATATATTAGTGTCATGATCAATGGTCATTTAGATTAAATTCATAAATGAGTAATTTATATTCATTTTAATTTTATTTTTTGGGTGAATTCCGGTCAATAGTAATTCATATTGGATATTTCGGATCAAATTTGTTCATTGATTTGGGATCGGGTCTCATGTCATATGGTCAACCACTATATTTCGTGTCAAATTGAATTCTGAATCGATGTATTTTGAATGAGATTGCGGGTCTGGGTGGATTTTGCCAGCTCTAAGAGAGTCTCAAACTAATCCGATGTGTAATATACTTGAAGTGTGATCTTTGATATACTTCGTGAGTTTCTAATCAAAATCATGTTTACCTCCTAATTTAGGTATTCGCGGAATCTCTATTAGTTAAATCATTTTTTAAGCATGTTTTTGTAGTTCAGTTGTGTCTTACTTTCATGCATACTTACAGTTTTGTTGTTTCTTACATTTAAAAGAGAAGAAGTTGTTGTATTACATAATTGAAACAAATGCCCTTTGAATTTGATTATATAAACCCCTGCAAGAAATAAAAATGCCTTTCATTCCATTCCTGAAAGGAATACGGTTTTCTTGCCTTCGTAGAGGCCGTTTGTAAAGAGGTTAAAATACTGGTGTTAATCGAGTTATCCTTCTCATCTTGTTTGTCATAACTCATACGGATTCAATCACATTGAACATTACTCGTTTATAATCCACTCACTATTCATAATCCAATTAAATTTTATCTTACTACCTACTCTTTTTCTCTCACTTTACTTTTTCATTTATTATAACAATCTTAAACCAATCAAATAACATTAAAACCAATCAAATAATCTTAAAAACTTTTACACACATCACTTCACTCTTGCACACCCAATAAAACAACCCTATAAAACCTATATAAAACTTTAATTCCATCCCAAATATCATTTTTCAAAACCCAATTATAATTCAGTTACTATTCACGGTTGAAATTCAATTAAAACTCGATCTATTTTAATCACTTCCCTAACAGCCTATGGTATTTTTTACTTTTTAGATCAATCAAAGTCGGGATAAAATGTACAGCTTCTAGACTAAAAGTTACAAAACCATGTGATGATTCTATTATATAAATACATAGTACTCCCTCCATTCTTTATAAAACTTGTCATTTTACTATTATAGTTTAAGAGTATTTTGTGGTCAAAGTCGGAGACAGTTGACCGGTCAAAGTCAAAATGACAAGTTTTATAAAGAATGGAGGGAGTAATACAACCTTTGCATTAAAAAAACCTACTCTGTATGCATATTGACGCACACTCTGTGTCTATTTCTATCTTCATACAAAGGATTTAAAAGACTATGATCTAACTTGAAGGATCTCTGGGTCGGTCTTGAAGATTTAGAGGAGTGGGAAGGCATGAACTGATTTCGCTACATCAGAGTAAAATCAGCCACACACCCTTCACTGCAGGCATTCTAATCTCCCAGAACCTCTGCTCCCTATCAGATATTTGGATGAAGGTAAAATTTGATTCTATTTATAGGATACTTAGCATGATTCTATTTATAGGATTTTGCATCGAGCAGATTACATAGAATTTGTTCTCAAAACAAACTGCTTCACTGACAGTTCACAATGTCATAAAAACTTAACAATTTATAGAGAGAAACTTGCACTACAAGAATTCTGGTATAATGCAACGGATTGGGGCGAAGGATTTTATCCGTCGCCCCATAGCGACGAATCGCTTATGTTGAATCCGTCGCTGATTAGCGACGGATAATGTTATCCGTCGCTATATGGGCGACGGATTTTATTAATCCGTCGCCCATACTTTGCCTTTAAAAAAAATTAAATATTAACGACGGATAAATTATCCGTCGTTAATATTTATATTTAAAATTAAAAAAGGCGACGGATAATTTATCCGTCGCTACGGGGCGATGGAAAACTATTCGTCGCTCCCGTAGCGACGGATCGGCCTTTGGGCCGACGGATACGTTTCCGTCGACCCAGAAGGCCTTTAGTCGGATTGAAGCAGAAGCCATTTTCGCTCTTCTGCTTCTTCCTTTCTCCTCCGTTTTTCTTCCTTTCTCCTCCGTCAAATCCGGCCAATTGTTGACGATTCTTCTCAATCTTGGTGTCAATTCGAAGATCGTTGGACGATGAGCTCGTTTCTTCCATCAATTTCAAATTTCATCCGCTATTTTCTTCGGAATCAACGGTATTTTGGCTAAACCCTAACTTTTGGGATTTTTTTTTGATTTGTGACTACTTATTCTCAATGGTATGTTTATATGAAGTATGTAGTAGCTTGTTTAGTTAATTTGGTCAATTATATGTAATTTGATATGTATATGTAATTTGATTAATTTGATTTGTATATGTATTTTGATAGTTAGTTTAGTTAATTTGATATGAATGTATGTAGTAATTCGATATGTATGTATGTTAATTTGATAAGTATGTATGTAGTGAAGTATGTATGTTAATTAATTATGTATGTAGTTAGTTTAGTTAATTTGATATGTATGTTAAGTATGTATGTAGTAATTTGATATGTGTGTGTAATTTGATATGTATGTTAAGTATGTATGTAGTTAGTTTAGTTAATTTGATATGTATGTATGTAGTAGTTTTGCTTGATTTGAAAAATTCGTATATGTACTAAATTACGAGGATGTAGTTAAGTGTTTTGACGACAGATAATTTGTTGATTATATTAACGTGTAATTTATAATTTATAACTCGTAGTAGTAAAACACTTAATAAATTTTGTAACATATCGAACACTTAATAATTAATTTATAAGGAACGTATAATAATTAACAATTAATCTCGACAATCTTCTTATTCGAATTGGAATCGATCTAATAAATTAAATACGATCTAATCAATTGGAACATGTCAGGTTAAAAAAGTATACAATGAATTCCGACCATTCATGGATGTACGATCGTATGTCAGTAAATGGCAGAGTTTCTAGGAGTTTTGTAGAAGGGGTTAAAGGTTTCATCTCGTTTGACATGGGACGTCCGGCTTGTGCAACTGGGGGTTGATAAAGTGTCCTTGCACATTGGAAACCTGCAGAAACAAGCAATTTATGACTCCTACAGCAGTATTCGAGCATTTGCGACGTTATGGATTCATGCCTGAGTATCATGTATGGATTCATCACGGTGAGGAAGCACCGTCCATGGCATACCTCCAATGGAGGGAGAGGCGGGGTTTGGGGCCGCCTATTGAGTACGTTTGTGCATGTCGAAACATGTGCATGGTGTATTGGGAGGAGGATATAGATCTGTTGGAATGCAAGTTCTGTGGTAGGGAGCGTTACAAGTGATGAGGAAGGGGCTACAAGAGAATGATGAGTTTTATCCGTTTTGTCTCTAGGCTTGTATAACTAGTAATCATTAGTTGATATATGAAACCAAACATTATGGTAAAATTGAAGCTAATGTAACTTATATTATGTAATGCCGTAACAATTGATTGAAGCTAATATAACTTATATTACGTAGCAATTGATTGAATTATTGTGAAATTGATTTATTATCGTAAATGATAGACCTCGATCTAATGAATTCAAATGTGTCAGGTTATTATCTAATTATTCAAAGAATACCGATCGTTCATGGATGTATTGTCATACTCTAAATGGTAGAGTTCAATCGAGTTTTCTGAAAGGGGTTGAAGGTTTCATTGCATTTGCAATCTCAAATCCGGCTTGTGTAAAGGATGGGTTGATAAAGTGCCCTTGTGCAATGAAACAGTGCAGAAACAAGCAATACGTGACTCCTACAATAGTCCAAAGACTTGAGGAAAAATGGATTCTGCACAGACAGGGTATGGAATCATCATGGTGAGGAAGCAGGACCGTCCAATACATATGACCAATACAGACAACGTGGAAGGAAGAGAAAAAATGAACAAGTCGGGGAACAAAGTACATCTGAAGGCGATGCTATTCAAGCTCGAGTCGAACAAATGGTGTATGATGCTGCAGGGGCAGAGTTCATGGACACAACTAACACTGAAACCGAGGTGGAGGTGGAGGAACCACTGAATCCCGAGGATCAGGTGTTCTTTGACTTGTTAGAATCATCAAGGAAGTAGGTTTATCCGGGGTGTAAGCTCACTGAGTTGTCTTTGTTGTCTCGGCTAATGAGTTGTAAGGCTAATGGCCAGCAATCTGAAATGAGCTTCAATGAATGGGTTGACGTAATGTCGGACCTTTGTCCTGAAGAAAATCTAGTTCCCACCAACTTTTACCAAGCGAAGAAAAAGATGCGGGGTTTAGGGTTGCCTGTGGTAACCATAGACTGTTGTCCGAAAATGTGCATGATCCATTGGGAGGAGGATGCAGATCTAATACAATGCAAGTTCTGTGGTGAGGAACGGTACAACCGTTACAAGGAGGGGGCTGGAAAGACACGACAGAAGAAAAATCTCCCACATAAGAAAATGTGGTACTTCCCTCTAGCACCTCGTTTGAAAAGATCAGAGTGCTTCAAGTGGATAAAATGTTGGCACAAGAGCGAGTAATCTCGGATAATGCGAAGATGGTAGAATGGACCATCCAACAGACTCACCCGCATGGAAATCGTTTGATAAGACATATCGAGTTTGCACGAATCTAGAAATGTACGATCGATTGGGACTTTATGCGGATGGTTTTAACCCGCTCGGAGTGAACGAAAATACTCTTGTTGGCCGCTTATGCTCACACTGCGCAACCCCGGTGAGTGCATGAAGGAGCCATTCATGTTTCGATTGCGTTGGTGCTCGGGTAGAAGATCTCGATCGACGTTGGATCACTACAAAAAATGCGGAATGGCGACGGATAGATCCGTCAGACAGCAATGACTATCCGCCCGGCTCTGGCGATGGATCGGCGACGGATAAAAATCCGTCGATGAGTAATGGCGACGGATAAAATCCGTCGCCCACCATGACGGATTGGACGACGGATTGACCTTTTTTTTAAAAAAAAAAATGATTATGGGGCGACGGATAGATCTATCCGTCGCCCCATTTTTTTTTTTAAAAATATCAAATTTTATATTCAGACACGGATTAATCAGCGGTGGGGTGGTGGCAGTGGTGGTGGGGTGGTGGGTGGTGGTGGTGGGTGGTGGTGTTGGTGGTGGTGGTTGGGTGGTGGTGTTGGTGGTGGTGTTGGTGGTGGGGGCTGGGTGGTGGTGGGGTGGTGGTGGGTGTAGTGTGGTGGTGGTGGTGGTGGAGGTTGGTGGAGGAAAGGAGGTGGTGGAGGAGATGGTGGTGGTGGAGGATGGTGGTGGTGGCAGGGTGGTGGTGGTGGGAGGAGAGAGGTGGTGGTGGTGGTGGTGAGATGGTGGTGGAGGAAAGGAGGTGGTGGAGGAGATGGTGGTGGTGGAGGATGGTGGTGGTGGGAGGAGAAAGGTGGTGGTGGTGGGAGGAGAAAGGTGGTGGAGGAGATGGTGGAGGATGGTGGTGGTGGGAGGAGATGGTGGTGGTGGAGGATGGTGGTGGTGGGAGGAGAAAGGTGGTGGTGGGAGGAGGAGGAGAGGAGAAGTAGTGGAGAAAAGGAGGTGGTGGAGGAGATATATTATATTTTTTTTAGGTTTTTAGCGACGGATAGATCTAGATCTATCCGTCGCTAATTTTTTTTTTTTTTCCGGCCTTGTAGCGACGGATAAATCTATCCGTCGCTAAAATTTTTTTTTTTTTTTTTTTAATTTTGGTCAACGCTCTGTAGCGACGGATAATTTTATCCGTCGCTAAAGAGCGACGGATAACCTTTATCCGTCGCCAAACGGGGCGACGGATAGAATCCGTCGCCCCAAGTAGCGATCCGTCGCTACAGGGGCGACGGATAAAATCCGTCGCCCCTTTCCGTCCCGTTACGGATGGATTCTTGTAGTGGATGTTTTCTTGCAACCCCTAATCAAGGAGCTGATCGAGTTGTGGACGGATGGTATCCCTACATATGATGTGTCGACCAAAAAGAACTTCACCTTGAGAGCAGCTCTTATTTGGACCGTGAGTGACGTTCCTGCGTACTCCATGCTATCTGGTAGGAAAACCGCAGGGAAATATGCATGTCCACATTGCTTGGAGGATACTGATGCATTTCGACTGAAGGGTAGTGGAAAACTTTGTTGGTTTTATTGTCATCGTAGGTTGCTAGAAAGTGACCATTCGTTCAGGAAGAACAAGGATAAATTCTTGAAAAATAAAGTCGTAAACAAAAAATCCCCGACAAGACTTACTGGTGAACAAATTCTTGCGGAGATTGATAGGTTGGGTCTTATGAAGGTGACTGAACTTGGGTCGATGAAGCATAACGAGAAAATTGGTAAAAAATGTGGTTGGAGGAAGGGAAGCATCTTCTGGGACTTGCCTTATTTATCGAGATCTTCTTATCTGTCACAACTTAGATTTCATGCACATTGAGAAGAACGTGTTGAGAACTTATTCAATACTTTGCAACATTGAACAAAAAAAAAAAAAAAAAAACAAAACAATGTGAAGAGAGTGGAGGTTGTGTAAAAAAAAAAAAAAAACACAAGGATGACAATGATGATAATGTAAGTAAGCGCGTGCTACAACAAACATGCATCATCTATAATTTTTTTTTTTTTTTGTGAGGAGCATTGTTTTTTCATATATATCCTCAAAAATAGAGAGAAGTGTAGATTTGAAGAAGACAAAGGTTTATGGGATGAAGAGCCACGTCATGTGTTCATGGAGAGGCTTATCCATTAGCATTCGAGTCGCTGCGAAACATGTAACATGCTATCGACCGAGTTGAGCTTATTTTTCAAAATTTTAGGCACAAGGGTGGTTCATGACAAAGTGTTGGAAAATCTTGAAAGGAACATATCATTGATTCTATGCAAGCTCGGCGTATCTTTCCACCGAAATGGGTTTGATTCTATGGAGCACTTGCCGGTTCACCTTCCACATGAAGCGAGACTTGCTGGACCGGTTCAGTATCGATGGATGTATCCATTCGAGAGGTACTTGGGGAAATTGAAGAAGTATGTCAACAACAAAGGTAAACCTGAAGGATCGATTGCCAATGCCTACATTCGAGAGGAAACTGCAACCTTGCTCTTATTACTTTGATGAACACGTCCTACGAAGACATCAAGGCTCGAAACGCAGACATTGAAGTTCAAGCGGATGATGAGTTTTCCTATTTGTCTTCGTGGTATCGGGAGACCTCTTAGTGCGACTAAGAAAGAATATCTTACGGATAAGGAGTTGAAAGCAGCTCAATATTATGTCCTCACGAATTGTGCTGAGGTTGACCAGTATATGATACTATTTGCGAGGTGAGCAACACTTTCTTTAAATTTTAATATAGCTACGTAAGTCTCTCCTTTAATTATAGACTTATCATCGAATCAATGTTTGCAGTTTTTTCAAAAAGCGTTGTTTGGAAGAAAATCCTCAGATGACAGAGGATACACTAGAGGAACTACTTGACTCAAAAATTCCTACAGAATTTCCAGATTGGTTCCGAGAGTATGTCCGGAATCCTATTAACAACGTCACATGCATATACTTAAAGGCTCTCGCAGAGGGGCCATTCAAAAAGGTCTACACATTCCCAGGTTATATAGTCAATGGCCTTAGGTTCCACACGACTGAATGTAACACGGCCATGGCGACAAGCAACTCCGGGGTGTGTGTTAAGGGTGCAGAAGATTATGGAGACGCTGCTTTGTTTGATTTCCACGGGAAGCTAAAACGAATAGTGAGGATTGAATATTCCGGCTTGCCATTGAAACGAACCTTCTTGTTTGATGTTGAGTGGTATGATCCTAATCTAGGAGGTACGAGAAAGAACGAGCAGTATGAAATGGTTGATGTGAACCAAAAGAAGAGGTACCGAACCAAGTATGAACCATTTATTCTGGCGACTCAAGCACGACAAGTGGTGTTTCTTGAATATCCAAGCAGGAAACGTGATAAGGCGGAATGGTTAGTTGCGGTACCTATTCGTGCTCGCTCGAAAGTGGAGTACATTGAGAAAGACGACTCAATTACCAACTCGTACCAACAAGAGGATGTCGATAAACAAGCAGAAAATCCCATAAAAGCAGATGATGAGTTGTTTGATCTGCACGAGGACCAATATGTAGACTTAGAGGACGACGATAAAGGTATATTATGTGTATTATAACTAGTTAGTAGTTGATAACATTTGAGTAATTATATGTGTTCTTATAATTTGTTCTGTATTATAACTTGTACTAACACATTTTATTGTATTTATTACATGTTTTTGCAGATGCCGCGACAGAGGAAGTCCACCTATCCCCCATGACCGCATGATAGTCTTTGGAGTCGAGGATGGTCGAGGACGAGGAGGGCTCTGGTAGTCGAGGCCCAAGTCTCGATTCTCGAGACCCCCCAATCAGTGATAGCGTAGGGCTCTACCATTCAGCCCGGACACATATTGGAGGGCGACCATGACGATTGTCCGTACCTCGTGTTTGATCCACTGAATCCCAACGTCACGTGGGACGGGTTGCCTGTGATTTTTCCTGTTGGTCCTGCCAAGTAAGTATTATACATTCTTCTTAAATATGTAAAACATAACTTATGATAGTTGACAAGTATAAATTGTTGTACTAAAGTAATATATATATTTGTTTCTTGTATCTTATACATTGACAATGCGTTTATGGCCTGAGGTCCACAACAAACTAGGTGACATCTTAGAGCGGGAGAGAGCCACCAAGGTGGTGGTGAGTGTTGGTCTCACATCTCGGACCGCATGAGGGCCGAGTACTTTGATGAGCTGAGGGTAAGTTAAAATATGGCATTTCTTTATTTTTTATTATAATCGTTTTAATATGAGTGGTATGTTAGCCATTGTATGTGAGTGGTATGTTAGCCACTTTATTTGGGTGATATGTTAGTCACCATTGTGTTAGTAAAATTTAGGACAATGTGAGTGGTATGTTAGCCACTATATGTGAGTGGTATGTTAGCCACTTTGTTTGGGTGATATGTTAGTCACCATATCTGTTATGTTGTTGTATCTTATTAAATTGATGTAACATGGTGACGTTATATATGTATTGACTTTGGATGTTGTATGAAATTGGGAATGTAGAAGGAGTACTTCATTCCCGGTGATTGATCCCACAGATCTGGCGTGTTTATTTAGGCTATGCGAGGATATGTACGTACTTGGAAGGCCATTCGATCGGAATGGCCCAATGCCTCCAGGTTGATGCGTGAGTGGGCCCTTTGGGATGCCCTTTGGCGCTGAATCGATGTCGAGACAATGCCTACATCAATGCATATAACCGGCGTCTCGATCTGGCGGCAGAAGGTCGTTCACCATCTTGGGAGGCGATCTACTCTCACTGATTATTACCAATCAGTAAGTATATATATGTTTTTTTTCAATCTAGCATTACGTGTATGTATTGTGTCTCTGCTCTATTACTTGTGAGATGATAAATTGTTGACTATATATGTTGTTCAGATCTCACGGGGGGAGGTGACATCCAAGTATGACATCTTCAAGAAGGCCAGCGAATATGGGTATGGACCGACTGTCGGGCCTCGTCTATTGCGGTATGTTTATGTTGCTTAAAGTTCATATTTGTACACTATTACAAGTTATTTTTGAAAAACAGTAACTGATCATGATATCTGCTATTTACGATTTCAGGCTGAGGTTGATGCTTAGGTAGCGAGGCAGGAGGAAGAGACGGGTGATGTGCTGTCAACTGAACAAGTTGACAACATCTCCTAGAGGTCAACAAACCAGACAACAAAGGACGAATATATGGACTCGGGAGCCTCGGTTTGAGCTTGGCTAGTCCGGGGTTCTCCTCATCATCATCCCAGCAGTCTAGACGTCCGGTTTACACACATGACCAGGTCTCGAAAATGGTGCAGTCGCAGGTCCGGAAACAGGTTGCAGCTCTAACTCAAGAGATGGAGCGGCGCGACAGAGAACGAAGGGAGGAGAACGAACGCCTTGATTCTGAGATGGAGCGTTCATGTCCCGATTAAAGACCCACCCCCCGTCTGATAGCTAGTTATGTATATGTACTATGTACGTTCGGATTTATTAGATTTACACTTGTTCGGATAATTTAGACTTATTCGGATATTACATTTTTTATTTATCATTTATTGAAATATTTTCCGTATTATCGATTTATTATCGAACATTATATTGATTAAATAGGTGAACTACGAAAAACAGGGATTAATATGAAAAAAAAAATTAAAAAAAAAATACTGACGGAATTTCAGATTCCGTCACTAATTCCAATAATATATTGGGTGACGGATCGCCTCTATCCGTCGCCCAATTTATCTATCCGTCGTTACATAAGGCGACGGATAGATTCTATCGGTCGCCTTCTATCCGTCGCCTTATTTAACGACGGATAGAATCTATCCGTCGTTAAATGGGGCGACAGATAGTTTCTATCCGCCATTAAATAAGGCGACGGATAGAATCTATCCGTCGCCAATACACTACAAAAAATCTGGCCTGTAGCGACGGATAGATCCGTCGCTACAGGCCAGCTATCCGTCGCCCCAGCTCTGGCGACGGATAGAAAATCCGTCGCCCCCCTGGAGCTGTGGCGACGGATAACAATCCGTCGTCCAATTCGCGACGGATTGGACGACGGATTGACCAATTTTTTTTTTTTTAATTCCGAAATTTAGCGACGGATAGATTCTATCCGTCGCTAAATATTTTAATTGGACTAGTGACGGAATTTGAAATTCCGTCACTAATTCCATCATCGTGAATTCGTCACTAATTAACACCGTGAATTCCGTCACTACTTCCGTCACTATTTATTTCATATTAATCCCTATTTTTCGTAGTTCACCTATTTAATCAATATAATGTTCGATAATAAATCAATAATACGGAAAATGTTTCAATGAATAAAAAAGTAATATTCGGAGCTGGAGAAATTATCCAAACAAGTGTAAATATGAAAAAAAATCCGAACATACAGATACATAACTAGCTATCGAGGGGTGGGGTGGGTGATGGCGAATCGGGACATGAATCGCCCATCTCAGAATCAAGGCGCCGTTCTCCTCCTTCGTTTCTGTCATGGCGCTCCATCTCGCCCCTTTGTTGCTCCATCTCTTGAGTTAGCCGAGCAACATGTTCCTGACCGCGATCGCACCATTTCCGAGACACAGTCACGTGTAAACCGGTCCGATGGCAGGATGATGATGAGGAGCACCCGGACTAGCCAGATGCAAACCGAGGCTCCGAGTCCATATATTCGTCATTTCTTGTCCGGTTTGTTGACCTCTAGGAAGATGTTGTCAACTTGTTCAGTTGACAACACATCACCCGTCTCGTCCTCCTGCCTCGCCACCTGAGCATCAAACTCAGCCTGAAATCGTAAATAGCAGATATAATGATCCATCGCTTTTTAAAAAGTAACTTGTAATAGTGTACAAATATGAACTTTAAGCAACATAAACATATCATGAATAGACGAGGCCGTGAATGGTCCATACCACTTCCGCTTGGCCTTCTTGAAGATGGCATACTGGATGTCACCTCCCGTGCCACTGAATCAAACCAGATCTAGTCAAAAATTTATCATCTACAAGTAATAGGGTAGCAGAGACTTCTCACATACACGTTATGCTAGTTTGCAAAAACATATATATACGCACCAATTGTTAATAATCGCAATGAGATCGCCTCCAAGGTGGTGAACGGCCCTTCTGCCAGACGATCGGGATGCCCGCTCACTGTTGGTCCAAGCGTCTGGACATCGTTCGCGCCAGAGGCATCCCAAAGGGCCCACTGTTGCATCAACTCGTGGAGGGATGGCCACCCGATCCCGAATGGCCTTCCACGCATGACCATATCCTCAGATAGCTGATCCCACAGCCTCGTAACAGATCTGTGGATCACCCCGGGAATGAAGTACTCCTTCTACATTTCCAATTTCATACAACATCCAAAGTCAATACATGTCCTAACAACATAACAGATATGGTGACTAACATATCACCCAAATAAAGTGGCTAACATACCACTCACATACAATGGCTAACATACCACTCACCTTGTCCTAAAATTTACTAACACAATGGTGACTAACATATCACCCAAATAAAGTGGCTAACATACCACTCACATACGGCTAACATACCACTCACATTGTCCTAAAATTTACTAACACAATGGTGACTAACATATCACCCAAATAAAGTGGCTAACATACCACTCACATACTGGCTAACATACCACTCATATTAAAAGCGATTATAATTACAAACAAATGAATGTCATATTTTAACTTACCTCAGCTCATCAAGTACTCGCCCTCATGCTCCGAGATGTGGCTCCAACACTCACCACCACGCCTTGGCTCTCTCTGCTCAGGAAGATGTCACCTAGTTTGTTGTGCACCTCCGAGGCCATAAGTCATTGTCAATGTATAAGATACAAGAAACGAATATGCATTACTTTAGTACAACAATTTATACTTGTCAACTATCATTATCGTTATGTTTTACATATTTAAGAAGAATGTATAATACTTACTGGCGGACCAATAGGAAAATCACAAAGCCGTCCCACGTGACGTTGGGATTGTTTGGATCGAACACAGGTAGGGACAATTGTCGTGGTCGCCTCCAGCATGTGTCCGGCCGACTGGTAGAGCCACGCCGCTTCTCTCTGCCTGGGGTCTCAGGAATCCGAGACCTCATCACGATCTTCGAGTCCTCCTGTTCGACGGTCCCCGACCCACCACTATCATGCGGCGGCTGCGTGGGGGACGATAGGTGGACGGCCTCTGTCATGACATCTGCAAAAAATGTAAAAAATACAAAAAAAATTTTTTAGTACGATTTATAATACATAAAAGATTAAAATAACACATATAATTACTCATAATACACATAATATACCATTATAGCCGTCCTCTAAGACTACATATTGGTCCTCGTGCAGATCAAACAACTCATCATCTGCTTCTATGGGATCTTCTGCTTGTTTATCGACATCCTCTTGTTGGTACGAGTTGCTAATTGAGTCGTCTTTCTCAATGTACTCCACTTTCGAGCGAAACACGAATAGGTACCGCACTAACCATTCCCCTTATCGCGTTTTCTGCTTGGATATTCAAGAAACACCACTTGTCGTGCTTGAGTCGCCAGAATAAATGGTTCATACTTGGTTCGGTACCTCTTCTTTTGGTTCACATCAACCATTTCATACCGCTCGTTCTTCCTCGTAACTCCTGGATTAGGATCATACCACTCAACGTCAAACAAGAAGGTTCGTTTAAATGGCAATCCAGAATATTCAATCCTCACAATTCGTTTTAGCTTGCCGTGGAAATCAAACAAAGTAGCGTCTCCATACTCTTACGCACCATTAACACACACCTTGAGTTGCTTGTCGCCATGGCCGTGTTACATTCAGTCGTGGAACCTAAGGCCATTGACTATATAACACGGGAATGTGTAGACCTTTTGAATGGACCCTCTGAGAGCCTTTAAGTATATGCATGTGGCGTTGTTAATAGGATTCGGACATACTCTCGGAACCAACTGGAAATTCAGGAATTTTTGAGTCAAGTAGTTCCTCTAGTGTATCCTCGTCATCCGAGGATTTTCTTCCAAACAACGCTTTTTGAAAAAGCGCAAACATTGATTCGATGATAAGTCTATAATTGAAGTAGAGACTTGCGTAGCTATATTAAAATTTAAATAAATGGTTTCTGACCTCGCAAATAGTAACATATCTTGTCAACCTCAAAGACAATTCGTGAGGACATAATATTGAGTGCTTTCAACTCTTTATCCGTAAGATATTCTTTCTTAGTTGCACCAAGAGGTCTCCCGATACCACGAAGAGATAGGAAAACTCATCATCCGCTTGAACTACGAATGTATGCGCATTTCGAGCCTTCTTGTCTTCGTAGGGACGCGTGTTCATCAAAGTAATAAAGCGGAAGGTTGCAGTTTCCTCTCGAATGTAGGCATTGGCAATCGAACCTTCAGTTTACCTTTGTTGTTGACATACTTCTTCAATTTCCCCAAGTACCTCTCGAATGGATACATCCATCGATACTGAACCGGACCAGCAAGTCTCGCTTCATGAGGAAGGTGAACCGACAAGTGCTCCATAGAATCAAACCAGCTCGGTGGAAAGATACGCTCGAGCTTGCATAGAATCAATGGTATGTTCCTTTCAAGATTTTCCAACACTTTATCATGAACCACCCTTGTGCCTAAATTTTTAAAAATAAGCTCAACTCGGTGATAGCGTCCATACGTGTTTGGTGAAGCTCTCGAAATGCTACCGGATAAGCCTCTCCATGAACACATGACGATCGTGGCTCTTCATCCCATAAACCTTTGTCTTCTTCAAATCCACACCTCTCTAAATTTGAGGCGTAATTATCTGGGAAACTCAATGCCCTCACCCAATCAAACAAAATTGACCTAGAAGCGTTGTCAATTGTGTAGCACGCTTTCGGCCACTTACCATTCTCATCCTTCTTTGTCAACTCAGGCCTTTTACACCACGTCGACAACTCGGATCTAGACTTCGCATGGTCCTTTGTTTTTCCCTCAATGTTGCAAAGTGTATTGAATAAGTTCTCGAACACGTTCTTCTCAATGTGCATGAAATCTAAGTTGTGACGGATAAGAAGCTGCTCGGTAAAGCAAGTCCCGAAAATGCTTCTCTTCCTCCAACCACATTTTTACCAATTTTCTCGTTATGCTTCATCCACCCAAGCTCGATACCTTCATAAGACCCAATCTATCAATCTCCGCAAGAATTTGTGCACCAGTAAGTCTTGTCGGGGCTTTTTTGTTGACGACTTTATTTTTCAAGAATTGATCCTTGTTCTTCCTGAACGGATGGTCACTTTCTAGCAACCTACGATGACAATCAAACCAACAAAATTTTCCACTACCCTTCAGTCTAAATGCATCTGTATCCTCCAAGCAATGTGGACATGCATATTTCCCTGCTGTTTTCCTTCCAGATAGCATGGAGTACGCAGGGAAGTCACTCACGGTCCAAAGAAGAGCTGCTCTCAAGGTGAAGTTCTTTTTTGTCGACACATCATATCCAGGGATACCATCCGTCCACAACTCGATCAGCTCCTTGATTAGGGGTTGCAAGAAAACATCCAACGTCAGTCCAGGATCTTTCGGCCCAGGCACCAATGCAGTCAGAAACATGAATGGCTCCTTCATGCACTCACCGGGGGGAAGATTGTACGGTGTGAGCATAACTGGCCAACAAGAGTATTTACGTTCACTACCGAACGGGTTAAAACCATCCGTACAAAGTCCCAAACGTACATTTCTAGATTCGGCTGCAAACTCTGGATATGTCTTGTCAAACGATTTCCATGCGGGTGAGTCTGCTGGATGGTCCATTCTACCACCTTCAGCATTATCCGAGATTACTCGCTCCTTGTGCCACCGCATTTTATCCGCAGAAGCACTTGAAGCATACAATCTTTTCAAACGAGGTGCTAGAGGGAAGTACCACATTTTCTTATGTGAGAGATTTTTCTTTTGTCGTTTCTTTGCAGCCCCTCCTTGTAACGCTTGTACCGTTCCTTACCACAGAACTTGCATTCTATTAGATCTGCATCCTCCTCCCAATATATCATGCACATTTTCGGACAACAGTCTATGGTTACCACAGGCAGCCCTAATCCCCGCATCTTTTTCTTCGCTTGGTAAAAGTTGGTGGGAACTAGGTTTTCTTCAGGACAAAGGTCCGACATTACGTCAACCCATTCATTGAAGCTCGTTTCAGATTGCTGTCCATTAGCCTTACAACTCATTAGCCGAGATAACAAAGACAACTCAGTGAGCTTACAACCCGGGTAAACCGGCTTCCTTTATGATTATAACAAGTCAAAGAACAACTGATCCTCGGGATTTGGTGGTTCCTCCACCTCCACCTCGGTTTCAGTGTTGGTTGTGTCCCTGAACTCCGCCCCTGCAGCATCGTACACCATTTGTTCGACTCGAGCTCGAATAGCATCGCCTTCAGATTGGGATTGTTCCCCGGCTTGTTCATTTTTTCTCTTCCTTCCACGTTATGCGTATTGGTCATATGTATTGGGCGGTCGCTTCCTCACCATGATGATTCCATACGTCTGTGAGGAAGGAATCCATTTTTCCTCAAGTCTGGACTACCACTTTAGGAGTCACGTATTGCTTGTTTACGCTTTGTTTCATTGCACAAGGACACTTTATCAACCCATCCTTTACAAGACGGATTTGACATTGCAAATTCAATGAAACCTTCAACCCCTTTGAAAACTCCATTGAACTACGCCATTGAGAATGCGACAATACATCCATCCATGATCGGTATTCATTGAATAATTAGATAATAACACGACACGTTTGAATTCATTAGATCGAGGTCTTTCATTTACGGTAATAAATCAATTTCACAATAATTCAATCAATTGCTCGTAATATAAGTTATATTAGCTTGATCAATTGTTAAGGCATTACATAATATAAGTTACATCACTTCAATTTTACCATAATGTTTGGTTTCATATATATATCAACTAATGATTACTAGTTATACAAGCTCAGAGACAAAGCGGATGAAACTCCTCATTCTCATGCACCCCTCCTCATCACTTGTGATGCTCCCTACCACGTAACTTGCATTCCAGCAGATCTACATCCTCCTCCCAATACACCATGCACATGTTCCGAAAGCGAAAGGCACTCAATAGGCGGCCCCAAACCCCTCTCCCTCCATCGGAGGTATGCCATGGAGTGCTTCCTCACCGTGATGAATCCATACATGATACTCGGGCATGAATCCATAACGTCAAGTGCTCGAATCTGCGATGGCGTCATAAATTGCTTGTTTCCGCAGGTTTCAATGTGCAAGGACACTTTATCAACCCCAATTACAAACCGGATGTCCCATGGCAAGCGAGATGAAACCTTTAACCCTTCTACTGAAACTCCTAGAAACTCATCATTTACGCCAAATGCGATCGTACATCCATGAGCAGTCGAATTCATTGTTTACTTTATTTTAACTTTGAGGCGTTCCAATTGATTAGATCGTATTTAATTTATTAGATCGATTCCAATTCGGATAAGAAGATTGTAGAGGTTAATTGTTAATTATTATATGTTCCTTATAAATTAATTATTAATTAAGTGTTCGATGTGTTACAAAATTGGACATATATATTAACCATTTCAACCTCTTAGTACATATATTATATACTTAACATACATATCAAATTAACTAATTACTCTATACATATCGAATTACTACATATATTCATATCAAATTACATACTTAACATACAAATTTATCAAATCAAAACTACATACTTCTATACTTAACAAACATATCAAATTAACTAAACTAACTATATATACTTAACACACAAATCAAACTAACTACATACATTCATACATACCAAACTTAACATACTACATACATTCATATCATTCAAATTGAACAAATTACATATAATTGATCAAATTAACTAAACTAACTACTACATACTTATCATATATACATATAATTGCTCAAATTAATCAAAAATAAACAAAATCCCCAAATTTTAAAAAACTAGGGTTTTAGCAAAAATACCTTGATTAATCGGTAGAAATATGAAATTGATCGAAGAACCAAACTCCTTGTCACACGAGCTTCGATTAGGCACCAAGATTGGCGGAATAACGGATGATTGGCGGAAAGCGGGATTGAGGAGAAGAAGAAAATGAGGAAGAAGAAGGAAGAAGATGAAGAAATGAGGATTACGCCTCTATTCTTGGAAAATAAGAACTCGGGTAGCGGACACGTATCCAAATCGGCAGGCCGATCCGTCGCCCGATCTGGCGACGGATAGAATCCGTCGCCGTATAGCGACGGATAATCTATCCGTCGCCAGATTTTTAAAAATATATATATATATATATATATATATATATATATATATATATATATATATATATATATATATATATTTTAAAAAAAGTCAAACATGACGGATAATAATTATCCGTCGATTTAGCGACGGATAGATTAAATCGCCTGATAAGCGTCCGTCGTTATGGGGCGACCGATAAAATCCGTCGCCCCATAACGTCGTTTTTTAATGTTTTTCTTGTAGTGATAATCGATTTAAAATAAAATAAAATAAAAAGTAAAAAAATGATAATCCGTCGCGAATTGGACGACGGATTATTTATCCGTCGCCACAGCTCCAGTGGGGCGACGGAATTTCTATCCGTCGCTTGGGCCGCCAGGTGAGGCGACGGATCATTGTCTGTGGCGACGGATCTATCCGTCTTCTGACTCGATTTTTGTTGAATGCTTCAACTTTACCTGATTTTGAAATTCGATTGGCTACACGTATTGTGAGGTGTACTCTACTTAGGAGTTAGGGCGCTGGTCACACGTACATGGCTGCCTAAAGATCTGCGGTTGAAGACCGATCGACGGATAGAGAATGGTTTGCACTTGATTTAGGATTGAGGAGGATGCTCGTAAAATGTGAATGAAGAAAGAATTAGAATACCGGAAGAAGGAAGGGATTTTGGCCAAATGCTTCCTTTTGATTATGTGCTTATGTATTGAATTTGAAATGGAGATGAAAGATTGAAATGGTAGAAGAGGAATTATAGATTTTCTGTAATTAATGAAAACGGCTGTCAGAAGGCGGAAAAGGAGAAGATGGAATTTGAAAAGATTTGTTACCATTTTTGTAATTTTTTTTATTTTTGTAGTCAAATAAATACAAAAAATTGAAAGAAATTCTAAGATTGATTCATGGATTAAGTCCTATACAAAATGGATAGAATAAAAACTGGACTTTATATAATATATAGATTACTTTATCACTACTTTATTCTTTTCTCTCATAGTACTTTATCACTCAATTACCATTTTATCAACATAATATCCCACACAAACAAAAAATTTACTAATTTCTTCTTAAATCTAGAGAATGTAACTAGTACCTATAAAGTTACTAATGGAACGGATGGAGTATTTCGTGTGGGTCCTATGATACACGAGCTTTTCCTTCAAAAGGAATTACCGCAAATGATCATGTTTTC
Organism: Plantago major; assembly: GCA_026545765.1. Classification (NCBI taxonomy): domain Eukaryota; kingdom Viridiplantae; phylum Streptophyta; class Magnoliopsida; order Lamiales; family Plantaginaceae; genus Plantago; species Plantago major. The sequence goes on along the minus strand of CM048840.1, from coordinate 16,079,966 downwards.
ATGCCGATCGAATGCACAAGAACAAACGTGCCTAGGTTATGAGACATTTAAACTTGTAAAATAGTCGGAATAAGTGGTTTTGTAGTATGTGATCCCAAATAATTGTTGTATATAGATGTAATATTTGTAGAAATCCGAAGTACTTATGTGTTATGTAATGAGACATATATACATAAGATGTGGAACTAGGCTGTAATGAGCAGAAACTTTTATCGAAGCATTTCGAAATGGATAAAAGCTTCGGTTGCTCGAGCTCTACTTTTTGTAGCTCGATTGAGTTTTAATCGAGCTCGAACTTTGTAAAGCTCTTTCGAAGCTCGTCGAGCAGCTCGGTTGTAGTTATTATTAATTATATAATAAATAATATATATTTAAAAATAAAAAAACAAAACCCTACTTCATTTTTGAGAATTTTCGAGCTTTCGAGCCAAGTTTATTTCGAGGTTTGTAAGTTTTCGAGCTCAGGAGCCGAGCTAAATCGAGCTTTAAAGGTTCGATTTGAAAAAAAAAATCGAATTCTAGAAATTTCGAGTCGAACAATTATTTATTCGAGCTCAAATTTTGCATTCGATCGGTCGAGCCCAAAGACAAAATGATAAACGAGCCGAGCTCGAGCATAGCTCGGCTCGGCTATGCTCGAGCTCGGCTCGGCTCGTTTGCATGTCTATGTGGAACAGATGAAGCACGAAATGTTATTTGAAACATACGGTCAATCTTTTATTTTTGTCTTCGTAGCAACATGGTGTAACTAAACATTTGACCAACACCTAGACTTACGGCAACAATTTATTTTGCCTTTAGTAGATAAAATAATAACTTTAGATGACTAGGCATCTGACCACGTAATGTCCAACTCGCCCCAATTATCTTCACTTATGCCTAGAGCTTCCCAAACAGCTCGTGAGCCATCAACAATGTTGTTGCGGCACGGAGGCTGATAAGCATGATCACTGTCACACCCCATTGTTGAATCACACATGTCAACCACCATAGCTCTCACGCTACGACCATTAGCATTTATGTTAATATAATTTAGACACCTGCTCCCGCCACTGTACCATCCCGTCGATAATGCGACAACAGGTGTGCTATCGTCATGGAACTGATTGTCACACGCAGACTCTGCCCCACCATCTCCACCAGCCTCGAAGCTGTTCAAGGTGAGAAGGGCATTGGTGCTTCCGGACACTGGTGGCGAACATTCATATGTAGTGTAAAAGTGGGAGGAGAAGAAGGAATACTCTTGAGAAGTTGCTCATGTTGATTTCTTTGTTTTAGACTTCTAGTAATATGGGACTGGGTAATTGAATGAGCAAGTTATGTGAAGTTTTCTGGTGTTATATAAGCTTTTGGTCAGTTAAATTGCCTCGAAATTAAAGCACTAGTGGTTTTTTGTTTTTATTAAGGAGAAATCACTAGTGGACTAGAAATCAAAAAAAAAATCACTAGTGGACTAGTAGTGGTATTGAGATTTGATGAACTTGAGCTGAGAAATTGATAGGGAAAGTGACATTACTGGCCACTAGTCGTAGACTTCGAAGCGGTCAAGTTGTTACGGTCTTTTTCTCTTAAACTTGGTCAAGTCAAGCGGAATTCTACTCTTGAATAATTGTAAGGCCTATCTGGTCTATTATGAAATTGATTTGAAAACATAATTTGAATCATATCCATACTTGATTTTCTTCGAATAATAACAGCGTGTTTGGTTCCGTTTTAGAATAGTTTATAGAATCAGTCCAATTCACTGTTTTTTTATACATAATGAGTTTGCAAAATTGGACATGAGTTAATTTTTTTGTGTTTGATTTGGATTATGGTGCCCATTGGGCCACATTTTCAGATGTGGCAAACAATCTCTAAATTAATAAGCCCAAGACCCACAAATTTTTGGTTCTATAATTAGCAGGCCAACTTGCCATGTAAGATGCAGTAGACAATCACATTCATGCCCCTCATTTTCAACTCGGGTAGTCCAGGAGTAAAGTCTATTCTAAAAAACAAACCAAACACAAATTTTGATAGGCCCAATACACTTAGACTGATTCCATTGCAGAACCAAACACACTGTAAATGTTTGGAAGACGGTATAATTCAATCAGGACAAACTGTATCTAAGAGTCATACATCTAAGAATGGAAAAAAGAAAAATAAATCAAACAAAATACACTTTGTCATAATTACAAATTTTTGAGAACCTCCTTGTAAGCTACATTAAGAGTGGTAACAATCAGTTTACCATCTTCGTCTAGTACTAAGACCATGAGTTTTTTCTTACCATGACTCTGGAAAATGACACATATAACAGCTGGTCACGATTGAAAATTGACTTCGATTCGAAAGAAACACCGACATGCGCCAATGAGACTCTTGTTTATAGATTGGGTGATGGATTAAATTATTATTTTTAGACCTGGAAAATTGAGAAAACTGATACAATTGCATATTAAAAAATCAAGTGCTCCAGCTTACAAAAGGGAAAATTCTAGCCAAAGACCTTTTGGCACCAAATATTATAAAAAAGACCCAATATGAGTTTATATGGTGTTATAACTCAGATAATACTGGGTTATTATAATATTATTCAAGTCGTGAGTTAATATAGTGTTATGTATGATATGATACTATCTATTGAATTAAAATTTTGAGCAATCTTGACTTGTGATGAACTTGCAAAACCCATTGTCTACTAGCCACCAACATATTATGGGCTTTCCAGATGGGCCAATATAAGCCCAATTGATTTGGACCTTTACAATTCAACAAACTCCGTGCTTCTTTATGTTCCACAAATTAGCCAAATACAGAATCAGCTGAAACAAACTACAGAGACTCGATCGGAAGTGAAGGAGATTACTTGCACCAAAAGAGACAAAATCAATGGCTTCTACAAAAGCTCAGGATACAGGATATCCTAGTGCAGCTCGAATTTCCGATTCTGAATGCTATCCTGCTTACGCCGCCTCCCTCAAGTGTAAGCCTCTGATTCTCCTCTCCATTATGCCCTGATTTTGAAGCTTGAACACCAATTGTATCACGTTCTGTCTATTTTGTACCTTTTTCTATCAATATTTGAGGTTACGGTGTTCTATAGTATCATTATGAGATAGATGAAGTATTGTTTGTGTTGCTTTGGTTATTGGTCTAGAATTTTGACGGTCTGTTGCTTACAGGCTTGGAGAAGTATAGCAATGAGAAGAGTAAATGTCAAGAGTACTTTGACACATACAAAGAATGCAAGAAAAAAGAGGTACATGTTAATTAGTTTTTTAAAGATATTTGGGAGCTGAATTGGTGACATTGGTTTGGTTTTATTGCAGAGGGAAGCGAGGTTAGAACGAAATCGTAGCAAGTCGTTGTTCTCATGAGCTTTTGATAAGTACTTTTATTGTTAGGACAAAGGCAGAGGATGCCATTTTTATGCTGGAGCTTAATTGTAGACTATATTTATTCGTATAATTCTGTTTTCTTGTTTTGGGATGGAAACAATGAAATATATTCCGCGTTATGATATATGGAGTTAATAATATCCTTGATTTGATCAACCGTGTTATGATATATTCCGTTTTATGGACCTTGTCTCTTATATGCACTGTTAAACTGCTCGCTTCTGTGTTCTTAATATTTTGTCGTCACCACACTAACAGTCTGGCTTCAATTACACTTTCAGTAAAAATAGCATTGAGTTATCTGTCTGAATTCTCCCAAATTATCAGCTGTAAGAGCTTTTATACTTGCAATGCCTCGATGTAGTCAAATAGACAGTAAGTTGCAACTGTTATTAAGTTGATGTATTTTCTGTATGTCTTTCTCTCCAACTTCACGAGTTTAACCTTCTAGTTGATGGTTGAATAGCCCCTTGGAAGTTTTCTTGCCTTCTGTATTGTGTTATCATGTGTTTTGTTTTGCTTTCTGGTTGATTGTGTGATTTACAAGTAAGTTAACAAAAACTCTTAACCCTAATGACCTAATAAACTATAGTAGGCTAAATGAGCCACAAAATGTAAATCACTCGGCTCAAATACATAAGAAAATTTCTATTCTGTAGTATCTTGTTGATTGCGTTTGCATGTTACGTCCCTCCACTTGTATCTGTTTGTGGTCTTTTGTGGTGACTGTCATTCGCTGAAATTATATTTAATAAGTCAACCGACGAGCAGGTTTTTTTGGAAGTATCAGTTTGACCCTTCTCAGGGATCAGAGGTTCATACTCATTTCTTGTTTCATAAGCTATATTTTTCCTGGTTAGTTTGAGTCAAGGAACACCAAATTGTGGCTCCCTGACTTGTTCTTATGCTGTGACGGAGAAGCCCAAGCTGACTTCATTTTAATGTGTGATGCTATATGTGCTGTGTAGTAATGCTTGTACTTGAAACATAGTTACACATACCATTATTTGTCATACATCTTAAGCCAAGTACACTTATTTACTTGCATGTAAGAACTTCAGAGTTTCTGAAACTGCATTCTCACTTGGCTACAAGTTTAGAAATTTGTAGAAATATGGCAGAAAATCAACTTAAACATAGTTGCATACTTGCATATGACATGTGAATGTCTTATCATCTTAAGCTAAGTACATCTTTGTAGCATGACTTAAGAACTTGTGAGTTTCTGAAACTGAATCCTGAGTCCATGTTCTGGTTGGAGCATTAATCTGGGGATGGGCGAGTGTTGATATGCTGAAGACAGCAAGAAACTAAACTTTGACAGAATGAGAGACAGAAGAACCTTCAGTTCTGCCATTGCGAAGTGTTGTCCTGCCAGATGCGCATTCCAAATCCAAATGCATATAAACCTGTGGAACCTTGCAGGCTCCTGCAGTTCCATTGGCAAATCTATCTGGTTTGAACTGATGTGCATCTAAGCCCCGCAGATCTTCGTGCTGATGCAGAATATGTATAGGTACTTCAATAGTTACACCTTTTGGGATATTAATGTTCCCAACATTTATATCTTCCAGTGCTTCTCTTACCAAATAAGGCAAAGGGGTGTAAAGACGTAACGTTTCTTGGATCACAGTTGTTAGCTGCCATAGGAACAAAAATATTTAGCGTCACATTATCCCAACAGAATTTTGAATTGTTCATAGATATGTAAAAGGAGATGTGTGTACATGATCAATTTGTACTTCAGTGGGATTGTGTAAACTTCTAGAAGGCTGACCAAGTTGGTATTTTAACTAATTTAGTGTGCGTGGGAAACGTAGTCAACTTTTTGTTTAGCTTTCGAAACTCGTGTTGATTCCAATGATCTTTCTCAATTTCAATTTATGCAACTATCATGTCACATATGCAAGAATATAATGCTTGGTCCACTTGTCAAAACACCCCCCCCCCCCCCCCCCACACACACACACACACACCCTTCCCAATATTCCCCTTTTGTTTGTGCATAAATTATGTTGGACTGCATCCTACTTACGGCTTTGGGAAATATTTCCCTTTATTGTGTGCTAGTGTCATGTATTTGTAGGTATAACTAAGTTTTATAGTGCTGGAGTATGCATGTGGAATTTTTTTTTGACCTGTAAAGGTTGCACGGTCTTACCACTTTGATGCTATGGAGCATATCTGCATTTGGAATATTATTTCCACAGGTTTCGAGCACTTCTGCACGAGCACGAGCTTGCCACTCTGGATGGTTGTCATCAAGCACCATGTTGCTGCACAGGCAGTAGTCTCATGGCCAGCTAAGTATATGTTCTTGCAATTGTCCACAATAAACTTGGTCGGACTTATGTCTGCTTGTATGCTGCTTTCATCTCCACATTTATCAGCTGCATTTATAAGCAACTGCAGAAGGTCTTTCTTATTGTTGTCTTTATGCCGGCCTTTTACTACCTCTACTATCATTGAATCAATCTCATTCTCTAACTTCAATCTCATGGCCAGCGAAGTATATGTTCTTGCAATTGGCCACAATAAACTTGGTCGGACTTATGTCTGCTGGTATGCTGCTTTCATCTCCACATTTATCAGCTGCATTTATAAGCAACTGCAGAAGGTCTTTCTTATTGTTGTCTTTACACCGGCCTTTTACTACTTCTACTATCATTGAATCAATCTCATTCTCTAACTTCCATACCTTACTATTGTATTTGTTTGGAAGGTACCTGATGAATGGATAATAGTAGGCATTAGAATTATTTTATGGCTCTGTCTACCAATAAGAAACTACTCCTGGATTTGGGAGCACTCACTTTTGTCTCGACAAATCTGAGCTATTTGCATATAGTGACTTTTTGTTCCTACATTACGTTTTAACACTCAGCACGAGCATTTACAGACACTTATTGTGGCTCCTTGCTCATAGCTAGAATTTGTTTATATTAGTATTGTAATAGAGAAACTCAAGTACCTCAACCCGGGAACGCCTATGTGTCCCTTTGACATTAGCCTCTGAAGTGTTTGAAGCTTAGTAAATATTTTTTCCCCTCCATTGTGGTTGCTCCCGAAGCAAGCTCTTAAAATCATATCTGCCGACCGCCTTCTCAAATCCCCATCTACTATAATCTCTGCCATTCCCTCAGAACTTGCAGCTTTCCTCTCCCAATCTTGTAATATAGCTGATGTGGACTCGGCTAACATGCTCCCCAAACTCTGGCAGAGAACAAAAAAAATCATTCTGATCAGACGTAGATGTTTTACAGTAATATACTATGTGTAGTCCTGTTAATAATTGTTGTCAGTTTTATTGGTAGTAGTATAATTTGTTGGATGAGACTCAATTTGAATGTAGAATGAACCTTGACTTCATCCATATAAAGTTCTGGTGCGATAATCTTCCTTTGGTAAGCCCAGTAATGACCATTTGTTGACAAGATGCCTCGACCAAGCAATGGACCACGTTCTCTCGACAGAAAAGTGGGCTTTCCAAGGTTGAACGAGGTACAAAGGCTTACATTCTTTACCATATCTGGATCAGTAATACATAGCACTTGTGTGGTCCCAATGGAATACACAAATGTCGGTCCTGCCATGAAAATTTCAACCCATGATTTTCTACGACATCAACATACTCGTTCCGTCCCAAAAAAGTTCAGTTTTGGTTAACCAACTTCAACTTTGACCACAAATTAATTTTAAACTGGTAAAATGTTCAATTAAATTATATAATAAAACTTTACAACCTAAATTTTCATTATATAAATTAATTGAACTTTTCACTATTACTAGTTAATATTAACTTGTAGTCAAATTTGAAGGTAGTTGATTGGAAAAAGTCAAAACTGGACAACTAACGGAGAGAGTATACATGATAGATTGACTGCTTACCATATTCATTTCGCCATTGCTGGAAATATGGTAAAACCAGAGGAGGCCAAGCATGAAGCTTCTCTTCTGAAATTGGTGATTCTCTGACCAGTTGTCTCTGTTTCTGCACAATCATCTTCATTTCTGCAATGTTTCCGTATAGAGCGGAAGGCACAGGGCCTCTGATTCCCTGTCTGGCCAGGTTCGACCTCTGCCTTCTCGGCCTAAGCAGCAAATTGTCGAACACTTGGGAGTAAAAGCACGATCAGACCTCCTATTACCAAAGAGATAACAATCTTGGCTGTAAGAATGTTTTCTGTTTCCATTGCTTGATTGCCCTTGTTCTACTCTTCCGATTATCAGATGTCTTGCATATGCTTTCTGTTCAGTTACAGTGTCTCATTTCTGTGTTAGTACTTAGTAGGGTATATATAAGTTTTAAAAGTAGATAAAGGGAAGAAAAAGAGAAGATTTTGGCAATTGGCATTAAAGTTATTCTATTCAAATCATTTTGCAATGGATCCTGACACTTTAATGAGGGAAAAGAAAATAAATGAAGGAAATCCACACTCTCCAGGAAAATGTGTTTTGCATAAGCAGTGATTTTATCATATCTCCACTTCAATTTCCGCCCAATTTAAAAATACCAGCGACCATAATTTGAATTTGGAGTCCTGATACAATTGCCATCATCATGTATATTAAAAAACAAACGGAGAAGCAGAGATTATAGCAGAAATTTACAATCTCAAAAATATCATGAGCAATTTTGACCTTTTTTATTTTTAATTTTTTGGCTTACTTGGAATGTCTTCTTTCTTGTGAATAGGTTGATATCGATGATGTTGCTAGATCTGGCACTTAGTTAGTGATTGAAATAGCTTATAAGTTGCGGCTTACAACTTTATTTAAGGAGCATTTGAAATTTGATTCTTTGCAAATTACAAGAAAGGACGATTTTTCAAACTTTGAAGTACTCTTTCCGTTCTAGACTCAACTTGTTATTAACCTAGGCACAGGTGAGAGAGAGGGAGGGAGGGAGGGAGGTTCATACAAACAAAAAAGTAAAGTGGGGAGTTGAGATTGGGCCGGATGGCCGGAGGGGGTCGTTTTTACTAGGAAAGTTGGGTTTGCAAACAACCTTTTTGCAAATTTTTTTTTTTTTTTTTTTTAACTTTTAAGTAGGTTTTGCCCCCCCCCCCCCCCCCCCCCCCCCCCAAAAAAAAAAAAAAGATCTAATTAGCCACTTCTATCAGCTTATCCTTAATTTGACCTCTTTAAATAAGCTGTAGCTATTTCAATGACCCCCTTAGGTGTTCTGACTTCTGTCATTGTGGTGATATATGTGTCTGTGTGTGTTTAAAGACATAGACATATAGTAGGAAACACCAGGCAATCCTTTTGAGGAATGTGCTGAATGTTCATATTAGCATGCCTCGTAGCTCATACACAATAAGGTATTATTATGTGGTTGATTATATTGTTCTCTGATATTATAATGCATATGAAAATGAACAAATAAGGAAAGAATTTTGTAGTTTCTGAAACTGATCCCTGACTTCAGGTTTAGTAATTTATAGAAATTTGCCAGAAAATTAATGTAACTGTACGACATAACCTTGTAGAAATTAATATTTGAAAGAAACACAACAACTTCACTTCTCACTGAATCTTGACTCAATGTTCAATAATTTATAGAAATTTTAAGAAAACTTGCTTATCTGTATCTAGAACATAGTTACACATACAAGAACAAAGTAAAGGTTTAAAAACAAATTTAGAGCTCGAGGGTTTCTGAAATTGAATCCTGTCTCCATGTTCTGATTGTTTGAGCAATCAGAATTTTTTTTGAGCAACCTGAAAATGTGTGCTGACATGCTGGATAAGCAAATGAAGTGAATTTTGACACAGGAGAGTCAGAATAAGCATCAGCCATGGCAGAACTGATGGCGAGGTGTTGTCCTGCACCGATGTGCATACCCACACCAAATGGAGTACAAGCCTGTGGAATCTTGCAGCAGTTCTATTAGCAAATCTATCTGGTTTAAACTGATTTGTCTCCACAAGACATCGAACTTCGTGCTGGCTGCCAGTAGAAAGCTGAAAATTTATACCTTTTGGGATATTAATGTTTCTAACATTCATATATTCCAGGCATCTCTCACCAAATTATAAGCCACAGGGGTGTAAAGACGTAGTGTTTCAGGTATCACTGTTCTTTTCATTGGAATTGGTAAATTTGTGGATACCAGATTTTGGAATCCTTACAAATACTAAAAGAGAAGTAAAAATTGAGGAATCAGACGAAAACGAGAATGCACATCCAGAGTTTTGCATTTAGTTTAAATATACCTCTGCACTGTTATGAATAAACACTATGCATACCCTCAATTGTGGGGTGCATATGGAAGTTTTCAGATGGATACCAGTAATTATACAGAAACTTTTAGTGTGTCCCCATGTGAATTTCCCTTTATATGCTTTGATGATATTCTGTCAGTTGATTGGAGGCATCGGACTCATACTACATCATGGGCAATGCATTCATTAAATACATAGTATCATGCATGATTTAGGGTGATGTGATGATAAAGTTTAACTATATATGCAGTTCAGGTTTTGACTAATATGCGGGTGGAAGATGTTAAATGCAATATTTTAAAGGGGCGTCCCTGTTTCATGCTACAGAGCATGTCTACAGGAGCACGACTTTGCCACTCTGGATGAGCTGCGAATATCATTAAGGACGACGTCGCTGAGATTGTCTCAGGACCAGCAAAGCATATGTTCTTGCTACTATGCACGGCCAGTAAAGAATATGTTTTTACTAATTTCCACAAGAAAATTGGTTGGAGTTATATCTACTGGTATGTTGCTTTCGTCTATATCTCTCTCAGCTGCATTGAGTAGCAACTGCAGAAGTTCTTTCCTATTGTTATCTTGCTGTCAACCTTTTAGTACGTCTAGTATCATTTTTTCAATCTCACACTCCTGCTTCCATTCCTCTCTAGTATCGTATTTGCTTGGAATGTGTTGGAATCATGTCATTCATCTTTTAAAATTTTCACAATGATGTGTAACTGAGTCTGGTAGTAAAGGGATACTTATTAAATATTCAATGGTTCGGTCCTTATATTCCCCCAAAAAAGTTCTATAACCTGTTCTTCAGCAGTGCTTGCAGTTAGTAACTAAATGCAATCGAGTCACATTAGTACTTTCTTGTACTTAAAATATATCTGCACTTCTGCTGGCACTGATTTGGTTGTGCTTTTTCGAGCTGTTAGCCTAGTAGAGAATATGGGATACCCTAATCCTGGAAACTCTTTATGTGCTTCAAGAGTATAGAAAGTATTATTTCACTTTGTTGTGGCTGCTTCCAAAGCAGGCTCTTGCTATCATATCTGACGGCTACTTTTTCAAATCTTCATCTTCTGTAATGTCCGCCTTTCCTCCGTAACTCACAGCTTTCCTCTCCCGATTCTGTAGCAAAGCTGATGTTGGTTTAGTGTATAGTGTCTTTTAGCAACAATTTCATACAGATGTTAGTAAACTTGTACCAAGTAGTATTTGGTTAGGGCTTGATTTCGAGTTTTAGTTCATGATTCCTGTGATGCACTTCCACCCACTGCGTCTATTACTCACTACTCATATGTGTGATCCACCACGTAGTTGTGAGTGGTAAGTGAACTGGAGGATGGTGTAGCATGGAAGAAACCATCACTGAGATGTCAAGAACATTTGACATCTATTCGTTTGAAGTCGATGTGTTCAGTAGTTCAACAAAAAATTAATTTGTTGTTGAAATAGTGTATTTGACATGTTACTGGTTTCTAATTTATGTTTTCATTTGTGTTGTTTTACATCTTTTTGGTGGTTGAGTGAAATGCAAGGCCATTGATGAAATATTACAAACCCCACCTAGTACTAAACTACGATCAAGACAAATAAACCTAGCTATTTAATCACTTGATGAGTACACAAGCCAAATCATATACTGGAGGAGCGGATGTTCAATTCAAACTTGTGGCAATCCCTCATTATGTAGTGTATTCCTTTTAGAAAATGATTTGTATATAAAAAATTGTAGCATTGGACCGAGTCGGCATGGTCGAGCCGACACAGTGACACATCATCATCATAAAGTACAAAAGACACATGATTGCGGGATTTACAAATTTCTCTTTAAATACCACATCGATATGCATTGGTTCAGAGTATTGACGCACTGTCAATACTCGAAAATATTGAGTTTAGCAGTTGGTAGTTTAATTAAATTTTGATCAGATATGAAAGTCATTATGTTACGGTGATAATAGGGCAATGGAGATTATGCTGGTGATACATTACTTGTATGGGAACATGATATGTCTGGATCCATTGATTTTTCTTGTTGAGAAGGAAACATTGGCATGCTAAATTGCTAATACTATGGATAACTTGCACAATGTACTGTGTGGAATTTACTTGTAATGGCCCTAGATTTGTACTATAATTTGAAGCGGACTTACATTACAAAATTCAGGGTCCCCAAAATTCAACAATTGCCATTAGTCTCTAGCTCGTGTGATGAGCCATTTAACGTAACATATCTGATTAAGGAATATTAATTTCATAAAATATCAAACCATTCTTTCTATTTAGGTAGTCCGATCATTTAGTTTTTCCGGTCAAATTTATCTGATTTTGATCAATTTTCACCACACATACATATATTTGTGCACATTATACATGCAAAAATAAAATTAATTTTTAAAGATTTAAAAAATTCATGTAATGAAGTGCATGTGAAAATACAAAGTCTAGGAAAAGACCTGTTTTTCCATTAGAAATAGGAAAAATCTATTTTTAATTAGCAGTCAACTCCCCCATATGCAAAAAATTACAGACATGACATTAAATCCTCCAGTTATAAAAACTCACAGACACCACATTAAATCCCCTAGTTATAAATTAAAACCCCCAGTCATAAAAATCCACAGATACGACATTAAATCCCCCATACGCAAAAATTCACAGACAGGATGTAAAAACCCATAGACAAAATATTAAATCTCCCAGTTATAAAAACTCACAGACACTATATAAATTCCCCAGATGTAAAAATCCACAGACTGGATGTAAAAATTCACAGATAAAACATTATATCCCCCAGTTATAAAAACTCACAAAATTAAATCTTCTAGTTAAAAATAAGCATCATCAGTAAATTTTAACGTACATCTTGCTTTTTACTTGGAAGAACAGAACATCTATTTCAAAGATTTTGATTTTTGGTGACCCTTGCATTTGTGCTTCTTAATTTTCTATATCTCGTGAACGTAACTAGTACTGAAGAATATGGTATGGACGGTGGAAGCAGAGTTTTGACAGGATAAGTTGTGGAAATGTTGAAGATGGAGACGAGCTGAGGGAGAAAGAGAAGCATACATTGAAAGTCGCGATCTAGGTTAATAAATTAAGACACGTGATTGAAGATGAAGGGTTTGGGAAAAGCCGCCTCATATTTTTTTGATTATCTTGACTACATTATTTCATTTTTTTAGTTTAATGTAAAAACTTGGTATTTCCTATTCCTAATGGAAAGGCAAGTCTTTACTCGAGTGAAAATTATAAAATAAGAAAACTGAAATGTCATGAGATGTGAATTGATATTAATTGAATAAATATGTTTCTTTTTTGTTTTACATAATGGATCAATTGAATGAATCAAAATTCAAATTAATTCGACTAAGCATAATATCAAAAAGTGATGTTTATAAATAACTTATTTAGACACTTCGTGTGAAAAATTTAATAAAATGTTAGTTTGTGAGTGTTTTTATATCAATAAAGTTGTAATTTGATGATAAAGTAATAGGGATAGTTAATATATGATGTCAATTTTGATGTTTTTCATATATAAAAATTGCATTTTGCTTACGTTTTAATTAATTATATCAATAATTTTCATAACAATATAGGTTGGTCTCTAAAGTTATCTAGAGACGATCTACCAGTATATAACACTGAAAAATCAAAGTAATAAATTTATAGGAAAGGGGTGGTAAATTTTATAGTAACGTACTAAATAAGAAAAGAAAAGAAAAGAAAAGGAAAGGAAAGGAGAAAGACTTGGACGTAGACTTTGGCATGCTATCCATAACTACGAGAGTGTATTTTATTGTGTGGATTTGCTTCTCATTTGCCCCACACGCATTTGCTGTTTGTTTACTTGCCAAGACTTGATCGTTAATTTGCTCCCAATAATTCACTGCAAAACATTTAATTCTCTCTTTGCTCTAATTGTTTTCTCTCTGGTTTCTTTCTGTATTCTGTTTACCATTGAGATCGATCAATTAATCAAGAACACGTAATCTCACTTCAAATTTTTGTGTTGTTTTCCTCTGTTCCTATATATTTCAAAAAACACAAAATCTCTCTTTTACTTTCTTTTTTAATCCTCTGTTTTCGTATTCTCCTTTCAAGTTTGAGATCTGATTTCAAAAGCAATGGATCAAGCTGTCGTAGGTGCCACCATTCAAGTTGTGCTGCAGGCTCTGCTTTCTGCACCCATTAACGAATTTAAACTCGTTTTTGGTTTCCAGAAAGAACTGACTAACCTTAAAAACTCGCTGCTCATGATTCAAGATTTCCTCCATGATGCTGAGGTCAAGCAAGTCAACAACAGTGCTGTCAACCGTTGGCTGGAGCAGCTCGAAGATGTCGCTTTCGAAGCGGATGCTGTGCTGGATGAGTGCAACTACGAACTTCTTCGGCAAAAGGTTAAGAAACAAAAACCAGCTTCAAACAAGGTACTGAGTTTCTTACCATCTGGCTCAAAAAAATGGTTTTTCCGTAGAAAAATGGCCCATAGGATTTATGATGTTAACAAGAATCTGAAAGCAATTCAGAAAGAGGCTAAAGGCTTTGGCCTTCAAATGATAGCCATGAGCTCTGATCATGCTATTAGTAGTGTTGGACACACCTCGACTCCAACTGACTCATTGTCAAAGCCAAACATAGTGGGAAGGGATGATGATGAATCAAAACTAGTTGAAATGCTACTTTCTGCTCCAAAACACAAAACTGTTTCAGTGCTTCCAGTTATGGGCATGGGCGGTCTTGGGAAAACCACTCTTGTACGAAAAGTTTTCCAAAATGTGAAAATAGGAGCTCGTTTTGAGGAAAGGATATGGGTGTGTGTTTCAACCAATTTTGATGCAACAACTTTATTCAAGATGATTCTTGAGTCGTTGTCTCGAAAAAATGTCCAAAGCATTTTGACGAAAGAGGTTGTGTTGCAAGAGATTCGAGAGCAATTGACAAGTAAAAGGTACTTGCTTGTACTTGACGATGTCTGGAACGATAATTCCAACCGGTGGGATGATTTTATGAGTTCCATTTCAGCAATTAGTCCTAACAAGGGAAATTGCATTCTTGTTACCACAAGAAAAGGGAATGTTGCTTCGCTTGTGGGAAACCTTCCTACGTACCGACTAAGAAGCTTATCTGAAGATGATTGCTGGTCCATCATTAAATTAGAAGCTTTTCCAATGGTAGATGTTTATACTGAATTTGAAGGAATTGGTAAATGCATCGCACAAAGATGCGGTGGTCTACCTCTAGTTGCCAAAGTTCTTGGGGGATTGTTACGTGGCAGGTCGAAAAATGAGTGGCAATCCTTTCTCAAAGACCAACTATTGAAATTTGAGCTAGATGATGACAATAATGTCATGGACACACTGAAGTTAAGCTACGATCGCTTGCCATCGTCAACGGTGAAAAAATGCTTTGCATATTGTTCAATTTTCCCGCAAGATTATAATATTAGAAGGCAAGAAGTAATTGAACTTTGGATGGCAGAAGGCTTTCTACAATGTGGCAGAGGGAAAGATATGGAGACGGTGGGTGATGAAATTTTTAACTTTCTCTTGCAAAACTCTTTATTCCAAGATGCAAAAAAGGATCAGTATGGCAATATTACAGAATGCAGGATGCATGACCTTGTGCATGATCTTGCATGTTTAGTTTCAGGATCTAGAACCATCACAATGGAGAATGACAGTTCAGATGGTCTGCATCAAACGCGATATCTTGCGACTTTATCGATTCGAGAGGAATCATTTGCTATATTAAAGCAACAAGCAAAATGCTTGCGCACAATATTCTTCGAAGGAAATAATGTAAAGATGTATCTGCAGGAATTTAAGCAACTCCATGCTCTGAAGATATGTGATGAAGGTGTTACTGAACTACCAGATGTGATTGAAAACCTAGTACATCTGAGGTTACTTGACATCTCAAGCACAAGTATTAGTTATTTGCCTGGTTCAATTGGTAAACTCTACCATTTACAGACACTAAGGCTGCCCGGGAATTTGATAAATCTTCCAAAGGCAATAGTGACCTGATCAGCTTAAGGCATCTACACATTTATGGTAATATAGAGTTACCACCTTGGATGGGCAAATTAACTTGTCTTCAAACACTTCCCTGTTTCAAAGTGGGTGATGATCGTGGCTGCGGAATTGGAGAGCTAGGGAAGTTGAATAATCTTAAAGGATTTCTGAAGATTCAAAATCTCGAGAAGGTGAAAGAAAAAGAAGAGGCACAAAATGCAGATTTGGGAGGAAAAGCGAATATAGCTAAGTTAGTTTTGGAGTGGTGGAATGAAACTAGAGGAGGTGAAGTGAATGGTGAAATGGTATTGGATGGTCTTCAACCTCATCCAAATTTGAAGTCTCTGGTTATTTATGGGTACAAGAGCAGAAAATTCCCAGCATGGATAATGAATATGGCTGTACAGAATGAAATAGAAGGTCGTGGTGGAGTGCTTTGTAATCTGATAAAGATAAAACTACAGAATTGCAAAGAATGTGAAAAAGTTCCCATGTTTGGACACCTTCCACAGTTGAGGGTTTTGCGCTTGGAAGGCCTGTCTAATGTGCGGTCCATAGGCCAATCATTCTATGGATTAGAAAATGGTGGCATGACTGAAAATGTAAATTGTCAAGAAATATTAACAATGTTTCCGGTTTTGGAAAAGCTAGAGCTGTTAAAGATGGAAGAGTTAAATGACTGGGCAGAAGTGGAAGGAGCAACTTCAGTGTTTCCATGCCTAAAATACTTGAGAATTGAGGATTGCTACGAGTTGAAGAGTTTTCCGAGTCATTTTCCTTGCCTTGAAGAATTATTTATATTTTATTGTCCAAAATTGGAGTCAATTCCATGTGTAGAAGGCCTGACCTCACTTCGGGAGCTGCACATCGGGGGGTGTGACAAATTGAAAGAGATTCGACTTGATCTCAACACATTTTTTTCTCTTGAGGCATTATATATAGACGGTTGTGAAGAATTGAAGTCAATAAAAATAATAAATCCAAATAGAAGAAGAACCCGAAGAAGATCACAACACCAACCAGGAGAAAAAGGCATCAACTCACTTTGGAGATTGACCATCCGTGACTGCCCAGGATTGATTGATTTGCCAATTGAATTATTTCAGTCTTCTTCCCTCCAACTGTTTGGGCTGTCGAATTTGGAGAATGTGGAGAGAGTATTAATACCTAGTCTATCTCAAATGTCAGCTCTCCAGAGTTTGACCATCGCTAGGATTCCCAAGTTGATGAATTTCCCAATTAAGGAGATTTCCTGTAATTTGCAGAGATTGTCAATTGGTGGATTCTCAAACTCCATAAGTTTGGATTCGTTCAACCAACATCTCAACTCCATCCTCCCCAACCTTGGCTCTCTTAGATATCTAAATTTATACGGAAAAGAGGATTGGGAGTCTCTGCCTGATCAGATTCAACATCTCACTTCTCTAACAGACTTACACTTGTCTGATTTTGGAAGAATTGAGGCTTTGCCTGAATGGATTCGGAATTTATCTTCTTTACGAGATTTGGAGATTGAGAATTGCAAAAGGCTAAGGCATCTGCCCTCTAAGGAAGCCATGCTAAGCCTCACCAAATTAGATCACTTATGGATTCGTCAATGTCCATTTCTGGAGGGGAGGTGCAGAAAGCCTACTAGTTCTGCTGCTGCAGCTGCCACCACCGATGCTTCATCTTCTGAGTGGCCCAAGATTTCACATATCAAACATGTTCACATCTAATTTGTAAGTCAGTCTCTTTGTTATTAGCATTTCATTTATTATATATCACTTCCTGCAGCTTAATTTGTGTTTCATCTCTTTGTTATTAGTATTTCATTTATATTTTTTTTTTTTTTGTCATTTACATGTCCAGCTAATCTTTTTCTCATTAACAGATACAAACTCATGCACTTGTTTCATACTTGGTCTTTGCATCTTCAAGCTATTCGAAATATTGAATGAATCATTTTTGCCATTCTCGTATTAATTAAAGCTCTTGTGCTTCCTATGTTCCTGTTTCCTCATTAATGAGACCGACCACTGGTTTAGCCTCTTTTGCAGAATTATTAAGCAACCGTAGGACCAGGGACGGTTGTTGAATCTTTAAACCAGGGAATTCTGCATATCTTGTATTACTACTACTTTTCAACACTACTGTCAGTAATCAAGTCTTTGATATGATTTGTTAGTTACGGTCCTTGTATTCAGTGCATAACGTCAACCCTTAATATTTATGACTACAGCCATAATGTTTGTTGGTCACTTTTTAATCCCTTTATAAATATGGTCCGCCAAGATATTACTCCAAGTATCTTTGTGATTATGCTTTTTTTTCTCGATTATCTGTCAGTCAACATTGTTAGAATTGATTGTATCTTTGTCATTGCATTGGTCAATAAAAGAATCTCTAGTTTTCTCCAGTGGACGTAGGCATTCGCCGAACCACGTAAATCGTTGAGTTTCGATTGTGTTGGAGTTATTGTTGATTGAGTTCTGTTTATTGCTTGTTGGTTTAACTGTCGTAGTAATTGTTGCTATAATAGTGATTGTGGCTTAGCTATGATTTGAGTTGATTGATCATTATTGTTGGTGATTCTTCTTTTTTTTTTTTTTTTGGTCATTTAAATGTCCAACTATAATTCTTCAGTTTCAGCAGTTTGAAATAATCAAACTTCTTTTTCAGAATTCTTAACATGCACCAACAGGATTCCAAAATCAATTACTCGGGATGATCTGCTTATATATTTCACTTGTTTAGCTGATGATAATATTAGCTCTCCCATTCCTATGTATTTGAAACGCATCGGATTTTAAGAAATCTTTCTTCACAGTGCTATCTATAACATGTACTTAGTTATGACTTTGTTGCAGGACATCAGTACAAGTGTGATTGCTCCATCCAACAAGGCTAACACAAATTTTGTTTCTGGTGGTGAGTGAGTGCATTAAACACAAATTATTTATGTGTTACAAGGTAAACTATCCCAGAACAATGTGTGCAAAATCAAATATTCTTCTGAGACTTTACCTTGCCAATGAGGCCAAAATTGATTTTCTCATGTTTCAGGCCTAGCACTTGAAGGTATTGATCACATGTTCTGCTTGCTAAGCTTCTGAAGCGCTCATGCCATTCGATTCCATTACTTTCGCCATGGGGATTATTTTAGAAGATTCCATTGAACCATCCATCAAGATCAATGCGGACACGTCAGTTGCTATACGAACAGAGGTCAATTGGCACCACTTTCTTAAAATCCATTTCCCTCTATCAGGGATGCATGGTGGGGGTCTCATGTAATTACAGATTTTCATTACTGGCAGATGTGAAGGCATTCGATAGAACTCTTTACACAGACCAAAAGATGTGAGTGCATCCCAACTTTTGCAGATGTTTTCTGTCACACTCCCATTTTCTGAAAGATGCTAATGTTTTCTCATTTCTTTGCTGGTCAGCCCAATTTCCTTAATCTGCAAACAAGCGGCATAGAACATGTGTCTTCCTTGAGGACTGGAGTCTGCAACGTACAGTATGTAATATTTTCCAGTTTATGTAAGCCAAATTTCATAGCTAGCTTTTCTTTACCTGGCATTGGATTTGAGTTCCTGGTATTCAGGCTGGCTTGAAGAAGATTAAGAATATTTTTTATCTTTACAGAGTCAAATTAGGACAAGAGTCATACCATAAGTCTGTAATGCATCAAGCCTTGATGAAAGAATTTTATTGCTGGCTTAACAAGAGAATATTTTCTGAGAGTCATAGAGTTAAGACAATCCATTAATTAGATCAGTAAAAATGTGAAACTGCTCTTTTGCTTTGATCTGACTGGTTTGCTTAAACACCTAAGGATGACTTACTCATTGAATTTATGCATTGAAAGCCTGAAATATGCTGTCATGTTTTCTGCTTGATCCCAGCTCCACTTCATTACTTGCAGTCCTTGTATTCAGTTTATTACTACAACCATAATGTTTGTTGGTCACTTTTTAATCCCTTTATAAATACAGTCTGCCAAGATATTACGCCAGGTATCTTTGTTATTATTTGATTTCGTTCTGCAAACAAGGTGCTTCTGCAGATCTTTTTCACTCCTGTTCTTCCGCAATATAGTCGGCAATCAAGTTTTCAATATGATTTTGAGTCGTAGATTTTACACTAAATAAACCCTCTCTTATGTGCTCAACAAAGCATCGGAGATATCTAAATCTAAATTTAACAGTCGATTCCACGAAGTGCATTTTGCTCAATCGAGCCAGAGGCCGTGTTGAGTTGCTCAAAAGCAACCATGCTATGCCTACATTAGCTTTTTTTTAAAAATGAATTGCGAATGTATTTATTACAACAGCCAATAGACATCAGTTTACAATTGCAGAAGGCCAAGACATCTGCTCTGTAAGGAAGCTGTGCTACGCCAGTATGCCTAACCAAATTAGATTACTTATGGATTCAGAGATGTCCAGAGCTGATGGAGAGGTGCCGAAAGCAATAACGGGCTACTAGTACTGCTTCTGGTGCTGCTGCTGACGTTTCTTCTAGCTGGTCCAAAATTTCCCATGTCGAAGATGTTCGGACAAACTGTAATTCTGTTTACCATTTGATATACTCTTCAGTCTTCACCATTCTCAATAACAGTTCAATATGTGTTGTTTTTCTAATTAATATGATACAATTGCAGATTTTCTCTAGTAAAGTCTTCACATATAGCAATATATTATCAATTTCCAAACCCTTGCATTTCTTAACATAGCAGAAATATATTATCAGGAAATCATGTTTCAACTTTTGGTGTCATTACAAAGAATGTACTATTAGCCTGGAGCCATGTTGCAGGGATTTGGTGTTCTTCAATTACTTTAAGCCCCAAAATTTTTCGTTCATGTGAATGTGACAGATTCTCTTTTTCCATTTCTTCAGGATACAAATATATAACAGACATACAAAGAATTTTCTATTACTGCATAGTTGTTGTTGCAGAGTATTGAAATGTTTCTGCACATATCATGATAGAGTAGTACTCCTAGATTTTTCTACAATACATACTAGGACTTAATTTTCTCTCATTCATTTTCTTTTGCTTCAGAATTTTGGAGGTTGGATTATCAGAAACATAGAAATTGTGAGCCTTGGAAATGGGAAGCAACGGAGCCTAACCTTGGAAGTTAGTTTCCGGCCCGATATCTTACAATGAAATCTACTTTCAACTTTCTGGACACGTTTTTTTCTTCTGTGCTGTCAATTCTAATTTGTTCAGTTTGAAGAATTAGTAAAAGCATTTGAGTGATTCTGTTTTCTACCGTCATTTTGTTTGAAGTCTTGGACTGATCTCAGTTTCTGGCGCTTCTGCAACCAATCTGATTGAGAACAATTATATTTTCCAGTCTAATCATAATGCTTACCTGTAATTTTAGTATTTATGAACACAGTGTTGTGTGTCTTGCCCATTTTGACAATGGATTAATTACTTCTAAATTGTACCAGAAAAATATGCAAGAAAATTTTGTTAATAAAGGCCGAAATGTACTTTCATAGTATACTGTGTTAAAAAGATTTTCCGATATAACTTGGGAGTAATATATGGTCAAATATAGACACAAAAATCGCACGTGCTATGGGATAGCGGGACTGAACACAATTAAACAAAAAAAGATGCTTAGATGAGTTCTGATTTTTTGACTTTTTATTCTGTATTGTACTGTTCTGGATCAATTATAATCACAAGTAACATGCATAGTATCTTAATTACTTGCCATGCGTTATGGAATGTATATCTCAACAAATACAAGTAGTATAAGTTTACTAATGAACAAAGATATAATTCAATATAATGAGGGTATCTGTATTGAAAGCTATAAAATTCACTCTTAAATTGTAATGAAGATGCATAAATTAAGTTGAAAGTTGAGAGAAGAAAACATTAAATATGAACTCAATTTATTTCACAATCTTGTTCTGTATTTCTCTGTCTTTGCCTCTTCTTCTATGCTATCATCCTCGAAAAAATCTTCTAAACCCCTCCCTCCAGGGCCACGCGGATGGCCGGTAATTGGGAACATCCTTGACGTCGGAATGATGCCTCACCAGAACATACACAAACTTGGAGCCAAGTATGGACCTGTGTTATCTGGTTAAAACTTGGAATGTGTAACACCCTGGTGGTACAGTCGGCTGAGGAGCTTTTCAAGAACCACGACCTCCAGTTCTCAGACCGAGCACTTATTCATTCTTCTACTGCTCTCAATTACAATGAGGGATCGATTGGTCATGCTCCTTATGGTGAGTACTTGCGTGAGGTAAGAAAGCTTTCTTCTTCAGAGCTCCTTGTCCCAAAAAGAGTGAGTGCTTCTGCTGAAGTTCGACAAACTTGCATTAATATCATGATGCAATGGATCAGAGATGATGCTGAGGCTTCTCGTCTCAATGGAGGATCAGGTGAAATTGCACTAGAAAGGTATGTTACTCTCATGGCTTTTAATCTGATTGGAAATTTTATGATATCTAGAGATATTATGGGAACAAATCAGAGAAAGGGAATAAGTTCTATGAAGCTATGGACAAGTTCATGGAGTGGAATGGGACACCGAATTTGGTGGATTCATTCCCGTTCTTAAAATGAATCCTCAAGGAATCAAGAGGAACACTAAGAAGTATTTGGAGAAGTTGTTGAAGATTGTTGACGGATTTGTGAAAGAAAGGATGCAAGAAAGAGCAGCATGTAAGGATAACGCGAAAGGAGACTTCTTAGATGCACTATTGGAGCATAATGGCAAGGGAGGAACTTATCATTTTTCAGAAAAGAAAGTTGCTATTATTGTTCTGGTAATTAACTACTTTTTGATGATTTTTTTATATAACAATTGGTAACAATTAGTTTTGTGTAGATCTTGTGAAAATAGGACACATAATGTTGCAGGAAATGTTTTTCGGTGGAACTGAGACTACTACAACCACAATCAACTGGGCGATGTCTGAGCTTCTACTCAATCCGAAGACACTGTTGAAGCTCGAAAACGAACTTCACTAGGTAATCGGAAATTCAAAAAATGTAGAAGAAAGTGATCTACATAACCTACCATATTTACAAGCAGTGGTCCGTTAAACATTGCGATTACTGATTCCAAGAAAGGCTAACCAAGATACAGAATACATGGGATATTATATACCCAAGAACACTATGACACTTCTGAACGTTTGGGCGATTACACATAGATCCTACATAATGGGAGGATCCGCTCTCTTTCAAACCTGAGAGGTTCATAAATGCGAATGTTGATCCGAAAGGCCAACACTACGGGTTCCTTCCGTTTGGATCAGGCAGAGATCTTGCATAGGCATGTTGTTGGGTGAAAAGATGGTTAGCCTCACTTTAGCCAAGTTGGTTCAGTCTTTTGAGTGGAAGCTCCCAGATAATGAATCCCCGGAGACTATGGATATGAGGGAGAGAACAGGAATTGCCCTTCACAAGCTTGTGCCATTGAGAGTTGTTCCTGTTGAAAGAAAACTCTGATTAGTTTCTGTTCAACTCCAACAGATCATCTGTATTACCCTTGTTCTAATAAAGTTCAATTTCAGTCTTTCATTTCTTGCTGGACGATGAAACATATGGGTGTCGAATCGATGATATTAATTTGACTGCGAAAGCGGGATTGAGGAAATTCAAATGGGGGCAACTGTCCTCAACAACAAAAGAAAACCAACAATCATAGGCTACTTGGGGCCACAAAACATCTTTTTGCCTCAATCCTTACAAAAACTATCCCAACTTTACTCTTTTCCTGGACAAAAGTCTCCTCCTTTTTTTATGTTCATCTTTCCAAGAAAATTAAAACCTAAACTATCTTCTACTACTATGCTCACAGAGAAGCCTTAAGTCTGTACTTGCATTACGATTTGCATCTCTTTTGTGGTAAGCTGCTTGCAATTGATTGTGATGATAGTGCAGAGGTGTAGTTACATTCAGTGGTCTGTGCTTCTTCTACTGGCAGCTTCAGTTTGTTCAAAGAACAATGGTAAAGTTTATGAATTGGGTTTTTAATCTAATTTCCTAGCTTCCTGTTTGTATCTTGTTTCTCAATTACTGCTTGCTTTTGGCTGCTTAAAACCCCATGAATGTGTTTTTACTGCATAGCATTTTGGTACATGTGAATAATGGTATGCTTTTCAATTGTCCATTTACTGGTGTCTATTTGATTTGTCCTGTTTGGTATAATGCATAATTAAGAATACTGGTCTGGCCTGTACATAAATGGAATACATTAAATAATACTACAAAGCATGAGATGAGATTGATGAATGATAGATGAATGAGAAGGGTAGATAGTGATGGAGAAGCAAAGTTCAGTTGTCCAAGTTATGGATTGATTTAGCTTTACTTCCCAATTAATAAATCTGTCACATTTCATGACATGAGCCTTGTTACGCCCACGATTTAGTTTGATTAACTATACTGGTCTGTCAGTTTGAAGCAACTTGGCTATATCGAAAGTTCTAGCAGTTGGTTTATAACCTAGCTTCTTCTACCGA
Source organism: Plantago major (assembly GCA_026545765.1). Taxonomy (NCBI): domain Eukaryota; kingdom Viridiplantae; phylum Streptophyta; class Magnoliopsida; order Lamiales; family Plantaginaceae; genus Plantago; species Plantago major. The sequence continues at coordinate 16,055,839 of CM048840.1, read as the reverse complement.
ATAGTATACAGGTCTGTCCATTTGAAGCTGATAGTGATAGATGCAGAGATATCAGTACGAAAAAAGTGATGTACTACTGTCTCTTTGATCAGCTATCACTTGTAGTTCTTGAATCGTTTAGTCGTGGACATTAATCATTTTTATTTAGAAGTGCTGTCTCTTTAAATTAGACACGAAAAAGCTACATATATGGTGCAACTTGCTAATTTTAGGGCATACAGGTAAAACTTTTTAGTTTCTTGAACATAAGATAAGAGTGTTTGTGGATGAAAGCATAAAGCTTCAACCTCAACTAAACATTAATTTAAAAGAAAAAAACATGATTTTGTTATTGGCATGGGAAGACGAATGAGTCTGTGTTGCTGTAATTAAGTGAATATGAGATTAACTCTAGTACATGAGATGAAACAGTACAGACGTAAAGTATTCGATAGGAGTAATTTTTTGAGTTTGTTATCTGAATTCTGAAACTTCTTACAATTCAATGTGTATGTTTCAGGAAATGTGGCTAATGATCTTCTTGAGATAATCAACGAGAACCGAACATCCCACAAGCTTCCTAAGCTAATCAACAATGCAGGCCTTGGGTGCATTGCCTTACAGTATGCAGAACTATGCAAGGCAAACTGCAGCACAAACAACACGTTACATTGTCAGCCACCAGAAGATGATTTCACCGAAATCTTTGCTCCAAATTGTGGAGTCGAACTCCCCACTTTTGGTACTATATCAGGCCATATCTTGGGATGTCAACAACATTATCTCGGACCAGAAGAAGCGTATCATGATGTACTTATCAAAGATCAAAATGCAGTGTCTATAATGAGAAACGGAACGTTTAGGGAAGTGGGAGTAGGCGTAGTTGGTCGACACAAGCATAAAGGGCCTTATATTTGGTGTGTGTTGTTTAGTGACGGCTTAGCAAACGACACGTTTGTTCTTGACGATCTTGGGAGAGGGATTGAGCAAAAGAGAGGCTGTTATAGTGGAAGCAGTGAGCAGTGCAATGCAGGTAATCACAAGAGTTCTGCTGGTTTTTCAAGTCTGTTGGTACTTCTTTCATTGCATATTCTTACAAAAACTATAAATCTTCCATTGTATTGTTAAGCTTGAATGTCATATTCATTAATTTACATACCATCCTACAACTCTGAGCTTCGCTCTGTATTACTATGCACATTTAGCTAAATCACCAAATTTCTAAAGCACTCAAAAGGTCATGAGTTCAGATTCACGTTTTATTAGTTGCTAGAGGCGTAACTGTCCACTCAAGAATTCCACTTGTTATGTGAGAGTGTATGACAAACTAACGTGTTACGCTCTTATCAATTCGAAATTCCTATTTGATTGTAATTATTACAATCTTATTATATGCTTCATATTATGTTAATCTAAGCACTTCATGATGGTGGCTTGGGCCACATTTTAGATGAAGTGAAAAAAAAAAAAAAAACATAAAAACAAGATTATGATTCTCATTGACAGAATTAAAGGTAAGATACAAGTATAACACAAGGAAAGAATTGTTGACAAACACAAATTGAATATTTTTTTGGGGTTCCGAGTGACCCCATATTTGTGCTTTCTGTTGTTTCGTTTACCAAAGATGACGGCTTACTTTTTCTCCTTTCTATTTGTCTCTAGTAGAAAGTACAAAACACCATGTAAGCACATAAGCTATTGGCTAGTAGGTGACCCAAACTATAAAGTTCTTCATCTATTCAGTCTAGCTAATCTACTGCTTATTGATTTGGTGTGAACTTATGTGGTAATAACACTAATGCTTGGGGTAACTAGGTGTACATACTTTCGGGGTCCGAATTAAGGTGAGGGCGGGCGGTCGTCCATCCCCTAAAGTTTAAAATTCGCATATTTTCCCTCGTGCAAACTTATAAAAGCTCATGCAATAACCTCATATAAATGGACTAAAATTGACGTTGTTCCATTTTTAGTTTTTACAAAGGGAGGTAATAAATTATACAGGTGACTATAGTGTACAAATTAATCTTGTACATATATAAAAGAGCTGAGATGCAATTAGGTTATCAATTTACATGAAAGTTGTATATGCACAAGCTAGCAAGTGAGAGTTATGGTTATTAATTTTATGCACAAACTTAAGAATAACTCTAAATACTCATTTTGTCAATTTTTTATTTTTTTTGAAACAGCAAAAAATATTTATTAAAGCTTATAATGTTTACAAGAGCATAAAAAATGCTCGTAGAAAATATAAAAATCACCACACCCTCAATCGGGTAATACAAGCCAAAATCAATATTATTACAAGAACTCTCAAACTTAAGTCAATTTCACAAGACAGACCCATCCAAAATGGACCATCACCAAAATGTTGTTTCTTGAAGCTGCTCATCCTTGTATCACTTTGAATATACACGTCCATCTCCAAGTGGACCAATATGTCAACCGTCAACGGGAGCCATTAATATCCCGAACTCATTTTGTCACTTTAAAACATGGTAACCAGTCTCTTCATAGTATCAATAATCACAAAATCGTATATAAACAGCTTACAATTACTAGCTTTTTAGCTGTTACCTCATTAATTCTTGATAATTTGTTTTCCCATTTCTCTACCATTTTCCCATTTTGTCATGTTTTGTGGTTTGTTGGAATAGTTGGAGATTTATGCACTTTTATTCAAGCTCTGAAGGGATCAATTATCAAATATAACAATAAAACTACTCTTGTATGTATAAAATGAGACGAATATGGACATCTTTTTCATGTACTGAATATTCTACAAGATAGTGATTATAGGATCAGGATGTCCAGATCAGACAACCCTTGAGCTAGCTGTGAACAGGACTCTTAAATCTTAACATGTGTTGCATGTAGGTAGCTTTGGTTAACTAATTAAGGTGAGCCCTGAGGAACCTTTGACCTCATACAATCCTAACTACCAACTAAACTAGTACTATCATCACTAGTCAAAACTCAGATGTAATCTGATCTCCTACTCAATTCAATCTCACTCTTTTAACAATAACTTGCTACTTTTCAACTAAAACACATCTGTTCAACCTGTTAATCAAATCTATGATTAAAGAGTAGACAAATTGATTAAGCAAGTAATTAACAATAGCATCCCACTTACTCGCACATACTTAATCCCCTCATCCCATCTTGACAACAAGTGACTTCCTATCTCTTGGGAGGATGTAATATGATTGAAAATACCAATAGCATGTAATAAATTCTCGTTCTTATTGTTATCCACTAAACTCACCGATAATTTGTTGATGGCAACAAGTCATTTTCTCTTTGAACTTATATGAGTTTATGTGCATATTCTCCTTTGATGTTTATGGGATTTCAATTTGCCATCTAGAGTTTAATCATATTATGAAATATGAACCGCAAACATGCAAAGTGTGGTGGCACTTTGCATACATGGTCAGATTTAAGGAGTCAAATGCATTTTTTAGTATAATCATATATGATCATGTTAAATCGAGAGTAACTACTATTATATTGAAACCAACTATGTTTATTGATTTGTTAATCTTTTTTTAACATAACTGATATCAATATAATAGAAGTTATTTTCGATTTAATATATACCACCCGCGATCATATACTAGGAGTATAGAAGAAGGCTCACAGTCACACCAAAGTTTATAGTAGTACTATACATTGATCACATTCGCACTCCAGAATACAGATTTCATGAAAATGCACTTTACAGATGGAATTACTCATCTAACCTCCAAAGGTAAGAGCAAAACAGGGAGTTTCTATAGTAAAAAGGGGAAACTAAAGTACCTTAAAGGACCAATGTACCCCTGCAGCATGTAGTAAACTTGACATACAAGATTAATCAAACTCCAGACAGCCACCGGAATATCTCACTGATCTCCTCGCCGGCACGGCCAGCCTCCAAATCCTCCCCTGTCACAATCGAATCCGTCCTCCGGCTACTACCTGAGAAAAACCGACCCGAACTCCTAAACGAGGAGGACGAAAACGAAACCGATGCAAACCTATCCACATAGTCCCTCAGCCAGCTCCTCCCACTCTCAACAACCTCCGCCGCCAAAACCTCACCAGGCGGCTCCGGCACATTAACTCCGATCGATGTAAACTCCTTATCCGCGAAGGATACAAAATCGGAAAGTCCTCCAATCGACACCTCGTAGGATCCACTCTCACTCACAACATAATCAAATGCACCTCCTAGTGAATAAGATAAGGACCGGATCATTGCCAGCTCTCCTGACCTTGCCGTTGCACCGCCATTTTCGCGGCGACTAACACTTCCAATCTCAATCCGGAAACTCCGGCTGTTATTAGTACTATTACTATTAGTATTACTATAACTATTATTAATATTATTGCTGTTGTTGTTGGTGGTAGTGGTGTTGGTGATAGTATCAGTTGTGACTCTAGTTGGCATTTTATCGAACAGATGTTGATCGGAGGTGAAAACAGGGGATCGACAGAGAGGACACGTTCCGTTGGATAAAATCCACGCGTCAATGCAGTCGGCATGGAAGGCGTGACAGCACAAGGGAAGCAACCGGAGCTGATCAGGCGGCTCGAACTTCGATAAGCACACGGCGCAATCGCCTCCGGTTAGGTTTCCTGTGACTGATCGGAATTCGAAGATCGGGAGATGCTGCAGCTGTGAATCGGTTGATTGAGGTGGCAATTGACGCGGTGGTTGAGTGGTGGTGGTGGATTCGGGGAAAGTGCGGTGGAAGCGATGGAGGTGGCGGAGGAGGAGGTAGATGCAGGCGAGGACGACGACGGAGAAGGCGACGATGGTGAGGACTAGGATGGCGGAGGAGGGGGAAGATGATTGTGGTTGTGGTGGAGAGGTGGCGGTGGTGTAGAGTGGTGGAGAAGAGGACATTTTGGATTTGTTAGAGAGAGAGAGAGTGGGGAGTGGGGTTTGGAGTTTTTTTTGCAGGGAGAGTGGTTTTGTAGTGGCGTTTTGGAGAAGGTATGTAATATTGGAGTGATTTAGGTGGACGAAGGTCACGTGTTTCGCACGAGACTTAGTTGCATGCCTAAAACTAGTTTACTTTTGGAATTCTCATGACGTTAGGAACTCTCAGTTGCTAATCTTCGGGTGTACTGAATAAACTCCATCGATGCATAATACAAACCAAGTATCCAAAATAAAATTGGACAGGGGCTGACTTGCAGGATGGTGAAGATTATTCAAATCTAAGCTATCCGCTCCATCATCCATAAGTTATAGGGGATTTTGTTTTGGATTTGTATATGTAGTGATTGTTTGTGTACATTTCGGGAGTTTGATATGGTGAAAGGGGGGAGAGAGTTTATAGTAAGATGTGGCTAGCTTATCAACTATTTTATTAAACAGGATTTAATTGAGACATCTACTATTGCATGTATAAGTGAAGATAATGTGTGGAAATGGTATATGTTAGTAAATTAGAATTAACATATCTGAAAAATAGTTTTAAGAGTAATCTTGCTAGTCTAAAAGATCAAGTTTCAATCAATTAATAGTTATATCGTTACAATAAGTGTATCGATTAATTTTAATAGAGTTGGAATGATCGAAGAAGGTGAAATGGTGGAAGTGTATTGAAATGGTGGTTAGGAAGAGCAATACAATTAAATGCTTTCGTATGCATTCATATGCTTAGGGAAAGTATGAATGAATTGCTAAAATAGCCTTCCACCAAAAAATATATTTCAAACTAGCCTTCTATAAAATTTATTTTATTTTATAACCTTCTTTGCCACATGAGATGCCATGTGGATGATAAAATGTTACAAAAGCCAACTTAAAGTGTCACAAAATCATTTTAAAAAATGTATTATAGGAGATAAATCGCTCACCAGTATATATCTTATCATCTAGCTAGTAATCAAATATTTAAAATGTTTAATTAATATTAATACTACAAAAATTAAGACAGGGTAGTAGTCATTAATAATATTAAATCCTACATTCCTACTAGTTGATAACCGTTTGTATTAATCGACTTGAGACTTCAAGCAAACAATAAATATGAAGTATATAGGGTTAAATACAAATAACCACATGAATTATATAAAATAAAAAATTAAAGAATTAAAGGAGAGAGCGCACGTGAAATCTCTAAGTTAGAAAATAGCACCAAACCCTCTAAACTACTATAAAAATCTGAATCTAACCTGCTCACTTGTATAAGTTAATATTCCTACGTACAATTTTTTTTAATATATGTAGGCAATTTAATCAAAAAGAAAGTTTAGTTTGACTTGATCATTTTTTAAAAAAATGTTTTCTTCATTATATTTGTACTTTTAACTTTTTTTTTATTTTAGTTTGACGGGTATGTCACATAAAAGAACCTGACGTTTAACGGAAAACCTAACGCCATTAGTCACATGTGAACGGAATAAGGTGAGAGAATTTTATACGGAGTTTCTTGTATTTAACCTGTATTATATATATCTTAATTTCATAAAAAATCATGATAAAGTTCAAAATAAATTAAAAGCCACTTTACGATAGATTTAGTGCTTTTCATAATGTATAAAAGAATGGAGAAAAAAGTATTTAATTAAATAAGCATTCTTCCCATTATATAACATAAAGAAACTTCATAGAGGATGGAGTAGTAATAAGACATAAGATAATTGCTCTTCTTTCTAATTTATGCGCAAAAGAATTAAAGATGACAAGTAGAAAATAATGCACAATGCTAAGTTTTAACACACTACAAGAAAACTGCCATTTGGCGACGGATTTTATCCATCGCCAAATAGCGACGAATCGGCATCGTCTAGCGACGGATTGAGCGATTTGCTCAATCCGCCGCTAATCCGTCTCGAATTAGAGACGGTTAATAATCGGTCCCTAATTCGCGACGGATTAGGGACGGATAGACTAATCCGTCGCGAATTAGGATTGACTAAAAATTAAAGTGAAAAATAAAAATTAAAAAAATTAAAAAATTCGATTTAACGACGGATTGGTATATCAAATGCATAAATAGACGGATAAGCGATCAATCTCTAAATCGGAATAAGGCGAACAGAGCGGGTTCTTCTTCCCCATTTCTGTTCTGCCTTCTTCTTTCTACTTCTCTTGCCATTTTCGCCCAAATTCAAAGTCCGACCAAAACTCAACCATTCCGGCCAATCTCGAACTCTTTTCGAAGCTCGTGGGACAAGGAACTCGGGTGGTCCATCAGTTTCATCTTTCTTCGGCTAATTTCTCCGTAACCGAAGGTATTTTGGCTAAAACCCTTACTTTTTAAAATTTGAGAATTTTGTTAATTTCGACTAGTTTGAGCAATTGTATGTTTATAGGAAGTATGTAGTAGCTAGTTTAGCTTATATTACGTATTGTGTTAACTTTTAGATGTGCAATTGATATATTTATTGTGAAATTGGATTGTTAGTATAATGTTAGGATGATTGTAAGTATGTAGGGTATTTAGTTTGATATTTTCGTATATGTACTAGGATTAGGAAGATTTAATTGTGTGTTTGGAGATAATTTGGTGATTTTAGTGATTTTAATATAATTTTTTCGTATTAACATAAAAATAATTACAACTATTTTCATCTACAATTTGTAATGTTAATAGTTAAATGGAAATTTAAAATTTATAAAAATTAATTTTAATCGTAAAATGCATGTAATTCATAAAATTCTTAACGTATCATAATTAAGAATGTAATTGTAATTGTAATGAAACTAAATACGTAATGATATACATGTAATTATAAATCTAATAAATTTAGACGTGTCAAGTTAATTATCCAATTATGAATCCCGATCGTTCATTGATGTACCATCGCATTGTTAATGGCAGTATTCAGTCTAGTTTTGTTGAGGGGGATGATGAAGTGCCCTTACGGTCACAACAAATGTAGGAACAAGCAATTTTTGTCTCCTACAACGGTAGTCGAGCACTTGAAACGTAAGGGGTTCGTGCCTGAGTATGAGGTATGGAGTTATCATGGTGAGACACCAATACCGTTCATGTCATATGAGCATATCCGGAAGCGTAAAAGAAAGCAGCAAAATGTGATCGGAAGTACTCAAAATACGGCTACATCTGATGCTAATTATGATCATGAACGGTTGGAAGAAATGTTGTTTAATGTTGCTGGCCCTCAGTTCATGGACACCAAGGGGGATGTAGAGGAGCCACCGAATCCCGAGGATCAGGTGTTCTTTGACTTCTTGGAATCAGCAAAGAAGCTGATTTGGCCGGGGTGTAAGAAGCACATCGAGTTGTCTTTGTTGGCTCGGCTAATGAGTTGTAAGGCCGAGGGTAGGCAATCTAAAGCAAGCTTCAATAATTACCTACAACTAATATCGGAGTGTTGTCCTGAAGAAAACCTAGTTCCCACCAACTTTTACCAAGCGAAGAAAAAGATGCGGGGGATGGGGTTGCCTATAGAAACCATAGACTGTTGTCCGAATATGTGCATGATCTATTGGGGCGAGGATGTAGATCTATTGGTATGCAAGTTCTGTGGGAAAGACCGCCACAAGCGTTACAAGGAGGGGGCTGCAAAGAAACGCCAATCTCCCACATAAGAAAATGTGGTACTTCCCTCTAGCACCTCATTTGAAGAGGTTGTACGCTTCAAGTGCTTGTGTCGATAAAATGCGGTGGCACAAGGAGAGAGTAATCCCGGCGGATGCAGGGGGTATAATGGAGCACCCATCAGACTCACCGACATGGAAAGAGTTCAACAAGACATATGCGGGGTTTGCAGCCGAGTCTAAAAATGTACGTTTGGGGCTTTGTACGGATGGTTTTAACCCGTTTGGAAGTGACCGAAAGTACTCTTGTTGGCGATGATCTTGACACTGCAACACCTTTTGGTGAGTGCATGAAGCAACCGTTCATGTTCTTGACTGTGTTGGTGTCTGGGCTGACTTACCCCCTGACGATTGCCCCTTTTTAGTTTTAACACACGGTGCTATGTGGAAGGAGAAGCCTGTGTTGTTCCCCAACGGCCAGGCACCGTAAGTACATATTATGCATTTGTTGAACATAACTTAAGACAAGTATATGTCACATACCTGATGAGACAATATTCTCACGTCTCATTTGGTCCTTTTTAGCGGTCTTTGTGAGTCTTTGTCTTTAGTTTTATAGTCTTTTTAGTTCGTTTTTACGCTTTGGTGTTTTGTTTACATTTTGCAGGAATCGATGTCTTTTGAGCTAAATGAGAACAAGCTGCTTAGCATGGTTTCCTTGTGGCGAGATTTCTGACTTGGAGCTGAAAATTGCAAGAAGGCTCGCCACGGCGAGGAAATCAGTCCGACGCGGCAAGATTTAGCGAATGTATATCTTCTGCGATTAAAGAAGGCTCGCCGCGGCGAAGGAATTGGTCCGCCGCGGCGAGATTTTGCGAATGAAGCTCTTGTCTTGAAGATTGAAGCTCGCCGCGGCGAAGGGATTTGCCCGCTGAGGCGAAATTATGCGAGAGCTATATATTTTTCGATTAAGAGGGCTCGTCGCATCGAGCTATTCTTTCCACCGCGGCGAGATACGCATAACATAATTTTTATTTTTCCTTATTAGCTGGGAATTGGGATTTTTTTTCTCTCATACTTCTTTTTAACCTAGTTTTTTAAAAGAGCTCCTGGATTGAGACATTGACATTGAGATATATTTGGAGCTTGGTTATTCATTGATTTTACTCATCAGGATTATCGGTATTGATTTCTCTATTGCTTTCTTCTTTACAATTCGTTCTTTATCTTTATTGATTGAATTGTATGTTATTGCATGCGAGTTTCTCATCTATGTTTCGTATGATTATTACCATGAATCTATGTATGCAATTATCTATTATGAGTAGCTAAACACCTTTGAATACAGTAGTATATGAAGATTATGCATATTCGTTCTGGGGTTTATCAAATCACTCATATAGGTTAGTCTCGTATAAAATCTTCGAAAAAACCTTCAATTCGATAAGTCCGTATTAAATTCTCTAAATTGTTCATGTTTAAGGATCGTGAATTGACGACTCACGATTTCTCCAGTATAATATATTCTAAGAACAATTGGTTGAATCGAATTGATTGATTTACTGTACAACAACCGTGTGACAAATATGAGTGTTATCCCTAGTTCGAATTAGCATAATTGGATCTTGCTACTGTATTCATCTTTCTCTCATTGTTAATCGTAAACTTAGCTTTAGTCAATCTAGTTAGAAGTATACAAAACCATCAATCAAACTGTTACTGGCAAGTATCTGTTTACTCTCACTGCTACGTAGCTTGATTAATTCCCTAGAGATCGATCACGAGTTAGGCTTTAGTCTGCAACTACAGCTTAATCTCTAATTGCTTTATAGAGTATAATTTGAGCTTATCAATACCATTGATTTAACTATATATACTAATGAATATTTGTTTCTTGTATTTCTCATTTATAACAGTTTTTGGCCCCCTGATGCTTCTGTAACCTGACGGACATTTTTAGGGGTAGGAGGGAGTTACCTGGCACTGGCGGCGAGAAGTGGTCACATGTCTCGGAAGGGATGAAGGCTTTTTACTTCGATGAGTTGCGGGTAAGCTTAAATGTTACAGTGCTTTATTTGTTGTTTTAATCGTTGTGTTAATGTGCGTGGTATGTTAGCCACTATATGTGAGTGGTATGTTAGCCACTAAACTTGGGTGATATGTTAGTCACCATTGTGTTAGTAAATTTTAGGAAAATCTGAGTGGTATGTTATCCACTGAACTTGTATGATATGTTAGTCACCATTAATGAACTTGTTACATGTGTTATCTTTAAATTGTTGTCTTCATTTACCTTGTGTAATTTCTATGTTGTGTGGAATTGTTGTAGAAAACCTGCTACATTTCCAATGCCCTGCTTCCCCAGTTGTGGTCGGTTTTCGAGAGGCTAGGGTTAGACCTCTATAGGAAAATGGTTCATGCTGTTTAAAAATATAGCGACAAGGGCACTAAGCCATCGTTTATTGGGGATGAGGAGTGGGCGCATTGGGTGGAGTACTGGAAGGAACCCCTAGTCGTGGATCGGTGACAACAGAGAGAACCGGTTGGTAGATCGATGATAATGCAGCACTTCAAACACCATTATGGGTTGCGAGCTGTTGTTACGGATCACCAGATGGCGGCTAGTGTATATATTAATTACTTACTACTTGTGTTTTTTGCTTTCATTATCCGCTGTGGAATATGATTTATATGTTTTGCTTTCATTTCTACCAACTTACTACTTTCTAAGCTGAAGGGCGGCATTTGGGTGGACGAGAAGTCAGAGCGTATTGCGGTACGTTTCTTTGTTAAGGTTCACATTTGTATTTGTGTTTTATAAGATATTCCTAAAACTGTATCTCATAACGTATGCATTTTACGATTGCAAAGTGAGATCGAGAGGAGGATCGACGGTCGGGAGCTGTCGATTCAAGAGCAAAACAGATCTTCTTTGTCGTCAACCCAATGGACAACAAGGGTCGAGTGTATGGAATTGGAAGTTTGGGCCCTACATTGACGGGTCCTAGCTTCTCAGTGTCCCAGGCATCCACACGAGCTGATGTTTTCACACAGGATCAGGTCCAGGAGATGATGACTCCTCTCCAAGAGGAGTTAGCTAGAAACAAGGAAGAGATTGAGAAAACCAAGGCAGCTTACCAACAAGTGCTTGAGAACCAGGCTCGTATAGCTCAGCAGGTGGATGCTTTGACCCAAATGATCTTGACGACCCAATAACGACCGCCTCCTCCGGCCGATTCTTAGTTACATTGGACTTATGCTTATGTTGTTTATGCTACATATACACTATTTCATCCTCTGTACGGATATTTGGTCTTCGGTTTGGATAATTTGTATTCGTCGAATCTCTATTGTTAATTAATACAATTTAATTGTTTCGGGTATATTATATACGATTATATTGTGTGAAAAACAGGTGAAATGTGAAATAGGAATGAAAATAAAAAAAAATTAAAAATACAACAGATTTAGCAACGGATAGGTATCCGTCGCTAAATCTGCAGGGAAATGGATTTAGTGACAGATAGTTATCCGTCACTCAATCCCCACGACTTTTAGAGACGGATTCCTAATCCGTCTCTAAAAGTCCCAACCCATTAGAGACGGATAAGGAATCCGTCTCTAATTGCGAGGGAATGGTCAACGGATTTATCCGTCGCGAATTAGGGTCCGTCCCTAATTCGTTTGAGACGCTCGTTTTTAAGACGGGCGTCTCATCCGTTGCCCCATTCGTCGCTAAGGGATTAGCGACGAATCGGGGGGCTTTAGTGACGGATAAATCCGTCGCTAAAGCCCGATTTTTTTGTAGTGACACTAGTGAGGAAGTTGAATATATGAAATATAAAGTAAGTAAAAATAAATAGAATTTACTTGAAAGCTCATATGTCAAAGAAGAGGTTATAGAGGAATTTATAATTAATAGAAAGTTAGTTTTGAATATATTTTTTTTGGAAGGTTATTTTGACAATTCATTCTGCAAGTATAGTGGAGTAGCATTTATTATTATTATTTTCATACTAGTTAAATGCTTTCGTATTCATTCATATGCTTATGCAAAGTATAGTGGAGTAGTAATTATGTGCATCTTATCTAGCTTACGTGGAGTACGTACCATACTACTACCACAAAGTAGGTTATTGATATCTTAAATAACGAACCTAATATCTCCTGATGCAAAATGTTACATTTATCATATGTGGTGCAATACCAGTAACTAAGTTGTGTAATTAAATTTTTTAATTCAATTTAAATCATATCCATCCATTTTACTTATTCGATTTCGATCTGATATGTTCCTGAGTCAATATTCAAATAAAAGGTGCATGGTTTGAGTATCGATGAAGTAATTTTCTCCATTTTATTTGTCATTTTTAGATTTTTCCCTTTTATGTTCAATTATACAAATTCTTTTATTATATAAAAATTAAGTAAATGTAACTCCTATTTACTATACAATTCACAACTCCTGCGAGCCAATTAGCTCCCAAATAAATTACTTGTTCCATCTCTATCAGCAGTATGCTAGGATAACCTAAATATGTACGACTTGCAAGAATTAGCCACATTTGTTAAATTCTTAAACCAGACAACCTAGTATGGATTGGATTTGGCCCAATTAAAACCGGTGGGACCTTCTTCTCATAAGGACAAAATTTGCCAGTGTTAGAACAATTGTGAATTGTGATCATCTAATGTAAAATGGCTAAGTACCTTCTTATCAATACAACAAATTTCCTATATATGATGGTTCCTTCTGATATTCATGAAAAAAACACTTGCAAGTTTGTTTTTTAAACTACCCAGAAACTTTCTTCAAAATCAAGACAAAAGCTAAAATGAATAGCCATACATCATTACATCCTAGCAGAAGCATAAACAGTTTTGAGTAGGCTAGTGCATAAATTTGTTTTAAATGCGACTCAATCTGTGAAGTTCTCCTTTGTTCTTTCATGTAACTGTATCTGCAAATGCATTTTTACATCACTGCACAATTCATTTCTATCACATATTACATCTTGTAGTATAACACCATCTATTTATCTTATAAACCACGGAAACGTAGCAATTTCCTGATCAAAGACAACGTATAAACAAACAACCCAGGGCTAAAGTATTCAGTATATTCACAATTGTCCTACAGTCTACAGAGATGAGACTTCCTCGTTTGAGACGGAACATTCCCCAGTTCCTTCACAGACATTTTTTCTGCACAGCGGGCACACCCTGGTTGAACCAAACACAGCAGGTAGAAAACTGTCAAATGTACTAAACGAGGATACATGCACGTATAGATGTTCTGTATACAAATTAATTCACAGAGATGGTGAGCAAACATTGAGGAATGGATATGATTATATGAATATTCACCTATTGACTTCTTTCAGCCATTTATCAACGCAGGGCGCATGGTACTCATGATTGCAGGGAAGAATTCGTAATTTGTCACCATCCTCATAGTCGGTTAAACAAATATGGCACCTGTTTGAGCATGTTAATTTACCTCAGCGAACGGGCTTGAATTGGAGTGTGTAATGCAATCGTGTAGGGAGAACTTACTGGTGAGCATCACTGGTATCAGTTTCGACTTTGTTCACTCTTTTGTAATGCTTGAGAGGAAAGGCATCAATGACAGACTCAGGAGCAGGGAGTGAAAGGGTAGAGAGTGAAAGTGACAACGATTGGTTGTGAATTTCATCCAAAACCTGCAAGCAATAAATATCATTAACTAGTTTGCATCTTCAAAAATAGCTTAGAAAGCATAATCTTTCTTCAAACCACTTCAATTTTTGTAGAGGTGATGAAGAGAAAAAACATAAATGCGGTAAGGAAATGAGCTCAAGACTCTACCTCAAATAACGCATCTGCCAGCATGATTATTTGTGAAATACTTGCAAGAGTACTGGACTCTTCAGCCGTAAAGAATGAGTCGCACAAACATGAACCTTCACTGTGGAGTCCAGATGCACAAAGTGCAGTTTGTTGGGTTCCATCATTACGGTCACCAGTTCTTTCTGAAATCTGCATAATTGCAATGCATGGAAACTGTCAAAAGACAATATGGTGCAGAGAGGAACAATAGCAAGATGTTCCTACATTGAACCTTCAAAATCCACATCATAAGTTTGTATAGCAGAGATACAAATAATTTGATTGAATATTATGCCAGCAGGTTTTCTAAAAAGCGTTGTGAAACTAAAATAAGTAGCGGTTTGTCTGGTAAAATGTCTCACCTCTGATCTGAATAACCGTCTCCGATCACCAATCCCATCATACCTTGCACCGATTAAATCAATATCGTGACCAGCTCTAAAATGGAGATCGCCAGAGAAATCAACAAGCCATCTGTCATGGGACCCCAGTTCATCAGCAAGACCAGCGGCAAAAACAATGGTGGAGGAATCACTAAGCCTCCTAAAGTTGCGTCTGGACAGAGCATCCCAAAATAGCCTCCTACTGTTTCTTCTCGATTCACGTCTATTTATTTCGGTGATGCTACTGGTTAGTAAGTTGGACGAGATACTCACCATGTCGAGGAGAAGCAAGTCTCCACTTCTCAAATCCCTGTCACCACTATCAGACACACGTGATGCTGGACTAGAAATGGTCGGTAAGTCAATATGTTCACCTCTTGTTGGAAATCGACGTAGAGGCTGCTAAGGAAGTGAGCTTTCATGATTTTTATTGAATGTAATTATAAGTTCTATCAATCAAACGATAACTTACTTGGTGTCGTGGTTCATTTGAATTTGGGAGGTCACTGTGATCGCTGCTTCTTTGAACACTTACAGGACCTGATTCAAGTATCGATTCCTCATTATTACTACTGTTTCTACCAGATGAGTCCATGTTCTCACTTAGGGAGCTTGTGGTTCCCACTTCCGAGCTGAATAGTGGAGAAGTTTGAACTACGGAGTTCTGAGAATCACTGTTCCCACTATGAGTAATAGGCAATGGCTCCGGCTGATCCTCTAGCTTCAAGGACCAAGTGAACAAAGTTTTAGTTTAGAAGAAGAGTCAATGAGCAGAATGTATGTGAATAATTAGCCGGTGTGTTAAAAACAAAGATGTCTGACATGGAAGCATTAAAAGGACCTTACATGATCATGCTATATAGAAGTCCAAAGAGAAAGATGTATAGGTCAAACTGCTGAAAGCGAACAGCTTATATAAACTGTTGAATCAGAACAGCCCAAGAATAACATAATTAAGAATGCCCCAATACCTGGGCATCTGAGATAAACCAAAACCGTAATGGAAAAGCATTTCAACTATACGCTATGAACAAACATAATCACTCCATTTAAAATCGTCTATTCATTATCGGAAGCAGTTCTAGAATTCAGTCAACAGCAAGCATCTATCATGATAAAATCTTTCCAAACACAAGACTATTCAGACGAACTGATATAATTCTTTCACAAAGCAGACTCTCATTGGATAGCTAAAACTGCTTACTTTTTATAGTCTAATAATTTCCTCCAACTCCTGATCCGTTATAATACACAAAATACCAGCAGACTCTCTCACTCTTGATAGCTGAAACAACTTAATTTAATCGTCTATTGATTTCCTCTAATTCATTATCCATTATACATTTATACTATGCAAAACACCAATATCATCCAATTAGCATCAGTTCCATAAAAAAAATCTTTACTGACACCTTCAATTTCAGCAGTGTGAACTGATGATAGGCACCTTTATAGTATTAAATACGATCGGGTAACGTAGAAAATCAAATTAGGAGTTATAGTTCGAATAATTCGGTATACAGTTCATGTTTCTGCAAAGGAAGAGGCTTCATAATTTCAAATTTCTTTTTCCCTTTCTTCTCAACATTCACAAGGACCATATGATACACTTACATCTCAATGAACCACAAACTAAGTTAGTTATACATGCTGCAAATCGAGATTCAAAAACCAAAAACACATTAAAAAAAAAAAAAAGCATTTCATTTTAACCCAAAACACATAAATCACTATACAATACTATAACCACAATACTCCGTCAAGAAAATCCATACCCAAGATAAGAAATACAAAAAGGTACAAACTTTAACAACCGAACACCTAATCGGCAATAAAAACTGACTTGGTACAAAAGCTAAGCAATCAAAAGAGTACCTGAAAGGTTGACTTTGAAGAAGAAGCACCACAGAAGAGGGAGGAAATCCTTCTCTTGGTCCGTTTGTAGCCACTTTCCGGCGAAATTCTAGACGATGATGGCTTGGAAGAAATCATATGGCTGCTACTGCTACACCCCATTTTTCCTCTGGAGTTGAAATTTTTCAAGATTTTGTTGTTTTCGTAGGGAAGAAAGAAAGGTTATATGTAAGGTCGTCGGTGTGCTGACGTGTAAGTGGGACCACATTATTTTGAATTTTATGGAGGTTCACTTCTTAATTTGTAAAGTAAACATTTTAAATTAGGCAACTACTGTACCAAATAATTGGATTTGTAATGATCCTTCAAAGTTTAATTTGGATATTACCCATGTGATAATAAGTTTCGGGGAAAGTTAGGGATAGAATTAACGTGTCATTTTAATTTAGTCGGATCATCATTTTGTATTTGGTCATTCAATTATTTATTTATTTTGGATGACGTTGGAAATCTGCAGCTACTATCCTTCGGTGCGCACTGGGTACGTAAACCCAGTAATAGACTACAAGCTCAGACTCAGAATGACATAAATTACAAAAATTCACTCCCCGTCGGGTTTGAACCTGTGACCAATAGAGGATATTATCCTCCCTTTTAACCAACTGAGTCACCCTTACGGGTTGGTCATCCGACTATTATTTAGGTAACATTTATATCTTACAGGTTGTTTGGCAAGCAATTAAAATTGTGAAAACCAAGTTTAAATAGATGTTTTTAAGTGTTTTTAACCAAGTTTTGCTATTTAGATTGGCTGCCAAACAATCATTTATAATTGGAGTACCCCTTATAATTGAGACACAACTCAATTAACTCATAACAAACCTACAAAAACACCTTATAAAATTTAATTTTATACTAAACACAATTTAATGCATACGTGATCTAGGGTAGCAAAGAAAATAATGTGACTATGAGGTTTGGTAAAATTCTTGGTTTTAAAATTCCAAAATGACAAGAGTGTGAGTTTTGACGTGATGGAAAATTGGTATGCTAGTCACTTATGAGTTACTAGTCTAAAACTTATGGGCAATTACATATAGGCCCCTGTTAGATTCTTGCAGATGACTACCACTTAGTTCAACAATTACATGCAAATCCTACTCGATACAAAACAATTACATGTAGGTCCACGAATTTGACTTTTCGCGAACTAAACCAGGAAAAACCATATTTGCCCCTGTTCCAATTTCAGCTTTTCAAAATCACCAAACAACCTTACATAATGATTGATCACGTGAGAAGCACGTGAGGACTTCAATGTAATTGAATTAGATTTATCAAGTAGTCACTTGTAATAATTTATTTACCGCTTTTTTCAAAAAAATTAGACTTAGTGGTAAAATATGAAAATATGCATGGGCCAAATTGACAGAAAATGGAAGTGCCCATCAAAATCTATTTTGCAATTTAAGTCCTTGAGGGAAAAATCCTAAAAAGGTACCCTAAGTTGTTACGTTTCCGGTTTTGGTACCTTTATTTGTTACCGTCCGATTTTGGTACATTAACTTGATTTTTTTGTCCAATTTGTATACTCCGTTAGTCGACTCAAGTCAATTTTGACCGTTTTAGTGCGAATTATCATGAATTATGACATTTTTCGTCAAAACGTCGCGTGAAATACACGCACTATGAATAAAAAATTAATATAATTTTTTAAAAATTCAATTAAAAAGAAAAAGGTAAAAGGAAAAGAAAGAAGAAGATTATGAAGAAACTGCCTGCTCCAAAAAGAAGATTAAGAAGAAAGAAGAAGAAGAAAGAAGAAGATTAAGAAGAAAGAAGAGATCGATCGATCGAATCAAATGAGAAAGAAGCCAATTTAATCACAAATTGGAGCAGGCCATGCTTCATCCATTCATCCCCTCCACCTTCACCACCACCTCCGCCCTGATCCATTGGCCATGTCCATGGCAGATCTGGAATGGAGCTTCCAAATCCGGAATGGAAGCTCCGTGGTGGAGCTTCCATAGTGGTTACGGCCATGGCAGATCTGGAATGGTGGTTCCGGCCGTGGTGGAGCTTCCATGGTGGTTCCGTGGTGGAGCTTCCATCAAGAAGCTTCCATTGAAGTCAGCCATGGAAGAAGATTTTGCCAATCCGTGGTGGAGCTTCCATCAAGAAGCTTCCATCAATCTAGCGAGCAGGAATAGATTTTGCCAATCTGTTTGTTTTGATGTTTTTGTTTTGACAAGTTTAATCTCATTCGATTCTATCAGACAATTAATGACAATTCGGTTTTATGCTATTATCACAGATCTTGTTTAAAAAAAAAAAAATTTTGAAAGAATTGGTAAGGATCTGTTTGGTTTGTGAATAAGCTGATAGGTGACTTAAGCTGGTCAACACAAAAACGGATTAATGGACCTAGATGTAATTGTTGAACTAGATGGTAGTCCTCTGTTACAGAGGCGTCTAGCAGGGGTGGTGCATGTAATTTTCCCCTAAAACTTATGAATGTGTGCAGTGATGAGTTTGTATACAGTACATGCCTAATTCTCCTAACATGCCTGAAGCCCTGGACTATTTTGCAACAACATATTAGAGTTTGATCGGTCTCGTGAAAACGAGACCGGAAATTTGTTCTTTCTAAAACGTTCCATCACAAAATCCATTAAACCCCTCATCAAAAATATATGGGAAAATTACACCTCCCCCTGATAAACACCCTAATAACATCGGGGGCCCTGACATTTCAACAATAGCAATAACACGATAGTTCAAAAGTCAACGTAAATATCCTATGTGGCATACTAATAACGACGTGGAAAGTAATTAATTTTTTTCCTTATTTTGATAATCTGATTTTACAAAAGTAAATTGTAAATAACCCCTTTATTCATTATAACTTCAAATCAATACCTTTTAAGTTTATAAATATTTCAGTAATACCCAAGAAATTATATGTTCTTTCATTCCATCTTCTTCACTACACTATATTTGGTAATAATTAAACTTTTTCTTCATCATCATCAACATGAACCTTAGCTACAGTAAAGCTCCGTTAATCAAATTAGCTCAATCAATTGAGCTTTTGGAGCTGCAGCTCCAATTATTTGGAGCTGTAAGCTTAGCGCTTAAGCTCCAATTAATTAATTGGATCTTAAGTGATGTAAGCTCCAAATAATTAATTGGAGCTAAGGTGTTCTCCATCAGTGTTGCAACAGCCAATTGCATCGATGCAACCTCGCTTCGAGACTCCAAATGCGAAAGCAGGGTTCAAATTCAAACGATGGGTCGTCCAAAATTTGGGACGCGGCCCATCGCTCTTTATCCTTTTTTTTTTTTGATTTTTTCTTTTCTTTTCTCTTTTTGTTTTGTGTTTGAAGAGTATTTTTTCTTTTTTGTTTTTATTTATTTCCCACGTTTACCTCTTTTATTGTTTTTTTCCTTTATATTTGTTTTCTATATTTTTCAAAGTATTGTAATTTTTATTTCAAACAATGTAATTTTTTTTCAATTTCAAGTATTATTGAATATTTTCATATGATAATAATATTTATATAAATACAAACATATTTATATGTAAAAAATTACTTGTAACATTTAAAATACATATTATTTGAATTTAAAATTACACTTGTAAAAATTAAAAATACTAAAAAACGTAAAACGTATTGGAAAAATGTATAATGTAGTAGCTTAATTGTTGTAATTTTCAATTTCAGTTATAATTAATTAACGACATTTAAAATAAATTAAAGAGTAAAGTTTAAAAGGAAATGAGAAAAGAAAATGAAATGAATAATTAAGTTTGAAAGAAATGTTAAAATAAAATAGATTTTGGGCCTCACTGTTGGAGTAGATAATTGTGGAGAGTTGCAGAGTGAGTTGCAGTGAGTGGAATACTGACGTGGCAGAGATTTTGGGAGTTGCAACAGCTGGAGATGGCCTAACAGCGGCTGCTTTAAGCTCAAATTAATTGGAGCTAACAGCACCATTAGGAGCTCACAGCAGAGCTCCGTTAATGGAGCTGTTAAGCTCCATTAATGGAGCATCGGAGCTCAAATTCGATTCTCTAATGGAGTCCGATCCGACTCCTTATAAAAATAAGGGGAAAAAAGTGTTTGAAGAAGATGAAACATAATCGATGAAGAAGAAAATGAAATATACTTAATAAAATATGGGTTGGAGAAGAAGATGAAATGAAAATGTTATATAATTTATTTGGGCCATTTATGAAATTATTATAAACTCTGAGGGTTGATTGCAATGAAGAAGAACTAATATCAACGTGGAAATTGGGAAAAATCATGGTCAACTCGGAAAATAAAAATTGGACTGATATGTTATTGTTCAAATGTCAGAGCCCCTGATGTTATTACGAAATTTATTAGGGGGAGCAAATGTAATATGCCCAAAATATATAGTAGCTGACATTCAATATTATTGGAAATTAATTTCATTGCGTCCTTTTTCTCCTATGAGAATTGTAAAAAGCCAATATAAAAATTTAATCGAAATGCAAAAGCAGTAAAGCATAACTCCCTTACTTTCAAAACATTCCGGGTATTTAACATACGACTCAAAACTCAACTTTAGTAACTATTCACGGGTTTTTATGTTTATCATACCACTAAAAAATTTAATTAAGTCACTACTCCTCGCACATAAAATCGAGTTACTATTCGTCTGTTAAACATCCATTAAAATCGGGTATGTTAAAATCATATGTCAAACAACCGGATTGTGAAATCGCACATTTAGCCTTGAACTGTCACAAATAAGCTGTAATATTCATTTTTGCTTCCTACGGAACGAAATGCCAAGGATATACACAAAATACTAGTACTAACCCGTGGCGATGCCACGGTATAAATAGAAGGGTGATAAAATTAATTAATCGAGAAAATAAGGTAGTCAAATTTATGTGAACAACATTGATCGTGGTGTCAGTCTGTAGTCCTTCTTCATCCAATATTATATAATTGAGTATTTATTTATGTTAACTATAGAAAATGTAAAAATACCTAACATGTTAATTAGTAACAGGTACATGTTTTCCTTTTTTTATATATCCATCAAACAGAACCAAAACAAAATATAAAAGTATACAACACAATCAATAGGGTTGTTCCCAACAACCCCGCGATGGTATGTGGTCACCCCACCACACACACAAAAGAAAATATTATACAAACATAATTTCACATGTTACAGTTATTTTTTCCAACCCACCGGTTCCCAACAACCCTGCGGTGGTATGCGTCACCCCACCAAAGACACACAAAAAATATTATTCTACAAACATAATTTCACATGGTACGGTTGTTCTTCCCCCGACCTGTTATGGATGAAGAAAGTAGAGAGAACATAGAAGAGAGTTTCTCCACCAAGAGAATACCTGCCAGGACCCCCAGCTGATCCCCCTCCCGTAGGCACGTTATGGAGATCAAGAAAGTGGAGAGAAGACCGAATAGAGTTTCCCCACTTAGAGAGTATCAGACCCCCCATGGCCCGTTATGGATCAAGAAAGTAGAGAGAAGATCGAAGAGAATTTCCCCGCCTAGATAGTATATGCAGACCCCCCCCCCCCCCCCAAACGCATTAAGAAAAATGTAGTTTTTACTAACTTAATCATAAAATGTTGCGGTCGGGTCTTGCAACTGAGGTATGGAACGGGTTCGAGTATATGCCAGACTGACCTTAACATCATTATTTCGAACGGGGTTGAATTCGAGTTAGATAGAACCAGTCCTTCCATCCATAGACCGTAGAGAAGACAACCCTTATACATCATCCTATCGATTGAATCTTATAGATAAAGAAAAGGAAATTGAAAGTTTTCACATGTAAATGTTGTTGATAGACATGTAAAGATCAACACACCACCAATTAGCTCATATGTATCTATTTTATCTTCTGGAACTGAAAAGAGCACGTCTAGTACACGATTTATATAACATTCTTAGAAGATTAGTTGAAGTGACTATGTTAAGCATAGTTCCAAAGGTCCTCCTAACTGGATTCAATGCCCATTAAGAAAATGCATATCAACAATAAATCATACAAATTTGAAGGTATAAAATATAATTAAGCTTCACTGAACAACGTAATATTTATTACTTGAGTCCGATAAAATGATTGGATTCATTTCACTTTATTAAATTTAAAACTAACAATTTGGAATCTTATACTATCATATATTTAACCTTAATTGGATTTCATAAATACCTTTAAATGTAAAAAATATAAATTTGTCATGACTCAACAAATTGGGAAGCATACGCAATAACTTGTCATCAAACATAAAATGACATAATGAAAAGGAAATTGAAAGTTTTCACATGTAAAATGTTGTTGATAACCATGTAAAGATCAACACACCACCAATTAGCTCATGTGTATCACTTTTATCTTCTGGAACTGAAAAGAGTACGTCTAGTATACGATTTATAGAACATTCTTAGAAGATCAGTTGAAGTGAGTATATGTCAAGCATAGTTTCAAAGGTCCTCCTAACTAGATTAAATGCCCATTAAGAAAATTCATATCACCAATAAATCATACAATTCTGAAGGTATAAAATATAATTAGGCTTCACTGAACAACGTAATATTGATTACTTGAGTACGATAAAATGATTGGATTCATTTCACTTTATTAAATTTAAAACTAACAATTTGGAATCTTATACTATCAAATATTTAACCTTAATTGGATTTCATAAATACCTTTAAATGTAAAAACGATAAATTTGTCATGACTCAACAAATTGGGAAGCATACGCATTAACTTGGCATCAAACATAAAATGTTGCGGTCGGGTCCTGCAACAAAGGTATGGGACGGGTTCGAGTACATGCCAGACCTGATCTGAACATCATTAAGGCTATGCTATCTTCTTTTGAACAAAACTGAACTGAACTATAGTATAAAATATAACTAAGTAGAACTGAACTGAACTAAATGGATCTGAACTAAACTGAAATTAATGAGTTTTCAGATGAAGATAACAGCGCCTAACGGGTCTTTATAATATATGGATAGATCTCATCTTCACATGCTTAAAAAGTTGATTTTTTAAAAAACTTTTTTCCTTACCTTCTCACCTCTTCTACTTTATTCACTATCGTCTACGATTATTCATTATCTCTCATACATAAATATTTAGAGAAAAGTCGAAACCTTAATTCAAAAATAAAAAGAAACGTAGAGAGTTAACAAAACTTTAAATTCTACATTACCATTTAAAATGAATGTCCAAGTAATTAGATAACGCTCCAAGTATCATTTATGCACGTGCGGATCATGTATGCTTCAAAGTAAACCATCAAGTTTAGAATATAGTAGAAAAATATACGAAAGTGCCAAGAACAACCGAAACTGCACAAATGGTATGACCGTATGGATATATATGAGGCTAATCAAAATAATCGTATATTTTAGTTTGTCCAGAATGTTTGATTCTATAAACTATTTAAAATGAGTCTCTTTGAACGCTTGATGCTACGTTAATTATTTATAATGTGTTTTAATAAGTGGCTTTTAATTTTTAAAATTCCATTATTTAATTTTATCTTATTTAATTAATTTACATTTTATTTTAATGAATAAAACAATTTATTTAGTTAATAATAGTATTCAAGATTGGTGTTTATAGATTCGTCTTGTCATGGCGAATTAAAATATATGTTCAAAATATTTTTTTGATTTTTGTAGATAAAGTTATATGAGATTAATATTTTATTTTAGTTAATGAAATGATTTATTTAATTAATTAATTAATAATAATAATAACCTAGATTGATGTCTATGTATTCGTTTGTCATGGTGAATTAAAATACCATACCATCATATCATATAAAAAACTTTGTATAAGAAATCAGCCTAATCTTCTCTATGCACTACTTACAAAGTATATAAATCAGATTACAAAGTAAACTTTAGACCAACACAAAACGCATTGTTCGGTAGTAGCAATTTTAGACATGGAAAACACATCTCAGTGCCCGAGCGGATTTTAGCCAACACATTGCATAGTGTATATAAATCCCTTAAATTAAAAGGAGGCACGCTTTCTTAAACTTTTACGCGAACCAGTTTGAGAAATCGATCTCCACAGCCGTAAACCTAATCCCCAAATCAACCTCCCCAATTTTCTCAGCTCCGTATCGATTCCGATTAGCTTCTTGAAGCGGACATGGGGAAGAATGATTTCCTAACACCAAAGGCGATAGCGAATCGAATCAAAGCCAAGGGTTTGCAGAAGCTCCGATGGTACTGCCAGATGTGCCAGAAACAATGCCGCGATGAGAACGGCTTCAAGTGCCATTGCATGAGCGAGTCTCATCAGCGTCAGATGCAGGTCTTCGGCCAGAATCCGACCCGAATCATCGACGGCTACTCCGAAGAATTCGAATCGATGTTTCTCGAGCACATGAAGCGAAGCCACCGGTTCAGCCGTGTTGCCGCGACGGTTGTGTACAATGAGTACATTAATGATCGGCACCATGTGCATATGAATTCGACTCAGTGGGCGACTTTGACTGAGTTTGTCAAGTATTTGGGGCGAACTGGCAAGTGTAAGGTGGATGAGACGCCGAAAGGGTGGTTTATGACTTATATTGATAGGGATTCGGAGACGCTCTTGAAGGAGAAGTTGAAGAATAAGAGGCTTAAGGCGGATGTTGTGGAGGAGGAGAAGCAGGAGAGGGAGATTCAGAGGCAGATTGAGCGAGCGGAGATGATGAAGGGTAATGAGAAGGGTGAGGAAGAGGGAGAAGATAGGTTCAAGTCTAGAATGTTGGAGAAGAATGGTGTGGAAGGTGAGAAAAAAATTGTGCTGAGTTTGGGGTTGGCGAAGAAGAATGGAGAGCCGAGTGGGAGAGGTGCGAGGTTGGTGTTTGACGAGGGTGAGAATGAGAGTAAGAGTGGTAAGAGGAAATTTGAGAGTGATAAGGGTACAGGTAAGAATGGTTCGGCTTTGGATGAGATAATGAGAGAGGAAGAGAAGGCGAAGGAGAGTAATAGGAAGGAGTATTGGCTTTTCCCGGGTATTGTTGTGAAGGTTATGGCTAAAAACTTAGCAGATAAGGGATATTATAAGAAGAAGGGTGTTGTGAAGAAGGTGATTGATAAGTACTGTGGAGATATTGAGATGCTTGAGACTAAGCATGTTTTGCGGGTTGATCAAGGGGAGCTGGAGACTGTGATTCCACAGATAGGGGGGCTTGTGAAGATAGTGAATGGTGCGTATCGTGGTGAGAATGGGAGGTTGTTAGCTATTGATGTGGTTAAGTTTCGTGCTAAGGTTCAGATTGAAAAAGGGTTATATGATGGGAGGGTGCTTAAGGCTGTTGATTATGAAGATATATGTAAACTTGCCCAGTAACTTGCACAGTTGCACCTGGTTACGTAGGGCTGGTCTGGAATGGCTAAATGCAAAAGTGTATGTTTCTTTGTTACATGCTTTACGTTTTGTTTGGAACAATGTTTGTTGAGATTTAGCAACGGATTGACATTATTGTGTACCGTGCACTTGTTATATTGCTCTTTGTTTAAATTTGGCTTCAGCTTCTTTATTATCTTTTATAATTACCACATATAGTTTGTTGCTATTTCGGTATTCCTTCAAGTTATCTTTGAGTCCATGTCTTTTAGTTATATGTTATATATGGTGCCTGAATTGTACTTTTAAGCTTGGCGGCAAGTTCTTATTCATAGCCTATATGTGTACAAGTCTACAAGATAGATAAGTTCTGTTTTATCATAAGATCAATACATGATGTGTTGGGGAAGTAAAGGAAATAACCAAACATATGCCCTGTGAAGAGACTGTTTTGGGAGAGTATCAAACATGGCTTTGCATTTTGCCTGTTAATTTGTTTTAAACGAGTAAACTTGAGGTTACAAAAAATATATGCAGTTTGCTTTGTTGAAATTATGTTTCTGGTTTGAATATAGAACACATTCAGAGTTGGTTAAATTCGAGTGCGCCAGACCTGGTTGCATTGTTGCCAAAATATGTTTTTTGTTATTTTGGTTACAAAGTAGGTAGGAAAATTTGAATGGTTTCTTTGCTATGATGACTGACACTTGCACCATTGCTATGGTACGGGGAGGTTTCTGATATTCCTTTACATTTTCCTTTTGGTTTTGAAGGCTGTGTAGATGTGATTATGAGAATTTCGATAAAGTGGAGTTGGGATTTTCCATGTGTATTTGGGAAGACCAGTAGTTGATGATGGTTCTTTCTTATAGTGTGCAGCAAAGGCTTGGTAAGTGATGATCAATTATATTTTCTGGAGGTTGCTGATGCTTAGGCATGGATTCTGTGTTGCATTAATGCAGTAATGCTAGTCTATGGTGGAATGGGAACTAGAACTAACCCACTGTGATGAATGATAGCCACAAAGTAAGGGAGTTCATGAGTGTTTTTAAATTATCCTGGTCCCTTGGATATGTGTTATGCTGCTGCTTCTCTTCAGTTCGCCGCAATTTGTGCATGGTTAAGACTGCTGTTAGTTTTGAAGAAGTCCCTGTTTTTATCATACCCTGAAAAGAATCATCCTTTCACATCTGAAAATACAAGGTTATCTGATGCCTTTTAATTGAAAGACCATTTTGACATGGCCAGTGCAGGGCGAAAACACTAGGTTTGAGTCACTTATACTTGCGAGTTGAGTACTGAATAGTTTCCAGCTCCAGCTAATGTTAAAAACCTTCGACTTACCATGTCCTCGGTCTACCCTATTGTAAAGCTCCGTTTCTACAATATTGCATAATACTTAGGCTCTGTTCTTTTCAGCTGAAATTTACTGAACGGAATGGAACGAATCAATCAAATCAAACGAAATAAATCAAACGAATCGAAATCAAAACGAATCAAGAAATTACATTTGTCCCATTTTTAATAATAATGAATACTACATCCGTCCATTAATAAATTCGTAAGGAGACTTTTTTCCGACGTTGATCAGATTATCATAAATTACACGACAAAAGAATATAATAAAATTATATTATAAAAATAAATTAAGTATATTTGACTAACATAACTTTGTTTTATACTTTTTTGTGCGTAATTTGTAGAGTTTGGTTTGACTTTAGTTTGGTATAACTTGTTTTTTATTTATTAAGTTTGAGAAAAAACTCAACGTATGCTTCTGAGTTTACTTCTATTGTTCTAATATCTTCCAATAAAAGAACATGTCGATTTTTTGTTAGAGATGTACGTACAAAGTATGTGACCCTCATGTTCCTGTAGTTTCTTATCTTAACTCAACTTTTACGGTAGAAAAGAAGGGTAATTCGAATCGTAACTATACTTTTTATTTCATTGATCTACTAAAAGTCGTGTTAAAAAGAAAGAAAGAAAAAGGTTGAAAATATCTCAATTGGATAAATTTTCTTATTTTCCTCGTACAAAAGATGGGTTGTGTAAATAAATGATAAAATAATAATAATAATAATAATAATAATAATAATAATAATAATATGAATTTAATGAACTTAAGAGAGCTGAACTGAAGAAAGCTGAACTGAAGAGAGCTGAACTGAAGACGAGCTGAACTGAACTGAACTGAACTGAATGAGTTTTCAGTTGAAAAGAACAGAGCCTTAGTATGGTAGTGATTGGTAAGGTGGAAAAGGTGTATTTTAATGGCTGACCATCAAAAATACCCTGCTTGGTAGTGTTTTGTGCTTCAGGAATACAGAAGCCTGAAGAATTTTGCGGGCTGTATCCTGAAATCCTTCTAGTTCGGTATTTTGGAGTCGCTAGGGGAGGCATGATTCCAAAACGCACGTTCAAGTGTATTTTCAGGGGATGCGAAATGATTGAACTCACCTGGAAGAGTGAAATGTAATTACCCAACTGTTCTTGATAACCCAGAATTTCACTTTCATCATTCTCCATTTCAAATCTCCTCCATTTCATCAAACTCTCAGATTGGGACTGGATCCGGAGAAGAAGGCGATGTTTCCGCTGACGGAATATTGCTTATGCTTAAATTGGTGGTGGCACCAAATGAGATTTTAATCTGAACTTTGGAATTTGAAGTATGAATAATTGATTGTTACAACAGAATAAGGTGATAGTGTTTTTTTTTTTTTTTTTTAATGTGAGTTGATTGTTTTGCTGATTTGATGTATGGATATTATTGGTGTCCTTGCAGATATAGCTTAGGTGAAATCTTATCTCATGCGTTTGAGTTTCCGAGTAATGGTGTAGATGGGAATGTTACTAATGTGAATATGTTTGAGCTTCAATGATATACCATCTGTTTGTGATTTGAGGTGAAGCAGAATTTTTTCATCTGACTTGTATGATTAACAGAGATGTTAATGTTAAGAGCAACTTTGTAGAGTTGGTATTTCTTTTTCACTCCAAAAAAGAGAGGAAAGATAACTTCAATCTGGTGTTTATATGACTGCAAGAAGAGGATCTCTTGAGTCTTTCCTGATTGGCTAATATACGTGCTCAACCTGCTGACTTTTATATGCTCTTGTACATGTTAGGAATGAATTGAATCTATGCAGACAGTGTTTGTAGGTCCACTACGCTTTTCTTTATATACTCCCATACATGTTAGGAATAGATTGAGTCTATGCAGATATGTAGTTTGCATTTGGAGCGGTCTGCTTTTTCTATTACGGTGGTGGAGGAGACTGCTTTAGTTATTTTACTTGAGTTGCTTTTAACTTGTTCCTCATACTGTAACCAGAATCAAGTGCAGGGGAGAATATATTGTCGACAGGGTAAGGACTGCACCCTGATTTTGTAATTGGAACCTTCCCCTTGCATTTTTGATGAAAAGAAAGCTGAAGCTGTGAAAATCAACAGTCAATTTTTGTTTACGACATCTGTACCCGACCACAGGTTGATTGTTAAGCAACACCATTGTTCCTATTTTATATTCGAGTCTATGCCTCCATAGTTGCCTTTAGGCAGTCCATCATTGCAGAGTACGTGTAATTGCTGAGTTACTTGTTTATGCACATCATACATTGATAAAAATGGAAGAATTTGTTCTGAGATGATGGTCTTACTGTCTCTTACAGATATCTTTACTCTTTACGTTTCTTTGCATCTAAATTCAGGATAATCTCTTCGTTATTAGTTATCGCGCATTTTCTTTGCATCCTTAGTGACAAATGAAATTGCTGGTATTCTCTCATTTCATGATATAATAACGATGAATCTCCTGTGTACCGTATATGCAGCACACTGTACTCTCAGTCAGGTCCTGTGCTGTACTCTCAGTCAGGTCCCTACATGGACCGAGACACTGAAGCACCACACCGGCTACGTGAAAGCCAGCTGACCTAAGTGGCTTGGACTTTCTCTACTTGTCTGTTACTTTAAGCAAAGTTCAAATTCTTGGTTCTTATTTCTATCGATGGACACAGTGCCAGTTCAAAAGTCTAGGTGATTCCACTCTGCCTTGGTGGTTTAGCAGAAAACTAGTTAAAAGCAGTGTTTAACAAATATGCAAATCCTGAGAGAGCTTCTGTTGCGCTGTTACCACCTGCCAAAACTCTTCTTCCATCCACTTGAAGTTCGTTGTCATGATCGTTAAGTCAACCATTTGTGTTGAGTTGTGTTTGCTTAGACTTTCTGGGCAGTAACTAGTTCTGAGAATTTGATTTGGTTATGACTTATGAGTTGATTAGTATGATATCTACTGTTTGTTGATGCCATATACTTCCAGGCAGATGATATTGCAGAATTTGTGTTTTGACTTGGCCCTATATGACTTGAATGTAACTTTTGGTTATGCAGTATCATGAAAAATGATTTCAATGCCTGAAACTTTTGTGTTAATAATTGGTCATGCAGAAAAGTTTTAATACCTGTTATCTTTTCTAAATTAATTAGGCTATGTTATCTTCGTCTGACATAGCTGATTAAAACTGAATGGAACTTAATTTTTATTGTACTTCCTCCATCCCGGAATAAGTTTTTCACTTTGACTTTTTGCTGTCAAACTTTTTCAACTTTGACTACGAATTAAATTTAAACTGCAAATTTAAAATGTTCAATTTTTTTATATAATGAAACTTTATGGGCTAAATTTTCATTATATAATTTAATTTAAAATGTTCAATTTTTTTATATAATGAAAATTTAGGGGTTAAATTTTTTTATATGAAACTTTAGGGGTTAAATTTTCATTATAAAATTATTTTGTCATTTCTTTTAATTTTTAACATAAAATTATGCTTGAACATTGTAGTAGTATATATTCCCTTTGATTGAAAACATCCTACCAAATCTCTTCAATAATTGATCTGTTTTCATCAATATTTCAAGGGAAAATTCAAATTGACTTGTGCAGCAATTGCATATTGAAGCTTTATATAAACAAAACACACTAAATATGAAAGTGTAAACTTGGTTGGCAATGGATTATGAAAGTGTAAACTTGGTTGGCAATGGATTATGAAAGTGTAACTAGGGTTATTGACATATGGATTAACGATTATAATCACGTAAATCTGATTAAAACAATTATTTTAACTTTATTTTTTAATTTTAATTGTTATTCAAAGTAAATTGTTCATTTAGAAAGTCTTAGTACTGGTAGTAACAAGTGGCAAGAAAGGAGGTCCGACAACTCAAAATTAGTCAGCCAACATAATAAACACACTTTCAGAAATTATTAATTTTAAAATCATCTAAGCAAATTTTATTTTGTTGACTCAATTACTTTAATTATTCATTCTAAAAAAACATACTCACTCCGTCCCACGTCAGTTGTCCACTTTTATCATTTTGGATGTTCCGTTTGAATTGTCCAATTTCATTTTTTTGTCATTTAAGGAAAAGTTATACAATTTTATAATCTCCACTAATTCCAATAAAGTCAAAAGGTAACTTAAACAATCAAACAAACAACTTATAAAGTTAAAAAGTGCACCGACTTGTATTATATAGTGTTATAATATTACTATTTTTATTTTGCATGTCCAAAATCAAAGTAGACAACTGGCATGGGACGGAGTTAATATTTAATTATTTTGAGGTCATAAGTCATAAGATAAGTGGAACAATTTAGAAATGCAGATTATGCAGTAGTAGTACAGTAAATTGCAATCACTCCAGAAACCTAGAGCTCGCTCACTCTCTCTCTCTCTCCCGACTTGCAAAACCGAGCGATCACTTCCCCAAATGCTCCGCCGTGCCATCACCACCCTCCGCCGCCGCTTCTCCACGGCGGAGTTGGCGGAGGACGACCCTTTTGTGGCGGCGTGGAAGCGAATAGTGCCCAACATTGACCCACCCAACACTCCTTTGACCTTCGCACAACCTCCTCTTGTTTCCGACTCTCCATCCAAGATCACCGTCAACTTGGTTTCTCCTTACTCTTCCACCTTCTCCAACAAACTGGTATTTTATTTTTTCCTCTTTTGCTTAATCTCGATTTTACACTCTCAATTTTGCTTCTTTTTTAACTTCCTGTTTGTGCTTATATGTTAGTAGTACGTACTAATTAAGTAGTAAATGTTTCATTCTGTAACGTTTTTTTATTTTCCTTTTCGTTTTTCTAGTCCTTGTTAGCTTCTATGTTTTCACTTTGATGGAATATTCTAACAAACGAAAAGGGTCCAAGTGAAATTCGATTTGTGAAATTTTACAGATAATGCTACCTCTAGTTCAATACTTCTATGATAGACCATTTGAGTTTTATACAGATGTCGATGCGATGATATGTTGTTGTTTTGGCTCAGTTACGATTTATCGGAAATGAGAGAATATTTGTCTATGGACTCTGGTTGAATGGAACCTTTTGCATCTCTTTTTTGTAACAGTTTCCCGTGGAGCCGGTGCATGTGAGTTGATGTCAAACAAATGTCTCTTTAGTTCCTTGATATCCATTTTTAATGTCATTGTACTGCTTCATTCTAATCGTGGAACTGTTCAACTACACGCTGCTAAGTACATCATCAGGTCTAAACTATACATATGCGTGTTTGACGAACAATTTAGCACATGGCATTTTAGGTGTGGATCATCAAGTTTGGTTGAAGCTTGTGGACATTACATAGGGGAGATATATGTGTTGAATGTTTTAATTGACACACTTTTGACATAGATTGAGTGTAATTACATCACTCCTTTACCATTGATTGAATAGTTTTAGCACACTGCAATTAGGTGTTGGTATCCTCTGTTAAGTTTGCATCGTATGGTTTCAAAGATTGCATAGGGAGTTACGGTCACGCGTGAATATCATTGCTTTGTTTGCATATTTCTTTTGGAAATAGCAGCAGTGTGATTTGAAGTGAACCTGGTTTCTGTTTTTAATAAGGGAAATATTGATCTTTGGCGGAAGACGAACGTTTGCATTAGAGGCTATGGCTTGACAGGCTAATGAGACCTTAGTTTGGCTTTTGTTGCGAAAAACTCGAAACATTCATCAGAGTTAGCATCTTGTGTTTCCTTCCTTGCACGTACAAAATGTCCTGCAAAGAGGTTGAACAAGTTCATTTCCATGTTTTGGCTCTTTCCCGCTATTCGGAACTCTATCCTATGAAAACTCATGTGTTAAAGTGAAAGTATTCAGTTCTTGTGCAATCTTCATTTCAGTTTCTATCCAAGTAAAATGAAAATCCAAATTATGTTGAGTGGAAACAGAAGAATATTAGGCC
Source organism: Plantago major (assembly GCA_026545765.1). Taxonomy (NCBI): domain Eukaryota; kingdom Viridiplantae; phylum Streptophyta; class Magnoliopsida; order Lamiales; family Plantaginaceae; genus Plantago; species Plantago major. The sequence continues at coordinate 16,022,591 of CM048840.1, read as the reverse complement.
ATGTGAGCATTGTAGTATTTGGTCTTCCAGCTAACGCGTAGGTTTCTTTCATTGCAGGTGGACATGGTGACAATACCTGCAATAACTGGAAAGATGGGTATTCTCCCTGGCCATGTACCATCAGTCTCAGAACTCAAGCCTGGCTTACTCTCCATGCACGTAGGTGAAGAAGTAACAAATTACTTCGTCAGCAGTGGGTTTGCGTATGTCCACTCAAACTCCATTACTGATATACTCGCTGTTGAAGCTGTTCCGGTCGAGCAAATTGACCCGACTTCTGTGCAAAATGCACTAATTGAGTTCACCCAGAAGCTAAGCACAGCCTCAACTGATCTGGAGCAAGCTGAAGCTCAAATTGGTGTTGATGTTCTAACTGCTTTGAGTTCTTCCCTTCCAGAGTAGCTAACTGATAACCAAACTGCTGGTGATAGATTTTTAGTCCAATCTTGCTACTTGAAGTGCTAAATGATGACAGGCAAGTAGCCTTTAACTAGACCGGTAAATTTGATTGTCTGTAACTGTTAACTGATCATCTTTTGGAGAATCTACTGATCTCAAGTTGGTTAAGCCATCATCAAATTTTCATCTGTTTCATACTCCCTCGTCTCCATCATGCAGAATTTTATGCATTTGTCATTTTTACCGTCTCGACGAACTTCATACGTTACTAAAAAAGAAGCTACCCCACATATAACAAATAATAAACAATCTTAACTTTACACACAATTTAGATACTATTCTGCCATTAAAATTACGTGTCAATTTTAATGTATGAAGTTGTACATGATGGAGATAGTATATTGCCACATGCCAATAGCTTTTCCACAACATTCTCCGAGCCCAAAACTCATCTTTTTGGCTCCTGGGATTTTGCTTATTCAAGCAATAGCCAACGAGCCGAACATTTGGCTTAATGATTGTTCGTTCGTTCAAAGGTGTATGTTCAGTTCGTGTTCGACGAACATTACTAATTAGTGTTCGTGTTCGGTTCGACATTTTTTTTTAATTATTCGTGTTCATGTTCGACGAACATTACAAATTAGTGTTCGTGTTCGGTTTGCATGTTCGGCTCGTTTGCATTCAACAGTTCGGTTGGTTTGCGTTCGATTGTATGTTCAAACGTTTTGTTCGTTTATGTTAAAAAAAATATCTAAATTATAAATTTTACAATAAAATAAAATAAAATAATATACTATGACATCATAAACAACAATAATATATTTCAAACTGAAAACTATAAGCCTAAAATACCATAATTGCATCATGAATTTTCATGTAGACATAATGTATAATAATAATATATATTTTGGTGTGTGTTAGCGCACGGTTCGCGAACACTTGATAAAGAATAAAAGTGTTCGATGTTCGGTTCGAAAAAAATCGAACATGTTCGGTCAAATCGAACACGAACTGAGCGTTGACCGAACTTTTTCACGAACATTTTGCGAACGATTGGTTCGTTGGTCATCCCAAAGCAATACTATAGGAGTATAATCCACTTGAGACTTATCTTCTGGGATTTGCTAATTTAAGCAAAACTGGAGGAGTATAATTAACTTGAGACTTAGCTTCTGGTATTTTGCTTATTTAAGCAGAACTATAGGATTATAATCCACTTGAAACTTGGCTTCTGGGATTTGCCTGTTTAAGCAGAAGTAGAGGAGTATAATCAACTTGAGACTTAGCTTCTTGAATCTGCTCATATTGTGCATACATTATGGAATAAGCATTAGCAAGATTTAAAAACACTCCAACGAGCCTTTTTCCTCGTGTGCTAATTACTGCATAATTACGCTGTGCCTTTATGAGAAGTTTGCTGGATTTAAACCTACATTTCTAATCTGCAAGAATTTTGGTGCACAATCTTTATGGGTTGTTATGGTGCAAGTTGCATATGCAAAAAAGAAACGCATCGTGCAATTTACTCCATCTTTAATTAAAAGTTGTATTTGCTCACGTAAGTTTGAATGTGACAATCAAACACTAGATTGGTAATTAAATCTTGTTCCACCTCAGATAAGAGCAGATAAGAGCGTGAATGTGGATTGTGGAGTACAAATGTAAGTAGACATTTTCAACTGGTATGAACTTTTAAATTCCTATATACCGTGCCGGATGATGTAGCGTCTTCGTGGTGCTTGAGTGCTTGAGTGTGTTTACATTCTGACATTATAACACGATAATGCCCTGCATAATCATAAGACAACATTTAAAGTATAAAGTCATTTCAAAGACGGTAGCATAAAAACCTGAAATTTTATAACGATTTCAAAATTAAAACCCGTGAAAATGCAGACAATATCATATAACGAGATGTGTATAATCCAGTAATTATACAGTATCCATCCAGTGTCAAATGATCGGGTCTCAGTGGATCTTTAGAAAAATTAATTTATTTCTCAATTTTGATACACATACTGAGATATCTTGGTACTCTAATGGCATTGGAAACACCATGATGATGATAAAATAAAAAATAGCCTTTGGAAAAAGCAAATTGTGACGCAATCACACTTAAGAAAAGAACAAATGGGTACATGATAACATGGTTATGTGACTCAGTTCCAGCTCTTTAGCGACCCAATAAAGTGTGATTAGTGTAATCACAAATTACTTGTACCACTAATTAACATTTGATTCGAGGCTTTTAATATAAAGCTAGTGTAGACTTTAGTTTATTACATGTTTAATAAAGTGGAAACATCTTAATCAATATAAGAAATGAGACTAATCAATTGTTATGCGTACGTTTGGAATCTGAACAGACATATTTGGTGACGAGACGAGACTTTTAAATGTCTAAATTATAAATTTGTTGTTTTTTGTTTATGTCATACTCATTGTACTACCATCACTTATATATTGTCATATTGATGAGAGGTTTTAATATGTACATTACCAACAAAGACTGAATCGACCTTTCTAAATGTCCAAATCCCATAATGCGCGTGTCACAATTTCATAAATTTTAGTATTTGTCCAATTTTTGTGCTTCCTATTCAAGCATTCTTTAATTCAAGAAAAAGGCGGGTGAAATAAAGGATATCTCATTTTTAAACATTCAGGAAAAAAACATTACCGAAATTTAAGATAAAATAACAAATAATTATCAATGTTTCTTTGCACTACAATTACATTTTTTACCACTACATAATCAACTAGTTGAACATTTATATCCAGTTAATCGTTTATGAAATTACTCTCGTCTAAATTTTAAATTATGTGATAAACTCAAAAATGAAGTTATCAAACACATAGTCCTATTATACTACTCCAATCTTCCATGCACACTTTCTAGAATCCCAAGAGGTGGGAGGGAAAAACTTTAAGTTTATATACATAAAGAATTTTTCCACGTAAAATAAACAAAACACAAAAACACATTCCAAAAATTCAGCTTATATTAATTACTCCATTTTCAAACAATGACTCGTATGTTTCGTGATTCATTCCGGTCATCCTTTTGTTTTGGTGATAGTTTTCCTGTTAGTTGGAATAATTTTGATTATATTTATTATAGTTTGAAACTGAACATCATCACCTATTGAAATTTAAGCTTGGACGGTTTATTATGGACCCAATAGAAAGCAAGTGCGTGGTAACAATATATATTATTGTATTTAATCAGATAACACTTTTCTCGTGTTAAAAATTCAACCATCAAGTTGAATTTGACGGTGCTACTGCAGTCTGCAGGTAATACCTTATTCACATGGAACGAGAGCGGGAGCGAAAGTGGGGCGAGAGCGGGAGCAAAAATTCGTCAAAATCCAACATAATTGGGAGCGGGAGTGTCCATGGAGCGTTAATATAGTATACATTTTTCGAGAAATATACATGTACATATTTAACAAAATTTATTACAAGTGTATGAGATATATAGTAGATATAAGGATAGAATTAAAGAAAAGTTAGTACATTACAAAAGATGGGTGACACTTAGCACTACGTACATTGCAAATCTGTTCAGGTGACATTAATGTAGGATTCTTAAAACTTCACTATGTAACATTCTTTCTATAGTTTTCGACCACCCATGCAATTTTAAATAAGAAATATTAAGTATATTATGTTCAAATCATTTTAACAATTTTTTATAAAAAAATGATACCCCTAAAATTGACATTTTATTTTTAAAATTCTTCGACGATGAACTAAGAAAATTTAATTCGAGAACTAAGAAAACTTAAGTCAAGAATTAGTGAAGCTCCTAAGCTCGGAACGTGGATTCGCGCTCGAAACGTGAAAAAAGCTCCGGAGATGAAGAATTATGTTTGTAAGGGTAATACTACTATATTACCACCCAATCAAAACCAACTTCGTGGTAACTGGTAAGTAGTATTTGACTCAACACTTTTCTCGTGTAGTACCAAACAACAAACAATACTACTATACAATTAAAAACTTGTGAATCGAATTAGTATCAAGGTAATAAACTTAGGAGGTTGAATTGGTTTAAGGAAACGTATTTTGTATTTTATTGTGAATGAATTTACATCCTATGATTCATGAGTTAATATTGCCAAATTTGGTGCGGTTTATGTGATCACACAATTAATTTGCCTTGTTTTGGTATGGTAGAAATAAGTACGAGCTTAACTCATCAATCCGGAAGTCCTTACCTCAAGAAAGACCAAGTCAAAGAGTTCCACTACGGGAAAATCTAAGGTAGACCGACTCTGATCAACTGGTCCAACCTTGAAACTCCAAATGTCAAAAACTAAAAGACTACAGGGAGCCTCTCCCACTGATGTTGGGTCCGACCTCATGGATCCGACCCTTTGAGGTCCGACCTCAGCAACCAATAAAAAAGACTAAGACTAGCCTACGTGTTACTACTTAGAAAGGAGGACCAACTTAAGGAAATCCGACCCTGGGAAACTCCTCCCCTTCACCAAAACAGTTGTACCCCTCTGGTGTAAGCAAGCCAATGTGCGTGATCTATACGCGATGTCCTAGTCCGACCACATATGTCATGATATGGATCAACGAACTTCCGATTATCTGGAGTCTTGTCCCCTCAGACTTTGCCTATAAATCGTAGAGCATTTACCCATCATGAAGGTGATTAAACCACTTGCAATATTGCACTCTAAGTCAAAATAACCGACCTCTAACTCTACCATCATACTTGACAATTGAGTCTAAACTCTAACTCGGCCACTCTAGTTGGAAGCTGAATTTGTCCAATTTGTATAAGCCAAACTGGCAAGATAAAGGGTTTAACCCCTTCCCTCTTATTTTCAGGTTCAGCGCACCTATGACCCAATGTATACTACTACTCAAGTTCACCTCACCAATATACAATCTTTTCACAAATCAAATATACATTTACTTTGAATTACCTACGTCTAGTACCTTTTGGACTTGGACGATTTTATACAACATTATGTACGTATGAAGTGTCTATTCAATGTCCACTGGAGAATAGCTATAGGTCCAAACATGTAAATTTCTATTTTTGAGGTTAAATATCATATATTCCTTTTATATATATGTTTTAAAAAAAGATGCCACATATTTTCATTTCAGTAGAATTTTTACACAAATGGACTTGTTAGACATACAATATCTTACATTGTATGTTAAAATACCGCATTCCAAAGTACATGACATTTGTGATACTGATACGGACGGAGTATTAATAAAAAAGTAAATTGAGAAAACAAAGTGTAGGTGGGATCAATAATAGAGTCATTCGAGTATCATGCAAATAGCTAATCTTGACCGTCAATCTTGAAATCTCCAAAAATTAGATTATAACTCCACATTGCGAGTTTTGATTGATTATTGGGTGCTTCGCTGGTAGCATTTCGAGGCCTCACGTGTACTGGGCAATGAATCTTTCACCTCCCGTTTATAATTTTTATTTATTGTGTGTATCAACTATTTTTATTTATTTTTGTCTACTCCTCCACAAAAAATAAACTTATACTATGTGGTGCATGGACAGCTCTACAAATAATGTTATTTTTACTGTCACAATAATTTAACTAAATAAAATCAACTTCAGAAAAATTAAGATTCTGCCAACTGTCGGTTAACTATTGTCGGGTATTAGGGGAAAAATGTTGATCAAAATTTCATCTCGATTTTTATTTAATTTTGAGAGCCTTTTTGCCAAAAAAAATTGGTACAACGTCTATAATTAATTAAAAAATAAACAGAGTGACATTTATAATAAAAAAAGATAATGTTATTGTTGGGATAATTGGACTTTTGTCCATATGTGGAAATTGGCATATTTTTTGTCAACCATGGAAGCTAGCAGTAAATATGAAACATGAAGAATGAGTGTTAATAGTATGTGAAATGGAGAAGCCTGGTGCTAGCAAACCAAATGTGCAATATGTTGTGTGCTTATAAAAATGCTTCAAGTTAGCCTTAGAATATTACACCACAGAGCAAAGCGTTCTAGCATATTGTTCTCTCTACTTCTTTCATTTATATGTCATATTGCGTTGAGAGTGTAAGGTAGAGAGTGTTGCTAGTGAGAAAGGTTATGTCGGGGTCAGTTTGGGGTGAGAAGAAGAATTGTTTAGTTGTAACAATTTTCTACATAGTGTATTTTCTTGTCTGGTCCCCCGTGATTTTTCTCCTGATTTTGAAGTTTCCACGTTAAATTCTTGTGTCATTATAATTTCTCGTATTTGATTTTCATTTCCACAATGAGTATGTAGAATTTGGGGGAGCGTATTTGCAGGGCCAAATACCCAACAGTTCTTAAGTAAAATAACCATTTTATTAACAAGATCTATTTTTTCTTTATAAAAATATCAACACACTTAAGAGCACACTAAATTCACTTACCACAATATATTCAATTTCTTGTCCGCCTGTATTTTTATCTTTGTAATAGAAAGAATAAAAGAAAGAAAAAGTATACTATTATAAATTATATGAGTGTGACAAACACTTAGCTAATATATTAATCTTATTTATAAATTTATAATTTTTATAAAAACTACACTTAGCTATTTGAAAATACTTCATAATATTTAAGAGATATTTATTGAAAAAAAAAAATTGCCTCTGAAGTGGTGTGAATATATCATATAATGTTAAGCGTTAACATCGCATTCATATCACGAGGCTTATTCACATAAAAATGTTTCTTTCACTAGTATATCATTCTCATTTCCTTCCACAAAAATAATTAAGAATACATTATAAAGTAGTGAGAAATTAAATATGGTGGAGATTGATTTTAAATTAGGGTATTTACAAATAAAAATAAAAATAAATAATGCTGAAACAAAATGATAATAATTCTATTTCTTCAGTAAAAAATAGTTTCTCGTAATGAAAATTTATTTAAAAAATTGATATTTTTTAGAAAACTTGTTATTTTATAGTTTTTTTTTTTTAGAATTATTACTTGGTTATGGAAGAGTAAGAATATTCTAATTACAATATAGTGAAAGAAATACTAAAAAGGAGAAGAAACTTGAAAGTGAAGGTTGGAATATAGTTAGGTGCCCGAGCGCAAGGGCAACGGGCAGAGGAGTCGGGCAGAGGGGACAATGACATTGGCATCTGAGCCCAACGTAGTACATGGCCCACACGAGGGTCCCACGGTTCCATGTTTCTGCTACTAGTTTTAAATGAATGATTGATGATGGGTCCCACCTCTATTATGTGATCAATTAAATGGCTTGTGGGTCCCAATCCTACGCAGCTCCAAGTGGGGGTTGTTGCAACATGACAAAACTTGTGGGCACTCAACTGCAATTTCTCAAACTCATCATGCCATGACGTGGGACTCGCCACTAGTGCTTTTCTTCGGCTTTTTCAATGCCCTTTACCTTTTACTCTTCCTCCCAAATATCCTGCCAAATTAGTTTTTGCCCCCCAAGATATTTCATGTAGTTGTAATTGAGTATTATTGCATTGCATTATGTTTGGTTTTAGCATTTGATGGCTCCATAATTCATGGATATAGAAGACCGAGTATTGATTTTAGCACTTCAACATGTATTTTTGGGATTGTAGGTGTGTCATTGTTAAATATAATGGTATGTATTAATAATTCTTATTAAGGTTCGAGTCTGTGTGACAATAGTGTCGGGAGTTAATGAATAGTTGAATGAGTTAATAAATAGTTAAATGATTATCAATCTATGAGTGCTTGGATTTAATTTTGATTGGGAAAACAAATGATTGTCTTAGTATTTTAAACAAAGTGCCAAACAAGTGCAATGGAATAGTCGAAATGATGTGTTTATCTGTGTTTTAAAATCCTAAATACCCTTATAATCTCTTATAATGTGTATTGGATCAATTAGGATAGGCAAAAAAATAACAAGTAGCTTGTTAATACTTGAGGGTGAAATGAAGTTAAAGGCATAGATAATACGGTTATATATTGAAGATGCTACCTGAAATTCGATGCGATCGATTTTTATTTTTCTATACTATATTCACTTGAAGTAGTAAAACTTACATGATCCCTCATATATGAACGCACATGTCTATAAAGTGTGTCTTCTCAACTACATTTAAATTAGATCAGATGCATATATATAAATTTATAGTTTACATCTCTACATCATATCCGTGTCGAGAAAAAAATGATAGTTATTTGCATAATTAGATGTTCCGGACAAGTTAGGGCACAAAACTAAAATTTCCCGACAAGGAACTTGTGCATCTAGGATCTATGGAAGGAGAAAACAATATAGTACAAGTTGAGCAAGTACCAAAAAATTGTTTTGTAATGACATAAAAACTAGAGATAAGAGGAAAGTTGATGCACCCAAAAAGATTCCTCATAAACACGAGGGGGCGAACTGCAAAAAGATTGTTGGCCAACAGATGAAAATGTAGTACCCACCATCTTCTGCCACAGGTTTCCTTCCAGCCCTTGGATTCTGGAATACAACTACTGGTTTCTATTATTACTAAAACCACCACCAACCATCATTTCCTCATTCAACACCATCTTCAATCCAACTACTCCCAACCAATTAAATTCTTCCACGTCAAACTCCCCAAGATTTGCTACTTCACATCTGAACTTTTAAAAATAGTATTATTAGTATTGTTTAATACTAATCTTAAGATTAACCGATCTTACGCCAAAGATAGTTTCTTTAATAATAAATAGAAATGTGAGGATTAAATAAATTAATCGAGAAAATAAGATAGTCAAAATTCCTTGTAGACAACGTTGGTCGTGGTATCGGTCGGTAGTCATTCTTCATCCAATATTATATCATTGAGTTTTATTTATGTTAACTATAGAAAATATAAAAATAGGATACAACTGTACATATTTTTTTACAAAAAAATCTATCCCTCAAACAGAACCAAAATACAAAAATATACAACACAATCAATAGGGTTGTTCCCAACAATTTCGCAGTGATATGTGGTCACCCCATCACACACACACAAAAATAATATACATACGTAATTTCACATGTTACGGTTGTTTTCCAACCCACCGGTTCCCACCAACCCCGCGGTGGTATGCGTCACCCCACCAAATACACAAAAATTATTATTCTACGAACTTAAAGAGTTTCATAGAGAAAGTACGGACCCCCCCCTACGTCATGGAGATCAAGAAAGTACAAAGAAGATCGAAGACATTTTTCCCGCCCATAGAGTATCAACTGATCCCCCCCCCCCCCGGAAAAAATGTAGTTTTTACCAACTTAATCATAAAATGTTGCGGTCGGGTCTTGTAACAAAGATATGGAACGGGTTCGAGTATATACCAGACCGGACATGAACATCATTACTTCAAACGGGGTTGAAATTCGGGTTGGATAGAACCAGTCCTTTCAGCCAGAGATCGTGGAGAAGAGAAGCCTTATACCTCATCCTACCGATTGAATCTTATACATAAAAAAAAAAAAAAAAAAAAATTGAAAGTCTTCACATGTAAAATGTTGTTGATAGACATGTAATTAGATCAACACACCACCAATTAGCTCACGTGTGTCTCTTCTATCTTCTGGAACTGAAAAGAGCACATTTAGTACACGACTCATAGAACATTCTTAGAAGATCAGTTGAAGCGACTATTTTAAGCATAGATCAAAAGGTCCTCCTACTTGGAATATTGTAAATGTAACAGAACCAAATATGCATTAACTTGGAATAAAAAAATAAATTTACCCTGATTATAATTGTTTTGTAATTTTGTAATAAAAAAATTAAAGTACTTCTCACATTGATTTGAGGCCAAAGTACTATAGCTAGAATTGATAATAAAAATTGGTCTTCATAATATATGGATATATCTCATCTTCACATGCCTAAAAATTGAAAATTAACTTATTACTTCATTCTTTACCTTCTCACCTCTTCTACTTTATTCACTATCTCCTACGACTATTCGTTATCTTTCATACATAAGTATTTAGAGAAAACTCAAAACCTAAATTAAAAAATAAAAAGAAATGTAGAGAGTTAATACAACTTAAAATGAATTTCTTTTTACATTAGTTTTGTATTAGAAAATGTCAAAGTAATTAGAAAGCGCTGCAAGTATCATTTATGCACATGCGGATCATGTGTATTTCAAAGTAAACCATCAACTTTAGAATATAGTAGAAAATATACAAAAGTGCCCAGAATAACCGAAAGTGCACAAATGGTATGGTCATATGGATATATATATATGAGGCTAATCAAAATAGTCGTATATTTTAGTTTGTCCAGAATGTTTGATGCTAAACTATTTAAAATGAGTATCTCTTTGAACGCTTGATGCTACGTTAATTACTTATAATGTGTTTTAATGAGTCATTTTTAATTTTTAAAATTCCATTATTTCATTTTATCTTATTTAATAAAATTATATTTTATTTTAATAAATAAAAAAATTTATTTAATTAATAATAGTATTCAAGATTGGTGTCTATAGATTCGTCTTGTCACGACAAATTCAAATGTATGATAAGTTTAGCCCAGTTGAAAAATGCTGGTTGAAAATGCAACTAATTTCACAAAATTCTACGTAGGATTGAATTAATTTAATAAATGCTCTATTTTTAAAATTTTATTATTTCATTTTTTCTTATTTAATAAATTTATATTTTACTTTAATGAATAAAATAATTTATTTAATTAATTAGTAGTATTCAAGATTGGTGTCTATGGATTCCTCTTGTCGCGTCGAATTCAAATATATGTTCAGAATATTTTTTGGATTTTTATAGATAAAGTTATATGAGATTTAATAAAAACTATATATACAACAATAAATAAAATATGATAAAATATATATACGCTTAAAATACAACTAATTCTACAAAATTCCACGTAGGACTGAATAAATCTGGTGTAATAGTATTCAAGATTGGTATTTATGGATTCGTATTGTCATGGTGAATTCAAGTATATGTTCAAAATATTTTTTGAATTTTTGTAGATAAAGTTATATGAGATTTAATAAAAACTATATATACAGTCAACATACAAAAAATAACATTGAAATATATACTAGCTAAAATACAACTAATTTAAATTCTACGTAGGATTGAATGAATCTGGTAAGGTTTAGCCTCTTGTGCTTTACATAATATATGGATGGATAATTATGTATAATAACCATCAGTATGTCTCTCAAATACCTCGTTAAATCAGCTAACTTTTAAAACTTCGTAAAACTCGTAAATTATATTCCCTCCGTCACAATTTCATCCATTCGCGTTCCATTTTGGGACGTTTCAATTTCAACTCCACATCCGTTCGTAAAATCCCTCTCTCCTACTTCATTCACTATCTATTCTACTTTATTCACTATTTGTTATACTTTATTCACTCTATTTCTTACTTTATTATTATATTTCCTGATTTATTTAATTTTTTCTTAAAACATGTGTACGGTCCATGAGAAGATGAACCTGGGACATTGCGTAGTATTTTAAGTATACTTGTTCGCTGCTAAAATCCATGTACCACGTGTTAGAGGAAATGTTGGAATGGAGAATCTTGGTGCAGGTAGTCCTAGAACATAGAATAAAAACTCATGGGTACCTCAATACTCATGACACCGCTATATAATACCAGTCTTCCCCATTCATTTCCTTCCCCTCACCATCTCAACTTCCTCCCACCTATAACATCCCTATCTCACCGGAAAATGAGGCCCTCTGCTTACTACGCCACCGGCTTCGAAGACGAACGCCACCCACCCCACTTCCTCGATTCTTGCTCCCTTTGCCGCCGACCCATTGGCCAAAACAGTGACATATATATGTACAGGTTAGATAACTTCCACAAATTTTCTTCAATTGATTGATTTTTCTTAATGTGTTTTCAAGAACTTGTTACTAAATCTTGATCTGTTTGTTTGCAGAGGAGACAAACCATTCTGTAGCCAAGAGTGTAGACAAGAGCAGATTGAAATGGATGAAGCTGATGAAAGAAAGATGAAACTTGCTGCTAAAAGAGCACTTAGACAAAATAAGGAATCAACTAAGGAATCTGAAACCAACAAGGCTGTTAGAAGAGGCACTGTTGCTGTAGCCTAAAAAAAATCTAATCTTGCATCATCCATGGTGAAATTAGCTAAAGAAATTAGAAACCCAGAAATAAAAAGGAGGTTTTGTGAAGTTTCTAGAGATCAACAAGCTCTGGTGCTGAAAACTGATGATGGATTTGAGCTGGGATTTGATCTGTAGAGATGAATAGATGATGATGATGTTGAAGAAGAAGTAAAAGAAGAAGAAAGATGGAGAGGGAAGTGATGATCCATCAAAAAATTTTGATTTTTCTTGTTCAATGTAATTTTACTATGTTTCAATCTTTTCTTCTTGAAAAACTTTGTAAAAGGCATCTCAATATGTCTTGCATTGAGATGCAGTACAACTCTATAATGTATGATCTGTATTTAAGAAAATGTGTTAATGTTAATCAATCTTATATGAATCTTTAAGTGTTACAAGATCTTGATGATTCTATTTTGTCCTAGTTTCTTTGATTGCTGGTGATTCTTTTTTCCTCTTGTCCAAATTGTTTGTCCAATATGTTAGTACATCATAAATTGTTGGTGAAGAAAACTATGACAATAGTTCTTCGAAACTATGTCAAATTCAACTGGTTGTAAATCAATACTATGTTGAAGAAAAATAAGTTCAAGATCAAACAAAGGGATCTTTATCAATAGTTTAATTGCAAATTGGGAATATACAAAATCAAGGAAAAAGACGTTCGTGGGCTCTGTATCTGTCCCATTTTTAGTCCACAAAACAACAGTAGCAATACCCGTTACTTTATTGTTTTAGTGAAGTGGGGATATATTTTGTTAATAAATAAATAAATTTATAACTATTGAATAAAGCAGTTCCACTATGATAAATAATCATGGGAGTACATATTTTCTTCTAGGTTCTGGAATCAGTTCTTGCTTTCAAGGAATTGAGATACTCGAGAATATTTCAAGAAAGGTTATGAAATTTTAAGGAATACGGAAACTATATTCTAATAAGTAATTCAAAAGACCTTATTGAAGTGTGACTGTGGTATGAGAGTTTGAAATTACGAGGTCGAGGAAGGTAGTACACACTGGACACTACCCGTTTAGTGCAGGTTTAGATATTCTAATATTCCCTAGTATGCACCATGTAGGTTCATAATAGATGTTCGAATTGGCTACCGGACTTAGTTTGCAAGGACATGTACTCTATGATTCATCAGGCGGTTTTGCTCTAAAATTAGATAGTTGTGAATATGTTCGATATAAAATGTAGGTATCTTTTGCGATAAAATAAGTGTTCATAAGAGTTTGGTCCATGAATGCAAGGAATGGTAGGTAAGTGTAGTTTTCCAGGATGATACAAATGGCTGAATATGGGTTCAATAGAGGACTGCTAGTTGGTTCTGGAGTTTTAGTGAATGAAAAGGAAAAGAATTGGACTAATTTTCATTTCTGCCAAATTTTTAGTTGGTTGCTTTTTGCTCAAATTGGTTATAAAGAATAGTTGCTTTTCACGTGACACACTCACACTTGTTGTCTCCTTTCTTTTTTACTTTTGCCAAAGCAGTAGTAGTATTATTTGTCACATGAATTCACTTTTCACACCCAAACATGACTTTCGTTTGTATTTTTGGCTTCCAATTCTTAATATATTTTGTTTAGTACTATGCTGCTTTTGTAATATCCACCTCCCACGTGTAATACCGAACATCCCATACGAGTTAAACTCGAGCGGGATGATGATAGTATATAAATAGACACTACTCTAATGGTGAGGTCTTCTGAGTGATTATTAAAAGTAAATCGATGCGAACTTTAATCCAAACCGGACAATATCATTACTAGTGACGTGTGTGGCCAAATATATGTAACCGTGCTCGTTTAAAGGGTCAAATGTCGATTGATTAGTCGTTGAGTCATTAAAATATTTGTGTTAAAATGAATGTTTTTTTCAAAGGACGTGGGCAAAATTACCAATAAGAAAAAGGTAAAAAAAGTTAGTAGGCCCAAAACAAAATATGTTCCAGCCTACTCTAGATTTTTAGTCTAGCCCTTCAGTTTGAAGTCCAATTAAATTAATGAAGCCCAAGTTCTAGCCATATAATCACAGGCTACTGTCACAATGCGACCCAAATTAAACTGAACTTGAAACAGAACTCTTGTACCAATATTTGTTAGAAAAACAAGAACTACAAGGAACACTTCTTATTAATCGACAGAAAGTTGAATAATACATCAAACAATAGGTCTCTCATCATGCTAATGGTAAAATAGCTTAAAAATTGTGGTCTCAAACAAAGAGAAATGAAGAGGTTTTGAGTTCAAATCCGTCTATCCGGACATGAAACTCTAGCTTAGCGAACGAGAGGTTACCTTCTCTTACGTAATCATACCTGAATTCAGCAGAACAACGTACGATTCGTAATCAAAATGCTTGTTCTTTAAGTTCCCAAATCGACAGAAAAACAAAAAACCTTACCAGGTCACAGAAAACTGATCTTTCATGTTACTTTAGCCCTCTGCATTATCACAAACTTTCGCCTACTCACTCCACTGTCTCCACCCGCCTGTTCGCTTATATTTGCCAAGTGTTCCATCCGCCTTCTAGCTGATTCAGCGTCTCCCAGTTTCTTCTCAGGCTTCTCTTCCGCTTGTTTCTCTTCCACCTCCTCCAGGTACTTACACGGAGGGCTTTCCACAACCAGAACCTGATGAACTATTTGCTTCAATGTTTCCACAACCTGGCTCATATTTGGCCTATCCTTCGGACTCTTCACCAAACAACTGTTAGCTAGTCTGGCAACTTTACGTGCTGCGCCAAGCGAGTACTGGTTCTCGAATCTTGGATCCATTATCATACCAAACTTTCGGCCATCGACAGGATAGTTTTTCACCCACTCTAACAGCTTCTGCTCAGATTTAGGCCTCTCTCTTTCCAGCGAGCGCCTCCCTGTCAGGATCTCGAATAGCACAACACCAAAACTATAAACATCACTCTTTGCCGTTAAATGCCCTGTCTCCATGTAGTCCGGTGCAGCATATCCGTATGTTCCAACGACCTACAAGAAAGTTCATAACCTGTTAAGAAAGATCTACTCCTAGTCCTATGTAGATTCAGCTAAGTACGCCTTTAGAATGTTTGAAGCATAATGTACCGCTGTGGAAACATGAGTATGACCAGGCGATGGACCCTCCCTGGCAAGTCCAAAATCCGATAGCTTCGGCTTGAACTTGTCATCCAGCAACACATTTGATGACTTGAAATCGCGATATATCACCTAATAAATGGTCGCAAACAACATTAACTACAGAAAGGAATGACCTTTCATATGAGATTCAGCTAAAACTCTAAACAATGCCAGGATCGAACCTGTATTTCTAGCTCCTCGTGTAGATAAGCCAATCCCTGAGCTGCACCGAGCGTGATTTGCAGCCTGCGTTCCCACGACAGAGTTTCACTGTTCTTGACAAAGAGATGATCTTCCAGGCTTTTGTTCGGCATGTATTCATACACCAGTAGCCTCTGTATGCCTCTATCGCCATCAGAAGCACAGTATCCAATAAGTTTGACAAGATTTGGATGCTCTACAACACCAAGAAACTGCACTTCTGCCACCCATTGTTTATGACCCTGACATAACAAACAGATTGTAACAGTTTTAGGCCAAAATCTGTAGTTTCAAGTTACATTCCAGATACACATATCAGAATCAGTACAAACTTCAAAATAAGCACTTTTCTAGTAGCTTTAATTTCACATATCAGAATTAGTCCTACTTTAAAATAAGCACTTTTGCTAGAGATACCAGTGCCCAAGCTACAGTCTGCAATACATGGTTGTGCAGTGGTTACGCCTCTAGAATCTAGTATATCTCGAAATACATAAAACATAAATGCTTGCTAACCTACACATATCTAAGCCATCAAATGATCAAAATCGACACGTTCTAATGCACAAACACAGTTTTCAGCGTACTCAGGAATCCAAACATTGCAGAAACATATAACAAACATAAAACACAATACCTGAAAGCCATCTGTATTGAGTTTCTTGATTGCAACAGTTACAGGATCACCTTTACCAACGGCAGGCTTGATTGCTCCCTTATAAACACTTCCAAAACCGCCTTCGCCAATCTTAAGCGTCCGGTGAAAGTTATTAGTCGCCTGCTTGAGTTCCCTGAACGTAAAAACTCTCAAGTTCTGAACTTTATGCCCATACATTTCCGGCATACTACTAGGTGAAGTAACCGAACAAGACGATTTCGTCACCCTCGTCGTATCTTCAGATACCTCAGACTTACTCATGGTCTTCAATATTGGTGCTGATTTCTGTTCTCTAGCTCTCGTTTTATCCTTGAAATAGGAAAAACACTTCATTTTTCTTTCCCTTCTTTTTTACAAGTTCAAGAGTAGGTTTCAAGATTCAATTTTGAACTCAAAGCTGCTACTATGAGAAACCTGAACAACACAAAATCAAGAAAGTTGCAATTTAAACTCATACTTATAAGACTTGTAGTATATGTGCTGAAAGTTGAAGAACTTGTTTATAAAATGGTTGACATTTGTACCTGATTTTGTTCAACATTCTTGAGCATGTCACAAAGGTTGACAAAGAAGAAAAAACAAAGAATTTGAGAACTTTGCATTAAACCCTCGTTCTTTTTGGCTTGCTAGTCTACAGACTGAGTTGTGTGTATTTATTTTACAGATTTTGTTGGAAAGTGGACAAAGGGACCCACATGCAGGAGGATTTGGGTTTTACCCAGAACCATTAACATCACACACGGACCAAAGTCTTTCTAAGTGCGTAATGTTTGTTAAAATCTGAAGATATAAATTGGAACTACAAAAAGATGTACATACTCCACTGTGTTCATACTGTCACAACTTTTAACAACTTGAGATGATTGCTTTTATATATATACATATACTAGTTTAAATTGATGACAGATTAGGATCTGGCCGTCATGCCTAGCCTAGGCGAGATGATTGTCATGGATCGAGCCGACATGAACGAGGCAACTCTAGGCCACGACTACAATCGATAACAGACAAGATTCCGGTAGTTAATTACATGGTTATATATATAAGTATCCAGAAAGTCTTCCATTCCTCGCATATGTTAGTTAATATTACCGAACTATCTAAATTAAGAGGTTCGAACAATCGGCTTGTATGTGAACAGTTACATTAGCATCACACAAGGAAACGGTGGGACAAGTTAAATGCTCTACATAGTTTGTGGACATGTAGGAAATTGATAAATGCGCTCGATCGGTTGTCTACTCTACTCTCAGCAAATTTGATTTTTTCGTCCTTACCCAAATCTCCAACTCTCCGCAATAAATATCACAATGGAATGTGGAATACCATATCATTTTTAACTTAAGGAAAAAACGAACCCAGCAGGTAGTTTGATATATAGAAATTGAATGTTGATGTTCTATCTGACGCTATGTTTACCGACTGTGTTAAAGCTGAAACATTTTTTGATTCATTATTCAGTAACCATCTCTTGAATCGATTTTTTATATCCATACTTCAAACAAACACTATTACATTAGTAGGAGCATTGATTAGTAGAGTTTCCACAAGTAAAAAAGAAGGGAAGTGATTTAAAATGTCACGAATTTTCAAGATTTGGGATCCCAAAACCTTAAAATCTTTCTTTGTCCCACGCCAAATCACTTGAACATAGCAAGCATACATCCCAATTATTGCATTGCAGCACCCTGACACCACCTTGTGCTTAATTAATGTGCCTCTCGAATTGTCCCAATTTGTGATCCTTTGCTGTCTTCTTCAGTCAGCAATTAACATTTTCGTTTTTCTTTTGCTCAACCTGCTTCACTATTGATTACTTCTAGTTTACTTTACCCTATTCTCCCCTAAAAACTCAGAACCCAACAGATTGGTACTTGTTGGCACCAGTTGGAGGGCAGCCAACTGGTTTAGTTTTCCAGGCCGAAAGATGAGAGTACTATCCCGGAAAGAGTGTAGAAATATGAATCATTCTCCATCCGCAAGGTCCTATCAATGGCGTGAGTGTTACTAAATTAAAAAGACGGAGAGCTAGCTTAACTCAGGCCTTCTCCTATCGATGGTGTGGCTAAGTTTCAGACAGATTGCCAGTGAGTGCTCGTGGACATCAAGGAAACTACACTGTTCGATAAATAGTACTACTCCCTCCATCCCGGAGACATCACGATCACATCCATGCTCACTTCAGTCAACATACTTTTTTCTATCACAAATGTTTCCCAAACAAAAGTAATAAAATGAGCTGGACTGGAATTGCATTCCAAATCCAGAGGTGGTCTGATGATAAGAAACTGCATTTAGTAGAAAAACCAGATATTTGGATGCTCAATGAACCTTTTATAAATTTATAATCCATTTCTTGGTCAAACAATGTAGAAGGAAAAAAAAAAAAACATAAAGACTTGCCCTAAATACCGGCCCAAAATCAATATATATCTGAAAATATAGAGCTGGTGACCTAAACAGGAAAAAGGAAATAGAAAATGAGATATGCATCTCTCTACCAGGGACAATGAGCATCACATCTTCATCTAAATGTACTTATCTAGTATCAATTGTTTGTTAGAGACTGGAGGCCTGAAGTTTTCCAGTCGCAGATTGGAGCTCAAACGGATCTCCTTCAACACAGAATCACCTTTCTCTAACTTGATTATGTCTAGGAGACTTCCAAGAACCTTAGCTGCAAGCCCTACTTCCACGAGCCGGCCCTGCTCTTCACCACCTTCGTAAATCAACCGCCCTATTTCAGAGAGAGAGATAACATTCTCCATTATGACTTTAGCAAAGATCTGACCAAGAAATTCTGACGCTCTGGGTGCATCATTCTCAGCATCCTCCAAAACAGTGAGAACAGATTCAAACCTGCCCAAATCGAGGAAAAAGACAAGAAATTAATTTGCAGAATCACTTCAAGTCATTGCAGAAAAAATGTGTCATTATAGGGGGAGAATAACTAATATTACACCACACGCAATGAAAGGTTGCATACACCCCTGAATTAGGTGTACAGTGATATTTTAGGAAGGTGCCGCAATGCGGGTTTTGCAAATGGTAGAGAGATCTGTGATCGTATACAAACATATCTGATGCAGATGTGACCCAAAAAACTAAGAGGATGAAAATTATCAATCAACTAGTTCATACCCTTTGATAAGTTGATCTTCAGTAATTATGCCATCTCGGGGTTTTGCCAGGTTGATAAGCAGCTTTGACAAGAGATCTCTTTCAATATCTTTTCTCTCAAACGAATCAGCAACCCAGATAGAGATCATAGATGGATGAAAGCTTGGTGAATTCAAATCTTTGATGCACATGGCAACTTCATTCTCATCTCTTATACTGGATGAGAGAAAAAAGCTCATATCAGTACAGATTATTGAATTCAGATCTGTCCTAGGAAGTGAAGGTGACATGCTATTACAATTGGACATTTTTTAGTAATCAGCTATAAAAAAATATTGCTTCTAAGCTACAGCCTCAAGTATTGTGATATCACCAACAATACATATAGCCTACAATACAACATTACAATCAAATAAACATACGAAAGAAAATAAAAAGAAGTAAAAATAAAATAAAACAACAATGTGTAAGAGCAAGAATAATATAGGTACTTGATGTATGAGCAGTGTGTAAGCAAGAATAATCCAAGTAAAAGAAAAACAAGAGAAGAAGATCAGAAATGGCCTCCAAGTGAAACATTACAAACTGTTAACATATTCAATATACCGTCTACTACCCTATAAAATAGAACAGCTCTTGCCCTGGAATATCCTTTTCAACAGGAACTGTTTCTTTATTCTCAAAATGCAAATTATAAGAGGCTTTTTCAGAGTGTGGCACAAGACCAAAGGACAAATAGTGACTCTCGGGAAATAAAAAGAAAGGACCAAGGAAACAAAACAGTAGCTTCAACATCAAATACAAGAGTCAGTTGCAATTAGAAAAAGGTTGGACTGGCTTACAATAAGCTAAGTAAAAGATACAATATTTCTGCCCAATACTTGCGTATTGTATATTACTATTCTACATTTGGAAACTAATCCAAACAGAATAACTCAACTACCAAGAAAAATATCCATGTTCAATCCAGCACGTGATTCAACACAAGTCTTTAGATAACTCACTGGAAGATTCATTTCAACTTCAAAAAACAGTCTACAGAAAAAGAATAATGTCAAAGGAGCAGATCTGAAAATGAACCAAGCGACCAAAGATATGACGGGGTCCTTCGATTTCACTTCATGGATTTAGGCGAACAGCCAAGAGACTGACAAAACCATAATCTAATAATCTAAGCCATACCCAATGCAATAGTGTTAACACATTTAAGCAGAAGTTCGTTCCAACAAATGGACATTTTTCATTTCTTATTTCCTAGTTAATATTTCACTTTAAAAACTGCCTTAAGTTAATTAGTTCCATCAAATGCATACTCTTCTAAATTGTGTGCTCGCATAGTCTTGATCTAATAAACATTGAAGGAACAGAAGTGATAGACAATAATACCTGTAGAATTCTTTAATTGTAGCCATGGACTTGTCTCGCAAGGCATCTTCTGACAAAAGGTTTTCTGAAGAAGCATGTGGCACATTAGCTTGGGGAACAGACCGAGCAGGTGCTTGAGTAGGCAAAGATCTATCAAAGCTTTGATCTGAATTTCTAGCCAATCTATTCCCATATTGCTCCTGTAGATGAGATTGGTCATATTGAGGACCAAACCTGTCTGGTCCATATCTTGGTCCAAGATCCTCTCTTTGTCCATATGATGTCCGTTCAGGCACAGCGTTATATCCATTTAGACCAGGGCCCATCCTCCTTGCATCTCCAGAATTTGAAGTATCACCCAAAGGAATGCTAGGTGCCGATGTCTGTCCTCTAAAAGCCATTCCCCTAGCAAGACCACCTTGGGGACCAAGAGTTATAGAATCATCACCAAGGGGTCTTTGAGTTAGAGGAATAGACATGGCTCTGTTCTCAAAGGAATGCCTCTCCTCTGCTCGAGCATCTTGTGTACCGTAACCGCGCATATGGGGTGAGACAGCACGATAACCTCCCATCTGAGGAGGTGGAGATAACATATTAGGAGCTCTCGGAGCGAACTCCATAGGTGGAGCTCTTCTAACAGAATTACCAAAGCTTGGAGTGCGAGCCAGCCTGCTAGCTTGTGCATGCCGCTCTTGAGCAGCATCCCTGTGTACATCCTCAATCTTTTTAGGACCTTCGACTTTCCTCCTCTGCTGCCACTTATTCCTCCTTAAATCTATGGAGTCTTTGAGCATAAATCTCACTCTGGAAGACAATTTCATGTTATTCGACAACTGGCCCATTATACTGAAATAGTAATCCATATACTCCTTCGCTCTTGGGTGATCAATCGCCTCCCCTATTGTGCTCATCAATTTGCACAAAGCTTCAATGTTTTCCTCATCAGGATTTTCATGTTGACCCAACAATTTTTTAATGCACTCATGCATGATTCTTTCAGTCAACATTCTCTTCTTGTACAGTTCTCCAATGAGTCTTATATTGCCTAACATCCGTCTCCGGGCTTGAAGTCTTTTCTCTTCACGATCTTCTGCTGTCTGTTTATTTTCACCTTCTAGCTCTGCCTTATTGGCCTCTTCTTCCTCCCTTTCCCCTCTTTCAAATTCTTCCTGGCATTTGTTCAGAAGATATCTCTTGAAAGTAATTTTTTCATTATCCACACTTAAATCAGGCAAACCCGCAGAAAGGTGAAAGCAAAAGTCCGCATACATCTCACAGAAGGTGGGCTCCATTAGAGCTTTATCAAAAATCTGTGAAATCACTCCGGATAGTGTTACAACATTGTCGATGTTAACCTGTTTAACTTGCTCAAACAATTTTTCAAAATTCTGAGGGGTGAGTTTGTTCAAAATACCCTTCAGCTGCCTTTGCTTAGCCTGTTCTTCATCAGTGACCTTACCTACTTCATACTTCTTTTCAGCTCTATGTATCACAGGCCCTGATCCCTGCGGAGAAGGCATCAGGCCTTTTTGAAAGGCAGTTCCACGTTGCCATCTGTCTGACTCAGAATTGTTTCTTTGCAAGCCTCCTTGAGGCCCAAGTGACTGCATGGGCCCAGACAGGATGCCGCTACCATGTTGAACAGGTGCCTGAGGCCGTGGACTCCTTAAAACACCATAATTACCACCTTGACCAGGTCGTAAACCAAGAACATGGGCTGGATATCCATAATCTGCCCGCATATCACCTCGACCTGGAATGGGAGCCCCTGAAAATTTATTCCATTTATCTTCTTCCACCAAGCCAATTCCACGATCAGATCGAGAATTTGGTCTCTCATTGTTGCGCCCAGGACTAGGGTAAGAGTCGCGAGGAACATTCACACTAGAGACCATCAAAACATCTGCTATATCAGAAGTGATCTCAAACCCGTCTGGTAGATCAGGACACTGCTCCCCAAATTTGAGGAGGAAATCCCGGGAGTACCTTTTAATCATTAGCCCATTGCCATCTCCATCCACAACTTGATTTTCATTCTTTGAAGTTTCTAACTGTGGAGTAGAGATTTCAGCCGCATCTTCCCAATCATCTGGCTCCACTTTGCTCAGAGTAAGTTTTTCACCGGATACTGCATTCTCTTGAGACACATCAGCAGATTTTTGTTTTACGCTACTCACCGATGTGTTTTCTGCTCCCTCTGCAGAGGTTACAGACTCTTTCTTTTCCTCGGGACCCTTGTAAGCATTGTAAAGATCAGAGCTTGTTCCAGCAGCTTCAGCTTTTTTATACAAGTCTTTTTTCTTCTTTTTTCCTCTGGGCATCGTAGCTTTTGCTACACTTGTATCTGGCAAGATTTTCTCCTTGACACTTGGTGGCAAAGCAAGATTATCACCAACTCCATTTTCACCCTCACCAGTTGATGAAACTGTAATAGATGCAGGCTCCTGATCCTGCACACTGAACTGAGTATCTCTACTCTCAATGCCGTCAGATACACTTGCAGCAGAGGTTTTGTCAGACTGCGCAGTTGAACATGAATTTGGCACAGAACTTTCTTTAGTATCACCCCGAGACGTTTTCAAAGATGAATCTAGCTTATCACCCATCCTAACATTTACAGCACAATGACTAGAGGATTCCTCCATATTCTGCGACATGTTCTCCAATAAACCACTAGCAGTGCTAGATGTTACCTCATTACCAGAGCCGCCCTCACTTTTTTCATCAAAAACTTCTAGAGATTCTAGAGAAAGAGATCTCAGAGATGCTACTACACTATCTCTATCAGGCTTTAAACTTTCAGATGATTCAGATTCCTCCTTTCTCCCTCCCCTATCGAGATTTGATCTTGACACACTTGCGGATTGTGGGGGCACACTCTTAGATGCATTAGCCCCGCTTGTCAAATCAGATGCAACATGTACTGTTGCAGAAGAAGACGCGTTGGCAGTCCCTGATACCAAAAAGTTTCTGGGCGAGGTAGACTTCGGTTCCACGCCTTCATTTACTATAGATGGAGACGGCAAACTAGAGGGGGGGGTTGATTTCCCGTCAAGCTGAGAACAGACATATATCATGCTTATAAGTCATGGTAAACTTGTGTATTAGTAGATATTCAGCAGATAAACAAACAATAAGGTACCTTTTCTTGATGCCCTCTGGTGCTTAGTCTTTTATGTTCATCGGTAGCGGCATCAACCACAACAATTCCACTTTTTGCAACAATAGCAGGGTCCTTCGGTTTTACCGCAGAGTAATCCACAGGAGCTGAAGTAGAATGTAAACTGCTACGGACATCATTCTTGACTTCGGCTGGACTTGCTAGTACACCATGTCCAGTTGTTGCTCCTAAAACAGGCTTCAACTGCGGTAAAGAGCTTACAGATGAAGGCTCAGTCTCCTTTTGAGAATGAACTGTATCTTCATCTTGTACCTTTGACAATTTCAAAGGCTCGGTTTTGCCAATAGGAATTGGACCTTTCGAAGGTAGTGATTCTTTGTCACCATGGGAAACAACAGCTGGTTTCACTGTCACCTGCAGAAAATGAAAGGCACAAGCTGAAGAATAACGACAACTTTGACTCCTACTTGAGAACTATATCATGTTGGGGCAAGTTCTCATTTAAAAACATGATAGTATAGATAGAGTAATTTCAAAGCAACCAACTCACCTGATTATAGTGCCTAGGGGGCTGTGAAGCTGGCTGAACCTGAGAGCTGCTGAGAGGTACAGAGCTTGAAGGAGGATAAATGTTGGAATAGAAACCCATAGGGTGGTTAGGAAATGAAGGTATTGGCTGCGATTGAGGTGTCACATTTATATGAGACCTTAGACCAGGTGAGCTGTCAAGCCTCAACTCTTCATTAGTTTTCGGATCAGTGATCTTCACAGATTTCCGATGAGGTGCTGGTACATATTTTCCAGGCTGTTGTTGAGAAAACTGCGGGGCCATACTCATACCCAAGTTCATTTGAGGATTAATCTGAGGACCCATTTGTGATGAAAAGCTCAAGCCATGACCCTGATGCATCATTCCTTGAGACTGCATTGGGTGTGGCTGAAGGCCTTGAACAAACATGGCCTGTTGCGCAGACGGGTTACCTATATTCAAAGGCATTGGTATTGGCATTGGCAGGGACGTTCCTGGCATCGCATGAGATTGAATTTGGGGATTCGGACCACCAAATTGAACAGGAACTTGCATCGGATAAGGCGGCAGTTGCATGTGCATGCCAGGAATTGGGTTCACAGCGGGCTTCTGAGGTGGAGTCATGTGAGGCACTGCTGAAACTTGGTTCTCCCTCTTAGATTTGGTTGGCGCCTGCAATTCACGAGCATTCGTCTGATCAGTAGCTCCTGCGTCTTTCTTTGGCAACTGTTGCTTCGGAAGGGATGGCCCTGGCCCCATAGGAGCTGCTTTCAAAGATTCATGACGAGCCTGTCAACCAAAAAACAAAAACAAAAAATGTAAGGAATCTGAGCAGCCGTTATATAGCAACTGAGGACATTAACTCAGGAGTCATTACAATAGCTTGCAAGGAAAACTAAACTATGTAATTTTAACAAAAGAGGCTCTTTATCATGCGTTAATTTGCTAGTGAGCCAACAAAAGGTATAATATCTGAAAAATACTCTTCAGAATATGTATATTAAGAAATGCTACCATTACAAGGAATGCTTTAAAATGAACGTAGCAAATTAATGCAACCAAACCTCCATGCTTGTTTGATTGAGCATCAGGGCAAGGAGAGAGAAGCTTTCACTTCACGGAAGTCAATAATAATGCAGGAAAAAAGAAGAGGTATAATTATCTAAAGATGCTGCCTGCTTACACATTTAATTAATTCTATGCCTACGTACTTTGATGAACTCACAGTTTCTCTTGCCCACATGAACAGAATACAGCCTACCGTCCTATATTTCATTTGTCAGTGTTGGCAGAGATGAACCAGATGATAACAATTCTCACTATGGAGAACATACTGTCAAAATATCTAGTAATGCATTTCAACAATGTAAAGCTGAGGTCATAGGTAGTTGCTTCAAGGATCACACTCTTACCAATCCAACAGAGAATAAAGAGTCAATGTTGTAAAACAGGAATGAAGAACCGACAAACCTGAGCCTTTTTTTGCTCATCCAAGTTCGGTGGCGCAGAGCTTGTACGAGCCGGTATCTACAGAACAGAAAGAAAATGGGTCCCACATGAGTAACGGGGGTTCAAGAATCACAAGACAGAGTTAATACATAGAGAGAACCAGGAGACACATCAGTAACTCCATTTCATCCAAATGCAGCATACCTGCACACCGTTCATAACTCCTGGACTTATAGATCCAAACTGCAGAGTAAAAGACTTAGATGCATCTCCCGGGGCTGATGTAGAAGAAAAGTACAGATCAGTTAATTGCAACTATGTGCAGAACAATACATTTTGTCTCTGTTGTTGTAAAATCAACACTGAGCATAAAAAAAAATGTGACCAGTAACATATCTACCTTTCGCAGGTGTTGTAGGGGCAGTGGATCCGGACATTGAAGAAATGTTAGCTGGTTGAGCTCCAGTGTGGACATTAGAGGAAGCAGCTTTGGCAATAGCTCCAGGTACTTTCTGATCCTGGGCGCCCGTTGGCTTTACAGGAGCTGGTGTACTAGATGCTGGTGCATCAGAAACTCCTTCAAGGGATAGAAGACGTGTTTTATCAGGAAGCAAATTCAGTTGATTCACAATTTACAGGAAAAAAATAGAAGTCACAGACACTAGCCGAAATATAAATTTTACTAGTCCAAGAACCTTTTTTTACCAGAAACATTTTACAGAATATGTCCATGCATTCATAAGTTACTTTACAAGTTTAATAGAATTAGACGCCATCTCCCCCACCCCACCCACAATCGTAATACTCGTCCGAAACCATCCAAAACAGAAGGAAAGAACTAAACGAAACGGTTAGCCACAAAAGAATAGTAACCATAGTACATACTGCGAGCAGGCAGCTGCTGATGCCCCCCATTCTGAGCAGCGGGCGGCGCAGGCGGATTACTCACATCAGAGCTAACATTCGGGCTTCTCGGCCACGGCTGCCCTCCTTGTGAATTGCTATTATACTTCTTATTAAAACTGCATCCAAACAGAGAGCAACAAAGCAATTCAGCATCCACAAGGATTCAACAAGGCACACAAACCCTAGCACAACCATAAATAATCTACAGCGTAATCCCAAGACCATCATAAATCAATTAAAACGACAAATTCCATGCATGTTTGGCAAAAATTAAATTATTTAGGGAAACAAAACAAAACCCTAGCTTTAACAAGCGAGTGAAAGGTAACCTGCGGTTTGAGGATATGGACGGATTAGAGGCGCCGCCTCCGCCGCCGCTCTTACTGGAAGCGCCGCCTGGGAACTGACGAGACTGATTGAAGCTTCCGGATCGGCCGGGTTTCCTGTACTGAGTCGACTCGTTCCTCGATTGATTATTATGGGACATAAATCCTAACCTTGTATAAAAACCGCTTTCGGATATTCAACAGGGCGATGATCGTTTCTCCCTATAGAGATCCAAAGGATCGAATTGACAGTGTCAGAACCATCAATTTGCCGAAACACATTAAACCGGAAGAATCTAAAACAGTGATTAGTAATCAATGAAAATATTTCGTTTGAATTGCTAATGAATTCGAAATTCGTTTACCTGGAGACTGAGTTAGGGTTCCTTCTATTGAGAGACTGTAATGGCGGGAACCATGGCAGGATGAGACCGGTAGAGAGAGAAAGTAACAGAGCGAGCGAGTGTGAGAGAAGAGGAAGAAGGAGAAGAGGAGTGTTTGATATTGTGAAAGGGAAGAGATGAAAAACAAAACAAATTGTTTGTAGAGAGAGAATGGGATGAGTGAAAGTATATATATCTGTAAAAATTATATTTACAAATCTGGATTTATTTTATGTAAAATTTATTTTAAATAAATATTTTAGGTTTGATTTATTATTATGTAGGTAACAAACTTTCAAACAAACTCAGTCCATTTCGAGCTTTTGTAGGAGTAGGATTTTTTCTTTTTACCAGTTTAGGTTTATTTATAGTCGATTTACAATATCTCGGATCTCATTGTAAGAATAGAATTGTTTACCATGGGATCAAAAGAAATTATTTTTACTAAATTTTACCGTGTGTTTGATTTTCGAATTTTGACTCGATTAGATTTCATAAACCATAGATGGTGTGTGAGTTTTCATGTGGTTGGTTTCAGTACTCGGTTTTGGTATCTGAGATAATTTCGCATTAAATTATAATAAATTCTTATTCTTGCTACAGATGTATCTGATAAAACGTCTTTATATTTATTCTCTGTATGTGGTCGGTTCAGGAGAAATATAGAACTAGATTTTTCGTCTTTCCACACATGGTACATTTTGTGAAACTCGGTATCTCGTTCTTTGGATGCTACTTTCGTATGTAATAAGTCAGGGCGAACACATATATTTACATGAGGGGTAGAAAATAATAATAATAATAATAATTAGATTTTAATTATATGTATATATAATGATAAATAAATTCCAAAAAAAATTATATAGTAAAAATAAAGGTTTAAACTATAACTCTCTAGTCTTAACATACACATCTCTTACACGAATTGCTTAAATTTTTTTCACCCCCCAACTAATTTAACCTGTCATCACTTGTGCATTCTTCACATAATAATAATAATAATAATAATAATAATAATAATAATAATCATCGAAGGCTTTTTAAGTTTTTTGCTATTTTTTTTATTTTTTATCGAGAAGTAGTTGAAGTGTTTAGAAGTATTGATACTTGTATGACCATCGGCAATGTGTGTCTACTTTATTTTATTTTGTGTTATTTATTTCATTCAACACGCATGCTTGCTCTTGATTAGCTCTCGTTAACTGGGAGGTCATTTAGACTCTCGAGTCATACAACTAAGGTTGGACATCAACCCACAAGTGTCATGATGTTACTTATAAATACCATAGAGCAAAACGAACACTGATGATTTCGTTAACAGGCTCTGTACTACTACGGTCAACTCTTTATGCCATAAAATAGTTAATCATCTTGATTGTTCCATTTACAATGCTATCATTCCAAACAAAATAAATATATTTTAAATCTATATATAACCTTTTGCTATTTCAGAGTCTATACATGTTTCCACACAACAACAAAAAAGTTAAAAGGATACAAATCAAAGGCAACAAGAGTCATGGGCACTAAGAGATATATGCAAACACTCATGTCCTACTCCTAGTCAAGGAGGAACTATTGCCTTGCCCTAGCATAAATCTGTACTGGATAAAACTAATTGGTTCAATTTATCGTGTAAAATCTCATTATCCACGTAATTATTCGCATAGAGCTCGAAAGGTCTAAGAATCCCTTAGTAACGGACACTTTCAAGATGGACAAATAATTGACGGGAACTGAGTTCGATTGTACGGTTTTTCACCCAAAAAATAAGAGCGCTCAATCATACAGTCCAAGACTAAACATGTTAAACCTAATTGATACTAAATTCGGTATCCATACTATTAAAAAAAAAATCACTACATGATACAACAAACTTGGTTGCTGTTGAAGTAAAGAGAACCACTAACAAGTCATCTTGTGTCGAAGCCATAATATTTATATCAAATTCATTTGCGAACGGTAAGCATAAAATCAGCTGCAGAGCTGGAAAATTCAAACTCAAGGTCTGAAGCTGTCCTCTTCAAAGAGAATCAAGACATTATACTCGCTACTTTGATATCTTGACTAGTGTTGCATCTAAATATACATAGGTATACATTCGTTTTTATCTAGTATTATCGTTTGCTTACACGTCAAGGATTTGATTAGACTGAGAAACTTACTTGAAATAATAAGTGATCAGCTGTTAACCTGGTTAATAATCTTGCATATCAAGATCGAACAGTGTTTCATTCTTGCATTTTGTTTAGATTAATTCAAAACCTGAAACTATCTCATTGCAAATAATACTCCCTCCATCCCGGAACAATGTTTACATCCCTCCACCTCGAAACAAATGTTCATTTACTTTTGAGCACGAAGATCAATGTGCAGTGTATAAAAGATAGACAAGTCCACATGGATGATAAATTTTAACAAAAAAAGTAAATGAGTCGTTCGTATTGGGATAGATAAATTGAATATGATCGGTCTGGTCTGGGGCAGGAACACTTTTTGTCAAGGGAAAAAAAAACTACAGCCAATAATATTATCACCAAATTTAATTCAAGCACTGTGAGAAGAGGATATCAGATGAAACAAGAACCTCCGATCATCATAGATTACTGAGAGTATCTGAATTGCTGTAAATAAAACGAAACAACACTAAAAGCTCCTATATAATTATTCACATGATAAAAGAATTATTAGGAACAAGATTCCACAATTGTGAAAATCCACCCAGCTACAAGAAAGAAAATCGAGATGATGATGATGATCGGAAAAACTCCTGAAAATCAGTATCTTATTTACCATACATCAGTCACAAGGAGAATGGCTTCGAGTATACATCAAAAGGTTGGAAAGAAGTCAGCTGCGGTTCCTGGTGTAAGAACAACAATTGAAACGGTATCAGAACAGTTAATCCTCAACATGTTTACTTGGATCAGAGAAAATAAAATGACATGGTAGTTGTCCTGAGCAAATTGACCAAAACTCTCATATAATCTCAGGAAGTACATATGCAGTTTTTCCATTTTGGTCCAAGACTCTACGTTTGTTTGATAATAGAATTATCAAGACGATTTTCACATAGTATCATAGTATACTATATGAACTAACACAGTGTATCTTTGTCCATAGTAAAGTATCTGGATTAACCCTCCTCTATATTCCCAGAATCATACCTTATCAAAGCAATAAGACTATGTATCAATTATATGCATACTAAGTACAACCCATGGTTGGATTCAGTACTATCACTATCCAGATTTCAGTTGCATCTCTTCTAGCACTTAACATTAAATTGGAGCTTAAGAGGTTAGATCTTTTGTTCTCTCTCAAAGCACAAGCCAGTGAGCTAAAGAGGAACAAATATTGTTTCAGAAAGACAGGAACTCTAGAGTACATCTGTAGTTGGTAAAAATGTAAGTTTCACATTATTATTATCTGAAGATGAAAACAGTACCTGACTGAAGCCACCAGCAGTCAGACTGCCTCCTGATACGAGCATACTAAGAAGTGACGTGACCATACCACCCCCAATGTCAGGAACTGAACTCCCAGATCCCCCAGCGTCTCGAATTGCCGTACGCATTGCTGTTAGAACACCCCCATATGTTGTTACAGGATTACGTTCAATAGCTTGAATAAAACAGAATGTCATGGCACCGGTTGAAGTGATTTTAGATAGAGCCTGTTCAAGAGATAAAAATGATGCCAGCTTATTTTATATTTTCGCATTTAGAAGAAATGAAATGTCAATGTTATATCGACTTATCTGAACATACCGATGTATCAGCAGAGGTTTGATTATCATCGCAGCCACTGAAGGAAAAGACTTCACCACCATTTGGTCCTTTCCATACACCAGATCGAGGGCGATGGTCCTCCCATGTATATTGTCCACTCCTATATTCAAAAGTGGCCATATTATATAACAAAAGGACATGGTTTATAAAGAACTCCTATAAATTATCTGAGTAGGAGACAATCACAGTGGAACCAGCAATTCTATTCATTTGCAGTCGCTGCAGTATTATCATTGTGCATGTGTCATAACTCTAAAAAGCAAAACTTGAAGCAGATCCTATTAGAAAGGAAGTAAATCAGACTACCTATCTACAACATAAGAACTCATACATCTAGCTTTTTGGGTCCACTAATTCACATGCTTCGTTATAAGAAGCTTTCAAATTTTGCATTCACCTTCATATTTATTATTTTCTAGATGACGGATTGTGAACAAGAATTAACTCGAGATTATGAGATATAGAATAATGGGGGAAACACATATATGTTCATGGGCTATGGCTTGACAAACGCATTGGACGAAATAAAAATATGGCCAATAAGCATCCATTACCGAAAAATGGGAGCCTAGTCCCCGACCTCAACAGCCACAAATCACGAGTAATTCTTTTACAAGACAACAGGCATTCTAGACTGTACTTTTGCTCTTTTTAGCTCTTTATATTTTTGGCTCACTTGCATAGGAGTCACATAGATGCGTTAAAAACACAACATATGTGTAGATAAAGTAAACACAAGTACTCGAATATTCACACGGGACAAGTACAGGTAGAGATACATCATAGTTCAAAAAAGCTCAACACATGTCGTAAATGGGAATTAAACCATGCACGATAAAACAGGTTTCAAGTCTGTGGTTACAAAAATGCAGTTTTAATTATTCATTTGTGTGTCAGCATGTACAAACTTAATACCTCGTCATTTGTCCATGCTTGGACATAGCGCGAGATGATTTTATATTTTTATATTCTTTGTACTTTGGCATTTGGTTTTATGAGAGAGAAAATGATCACACGAATTTCAATAATGAAATACCTGCTCATTCTACAGAGAAATGGCAAATCTAGCACTGTTCCACTATGGCAGGCATCAATTATGGCATGAAGCTTCACACCAGCCGGTATAGGCCTGACAATGGATGCATTAATTTCATCATCTACAATCATGCCCTGCGTCTCAAAGTCAAGCGGACACAACGTTTCATCATATCCATCAACTTCATCTCCATTGTAGTTTCGCTGTCGTGAACCATGACCAGAGTAATGAAACACCAAAGAGTCTCCAGGCTGACATCCTTGTACTAGCCAGAACAATGCCATGCGAATATTATGTTTTGTTGGTATTCTGTATGGATCAGTTTCTTCTTCTGCACAATAAGCAACCAAATGAAAAATCAACATCTATACCATATGGCTTGTGAACAAAAAAAATGCAGAGTTTCTGATTGTCATGAGCAGTCTCAGTCGCATACACTTAGACTATCCATTAGTAATATTTTTCTGTTTTTTAATCTACTGAAATGTAGTAATGCGGTATCACGTCGTGTCTCCAACTGCACACACCACTTGCACAAAATGGTTAATTTCATTACATATCGCTAACCTTTGCTGATTGAATTATAATCATGAACAAGGCATAATGACTATGATAAATGCTTGTCTCTAGTCTCAACTACTGAGATTTACATAACTAGAAACTAGAATTAAACATGGAAGCCAGCTCATGAATCGTTAACATTTACGGCATTTCTATTAGAAACATCATCTACATTCTTGCGGTTTCCTCTATCATCACAGAATGATCCAAACAGTACAGTAACTTATCATATATCGAATGAAGCTGAAAATGCCAAAACATAAACAACACTTAAAGGCAAAAGGAGCTACAGTTTCCTTTCCCCTGTACCTTAGAACTTACCAGTGAGCATGAGAATAGAAGCTTCAGGAAACCTGAACTTAGACATTAACATATGCTTCATACACTTGGCATCATTGATACACCCTTTCAGCTCATGCCTCGAAAACCTATACGAAATCCCGACGATCACGGCCTTCTTCCCGCCGTGAGGATTGGGCGGGGGAGCAGGGCTGTGAGGCAACGGAGGCGGAGGAGCTCCGTAATTAGACGGTGGAGGCGCGTGAGTGGAGGGAGGGGCGCGTGGATCGCCTATCTGAGTGACGGCTTGGCAGATAGCGCAGCGGATCGATCGGGCGCCACCTGGTGGGAGCTGTAATTGTGTACGGCAGCCGGAGCAGTTGATGAGCATGTACATGGCGGAAATTGAGCTGGGTTTGGAGTTAATTTGGGGGTTTGGGATTGGAGAAGATGATTGGTGAAAAGGAATTTGGTGGAGTTTGTAAATGGGAAAAGGGAAGAGATTGTTTGTGTTGGTTGATTTGTTGACTTGTTCCTTTTTATGCATTGATTTATGTTTCCGCGTTCTGGTTGGTGATCAACTGATGATGATGAAATCATGAAAATCGAATGTAGTTTTTTTTTTTTTTTTTTTACAATTACGCAACTCGAATTGAGATGACTCAATGTGTAATCAAACACTCCGCATCATCGAATTGTGATTGGATTTTGTATTTAAATTTGCATCACATTTACACGACGTTCCTTGATTCCAATGGGTGTAAGTAGTTTTGCACTTTCCGGAAAACTGTTTACCACAAGGTATCATGAATCCGTTAAAAAAAACAAACATAAAGATGTTCGTTCAAACGTTCGCAGCAAGATATAGTTGAGCCTTTAGAGAACCAACAGTTTGAGGTTGAGCTTGCATAAGAGAGAATTGAAAAGGAGAACAGTAGGATCACCACTTCAGATCAATTATGAAATTGAAAGGTGTATAAGTTAGCAGTTACTTGCGAAATGTAATGTAAACATGAAATTTCAACAGATTTTTAACTCGTTCCTTACAATAATAGTTTTGTAAATCATTAACCGACTCTTTGGTCGATAACCTATCTGTATGTCTCTAGGTATTTATATTAGTGTTGAGAATATAGACGTTTTAATTAATAACATCGAATATTTCATTGATAACCTGGGTATGTCTTTAGATAAATTATATATAAACCGTCCCTCATAAGACTTACTACTTAAACTAATCTTTAATTCTTTTAATTATTATTGTATTCAAACAAAGTGTGATTCACGCTCCGATTCGATTAAAAATGGTTTAGTTCACGTTAATTTATACTGGTGCGGTCAAAATGAATGGTCCATCAATTTGACTAATGCTGTATAAAAGTCGAATAAGAAGTAAATAAATGTACCGAAATTGGACAGTAAAAACTAGTATTGTTAGAATTAAACGTTCCAATATGCTAAATATTGACTAACGAGGTATCAAAATTGTATAAGAATTAAATTAATGTATCAAAATCGGTATGGAACAACTAAATGTTAGTATGAAAATGAGGCTAGTCTAATCAATTGCATTGTACTAATCTCAATACACAATTACAAATCTAACAAGTGGCATAATCAAACAATTAAAAATTAATTTATAAATAACTTTACTAATTTACATAATCTTGAAAATACAAATTACACAAGATTCCAAAACTCACCCCCGTAAGTATGAAGTTTACATTTTAAACCTTATTATCTATCTCTTCTCCAAACCTCACCACCACCACACCTCCATCATCAACAAACCACCACCACCACACCTCCATCATCAACAAACCACCACCATAGTGTCTGCTGGAGCTCGGTCACCATAATTTCTTTTTAATTGTTTTCTTGAAAATACTTCCATGAAGCTCAGACTCCATGATGGAGCTTGAACTCCACGGAAGCATGAGCTTCGTCCATGAAAGCTACGTGCTTACATGGAGCCGACCTTATGGAAGCTCGAGCTTCCATGGAGTTGAACAGATCTAGACCATGGAAGCTCTTCCATGGTTTGTCTTCATGGAAGCTCTATTGAGCTTCCATGTTTGACTCTGTGGAAGCTATGTTGAGCTTCCATGGAAGAGAGTTGCTGGCCGCCGTTCGAGTTTCCTCGTGAGCTTGATAAACAATTTTAATGTTAACTTTTTCTTTGTTTGGTGTTTTGTGAATTTTGAATAATGTAGGGTTAGTTTTAGACTTTCTTACGGTATATTTTGTTAAGTTTAAAACATATGGGGGTTAAGTAATTTGTCGTTATAATATTTTTAATTATTATAACATAGTCTTGACTTATTACGCGATACGATGCGCCATATCACATTAATAAAAAATGAAGGGTTGAAATTCGATATTGAATCGATCCAACGATTTAGATCATATACTAATATTAGTCTGATGCGACACTACTAAAATTAGCCATCCCAAAAAGATACCAATTTCAATGTTTTCTCATGTGAGTCGAGCAAAGCTGAGATGAGTCTTAGTAGAATTCGCATATCAATCCAATCCAACAGTATGGAGTAGACATAGGCCCAAAGTCCTGAGCCCAAAGTAAAAGGGAAAATAGATGGGCCTATTACTGGGCTTTAGGATTCCCAAGTATAAGTGTCTGAACAACTAGGTTTAAGCCATACCTCGTCGTCTGCAAGACTCATCTCTACAATGGTAATTCTCGCAACTCACATACTTTCTCCGATCAATTTTCCCGTTTTTTATCAGAAATGCTGTAATCTGATCGATTTGTTTTTCAATTTGCAGGCCAAGAGAACCAAGAAGGTCGGTATCGTCGGGAAATACGGTACGTTCTGATTTCTTACAAAGCTTTGATCTTTTTGAGTAACGTTACTATGGCTCACTAGATAATGGCTGTTTGATGTATTGTTTAGCTCGTGTAATGAGAGAAAGATCGTTCTGTTATTTCGAATCTAGATTTTGACTGTTTTGAGCATCGTATAGCTGGTGTAGTGAGAGAAAGTTTGTTGATTAATACTCCTGATTTAGGGTTTTATATCACAATTATATATCTTCAGCAACCCTATTCATTCTGTGTTGATTTACCAGTATTAGCCGTCTGATATGATTTCATTTGTTTGTAATATGTCCTTTTGGTGATTCTGTGTAAAAAAATGTGGCCGATTTTACTGCCTCCTCAAATTACTGCACTCTATATTCGTACATTATGCCCTGATGCTTTATTAATTTAGTCGGTAGCTATCTGTTTTAGATTTTCGATCTAGTATGGACTAGATGTTTGATTATTCATATTTCGAGCTGTGTTTGATACGAGTCCTGTAACATTTTAGGAACTCGTTATGGTGCTAGTCTGAGGAAGCAGATCAAGAAGATGGAGGTCAGCCAGCACAGCAAGTACTTCTACGAGTTCTCGGAAAGGTACGCAACTGAGAATTGATTATTTTGGGTTATACAGTAATTGTTTTAGATTGAAATGTTGGATGGCCCCTTCCATGAGTTTCAATATGTACATTTGGGTAAATTTTGTCTATAGTTGGTTGATATTTGTTTTAGGTGATATTCACACTCTTGTCAGGAAGATATTTAAACACGCAATTACACTTTCCCATGAATCATGAAATGCCTTACTGCAACAATATCCTACCCCCGAACTTTAGTCTGCTGTTGATTAGTAGTAGTTTTAGTTTCATTCTCTAATGAGCAATAGTTTTGACCGTTTGAGCAACTTGTAATTCTTCTCCTGTATGACTATGTTGTTTCTGTTCCAGCACGCCGTGAAGAGGAAGGCGGTCGGTATCTGGGGATGCAAGGACTGTGGCAAGGTGAAAGCTGGAGGAGCTTACATTGAACACTGCCAGTGCCGTGACAGTCAGGAGTACCATCAGAAGGTTGAGGGAACAGACCGAGAGTTAGATTAGTGAAATGTCTTTGGCATTTTGCTCTATTTAAAATTTTGTTTCCTATTGACATCTGTGAAAGATTTTCTATGTTATTTGTGTTGAACAGATCCTGTGTCCTGAAATTATCTAAAACCTTGCAGTTTTCTCATTTGTTTTCATTCTTTTACGCATATCTAATTCACAATGGCCTTTAACGTTTAATCTATTTTACAAGCTGTTTGATCATGGAGCATCCTTACTCAATATTTCTGGTTGGTTGGTCTCTTAGAAACGTTCCAATTCCCAAGTCACATAGTTATTGAAAAGGCTGCAATAATACCAACATCCTTTTTATATTCAACATCTGTACATTCTAAGCTGTAAATTGTAATTAGATGGTATGGTTGATAAGATCAGAGGAAAACTAACTCATTTTCAAGAGAACACACCGTTACGTTAATATCGTAATCAGAACTATTTCCCCAAAAACTTGTAAGAAGAAAATGAGTTACA
This sequence comes from Plantago major, assembly GCA_026545765.1. Taxonomy (NCBI): domain Eukaryota; kingdom Viridiplantae; phylum Streptophyta; class Magnoliopsida; order Lamiales; family Plantaginaceae; genus Plantago; species Plantago major. The sequence goes on along the minus strand of CM048840.1, from coordinate 15,984,851 downwards.
AGTGATTTTGGGTAATATCACACCTATAGCGTTTCACGGTAGACTTGCTATCCAAGATACATGGCTAGATCTGGTTAGGGGTTTCCCTACGTACCAACCCTGGAAATGACCTAATCTTAACTTTTTACAGGGAAAAACAAAAGTTAACGTAGAAAACCTCAGAACTAAGGCGGAAACTGAATCCTCACTTCCTCGTGCCAAGCAGGCAACACAAGTCCCGTCTCCATATGAGAGGACCAGAATTTCTGCACTGATGACATTGCAGATCTCAGTGAAGCCTCGTAGGCAGCTATCCTCGCGCACATCGTGGAATTGTGTCAGCTCGAAGTTGATTTATCATACTAAAAGAGTATAGTTATATTTCACATAGGCTCAGGCTACTGGAATAATAGGAAGCTCATCACCACTGTTTCTGTAATGCATTTGCCTTTGCACAGCTTTAACTGCTGCAACTCGAGCTGCATTGGCTGCTTTGTTAGCTGCTGCTACAGCTCGATTTACTCTCTCGTCTACCTTGCTCACCTCATAGGCTCTCTCTGCCGCACGCCGAGCCTCCTGTTGGTAGAACAAAAACTGATTAACATTTCTGAAGAAGGCAACACTACATTTTTTATCAACTATAAAGCACAACGCACACCATTAGATGAAATTGTCGGTACACTTTGCATAGTAACTAGTAATACTATAAGTTACGAGGGTCAAAACTTAAAAAAGCACTACGGAAGATGCTGAAGGCTTCAACAAGAATCTTTTCTAGGTTCTTACAATTGAGAAGCTGTTTGTAAAGTCTATAAGCTGAAAATGAATGATTGTTCAACTGCCCACCAAGAAGACCATTTATGCTTAGCTGGACAAGAATTAACATGCTTTTCAAGGAACACAATTGAAAGACAAACCACTCATTTTCAGACTTCAGATGAAATCCAAAGCACGCAAATTGTCAATTCTTAATTACATACAGGTAAAATGCAATTGATGATAATGGTTGGGAGGTAAAATGCGGCTAAAAGAAAAACAATACAAGACATGAAGGCAAGTGTCTTGCACAATAAGCACAAAAGTATACCTGAACAGCATTGAGAACTTTGGAGTGGTTGATGGCAACTGGAGAAACAGGATAGGTGGTGGTCTGTGTGCTTGGGATATCAAGAATTCCATTTTGCCAATGTCCTGACTGGGTTCACATTCGGAAAGTGTAAACTCCAAGTCCCTGTCTTCTACCCTCATGCCAAGCACCCTCATAACGGTGGCCATGTGCAAAATAATAGACTCCAAATCCGTGCATTTTATCAGCAAAGTATTCTCCAGCATACCTATCTCCATTCCTGCTGGCAAAAATTTATTATTTTAGGTCAAGACTAAGTGAGTGCTTGCAAGTTGCAACCACTTAATCAATTCTAGCTTATTTGTAGAAAAAGAGGGATATAACACGAAGAGTGTCAACAAATCAGCACCAAGCCATCACATTAATTTTGAGTCAGCAACACAGGAGTTCTTTTGTTAAAAGGCAGATAGAATAACATTTCAAAATCAGATGAGACCACATTAAATAAATCATGGGAAAAGCCGATTAGATGAGCTGAGAACCACATAATACTGTTAAGAAACATTTAGCTGCACGGAGTAAAAACTAATAAGAGGAAGACAATAAAAAACATAAAATAGTATTTCTAACAAACTAAGTCAGCCACAGTTAGCATAGGAAATAGTGTTCCATTTCCTTCACAAAAATTTCAAATATACAAATCAATGTGCATTTAAATTCGTATTTCTGAAAGCAACCAATATGCAGGCAGAGAGAACTATAAACTGCCAACATTATAAGATTGGTCACACGTGTCGTGTAGTTCATCATATGCTGCTCCTATAGAAGTTTTTCCTGAACCCATGCTTGCATCATAATGAGTTACCATATAGCTTTTAATTTGGCCCAACTGTTGCATCAGATGCATTCAAATGCTACTTGGCAGAAAATTTGCTTAAATGCTGTGATGCATATGTAAATGTAAGTATTCCAAATGCGCTCAATTTAACCGTTCATATTAAATACAAGGCAATATATTAGATACTTGATTCCCAAAGGAGAAGCATCCAAATTGCTAAATTAAGTTCCTACCAACCATCTCATCAGATAGTTAAAACAGCTAATACATAAAAATCCCAGTAAGAATCACGCTTCAAATATCAAACAACAAATAATTTACGAATACGGCAAAATACAAGATAGCTGAAAACAATAGCTCTAGAGCTAGCATAACAACAACCGATTTAGGATTGCATGATTCTGACATAACTATAGAAAGCAGATGTCATTCACACAGAACATCAAACAAACCAATCATCCCTTATTACCTGAAATGGTAGTGCCCAAGGCCATGTTTCACACCCAACTTAAACTCCCTATGTACCGACTATCATCTTCACACGTATGAATCCTGCACCCAGAGCTCTGCCCATGAGACCATTCACCAGCATACACATCCCTGTGTAAAATCTATAAACACCAAAACCATGCCGTAAACCCTGTCTGTACTGTCCTCTATACCAGCTACCCCTCGCCCATGTCTCAACCCCATAACCATCATACTTCCCATCAACCCAATCACCCTCATACCTACCACTCATGTAATAACAGTAAACCCCACTCCCATTACACTTGCCCTTGTGGAACTCACCTCATACACATCCCCATTAGTATAGGCCTGAACATAACACTGAAATTGCCTTTTATCCACCTTCTGTCGTGACCCAATCGACCAAAAACCGGCAAGTGAGGCCGGCTCATGATCCTTTCCTCCCTCTTAATTGGAAGCGACCTAGCTAGAAACAACCGTATTGTTGGCAAACGTGGGATAGCCAAATTGAGGGAGAAAAGCAGAGCAGCTGAAAAGGCAAAAGCTGAAAGGAAATCAAGAAGGAAAGAGCTGGAAGGCTGAGATACTAAAAAGTAAAAGAAGGGAAGGCTAAGGAGGAGGATGAGGCGGAGATGGAGGCGGAGACAGCAGCAAGTGGCGGAGATGGTGGTGGAAGTGGGTCAAGAATTTCTGTGACCTGTTGTAGAAAAGATTGCATTTTTTATCTGGGTTTTGGACAGAAACACCATATTTGTGAAGGAATTGGATAAAGTTGGAGTCTTTGTGAGGTTGTGGAGAATTGGGGTCGCTTGAAAGGGTAGGCGGGTGGATAGGGGCAAAAGGGTCGTGTTGACTGGTGGTGTCATTGTTGATGAGGATTTGGAGAGTGTTTTTGAGTAGAAGAAGAATTTGCAGAGAAAGGTGTTGGATGGAAAAGGTGTTTGTGAGGTAAAGGTGGAGTTGGGTTGAAATCGGAAGAGACGCAGCTGCTTTCTGTTCCGATCTGTATTTGATTTCTTCTGATGCATTACATATGTGTGTATATGAATCAAAACACCAACACAAAATCAATCAAGAAACTGAAAAGGAAGGAAATCAAATTCAAGATTCAATCTTTCTATTGGCAGTTGGTTGTTGTGCTTGTGTGTGTACTTGTATTGAAATTCTTTCTTCTTCTTCTGGTGTTTGTATTGAAATGTTGGTTTTTTTTCTTCTTTTTTTTCTTGAAAAGGGTGTTGTTGCAGAAATGGATATATATATATGTGTGTGTGAGACTATTTGGACTAAAAAAGGAAATGTTGAGCGTGAGAGTTTGTGAGAGAGAAGAAAGAGAAGCGGAGAGTACGAGTTAATGGTGTCTATTCAATTTTTATTTATTTATTTATTTTTAATTTTTTTTTCTGGGTTTCAATTTGTACACAGAGGCGACTCTTGGCCAACAGATTGAGGAAGAAGATGAAGGAAGATCCATGCCTCTATTTTTATTTTTATTTGGTCCCATTTTGCTACACTTTTTCCATATCTTCGACACAATCATTAATGTGTTTTTGTTTTACGGATGGGCTTTATCTGTTCTGTATCATATATTATCAGTACTTGAAAATTGTGGTGGAAATTTCAACTTAATGTAATAAATTAATAATTTACATTATTATAGAAATTTGAAATTTTAATTAAACACATTCAATATTTGTACTTGTACTGATGCACAAATGAAAATAATTATAATTAAAATAAATGAACGAACAATTCGGTGCCGAAATATATATCAAAAACTGCTATGCACTTAGTTTGGAATTGATTGATAGATTTGAATTAAAGTTTTGATTTGAACTAACTAGATTAAGCAAGGAAGCAAGATGTTAAAATGACAGATAAAAAAGTAAAAAAGAAAAGTTTCAGATTAACTACGTGGTGGTATCCCTTTTATAACAGTAATAGAAGTATTTGGAAAGACGGTCTATTTGATATATAAAAAAGGATTGATAAATATTAGGTTATCACTAAAGACTATATCCAATGAGTCGTACTCTATTAATTGAACCTTTCTATTTCGTATATTTCTTCTTTTTTTATTAAGATAATAATTTTTTTTTTAAATAGGAGATTCCATGGAAACTCCAATCCATTGAAGTTCGGCATTGAGCTTTCGTGGAAGTTTAGTTTATGAAGCTTCCACGGAATTTTTAGTTTTTTTTTTCAATAAATTTTTTAATTTTGGAGTTTAGTTAAGGAAAAAGAAAGTTTATAAATTTGAAAAAATTAAATATTTGAGAGTTTATACATTAAAGTTTAAACATTTTGGGGTTGATTGTAATAACATGAAATATAAAACTAAAAAACAAAAGTAGAAATGAAAGGGTAAAACTGTAATATTAATGTGATGGTTGATTTTTACCCTTCAATGTAATTATTTTATTTCGTTAGTATATTTTTTTACTTTAATGTTTCGAACATTAAACACCTAAACATTTAATTACAACCTTAAAATGTGTGAGATGAAAATGATTGAAAATAATACTATCGCGCCAAAGTAGTATAGTAGTAGAGCACTGAATAATTTAGATTGGGACAAATTTTCAATAATGTAGCGGTGTACAAGTTTGAAACGATGGGGATTGTTCGTATGTTACCCTTTGATTAATACTATAGTATTAGTATAGCACTGAATAATTTGAGCCCTATTAAGTGAGTCCTACTTGTATTAATTAGCAAAGTGAAAGTGTATTCAAAATTGTACGCTTCCAGTTGTCTTGATGTACAAGAAAAGTTTCCATTTATTTAGCTGCAAGTACAACCATGTAGAAACAGACCAAATCACCCCAATCTTAATTTCTAATCATTAAACCAATACTACAAAAACAATTTGATCTTATACTAAATATATCTACTTGATCCACTTGTTAATAATCCCTTAATCTAGTTCCATTGTGTTGCATTTTCAGGCTGACAAAAATTTATAAGTATACCAACAGAGTTATTAAAAATTTAGAATTATCAACACAGAGCAAAACTGACCTATCAATCAAGTATATATAAAAATTATAGAGGGACTTATCACAGCATATAATCATAATTAAATTGGAATAGAAAAGTCAGCAATAATTAGAAAAGGACAAAAGTATTTTTGTTTTTTAATCTAAACACAATTAGAGTAACCCAAATTTGACCACGTCTAATCATTTTTCTAATTCTTATCACAAAAGGTGATGGACTAATGCAATCACTATTGTTGTAGAATTAATCAGACAGGGCTATGATACATTAGTTGACTAATTAACTGATAACCATGACTTAGTTAAACATAATAATATATATTACCAGATAATTCTCCAGAATCTTGACAAAGTTCATGTTAAAATGGTCAACCATACTTGCAGCACAACAACATATGGAATTCATTGTTTTTATCAGATTGTAACCAAAATTTATTCCAGTTAATTTTTACAATGAAACTAACGATTTCCTACAAATGGGTAGCATTTTACACTATATACTTCATACTTGTACTCTTTCTTCCTTTACCTATCTTAATTTATAATAGACTACAAAATTCTTTTAGTCCAACCGCTCTTAAAGTTCAAACACATTAAAATGTGGCGTAACTCAAACACAATCAAGTTCTTTTTATATAATCGACTAACTTTTAGCCTAATCCGCTGTCAAGCAGACTAAAAAGACAGGTTTGTTTATTATGCAATTTCAGGAAGAAATGATTTTATCCTCAAAGATGAAAATGAAAGTTGAAACAAATGATAAGTCCCAAAAGAAAGTGGGATCAAAATGAGTCAATTTTAGATTTCACTGTCAATGGAGCAGGTAAGGATAGCCGCACAATCATCTTTGCCATCTAGCCTTAAATGATTTTCTATCATATCATGAAACAGACCCCTTGAAATAGAATTCTGGCAAACATATATCTCATGAATCTTATCTTCATAGCAAATCTCTTGCTACTTGTTTCACAAGTTCCATATAGGCAAGTTGTGCAATCAGATTATTTTCAAGTAATGCGAGCCTATATTCTTGCATCATCTTCATTCCTCAGTAATACTAAATCCTCAAACAATAATCTCAAACAATAAAAGTTTGTATAAATTCGAACTACAGAAAGACTACATCTGGACAGTATACAGACATGAAAGGTGTAAAAATGTTCTCAACCAGAAAGAAAAATAGGATTACATGTGAATTCGAATGGCAAGTCTGCTTAAATAAGCGAGAACTGCTTCTCTATTGTTAAGCCATTTTGGGTGACTCATTTTGCATGGATTACTTTGTTGCTCACAACCGCACTAGTTTACATCAGATGCCAGACAGGGGCCATTTACCGGAGAGCAATGAAGGGCTAAGCTCAATAGCATGTGGCTGTGAATCAAGGTTTGTGGAGCTTGAACCGAAAACTCTAGGTACATAGTTCTGTGTTGGCTTCGGTGGCTTCAGGTGTCCGTAAGTCATCAAAAATAGATGAGGGAATGTGGTCCCAAAGTATGCTCCATCAATATCTTTGCAGGTCAAGGAAATACATTCAAACAAAAGTCATCAGGAACATATCAGTCATAATGATGCATTTACATTTAGTGACTTAGAAAATCCTTTATATACTTTAATTAATGCTGCATCATGAATGAAGATACATAGTCGGAAAACTTGGCTCCTCTTTTCATTGATTTTAAACTGGGACAATTTACAAGGCCTTACAGGACTATTTAACGTTTTTTTTTTACCAAGGACTACAAGCAAGTGTTTTGCAATAACCAAGGGAGTATCAACAAATTTCATTGGGCAAATCAGCAAGTTTTCACATTTCAGGAGGGACCGATAAAAGGACCAAATTTTGGGGGCAAAAGTGCTAGACAAATGAAGGCTGTACACACATTGAAATGTTCAAGCATGTACACATGCACAGATGCAAAATGCACGCTGCAAACATATAGAGAGCATGGAATTGAAATAGAAAAAACAGTGCTTAATACAGAGAAGATGCAACTAAGCCGACTGACACATACATACCTAAATATGGAACAAAACCAGATAAGAAAACGCTAAAAAACAGAACAAAGTTAAGGATACTGCCTTGATACTTGGATCGAGGATAGTAAATGTCTTCACATTTCGGACAGTATATTTTGACAGTACTCGGCGAGGATGTCTGATTGTCCAACTGGAAGGCAAGGTTGTCCACAGCAGTAAACTCTTGGACATCTTCCAAAATCATAGTTTTTGTACTTCTCTAACTGTTAGAAAATTCCAGATTAACATGTAAGACCAACTGGCAGAAGGGTGGAAGCTGAAGCAATATTAATCTGATCAAATGTTACCATTGCAGCCATCCCTTGCTAGTCAATATGTAGCGGACATGAATAAGACCGTGAGCATTTCAGCAGCTTGTTCAACCATTTCATTCTGTGACTCAGTAAACATGTCACCTATGCAGACCAGCAAAGACACGCCACAAGAATCATTCAGCTTTGAGAATTAGATAAACTGAAACAGGAAGCAAAGCACTCCCAAGGCAGGGAATTCAATTTACAAGCAAATTTGATTTGAAAATGTTGAAAGAGTCCTTGTATAAAAAGTAAGCTGCCAGAGCTATTACAAAGCACCAAGGGACATGCTAAATATGACCCAAACAACAATCATCCAGAAATGAAGAATAAGCCCAAGCGAGAAACTAACCAAAACCATAAAATGTCATCTCTACACAAAAGCTGGACTCGAGTAGGTCCAAGAATAATACTCCATTATAACAGAAGTGAAAAAGACTACAAAATGGTAATTAGATGTTTGCTTTGCAGGATTGCCACTTGCAGACATATCAACATTCCTTGTGACTTAAGGCAATATTACTAGGAGGAAATTAGTCTACTCTGTCTCTAGGCACTTGTGTTGAGAACCAGACAATTCTAAAATCCAGAAGCGGAAGTTATAACTAAAATGAAGTGCATTTGATCAGATCAAACAAGACACGTGCAAAATGGGATGAACTAAATAAATCCTTTCTCCACCTGAATAAACTAATTTTCTTAGAGCGTCGCCTTATAATCAATTAACTTGAGTTATCACTAATTCATTCAAGATTGCAGACACAGACGAGGAATTACTGGTAAAGTTCAAAATATCATTAACTCATTGTTTATATCAAGAAACAACATAAAATAATCATAATTCAGAAATGATTCCATTCGATAAACATTGTTAAAATATTAAAACAATACAATAAATGCATACCATGAGAGGTTTCAACATCCAGAATCAAGTCGAGCGCATATTCATAATATGGGACTTGGCTGCTCAGCCCACATAGATTGAAATCATCCTGAATATAATCATCATCAACTTCACAAAAGAACTCGTTTCCTCGCAAATTGCAGAACCATGATATCCAAGATGTATCATCTCCCTCAGAGCCACTAACTTCCGACCCTTCGCTGTCAGTATCAGATTCCTCTGCACAATGGTTTGCTAATTTAGCTTCTACTTGACCAATACATGCATTCACAATACACATGTAGAAATAGATGTGCATCAATATGCACGAACTTAAACTTGCTAGCATAAGAATAACCAACAAAACATTATTACATGCAAAATGCAATATTACTTCCAAACCTATCGTATTCTAACACCTCATATCAATGTAGCATGGAGACTCATACAGATACATAATACGATAGAACATCTGAATAGCAGTATGTCAAATGTTAAAAATGGATAAACAGTCACATGTAAACATTCAAATATATTAGTTGGGATTCTTTAATTCATTATTTGAAGATTAAATGGGAAGTTGGGTTGCATATATACTATGATTTTCAAAAAATTTAAGCAGAAAAACCAGACCAACTAGCCCACTTTGAAAAGAAACAAGGTTCCAGAACTGTCTGCAGTAACCTTATCTTCACCTCTCCTCTCCATGACGAACTCTCGTTTTCTCAAGATTTTTCTTACACTTCTTCTTTTTTTTTCCCTTTTCATCTCTTGCTGAAATCTACTGATCATTCTTATTTGCTGGTGGTGTGAGTAATTCAAGTGTTGTATATTTTTTTAATGGATAATAAGAAGAGAAAACTACCTTTTTTCATGGGAATGTTGTAAGGTGTGCAAACTTTGAAGAATTGGTAGGGTTAACTAATTGCAATTAGGTTAGATGTGATTTCACCTAATTAAGAGTAATTAAAACTAGAATTCTTTTACACGAGAGATATTCTACTATTGATTGCTGTGATATAATTTGGTAGTTAGAAGTTGTATAAAATTCACAAAACAAAAATGGAACAACCAAATTGGGATATTTGTTTCTAGTTTTAACAAATAATTCGATTATGTAATGTAGATGCTAGGTGTAAGTAACATAAATAGATTTGTAAGACAAGAAGTGATGTACTGGTGATTGGTTTATGTCATAAACAAATATTCAAAATTCTGTTTGACTGGCATTTCAAGAAACAAGCAGACCCTTCAGACCAGTTAATACCAGATACAATGAACAAAGATTTATAAAAAATCCATCTACATGTACATAAATTCCAGGCAACATAATGAGAAGTTATGCTAAACGGTTCAATGTCCATGTCAACCCTAAAAAACTGGCACTTGTTAATTCCCACTCAAGGAACTACTCCCGGTGAATCAGTTACAAGGTCTCACATCTCTCAATTAATTTCTCAACGGCCGAGAGAAGATACAATAAACAAACAAGCAATGAAACTAGCTCAAACGCATCCCAGAATACAAAATCATCTTATCCCTATAACCCATTCCAGATCAAAACCAAAGTCACACACATATAACAAACAAAAGCGGAAACGACAACACTAGCCCATAATGCCTCCCGAGCTACAACAATCCTCTATCTCTATAATCCTATCCAGCTCAAAACCTAAGTCGCCACATACAACGACGGACACCTGGTCGTAGAAAGTGCAAAAGCCTCACGCCGACAGCTCCAAACAATCTAATTAAGTCAATCATTCGCTCAAAAACCAATCTTTTTAACATTTCCCAAAAGTATCGTTCCATTGACAAGTAAAAACTACACATCACATTAACAACAAAAACACCAAATATAAAACGGAAAAGGTACTGTTTTTATACCTTCTGAGGCCTTGTTTTTGCTGGTATTGAGCGTTGAGCGCGTGTCACGTTGCTCAACATGCTTTCCGGCAGAGGTAGATGGAACAGCTATCGCTTTGTTTCTAGCGGAAGACTTCTCGAGCTGCTTGTCCAACGCATCATTGATACGCTTCAGATCCACTAAATCTCCTCCCCCTTTGGACGAACCGCCTCCCCGATCTCTGTACATGTTTATTGCCCTATAAATATGTCGCTGAATTGGTTTCTTTCTATCGAATTCCCGATCGGAACGATGGTTGAGGCTGCTTCAATCGGGTCGATTGATTGGAGAAGAGGGACGATGAAAACTAGGGTTTTCTGATATTTTCTTTGGGCTTCATCACAATTTTGACAGACAAGAAGAAGACCACAATGAGACAGAGCTAGCTAACACTAGTCACTGGTGGTCTGCCTTTTTTACTATTTTATTATTTCTTTCATTCTTTCCAATTCAATTACTATTTACTAGTAGTTTGTTGCGTAAAGTGTCAACTTTACCCTATGGTAAATATACCGCACTTGATATGGAAGGATTTCGTTGCGCCACATAATCATGTTACTTTGAAGAAGTTCGTTAGGAGACACACCGATTACACTTATAAACAAATTTACCAGTTTTGGATTTGTTGAAATTACAATAATAGTTTATCCACGGAATTACAGGGTATGTATTTACACAAATGCTTTTATCTATGATAGTAGGCTTCAAAAAAAAAAAAAAAAAGGCCATCAATTTTATTCATTACTTTATGTCATAGAAATTAGTGCTTAATGAAGAATTCTTACATAACTATTGAGAATTAAATAAGCTAATTATAAAATTTAGATCGTCAAAATTGTTTAAGTACTACAACAATCACATAATTTTGTGTGAATAATCCCCAATTATATACCAAAGTCAATTCCTTTGGTAACTACTTCAATGGTATTAAAGGAATACCGGTTTGAAATTGATGTTTTCAAAATCGCTATGACATTATGTCAAAAACATAATCGTCTTTGTCATTCAAATCAATGAGTCACGTTTTCCACAATTTCCCTTATGGTAAGGGTTTTGTCAAGTGCATTTATACGGTATATCATCGACACTCTATGTCCAAATACTATGTCGGGATTGAATTAGTGAAGTATATAATTTATATTTATAAGGTCCATCCAAAAGTTATTTAAACTGTATTGTTAGGGCTAAAGCTTGGGTGGGATGGGAAATTAGGAACTTGGAATGGATAATTATTTCACATCCCAATTTATCCCAAATAATATCATTAATTTTGAGTTGGAACTTTGGGATGGAATTGAAATTTGGAATTGAGGACTTCATTTCTTGCTAGAAGGAAACCAATTGATAGTACCATTTTTTTTCACGAAATGTTTTAGTCCCAAGATGCGGATTGAAGAATTGAATTTAGAATTCTTGGTGGGAGAAAATTGCTCTGATCAAGAGGTAAAAAGAAACTTAAGAAGCTATCTAGTAGTAAATGAAAACCAATAGATTTTGACCGGGATGTGGTCATGGTTGTTTAACAAGCGAACCAAGTCGGACCGAGTATCTTATTCCTTGAGTTATACTCGGGTTGTAATCGAACTAGTATTAAACTCAATTCGTTGACAAAATCAGTTAATTTTAGGACGAGTGTCATTATAAGCTCAAACTACGTCTAGTTTAGGTCAATCCGTCTTAAAAGTAAATACAAATAAAATAATATATTGAACCAGGATAATCAGGTCTAATTCTAGTACTAAACATCTTGATTCTTGAGCCCATGCTTATTCAGCGCGATACGCAAATGAGCTCCTAATAAGGCTTAGGATAGAACAGAGCCACCCCATTAATGCGCATACCAATAACGAAATATCATGTGGTACACCAATAAGGCACATACCAATAACAAATTATCATGTGGTTGTACTTGTTAGATTATATGAATATGATTAAAACAATTTGGTTGGGTTTATCATTTTGGAGTGTGCAATCATGATCCCATATGGTTTCCAAATTCCAATTGGGAAGGAAAATCAATCCTAATCCCATCCAAAATTCATATAAAGGAATTGAACAATGTCCCAATAAGAATCAGGATTTTCAAGAAAATCTGAATCAGTTCGGAAAAATCCTGCCATCCCATATTAGACACCCACCCTTAGGTACGACAACAACACAAGTTTCAATTTCGCATCAACCTTTGCTAATCATACCTTAAGATTAGCAAACGATGAGTATCAATAATGCAAACACTTCATCATAATATTAGAGGGCAACATATGAATTGGTTTCAAAGATCAATGTAAAGTCATTTTCAACATTGCTTTCGCATACATAAATCTGGCTTGTTTGCTAAACAAACACTATACCGAGCTCACGATCAACATGAAGCACTTGCAGATCGAGCTGAGTTAGGTACTCAGGCTCAACTAGCATAACATCATCAATCTATTCATATTGACTCATGATGTAAAGCTCTCCAAGTAAAAATAAAAATGACCAAGTACCTACATATATACCACCTATACAACTAACAAATATTGAAAATTTATGCAAATTGGTACATGACTAACAATTTAATGCTAACTGGATAACTGGGTAGGCACCATGCGATCTGAATTTAAATGACAAATCTACTCAACAAGTGGCGGAAATTGTTTCTCTACCATTGAGCAATCTTGAATCAATGGCTATTCAGCTCACAGGCTGGTTGGTTGCTCTTGAACCCCAATGGTTTACAACAGATGGCAGGCAAGAACAATTTCTGATGGATTGGATCAATAGCACGTTGCAGTGAACTAATTTATCACGACATGTAGGCTTAAAGCCAAAACTCTGGGAACATAGTTCAGTGTTGTCTTCTGTGGCTTCAGGTGTCCGTAAGTCATCAGAACAGATGAGCAAATGCGGTACCAAAATATGCTCCATCAATATCTTTACAAGTCAGAAATAACTTCTACTAACAGAAAGCCAAAAATGTTGCATCTAAACTAAAACTAGTTAAATTCAACAAATCTTTCATGACTCGATGCATCATCATGAGCCAACATATGCACTCTGTCAACCTAACCCGATGCCTTTAGCATGCAATCAGTGATTTCAAAGAAACAAAAGAAATTACATGTCCCCCAACAGACTGCATGTTCAATGTTTGTGGTCCCTTAGGGGATACAAGCAAGTGCTTCGTATGAGCAAGGATATTAAAATGTTGACAAGTTTCAGCAAGTATAGTACTACAAGTTTTCAGACTAAAAGTAGTTATTTCACAGAGAAGTAAAAGCTGGCTCACCACCAGAATTTCAAGTGATAAACAGACACATGCCAAAAATACACGGACACACACATGCATCTCAAACCAACAGAACAATGCTCCTAAACTACCTTCACACTTGTGTACACACACACACACCCACAACATAGAAAGAGGCCTAGTTCAGGTGCATAACTGAACAAGAGGATAAAATCTGGAAAATAAAATAACAGTGGTATGGATACAGCCTGTAGCCTTGGACGGGGAAGGTAAATGTCTTCACATTTAGGACAATATATTCTGACAGTACCCGAGAGAGAGGGATATCGAATTCTCAACAGGAAGGCAAGGCTGTCCGCCACAGTTAGCCCTCAGGCATCTTCAAAATCATAGTTTTGTACTTCTCCAACTGTTGAAAATTCCAGTTTTGACAAGTTGATAAGATTGACTGAAACAAAGGGTGCAAGCAATTACTAATCTGATTAAATAATGTTACCATTGCAGACATTCCTTGCTTGTCAAAATATATCGGGCATGAATGAGGCCATAGAGCCTGTCAGCAGCTTGTTAGACCAATTCATTCTGCTCCTCGGCAAACATATCATCTGTTGAAGCCAGCATGGGAAATTTATCACCAGATCACAGGGATTCAATGAGCAATGAAATATTGAAGCAGGAAGCACAAAGTGGCAGCTAACTATATAAATGCACAGCATAAAGTGGCTTAGCTCGATACAAGAAAATGCAATGCTTACCATGAGAGGACTCAACATCCAGAATTAGGTCAAGTGCATAATCATGTCCGGACTTGACTGTTCAATCCACATAGATTGAAATCATCTTGAATATAATCCTCATCAACTACCAAAAGAACTACGTTTCTCGCAAATTGCAATACCGATATCCAAGATGTATCCTCATTTCCATCAGAACCATTGACTTGGATCCTTCACTGTCAGATCCAGAATCCTCTGTAACATATAAATCGTTCAGAATATACGAAAAGAAAAAAGGAATAAATAGATGTGTATTAGCGTGCCGTGCGAACTTCTCTTAAAACACGCCATACTATATCCTCGTTAAGAAGTACTTAAAACTCTCACTCAGAAACTTTCCTTAACAGATCAACCTTAGAGTCTATCCACTTATATGAGTTATTATTATATCCACTAGAATTTTGAAAAACCCCCACCATATTTAGCTGCAAAGAGAGAAGGTGTACAAAAAGCACGAAACCGAGTTCAAAGAATCCCAAACCACATGTCTTTTCCTCTAATCCTCTCAGCAGCCCAACCCTATGCACCCAAACAATACAAATCCCCACTTGAAAACCACAACAAAATGGCAATCGCATCACGATTTGTCGCTCAGTGAACATAGAAATAACAACTATATCTCATATTAATGACATACAATTAAAAACTCGCCAATTTCACCCCAAATTATAAAAGAAATTATACCTTCCGGACCTTGTTCTTGCCGGAATTCATCGCCGACGAGAACAGTGTGGACTTGTCTTGAACAGAAGAAGACTTCTCTAGCTGTTTATCAAGGCATCATTGATTCGCTTTCGGTCAAAGATGTCTCCTCCTTTGCCCTTGGACGGTTCACCAACGCCATCTCTGTACATGGTTACCGCACTAGGCAGACATAGGTGTAGGTGTTTCCGTAAACGGAGCAATTTCCTACTTGAAGATCGAACTTGACGGTTGAAATTGGTCGATTTCCGATTGAAGAGAGCTAGGGTTTCGATTTTCTGATTTTTCGATGACAACTTGACTCAACTGGAGCACTTGGTGTACAGTTTGAGTTTTCACTGTTCAGTGCTGGTTTCATCCTTTTACTATTTTTTTTTCAATTTTTTTCACTTCAAAATGTTCCAAAGAAAAACTAATGGAATAATAATAATAATAATATGATAATAATAATATCATAAGAAACTTAATAGTAGTATAATTTACAAGAATGTCAGATCTCTTAAATATAAATTTGTGAAAGGATCTTTAATAGGGAGATCTCATTATTCCACGACTCAATAAATGTACAAGAAACTTAATTTGTAATATGCATACAAAGTAAACGGATTAATAGTTAAAATTCTTATAGACCTATGAATAGAATTAATAGTCTCAATGAACTTGCATAATTATGAATAACACGTAACAACTTCTATCATAGATATAATGGGATCAATATGTGATTACATACTTACACCATCATCATATTAATAAGTGGATGTTTGTAATTGTGAAAATATTGCCTATATTAGTATTATGGTTTGGATGTGTAAACATTAATTCTTTCCTATAAAGTGAAAATGCTTTGGTGCCAAATTTCCAAAATGTATTTTGACACAATCTAAAAGTGACTATACATCTCTTAATAATCATCAAAGCTCATTCTAATAAAGTTTGGATATGTATATAAAAGTGACCTTCAAAACATACATATACTCTTAATAATTTCTATAAAATAAATAAAAAACATCACGTATATTAATTTTAAACTTTAAAACTCTACTTTTTCCATATACTGAAAACTTGAATCTTGCTCAATCAATTTTACGTAATTAATATATGTATTATTGTATATTCGTACTGTTTATAAACACTCATAAAAAATGACAAAAAAATAAATCCACTAACCACTCTTTTTCTTAATCTACATTTCATAATTTTTTTTATTTATCATTTATCTCCTATTTTAATAGCACTTGAGAATTTTATCATTATTTATTCATATTTTCTAATACTTCCATGAAAGAAATTTTATTCGTATTTATTAAAAATCCCTACAAAAGAACAGTATATATAAAATTAAGTGGACAGATGTTGAGTCATCACTCCTTTAGTCTACCCTCCATGATCATTTCATTCTCATCCAACTTAAAAAAATATAGAAACGCTTGAGCTACTCCAACTTGCAACAGTGTTGCCAAGTCGAAATACTACATTTACAACAAAGTTTATAATCTAAACAATATAGTACGGTAGTAATTACAAGGCAAATCAAGAAATGGAAGCAGAAAGGTTTCCGTCAGCCAAGATTGGCATCTCTTTGATAATCGGAGGTCTGCTCGTGCTTTCCTTAAAGTTTCGATACTTTGCTACTGCGGCTCATGAGGCAGAGATCAAGGCTGGCCAGACAGGGAATCAGAGGCCCTGCACCTTCCGTTCTATACGGAAACATTGCAGAAATGAAGACGATTGTCCAGAAGCAGAGACAATCGTCAGTTCAGAAAGAGAACATTCATGCTTGGCCTCCTCTCGTGTTCCACACCTCGAGCAATGGCGAAATGAATATGGTAAGCGATTTCATACGGAAAATTCTTAGGTGAACCTGGACTACACTTAATTGTAGATCATTTGTCGTGTACTTGTTTCAGCATTAGTTACTTTTTAATATGTTAATCTAATTAGCAATTGAATGATTCGCGCACGTATACATGGTCTACACCTACCGTTCTATGTTAGGTCTACTTGAGAATTTTCGATTTCATATGTTAGTGAGATATGCAGGACTAAAAAAAACTGATGGCAGGACCGACATTTTTGTACTCCACTGGCAACATACAAATGCTATGCATAACTGATCCAGAGATGGTCAAGGAAATAAGCATCTGTACCTCGTTCAGCCTCGGTAAGCCTAGTTACCTGTCAACTGAGCGTGGTCCTTTGCTCGGACAAGGCATATTATGTCGAATGGCCCTTACTGGGCTCACCAGAGAAGATCATTTCACCAGAATTTTACATGGATAAAGTGAAGGTATAAAACTTAGGCTCATACTAGAAATTATTAGTGCAGCTTTCAATAAGCTGAAACTTAGAACAATGCAGCCATTACATTTACATATGATCAGATCGAATTTATCCGTTCACTGGCAGGGCTTGGTGAGCATGATAGCTGAATCCACATCAGCCATGTTACAGATTTGGGAGAGGAAAGCTGAATGTTCAGGAGGAAATGTGGAAATCACAGTAGATGAGGATCTGAGAAGGTTGTCAGCAGATATGATTTCAAGAGCTAGCTTGGAAGCAGCTACGATGATGGGAAAAAATATTTAATAAGCTTCAAGCACTTCAGAGGCTAATGTCAAGAAACATAGGAGTTCCGGGGCTAAGGTACATGGTGCGAACTTGTCTGTTATATTACTCCTACGAACAAGATCCTTAATGAGTGAGTGTCTGTCAAATGTTTATTATGGTTATGATGATATGTTGACAGATTATATGAAATGGTGGAACAAGACCATTATATGAAAACGAATGTACTATCTGATATTATTCATTCATTAGGTACCTTCAAACAAACACAATAGAAAGTATGGAAGCTGGAGGTGAGATTGATTCAATGATACTAGGCGTGGTAAAAGGTCGACAGGAAGATAACAATAGGAAAAGACCTTCTGCAGTTGCTACTAAAGGCAGCTGAGAGATATGGAGATGAAAGCAACATACCAGTAGACCTAACTCCGACCAAGTTTATTGTGGACAATTGCAAGAACATATACTTTGCTGGTCATGAAACGACTGCTGCCTCAGCAACATGGTGCTTGATGACAATGGCAGCACATCCAGAGTAGCAAGTTAGTGCTCGTGCAGAGGTTCTTGAAACCTGTGGAGGCAATTTCCAACTGAGATATGCTCCGTAGCATGAAAGTGGTAAGAAATACTGCTGAACACTTTCCACTCACATATTAGTTAAACCCTGAGATATGTAGTTAAACTATCTTGTGTTCAATTTCCATTCTTCAATAGCAGTTAACAACAGTGATTCAGAAACACTGCGTCTTTACCCACCAGTGGCTTATGTGGTGAGAGAAGCCCTTGAAGATATAAATGTTGAAACCTTCATATCCCAAAAGGTATAAATGTACAGGTTCCTATACCATTTCTGCATCAGAGCGAAGATATATAGAGACACGGATGCATCAGTTCAAACCAGATAGGTTTGTTAATGGAACTACTGGAGCCTGCAAGATTCCACAGGCATACTTGCCATTTGGGTGGGAATGTATGTGCAGGACAACACTTGCCATAGCAGAACTGAAAGTTATTATGTCTCTCATACTGTCAAGTTTAGCTTCTCCTTGTCTCCAGCATATCAGCACTCACCGTTCTCAGATTACTCATACAGCCAGAACATGGGTTAGGTTCAGTTTCAGAAACTTTGAAGGTCTGAAGCTTTTTGCTTAAGATAATAATAAGACATTCAAATGTTACATGTAACATGTAAGTTGCAATCCTGTTTCAATTACAGACGCACAGATAAGTTGATTTTCTGGAACTTTGTATGATTTACTGAACCTGGAATCAGGATTGAAGTTCTTAAGTTTCTTTGTTGTGTCTTTACCTCACTGTAATAGAACACCATAACACATGTATGAGTGTGGAGGTGAATGCGTGATTACTCGATGCATATGCATCTAAAACCTTGCATATAATTATGGCTTTGATGCCCACCACAGTTTGCATCTTCGGCTCCATTAATAAACATCACAGTCAATGGGACTTAATTTGGAGTCGAAGAATTTAAATCCTATCGATTGCGAATATATTTTAGCCACCAATTTAATGGTATATTTGTTCTTAATCAAACATCGACATCAAAGTTCTCAAAGTGTAGTATAGAAACATATCATACATGCTTTCTAGAAATTGAGTCAGTATTCAATAACAATGGAAATATGAAATCGTGTACACCATATCAGACATCTGCTATAACAGACTTCAAAATTCTCGAGAGAACAGAAAACCATTGAAGATCTATATGCTCATGGGTGGCCCATAGTGGTTAATGTTTAGAGAAAACCAAAAGAATACTAAGAGTGATTAAGTTCCAGTGACACACATTGTTACGCCAATAGGCTGTGAAATCAAGCATGTCACCTTAAACATCACGGACACCTTCAAACAAGCTGTGGAATGCAACATACATATCGTAAGGAGCAGGAAGACCGGTAAGAAATGGGTCCAGCAATGTATTACAGGACTTCTTGTATCCGGAAAAGAGTCGACTCCAGGTAATTTGTCTCATCAGGGCCAAAGACATTCTTTGAAGGAATATATGAAATGTTCTTTTTTAACAGTGAATCTGCAACATATCCAAGAATGCAATTAGCATACTTCACGATTATCTTTATTGATACGCTAAATGCATCAGACACAGCTAAATATATTTGCACAAATTAGTCACACCAAATGCATCTGATTAGAGCTGACTTTTTTTTTTGAAAGGTAATAAGAATTTATTAGAGCTGACTTCAGATGGATCCTCTCACTTAAAGACAATATTCTTTAATATTCTTTAATACTCAATCTGATACAAATAGATTTTATTGAAATAATAATTTCACATAAGCGTTAGAACTCATGCTTCATACTACGTTAAGGCTAAGCTCAACATCCCATACTTTATATCTTATCTAATCTGTCCCAGTCCATCCTCTTTTCTTCGTCTCATTTCTTATGCCTTCCATTCCTATAAAGAGCCATTCTACTGTCTCCCAAGTTAAAACTATCATCTAGTTCAATCAGTCAAGCAGTGACACAAGAAGCACTACTATAGTAAGCGGCATAATCTTACTTAAACATGAAGTTTAATTCATAAAACATGAGAAATAGCCAAACTGAGTTTCATTTGTGATCAGGGTGATGAAACAGGAAACTTAAACTCACTGGATCATCTCCTCGAAATTAAATTCTCCAAATACAGCCAATTCCCCATATATCAGGACCTAGAAGCTGCACTTGCCCTGAAAAAAATGGAAATGAACTAAATGACATGTTAAGTTATGAGGTGCACATACATTAATGGTTAATTATTGGTATAACATGTATCTCAATTAACCTCTTTCATGTTCTACATCCTCGAGACCTTTTATTATAGGATAAGCCAAATTCAAATATTTTACCTCAAACTACCCACTCCTTGATGTCCAGTTTTAAGTGCTTCAGATTAAAAAAAAAAAAAATCTAACTGTGTTCCTGCAGAAAGAAACACCCGTAAGATTAATTAAGAGATATAAAATGATGGTAAAAGGTGACTACTTGTACAGTAAATCAATATTCAAGTACTTAAAGTATGAAACCTTGTGCCCGGTATATATAACTATTTCTTTAGAAGAATACAATATATACTTGCACTTGAGGTTGCCATGCGATTAAGTAGTGGTGAGAATGATAATTAAAGACAAAGAATTCCACAAGAAGTAATATATTAAAAAACTTACAATTAATGGAAAGATCTTTGATATGTGAAATCTTGAGCCCCTCAGAAAAAGCATGGCAGCAGCAGCAGAAGTATTGTCCTAGAATATGGTGGTTCACTAGAAGCTGCCAATCTGCTAGATTAATATCAACACAAATAAGCTAAGTTCATCTGCAAGTACTGTTTGTAATGAAAGATTTAAGCAAAAGAATTATGATGTTAATCAGGACTTAAAAAGCACATTACTAACCTCGACTGAAACATTAAATTGCATGACTGACTACTTTGTTCCTCCTGGCAAGGCCATATACCTTTTACTGAAGCAGAAGCAAAACTAATATACAAGCGAGCATCTATTCTGGTGAGATCTCAAGATAATCACAGAACTTTCCATGTTGGCAAGTAAGGCAAGCGGAGCCAAATAAATCAGTACCCAAACAAAATTTATCATTAGCTCTGAATGCATCTGGCCCAGAGCCTTTCCATGCCGAACCATGCTTCACTAGTAGCCCTAAATGCAAGAAAGAATAACTTATGCATAATAAACATTGACTATATCCATAGATTGGCGACGGAGAAACATTCAAAATTCAGGGAAGTCTTAATAAAATTACAGGAGACCCAATTTACAGTAAGGACTTAATAGAAGGGGACTCTTCATGTGGAACATGGACTTAATAGAAATGCTTGATGTAATTTGAAGAGCGAATTACAGTTATGCTCAAAATGGACTCATCATTTCTCTGGTAAAGCAGACATAAAAGGTTAAGAATACAGCGAAAACATATGTAATGTGAAAGCTTGAATTTACCTATGATTCCAGATATAGCAGAGTGAGGATCCAACATGCGAACATCATCGGAATCTTACTTTGGTGATTTCTCAAATCCGATGTGTCAGTCTCTTTTCTCCACAAGTCCTTTGATTTCTCGAAGGAAGCGGCAGCTTTTGCACATAAACCAGGCAATAAAGCAAGTGATGTTTCACCATCAGTGGAATGAACTGCCTGTGGAAGATCGCTGTTTTATGTATGCCAAAGCAGTAACTTAGTCCTGATTAGGAGATAAGGGCCGAACAGTCAATGATACAGATAAAGGAACTTCCCAATAATTTCCTTTACCGTCTATGAAAAGGTCAGGCCAAGCTGCATAATGATCCGGAAGCTGCAGGTTAAAAAGTAGATAAATTTTAGGATTGTCACTGCGAGTTAAAATTGTCTAAGCATTAAGAGTTCAAAGAGGCTGCAGTAAGAATATCATATAGTAATGATATCAACATAGGGAGTAAAGAAAACTTCACTTTCATTATCAACTGAATAACACAACATGGTGAGAATGATTTGAATGAAGTAGGTGGTGGTGAGAATGGTGAAGATAAATTAAGCTGCAGGAAGTGATATATATATATAAATGAAATACTAACAAAGGAGACTTACAATCTATGAAAACATCTTGATATGTGAAATCTTGGGCCACTCAAATTATTAGGATCTCTACACCTCTCCAGCAGCAGACAATCTCTCAATCCATAATATATATAATTTGGTGAGGCTTAGCATGGCTTCCTTAGAGGGCAGATGCCTTAGCCTTTTGCAATTCTCAATCCCTAAAAAAACTAAAGAAGAGAAATTCCGAATCCATTCAGGCAAAGCCTCAATTCTTCCAAAATCATTTAAACTTAATTCTCTAAGAGAAGTGAGATGTTGAATCTGATCAGGCAGAGACTCCCAATCCTCTGTTCCGTATAAACTTAGATATCCAAGAGAGCCAAGGTTGGGGAGGATGGAATTGAGATGTTGGTTGAAACAATCCAAACTTATCGACTCTGCTGAGAATCCACCAATTCTCAAACTTAGCAAGCCACTGCAAATCTCCTTAATTGGGAAAGTCATCAACTTCGGAATCCTGACGAGCCACAATTCCTGGAGAGCTGACATTTTAGATAGAGTAGGTATTAATACTCTCTCTACATTCTCCAAGTTCTCCAGCCCATACAGGTGCAACCGTTGGAGGGAAGAAGACTGAAATAATTCAATTGGCAAATCAATCAATCCTCCGCAGTTACCGATGACCAATCTCCAAAGTGAGTTATTGCTGCTGCTGAAGATGCCACTTTCTCCTTCTTTTGGTTGCTGTTGTGAATCTACTTCTCCGCAATCATGTATAGATAATTCCTCAAGAGAAAAAAGTGTGTTGAGATCAAGTCATTATCTCTTTCAATTTGTCCCGACTTGATTTGCAATTCCAGTGAGGTCAGCCCTTCTAGACATGGAATTGACTCCAATTCTGAACAATGGGATATAAACATACCTTTCTAGTGAAATTTCACTGATCTCCCATTCAGACGAGAAGCCTCAGCATCATCTCTGATCCATTGCATCATGATATCGATGCAAGTTTTGTGAACTTGAGCAGAAACACTCACTCTTTTTGGGACAAGGAGCTCTGAAAAGAAAGCTTTCTTACCTCCGCAAGTAGTGCATACAAGGAGCAAGACCAATAGACCCCTCATTGTAATTGAGAGCAGTAGAAGAATGAATAGGTGCTAGGTCTGAGAACTGAAGGTGGTGCTTCTTGAAAGCTCCTCAGCCTTAGCCGGCTGTACCACCATGGTGTTACACATACCAAGTTTTAACCAGATAACAGGTCCATACTTGGCTCCAAGTTTGTGTATGTTCTGGTGAGGCATCATTCAACATCAAAGGATGTTCCGATTACCCGACCATCCGCGTGGCCCTGGAGGGAGGGGTTTAGAAGATTTTTTCAAGGATGATAGCCATAGAAGAAGAGGCAAAGACAGAGAAATACAGCACAAGATTGTGAAATAAATTGAGTTCATATTTAATGTTTTCTTCACTCAACTTTCAACTTAATTTATGCATCTTCATTACAATTTAAGAGTGAATTTTATAGCTTTCAACACAGATGCCCTCATTATATTGAATTATATCTTTGTTCATTAGTAAACCAAGGTGTCAATTCAATGACTTTCTGTAAACTAATACTACTTGTATTTGTTGAGATATACATTCCATAACGCATGGCAAGTAAGATACTCATTTTATCTGTAACTATGCATGTTACTTGTGATTATAAAATATTAATCCAGTACAGTACAATACAGAATAAAAAGTCCAAGAATCAGAAAAACTCATCTAAGCATCTTTTTTCGTTTAATGTAATGTACCTGCTCAGATTTCAAACTATTGTGCTCCCTCAGTCCCTCTACCCCATAACAAAATGCGATTTTGGTGTCTATATCTGACATAGTATACTATGAAAGTGCATTCTTTATCAATAAAATTTTCTTACATATTTTTGTGGTACAATTTAGGAGTAATTAATCCATTGTCAAAATGCGCAAGACACAACACTATGTTCACAAATACTAAAATTACAGATAAGCATTATGATTAGACTGGAAAATATAATTGTTCTTCATCAGATTGGTTGCAGAAGCACCAGAAACTGAAGATCAGTCCAAGACTTCAAACAAAATGAGGGTAGAAAACAGAATCACTCAACTCAAGTGCTTCTACTAATTCTTGAAACTGAACAAATTAGAATTGACAGCACAGAAAGAAAAAAAACGTGTCCAAAAAGTTGAAAGTAGATTTCATTGTAAGAAAACAGGTGAAAACTAACTTCCAAGGTTAGGCTCAAGTCGCTTCCATTTCCAAGGCTCCACATTTCTATGTTTCTGATTTTCCAACCTCCAAAATTCTGAAGCAAAAGAAATGAATGAGAGAAAATTAAGTCCTAGTACATATTGTAGAAAAATCTAGAAGTACTACTCTATCATGATATGTGCAGAAACATTTCAATACTCTGCACAACAACTATGCAGTAATAGAAAATTCTTTGTATGTCTGTTATATATTACGTATCCTGAAGAAAATGAAAAGAGAATCTGTTACATTCACTTGAGCGAAAATTTTGGGGCTTAAAGTAATTGAAGAACACCAAATCCCTGCAACATGGCTCCAGGCTAATAGTACATTCTTTGTAATGACACCAAAAAGTTGAAACATGATTTCCTAATAATGTTATATTTCTGCTATGTTAAGAAATGCAAGGGTTTGGAAATTGATGATATATTGCTATATGAAGACTTTACTATATAAAATCTACAATTGTATCATATTAATCAGCATAACAACACATAGTGAACTGTTATTGAGAATGGTGAAGACTGAAGAGTATATCAAATGGTAAACAAATTACAGTTTGTCGAACATCTTGATATGGGAAATTTTGGGCCAGCTAGAAGAAAGCGTCAGCAGCACCAGAAGCAGTACTAGTAGCCCATTATTGCTTCGGCACCTCTCCATCAGCTCTGGCATCTCTGAATCCATAAGTAATCTAATTTGGTTAGGCGTACTGGCGTAGCACAACTTCTTTAGAGAGCAGATGTCTTGGCCTTCTGGCTTCTGCAATTGTAAACTGATGTCTATTGGCTGTTGTAATAAATACATTGATGATTCATTTAAAAGCAGCTAATGTAGGCATGGCATGGTTGCTTTTGAGCAACTCAACACGACCTCTAGCTCAATTGAGCAAAATTCGCTTGTGGAATCGACTATTAAATTTAGATTTAGATATCTCCTATGCTTTGTTGAGCACATAAGAGAGGTTTATTTATTGTAAAAGCTACGACTCAAAATCATATTGAAAACTTGATTGTCGACTATATTGCGAAGAACTGGAGTGAAAAAGATCTGCAGAAGCACCTTGTTTGCAGAGCGAAATCAAATAATAACAAAGATACCTGGCGTAATATCTTGGCAGACTGTATTTATAAAGGGATTAAAAAGTGACCAACAAACATTAGGTTGTAGTAATAAACTGAATACAAAGGACTGCAAATAAAGAAGTGGAGCTGGGATCAAACAGAAAACATAACAGCAGATTTCAGGCTTATAATGCATAAATTCAATGAGTGAGCTCTGTTCTTTTCAACTGAAATTCTTTGGCCCAGGCTGAATGGGCTGAAATGAAACTAATGGTGAAGAAATTATTGTAATAATAATAACAATTATATGATGGTATATATAATCACAATTAAAAAAATATATTATTTTTGTCATCTTTCTCACATTCTTCCTACTCTTTTTTCTGTCACTTTTACATTTATTATTTGGCGCTCTATTCCAGGCAATATAGAGCCCGAGAAAGATAATATAGAGTCCGAGGAAGATAATATAGAGTCCGAGGAAGATAATATGGAGGAATAAATGCCATTTTTCAATATTTGTGATATATAATATTATTTTTATAAAGTTTGGTCCGACTTTTGGTTTGGTTTAACTTGGTTTGGAGTTTTTGAACATGTAGATTTTTTGTTAGTTCAAATTGTAACTATACTCTTTATTTCATTGATCTATTAAAAGTCGTATTAAAAAGAAAGAAAGAAAAAAAGTTGAAAATAACTCAATTGGATAAATTTTCTTATTTTCCTCGTACAAAAGATCGGGTGTGTAAATAAGTGATAAAATAATAATAATAATAATAATAATAATAATATTATTATTATTATTATTATTATTAACAACAACAACAACAACAACAACAACAACAACAATAATAATAATAATAATATGAATTTAATGGTAGGCCCAGGCGAAATGAAGGCTGAGGCGAATGGGCCCAGGCGAAAGAGTTTTCAGTTGAAAAGAACAGAGCCTAAGTCATCCTTAGGTGTTTAAGCAAACCAGTCAGATCAAAGCAAAAGAGCAGTTTCACATTTTTACTGATCTAATTAATGGATTGTCTTCACTCTATGACTCTCAGAAAATATTCTCTTGTTTAGCCAGCAATAAAATTCTTTAATCAAGGCTTGATGCATTACAGACTTACGGTATGACTCTTGTCCTAATTTGACTTTGTAAAGATAAAAATTATTCTTAATCTTCTTCAAGCCAGCCTGAATACCAGGAACTCAAATCCAATGCCAGGTAAAGAAAAGCTAGCTATGAAATTTGGCTTACATAAACTGGAAGATATTACATACTGTACGTTGCAGACTCCAGTCCTCAAGGAAGACCGTGTTCTATGCAGCTTGTTTGCAAATTAAAATTGGGCTGACCAGCAAAGAAATGAGAAAAATATTAGCATCTTTCAGAAAATGGGAGTGTTACAGAAAACATCTGCAAAAGTCGGGATGCACTCACATCTTTTGGTCTGTGTAAAGAGTTCCATCGAATGCCTTCACATCTGCCCGTAATGAAAATCTGTAATTACATGAGACCCCCACCATGCATTCCCTGATAGAGGGAAATGGATCCTAAGAAAGTGGTGCCAATTGACCTCTGTTCGTTAGCAACTGACGTGTCCGCATTGATCTTGATGGATGGTTCAATGGAATCTTCTTAAATAATCCCCATGGCGAATGCCTACGTCCACTGGAGAAAACTAGAGATTCTTTTATTGACCAATGCAATGACAAAGATACAATCAATTCTAACAATGTTGACTGACAGATAATCGAGAAAAAAAAGCATAATCACAAAGATACTTGGAGTAATATCTTGGCGGACCATATTTATAAAGGGATTAAAAAGTGACCAACAAACATTATGGCTGTAGTCATAAATATTAAGGGTTGACGTTATGCACTGAATACAAGGACCGTAACTAACAAATCATATCAAAGACTTGATTACTGACAGTAGTGTTGAAAAGTAGTAGTAATACAAGATATGCAGAATTCCCTGGTTTAAAGATTCAACAACCGTCCCTGGTCCTACGGTTGCTTAATAATTCTGCAAAAGAGGCTAAACCAGTGGTCGGTCTCATTAATGAGGAAACAGGAACATAGGAAGCACAAGAGCTTTAATTAATACGAGAATGGCAAAAATGATTCATTCAATATTTCGAATAGCTTGAAGATGCAAAGACCAAGTATGAAACAAGTGCATGAGTTTGTATCTGTTAATGAGAAAAAGATTAGCTGGACATGTAAATGACAAAAAAAAAAAAAATATAAATGAAATACTAATAACAAAGAGATGAAACACAAATTAAGCTGCAGGAAGTGATATATAATAAATGAAATGCTAATAACAAAGAGACTGACTTACAAATTAGATGTGAACATGTTTGATATGTGAAATCTTGGGCCACTCAGAAGATGAAGCATCGGTGGTGGCAGCTGCAGCAGCAGAACTAGTGGGCTTTCTACCTCCTCCAGAAATGGACATTGACGAATCCATAAGTGATCTAATTTGGTGAGGGCTTAGCATGGCTTCCTTAGAGGGCAGATGCCTTAGCCTTTGCAATTCTCAATCTCCAAATCTCGTAAAGAAGATAAATTCCGAATCCATTCAGGCAAAGCCTCAATTCTTCCAAAATCAGACAAGTGTAAGTCTGTTAGAGAAGTGAGATGTTGAATCTGATCAGGCAGAGACTCCCAATCCTCTTTTCCGTATAAATTTAGATATCTAAGAGAGCCAAGGTTGGGGAGGATGGAGTTGAGATGTTGGTTGAACGAATCCAAACTTATGGAGTTTGAGAATCCACCAATTGACAATCTCTGCAAATTACAGGAAATCTCCTTAATTGGGAAATTCATCAACAGGAATCCTAGCGATGGTCAAACTCTGGAGAGCTGACATTTGAGATAGACTAGGTATTAATACTCTCCACATTCTCCAAATTCGACAGCCCAAACAGTTGGAGGGAAGAAGACTGAAATAATTCAATTGGCAAATCAATCAATCCTGGGCAGTCACGGATGGTCAATCTCAAAGTGAGTTGATGCCTTTTTCTCCTGGTTGGTGTTGTGATCTTCTTCAGGTTCTTCTTCTATTTGGATTTATTATTTTTGTGACTTCAATTCTTCACAACCGTCTATATATAATGCCTCAAGAGAAAAAAATGTGTTGAGATCAAGTCGAATCTCTTTCAATTTTTCACACCCCCCGATGTGCAGCTCCCGAAGTGAGGTCAGGCCTTCTACACATGGAATTGACTCCAATTTTGGACAATAAAATATAAATAATTCTTCAAGGCAAGGAAAATGACTGGAAAACTCTTCAACTCGTAGCAATCCTCAATTCTCAAGTATTTTAGGCATGGAAACACTGAAGTTGCTCCTTCCACTTCTGCCCAGTCATTTAACTCTTCCATCTTTAACAGCTCTAGCTTTTCCAAAACCGGAAACATTGTTAATATTTCTTGACAATTTACATTTTCAGTCATGCCACCATTTTCTAATCCATAGAATGATTGGCCTATGGACCGCACATTAGGCAGGCCTTCCAAGCGCAAAACCCTCAAGCTGTGGAAGGTGTCCAAACATGGGAACTTTTCACATTCTTTGCAATTACGTAGTTTATCTTTATCGGTTACAAAGCACTCCACCCGACCTTCTATTTCATTACGTACACCCATATTCATTATCCATCTGGGAATTTTACGCTCTTGTACCCATAAATAACGAGACTTCAAATTTGGATGAGGTTGAAGACCATCAATACCATTTCACCATTCACTTCACCTCCTCTAGTTTCATTCCACCACTCCAAAACTAACTTAGCTATATTCGCTTTCCTCCCAAATCGCATTTTGTGCCTCTTCTTTTCTTTCACCTTCTAAAGATTTTTGAATCTTGGAAATCCTTTAAGATTATTCAACTTCCCTAGCTCTCAATTCATGTACGATCATCACCCACTTTGAAGCAGGGAAGTGTTTGAAGGCAAGTTAATTTGCCCATCGAGGTGGTAACTCATATTACCATAAATGTGTAGATGCCTTAAGGTCGATCATTCGACTATTGCCTTTGGAAGATTTATCAAATTCCGAGCGGCCTTAGTGTACGTAAATGGTAGAGTTTACCAATTGAACGAGCGAATAACTAATACTTGTACTTGAGATGTCAAGTAACCTCGGATGTACTAGGTTTTCAATCACATCTGGTAGTTGGTAACACCTTCATCACATATCTTGAGCATGGGTTGCTTAAATTCTGCGGATACATCTTTACATTATTTCCTTGAAGAATATTGTATGAAACATTTGCTATTGCTTTAATATAACAAATGATTCCTCTCGAATCGATAAAATCATGAATATCGCGTTTGATGAGACCATACGGTGTCATTCTTCATTGTGATGGTTCTAGATCTGGCCCGAGCATGCAGATCATGCACAAGGTCATGCATCTACATGTTGTAATATTATACGATCCTTCTACGCATCTTGGAGCAGAGAGTTTTGCAAGAAAAAATTGAAAATTTCATCACCCCTTTCTCCATATCTCTCCCTCTGCCACCTTGTAGAAACCCTACGCATCCAAAGCTCAATTACTTCTTGCCTTCAATTTCATGATCTTGCGGAAAAATTGAACAATATGCAAAACACTTTTTGTGTGTTGGTGATGGAAGCCGTCGTAGCTTAACTTTAGAATCTTCTTGACATAGTCATCATTTTAGACCGAATTTCAATAATTGGTCCCTCGATATAAGAGTGCCATGATTTTTTGACTTGCCAGCAATAACCTATAACTTTTGCAACTAGAGGTAGACCATCGCATCGTTGAGCAATACAAAGACCAATTTCTTCAAATTCAGTGGGACAACTTCTCTAGGAAAAGCTTTTGATTTTATGATGGACCAACAATCATCTTTTGATAAGCTCTGAGGTTGGTGCATCCAGAAGCGTTCCTACATGAAGCTACATTTCTGCTCCTTGTGGTTACGACCATACAATTTCCATTAACATGACTAATTCCTGAAAGGGAACTCATAAAGACATCCCAATCATTAGGATTCTCGTTCCAGACATCGTCAAGAACAAGTAAATACCTTTTACTTGCCAAATGCTCTCTAATCTTTGCAAGCACCACCTCTTTAGTTAGAATGATTTGAACATTTTCTGGAATAATGATTCTAGAATCATCTTGAATATATTTGTTGCATCAAAATTTGTTTGAAGCACACCCATATTCTTTCCTCAAACTGAACTCTAATTTTTACATTTTTGAAACCTTTCGAGCAAGTGTAGTTTTGCCAAGTCAGCCATACCAAAGATGGGAATAGCAGAAAGTGTTTCGTCTTGCGGAGCGAGGCAACATTTCAACTATTTTGGACTCATCAACCTCTCTTCCGACAACATTTGGCTCGAGAAAAAATGAGTCTGTTTGTTCGAGAGGTGCTACTGATCCAACAGTACTAGAATGACCAGCACCCATCATTGCCACTTGAAGGCCGTAACCCTTAGCCCGCTTGTTAATGGCTTTCAATCTCTTGTTGAGAGTCTTAATTCTATCAGCCATTTCCTTGCGAAAAAGACCAGATGTGAAGAAGGTTGTTACCTCATTCCAAGCTTGGTTAGGTTTCTCCACCTTTTGTCGGAGAATTTCGTAATTGAACTCGTCCAAAACAGCATCAGCATCAAAAGCCACATCTTCAAGCTGCTCCAGCCAGCGCCTTACAGCTCTTTCGTTGACCTGCTTCATCTCAGCATCAGACACAAAATCTTGAATCATCAAGTGAGCTATTCAGCTCTTCCATATCTTCATCTACACCCAGAACTGAATGATCTGTTCCATGCGACCTTGTATCATATTTTGCAGTACAACGAATGGTTGCACCTACACCAGCTCAATCAAAGCTAGATCCATTGGAATATTGGATTTTTAAATGAGATTGGTAAGGAGAAATAGAGGAACAAAGGATTGCAAAACGGAGAGGTTTTGTATCTTTGAAATATAGGAACAAAGGGAGACAGAGCACGGAAATTTGAGATGAAACTGAAATCAAGTGTTCTTCGAGAGATCTCAAAAGAGTAAAGAGAAATGCAAAGACAAACGAGAGGAAATAATGTATTGGCAAGAACGTGAACAACAAATGGTGGGGCAGATACAAACCAAATCCACACATTACATTGATCTTTCCAAGTCTTGGTCTTTCTCCGTTTCTTTTTACTTTTCTGTCATGAAAGAATACATTTCAGTTTCTACCATGTTCATTGTAAAGTTCTTTCACTCTGCCTGGAAAGTTCAAGGGAACCAGTATATGCTTATACGCACTCAACGTTTAGACTCTCGGCGGAACTTCGTTCGTATTTGGCCTTAATTCTTTCGAATTATCTCACAATAAATTTAAGGAAATTATGTAGGCATGAAAGGGCACAAATTGTAAAAATAATACTATAACACAAATTGTATTTGACCCTTCATTCGTATTTTTTTAAATTTGTTTTCCGTACAAATTGGAAGTAATTTGATGTCATATGAACCGAAAAATAAACCCGGATGAAGCTCCAAGCAAATGAGGGTGTAACAAAGTACTCGCTTCGTCATGATCTGTCGTACTTTTCATTTCAATTTCCACAAGTGTTGCTTCTCTATTTTCAACATCAATTAGCTAGGTATATTCATGAATAATTCGAGCAGAGACTTCATACACCTTGTCACCTACCTTGAATGATACTAGTAAAGTCAGAATTTGACATTATCAAAAAGGGTGGACTACATTCAATGCTCAAGTAACTTTTAAGTTTCCTAAAACAAGATTGAAGTTTGTCATCATGTGCCATCAGTATTTCACTAGACTCTAAAGATGCCACAAAACAGTCTAGCAAGCTGTAGAAAGCATCAGCTTGAGCACGAAAGAGTAAAAGAATACTAATGAAATCGTAGTTCAAAAAAACAACAGAACAGCCAGATGTAACCCTCGTGCAGTTATCAGTGTCATTCAGCAATCTAGGACTGAACTAAACTGAGCCGCAGCCTGCTATCTAAATCTTCTTACCGCGATCTTGGCACAAAAGAAGATGTTGAAGTTGATCAGAATTCAAATGTTCGAAGCTCAACCATCCCTGTCTTCTCTTGGGAGAATACCATGCTACCACTTTCCCAGAACCCAGTACCCACAAAGAGTAATTCAAGCTGTATATCAAATCTTCCAGCTGGGGTCTGTTTTTAGCAAAGAGTCGAGCCCAAACTTCGAGTCTACTCGGAAAACAATTGGGCCACATACCTGCATTTATAAAGTCATAAAGACCATAGTTGTTCCAGACTTCCAGTGGTATATATTTAGAGTAATTTAAAAACAGACTCACATACACAACCATCTAATATTACTCTGCCTGCACCCGTTTACTTGACTGACAAGTAAGGTTTCGTGCATGTTCATGGTCTAACACGATTTTGACTGAAGTCTAATTACTGAGAAAAATGGAAAATGTGAGACCTTGGATACTTTGATTTTGGAAGACGAGCGAAAGTGTATGTACTTCAATGTTCAAACCACGTCATTAACTGGTAATAATAATATGAGTTGGGAGAAAAATATGTGGAGATGTCAGAACATGTCTGGTCACAAATTATGAGAATTAATGAAGTCCTAGAATATAGTGGTTCACGAAGAAACTCCCATTCTGCTAGATTAATATCAACACAAATAAGCTGAGTTCATTTGCAAGTGTTTGTAATGAAAGATTAAGCAAAAGAATTATGATGTTAATCAGGACTTAAAAAAGCACATGACTGACCTGCTGCTGAAACATTAAATTCAGTCTAATGACTCGTAAATTGCATGACTGACTACTTTGTTCACTCCTGGCAAGGTCATACCTTTTTTACTAAAGCAGAAGCAGAACTCATATCCAAGCGAGCATCTATTCTGGTGAGATCTCAAAAATAATCACAGAACTTTCCATGTTGATAAGTAAAGCAAGCGGAGCCAAATAAATCAACACCCAAGCGAAATTTATCATTAGCTCTGAATGTATCTGGCCCAGAGCCTTTCCGCTGCGAACCATGCTTCACTAGTAGCCCTAAATGCAAAGAAAGAATAACTTATCAAAGCATAATAAACATTGCAAATATCCATCATAGAATCGGGACCCAAAAAATTTAAAACTCAGGAAGTCTTAATAAAATTACAGGAGACCCAATTTACAGTGAAGAAACCGTTATAACAGGTAATAATTTGAAAGGCGAAGGTGACTCTTCATGGAACATGGACTTAAAGAAATACTTCAGTGTAATTTGAAGGCGGATTACAAAGGTTATGCTCAAAATGGACTCATCACTTCTCTGGTAAGGCGGAGCATAAAAGGTTAAGAATACAGCGAAAATATATGTAATGTGAAATCTTGAATTTACCTATGATTCCAGATATAGCAGAGTGAGGATCCCATCACGAAATCATACGGAATCTTACTTTGGCTATTTCTCAAATCCGATGTCGTTCTCTTTTCTCCACAAGTCCTTTGACTTCTCAAAGGAAGCGCTTTGCACATAAACCAGGCAATAGAGCAACTGGTGATTCACCATTAGTGGAATTAACTGCCTGTGGAAGGCGCTGTTTTATGTATCCCAAAGCAATAGCGTAGTCCTGATTAGGAGACAAGGATGAACAGTCAATGATACAGATCAAGGAACTTCCCAATAATTTCCTTTACCATCTATGAAAAGTTCAGGCAAAGCTGCATCTAGAGTTGTATCATGATCTGGAAGCTGCAGGTTAAAAGGAAAGTAGATAAATTTTAGAACTGTCACTGCGAGTTTAATTGTCTAAGCATTAACAGGTCAAGGAGGTTGCAGTCAAGAATTTCATACAGTACTGATATCAACATAGGGAGTGAAGAAAAGGCTTCACTTTCGTATCAACTAATAACATATTCAAAGTGAGAAGTTGGGCCAGAAACTGTACGGAAATACATAGCCAAGAAATAATTGGAAAGTTGACAAATCTAGAATCAGCAGTAGCTAAGAAACTTCAATATTTGTACTTGAGTAAGCCTCATTCTTAACACTCGAGCACTCCCCCCACTATTCACTAAATGCAGCGTAACTTAATGTTTTATTCCACAACTCAACAGTGAACTGAAGTCTTTAGATAATTTAAAAGAAAAAAAGAAAGGAAAAGAAAAAGAAAAGAGAACTCTGTATCTGCAGAGGTTTGGGGTGAGGTGTACATCATGTGCATCCTCAAACTTGAGACAAAAGGTCACCTACAGAACAACTTACCATTGCACCAAATTTCTGTACTCAAGTCCCTCATGATTCCCCAAACTTGACACTAATGATACAAGTTAGGAACACCCCTCACTGACAAGAAAACAAACAGGAAGAGACTGAATTTCAACAAATTCTATCCTGATATGAGCAATGTTTTGGCAGAATCTGTTGCAGCCTTGCACAACAATGGAAACAGCAGTAATCTAGGTTTCAGATACATTAATGCTACTAGATCACTATGCTGTTGTACCATCAATCTCACGCATTTATCTTAGGCATAAACCAACACTGTTACAAATCATTGATGCATGCAGTAAGAAATCTATCCGTTTTCCATTATATGTCGTTGGTCTCATAAAGCACTATCTATTACTATCGGAGACATGCATCAAGGCTCATGTTGGTAACTATCTTGGGCAGTTCACTCCACTACATAGCACTGTCCTCCACACCATTAATATACAGGCACCTATAAGTTTTACTTTTGGAGTAACAACCAAACAAAATCCCATTCACCTGAACAATCTTACTGCTAAAAAACCACAAAACACATAACACATAACACAGAGAGATAGCAAACAAGTACAAACTTAATAAGGAAACTAATAAAGAGGTTGAGACTCTTGCCGTAATGCGAAAGCATGGCCTTGGCCGCCTATTCTCCGTACCATCCTTAGTGGTTCCAAAAATCAAAGATGTAGAGGCGTTAAATCTATAAATAGAGCAGAGACCAACCTGTCAACATCAACATCAACAAAGAGGAATTCACCAAACCTCGAAGCCTTCTTGATTTAATTTCACAGTTTGCTCTTTTTGAGAAAGAGCAGAAACTGCATTGTACACATAGACAGCATCAAGAAGAATCTGCATGGAAAGATACAATGAAATATACCTTATTAACAACTTTTGAGGTTACAGGCCCACTTAAGGGACCAATGCCACCAAATATAGATGACAGAACAAAACACCATCAATGAAACTCTTTCAGACTACAAAGAAGGAAAAGAGCCAAAAAGGCTGCAAAGAGAAACATAGAGGCAGCTTTCTCAACTTGTTTGATAAAGAAAGATATGCTTACTTGTTGAACCAATACTGCGCATACGTGCAAGCACAGCCAATGTCGTGGTGAAAATTTCATGAAGAAGGACTGAGCAACCAGTGTATATATTTGCCTATGGATTGTTAAGAGAAATTACTGATAGGGAATATCATGTCCGAAGTTTATGCCCTCACATCAATAAAATTCCATTGGAAAAAAGAGCAATAGTAAGTAGCAAGTTTTTTTTTTTTCTTTTAGTAACAAAGACTACATGTCCTACATGCTGGTGAAGCCAGTAGAAACTGTGAAACAATATGCTAACAGCTAAGAAGCATAATAAAAGTCAATCATATCCATTACTCATTGGTTTGACTTCTAAGAGTTTGTACAGCAGACTTTATGACAAAGCAATACAGTGATTCCACAATGAGAAAAATTAATCAAAGACAACCTGTAAATAGCAAGAAGAACAATCAATACAAGAGCAAGTGCTTTACCGTTGGTGTTCTTTCGATCTCAGCGCATTCACGCTCCACGGAAATTCCCTCTGCCCCTACCGTACTCCAGCTTGGTAGTTTCCACGCCTGTCAGGGTTGAGCCCTGGGATTTGTGATGGACTTAAAAAACCACCTACAGGCTTTCGCCCAATCATTCGGATAACGCTTGCATCCTCTGTCTTACATGACTGCTGGCTGAGTTAGCGATGCTTATTCCCAGATACGTCATTGCTTCTTCTCTGGGAAAAGAAGTTCACGACCCGTGGGCCTTCTACCTCCAGCATTGCTCCGTCAGGCTTTAGCCCATTCGGAAAATTCCCCTGCTGACTCCTCTGAAAAATTCTCATTAAGCAGGGCAAATCTAACGACCGTTTTCCAAAGGTAGCATAAAAAAGATGATGGTTGAAGGTGAGAACTAAAATTTATTTCAGTAATCTTTATGCTTAAAGCTGCAGTAGACAGATAAAAGCGTAAAGAAGAATATTCAGGCAAAATAACTGTACATATAACATAATCATTTTAAGTTTAGTACACTGAATATAAAAGGGCCAATATTTTCTTCGTCAAATTATGATAAAATCGTTGAAAGCATTAACCAATAGCATGTTACAGGAATAATAAGTCAAAGTGGAAAGGATACATAGATGCCTTTAGCATTGGCTCAACGATCTGCAACAATGAAAAAATTAACATACTGCTATGTTGAAGCTTAAACATGTGCGAATTTGAATAGGGAACAATACCTGCGACAGAAGGCGTAACTCCCAAAAAGCCTCTCCAAAAAGTTATATTTGTCACTATCACATCTTCTCTTCAAACTTAATTCATACCAAACGAAAGAAGAAAAAATAGAACTAATTAAGTATAATTTGTGTTCCCTTTGCAATATATGAGTGTATACCAATACAAAGATACCATGATGAAGTATTTATTTGACCTTATATATATTCGACAAATAATTTTTGTTCCAAAATCATTAATTCAACTCCGTTTAACATCAATTATAATCGAAGAGGTCAATGAAGAACCAAGTGAAGACAGCAAACTCAAGTAATCGTAAAGAAGACATGCAAACCTTTCTAAAAGTTGCAGCTTCTGCTTAGGCCGATTCCCATTAATCACCAAAAATGCAGCTTCTACAATATCCTCCATCTTTGCTAATTTTAGGAGCTTCATATCCCTTCTAACCTGCCAACCAAAAGGAATAATAATATAAGAACAAGCAATCATCCTGACAAATACAAGAACTTACGCTTAAATATAGCCACAAACAATCATCAAAACTAGCATGACACTAAAAACAAGAAGAGCTTAAACCTTAAGAATATACTGAAAGTGGAACTTCTCCTATGTTGATTCTTATGCTTGTACACAAGTCTGTCGAGAATACCGTATTCTGTTTGCAGCTGGCTCATAAAAGACTTAATTAAGCTGCTCTACTGTTTCCATCTCAGGCTCCATCTTGTTCAGCTGTAATAACCATTGATAAAGTTCTTGAGATCACTCACTTTCAGGCCTTTTATCAAACACGTGAAGCAAGTAAATTACTAACAACAAACAATAATCTTACCCCCCTTTTTTGTAGCACATGTCAAATCAGGCTTTGTTGCAAATTAGATTGTTCAAACGAACACCAAATCCTGGAAGAAAGTATGGAATGCCAAGCCATGAACTCACAAATACCAAGAAACTCAGAAAGCTATAGTTTTTATGCAACAGAAAGATTGCAGGAGTGGCCCCAAAACTCATAAACAACAGCGTATTCGCCGACAGTTAAAGAAGAAGCGGATCGGCGCTGGATACAAATGCCGACAAACGACAAGCCGTATAGCTAATATAGTGACCTATAGTCTGGCATAGGTGCGACTGCCCACATTCAGATTTGCGTGCTAAAGAGGCTTCTGCATGTTCATACTTCATAAGCTACAAGAGAATAGACAAAGCAGCTCAGCTAAAGCCTAAAGCAAATCCTTGCAACTTAGAAGGTGAAGCTTCAGTCTGTAAAAATATTCATTCAGTAAATTGGTCGAACACTTGGTGAGCAATCATATTAGGTAAAAATTAGTTTTGCTTCCAGAATAACTATAACAGCAGGAATCAAAATTCACCGTAACTCATAATTCAATCCATAAACTAACATTAAAATCCATAACCCATAAATCAAGCAGCTAAAGAAACAGTAAAATTGAATCTTTATAAACAAAAACCAAATTTTAGGTACCAAAACGACTGTGTTTCCTTGGACATCATTCTTAAAGTCGAAAGATATGACTGGCTGACCAGTGGAGACAGTACCAGAGCCGTAGATTCGACCGGATGAAATCGACGATGATGGGTAGATGGATCTTCCTGACAAGATCAGCCAGAAACAGAAAGGCACCGGTGGCGACACCCACAACGACCGGTGGGGCAGGCAGGGAGCGTGGAGAGGGTTGGGGTTGGATGAAATTTGTTTTGGGGTTTAACTGCATAAAACTTGATCGAGCTATTTAAAATTACAAAAACTTAGGAAAGTCCATTTTGACAATGGATTAATTACTCCTAAATTTATTTTCCAGTCTAATCATAATGCTTACCTCTAATTTTAGTATTTATGAACAGTGTTGTGTGTCTTGCCCATTTTGACAATTTAAGTAATTACTCCCAAATTGTACCAGAACGTTATGTAAGAAAATTTTTGTTAATGAAGGCCGAAATGTACTATCATAGTATACTATGTCAGATATAGACACTAAATTTGCACGTGTTATGGGATAGAGGGACTGAGGAGCACAAATATGAGCAGTACATTTATATTATAGAAATTACTGAGTGTTAACATGCGTCTTTCATGGTTATTTAAGTTATATTTGATGCATGCCGGTCTGATTTCGGATATCTATATAAACTTATGATTAATTGTTTATATAAGAAAAGCTATATTTAATATTATAACAATGTAGAAATTCTGAAGAAAACAATAATATTTCAAAATGTATTGTTCTCAATACTTGCGAAAAAGTTTATCTTGGCTGTGATACAATCCCAATCTGGGATGTTGATGATCTCTATTTCTTGTATATGACATCTGTTGTCAAGTATGAGAAAGCTGGTTATGTGGCAAATAGATCCCAACCCTTTCTAGTGTTTGTCTTTGTGCATTGTCATTTTGCAAGCATAAACTTATAGGAAATGCTTCCTCTTGAAAGGTATTGGACATTTGAAATTGTCCATCGGTTCAAGTGATATTCAGTATCATAACATACTTTCCTCTTGGGAAGAAAAGATGAAAGAAGAGCTTTGCATACTTTAGAAAGAAATTATTAGTTAAGCTTTCCACTCGTAGAATGTATATTTACAATTTGATCTGTCGACTACGAATTTTTCTTCTTGAAGGTTTTGCAAATACATTTCAAACATGCCCTTAGTACAACACTATTATCGATTAGCATAGACAATCCTTGAGCATCAATAAAGCGCATCATTCTGAGAATACACACAAATACAAGTTTAATCACATGTTGTTAACATATATCTCCAAGATTAAGTTATTAGCAATACAAAACAAAACAATTTTTCATATAATTAAAAAAGCAGGCATAGCGCATGATGCTTTTACATATTGGAAAATTAATATAGGTAATTTAACATGATCTGATACACATATACGAATCCACCAAATATAACGTCTTGCTAGCATAATCACAAGATTCCAAAATTTCAACAATCTACAACAATAAAATGGAATGTATACATAAGATCAGTTGGCGAATGGGTGCGGAGAATTTATATGCAAAACAACAAATATACATTACGGATACAAAACACGTAAATCAACAACAAAAACACCAAGGTGAAAAGCATCAAGCGTAACTAAATTAGTGAATTATTTGACTAACTAATCAAATGAATAAATAACTAATAACCTATAATGCTCTACCTACACAAAATAACGAAATCGGAAAGTACCTTAATCTCACATGTATTACATGTATTTTATTAGCGATGGTTCTTTTATACTTCTTGAGATGATGATGGAAAGATCTAATGTAAATTATTTTAGTTTGATTAGATGTCGATAAGTTGAAAGGATCGAGTCGAAATAGTGAAGAATTATTAGAGTTTAAATTAGTATAAATCATTATTTTTAATCTTTTCTTGAAAAATATTTTTATTTTGATTAAAGCTATTCTTGACAAAACAAGAACTCTCAAAACCGAGTATTAGAATGACATCTACTTTTCAACTTTTCAATTTTTTTTTTGGTGACACATATAAGTCATTAGAGATAAGAGATAGTAATAGATAGTTCTTGACACATATAAATCATTAGAGATAAGAGATAGTAATAGATAGTTCTTGACACATATAAATCATTAGAGATAGTTTTACATCAACATTAAAATAGAGTATTGGTTAAATCGAGACTTTCATTGTGAAAGACTTGACTATGGATTAAATAATATCTACGATATTACGGTTTCCTTTGGGAACCTAATATGATATTATAACTCTCATATTCACTAATATAGGAATGTGTTGTGTTGATTATTAAATATTTTGTAGAGAATATAATGTTGAGTTACGTAGATATACTATTAATATTGGATTGTCCTATTGAAGTATACACTAAGTACATATGAGGAATGGGCGTATAGAGCGACTATGTACCGTGTATTTATTATGCGATTAGACATGACTCATGAAAACAACACTTCATGTGAGCGGTGGGAACTAGCATAAACTAGGTTTGTGCATGGCAAACTTTCGTAAATATGTGATGATTGAATTAAATCACATACTATGAAATTATTCATCTTAATAACAATATTAGATTGAATCATATCTGGTAATTAGATTAGATTTAATAATTAGATTATTAAAGGTTCAACAACTTTAGTCGGGTACAAAGCTGATATGAGTTCTTAGAAGAACAGGGGTAGTTCCAAGTGTTAGTAATCGAATTTAGAATTGCGATCACTAATGCGATTACATATGCTAAGGAACCGAGATCTTCTGATGTTAGCAGAGCGTCTTTGAGATGCTATCAATGGATTCGAGACCATTGCTAGATAATAACATAGAAATTAAGTAATTTCTCCTTGAAAACATTGGTGATTCTTTCACCAAACCTTGTCTATAGAACAATTTTGCCATTTAAAGAATCTACGTGTTGGATGCCGTGGTGATTGACTCTAGTCAGTGGGAGATTGAAAGTATATATGTCTTGGAACAATCGAATTGAGTACAATATCTGACTCGATTCAATATTTATTTATGATTACTATTCATTTACAAATAGGCACTACAATATATAAATATTATTACATTTTATACGTAATTATTTACATATGTGTTCCATAAGCTTTATGTTATCACTAAGAATGTGAGATCTTGGTGACATAACATAGCTCTAAAATAACCCAATCAATGATCGCCGAGAATGGGATATCGATGATGCATTGAAGATTGGCATGTAATTACGCATCATATCCTTTGAAGGTGTAGTAGTTCTCACATTCTGAATTACTTGTGTAATCCGTGATGGACATGGACACTTTAAAAGGTGTTGGTATACTCGATCGAGAAACCGTTTGATGTACTCTATTTACGTGTCTCACGGAATAGTGGTTTGTAGGGTGGTGTAATAGTCCTTTGACTTGAAATTCGTCGTACTACATGTGTGAGTGGTGTGACTTTGACCAATGTTTGCACTCCTTGTGAGGTATATCGGCGTGTGTTGGACATATCCGAAGCATATTGGTAGTAGTTGAACGAAATAAGTTCATTCCTCAAAATAGACTTGGAAGATAATACTCGACTTCTCATTACTAGTTTAATCAAAGTTGTTGACCAGCATAAGATATATTTGGAATGGTGTTCAAATATTATGGATCAATTAGTAGAATGAGATAAATGGATTAAGTTATTGGAGCAGACACTAAATCAAGTTCTAGACTTAATCGAGTGTTCGTGAATGAAAGGACCGTATCATCATAAGCTCTGTAATTCTCTACATTACAGGTGGTTTGCAATCCTTTCAAACGTTCCTTATGTATTGAAAATGTTTGGTAAATTGTCTAGGAGTTTCACCAAACCTTAATTAGATTAGTGCTTACTTACAAGGCCTATGGGTGCTCTGACTGTGGTGATTGTTCTGGAGTTGAGTATTAGAGTGAATTAAATATTAATTGGATTAATAAATATTTAATTTATTGTTATTGAAATTGATCTATTTGATAGAAACCATTAACAAGTCAAATTGGATTTATCGGACTTAATTAATTGTTATACTTTAAGAAAGTAAATTAATTAAATTGGATTTAATTTATATTTGAAG
Source organism: Plantago major (assembly GCA_026545765.1). Classification (NCBI taxonomy): domain Eukaryota; kingdom Viridiplantae; phylum Streptophyta; class Magnoliopsida; order Lamiales; family Plantaginaceae; genus Plantago; species Plantago major. The sequence goes on along the minus strand of CM048840.1, from coordinate 15,942,117 downwards.
AAAGATTAATTAGATTTAATTTATATTTGAATAAAGATTAAATTAGATTCAATTAATTAAAGCTAGAAAGTTTATTTGGACCAAATTGGAATGAAGTTTAAATTTAAAGCGAAAGAGATAAATAAAAATAAGCTATGCTTGGTGGGTTTCAAACCGGCAACTTGATGCTTGAAGGATTCAAGCCCAACTAACTAGGTTATGAGTCCTATTGAACGTGGACACTAGTCCGGTTATATGAACATATATGATCTGCGTGACCATATAACAACACACACTACGATTTCTCTTCTCCTTGAGTGTGAGAGGCATCTTTCTTCATGATTCTATTCTCCATAACTCTACTCACTAAATAGTTTAGTTTAGTTTCGAACAATAACATCCTAGCGTTCTTGGTTGAAAGCGATTGTCAAGTGAATACCAGAAAGAGAAGCTAATCATGACATATTGGGTTCGACATCTCATACATTGTGAGCAGTTAAAATACTTGATGAGCAGTTGAAGAAGAGCTTTAAGGTAAGTTTGAGTCGGATACACATTGAATGTGTATGTTTGAGAAATGTGGCTAGGATGTTGAATACATTGATGTGTATACTGAAGAACTTCTTACCTAAGCTCTTCTTTGAATACATTCTTACATAACTTTCTGGTACAATTTAGGAGTAATTAATCCATTGTCAAAATGGGCAAGACACACAACACTGTTCATAAAGACTAAAATTAGAGGTAAGCATTATGATTAGACTGGAAAATATAATTGTTCTCAATCAGATTGGTTGCAGAAGCACCAGAAACTGAGATCAGTCCAAGACTTGAAACAAAATGACGGTAGAAAACAGAATCACTCAAATGCTTTTACTAATTCTTCAAACTGAACAAATTAGAATTGACAGCACAGAAGAAAAAAAACGTGTCCGAAAAGTATATTTCATTGTAAGAAATCAGGCCGAAAACTAACTTCAAAGGTTAGGCTCCGTCGCTTGCCATTTCCAAGGCTCCACAATTTCTATGTTTCTGATAATCCAACCTCCAAAATTCTGAAGCAAAAGAAAATGAATGAGAGAAAATTAAGTCCTAGTACGTATTGTAGAAAAATCTAGGAGTACTACTCTATCATGATATATATGTGCAGAAACATACATTTCAATACTCTGCAACAACAACTATGCAGTAATAGAAAATTCTTTGTATCTGTTATATATTTCTATCCTGAAGAAATGAAAAAAGAGAATCTGTTACATTCACATGAACGAAATTTTTTGGGGCTTTAAGTAATTGAAGAACACCAAATCCCTGCAACATGGCTCCAGGCTAATAGTACATTCTTTGTAATGACACCAAAAAGTTTGAAACATGATGATATCCAAATAATGTCATATTTCTGCTATGTTAACAAATGCAAGGGTTTGGAAATTGATGCTATATGTGAAGACTTTACTATAGAAAATCTACAATTGTATCATATTAATCAGCAAAACAACACATATTGAACTGTTATTGAGAATGGTGAAGACTGAAGTGAAGAGTATATCAAATGGTAAACAGAATTACAGTTTGTCCGAACATCTTCGATATGGGAAATTTTGGGCCAGCTAGAAGAAACGTCAGCAGCAGCACCAGAGCAGTACTAGTAGCCCGTTATTGCTTTCGGCACCTCTCCATCAGCTCTGGACATCTCTGAATCCATAAGTAATCTAATTTGGTTAGGTGTACTGGCGTAGCACATCTTCCTTAGAGAGCAGATGTCTTGGCCTTCTGCAATTGTAAACTGATGTCTATTGGCTGTTGTAATAAATACATTAATTCATTTAAAAAAAAGCTAATGTAGGCATAGCATGGTTGCTTTTGAGCAACTCAACACGGCCTCTGGCTCGATTGAGCAAAATGCACTTCGTGGAATCGACTGTTAAATTTAGATTTTGATATCTCCTATGCTTTGTTGAGCACATAAGAGAGGGTTTATTTAGTGTAAAATCTACGACTCAAAATCATATTGAAAACTTGATTGCCGACTATATTGCGGAAGAACAGGAGTGAAAAAGATCTGCAGAAGCACCTTGTTTGCAGAACGAAATCAAATAATAACAAAGATACCTGGCTTAATATCTTGGCAGACTGTATTTATAAAGGGATTAAAAAGTGACCAACAAACATTAAGGTTGTAGTAATAAACTGAATACAAGGACTGCAAGTAATGAAGTGGAGCTGGAATCAAGCAGAAAACATAACAGCAGATTTCAGGCTTTCAATGCATAAATTCAATGAGTAAGTCATCCTTAGGTGTTTAAGCAAACCAGTCAGATCAAAGCAAAAGAGCAGTTTCACATTTTTACTGATCTAATTAATGGATTGTCTTCACTCTATGACTCTCAGAAAATATTCTCTCGTTAAGCCAGCAATAAAATTCTTTCATCAAGGCTTGATGCATTACAGACTTACGGTATGACTCTTATCCTAATTTGCTTTTGTAAAGATAAAAAATATTCTTAATCTTCTTCAAGCCAGCCTGAATACCAGGAACTCAAATCCAATGCCAGGTAAAGAAAAGCTAGCTATGAAATTTGGCTTACATAAACTGGGAAATATTACATACTGTACGTTGCAGACTCCAGTCCTCAAGGAAGACACGTGTTCTATGCCGCTTGTTTGCAGATTAAGGAAATTGGGCTGACCAGCAAAGAAATGAGAAAACATTAGCATCTTTCAGAAAATGGGAGTGTAACAGAAAACATCTGCAAAAGTCGGGATGCACTCACATCTTTTGGTCTGTGTAAAGAGTTCCATCGAATGCCTTCACATCTGCCGGTAATGAAAATCTGTAATTACATGAGACCCCCACCATGCATCCCTGATAGAGGGAAATGGATTTTAAGAAAGTGGTGCCAATTGAACTCTGTTAGAACTTTTGGACCGGGATTGGTACTCTGAACAAGTTTCAGACAATGTTGACTATGGTGTTGAGTCAACAACGTCTTCAACAGTAAAGACAATAGTGAACAGTAACGAACAGAAAATAGCAGTTTGCAGCGGATAAAAATACTGAACACCATATATAAATTCTAGCCAGTATATATAAAATATACTGACAAACGAATGATTAAACTGCAAAGACTAGACCTAGAACAGATAAACAAAAACCTATTCTAGTTCGAAGACACTAATGTAAATCTCAATCCTTAGAGACTACTCACAATTGAATTCGACAACAATGCCTAGTAAACACAAGAAAAACTATCTCTCAATATATTCTGAATTGATACTTTAGAGACTCGTTTTCTTGCAAGCATTCTTCTTGTATATATAGGTGTAGCCAAGTCAAGAGAACTTGGAAGCCAAGTCTAACAGAACAAGAAGAACGCAGATTTCTTCTTTCCTTCTTTACGTTCTATAACAGAAGAAGAACGCTCTTCTTAGCGTTTAGATTCAGAAGGAAATATTCCTTATTTGGATATCTCAAGATCTTTATTTCCTTTTTGCTTCAATGTGCCCATGACTTACAAACTCTTCTTTAACAAGTTGCCGCCTACTTTCTTTCAGTTGCATTTGGATTCTTTTGACTCTTCAGTTATATTTGGATTCTTCCTTGAGTCCCAAACTAACCAAACTCCTTCTTCTCCTTCTTTATTCCCAATCTATGTTGAACAGAACTTCCATTGTACTGGTTCACCAGCTTCTTTCTTCACGTTAGTTTCTTTGGAAGCTTTTGGATCTTCCAGATCTTTTTCCTTAAGGCCCAAATCCTCCATGTCCAGTCCATTGCCTTATATTGCAGCCCAACTTGTTATTTCCTACAAAATATCCATAGAAAAACAACTACAATTGTCGAGCAGGTTAATAAGCGAAGAAATGCGAATTAACAAAACAAGTGCAATATAAATTGCACTTTCAATCTCCATAATTCTTGCCTTTCTTCACAAAACCAAAAACAAGTAGTTAGTAGGAAAAACAAACGACATCAAGAAACTCCCTTGCTCCAAAATACGAGAGTTGAATTGAACCATACATTCTCCCCCTTTTGTGAGGAAGGAAAGAAACGAGTTCTTTGAAAACTTCAACATCTTGGTAATCTGTTAATGACTTGTAGAGAAAGTACCAATGTGGAGAAAGCGATATTGACTCGACCTTTGTCAACAACCTTGGCAAAGGTGGTAGCGAGCGGGACTATAGGACGGATCGGTGGAGGGTAATGTCGGGAATAGAGGTTGGATCAAGTGGAGGTAGTGTTAGGATAAGAGTGGATGGTCATGTACACAACTTACAAGATAAGTCATGATGGGTCTTTGTTGGGTTTGCTTCAAGGTAGATTCTGCGGATATATATCAAAGCGATGAAAAAGCGTACTGTTATTAATTAAAGATTAAAGTTGCAAGTAAAAGCAGTTATCCGTCAAGTCAAAGTAATCGGATAAGCAGATAAACCACAGGGAGGTTGACAAAAATCTTGATTTTAAAGAAAATGACTTGAAATGCAAGAAACGAATCGAAACCAAAACCCAATGAAACACCTAGACCTACTCCCCTCGAACCCAAAAACACGAACTAGCACTGGAGCACAACAAAAGAGCACATAGTACTTCATGCGGTCTCATTGACAGTTATTGACTCGACAATGATGAAAACATCGAAATCAGACAACTCTTATTGTAAGTCATCGAAATCAAGACTCAAAATGTGCGATTCGATTAACACCACTAATCTTGAAGACAAGCGAAGAGAAAGGAATACCAAAAACACACTGACATTGCCTCGAAATGTAAAGTAAACAATTAGCATAATTTTGAGTGGGGGTGACCATGAACGATGAACGAAGTCAAATAATTGGAACACGTATGAATCGCTCAAAGCGAAACTGTCACGGAGTTAGGTAAACACGTCTCATGGCATAAAGATCACTCATTTGGCCGTATTGGGCAATTTGGTACTCAACAAGTGAACGGCTGACATTACGAGAATCAACACTTTTGTGCGTGTCGGTTTCGATCTGGCCATCAACCCTCACGACATATGACACATTGGCCGCGTCGGTATATGGATAGTATTTGAACACCTTGACGATCCTCGTGAAACACTTGAGCCCTTTTAGAATTCATTAGATTTATTAAGCATAAAGGACATGAGGCAACATCAAGTGCGAGTCAATGCAGTAAACAAAGCGAAAATCGCAAAAAGGGTTTTACATAAGCAAGCACACAGAGACCGATACCTTTCAACCTTGGTTTCAAATAGCCTTTCAAACCTAAGCATCACCACTATGAGCTCCAAAACAAACGACGGACCGATCTGAAGCGAAAGAAACCTGAAACAAAACTAGAAAGCGACATCACCTTTTCTATTTTTCCAATGTTGGCGGGATGTTGAGTCGACATTGGTCTCAACAATGAAAATCACAGAGCACATAAGAGATCTTGGTGAAGAATCTCTCACTATCTAAGGGCTTGGTAAAAATATACGCAAGTTGATTGGTTGTATCTATGTGTTCTATGTCAATTACTTGCTTATTGACCAAATCCTAAGAAAATGATGCCTAATGTACATGCGTTTAGATGCGTGAGTCTTTGAGCAGGTTCTTAGAAATATTTATGGCACTAAGGTTATCACAGAACATCAACAGGGTATCACTTTGAAGATCGTAGTCATGCAGCATATTTTTCAACCATACCAGTTGAGTCACACAACTCCAGTGCTACATATTTGGATTGACAATTGAGAGTGACACGATTACATTTCTTCTTTGTGCAAGACACTAAATTAGAACGAATTAAAGCGACCACCAATAGTGGATTTTCTATCATCTAGATCACCCATGATCGAATCACTAAATCCCATAAGATTAGTGTTTGTATCACATGCATACCATAATCCAAGATTAACAGTTCCTGATATATATCTGAGTATTCTTTTAACAGTAGTCAGGTGTGGAATTTTAGGGATAGACTGATACCTGACACCCACACACCCATAAAACATGATGTTAGGTATCTTTGGTGATAGAATCTGAAATTTGCCGATCATTGATCTGTCTGATGTTGGTTGACATCACATCGACATCGATTCCTTTCGACTTCTGAGGTAGACATAGGAGTCTTGCCGCGGTTTAGAGTTCTCGGACGAAACTTTTGATCGATTTACGGCATATTTCTCTTGAGACAAAAGAGACCATCCCTTTGTTCTTTGAATTTGGAGACGAAGAAGGTAACTAAGTTAAACTTGTCATGCTCATCTCAAGGGTACCTATTAAGTGATTAATCAAGACATATGAAATCTCCCCCTTAAGGAATAACAAGCACACAGGGATAGGAAACAAGACAATATAAGTCTACATCGGCCCGAATGATAAAGTGCGATCGATTAATCTTTGTCGGACAATGTTGAATCAACACGAACTCGACATTGTTGCAATTCGGCACTTTCAATTTGCCTTTGCTCACAACTGCGGATCAAGAATCGGTGATGCAAGCGATTATTAACTCCCCTTAAAGAGAAAACAATCATAAAGATTTGAATTCATCATAGAACAAAATCCATTATAATCATACTTCTTTTGTTGACAATTCCTGCACTCAGTAGTTACTGAATAAAGACAAAATAACTCACATAGAATCGTAAGATAAGTGCAGTAAACAAAGTTGTCTGCAATGTTGACACAATACTGCAATCAACACTGCACTTTTCAATCTCCCCCTTTTTGTCTTTCTTCACAAAAACAAACCTGAACAAACTCGATAGAAACAAGTAAATATATGAGCATGAAAGTACAAAGCTCCCCTCAGCGGGCATGAAAGTACAAAGCTCCCCTCGACCTTAGGCGAGAGCAAAACAACAAAGAGAGTATGCGACTTTCTTGTTCAGATTCTCATCTCTTCTCCCCCTTTTTTTTGAGAAGAAAGATATCTCTCAAATTAATCAACCAAGTTCACAGAAGGTGATAAGAAGATATGCAACAAGTGTGAGTGATGAGGAGATGGTATATAATCAACAAACTTCACTCCTAAAATGAATTTAGAAAACCTTGGGACCTGACGAAAAACAATGAACAATTATAAAAGATTTTTGGAAGCGAAGATTTTCTTAACTCAAAACACTCAACAACTCTCCTACTTTTTTGTGATAAAGAATAGGAACCAAACATCTTCTCACATTACGAAGAGATCTCTTGATTTTTTGAGCAATACTGAGATGTGGACTTCATTAATAGGACCTGCAATAAGAGCTGCGCAATGTCGGAGGTTGATGTTGACGCAACATTGAATTCAACATTGACTAATCCAGTGACTCCCCCTCAAACAGTGCAAGATTATTCTCTAGAAACAGAGCATTAGACATAAAGTTTCAGAGAGCAGTGAGAAAGTTCGAGAGAGAGTGATAATAGGATGGCAAGGGAATGACACACTTCAATCCAAGGGCTACAAAGAAACCTTTGAGACACAACCAAAAATCAATGAAGCACACATTCATAAAAGATTTTCGAGAACAAAGATTTTCTTAACTAGATTGGACAATCGATTAAAACTACCACTTGTGGAGAAGTTTTAGCAAATTTGAGAAAATATAGATCAAACAAAAGGAACACCAACACAAACGAGGAACTTTGAGCTTTGATTTCAAGTGATTTTCAAAAGATATCACTACTAAAGAAAAGACACCCACAATTAGTTTGAAGAGAGACCTTTATGTAAGTTAGTATACGAAACACGGAAGAGACAACAAGCAATAGACAAGCATTTTTTTTTATTTTCATTTTTATGTTTTTTTTTTAATTTTTTTTTGTTCAATGTTATTAGTGATGTTGAGATAACATTGACACCAACAAAGATAATCAAATAAAGCACAAGGCAGTAAACCAACTTAAACCTGACAATCTATCATGATTTTGAGGTTTACTAAAATATCCGTCGATTTAAGCGAGATACCAAAAAAAACTCTCGACTAGTGGAATTTCTAACATTCATATGTCCAACCCAATCACAAAAACAAAAGCATGTACAATCATATTTGGATATATATATATCTCAAAACATGCTTTTTAGCCTTCGGAAGAAGTGTGTTAGAGTTGGAAGAGTATCTAGCATACACAGAAACTACATGCATCAAATCAGGATAGCTAGATAAGAGAGATAAGAGACAACCAACCATGTGAGATCTAGAGAGATTATTTTGTATCCCAGCAGATAGATCATGTCTCACCTTTTTGCACAGTCTAGCAACCTGCCTATATGTTTCATATTCTGTGTCAGGCTTCAATGTTATGTCCAGTGTTGACTTAACATTAGGGACAACATCACGGTTCAGTACAACAGTTTCTAGTTCCATTAGCTCATCCCTGTTCCAATCTTCTTTATCAAGATGTTCCACATCATTACCTGCATCATGAAGAGTAAGAACAAAAACATAGTCACATGTAGTAGATATACATGCACACATATCAATTGATTTGATATATGCACGATATATGATCTTCCAAACATCATTATTGGAAAAATCAGTAAAATCTATAACATAAAGACTACACAAATAGGGATTTGCTTGATCCATCATAAAGTACCAAATCCAAAACACCAATGAATTAGGTGCTTGGCTCAAATACCACTTGTTAGAACTTTTGGACCGGGATTGGTACTCTAGACAAGTTTCAGACGATGTTGACTATGGTGTTGAGTCAACAAAGTCTTCAATAGTAAAGACAACAGTGAGCGATGTGAGCGAGCGAGCGGTTTCGGCGGATAAAAATACTGAACACCACATATAAATTCTAGCCAGTATATATAAAATATATTGACCGTGCCTTAGGCTAAATTTCCACTATCAAGAAAAGTAGAATTATAAAAACTAGGTTTAATCAATCACAAACGAATGATTAAACTGCAAAGACTAGACCTAGACAGATAAACAAAAACCTATTCTAGTTCGAAGACACTAAAGTAAATCTCATCCTTAGAGACTACTCACAAGTGAATTCGACAACAATGCCTAGTAAACACAAGAAAAACTATCTCTCAATATGTTGTGAATTCATTCTCTAGAGACTCGTTTTCTTGCAAGCATTCTTCTTGTATATATAGGTGCAGCCAAGTCAAGAGAACTAGGAAGCCAAGTCTAATAGAACAAGAAGAACCCAGATTTCTTCTTTCCTTCTTTGCGTTCTATAACAGAAGAAGAAGAACGCTTCTTCTTAGCGTTTAGATTCAGAAGGAAATATTCCTTATTTGGATATCTCAAGATCTTTATTTCCTTCTTGCTTCCAATGTGCCCATGACTTCACAAACTCTTCCTTTAACAAGTTGCGGCCTTTACTTTTTCCAGATTGCATCTGGATTCTTTCCAGCTCTTCCAGATTATGTTTGGATTCTTCCTTGAGTCCCAAGCTAACCAAACTCCTTCTTCTCCTTCTTTATTCCCAATCCAAATTGAACAGAACTTCCCTTGTACTGGTTCCAAGCGCCAGCTTCTTTCTTCACGTTAGTTTGCTGGAAGCTTTCCAGATCTTCCAGATCTTTTTCCTTAAGGCCCAAATCCTCCATGTCCAGTCCATTGACTTATGTTGCAGAACTTGTCATTTCCTAAAATATCCATAGAAAAAACTTCTGATTGTCGAGCAGGTTAATAAGCGAAGAAAGAATTAACAAAACAAGTGCAATATAAATTGCACTTTCAACCTCTGTTCGTATAGCAACTGACGTGTCCGCATTGATCTTGATGGATGGTTCAATGGAATCTTCTAAAATAATCCCCATGGCGAAAGTAATGGAATCTAATGGCATGAGCGCTTCAGCAGCCAAGCAAGCAGAACATGTGATCAATATCTTTAACTGCTAGGCCTGAAACATGAGAAAATCAATTTTGGCCTCATTGGCAAGGTAAAGTCTCAGAAGAATATTTGATTTTGCACACATTGTTCTGGGATAGTTTACCTTGTAACACATAAATAAGAAAGAAAGGTTATAAGATTGCAGAGAGTAAGAGAAGTTATATCCTCCCCCAATTACAAGGCTTGTGCTCTATACTTAGAAGAATGAAGTGCAAGTGTGTTTGACAATAGTATGAACTGGCATAGCATGCCAAATGAACAGTGCTAATTACTTATTGTTGACTAGTTTGGCTGCTCATCGAATTTGGTTGGTGTGATGTTGATATCTGATCTATCTTCCTCTTTAGGATGCTTAGTTATATTAGCTTAGATATCCATTGACAAATTAATTCAAAAAATAATATCTAATGCAGGCATAACATGCTTTGCTTTTGACGCAACTCAACCTGGCCTCTGGCCATCGATTGAACAATATGCACTTAATTTGTGGAGTATCCTTTATTAAGTACATAAGAGGTCAGGTTCAGTGTACCAATCTATAACTCAAAATCATATCGAAAACCTGATTATGACTGTACTGTTGAAAAGGCATAGTAATACAAGATCTGCAGAAGTGCCTTGTTTGCAGATTGAACAACTGTCCTAGTCCCTACGATTGCTTAATAATTTTCTGATAAATCATCAGCAAAAGACCATTTAACCAGTAGTTGATCTCATTAACGAGGAACAGAAACATAGAAGAAATATGCATCTCGTACAAGAACAAAAACTTAAAATTAATTTGAGAATGACAAAAATGGTTAATTCGAAGTTTCAAATAGCTTGAAGATACAAAGACCATCAGGTGTCAAACAAATGCAAATGCATAATTTGTGTTTAATGCACTCACTCACCACCAGAAACAATATTTGTGTTAGCCTTGTTGGAGCAATCACACTTGTACTGATGTCCTGCAACAAAGTCATAAGTACATGTTATAGATAGCACTGTGAAGAAAGATGTCTTAAAATCCGATGTGTTTCAAACTAAGCATTATATATAGGAATGGGAGAGCTAATATTATCATTTGTCATCAGCTAAGCAAGTGAAATAAGCAGATAATCCCAAGTAATTGATTTTGGAATCCTGTTGGAGCATGTTAAGAATTCTAAAAAAGAAGTTTGATTATTTCAGACTGCTGAAACTGAAGAATTATAGTTGGACATTTAAATGACCAAGAATGAACAGAATTACTCCCCTGAATTCAAAGTGATCCTAGAAATAGTTAACTGGATCAGATTGTAAAGTTAACTTCATCAGATATAAATATGGCATTTAAATAAAGTAGGTGGTTGTGAGAATTCTAAAGACAAAACAACTCCGGAAGAAGTGAAGTGATAAATATAAATGAAACAACAACAAAGAGACTGACTTACAAATTATATGTAAACACGTTTGATATGTGAAATCTTCGGCCACTCAGAAGAAGCATCGGTGGTGGCAGCAGCAGCAGTACGACTAGGCTTCCTGCACCTCTCCGCCAGCAACGGACAATTATTAATCCCAAGTAATCTAATCTGGTGAGGCTGAGAGCATGGATTCCTTAGACCATAAATATCCATCTAACAACCAACCAACCCAACCCCTAAACTTTCGAATAAGCAATTAATTTCTCTCCGTTCACATACCAACATTCCAAATCCAACCACAACAACAAAATGTAGTTTATCAGCATACACCAATGCAGCCAATTCAATAAATATTATTATTCTTTTCATTATTATCATAAAATAATTATAATAGATAATTAAATATAATAATCAAATATAATATTAAAAAACTTTAACTTAGATTGAAAAATTAAAATACAAGGTGATGTAGCAATTTAAGACTACATTACTAAATTACATGAAAAAAAATTACAATGCTTCAAATGTAATTTCAAAATAAACAATGCTGCTGAAGGATAAAAATTGAAAAATTATACATTCAGTCCTCATCATTAAAATGCTCCCATATATGCTCAATTAAGTCGTTCATAAGTTCCTTGTGACCATTTTTGTTGTGAAGCTGGTCCTTGTTAGTCATATATCGGGCTAGACTTGCAACTCGTTCAGTGGAATAGTTGAAAATAGGATCAACAATGTCTTCTTCACCCTCATCTTCATTCACATGTCTGGGACGATCTTTCATGAATTCGGTGGGATCGGTATAGTTTAGGTAAGTGTCTCTTTCATCTTCAACTATCATATTATGGAGGATGATGAAAGCGATCATAATTGCCCCATGGCATGTCGATCCCATAGAAGACATGGTTGTTTAATAAAGAAAGCGAGCTTGTAGAATACGAAAAGCCGCTCAACATCTTTCCTAATAGCCTCGATGTTGAGCAAATAACTTGTGTTCGAATAATAGGAGACTTAATAGATTTCACAAATCGGCCCATTACGGATAAATTCCATCGGTGAGGTAATATCCATATTCCTTTCACGACCATTATGATGTAATTGACTTTCGGTTTCGGCACGATAAAATATCATTGAAAAGCGAGATTTTGTAGCACATTAATATCATTGTTCGTACACAGGGTTCCAAAAATGCATGCGATCCGGAATCTTGATGCAACAACTTCCAAAATGATTGTTTGCTTCCACTTCTTCCTTAATCTTGCCACCTTGACGGTAGGACAATTCTTCCATTCCCAGTGCATGCAATCAATACTGCCCATCATTCCTGGAAATCTGCATTGTTCACAATATGTAGAAGCCGCGTCATGTCTTCTTCGATTGGACTCCTGAGGTATTCATTCCCAAAGTTGGCAATTACGCCTTCTACAAACTTCATAACTGATTTTCTTATCACCTGCTCGCTCATTCACAAAAACTCATCATGCACGTCTGGTGGTGTTCCATAGGCTAAAACTCTTATAGCAGCAGTACATTTTTGAATCAAAGACATACCTAGTCGACTAGTGGCATCTCGCTTTTGATGAAAATATTCGTCTGAACTGAGCTTTTCCATTATACGTTCGAACACGTGCTTTCTCATTCGAAACCTCCGGCGGAAAGTGTCTTCCGGGTAGATTGGTTCCAAAAAGACTGAGAAATACATTTTGATTAAGTTTTGATGGCCTTCCTCACGAATTCATTCAATATGCCGCCTCATAGCTCTAATATTGTGGTTTGTAGGTTGTAACAACAGAGTAGGAATTTGAATGACCACATCCTCGATTATGCGGTTAAGTGTTTGGTTTTGTTGTGCAACACGTTCTTCCCACTCATCTATTTCGATGAAACTAGAAGAATCATCACCCAAATTAGAACCATGGAATATGTGCTCATTCGATGATATTATTTTTAGTTGAAAATACACTACTTGTGAGGAAATGGAAGGGGTGAGGAAGACTTGAGTGTGAGTATAGTAATGATCTCAGCCATATATAAAGAGAGTTAGAAATGGACCTGAGCCATTCCTAGCCACGTAAATCATATCTCCAACTATATCATCATGTGAGATGCTTTGCAATAAAGTTGAATGGACTACGCACTGGCAAAAGTAAAAGTTTATTGGATCGAAGAATCATGTGAGATATCTGAAAAAAATGAAAGTAGAATAGATTATAGACTGACAAAAGTTCATAGATTTAAGTATAACAACACGTATCAATAATGGATCCAAAGTAGAATATATACTAGGCAAATGACAAAATATAATATAAAGATTTGCAAATCTAAACACAATATATTTTATTGCAAACATAACCATACATGATAGAACTAATCAAACCTGTTGAAATAACACGAAAACATAGTAATACATAACGATAACAGAACACAATGAATTAAAATTACAAGTAGGTAACTGATACTTAATTTCAGAGAGAGGAAGACTTTTCTATTATAAGTGCACGTGCTCAGCAAGATATAATGTGTTTAAATACTTAGCAGGATAAAGAGAACGATAAGTAAATTGCTGAAAGTAAATAACACGTCTTTTATAGTGGTATATGAAGGTGGCATAATCCTTGACTAATCCACTTGACCTTTCTCGGACACAGAATCCACTAAGATAGATAATTGAGTTCTCCTTACAAATATCTTCACTCAATTCCTAAAATACACTAGGTTCCCAACCAAGTGTTTCCACTGAGTTATTCCCCGGCTCCCAGCCAAGTACTTCCTATATTCAGAAACCTTTGAGGTATTCCTTAGTTTCCCAAACTAAGTACTTCCTATGCTCAGTAACCTTGGAGTTATTCCTTAGTTTTCCAAACTAAGTACTTCCTGTACTCCACGCCGTTTTAAGGTGTTGGTTATGAAGGTTTGTCAGGTGAGTAGTCTTACTAACTTTTCAGTTATTTAAGAATACTCTATAGAACAAGAATCACTTAACACACTTCACAATGTGTGGTGATATGTTCTTCTTGACCCAATCTATGTTAAGCATTACGGAGAATGAAACTCAGATACTTGATCTTTTGATTCAACTCCTTCACAGATAGCATTGCTTGTTAAGGATCAGGACACTTAGAACTTTCGTGCTACTTAGAATTCAAGAGCTTAGTCGCAACTGTAAGCTGAAGAGTAAGTAGGTTGAAGGCTTGTATGCTTGAATGAACAAGTTCATTTTTAGTGTAAGTTCAGGGTGTAGTGTGTCTTTCAAGCATTCTAAGTGGTGATATTTATAGTTGAATTTGAAGCCGTTTGAATAGTATCCGTTAGGCTCAATTCAAATTCAAACTATTGATATCTGAAAATAGTACTGCAGAAGACGTTGTCTCTTTTCAGAGATTTCCTCTTTTGTTCAGATGTCTCTGTCTGCGCATTTATTGCATTGTACTATTTTTGTCTTGCGGTGCCAATGGAACTATGCACACTTTCTGAAGCATTGCATGTCCCTTTCCAGAGACCTTCACATCTCCAGATACCTGTTGAAACATTGTTTCCCAGAAACATAGTTTTATCCAAGGTATCTGAGTGTAAATTACGTAGGCGATTTTCTCGTTCAGAAACCTTGTGTTCTCAGATATCTTTTGCAAAACTTGTTTATTGAAAAACACTTGTCTTTTTTAAGGACATAGGTATCTAATGAGACCAATTTCCTTCGTCTTTAGCAATCTTGTGCAGTCTTCAAATCTTCAAATTTGTTGAACTCTTCTGGATGCTTTCTTCTTGGTCTTCTTCAAAAATATAAAAATTACATTCAGAAACCTAACACTACAAGAAATCCGTTAAATAGCGACGGGATAGCGACGGATAAATCCGTCGCTAGGTTTAGCGACGGATATTTTCCCGTCGCTATTTGGCGACGGATACAAAATATCCGTTGTTATTTAGGGACGGATATTATACCCGTCCCTAAATAAGTTGACCAAAATTTAAAAAAATAAAAAAAAATCAATTTTAGCGACGGATAGAATTATCCGTCGCTATTTAACGACGGATATCAATATCCGTTGCTAAAGAAACCCTAAAATTTCGGCAGCCACCATTCTTCCACCACAATCTTCTTCTTCCATCTTCCATCTCCACCACCATCTTCTTCTTCCATCTCCTTCCACCACCACCACCACCACCACTTCCACCACGCAACCTCCACCACCATCCTCCACCGCACCACCACCCTCCTTCCACCGCACCACTGCCTCCCCCCCCCTCCTCCCCCCTCCTTCCATTGCGCACCACTACCTCCACCACCATCCTCCTCCTTCCTGCCTCCACCCTTCCACCACCACTCCGCCACCCTCCCACCACCATCCAGGCCTTGCCTTGCCTTCCACTGTCCTTCCACCACCACGCAGCTCCCTTCCACCACCACGCCACACACTGCCTAGATCCACTACCTTCACCATCAGCCCGGATCCACCACCACCATCAAGATCCGATCAGGATCTTGCAAGCTCGGTCAAGATCCGTATTGTATTGTATTGTATTATATATCCGTATTATCAAATATTGTATTGTATTGTATTGTATATCCGTATTATTAAATATTGTATTGTATTGTATATCCGTATTATTAAATTTAGTCCAGATCCGATTTATTGTATATATCATTGTCGGTTTATCCGTGTTTAATAAAATTGTCGATTTATCCGTATTGAATATTTGTATAAAATTGTCGATTAATTGTATCATCGTCGGTTTATCCGATTCGTCCCTAAATCGTCGACTCGTCTGCAAATTAATAAAAAAAACCACCTATTTAGCGACGGATAGTTATCCATCGCTAAAGACAATCAGAATTTGGATTTAAAAAAAAAAGAGAAAAATCAGCTTTTTAGCGACAGATAACTATCCGTCGCTAAAAAGTCAACACTCTATCCGTCGCTAAATCCGTCGTTATTAGCGACGGATAGGTTATCCGTCGTTAGAAGATTTGTGACGCAAAAAATGACGACGACATTTTTATCCGTCGCCATATCTGTCGCTAAACCCTTAGCGACGGATCGGCCACTGTTTAGCGACGGATACAGCGAATTTTTTGTAGTGTAACATCCTATACAAGATTTGCTAGACTAACATACTTAGTGATTTTCCTCTTTTACAGTGTTCAAGTGAACCAAGAGTACTAACCACCTTTCTGAGCTAAGATAAGTCATTAGGTTGCTGATCAAAATCTAAACAGATATTCCTAACAAATTTCCCCATTTTTGATCAGTCAACGATGACTATCTTTAAAACCTATTACAACTTGGAAGAGGGAACAATCCAACACTTAATCATTTCTTATGATCTTTTCAATTCATTTTAATTAAGTGCAAAAAGTAAACATCAACCAAATCACAAGGTGTGATCTTTGCTGACAAGTTATCTTTTTTATAGATTGATATCTGAGAGTAGGTTCATCAGATATGTTACATGGAAAGTTCATAGATAACTTAATAAAATACATTTCATTACGACAAGATACAAAATTACATAGTAAACTAGGACAACGGAGTAACGAGCTCCAAATAGACATCCTAATAAACTAGTCTTCAAGTCTTCAAAATCTTCAAGTCTTCAATCAGCAGATCTATGGATCAATTAGCAAATTATCTATCCCCAAACCTTTTGATATCATCTGAGTAGTCATAGAGCAAGGTCCTGACTATCATCTCAGTGTTTCTGGCAAATCCACATACTTCCTTGTAGGTTTTGGTGGGATTCTTCTTGGCAAAGTGTTTGACCCACATATATTTTTCCCATTTCCAGGCATGCTCAATTCTGATATCTGATAGCTTGAAGTATTCATATATGATCCTCAGATATCTTATGTCACCCTTGTATTGCTCTTAAGTCATGTAAAAAAGACTCATAAGGTTCCACAACAAATCTTGCTCTTGTGCCTGTTCCAGTGATGTTGAGAATTCTGTGCACATCATCTGGCTTTCCATAAGGACAATCATCAGAGAGGTCCTTCTTCATGGCTTATGTTCTCTTGATCACTTCAAAATCCAACCAGGCTTTGATGTGGTTGATGTTAATCAAGACTGGCTTGTCTTTTCTCCATGCCATGAGTTGTTTATGGATTGGTTCTGGAAATTTTTCATTTACCAGTAAGTGCTTGAGTTCCAGAATCCAGTAGCCATTCTTCTTATTAATGCACCTGTAGACAGAGGGGTCATTGTTGGTCTTCGCATACTCAATCTTGGCTTCTTCAGGCCTGAGTGATAGTTGAAGTTTTCTTTGTTCAGCTCTCAGCCTGTTCCTTCTTTGCCTTGAATTCTCCCTTGGGGGATTGCTTGAAGAACCACCCTGGATTGACTTGGTATTTCCAGAGGGTGTTTTAACTGCTAAAGGCTTTGCAGCTATGGGCTCAAATAGGCTGTCAACCCTTTTCCTTTTTATATGAAGAGGAGCTTCATCTTCATCAGTCTCTTCATCATCATCATCATCAAGATCAATTCTTGTAGGAAGTTTGCAGCCTTCTTCATTGCCCTGGGATTTGATTTGGCCTTCTTCTTCTTCAGAAGAAGAAGAATCTTCAATCCCTCTTACTTGTCTTCTCCTTGGAGCCTTGGTACCCCTTGGAGGTCTCTGTGCCCTGGCCCTTGTTGTTATTGTTTGTTCGGAGGTTCTTTGAAGTAGCTACTATTTGTAAAGCAGCTTGACTTGAGGAGGGCTCATTGATTCTGAGTGGTGGTTGGGAAGATTTCTTCTTGTTTCCTCTTCATTTCTGAGCACCAGAACCTTCCCCTTGTCTTGGATACTTTTCCCCCTTAGTCATTGTTGACTGACTAAGTACCACAAAGGATTCTGAGAGAGACTCAAAGTTTCCTTGTAGATAATTGTAAGCAACAACCAACTTCTGAAGTTCAACATTGAGCTCCTGATTTTGTTTGATAAGTCCTATTTCCTTATCAGTGAGCTATGCCAGTGGACCTTGAGTAGCATCTGCTTTTTCCAGCAGCATAGCTAGCCTCATTGAGGGCTTTTTCAGCAAGATTATTGTCATCATCCCTTACCATGCCTAGGTCTCTCTGAGCAATGACCAAGCTTGTTGTTCTCTGAGTGATTAACTCAGTGAACTTCTTCATTTCGGCAGGGACTGATGCAATTACTTCTTCATTTTGATAAAACAACTCCTTTCTTAGAGTTGCCAGAACTGGTATCTGGCCATGTAATCATGGGAGTTGAGATTTGGTGTCTCACTGAAGCATTGAGGAGCTATCAGGTTTCTCTTTAAGTGAGAAACTCCCAAGTGAACATTAGCATGTTACGAGGTTACATCTTCTTTATCATCTGAGTCTTCATCCCAGTGATCTTCATCCTCTTGGCATTTTCATCAATATTTTCTAGCCCAGCAACCATCTCAGAGATGGGCTTCTTTCCTTTCAGTGAGGAGGATGGTACATCTTTTGGTAATGCAGCCTTAGCATCATGCTTGTCTTCAGATACTTGCTCAGTATCTAATTCTTCAGCAATTGCCTGAATAGCAAGCTGGAGTTCTTTTATTTCAGCATAAGCTTCCATTTCCTTGATTGTTTGATCTTCAATCTTTTGGAGATTTGCTTTAGATTCAACTATCTTTTCTTCTAGTTGAAGATTTAGCTGTTGTTCTTCCTCCAACAATTGTTTGAGTTGAGCAACTCTGGCTTGTGCATCCAATATTTTCTGAGTGTTGTCCTCAGAGTGCTCAACTACTTGTTCAGTAGAGTCTTTTTGTTGGGGAGATGGATGTGTAGACTTTTGAGGAGATGGAAGAGGGGAATTTTGTGAAGTCCCCTCAGTGTGCTTTTCAGCAACTGAGGTATTATTACCTTGTGCAATCCCTCCTGTCCCTGGTGCAGGGGCATCATCATCATCCTTGTGATGGTCAGAAGGAGGTTCTTCAAAATTATTCTCATATGTTTCCTCTTCATCTTCAGAAACAAGATTGATCACTTCAGGAAGTGTGACCAATTGCCCATTTACTTCCTCTTGTTCAGAGGGTATGCACTGTAGGGACTTGGGCAAGATTGGCTAGAATGCCATTTCCATTCTGGTCTGACCATCTGCCTTTTCAAAGGCTTCAATAAGCTTGTGTGCTACTTCCTTCATGAAGTTCTTATTCATCAACGTGGCAAATGCGTATTGCTCAGTTGGAAACATTGCATGCACATAATTCTCCAAGTCAAATGCTCTTGCTCTTCTGGTAGGGTGATCAGTGACCCTTGTGATCTCAAACAGATCAGAGCATCTGAGTCTCTGCCATTTCTTGAAACACTTTAGATGCTTTGGCAGAGTATGAGCCTTGAAGAATGGAAGTAGGTCCTTGTTCAAATCTTCAGGGACCACTAAGGCACTAGCTTGAGCCTGAAAGAGAGAGTTTTGAGTTAGTTTCAAACCTTTAGTAGATATCTGGGTTTTAGAGTAGTCAGTATCATGTTACTGTGCAACAACGAGCTCGAAGGTTGGACTCTTGAGGTTCAGTGCCTCGGATATCTTGGTGTGAGGAGGAGACTTGGAAGTCTGATCCTCAACATCCTCTCTTTCTTTTTGAACCTGAGAATAAAATATAACATAACACTTAAAAATTTATCAGGAGAGAAATACTTAGACAATTTGATATCTGAGATGTCAATTACCTCCACTGTAGGAGGCTCAGACACTTGTCTCTCAAAACCTTATGCAGTTTCTGGTATTCTCTCTGGTGATGAAGGCTTGGTGGCCTCATCAATTTTCATTGGTTGAGGGGATTGAATGGGCAATTCCCTAGCAACTTCTACTTCTGTTTGAGCCTATGAGTAGAAAGTGTTAAGTATTTAGAAAAATGATCAGAGTAACATTGTGAAGAATATAGATATATGAGATATATACCTTCTCAATAGAAGGCTCAGATACTTGTTCCTCAGAGACTTTGTGTCACGCCCCTGACCTTTTTCACCTCATACGCATGTTTAAATATGTTTTTTAGCAAATTTTAATATTTTGGTATGTGTTATATATGTGGCCTTATTTGTGAAAAATTAAATTATTTAATGTGACATGGTGTATTTGTGCTATATGAACTGGATGTTAAAAATTGATATTATGTGACAGTAATTGAATTTTAATTGTTATCGTTGTTTTATATAGTTTTGGGCCGGCTTGTTATTAGTTTTAATTGTAACCGTTTTGTATCCAAGCGAGGGTTACATGAAAGAGCAGCGTAATATGAATCGCATGAATTTATAGTATTTGTTTAGTGGACCCTTTCAACTTTCATGTTGTGTTTGTAAAATCGAAATAAAATTTGGTCTGCAAATAATTTTATAATAAAAATATTATTAAAAGTTTATGAGATAAGTTTGGTCATGGTTATCCAGAATCGCTTCTTCACCGCCACACCGCTCAATCTGGATTAATCTAGAGTCATTTAAAATTGCTCTCTTTTAAGTTTTAATTACTTCATCTCTCACTACTATTGATGAGTATCACAATTGCACACGCTCTACACCTTATTCACACGCAACACTTCGAGTGCTTCCATAGAAGAAAATGGATTAAAAAGAAAGAATAAGTGGAACGAAACTGAAAACAGAGTTAGATATTGTTTGGTATTCGAGAGCGGATCAGGGTATGTTTCCGTGCTTAACCGTTCAACTTTACGTTCATTTCGAGTTATATTATCGTTAATAGTCGGTGTAAATATATATGTTTCAGGGATTTATCGCGAAAAGATAGTACGGTTAACGCTAGTATTACTTTTGGACGGTGACTGTAAGTGTTTTTAGTATCTCGTTATTTAGTATCTTTGTAAATAATTTCGGTAACTTGTTGTTTGACAAATATGTGTGACTCGATATGGTGCTAGCGTACGGGCTATGCAGATGTGAATTATATGGTTCAAGTTGTTGATATGAAATGTGAAAATATACCGTGATGTGCTATATATGTGGAATGTTCCATTCTGGATACGATGAAAAGCTTAAAGTGCTTGATTGATGAAATGATCAATTACTCCCATGTACGGATGGAATACGTGCAGTTGTTATCTGAAAAAAAATACTATTTTCTGATAAAGTATTAGTCGTATATATTTATAAATATGATTATGTGAATTGCATTCATAAGAGATAAGAGGATTCTGTTATGGCTGCTGATGACCTTGAGTCATGTGTTTTCCAGCTTGTCTGGATATCCATCACTGAATGGACTCTGTATGAAATATAGAGTTCCAGGTACGGCTGGACTCTGTATGAAATATGAAATTTCAGGTACGGCTGGACTCTGTATGAATCTGTTATCGTGATCACGAATTACTCCTGGTCGTAACAGAGCCATAGCGGACAAAGAAAATGACTAAGCACGTGCATTATTATTATATAAATGTGAATGATGTTGAGTGTTTATAGTTGATCTGTTGGAATGAGAAGTGAACTGATGTGATTTTGAAACTATGAAATAAATGGAGTCACGTGTTCTGATTGAGAATTCTATATGTTGATTGTGAATATATGTGACTGAAAGTGATGTGCTTACCTGGTGTTAAATGAGCATTTGCCTGGTTATTTTACTGGTTATTAAATGACCTGTTACTAATTATACTTATTGAGATCCGCAACTCATTCAAAATGCGATGATGTTTTTATAGATATTGAGGCAATGGAAGGCCTTAGTTGAAAAGGAGTTAAGACATGCATCAAGGTCGGCCGACTGGTTCCCAATCTTTTTCCTTCGGTTCATTGTCCGCATATGATTCATGAAAAGACTTTTGTTTTGTAAAAGCTTATTTACTGCATAAAGCTTCTAAAAATGTATTTTGCTGGCATGCAAATGTAATTGTGGTCAAAGTATTCTGTTTAAAGCTTCCGCGCATCTAAATTATATTTTACTGTCGGTAATTATCTGTGAAGGTGATAGGGCGTCACACTTTGTGAGTCTCTGGTTAATTCTCTGATGAGTTAGGCTTCTCAGCCTCATCATTTTTCTTCTCAGTTGGGGCCTATTAGAAACAAACACTTAGTTAGTCAAGTGTATACAATAGATATCTGAAATGTTATGTCTTAAGAAACTATTTTCCACCTGTAATACAGGCTCAGGTTCCTTAAGTGGTGAGGCTATGGGAGCCTCCTTCTCAGTCTCTGAAGCAAGCTTTGCAGCTTCCTCTTGTTCTTTTGTTTCTAATTCAGCCTGTAACAAAGAAATTTTATAAGTAACAAGATTTATAAACATAAAATATCACAAGTAGAGAGTTAAACCATTCAGCTACCTAAGTAGTGTCAGGCTGGTTGGTCTCTGGAACTTGTGACCCTTCTATGCTTTGGTCTTGTTGTTCCATTTTAGCTTCTTTGTTTGAAGTTTGGATACTTGGACCTTTTACGAGTGCAACTCAGTTGCATCCCCTGGTTGATCATTTTGAGCAGATGCCTCAGTTTGATCCCTCTCATTGAGTTGGGGAACCTGCTCATTTGCAGGATTTTCTTCAGCAATCAGAAGTGTTGGTATGTCAAACTGCAATTCATTCACCATGGCTTCATTATCATCTGGTGAATCATGTGAAGGTGAATTAAAGTGCGGCTCATCCTGATCCTTTTGTGACAGTTTATATAGTGTGGAGGCAATGTCAGAATCCTCCATCACTAAATCACCACTTCTCAAAGCTTCTTCTACCAGCTTGAGTGTGTCTTGTCCAGATTCCTTGGACTTCGGTGCTATCTCAGCAACCTCTGTACTAAGTGCTTCTCCAGCAACCTTAGTAATGTGCTTTCTCAGCAACCTTAGTAATGTGCTTTCTCAGCAACCTGAGGTGTGGGTTCTTCTTCAGATACCTCTATTCTTTCAGCATCCTTAGAACTTGTTGCTTCTTCAGCAACCTTAGCCCTATAAAAAAAAGTCCTTGCTTTAACTTACACACTACATTAATTAGTATTTTTAGTATTTATACATAATTTCTTGTACATTTTTGGTGATTTCTGTAGGACTTGAGAGATGACCAATTCATCATCATTAGAGCTCTCATCAGCATTAGGAACTGATTGATCCATAATCCCTGCGGTTTCTGCAGATTGGGCTTGATGCCTGCCACTACTCTCATTTTTAACAATGAGTTCATCAACAAGGCTTTCCTTGGTAGCATTGATGAGTTCATCAGCAGTTGTATCTTTTGCAGCATTGATGAGTTACAATTTATATGTAAACATGTTTGATATGTGAAATCTTGGGCCAATCAGAAGATGAAGCATCGGTGGTGGCAGCTGCAGTAGAACTAGTAGGCTTTCTGCACCTCTCTGCCAGCAATGGACAATCAATAATCAATAATAATAATAATTTGGTGAGGCTTAGCATGGCTTCCTTAGAGGGCATATACCTTAGACTTTTGCAATTGACAATCCCTAAAGAAACTAAAGAAGAGAAATTCCGAATCCATTCAGGCAAAGCCTCCATTCTTCCAAAATCATTCAACTTTAAGTATTTAAGAGAAGTGAGATGTTGAATCTGATCTGGTAGAGACTCCCAATCCTCTTTTCCGTATAAAGATAATTCTTCAAGAGAGCCAAGGTTGGGGAGGATGGAATTGAGATGTTGGTTGAAACAATCCAAACTTATCGACTCTGCTGAGAATCCACCAATACACAAAGTCTGCAAGCAACAGGAAATCTCCTTAATTGGGAAATTCATCAATTTAGATAGACTAGGTAATAATACTCTCTCCAGATTCTCCAGCCCAAACAACCTCAACTCCCGGAGGGAAGAAGAGCCATTAAACTGAAATAATTCATTTGGCAAATCAATCAATCCTCGGCAGTCACTGATGCTCAATTTTCGAAGTGAGTTGTTGCTGCTCAATCCTCGGCTGAAGATGCCTTTTTCTCCTTCTTCTTGTTGTTGTTGTGAATCTCCTCCTCCACCTCCTACTCTTCTTGCATATGGAATCATTATTATTTTTATTGACTTCAATTCTCCGCAATTTTCTATATATAATTCCTCAAGAGAAAAAAGTGTGTTCAGATCAAGTCGTATCTCTTTCAATTTCTCACAGGACATGATCCACAGTTCCCGAAGTGAGGTCAGACCTTCTACACATGGAATTGACTCCAATTCTTGGCAACGAAATATAAACAATTTTTCAAGGGTGGGAAAATGACTCGAAAAACTCTTCAACTTGGGGCATTTCTTAATTCTCAAGTATTTTAGGCATGGAAACACTGAAGTTGCTCCCTCCACTTCTACCCACTCACTTAACTCTGTCATCTCTAACAACTCTAGCTTTTCCAGTACCGGAAACATTGTTAATATTTCTCGACAATTTACATTTTCAGTCATGCCACCATTTTCTAATCCATAGAATGATTGGCCTATGGACCGCACATTAGACAGGCCTTCCAAGCACATAACCCTCAGCTGTGGGAGGTGCCCAAACATGGGAACTTCTTCACATTCTTTGCAATTCTTTAGTTTTATCTCCATCAGATTACAAAGCACTTCCCCACGACCTTCTATTTCATTGTGTACCGCCATCTTCATTATCCATGATGGGAAGTTTCTGCTCTTGTACCCACAAATAACCAGAGACTTCAAATTTGGATGAGGTTGGAGTCCATCCAATACATTTTCATCATTCACTTCACCTCCTCTTATTTCATTCCACTCCAAAACTAACTTAACTATGTTCGCTTTTTCTACCAAATCTGCATGTCGCGCCTCTTCTTTTTCTTTCACCTTCTCGAGATTTTGAATCTTCAGAAATCCTTTAAGATTATTCAACTTCCCTAGCTCTCCAATTCCGCAGCCACGATCATCACCCACTTTGAAACAGGGAAGTGTTTGAATACAAGTTAATTTGCCCATCCAAGGTGGTAATTCTATATCCTCCTGATAAGCATGTTTGTGCAGATGTCTTAAGTTGATCAAGTCAACTACTGTATTTGGAAGACTTGTCACACGTTTAGGTAAATAGAGCGTCTGTAAATTGTAGAGTTTGCCGATTGAATCTGGCAAATCACTAATTTGTGTATCTGTGATGTCAAGTAACCTCAACTGTTTTAGATCTCCAACCACATTTGGTAACTCCTTAATGCTCCAATCGAATCGATATCTTCAACACGTGCAGCTGCCGAAATCCCATATACATGTATGCATTTTCCCCTTCGACGAATATTGTGCGTAGAAATCTTGCTTGTTGCTTCAATATCACAAAATATTCCCATACACTTGACTTTATCACAAGATATCGAGGTCGTTGCAGTCCATCTGATATATCTTTGTCCACCGTAACTGTCCTCGATCCCGAAACTAAACATGCAAGATCATGCACAAGGTCATGCATCCTGCATTCTGTAATATTGCCATACTGATCCTTTTCTGCATCTTGGAATAAAGAGTTTTGCAAGAGAAAGTTGAAAATTTCATCACCCACCGTCTCCATATCTTTCCCTCTGCCACATTTTAGAAAGCCTTCTGCCATCCAAAGTTCAATTACTTCTTGCCTTCTAATATTATAATCTTGCGGGAAAATTGAACAATATGCAAAGCATTTTTTCATTGCTGGTAATGGCAGACGGTCATAGCTTAACTTCAGTATGTCCATGACATTATTGTCATCATCTAGTTCAAATTTCAATAGTTGGTATTTGAGAAAGGATTGCCACTCATTTTTCGACCTGCCGCGTAATAATCCCCCAAGAACTTTGGCAACTAGAGGTAGACCACCACATCTTTGTGCGATGCATTTACCAATTCCTTCAAATTCAATAGAAACATCTACTATTGAAAATGCTCTTAATTTAATGATGGACCAGCAATCATCTTCAGATAAACTTCTTAGTCGGTACGTACAAAGGGTTCCCACAATTGAAGCAACATTCCCTTTTCTTGTGGTAACAAGAATGCAATTTCCCATGTTAGGACTAATTGCTGAAATGGAACTCATAAAATCATCCCACCGGTTGGAATTATCGTTCCAGACATCGTCAAGTACAAGCAGGTACCTTTTACTTGTCAATTGCTCTCGAATCTTTTCCAACACAACCTCTTTCGTCAAAATGCTTTGAACATTTTCTCGAGACAACGACTCAAGAATCATCTTGAATAAAGTTGTTGCATCAAAATTGGTTGAAACACAGACCCATATCCTTTTCTCAAAATGATCTCCTATTTTCACATTATGGAAAACTTTTCGAACGAGAGTGGTTTTCCCAAGACCGCCCATGCCCATAACTGGAAGCACTGAAACAGTTTTGTGTTCTGGAGCAGAAAGTAGCATTTCAACTAATGTCGATTCATCATTATCCCTTCCCACTATTTGTGGCTCAATTGACAGTGAATCAGTTGGATTAGAGGTGTGTCCAACACTACTAATAGCATGATCAGAGCTCATGGCTATCATTTGAAGGCCAAAGCCTTTAGCCTCTTTTTGAATTGCTTTCAGATTCTTGTTAACATCATCAATCTTATGGGCCATCTTTCTACGGAAAAACAATTTTTTTGAGCCATATGGTAAGAAACTCAGTACCTTGTTTGAAGCTGGTTTTTGTTTCTTAACCTTTTGCCGAAGAAGTTCGTAGTTGCACTCATCCAGCACAGCATCCGCTTCGAAAGCGACATCTTCGAGCTGCTCCAGCCAACGGTTGACAGCACTGTTGTTGACTTGTTTGACCTCAGCATCATGGAGGAAATCTTGAATCATGAGAAGTGAGTTTTTAAGGTTAGTCAGTTCTTTCTGGAAACCAAAAACGAGTTTAAATTCGTCAATGGGAGCAGAAAGCAGAGCCTGCAGCACAACTTGAATGGTGGCACCTACAACAGCTTGATCCATTGCTTTTGAAATCAGATCTCAAACTTGAAAGGAGAATACGAAAACAGAGGATTAAAAAAGAAAGTAAAAGAGAGATTTTGTGTTTTTTGAAATATATAGGAACAGAGGAAAACAACACAAAAATTTGAAGTGAGATTACGTGTTCTTGATTAATTGATCGATCTCAATGGTAAACAGAATACAGAAAGAAACCAGAGAGAAAACAATTAGAGCAAAGAGAGAATTAAATGTTTTGCAGTGAATTATTGGGAGCAAATTAATGATCAAGTCTTGGCAAGTAAACAAACAGCAAATGCGTGTGGGGCAAATGAGAAGCAAATCCACACAATAAAATACACTGTCGTAGTTATGGATAGCATGCCAAAGTCTACGTCCAAGTCTTTCACCTTTTCTTTACTTTTCTTTTCTTATTTAACTAGTTAATGGCCCGTCGAGATCGACGGAGCATGAAGATCAAACACAAAATAAGAAAGGAATACATTATAATATGTTGAAGTTGAAAAACATATTAAACACAATGTGGAAAATGTATAATCTAATCTTTTCAACATTACATCGGATGTCATAAATGCCTGTTAAAAAGGGGACGAATATGAATTAGTGAAATTGAACACGGACACACACACATAGTGTTAAAATCATCTCCTAAATATTATACATATAAAAGAAAAAAATTACCTCTTAACTTGTCGAACACGGTTATAAACCATGTTGGTTATCGTGTCATATGTTTTACACTCTGTTCAGGCAGAGACTCCCAATCCTCTGTTCCGTATAAACTTAGATATCCAAGAGGGCCGGAGGATGGAATTGAGATTTTTTTTTTTTTTGGTAGTGAAAAGACATTCGAGTCCTTAAACTATATTAAAGTTTTAAAAAAAAAAATACAACTTGGGTCGGTGGATCATCCCAATGAATTTTTCCAATCGATCCCGTGCTAGCTAACTTTGCCAATTTATCAGCAACTAAGTTCGACTCTCTTCGGGTCCAAAGCAGCTTGATGGACCAAGGCAGATGCATAATCTGTTTGCAATCTTCGAGGAGTTGTACAGTTGACTGCTGTAACTCCATCTCTTCACCATTCATCAGCTTGTAGTCTTAAGTCCATTTATACTTTTAAAATACCAGTCTCTTATGCTATCGAAAATACACATGAGGATCCACTACTCGTATAAAGATAGAAGGTTATAACAAATATAGAATGAGTATTAGATTTCTGTAAAATCAAATATGGGCCTGTTAAATAAAATTGATCGGTCTTACTTTTATTCTTCCCTACTAGGCGAATGTCTTACGCAAAGCAAAGGGAATTCTTTTTCCCTATTCTCTTTTTTATTTAGAATTTACAAGTCGTTCTTCCATAACCCAATTTGCTCGGTAGAAGAGATCTAGAACAACATCAGCATATAAAGTTTCTAAAGGAGAGATCCCATCGCATGTGTTGGTAACAGTTATATAGTACAATATTGTGCAATATTCCAGAACTTTTACATATTAGATGTTGGTGGAAGGAATCTAAACTTACCGACTCTACTGAGAATCCACCAACAAGAATTCTGCTATTTAGCGACGGAAAGGGGCGACGGAGATAAATCCGTCGCTAATTAGCGACCAATCGGTCAACTTTAGCGACGGATAGAGCGTTTCGCTCTATCCGTCGTTGTATCCGTCGCTAAAGAGCGACGGATAGAGACGGATTATTCTATCCGTCGCTATTTAGCGACGGATAATCTATTCGTCGCTATGTTTTGTTGACTACTGAATTTTTAAAAAAATGAAGTAATTTTACGACGGATAGATTATCCGTCGCAAAAAAACAATTTAAAAAAGAAAATTAAATAAACTAACGACGGATTGTCTATCCGTCGCTATCTAGCGACGGATAGCCCATCCGTCGTTAACTAGTATTAAAAATGGGCAGATCTCCCTTCTTCTTCCCCAAAACATTCTGCTTCTTTTCTCTTCTCCTTCTTCCCCATTTTTGCTCAAATCCAACTTCGATCAAAACTCGACCATTCCGGCCAATCTTGGACTCTTTTCGAAGCTCGTTCAACAAGGAACTCGGGTGGCCCTTCAATTTCATCCTTCTTCGGCTATTTTTCCCATAATTGAAGGTATTAGTCTAAAACCCTTAATTTTCTAAATTTGGAATTTTTGCTAATTTCGAGCAATTGTATGTTTTTAGACTCATCTACTAACTAGTTTAGCTTATACTAAGTAGTGGGTTAAGCTTGAGGTTGTGCAATTGATTGATTTATTGTGAAATTGATTTGTTAGTATTACGTTAGAATGTTTGTAAGTATGTATGGTATTTAATTGATGTTTGTAGTAGGATTAGTGAGATTTGGTTGAGTTTTTGGAGACCATTTAGATTTAGTGATTTTGGCGGTTGTAGTATAATTGGCTCGTATTAACTTAGAAAGACGACTCAATTACCAACTCGTACCAAGAAGAGGTTGTCGATGAACAAGCAAAAACTCCTGTTGAGGCTCGTGATGAGTTCATAGAGCTGCACCTCTTGGACATGTATGTAGACTTAACCACAGATGGGGACGTCGAGGGTATGCGAGTAGGGTAGATTATGTATATAACTAGTTAGTTGTTGATAATACCATGTATTTGTGATTTACACCGAGTCAAAATGTGTGTAGGGTAGATTATGTGTGTGTGTGCGCACACACACACACACACACACACACACACACATAATCTACCCTACACACATTTTGACTCGGTGTAAATCACAAATACTTGTATGTATGTATATATGTATATATATGTATATATATATATATATATATATATATATATATATATATATATATATATATATATATATATATATATATATTAGTTAGTTGTTGATAATATCAAGTATTTGTGATTTACTATGAGTCAAATGTATATATGTTTTACATGTAGTTGTATACTAACACATTTTTCCTGTATTTGTTGCATGTTTTTGCAGATGCCGCGACAAAGGAAATCCACGTACCATCCTCCCCCATGCAGTAGGTTGACTGCTGGTAGCGATCGAGTAGTCAGGCGGGAGAGTCGAGGAGGCGGGAGGTCATGATAGTCAGAGCAGCCGGTCTGCGGGTCCTGAGACCCCACCGAGTTCGAGCACGGGCTCGACATCGGTCTGGGGTAACTTACCAGATGACGGGTGTCCCTTCACCGAGATTGTGGATGGGGCTAAGAGGATGGGAAGCTTGTGTTGTTCCCGAACGGTAGATCGAAGTAAGTACTATGCATTTGTATATAGAACATAACTTAATTGAGATAATTTATGTCACATCATTGTTGTACTATACTAATTAATATTCGTTTCTTGTATCTTATACATTGATAACAGGTTATGGCCTCCAGATGCTAGCAATAAACTCAGTGAGATCATCAGGGGCAAGAGGGAGATGCCGGGGCGGGGGGGGGGGGGGGAAGTGGTCGAACATCTCGGACCGGCTGAAGCATGAGTACTTTAATGAGTTGCGGGTAAGTTCAAATCTGACATTCCTTTATTTGTTATTATAATTGTTGTTTTATGTGAGTGGTATGTTAGCCACTGTATGTGAGTGGTATATTAGCCACTGAACTTGGGTGATATGTTAGTCACCACTGTGTTAGTAAATTTTAGGACAATGTGAGTGGTATGTTAGCCGTTGAACTTGGGTGATATGTTAGTCACCATTGAATATGTTCTGTTGTGTTATCTTATTAAATTGATGTCTCGTTAACGTTATGTAATTTGGATGTTGTGTGGAATTGGGAATGTAGAAAACATACTTCATTCCCAACCGATTGCTCCCCCAGATATGGCACGCATTGAGAACTGAATTGATTTGTATAAGCATATGGTTAATAAAATGAAATGAAAGGGCGTTAGGCCAGCATGGTGTGGACCGGAGGAGTGGGAGCTTTGGGAGAATGGCTTGGCTTGATGCGACCAAGCGATGCGGTGCAGAGAGAAGAACCGGTGTTGAGCCCTTTGATGGTACCGGCGTGGCCATGCACCACTATGGGTCACGATCTGTTGCTACGGATTACCGTAAATCAGTAAGTGTACGTCTAATTTGTCATTTTATTCGTACATGTGTTTTGTGTTTTTATATTCTATACACTTAATTACTAGCTAAATGTTTGCATATATACGTACGTTCTTCAGGTGTCGGCTAGGGAGGAGAAGAGCGCACTGGCACTCTTTAAAAGAGCCAAGCTGAAGAACGGGAGATGGGTTGACAGCAAGTCCGAGGATATTGCGGTATACTAATTTTGGTTAAAGTTCATATTTGTGTAGTACAAGTTATTTTGAAAAAAAACTGTAACTCATGATATATGCACTTTACGATTTATTTGAGGTGGAGAGGCATGCCGATCTTGTAAGGTGACAATTGAACCACAAAACAGCATCTTCTTAGCCGTCAACCCAATGGACAACAAAGGCCGAGTATATGGATTGGGGAATTTCGGCCCTGTGGTGACTACTCCTAGCTACTAAACATACCAGCAATCTAGAAATCAGCTTTTCACACAGGAGCAGGTCTCGGAGATGGTGCAATCACAGGTTGCGGCACAGGTGGAGGCACATGCATAGGCACAGGCGGAGCTAGATAGAGTTCAGGAGGAACACCGACAGCAGCTGGAGCGGCTAGCTAGACAACAACAGGAGGATACCCAGCGTCTTCAGCAACAGATGCAGGCTTTCATGGCCACGTTCCATCACCAGCCACCCCCGCCCGGTAGTTAGATTTGGACTTATGTTTTTCTGACTTCTTACTTTAAACTATATGTACGAATATATTTCATTTCAGTACGGATAATTCGTATTTTGTCGAATGATTTCTGTTTAATTAAAACAATTTCATTATTCTGGATTTACTATCGGACAGTTTATCAAAATGAAACAGGTGAAATATGAAAACATGCATCAAAATTAAAAAAAATAAAAATCTGGAAATTTAGCGACGAATAACTTATCCGTCGCTAAACAGTGACGGAATTAGTGACGGAAAAACATAATCCGTCACAAAATCCGTTACTATTTAGCGACGGATAGCTATCTGTCGCTAAATTTCCAGTTAATTTAAAAATAAAAAAAGGAAAAAGACCTATCCGTCGCTAATTTCGTCTCTATTTAGCGACGGATTGTTTATCCGTCGCTAAATAGAGCAGATTTTGATTTTTTTTAAAAAGAAAAAAATCAGCTTTTTAACGACGGATAAAATCCGTCTCTAAAAAGTCAACAGTCTATCCGTCGTTATTTAGCGACTGATAGATTATCCGTCGTTAGGATCTTTGTGACGAAGAAAATGATGATGACATTTTTATCCGTCGCTAAACCCTTAGCGACGGATCGGCCCCTGTTTAGCGACGTAATCCGTCGCTAAACAGTGAATTTTTTGTAGTGGCAAGCAACATGAAATCTCCTTAATTGGGAAATTCATCAATTTTGGAATCCCGATGAGGGTCAATTCCTGGAGAGCTGACAATTTAGATAGACTAGGTATTAATACTCTCTCCACGTTCTCCAAATTCGACAGCCCAGACAGGCTCAAAAACCGGAGGGAAGAAGACTGAAATAATTCAATTGGCAATTCAATCAATCCTCGGCAGGCACCGATACTCAATCTTCGGAGTGAGGTGTTGCTGATGTTGATGCCTTCTTCTTCTTGTGAATCTCCTCCACCTCCTACTCTTCTTGCATATGGAGTTATTATTTTTATTGACTTCAATTCTCTGCAATATTCTACAGTTAATTCCTCAAGAGAAAAAAATGTGTTGAAATCAAGTTGTATCTCTTTCAATTTGTCACACGAGTAATTTTTAATTTTCAAAGTGAGATGAGGCCTTTTGCATTTGGAATTGACTCAACCTCTGGACAATAGAATATGAGTAATTCTTCAAGGCAGGAAAAATGACTCGGAAAACTCTTCAACTTGGGGCATTTCTTAATTTTCAAGTATTCGAGGCATGGAAACACTGCAATTGCTCCTCCCTTCACTACTGCCCACTCACTTAACTCTCCCATGTCTGACAACTTTAGTCTTTCCTGTGCTGGAAACACTCTCGTTGTTGGTTCTCCAAAATTCACATCTCTAGTCATGCTTGATGTGCCACAACCTTCTAATCCATAGAATGATTGGCCTATGCACCGCACATTAGACATACCTTCCAACTGCAGAAACTTCAGTTGTGGGAGGTGCCCAAACATCATAACTTCTTCACATTCTTTGCAATTCCTTAGTATCATCCCGATCAGATTATGAAGCACTAGACCAGGACCTTCTATTTCATCGTGTACTGCCATCTTCATTATCCATGATGGGAAGTTTCTGCTGTTGTACCAATTAATCGCCAGAACCTTCAAACTCGGATGGGGTTGGAGACCATCCAATACATTTTCATCATTCACTTCACCTTCTCTAGTTTCATTCCACTCCAAAACTAACTCAACTATGTTTGATTTTACTACCAAATTTGCATTTTGCGCCTCTTCTTTGTCTTTCACCTTCTCCAGATCTTGAATAGCTAGACATCCTTTAAGATTATTCAGCTTCCGTAACTCTCCAATTCCACAGCCTCGACCATCACCCACTATGATTTGTGGAAGTGTTTGAAGACAAGTTAATTTCCCCATCCAAGGCCGTGACTCTACAACACCATAATCATTGTGTAGATGTCTTAAGTTGAATAAGTCAACTATTTCCTTTGGGAGTCTTATCAAACCAGAAGGTAAATAGAGTGTCTATAAATTGTAGAGTTTACCAATTGAATCTGGCAAATTACTAATTTTTGTCTCTGTGATGTCAAGTAACCTCAATTGTATTAGCTCTCCAATCACATCGGGTAGCTCCTCAATACTCTCATCCATTATCTTCAACATATGCAACTGCTGAAATTCCCAATACATGTCTACAATTTTTCCATCGACAAATATTGTGCGCAGACATTTTGCTTGTTGCTTCAATAACGCAAAATATTCCTCTCCAATTGCCTTTATCGCAAGGTATCGAGTTTGATGCAGAACATCTGATACACATTTCTCCATAAACGGTTCTCGATGCAAGCACATGCAAGATCATGCATCCTAGTTTTTTTAATATTGCCATACTGATCCTTCTCTACATCTTGGAATAAAGAGTTATGCAAGAGAAAGTTGAAAATTTCATCACCCATCGTCTCCATATCTTTACCTCTACCACCTTGTAGAAAGCCTTCTGCCATCCAAAGCCTAATTACTTCTTGCCTCCTTATTTCATAATCTTGCGGGAAAATTGAACAATATGCAAAACACTTTTTCACTGCTGGTGATGGCAAACGATCATAGCTTAACTTCAGTATGTCCATGATAGTGTCTTCTTCTAGCCCAAGTTTTGATAGTTGGTCTCCAAGAATGGATTGCCACTCATTTTTCGACTTGCCACGTAATAACCCCCCTACAACTTTGGTAGCTAGTGGTAGACCTCCACATCTTTGTGCGATGCAGAGACCAATATCTTCAAATTCTGCAGGGACAATGTCTTTTGAAAAGGCTTTTGATTTAATGATTGACCAACAATCATCTTTAGATAAGCTTCTTAGTTTGTGCATTGGAAGAGTTCCTACCATTGAAGCAACATTCTCTTTTCTTGTGGTTACGATAATACAATTTCCCTTGACAAGACTAATTCTTGAAATGGAACTCATAAAATCATCCCACTTATTGAAATTCTCGTTCCATACGTCGTCAAGAACCAGCAAGTACCTTTTACTTGTCAATTGCTTTCTTATCTTTTCCAACACAACCTCTTTGGTGCGAATGAACTCAATTTTTTCTTGAGATAATATTTCAAGAATCATATTGAATAAAGTTGTTGCATCAAAATTAGTTGAAACACAAGCCCATATCCTTTTCTCAAAATGATTTCCAATTTTGACATGATGGAAAACTTTTTGAGCAAGTGTGGTTTTGCCAAGTCCACCCATACCAAGGATGGGAATAACATAAAGTGTTTCGTCTTGAGGAGCAGAGAGAAACATTTCAACTATTTTGGATTCATCAATCTCTCTTCCTACAACAATTGGCTCGAGAAAAAATGAGTTTGTTTGTTCAACAGGTGCTACTGATCCAACAATACTAGAATGACCAGTACCCGTTATTGCCATTTGAAGGCCGTAATCCTTAGCCCGCTTGTTAATGACATCCAATCTCTTGTTGAGACTCTTAATTTTATCAGCCATTTCCTTGCAAAAAAGACCAGATGTGAAGAAAGTAATTACCTCATTCCAAGCATGGATTGGTTTCTCCACCTTTTGTCCGAGAATTTCATAATTGAACTCGTCCAACACAGCATCAGCATCAAAAGCCACGTCTTCGAGCTGCTCCAGCCAACGTCTGAGAGCTCTGTTGACTCGCTTCATCTCAGCATCAGCATAAAATCTTGAATCATCAGAAGTGAGCTTCTCAGGTCTTCCATATCTTCATCTAGACCACAGACCCGAATGATCTGCTCAATGGGCCCTTGGATTATATTCTTTAGTGCAACTTGAATGGCTGCACCGACACCAGCTCCAA
Organism: Plantago major; assembly: GCA_026545765.1. NCBI lineage: Eukaryota > Viridiplantae > Streptophyta > Magnoliopsida > Lamiales > Plantaginaceae > Plantago > Plantago major. The sequence continues at coordinate 15,906,584 of CM048840.1, read as the reverse complement.
TCAATGTTTGATTCAATGCTTGATCCATTGGAATATTGGATTTTTAAAATGAGATTGGTAAGTAAGGAGATTTAGAGAAACAGAGGATAGCAAAACAGAGGTTTTGTATCTATAGGAACAAAGGGACAGAGCACGAAAATTTGAGATGAAACTGAAATCAAGTGTTCTTTGAGAAATCTCAAAAGAGTAAAGAGAAATGTAAAGACAATTGAGAGGTAATAATGTCTTGGCAAGAAAGTGAACAGCAAATGGTGGGGCAGATATAAACCAAATCCACACTGATATATAGAAATGAGTCCCCTCTCACTAATCCACGACTTAGGAAGACTTGGAGTTAATCCGTCACACTCTCTTGACCAAAGCCGAGGAGTCGCTTGTTCATAGAAGACGACCTCCTTGACTTGATAAGAATCGTGTGTTCTCTACTGGCTATCAAAGCCGTCTCGTCGGACCGACCCTACCCAAATAGGTCTGACCATGTCAACACTAACTATGAGAACTACTCGCTAAGGGAAAGAAAGATAGAAATCGCCGACCTGACTGGGAGCCGACCTCCTAAAGGTCTCGAGCCTTTGCGGCCGAGCCGACCTCCTAAAGGTCTCAGGCCACTGCGTTATCTAAACGCGCCACCTTACAACGACTATACGTGTCACAAGGTGATTGATCCGACCAATCTCCAGGCAGGTCAGAGGTTTTCCCCCCGGAGCATCGCCTATAAATACAAGGGCATTTACTCCCATTGAAGTAAGTCACCTACCACAAATATACTTCTCTCTAACCTACTCGGCTCCATTTTGTCCGACTAGGTGTGTTGAATCATACGACCGGTTTGTCCTAGGCAAGCCGGCTAAAAAGGGTCTAACACCCTACCTTATCTTGCAGGTCCAGGTTCTATTTCGAGGCTCTAAGTGCGTTCTCTTTGCCTAACCTAAGTTTAGGGACTTGACCGTTTTTATAGCACATCATATTAGCGCCGTCTGTGGGAACCTTTACGAAAAGTAATGGTTCGGAAGAAAGCTCAAAAGTGCAACCCCGGAGGCAACTCTAGAGCCTCGGCATCTAAAGTAGCTCCAGAACTCCTAGGTCGAATTAGGAGTTCAGCACCAGTAGCTCTGATCCCCGGCGATCGCGACATTCCCGAGCACGATCCACGAGATGGCACTCACGCATTTGTCTCCAGCGAGGCCAGAAATCCGGGATCAAATGTCACCCCAGGAAATGCCCCTGTCTTACAATTGCCTGTGCCTCTCCAGCCACAGCCTCCGATCGACCCTGCATTGGTCGGATTGACCGAAGCCTAGGTTCAGTACATCTTCTCTACCATGAAAGCCAGGAACCCGATGACCATTGGCCTCCAAGTCCTGGCCCCTCCAAGATACACTCATCATGCCGCCATCCTATCGATCATGGCTCAACCTGGTCTAGCCTTTGCCGACCAAGTTGCTGACTCCAGAGGCCCGCCTCAATCAAGGAACACTAATTGTTCCATAGCTCACCAAAACAGCGGGAGAGCCGCGACCCAAAGGCCAAATGAAGATCTAAGGGAAGTGATCAACCGAAGAGCTAGAGTAACAAGAGGCGAAGGGAACCCTCGTCAGGCAAATAGAGGGGAGGGTAGGGGAGTCGGCGAGATGACTCGCCGTGACCCCACTCCATCCCGGGTTTCAGGAAGAAACCTACGCCGCAATGACGACCGAGAAGAAAGGAGCCGACGAGATGAGCGGTATGATGAGGAAGATACCCGAATTAGCTATTTTGGAGATACTCCAAGGGACTCACGGAGAGATGAGGAAACCCGAGGTCGACGTCCTTCTCCCTCACTGAGAGGATGGATAGACGGGTACTCTGATAGAAGAAGTCGATCCCCTTGGAGGAGGGATGACAGGCGAAGTCGCTCAAGGTCGGTCCACAGTCACCGCTGGGGCCGACATGGTGATGAGGCCGAACGCCTCAAGGAACAAGTCTGAATCCATGAAAAAAGCTTTAGAGGTGGAAAGAAACAAGCTAGATTGCCTGAACCGAGCCCGAGACACCATTAAGTTCGGAAGAAGCATGGATCCCTTGTCCTCAAAAATTAAGAGAGAAGTCCTACCTCTCGGACGAATTGCCCCGGCCACTACATAAAGATATGAAGGGGATTCATGTCCGATAGATCACAGGATCAGATTTGAGGCTTCCCTCGGAGGAATGGGAATCACCGATAATGTAAGAGCACAAATCTTCCCAGGCACATTCCATGGATAGGCAATGACATGCTGGAAAAGTTTGAGATCGGGATCCATACTTTAATGGGATCACCTTTCGGCGGAATTCACGGTTCGATTTGAAAATTTCCGAGAAACTGTCTGACCGGCAAGCTACTTGGCCGAGGTCATCAAAAGGGAGGATGAAACCCTGAGATCTTTTGTTAGGAGATTTGAGTTAGCCGCGTCCATGGTCGACACTCATTCTCTCAAGGTGCGAATTGGCCATCTTTGCACCAACATGAATAATGCTGTCTTCCGCCGCACATTGATTGATGCGGACATCCAAACCGAGCAGGAACTTACCGATCTCACCAACCGCTCCTGAAAACAGAGGAGACACTGGGAACCATCGTGGTCAGAGCAGTCACCAAGAAAGATAAACCGCCCCAGAGTAACAAGCCAGGAGGGAATCAAATCAATGAAGCACAAAGCCGATCAAGGAACGAGAAGAGAGCTCGGCATGAAGAAAGGAGGAAATATCCTCGGCGTCACTTCGTCAACTATGCCGAGTTTAGATCCTTACGATCATGGAAACCAAAGGCCTACCCTTTCAGAGGCCAGAAAAATACAAGGAAACTCGGTTCACAAGAAGTTCGACCGAGTATTGTCATTTTCACAAGCAAAAAGGACACTCCACGGAAAAGTGCAATAATCTCCGGCAAGAGATACAAAGATTAATAGAGTTGGGTTACCTCCAAGAATATGTCATGAGGCGGGACCAAGCAGATGGTCCAAGGGATGCTAGTCGAACTGACCGACTGCCAGCTCAGACAAGAAAGGAGGAATAGCCCACCAAGGAACAGAATTCCGAGGAGATCACCAACTCCTAGGAGAGCAGGTTCACCAACCCGAGCCCCAATCCCACCCCGTGAACAACATCTGAGGAGGTCACTAAGCCCGAGACGGACCCACAGTCCAAGAAGAGAAAACAACCAAGTGGCCCAGATAAGTGAAGAAGAAAATCTTGTGAGATATGGTAGAATCTTGACCATAGTCGGCAGCCCAACGGGGGGGGGGGGGGGGGGGGCGCCGAAATGCCCGAGAATCAATGGCCAGAGCCTTGAAAAAGGCCGACAAAGAACATGTGAACTATGTAAAGCCAGGAACAAATGTCATCACTTTTGATGAAGCCGACGCCCCGACCCCATGCACGGGACAAGGGGAAACGAGCAGCTCGAATGTTCCATTGGTGGTGGATATGGTCATAGCCGGCTATGACATGAGCAAAGTTTTGATTGACACATGAAGTTCTTCCAACATCATTTTCATGAGCACGGTAAGGAAAATGGAGATGAGCTTGGAGGGCCTCAGACCCGTTACCACTAGCCTAGTGGGATTCGGCGCCAACCACGTTCGACCATGGGGAGTCCTCTATTTGCCGCCCTCAATGGGCACGTTCCCGAGGAGAGTAACCGAAACCCAAGTTCCTTTCCTCATCGTTGATGCTCCCTTTGAGTATAACGTCCTGATTGGTTGACCTGCCTTGAATCGATTCAAAGCCGTGGTTTCAACGTTCCATCTACAAATGAAGTTTCCGACCCCTAAGGGAATAGGGACATTAACAGGAAACCGACGAGAAGCATGGGAATGTTATACCCTGTCTGCAAGGCATGCTTCTCGGCCTTATGATTATGATGATGGATATCATTACAGGGCCGGCGATGAACGTGGGAAAAGGCATTGCCTCCCCATCCGCCTAATGCCCGCGGCAAGAAGAAAAGAGAAAACCCTCGGAGAGGGAATTGATTGGTTGAAAATGGGAATTGACAAGAAGCATCTGGGCAGGTATGGTCCTCCTATAGAGGAAGTTAAAATCGAGGAATACCGAGTTATTCCTCTTAAACCACCTGGGGAGAGTCCCATGAAGAGTTTCTTTCATGAAAATCGGATTGAGCCCGAGGAAGAGGTGTTGGAGATTCAGCTCGTCGATGAGAGCCCGGGCAAAACAGCCAAGATCGGCTCGGGCATGGACGAAGAAACCACTTTAAAAATGATCGCATTCCTAAGGAAGAATGCCGATGTTTTTGCTTGGGGTACCAAGGACCTGACTGGTATTGATCCAAGGATCATGGTCCACTCCCTCAATGTGGACCCAACGATCCGCCCCGTCCGACAAAAGAAGAGAGACCATGGACCCATCCATGACCGAATCATCGCCGAGGAGGTCAACCGTCTACTTAAGGCCGGACACATCCGAGAAGTGCACTACTCGGATTGGATTTGTAATGTCGTACTAGTGAAAAAAAAGTCCCGGCAAGTGGAGGATGTGCAACGACTTCACTAGTCTCAACCGTTTATGCCTAAAAGATCCTTACCCACTCCCGAGGATTGATCAGTTGGTAGATTCCACGGCTGGCTGTGCCCTTCTTAGCTTCATGGATGCATTCCAAGGATTCTACCAAATCCGAATGGCCGAGGAGGATATCCCAAAGACCGCCTTCATAACAGCGGGGGGTATGTATTGTTTCAAAGCAATGCCCTTCGGTTTGAGAAATGCAGGAGCAACCTACCAAAGGTTGATGACCCTCATGTTCCGGGAAGAAATTGGAAAGTCCATGAAGGTTTACGTGGACGGTATTCTTATCAAGAGCAAGGAAGTGATAAGCTCAAATTATACTCTAAATAACTTAAGAGAATAAGCTGTAGTTGTAGACTATGCTTAACTCGGTATCGTTCTCTAGGGAATTAATCAAGCTACCACAACGAATGAGAGTACAGATTGTTTGTGAGTAACATATAAGTTTTGGATGTTTTTACTTCTAAAACATAGATTAAAACAGGAAACAGATAAACTGGTTTGATCAAAGAGAGAAGATGAACACGGTAGTAATGATCAAGTAATGCTAATTCGTTCTAGGGCAATCATTCATATCTGTCACACGGTCGGCATACAGAAATCAATCAATCCAATTCAACCAATCGTTATTTGAATATTTAAAACTAGAGAAATCGTGGGTTGTCAATCCACGATCCTTAACCGAAAACAATTTTGAAAGTTTTGAACTAGCGTATTGGATTGAAGGTTTTACGAAGATTTTAAACTAGACAAACCTATATGAATGAATCTGAAACCCTAGAAACGAATATGCAAGACTATCACATAACTACCGTGTTCGGAGCGGTTTAACTACTCATGAGGGAAGCAAAGATGAAAGCGTCAAGATATTGAATATGCCAAGCATAAACATGGTGATAATCGCATGCAAGATCATACAATTCGATAAACAGAAGAAAACACGAATTGAAGATAAACAATAGAGAGTTATCAAAAGATTACCAAGAATTCGATATCGATGCTTCTTACAAGAGGTAAACCAAGCTCCAAAAATCAATCAATGTCAAAACCTAGTTCTTGAGCTTTTTCCTATGTATAATTAGGGTAGAAGAAGTTATGTCCTAAGTTATGGTGAAAGAATCCTATTTATAGGAGAAAAAACGAGTGGAATCCTAGCAGACTTCGACGGAAAACCGCCAAAGAATAAGCTCAGAAGTTCTCGCCAAGGAAAAAATCCTCGCCGCTGCGAGGATGTTTTCTACCAGCCAGCTTCAGACATCAGTATCTTTTTCTACAGGAGGAATTTGGCTATTCTTCTGGAAAGAAAGTTGTAGCCCTTTGAATTATATTTCCATGGCCACCGAGATCAGGTAAATCGAACATCATATGAGAGAGAGTTATGGGCAAAATGGCTAGACTGCTATGTAAAACTTCATTTCTGCAAGCTTCGCTAAAACGGCTCTCAAATCTTCGTCCGAACTCCGAATCCACTTCCGTTTTCACCCAGCTACTCTACATTCAAAGATATAGAACTAATGTTTCCACTCCGATTTTCACCTTTGGGACACAAAAATCCTACAAAACACAAACAAAGAACCAAAGCATAAAAACGCACAAAAACACTATAAAACCAAAAACAAAGACTGCTTAAAAGAACCAAATGAGACTCTAAATTATTGTCTCATCAGGTGGAGGCCGACCACATCTCTCACCTGGAGAGATGCTTCAAGATCCTTCGTCGGTATGGAACGAAATTGAACCCAACAAAGTACACATTTGGTGTAAAAGGAGGAAAGTTCCTCGGCTACATGGTGACACAGAGGGGGAATGAGGCTAATCCCGAGAAGATCAAAGCCATCATCGATCTCCCGCACCCGAAGAAGCTAAGGGACGTCCAATGACTCATCGAAAAAGTCATTTCCCTTAGCCGATTCATCTCGCGATCCGCGGAGAAAAATCTCCCCTTCTTCAAAACACTCAGGAAGACCGACAAGTTCGAATGGACCGAGGAGTGTAAGGTCGCATTCGAAAATCTGAAGACCTATTTAGCAACGCCACCTTTGTTGGCTAAACCCGAGGAAGGTGAACCCCTCTACATCTACTTGGCCGTCTCGGCCGAAGTAATCAGTTCGGTCCTGGTTAGGATCAGCAAAAGTGAACACTTGCCCGTCTACTATTTGAGCAAAGTGTTGAGCTCCGCCGAGAAGAACTACAAAGAGATAGAAAAGTACGCTTTTTGCCTGATCGAAGCGGCAAGAAAGCTTAAGCCCTATTTCAGATCCCACAAGATCATCGTGTTAACCAACCAACCCCTGAAACAAGTGCTAGGAGACGCGAAAAAATTAGGAATATTGGCTAAGTGGATCATAGAATTGGGTGACCACACCATTGAATACCAAGCCCCCTCGGCGAAGAAGGTACAGGTTTTGGCCGATTTCCTAGCCGAATACCCCCTTGCCGAGACAACTGATCAACCGTCCGAGACAGGGGGCTCCAGAAGAATCAAGAAACGCTTAATGCACTGACAGTACATGCGGCCGAGACTAGAGATCACAAGGAGGCCGACCCAGTGGTCGAATGGATTCTAAACAAGCAAGACATGATGGAATTACCTCCACCTCCGCCCGGAAAACCTCTTCCACCTAGTGCACCGATCCAACAACCTCTCTTTGTTCCAAAGGAGTTGCCTCCCTCGGAAAAGGACGTATGGAAACTCTACGTGGATGGGTCCTCGGTTGAACATGCAGGTAGAACTGGATTGCTGCTCATTAGTCCTGAAGGTGCCGAGATGGAATATGTTATCCGACTGACTTTCTCAGTAACCAACAATGAAGTCGAATATGAAGCCTTGATTGCGGGCATGAGGATGCCGAAGTCGGTCATGGCAAGAAAAATCAGAGCCTCCTCGGATTCCCAGCTCGTCACCAAGCAATACTCTGGCAAATTCACCACGAAGAGTGCAGCCATGATCAAGTACTTGAAGATGGTAAAACAGTTGGGGGAAGCTTTTGAGGAGTTCCCATTAGCAAAGATAGAATGCACGAAGAACGGAAGAGCAGATGGCCTCTCTAAATGGGCAACCGCCTCGAGTGCGATTGATACTCGGACAGTAGTACTAATGACTGTTGATACTCCTTCAATCGACACCCCTCCTCAGAACCAGATGGTGGTAGTAATCTCCTCCTCGGACACATGGATGAATCCCTTAACAGCCTACTTCTCCGAGGGCATCCTACCTACCGACCGACCCTGCAGAGAATCGACATCTCCAAAGGAAAGCTCCTCGGTACTTCTAGAATGGCTCCGACCTTTATAGGAAATCCTTTCACGGGACACATCTCCGGTGTCTTACACCAACCGAGGCCTTGACCGTATTGAAAGAGGTCCACCTCGGGAGTTGCGGCAATCACTCTAGCGGCCGAGCACTGGCACAAAAAGTTCGAAGGGCTGGTTATTATTGGCCAACCATGCAGAGGGAGGCTGGCAAATTCTCCCGCTCTTGTGAAGAATGCCAGAAATTTGCAAGGATCCCCCATCAGCTGACGATTCCAATGATTCCGTCCACCATCACTTGTCCCTTTGATCAATGGGGGATTGATATCGTCGGACCCTTCCCGCCCGGACAAGGGACCGGGGAAAGAAATTCCTCATTGTCTCCGTGGAGTACTTCTCAAAGTGGGTAGAAGCCGAGGCCACCACCATCATCACAGAAAAGAAGATAATAGACTTCCTATGGAAGCTCTCATGCCGGTTCGGCCTACCCCGAATTCTAGTGGCCGACAATGGTTGGCAATTTTCAAGAGCCAAACTCAAAGATTGGTGTGAGGAAATGAAGATCGAACAACGCTTCACCTCATTTGGCTATCCCCAAGCCAACGGGCAGACCGAGGTCACTAATCGTACCATTGTCGACAACTTGCAGAGGAGACAAGGAGATAGCAAGCAAGAATGGGTGGATGAGTTAGAAGGGGTCTTGTGGTCGTACCGAACCAAAATCAGAACAACCACCCGAGAAACACCCTTCAACCTGGTGTATGGATCCGAGGCAGTCATTCCCGCGGAAATAGCAATGCATACCTACCGAATCCAGGGTTATACTCCCTCGGACAATCATACCAAGCGTATCTACGACTTGGATATGTTGGAATCCACAAGAAGCACTGCTCTTGCCCGCACAATCGGCTATCAGGCAACCATGGCAAGAGCTTACAACAAACACGTGAAGAAGAGAGATATCCAGGTCGGCGATCTCGTACTCAGGTGAGCCGACATCCTCGACAAAATTGGGAAACTTGAGCCCAACTGGGAGGGACCCTATAAGGTTACCCGAGCAAGCATCAATGGAAGCTATGAGCTAGCCGACCTACAAGGAAAGGCCCTCAAAAGAACCTGGAACGCCAAGAATCTTCAGATGTTCTATGCTTGAAAATCATTGTGATGAATTTTCCGAGCTTCATTGAAATCGTCTTTTGTCCTATACATTTCTGTCAAGATACATAAACTGGATGGGGACGTCCGAAAAGATATTCTTTCAAAAGAATATCTTGGACCGACCCCTACCATCTCGGCCAAACCAGACCCGAGGAGTCTCGGTCATGCCACTAAAAGATGGAACTCCTAAGTTATAATCTAAATGGGGGCATATATGAAAATGACTGGTATAGACGACCAGGCTCTACACCAGCTTTGCCGACGAACAAGGGAATAAAGAAAATATTTCTTCAATCCCCTCGGATTATACAAATTTACGGCTCACTATACAATCAAGGATTTGAAACAGGATCATAAGAATCCGAACTCAATTCCTTGAAACAGTTGTGAAACACATCTTATTCATCCTAGCTAACTAAATAAGACTCGATGAAATCGACCAACTGAAGTTATTCGGAATATTCAAAACACAATGCAATAACACAGTTGTTGGCCGGATATGAAAAATCCGAACACAAGTATTTGAAGCATTAGCGTACAAATTTACTCACTTCTCCGAGCTAACTAATCTATAGACTCGATGAGAAGGAAAAGTAAAAACTTCACATTAAGCCGACGAGTAACACTTGCATAAAATTAGATTGCATTAAAATCGAAGGAAGCCAAGTTCGGCGTTACATAGGAGGTCAGCCTTGGATCTTGCAGAATTAGCATTCACAACAAGTAAAGATAAAAGATCCGAGACTGACCGACAAAAGAATGGGACCCTCACAAACCGAGGGCATAGTTAGCAAAATAAAAAGCCCTATAAACTAAGTCTTCTACTTGACACACTTCACAAAATGATTGTGAGGGCAAGCCCTCGGCTCTACTGACCACTGGAAGTAGGGGACGTAGGAACTTCCTCTGCCCGACGACTTGTCTCCCCCTCCCCGGCATCAGCCCTGCAGATCCGCCGCCAGTTCTTCAAGGTCCTCTTCTTCCCGTCGGGACCATCCACCTCCTCGTCCACCACCTCCATGCTAGCCACATTCCCATAGGCCGCTGTGAGCCGGCACCAGTCCCTGTTAAGGGGAGCATACTCAACACCCTCGAGCCGAGAACGGAAGAACAACTCGGGGAACCAAACTTCGGGCAAAACTCACCTCTGACATCTTCCATGCCTTCCAGAGGCGGCCTGCAGGTGTCGTACCACCATTCCTCGGCATGGAGCTCAGAGATGGGTTTCTCCTCGGGATCAACATAGTCGACCCCGTCTTCATTCATGAAGGCATCCAAGTCTTCATGCTCGGACATCACACCTACATCCAGTAGCTCCGCCCACTTCAGCTGGCCAAGGCAAGACTCAAAGCCCTCGGCCCTAAAAACTCCAGCTTCCTCCTGAACGTTGGAGTGGAAAGATCCCGACTCCATGAACTCCTTCACAGCCTCCGCCCTAGTTGTCCTCAACTTCTCCATCAGGAAGGACTTCATCTACTGCCGAGAAGAATGCAAGGCACGAGCCAGAGCAGCTTCCTTATTGGCCCTTCTCCGCTTCTCCTTGGCCTCACTACGGAGACGTTCACGCTCCGCCTCGGCCTCAAGCGTGGCCGCCTCAGCCTCGGCTTGGGCCTTCTTGGCCGCTTCCAGTTCAGCCTGCAACGCCGAGGTATCCCCATCGATCTTCAAGTTGGCTAGGGCCTCGGCATGATTGGTCACCTACACAGAGAAAGATTATTAGAAGCCGTGAACGTTAACTTAGAGAAAGATTCCCTAAAAGAGATTCGGCTTACCATGCCAGCAAGAAGCTTCAAGCTTGCCGACAGAGCTTCCTGATCGAAGCTTTTCAAACTCTTAGGAGTGAACTCCTGAATGGAGAGTGTTTTGGTTGATCGGCTTTTCTTCACCGATTTGCTCTTGTGACCTTCTCCTCGGTCACGCTTTTTGCCCTTCAGATCAGCCTTGATGGCATCACCCATCAATTTTTTTCCCGGCTCCCTGTAAAATGGACGACAAGCATCATTAATACAAAGGAAGGATTAAAGAAACCTCAGAAATCCGAGGCAAAATACTTACAGTTTTTTGGCCACCCTCTTCGGCCGCACCACGTTCTGGCTCCAAATGAGCCGTCGTCCTGAGTCTTCAATTTCGGCGTATCCCAACCCATGTTTTTACCGGCTTTAAGCGCCTTCATCTTCGCCATAGCTTTCTATTTACTCAGCTCGTCGGCGGTCATCAAAATCCAATACTCTGCAAATAAAAAAAGGTCTTAGCAAACTAGTATCATAGCCGATAAGACGTGAAGGAAAAACATATAAAAGGTCGAGTAACATCGCTAGGCACTTACTCAGATCGAGATTATTGTTACAATAAACAGGACATGCGGTCAATCCAGCTAAGAAAAGTTGTGGTTGGATGGCAAGGGAGTAGGGATAGAAATACTTGGGGTCGGACACTCTATCATCCCCAAGTATTGCGAGTCTCTCGGCTGCCATTTCGAGATCTATATCTAAACAACCAATGGCTCTCGGCTCCTCGCCCTCTTCCTCTTCCTCATCATCTCCATCGATTTCATCACCACCTCTCTCCTCACCCTCGGCCTGTTCCTCACCCTTGGCCTCCTCTACTTCTTCGTCAGATGGTACCACTATTTCAAATGGTACTTGGCACAATTCACCGAGCCATAGGGACTTCCTTCAGACGAGCCGACCTATAGTGTTTGTTCTGAAAAACCCGAGGGAGCCCCCAGTCGCCCTTGGGATGCTTGACATAAAAATACCGAGGCCACTAACGCCAAGAGTATGATGAGTCATAAGGATCCAAAAACTTGTAGTTCAAACGAGCCAAGAAGAATTAGAACAAGCTATTTGGGACCTGGGAAATTTTGAAGGCCGAGAGAAATTTGGCCGTCGAGAATTCCTCAATATTTAAGGCTAAGACCACGGCAAAACACATAAGTGCCCCCATAGAATTAGGGAGCAGTTGTGTCGGACAAAGCCCTTGCTGCATGAAGAATTGGTGGATTGGCTCTATCATCGGCACTCAAAATCCACACCTGAAGGTTTGCTCGTGCAAACAAATGCATCCCTCGGGCTGATTGTAAAGTGTCTCCTCAGGCTTAGGTACGATGATCTCGTACTCCGCGGGAATTTCACAACTATGACGAAGATAGGCTACCTCGGCTTCAGTAACCGTCGACGAACAAGTTGGGATGAGGCCCAAGGCATTCTTCTCCGCATCATCCCTCAAAGGACCTATGGGTACCTCCCTCAGTGACTTGGCGATCTTTGCAGTCATCTTTTGTTTCCCCTGCTTCTCGGAAACAACGATCGCCATCGGCCCCACTTCCTCATCTTCATCTTCCTCCTCATCCACCTCGGCTATGTTATCCCTCGCCGGCTCTTCTTGATTATCTTCCTCCCCAGAAGACTCTTCATCGGAACCATCATCAGAAGACTCATCGGAAGACTCGTCCGAGTCCGAGGAGGTAGAGTCGTCAGGATCTCCATCCATCAACTCTAGACTCGGGGGACTGCTCCTCGGAAGAGGTGTGTAGGGTCTCTCATCCAGCAGTTCAAGATCGGGTTCGGACACACTACTTGAAGAGGCTCCTTGGTAAAAGCCCGACCCGGGCATGGAGGCAAAAGGCATGGGAAAAAAATGGGGAGCCTGTATCTATAATCGAGGTCTCCAAATGACTCGGGAAGGGTCTCATGACCGTATTGGCTGTATTGGCGCCTTCCATTTGTTGGTTGGCCGCTTATGGTTGCCAGAACCGTGGTGTTCGCTATTTGTACAGATACACCGGGTCGACGGACTTCCCTATTTACTGATGAAGCTCGGGGAGAAGGCTTATTCACAAGTTGGACCTCGGATTCGTCAAGCATGAAATCCACAAGATCTTCGGCAATTTCAGAGGCCTGGTCCGAATCAGAAAGAACATGAATGTTAATAGGTGGTTGATTAACCTCGGCTTCATCATTTATCAATTCTTCTATGGGTTGGTTTTCTGAAGAGTAGCTTGAGTCACCCGATGACATTATCTACGAAAGCAAAAGGAAAGGGGATCAATTAAGTGTTATTCATAAATTCGCTAAAATGTCGACCCCTTAGGAGCCGACCTCTCTCACTTGGGCGATACTAAGGGTTTCTACAAGTCCTCGTGCATTTCAAGAATTCCTAGCTTCACACCTTAAAATCTACAAGTAACTTAAGGGAGGCTATGTGTTTTCCGTTTAGATTATGTCCGAGACTACACATACAATTTCTACAATTCCGACTACAGACATACAAAGATAAAGCCGGCAAAGTAAAAACATAGACGACTGCAAAGAAACAGAAAAGCCGCGAAAGGAAAACAGTAAAATTGAAAAGCCGAGAAGGTGAAAAGGAAACTTACTTGCTAAAGAAGATCGGCCGTAGGAACGGAAGCAACAACTACTCGACAAACACCAGCTTTCTCTTTCTCTCTCTACAAGTTCCTCGGCTCACAACTCTCTCTCTCTCTCTCTCTCTCTCTCTCTCTCTCTCTCTCTCTAAAAGTCAAAGTTTGTAAAATAAACAATAATGATAGGAGGTCCCCTATTTATAGGGGAAATGGGCCGATTCAACCAGGCCCATGAATCGGTTGGCGAACCGTCGCCTCGTTTCCTGTAAAGATCGCCATCATTACGCGTCGATTCCCCTTGATTCTTCTTAATTCGCCACTAAAGGCCGCGACGCTTCGTCTTTTCGGCTTACTATAGCCTCCTTTGCTATTTATACTCAAGTCTCTAGTCCATTACAAATACACTAAACACTTGGGGGGGGGGGGGGGGGGATGACTATAATACCCGAGAAGCTTTCAAGTTTTTACCAAGACGGAAAGTTTTCATACTTAATTGGTTGGGTAAGGTTAGCCAGATCCGACCTCACCCAGTTAGAAAATTAGAAGATATACCTGACAAGAACCACCTCCTCGAAAAATCTCCTCCAGTACCTTTCCTCGGATGTCTCAACCTCAAATAACCTGTTCTCACTTATGAGAAATTCTTGAGAGACGGGTTACCGAGGCCGGAAAATCCAGGAAGAATCTCAAGACAAGAAGCAGGAGAACTCGGTAATCTAAACCTCGGTCACTTGACCTCGCTTACGATAGAAATTCTTCAAAGAACTAATCTCAAGTGACGGAGGCCGAGAAACCGAGAAGTCATCCATCAAGCGTCAAGCCGAACATCCATGTCAACTACTTCCTCGGATACCACAACCTCGGTGATCTGCCGTCATTTACGGGTCAAATCCAAGGATTCATCTGAGTAAATGACCGACAAGTCACGGAAGCCGAGGAACCGAAAAGAAGTCATTTACTCCATGCAACGTCAAGTCCTCGGCATGTGTAACCTAGGTTTTTGGTCATAAAGCCGAAGTCCAGTCAGGAAATTCCACGAGCAAAACCTCGCAAGAATATCTCACAATAAGAACGGGAAGTTTGAAACTTAGATTGAAGGGGAAAGCCTAGCCGAGGCCTAGCTCTCCCCACTAGAAAAGGTAAGGATACCTAAAGTCGTTTCTCCGTGGCCATTGAAGAACTCAACTAAAAGCACCCGATTGGGATACCAATGTACCTCAAGAGTAAAATCTAGGGACAGACAGCCCAATTACCGAGCTCTTTACGCCAGCTAAAAATCTCGAGGACACTGGGGACTCGGTAATGGCGATTGAAGATGAAAGATTGCTCCGTCAAACTGAGGAGAGTACAGAAAACAAAAGATCGCATCCCCCTGACATGTTGTATTATCCAAGACAAACAAAGCTGGAAATGGTCAACCGTGCCCGAGGCACTCGGCTCGCCCTGCTAGCTCACTATTTTAGATGGACACCAGCACTTTAGGGTAGCCCTTCAAGTTTGGCCGATGAAGTTACCATCATGGTCGGCAAGGCTCCCCGAAAGCATTAACTGTCTCAAGAGGAAGACATACAGCATCAAGAATTGACAGCTGGAATCGAACAGCCCGAGTACCCAAGCTCTTGCCATCAACTTTTTTGTCCCGATGACACAACCACTCCAAACCGACAAGTAATAAAGGTCACACGCCCTTGGCGTACTTGCGTGTCGTCCAAGACAAACAAAGCTGGAAACGGTCAGCCATGCCCAAGGCAGTCGGCTCACCCCGCCAGCTAACTACCTTGGACGGACACAAGCACCCCAAGGTTGCCCTTATGATGTTTTTAGAGAAAAGGATGTCATAAGAAGCGCATTTGTATCATCTAGGACGACAGACTAGAAGCCGAACGAAAGCAGAAGAATCCCACAAACAAAACCTTGCAAAAATATATACTTCCCAAATAGAACAAGAGGTTAATACTCAATTGGGGGGGGGGGGGGGGAAGCCCAGTCGAGGCCTAGCTCACCCCACTAAAGAATGAAGCACCTAAATTGAAACACATGTGTCCTTCAAGATCAAAACCTGGAATCGGACAGCCCCATGTCCGAGCTCTCCGTTGCAGCTCACGATCTTGAGGACACCAGTGTCTTAATAGCGGCAATTGAAGCGTTTCCACATCTTCCGAATAAGAGCTTAAGAAAAAGGTTGCTTGCCCTTGACATGCTTGCGTATCTTCCAAGACAACAAAGCTGGAAATGGTCAGCCATGCCCGAGGCACTTTGCTCACCCCGCCAGCTAACTATCTTAGAAGAATGCAAGCACCTCAAGGTAGCCCTTGAGTTATATTTTTATATTGTCGAGTGCAAGGCAAAGGTGGTCGAAAGGATGTCATAAGAAGAGTAGTTGTATCATCTAGGACGACAGACTGGAACCGAACAACAAAGTTTCCGAGCTCTTCCCGGCAGTCTATCGTCCCGACGGCACAACCACTCCAATCCAATAGAAAAATAGGGGAGGGCCGACCTCAAAGCTCTCCACGCTACCTGGAGGGAAGATGTGACAATAAGGAGACAAAAAGCAAGCCGACAAAACAGATGTCCTAACGGACTTTTTTGTCTCTAATCAACACCTATTCCGACCAGGCATTTAACTAAGAAAGAGGGGAAAGCCGAGGACTGACCAACTGATGCGTTTGGAATGGCATGAAATGTCGCCTTCTCCATCGATATTTATAGATGTGCATGATCACTGGGGACGCGCCACGTGTTGCCCCTCATTTATTACTCCTGGGCCTTTATCTGGGCCAATCCAACTCAAGCCCAACAGGCCAAAGCCCAACCACAGCTCGGCCAAAATCGCATAGAAGTCGCAAAAAATAGAAGAAAACCGACTAAAGCGACGAGGACTCCAACTCTACAGTTCCTCAACTATCTTCTACTAAGATACTCGGAAACTGGGGGGACTTATGATATATACAAATAAGTCCCCTCTCACTAATCCACGACCTAGGAAGACTTGGAGATAATCCGTCACACTCTCTTGACCAAAGCCAAGGAGTCGCTTGTTCTTTGAAGCCGACCTCCTTGACTTGATAAGAATCGTGTGGTCTCTACTGGCTATCAAAGCCGTCTCGTCGGACCGACCCTACCCAAACAGGTCCGACCATGTGCCTCAGCACTAGCTAGGAGAACTACTCACTAGGGGACAGAAAGATAGAAATCGCCGGCCTGACTGGGAGCCGACCTCCTAAAGGTCTCAGGCCACTGTGTTATCTAAACGCGCCACCTTACAACGACTATACATGTCACAAGGTGATTGATCCGACCAACCTCCGACCAACCGCCGAACAGGTCAGAGGTCTGTCCCCCGGAGCATCGCCTATAAATACAAGGGCATTTACTCCCATTGAAGTAAATCACCTACCACAAATATACTTCTCTCTAACCTACTCGGCTCCATTTTGTCCGTCTAGGTGTGTTGAATCATACGACCGGTTTGTCCTAGGCAAGCCGGCTAAAAATGATCTAACATCCTACCTTATCTTGCAGGTCCTGGTTCTATTCCGAGGCTCTAAGTGCGTTCTCTTTGCCTAACCTAAGCTTAGGGACTTGACCGTTTTTATACCACATCACACACATTACATTGATCAAGTTCTATCTTTCCAAGTCTTGGTCTTTCTCCGTTTCTCTTTACTTTTCTATCATGAAAGGAATCCATTTCAGTTTCTACCATGTTCCATTGTAAAAGTTCTTTCACTCTGCCTGGAAAGTTCGAAGGGAACCAGTATATGCTTGTACGCACTCCAACATTTAGTCATACTCTCAAGCGAAGAACTTCATTCGTATTTGACCCTTAATTACTCTCAAATTATACTCGTAATAAATTTAAAGAAAATATGTAGGCATGAATGGGCACAAATTGTTAAAAGAATACTATAATACTAAAGTTTTAAATTTGTTTTCCGTACAACTTGGAAGTAATTTGATGAGTCATATGAACCGAAAAATTAAACCCGGATAAAGCTCCAAGGAAATGAGGGAGCAAAGAACTCGCTTCGTCATAATCGAAATTACTGTCGTATTTTTCATTTTAAACTCCATCTTTCAAAAACCACAAGTGTTGCTTCTCTTTTTTCAACATCAATTAGCTAGGTATATTCATGAATAATTCGAGCAGAGACTTCATCCACCTTGTCACCAACCTTGAATGATACTAAAGTCGAATTTGACATTATCAAAAAGGATGGACTACATTCAATGCTCAAGTAACTTTTAAGTTTCCTAAAACAAGATTGAAGTTTGGTCATCATGTGCCATCAGTATTTCTCTAGACTCTAAAGATGCCACAAAACAGTCTATGAAGCTGTAGAAACACGCATCAGCTTGAGCATGAAAGAGTAAAAGAATACTAATGAAATTGGTAGTTTAAAAAAACAACAGAACAGCCAGGTTTAACCCTCGTGCAGTTATCAGTGTCATTCAGCAATCTAGGACCGAACTAAACTGAGCTGCAGCCTGCTATCTAAATCTTCTTACCGCAATCTTGCACAAAAAAAGCTGTTGAAGTTGATCAGAATTCAAATGTTCGAAGCTCAACCATCCCCTGTTTTCTCTTGGGAGAATACCATGCTACCACTTTCCCAGAACCCAGTACCCGCAAAGAGTAATTCAAGCTGTATATCAAATCTTCCAGCTGGGGTCTGTTTTTAGCAGAAGAGTCGAGCCCAAACTTCGAGTCTACTCGGAAAACAATTGGGCCACATACCTGCATTTTATCAGATTATAAAGACTATAATTGTTCCAGTGACTCACATCCACAACAATATAATTGACTGACAAGTAAGGTTTCATGCATGTTCATGGGCTAACATGATTTTGACAGAAGTGAAAGTGTATGTACTTCAATGTTTTAACCACATCTTTAAAAGGTAATAATAATATGAGTTGGGAGAAAAATGTGTAGAGATGTCAGAACATGTCTGGTCACAGATTATGAGAATTAATCAAGTCCTAGAATATCGTGGTTCACGAAGAAACTGCCATTCTGCTAGATTAATATCGACACAAATAAGCTAAGTTCATTTGCAAGTGTTTGTGATGAAAGATTAAGCAAAAGAATTATGATGTTAATCAGGACTTAAAAAGGCACATTCCTGACCTGCTGCTGAAACATTAAATTCAGTCTAGGCGAAGCCTGTAAATTGCATGACTGACTACTTTGTTCACTCCTGGCAAGGTCATACACCTTTTTTACTAAAGCAGAAGCAGAACTAATATCCAAGCGAGCATCTATTCTGGTGAGATCTCCAAAATAATCACAGAACTTTCCATGTTGGTAAGTAAAGCAAGCGGAGCCAAATAAATCAGCACCCAAACGAAATTTATCATTAGCTCTGAATGCATCTGTCCCAGAGCCTTTCCCACTGCCGAACCATGCTTCACTAGTAGCCCCTAAATGCAAAGAAAGAATAACTTATCAAAGCATAATAAACATTGCAAATATCCATCATGGATCGGGATCAGAGAAACATTTAAACTCAGGGGAAGTCTTAATAAAATTACAGGAGATCCAATTTACAGTGAAGGAGGTCGTTATAACAGGTAATAATTTGAAAGACGAGAAGGGGACTCTTCATGTGGAACATGGACTTAAAAGAAATGCTTCGATGTGATTTGAAGAGCGGATTACAAAGGTTATGCTCAAAATGGACTCATCACTTCTCTGGTAAGAGCGGAGCATAAAAGGTTAAGAATACAGCGAAAAACATATGTAATGTGAAATCTTGAATTTACCTATGATTCCAGATATAGCAGAGTGAGGATCCCACATGCGAATATCATACGGAATCTTACTTTGGCTATTTCTCAAATCCGATGTGTCGTTCTCTTTTCTCCACAAGTCCTTTGACTTCTCAAAGGAAACGGCCGCTTTTGCACATAAACCAGGCAATAGAGCAACTGGTGTTTCACCATTAGTGGAATTAACTGCCTGTGGAAGGCCACTGTTTTTATGTATCCCAAAGCGGTAACGTAGTCCTGATTCGGAGACAAGGGATGAACAGTCCAATGATACAGATAGAGGAACTTCCCAATAATTTCCTTTACCATCTATGAAAAGTTCAGGCAGAGCTGCATCTAGAGTTATATCATGATCTGGAAGCTGCAGGTTAAAAAGAAAGTAGATAAATTTTAGGATTGTCACTGCGAGTTTAATAGTCTAAGCATTAACAGGTCAAAGAGGCTGCAGTCAAGAATTTCATACAGTACTGATATCAACATAGAGAGTAAAGAAAAGGCTTCACTTTCGTATCAACTGAATAACAAATTCAAAGTGAGAAGTCGGACCAGAAAATGTACATAAATACATAGCCAAGAAACAATTGGAAAGTTGGCAAAATCTAGAATCAGCAGTAGCTAAGAAACTCCAACATTTGTACTTGAGTAAGCCTCGTTCTTAACACTCAAGCACTCCCCCACTATTCACTAAATGCAGCCGTAACTTAATGTTCATTCCACAACTCAAAACTGAACTGAAGTCTTTAGATAATTTAAAAGAAAAAAAAGAAAGGAAAAAAAAGGGAAACCCTGTATCTGCAGAGGTTTGGGGTGAGGGTGTGCATCATGCGCATCCTCAAACTTGAGACCAAAAGGTCACCTACAGAACAACTTACCATTGCACCAAGTTTCTGTACTCAAGTCCCTCACATGATTCCCCAAACTTGACACTGACGATACAAGTTAGGAACACCCCTCACTGACAAGAAAACAAACAGGAAGAGACACTGAATTCAACAAATTCTATCCTGCTATGACCAATGTTTTGGCAGAATTTGCTGCAGCCTTGCACAACAATGGAAACAGCAGTAATCTAGGTTTCAGACACATTAATACTACTAGATCACTATGCTGTTGTACCATCAATCTCACGCATTTATCTTAGGCATAAACCAACACTGCCACAAATCATTGATGCATGCAGTAAGAAATCTATCAGTTTTCCATTATATGTCGATGGTCTCATAAAGCACTGTCTATTACTATCGGAGATATGCATCAAGGCTCATGTTGGTAACTATCTGGGGCAGTTCACTCCACTACATAGCACTGTCCTCCACACCATTAATATACAGGCACCTATAAGTTTTACTTTTGGAGCAACAACCAAACAAAAATCCCATTTACCTGAACACTTGTACTGCTAAAAAAACCACAAAACACATAACACAGAGAGATAGCAAACAAGTACAAACTTAATAAGGAAACTAATAAAAGAGGTTGAGACTCTTGCCATGTGCGAAAGCATGGCCTTGGAGCGTCGCCTATTCTCCGTACCATCCTTAGTGGTTCTAAATATCAAAGATGTCGAGGGCGTTATATCTATCGTCGAGCAGAGACCAATTGCATAGAGAGACTTATCCAGAAACCGCTTGGCAGTCTCTTTAATCATCGGAAAATCCCATTCATCTGCAGCAGAAATGTCAGCCTTAATCGACGAGATAAGTTTCTCGGGACGAATTTGGCCAACTAATCCAGCCCACCTACACAGAACGTCCTAAAATTAGCGCACTCAACACGATTATGCAGGTAAAATCGCGAAAATAACAAAACCGTCGTCACAATCATTTCCAAAATGTAAAAAATCAACAACTATTTGGCTAACAAAACAGAAACACGAATACTCAATTAACAGAAATTAACGCCAATCCTAATTAATAGAACATGAATAGCAAACGAGACTTGCCAGATCCCACAAGAAGCTTGAGTGAGAAAGGACTGTAAAGCGAAGGAGCCCAAGTCTTTGCGATTTGGGGGAGAATAGGAAGGTATGATTCCCAAGGGAAATCCAGTTCGAAGAAGAGAGAGTTGCTCAGCTCTGAGAATTTTACTGGCTCTTGCACCGTCGAGAGGTACGGGGTCTCCTGGAACAGCCCTAGCAATGCCATCGAGAGCTAGCGGAGTTGACAGGTTGAAGTCCCAGAAGCAAGAATCCATTGCCGACCTTAATCTCGCCATTTTTAGCCGGCCAAGGTT
The DNA here is from genome assembly GCA_026545765.1 of Plantago major. Classification (NCBI taxonomy): domain Eukaryota; kingdom Viridiplantae; phylum Streptophyta; class Magnoliopsida; order Lamiales; family Plantaginaceae; genus Plantago; species Plantago major. The sequence continues at coordinate 15,885,259 of CM048840.1, read as the reverse complement.
TGGTTGTTGGAGGGTTTTTGGTTTGGTTTGGTTCCTTATCTCAGTGTGATTGGCTTCTAGTGTGTTACCGATAAAATTGCATTGGCATTCTCATTGTGCCTTCAGTTGATGTTGAACTTTGTTACGCGAGTGAGTTAACGACATTTTCAATAACGTTTTTGTAAATTAGTTTAAATATGATCTCTTGAGTCGTCGTTTGGCAACCAACTTTAATCCATTCAGAACCGTACTCAATTTCGGGTCTGCTTTGGTGGTTGGCTTGTGATTATGTTTTTTTAAGTTATACTAGTACAACTTACTCTCTCAGACTGAAGAAGATCAGTCAGAAGAAAATGAAAAGGGCGGAAATTGATTTTATAGGGGATTCGAAATTATAGGACCCGGATCTGATTAAAAAGCCTGTCCGGGAAATCCATGATCCGCGAAATTTCATATATGGACGATATTCGGTTTGTAGTAGGACTCTTGAGCCTTTTATGAGACTATGTAGTTTCACTTTAATAAATTTTCTATGTAAAGTACGGTTTGTTGTTAGATAGTTTATCTAGAGTCGGACATATATTATCATGAAAACCATCAATTTATCAATCAAAACGTTTATGTTATCGACATTGATAAGTTTTTTTAGAGACCATCTCTCAAAAGATTGATTAGGGGTGTAAACTAATGGACTGTGTAAAAGTTAATTTAATTTAGTCGCTCGTGACAAGCTCGATGCTTGCAAGCTTAATGTCAAACTCTTAATTTTAAAACTTGACAAAGTTAAAAATCGTAATCTAACTTGTAGACATGAGAATGAGCTTAATAAAGTTCAAGATTGCAAATCAACATGTTTAAACCAACCAGAGATTTGGTGAAGTTATACATTCGGTTGGTAAGAGAATGATGTATTACTCCATGTTTCACACAAATGAAGACAAATCTCTCTTGTCAATAGTCTTGGTAAATTATTTAGAACAAAAATGTTAGTATCTTGAACAAATAAATCCACCAATAAAAGATGAGGAATGTACTTAGCTTTTGTAGTGTCCAAGACAAAATAAATGAAAAACAATAAAATCAATGAGTTTGATCCCTAATAAATTGTGAAAACACAGAATTACGGAACATAATCTCCTAAAACATCTTATATTAAAAATAGGAGGAAGTAATTATTAAATTGCAATCAAAATTGTAATGTTTTGAGTTAAAAGTATGCCATTTTCTCTTTTACTTTATATGTTTTGAAATTAGAATTTGAAATTACGCAAATTGCACACTACTAAAGAAGATGATAATGGAAGGTTTATTCTTCTTTTGCCATAACCAAAATATAGTAACAATAGGGAGAAAATCATAACTGAGACAAATGAACAATGCAATACTTGGCTCCAATCTGCCAAAGTGGGCAAATTATTTCCCATTCTGGAATCAACTTTTACAACATCCTGGTCGTAAAAGACTGGTTATAGTGTTTAATGGAACACATGAAAATGCAGAAAATAAAAACCCGGAGTAATTTAGCTAGCCATTGGATGGTTGAATATGTATTCAATCGCAAGAGGACACGAGTCGATTTTATCAGCTTCCTTGTCAGGTATTTCCAGCTTAAATTCTTCCTCTAGAGCCATCACAATCTCCACGGTGTCTAAGCTATCCAAGCCTAGATCCTTCTGAAAATGCACATCAGGGGTAACCTGTAGATTTCAAAAGGGTTATAATCAGGAGAATTGGTATTGCAGCGTAAAATGAGGTACATATAAATGTTAAAAATGGAAAACAAGTGTGAGATTAACACTGTTCTATCTCATCTTCAATACTCTCATCTTCCCACTCATTCTTTTTTTGTTCATCTCTATCTCATCTCGCAATACCTTAATTTGAAACTCTTTCTCATACTTTAGGGAAATTTACATCTGCTCCCCCTAATAAACACCTCTCACTCATCTAGGTACTTAACATGTCAATAATTACAGATTGATCCATTTTCTATTTTCAAAGTTTACCATCCAAACATGGCCTTATTTTAAACCTTTGCATTTTCTAGTTTCCTTCTTCTTACCTTTCTTTTTATTTAACCATCACCCACCACCATCACCTCCTCCTCCAACTTAAGGTAAATAGAAAAAAATTATGGACAGTGATAGTAATTTCTTGGGATAATTTTTTAATAAAATAGAAGTTTATTAAAATAAAAATGTAAATTGTTGAGAATTTTAAAACACCTTCAGTTTATATACCACTGAATGGCTCCGTATTTTTTTGTATATTTATCAATGACTTTCAATATAAACCATAAACTCCAGTTGTTTTTTCTCGGATTTGGGAATTCATTTTCATGCGCCAGGATTAGTTACGCGTTGGACGCGTGTTGCTTCCCGTTAATCTCATAAATTAATTCTTTAAAAATAATAAAATCTATTAAACAATTCAAGAATGCCTCGAAGGACATGTGTAACATTCTGACTTAATCTGGAAAAAATAAATATATTTTTTAATTTTTTAATTTAGAGCGGACACGTGTCTTACTCTCATTTAACCTTAGAAAAATAAAAAAATCTAAAAAAATAAATAGAAGTAAATGAATAAAACCAAATGAAAAAGAAAGGTTTAAATTAAGGATGTGTTTGGCTCCAATATGAGTTTTGGACTGGTTTGTAGTTTATGTACAATTATATGAAATAACATGTTATTCTTTAAATGTGAGGGACCGTGATGTTATTAGGAAATTTATTAGGGGGGGCGGGCAAATGTAATCACCCCATACTTTATTCACTCTTGCTTATATGTTTATTCATTCCACCTTATATTTTCTAAATTATTCTAATGATTAATATAATTTACTCTTAAATCTCGTATCCAACTGAATGAGAAGTTGAGTCTGGGACGGTGGTAGTATAATTTTCCCTATTCTATTTTCTCAAATCACATCTCAACACCGAAAAGTGGTCTCCTTTTGCACACAGCACAAAACTATGATATTGATACCATTAACAGAAGAATGAAACTCTGAGCTAGTTTGACACATTTGTAAGATTGTAAGATCTACCGGCAGACCAGGCTGTTCTTCAAATCTCTACTGCATTCAGCTATAGTCAGACTAATGGTTAATATGTTCTTTATCTACAATTTAACATCAAATGATCAGACTGCAGTAATAGGACTGTATAAACTACGCAAATCTCATCCAGCAATCTTTATTTCTATGGCACATGAAAGGCTGTCACATTCTCTTCTTAACCAACAACCCCTACATATTAAATTTGAACATTTCCAAATTTTACCCGCCAAATCACATATTAACCCCCTCATAGTGCCCCACTTTTTTCATGCAAGACAGAATCAAGATACGATAATACTCAGTGTGGATGCAACTCAAAACACGCACTATTTACACAAGATTGCATTAATTCACTTAAAAGATAGGCGAAGATCAGCATGTTCTTCACCGTACTGCTATTATTGATAGGCAAACAACTGGTTAAAATTTAAATACATTCTTTATTCAGAAATTCGGGGACAAATGATTGAGCAAACTGCACATAGAATTGCATGAGCTCCAATATGGACACACTAAAAATCTCAATTAAACGAACATTTCCAAATCTTCTAAATCAAACGGGAATTTCAGATATCATATCAATTCATAGCTTTAGCATTTGAGCAATACCCCCACCATGTTCGATAAATAAGTCTGGAACTAATCTTCTCGACTATTATTCATGTACCTCAACAAAAAAAAGTACCACACCAATATCTCATTTAGCCTAAAACCTCACCCATATAGAAGAGGAAAACTCCAAATCCTAATTTACATTTCTCCCTGCAACTAGTATCAGCATTTACTAATCTTCACCAGCTCACCTCTATTCAGCAGATAACACACCCTAATCTCTTACTAATCCTAAAACCCCAAAAAAATGATGAACCAAACACAATCAGTACACTAATCAAGGAATAGACGCATTAATCTTTCAACTCCAGAAATTAAAATAATGCACAAAAATCGCTAAGTACTACTGAATCCACCTGGAAACCCCTAAAACGCTGAGGAAAACGTCAAAACAAAGACAATCAGGACACAAATTGATAGAAATGATGAGAGAATAAAGGAGAGCAGACCTTAGAAGGATCTATTTTAGGGGAACACTTGATAACGGCAAGGACTCGATCGATTACTTCTTGCTTGTCGAGATGGTCGTCGTGCGATGACATTGATCGGACGGTCGTCAGGCGGGATCCTTTTATGATCAGGGCCGGGTTAGCAGGGACCCGAATGTGGCGGAGTACTGCGGATCTCAAAGCTGATGCCATTTCTTCTCTCTTCTCTCTTTCTAACTCTCTGTATGTGAAGTGATGGATGAAGGTTGAAGGAGGAGGAGGACAAGGTCACTGAATTAGACTGAGGTGACAGGGTAATTTTGGTATTTGGCGACAAGGGTTTTTTTAGACTCACTTGGCAAAAATACGTGTGATATTAAATTTACTATTACCATTTATTTACCATTTTACATCGATATAGTTACAATGTTAAACAATGAAGATAATACTTGAAAACGAAATGTTAGCGCAAGCGCTATTACAATATACTCTTGTTAGGTTAGAATAGAGAGTTTGGAGTTCATTCTCCAAAACTATCATTCGAACCATTATTCATCATTGCTAAGAAGTGTAGAGTGACCTTCGTCCATTGTGTGAGGTATGGACAATGAACTTCCACACGAGTCTATTATAATATTGAGTATTGACAGTTCTTCAAAGTTGCACTTCATATGCAGTGAATCATATTGGGTGCAGTACTTGACAGTTTTTACAAAGTTGCAATTTTTTAGGCCCAGATTTATTCAATGTGTATTGATCTATATACTATGCTTTACAAAATTTTGTGTGTAAGCTTCAAGCCTTCCAGTGGCAATGCACTCTGGCTCATTATATTATTATTTGTACGTTAATAATTATTATTTTTTACATTTTCTAAAATAGCATTTTATTTCCAATAAAAAATAATATATTTTTTTAGTATTATTCTATTATTAAAGTCTTACTTGATTACAAGTACCATCAAATCTTCGAGGCTACGGTATTTATCATACCATAACTAACCTTCTTGAAACACATGTTGTACTATTCAAATTATCAATCATGCAATATTGCTCCACAAATGATTATGACTTGTGACCGTCTAACATATCATGTTAATTTTCGGAAAACAATATTGTAAATTGTAATGGCACATATACAATACAACAATCAAACGAAATTGTAATTTTGGCAAACATTTTGGGTACAATCTTGGAAGAAGCTAAAAGTTGGGGCAGAAATGCGATTGGTCATGTCAAATTCTGATTGTTTATTAACGTTTCGTCTCGTCTACAACAGTGAGTGCCAGTACATTTCTCTCTCGTGCTGAGAAACTCTGAGACTAGTTAAATTCCGACTCTCACGCCTGATCAAATTTCTCGGCCTAATCTCCGGTCAATTTGCCGGCGAAAATCGTGAACGTTCACCGTCGGATAATTCTCTCCGTTCATTTCCGAAGATCCGATCCAATTTTTTCAATCCAATTATGGCGCCGGTTTCAGCTCTCGCGAAGTACAAGCTAGTGTTCTTGGGAGATCAATCCGTGGGGAAGACGAGTATTATCACTCGCTTTATGTACGACAAGTTCGATAATACTTATCAGGTATGGAATCGATCATTTCTGCGTTGGTTTCATCGATTTTCGGTTTCTGTTGATGTGAAATGCTTTAGTAGTACGGATCTGATTGTTGCTATCGTCGATTCGTTCGTGATCCTTTGTGATTGAGTGGTTTTTGTGTTTAGTTCGTGATCCTGGTTTTGATGTTTGCCATTTTTCATTGATCTGTCTTGATTTCGTCTGGAAGTGGATCTCGTTTCGGGAATTCCTTGTTTGTTCATGTTATACAGACCAATGAAGATTCTTAAATCTTAACTGTAAACTCTAAGTTGGCGATCTTGACTGAGTATGTCAATGCTGTTGTAAAAATCCAAGACTATCTTTTGGTTTATGGTCAGTAATGTGTTGGCACATTCTGATTTAAGAGAAATAGGATTCAGTATGTTGAGGTCATTTTTGGTTTTTTGTTTTCAAAATGTCGCCCATGCGTTTTTTGAGAAAGGATGCGACATTGTTATTATGTTATTTAATCAAGGCGTCAGCTGCAAAAAGGGTGAAGTTGACTATAAACCGGATTTCGCTATTTGTAGTTTCTGCTGAGCTTTTGTAGCACCTTACGTTTGCTACTTTAGGCCCTAGTTAATTGTAAAGTGTATGTGTACCAGAAATGTCAGTCGTATATTGCTGGCCAAGGCCATCTCAAACAGTCTGGAACTGATTAAGTTATGGAGCTAGGCCACTTAGGATCAAATGCACCACCGATTTTTATATGTACCCCTTCTCTAGAGAAGCTAGTTTTGGAGATCACAATGCTTTGTAGCAGAACTGAAATGAGTTATTGAGCTAGGCCAATTATGATCAAATGCACCACTTAATTTTATGCTTAACCCTTTTATCAGATAAGATACTTTTTTAACTGAAAATGCTTTGCAGCTGAATTACTACCCGATGTTCTTGAACACACGACACACTTTATGTAAAGAGAAACAAGAAAAATAGAAAATGGATCTGAAGTTTCTCATCCTTGGTTTTCTTTGATTGCTTGTCAGGCTACTATTGGTATTGATTTTCTCTCCAAAACCATGTATCTTGAAGATCGTACTGTTCGGTTGCAGCTATGGTAAGAGCTTTGGTACTCGATGCCATGTGTATCTTATCCTTATTAACTTATTGTTTTGAATTTTACTCTTGTTGCCTTTCAAAAAAATTTTATTGTCATTTTGTATCTCCTCGTCGTTGTAACATTCAATATACTGCATGTAATCCAACGCTATCTGTGTATTAAAGTAACAGGCTTCCCTGATGTTACTTGCAATACTGATATAGTTACCATTCACGGTAGCAAAATAGCAATAGTAAGCAGAATAGATTTGTTTTGTTACGAAAATCTATATAAAGTCGGAGCAAGTCCTGTGAAAGGTTTAATTTTCCTAAACAATACGAAAATCCACATTACATAAGTATAAAATGGATATGGTAATTCCTTATATTCAGGAAAATCATGATTCTTTACAAGAATTTCACATAAAGTTGCTATGCCTGGCTGAGCATGTTTAGCACTAGTTTGTTTTGTTAATTGTAGAGGCAACTAGTTTTTTGGCCGATATTAAATTCACAAAAGACCTGAATTTGGACTCCGAGAGCAATAGGGTGGGACTTGGACATACTCTACTTCGATGTGTCTGCATGGCATTAGCTCATCTTCTGGTTCCTAATTGATTTGATCTGAATTGTTTTCTGTCTTATGTTGCTCACCCAGGGATACTGCTGGACAAGAAAGGTTTAGGAGTCTCATCCCCAGCTACATAAGGGACTCCTCTGTTGCAGTCATAGTGTTTGATGTTGCAAGTATGTATCTCCGTTCACAATTCAAGTAGCCTTTAACTTTTCTGAGAAGATGCTATTCGCTTCTCCATAGTATGTTCTTACTTTATACGGAACGGTATAATGTGTTAATTTCAATCTCAAATATGACTTGATTTATAATGTTTTATTTGTGGTATGTATGACACTTAACAGGCAGACAATCCTTCCTTAACACATCAAAATGGATCGAAGAGGTTCGCACTGAGAGAGGTAGCGATGTCATTATTGTCCTAGTTGGCAACAAAACTGATCTGGTGGATAAGAGGTAAATATGTGTCTTTTTCATCTGTAGATTTTCTATATGAGGTATCATCAGCATGAGAGGTTCTTGAGCTTTTGTCTTATCTGGAATTTTGTAAAACCTTGCCCGGCTGTGTTGGATAGGATTACATGAAAATGAAACAGCTGTTTGCGGTTAGGCATAAATTTAGCATCTTTTAGTGATATTGTTGCTGCACATGTTCGGGGCTGCACACCAAGGTCCAAGTATCAATATTTACTAAAGCTACATAAGCATTGAAACATTCTTTTTGGTGAAATTCCTTCCTTGCTGAAAGCACTATATAATATTATAAGTTTCCTTCTTGAAATCTGGTGCATTTAATGTTTCTGAAATTGAGTGATCTTATCCTCTTCTTTATCCACTCGTAATGGCTAATTTCAGGCAAGTTTCAATAGAAGAAGGAGAGGCGAAAGCTCGTGATCTTAATGTCATGTTCATTGAAACTAGTGCAAAGGCTGGCTTCAACATTAAGGTGATATACTGCACCCTTTTCTCTTGTATTTGACCATGAGTTACTAGTCAAATATCTCCGATGAGTTGTATGCACACTGCATAGACACCCTCGTATTTGGAATACTAGTAATGCTGTCCCCTTATTCATGATGTAAATGACTGTAAACTCTATATGACAAAAGCCCCTAGTGAGCTGTTTTTAAGAATCCTGAAAGATGCTGAGTATTTTTTTGCTGAAAAATTGTCTACTGAATTGTTGAAAATTTGAGGCTGTTTCGGGTAATTCAAGATTGCAGTCTTGACATGTTGGTGAGTCATATTCGTCTGTGGAAAGGAGGTGTTCTGGTAGTTTAGACTTTAGAGTCCTCCTGATACTGTCCCCCAACAGTCCTACTAGACCGAAGTTTTCCTGCTGTTCTTTTCAGGCACTATTCAGGAAGATTGCTGCAGCTTTACCCGGAATGGAAACCTTATCATCCGCAAAGCAGGAGGACATGGTTGATGTCAACCTCAGGTCTAGCAACGCAAATGCTGGTCAGGCTCAACAGCAATCCGGAGGGTGTGCTTGCTGATAAGTGATAACTTGTACTTACATCTGCTCATCATCTTCTGTTCTTTCCAGAATCGCCTGTGTGAAGTTATTGTTATAATCATTGTCTTTTTGAATTTTGGTTGCTATAGTTTTAAGTCGGATACAAAGGATTGTTAATTGGGGCTCGTTCTATTATGTTGTTTTCTCATTAGATATCTGTATCATTTTGCAGACCCAAGATATTTGAGACTAGAGTTATCCCTTTCTTGCAATAGCTGTCAATTTTCCTTGGATATGTATTAAGAAAATTTGTTCAATTGAGTTTTCCCCCTGCTGGTACGAAAGAAGGCCGAATTAATATAAGGGAATTGCATCTGGGCCAATTTCAACTTTGTCTAGTACTACAATTTACTTCAACTTAGTCACAACATAAGCTAGTAAGCTACTATAGGTACCGTACACAGAATACACAAATGTCATAAGCATCTAAACTCTAAAGTAATTTTCAAAAAAGGAACTGAGAAATCCCCATAATATAGACCATTGGGAATTTTGAGAAGAGTATCAATTGGATCTATACTTGGGTTTGGATTTTACATGGTATGGATTGAAAATTAGGCCCTGTGGCCGAACACTGTGACAGTGACTTTAATAATTGACAGAGTGTCTTATCTCTACATCAGAGATCCAAGCCTTTTTCTTTCAACAAAAACAACCCTGGCAGTAGAGAAACCATCACGGACTGAAGATGGCAACCACATATGCAGCTCTAATCTCTCTCATGAACACACTCACCCGCTTCCAACTTCCTACTTGCCCTGTTTCTTTTGACCAATCACAACTACGGTCACTGTCCAATAAAGTTAGTTCCTTGGTTGACTTTCTTGAGGCATATTCCCAGAAAATAAGCAATGATCTACTGAAAAGAATGGCTGATGTAGCTTTTGAAGCAGAAGACATGATCGAGTCCTATTATGTGGACCAAGTTCTTGAAGAATCCAAAGGCAATATAGGCAAGGACTATGTCCTATTCTGTCAAGATTTGGAGGAAGCAATCTGTCGAATGGATTTCATCCTCGAAAAATCCATGGAAATCGCAGAGAAGAACGATGAAATGGTTCACCTGCCTCCTGAACGCTCCGTGCGTGCTGGTTCAGTTGCTCCTGATGAAAAGGTTAAGATGGTGGGATTTGACCAAGAGTTGCTTTGTCTGATGGATCAGCTCACTTCAGATGAGTCCAGTCGCCAAATCATCCCGGTTGTTGGCATGGGGGGTATTGGTAAGACTACTTTTGCTAGAAATGTTTATGATCATCCATATGTCAAGCATCATTTTCACATCCGAGCTTGGGTAACTATATCTCAGGGTTATACTGTTGGAAAAATTCTAGCCTCCCTTTTAGATACCCATGATGAATCTAAAAGTCCTGAAGATTTGGGAGAACTATTGTACAAAAGCTTATGGGGTAGAAAATATCTCATTATATTAGACGATATCTGGGATGATTTGGCATGGGGTGAGATTAGAAGATTCCTTCCTGACAACAATAACGGAAGTAGAATCTTGTTAACCACTAGAATTTTAAGTGTTGCGATTAGTGTTGGCTCGTGTGATCCTCATGAAGTTAAGCTGCTAGGTGATAAGGAGAGCTGGGACTTACTTTCTCAAACCATATTTAGGCAAGAGGTCTGCCCTCCTGAATTGGTCGAATGTGGAGAGAAAATCGCCAAGGGTTGCAAAGGACTTCCTTTGGCAATAACAACCGTTGGTGGTCTCCTCAAAATGTCTAACAGGAAGTTGGAATTTTGGGAGGAAGTTGCAGAAAATGTCAACTCCTTCATCAATGTACAAAATGAAAGTCACTGCTTGGAGATATTGTCTTTGAGCTACAATGAATTGCCTATTTATTTGAAACCATGTTTCCTTTATCTGGCAACTCTCGAAGAAGATGAAGAGGTGAATGTCTTCTGGCTCATAAACCAATGGGTTGCTAATGGATTTTTGAAATCCAATAAAGCTAAAACCTTGGAAAAGGTTGGAGTAGAGTATTTGAACCATCTGGTTGATAGAAACCTTATCATGGTAAAGCATCATCTCCAAGATGCGGGTATAGGAAGTTTGATTTTCCATGATTTGTTACGTGAATTTTGCTTGAGAGAAGCTGCAAATAGACGGTTTCTTTATAATGTTAAAAAGGAGATGGTTTACGTTCCAGAGATATTAGATAGTGAGCGTCATTTGGTTTGCCGTTTTCATATACGTGAAATCAATCCCTTTCCATCTGTGCCACTTGTCCGTTCTTCTAATTACCACTCCAGTGAACACGGCCTACTAGACTTGACGTTTTATAGGTTATTACGAGTGTTGGTGACTAACCGTGCTACCAAACTTACATCTAGGATACCTCTTGCTAATTTCCGTTACCTTGCCTATAAGTTCGAGAGGGACTCTCTCCCAGGATTCTTTGCTGCTCCTTCCTTACTGTGGAATTTAGAGACCTTAGATATTTGTGGGTGGTTTGATGTGGTTTTACCATCCGTGTTCTGGGAATTACCAAACCTAAGACACTTGGTTAGTTCTTCCGAGGGAACAATCCTATTGCCTGATCCAACAAATGCCCAAGCTAAATGTGCACTTAACAATCTACAATCTCTTGTCCACATTCGAAACTTCAATCTTAACATTGAGACGCTTGAGAAGATTCCAGAGGTTAAAAAATTGGTAATCACATATGATGTGGACTTCTGCTCAGGGAATTCGGAAAAGCTTGCAAGTTACTTCACCAATTTTGCTCATCTTCGTAATCTGGAAATACTGTCATGCTTTTTCACGGGGTGTTGCTTTAGTGAGTTGTGTGTTTTTAAGGAGAGAAAGAATCTTGTATTCTCGCCCAACCTCAGAGCTTTACATTTATATGGGTGCTGTATTCCATGGGAGAATATGCCTGTTATTGGTTCATTGCCCAATCTTGAAATGCTCTGCCTAGATTACAACGCATTTTGTGGTGGGGAGTGGAACTCAACTGAAGGAGACTTCCTGTGCCTAAAATATTTGGAGATTGTAGATTGCGATCTACGGATCTGGAGAGCAGAGAGCACCCATTTTCCAAGACTTGAGAAGTTGAAACTTTGTTGCACGGAGATGGAGGAGATCGCTCTGGGTATAGCGGACATAGTGTCTCTTCAAAAGATCACGTTAAAGACCAAGAAGATGTCTGCTGTTATTTCTGCAAAAGAGATACTGGATGAGCGGGAGAACCAAGGAGATGATGGATTGTTAATCGAAGTTCAATATGTAGGAAAACCTGATGGGGAAGAATTGGATAATTTGGCAAGTGACAGGTTTCAAGTTGAAGTTATGTGAGTATGGAACTGAACTCTCTCTTTTTCCAGCTATTTTTTAAAGTCTGCAACTGGTTTTTGCTGTTCATTCGAGTTACTGACTTACTTTTAATTTTGTTTTGATGATCTCTAGAATAATCTGAACCAACCATTCGTGTTGGTTCAGTGCTGGCTCCTGATGAAAAGGTTAAGATGGTGGGATTATGCGCCTGCTTCTGATATGTTTCATACCAAAATCTTGTGCGTAAAGTTGCTGCTACAACTTACAAGCATCATTTTTTTTTAACTTGGTTGCAATAGTTTCTGAGTCGGAAATTAACAAGGATTATTATTTGGGTTCTGTTGTTCTGCTTTCATCAGATAATGTATTTGCAGACCCAAATTATTTGAGACGAGTTATCCTGTTATATTTTTTCATGCAAGAAATCATTTTCATATTCAAGAAACTCCAATCAATCCGTCCATTGTTTTTCCTTCTCTTTTCTCTTAAATATAATATCAGAATTGTACTAATACTCCGTGGCATTTTACTTTTAATACAAATAAATAGAAATGAAACGACAAAATAAATTAATCGAGAAAATAAGATTTGTGAACAACGTTGGCCGTTTTCAATTGAACTATATAATGAAAATTTTAGGTCTAAATTTTTATTATGTAGTTCAATCACGATATGAGATTAACCGTGGTCAAAGTTGGATTTTTGTTGACTGTAAAAAGTCAAAACTGGACAGAGACGGAGGGAGTATATACCGTTAATTAACAACTGATACATTTTTTTTAATATGTATCCCTCAAACTCGAACCAAAATAGAATAAAACGTTTATAATGCAATTAACAGGGTTGGCTCCCAACAACCCCGAGGTGGTATGTGGTCCCCACCTTACAAACATGATTTCAAATGTTATGGTGTGTTCTTGACACCCACCCCTGAAAAATGTACTTTTTACACCATAATATGTCGCAGTTCAGGTCTTATTTTACGAATGTATAGAACGGATTCGAGTATATGCCTAACCCGGACCTAAACCTTTATTATTTCCAACGGATTTTTATTCAGGTTGGATAGAACCTGATCAGTTTAAAAGTAAAATGAGGGAATACCCGTGTAGTAAGATATAGACTGACATGACGTCAACAGTGTCCCGAATTTTTTTAATTGTCATAACTTAGTAAACATGTATAGAAAAATATAGGCGCTGGAATCTATAATAGGTTTATCCTTTATATCAATATGATGTGAAATTTAATATCCTATTGTATACTCCATCCGTCTCAGTTTCATCTTTCTATTTGCCTTTTTCTGGTCAACATCGTTCAAGTTTAAGTTTGATTTAATACATATAATGCATCTGATGAATTTTTTAAAAGTATATTATGAAAAATTAAAATGTAAATATTTAATAATATGAATTTTTAATTTTTTTTACCAACATTATTTATGAGTAATTCGCAGACGAAGTTTGTAAGCGTTGACCATAAAAAGTCAAATGAAAATATGAAACTGGGATTGAGGGAGTATGATTTTTTCTATCTAAGGTTTGATGTTACACGAATATGTATTAAAGTGCAAACCCATTAATTCAAATTTTACATATAGAATACAAACTAAAACAATTTTAAACGTGTATTCATGTCAAAACATTATAAGGTTGTATGAGTTGCATCCTTGTAAATTTCGATCAGCTTAGCAGTTGTCCTTGGAGTATATTATCCACTTCACCAACATCTATTTATTGTACCGAAATGTTTTAATTGTGCTGGAGTCGTATATTCAAACTTACTCTCATGATAACTATAACTTAAATATGTATATTATTTCGTATTTTTCCTACTTATTTTATGCTTGGACCATCCCGACGATATTTGGATAAACACCGTTTGAAACGTAATAAATTTTTTAAAAAAAGAATAATACAAACTGAATTTTCTTTATTAATACAAATTGATAATCAATATCAGCCATGAAGATGGAGAGAAATGATAAATGATTTGTATATGTATAGGTTTAATATTGTAAACAATACTTGTTTTTATAAGTATTAGTATTAAAATTTTACTTTGCTAGGTCGTAAAATTTTTATTGTAAATAATATTTTAGTAGACTTATGCCAATCAAAGTATCTAACTTTATAAATCCTTTGGCCAGTGTTTGAGTCGGAGCTCCTAATTGTACGGTTGATTAATCAGGTACAAACAGGTCGGACAACACAAATCTTGCTCACCTAGACTGGCAGTGTCTCGATTTAGAGTACTTTTCTTTCTTTCTTTCTCGACACTTTTTTTTTCTTTTTCAATATTTATCCAAATAATCATAAAATAGTTCTCTTAAACTCAATCATTGTTCCAAAGTATACGAAATAATCTCGTTGAATCTTTTCAAATTTATTTCTTATTAATATCATATCGTTACTATATCACTAATGTTTTCAAATTTATTTCATAGTGTTACTATATCACTAATGTCAATTTCATCAATACAAATCACTATAAAGAAAGGAATTATTAATTAACAATATAAGACACTTACAAAATTTAAAAGTCAACAGTAGATGGTCATAGACATACAACTTATAAGAAATATTAATTATTAAGTAACTTAGAGAGCACCTGGCTGCGTCCAGGGATGGCATACGTCTTGATCTTTAGACTTTTCAACGCACACTCCCGTCTTCTTTACCTCCCACTCACAAGTTTCACCTGGACAATAATCTCGTCTTATCCTATCGCCCCATAGAAAATAATTTCCAGAACCATATTTCGTACTGATCCTGCAGTAATATTTCTTATTTCGTACTGGTACGAATGAAACACCGGTTTCTTTGTCGGGCTCGAGTACTATGTTTCCATAATCTGCGGTAACGGTACCCATGAAACAACGAACTTGGATGTTTTGACCGTCTATATCATTCTCTAGTTTTATATGAACTTTGGTGCTTTGACCTACATCTGTTGTGATGATGACCAACAAAATGCTCACAATAGCGAATGAAGCAAATGATTGGTTCATCCTCGCCATTTCCCTTGAGGATTTTTTGTTGTAAGTACTTTGTTCTATTTATGAAGCATGTATATTTATAGTTGGAAATGAAGATTCAGTATATGTACTAAATTATGTGAGGCTATCGATGATGTTTTAGTAATCACCACAAATTTCATAATGGTAATAGAAGGATTATATTGACAGTGGAGATATATAAGGGTAAAATTACTCTAACCATACAAAAATTTCTTTTATTGATTATGGTATAATATAAATACACAAGGCTTCATTTGGTTTGAGGGAAAATGAGGGAAAAGAAAAAAAAATAGGAGAAAATATTGTTTTCCACCATTTGATAGTTCTCAGGAAATACTGAAAAATTCATTAAAATCTATAAAATACATCTATCTCCACAAATTAAGGAAAGTTGTTTTTCCCTCACATTTTTCAGGAAAATCTTACTTTCCCCTATTTTTTTCTTTTCCCCCATTTTACCTCAAACCAAATGAAGCCTAAGAGAGATAAGGGAAAGATGCAAGACACATCATATTTTGCCTATGTGGCATGTCTTTTTTATCACATAACTCACCACTTTTACTATACTATATGGATGTATACAAACTTTTGTGAGAGACCGTCTCTCGGAGAGACCAATTCAACATCACATATTTACGTACAAATATCATATGTTTAACTTCAAACATCGTGTGTATAACAAACCCGTATTATACTTGTATTATATATATTTATTTATTAACATGTGATGTTTATAGCTAAACATGCAATAATTGTGACAAAACATGTGATATTTGATTCAATCTCTCCAAGAAAGTTCACTCGCAAAAGTTACTAATGGATTTACGGATTACATCAATTGAACTAATATGGCAAAAAGGCATAAATGGTCCTAAAGTTTGGGGTATGGCATACTCAGTACAACGTTTGCCTGCTCCGGCAGACTTAGTCCTTCTGTTCAAAAAATCTGGCGAGAAAGGGACTTTTGGTCCAGCGAGTCAACGGGTCAAAGTCAGATTTGACTGCCACCTCTTCTGCCATTTGCGAAATCAGTAACCAAATCAAAGAGAATGGCGAAAACTAACAGCGCAAAGAAGAAGAAAAGCAATAAAGTATTGAAGAACAAGCTACGTGCTTCCAATTCAGTAGCAACGAGGCAACAAGCTCCTAAAGACAATCCATTCGAGAAAATATGGTCCATACAGAAATTCAACATACTGGGCAAGAAACGCAATGAGGTCGAACGACGTCGTGGCCGTTCTCGCACTCTCGCAATAGAAAAGAGGGATAATACTCTGTTAAGGGAGTATGAGCAAGGCAAGAAATCTTCCGTCTTTGTGGATAAGCGAATCGGAGAGCAAAACATTGTCCGGATCATATTCAAAATGGGCTGGCTCGATACCCGACCCGCCACTATCCACCGGATCCTCAAAATCCACAACTCTACCAAAGTCATCTTCAAGTTCGAGAACAAGTGAAAAACAGAGCTTCATTAAGCTGTTGAGAGAAGAGAGGAGAATTGCTTATGGAAACGTGTTGCTTTGTTTCATGTGTGAATTGGATTGGGGTCTATGTAATGAATAGTATAGTAGTTGTTGTTGTTCAATTTAATTTTTATTTATTCTTTTCCCTTTTCTTTTTATTTATATCATTTTCATTTTTATTTTACAATTTTGTTTATGATTAGTAATGATGTGGCAGTCAAATATAGCATTGACTCGCTTGACATGTCAGCAGTCAAAGTCAAATTCTGTCCAAAAGTCCCTTTCTCGCCAGATTTTTTGAACAGAACGACTAAGTCTGCCGGAACAGGCAAACGTTGTACTGCGTACGCCATACCCCCAAAACTTTAGGACCATTTATGCCTTTTTGCCAACTAATATACCATGCATATCAATCATTAAATAGTTCTCACTTTAATCAATCTATCACAAATTCACAACTAACATACACTTTATCACAAAAACGCTCTCAACGGGAATCAAGCCTGAAGCCAGATCAACCTAATCAATTTGAACTAGGCCTTTTGATTCTTTTTTTAATCTAATGGCAAGTACCTTAATCATCCTTAATGTCAAGTTCATTTTGTGATCCTGTTTCTTTTTCTTCTTCTCCTTTACGTTTATAGAGTTCTCAGATTCAGTCCCTAAACTTTCAATTTCTCTACAATCAAATCCTCCATCTTCACAACTTCCCATCACTTTCTTCCCCCATTAAAATCCAACCGGAAAAATTTCTTATGGTACCCCTTAAATTGGTGGCAATAACAGATTTCCCCCTTCTATTCGAACAATAACAGTTGCATCCAAAATTTTGTACCGAGGGAATTTCGATATTACATATAGGCCCAAAAGTCAAACCTTGTGATGACATGGCTCTGGCGTCTACTGATGTGTCACCTGAAATTGGTGATAATCACGAAATTGCCATTGATTTATTTGATTTTTGACTTTCTTTAATTCTTTTTCTCTATTTTCTTTTGTTTTTGATTTTCTTTTTTTCCTCCTTTATGAAGGTGCCAAATGACAGTTGGACTTGTCTGTAATTTAGATTACCAAATACAGGGATGTTATTGTAATTGATATATATCACATCTCTGATGTTAGTGACTTCATGCACATGCAACTCACGTGAGGACGGTACTGTAATTAACTCTACTAATTTCAGGGGTGTATATGTAATAAATTTGAATTTATTTCTGGCACTAGCCGTTAGTTACCTTTTTTTTTTTTTTTTTTGAATTTTTGGCTATAAGAACACCATTTTTCACACTTTTTTCTTCACTTCTTCTTACTCCTTTCTTCTATTTTTACTACTTCAAATGGAAAGAACCAATTCATTCGGCAATACTAGGTAGACTGATGTTGGGGATATTTGTAGGCAGTTTGGTTGCAACCAAAGGACGGTGATAACCCGTTCGACATCAAAAAACAACCCGGGAAGATATTATTACCGTTGTTCTGAACATGGATGGTCTGGTTGGTACTCCCCAAGTGTTCAGCACCAACAAGGTGAATCAAGCATGAGCAATGTAAGGAATGAAGCAAGGACAGAAAGAAGAGAGCATGAAGTTGATAAAGTGACCATGAAGGAGAAACAAATGGAAGCAATGAGACAATGGCAGTGATAGAAGATCAATATAGGGGCCTTAGACAACTGATTTCAATCAACCTAGTGTTGTTGGCTTTGTACCTGTTTTGCTTGATTATGCAATGTATTTTCTAGATTGGGAGTACAACAAATAGCTATCTATGTAGAATGTATGCAAAAAAATTCCAGAAATAAAAATGATTGCATTACATTCCATCAAAATATCATCCATCAAGCTAATACAATCAACCAACCTAATAGAATCCATAAAAAACCATCCATCCATCAAGCTATTACAAGCCAGCAAGACTAATCCATCAAACTAATCCATCAAAATATCATATAATCCATGATCAAACTAATCCATCAAACTAATCCACCAAAAGTAATATCCATCAAGCACAACTATCAAGCAAAAGCATGGTACTATCAAGTGCACTATCAGTTATCAAAAGAAATTGGAACATATCAAAAGTAATGCAGCAATAACCCACACAGATCAAAGGGCTTCATAATCAGGCTGAGTCATGAATTGACTTGATGAGGCATCTTCATTTATCTGATCAGTTATCCTCCTCCTTGTCCTTCTTCATCTTCTGCTTGATCCTTCACCATCAGTTCTTGAAGGGCCAGCTACACCAGTGCCACCACCCTATTTGAATTACAACAAAGTCATAAGAAACAGAGAAATTGGAACAAGTTACAACAAAGAACATATTACACTACACATTATAGTTACAGAACTTACTTGGAGAGGACATTTTTTCTTTGTGTGACCAGTTTCATTGCAGAGACTGCACTTGAATGCAGATCTCCTCCCTCTAGTACCGATGCTTGTCTATCGCTGCAGGATGCTGTGCCTCAGATTTGAGGCCTACAGCTTCCTTCGATGGGAGGGAAACCCTCATCATCAGGCAAATCTTCAGGCCAGAACTGTGAAACAGGTATGGGGTGGATCTCCATGTCATAAGCCAACAGGTATGCCTCTTTAGTGTGATTGAAGGAGATAAATGTTATGGGATCTTGTCTTCTGTGTTGAGTGGCTATCCAAGCATGTCTACATGGCAGGCCACTGATATCCCACCTATTACAATCACAAGTTCTTGCATCCACATTCACAATGAATAAGAAGCTCATGTCCTCAATCTCAAAGGTGCTTCCAGATTCAGTCAAAAGTTTACATTTCCTAGACTGAGTACTGATATCATTCAACTTCTTCAATGTCCTAGGCATGACTACAGATACACAATTGGCTCCCACCCTCTTTCTCACTTGAATCCTCTTCATGATCTGTTGTCTTAATCCTTCCATTATGCTGTAAATGGAGAATGCTCTGAGAGGGTTAATCCATGAATTGAAGCACTCACTCATGTTATTAGTCACATGGTCAACTTTAACATGAGTGTCATAAGCATGTCTTGCCCATTGACTTAGAGGAATGTTCATTAGCCAAGTGTAGGCTTCAGGTCTTGCATTTCTCAAACCTAGTCATAGCCTTGTTGAAGCTGTACTTGGTGTAGGCAGTGCTAGTCTGCCAATAGAACCTCCTAAGCTCCCTAGCAGACCACTTGGCCTTAAAATTATCATAAATGTGCTTGGCACATTTTCTACAAGTGACTTGAAGGCATAACTCTTCAATAGCAGGTTCTGGTCCCTACAATTAAGACAATACCATACAATATAAGTTAAAGACAATAAAATACAATACAATTAAGACAAACAATAAGATGCAATAGTTGAAACCTACTTACCTTGGATTTG
This sequence comes from Plantago major, assembly GCA_026545765.1. Classification (NCBI taxonomy): domain Eukaryota; kingdom Viridiplantae; phylum Streptophyta; class Magnoliopsida; order Lamiales; family Plantaginaceae; genus Plantago; species Plantago major. The sequence goes on along the minus strand of CM048840.1, from coordinate 15,865,316 downwards.
TCAGCCATGAAATGCCAAGGCTTGTCATTGTCAAATGGACCAAGCATTTGTGTAAGACAATGCAAAAAGAAGCACCATGATTCCTTGGTCTCACTATCAACAACTGCTATGGCTATTGGATATAAACCACAATTGGAATCCATCCCAACTGCACTCAGCAGTACACCAGCAAACCTTCCCCTTAAGTGACATCCATCAAAGAAAAGGAAAGGGGCACATCCAGCTACAAACCCCCTCTTCAGACCTTCCAGCCCCATGAACATCCTTTTGAACAGAATAGGACTCTCAACTTCATCCCTGTGCAGGTATACATAGCTCCCATGATTTGTTCTTTGCACCATTTCAGCATACTTAGGCATCAATTTATATGCTGCCACAGGATCACCACCCATCAACTCTTCAGCTCTCTGTTTTGCTCTGTACATCTTCATATAGGGTACAGTTACATCCAATGAATTTGTGCACCACTTGATAAGGCTATGTACATTGATTGTTGGATGTTTTTCCAACTCCCCCCCCCCCCTTATATTCTAAGCCAGCCAATTCATATCAGCTTCTTTTAGATTCACATTTCTGACACAAGTGTGACTTCCATGGTATGTTTTCACAACAAAGGTGCATCCATTTACCTTGGATGCATGCAATCTCCAGTTACATCCAGCACCCTCACACTTTGCAGTGAATCTAGTACTCTCATTTTTCACCCTTGTGCACTTGAATCCAACCTTTATAGAGTACTCTTTCACCCTTTTCCTCAGCTCATTCACAGACATAAATGTTTCCCCAACTTCAAAATATTTGTCCCACTGAACATTGTTGGTCTGAAACTCATCACCTATCCACTCTTCATCACTAAGCAGTGGCTTATCAGCACTATCATCATCTTCATCATCATCAATTCCTTGATGAATGTTACTCCTATCACCACCTCTCTTCTTTCTTGTCTCAGTACTTGCCATTTGAGGGCCTGCAGTACCCCCTTCATCATCTTCACTTGGCACCTCATCTTCAAAGTCTGTCCTAGTAAAACCTATCTCCTCATCCTCAGAGTCATATAGGTATTCATTGTCAGGGGCATCATCCTCCCAATCCATTCCCTCTTCCTCTTCATCATTTTCAACTTCAACTACCTTTCCCTTACCCTTGTCCCTAACTGGCCTGCTGCTTTCACCTACTTCATGTGCAGCTTGATTCTGAGGCTTGTGAGGTAGTCTCGAGGCACTGAGTTGTGTTGAAATTGGCAAAGTGAGTTTCTAGGAATGCATCTACATCAAACTCAACCAACATATCATCAGTCATGTTGGGATGCACATCAGTGTCATTCTCAAAACTTGGTATGTAGGCATCATCATTTGTATGGGTGGGATTGGGAGGGGCCTGTTCTGTTTCAGAAGTAGGGGTGGGATTGGGATTGGGAGTGGGAGGGGGCTGTTCTGGTTCAGAAGTAGGGGTGGGAGTGGGAGTGGCCTGTTTTGGTTCTGGTTCACAAGTAGGTTTGGGGTTGGGGTTGGGAGAGGGAGGAGGTTGTTCTGGTTCAACATTGGGAATGCTTTGTTCTTGTTCTTCATCATCACTTGGTTCCTCAGTAAGATCAACAAACATTGGTTCACAACACTACAAAAAAACCAGTTATAGCGACGGAATTATCCGTCGCTAAAGCTGTGCCGATGCGTCGCTAAATCCTTAGCGACGGATAACCCCCCGTCTCCAAACCCATCGTCACTATTTTTTTTGGCGATGGATAAGTATTCCGTCGCTAAATAATGACGAACTGGCGACGGATTAATCCGTTGACTAGTCCGTCCAAATTGGCGACGGATAAGTAATCCGTCGCTAATTAGCGACGGATTGTTTCCGTCGCTAAATCCCACCACTAAGTCGGCCTTAGTTCGCTTGACATTTAGCGACGAAAAAAATCCATCGCTAAATTCAATGGGCTAATTCGCCCTTAGTTCGTGAATTTAGCGACGGATTTTTTTCCGTCGCTAAATTCACTGTTTAATTTTTTTTTTATTTTTATATTTCTGTTTCACATTTCACCTATTTTTTCACATAATATAATCATAGATAATATACCCGAAACAATTAAATTGCATTAATATATCCGAAACAATATAAATTATCTATAAATTATCCGAAACAAGAAGAAGGTGAAATAGTGTCAAACTATCCATAACAAGTCCATAATAAGTCTGATGTAACTAAGAATAATCGGGAGGAGGCGGTGGGTGAGACTGGGAAGAACTGCTGAACATCTGAGTCAAAGCGTCCATCCGCTGAGCCATACGAGCCTGTTCCTCAAGCACTTGCTCGTAAGCTGCCTTGGTCGCAGCTATTTCCTGGTGGAGTGGAGTCATCATCTCTTGAACCTGGTCCTGTGTGTAGAGATTAGATCGCGATCCTGATCCCTGGGACACTGAGAAGCTACCAGAACTCATGGAAGGGCCCAAACTTCCCAATCCATACATTCCCCTTGCTGTCCATTGGGTTGACCTCAAAGAAGATCTGGTCTTGCTCTTCAATTGACGGCTCATGACCGTCGATCATCCTCCTCTCGACCTCACTCTGCAATTGTTGGTTGCATACGAAATGAGATGTAATTTTAGGAATCACTTTAAAATATTCAAATACAAATGTTAACCTTAAGAAAGAAACGTACCACAATACGCTCGGCCCTCACGTCAGTCCAGATGCCATTCTTCAGCTTAGCCTTCTTGAAGTGGTACAGAGCACTCTTCGGCTGTCCTCTATTGGCCTAAAAAAACATATGTGCAAACAAGTAGTTAGTTGATTGAAATGAAAGCAAAAAACTATTATGTATCATATTTCAAGCCATAAACAACATATTTACTAACCTCCATCACATGATCTGTAACAACAGCCCGCGACCCATAGTGATGTCTGGCAGTGCCCGTACCATCTCGCGGCTCAGACAAACGGTTTTGTCTGTTCTTGTACGCTTGATCCTGGACGAAGGGATCATTTCAGTACGCCTCCCACAGTGCCCACTCGTCATCCCCCACCCAAGTTGGTTGCCTGCGTGTCTCATTCATTTTGTAGACCATTTTTCTATAGATGTCTGACCCTAAAGTCTCGAAAACGGAGTACAACTGGGACACCAGGGCATTGGGAATGTAGTAGTCCTTCTACAACAATTCCATTCAAAGTAAAAATTACACAAGTTTAAAGAAAGGTAACAATTTAAATATAACACCAAGTTTAATGGCTAACATACCATTCAAATGACACAACAAGTTCATGAATGGTGACTAACTCATCAAAACAAGCTTAGTGGTAACATACCACTCAAATTGTCCTAAAATTGACTAACACAATGGTGACTAACATATCACCCAAGTTCAGTGGCTAACATACCACTCAAATGACACAACAAGTTCATGAATGGTGACTAACACATCAAAACAAGCTTAGTGGTAATATACCACTCAAATTGTCCTAAAATTGACTAACACAATGGTGACTAACATATCACCCAAGTTCAGTGGCTAACATACCACTACAGATATAGTGGCTAACATACCACACACATTAACACAATGATTAAAAGAACAAATAAAGCATTCATTGTAACATTTAATCTTACGCGCAGCTCGTCGAAGTAAAAGTGCTTCATCCGGTCCGGGACGTTTGACCACTTCTCGCCTCCCTGTCCCGGCATTTCCCGCCTCCCCCTGAAGATTTTGCCTAGTTTGTCCGAGGCATCCGGAGGCCAAAACCTGTTATCAATGAGACAAACAAGAAACGAATATTCATTAGTAAAATCATGTTACATATATTTATCTTAAGTGTATGTTCTACAAATCCATAATACTTGTTCCTGTCGTTGGGGAACAACACCGGCTTCCCCTGGAATGTAGCATCGTCCGTCAACGTCAAGTAGGGACACCCGCCAGAGGGAAAGTCACCAGGAGCATGTGCCGTGTAGGCCGGTGGAGTCTCTGGTACCTGAGACTGGCTGCTGCTCCCACCAATGTCGTATCCAACAAGAGGACTAGTACCATGACTCGCTGGTGTACTACTAGAACCCGCTGGACTAGCACCCCTACACTCGGGAAGAAGCTATGTCGACTTCCTTTGGCGCAGCATCTGCAAGAGCATATAAGAAATTGCAGGAAAAAATGTGTTAGTAAAGAATACATGAATATGCATGTAAAACATATACATTTGACATATATTAACGCACAAAAAGTAATAATAATCAACAACTACAATACACACATACCCTCGTCCTCATATATACACATAACAACTAAGCATACAATACACACATACCCTCGTCCTCATCGGCTATTGTTAAGTCTATAAATTGGTCTTCATGCAGGTCTATGAACTCATCATCAGCTTGTACAGGCTTTCTCGCTGTTTGATCGACGACCTCTTCTTGATACGAGTTGGTAATTGAGTCGTCCTTATCAATGTACTATACTCTGGAGCGGGCCTGTATATGCATCGCAGCCAACCAGTCCGCCTTATCGCGTTTGAGGCTTGGATATTCAATAAACACCACCTGGCGTGCTTGAGTCGCCAAGATAAACGGTTCATACTTAGTACGATGCCTCTTCCTATGGTTAATTTCTACCATCTGATAGAGCTCGTGTTTCTTCGTACCACTTGGAGTAGGATCATACCAGTCAACATCAAACAGAAAGGTTCTTTTCAAAGGAAACCCCGGATATTCAAGTCATACACCATTTTCTCCTCCGTTCATGATCATAATTAGCATCAGATGTAGACGTATTTTGAGTACTTCCGATCACATTTTTCTCCTTCCTTTTACGCTTTGAGAGATGCTCATAATCCATGAACGGTGCTCATGTCTCACCATGATAACACCATACCTCATACTGAGACACGAACCCCTTACGTTTCAAGTGCTCCACTACCGTTGGCAAAAATTGTTTATTCCTACATTTGTTCGCATTGCAAGGGCACTTCATCTTCCCCCCACTCAAACAAGTAGTTTGTGTAAGCGCAAAAGTGATGAAGGATTCAACCCCTTCCACAAAACTAGACTGGATTCTGCCATTAACTATGCGACGGTACATCCATGAACGATCGGGATTCATAATTATATGATTAGCCTGACACGTCTACAATTATTAGATTTATAACATGCATTTTACGTTAATATAATCACCAAATAGTCTCAAAACACTTAATTAAATCTTCATAATCTAGTGTATATATACGAATTTATCGAATCAAAATTACTACGTACTTACAAACATCCTAACATTATACTAATTAGCAATACAAATTCACAATCAATATATCAATTGCACAAAGTTAACTAGCTAGTATACTATATAGCTCCCATAAACATACAATTGATCTAATTAGTCGAAATTAACAAAATTCCCAAATTTGTCAACAAGTAAGGGTTCCAAAACACTCAACTAAATCTTTCTAATCCTACTACATATACGAAAATATCAAATTAACAACCCTACATACTTCCAAACATCTTAACGTTATACTAAAAATCTAAATTCACAATCAATATATCAATTGAACATCTCAAAGTTAACACACTACGTAATATAAGCTAAACTAACTACTACATACTTACAATAAACATGCAATTGCTTAAATTAGTCGAAATTAACAAAATCCCCAAATCTGGCAAAGTTAGGGTTTTAGCCAAAATGCCTTCGATTTAGCTGAAAAAGATGAAATTGGTTGACCACACGAGTTCCTTGTCGCACGAGCTTCGAGAAGACTCCAAAATTGGCCGGAACGGTCGAGATTTGGTCGGAATGCGGAAAGGGCAAAGGAAGAAGGATAGCGATCCGTCGCTAAAATCGATTTTACTTTTTTTTATTTTTTATTTTTATCCGGTCAACTTATTTAGGGACGGATAATATAAATAGCGACGGAAAAATATACGTCGCTAATTTAGCGACGGATTAGCGACGGATTAGAGACGGATTGAGTGAATTCGCTCAATCCGTCTCCATTCCGTCACTAAACCAAGCGATTCGTCGCTAGATAGCGACGGATTTTATCCGTCGCTAGTCTCCGTCGCTATTTGACGGATTTCTTGTAGTGCAATGAGCAGCCGTTGGTTTACATTTTCTTCTCCTATACTGTCTTGCTCTAGGAGGTGGTTCATTCACATTAGTAGAAGGGACATAAAGTAAATCATCATCCTCATCACCCCACACAGAGCTAACCTTCCTCTTTATCCTAGTAGACTCATCAATAACTAAAGGAATTGCTTCATCAGTCTCCACATGTAACTCAACCTCCATATACTCCTTATTTAGTTCAAACATCTTCCTCACATCCTCATCATTAATTAGTTCTAACTGATCATATGAGCCTTCAATATCACACTTCATACTAAAAGCTAAATTCTGGGAACTTCTAACACTCTCCAAAGCAGTAGCCATAATATCATTCACAAGTTTTATGTGAGTATACCTACTGCTTTTGACATTCTCAAGCATATATAGGTCCTTGACATAGTGTATCCTGATATTGTAAATTCCACCCATTTTTCTGCAATCAACAACAATAGAACACAATCAAGAACAACCCCTCCCAAAAATTACATATAAACCCTAACTCTGCAAGTTCAACACCAAATTCAGCATAATGTTCATCTAATAACTCAATATACAAGCGGCATTGCAGTGTTCAATCCAAACCAAAATAACTAGGAAAAAAAAAGGAGGTTTTTTTTTACGTTTCAAATCAACAATTATACCCACAATTCTTCTTCTAAACTGAATTCAGAGCCTACAAACAACTAATAGAACACAACTTCATCAAAAACGGAACAAAAGAAGCTTCGACATACTTGTACAATGGCATTCGTTTGAACCGCCAAAAGCGCGCCTTGCAATACAGCACGCAAATACAATATCTGACCCACTTCCAGCGTCCTCTATGCTCGAATTTCAGGGATTACTTCAAATTTTCGGTCGGAATTTGTTACACAAGTAGTTGATTGAAACAGAGAGTAGGCAGTTATTTTTTGCGGGATATAAGAGTGAAGGGGAAGGGTTTCTTCTTTAATGTATTTTGTTTTCTCTTTTTCTGTACTGAAGTAATTATTTTAATTTGAATTTTACTTTTCTTTATTTTCTCATTCCAAACAATGCCAGCATGTCAAGAGAGAGAAGATAAATGGGAGGAGAGAGAAATCAATTTTGATTTTGGTCAACTCCAGGGGGTATTTGTTTGAATAGAATGGGTCAATCTATTTAGGGGGTCAATTTAAGGGGTACCATTTGTAATTTTCTCAATCCAATATCTCTTGACTTTTTCACCATCAATAGTTCCATTATTCGGATTCGCCTTGACTATTATCTCCGTATATAGACGTGGTGACCACCCATTGGACCATAACATAGAACATTACCCTACCACCACCTCCAAGAAGAATATCAATTGAGTGGGAGACTGAGAGTCAAGTTTCAATCGGATTCAATCATCATCACAATTCAGAAAGAAAAAAGCTTCTCAATTGGATTGTTTTGTGGCTGCTCACTTACGCATATTTTCTCCTCTCATTTGGTTTTCCTTCTCCCACAACAATCGCCTCATCAACTCTCTCTCTTAATTCTTTTATTTCCACACTCAATTCAAATTCCCTTTCAGCATTTCCACCATGCCAGGTATTCAATCTTTCGAAAGACATGGGCTTTGCTTTTTTTATCCGTTTCTTTATGTGGGTGTCTTTCAATTTCATGTATAATTCGCTTATTTGGTTTTTGGTGCATGTACTTTTATCCAATTTAGTTGAAACCTTTACTGATGAAAAGCTGTCAGACGTTCCAACTACTCCCTCAGTTCAGTTGGAGATTGTGTATGTACTGTATATGAATGGGAATTGCACGAAAAGGATGATTTTTTATTAGTACTGATGAATTCAAGTTTCCGTTTTTGTTCATGGTTGTACTGAGGCAGTGAACACCACTTTCATGACTGCTGTTACCCTAGAGATTTTACTAGGGGAATCGGAAATTGGGAGTTGCGTAAATGGCTGTGATGTGAATATCTAGTGAGTTGTTTGTTAAAGGTTTGCTGTGTGAGAAGCTAGTAAGAATAGTCTCTTACCATATCTAATCTTGTCACTAGGTTATAAGAAAGGCGTTAGAGTGGGTACGAAGCCGATAATAGAAATTATGCTGCATGACTCACGGTGAATGTCATGTTATATAGCTATAGAAGACATGTAGTATTAGAGATTTACTTTATTGTACTATCCTTTTCTGTAGAATAAGCCAGATATTGGCGTATGAGATGAGAATCCTTGCACGTGATTTTGCAGTTCATTAGAACTTGTTATAGACTTATAGGAACTCTTTCAAATTTCAGCAGTTTCTTAGTTAAGAATGTTGATGTAGAGAAAAATTGGTGTTTGCCGAACCATGGGTGTTTGTATTCAAAATAGAATTTTCAGGATTTGAAAAGGGTTCAATGTGAAATAACTGAACACGCTCTTCTAACTTCAAACATTTAATCTTACCTGTAAGTGTTATCATCTTAACTGCGTATTCTGTTATCATTCATGATCCGAAGCTGAGTGTTATTGTTTGCAGGCACCTAAGTATATTTCAGTTTACTTCTCTTTTATAGCAGCCTCAGACCAAATCCTTTTCACAAATTGAAAAACCTTATAGCTGTACAGATGTTTTTAAGACCAAATATCTTTATATATTAGTAAGGGTGCATATGAACGTTTTTTTTGTGAAGGGAGTCCATGACTCCGTGTTGTTATCAAGTGTTGCATGCTTTTTATCCTACCTGGTATTTCATTGATAAACCGTCACATATGGCATACCTTATATTCATCTTTAGTGATATAGTGGGTGCTAATATTCACAAATATCTGGAACATGCCTAAGGTACTGATTAATATACACTGATAATTAAAACAGGTTTAGTGGAGATTTATGTTTTCTTGGAGCCGTTCAATCAGATGTTCTATTCTGGTGGTTCATCTACAATTGCTACTTGCATGTATCATTGAATGAAACTTATTTGCAAATTATCATTGTATTAGATTTATGGCGACAATTATGTTTTTTCCAACACGATCACAGGGATATTGTGATAATGTGAAGCACTGGATTCTGCACTGTAATTGGACAAATGATTTAGCTGTTCATGTGCATTTAATCCATTATTTACTTACCTTTACTTTTTTCTTTTTTTTTTTTGAGGAAATTTACTTACCTTTACCATGATTGGCTTTAACGTTATAAATGCTCTCCAGTAGCATAGTTAACATATTATCAAATTTCTCTAGATATGTATTAGTTTTCAGAAGTTTTGCTGAATAAAAGTTCATTTTGATTGATACATTTTTAATTTATCCTATATTTACTTCAGTTTTCCAATGAATTACTATAACGTTGTTTTTCCTCTGCCTCAGTTAATCAAGAACCGATTCTGTCAGAACATGGGGCTTCAAAGCAACACTACCCCCTTAGCAAACTTAAACCTGTACACTGGTGGCTCCTGGTAGCTGTCAACATACTTTTCCTGGTAGTTGGTCAAGCTGCGGCAGTTCTATTGGGAAGATTTTACTATGACAAGGGTGGAAACAGTACATGGATGGCCACTTTAGTCCAAACAGCTGCTTTCCCGATTCTATTCATTCCATATTTCTTTCTCCGTTCCCCTGATGAGTCTCAAAATCTATCAACCTCACCTTCCATTCTTACTCTGGGTGCAATTTACATTGTCCTTGGAATCGTAATTGCTGGAGATAACATGTTGTATTCCATAGGGCTATTATACCTATCTGCTTCTACTTATTCTCTCATTTGTGCTACTCAGTTGGCGTCTAATGCAATTTTCTCTTACTTCATCAACCACCAAAAGTTCACTTCCTTAATCCTTAATTCTGTGGTAATCCTTTCCTTGTCCGCTGCCCTTCTTGCTATAAATGATGAATCAGATGCTCCTGAAGGGGTATCAAAAGGAAAATACATTATCGGTATTGTTACTGCTCTTGCAGCTTCTTCCCTCTACTCGCTTTTGTTATCTCTAATGCAGCTAACATTTGAGAAAGTCTTGAAAAAAGAGACTTTCTCTGTGGTTCTTGAAATGCAAATTTACACTGCAATTGTAGCTACTTGTGTTACCACTATTGGCCTCTTTGCAAGTGGAGAATGGAAGACTATAAGCGGCGAAATGGACAATTTCACAGCCGGGAAGGTTTCTTACGTAATGACTCTGGTTTGGACAGCCATTTCATGGCAGGTTTGTTCAGTTGGTGTTGTGGGGCTGATATTCGTGGTGTCTTCACTGTTTTCCAATGTTATCAGTACGATGTCTTTGGCCGTTACTCCTATCGCTTCTTTCATAATATTTCATGACAGCATGAACGGAGTGAAGATAATCGCAATGTTGCTCGCTTTCTGGGGTTTTGCTTCATATATATACCAGAACTATCTTGACGATCAAGAGAGAAGGAATCGAGTTGGGGGTAATGATGCTGGTGATGAATGTTGATCAATTTATGAAAATGATTCAATGCAAGAAGTTGGTAAAACATTTGTCCTGATGTGTGATATTGTATTAATTCTTTCTGAAATTGACAGAGATAAATCTCTGCAAGTTTCATTGAACTGATATACATATTTACAGTTCAAGATCAAATTTCCCTAATTTATTGCAATAATAGATAATGTATATATTCATAATCTTTATATAATTAGTAGCTCAGTAACTGGGCTCATCACCCAGAGAGGTAAATGGCATTGGCGTTGTGGTCACTACCGTAAAAGCAGGGATGTTGCTCTTTTTCGGGGGACCATTTACTCTCGAGCCTGATTCTCTTTGCAATTTGTCGCACACGTTGCACCAGGTGCCTATTGGTGATCCGGCCAGGGTGATTTTTTAGTGCCTTTCGCATTGCTAATGAGAAAACTCCACAGCATTGATCATAACCTTCAAGATTAGACTTGCGTGAGAGTTCCCCAGGCTCGCATGCACTAAGAAGGATACCTTGATCAGGCTTCTTCAACTTGCTGTGCCACTGTTCGGTTGGAAGTGTAAACAATTCACCTGCGTGAGCCCCAAACAGATGGATCATATGGACACCAATATCCGGGGATGTTAGGCCTGATGCTGCTGCCAGATGCTGGAAGAGGCGTTCACTAGGCATGTATCTTGGCTTGCAAGCAGGGGATGAAATCAGAGCCTCTGGTTCTCCTTGCTGTTGCAGCTGGTTGTGGTTTGGATTGTACGGTCCAATCTGGTACGTTTCCTTGTCGATAAGCTCGCCGCTGTTGCAAGAGCTGGCCACAAATGACGAAACTGGCCCCACTAGGAACCATGTTCACCCATATTCTGAAGTCCATACTTACAACATAGAATACCGTAATTACTTCACTATTCGACCAAAATAAGATGAATTTCAACACACTTTTTTCTCTTGAGGAATTATATATAGGCTCTTGCATAGAATTGAAGTCAATAAAAATAATAATGATTCCATATGGAAGAAGAGTAGGAGGTGGAGGAGGAGATTCACAAAAGCAACAAGGAGGAGGAAAAGGCATCTTCAGCAGCAACAACTCATAGTGACTGCCGAGGATTGATTGAATTGCCAATTGAGCGTTATTTCAGATTCAACATCTCACTTCTCTAACATACTTACAGTTGTCTGATTCTGGAAGAATTGAGGCTCTGCCTGAATGGATTCGGAATTTGTCTTCTTTGAATCACTTGTGGATTGTCAATTGCAAAAGGCTAATGCATCTGCCCTCTAAGGAAGCCATGCTCAGCCTCACCAAATTAGATTACTTGTGGATTAACAAATGTCCATTGCTGGCGGAGAGGTGCAGAAAGCCTACTAGTTCTGCTGCAGCTGCCACCACCAATGCTTCATCTTCTCAGTGGCCCAAGATTTCACATATCAAATATGTTTTCATATAAATTGTAAGTCTCCTTTGTTATTAGTATTTCACTTATTATGTATCACTTCCTGCAGCTTAATTTGTATTCTGTTGAATCTTGGTCATTTAAATGTTTAACTAAAATTCTTCGTTTCAGCACTTTCAAATAATCAAACTTCATTTTTAGAATTCTTTACATGTATTCGCTTGCTTAGATGATGATAACATTAGCTCTCTGATTCCTATGTATAATGCTTTGTTTGAAACACATCAGATTTTAAGAAATGTTCGCACTGCTATCTATAACATGTATAACTTTTTTGCAGGACATCAGTACAAGTGTGATTGCTCCAACAAGGCTAACGCAAACTTTGTTTCTGGTGGTGAGTGCATTAAACACAACTTATGCATTTGTTTGACACCTGGTCTTTGTATCTTCAACCTATTTGAAACTTCGAATTAACCATTTTTGTCATTCTCAAATGAATTTAAGTTTTTGTTCTTGTACAAGATGCATATTTCTTCTATGTTTCTGTTTTCTCATTAATGAGATCGACCACTGGTTAAATGGTCTTTTGCAGATAATTTTCACAATATTATTAAGCAATCGTAGGGACTAGGGACAGTTGTTCAATCTGCAAACAAGGCACTTCTGCAGATCTTGTATTACTATGCCTTTTCAAAAAATACAGTCAGTAATCAAGTTTTCAATATGATTTTGAGTAATAGATTGGTACACTAGACCCGGCCTCTCTTATGTGCTTAATAAAGGATACTCCACAAAGTGCATTTTGTTCAATCAATGGCCAGAGGCCAGGTTGAGTTGCGTCAAAAACAAACCATGCTATGCCTGCATTAGTTATTTTTTAAATGAATTTGTCAATGGATATCTAAGTTAATATAATTAAGAATCCTAAAGAGGAAGATAGATCAGATATCAACATAACACCAACCAAATTCGATGAGCATCCAAACTAGTCAACAATAAGTAATTAGCACTGTTCATTTGGTATGCTATGAAAGTCCATACTAATGTCAAGCACACTTGCACTTCATTTCTCTAAGTATAAAGCACAAGCCTTGTAATTGGGGGAGGATATAACTTCTCTTACTCTCTGCAATCTTAGTACTTCTTAGTTTGACAGAATTGAGTATGTATTTATTGCAACAGCCAACAGACATCAGTTTACAATTGCAAAAGGCCAAGGCGTCTGCTCTCTAAGGAAGCTATGCTACGCCAGTACGCCTAACCAAATTAGATTACTTATGGATTCAGAGATGTCCAGAGCAGATGGAGAGGTGTGGAAAGAAATAACGGACTACTAGTATTGCTTCTGGTGCTGCTGCTGACATTTCTTCTAGCTCACCCAAAATTTCCCATATCGAAGATGTTGGGACAAACTGTAATTCTTCTTTACCATTTGATATACTCTTCAGTCTTCACCATTCTCAACACCACCTGATTTAATTAATTGCCATACTACAATATGTGTAGTTTTGCTGATTAATATGATACAATTGTAGATTTTCTATAGTAACCCTGGCATTTCTTAACATAGCAGAAATATAACATTATCAGGATATCATGTTTCAACTTTTTGGTGTCATTACAAAGAATGTACTATTAGCCTGGAGCTATGTTGCAGGGATTTGGTGTTCTTCAATTACTTTAAGCCCCAAAATTTTTCGTTCATGTGAATGTAACAGATTCTCTTTTTTCATTTCTTCAGGATACAAATAAATATATAACAGACATACAAAGAATTTTCTATTACTGCATAGTTGTTGTTGCAGAGTATTGAAATGTTTCTGCACATATCATGATAGAGTAGTACTCCTAGACTTTTCTACAATACGCTAGGATTTAATTTTCTCTCATTCATTTTCTTTTGCTTCAGAATTTTGGAGGTTGGATTATCAAAAACATAGAAATTGTGGACCCTTGGAAATGGGAAGTGACGGGGCCTAACCTTGGAAGTTAGTTTCCGGCCCGATATCTTACATGAAATCTACTTTCAACTTTCTGGACACGTTTTTTTTCTTTCTTTCTGTGCAGTCTATTCTAATTTGTTCAGTTTCAAGAATTAGCAAAAGCACTTGAGTGATTCTGTTTTCTACCCTCATTTTGTTTGAAGTCTTGGACTGATCTCAGTTTCTGGTGCTTCTGCAACCAATCTGATGAAGAACAATTATATTTTCCAGTCTAATCATAATGCTTATCTGTAATTTTAGTATTCACGAACACAGTGTTGTGTCTTGCCCATTTTGACAGTGGACTAATTTCCTAAATTGTACCACAAAAATATGTAAGAAAATTTTGTTAATAAAGGCCGAAATGCACTTTCATAGTATACTATGTCAGATATAGACACCAAAATTGCACGTGTTATGGGACTGAGGGAGCACAATAGTTTGAAATCTGAGCAGGTACATTATATTAAACAAAAAAAGATGCTTAGATGAGTTTTTCTGATTCTTTGACTTTTTATTCTGTATTGTACTGTACCACAGATGTGAAGGCATTCGATAGAACTCTTTACACATACCAGAAGATGTGAGTGCATCCCAATTTTGCAGATGGTTTCTGTAACACTCCCATTTTCTGAAAGATGCTATTGTTTTCTCATTTCTTTGCTGGTCAGCCCAATTTCCTTAATTTGCAAACAAGCGGCATAGAACATATGTCTTCCTTGAGGACTGGAGTACTCTGCAACGTACAGTATGTAATATTTCCCAGTTTATGTAAGCCAAATTTCATAGCTAGCTTTTCTTTACCTGGCATTGGATTTGAGTTCCTGGTATTCAGGCTGGCTTGAAGAAGATTAAGAATATTTTTTATCTTTACAAAGTCAAATTAGGACAAGAGTCATACCGTAAGTCTGTGATGCATCAAGCCTTGATGAAAGAATTTTATTGCCGGCTAAACAAGAGAATCTTTTCTGAGAGTCATAGAGTTAAGACAATCCAAAAATTAAATCAGTAAAACTGATCTTTTGCTTTTATCTGACTGGTTTAGCTAAACAGCTAAGGATGAGTTTCTCATTGAATTTGAGCATTAAAGGCCTGAAATCTGCTGTTTTGTTTTCTGCTTGATCACAGCTCCACTTCGTTAGTTACGGTCCTTGTATTCAGTTCATAACGTCAACCCTTAATATTTATGACTACAACCATGACGTTTGTTGGTAACTTTTTAATCATCCGCCAAGATATTACTTACAAGTATCTTTGTTATTATATAATTTCGTTCTGCAAACAAGGTGCTTCTGCAGGTCTTTTTCACTCCTGTTCTTCAGCAATACACATTTATATTCCATGATCAACAATCCCTAATTTATTGCAATAATAATAGTAGAAATATAATACATACTATATATTCATAATCTTAATATAATGTAGTAGCTCAAAAACTGGGCTCATCATCCAGAGAGGAAAATGGCATTGGCGTTGTGGTCACTACAGTATAAGCAGGGATGTTGCTCTTTTTCGGGGGACCATTTACTCTCGAGCCTGATTCTCTTCGCAATTTGTCGCACACGTTGCACCAGGTGCCTATTGGTGATCCGGCCAGGGTGATTTTTTAGTGCCTTTTGCATTGCTAATGAGAAAACTCCACAGCATTGATCATAACCTTCAAGATTAGACTCGCGTGAGAGTTCCCCAGGCTCGCATGCACTAAGAAGGATACCTTGATCAGGCTTCAACTTGCTGTGCCACTGTTCGGTTGGAAGTGTAAACAATTCACCTGCGTGAGCCCCAAACAGATGGATCATATGGACACCAATATCCGGGGATGTCAGGCCTGATGCTGCTGCCAGATGCTGCAAGAGGCGTTCACTAGGCATGTATCTTGGCTTGCAAGCAGGGGATGATATCAGAGCCTCTGGTTCTTCTTGCTGTTGCAGCTGGTTGTGGTTTGGATTGTACGGTCCAATCTGGACCGTTTCCTTGTCGATAAGCTCACCGCTGTTGCATGAGTCGGCCACAATGAAGAAACTGGCCCCTCTCGGAACCATGTTCACCCATCCTCTGAAGTCCACACCTACAACATAGAAGTATGCTGTAATTACTTTACTGTTTGGCCAAAAGAAGTTGAATTTCAACCTACATACAGAACATATTTTAATTTTGAAAGACTTACATGTGATAATATTCCAATCCGTAGCACAAATGAACTGTTTCGTTGTGGTACCATATTTGATCTTCCCACCATGGCCAGCGAAGAAGAAGAAGACAAGGTCTCCTCTATTGTTAGCATGGCTTACCAATCTTCTGAGGGCCAACCTCATCGCTTGACCTGTGGGTCTCACCCTAGTCCCGGGTTCATCTGTCATAAATTCAACACAGTCGGGCTTAAAGCCAAACCGCGTAAGGAGAAGATGTCGCATATTCCTTGCATCATTGATGGCACCATGAAGCTTATCAATTGTGTTTGGGTAGTTGCATCCAACCACCAGTGCGTAACGATTTGGCTGAACAACTCTTAGTTCCTCATTAGCCAAACTGTTTTGGGATCTTGTACTCATTGCAGCCTTGCAAGCTTGTTTGTCAGACTTATTTCTAGTATGTTGTAAAAAGAGTGTCCATCACTACATATATATAGATGAGAAAAATCATGATGATCTCTCTTAAGATCGATAGAATAAAGTTACTACAACTCCAATCAATGTTTAATTCAACTCATTTGCTAAATATTCGTTTTAAATGACTTGTTATTTTACATGTTCATCGATCAGTCAAAATAAAATTGCATATATTCGAAAGAAGTGCACATTTGATGTACGTTTTAGGGAAAACAAGATAGAAAGAAAGGCATATTTCTTGTTTAGATTAAACAGGATAGGATATGGCACATACCACAAAATCGATCGATGAGGAAGAACTATTAAGCTGATTGGCTGAAACTGAGACCTTAAATTGAACAAACCTCTAAATTCACTTCACTGTGAATTTTATTATCATTTTTCAGTAATTACCGAATGGTTACATGAACTTTTCAGTATGAAACCGAACCGAAATGATTAATTTCGATTGGTTTTTCAATTTCAGTCTTCTATACATTTGATGTTTTGGCCAAATGCCGCCATCGCCATATGTAGTTCGATCTGAGGCGATTTAGCCATTTGGGAATCTTCATCACAGTTGTACAAGCAATAGCAAAATCTATCTTCACATTCATAATCTTTTTCGCAGCTTTGAGGACAATAACTTGTACACGGTCCGGCCCTGCACCTTGGTATATATGCGGCTCCCCTGCACATTTTCTCATCTGCTGCCAAATTAGTCATCACAAGTTCTCCTGCATTTGCACGGGAAAGAAAATATATCATAATTAATCTGCTAAGGAAATGATTTTCATGTGAAGATTCATGACACAAACCACGAATAATCTGCTAAGAAAGACAACAAATTTAAAAAAAAATCAAAACGTAAATTTATAGTTAGCTAGGGAACTAATGTTAAAATTAAGGGACTAATGAGCACAAACCACAAATGAGGCAGAATAATGATAAGATGAGGAAACTCTTCTCCATGTTATTGGTGAATTTCAGTTTGTCCTAGTGGTTCTTACAAGAAAGATGTATTGATGCTGCTTAATTTATAGAGTTGTAGGATCGGGATAAAATAACTAGAGATAATATAGATAGGCATTTGTTAAATTAAAATTTTCTTCATGGCCAAGAACGGATGCATAAGTTTTATTTTGGGTGGGCTAAATTAAAGAGTACAGACCTTTATTCAAAAATTTCAAGCATTAATCTATGGGAGAAATATGGATAACTAAACTGTGTTGTATATAAAAGAAAGTAAGTAGTATAAAAATAACAGTGCTTTCTAGAGGGAATGTTTATGTGTGATCTAGAAATTAAAAAAGAAAAAAGAGGGGAAATGAAAGAGCATGAGTCCGTTCTTCAAGGTTTTGGGGAGAAACACATTTCTAAAGCCGGGAAGGAAGTTATGATCAAGTCCGTTCTTCAAGCTTTACCAACGTATGTTATGGGGTGTTTCAAACTTCCTGAGTACCTCTTACATGGAGTCCATTATTTCCTGGTTTTGGTGGGGGGGGGGGGGGATTGGGTTAGGTGGGATGTGCTTTGTGAAATTAAGAGGGATGGGAGTTTAGATTTTAGAGACCTTAGCTCTTTCAATCTAGCTATGGTGGGAAAACAAGTTCGGCGCATAATCCAGAGTCCTAATTCTCTCCTTAGCCGTGTCCTTAAATCAAAGTATTTTTCCAATAGTGATATCCTTGATGCTACTCCTTGTGCTAATGCTTCCTTTTCTTGGAAGAGTATCTTTAGCTTAATCGAATTGGTGAAACATGGTATAATTTGGCAGATTGGTTCGGGTGAAAGTGTTGATGTGTGGTGCGATAATTGGATACCATGAGACTCTTTTAGGCGGCCTTTTACTCCAGATATTCGTGGGTTAGGCAGTACAACAGTTGCTAATTTTCTGAATGTAGGAGGTTTTGGCTAGGATGTTAATGCTTTACGGGAGGTCTTTTGGGCGATGTTGATGACATCTTGCAGATTCCTGTATTGGGGCATGGGATGGACAGGAGGCGTTGGTTCTACAACAACAATGGGCATTACTCGGGGAGGATGGCCTATCATGTAGCCCGGGAAATCAATAAACAGAAACATAGTCGAGAAGCTGCGAGTTCGACTTCTCTTGTTTGAAATTGGAACTTTATCTAGCAACTTAATCTTCCAAATAAAGTGCGAGTTTTCTTGTGGAGGATGCTTAAGAATGGTCTTCCTGTGCTTAATAATCTGATTAAACGAAATATTAATGATGTAGATGTTTGTCCGTTATGCTCTGAGTTCTCCGAAACAATTTTACATGTGTTTAAGAGTTACTCCTTTGTGCGTTTGATTTGGGCGTTGTTTGGCTTACCATCTATTGCTTTACAACATTCATCGACTGACGTTTGGGAATGGATTACTTATGTTAAACAGGGATTGGATGCTGATCAGTTTAAGCACTTTGTCTGTTTATGTTGGAACGTGTGGCATCATCGAAATAACATCATTCATGGCCAGAAAACTTTCCAGCCGCATGAGTTGATATCTGTTGCAGCATATTACAGGGACAGGTACAAGAAGGCTAAACATCACTTTGATGCGCCACGGCCCCCAGAGTTTACTCCAATTTGGTCACCGCCGGAGGGGAACACGATTAAGATCAATGTAGATGCCTCTATTATGCATAAGGATAAGGCAGCAGGACTTGGTGTTTTGGCACAAGATTCAAGAGGTCAAATTCTGGCTTGGAGACGACGTCAACTGGAGTTCATGGTATGCCCACAAACTGCTGAAATCTTGGCTGCTGTGTGTGGAATGGATCTCGCAATGGAATTTGGATGGCAAGACATTATCATCGAAAGCGATTGTTTGGCGGTGGTAAATGCACTTAATTCACAGTCGATTTGTCTTCTGGCGGGGGGAGTTTCATTGAAGCTATGAAGTATAATAATAGTTCTTGTTTTAATAGTGTGTCTTTCCAACATGTTTTGCGTAGTGGTAATTTAATGGTGCACAATCTTGCTAAGCATGTGTTTAGCGATAGTGATGGTAGTACAGAGCTGCCAGTTTGATTTTGGTGTCTTTGTATAACTCTATTGTTGGTTGATTAAATATGAATACCATTCTTCTGCTCAAAAAAAAAAAAAAAGCATGAGTTAAAAACAAAAAAGGAACATGAGATATACTGCCGTCACAACTTTATCATTAGATTTAGAAAAAGTTACATACACAATCCGGTTTCTAACTATGTTGTTGAATGGGTTAGCATGGACATGAGATGTAGTGGTACCACATCTCCCTGATCATTGATATACATCACCATTTGATTTTTAAGGAATGGAATAGGAGATTCCTTTTTGTAGAGGAGAACAAAGTGGCGGATATTTTGGCCAGGAAAGCGAGCAACAAATCGACAAACTTAATGCCCCGGCTTAGGAGAAGTAGCACTAGTACCTAGAATTTTAATTTCCTTAATTTGTAGTATGTCTGATATTTGTCTAAATTGGCTCGTAGTCGTGGATGTTATTCACAGGGCCAGCTAAGGCCCAACGCGGGCAGGGCAGCCCGCCCGCACTGGGGCCCCATTTTCTTGGGGTCCCCTTGGCCCAACCGCTAGGCCCAGTACTAGGCTGCTATTTAAAAAAATATTAATTTCAATATTAATTATGGCAGAGAAGAGGACGTACGGCTGAATTGATTGAACAAAGCCCAACTTTCACTCCTATTATTAGTATAAACATACTTTCACTCTTCTCCAGTTCTCCTCTTTTCTCCAAAATCCCTAATTACTCTCCAAAATCCCTAATCACTCTCCAACAATCCATTAAATCTTCATCAATCTCCTCCATTTTCGAAGTAAAGATCCGTTACACACATCTTTAGAGTTCTAATGCCATATTTCATGACTATAAATAAGATGTTTAGCCCCCATCTTATTCCATATTTATTTTTACCCAAATTAAGTCATCTAATAGAAGGAGTTTGGTTTATACTTTCGATTTTGAATGATATACAAGCAAGTAATTGGATTGGATTTGGTAACATTGATTTTTCGAGCTTTTGGAGTGGGTTTCTGAATCTGGAGACTAAAAAATATCAAGGTAATGTTCTAATTATGTTTTGTTTTTCCCTTTGAATTTGAGTTGTGGCACAAATCAGAATTAGAAGATGATTAAATGATTAATTGTTGTTTTGACAATCCCTCTTACAGTTAGTTGCATATGCCGAAAGAAGTTTTTCGAAGTTGAAATTGGTGAAATCATATTTACACTCTACAATGTCACAAGAACGACTCAATGGCTTAGCAATGATAGCAATTGAGAATGATATGTCGGAGAAAGTTAATTATGATGAGTTAATTGATGATTTTGCTTCAAAGAACTCTAGAAGAGTCGCACTTTTCAAGTAATTTTCTTTTGGTTATTTGTAATAAAGAAACCCTTGGAATGGTGTATTAGACGAAAATTTCAATGAATAAAATATTCTTTTCCTATTTTATTATTACTTGGGCCTCAATTAAAATTTCGCACAGGGCCCCATAAATCTCCAAGACGCCCATGGTTATTCAACGTGACCCTTTTAACACTACAATAAGCATGAATGCAAACACATACCCTAATGTAATCCTTTAATTATGCTTAATGAAAGTTTGACTTATTAAAAGAAAATAGAAAGAGCAATGGAATGGAAGGAAGAGAACCCAATTTGAATTTAACTAAATCTTAACCCGGGTAGACGGTAGATAATACCCGGTTGGATTGATTGTTTTGGGCCATACTGTTCCCAGTCAATCCTGGGCTTGGGCAATGCCCACCCATTGCCAGGCCTAGTCGACTTAGATAGTACTAAGTTAATTTTGAGAGGGTACCGGTTTGTGAGGAACTGTAACTATCAGAATACACATTTAGAACCAAGCCTACCAACCACCGCAACTCCACCCACTCGCTAGTCGCTGCTCCGCCTCTACCCACCCAGTTCGTCTCCAACGCCGATCCGTTCTTCTCTTTACTTTTGGGTGAGCTGCCTTTGCCATCTGAATTGGATCTACTGGCTTTGATTTTAGACTGTAATAAGTTTTTACACTTACCTTGGGAGATTGCTCTCAAATGGTCTAATAGAAGGAGATTGCTCTCAAATGGTCTAATAGAAAGACCAATTTAGTAGCGGATAATTTAGCTAGATTAGCTTGTTTTGAGTTGGACGAGGTTACCTATTGGAATATACCTCCGCTCCAAGTTGTATCGTTTTTCGAGTTTGATAATGTCTAATGATTGATCGTCTTTGTTAAAAAAAAAAAAAAAAGTTGCAAGCTTACTCGTCTTATAATTGTAGTTGCACAGCTTGGGAATTCTAGTTTGTTGCAATTGGACCCCCTTTCCAATTTCCAGTCTCGTGATTTTGCTATTTATATGTGTTTTGGGCCACTCCTGCAATCTTTCAAAAATTTCTGACACGGATCAAGTTGGCCCAAAATTTAAAATGAAAGACAAAAACTGTATATTATAGTGAAAATATACGGTATAAAGAAAAATAAAGGTAAAAAACTGTATATTTAGTGTGACGAAATACAATATTAACTGTATATTTAGTGTGACGATATACAGAGATCATTTTTTAAATTATTGATTCAAAAATGGTACAGGCCTGATCTCTACCCATCTTTCTCCGACGTCAGAGGTGAACTTATAGCCCGGGCAAGCCCAAGGATTTAGCCCTGGGTCCGCCCCAAAAAAGATGAAAAAAAAATTATTTGATTTCAGTTTTGTCCTTGTTGTTTTACACTGATAGTTGTTATGAGGAGGCAGGCAGGCGAGAGAGCAGCAGCAAGAAAGGTCAGGTCACAACACAATTGAATCTTCAGCTCAGATCAGACATCCCTTTCCGTTTTCTTTGGCTCGGGATTATTGATCTTTTGCTGTGCGGATTGCTCCGCTGCCGTCTCTGCTCTTCTTCCTCTAATCCTCTTTAGCTGCTGTCCATCTCGTCTTCTTCTAATCTTCTTAATCGCCTCTCTTCCGCTGCTCTGCTCCTGCGGATTAGCCGACTAGGTAATATGCCAATCACTGCTCTCTTTAATTTGTTTTCTGAAATTGTTTCGAATTCTATTTCTTAATTTGTCGCACTGATTACGTCTACTCATTAATCTTTAGTCGAGGTAGAGTTTATTTTATTTTTGATAGATGGAGATGTTAGATAGAGGAGGATTCAAAAGAGTTTGTTGTATTCGAATTTTGATAGATAGATCAGAAAATGGTGTTGTAAGAATGGAGTTTACTGTATTTGAGCAGCTGTTAGATAGATAGATCAGGAATTGAGTTGTAGTATTTATTTCTTTGATTTGGTTTTGTCCACAATGTATTTTGATTATGACGTTGAGTTATATTTATTTCGTTCTTTCTTTTAGGGATTGCTTACTGTGAGTAATTTAATGTATAATTTTTTTTTTTGTATAGTCGACACATTACTTTATCATATAAAAGTGAATGTATATATTACTTACTGTTAGTGAACTTATAAAAATAAAATTTTAATTGACAAATTAGTTCTAAAATTTTTATTTAGCCCAGGGTTATTCTGGATCCGCCCCTGCTTTCTGTTACATAAAAACTAAAGCTTTCTGAGTTTCGTGTTATTTCTGAGTTCATGGCTTGGCATTCCATACTTCTCTTCCAGGATTTGGTGTTTGTTTAACACAATCTAATTTGCAACGAAGCATGATTTGACATGTGCTGCAAAAGGGGGGAAGATTAATGTTTTGAGTTAGTATTTTACTTGCGCTCTACGTGTTTGATAAAAGGCCTGAGAGGGAGTGATCTTAAGAACTTTATCGATTGTTATTACAGCTGAACAAGATGGAGCCTGAGATGGAAACAGTTGAGCAGCGACTCAAGTCTTTTATGGGACAGCTGCAAACAGAATACGGTATTCTCGACAGACTTGTGTACAAGCATAAGAATCAACATAGGAGAAGTTCCCACTTTCAGTATATTCTTAAGGTTTAAGCTCTTCTTGTTTTTAATGTCATGCTAGTTTTGATGATTGTTTGTGGCTATATTTAAGTGTCAGTTCTTGTATTTATCAGGATGATTGCTTGTTTTTTATATTATTATTCCTTTGACTGGCAGGTTAGAAGGGATATGAAGCTCCTAAAATTAGCAAAGATGGAGGAGATTGTAGAAGCTGCATTTTTGGTGATTAACGGGAACCGGCCTAAGCAGAAGCTGCAACTTTTAGAAAGGTTTGCATGTTTTCTCAACGATTACTTGAGTTTGCTGTCTTCACTTGGTTCTTTATTGACCTCTTTCGGTTATAATCTAGTCATCCTGGAACATTGATGTAAAACGGGGTTGAATTAATGATTTTGGAACAAAAATTATTAGTTGAATATATATATGAGGTCAAATAAATACTTCATTGTGGTATCTTTGTATTGGTATACACTCATATATTGCAAAGGAAACACAAATTATACTTAATAAGTTCTATTTTTTCTTCTTTCGTTTTGTATGAATTAAGTTTGAAGAGAAGATGTGATAGTGACAAATATAACTTTTTGGAGAGGCTTTTGGGAGTTACGCGCCTTCTGTCACAGGTATTGTTCCCCATTCAGAATTTCGGCACATGTTTAAGCCAACATAGCATTATGTTAATTTTTTTTCATTGTTGCAGATGGTTGAGCCCATGCTAAAGGCATCTATGTATCCTTTCCACTTTGACTAATTATACTTGTAACATACTATTGGTTAATGCTTGCAACGTACTCTTATCATAATTTTGACGTGAGAAAATATTGGCCCTTTTATATTCAGGTTACTAAACTTAAATGATTATCTACAATTATTTTGCCTGAAGATTCTTTTTTTACGCTTCTTATCTGTCTACTACAGCTTTAAGCATAAAGATTACTGAAATAAATTTTAGTTCTCACCTTCAACCATCATCTTTTTGCGTTACCTTTGGAAAACGGTCATAATATTTGCCCTGCTTAATGAGTTTTTTCTTATCGTTGAATCATTGTATTGCTTTGTCATAAAGTCTGCTGTACAAACTCTTAGAAGTCAAACCAATGAGTAATGGATATGATGATTTTATTATGCTTCTTAGCTGTTAGCATATTGTTTCACAGTTTCCACTGGCTTCGACTCGTAGCATTTAGGACATGAGTCTTTTTTATTAAAAGGGGGGAAAAAAACTTCTACTTGCTATTGCTAATTTTATTGATGTGATGGCATAAACTTCAAACATGATATTCCCTCTCAGTAATTTCTCTTAACAATCCTTAGGCAAATATCTACACTGCTTGCCCAGTCCTTCTTCATGAAATTTTCACTGACGACATTGGCTGTGCTTGCACGTATGCGTGTATTGGTTCAACAAGTAAGCATATCTTTCTTTATCAAACAAGTTGAGAAAGTGTCTCTGTGTTCTCTTTGCAATACTTGTCTTTGCGAGCCTTTTTGGCTCTTTTCCTTCTTTTGTAGTCTGGGAGAGTTTCATTGATGGTGTTTTGTTCTGTCATTGAATATTTGGTGGCATTAGTCCTACAATACTCTGTGGCTAGAATTCCCCTTAACTGTGCCTGTAGCCTCTGAAGGTGTTAATAAGGTGTATATTTCGATCGTTTCTTTCCTTGCAGATTCTTCTTGATGCTGTCTCTGTGTACAATGCAGTTTCTGCCCTTTCTCAAAAGGAGCAGACTGTGAAATTAAATCAAGAAGGCTTTGAGGTTTGGAGTACTCCTCTTTGCTGATGTTGACATATCATTTTTATTATCAGCTTTTGTTTTGCTGGCCCTTATATTTTCTTACTTGTAGTCTGCTTAAGATATTTTTATCTGCTTCATTTTTCAGGTCTTTAGAGAATATTATCCTAAAAAGGAAGAAGCAATTGTTTTACTGGAATGCATTTGGCAGACAGATAAGTATGTTTTAGCTGAGAGGATAAATCAAGTTGAGAATGAAAGTGTGGAGAAGGATGACATAGAAGATACTATATCAGAAATGCAATTAGATATAAAATATGAGAATATAGAAGTCGTACTTGGAAGTAAGATTTTTTTTTTTAATCCTGAAAGCATTTCGTTACTCCTTCACTTTCTACGTAGTTCTTCCCTGATTTGAGAAATTACAACTATTTGAGTTGGAGAAATCATGCAGTTCCTTTTTGGGATTTGTTGTTCTTATACTCTTATTGTTGACTAAAAATAGATGTTCTATAACTTATGCTGCTATCTTTTGTTTTCTGCAGTTGATGAAATTGCTAATGTAGAAATTGAGCATCTGACAACAGAACCACTTGTTGCTGAACAAAACGGAAGTAACTTAGATGTACAGAGTGATCAAAATCATCTTGATGATACCTCAGATCTTGCTTTAGCTTCTGATTTGAGTATAGTTGCTAACAAGGAAGTTGTTGCTGAACAATCGCAAGTGGTAACGAATGGCACAAATAATACGAGGTCAATCTCAGATTGTTCATCCATAGACCCTCTGGAAAGACTCCCTCAGGAAGCTGGCTTGCCGTCTACTTCTGACACATCTTCTTTCCCAGATCGTATACGTGAAGTGAAGAAGAGGAAGGTAGCATTTATATCTGTTAAACCTCCAACACCTTCAAATCCAGACACGTTGAGGTTTCAGATGGAAGGCATGGAGAAAAGTAGTAGAGAAAAAGGTCAATTTTTTAGTTTGCTTACTGATGAAAATGAAGATGGATTATTATAAATGTACTAGTATTAACATGTATTTGTTCAGTTTTATTTTATTTCGGACACTTGCTCATGAACTTTATTTGTCATGGGCTTGTGTAGAATTAATTTGTTGGGAAGAAACCAAGGATAATACAAAAAGCTAGACAGTATATACATAATCCATCCGTCCCGGAGAATTTACACGAATTACATGGTATATATCGCTTACTCAATTTAACCACATTCAGTGACAAATATAAATGTACAGGTTCTTATGGGAAAAAAAATAGAATATTGGAAAAGTATAAAGGTTTATAAACTATATCCATTAATTCTTATAAGATTGTTATTCCTCAATGAATTTGATGCGTATGCCTTTATATCTTGTTTAATTTGAAGAATAAATGAGGTGAAATTTTATTCTTAAAGAATATATGAGCAAATTATCCGATATGTTGATATACATAACATTAGAATAAAATAAATACATTTTTTATGTCGGTCCACTTGTAAAGTGGTGAGGGCATCACTTACGAGACTGGTTATTCATGCGAAGAAATTCTTCTTTTTTGTTGGGTGTGAGGTAAGTTTATGGATACAACAAACTGGTTCCTCTTTTATTCCAATAAGAAATTATAAGGCATTTATTAAGGCACCGTCATGGATTTGAATTCCATGCAAGTATAGATCTAGAAAGAAATATCAAGTTTAACTAGAAAAACATTTGATATTTGTGTTAAAGTCCATCATCGGCAGAGGTGAAGGTGCTGGTGCATGATCACATTTGTGCAAGCAAGAGCAATAATCATCTCCATCACATACGAACACCTTTTCTTTTTATATCAAACGGAATTTAAATTGAGTAAAATTTGAGTTTAATATCAAATACTTTGTCCGTCTATCTCACATCAAATGATCCTTATTCAGCTTATATTTAGCTCGGTGTGAAAGTGTATAAGTTTCACAAAGAAAAAATTTGTTTTTTGTAATTAATTATGAAAATCCGATTCATATTATTCACTTTGGATAACTAAGTAACGTCAATACTCGAATGACGTACTTCCAATGGGTTATTATCCCAACTATATTAGTAGAGTTAAGTAATATAGTTCAACTGTATTGGCAGAGTTATAACTATAGTCGGACTGTGTGTAAAAGTGCTTGGCCTTTTTATGAATAAAAGTGTTTGATTGATCTCTCTTTGTTCTCTACCCGGAACAATTGGCCCCAACTTGGGCACCCACCACGTCACCCCAGAAGCCTCGTTGTGTTTTAGTAAATGTTTGTGTCATGAAAATGTTGGTAATTATCCCTGGCTCAAAATCCATTTGGTGCATGATAATTTTTAAAATATTGTTTACATTGTGATTTTGATAGGGTTTAATAGTATATTTAAATATATTTTGTAAGTGTTTGTATAATTCGTTGAATAAATTTTTCAAATTGAGTAGTATAGTATTGAATTTAATGTTAAACACCTTTTCTTTTTATATCAAACGGAATTTAAATTGAGTAAAATTTGAGTATAATACCAAACACTTTGTCTGTCTATCTCACATCAAATGATCCTTATTCAGCTTATATTTAGCTCGGTGTGAAAGTGTATAAGTTTCATGAAGAAAAAGCTTGTTTTTTCTAATTAATTATGAAAATCCACTTCATATTATTCACTTTGGATAACTAAGTAACGTCAATACTTGAATGGCGTACTTCCAATGGGTTATTATCCCAGTTATAACTGGCATGCGAGGCAGAGGGAGGGAGTAGAATAAATTGGGTGACCATGTCAAATTGTTGGAATGTGTATAGTATGGTTCAGTCATCTAAAAAGTTATTTGTGGTCAAATAAGCTTATGTAATTTACATGCTAGCCGATCGGGTGACCATGTCAAATTTTTGGAATGTGTATAGTATGGTTTGGTCATCTGAAGAGCTATGAGTCGTTTCACTCTAGCCTTGCGGGTTGAACATCTCCAGTGTCCTCTAATCTCCCATCACTTGGTTGCGAGGCCGAGTATGAAAGGGCGGAAACAGAACTTCAAATTTTCAACACTTCTACTCGTTTATACAACAACTCTTCACATTGATAAATCTTCTTCTAATCTGCATGAGAAGACTTTTAAACTACAAACCGACAGAACCTAAGTAAGTGTTGTCAAATTGAATTAGAGTTGACAATGATTTTCAAATTGCACAAAGTTGCACCTACTGACTGATTAATTTCGGTGACAATCTTGATCAATCCAGGATTGCGTTAAATCATTGATAATTAAATTCACTAATCAGATCATTTGCATAAGTGTGATTGTGTGAAGAGAATTTGTCTGCCGTAATCTACGTCCTAATGATCATGGTGTCTAAATTAAATATTTCAAGAATCGGAAATGTATGCAAATGTTAATCATTAGTTCGAGTTACGTTTAATTAGTAATTATTCGAGTTAAGCATCAAATGGCTTGCTTACTTTCTTTCTCTTTTCTCTAATTTTTGTTTAGCATTTCCATGGGTAAGAATAATATGAACAACAAATAATAGGAACTAAGCTTTCAAGTTTGCAAGACTAATTCAACAAAGAGAGTAATCTTACTTATATGTAGGGACGAATGAATAATCAAACCATCTAGTAAATCGTCCGTTTCGAAGTTTTCTTTAAGATGTCTTACGACTTAAATAGGCTACATCTAATTTTCTTATTTATCCTGTACTACTACTAGTATAGCATAAACTTAGAATCAAACTTAATTTATGATTAGACAAATTCGAATTGGAGCTAGCTAGCGAGCTAGTTAGGCTGAAGAACGTGCAGTGTAATGTTTGTTCGGCACATAATTGAGTATAAGCGGAAGAGACCATTAATGCTCATTTATCAATATAGTACGTACAAGGAACAGTACAAAATATAAATTTTGGAGAATAACATGATATAGCAGATTCTTGGCACTACCTCTCTTAGAATGCACATGATATAATAATCCACTGTGTTTTGAACCATAGACTTGTTAAACTTAGCCATAATCATGCAAGAAAATGTATTCCATATATCTCTATAATGGCACTAAATTTAAAGTTCATTTTTGTTGAAATAATAAATTTAGTGTTTAGATTTCGATTACTAAAGAACAAAGTTAATGAATAGTGACATATAATTATTAGACAATAAAGCATACATTTTTTAATTTTTTTAATGACGCTGGGAGTTGGAAATGAATTCCGTGTATTCACGTGATTGCTTGTAAATCAACAGGTATTCTTATCCGTGGCTTTGAAATCGTGACCAAGAATTTATATTAATCATCAATTTTAACAACGAGTGATCATCGTATCGTATGATTATAAATCATCTCATGTTTTACTTAGAAACAAAAATCAAATAAAGTATATACAGAGGTATTGAACTTACATCCTCGATCCCGTGTCAATTATGTTCGATCTCAATTCTCAAGCATAATATCTAATTAAAATAAGTCACACCAAAAAGGTCCATTCCATTTAAACAAAGGTGGTTAGAATATTTATTAATTTGGCCATGAACAATAAGCGGATTATAACTGGCATTATTTGGATTTATTAACCTGTTGGTAGGAAGAGCCTCGGCCCTTTTCTTAATTAACTTGGCTGCGTACAGCTAGCTACCCTTCTAATTTCTCAACCACAATGACAATTCGATTGCCCTCCATTCGGTCAATCATCACTAAATGTTGCTACTAGTATTTCATCGGTTGATCAATGATGAGGTTGCTAATATAAATTCTTTTCAAATACGATTTTTACTCTTCACTTGTGCAACTAGTTTGGTCACTTAAACGTAAACAAAATAAACTTTGATAAACATTTTCTAAAGAAACAAAAGTCTTTCTAACTTATTGATATTCCACACCTTTTTTTCAAGAATATATTGACATTCCACAGTAAGTAAGTAGTAACTCACATTTATATCTAAAATTTCCAATTTATGTTATCAAATACTCATTACTTATCATCAATAGCGAATATGGGGTGCATCCGTACGGGTCAGCCTCCCCTTCCATACGCACCCCTAATTTATTACCAGTACTCCACCTGTTACACTAATTTTGGGGATTCTTCAAAGAAATTACGTGTAATTAAATGAAACCCATTGTTTACATTTATAATTTTTTTAATCACTCTATATATTCTATCTAGTACCCCCTCTACCTATTCTATCTATTGCCCCCCTCTATTTCACTTATATTTTTGCCTCGTAGATTAATATGCGGTGTAAAAGATAGTGAGACAAGTCCACGTGGATGTTAAATTATGCCGTAAAAGTAATAGAGACAGTTGTATTGGAATATATAAATAAAATATAAGACATTTGTTTTGTGACAAAGTGGATTCTAGTCACCTCTTTACTAATTTATCAACATAAACCATTTTTTTTACTCATTTACCTTATGTCAATTTCAATTGTAAACTTTTCACTAAAACGGAGGACACGTCTTATTTTTCAAAAAGAAATCTACGCATAAAAGCTTACACCCCTTGTTGGCATAATAGAGATTTTCCTTTTTTATGACAAAGGAATTATCAAGCTCCCAGCTTTGACCTGACTGGACCTGGTCCAAAAATACCTCTACAAATGTCCAACTCTCTTCAGATTGAGTTGAACCCCTCACCTCAAATTGAATTGTTCTCTGAACCCCATCTTCTTGGTTGGACTCAATCTCTCTAAACTAAAGAGGTCCCATGAAATGAGCATTTACTATAAATCTGAAAATAATGAGTTAAATGTGAGGAAAAAATTGACAGTACAGAAAGAAAAGAAATGAAATGAAATCTCATCTTGAGGAATGTTAGTGACAGGAAATCTGACAAAAGATTATTTGCTTGTGGAATGGATGCTTCTTGTGATAAGGCCAGTAGCAAACTGAAGAGTCCCATACTACTAGACTCGAATGTGTAAATATGAACATTTCAACTCCTTTTCATGACCGTTAAACAAAAATCCTCTCACCTTGTACGGTCGGGGTCCCCCCCTACAGTAGGTCACCCCAAATGAATACTCAATACAGTATATACTAATTTATCTTCTCATCCTTCATAATGCTGCCAATAAGCCAAAAGATCGGTTCCTACTTCCTTGCTTTTTAATTATACATTATGATGATGGTGAAATCACTGACTTTGTTAACTTACAAAAATCAGTAATCTATAGAACCTGTAGCACGAGCCGAGCCAAGAAGACGATAACATATAGTACTATCTATTTTAACCAACTGAATCGATTTTAAAGGTTACAATCGCGCTTTAAATGATCAACCAAACTCACCATGAATGATCATAAAAACTCAACTCAGCAAAAAATCCACCAAATCAGTACACTCCATGAAACAAACATCCATGATGGAGGCCTCTAGTGGGGGTCTAACAAATGATGCACCCATCCCACTCAACATAACCACCCCACACTCAAATGTTTGTTACATAACCAACCACTAACACGAGCAGATCCAAGGACATTCTTGTAATTACATACCCATTTCCACTATATCAGAAGTTCAAAACAAAGACAAGGTACAATCAAGATTTCTCAGTAAAATACAGCAGCTATATACTTGCTATGTGTATATATTTCAGGTCTCTTTTAACTGGAAATGTACATAACTAAGTAACTAGTTACAGCAGAGTAGTAATTAATCTTCAATCTTCACCATAAGGTAAAAAATAGAAGGGTAGAATCGTCATTTAAATTTTCAACCATGGTCACGTCACACCTCAGTAATTGTACCTCCCGAAATCAGCGAGTTTCCGAGACCGATTCTTGCAAAACGACGTCGGTTGCTTGGTAGGCGCCCTAATTTCCCCATTCGCAACCGTAATCGGGCTGGGCCTAACCATCGGGCTCAGCGAAAAATTAAAGCCCGAAACATTTCGGCTATGGCCCGGCCTTTTCCCACCAGTCCGAGCACAAGAACCACCGGAGCAATGAGTCTCAATCGGGTCAGCCAAATTATGACCCGGATCCGGTTTGACAGATTTGGATCTGAAAAGCCCCAAAATGAGCTCCGAAATTCTTCCTCTGCCAGTCTTCTTCCTCTTGACCTCAACGGTGACAGCGGGAATCACCTGTGGCGTGTTGTAGAATAGAACGTTCTGCTTCCACGTGGCGTCGGAATTCCGGCAGGAAATGTAGGGAGAGACGGAGCGGGGGATTGGGGGAGGTTCTGGAGTCTCGGATGGGAGGTCTGATTGGGCGGCGAGGATGGCGGAGAGGCGGTGGCGGAGGCAGGTTGCGCAGACGCCGATGGAGCTGGTGAAATCAGTGATGTGTTTTCTGCACCTCATTTTTTGGGACATTGTGGAGAGTAGTGGGAGAATTGAGTATTGGTGGTGGTGTTGTTCTAAATTGGGAATGACATTGTTGTGTTTTTGGGTAGAGAGAGAAAGAAGATACAGACAGACAGACAGTATTGGAGCTGGGTTTTCTTGGGTACTGTGGGCTCGCGTCGTCAGCTTTTTAAATGAAGGGATAGAGCCGAGGTAGAGAGAGAGACAGATGGGGATGTGATTATTTCGGATTTTCTTTTTCCGTTTTCTTTCTCTCGGTGTGAGGGCTCCAATTCTCATGGGTTTGAACACCGATTTTAAAAGTGAAATATATAAATAATTAATATTAACTATAATAATTCAAAACCTGCAAGTTTGAATTGAAAAACAAAAAAAAAACCTACAGAGCGAATATAGTAGTAGAGATTTTTCTTTTAAGGTGTGAAGGTTGAGATTGAAACGGACTATAACGGATGTTGAGATTGGGATGCATGGAGTATGTTGGAAGGAATTGTGTGTACATCACATAGATCTTAATTTTAGTTGGTGTGAGAGGTGGTATCTAAACCAATTTAAAGGGCCCAATTTAAAACTCGCTCTTACAGTTTCATATGTGCTCATAACACTCTCAACTCTTCGACATTGCTCAAATATTTCTTAAAGAAAGCTATAAGAAAACTATGAGCATGCTCCAATAAATGTTAGAGCACATTACGGAAGCTATAATTCGCCGAATTACATGCACACTACAAAAAATACACTGTTTAGCGATGGATTTATCCGTCGCTAAACAGTGCCGATCCGTCGCCCCATCTCTGGCGACGGATTGGGCAACGGATAAAAATTCCGTCGCCCCACTGGAGCTGTGGCGACGGATAGATAATATGTCGTCCAATTCGCGACGGATAGGACAACGGATTATCATGTTTGACTTTTTTTTAATTTTTTTAAAAATCGATTATTGGCGACGGATAAATTTTATCCGTCGCCCAATGTAACGACGGATTGAATCTATCCGTCGTTACATGAGGCGACGTACATAATCTATCCGTCGCCCAATGTAGCGACGGATAGAATCTATCCGTCGTTACAGGGGCGACGGATAGAAGCGATCCATCGCCCAATGTATTATTGGAATTAGTGACGGAATCTCAAATTCCGTCACAAAATAATTTTTTTTTAAATTTTGTTTTTTTTAATATTAATCCTTGTTTTTCGTATTTTACATATTTAATCAATATAATGCTCGATAATAAATCAATAATACGAAAAATATTTCAATAAATGATAAATAAAAAATGTAATATCCGAATAAGTCTAAATTATCCGAACAAGTCTAAATATAATAAATCCGAACGTACATAGTACATATACATAACTAGCTACCAGACGGGGGCGAGTGCTGGCCGAACTTGGACATGAAAGCCTCCATCTCAGAATCAAGGCGCCGTTCTCCTCCTTCGTTCTTCGCCGCTTCCATCTCGTCCCTTTGTTGCTCCATCTCTCGAGTTAGCTGCAACCTTGTTCCCGAACTCGCGATCGCACCATTTTCGAGACCTGGTCCTGTGTGAAAACCGGACTTCTAGACTGCTGGGATGATGATGAGGAGCACCCCGGACTAGCCAAGCTCAAACCGAGGCTCCCGAGTCCATATATTCGTCCTTTGTTGTCCGGTTTGTTGACCTCTAAGAAGATGTTGTCAACTTGTTCAGTTGACAGCACATCACCCGTCTCTTCCTCCTGCCTCGCTACCTGAGCATCAACCTCAACCTGAAATCGTAAATAGCAGATATCATGATCAGTTACTATTTTTCAAAAAAAAACTTGTAATAGTGTACAAATATGAACTTTAAGCAACATAAACAGAGCGCAATAGACGAGGCCCGAGAGTCAGTCCATACCCCGCCCTTCTACTTGGCCTTCTTGAAGATGTCATACTTGGATTTCACCTCCCCCGTAACATCTGAACAACATATATAGTCAACAATCTATCATCTCACAAGTAATAGATCAGAGACACAATACATCCAAAGTCATGCTAGATTGAAAAAAAAAACATATATATACTTACCAATTGGTAAAAATCAGTGAGAGTAGATCGCCTCCCAAGGTGGTGAACGGCCCTTCCTGCCGCATCAGACTGAGACGCCCGGTTCCGTCTGTTGATGTAGGCATTGTCCTCGACATCAGTTCGACGCCAATAGGCATCCCAAAGGGCCCACTCCGCTGCATCAACCTGTGGAGGCATTGGGCCATTCCGATCCCGAACGGCCTTCCAAGTACAGACCATATCCCCGTACAGTTTAGATCCCACAGTCTCGTAAACACGCCAGATCTGTGGGATCAATTTGCTGGGAATGAAGTACTCCTTCTACATTCCAATTTCATACAACATCCAAAGTCAATATATATAAACGTCACCATGTTACATCAATTTAATAAGATACAACAACATAACAGATATGGTGACTAACATATCAACCAAACAAAGTGGCTAACATACCACTCACATATTGTGGCTAACATACCACTCACATTGTCCTAAATTTTACTAACACAATGGTGACTAACATACCACTCACATACAGTGGCTAACATACCACTCACATACAGTGGCTAACATACCACTCACAATGTCCTAAATTTTACTAACACAATGGTGACTAACATATCACCCAAACAAAGTGGCTAACATACCACTCACATACAGTGGCTAACATACCACTCACATTGTCCTAAATTTTACTAACACAATGGTGACTAACATATCACCCAAATAAAGTGGCTAACATACCACTCACATACAGTGGCTAACATACCACTCACATTGTCCTAAATTTTACTAACACAATGGTGACTAACATATCACCCAAATAAAGTGGCTAACATACCACTCACATACAGTGGCTAACATACCACTCATATTAAAACGATTATAATAACAAATAAATGAATGTCATATTTTAACTTACCTTCAGCTCATCAAAGTACTCGGCCCTCATGCGGTCCGAGATGTGGGACCAACACTCACCACCCTGCCTCGGTGGCTCTCTCCTGCTCCGAAAGATGTCACCTAGTTTGTTGTGGACCTCCCGATGCCATAAACTGTTATCAATGTATAGGATACAAGAAACAAATATTTATTACTTTAGTACAATAATTTATACTTGTCAACTATCATAAGTTATGTTTTACATATTTAAGAAGAATGTATAATACTTACTTGGCAGGGCCAACCGGAAAAATCACAGACAACCCGTCCCACGTGACGTTGGGATTCAGTGGATCAAACACGAGGTAGGGACAATCGTCATCGATCCTCCGTGTCCGGTCCGACTAGTAGAGCCCTCACGCTATGACTTTGGGGGTCTCAGAAATCGAGACTTCTTCACGACTACGAGCCTCCCCCCCCTTCATCCCGACCCAACACTATCATGCGGCTGGCTGCGTGTGGGGGGGCGATAGGTGCGTGGTCTCTGTCGCGGCATCTGCAAAAACATGTAACAGATACAATAAAATGTGTTAGTACGAGTTATAATACTGAACAAATTATAAATAACACATGTAACCATTTTTCATGCAGAACAGAAATACTCAAGTGTTATCAACTACTAACTAGTTATAATACACATAATATACCCTTGTCGTCGTCCTCTAAGTCAACATATTGGTCCTCGTGCAGATCAAACAACTCATCATCTGCTTCTATGGGGTTTTCTGCTTGTTTATCGACATCCTCTTGTTGGTACGAGTTGGTAATTGAGTCGTCTTTCTCAATGTACTCCACTTTCGAGCGAGCACGAATAGGTATCGCAGCTAACCATTCCGCCTTATCGCGTTTCCTGCTTAGATATTCAAGAAACACCACTTGTCTTGCTTGAGTCGCCAGAATAAATGGTTCATACTTGGTTTTGTACCTCTTCTTTTGGTTCACATCAACCATTTCATACTGCCCGTTCTTCCTCGTACCTCCTGGATTAGGATCATACCACTCAACATCAAAAAGAAGGTTCGTTTAAATGGCAAGCCGGCATATTCAATCCTCACTATTCGTTTTAGCTTCCCGAGGAAATCAAACAAAGCAACTTCTCCATAATCTGCACCGTTAACACACACCCCGGAGTTGCTTGTCGCCATGGCCGTGTTACATTCATTAGATCGAGGTCTATCATTTACGATAATAAATCAATTTCACAATAATTCAATCAATTGCTACATAATATAAGTTATATTAGCTTCAATCAATTGTTACGGCATTACATAATATAAGTTACATTAGCTTCAATTTTACCATAATGTTTTGTTTCATATATCAACTAATGATTACTAATTATACAAGCCTAATTAAGACAAAACGGATAAAACTCATCATTCTCTTGCAGCCCCCTCCTCACCACTTGTGACGCTCCCTACCACAGAACTTGCATTCCAACAGATCTACATCCTCCTCCCAATACACCATGCACATGTTCTGACAACCAAAAATGTACTCAATAGGCGGCCCCAAACCCCGCCTCTCCCTCCATACTTGGTATGCCATGGACGGTGCTTCCTCACCGTGATGAATCCATACATGATACTCAGGCATGAATCCATAACGTCGCAAGTGCTCGAATACTGCTGTAGGAGTCATAAATTGCTTGTTTCTGCAGGTTTCCAATGTGCAAGGACACTTTATCAACCCCCATTTGCACAAGCCGGACGTCCCATGGCAAACGCGATGAAACCTTTAACCCCTTCTACAAAACTCCTAGAAACTCTACCATTTACCGCCGTACGATCGTACATCCATGAACAGTCGGAATTCATTGGATACTTTTTTAACCTGACACGTTCCAATTGATTAGATCGTATTTAATTTATTAGATCAATTCCAATTCTGCCGAGATTGTAGAGATTAATTGTTAATTATTATACGTTCCTTATAATTTCATGATTAATTATTAAGTGTTCGGTATGTTACAAAATTTCCCATGCATTTTAACCATTTCAACCACTTACTACTACGAGTTATAAATTATAAATTACACGTTAATATAATCAACAAATGGTCTCAAAACACTTTACTAAATCCTCGTTATCTAGTACATATACGAATTTATCAAATCAAAACTACTTAACATTATACTAATTAACAATCTAAGTGATAGCAATCTCAAAGTTAATTTACTAAATCTTAACATTATACTAATTAACTAGTAATACTAATTTGATATACTGTATATACTTAACATTAAACTAGTCGAAATTAACAAAATTCCCAAATTTGTCAAAAAATTAGGGTTTCAAAACACTAATCATAATACATATACAAAAACATCAAACATGAAAATCAAGCTTAATCAATTAAACATCAAACATGATTTTTCATGCTTAATCAATCATCAAACAATAAATCAATTTCACAACAAAATCAATCAATTGGCAACCCAATCTTAACCCACTACTTCATATAACATATACTAGCTACCATAATTGTTTACAAACATACAATTGATCCAAATTATCAAAAATTACAAATTTAGAATAGTTAGGGTTTAGCCTAATACCTCAAATTGCGGTAAAAATAACCGAAGAAGGATGAAATTGATCGACCACCCAAGCTCCTGTCCTACGAGCTTCGAATTGATACCAAGATTGGTCGGAACGACGGATTATTGGACGGAATAGCTGAAGAGTGGAAGAAATTGAAGAGCTGGAGCAGAATCGAAAATGGAGATTTACAATCTGCTTCCCGTAATTTATTCTTCTGTAGCGACGGATCGCTATCCGTCGGACCAAATTAGTTTTTTTTTTTAAATGTAGCGACGGATAATTTATCCGTCGCTATTTTTTTATTTTTTAATAAAATTTTAAATAATTTTTAATTTTTTTAAAAAAAGTAAAATAAAAGTCAACTGTTTAAAAAGTAAAATAATTTTTTTTTTATCCGTCGCTAAATTTTCGACGGATAAAATTATCCGTCGTTTAGGGTAGCGACGTCCGTCGCTACCCTAAGCGATCCGTCGCTATTGGGGCGACGGATAAATCCGTCACCCCTTTCCCTTGTAGTGATGAGATGAGAGTAAGAATTAAGACATTATAAAGTACAGTTTCATGGTAAATTCGTGAATTAAGGCGAATTATTAATAAAAACTACACAGATTGGCATTAACCTAGTTAAATAAACCTATGCGGCTTCGTTTTCTACTTTTATTATGTTTATCGCTTTTGGACCAGCAACATTACTACCCAACCTTCTTATTCGCTTACACATTGTCTACGCCAATCGACAATTGAACTGCTTTATCCGGCGAATTCCATCTCATTTTGGTGCGGTTTGATCATCATTTGATTGTTCTTATAAGCTTTTTTACATTAACTAGTTTGGTCAGTTGCAATTGTTTCGCCACAAGCTATGTTCTTTAAATGTCTACACAATTGCTCCGATCGTTCAAAAGAATGGTGTGTGAGTTACACTTTCCATATGTGCTCGTCGTTTACTTTTCTATACATAAAAAACTTCACATTAATTATTAACATTAATAAAAGTCTATAACAAAATGACAAGAAAATAATAAATTCTTTCATATTGCAAGAAATGTAAAAAATTTATATTAGCTTTATAAAAAATTATAGAATGAGCATATAAATAAAATATTCAAAATTTAAAACAAATGTAAAAGTTATCAAAGTTCTGAAAATAAAGTGGTGTTTAACTTTTTTTTAATAAAGTCGAAAATTATAAATTATTTGATTAAATTAGATTTTTTTCGGAATTTATGTAACCCCATTCTGAATTCGCTTTAAAAAAATGAGACGTTCTAACTCCTATACAAAAGTATAATAACTTGGTTACTATAATTTTCAAAAGTTTAAAAAAAAATGTTTTCTTTATTTTTTGTGATTTTTCATCTTTATTATATATCTTCAATATATAACTCTTTTTTTTTATATTTATAATTATTAAAATAAATTTAATAATACTTAGAAATTGTATTATTTAAAAAAAATCAATTGTTTTTATAAGTTTCATGAATTTTTAGATTTTCTGTTACTAAAAAAGTAAGAGTGCATGCATGCAATGCTTAAACCGTACAAGAAGTGTGCAAACTTTTAAAAAACACAAGGTAAATTTGTGCAATTTAGATAGCATAAGATACACATGTACATATTTCGAATAGTATATGCATATTCGTGCATTAATTTTACCCATGTTATATGTTGAGCGGTGAATTTTGAAAATAATACATTTAGCTTAAATGTGGAGAAGTCATTGATTGGAATTTTCTAGCGTAAAACTTGTGCATGCATTATGTATTTATCTAATTTTCATTTTGTTACTGTTATATATATATACACAACAATAAGCTTAATTTGCGTCATCATAAAATATTTTAAGGGACGGCATTTCACCGGAAGAATGGTGCATTTGAACTGAAAATTGGATATTATGGATTGTGGACATCATTATTGAGCTGCCATAACGGAGTACATGCTTGTACATAGTTTTGGGTATCGGTTTATTGCTGCATTCGTAATTTCGTATGCATGATGAATATGCTGATCAGTAGCAAAGCCACAACATGACCAAGCACTAGCTATATATATTGATATGTACCTTTAAGTCCTACTCCCGAACTAAGAAGACTTAATCATATCGGGACAATGATATCACGGGAGTTCGACCTCACCAAAGTTAAAGGTCCGACTACACCAAAATCAAGAGGCCGACCCTCTAATACTTCGACCTTTGGACTACAATTCAAGCCTCATCTACGTAAATGGGCCAAGTCCATTAAGGGCCCATGAGCCCAACTTCTAACATGGACGAATCCGGACCGTACACTTGGCACTCATCCAAGAGAGGATGATGACAAACATTTGCCTATAAATACAAGGTCTCTACTCCTCTTAAACGGTAAGCAACTACTTCCGAAAATCTACTATCGAAGTTTTTAAGTCCTAGATTGAAAAGTCGACCGACTTATTAACTAGTTGAATCTAAATACCGGGTTGTCTTAGGCAAACCGGCCCAAAAGGATCTAACCCCTTATTTTCTTGTCACAGATCAACGACGGACACCACCGAGGACCGACAGACGCAACAGAGGACCAACGGACTCGACCTCGGTCCACTTTTTCGTCCGCACACTTTTCGACCTTCGCGAAGTCACGAATTTAATCAAAGTAAAGGCGACTTGAACCAAGGACTATTCGACTTCCGCTAACTAATATCATCGTTCGAGCAAGAACTACATCCATCTAGGGCGTCGACGAACTAACTAGTGACTTATCTATTTTTACCCCACATCATATTGGCGCCGTCTGTGGGAATCACTTAGTACAAAAAGCCATGGCTCCAGCTAGAAGACGTACTAGAAGGAAAGCTCCAGTAATCCTTAGATCAACAACTTCTGATGTTGGGCCCCGAAGTCAAGTCCGCAACCGCACCCCACGGGAAGTCAATCCTTTCACATGAAATCAACGGATCAATGAACATGATGATAGGGATGGCCTCGAAGCTTCTCTTTCGACCACGGAACGACGAACGGGACAACAACGCCCTCCCAATCCACCAACTCCGGCACCTGTAGACGCAATGACTGTTATACCTCAGGTCACTGCCGACGGTCTACTGGCCGGATACAATGAAGCTCAAATTTAACTTTTGCAAGCCGCCCTGTTACTAAGGACCCAACCTCAATTAGGGCAAAGTGAACCTCCTGCATAACTCTAACCACGCACCACGAAGAAGCGCTCCCGTATTGCCAATCCAGAATCAACCCCAAGTAACAACAGATCATGTGGTAGAATCCATAGGACCCCCGAACTCTCGAAATACCGATCGGTCCGAAAGTCTCAGAGCCTCAAGCCATAGAGCTCCGGGAGACTTACGAAACATGCTAAATCGCCGGGCTCGGAGTAATTTGCACTTGAGAAACAATCGGAGGACAGGTAGAGAGGAGAACATGGGAGTCGACGAGAGAACACGTCGTGACCCAACTCCTTCTCGAACCACCACGCGAAATTGGCAACGTCAAGATGACAGGAGAAGGGACCACGGGGAGCAATACGACGAGGAGAACGAAACTCTCAACGGGTACCGGGGCGACACTCCACCCCAAAACCATCCCCGCCATGGACGATTCCGTAATGAAAGAATACAATCGCCAACCAGGATGACTAGGAATGATGATTATCGAGACCACAGGAGGGGAAGCCGAGATAGGGGAAGGGAACATCATCGAAACCGAACCAGGTCAAGGTCTGCCAGGACTCATAGGGGGGACAGGCACATGGATGAAACCGAACAAATTAAAGAACAAGTTAGGATCCATAAAGCTGCCCTAGAATTGGAACGGTCAAAGCTAGAAACACTTACCCATGCAAGAGATATCATGAAATATGGAAGGAGCCTGAATCCTCTTTGCCAAGCTATGAGGGACACCGAACTCCCTCCGAGGAGGAGTGCCCCGAGTTCTAAGGAAACGTTTGAGGGAATCACATGCCCAATAGATCACCGAATTCATTTTGAGGCATCCCTGGGAGGCATGGGAGTACCGGACAATGTAAAGGCACAGTTATTTCCCAACACCCTCTACGGACCCGCCATGACTTGGTGGAAGCACCTCCGGCCCAACACTATAACATCCTGGGATCAGATGATCGCCAAATTCACTCTGCGATTCGAGAACTTCCTCGAAATCGTCGGCAAATACCACCGCGAAATTGTGCAAAAGGAACATGAAAGCTTGAGATCGTTTGTCAAAGGTTTGAACAAGCGTTGTCCTCGTTGAGTCACACCCATCAAAGATCGAGTATTCCACATGGCGAGAACACCAACAACGCTTCATTCCGCTACACGATTGTTGATGCAGAATAACCACCGACGAGTTGAATGAAGTAATCAAAAAATTCTTGAGCACACGAAACCCTCGACAAAATGGTAGTGAGAGCCGAGGTCAAGAAGGCAAAACCAGTACCAGATAACACAAGGTTGGGAAACCAACATTTCGAGCAAAAGCGGAAAGGTGATAGAAGAGGAAGGGTTGAGGAAAGAAGAAGATCTTCCCGAAAAGTTTACATAAACTACGCTGACCTAAAAGCCCCCAAGGAACAAATCTTGACCATCATGCAAAGTCAAGGCTTCCCAATCCAGTGGCCCCCCAAGCACAGGGAAACCAGGTTCACCAGGAACTCGAGCAATCGCCACTTTCACCAACATACGGACACTCCACGAAAATGCACGCACCTCGGTGAGATCCAGGTTGATCGAAATGGGATATTTGCAAGAATACATCATGAGGAAGCCCGAGGCACCGACCAACATGAAGCCGGACGAAGGTACCATCAATGAGCGCGTGGTGCAAGGGACCGAGAAATGCATCTCCCCGTTCTCCTCCCGGAGGGTCTAGCCCAGGCATAACAGATGTGAAAGGCCCGCTCGATCAAGAGACGCTCTTTAGCCCAAGAAGACAATCGGTGTTACCGGACCACCGAGCACGAGGACGCCGAGAGGCTAGGAGATCCCCAAGTCCGCACGAGAACGGGAGGGTAGCATACGTCGAAACTCAACCAGCTTATGTAGATGATAACCCGGTCCGTTTTGGGAGAATACTTAGCATCGCCGGAGGACCTACTGGAGGAGACAGTAGGAATGCTCGAGAAGTCATGGCAAGATCATTGAGAAATTCAGATGAGAAATCCGTCAATATGGTGGCTCCCGGCACCAACGTGATCACCTTTGACGAATCTGAAGCACCCCCTCCATGCAAGGGAGAAGGATTGGTCCATGACCCGGATGTCCCCTTGGTTTTGGAAATGGACATAGCAGGTTATGAGATCACAAAGGTATTAATCGATACAGGTGCCTCCTCTAACATCCTCTTCATGAGCATTGTCCGAAAAATGGAAATGAGTTTAAGAGGATTGTTACCGGTGACAACGGACCTCGTTGGCTTTGGAGGAAACCGGATCAGGCCAAGAAGAATCCTGTATCTCTCGGTTTCCATAGGAAAGCTCCACTCAGGGTTACTCACCAAGTCCTTTTTGTTGTCACCGAGGCAGGTTGCGAATACAACATAATTATGGGGAGACCGGCTCTAAATCAATTCAAAGTAGTGGTGTCAACCTTCCACCTAAGGATAAAATTTCCCACCGCAGCAGGCATCGGATCCCTTAGTGGAGATCGGAGAAGAGCATGGGAATGCTACACTCTCTCTACTAGAAGGGCGTCGC
This sequence comes from Plantago major, assembly GCA_026545765.1. Taxonomy (NCBI): domain Eukaryota; kingdom Viridiplantae; phylum Streptophyta; class Magnoliopsida; order Lamiales; family Plantaginaceae; genus Plantago; species Plantago major. Next base: position 15,821,716 of record CM048840.1, on the reverse strand, counting down.
GACCTTTTAGGAGTGAACATGATATAAGGAGAGAAGAAGATGACCGGAGAACAAAGAAACAGTGCCTCTTTATCCAACAAGAAAGCCGAAGGAAGAGGCGAGAAAGACCGCCCGGGAAAGGAATTAACTGGTTGAAAATGGGCGTAGAGAAAAAGAAAATGGCCGCAACGGCCAAGGAGTGCGAGGATAGAATCGATGAATATCAAGTCATTCCCCCTGAACCACCTGGTGAAACGCCGACCAAAAGCTTCTTTCGTGAGAATCAGATGGCCCCCCATGAAGACGTCTTAGAAATCCCAATTGAAGAAGGATATCCCGAAAAAACAGTGAAAATCGGCTCGGAAATGGACGCAGAAACAACCATCAAAATGATTGCCTTCTTAAGAAAGAATGCCGATGTTTTTGCCTGGGGAACTGAAGATCTGAGCGGTATAGATCCTCGAGTCATGGTACACGAACTCCACGTTGATCCAAATGTCCGACCCATTCGACAGAAGAAGAGAGACCATGGTCCCGTCCACAACAAGATCATCGTAGATGAGGTAGAACGACTACTCAAGGCAGGACACATTGAGGAGGTTCATTACTCTGATTGGATATGCAATGTGGTCCTAGTAGAGAAAAGTCCGGGAAAATGGAGGATGTGCAATGACTTCACCAGTTTCAACCGTTTCTGCCCAAAGGATCCCTATCCCCTGCCAAGAATTGATCAATTGGTAGACTCAACTGCCGGGTGTGCACTGTTGAGTTTCATGGATGCTTTTCAAGGCTTCTATCAGATCAAGATGGCCGAGCATGATATTGAAAATACCGCTTTTATCACCGCATGAGGAGTATACTGTTTCAAGGTCATGCCGTTCGGCCTACGAAACGCTGGCGCCACCTACCAAAGATTGGTGAACCAAATGTTCAAAGAAGAGATTGGCAAATCAATGGAGGTTTATGTAGATGACATGCTAGTGAAAAGCAAGGAGATATCTGATCACATCCCCCATCTGGAAAGATGTTTTGCCATAGTAAGAAAATACGGAATGAAACTCAATCCAGCCAAATGCACATTTGGAGTAACTGGAGGAAAATTCTTGGGGTACATGGTGACACAGAGAGGGATCGAGGCAAACCCAGAAAAGATAAAAGCCATATTGGAGCTTCCACATCCGGAGAAACTCAGGGACGTTCAGAGACTCATAGGGAAGGTTATATCCCTTAGCCGCTTCATTTCCAGATCAGCTGAAAAGAACCTCCCTTTTTTCAAAATCCTAAGGAAAACGGACAAGTTTGAATGGAACAATGAGTGCAAGGAGGCATTTGAGAACTTGAAGCTCTATTTATCCTCCCCGCCTCTACTTTCCAAACCAGAAGAAGGAGAGCTATTGTACATCTATCTCGCCATCACTCCTGAAGTGGTGAGTTCCGTCCTGGTGCGCATACAGAAGAACGAACACCTTCCGGTGTACTACCTGAGTAAAGTACTGGGAACGACGGAGAAAAACTACAAGGAAATAGAGAAGTATGCCTATTATCTAGTAGAGGCCTCCAGGAAGCTCAAGCCATACTTCCATTCCCACAAGATAGTGGTCCTCACGAACCAGCCGTTGAAACAGGTCTTAGCTGACGCCTCGAAGTCAGGAAGGTTGGCTAAATGGACAATTGAGTTAGGAGATCATACGATCGAGTATCAAGCTCCATCTGCCAAAAAATCCCAGGTCCTGGCTGATTTCCTAGCCGAATATCCGGGGAACACGGAACCTCAAAAAGATAAAGATGAGCAAGCTTCCAGTGAAGCCCCGAAAGACATTTCACCAACAAGCCAGGTTTTGATATTAACAACGGAAGTGGCTGGATTGGATATTCAAAAAAGTCGGGAAATCGATCCCGTGGCAGAATGGATTATCGCTGAAAAAGAAAGTCCTAGCTTACCTCCCCCACCAGAAGGAGAGCCGCCTGTGACCGCCCTAAAACATAAACCGACCCTCCGAGTGGCTTTTATCCCAAAAGAACTCGGTCCAGAAGAAAAGGACATATGGGAACTTTATGTGGACGGTTCATCGGCCGCTCATGCGGGTGGAACGGGGTTATCTTGATCGCCCAGAAGAGCCCGGTGAATATGCTATCCGCTTAACATTTCCAGTAACAAACAATGAAGCTGAGTATGAGGCTCTGATAGCAGGAATGAAGATGGCCAAGTCAGTCATGGCCAAGAAACTCAAAACTTACTCCGACTCTCAGCTAGTCACGGAACAGTACTCGGGCAAATTTACGACAAAAAGTGCTTCAATGATTAAATATCTAAAGGTAGTTAAAGAGTTAGAAAAAGCGTTCGACATGTTTAGTCTGATCAAGATCAACCGAGCAAAAAACACCATTGCCGACGGATTATCAAAATGGGCTATGGCGTCGAGTCGTTGATACCGTCTGATGGTCCTTATGATCGCCAATGAATCAACCCGCCAACGAGGTCATAATGAACATGGGCGTCATATCTGACGACAACACTTGGATGAGCGACATCGTGAACTATCTACAGAACGGGATTCTACCCCGTGATTCAACTGAATCTAGAAGAGTCCAACGAAGATCCCAACGCTACTTCCTCTCTGGTACAGACCTATATAGAAAGTCCTATGATGGAACTCACCTCCGTTGTCTGGGTCCGTCTGAGGCTAGTACAGTGTTGAAGGAGATCCATTTAGGAAGTTGCGGAAACCATTCAGGAGGAAGAGCCTTGGCCCAGAAAATTCAGAGAAATGGCTATTATTGGCCGACAATGCAAAAGGAAGCTGGAAGATTCTCACGATCGTGCTCGGAATGTCAAAGGTTCGCAAGGATCCCCCATCGGCCTACCATACCAATGATACCATCAACTATCCCGTGTCCATTCGATCAGTGAGGCATGGACATCGTAGGACCTTTCCAGAGGACCCATGGAAAAATTTCTCATTGTGGCCGTAGAATATTTCTCGAAATGGGTAGAAGCCGAGGCAACGGCCTCCATTTCAGAGAATAAGGTCATGGACTTCCTTTGGAAATTATCGTGTCGATTTGGCCTACCACGAATACTAGTTGCGGACAATGATCGACAGTTCTCCGGGTATAAGCTCAAAGATTGGTGTGAAGAAATGGGGATCGAATAACGTTTCACTTCCGTTGGGTATCCTCAAGCCAACGGACAAACTGAGGTAACTAATCGTACCATCGTCGACAATCTTCAGAAGAGACTGGGAGACGCAAAGAAAGATTGGGTCGATGAATTGGAAGGAGTGTTATGGGCTTATCGTACCACGGCAAGAACAACCACACAGGAAACTCCCTTCAGTTTGGTGTATGGATCCGAAGCTGTAATCCCGTCCGAAATCTCAATCAACACCTTCCGGATCCAAGGGTACGTTCCCTCGGACAACCACGACAAAAGAGTGTACGACCTCAACATGCTCGAGACCAAAAGGAGTACGGCCCTAGCTCGAACCTTAGGATACCAAGCTATCATGGCAAGGGCCTACAACAAACATGTGAAAAGTAGGGACCTCCAGATTGGAGACTTGGTTCTATGAAAGGCTGATATACTAAAACCAACCGAAAAACTCGAACCCAACTGGGAAGGTCCCTACAGAGTCACAAGGGCAAGTATCAATGGGAACTACGCTTTGGAAAGCATGGACGGCAAACCGATCAAGCGTACCTGGAACGCCAAGAATCTGCAGAAGTACTACGCCTAGATCATTTGTAATAGGATCTTTTGAAATGTATCATCTTTTGGCTACCATGTAACCCTACCGTTCGATTATAATAAAGCATTTGTTTTTCTGTCAACTACTTGCAAGAAGAACCGTACGCGCCACTAAGGGCAGACATTATCTTAAAGTTCCTCGGACCCAAAGTGTCAGAGAGAAACTCCCTAAGAAACGAAGATTGAGGTGCGGATTGTCTCGGACCCGAAGTGTCCAAGGTATACCGACGCTCAACTCAAAAATTATCTTAAAGTTACTCGGACCCAAAGTGTCAGAGAGAAACTCCCTAAGAAACAAAGATTGAGGTGCGGATTGTCTCGGACCCAAAGTGTCCAAGGTATACCGACGCTCAACTCAAAAATTATCTTAAAGTTCCTCGGACCCAAAGTGTCAAAGAGAAACTCCCTAAGAAACAAAGATTGATATGTGGATTGTCTCGGACCCAAAGTGTCCGAGGTATACCAACGCTCAACTCAAAAATTATCTTAAAGTTTCTCGGACCCAAAGTGGCAGAAAGAAACTCCCTCAGAAACAAATATTGAGGTGCGGATTGTCTCGGACCCAAAGTGTCCAAGGTATACCGACGCTCAACTAAAAAATTATCTTAAAAATCTTCGGACCAAAAGCATCCAAGACCAAGCATTAGAAGAACCCAACATTGACAAATTTCACACGAAAAATGCAACTCCCGGAGTCTAGGACCCAAAGAGTCTTAGAACACTCAAGGACCAACACCACGAGACCGAATCTCGACCCAATCTAAGCCTCGGACCAATATTCAATTTGTTTGATTTTCGGGCCATTAGTTCAACGTTTGAATAGAAGCTATAAAACCATGAAGTTTGAGTATCACGATAACGCAAGGTATGGATCCGAAGATCAACAAGATAACAAGAATAAAGACATGCGTACAAACATTCAAGATGGACGAAAATAAAACCGAAGTCTATTGCAATAAAATCGGTCACCCCTGGATCAACAAAAGTTACAATTAAAACCCAAAAGTACGAGGGATGATCTAGGCATGACCGATGAGAGGTGTCAAATGTTGGTACGAGTTTAACCCTCACAAGCCGAAGGGATAGCTAGTCAAAATATCACCAAAGTCATAATAAGTGTTCAAATAAGTCAGACACTCTACAAAAATACGCAAGGGCATACCCTTGGATCGAATCAAGTCTAGACCTCGGATCTCTTCCAGAAGCGGCGAGTAACTTTCTTGCCTTCAACCTCCTCCAAAAACGTCGCCGGCTCATGATCAAGAATGGGACCCGGGAGATCCATCCACTTAGCATTGCAGTTGGAGGATTGCCCGCCACCAATCTTAGAGGCGTAAAAGACATTGGGTAACCAAGAGGGGTAGACCGGAGATTCGTTTACGGTAAAATTCGCCAAGGGAGCAACCACGGACCAAAACTCATCCGAAGCAAGAGCATCGGGGGACTTCAATTTGGGATCAAAGACTACCTCCCCATCACAATTCCCCATTATCTTGAGGTTCGCGTCTTGGCTCGTAATGGAGTCATTCAAAAATCCGGCGTCCTTCAACTGGCTCACACAATCAAAAAAGGCGTCCCCCTAACGTCGCCCTCTCGCATCTTACTAAGGAAATAGTAGGAGTCAGACTTAAGAAAATCTTTCACGGCATCAGTACGAGTGGTCTTCGCTTTGGAGAGAAGTGCCTCGGCCATCTTAGCCCGAGCGGGCGTGATTAGGGATTATGCTTTCTCGGTCTTGCCATGAGCAATCTTCTCCTTTTCGAGCTTTTTGTCCGACAAAACTCTCTCGGACTTGAGTTTGGCAATCTCGACCTCACGAGCAACCAACTTCGACAAAACTCTCTCGGACTTGAGTTTGGCAATCTCGACCTAACGAGCAACCAACTTCGCATTCGAAGCCTCAATCTCCTCCTTCAGTCGGGTAGTATCAGACTCTTCTAAGTCCAAGAAGGCGGCGACATGACCGGTGACCTACGAAAGGAAGTAAGAAGTTACTTAAAAATCAAGGATGGTCATTAAGATTGAAAAATTAGAAATGAAGCGCGACAAGTGAGAAAAATGCAATATATACAAGAAGTTACTTACAGCATCGGCATGATTCTTGATAATATGGTTCATGAGAAAGACGATGATAATATGAAATCGGATTTAAAGAGCAAGATGGAGCATACAGAGTGCGTTTACTGTTGTAAAAAAAATAAAAATAAAATAAAAAAAAAGTTTTCAGTTGGCAGAAGAAAATATGGTTCAAGATAAAGACGATGATAATATAAAGTCGGTTTTAAAGAGCAAGATGGAGCATACAGAGTAGTTCTCATTTGCTAGAAGAGAAGATGGTTCAAGATAAAGACAATAATAATATAAAGTTGGGTTTAAAGAGCAAGATGGAGCATAGATGGAACATACATGGAGCATACAGTGTAAAAAAAATGATGATGAACAGTAAAATCGGAATAGTATCGATCGATCAAGCCTCCAACTCTCGGCCAAATCTCAGTTTCCCGGTCCAAATTACAAAGTTAGTTGGCCAAACTCTCTTTCTCAGACTCTCTTGAAACGGCGGCCTCCAAGTCATTGTCGGAATCTGGTTTGTCTGCTTCTTCTCAAGATCGAGATATGTCGGTTTGCTCTTTCAAACGCCGGTCTGCTCTCTTCTCTTCTCCGTCCGCCGGTCTACCTGGTTCTTCTCGGTCCAGCTTTCTTCCGTCTTTTCCATCTTCAAGTTTGCTTCTTCTCTTCCTGCTATGCTTCTTCTCAATATGTCGGTATGCTCTCTTTTCTTTCACAGCCGGTGAGCAAGCTTCTTCTCGGTCTGCTCTCTTTTATTTCAATGTCGGTCTTTTATTTCAATGACGGTCTGCTTCTTCTCAATTTCGCTTCTTCAATGTCGGTCTGCTTCTTCTCAATTTCGCTTCTTCAATGTCGGTCTTCTTCTTCTCGATTTTGCTTCTTCAATGTCAGTCTGCCTTTTTTCCTTCAATCTCGGTCTAATCATCAAAAGGCTGGGTGAAGTTGTAAGGTAAATGGAGGGTAAAAACCCATTTATATAGAAGTAAAATGGGCCGGTTCAACCGGGCCCACGGGCCGAAAGATCTAGCCCATACATCAAGACTTGAGCGACCGGTATAAATGACGAATCGAGAATATGGTTCAATCGCAAAATTTCACAATGATCTTTTTTACTAAGATATTTGGAATCTCGGAGGACGAGGAAGATGGATGAATAAACGAGAGCGTCGAAATTATTTTGTGTCGGTGCAAAAAGTTTGACACAAAAATCGGATCGAAAAAGTTTGACACAAATAAATTATCTCGAACCTCACTTTGCCGAGACAAGAGCGTCGAAATTAGTTTGTGTCGGTACAGACGAGGAAGATGGATGAGTAAACGAGAGCGTCGAAAGTATTTTGTGTCGGTACAGACGAGGAAGATGGATGAATAAACGAGAGCGTCGAAATTATTTTGTGTCGGTGCAAAAAGTTTGACACAAAAATCAGATCGAAAAAGTTTGACACAAATAAATTATCTCGAACCTCGCTTTGCCGAGACGAGAGCGTCGAAATTATTTTGTGTCGATCAGATGGATGAGTAAACGAGAGACAAAGAAATAAGAGAACTAAGAGATGAAGAAGATGTACGTATGTATAGTCCGCAACAACCAATCAGATGGTGCCACGTAAGCGGAGTGACAAAACCCATTTACGGGCATGGGCTTGAGCTTGGGCCTGAGAACAAAAAAAAAATTTGGGGACATGAAATAGGCCGAGAACAAGAAGCCCATTTTGACAAGATCATGACCACCGGAATTGAGATATGTCGGACTCCAACTCGAAAAATTTCACAACTATCTTTTTACTAAGATACCTGGAAACTGGGGGGACTTATGATATGTACCTTTAAGTCCTACTCCCGAACTAAGAAGACTTAATCATATCGGGACAATGCTATCACGGGAGTTCGACCTCACCAAAGTTAAAGGTCCGACTACACCAAAATCAAGAGGCCGACCCTCTAATACTTCGACCTTTGGACTACAATTCAAGCCTCATCTCCTTAAATGGGCCAAGTCCATTAAGGGCCCATGAGCCCAACTTCTAGCATGGACGAATCCGGACCGTACACTTGGCACTCATCCAAGAGAGGATGATGACAAACATTTGCCTATAAATACTAGGTCTCTACTCCTCATAAACGGTAAGCAACTACTTCCGAAAATCTACTATCGAAGTTTTTAAGTCCTAGATTGAAAAGTCGACCAACTTATTAACTAGTTGAATCTAAGTACCGGGTTGTCCTAGGCAAACCGGCCCAAAAGGGTCTAACTCCTTATTTTCTTGTCACAGATCAACGACGGACACCACCGAGGACCGACAGACGCAACAGAGGACCGACGGACTCGACCTCGGTCCACTTTTTTGTCCGCACACTTTCCGACCTTCGCGAAGTCACGAATTTAATCAAAGTAAAGGCGACTTGAACCAAGGACTATTCGACTTCCGCTAACTAATATCATCGTTCGAGCAAGAACTACATCCATCTAGGGCGTCGATGAACTAACTAGCGACTTATCCATTTTTACCCCACATCATATATGATCCCAACAGAAATGAAAATGTCAAAATAGCAATGGTGAGGTGGTCACTAGACTCACTACATATAGACTCAGATATTCTATATGTTAGAATCTATAATTGAGGATAACGGGGGTACCAACCACCCACAAGTCAACCATAGACATTAGTAGAAAAAATGAACAGATGTCTTAAATGTTACGACATGTATCATTGTATATGATGTTTAACGTATGGACTCAGACGTTCAAGTAAGTAATTGGCTAAAAAATATCAAGGGAAAGATGTGTGATTGAAAATAGAATGTCTCTCTCTCAATTCAACCTAGTCTTACGTTCAGGCCTTATGACCAAGTTATGGTGGCTAGGTGGCTTTCATGGTTCTATAATGAGACTTGACCACTTTTGCAATTCTAAAGATTTGGTCAAGCTATATATAGACAGGACACATGCATGGAAGATGAGCATGGCAACGAGGCTATAAACTCGTACATTAATTTATATTGACTAGTGTGTGTTAACTGTTAACTATCACCGGTTCTTGTTACATGGACATGTATGGTGATTGAGACTCACTCTAAACTTCTCTTAATGAGGTAAATGAATTGAGAAAAGATCAAACTTTAAAAAAAAAAAAAATTGATTTGAACTTGAACGCAATTCAAATGTCCAATATTTAAGTAATAAGCTGTCATCAAATGGTTGGAGATATAACCAGTTAGAATAGTGTAATAGTTTATAGTTTAAGTTGGGGTACAGTTTAACTGCACATTTAGAAAAACATTCTAATATCTACTCGATATGGTCACTGATCTCGTACAAGTATCTTGGTCTATGAACATTTTGGAAGAAGAATAATTTGGAAAAAAAAGACATGTAATACTAGTATGTGAGTAGAATTTTTTGGAGCTTCATGCGTCATTTGATGTGCATGAATGGCATGCATATTGTTGAAATAGTCAAATTTTTTCGATCACTCAATCAATTGCATACGTATTTTATTTTGTTTCGTTTCAATCAATTCTATACTACTATATGTTTTGCAAACTTTATCTCTCAAATCTAACCTTTATTGATTGGTGTTTTTTTCTTTAGCTTTTATTAATTGGTATTGCAACTAAATCACCAATACACATCTACCAACCTTCTAAAAAGAATTATACGAAATTAAATGTATACAATTGATACAAAGGAATTTAATAGCATGTAGATTGATTGTACAAAAAGTGGTACAAGTAGTAACGGAGACCAGAGAGCGCACAGGTCTTTTCGGCATCCCGAAAGGGACGGTGTGGGTTGTATATATTACTACTATGACTTTTGAAATATAAATTGGACTAGGACTTCTCAGATTTTTTATCTTCCTGTCAATGTCACTGAATTAATTAGATTTGTAAGATTGTCTTGATTAACTTACAATGAGCATAGTCCGACTTATGCTTGGATGACTATAGTCGTATTCTTACTCATCAGTGGAGTTTAGTTATCTATATACGTGACTTTCATAATTATATAAAACTATGATGAAGTTAAACTACCGATGTTTGGCATTTTAATTGTATAATTCATTTCAAGATTTTGTTATTACCGTTTAAGATTAATTTACAGTCAAAGTTTAATTTTGTTGACTGTAAAAAAGTTAAAATTAAAAAACTGACGAGAGACGGATGGAGTATAGTAAAATAATAAACTTCTCTTTTTTTTATAAAAGGGTCCAACTAGTTACCGCCACCTTTTTTTTCCAAAATAAAACTAAAGAAAAAACCTTAAAATTGGAGAATACAATCCATGTGACTGAGAGTTGGGCTTTCTATCGTCAGTCGATGTGTCACCCAGACTAACTTCAGTCATTTAGATTAAAAATTTAACCGTGCAAATCATAACACCCCCCTGAGTTATTAATAATGTGCACGAAACCCCCCTGAGTTAACGAATTACTACCAAACCCTCTTGAGTTATTAAAAATGGGCACAAAACCCCCCACCCTTTATTTTTAAAGTGTGTGAGATACACTCTCATTAGGGACGACTATAGATGTTTGTTTATGTTATTTTACACCAAATCAATGCAACAAAAAAGGGAAAAAAAAACCATAGTTATTAAAAATATGCGCAAATCCCATGGAATTCTTATAAAGTCATTGTAATACCCTTTTACATGAATACTAAATATATATGATGAATTCGTATTGTGTGCAGTTTGACTCATTAGTCTAAATTTTTGAAAATATTAAAATTACTTAAATTTGAGCTATTAAAAATAGTAAAACTCTACTTTTTTCCTGGTTAATAAACAACAAAAATCGATCACACACTACTGGTTATATAACACTGAAATATATAAATAACAACCATAGATAACACTAATTAAAATTGTCACTATATCAACAACATATACCAATTCATTATTAGTAATGTAAACGGAAAAAAGTGAAGGCAAAATATAATAAACTAAAACTATGAATGTCCAGTTCAGTTAATTTGGAGTAAGAAAACATAAAAGAACATCCATTGTCGCACCTAACACGAGTACGCCGTAAAAAAAAAAGGCTAATGGGGTTCCACGCACATGTTTTAATAACTCAGAGGGGTTTCGCGCACATTTTCATAACTCAGGGACTAATTTATTAACTCATGGGGGTTTCACACACATTTTTTAATAACTCATGGGGGTTTGGTACTAATTTGTTAACTCAAGTGGGTTTTGCGCACATTTACAATAAGTTATGGGGGAATTTTGCATTTAACCCGAGTTGTGACTTGTGACCAGTCTTCATTCGTTTTGGGCCTGACTTTTGGTAAAAAGAAGGCTAATCATTTATGGGCTAGTCCTTGATGATGTCTGGCCCAATTGGTAGCCAATGTTCTCACCAGGTCTCATACTGTTCATGACCGAAACATTGCTCAACAAACTCAACATTTTGGATCCGAGTCGGGGATTTGATTTTGATGTATTTGATACTACTAGTTAATGGTCCGTCGATACTCGACGGGGCATGAAGACAAAAGTTAAAATAAGAAATGAATATATCGTATAATAAAATGTCGAAGTTAATGACCACGTCGTGTCATGTGTTTTAACATCTTCGTCGCATATAAATACATTGAATCTCTTTCTCCTCACAATCTATAGAGAGAACACCTAATGCATCACGTTTGAATACGGGTGAGGGTGTAGAGGCCGACCTATGCGAGAGATTGCCCAGGACTTTTGTTTATAGTCATAACAAAATAGATGATATCATTGACCATCTTCTATCAAAATTGATAGGGGACTTCATCTTGTCGAATGGGTTCACCATCAAAATTGGAGCGAAAACCTTTTCGACTCCATAGATTACTAATATTATATTCGCCACATTAAGGTCCTTCTAACATCAGTAACTATGAGACTTGTTCCATATTAATTTCAACTCGGTAGTTTGATCAATATATGCATTATCATACACTTAAACTGGAGGACAGTCATATGCTTATTGAATCCATATGAATTAATTTTGTTGAATGATTACTATTGTGAAAATTAGTAAGTATAAGGTTGGTAAAAAAAAAACAATCTATAAAAATGAGGATCCAAAGTTTGTAAGAATAACAAATTGTTGAAGTATAAGAATAATAGTTTTGCAATGAGTAAAACCGAAAAATTGGTAAGACTTGACAAATGTATACTTAGAGGGGCGGTGAGCCAGTATAGTAGTGATGGAACTTGATATGAACCTTGTGTCTTGAGTGAGATATACATAAAAGACATGAGGTAAGAGATTATACCCTTTTAGGCCGTTTAGTCTTAGACAAACCGAACTTAAGTTCAATGGTTAAGAAGGATGGTCGATGTCAGGCTCGATTCTATTAAATTAGAGAGATAAACATGCAAGTAGTTGATTACTATAAAGAGTAAATGCTACTATTTACATATGAATTAAAGTGGACAAATTTTCGGTAACCGGAAGTTTGTCGATCCACTCAAATCATGACTTGCTTGGTCAGACTTGGCCGATTCATTTAGGTGAAACATGTTGACTTGCTTGCGTCAAAGGGGAACCACTGTTTGGTGGAGGGAAGGAGTTCCCCATGACCGAATTCCCTAAGATCGGTCCTCCTTCCTAAGTAGTAAAAAGACGAGTGCTAATTGTTGGAATTCTAACAAAAATATCTAAAATTCCATGGTAATTCATCTTCCATATCATCAATCATCCTTATAATTTTTGCATAAATGTAGAACTCCAATGTTAAGCATAATATCACCAAACTGATTTATGGACCCACGTATTTTACACTTCAAAATAGTATCATACGCACTCCCTATTTTTGACAATTTATTAAAGATGTCCTCTAGTATATGATTAAACTTTGGTGGGCCATATTATTTTAGGATTCAGGATGTTATTGCATTTTAACTAAAATTTGAGTAGATGAGAGATTTTAAGATGACTATAAGTAGTGATACATATTTCAATTTGAGTCTCTGTTTGTTGTTGAGGTCAGACCCAACCTTGGTGGGATAATCTCCCTTTATTATATTTAGTATGTTAAATTTCTAGCTTCAAGGTCGGACCAGTTGGTCAAAGTCTATCTACTTTTGGTTTCCTTGTAGTGAACCTCTTTTGACTTAGTATTCCTTGAGATTTGGACCTTCAGCTTCTTGAGCTACATTCGAACTTATTTACACATATCAATAATATAGTACTAGCCTATCGAGCGTTAAGCTAACTAACTGTGATAATAAAATGAGTCTCTAATAAAGTTCACTCTCAACTCAATTAGCTTAATCAAATGAATTAAACCGAGTCTTAACAAATGGCGACTATTCTCTTAAAGTCCGTTTGGTTTGAGGGGTTTTTGTTCGAATACCCTCAATAATCCAGTTTGGTTGCCTTTTTTGTCGGCCCGAAAAAATGGATTACTTGGAATAATTCAATTTCTCTAGCCCGCCTCAAGCCCTCAAATTTGTACATGAATAATCCAATTGGGAAAAATCCATCGTTGGTACCTTAAGTTGTGACATTTATCGTTTTGGTACCTTAAGTTGTGACCGTCCAATTTTGGTACCTTAAGTTGTATATTCGTCCAATTTTGGTACTCTGTTAGTCAAACTTAATGGAACCGTTAACTTTGACCGAATTAGTAAGAATTAGCATGAATTAGTCGATTTTCTGTCAAGTCGGCGTGTGAACTATACACGCTCCTAATAAAATATTACTAAATTTTAATTAAAAAATTATTAATATTCTATTAATATTACTATTTTTTTTATTAATATTATTCAATTTTACATTGATCATGAAACTTTTTTATTAATATTAGTCGATTTTCCATTGATGGATTATTTTTTTTAATTAAAATTTATTAATATTAATTTTTTTATATTAGTCGATTTTCATTGATGATGAATTAAATTTTTTATTAAAATTTATTAATATTATTATTTTTTTTATCAATATTAGTCGATTTTCCATTGATCATGATTTAATTTTTTTAATTAAAATTTATTAATATTAATATTTTTTTATTTATATTAGTCGATTTTTCATTGATCATGGATTAATTTTTTTATATTAGTCGATTTTCCATTAATCATGAATTATTTTTTAAAAAATTTATAATTTTTTTTATTAATATTAGTCGATTTTATTGATCATGAATTATTTTTTAATTAAAATTTATTAATATTTTATTAGGAGCATGTTTAATTCACGCGCAGACTTGACGGAAAATCGACTAATTCACGCTAATTCTTACTAATTCGGTCAAAGTTAACGGTTCCGTTAAGTTTGACTAACGGAGTACCAAAATTGAACGAATACGCAACTTAATTAAGGTACCAAAATTGGATGGTCACAACTTAAGGTACCAAAACGATAACTGTCACAACTTAAGGTACCAAAAATTGATTTTCCTAATCCAATTTCAAATACCTTTCATGATGAGGTATTTACTTTAGGATTATCTTCTTTCTCGTGAAATGTCTAATCTTATACAAACTTCCCATTAATTACTATATATGCCATCCCAATCCAAGAACACCAATCGATTCACATCAATGCACTTTTATTTTCCTTCCTAATTTTCACCTTCAATTTCTTCTTTTATATTTTTCTAGTTTTGCACTCTTTCTTTTTCATTTTTTCCGTTTCCTGGTTTCCACCTTCATTTTTTTTACCCAATGGTTTCCTAGTTTTGCACCTTTTTTTTTTTTTTTTCATTTTGGACCCCTGTAATATTTATTTCTCTTTTCTACTCATTTAGTTATTAGACCTTTTATACTTTTGTTTTTTAGCGTATCTTATGTATTTACATCAAAATTAATTTTGTTTATTTAACAGTATAACCAACTTTTTAAAAAGAATGATTAAACAAAACAATACTAATGATTAAAAAAATTGGTTAGCGTTGCTTACTAGAATAACGATGATAATTTAGAGTTGTCGGTTCAAGAACGTTTTTTCTTCATCATTTTTTGAAAAAATATTCTAGCATATTAAATATGTGCAAATTTTGACAGAATATAGGCGGAGTATATATGTGCTTTGAATAGAAAATATGCATCGTTAATTACATATGTGATTTTTTTTACTTTATATATTATAAACAGAACATTTATATAGTTAAAAGTTTGAGTTTTTATTTGTGCCCTACCTGACCTAAAATCCTGGCTCCGTCGCTGACTTTGGCATTTTACATGCTTTACACTTTTATGTTTAGAATGTATGAAAATTTATGTTTAGATGGGATGATAAACATATGCGATGTCGATTTCAATCGACAAAAATAATTATGCTACGCATGAGATGAAAAATATGGGATTATAAATTTCACTCATATTAAATATCGATCTTATAAGGAAACATGTATTTCATTAAGATAATTATTGCACAGATTAGAAACAATATCTATAAACTAAATTTTAATGGTCAAGTCATATAAACTGAAAATCGATGCCAAAGTTATCAACAATGGCAACGTAACTACAGGTTTTCTACCGTCAGTCAAGGTGTCGCCCTGACTATTGTCAGTCAATGTATCGACACCTGACACGTGTCTGTTGCTCGGTATCACCATAAACTGTTGTTCTGTGTCGCCCTCAACCATTGCTCTGTATCGTCTTCAACCGCTATTTTTGTTTTTTTTTTTAACTATTAACTTCTTCAAAAAAATTTAATTATTAAAATTTTAACTCTCCTTCCCCAATCCCTACCACCACCCACCATCTTCTTCCCCTCCACCAACACCGCACACCACCACCAAAATCACTGCCGGAGCTTCCATGGCGGAAATCTGATCATTTTTTTTTTTTTTTTTTTTTTTAATTTTTTTGCTTCCGCCATGGAAGCTCAATTAAAAAAAGATCGAGCTTCCACCGAACTCCGACGATAACGAGTCTTGAGCGATCCATGGCTAAGCTCGATCAAGCTTCGTGGCGGTTAGAGCAAAAATATTTTTTAAAATATATTTAAATAATTTAAAGCCACGAAGCGGAAGAACACGTGAAAACAGCATAACCCCCCATGGCAACACTTAGTGCGACAGGTAACAGATTATTCAATCTCCACCGTTAAAATTTTAATCTAATGGGTCAAAATAGGTTACTGACGTTAGTCAGGGCGACACCTTGACTGACGGCAGAAAGCCCCCTCGTCCCCCGTAACTATGGATGCAATAATTTCAAAGATTTTCGGATAATTTTGTATACGAAATTCATAAGATCAAAATTCCAGAATTTTCCGATTAAACACGTGAATGTGGTAAAAATTTGCTCCCCAAATTTATGTTCACATGTAATTTTCACTAAATCAAATTGGAAATCAAACTCGATTTTATACAATAAGTGGGAAAACATACAGATATATCAGTAATTCCACTTTGCTCAATTCGTAGAGTCCAACCAAACAATATTTTTATGCGAAAACCTCCGAACATAATCTTATTACTTAAATGGGATGAATAATCCAGTTTTACAAAATAAAATACCCCTTTTAAAACCAAACAGGCAATTAATCCTTTACTTTCTCATGGGGTAATTAAATTGTTACACCATGTCAACCCGATTTCCACGTGAATTTATCCCCAAACTCATAGAATACGGATCATTTCACGTTGACCTAATTTAGCTCACACGATCCCCTAATCCAAATCCCATCACCAAGCAAGAATTTTCAAGAACTCAGAACCTGAATTCCATATAGATTCACAGCATAAAATTACCAGAGGAATCAAGTTTCGAAAATCAGCCGTTAAATTCACGCAAAGTGAAGGCATTACCTTCCGCAATTCATTCTACCGCCCAAATTCTTTCACACCAGAACCAAAAACGTGTGGTCTCAGAAAAACAACACACACACACACACACTCTCTCGTAGTAGATCTCGAAACTGAAATTATTATTACTCCTATTCTTTACCAAAATTTAATCTTTCTGTTACCATTTACACACTCCTTCCCTTTCTTTATATACCCTCGTCTCATTCTTTAGATCTCTCAATTTTCGATCTACCCCTTCTGCATTCTCTGCAAGAATCAGGTGAGACCCAGATCTTATTTTCCCTTGTTATGATCTTGTTTATGAGTTGGGTTTTTGTTATTTTGTGATTCTTGGTTAATTGTAGTTGGTTTATGATGTAAAGGTTTGATTTTGCTCTGTTTGTGTGTCATTATGTGCGTATATGTGATCTGGTTAAGTTTTTATTGGGATGAGTCTGGATCAGGGGAGATGCTGATTTCGTGTTTATTTCGCCTGTTATTTACGTGTTCTAAGTGTTTTGTTTGCGAGCAAGAGATCGTTGGCTTTGATCTGATACTTTCCCTATAAGAGATTATGAGCAGTTGTTGAAACTAGTGGTTTCATTATGGCTGAAGTTAGGTTGCATCTCTTGGTTTCTGTTTCGAGTTGGAAGAATTTTAAGTTGATAGAATGTGATGTAACATGCAGATCTTGGAAGAATGTGATAATGTATTGAATTACAGCTAATTATAAATTGATCACACAAAGTTGAATCAAAAAATTTAACCATGACAGAATTGGAGTTATAAACTTATAATAGACCCATTCATTTGCACCTTGAGCATTCGCTTTTGTTGATTAGATCTTCATTTATTATTTTGTGATATCTACCCTAGACGAGCTAAATATCAGCTGCTACTTCGTTCTTATTTATTTATTTTCAGCACATATACATGTTTCTGTTGGGTCAGTTATGATCATATTCTTTTAGACTGGTAGTATTCTATAATCATTCATTTTCAGCTTGAACCATCCTTAGGCTGATTAGATCTTCATGTGTTTTGTTGTATGATTATAGTTTTATCCTATTTAATCTCATGTGCTTGTCGTTGTGTTAGTTTTGATAATTTTATTTCACTCTGGTAACAGAATTCACACTCCATATTGTTTTACATAGTTTTCAAACTGTACTTCTACCCGGTTTGATCACTTTGCTTTCAGTCAAATAAAATTCTGATTAATCTAGATGACCTCCCATTCTCCATGTTTCTCTTCTATTTGAAATATCTCCTTCTGTTTTTCAACTGTACTTCAAGCTTTTACCGTGTGATCAGTTTTATTTGAGCCAAATAAAATTCCATACTGACCTTCCGTTGCCATGTTCTTGTATACGAAATACATCCTTCTGTCTTCCCCCCTCGTTAGTGAAAACCAACCATCTGATTGTCATCCTGTAAATGGTTGTTTTGCAGATCATTTATTAGAATCACATTAAGCTATCATGGGCGCTGTTGTTGATGCTGCAAACAAGGTACGGATTTTTCTTCACTCTTGTTCTTTATTTCTTTATGATACTGTTGTTGCCTCGTCTGTATGGGTTTCGCATATTTTAACGCAATATCCGATCTCATATCCTTAATACTCCCTCCGTCCGCCTATTGTTGTCTCACTTCTTTTGGGTGGAGTTTTTTTAGGAATATGAATAAATAACCTTAAAATTGTTTACTGGTTGTTAAAGTAGAATAGCGAAATGATAAAGAATGGAAAAAAAATATGAGATATAGATAATAAAGTAAGAAGAATAGTGGTTAGTGGGGTTTACTTTTTTGCTGTTTTGGGTATGAGTCATTATTAAACGGACGTCCATAAAAGGAAAGTGAGACATTAATAGGCGGGCGGAGGGAGTACAAACAAAGTGAAGTCTGAATTCTATATAATAGAGTAGATTCCAATGGAATGCATTTTGCCAAATGATTTGCCTACTTAAGAATTTGCAGCACATTGATTTTTTCAGGAGATGAATTAGAAATTTCACTATGTAATTAATTATCTCACATGGAATTGAGAGCCTGCACCTTTTTAGGAGCTTGAAGACCATGTGGTCATCAAATATATTTTCAGAATTCCATACGGTCAACACTTTCAGAGCCAATTGCTTGCTTGAAATATTCAGAAGCTGTTTGACTGATAGAGTGCTATCTGTGACCTTACATTGTTGCAGGAAGTCAATGGAAGTGTAATTGCCGACAAGAAAGTCAGCGTGATATTTGTTCTTGGTGAGTTATTTGGTTACTGAATCAGTGTGTTTCTTACTCAAACTAATTGCAACTTAATGTATTACTTTTGCATCATTCTCATCTATGGCTCTTTGTTAGTTCAATAACTATTCTTCAATAAGTTTGTACAATGGCAAAGCTCTGAAATGCTTCTTTGTTGTTCCTTATTAAACTTGAACAGGTGGCCCGGGCAGTGGTAAGGGCACACAGTGTGCAAATATCGTTGAACATTTCGGTTATACTCATCTCAGCGCTGGTGATCTTCTCAGAGCGGAGATAAAGTCTGGTTCTGAAAATGGGTACCTCTGTGAAGCACCATACTCGTATTATACGCATTGCATTATCTTTGGAAATAGGAACAGTTATTTATATTTCGAGTGTTCAAACTATTTATTGAGATTGTCACCTAAGACAATGCAATTGCAATTATTTTTCAATTGACATAATGTCATATGCATCCCCCCCCCCCAACAAACACACACACAACAACCCCGGTCGCCTGTTCTCTGACTAACCTCAAAAAGATTTGATATGGAACCTGGTCAATACGCTTGTGCCTAATTTTCCAGGATGTAGCCTAATTTAAAAATGGTAAAAAAACCAACTAAGAGAAAGCAGTGGTAAGTCATAAGCAATCTAACTGCTACATCAAAGTCTTTCAGCCAG
Organism: Plantago major; assembly: GCA_026545765.1. NCBI lineage: Eukaryota > Viridiplantae > Streptophyta > Magnoliopsida > Lamiales > Plantaginaceae > Plantago > Plantago major. The sequence continues at coordinate 15,802,260 of CM048840.1, read as the reverse complement.
CATCCAGACCACTCCAAATTCCAAACACTAAATAAACACGCCCCACACTAATTTATCCGGCTGAATTATTGAGATTATGTTTTCCCACACACGAGTATGTCATATGCTTAACTGAACAGATTTATCATGTATGATTCCCTCCATCCCAACCAATTTTCTATGAGTTCCCTTTTTTATCCACTCCATTCAATTCTATACGTTTCCTTATTTGTCAAACTTTATCTCACACTTTTATTGGTTGATTACACCACTAAACAAATCAACACACAAATTCTACAAACCTTTTAAAAACATGTTCCAATAGCAAATAGATCACATTATATAATTTGTAATTTCCAAGTGAAGGCCTGAAGGGTACAGAGGGAGTATCTGCAGTACTGAGATATTTTATACCCCCTTTAGTACTGCATCGGATAATTTTGTAACTTTCTTAATTAATATGCTCTGGATTTCTCGTCCTTGTTGTGGCACGATCACATTTGCTGTCTGTCTTACATTCAACATCGTGATTATTATCTAACTTATCTGTTATATGTTTATGTAGAACAATGATCCAGAACATGATCAAGGAGGGTAAAATTGTACCTTCGGAGGTAACAATTAAGCTTCTCCAACGAGCGATACAGGAAAACGGAAATGATAAGTTTCTTATTGACGGCTTTCCTCGTAATGAGGAAAATCGTGCGGCATTCGAGTCCGTTGTAAGTACTTTCCCTCATTGCTGCTACTTCTCTCTTCCACCCTAAATATATAGTATGCTAAAAGATTCTGAAAGTATGTTTTTTAATACTTTCCAAAGTACGTTTTTTATTGCTCTGCTCACGTTACACTGTTTGGTGTGCTATTCGAATTTACCTTTGCCAATATAGTCATAATTATGCTTTGTATGTTTATTTACTGTGTCTTTTTGCAGACTGGAATTGAGCCCGAATTTGTACTGTTCTTCGACTGTTCAGAAGAAGAAATGCAGAAACGCCTATTAGGCAGGAACCAGGTTTGCACATATTTTTGAACAATTTCCAATTTTACCATTTGTCCATGTTTTTGGAATGAGTTTATTTAAAAAAAAAACTAATCTCACGTGCTTTTATTTTTGTTCCTTTTTTCTTTTTGTAATTTTTTCCCTACTTGAAGGGTAGAGAAGATGATAATATTGACACAATAAGAAAGAGATTCAATGTCTATATGGAATCAAGTCTTCCCGTGATTGAATATTATAATGCTAAAGGGAAGGTCCGCAAGGTGATATACACTCTCCTTTCTGTTCTCTTTTCCGTAGTGTGGCATTATGTTTATGATGTTCACAGATTCTTCTTGTGATTTAGATTGATGCTGCAAGGCCAATTGAAGAAGTGTTTGAGGCAGTCAAAGGAATTTTCACAGCACCCGTCGAAAAGGTAATTCATGTGTTTCCTTGTGCAAACTAAAATCGAGTAAGTAAACTCGTGTTTCTATAATCAATTCGGTCCCCCGGCTGAATCGGGGGCAAACTTGTTTTTCATTTCAGCATCTTGATTTACGCCTATAACCTATTCTGAATCATGTTATACAATGAGAAGGCTCCGTTAGATCTAGTAGAATTAACACTAGTGGAAGTAAATAATTATTTTGGAGTTAACCTTTTACTTTGAAAACTATAGTCAGATTCAACCTTTCGTAGATCAATTCTAAAAGGTTTTATCTGCAATATCTTAAAGGGAAATTCATGTGTTTCCTTGTGCAATTGCAGGTTGCTGCTTAAACATGCTAGCATCACCCATTATTTACCCCAGTTCCAGCTAAGGTATTTGATTTCCTACAAAAACACACGTGTTTAAGAAATGGCATTGAAATATGACCGCATTTTTCCCTTCTTTTGTTAGTCAATTTGATGCATGTTTTCCTTTTATCTAGTAGGGTTCTTGTGTTTGGTTATACCTTCCAAATTCAAGTTCTCGATTTTGTACGGATTTTTGAAAATATTAAGTAGAGAAACATTTCCCTCTTTGGTTTCAACTTTTGAGTCTCTCTAGTTATACTAACTCAAGTCTTTCAATGTTTATAAACCTATAATGCACTCCTTTGTCTTCCTGCAACATTCCTTCTACCTGATCATCTGATATGCTTGAAAACTTAGAAACTTATCCTCATGTCTTTGTTTCTGCAGGTATGCTTGAAAATTATTGGGAGTTTATACAATTTTAGGAAAATTTGATGTGTTACCAGTTTGCCTTTTAATATAGCTAGAGAGAATATATTTGTTGTTTTGACTGTGAGACAGAAAAAAACATAGTATGATTGAGGAGGCTTCTCGCCTCTATCGTATGATTGTACTTTTGATGAGGCTTTTGCCGTGATATTGTTATATTCGACTGAATGACTATATGTTACATTTGCCATCTGTTTAGTTTTTCTCTTCGCCATGTCAGTGTTTATATGATCGAAAAGGCATAGGAAACACAAGTTTAGATGCACCTCATGCCAGTACCGTCCATTCTGCTTTGTGAATTTTAGAGTAGCCCTGCTATATGCATGATTCATGAAAGGAAATGTTGAACGGAAAATATGCCAGAAGCCAGAAATAACACCTAAAATTTGCCAAATACTACTAGTAACAATCATCCAGATGCAATAGTAATTTCTTTCACCTATAAGGTACACACGCACTCGCTAGACTAAAGCACTCTTCAGTGTTTATACTTTATACTAAAAGTGGATATTTCCGATATATGAAAAGACAGAAAGTAAGAAAATGAAACGTAGACTTGGAAAATGCAGTATTGTGAGGATTTTGCTCCTCATTTGGCCCACTATGTGCTGTTTGCTAGCACTGTATTTGCTATCAGTCAATAAATCACTGCACAAAACTTCTGCTTTGTTTTCTTCTCAATTTCTGCCGTTCTGTTTACACTTGAGATCCATCAACCATGAACACATAATCTCATTTCAAATTTCTACTGTCTTCTTCAGTTTATAAGTTTGAAAAAGTGAAAAAATTCTCTACTTTGCTGTTTACTTGCCAAGACATCATTTATCTACTTTGTTTGATTCTTTGTGCCTTTATTTCTGTTTACCCTTGAGATCAATCTTCAAGAACACATAATCCCATTTTAAATTTCTGCTTCTGCTTTTCTATATTCCCACATTTCAAATTCAAAGGGAAAAAAAAATACATCTTGGACAAAAGCAAACAAAAATTCACTGCTTTGCCTACTTTCGAATCCTCTGTTTCTCGTAATCCTTACGTGATCCCATTTGCAAAAGCAATGGATCAAGCTTTGATTGGAGCTGCTGTAGGTGCTACAATTCAAGTGGTGCTGCAAAATGTGCTTTCCGTTTCCATTGAAGAGATTAAGCGTGTGTATGGATTCAAGAAAGACTTGAGTAAGTTGAAGGAGTCACTGGAACTGATTCAAGATTTTCTCTGTGATGCTGAGACGAAGCAGGTGAATGACCGAGCGGTCAAGCGTTGGCTGGGGCGGCTTGAGGATGTAGCTTTTAAAGCTGATGTGGTTCTAGATGAGTTCAACTATGATCTTCTCCGGAAAAAAGTCAAGAAACAAAAAGGAGAAACAAATAAGGTAACCACCTTCTTCCCCCGTGTTTCTCGCAAGTTGCTCTTTAGCATTAAAATGGCTTCTAAGATTAAGGATGTTAATTATGAGTTAGAGAGGATTAACAAGGAAGCAAGTAGCTTCGGTCTTCAAGCAGCTGTTACAGGTGCTGGTCATTCTAGTATTGTTGGGTTGAACAAACATTATCTGGATTCTGCACAAACCAACTCATTCTCTGCTGAGCCAAACATTATCGGAAGAGATGATGATGTGTTAAAGATGGTTAACCTTTTGGTTACAGCTCCGACCGACAGAACATTTTCGGTCATTCCTATTGTTGGCATGGGTGGGATTGGAAAAACCACACTTGCTAGAACAGTATTTCATCATGAAAGAATAGTACCACACTTCAGTGGAAAAATATGGGTGTCTGTATCTGTTAATTTTGATGCAATGGACTTGTTCAAAATGATTCTTGAAACATTAACCGGAGAAAGTACTCATGCAATTCTAAGTGAAGAAGCTGTGTTGGGCAAGATTAGGAATAATTTGGAAGGTAAAAAGTACTTGCTTGTTCTTGATGACGTTTGGAATGAGAATTCAAATGAATGGGATTCTTTCCTGAGTTCCTTATCAGGATTATCTTCTGTTATGGGAAACTGTATACTCGTTACTACTAGAAGTGAAATTGTTGCTTCCAATCTGCAAACTCTACCCACCCCTCCACTACGTACATTATCGGGAGATGAATGTTGGTCCATCATAAAATCAAAGGCTTTTCAAAGCGTAGATGTTCCAACAGATTTCGAAAAAGTGGGTAGATTCATTGCGCAGCAATGCAGTGGGCTACCACTAGCTGCCAAAGTTGTTGGGGGTTTATTGCGTGGCAAGTCGAAAGATGAATGGCAGTCTATTCTAACAAACCAACTGATGAGATTTGGTCCAGGTGACTCAGTCACAAAAATATTGAAGTTAAGCTACGATCGTTTGCCATCATATCTACACAAGAAGTGCTTTGCATACTGTTCTATATTTCCGCAAGATTTTAGAATCAACAGGAAAAAACTAATAGAGCTTTGGATGGCTGAAGGATTTCTACAAGCTGATGAAGGAAAAGATATGGAGACTGTGGGTGATGAAATTTTCAACCATCTAAGACAAAACTCTTTATTCCAAGACGAGAGCTGGGACAGATTTGGTGATACATTGTATTGCAATATGCATGATCTTGTTCATGATCTTGCATGTTCAATTACGAAAGGTACACATCAAGTTCGATATCTTGTGATTGAGTCATTTACAGATAAACCGGATGCCATCTCACAAGAACAAATGATCTATTTGCGGTCGCTGTTCTTCAATGGTAAAATCATAGATAACATGTTTTCATATTTCAAACGTCTGTGCGTATTAAATCTGAGAGGTGTGAAGATTGAAAAGATACCAACAGTGATAGGAAGGTTTATACATTTGAGGCTGTTTAATATCTCGAAGACAGGAGTCAAACAGCTACCTGATTCAGTTGGTAAACTGTATCATTTACAGTCTCTGTGGATTTGTGATTTTGGGGAGGAAATCATCAGCTTGAAGATTCTTCCAAGCACAATAATTGAAATGATTAGCTTGAGACATCTACATATTCCAGATTCAGTACAATTACCTCCTTGTATAGGGAACTTAACCTCTCTTCGAACACTGCCATATTATAAAGTTGGCCATGAGAAGGGATGTAGAATTGGGGAGCTTGGAAAGCTAAGGAATCTTAAAGGAGAAGTAGAGATTCAAAATCTAGAGAGGGTGAAGGATAAAGCAGAGGCCAAGCAAGCAGGGTTGTCCAGGAAATCAGAGATTCTCAGATTAGTTTTCAAGTGGAATGAATCAAGGCAAGATGATGAAAGGAATGATGAAAATGTATTGGATGGACTGCAACCTCACCCAAGTTTGAAGTCTTTCGAGATAGTTGGATATAGCGGCAGAATCTTCCCTAGGTGGGCAATGAAGATGGAGGCACACAATGACATTCAAGGTAGTTGGGAGTTGCTTCACAATTTGATTGAACTAAGAATTGGAAACTGCATGAGATGTGAAGAAGTTCCGATGCTTGGCCACCTCCCACACCTCAAGTTTCTGACATTGGATGGCCTATCCGAATTGCAAACTATAGGCAGATCATTTTATGGAATTATTGGAGACACAAATTATCACGAACCAATGATCGCATTTCCAGCACTTGAAGAACTAAAGTTGTTGAACATGCCTGAGTTAACAGAGTGGACAGAGGTGGATGGGGTACTTATAGTGTTTCCATGCCTTCAATACATGGAAATTAAGTTATGCCCTAAGTTGAGAAGTGTTCCAAGTCATTTTACATGCCTTAAAGAGTTGAAAGTGTATGGTGTGGATCCTGGGTTCTCTTTGTTAGCTTTATGTAGCAGCACGAGCCATCTCCAGTCAATTAATATCACAGATTTGTCGGGGCTTGCTTATTTTCCAGAGGAGCTTCTGATGCAGAATCAAAACTTGACAGAATTGAGGATAGAAAGATGCCACAAGTTAATGGGTCTTGTTCTGAACTCACCAAGTGGTGGGTGGGCAGGATCTCTTGAGGAATTAATTATATCCCGTTGCAGTGAACTAGAGACAATTTCATGTGTAAAAGGCTTCACTTCACTTCGAAAATTGGGAATCAGTTGGTGTGGGAATTTGAGAAAGCTTGATCTTGACACAGTACAGTTTCTTGAGGAATTGCGTGTATCCCATTGCCCAGAAGTTGAGTCAATAATTCCATCTGTAAATGGCCTCACCTCGCTTAAGAAGTTAAATATAAGTTGGTGTGGTAAATTGGGAGAGATACCACTTGATCTGAACAGTCTTGGGTCACTTGAGGAATTAGTAATAGAAAATTGCGCAGGATTGAAGTCCATAATTTCATATGCAAGAGGAGGAGATTCACAACAACCACAACCACATGGCATTATCATAACCTCACTTCGAGTATTGAGAATCAGTAACTGCCGAGCATTGGTTGATTTTCCAATTGAATTATTCCAGTCTTGCTCTTCTTCCCTCCAGTATTTGACCCTTTACAGGATTCCAAAATGGATGAATATTCCAAGTAGGGAGATGTGCCGCCGCTTGCGTAGTTTAGGAATTGGTGGATTCTCAGACTCCATAAGTTTTGATTCCTTCAACCAACATCTCAATCAGCTTCTCCAGAACAGCTGCTCGCTTGAAGATTTATATTTGCACGGAAAAGAAAACTGTAACTCTCTGCCAGATCAGATTCAACATCTCGCTGCTCTTCGACACTTACACCTGCATGATTTTGGAACAATAGAGTCTTTGCCTGAATGGATTGGGAATTTATCTTCTTTAAAATGCTTATGGATTCGCAATTGCAAAAGGCTAAAGCATCTGCCCTCTAAGGTAGCTATGCTAAGCCTCACCAAGTTACATACATTATATATTCGTGACTCTCCGTTGCTGGCGGAGAGGTGCAGAGAGCCTAGTAGTGCTACTGCTGCTACTTCTGCTGCTGCAGCCGATGCTTCACCTGAGTGGCCCAAGATTTCACATATCAAAGATGTTTTGATAGACTGTAAGTCTCTTTGTTATTTGATTACATTTGATATATATCACTTCTTGTAAAATTCTGTCTTCACCATTCTCAATGCCCCATCACTTAAAAACTTAAAATTGAGTATCAAAGTCTGTCGGGGATAGAATTATTAGTGTATATTGCTATTTGATTTCATTTCATACTATTGAATATATCAATTCACTTCTTGCCGAGTTCTTTGTAATTCTCACCGCTCCATCACCTTATAATTGAGTATTGAATATTCTGGCTTTTGCTCTTGTTCCTTCCAGAAATTGGTTCATCTGAAGATTCTGAAATTGAAGATCTTCCCAAAGTAGCTATGGAGATTTGCTGGCTATATTAGATTCCGAGTAGCACAAAATTGTGAGTGTGCTTGTTCAACTGTAAAGTCATTCCTTAAGATTATTGATTTTGTGCCAACTAAGCCCAACAAAATTGGCTAATGGGAGCTGGTTTAATTTGTAATTTATTGATTTTGTGCTTCTTCTTCTGGGCCGAACCTCGATACTGCTGCCCTCCCCATCCCAGGCCAGCAGCCTCGATCCCCACCATCCTCACCCATGCGAACTGGGCCGACCCACCAACAAGCCCATCCTCCATCTCCTGATCCACCTACACCCATTACAAACCCATTTGCTGGTCCTACTCCTCATCCAATGACAACAAGAGCTAAAAATGGCATCTCCAAACCAAACCAAAAATATTTTTCTACTTTCTCGGCCATGACTACCACTAATATTTCTCCATTACCTAAGGACCCTATTAGTGCTATTCGTGACCCAAATTGGAAAGAGGCAATGTTAGATGAATTTAATGCTCTTATTGCTAATAAAACATGGAAATTGGTACCTAGGCCGCCGGATGTGAATGTAATCAGGTCTATGTGGATTTTTCGACATAAAAGAAAATCTGATGGTTCTTTTGAGCGGTATAAAGCTCGTCTTGTAGGTAATGGGAAAACTCAGCAGCAAGGGGTTGATTGTGGTGAGACTTTTAGTCCGGTGGTCAAACCGGCTGCTATTCGTACTGTTCTTAGCATTGCTATTTCGAAATCTTGGCCTATTCACCAGTTAGATGTCAAGAATGCTTTCTTACACGGTTATCTCAACGAAACAGTATATATGCATCAGCCTATGGGCTTTCGCGACAAAAGTCGCCCTGATCATGTGTGTTTACTACAAAAATCTCTTTATGGCCTTAAACAGGCTCCGCGAGCCTGGTACCAGCGATTTGCAGATTTTGTTGCCACTATTGGATTTTCTAACAGTAAATCGGATAATTCTTTGTTTATCTACAGTCAGGGCTCGAATATGGCATATATCTTGTTATACGTTGATGACATCATTCTTACAGCCTCATCTGATCAATTGAGAAAGCACTTTATGGCTCTCTTGGGTACTGAATTCACTATGAAGGACTTAGGTCCTCTCAGTTTCTTTTTGGGGATTGCTGTATCCCGCAATGCTAATGGTATGTTCTTATCTCAGCAACAGTACGCAACAGATATCATTGAAAGAGCTGGTATGGCTAATTGCAGCTCTTCTCCCACTCCTGTTGACACCAAACCGAAACTCAGTGCTTCGAAGGATTCACCTTATGAGGATCCCACCAAGTACCGCAGTTTGGCCGGTGCTCTACAATATCTCACTTTTACTCGACCTGACATATCTTATGCAGTTCAGCAGATTTGTCTTCATATGCATGATCCCAGGAACGAGCATATGAGTGCTCTTAAGCGTATTCTGCGCTACGTGCAGGGCACATTGTCTCATGGTCTACATCTGTATAAATCCTCAATCACCAAGCTCATTTCTTACATTGATGCCGATTGGGGAGGATGCCCGGATACTAGACGTTCTACTTCTGGCTATTGCGTCTTTCTCGGTGACAACTTAATATCTTGGTCATCCAAACGACAACCAACTTTGTCACGATCTAGTGCTGAGGCCGAGTACCGAGGAGTAGCTAATGTAGTTTCTGATTCTTGTTGGATCCGAAATTTATTACTTGAGCTTCACTGTCCTATTCCTAAAGCCACTCTAGTTTATTGTGACAATGTCAGTGCCATCTATTTATCAGGAAACCCGGTACAACATCAGTGACCAAACATATTGAGATGGACATTCATTTTGTCAGGGAAAAGGTCGCTAAAGGCGAAGTACGAGTTCTACATGTTCCTTCCCGTTATCAAATTGCAGATATTTTTACGAAGGGCCTACCTCGTATTTTATTTGAAGACTTTCGGGACAATCTCAGCGTTCGTGAACCTCCCGCTTCGACTGCGGGGGTGTGTTAGAATATATGACAAATATATTCTACAACTGTGCATATCTTCTATTTTGTAGGCAATAATCTTGTGAATATTCTTTGCTAATTAGTTCCTAATTTCTAGCCTTAGAATACTCAATGTACATGTATATATTCTGAACATTTCTAATGAAAACACAGCACATTACATTCTTTCATTTACACAATCAATTTGATCTAGAATTTCAAAGAACAACATTCCTCAGCAAGCTTTTAAGATGTCGAGATTTAACTACGTTTCTGTTTGAGAAATGTAGTTTGTGCTTCTTTTGCATATTCAAATGTTATGTTCGTGAGCAGGAGTTCATTTTATTTGATGTTTTACTTGATCATTAAGTGCTATTCCTTTTGGATAATAAATTGTAATAGCAAGTTATATGTGCATTAGTTGCCGAAAGGTTCTGTGTGTGCTCCATAGGCGCACTGCACTGGTTTGAAGTTTATCATGGTCTAAAAATTGGCTCAGTTTTCATTCACACTTTGAAGCACTTATATAATCACAGATTACCATCTTTATATATATGCGATCAATTTGTTTCGAACCAAATAAGATTCTGATAAATCCGATTTACTCTTTGCTCTTCATGTTATTGGTGTAGTTCTATTGATTGATTCATCACAAACTCTTTGAATGAACAATTACCTGATTGTTATCCCTGTAAATGTTTTTTGTTGATGCTGTGCGCAAGGTTCATCTATAGATATTGCTTCTATCTGTCTCTTCAATGAATGTTGTCTCTTATCTAATTCTTATCTCTTAAATTGTTTTTGCTTTGCAGATTGAATTTTAACAAGCATAAACAAGTATTCATATGAACTGCTGTTTGTGCTGCAGACAAGGTACATATTTGGATATTGTTTGTTTTGTTTGACTCTCGTTGTTTAACCATTCAATTGGATTTGTCAAGTGATATGTTTCCTATTGTTAGGCTGTCCAGGTAGTGATAATTAAGGACAACCACAGTTCAAATAGCATTCAAATATTTTTGGGAGTACTCATTTTTGCGCGGTGATCTTCTCAGATCAGAGATTATATCCGGCTCTGAATTAAATTGGGTACGACACCTTTGATAGAAGTATGCATTCATTTGTGTACTTTCAAGTGTTCGATTTATTGCGATTGATGGATGTGTTGTAAATTGAAGAGAGTGATTCTATTTTCACCGTCTCGTAAGGAAAAAAAAGATGCGAAAAGAGTCTGTATGAAAAAGATTTTTAAAGATATATATGTACTCGAATCATATCCAACATAGTAGGGCAATACTCACTGGTCGATCTGCAAACTTATTTTTCTCATGTAAAATTTTGTTGCGGATCAATTTAGTAAGAGATCGAGCTGGCATGGAATCAGAGACCGGAAAAGAAAGGAGAAGAAAAACAGATACAAAAAACTTGGACCGGAAGGAAGTTCATGAACGAAATCATCTCTGTATCTCTCTTAATAAATTCCCAAAACATAACAAATTCTCCAAAATTTGCACAATTTCAGAATCCCCATTTTCAAACATATCTAAAATGGACATTCTGAAATTGTATTTCACTTGTTAGTCAATTTTAAATGCAATTTTTCTCATTGGTTTTTTTACCTAACATTTTATTCTAGTCAAGGGAAATAAAATAAGTAAATTAGAACCTAGCACAATCTTGAATAAAATAATTAATTAAGAGACAATACACTTTTTTATTTTATATCCTAAAAATATAATTTTGAAAAATGAGTGGTCACAAATCATTCTTTGAAAAATTTAAAAATGTTAGAGAATAAATGTACAAGAGTTAGTATTGGGTTAGAATCAAGTAATCATATGCCTCTAGAAACTTCTTTATATTGTATAAATACATGCTTGTACTCTCTCATTATCACATCAGAATAAACCCTATTCTCTTCTTCTCTATTTTCTCTCAACACGTTATCAGCACGATAGTGCTCAACCATAATCCGAAAACCGTCCGTCATAATATAACCCATTCACAAGTCACAGCCGCATGATAGTACTCCACCAATTCCGAATTTTCGAATACCAAAATTTTCGACCATGAAGCGTGCTGTTGCCAATTAGATGAATCTGATTGCATTATTCTTCGTTTCGTTTACATGGATGAAGTTGGCTACCAAATTAGTCCATACTTTGGTCATCAGAGAAGTTTAATTTACTTATATTATATTCGCTTAAAAATTTATAATGTTTCTTCATCATCAGGTTTTAAGGGTGCTACATGAAGACCACATGGATAATTATGAAGATCCATGGCTGACCGTCCTAAACTTGGTGGAGATATATTCGTGCCTCGACAATTATGAAGATCCAGATCAACGTCATAAAGGATAAGACACATTCAATTGAAGGGATTATCATATACTAATACATTGCATCTTTGTTTCTTTTATATTAGTTGATTATGTAAAAGTTGGATGAGTTATGGGACAATTTTGCAGGCGCAAAGGATTTTTAGGCGCTTATACACCGCCCCAATCAATCATGACACTAGATAAGTCTTTGCAAATTCTAAGTGAAACAGCTTGGTCGGAGTAGTACTGCCCGATCCCGATATTACCACAGCCTCTGTCAATTTCAATATAATTATTGGTTTACAGTATGGGTTATCTCACCAAGATATGTGTTTGATGATTCTATGTACATTACTATCGATCAACTCCGAGACAATACAACTACAATGTACTATTGGAACGTTCGACCAGGATAAGTTTTATTTTAATCATCAAATTATTTATTCTTGTTATATATTATTATTATTATCTGAAATATTGAATACAATCTACCACATTCTCTCAAGTGAATATGCGATCCAAAACATCATAGACCAGAAGTGGTCGAGAATTGATGATTGAGATTTTTTTTGAAATTCCAAGAGAAAGTGTGGAATATCCAACCAGCGTAGTTGGGATATATCAATGTTCAAAATCATGCACACCCATATTAAACAAGATTATTAATGGTGATGCAAATGAAGTGTGGATATCCAACCGGCGTAGTTGGATATATCAAAATCACTTATGTTGTGAGACAGTTTATGATGATGATATGCTAGAAAAGCATACACTATGTTTCATGCCTCTAATATGCTAATATAGTAGCAGTATCGTGAAAAAGTCATGTGTCATTGCTTGAGGCAAATATGACAATATACGAGGCAAACGAGACCATAATATGCTTGGGTGATAGTGTTGGATGATGCCACACATAGCATATTCAATGTCAAATACTTTGACAACTTGTCATGATAAAAGCTTGCATTGAGTTAGCTTGTCATATATCGTGAGATATATGATTACCAACATGAAATTGGTAAATATTAATGGTGCCATGAGCATTTGAGGGGAGCATTATATTGCAAATGCTCAAGTTTATATATACCCTCTAGATATGGATTATATCGAGAGAAGACATAACGAAAGTGTATGGCTTGATTTTATCATCATACAAGAGTTTGTACTCTAACAAAACTGTGCTCAATAAAATGTATTAGACTAAATTTCCAAAGGAATTGATATGATTAGTCTTGCCAAATATGAAAGACACATCGATTGTGTCCGAATGTCACATTATTGAAAGGCCAAATTCATGAAAGGCCAAATTCAAGTGATGTATGAGAGATGATCTCGATGTGACAAATTAGGCCATTCGGGTATAAGTACCCGTTGTTGTGAAACATGAAGTTTCCATATAATTATGTGCTAAAAGATTTCTCATGTTGTAATTATTATTATGGCAAGACACAACATTGATATTAAGCATGAAAAATGGAGATCTTTAAATGAGTAAAAGTCACGCTTTTAAAGTTGACAGTGATTGATATATAAGTGGCCGGAAACCCACAACTATAATCTCCAATTTGAGGGCAAATTTATTTTCAGCACAAGAAATCCAACTGTGCAAATATATTGACCCCCATCATATTGTTCTTTTTCGTAGAGAACTAATGCGTGAAGCATACTAGATGGTTGTATGCATATATGTTTATCTAAGCTGGGCATGTAAATTTCTATTTTGAGCCCTTATTACTAGTATGAGCTAGTTTTTCCCAGCTTAGGGGAGGAAGAACATGAGGAAGCTGGTAAAAACAAATTCATAGAGCGAATTGATCCCATATATTTGAAAGTTCAGTCTTGAACTAAAGATTCAGCTTCATGCTACTAAATCGAGATATGTTCAAACATGAAATTATATGATTTGAATGTTAACCCGCTATGAACCTATATTTTGAGGCATACAGAGTTGCATATTGATTATAGAATGACATGTGTTGGACATTGAGATATCTTGCCAATTGTACTAATGATTCTCAGTGAAATACAATTCCAATGCTAAGTACAATACAAAAAGATTGGCAAGATCGAGCAGTTGGTACTCTTGAGGATTAATGAATGTCATGAAAAGCATATATATCTGAATTAAAATAGATGGCCTATATGAAAGGAAGTGGTACCTCCAAACAATATTCAGATATCGATGATCAGTACTGACATGAACAAAAATCTAGCAAAAAGATTTGATATACTGGTACACATGGAACCGAGAAAGCATATGTGAAATTCGATGGACATGTAAATGGGAATCTTACATGTGAGTCCATTCGATGACATCATGATGATGATAATGATGGAAAATGAGCTCATGGACTTGAGGTCCTTTTGATCAAACGAATTCGAGATACGTTGTATACATGAATTGTGATTGGTTTGACTTACGACTCATATGATTTGAGAAAGTTCAATGAGGGGAGATATCATCTCCGAAACTGAGTCCCGAAAGGAGACTAAAAGTATCATGTCGGCGAACATGGATTGAATGAGAAAAGTTCTTGAGGAACTAAGGTTTCATATATGTAAACATCTATGAACAAGTGAAGTATGAGATATGATTCTCATGACTCGTGAAGAGTATTATTGGTTACACCAATGTAAGCTCAACCTGAAGTTTGAGCATGTAAGAGATTATTACAAGGAGTGTTCTTGCTATCCTTGAGATTCACATGGTCCAGAAGTACCACAACCAGTTGAGCTATCAAGAGATACAATGACCCTTACTATACCTCTTGAAGAAGGTACGATTATCTTGTCAAGTAAGGGAGATAACGATTGAATAGAAATGACTACTTTGCGTATTCCATGAGAAATGGTTGCACTCTTTTTCCCTTTCTAGGTTTTTATCCCAATGGGTTTTACTAGCAAGGTTTTTAACGAGGCAACATTATATGCGCATATATCTCCATTATTGTGAAACTGTTTGGTAAAAATACGATTTATGGGCTTGTTGGATATCTTTATGGCATTATGGAGCAATGTTATGGAACAAGGAAACTATACGATATTTCAAGTGTTTGGGAAAGTTCTTCCTGAAGAAGACAAGGCGTATATTACAGAAGTTCTCCGTCATTATCTATGAGAAGAATATTACATCGAAGAACGACATATTTGAAGATTTGCTCAACCACATCACATTCGACATCATCATTTGGAAAGTTGGTTTGGAAGGTTGAAATTTGCAGAAGTTTGAAGAAGTTCAATGATGCATCAATCAGGGGAGATGGATACGCACTGCACTCTTTTTCCCTTGACTGAGTTTTTATCCCACTGGATTTTTCTTAGCAAGGTTTTTAATGAGGCAGTATTCCCACATCGTATCAAGTATCAACGATCACCAACTCATGTTCATTTAAGGGGAGTGTTAGAGAATAAATGTACAAGAGTTAGTATTGGGTTAGAACTGTTATAGGCCCAACTGTTATGGGCTCTCTAGAAGCTTCTTTATATTGTATAAATACATGCTTGTACTCTCTCATTATCACATCAGAATAAACCCTATTCTCTTCTTCTCTATTTTCTCTCAACAAAAAAGACATTCATATCCCTACATTTATAATAGTCTAGTCTAAATTAGGAAACATTGTCATTAAATAAAATTAAATAAAGAATAAGTAACTTAAGGTGAGAGAATACTAAGTCTCTATTCTCTTCAACTGCAATTTTCTCGAATCGAATCGTAGTATAAAATATATAACTAATCGAATCGAATGAGTTTTCAGTTGAAGAGAACAGAGCCTAAACCCGCGGAGCCGACATATGTCTATCGCTAAAACTACATATATCCTTCCTGAAGCTGACATATATGTCTATCGCTAAATGCTAAAACTACATATATTTTTTTCGTAGCTGACATATGTTGATATAAAAGCAGACATATATCAATACAATCAGACATTTTCATTTTTTATAAGTGAGATCAGAAAATTTACATTAAGACAATGTGCAATATATGCAAAATATCAAAATTGATATCATCTACAATTTTTTTTTAATTTAATTGAGATAGTCAATTGAATTTAAATGTATATTATAAGGGTAAATTAATGTATTAATTGATGTTTTAAATTTAAATTACTCCTATTTTTTGTAAGTTTGACTACAAAAATAGTCTTTAGGGGTAAGAATGGAACATCAAATTTTGGTTTGTACTAGAATTATTAAAATTTATTTGAATTGTCCCTCAATCAATATACATTCACAAAGTTGTACCTCCTACAACCTTCTGAAATAAAATAGTAAAATATAATGAAAGAAAGATGCTTTTAAAATATGACTAAAAAGTAAAATTAACAAAACATATACTATAATAAATTGAATATATGAAATTAAAATAAATTGGACCTTACCATAGACAAAATTGGACAAGTTGAGATTAGTTCTAAATTTGATAGTGAGAGCCTTGACCTTGTACAATCCTTCTTTACATTTTTCAATTTACTGGCGAAGACATCATTTCCTCCTATCACTCGTTCACTCACTGCCCAAATTTTCCTGCTTTTGCTTTTCGAAAAATCAATCAAGATCAACACTATCTCATTTTCAATCTCTGTTTTCCTCTGTTTCCTATATTTTAAAAAACACACGAGAACTCTCTGCATTCATTTTTTTTCGTATAGTCTGTGTCTATATTTCAAAAAAATACAAAATTCAGCTGCTTAACTCTGCCTTCTATTAAGACCACATCATCTCAGTCCAAAACTAATGGATCAAGCTGTTGTAGGTGCCACCATTCAAGTTGTGCTGCAAACTCTGCTTTCCGCATCCATTGACGAGATTAAACTCATTTTCGGCTTCAAGAAAGATCTGGAAAAGCTTAAAAACTCACTGCTCATGATTCAAGATTTCCTCCATGATGCTGAGGTCAAACAAGCCAACAACCGAGCTGTCAACCGTTGGCTGGAGCAGCTAGAAGATGTCGCTTTTGAAGCAGATTCCGGGTTGGATGAGTGCAACTATCAACTTCTTCTGCAAAAGGTTAAGAAACAAAAAAAAAAAAAAAAAAAAAAGAACCAGCTAGCTTCTTACCATCTGGTTCAAAAAAATATGCTTTTCCGTAGAAAAATGGTCCGTAAGATTGATGAAGTTAACAAGAATCCGGAAGCAACTAAAAAAGAGGCTCAAAGCTTTGGCCTTCAAATGATAGCCATGAACCATGCTAGTAGTAATGTTGGATTCATCTTGTCTCCAACCGACTCATTGTCAACTGAACCACTTATCGTGGGAAGGGATAACAATGAATAAAAATTAGTTGAAATGCTACTTTTGCTCCACAAGATAAAACTATTTATGTGCTTCCAATTCTGGGCATGGGCGGTCTTGGCAAAACCACCCTTGCTGGAAAAGTTTTCCATCATGTGAAAATTGGATCTCACTTTGAGAAAAGTATATGGGTTTGTGTTTCAACTAATTTTGATGGGACAACTTTATTCGAGATGATTCTTGAATCATTATCTCAAGAAATTGTTCAATTCATTTTGACCAAAGAGGTTGTGTTGGAAAAGATTAGAGATCAATTGGCAAGTAAAAGGTACTTGCTTGTACTTGACGATGTTTGGAACGAGAATTTTAATAAGTGGGATGATTTTATGAGTTCCATTTCAGGAATTAGTCATGTCAAGGGAAATTACATTCTCGTAACAACAAGAAAAGAAAATGTTGCTTCAATGGTAGGAACTCTTCCCATGCACCAACCAAGAATCTTATCTAAAGATGATTGTTGGTCCATCATTAAATCAAAGGCCTTTTCAACGGTAGATGTTTCTGCCGAATTTGAAGAAATTGGTTTCCGCATCGCACAAAGATGCGGCGGTCTACCACTAGTTGCCAAAGTTGTAGGGGGATTATTACGTGGCAAGTCAAAAAATGAGTGGCAATCCATTCTCAGAGACCGACTATTGAAATTTGGACTAGATGATGACACTGTTATGAACATATTGAAGTTAAGCTATGATCGGTTGCCATCACCAACATTAAAAAAGTGCTTTGCATATTGTTCAATTTTCGCGCAAGATCATAGAATCAAAAGGCAAGAAGTAATTGAGTTTTGGATGGCAGAAGGCTTTTTACAAGCTGGCAGAGGTAAAGTCATGGAGATAGTGGGAGATGAAATTTTCAACTTTCTCTTGCAAAACTCTTTATTCCAAGATGCAGAGAAGAATGTGTATGGCAATATTACAAAATGTAGGATGCATGACCTTGTGCATGATCTTGCATGTTCAGTTTCAGGATCTAGATCTGTCATGACGGAAAAAGGTTTACCAGATGGACTGAAACGACCTCGATATCTTGTTGTAAAGTCGAGCAGTGAGGAATCTTTTGCAATATTGAAGCAACAAGCAAATTGTGTGCGCACAATATTCGTCGATGGGGAAAATCTAAAGATGTGTTTGGATTTTCAGCAACTGCATGTTTTGAAGATAATAGATTGGAGTTTTGAGGAGCTACCTAGTGTAATTGGAGAGCTAATACATTTGAGGTTATTTGACATCTCGGGGACAATTAATAGTTATTTACCTTATTTAATTGGTAAACTCTACAATCTGCAGACACTATTACCGCCGGAGGGTTTGGGAAGTCTTCCAACGGCAATAGTTGACTTAATCAGCTTAAGACATCTACACGTCTATGCTCTTACAAAACTACCACCTTGGATGGGGAAATTAACTTGTCTCCAAACACTTCCATATTTCAAAGTGGGTGATGATCAGGGCTGTGGAATTGGAGAGCTAGGGAAGTTGAATAATCTTAAAGGATTTCTGAAGATTTAAAATCTGGAGAAGGTGAAAGACAAGGAAGAGGCGCAAAATGCAAATTTGATGAGAAAATCAAATATATTTGGGTTAGTTTTGGAGTGGAAGGAATCAAGAGTAGGTGAAGTAAATGATGAAAATGTATTGGATGGCCTCCAACCTCATTCAAGTTTAAAGTCTCTAAAGATCATTTGGTACAAGAGCAAAAACTTCCGTTCATGGACAATGAACATGGCGATACACGATGAAATAGAAGGTTGTGGGGAAGTGCTTCGCAATTTGATCAAGATAAAACTAGAGAATTGCAAACAATGTGAAGAAGTTCCAATGTTAGGTCACCTCCCACACCTGAGGTTTTTGTTGTTGAAAGGGATGTATAATGTTCGGTCCATAGGCCCATCATTCTACGGATTGAAAAATGGGGGTTCATCAAGCATGATAGGAGAGAAAAATTTGGGAGAAGCAATGAGAGTGTTTCCAGCACCCGAAATGCTAGAGTTGTTAGACATGGCAGAGTTAAGTGAGTGGGCAGGCGTGGAGGGAGCAATTACCGTGTTTCCATGCCTCAAATACTTGCAAATTAATGTATGCCCCAAGCTGAAGAGTTTTCCGAGTCATTTTCCCTCCCTTGAAGAATTGAAGGTGCATGATGTGGGCTCTTATTTTTTCCTTGGTGGATGTATGCCACAACACGAGCTATCTCCAGTGTATTGAGCTAATATCTCTTCCTGGATTGGCTTGTTTGCCAGAAGAGCTTTTCGTGAAGAATCAAAATCTCAGAAATTTGCATATATCCAGTTGCAGTAAACTAGTCAATTCCATGTGTAAAAACACTTCAGAAATTGAACATCAGTTGGTGCGATAAATTGAGAGAGCTACCACTTGATCTGAACAGCCTTGGATCTCTTAAGGAATTGGTTATATTTGATTGCCCAGAATTAAAGTCAATATTTTCATATGCAAAAGGAGGAGATTCAGAGCAACAACAGCAAGGCATCATGATCACCTCACTCATACAATTGTGTATCTGAAACTGCCCGGAACTCGTTGAGTTGCCAAGTGAATTATTTGAGTCCTGCTGTTCTACCCTCCACACGTTGGTATTGGAGGGCCTGGGAAATTTAGGGAATCTGGACATAGTATTATTACCTAGTCTATCGAGGATGTCTTCCCTCCAAATTCTGACCCTCGCCAGAATTCCGAAATTGATGAATGTCCCAACTAGGGAGATTTGCTGTTTAAATAGGAGCTTGGTGAGTTTAGGAATTGGTGGATTCTCAGACTCCATAAGTTTTGATTCCTTCAATTGCGTCCTCCCCGGCCTCCACTCTCTTCAATGTTTAAGTTTATTTGGAAAAGAGGATTGGGAGTCTCTGCCTGATCAGATTCAACATCTCACTACTCTGCGAGAACTACGGTTATGTGATTTTGGAATGATTGAGGCTTTGCCTGAATGGATTCGGAATTTCTCTTCTTTAGATTTGTTATGGATTAGCAATTGCGAAAGGCTATGGCATCTATCTGCCTTCAAAGGAAGCCATGCTAAGCCTCACCAAATTAGATATATTATGGATTGTGGAATGTCCATCGCTGGCAGAGAGGTGCAGAAAGCATGATAGTAGTACTAGTACTGCTGCTGCCACCACCATCTACGCTTCTTCTGAAAGGCCCAAGATTTCACATATCGGACATGTTTCCGTACTTTGTAAGTCACTTCACTTGTGGAATTCTTTATCTTTAGAATTCGGAACACCACCACATCTGTTTTTTTCGTCTTCATATAATAATTTCCGTACTTTCATTTATATGTTCAATTTGTTCTGTTTGTGAGCAGGAGTTTCATTTGCTACCATATCATGCACAGTGGAACCAAGGATCAACGGGCAACAATTATTAAATAGTATGCCATTTACACTGATCCATATAAGTTTATTAGGACTGCGAGTTTCAATTCGCTTTATTGTCTTTAATTTGCTTTCATTAGAATGTCCAAGTAATTTCCTAAGATGTTTTTGCATTGATAGAGCTAAATCTTTATACATCTTATTATTAACTACCATTGTACAGAGTTCAATCCCCATAGAGCCAAATTAAATTCTTGAGTTCACCGTTTGGAAATATTAAACTTATTTTCAGACTTCTAGACAGTTAAACACTGAGTTATTTGAAAATCAATCATTTGGGATTATATGCTTATTTCGCTTGCTGAGCTGATCATGATATTAGCTCTCCGATTACTAAATAATGCTCATTAATTTTGAAGAACTTGAGATATAAAGAAATGTTCCCAGCACTACTATAACGTGAATTTGTTGCAGGACTTCAATACAAGTCATGTGGTTACTTGTGCAGATCTTTTTTCACTCCTGTTTTCCAGCAATACAGTGGGCAATCAAGTTTTCCATATGGATTAATCAGAGTGGCTCAAGATTTCCCATATCCCAAATGTCGATATCCGCTGATGATTGACTACAACGGACAAGAAAAACATTGTGAGTATGGTTTTTTGATTCTTTCAATCATAAACTCATTCATTAATCACTTTCTTGTGCACTTCTTTGGTTTACGTATGACATTGACACCCAATGAGTTAACTTGGCAGTATAAGTTGTCGTCTAATCTAATCTTTGTGAAGAAATGTGACATTCTGTTGGAGGAAACAGTATGGAAGTTTTGAAGAATTAATTTGAAGAATATTAAGGAACAAAATACTTGGGAATTTTTCTCCTGGTTATGACGATTCTGAATGGCCTAAGATTTCACATATTAACAAAGTTAGTCAGCCACTGTGTACCTAAAAATGTAATTGTCAGATCCCAATTTTGCAGTCGTTTTCTGTAAGATGCTAATGTTTTCTTATTTTCTATGTTTAGCCCATTAAAATTGAAAGGAAGTTTCTCAGTTTGAAAACAAGCGGCACAGAATTTACAGTATCTTCCAGCTTATGTAAATCAAACTTCACAACTAGCTTGTCTTTGCCTGGTATTGGATTTGTTTTCCTGGTATTCATGTTGACTTGAGGAAAATAAAAAAGAATTGTATCTTTACAAATTCAGAATTAGAAATTTATAAGGGACAAAAGTCATACTGTAAGTTTGTAATCCATCGACAATTGATGAAAGAATCTCATATCATTGAAATGAGCATCTATTAGCTGAGAGTTGAGACAATCCAGTAACTAGATCAATGAACCTGTAAAACTGTTCTTTTGCTTTGATCCGCCTGTTTTGGTTAAACAGCTAAGGATGAATTTCTCATTCAATTCGAGCAATGTAACTGCTTGAAATCTGCTGTTATGTTTTCTGCTTGATCCCGGCTACACTTTGTACTTTGAAGGACTTGCATAATCACAGTTTACTCATTTTATACGTGATTACCTTTTGTTTTCAGTCAAATAAAATTCTGATAAATCTGAGTGACTTTCTGGTCTTCATGGTATTGGTCTAGTTCTATGTGATTTACTATATCTTCTGAATGGACAGTCACCTGATTGTTATCCGTGTAAATGTTTTTGTTGATGCTGCGGACAAGGTACATCTGTAGATATTGTTTCAGTCTCTCTCTCTCTTCGATGATGTTGTCGCTTATGGATTTTTCTTTGGAGATTGATTTCAAATAAGAATAAACAGTAAGCGATCACGGGAACTCTTGTTGGTGCTGCAGACAAGGTACATCTTTGGATTTTGTTTGTTCTTAAACCATGCATTTAGTCCTTCAATTGGATTTGTCAAGTGATACTTTTCTTATTGTTAGATTGTCCAGGCAGTGATAAAATTAAGGACACCCAGGTCCCAGTTCAAAAAGCATCGTAATCACCTTTGCACGAGTGATCTTTTCATAGAAGAGATTAAATCCGGCTCAGAATTGAATTGGATACGACATCTTTGATTGAAGAACCTAATATAGTGTACATGTATTACCTGCATTGAATTATCTTTGTAAAATGAATCCTGTTCAGTTGTGAACTTTCAAGTGTTCAATTTTTTGTCTTTTTTAAATTGATAGATGAATTATAAATTCACGAGCTGAGTGCGAGTATAATATCATCGTCTTGTAAGAAGAAAGAAAACGATAGTGAAAAGAGTTTAGTAGTACAGGTTAGCTGGCAATTTGACTTGCTTATGTTTGTGAATACAGCGTTCTTTTGCATACTTAATCAGTTAATCAATATGGATAGTTACAAAATAGCAAAATACAAAAGAATTGGTTAAAGAAAGACTTCATTTGGCATCTCGAAGTCTTCTGAATAAAATAAAGAAAGAAGAAACAAGTTGAGATTGATTTTGAATTTGAGAGCCCTGTAGTTGCTTTGCAGTTTCCTCACCAACTGAATGAATGAATTCTTTGTTTTTTCTTTCATTTTTGTTGTTTACTTCTCCAATACTCCCTCTGTATCATAAATCTAGTCCTAGTTTGACTTTTTCAGTCAACCGTGTTCAACTTCGACTATGAATTAATCTTAAACTGAAAATGTAAAATGTTTAATTAAATTATATAAGTAAAAGGGACTAAACTTTCATTATTATTGTATATATATAAGTGGACAACTATTAGAGTTGTGTAATTGAGTACTTAATTTAAATTAAATTGGACTTATTTGTAATATATATGTAAATTAGATTTTAATTACAAAAAATAATATGTTTTCTCCAATTAAATTACAAGCCTTAATGTAATCCTAACAAAATCAATTTCTAATTAAAAAAAAAAAAAACTCAATATGTTTTCTACAATTAAATTTCAAGCTCTAATTCAACCCCAACTAAATCAATTCATCATAATAAAACAATGATGACCAATCATTCTTTTTCATATTCTCCAATTGAATTAAAACAAATCAATTCACACTAACCTAAACCCTATTTCAACTCGAAAAAGGGCAATACAATAAAAAATAACAATTTACTTACCTTTATTTATTTATCAATTATTTGTAAGTAATAACATGCGTAGCGTATTCTTACGTTCTAGTATAAATTAATTGAACATTTTATTTACAATTTAAAATTAATTCATAATTGAAGTTGGACAAGGTTAATCGAAAAAGTCAAATTAGGACTAAATTCATAGGACGGAGGAAGGAAGTACAGTATTCTCTCAGTTATTCACTATACAAATTTGTCGGCTTTACTTCCTTACTGTTTCTTTGTCAAATTAGGACTAAATTCATGTGGTCCATTAATAGCTCACTGAGCTTTCAATTTCTTATTAATTAAAAAAGTTATAATAAAGAAATAGTTTGTGAGATGTATTATATTTATAAAGTTATAAGTGGGTAATAAAGTAAGAAAGTAAATAAAATGATGATAAACTAGGAAAGAGAAATAATAAAAAAAATAGATAGTGGAATAAAAATTTTCCTTTTTCGGGTTAGAAAGTTTATAACGAAACACCAAAAAAATAAAGTTATGAAGCTTTTAATGGAACGGGGAGGAAGTATTATTTACCTAGAAATCTATCCATCAAGAAGACCACATAATCTGATTTCAAATTTATGTGATCTGTTCCCTTAGGCTTCATTTGGTTTGAGGGAAAATGAGAGAAAAGAAAAAAAAAGGGAAAATAAGATTTTACTGTAAAATGTGAGGGAAAAAAAATTTCCTTATTTAATAGAGATATATGATATAAATTTTCCATAATTTTATCATAACTATCAAATGGTGAAAACAATATTTT
Organism: Plantago major; assembly: GCA_026545765.1. Lineage (NCBI taxonomy): Eukaryota > Viridiplantae > Streptophyta > Magnoliopsida > Lamiales > Plantaginaceae > Plantago > Plantago major. Next base: position 15,778,065 of record CM048840.1, on the reverse strand, counting down.
TCCCAATTTTTTTTACTTTCCCCCAAACGCCTTACTATCTATACATTTCAATGCGCACAAAAGACTCATTTCAAATCCCCTGATCTGTTTTCGTATTCTATTTCGAAACATAGAAAACTATTCTTGATTTGCTCATTTGCTACGTGCCCGTTTGGTTTGAGGGGTTTTTGTCCGAATACCCTCAATAATCCAGTTTGGTTGCCTTTTTGTCAGCCAGAAAAAATGAATTATTTGCAATAATCCAATTTCTCTAGCCCGCCTCAAGCCCTCAAATTTGTACATGAATAATCCAATTTCAAATACCTTCTATGAGGAGGTATTTACTTTTGAATTATCTTCTTTCTCGTGAAATGTCTAATTTTATACAAACTTCTCATCAATTACTAAATATGCCATCCCAATCCAAGAACACCAATCGATTTACATCAATGCACTTTTTTTTTTCCTTCCTAATTTCCACCTTCCATTTCTTCTTTTATATTTTCCAAGTTTTGCACTCTTTTTTTTTTATTTTTTCCGTTTCCTGGTTTCCACCTTCCTTTTTTTTTTCCCAATGGTTTCCTAGTTTTGCACCCCTTCTTTTCATTTTGTACCCCTGTAATATTTATTTCTCTTTTCTACTCATTTACTCATTAGACCTTTTATACTTTTGTTTTTTGGCGTATCTTATGTATTTACATCAAAATTAATTTTTTTTTGTTTAATAGTATAACCAACTTTTTTATAAGAATGATTAAACAAAACAATACTAATAATTTAAAAAAAATGGTTAGCGTTGTTTACGAGAATAACGATGATAATTTAGAGTTGTCGGTTCAAGAACGTTTTTTCTTCATCATTTTTTGAAAAAATATTCTAGCATATTAAATATGTGCAAATTTTGACAGAATATAGGCGGAGTATATATATGTGTTTTGAATACAAAATATGCATCGTTAATTACATATATGTGAATTTTTTTTTTTACTTTATATATTATAAAAACAACATTTATATAATTAAAAGTTTGAGTTTTTATTTGTGCCCTACCTGACCTAAAATCCTGGCTCCGTCACTGACTTTGGCGTTTTACATGCTTTACACTTTTATGTTTAAAATGTAGGAAATTTTTTGTTTAGATGGGATGATAAACATATGCGATGTCGATTTCAATCGCCAAAAATAATTATTCTACGCATGAGATGAAAAATATGGGATTATAAATTTCACTCATATGAAATATCGATCTTATAAGAAAACATATATTTCGTTAAGATAATTATTACACAGATTATAAACAATTTCTATAAACTAAAATTTAATGGTCAAGTCATATAAACTCAAAATCGATGCCAAAGTTATCAACAATGGCAATGTAACTATGGATGCAATAATTTTAAAGATTTTCGGATAATTTTGTATACGAAATTCATATGATCAAAATTCCAGAATTTTCCGATTAAACACAAGAAGGTGGTAAAAATTTGCTCCCCTAAAATTATGTTCACATGTAATTTTCACTAAATCAAATTGAAAATCAAACTCGATTTTATACAATAAGTGGGAAAGCATAGAGGTATATCAGTAATTCCACTTTTCTTTATCCTACTGAATAATCCAAAATCAATTCGGAACCAAACTGGATTTTATTAAAAATAGTTCAATTCCTAGAGTCCAACCAAACAAGATTTTTAGGCGAAAACTCCCAAACATAATTCAATTCCTTAAATGGGCCGAATAATCCAGTTTTGCAAAATGAAATACCCTTTTCAAATACAGTTTGCTTGCAAAGACGTTATTTGCTCTGAAACATTTGCGACACAAAATTTATCTGGATTTGCTTTGCCCATTGTGCCTGTATTTGTGTTTACCCTTGAGATCAATCCATCAAAAACACGTAATCCCATTTCAAATTCCTGATTCTGCTTTTCTATATTCCTAGTATATCTGAAATCCCAAAAAAAAAAAAAAAAAAAAAAAAATCCATCTTGGACAAAACCAAACAAAAATTCACTGCTTTGCCTTTTCTCAATTCCTCAGTTTCTGTAATTTTCTTAACCATTAAAAAGCTCCATTAAGGATACGTGGTCTCATTTGCAAATCAATGGATCAAGCTTTGATTGGAGCTGCTGTAGGTGCTACCATTCAAGTTGTGCTGCAAAATGTGCTTTCTGTTTCCATTGACGAGATTAAACGCGTATATGGATTCAAGAAAGACCTGAGTAAGCTGAAGGAGTCACTGGAACTGATTCAAGATTTTCTCTGTGATGCTGAGACGAAGCAGGTGAATGACCGAGCGGTCAAGCGTTGGCTGGGGCGGCTTGAGGATGTAGCTTTTAAAGCTGATGTGGTTCTAGATGAGTTAAACTATGATCTTCTCCGGAAAAAAGTCAAGAAACAAAAAGGAGAAACAAATAAGGTAACCACCTTCTTCCCCCGTGTTTCTCGCAAGTTGCTCTTTAGCATTAAAATGGCTTCTAAGATTAAGGATGTTACTTATGAGTTAGAGAGGATTAACAAGGAAGCAAGTAGCTTCGGTCTTCAAGCAGCTGTTACAGGTGCTATTGTTGGGTTGAATACATATCATCTAGATTCTCCACAAACCAACTCATTCTTTGCTGAGCCAAACATCATTGGAAGGGATGATGATGTGTTAAAGATGGTTAACCTTCTGATTACAGCTCCGACTGACGAAACAATTTCTGTCATTCCTATTGTTGGCATGGGTGGGATTGGGAAAACCACACTTGCTCGAAAGGTATATAACCATGAAAGAGTAGGTTCATACTTCAGTGAAAAGATATGGGTGTGTGTTTCTGTGAATATTGATGCAATTGCAATGGCCTTATTCAAAATGATTCTTGAAACATTAACAGGAGAAAGTACTCATGGAATTCTAAGTGAAGAAGTTGTGTTGGGGAAGATTCAGAATAATTTGAAAGGAAAAAGGTACTTGCTTGTTCTTGATGACGTTTGGAACGAGAATTCAAATGAATGGGATTATTTTCTTAGTTCCTTATCAGGAATCTCATCTGTTATGGGAAACTGCATTATTGTTACTACCAGAAGTGAAATTGTTGCTTCAAATTTGCAAACTCTACCCACCCTCCCATTACGTACATTATCGGGAGATGAATGTTGGTCAATCATAAAATCAAAGGCCTTACTAAGAGTAGACATAGACGCCTCGGCAGAATTTGAAGAATTGGGTACACAAATAGCGGAAACATGTGGTGGTTTACCACTAGCTGCCAAAGTGGTAGCGGGGTTATTGCGTGGCAAGTCGAAAGATGAGTGGCAGTCTATTTTAACAAACCAACTGTTAAGATTTGGTCCGGGTGACACTGTCACGAAGATATTGAGGTTAAGCTACAATCGTTTGCCATCATATGTACACAAAAAGTGCTTTGCATATTGTTCTGTATTTCCACAAGATTTTGAAATCAACAGAAAACAAATGATAGAGCTTTGGATGGCTGAAGGATTTCTGCAAGCTGATGAAGGAAAAGATATGGAGACGGTTGGTGATGAAATTTTCAACCATCTCATGCAGAATTCTCTATTGCAAGATGAGTGGGTAAAGCATGGAAGTATCTTATATTGTAAGATGCATGATCTTGTTCATGATCTTGCATGTTCAATTGCAAAGGGTACATATCGAATTCGATATCTTGTGGTCAAGGATGAACCGAATGCCTTCTCACAAGATCAAAGAAACTACGTGCGCACATTGTTTGTCACGGGTAAAGCCATACATAACATGTTTTCAGATTTCAAATGTCTGTATGTATTAAATCTTAGAGGCGTTAAAATTGAAGAGCTGCCTAACGTGATAGTAAAGCTTATACACTTGAGGTTTTTGAACATCTCAAACACAGGTGTGAAACAATTGCCAGATTTTATCGGTGAATTGTATAATTTGGAGTCTCTATGGATTTGTGAATATGGGTGGGAATTCGGCAGCTTGAAGAATCTACCAAGTACAATAACTGACATGATTAGCTTGAGGCATCTACATATTCCACTCGAGGTAGAATTACCTCCTGGGATAGGGAAATTGACTTCTCTTCAAACACTTCCATATTATAAAGTTGGCCATCATAAGGGATGCAAAATTGGAGAGCTTGGAAATCTAGTAAATCTCAAAGAAGTAGAGATTCAAAATCTTGAAAGCGTTACCAATAAAGAAGAGGCCGAGCAAGCAGGCTTGTTCAGAAAATCAAAAATTGTCAGACTAGTTTTCAAGTGGAATGAATCCATACCAGGTGAAAGGAATGACAAAAATGTGTTGGATGGCCTACAGCCTAATGCAAGCTTGAAATATTTAGAGATTGGAGGTTATTGTGGCACAAACTTCCCTTTGTGGACAATGAAGATGATGGTACACCATGAAATAGAAGGTCGTGGGGAAGTGCTTCGTAATTTGGTCGAGATAAAACTGCAGAATTGTAGAAAATGTGAAGAAGTTCCAATGTTTGGGCACCTCCCACATCTCAAGCTTTTGGGGTTGTATGGATTGTCTAACGTGCGGTCCATGGGCCTATCATTTTACGGATTTGAAAATGGTGGCACATCAAGCTTGGTTGGAGAAGCAAGTTTTCGAGAAACAACTATTGCATTTCCAGCACTAGAAAAGCTATATTTGTGGGGAATGACAAAGTTAAGTGAATGGGCAGAGATGGAGGGGGAAATTACAGTGTTTCCATGTCTTCAAGAATTGGACATTTTAAATTGCCCCGAGTTGAATACTCTTCCGAGTCAGTTCCCATGCCTTGAGCGCTTGAGGATTAAATCCTGCCGCAATTTAAAGAGTGTTCGGAGTCATCTCCCGCGCCTTAAAATTTTGAAACTGAAAGAGGTTGACTCTGATTTTTCCTTGGTGGATATATGTAGTAGCACAAGCCATCTCCAGTCAATTGAATTGAAATCTTTGGAGGGGTTGACTTGTTTCCCAGAAGAGCTTTTGGTGAAGAATCCAAATCTCATAACATTGAGTATAGAAAGGTGCAACAAGTTAATCCATCTTGTGCTGAGCTCACTAGGTGCTGGTGGGGCAAGATCTCTTGAGGAATTACATATATCTAATTGCACCGAACTAGAGTCAATTGCATGTGTAGAAGGCCTTACCTCACTTCAAAGATTGGAAATCAGTTGGTGTCAAAAATTGAAAGAGCTACGACTTGATCCAAACACCCTTCACTACCTGGAGGAATTAGTTATATGGAAGTGCGGACGACTGGAATCAATAATTCCATATGCAAGAGGAGATTCGCAACAAAGCATCATCATCACCTCACTCAGAGTATTGAGAATTGAAGACTGCCAGGGACTGAGGGATTTGCCCACTGAAATATTTGAGTCTTGCTTTTCTTCCCTCAGGTATTTGACCTTGTGTGGCATGGAAAATTTGGAGAATCTGGGGACAGTGTTATTACCAAGTCTATCCAGGATGTCTTCCCTCCAGGAGTTGACCCTCGCAAGGATTCCAAAATTGATGAATTTCCCAACTAGTGAGATCTGCTGTCTTACAAGTTTGCAGACGTTACGAATTGGTGGATTTTCAGACTCCACAAGCTTAGATTCCTTCAACCAACATCTCAACCGCCTCCTCCAAAGAAGCCACCACTCTCTTGCATCATTGCATTTATACGGAAAAGATGATTGGGAGTCTCTGCCGGATCAGATTCAATATCTCACTTCTCTAACACGTTTATTCTTAATTGATTTTGGAATAATTGAAGCTTTACCTGAATGGCTTGCAAATTTCTCTTCTTTGGAATGGTTATACATTAGAAAATGCAAAATGCTAAAGCATCTGCCCTCTAAGGAAGCCATGCAAAGCCTCTCCAAATTACACACATTAGATATTTATAACTGTCGATTGCTGAAGGAGAGGTGCAGAAAGCCACAAAGCAATACTAGTCGTAGTACTACTACTTCTGCCGCTGCTGCCACAAATGATGATTCTGAGTGGTCCAAAATTTCCCATATCAAAACAGTTAAGCTAGATTGTAAGTCTCTTTATCAGTATTTGGTTTCATTTAATGTATACGAGTTCATGCTAAGTTATTTGTCATCATAATTCTCACCACAACATCACTTCAAGAATTGAGGATTAGAGTTGCATGATTTTGGCATTTGGTTAGTATTTGGTTCCATATCAACATGTCACTGCTCTAACAGAATTAGAGTTACATGATTTTGGAGTAATTGAGGCTTTGCCTTGTTGATTGGTAATTTCTCTTCTTTACAATCATTGAACATATTCAATGCAAGAAAGCCTTAGTCTTGGCTAGAGGTTTCAAAAAATTAAGATCCACATCTAGCTACCTACGTGATTTATATTTTCTGCCAAGTAAGAACAACAAAAACAAAAGAACAGCATTCCTCATTGAGATTCGAAGATTTTGGGATTTAAATATGTCCTATTTGAAAAATGTTTCAAGCCATATAAAAATTATGGTAAACCTGATCGACTTTCTGCTCTTCGTGTTATTAGTCTAGACGTCTAATTGCATGTGAATTACTATATAGTATTTTGATCAACAATCACCTGATTATTATAAAAATGTTCACATATATAGATATATATTGTTTCAATCTTTCTATTCAATGATGTTGTTGATCATCTAGTTCTCTGTTCTCATCTCTGTAGCTGGTTTTTTGCTTTGCAAAGAAGGATGGGTTTAAGGTGCTGGATTGATCTGAGCCGTAGGATTATAACAAAATCGTTATAATCGAACGGATGCTGCTTCTCAGGCCGTTATCTCTGCGTATATAATCGATTTTTCTTTGATGTATAGAGAGTTCAATTCAGTATTATTTCACTTGTAATCGAGAGTTTTGAGAATGGTTAGGATCGTGAATAGTTAGGATCGTGGTTATCAACTCGGATTGAAGAGTTGTGCATGTTCGATTGCAGTTTCAATCGGTTCTCTGTAAGCTTGTACTTTGATTTGGTGATTAGTGAAATCGTGATCGTTTTTCTCCCGAACAGTAGGCCGATGTGGCGTGCCGAAGCTCGTTATATCTTGTGTTGATTGTTATTGCTTTGATTCGGTTGCTGTTTGTGCGTATTTGTGATTAGTAAAACCACAATATATTTTTTAGACAAAAAATAATAATCCCAAACCGCCCTTCTTCCCCACCACACCACCACCACCACCACCAACCACCATCTTCCCCACCACCTTCGACCACAAAAAACAGACATCTTTTTTTTCTTCCTCCTTCCCGCCCGCTCCTCCAATTTCTTCTTCTACAACTCCGTTGAGCTGCATTACAGTTCACCAGAGCTGCAAAATATAGCTCCGGTAGCTTCGGTGAGCTATATTTTGCAGCTCACTAGAGGTGTAAAAACAGCTCCAATGGAGATGTAATCCTGACTCTGAGTCGTATTTTGCAACCCATTGAGTCAGATGAAAAACGGCTCAATATGTAATAGAAGAAGAAGATGGGGGGGGGGGGGGGGGAGGAAAATAAGAAGCGGGTTTGTCTATTTTTTGTGGTCGGAGGTGGTGGTGTGGTGGGGAAGATGGTGGTTGGATGTGGTGAGGAAGAAGGTGGGAGAAGGAGGGTTGAAATTTTAATAAACAAAACTTTTGGGGTTCATTTACAAGAAATATAAACTTTTAGGGCTTATTTTGCAATAAATAAATTTAATATAATTGTTGAATTTTAACAATTACATGAAAAAATCGACTTTTGGTTTGGATGTAATTTTACATTCGCCTTTGTAAAATTTGATCGAATCTGTAATAGTCACCAATCTATGTACCAAAGTGAAAAGAGGTCAAATTTAAGGGGTAGTTTTTGTAATTTTTCCTTTAAAAAAAGTATTGGTATAAAATTTGATAATTTTAAAATAAAATATTACTTATTTTAGTAATTGGTTTGTAAAATAAATTTATAGATGGGTTAAAATATCATATTGAAAATAATGAGGGAAAAAAAGAAAGAAATAGGTGCGAATTGTAAACTATAAAATGAAAAAAAGTATTTACATTATTGTTGGAAAAATTCTAAATTTTTATATTTTTTTCGTTGAAAAAGATGGCCAATTTATAATATATGCAGTTGCTAAGATGTGGTTTTTTTTTTAAAAATCAATTTTGGAGAAAGTGATGTATTGGAATAAACAAATAAATAGATATGTCAAATTCATATAATAATTGACTAAGTGTTCATAGATCTAATAATATTATATAAAAAATTTACTGAACAAGCTTTAAAAATTTAATTTTAGGGGTTAAATTGCCGATATAAATAATATAACGGGGTAATCTGCCTTTTTGTATTAAATATGAAAAGATAATCCGTCAAGAGTTAACGGAAACGTTAACACCGTTAGTCGTATTTAACGGCAAATTTGGGTAATGGAGCAAGTTACACCTTATAAATAAATACATGGGTAAATCGATTCTAAACATAATAGAGTTAAATGCATAACACCCCCTGAGTTATTAATAATGTACGCGAAACCCCCTGAGTTAACGAATTAGTACCAAACCCCCTTGAGTTATTAAAAATGGGCACAAAACCCCCATCCTTTATTTTTAAAGTGTATGAGGTACACTCTCATTAGGTGCGGCTATAGATGTTTGTTTATGTTATCTTACACCAAATCAATGCAAAAAAAAAAAAAAAAGAAAGCCCAGAGTTATTAAAAATATGAGCAAAATCCCATGGAATTCTTATAAAGTCATTGCAATACCCCTTTTACATAAATATTAAATATACATGATGAATTCGTATTGTGTGCAGTTTGATTCGTTAGTCCAAATTTTTGAAAATACTAAAATGACTTAAATTTGAGCTATTAAAAATAGTAAAACTCTACTTTTTTCCTGGTTAAATGAACAACAAAAATCGATCACACACTACTGGTTATATATCACTGAAATATATAAATAACAACCATAGATAACACTAATTAAGATTGTCATTATATATCAACAACATATACCAATTCATTATTAGTGTAAACGGAAAAAAGTGAGGGCAATAGATAATAAACTGAAACTATGAATGTCCGGTCCACCTAGTCGCGTTAATTTGGAGTAAGAAAACCTAAACATTCGTTTATCTTCAGACGTATTGTAAAAAAAAGGCTGAGGGGGTTCCACGCACATGTTTTAATAACTCGGGGGTTTCGCGCACATTTTTCATAACTCAGGGGTTTCACGCACATTTTTTAATAACTCAGGGGGTTTGGTACTAATTTTTTAACTTAAAGGGGTTTCGCATACATTTACAATAACTTAAAAGGGTATTTTGCATTTAACCCAAACATAATACAGGGGTCTAGATCTTTATGACAATTACATAAAGGGATAAATTGCCAAAAAACCCCACAAAATTTATGTGGCTTTGCCTTGCCCATTGTTCCTGTATTTGTGTTTACCCCTGAGATCAATCTAATCAAGAAGACGTAATCCCATTTCAAATCCCTTTTTCTTTCCACCATTAACTACTCTCTCACCAACTCTAAAATGCATTCCTGATTCTGCTTTTCTATATTCCTATATAACAAATCCCAAAAAAGAAAAAAAAAATCCATCTTGGACAAAAGCAAACAAAAATTCACTGCTTTGCCTACTTTCGAATCCTCTGTTTCTCGTAATCCTTACGTGATCCCATTTGCAAAAGCAATGGATCAAGCTTTGATTGGAGCTGCTGTAGGTGCTACAATTCAAGTGGTGCTGCAAAATGTGCTTTCCGTTTCCATTGAAGAGATTAAGCGCGTGTATGGATTCAAGAAAGACTTGAGTAAGTTGAAGGAGTCACTGGAACTGATTCAAGATTTTCTCTATGATGCCGAGACGAAGCAGGTGAATGACCGAGCGGTCAAGCGTTGGTTGGGGCGTCTTGAAGATGTAGCTTTTAAAGCTGATGCAGTTCTAGATGAGTTCAACTACGATCTTCTTAGGAAAAAAGTCAAGAGGAGAAACAAATAAGGTAACCACCTTCTTCCCCTGTATTTCTCACAAGTTGCTCTTTAGCATTAAAATGGCTTATAAGATTAAGGATGTTAATAATGAGTTTGAGAGGATTAACAAAGAGGCCAGTAGCTTTGGTCTTCAAGCAGCTATTACTAGTGCTGGTCATTATTGTAATGTTGGGTTGAACACACATCATCTAGATTTTGCACAAACTAACTCATTCTATGTCGAGACAAACATCATTGGAAGAGATGATGACGAGTTAAATATAGTTGATCTGCTGATTAGGGGTCCGTCAGATAGAACATTTTTTGTCATTCCAATTCTTGGAATGGGTGGGCTTGGGAAAACCACACTTGCCCGGAAAGTATTCCATCATGAAAAGATAGGAGCTCATTTTGAGAAAAAAATATGGGTGTGTGTTTCTGTTAGATGCACGGATGAGTCAGATGCTATCTCACAAGATCAAATAAACTCCTTGCGTACATTGTTCCTCAGTGGTAAAAGCATACCTATCATGTTACAAGATTTGAAATGCCTGTACATATTAAATCTGAGTGGTGTGAAGATTGAGGTGCTACCTACCGTGATAGGAAAACTTATTCATTTGAGATTTCTTAATATCTCAAACACAGGAATTGAACGCCTACCAGATTCAATTGGTGAACTGTATAACTTACAGTCCTTATGGATGGAGATACTCCGTTTGAAGATTCTTCCTGACTCAATAATCGACTTGATTAGCTTGAGGCATCTCCATTATACAACTTACACACAATTACCTCCTGGGATAGGGAAATTAACTTCTCTTTAAACGCTTGAATGCTACAAAGTGGGCAATAAAGAGGGTTGCAGACTCGGAGAACTTGGAAAATTAACAAAGCTCCAAGGAGATGTAGAGATTCAAAATCTTGAGAAGGTGAAAGATAAAGAAGAGGCCAAGGAAGCATGGTTCTCCAGAAAAAAGATTTTCAGATTAGTTTTCAAGTGGAATGAATCGAGAGAAGATGATCAAATGAATGACATAAATGTGTTGGATGGACTACAACCTCACCCAAGTTTGAAGTCCTTGGAGATGATTGGATACGGTGGGAGAAGCTTCCCTCCGTGGACAATGAATATGAAGGTACACAATGACATTCAAGATAGTTGTGAATTGCTTCACAATTTGATTGACATAAAACTTCAAAATTGCAAACGATGTGAAGAAGTTCCAATTCTTGGCCACCTCCCACACCTCAAGTTTCTGATGTTGGATGGCCTATCCAATTTGCAAGCTATAGGTTGTTCCTTTTATGGAGTTAGAAATGATAACACATCAAGCTTGATAGGAGAAACAAATTATAGCGAACCAGTGATTGCATTTCCAGCACTTGAAGAACTAAAGTTGTTTAAGATGCTAGAGTTAACTGAGTGGACAGAGGTGGAGGGGGTTTCGGTGTTTCCATGCCTTAAATATTTGGAAATTAAGGCATGTCCGAAGCTGAGGAGTGTTCCGAGTCATTTTCCCTACCTTAAAGAATTGAAAGTGTATGAAGTGGATGCTGAGTTCTCTTTGTTGGATGTATGTCGTAGTACGAGCTATCTCCAGTCAATTAATATCTCATTTTTGCCGGGACTGACTTATTTCCCAGAAGAGCTTTTGGTGAAGAATCAAATCCTTAGAAAATTGAGGATAGGAAGATGCTACAGGTTAACACGTCTTGATCTGAGCTCATTAGGTGGTGGATCTTCTCTTGAGCAATTAGAAATATCTGATTGCCCCAAACTTGATTTAGCATTTCCATCCGCAAAAGGCTTCACCTCACTTAGAAGATTTGAAATCAATTCTTGTGAGAATTTGAGAGAGCTGCCGCTTGATATAGATAAAATTCAGTCTCTTGAGGTATTAGTTATATCAGGTTGCCCAGAAGTTGAGTCAATAAGTCCATGTGTAAAAGGCCTCACCGCACTTCGGAATTTAATTATCAGTTCGTGCCAAAAATTGAAAGAGATACCACTTGATCTGAACGGCCATCGATCTCTTGAGGAATTAACTATAAGTGGTTGCCCAGAAGTGAAGTCAATATTTTCATATGCAAGAGCAGGAGGAGGTGGAGATTTACAATCACAACAAAAAGACATCATCACTTCACTCAGAAAAATGAGAATCTCAGGGTGCTCAGGATTGATTGATTTGCCAAGTGAATTATTTGAGTCCTGCTCTTCTACCCTCCACACATTGGTATTGGAGGGCCTGGGTAATTTAGAGAATCTGGACAGAGTATTATTACCTTGTCTATCTAGGATGTCTTCACTCCAGCAATTGACCCTAGTTTGTATTCCGAAATTGATGAATTTCCCAATTAAGGAGATTTGTTGTAGCTTGCGGAGGTTGGATATTGGTGGATTCTCAGACTCCATGAGTTTAGATTCCTTCAATCAACATCTCAGGGGACTCCTCCAGGAAAGCCACAGCTCTCTTGGATCATTGTTTTTATACGGTAAAGAGGATTGGGACTCTCTGCCTGATCAGATTCAACATCTCACTGCTTTAAAAACATTACATTTAAATGATTTTGGAAGAATTGAGGCTTTGCCTGAATGGATTCGGAATTTCTCTTCTTTAGAATACTTACTTGTTGTCAACTGCAAAAGGCTAAGTCATCTACCCTCTAAGGAAGCCATGCTAATTGCTAAGCCTCACCAACTTACATGATTTATGTATTAGTAATTGTCCATTGCTGGTGGAGAGGTGCAGAAAGCATACCGGTAGTACTACTTCTATTGGTGCAGCCGTCGATACCTTTTCTGAGTGGCCCAAGATTTCCCATATCAAACGTGTTTCCCTACGTTGTAAGTCTATAATTTGATTTCATTTAATAAATATCACTTCCTTAGTAACTTTTTCTAGCAACTGTTGGAGATGGCCTAAGTAACTTTCTGGACCGTCTTTGGCTTTCTGATGTTGTCTTTTAAGCGAAATTGGACCGTTGTTTGAATCTTTCGGTGAATATGCAGGACAGCAATATCTCTAATGCCTGATAAGGCGGAACAATTGAACCTTCAGAGAGATGACAATGAGAAACTGGAAAAGTGACATTTTCTGACTGATGTTTTCTGTAATGACTTATGAGGAGCATCGTGCAGCATTCGAGGCTGCTCTAACTCAACATATTTCTCCATACAGGTTTCTCTCTCTCCAATATACTCCTTCCTCCCTGTTCTGTTCTAAAACTTCAAAATAAGCCGTAGGAGGTAAACAAAGTCTGTAGGTAACAACAGCAAAATGAGAAGGTAAACAAAGTCTGTAGGAGAACAAAGTGTTTGAATGTTCTTGTAATCTTGTGTAACTATTGATTACCAATGAGGCTAGGATTAATTTTATCATATTGCAGGATTAGGAGTCAAAGATGCCTATTATTCAGACAGAACCATGTTCTGCGTGGCTGCTAAGGCGCTTGTGCCATTCGATTCTATAAACTTTGCATGGGGATTCTTTAGAAGATTCGAGGAAACAAATCCACATCATTGAACTGTCCAACAAGATCAATGTGCACATTTTAATTGCTATCGATTAGCACCACTGTCTTCGGATCGGCACAAAGCTCAAAGACCAACATAACGAGAAGAAACAAGGGATTATGCAAGGTAGAAATATTTGTAACAGTTAAGATCTTCTTTTTACACTTTAGTGTACGTGATTACCTTTATTTACATTTTAAAAACAACACAATAGGCATACTGCATATGTAAATACTTTATGAACGAATGAATATCTGAGGCATTTGCATTGCGTTAGATGTTGAATATGACCGTGTTGTTTTGCATATTATATCAGTCAGCATCCATATGGCTTGTACAGACAATTTGCTTGCTTTGCACAAAGTAGATGTGATAATCTAAACAGTGACATGCTTCACAAAAAATAAGTCATTTATAAGTTATACCTTCAATATTGGGATTAGGCAAATAACTTTCTTAGAATAATATATACCTGGGTCGAAACCATACCGATCATGAAAGAATGGGATTCAAGTTTAAAAAAAAAAAAGACTCGCTTTGGCACGACAATGATGTTTGGCAAGTTCTATAGCAATTTCCTCGATCGCCAAGTATTTGTTGTGAATAGGACAGGACTGTGACGGACTCTTCAATGGTAATACAATTTTTTTTTCAAAAATCCGACTAGTTTTTGCTACACTTTCCTCTCTCTATTTCGATCATTATCTCTGTTTCTACATTCTTTTTACAAACAAACAGTCTCAATTCAATGGATCAAGCTTTGGTTGGTGTTACCATTCAAGTTGTCCTGCAAAATCTGCTCTCGGTGTCCCGTAAAGAAATTAAATGCACATTTAGATTTAAAAAAGATCTGAACAAGCTAAGGAAGTCCCTGCTCATGATTCAAGACCCTGCTCATGATTCAAGATCTCCTGTTGCCAAATATTGATTGGAGCAGCTTGAAGATGTAACATTCAAAGCTGATGCAGTATTGGATGAGTTCAACTACGAGCTTCTCTGGAACAAAGTCAAGAAACAGAATGGAGAAACAGAATGGAGAAACTGTTAAGTATTCAATCACAAACGCACAATCGATCAACTAACAATCAATCACCAATACGCAATCACACAAAGAACACAGAGAATTTTACGTGGTTCGATTGAATTGCTTCAATCTACATCCACGGAGAATCGATGATTTATTGCTACTTGAGTATCTCAACTACAAGCTAGTTACAGAGAATTGGAAGGAATTACAGCCTGAATTCACTATACAAAACTCACAACAATAGCTCAAATAACCGCTCTCAATCACAGAGAAACGAAAAACTGGAATATGAAGCTTGGAATTGACAGCATGAATGGCAATGTTCTTCAGCTCTGTTTTATAAGGATGAGGAAGATGAATAACGGCCCAAGTAGCAGGAACAGTTCGATCATAACAGCTGGCTTTTAATCCAACGGACGGCACAAAGTCGCGTGACTAATAACGCGTACAAATAACGCTTCTTCACCCGCCTAATTCAAATTATCTCCAGTAAATAACAGAACAACCCCTGAGCTTCTGAAACCATTCGAAACAACCCCAACACATTCACAGAAACAAATAAGGTAATCAACTTCTTCCCCCGTGTTTCTTGTAAGTTGCTTTTTAGCATTAAAATGGCTCGTAAAGTCAAGGATGTCAACAACGAGTTGGAGGCAATCAATGACGAGGCCACCCTCTTAGGCCTTCAAACTGCGGTTACAGGTGCTAGTCATTCTAGTATCTCTCGGTTCAGCAAACCTCTAGAATCACAGACAAACTCATTCTCTCTAGAATCACAGACAAACTCATTCTCTGCTGAACCAGATACAGATGATATAGGGAGAAAAGACGATGTGAGAAAAGATGATGTGAGAGAAGATGATGTGTTTACAATAGTTAACATGGTAGTTGCTGCATCACCTGAGGAAAAAGTTTATGCGATTCCTATTTTGGGCATGGGAGGAATTGGGAAAACAACACTTGCTCGAAATGTATTCCGTCATGGAAAATTGGATCATCTCCATAATATATGGGTGAGTGTTTCTTTCAACTTTGATGCAATGGATATTTTCAAAATGATTCTTGAAAATTTAACTGGACAAAGTGGATATCGGTGTGAAGACGTTGTGTTTCCATAAAGTTTGTTTCAGAGGATGCATATGGCACACTACTACAAGAACAAGCAGAATATCTGCGCACGATATTCATTGAAGGTAACATTGCAGACAACTTGTTCGGAGACTTGAAGCGATTGCATGTGTTGAAGCTGACAGGTGACGATATAAAGGAACTGCTAGATCTGATAGGGGGACTCATACATTTGAGGTTTCTTGACATCTCAGCAACACAAATTGATTGTTTGCCAGATTCAATTGGCAAACTCAAAAATTTGCAGACTCTATGGATTTCGCGGTATTGGTTTGTGACTTTGAAGTATCTTCCTAAGACAGTAGTTGACATGATCAGCTTAAGACATCTTCATGTTTATGGTGCAGAACTACCTCCTGGGATGGGAAATTAACTTCTCTTCAAACACTTCCATACTATAACGTGGGTGATAAGCAGGGCTGCAAAATCGGAGAGCTCGGAAAGTTGAAAAATCTCAAAGGGTCATGTTAGAACTGTATGTTAGGAAATTTGTTAGATATTTTGTTATAAATATCTGTTTAGATTTTGATCAGCAACATGATGACTTATCTTAGTCTCAGAAAGGTGATTAGTACTCTTGGTTCACTTGAACATTGTAAAAGAGGAAACCCACTAAGTATGATAGTCTAGCTAATCTTTATAGGATGTTAGGTCTCAAAATGTAATTTTTATTTTATGAAGATAAGACCAAGAAGAAGATATCCAAGCAGAACAAGTTCAACGACATTGAAGATTTGAAGAAACTGCACAAGATTACTGAAATAGTTTTGCAGATACCTTGGCCAGATTTCTTGAAGACGCGAATGATTGCTAAACAAATCATGTCACAAGAGATATCTGAGAAGCCAAGAGGTCCATCTGGAAAACAAGGAAAGTGTCCACATCTACACTCAGATACCTTGAAGCTTTAAACCACATTTCTGATAAAGAAATATATATTGCAAACAAAGTTGTTTTAATAAAAGTGGTATCTGAAGTTAAAGGTAAGGACGTGCTAAAACTCAGAGAAAACTGATAAAGTTAAGTCTCTGATACAAAGCATAGTTCCGTTGGCACTCTGAGGACAAAAGTATAGTACAAATGCATTTAATGCACGCGGACATAGATGTACGAACAAAAGCAACGGTACCTTCAAGAAGAAGACAAACACACATAAAGATTATACACATATATCAATAGTTTGAATTTGATTTAAGCCTAACGGATACTATTCAACGGCATTCAAATTCATCTATAAATATCAACACTTAGACTGCTTGAAAAGACACGCTGAACTGAACAACATTTACACGAACATATTCTCTCAAGCAAACTACTTATCCTCAAAGCTTTATGTTGCGACCAAAGCTCCTGATCTTAAGTAGCACTAAAGTTCTAAGTGTCCTGATCCTAAACAAGCACAGCTATCTGTGAAAGAGTTGAATCAAAAGATCAAGTATCTGAGATTCATTCTCTTGAACATTTATCTAAGACTTGGGTCAGTAAAAAGAACAAGATACCATACATTGAAAAGTGTATTAAGTATACTTGATTCACAGAGCTATCTGATTAACTGAAAAGTTAACAAAGAAGCTCATCTGACAACTCAAACCAAAAACCAACACCATCACTGGCGTGGAGTACAGGAAGTACTTAGTTTGAGAAACTAAGGAATAACTCCAAGGTTATTGAGCACATGAAGTACTTAGCTTGGGAAGCTAGGGAATAGCTCAAAAAGGTTTATGAGTACAGGAAGTACTTGGCTGTGAAAGCCGGGGAACAACTCAGGGGGAACATTTGGTTCGGAACCATTTGTTTAAGGAATCTTAGAATATGATTTTTGTAAGGTGACCTCAATTATCTATTCTAGTGAATTCTAGGTCTTTGGAAGACCGAAGTGGATTAGTTGGAGGATTACGCCACCTCCAGATACCACTATACTTACGTATGTTACTTTTACGTACTTACATTTCAGCAACACACACACACACACTTTAACTGTTTCTGCACTTATCTATCTTAAGTCTTCCGCGCTCTGAATCTAAGTATCAGATATCCACACAGATATCTGAGAAATAGTTTTTATCGACAAAAGTTTTAAAAGACTATTCACCCCCCCTAGTCTTTTACTTTGCCGTTATCTGGACCAACAAGTGGTATCAGAGCAGGATGTTCACAAGCCTTCTGCACTGAACCTAGATCCCCAGATAGGTGAAGGAACTTTGTCCATTTTCGAGGACTATTTAATTTGTGTGTTAAGTGCAGAATGTCTCTGAGTGATGCACCCGTTCTCAAACCAGAGAACTACGAGAAATGGAAAAATAACATGATGCTCCACCTTGAAGCCATAAGTGACGAAATGATCGAAGTGATAAAGAATGGCCCAATAGTCATTCAACAATTTCAACAAGTCATGGAGGTTTCTAATGGTAGAGACAGAGATCAAAGCGAAGGATCTTCACAAACTGATGCGTCAACAAGTGGGAGATCTACTAGTCAAGTTATTTACGAACCAAAGCCCAGAGAACTCTGGACATCGGAAGATGCCAAGAGAAATCGTCTGGATGGTCAAGCTCGTAATATCATCATCAGATCGACACTGAGCACATACGATGTAAATCGTGAGGTGCTAAACGGCAAAGTTGCAACCGATTGAAGAAATCTGCGTTTAACCGAAAACCAAAGAAAACAAGTTCGAAGTTCTCAAGTTGAAATTTCAAAATTTCAAACAAGGACCCATCAAACTCTGGAAGAACTTGATTTCAGATTTACCACTCTCATGAGTGATATGGCAAGATTGGGAAAGAATGATACTCAATGTAAAAGATTAAGACTATTGTCAGAAGTCTTAACCACAACTGGGAGCATACTAAATTCTTTTATTTTAACCAAGGAATACCAAATATCACTCCAGTGGAACTCTTCTCACATCTTGCTACGGTTGATTATGAGACAACACAAAGAGAACAAACAACTGAAAAGTTGCAGAATATTGCTATAGTTGCTCAAGGAACTTCTTAAAAGAAGAAAAGCAAGGAAGGGACTGAGGATGCTCTTGCTGCAAAGCAAATGAGCAAATATGTCAGTCGAGAAATTGAGAGAAGAAAAGCCAAAGAGAAGCTGAAAAAGCATCTAGGCTCAAACTATCACCAGTACAAAAATATGCAAAGCTCGCTGAACAAGCCAGCTCAGAAAGCATCATGTACTGAGGAAGTAGAAATTGGAAACGATATCTGTTTTTATTGTCAGAAACCTGGTCACTTCAAGAAGGATTGTCCTGCATTCAACAAACTAAGGACAGGTGACAAGAAAGATAGAAGAATCTTCAGAAGAAGCCAGAAAGCTTTATTAACTGAAGAAAGAAAGAAAATCCAAACTCAACTGGATGCTCTAGACTTAATTGACGGTCCAGACATCTCTAACATAGAAATCTGTCTTATGGCTGATGAGGTAACACATACTTCTTGTTATACTTATGAAAGTGATGAAGAAGAAATAAAAGATCTAGAAAATCTCAGGAAAGAACTTGACATCTATGAAAGAGAATTTCTAATGATCCGAGCTAGAGCCGAAAATCTTGAAGAAGAAAAGAATTCTCTTGCAAAGGAAAATTCTCAATTAGTTAAGATATCTGAGAAAAAGGATGCTGAAAATGCATTTCTCAAAGCTCAGATATCTGAGATTGAAAAGTCACATAAAGAAGCAATGGCTGAATTACGAAAGAAATATGAAGATCTTCTTTCTGAGAACAAGGAACTCGAAAAGAAAGAATTATCTTTTCAATCTTATGCCAAAGCTAGTGACACTCTTCTCAAGTACAATCTTACTTAAGAGATCCTTGGAAAAAGAAAGGACTCAATGAATACACAGACAAATTGTTTTATCACTCTGAATAAGAGTGAGGAAAGAAGAACATTTGTAAGTACTCAGCAAGATGGTTCCCATGCAATCTATAGTATCGGTCAGAAGACGAAGATTGTTGACAAAGGAAAGGCAGTTGCGACTAAAACTTTGTGGGAAAAACAAGTCAAAAACAAAACTGTTGGGCACGTCTCTGAAAAGAAACACAACACTGAAAAGTGTAAACACCCACAGTGCTATGTCTCTCAAAAGGGTAGAATTGCAGGAGCTGGCAAATTCTCCCATGTCACTTTTTCTGGAAAGAAATTGGACCATGTTGGTCCAGATAACGGCAAAGTAAAAGACTAGAGGGGGGGGGGGGGGGGGTGAATAGTCTTTTAAAAACTTTTGTCGATAAAAACTATTTCTCAGATATCTGAGTAGATATCTGATACTTAGAATCAGAGCGCGGAAGACTTAATATAGATAAGTGCAGAAACAGTTAAAGTGTGTGTGTGTGTGTGTTGCTGAAATGTAAATACAGAAAGGTAAATAACACAGCAAGTATAGTGGTATCTGGAGGTGGCGTAATCCTCCAACTAATCCACTTCGGTCTTCCAGAGACCTAGAATTCACTAGAATAGATAATTGAGTTCTCCTTACAAAAATCCTATTCTAAGATTCCTTTAAACAAATGGTTCCCAACCAAATGTTCCCCCTGAGTTGTTCCCCGACTTTCACAGCCAAGTACTTCCTGTACTCAGAAACATTTTTGAGTTATTCCCTAGCTTCCCAAGCTAAGTACTTCCTATACTCAATAACCTTGGAGTTATTCCTTAGTTTTCCAAATCAAGTACTTCCTATACTCCGGTAACCTTGGAGTTATTCCCTGATTTTTCAAACTAAGTACTTCCTGTACTCCACGCCAGTTATGGTGTTGGTTTTGGTTTGAGTTGTCAGATGAGCTTCTTTAATAACTTATTCAGTTATTCAGATAGCTCTGTGAATCAAGTATACTTAATACACTTTTCAATGTATGGTATCTTGTTCTTTTTACCGACCCAAGTCTTAGATAAATGTTCAAGAGAATGAATCTCAGATACTTGATCTTTCGTTTCAACTCTTTCACATATATCTATGCGTGTTTAGGATCAGGACACTTAGAACTTCAGTGTTACTCAAGATCAAAAGCTTTGGTCGCAACAGAAAGCTTTGAGGATAAGTAACTTGCTTTGAGAGAGTAAGATGTTCAGTAAGTTCTGTGTTTCAGCGTCTTGTATTCTCAAGCAGTCTAGGTGTTGATATTTATAGATGAATTTGAGTGCCGTTTGAATAGTATACGTTAGGCTCAAATTCAAACTATTGATATCTGTGTATAGTACTGTAGTAGATTTTGTCTTCTTCTTCAGAAGCTTCCGTTGCTTTTATTCAGACATCTCTGTCCGTGCATTAAATGCATTGTACTATACTTTTTTTTTGTCCTGTAGTGCCAACGGAACTGTGCTGTGTATCAGAGACTAGTGTTATCTGATTCTTTGAACGTCCTTATCTTCAATCTTCAGATACCACTTTTATTGAAACAACTTTGTTTGCAATATATATATTTCTTTTTCAGAAATGTGGTTAAAGCTCAAGGTATCTGAGAATAGATATCTGTGGACACTTTCCTTGTTTTCAGATAGGTCTTTTATTTCTCAGATATCTCTTGTGACACAGTTTGTTTAAAACCATTCGTGTCTTCAAGATATCTGGCTAAGGTATCTGAAAAACAGTTTCAGTAATCTTGTGCAGTTTCTTCAAGTCTTTAATGTCGTTGAGCTTGTTCTGCTTGGATGTCTTCTTCTTGTTCTTCTCTCCATAAAATAAAAATTACATTTTGAGACCTAACATCCTATACAAGATTAGCTAGACTATCATACTTAGTGAGTTTCCTCTTTTACAATGTTCAAGTGAACCAAGAGTACTAATCACCTTTCTGAGACAAAGATAAGTCATCATGTTTCTGATCAAAATCTAAACAGATATTTCTAACAAAATATCTAACAAATTTTCCAAGAAATTTCCCAACAAATTTCCCCCTTTTTGATCAGTCAACGATGACTATCTTACCTATTACAAATCTGGATGAGTGAGCAATCCAACACTTAATCTTTTCTTAAGATCTTCAATTTAATAAATTAAGTGCAGAAAGTAAACATCAACCAAATCACAAGGTGTGATCTTTGCTGACAAGTTATCTTTTATAGAATACTATCTGAGAGTAAGTTCTTCAGATAAGTTATAAAGAGAGATTACAGATAACTTCAATACATAGAACAAGTTTGGCTCAGTCAGCAAAAATACAAAAACTACATAGTCTATTAGGACAACAGGAGTAACCAAGCTCCAAGTAAACATCCTAATAAACTAGTCTTCAAGTCTTCAATCTCTTCAAGTCTTCAACAGTATTTCTGTGGATCAGTCTGCAAATTTCCTATCTCCAAACCTTTTGATGTCATCAGAATAATCATAGAGAAGTGTTCTGACGATCATCTCAGTGTCTCTGACAAATCCACAGACCTCTTTATAGGTTTTGGTAGGATTTTTCTTGACAAAATGTTTGACCCACAGATACTTTTCCCACTTTCAGGCATGCTCTATTCTGATATCTGAAAGCTTGAAGTATTCATTGATAATCCTCAGATATCTGATGTCACCCTTGTATTGATCTTCAGTTAGATAGAACGATTAATAGGGTTCTACAGCGAGTCTTGCTCTTGTGCCTGTTCCTGTGATATTCAGAATTCTGTGCACATCATCTGGCTTTCCATATGGACATTCATCAGAGAGGTCCTTTCTCATGGCTTCAGTTCTCTTGACAACTTCAAAATCCAACCAGGCTTTAATGTGATTGGTGTTGATCAAGGTTGGCTTATCTTTTCTCCATGCCATAAGTTGTTTATGGATTGGTTCTGGAAATCTTGAATTTACCAATAGATGCTTAAGTTCCAGAATCCAATAGCCATTTTTCTGATTGATGCACCTGTAGACAGAGGAATCATTGTCATACTTCACATACTCTATTTTGGCTTCTTCTGGCCTGAGTGGAAGTTGACTTTGTCTTTGCTTTCGACTCTCGGTCTCCTTCTTTGTCTTGAATTCTCTTTGGGGTTGTTGCTTGAAGAACCACCCTGGATAGACTTGGTATTTCCAGAGGGTGTTTTAGCTGCTAGGGGCTTTGCAGCTATGGGCTCAGTTAGGCTTTCAATTTTTCTTTTCTTGTGAAGAGGAGCTTCATCTTCATTAGTTTCCTCATCATCATCAAGATTAAATCTTGTGTGAGTTTTACAGCCTTCTTCATTTCCCATGGACTTGATTTGACCTTCTTCTTCTTCAGAAGAAGATTCATCAATCCCTTTAACTTGTCTTCTCCTTGGAGCCTTGGTACTCCTTGGAGGTTTCTGTGCCATGGCCCTTGTTATCATTTTAGTTCCTTCAGTAGGTTTCTGGGAAGCAGCTACTATTTGCAAAGCAGCTTGGCTTGAGGAGGGTTCATTGATTCTGAGTGGTGGCTGGGAAGTTTTCATGTTTCTTCTTCCTTTCTGAGCCGCACCAGCTCCAGATTTCTTCTTGTTTTCTTCTCCTTCTTCCCATTCCCCCTGACTTTGAGGTCCAGATTTGTACACTCTTTCCCCCTTAGTCATTGTTGGCTGACTCAGTCTCATAAAGGAATCTGAGAGAGAGTTAAAGTGCCCTTGTAAATAATTATAGGCAGTGACCAACTTCTGAAGTTCGGCTTTGAGCTCCTGATTTTGCTTGATAAGTCCATTGTCCTTATCAGTGAGCTCTGCCAATGGGCCTAGGATGGCATATGCTTTTTCAGCAGTGTAACTTGCCTCTTGGAAAGCTTTTTCAGCTAAAGATGCATCATCGTCCCTTACCATTCCCAGATCTTTCTGAGCAATGACTATGCTAGTTGTTCTCTGAGTGATGAGCTCAGTGAACTTTTTCATTTCAGAGGGGACGGAGGCAATTACTTCCTTGTTCTGTGAAGACATCTCCTTGTTCAGATGAGCCAGTACTTGGTACCTGTTCATGTATTCATTGGAGTGGACATTTGGCAGTTTGCTGAATATTGTAGGAGCAATCAGCTTCCTTTTCAAGTGAGAAACCTCTAAATGTTCATGGCGGTGCTCTGCCAAAGTCTTGTCTTCTTCATCATCTGAGTAATCAGCCCAGTGATCTTCATCCTCTTGGACATGTTCATCGATTGTATCGAGTCCAGCAACCATCTCAGAGATTGGTTTCTTCCCTTTCTGGGAGGAGGATGGTACTTCTTTTGAAAATGATGCAACCTTAGCATCATGCTTGACTTCTTGATACTTCAAGAGTCGAGTTCTTTGGTGATATCATGCACAGCATCCCGTAGCTCTTTAACCTCAGAGTAAGCAATCATTTCTTGTAAGTATTGATCTTGTAGTTGATCAAGCTTGTCTCTGGATTTAGCTATTTGATCTTCCAGTTGAAGATGGAGCTGTTGTTCTTCTTCCAACAGTTGTCTGAGTTGAGCAGATCTGGTTTGAGTGTTTAATATTTTCTGATTGGTTTCTTCAGAAAGCTCAACTACTTGTTCAGTAGTAACTGGGTGTTGGTTAGAAGATGGATGAGTAGATTTCTGAGGAGATGGAGACGGAGATTTCTGTGAAGTCTTCTCAGTGTGCTTTTCAGCAGCTGAGGCATCATTTCTTAGTGAAATTCCTCCGGTCCACAGTGCAGGGGCATCATCATCATCCTTTTGTCATGTCATCCTTTTGGTGATGGTCAGTGGGAGGTTCATCGAAGTCATTTTCGTTTATCTCTTCCTCCTCATCATCTTCAGATACAAGATTGATCACTTCAGGAATAGTGATCTTCTGCCCATTAACCTCTTCTTGTTCAGAAGGTATAAATTGCAGAGTTTGGGGCAGGACTGGCTTAAATGCCATTTGTAATCTTGTCTGACCATCTGCCTGTTCAAAGGCTTGTATCAAACTGTGCGCCACTTCTCTGGAGAAATCCTTATGCAATAGAGTCGAATCGTAATCTTTCAAGAGGGAACATTGCATGGATGTATGTCTCCAAGTCAAGAGCTCGTGCTTCGTGCTTTGGTTGATCTGTGATTCTCAATATTTCAGAGAGATCAGAGCATCTTAACCTTTGCCATTTCTTGAAGCATTTAATGTGCTTTGGCAAGGTGTGAGCTTTGAAGAAGGGAAGTAGGTCCCTTGTCTCAACATTGGGAGCCTGCTCAGCGCTTGTTTGAGCCTGAAAGAAAGAGTTTTGAGTGAGCTTCAAAACTTTTATAGATATCTGAGGAAAAGTGTAGTTTAGTTTCTGAGTTACCTGAGTAAGTACTTCAGGCTCAGAGACTTGTTCTACTGAGACAATTGGTGTCTCAGATATCTTGTTGTGAGGCAGAGACTTGGAAGTCTGGTCCTCATCAACCTTTCTTTCTTGAACCTGAGAATTAACATTATCACAATACTTAGGAAATTTTATCAAGAAAACTTTAAGTGACAAGTCAGATATCTGAGAGGTCAATTACCTCCATGGGAGGCTCAGATACTTGTCTCTGAGCGACTTGTGCAGTCTCTGGAACCTTTTCTTGTGATGAAGGCCTTGATGCCTCATCAATTTCCATAGGTGCAGGGGATGTCGCAACTCTGTCCCCTTGCACTTCTACTTCTGAGTGAGCCTGTGAGTAGAAAGCATTGAATAATTTAGAGAAGAGTTTAGTTAACCCAAGGTGAAGAATATTTATCATTGATTTTCATATACCTTCATACTGGAAGGCTCAATGATCTGTTCTTCAGAAACCTTGTCGGTTTCTGGGTTTTCTTCTGGCATTTCTGCCTTATCTTCCTCTTTCTCAGTTGGAGCCCGTGGCACAGGCTTAGATATCTTAAGAGGCGAGGTTGAGGGAACCTCCTTCTCAGTTTCTGAGGTAAGCTTTTCAGCTTCCTTTTGTTTTTGTGTTTCTAACTCAGCCTGTAACAAAGAAATTTCATGAGTAACAAGATGTATAAGCATAAAAATTTTCACAAGATAAGAGTTAAACCGGTCAGCTACCTGAGTAGTTTCAGGCTGATTGGTCTCTGGAACTTGTGACCTTTCTATACTTAGGTCTTCTTGTCCCAAGGCGCTTTTCTTTGCTTGAAGTTTCTGGTACTTCACACCTTTCCTGAGTATGCAACTCAGTTGCCTCCCCTGGTTGATCATTCTGAGTAGATGTCTCAGTTTGATCCCTCTCATTGAGTTGGGGAACCTGCTCTTTTGCAGGATTTTCTTAAGCATACTGCATTGCTGGTAATTCGAAATGGAGTTCATTTACCATTTCATCAACCACTTGTGGATGTTGTGGTTGTTGTGTTTGTGGTTGTTGTGGTTGTCTGGAAGCAGAGGATTGGTCAGTAGAATGTTCTTCCAGATTTTTAGATGTGGCATTTTCATCAGCATCTGCCAGCACTAAATTACCACTCATCAGGGCTTCTTGGAGTTGTGCATAAGAAATGTTCCCTGATGATGTGTTTGCACCAACAACCTTTGCTATAGGTTCAGCAACCTGTGGTGTAGGTTCTTCTTTAGATACCTTTTTACCAGTTACTGTTTCAGTAACCTTAGCCCTCTTTGTTCTTTCTAGGACTTGAGAGATGACTAGTTCATCATCTTCATCGTCAGAGCTCTCATCAGCATTGGGAACTGATTGGTCCATTACTCCTGCGGTTTCTGCAGATAGGGCTTGGTGTTTTTCACCACTTTTGGCAGCATTTATGAGTTCATCAGCAAGGCTTTCTGCATTAGTCGCAACATTTCTGAAAGCACTTTCCCTTGCTGAGTCTACTTGTTCAGTAGTTGATAACTCTTTTGCAGCATTGATGATTTCATCTGCCTTTATCAGTTCATCGGCAATGCCTGCAGATATCTGAGAATCGACAACCTCTTTGGGTGTGTCTTCTGATTTGCCAGCAGACTTCTTTCTTGAAGTTCTGGGCTTCTTGGTCGCAACCTTTTCTTCAGATACCTTTTCAGACTTTCGCTTCTTAGAACCTTTCTGAGACCCAGTAACCTTTTTCATCAAGTTTGTATACTCATATTTGTAGAGTAGGTTACTGTTGGCTATTTCTGCCGTCTCTCTGAGCTCAATGCCAAGCTTCTCCAGCAAGTAACATATCTTCAGACCATAGCCTACTGTGGCCTTTGGCTCAGCTAGTCCTTTGGCAATCTTAGGCTCGAAGCCTTGAATTTTCTTCACAAACTTCATGAAGGCGTACTTTCCCCAGTTAAAAGGGTTTTCCAGCCTTTTGTCTTGTTGATTTAGCAAGAACATCATGATCCATCGTTCTTGGCTTATCTGGTCAGCACCTCCTTGTAGACCATCAAAGCATCTGTGAAGAATGCAAGCCAGTACATCGAGTGAACCATCGGATGTCCGGTTCGGATGTCGCAAGCTTGAACTCGGTGGGTGTATCGATTTTCAAGATCACACGCCATCGACATGCTTCTTTAACACCTTCAAGGAGTTCATCATCCTTGGTGTTTATTTCAAAATCCTTTCCAAGATTTTGAAACTCAAACAACTTTCTGAAAGTTGTTAAGTCCGTATGATTTCCTTTCCTTGATCGAGGTTTTGATGAACACTATTTCGGTGCCTTGAAACACAGAAATAATCCTGAGTTGTTGTAGAATTCCAACACATCGAGTGATGAAATTCCACTAGGCGCAGCTGATAGAAAGCCCTTGATTTGTGCCTTTTCAAGCATGTCAAGAATTAGCTTTCTGTCGGCTTGGTTCTCTATTCCAGCCGTGAGGTATTCCTCAACCATGGCACCACCCCAAATCATTCTGTGATTTGAAGTCCAATGGTCAGGATTAAAATCTCCTACCAGTCGGTTGTTCACAATAACCAACTCTGGTGCTTGCTTTTCAGCAGTACCAGTGGAGGATTGAGATTTCAGTGTGGTTGAACTTTTAGGGGCCATCTCTTTATATAGTGTAGGGATTTGAAATTGGTGTTTGAAAGAGATTTGATTCAGTAATTCTTTGTAGAAAAACTTAATCTTGATTTGCAGAGATTGTAGAAGTTTTGCAGAGAATCAAGAGAAGGATTTGCTATTTTTGTGCAAGATGAGTTTTCGGATTAGGCAAAAGTGATTTCCTATGCCAAAATCCTATATATATAGCAGTTGAATCTCAACAGACAAATACATACAAATTGATTTTGTGTGTACGTATCTGTGATTTGCAAGCAGGCGTGAGCAAAAGCTAGTTTGGCTTTAAATGCTTAGTGCGCCATGTCTGAATTTTAACAGTCCACTATTTACTGTGAATTAATTTCCACCGTACAGATCAATCGCTTAATTTCATCAAGGGTCATCATTGCTTCTTCAGCAATGATCACAATCAAGAAGTGTAATTGTGCTCATTTAATGAATTTTGGCTCATAGCTTTCTGAATCACGTTTTTGTATGACCAAGAACACTGTTTGCATCTGAATCTGTCTTATACTTAGGATTTTTCCAAGTTTTTCATCAAGATAGAAATAATGCGAGTTTCAAGAGAGCAGTTGACTGCAGATAGTTATACTATTCTCTTTTGTGTTCCCCGTTTATAGAGTGATTCAGATATCTGAGTTCCGCCTCGTAGATCTTAAGCTATCTTTTTGCTTTTTAGCCTTTTTGACTTCTGGATACCCGTTCCAGATTTCTCTTTTCTCTTCTCTGGATGCCCGTTCCAGATACCTCTTCTCTGGATGCCCGTTCCAGATACCTGAACTCTTTCAGTTCATTGGTAGTTCCATTAGTCCAAGACTATGTCTTAAGGCTAAGAATCTACTTTCTTGTAGTGGCTTAGTGAAGATATCTGCAAGTTGGTCTTCAGTGCCAATCTTGAGTATCTCTATATTGCCCTTTTCAACATGGTCTCTGATGAAGTGATGTCTAACATCAATGTGCTTTGTTCTGGCATGAAATTTAGGATTCTGTGTAATCGCAATAGCACTTGTGTTGTCACAGAAAATGGGAGTTTTCTTCTCATCGAGTCCATAGTCTTTAAGTTGTTGTTGTATCCACAGAATTTGTGTTGCACAACAACCAGCAGCAATATATTCAGCCTCTGTGGTAGAAGTTGCAATTGAGTTTTGCTTCTTGCTAAACCATGAGATAAGTCTAGTACCCACAAGTTCCTGAGGTGCTTTTCCTATCAAGTAGTGATCCAGCATAATCAGCGTCTGAGTACCCAGCTAAACTCAATCCGATTTCTTTAGGATACCACAATCCTACATCTACTGTACCCTTTACATACCTTAATATTTTCATAGCAATGTTGTAGTGTGTTTGCATTGGATTTGTCTGAAATCTAGCACATACTCCAACGGCGTATTGAATATCAGGTCTACTTGCAGTGAGGTAAAGTAGTGAACCTGTCAATTTCCTATACTTATGTTCTTCAACACTCTTATTTGATTCAGTATAGGTCATTTTGGTTCCAATGCTCATAGGTATCTTAGCATTCTTTTCAGAAGGCTTAAGATTGAATTTTGTGAACATATCTTTTGCATACTTTGTTTGACTAATGAATATTCCATCATTGAGTTGCTTGACTTGCAATCCTAGAAAATAATTCATTTCTCCCATCATGCTCATCTCAAACTTGCTTTTCATGAGATTTGCAAAGTCATTACAAAGTTGCTTGTCCTTAGATCCAAATATTATGTCATCAACATATACTTGAACTAAGAGTAGTTTCCCGTCATGATTTAAGATAAATAAAGTTTTATCAACTTCACCTTTCTTGAAACCATTTTCCAGAAGGTACTTGGCCAAGGTGTCATACCATGCTCTTGGAGCCTGTTTCAGTCCATACAGAGCTTTCTGTAGTTTATAGACCATTCTACTTTCTGAGGAAACTTCAAAGCCAGGTGGTTGCTCAACATAAACTTCTTCTGCAAGTTCACCGTTTAAGAATGCACTTTTGACATCCATCTGATAAACTTTGAAATCTTTATGAGAAGCAAAGGCTAGAAAGAGTCTTATTGCATCCAATCGCAACTGGTGCATATGACTCGTCAAAATCTAAGCCTTGATGCAGGTAAATCCCTTGGCAACCAATCTTGCTTTGTTTCTGGTTATTTCACCAGATTCATTCATCTTGTTTCTGAAAACCCATTTAGTTCCAATCACAAATATTCCTTCTATAAATGGAACTAGTTTCAAGACTTTGTTTCTCTCAAATTGATCCAACTCTTCTTGCATTGCAGAGATCCAGTCTTGGTCTCCTAATGCTTCTTCTATATTTTTAGGTTCAATATTCGAGATGAAACATCCAAAGAGAGAATTAGCATTTTCAGCTATTGCTCTCCTAGTCCTAACACCTTGATTAATTGGTCCAATTACATCCTTTGCAGGATGATCTTTGATCCATCTCATCATTGGTTTAGTGCTAGTAGGATCAATATCCAAGTGATTTGAATGTGAATCACTAAGATTATGATTTGGTACTTTTTCAGTATCTGAGATATCTGACATATGGGAAATGTCATGGATATCTGACACTTTTTCAGTGTTAGAGATATCTGGAACTTGCATTTCAAAGATCTCTTTTCGATACCTCTTCATGATGAAGGTTCTCAAGAACTTTGCTCCATTTCGAAAACTCATAGGAAATTCCTCATCATGTCATGTGAGTCATCTTGTTGTTACTAGGCATATCAAGCTTTTCTACGTCAAGTCATCCTCACTTTCCATAATGATGTTTCTCCTTTCGAGGATTCTTCTTTAGAATCCTCGAATAGTTCTTTGAACCTTTCTGAGAGTTCATCATTAGGAGGTGTTATCTTATTTCCTTCATAGAATACAACATGAATTGATTCTTCAATTTTCTTTGTTCTTTTGTTGTAAACTCTGTAGGCTTTGCTATTTGTGGAATAACCAAGAAATACACCTTCATCTGCCTTTGGTTGAAATGTTCTCGGATAATCTTTCCCATTGTTTAGAACAAAACATTTACAACCAAATACTCTCGGATGTTTGATATTAGGGGTCTACCAACCAAGATTTCATAGGGGTCTTGTCATGGTGTTTGTTTATCAAACATCTGCTCGAGTGTAGCAAGTCGTTTTCTGACTTCAACCCAATAAATTTCACTTATTTCATTGTCGCCTAGCATTGTCCTTGCAGCCTTCTTTAAGGGTTCTATTTTTCCTTTCTCGCAACACCATTTTGTTGAGGTGTTCTTACAGAGGAAAGTTGGTGTTGTATACCTTGCGGTACAAAATCCTTTATGTCTTGGTTGACAAACTCAAGACCATGGTCTGCTACGATTGCAGATACCTTGTCATTTTCATGACTTCAAGCTTTTTCAAAGAAGTTTGGTATCTCCACCACGGCATCGATTTGTGTTTGAAAGACAACCCAAGTGAATCTTGAGAAGTCATCTACAACAACTGCACCATACTTCTTTCCCGCATAACTAGTTACTGATGATTCAAAAGATCCATGTGTAATAGTTGCGTGGTCTAACACGAGTGTCCGATTTTGGACTTGAAAGAGATCTTAGATTGTTTCCCCATCCGACAGCGTAATGATATCATCCTTCGAAAGATGTTCGGGAAGGCCAACCACTAACTCTTTCTTGGCAAGTCTGCTGAGTCTTGAAGTTCAAGTGACTCATTCTTTTGTGCCATAACCAGGTGCTCTTCGTGTGACCAGATTGACTCACCATGAGACATTCTTCATTGTGGCGTATGCCCAATCGGCAACATAAAGATCGCCTTTCCGACCAACTAAGGTACTGCCTTGACTCATTGTCAATTAGTTTGCAGTATTTAGCTTTGAATTTTATAGTAAAACCCTTGTCTGCAAACTGGCTCATGCTAAATAGATTATATTTCAAATCCTTAACATGTAATACGTCAGTGATTGTTAAAGTCCCCAATTTGACGTTGCCAAATCCCAGAGAGGGATTTAATTCTCCTCCAGCAAATCTGATATCTGGTCCTGTGTTGCAAGCTTTGTAATCGACCAGATTTGCTTTGTCTCCTGTCATGTGCTTCCCGCAACCACTATCAAATAGCCATTGTGCTTTAGTCCAGGAAGCATTCTGCACACAACAGAAAACAGGAGATTAGGTTCTCATATCTTTGATGGAACCGTCAGAATTAAAAGATCTTCCAGTAGGAATCCATTTTTGAATGAATTTCTTTGAAATATTCTTTTGTCTGACAGGAACATAAGGAGGAATTCTATTTGAATGAATGTTATCATTAGTAAGAATTATTTTCTTCCTTGGTGTGTTCCTAGGTGCTCCATAAGATGCTTTCAGATACCTGTCAGGTTTCTAAGTTTGCTTTTCAGCAAACTTAGCTTTCCTTGCTAGATTTCTTCTAGCCCTGGCATTCAGATTTTCAGTGGCTTGATTTAACTTCTACTTCTGATAATTGCTTTGAGCAATTCTAGCTTTCAGCCATCGTTCTTGCTCCTGCTTGTATTCATGAGCAAGTTGTTTTCCGATGCCTTTGTAGCCAATACCGTTTCGAGCACTTGAAGCTATCTGAGATCTTTTCTCAGCAGCTTTGCTAGTCTCTGGTTGGTCCAATTTCTTTCCAGAAAAAGTGACATGGGAGAATTTGCCAGCTCCTGCAATTCTACCTTTTGAGAGACATAGATCGTGCTATTTACACTTTTCGTGTTGTGTTTCTTTTCGAGACGTGCCCAGCTTTTGTTTTGACTTGTTTTTCCCACAAAGGTTTAGTCGCAACTGCCTTTCCTTTGTCAACAATCTTTGTCTTCTCACCGATACTATAGATTGTATGGGAACCGTCTTGCTGAGTACTTACAAATGTCCTTCTCTCCTTACTCTTATTCAGAGTGATAGAACAATCTGTCTGTGTATTCAGCCCAAGTCCTTTCTTTTCTGAAGGATCTCTTAAGTAAGATTGTACTTCAGTAAGGGTGTCACTAGCTTTGGCATAAGATTGAAAAGATAATTCTTTCTTCTTGAGTTCCTTGTTCTCAGAAAGAAGATCTTCATATTTCTTTCGTAATTCAGCCATTGCTTCTTTATGTGACTTTTCAGTCTCAGATATCTGAGCTTTGAGAGATGCATTTTCAGCATCCTTTCTCTCAGATACTTTAACTAATTGAGAATTTTCCTTTGCAAGAGAATTCTTTTCTTCTTCAAGGTTTTCGGCTCTAGCTCGAATCATTAGAAATTCTCTTTCATAGATGTCAAGTTCTTTCCTGAGATTTTCTAGATTTTTTATTTCCTCTTCATCACTTTCATAAGTATAACAAGAAGTATGTGTTACCTCATCAGCCATAAGATGATTTCTATGTTGGAGATGTCCGGACCGTCAATTTCAAAGAACTCCACATTTCATTCTTCTTGAGGTCAAGTCGATTATATCATGAGTAACTCCACATAATTACGGTGATGGTAAAGTCATCTGAATTGTTATCTTGAATCATCTCAACGTCTAGAGCATCCATTGAATTTGGATTTTCTTTCTTTCTTGATTAACAAAGCTTTCAGCTTCTTCGAAGATTCTCCTATCTTTCTTGTCACCGTCCTTAGTTTGTTGAGGCGGACAATCCTTCTGAAGTGGCCAGGTTTACGACAATAGAAACATATATCGCTTCCAATTCGCCTCAAGACATGATGCTTTACGAAATGGCTTGTTCAGCGAGCTTTGCATATTTTTGTACTGGTGATAGTTTGAGCCTAGATGCTTTTTCAGCTTCTCTTTGGCTTTCCTTCTTTCAATTTCCGACTGATATATTTGCTCATTTGCTTTGCGGCAAGAGCATCCTCGCTTTCTTCCTTGCTTTTCTTCTTTCAAGTTCCTTGAGTGACTAGAGCAACGCTTTTGCAATTTTTCATTGTTTGTTCTCTTTGAGTTGTCTCATAATCAACAAGTAGCAAGATGAGAAAAGTTCCACCGGAGTGATATTTGGCATTCCTTGGTTAAAATAAAAGAATTTGGTATGCTCCCGGTTGGTTAAGACTTGACAATAGTCTTAATCTTTTCCGACCGGAGTATCTGCTGCTTTCCAAGAGTCGCCATGTCACTCATGAGAGTGGTAAATCTGAAATCAAGTTCTTCCAGTTTCATGGGTCCTTGTTTGAAATTTTGAAATTTCAACTTGAGAACTTCGAACTTGTTTTCTTTGGTTTTCAGCCCGCATGATTTCTTCAATCAGTTGCCAGGCAACTTTCGCCATTTTAGCACCCCACAGTTTACACTGTATGTGCTCAGGTGTCGATCTGATGATGATATTAAGAGCTTGACCATCCAGACGATTTCTCTTGGCATCTTCCGATGTCCAGAGTTCTCTGGGCTTTGGTTCGTAAATAACTTGACTAGTAGATCTCCCACTTGTTGACACATCGGTTTGTGAAGATCCTTCGCTTTGATCTTTGTCTCTACCATTAGAAACCTCCATGACTTGTTTGAGTTGTTGAATGACTATTGGGCCATTCTTTATCACTTCGATCATTTCATCACTTATGGATTCAAGGTGGAGCATCATGTTGTTTTTCCATTTCTCGTAATTCTCTGGTTTGAGAATGGGTGCATCACTCAGAGACATACCTGCACACTTAACACACAAATTAAATAGTCCTCGAAAGTGGACAAAGTTCCTTCACCTATCTGGGGATCTAGGTTCAGTGCAGAAGGCTTGTGAACCTCCCGCTCTGATACCACTTGTTGGTCCAGATAACGGCAAAGTAAAAGACTGAAGGGGGGGGGGGGGTGAATAGTCTTTTAAAAACTTTTGTCGATAAAAACTATTTCTCAGATATCTGAGTAGATATCTGATACTTAGAATCAGAGCGCGGAAGACTTAATATAGATAAGTGCAGAAACAGTTAAAGTGTGTGTGTGTTGCTGAAATGTAAATACAGAAAGGTAAATAACACAGCAAGTATAGTGGTATCTGGAGGTGGCGTAATCCTCCAACTAATCCACTTCGGTCTTCCAGAGACCTAGAATTCACTAGAATAGATAATTGAGTTCTCCTTACAAAAATCCTATTCTAAGATTCCTTTAAACAAATGGTTCCCAACCAAATGTTCCCCCTGAGTTGTCCCCGGCTTTCACAGCCAAGTACTTCGCAGACTCGAAACCTTTTGAGTTATTCCCTAGCTTCCCAAGCTAAGTACTTCCTATACTCAATAACCTTGAGTTATTCCTTAGTTTCCCAAATCAAGTACTTCCTATACTAGAACCTTGAGTTATTCCCTGATTTTTCAAACTAAGTACTTCCTGTACTCCACGCCAGTTATGGTGTTGGTTTTGGTTTGAGTTGTCAGATGAGCTTCTTTAATAACTTATTCAGTTATTCAGATAGCTCTGTGAATCAAGTATACTTAATACACTTTTCAATGTATGGTATCTTGTTCTTTTTACCGACCCAAGTCTTAGATAAATGTTCAAGAGAATGAATCTCAGATACATGATCTTTCGTTTCAACTCTTTCACAGATAGCTATGCTTGTTTAGGATCAGGGCACTTAGAACTTTATTGTTACTCAAGATCAAAAGCTTTGGTCGCAACAGAAAGCTTTGAGGATATGTAACTTGCTTTGAGAGAGTAAGATGTTCAGTAAGTTCTGTGTTTCAGCGTCTTGTATTCTCAAGCAGTCTAAGTGTTGATATTTATAGATGAATTTGAGTGCCGTTTGAATAGTATCCGTTAGGCTCAAATTCAAACCATTGATATCTGTGTATAGTACTGTAGTAGATTTTGTCTTCTTCTTGTAAGTCGCCGCTTTTATTCGCACATCTCGTCGTCGTGCATTAAATGCATTGTACTATACTTTTTTTGTCTCAGTGCCAACGAATCTGTGTATCAGAGACTAGGGTTATCTGATTCTTTGCACGTCCTTATCTTCAATCTTCAGATACCACTTTTATTGAAACAACTTTGTTTGCAATATATATATTTCTTTTTCAGAAATGTGGTTAAAGCTCAAGGTATCTGAGAATAGATATCTGTGGACACTTTCCTTGTTTTCAGATAGGTCTTTTATTTCTCAAATATCTCTTGTGACACAGTTTGTTTAAAACCATTCGTGTCTTCAAGATATCTGGCTAAGGTATCTGAAAAACAGTTTCAGTAATCTTGTGCAGTTTCTTCAAGTCTTTAATGTCGTTGAGCTTGTTCTGCTTGGATGTCTTCTTCTTGGTCTTCTCTCCATAAAATAAAAATTACATTTTGAGACCTAACATCCTATACAAGATTAGCTAGACTATCATACTTAGTGAGTTTCCTCTTTTACAATGTTCAAGTGAACCAAGAGTACTAATCACCTTTCTGAGACTAAGATAAGTCATCATGTTTCTGATCAAAATCTAAACAGATATTTCTAACAAAATATCTAACAAATTTCCCAACAAATTTCCCAACAGACCAACCAGAGACTAGCAAAGCTGCTGAAAAAAGATCTCAGATAGCTTCAAGTGCTCGAAACGGTATTGGCTATAAAGGCATCGGGAAACAACTTGCTCATGAATACAAACAGGAGCAAGAACGATGGCTAAAGGCTAGAATTGCTCAAAGAAATTATCAGAAGTGGAAGTTGAATCAAGCCACTGAAAATCTGAATGCCAGGGCTAGAAGAAATCTGGCAAGGAAAGCTAAGTTTGCTGAAAAACAAACTCAGAAACCTGACAGGTATCTGAAAGCACCAAATGGAGCACCTAGGAACACACCAAGGAAGAAAATAATTCTTAATAATGATAATCATTCAATTAGAATTCCTCCTTATGTTCCTATCAGACAAAAGAATGTTCCAAGGAAATTCATTCAAAAATGGATTCCTACTGGAAGATTGTTTAGTCCTGATGGTTCCAACTGTAAATTGAGAACCTAATCTCATGTTCCATGTTGTGTGCAGAATGCTTCCTGGACTAAAGCACGATGGCTATTTGATAGTGGATGCGGAAAGCACATGACAGGAGACAAAGCAAATCTGGTCGATTACAAAGCTTGCAACACAGGACCAGATATCAGATTTGTTGGAGGAGAATTAAATCCCTCTCTGCGATTTGGCAACGTCAAATTGGGAACATTAACAATCACTGACGTATTACATGTTAAGGATTTAAAATATAATCTATTTAGCATGAGCCAGTTTGTAGACAAAGGTTTTACTGTAAAATTCAAAGCAAAATACTGCAAACTAATTGACAATGAGTCAAAGCGCATACCTTGGTTGCTCGGCGGAAAGGCAGTCTTTATGTTGCCGATTGTGCATCTGCCACAACTGAAGAATGTCTCATGGTGAGTCAATCTGGTCACACAGAAGAGCACTGGTTATGGCACAAAAGAATGAGTCACTTGAACTTCAAAACTCTGAACAAACTTGCCAAGAAATAGTTAGTGGTTGGCCTTCCCAAAACGTCTTTCAGAAAGGATGGTATCTGTTCTGCATGTCAGATGGGGAAACAATCCAAAATCTCTTTCAAGTCCAAAACTAGACACTCTAGTGTTAGACCACTGCAACTACTACATATGGATCTTTTTGAATCATCTGTAACTAGTTATGCAGGAAAGAAATATGGTCTGGTTGTTGTAGATGACTTCTCAAGATTCACTTGGGTTGTCTTTTCCAAACACAAATCGATGCCGTGGGAGATACCAAACTTCAAAAAAGCTTGAAGTCATGAAAATGACAAGGTATCTGCAATCGTAATGAGACCATGGTACTGAGTTTGTCAACCAGTACATAAAGGATTTTTGTACCTGCAAAGGTATACAACACCAACTTTCCTCTGTAAGAACACCTCAACAAAATGGTGTTGCAGAAAGGAAAAACAGAACCCTTAAAGAAGCTGCAAGGACGATGCTAGTTGACACTGAAATAAGTGAAGTTTATTGGGTTGAAGATGTAAACACAGCCTGCTACACTCAGAACAGATGTTTGATAAACAAACACCATGACAAGACCCCTTATGAAATCTTGGTTGGTAGACCCCCTAATGTCAAACATCTGAGAGTATTTGGTTGTAGATGTTTTGTTCTAAACAATGGAAAAGATTATCTGAGAATATTTCAACCAAAGGCAGATAAAGGTGTATTTCTTGGTTATTCCACGAATAGCAAAGCCTACAGAATTTACAACAAAAGAACAAAGAAAATTGAAGAATCAGTTCATGTTGTATTCTATGAAGGAAGTAAGAAAATACCTCCTAATGATGAACTCTCAGAAAGGTTCAAAGAACTAATGTTGAGGGAATCTGAAGAAGAATCCTCAGAAATGAGAAACATCATTATGGAAAGTGAGGATGACTCTGACATAGAAAAGCTTGATATGCCTAGTAACAACCAGATGACTCACAAACAAGATGAAGAATTTCCTATGAAACTTCCAGAAATGGAAACTGAAGATATTCATCATGAAGCTATCTCTGGAAATAATCTCTCTAAAAGACATGTTCCAGATAGCTCAAACACTGAACAAGTGTCAGACATTAATTGCCCTTCTGAGGAGCAAAATGTCTTAGATACTGAAAAAGTATCAAATCAAAATCCCAGTGATTCACATTCAAATCATTTGGATATTGATCCTACTAGCACTAAACCTATGATGAGATTGATCAAGGATCATCCTGCAAAAGATGTGATTGGACCAATTAATCAAGGTGTTAGGACTAGGAGAGCAATAAATAAAATGCTAATTCTCTCTTTGGATGTTTCATCTCAAATATTGAACCTAAAAATATAGAAGAAGCATTAGGAGACCAAGACTGGATCTCTGCAATGCAAGAAGAGTTGGATCAATTTGAGAGAAACAAAGTCTGGAAACTAGTTCCATTTGTGGAAGGAATATCTGTGATTGGAACTAAATGGGTTTTCAGAAACAAAATGAATGAATCTGGTGAAATAACCGTAAACAAAGCAAGATTGGTTGCCAAGGATTTACCTGCATCAAGGCTTAGATTTTGATGAGTCATATGCACCAGTTGCCGATTGATGCAATAAGACTCTTTCTAGCTTTTGCTTTCATAAAGATTTTAAAGTTTATCGATGGATGTCAAAAGTGCATTCTTGAACGGTGAACTTGCGTAAGAAGTTTATGTTGAGCAACCACCGCTTTGAAGTTTCCTCGTAAAGTAGAATGGTTTATAAACCATGTAAAGCTCAGATGGATCAAACAGCTCCAAGAGCATGGTATGACACTTTGGCCAAATACCTTCTGGAAAGTGGTTTCAAGAAAGGTGAAGTTGATAAAACTTTATTTACCTTAAATCATGATGGGAAACTACTCTTAGTTCAAGTATATGTTGATGACATCATATTTGGATCAAAGGATAAGCAACTTTGTAATGACTTTGCAAATCTCATGAAAAGTAAGTTTGAGATGAGCATGATGGGAGAAATGAATTATTTTCTAGGATTGCAAGTCAAGCAACTCAATGATGGAATATTCATTAGTCAAACAAAGTATGCAAAAGATATGCTCACAAAATTCAATCTTAAGCCTTCTGAAAAGAATGCTAAGATACCTATGAGCATTGGAACCAAAATGACCTATACTGAATCAGATAAGAGTGTTGAAGAACATAAGTATAGGAAATTGATAGGTTCACTACTTTACCTCACTGCAAGTAGACCTGATATTCAATATGCCGTTGGAGTGTGTGCTAGATTTCAGACAAATCCGATGCAAACACACTACAACATTGCTATGAAAATATTAAGGTATGTAA
The DNA here is from genome assembly GCA_026545765.1 of Plantago major. Taxonomy (NCBI): domain Eukaryota; kingdom Viridiplantae; phylum Streptophyta; class Magnoliopsida; order Lamiales; family Plantaginaceae; genus Plantago; species Plantago major. Next base: position 15,738,939 of record CM048840.1, on the reverse strand, counting down.
AAGGTACGGTAGATGTAGGATTGTGGTATCCTAAAGAAAGCGGATTGAGTTTAGCTGGGTACTCAGACGCTGATTATGCTGGATCACTGCTTGATAGGAAAAGCACCTCAGGAACTTGTCAGTTTCTGGGTACTAGACTTATCTCGTGGTTTAGCAAGAAGCAAAACTCAATTGCAACTTCTACCACAGAGGCTGAATATATTGTCAGCCGTTGTTGTGCAACACAAATTCTGTGGATACAACAACAACTTAAAGACTATGGACTCGATGAAGAGAAAACTCCCATTTTCTGTGACAACACAAGTGCTATTGCGATTACGCAGAATCCTAAATTTCATGCCAGAACAAAGCATATTGATGTTAAACATCACTTCATCAGAGACCATGTTGAAAAAGGCAATATAGAGATACTCAAGATTGGCACTGAAGACCAACTTGCAGATATCTTCACTAAGCCACTACAAGAAAGTAGATTCTTAGCCTTAAGACATAGTCTTGGACTAATGGAACTACCAATGAACTGAAAAAGTTCAGGAAACTGGAACGGGCATCCAGAGAAGAGGTATCTAGAACAGGCATCCAGAGAAGAGAAAAGAGAAATCTGGAACGGGTATCCAGAAGTCAAAAAGGCTAAAGAGCAAAAAGACAGCTTAAGATCTCTGAGACGGGAACTCAGATATCTGAATCACTCTATAAACGGGGAACACAAAGGAGAATAGTACAACTATCTGCAGTCAACTATTCTCTTGAAATTCGCATTATTTCTATCTTGATGAAAAACTTGGAAAAATCCCGAGTATAAGACAGATACAGATGCAAACAGTGTTCTTGGTCATAAAAAAACGTGATTCAGATAGCTAATAGCCAAAATTCATTAAATAGGCACAATTACACTTGTTGATTGTGATCATTGATGAAGAAGCAATGGTGACCCTTGATGAAATTAAGCGTTTGATCTATACGGTGGAAATTAATTCACAGTAAATAGTGGATTGTAAAAATTCCGACAAAGCCCACTTTGCATTTAATGCCGAACTAGCTTTTGCTCACGCCTGCTTGCAAATCATGTACACGTACACACAAAATCAATTTGTATGTATTTGTCTGTTGAGATTCTATTGCTATATATATAGGATTTTGGCAAAAGAAATCACTTTCGCCTAATCCAAAATTCCGACTTACACAAAAATAGCAAAACCTTCTCTTGATTATCTGCAAACCTTCTACAATCTCTGCAAATCAAGATTAAGTTTTTCTGCAAAGAATTACTGAATCAAATCTCTTTCAAACACCAATCCAAATTCCCTACACTATATAAAGAGATGGCCCCAAAGAATTCTTCCACACAGAAATCTCAATCCTCCACTGGTAATGCTGAAAAGCAAGCACCAGAGTTGGTTATTGTGAACAACCGACTGGTAGGAGATTTTAATCACGACCATTGGACTTCAAATCACGTAATGATTTGGGGTGGTGCCATGGTTGAGGAATACCTCACGCTGCAATAGAGAGAACAGACGTAAAGTCGATTCTTGACATGCTTGAAAAGGCACAAATCAAGGGTTTTCTATCTGCTCGCCCAAGTGGAATTTCATCACTTGATGTGTTGGAATTCTACAACAACTCCAGGATAATTTCCTGTGTTTCTGAAGGCACTGCAATAGTGTCTGTCAAAACCTCAGTCCAAGGAAAGGAAATCCTTCTGGACTTAACAACTTTCTGTAAGTTGTTTGAGTTTCAAAATCTTGGAAAGGATTTTGAAATAAACACCAAGGATGATGATCTCCTTGAAGGTGTTAAACAATTGTACAGTGACGTGTGTGATCTTGAAAAATCAGATACACCCACTGAGTTCAAGCTTCGACATCCGAACCGGACATCGATGGTTCATCGATGGGATGTATGGCTTGCATTCTTCATGATGCTTTGATGGTCTAAGGAGGTGCTGACCGATAAGCCAAGAACGATGGATCATGATGTTCTTGCTGAATCAACAAGACAAAAGGCCGGAAAACCTTTTAATCGGGAAAATACGCCTTCATGAAGTTTGTGAAGAAGATTCAAGGCTTGAGCCTAAGATCGCCAAAGGACTAGCTGAGCTAAAGGCCATGAGGCTATGGCTCAAGATATGCTACTTCTTTGGAGAAGCTTGGCATTGAGCTCAGAGAGACGGCTGAAATAGCCAACAGTAACCTACTCTACAAATATGAGTATACAAACTTGATGAAAAAGGTTACTGGGTCTCAGAAAGGTTCTAAGAAGCGAAAGTCTGAAAAGGTATCTGAAGAAAAGGTTGCGACCAAAAAGCCCAGAACTTCAAGAAAGAAGTCTGCTGGCAAATCAGAAGACACACCCATTGAGGTTGTCGATTCAGAGATATCTGTAGGCCTTGCCGATGAACTGATAAAGGCAGATCAACTCATCAATGCTGCAAAATAGTCATCAACTCATGAAGTAGAAGTAGAAGAGAAAGTGCGTTCAGAAATGTTGCGACTAATGCAGAATGCCTTGCTGATGACCTTATTAATGCTGCCAAAATAGGTGAAAAGCACCAAGCCCCATCTGCAGAAATCGCAGGAGTAATGGACCAATCAGTTCCCAATGCTGATGAGAGCTCTGACGATGAAGATTATGAACTAGTCATCTCTCAAGTCCTAGAAAGAACAAAGAGGGCTAAGGTTACTATAACAGTAACTGGTGATAAGGTTTCTGAAGAAGAACATACACCTCAGGTTGCTGAACAAGCACCTATAGTTAAGGTTGCAAACACATCATCAGGGAACGTTTCTTACGCACAACTTCAAGAAGCCCTGATGAGTGGTAATTTAGTGCTGGCAGATGCTGATGAAAATGCCACATCTAAAAATCTGGAAGAACACTCTACTGACCGATCTTCTGCTTCCAGACAACCACAACAACCACAAACACAACAAACACAACAGCCACAAGTGGTTGATGAAATGTTAAATGAACTCCATTTCGAATTACCAGCATTACAACACGCTGAAGAAAATCCTGCAAAAGAGCAGGTTCCCCAACTCGACAAGAGGGATCAAACTGAGACATCCACTCAGTATGATCAACCAGGGGAGGCAACTGAGTTTCACACTCAGGAAAGGTGTGAAGTACCTAAAACATCAAACAAAGAAGCTGTACTGGAACAAGAAGACCAAAGTATAAAAGGGTCACAAGTTCCAGAGACCAATCAGCCTGACAATGCTCAGGTAGCTGAATGGTTTAACTCCTACCTTGTGAAAATTTTTATGCTTGTATATCTTGTTACTTATATAAAAATTCTTTGTTACAGGCTGAGTTAGAAACACAGAAACAAGAGGAAGCTGGAAAGCTTGCCTCAGAAACTGAGAAGGAGGTTACCCCAACCTCGCCTCTTAAGAAATCTGAGCCTGTACCACAGGTGATAATTGATTCTTAAGATAACACTTTTCAGTCATTTGTCTATGTGCTTAATCATTTAAAGTAAATGTTTCTAACAGGCTCCAACTGAGAAAGAGGAAGATAAGGCGAAATGCGAGACGAACCAGACGACAAGGTTTCTGAAGAACACATCATTGAGCCTTCTAGCATGAAGGTACATGAAAAATCAGTGATAAGTATTCTTCATCATGGGTTATCTTAAACTTCTTCTAAAATATTCAATACTTTCTACTTACAGGCACATTCAAAAGTAGAAATGCAAAGGGAAAAAGTTGCGACATCCCCTGCATCAATGAAAATTGATGAAGCTCCCAAGGCAACATCACATGAAAGAATACCAGAAACTGAGAAAGTTTCTGAGAAAAATGACTCTGAGCTTCCTATTGAGGAAGTAAGTCCAAAACTCAGAACTCATTAAAGCATTTTTGCACAAATTCTTTCAAGTAATTTCCTAAGTATTGTATTAATCTTAATTCTCAGGTTCAAGAAAGAAAGGTTGATGAGGACCAGACTTCCAAGTCTCCACCTCACAACAAGATATCTGAGACACCAATTGTCTCAGTAGCACAAGTCTCTGAGCCTGAAGTACTTACTCAGGTAACTCAGAAACTAAACTACACTTCTACTCAGATATCTACAAAAGTTTTGAAGCTCACTCAAAACTCTTTCTTTCAGGCTCAAACAAGTGCAAAGCAGGCTCCCAATGATGAGAAAAGGGACCTACTTCCCTTCTTCAAAGCTCAAACCCTGCCAAAGCATATTCAATGCTTCAAGAAATGGCAAAGGTTAAGGTGCTCTGATCTCTCTGAAATATTGAGAATCACAGATCAACCAACCAGACGAGCACGAACTCTTGACTTGGAGACGTATATCCATGCAATGTTCCCTACCTAACAGTACACAGTTGCGACTCTATTGCATAAGGATTTCTCCAGAGAAGTGGCGCACAGTTTGATACAAGCCTTTGAACATGCAGATGGTCAGACAAGATTAAAGATGGCATTCAAACCAGTTCTGCCCCAGACTCTACAATTTATACCTTCTGAACAAGAAGAAGTTAATGGGTAGAAGATCACTATTCCTGAAGTGATCAATCTTGTATTTGAAGATGATGAGGAGGAAGAGATAAACGAAAACGACTTCGATGAACCTCCCACTGACCATCACCAAAAGGATGACACGGACAAAAAGGATGATGATGATGCCCCTGCACCGGGGACCGGAGGAATTCCACAAAGAAATCATGCCTCATTGAAAAGCAACCGAGAGGAAAGCGTAAATCTCCGTCTCCATCTCCTCAAAAGTCAACTCATCCATCTTCCCAACAAAAGGTTTTTACTGAACAAGTAGTTGAGGATTCTGAGGAAATCGCTCAGAAATTGTTGAATACTCAATCCAGAACTGCTCAACTCAGACAATTGTTGGAAGAAGAACAACAGCTCCATCTTCAACTGGAAGACCAGATAGCTAAATCCAGAGACAAGCTTGACCAACTACAAGATCAATATCTGCAAGAGATGATTGCTTACTCTGAGGTTAAAGAGCTATAGGATGCTGTAAATGCCATCACCAAAGAACTCGATACTGAAGAAGTATCTGAAATTAAGCATGATGCTAAGGCTGCATCATCTTCAAAAGAAGTACCATCCTCCTCCCAAAAAGGGAAGAAACCAATCTCTGAGATGGTTGCTGGACTCGACACAATCGATGAGAATGTCCAAGAGGATGAAGATCACTGGGCTGATTACTCAGATGATGAAGAAGACAAGACTTTGGCAGAACACCGCAATGAACATCTAGCGGTTTCACACTTGAAAAGGAAACTGATTGCTCCTGAAACTTTTAGCAAACTGCCAAATGTCCACTCCCATGAATACATGAACAGATACCAAGTACTGGCTCATCTGAAAAAGGAGTTGTCTTCACAGAACAAGGAAGTAATTGCCTCTGTACCCTCTGAAATGAAAAAGTTCACTGAGCTCATCACTCAGAGAACAACTAGCATAGTCATTGCTCGAAAGATCTGGGAATGATAAGGGACGATGATGCGTCTTTAGTGAAAAAGCTTTCCAAGAGGCAAGTTAGATCATTGAAAAGCAGATGCCATCCTAGGCCCATCAAGAGCTCACTGATAAGGACAATGGACTTATCAAGCAAAATCAGGAGCTCAAAGCCGAACTTCAGAAGTTGGTCACTGCCTACAATTATTTACAAGGGCATTTTGACTCTCTCTCAGATTCTTTTATGAGACTGAGTCAGCCAACAATGACTAAGGGGGGAAAGAGTGTACAAATCTGGACCTCAAAGTCAGGGGGAATGGGAAGAAGGAGAAGAAAACAAGAAGAAACTGAGGTAGTGCGGCTCAGAGAGGAAGAAGAAACATGAAAACTTCCCAGCCACCACTCAGAATCAATGAACCCTCCTCAAGCCAAGCTGCTTTGCAAATAGTAGTTGCTTCCTAGAAACCTACTGAAGGAACTACAATGATAACAAGGGCCATGGCACAGAAACCTCCAAGGAGTACCAAGGCTCCAAGGATAAGACAAGTTAAAGGGATTGATGAATCTTCTGAAGAAAAAGAAGAAGGCCAAATCAAGTCCCTGGGCAATGAAGAAGGCTGTAAAACTCTCACAAGATTTGATCTTGATGATGATGAGGAAACTGATAAAGATGAAGCTCCTCTTCACAGAAAAAGGAAAATTGAAAGCCTAATCGAGCCCATAGTCGCAAAGCCCTAGCGCCTAAAACACCCTCTGGAAATACCAAGTCTATCCAGGGTGGTTCTTCAAGCAACAACCCCAAAGAGAATTCAAGACAGAGAAGGAACAGACGGAGAGCTGAGCAAAGACAAAGTCAACTTCCACTCAGGCCAGAAGAAGCCAAAATAGAGTATGTGAAGAATGACAATGATTCCTCTGTCTACAGGTGCATCAATCAGAAAAATGGCTATTGGATTCTAGAACTTAAGCATCTACTGGTAAATTCAAGATTTCCAGAACCAATCCATAAACAACTTATGGCATGGAGAAAAGATAAGCCAACCTTGATCAACACCAATCACATTAAAGCCTGGTTGGATTTTGAAGTTGTCAAGAGAATCAAGCCATGAGAAAGGACCTCTCGATGAATGTCCATATGGAAAGCCGATGATGTGCGAATTACGAATATCACAGAACAGCACAAGAGCAAGACTCGCTGTGGAACCCTATGAGTCGTTCTATCTAACTGAAGATCAATACAAGGGTGACATCAGATATCTGAGGATTATCTACGAATACTTCAAGCTTTCAGATATCAGAATAGAGCATGCCTGGAAGTGGGGAAAGTATCTGTGGGTCAAACATTTTGTCAAGAAAAATCCTACCAAAACCTACAAAGAGGTCTGTGGATTTGCCAGAGACACTGAGATGCTCGTCAGAACACTTCTCTATGATTATTCTGATGACATCAAAAGGTTTGGAGATAGGAAATTTGCAGACTGATCCATAGAACTACTGTTGAAGACTTGAAGACTAGTCTATTAGGATGTTTACTTGGAGCTTGGCTACTCCTGTTGTCCTAATTTACTATTTTTTCTTTTGTTGTATTTTTGCTGACTGAGCTAAACTTATTTTATGTATTGAAGTTATCTGTAATCTTTCTTTGTAACTTATCTGAAGAACTTACTCTCAGATAGTATTCTATAAAAGATAACTTGTCAGCAAAGATCACACCTTGTGATTTGGTTGATGTTTACTTTCTGCACTTAATTGAATGAATTGAAAAATCTTAAGAAATGATTAAGTGTTGGATTGTTCACTCATCCAGAATTTTTAATAGGTCAGATAGTCATCGTTGACTGATCAAAAAGGGGGAAATTTGTTAGGAAATTTGTTAGATATTTTGTTAGAAATATCTGTTTAGATTTTGATCAGCAACATGATGACTTATCTTAGTCTCAGAAAGGTGATTAATACTCTTGGTTCACTTGAACATTGTAAAAGAGGAAACCCACTAAGTATGATAGTCTAGCTAATCTTGTATAGGATGTTAGGTCTCAAAATGTAATTTTTATTTTATCAAGAGAAGACCAAGAAGAAGACATCTAAGCTAAACAAGTTCAACGACATTGAAGATTTGAAGAAACTGCACAAGATTACTGAAATAGTTTTGCAGATACCTTGGCCAGATTTCTTGAAGACGCGAATGATTGCTAAACAAATCATGTCACAAGAGATATCTGAGAAGTCAAGAGGTCCATCTGGAAAACAAGGAAAGTGTCCACAGATATCTACACTCAAATACCTTGAAGCTTTAAACCACATTTCTGATAAAGAAATATATATTGCAAACAAATTTGTTTTAATAAAAGTGGTATCTGAAGTTAAAGGTAAGGACGTGCTAAAACTCAGAGAAAACTGATAAAGTTAAGTCTCTGATACAAAGCATAGTTCCGTTGGCACTACAAGACAAAAAGTATAGTACAAATGCATTTAATGCACGGACATAGATGTCTGAACAAAAGCAACGGTACCTTCTGAAGAAGAAGACAAACCTGCTACAGTACTATACACAGATATCAATAGTTTGAATTTGATTTAAGCCTAATGGATACTATTCAACGGCATTCAAATTCATCTATAAATATCAACACTTAGACTGCTTGAAAAGACACGCTGAACTGAACAACATTTACACGAACATATTCTCTCAAGCAAACTACTTATCCTCAAAGCTTTCTGTTGCGACCAAAGCTCCTGATCTTAAGTAGCACTAAAGTTCTAAGTGTCCTGATCCTAAACAAGCACAGCTATCTGTGAAAGAGTTGAATCAAAAGATCAAGTATCTGAGATTCATTCTCTTGAACATTTATCTAAGACTTGGGTCAGTAAAAAGAACAAGATACCATACATTGAAAAGTGTATTAAGTATACTTGATTCACAGAGCTATCTGATTAACTGAAAAGTTAACAAAGAAGCTCATCTGACAACTCAAACCAAAAACCAACACCATCACTGGCGTGGAGTACAGGAAGTACTTAGTTTGAGAAACTAAGGAATAACTCCAAGGTTATTGAGCACATGAAGTACTTAGCTTTGGAAGTTAGGGAATAGCTCAAAAAGGTTTCTGAGTACAGGAAGTACTTGGCTGTGAAAGCCGGGGAACAAATTAGAACATTTGGTTGGGAACCATTTGTTTAAGGAATCTTAGAATAGGATTTTTGTAAGGTGACCTCAATTATCTATTCTAGTGAATTCTAGGTCTTTGGAAGACCGAAGTGGATTAGTTGGAGGATTGCGCCACCTCCAGATACCACTATACTTGCTGTGTTATTTACTTTTCTGTACTTACATTTCAGCAACACACACACACACTTTAACTGTTTCTGCACTTATCTATCTTAAGTCTTCCGCGCTCTGAATCTAAGTATCAGATATCTACACAGATATCTGAGAAATAGTTTTTATCGACAAAAGTTTTAAAAGACTATTCACTCCCCCCCCCCCCCCCTCTAGTCTTTTACTTTGCCGTTATCTGGACCAACACTGTAGGACCGGGATTGGTACTTCTGGACAGTTTTGAACGATGTTGACTATTGATGTTAAGTCAACACCGTTACGACAACAGTGAACAGTGTTCAACTAAACTACGACAACAGTAAACTGTGATCGACAAAAATCAGTAAAGTGCAGCGGAATAAAACTGAACACAAAATTAATCAAGCCGGTATATAAAGATACCGACGGTGCCGTAGGCGAAATTTCTACTAGATATGAAAAGTAGAATTACAAAAAGAAATTTAAATCAATCACAGATGATTGATTAAACTTACGGAAAACTAGACCTAGAACAGACAAGAAAAACCTATTCTAGTTCAATGATACTAGAGTAATTCTCAATCTTTAGAGAACACTCACAAGTGACACCGAAATAAAAGTCTAGTAAAGACAAGAAAAACTATCTCTCAATATGTTGTGAATTGATACGCTCGAGATGATTAGTTTTCTTGTGAGCATTCTTCTTGTATATATATAAGTGCAGCCTGCTCAAGAGAACAGAACGCCGCTTGGTCCTTCTTCTTTATGCTCAGAGCGCGTAAGAAGAACGCTGATCCTGTTCCTTCTTTACGTTTTCTTCCAGAAGGAAATCTTCCTTATTTGGATATCTCAAGATCTTTATTTCCTTCTTTCTCTCCAAGTGTCCATGCCGTCACCAATTCTTTCCTTATACAATATCCTGCGCCTAGCTCTTTCCAAACCACGTTTGGATTCTTTCCAGCTCTTCCAGATTGCGTTGGGTTTCTTCCTTGAGGCTCAAGCTAACCAATCTTGATCCATTAACTTATGTTGTAGCCCAACTTGTTATTTCCTACAAAATATCCATAGAAAAACAACTACAATTGTCGAACCGGTTAATAAACGAAGAAAGACCGAATTAACAAAACAAGTGCAATATAAATTGCACTTTCAATCTCCCCCTTAATTCTTGCCTTTCTTCACAAAAACCTGAAAGCAGTTAGTAGGAAAAATACAAGGCAATATCAAGCTCCAAGAACTCCCCCTTAAACCCAAAAACCAAGAGTACAAACAGGTCACTAGAGATTCAAAATCTTGAGAAGGTGAAAGACAAGAAAGAGGCTGAGGAAGCAGATTTGTCAGGAAAAGCAAACATTTATGGGTTGACTTTTGAGTGAAATCAATCAGGTGAAATAGACAATAGTGTATTGGATGGCCTCCAGCCTCATGTAAATTTGAAGTCTTTAGAGATTAGAGGCTACTGGGGCGAAAATTTCCCTCGATGGACATTTGAGACGGCAGTACACAATAACAGTAAAGGTCTTGCGGAAGCACTTTAGAATATGATCGAAATAAGACTCTATAATTGCAAACGGTGTGAAGAAGTTCCAATACTGGGCCACCTTCGACGCTTCAGGTATTTCGAGTTGGATGGCCTGTCTAATGTGAAATCCATAGGCCTTTCGTTCTATGGACATGGTAATGTAAATCCCCAAGAACCAGTCAGTGTATTTCCAGCACTAGAAGAGCTGAAGGTGTGGTACATGCAAGAGTTAACTGGGTGGGCAGCTGTGGAGGGGGCAATTATAGCGTTTCCATGCCTGAAATACTTCGAAATTGAGAAATGCCCCAAGTTGAGTAGTGATTCGAGTCATTTGCCGTGCCTTAAACTGGAAGTGGATAATGTGGGCTCCAATTTTGTTTTGGCAGATGTATGTAGCAACACAAACTATCTCCAGTCTATCAAAATCAAATCTTTGTCGGGATTGTTTTATTTTCCCAATGAAGTTTTCGCGAAGAATCCAGATGTCACAAGTTTTTGTATAGAGAAGTGCCCCGATTTAATTTTTCTTGTTCCGCATGCACCATCTCTTAAAGAATTGGATATAAGGAGGTGTGAAACTTTGGAAGAACTTAACTTGCATTCCCTTGAATCTCTTGAGATATTATTTATCTCCGGTTGCCCAGAAATGGCGATTGAATACGTAAGAGGAAAGTCACAGGGCCTCGCCTCACTCCAGAAACTGGTCATCAATAACTGCCCAAGACTGACACATTTGCCAAGTGAATTATTAGAGTCATGCACTTCTTCGCTCCAGGAACTGGATTTGTGTGCATTAGATAACCTGGAAGATCTGCGCCCTGCATTTTCTTATCTATCAGTATTGGAGTATTAATATAAATGACTCGATTACACACCTCTCTACAAGTTCGAGCTTTTAGATGAAAAGGCTTGATAACTTGATTCTTTCTGGGTTTCCCAAACTAATAGTTTTCCCAAAGGAGATCTGCAGTCTTCGGAGTTTGCGGAGATTGAGAGTTGGTGAAGTCTCAGACTCAATAGACTTAGTTTCCTTCCATGAACATCTCAATCATCTATTCGAGAAGAACTGCTCTCTTGACGTTGTAAAAATATACGGGAAAGAGCAGTGGGACTCTGTGCCGGATCACATTCAGTATCTCACTGGTCTAACAGAGTTATCATTGTTCGAATTTGGAATTGAAGTTTTGCCAGAGTGGATAGGCGATTTGTCTTATTTGGAATGGTTATATATTTACAACTGCAAAAAGATAAAGCATCTGCCCTCTGAGAAAGCCATGCGAAGGCTCATCAGATTAGATACATTAGCCATTTTGGGATGTCCATTGCTAGCAGAGAGGTGCAGAAAGAAACAAAGCACTGGTCTCGGCAATGAAGATTCCGAGTGGCATAAAATTTCCCATATCCAACATGTCAGCGTAGATGGTCAGCAACTCTCCAGGAACTGTAAGTATTATGCTTACATTTTTTCATCAAGTGGTCAATCGAATGCAGATGTGTATTTCTCAATTAGATGTCAAAGAAATGCTACAAGTATCAACTATCTAGGATGATCTTAGTAACTTTCTGGACAGTCTTTGGTTTTCCGATGTTGTCTTTCACCAAAATTCGGCCACTGTTTTAATATTTCCTGAATATGCAGGACAGCAGTTTTTCTGTAACGCATAATAGGAGGAACTGAAACTTCTGAAATGACAATGAAGCGATCAATGAAAGAAAATTGGAAGTGACAGTTTCTCACTGATGTTTTCCATTATGAGGAGCATCATGCAGCGTTTGAGTGTGCTCTAACTCAACATTTCTCCCTACAGGTTTCTCTCTAGATCTCTCCAAGATACTCCTTCCTCCTTGTTCTGTTTCTATAACATCAAGGATAAGCTTCTAATCTACATCTACTTTCTACAGCAGCAGTAAAACCAATAAAAAAGACAAGGGCAGCAAAAGGAGAAGGTAAAAAAGTCTGTAGGAGAACAAGGTGTTTAAATGTTCTTGTAATCTTGCGTGACTATTGATTACCAATGAGGCTAGCTAGGATTAATTTTCTCATATTGCAGGATTAGGAGTTGAAGCTACTTTTATCAGACAGAAATATGTTCTGACTTCTGCGTGGCTAGTAAGGCGCTTATGCCATTCGATTCCATGAACTTTGCAATGGGGATTCTTTAGAAGATTCACGGAAGCAAAGCCACATCATTGAACCATCCATCAAGATCAATATGCGCATTTTAATTGCTATCGATTAGCACCACTGTCTTAGGATCAGCACAAAGTTCACAGAGTAACAGAACGAGGAGAAACAAAGGAATGTTGTAGCGGTTAAGATCTTTTACACTTTAGTCAGTTAGTGTACGTGATGTTTCATATTGAATTAAACAATATAATAAGTCCCAGTCTGTTACAAATTAGGAAAAAGCGTAAAACAATTCTTGAAGCAGTTAGATTGTTTCTCTCCTCCAACTCCAATACATCCAAATCTCCGCTGTCCAGTCTCCAATTATACTGAACTTTTGAACCTGGAATCTACACCGTTTCTCCGACGACCGATATCATTGATTTTTAACCAAACCTGAAGTTTAGTATTCATACTTTGTACCATTTTGAGGTGTAATACTAATTCATTGAACCAAAGTCTCCCTGAAATGGTCATTATGATTAATATTGATTATTCGTATTGAAATGCCTGTAATGCTTTATTTATTTACTTAGTAGGATCCAATTCTGCTAGTACAGAAGAATGGGACGACTGTTATCCATCTCGCGATTATGCATAGATCGAGCCCTTTCCGTGCTACTACCCTTGGTGTAAGGCTGTGAGCCGAAGAAAGACTTGTAAATGGCAAAAAGAACGTCAGAAATACTATAACCTTAGCCATCCTTATACCTGATCAGGTGTTCGAACCACATGTTAAAATCGGGAACCTGTCTCTCACCAGGATTCAACTCTTGCATTCTTCAGGATAGTTCGACGGCAAGTATATGTCGTCGAAGAACAAACTATGGTGATAAAGCGTGTCAGGTGGACCGATAACAACAGCCCTCATAAGATCAGTCCTGCTGCCATAAGTACGAACAAAAATCGGGGAATTGGATACTTTCCTCCAAACTTCCCCATTCTTTCTCGTTTCATATTTTTGGAACTACATCACCTTGATAAGACTTTCTTAAACCCGCCGAACTTATATGTCAAGAAACAGTGATCCCGTGGAACGTCACTAATCTGGTCATATTGTTTGCACGATCTACCCTTAATTATCAACATTCACCAAATCCCCCCGAAACGTTAATAAAATAGCGGGAAACTCCCTTGTTCTTCCATATAACGGAAGAGTAAGTATAGTAAAAGGGAAGATTTTCCTAATCTATAGGAAAATCCGATTTTCACAATAAAGAACCGGTCAGAAATACCACAAAACCGATCAATAGCTTTTATATAAATACCCCAAATAAACAACACACTCTATCACAAAAAAAAATGTACCACTCAACCATCTTTCTCTCTCTAAAAAAAAATTACCCACACACTCTCTCTCTCTATCCAACACTACACCATCAGAAATGGCGTCTGTAGAAGTAGATCTGGACGGAGACGATTTGTATGATCGGAGCTGGTGGCTTTATCGGCTCTCATCTCTGCGAGAAGCTTCGGGCATCAACATTATGAACGATTCTCGCCTCGAAGGACTCATTCGCATGGCAGATCTGGTAATTTACAATTCTGACTCATCTTCTTCAATTGTCTGATTCCTTATAGATAATGCTCGCTTGCTTGCTTCTTAGACCTTCAATTGTCTGATTTTCGTTGCTGCTAATGCTTTGAATATGGAATAATTCATTGATGCTCTTCCAGTAGTAAATTACATGTTATTTATGCCCTTTCCGCAGAGATGGAACCAAATGTAGTAATCTTCTATTTTCTCCCTTGTTTGACGACATACTAGTGTTTACTTGCTCAATGTAGTAGTGTAAATGTAATGTTGCTAGATTTTGACTTTTGTTTGATTTGGTTTGACTTTTGCTGATTGAGGTCAAGTACTATTCTGAAAATAACAAGCGTCTCATTCATTTCTCCACTTGTGAGGTCTATGAGAATACCATTGGTTACTTTTTAAGAGTTGGTGTTATGTTGAATGTTTTTGTATCTTATTGTTTTAGCGCATATGTTATAGTTTCAAAACCTATTATTGTAGTTTTAAGCAGCAACGTTAGTGTTTTTAGACACTGGTGCAATATATATGATTTGATTTTTTGCAAATGCTTAATTTGTTATAGTTTTACGAAGCATTGTTATAGTTTTAATAGGCACTGTTATGGTTTTAAGCATCAATGTTACTGTTTTTAGCTTGTGTTGCTATAATGTCATGAATTTCGATTCAGTTTTCATGATTTGATGTTCAAAACTTTCAGATCCAGTTGCTATAATGTTCAAATCCACAAATCCAAAACGATGAAGAAGCTAGCTCGTCAGATCTGGAAATCATTCCCGAGAATATGTTCAGCTCTGAAAATATATCAGATCTGAACAAAAAAAATTGTACGTACCTTACTGTTTTAATAATCATTATTATAGTTTTTAGCATGTGTTGCATGTTTCTACTTTGTTATAGTTTTAAGATGCATTGTTTTATATTTAAGAGTCAATGTTATAGTTTCAAGCATCAATATTACTGTTTTTAGCTTGTGTTGCATGTTTCTGCTTATTATAGTTTTAAGAGGCATTGTTATAGTTTTAAGAGGCATTGTTATAGTTTTAAGAGAAACTGTTATAGTTTTAAGAATCAATGTTACTGTTTTTAACTTGTGTTGCATGTTTTTATCTTGTTATAATTTTAAGAGGCATTGATATAGTTTTAAAAGACATTATTATTGTTTTAAGTATCAATCTTATTGTTTTTAGCTTGTGTGGTGTTTTTCTGCTTTGTTTACTGATTTTAGATTGTGTTGCATTTTTTTGTTTTGTTATAATTTTAAGAGGCATTGTTGTAGTTTTAAAAAATACCTTTATTGTTTTAAGCATCAATGTTACTGTTTTAGCTTGTGTTGCATGTTTCCGCTTAGTTATAGTTATAAGATGCATTGTTATCGTTTTAAGAGACATCGTTATAGTTTTAAGTATTAATGTTATTGTTTTTAGCTTGTGTTGCATGTTCCCGATTTGTTATAGTTTTAAGAGGCATTGTTATAGTTTTAAGAGGCACTGTTATTGTTTTAAGAATCAATGTTACTGTTTTTTTAGCTTTTGTTGCATGTTTCTATTCTGTTATTGTTTTAAGCACGAATGCGATAGTTTTAATAAGAGTCGTTATAGTTTTAACCCAGTTAGTGAATGTTTTAAGCAGGTACTGATGATAACTTCGAGTTTGATGATCATAGGTCTCTCAAAGGTGTTATTGCAGTATTGAAGCAACAAATTGCATGAAGTCAAAGTTCACCAACAGGAAGTCGAAGTTCACCAATTCAGTTTGCATTTGCATAAAAAAACACCGAATGAACGTTTGTTGTAATTTTTTTCTTATGAGAATAGATGTTTTAAACATTTGGATGACTGAATGTTTCAATAGTGTAATAACTGAATGTTGCAAGTAGCTTATTTCAAGCTTGTTTATTGATGTTTTAATGGCATACGTGAAACTTTTAGACTTGTTTAATGGTGGTTTAATGATATTAGAGTGTCACTTAAAACTATAACAAGCCATCTTAAAACTATGATGTAGCTCCTTAAAACCATTAACCATCTCTTAAAAAAAATAATGAAAGAGGTTAAAACTATAATTGAAACATACAATACTACTGACGTATTAAAATCATCACATCATCTCTTAAAACATTAACAAAATACGGTAAAACTATAACTGTAACTTTTAATGATAGCAACTTAAAACCATAACATAATCCATTAAAACCATAATTAAAAATGTGTTTCTCGGCGGTTTTTTAAGAAACTCGGCCGGTCAGACCGTTAAAACCCAAAAACCGCGAAAAACCTCAAAAATCTTTGACTTTCCTATATTTTAAGAAAATCTTACATTTTCCAAGACTTTGGCATAACGGAAGGTGACCTTCACACGTGGAAAGTAAGACTACACAAACATTTATACCTGTAAAGTTACAAACTTACCTCGAGTTTTAACAAAAAAAATACAAAAAAAATCTTTAGAACAAACCATAATAAATTAGAAAACAATTAAATTAATAAAAAGGGCCTAATATCTTCGATTTCGGAGAATGCTGGGTTGTCAAAAACTGCAAGCATGTTTGATCACACCATTAATGGGTACAAATGTCTCCATCGCAATGTCGTTAGATTCGTGTTTCTTTTTTCTTTTAATTGATTCCTACTATTTTTAGTTTTCATTTAATCTTACAACAGTACATCATTATAATTAAAGGAAAATAAAAAGAAACATTGACCTAAAGACCAAATGGTCACCATTTC
Organism: Plantago major; assembly: GCA_026545765.1. NCBI lineage: Eukaryota > Viridiplantae > Streptophyta > Magnoliopsida > Lamiales > Plantaginaceae > Plantago > Plantago major. Next base: position 15,722,254 of record CM048840.1, on the reverse strand, counting down.
TGGCAATAAGTTGTGAAAAAAAGACTTGCTTTGGCATGACATGATGTCAACTCTACAATCTTTCCAAAATTAATGTTCGGTAAATGCTACAGCAGTTTCCACACCAAGTATTTGCTCCCACCGCATACAAACTCTTCTTTGCTTTCCCACATCTGTTTCTATATTTCTCTTTACCTTAAGATCGACCGAGAAAACATAATCTCATTGGCAAAAAACAATGGATCAAGCATTGATTGGAGCTGGTGTAGGTGCAACCATTCAAGTTGCACTGCAAAATGTCCTTCAGGGACCTATTGACCAGATCATTCAGGTTTATGGTGTCGATGAAGACATGGAAATCCTGAAGAATTCACTACTGATGATTCAAGATTTTGTGTCTGATGCTGAGATGAAGCAAGTCAAGAGCAGGGCTGTCAGGCGTTGTCTGGAGCACCTGGAAGACGTGGCTTTTGATGTTGATGCTGTGCTGGATGAGTTCAACTACGAGCTCCTACGCCAAAAGGTTGAGGACCAAAACCGAGCTCCGAATGAGGTAACTACTTTTCTCATGTCTGCTCCTAGTACCTTGCTTTTCCGCAACCAAATGGCTAGTAAAATTAAGAATCTTAACAAGAGGCTGAAGGCAATTAACGAGGAGGCCAGAGACTATGGCCTTCAGATGGCAGTTATTGGAGCAAGTCATACCAGTTCTGTTGGATCACCTCCAGAACTGAGAACTAACTCATTTTATGTTGAGCCAAACATCATAGGAAGAGAAAATGATGTATCAGAAATAGTTAACATGTTAATTATGGCCTCATCACAAGAAACACTTTCTGTTATCCCTATTGTTGGCATGGGTGGGATAGGGAAAACAACACTTGCTCGAACAGTATTTCGTCATGAAAGTATAGGAGCTCACTTTGCAGCAAAAATTTGGGTGTCTGTTCCATTTCATTCCGATGCAACTGGTTTATACAAATTGATTCTTGAAAATTTGACCCGAGAAAGTGCCACTGCAATCTTAAGTGAAGAGGTTGTGCTGGAGAAGATTCAAGAGAATTTGGCAGGTAAAAAGTACTTGCTAGTTCTCGATGATGTGTGGAATGGGGACTTCAATTTGTGGGATGCTTTTATAAGTTCCTTATCAGGAACCTGTTCTCTGAAGGGAAACTGCATCATTGTTACTACAAGAAGCGAACATGTTGCTTCGAATGTGGGTACATTGACCACCCATCCATTACGCAAGTTATCAGAAGATGAATGTTGGTCCATAATCAAAGCAAAAGCCTCCTTGCCAGTGGAGCTTCCAACAGAATTTGAAAGAATAGGGAAGTGCATTGCACAGAGGTGTGGTGGTTTGCCACTAGCTGCCAAGTTAATGGCGGGATTGTTGCGCGGCAAGTCAAAAGATGAGTGGAGCATGATACTAGATAATCAGCTTTCAAACTTTGGGCAGAACGACGACGCTATCAAGAATATACTAATGCTGAGCTATGATCGCCTGCCATCATCCATCCACAAAAAGTGTTTTGCATACTGTTCAATTTTGCCAAAAGATTTCACGATCAAAAGGGTACTTCTGATCGACCTTTGGATGGCTGAAGGATTTCTTCAAGCTAATCAGAAAATGAATATGGAGTCTGTGGGGGATGAAATTTTCGACCATCTCCTGCAACACTCTTTACTGCAAGATGCCTGGACAGATTTATATGGAAATGTTATAAACTGCAAGATGCATAACCTTGTGCATGATCTAGCTTGTTCAGTTTCAGGGCCTAGAACCATCAATATGAACGATGACCAGATCAATATGAGGGATAACCAGATCAACAAGGTGCAGCCAGCTCGATATCTTGTCATGAAATCAGGCAAGGAGGAATCACTCACCGGAGCGCAAGCAAAGTATCTAAGAACACTATTCTTCGAAGGGGAAAGCATGAACATGATTGCAGGCTTTACAAGATTGCATGTTTTGAAGCTGATGGACGAGAGCATCAAGGAGCTACCAGAAGTGATTGGAGAGTTAATACATCTCAGGTTTCTTGACATCTCAGGAACAAAAATCACATCTTTACCTGATTCAATCGGTAGGCTCTATAATTTGCAGACTCTATGCATTTCTTCATACCGGACTGTGACTGTGAAAAATCTTCCGAGCACAATAGTTGACTTGGTCAGCTTAAGACATCTTCAAATTCATGGTGCAGAACTGCCTCCAAGGATGGGGAACTTAACTTCTCTTCAAACACTTCCATACTACAATGTGGGTCATGAGCAGGGCTGCAGAATCATAGAGCTGGGAAACCTGAAAAGTCTCAAAGGATTACTAGTGATTCATAATCTTGAAAGGGTGAAAGACAAAAAAGAGGCCAAGTGTGCAGATTTGCTGAGCAAACCAAGCATTTCCGGGTTAACTTTCGATTGGAATCAATCAAGAGAAGGTGAAACAAGTGACGAAAATGTATTGGATGGCCTCCAACCTCACCCAAATTTGAAGTCTTTATTGATTAAAGGCTATAAAGATAAAAACCTCCCTCCGTGGACAATGAAGATGATGGCACACAAAGACATCGGAGGAGACGGGAAAGTATTTTGTAACTTGATCAAAATGAAACTCGAGAATTGCAGACAATGTGAAGTTCCAATGTTTGGCCATCTACCACAGCTCAGGTTTCTGGAGTTGAATGGTCTGCCCAAAGTAAAGTCCATAGGCCTTCCATTTTACGGATTTGAAAATCATGGCACATTAAGCATGATTGGAAATGTAAATCTTCGGGAACCCAAGATTGCATTTCCATCACTTGAAGAGCTAAAGTTGTTGAAAATGCCTGAATTAACTGAATGGGCAGATGTGGACGGGGCAAAATCAGTGTTTCCATGCCTCAAATTATTGGAAATTAAGCGATGCCCCAAATTGAATAGTCTTCCAAGTCGTTTCCCATGCCTTGAGTGCTTGAGAATTGAACGGTGCCCCAGTCTGAAGAAGAGTGTTCCAGGTCATTTTCCGTGCCTTAAAAAACTGGAAGTGCATGAAGTGGATTCTGATTTTTCTTTGGCAGCTGTATGTAGCAGTACGAGCTCTCTCCAGTCTATCAGCATTGATTCTTTACCGGGATTGATTTATCTTCCAGACGAGCTTTTTGCAAAGAATCAAAGTTTCACAGGTTTGAGGATACAGCGTTGCCGGAGGTTAATGGGTCTTGTTTCGAGCTCACTACATGGTGGAGAATCTCTTAAAAAATTGGATGTAAGAGACTGTGCAGATCTGAAAGAACTAGATCCAGGCAGCTTTCACTCTCTCTCGGAATTATATATAATCAATTGCGCAGAAGTTGAGTCAATTCCATCTGTAAAAGGCCTCACCTCACTTCGAAAATGGAATATCAGCTCATGTAAAAATTTCAGAGAGCTACCACTTGATCTAAACACTCTACATTCTCTTGAGCTACTATACATATCCAAATGCTCAATTCAATCAATTCCATCCATAAAAGGGCTCAGTTCACTGAGATCATTGAAAATCTCGTCATGTGAAACTTTGAAAAAGCTCCCACCTGATCTAAACACTCTACACTCTCTTGATACACTAGATATATTTAGTTGCCCAGAACTGGAGTCAATTCCGTCCGTCAAAGGCCTCACCTCACTTCGAAAATTGATGATCTGGATGTGTGGAAAGTTGAGTGAGCTACCACTTGATGTAAACACCCTACACTCTCTTGAGAAATTCTATATATCCTGTTGCCCAGAAGTTCAGTCCATTCCATCTGTAAATGGCCTCACTTCACTCCGAAAATTGAAAATCAGGTGTGAAAATCTGACAGAGCTGCCACTTGGTCTGAACACACTTAAATCTCTTGAGGTGTTAGAAATATCCAACTGCCAAGAAGTGAAGTCAATTCCACAAGGTCTCACCTCACTCCAACAAATATGCATTAAGGATTGCCCGGGGTTGACTGATTTAGCAAGTAAAATATTAGAGTCATGCTCTTCTTCACTCAAGCATTTGAACTTGAGTAAATTGGAAAAGTTGAAGGCAATTCCTTGTCTATCAAGGATGTCTAGTCTCCAGACATTGACTCTTCGGCAGATTCCAAACTTGATGATTTTCCCAACAGAGATTTGCTGTCTTAGGAGCTTACGGAATTTGAATATTGGTGGATTCTCAGACTCAATAAATTCAGTTTCCCTTAAGAATCATCTCAATGACCTCTTCCACGAACTCCGATCTCTTGAAAGATTATCCTTAATTGGAAAAGAGGATTGGGACTATCTGCCTGATCAGATTCAGCACCTCACTTCCCTAACAAATCTACGGTTATATGATTTTGAGATTGAGGCTTTGCCTGACTGGATTGGGAGATTGTCTTGTTTAGTGAGGTTAGACATTATCAGATGCAAGAGGCTAAGGCGTCTGCCATCTAAGAAAGCAATGCAACATCTCACAAAATTTGATGAGATACATATTGAGGAATGTCCATTGATGACACAAAGTGATGATGCTATCTGGTCCAGCATCTCTCATGTCAGATCAGTCATGATAAATGGTCGGAGACTGCCAACCAACTGTGAGTATTTTTATTTGATTTCATTTATCAGGAAGCAATTGCAAATGTAAACTGTAAAGAATTTAAAAGTTCAACTGACAGATATTTTTTTTTTTTTTTTTTTTTTTTTTTTGCAGAAAGTCAATACAAGTGTGACTTCTAACAAGAAGGCACAATTTTTTGGAGGGAGAAAGGTATATAACTTAGCTATTATGTCTAATGTAGCATTCTGCCCCTATTTATGTTTGCTTTTTCAATTCTTAAATGTGGGTAACTAATTGAACTTTAAAAATATTTCTAATATACAAGCATTTCTTGAACAAATGATGAAACACACTAATATTTGGGATGAAAAATAGAAAGCTGATAGGCTCATCTTTTTCGGATGAAGGGAGTATTATCTAATCATCTTGTCATATATTATGCAGGAGAGTGACCTAGCTACAACATGAATATTTTTAAACCTCATTTACTCTCTCAAGTGCTATCTGTTTTATAGCTAAAAGGTACTGGAGAAGTATACAGTATATAGAAATCAGTAATCACCAATCGGTCAAATCATTAATTCTCTGCAAATTTTCGTGACAAAACTATTAAAGGCTCATGTAAGCTATTTGCTTGTGTTTTTGCAGACCTAAGCCACCCAGAAATCATACTTCTCTTAGATTGTTCAGAGGAGACAGAAAACGCCTGTTGAGAAACAGCCAGGTTTCTACAGTACTTACTTGAAGGGTAGAGAGATTCAAATTTCAAAATTCAGCATCTTTCTGTATATTTGTGTTCTTCAACTAACATCTGTTCTTTTATGGTTTTGCCTTTTCTTCCTTACATGAAGGGTAGAGTATATAACAATATTGACACAATAAGAGATTTACGGTCTACATGGAATCTAATCCTGCAACAATTGAACATTATGTTTCTGAACAGAATGCTCAAAAGGTAACTTACCCACTCCCTTATCTAGTCCCAGCAATGCAACATTCCATTGTTTACATAAATTACTGGCTTAATGCTTCATGCTCTTATGATAATATCTCTTTGTTTCTTTAACTTTTGTTACATGCACTTGTAATTTCCATTTTCTACAACGATTTGGCTCTAATTTGATGGATGATGATCCAGGAATGAAAGGAAGATTGTACCTTCAGAGGGGGGAAAAAAGAAACTAAGCTTCTATAACAGATTTTAAGCTACCTGTGTCTGGAGATGCACAAGACTATTATATGAACAATATCGCTCAGCTAGGAACAAGTATGCAGCTTTTGAGCTCTTTGTAAGTATTCATGTTTCTACTGTAAGAGAATTTAAGATTAAAACTTTAACTAAGTTCAACAAAATCTACAACTAAAGGCAGTCAGTCAAATGCAAAATGATATTTTCTACTGTAATAATCTAATATTAGAAAACAATCTTGTCTACCAACTATAGTCTCTCTTTTCTGCTAAAAGTAATAAACAAACTAACCAAGACCATGCTAAGATACTATGGCTTCTTCTGCAGATAATTATTGAAAGTGTAATTCAGTATTGGGGAAGTTGATGTTCAGTTACAATTTTTATCCTTCACGTGGAGGGATATCTTCTCTTGTTTTGGTCGTGAACCAGAGAGCAATACAAATAACTCTTGGCTACATTGATAGATGTAGCAGTCTGGCAGAGGATTCTTATAACATGTTTAAATTATATGCTTCTTCAAAACAGCAAACATGTAAGCCCTTTCATTTTCATTTTAGCATTAACAAATCTTCCTGTACTAGCCGCGCATTGTTATATTCGACTACTAAGGAGGACAAGACCCTTCTGTTTTATTTCTGGCAACAACAAATCTTCCTTCATTACCGATCAATGTTTCTTCCTTGACCAGTCAAAATTGTTATGTGTGACCAGTCAAAAAATCAGAATACTTCCTATAGTTAGTTAGTTAGTTTCATTTCTTAAAATTGGAGAAGAGGAGAAAAATATGTTATCCCAATATCATTTAATATAGCAATCTGGCTGTGTCTCACTTGTACCCTCCTACGCTCCGTATTTAATATTTCTGCTATGTCTTTGTTTATAAGAGTCATGCAGCATTCTTCGAGTGGTAGAAGACGCTATAGCTATCTACCAGATTCATAATGCAAAAATAAGATACCAGTCTTAACAAAATAGTAAGAAGGCATCAAGCAACAACTACTAAACATAATTGAAGCAGTAGACTAGCCATTTCAAAAACAGAGAAGATAGGGATTTCAAACAGAATTATATAGGTATAGATTTCAGTGCAATGGAGGACAAACAGTAGTTACAGATTCCATACCAGGTACATAATTCAGTCGACAAAAATGATACCACTCTCCTGGATGGTATCAAGAATAATCCCAAGCCTTCCCTCAACACGTTCATTCCGCTTGAGCTCATATGACATTGCAAACACATCCGCCTCCTTTGATCTCTCGGCGATCAACCGTCCTATTACTCTACACGCATTGTCATCAGTGAGTGATGGCAATGCATTACGAAGATCCTTGGCATTCGTGGTAGCAACTGATATCACTTTACTGGTACCTCGATGCATCACTTTAGCATGCACAAATCGCTTAGAAAAGAACACATTCAGTAGAAACGGTCTCATGTACATATCAGTCTTCTGTTTCCATGATTTTCTGTTGGGCCTGTTTTCCGCCTCATGTCGAGATCTTCGCGTCCAAGCAGCTTGTACAACAAAACTCTGCATTTATGTATGTCACATCAAACAAAATGGAGTATAATGCAACCAGAATCCAGAAGAGCATATACACCAGCTATTTTACCATCAAAACTAATATCTCGAAACAAATTCTACATTTTTGTAACTGATAAAACATAAGTTCAAAAAATAAAAACAGATTTAACTAATTGCATAATTCTCCAGTTGGAATCATCAACAGGCAATTTCAAAAAAAGAAAGGAAAAAAAAAGAGTATCTTTTATCTTCACAATTCTCGTACTACAGTCTACAGAGAGGAAATGTATCTCAACAATTCTTCATAACTATGTTCTTTACGGATTATCATTCGTGACGAATGCCTAAACTACAAATACCCAATTTCGGCACATAATCAGAAACAAAATTTAATAACATCATGAATCCAGTAGAGGAATAAGATAATAAGAAATTTAAGCCAAATACAAGACAGATAAAACATACCTTATTTCGAGGTTTTGAAGTTAAATTAGTGGCAGCGAGGTTCAATTTAGGAAAAGAAGATGACCAAGAGAGAGAGACAGGTCCTCCATATCTTCTGCTAGAGAAAAGCTCTGAGGAGAGAGAAAGAGAGAGTAGCTGAGAAGAAATGCTGCAAACCGCCATTTTTAGCTCTACTGAGATTCGTTAATTTGGTTATTCAGCTGGAACTTGATCACTCGAGTACTGAAACTGAACTAATCTTTTGGGGACGAACGAGAAATTAAATTGGGCCTAATGGGCTTACAATTTGATTGAACTATTTTGAATTTTGTTATCGGGGCTTCTACAACTTATCTATGGGCTTGGGAGGCTGCACCACTGGAGATGGTCTGGACTCTGGAGTCCGTATGCCACATTACACATGATACAAGATATTTCCTACTCCTTAGTCCCTACTTAGGCCATCTCCAACAGTTGCAACCCACTCTCTCCGTCACGTCAGCATTCCACTCACTTTGCAACTCTTCACAATTCTCTACTCCAACAGTGAGGCCCAAAATCTATTTTCTTTTGACATTTCTTTCAAACTTAATTAGTCATTTCATTTTCTTTTCTCATTTCCTTTTAAACTTTATTCTTGACTTTATTTTAAATGTTGTTAATTAATTATAACAAAATCACACAAATGTTTTTTAAATATATTACTTGAAAATAAAAATTACATTACTTAAAAAAAACTACAATACTTAAAATTGAAAATTACAATACTTGAAATTTCAAATTAAAATAATTGAAAAAGAAAATTATAACAATTAAAATACTACATTTTACAAGTGTGATTTTAATATGTATTTTAAATTTTAGAAGTAATGTATAAGTATATTTCTATTTCTACATATAATTATTATCATATAGAAATATTCAAAAAAAATGAAAAATAATAAAAAAAGATAAAAGTAGAAAAGGAATAGAAATAAAAAAAACAAAAAGAGAAAATAAAAACAAAGAAACAAGAAAATAAAAAAAACAAAAAAAAATAAAAAAAAAGAGCACAGCGTTCCAACTCGTGTTGGGACTCTACTGGAGTCCCAACACGAGTTGCACCAGCGTTGCAACGCTGGTGGAGAAAGCCTTAGATGGATTGGACACATATCAGTACTTGATGTCAGAGTATATACTGACGGTTTGGATATTAAAACATAGAGAACTATTCATCCGTTAAAATGTTTCAGGTATTTATTTTGTATCTTCGACATTAAAAAGTTTAACTCCATTTTTTTCTCCACTAAACAATCATCATTCTATTTCTATACTACTCTTACTTTCCAATCAAAATAACAATCTTAAACAAATCAAAAAATCATTTAAACCAATCAAATAACCTTAAAAAATATCAAACACATCAATTCCTTCTAACACGCATCACTTTATTCTTACACACCATATATAACAACCCTAAAAATCCTATAAATTCTTAACTCTATTTCAAACATCATTTTTATAACTCACATTTAACTCAGTTACTATTCATCAATTAAAAAAAAAATTAACTCACTTTTTTAACTCTATACCAAACAGTAGTCCAAAATAATTACGATATCAAAGTGTTGAAAGTGTTGAAAAGAAGATTATTTTTTAGGCACATACAATTCACCTAACAAGGGTGCCACATACAAAGGTACCACATACAATTCACCATGAAGTCGAGGCCGCATATTCATCTTGCTTGCGACCACACATGTAGACGGGTTTAGGTATACTTGTGCAAACTTAAACGTTCTTCAGCTACATTTGCAACCTAGAATTCATACAATTTAAACCTACTCGGTTTGAGCTGACATGGACCCGGTCAAAGACCGACTTTCACCTGGCCAAACCCAGTTTTCTTTTAAAAGAAAAATGTTATACTATTAAGCAAAAATGTGTGCTTAACTGTAAAGATTTTATTCAAAGTGAATTTGTACAGTATTGTTTAATATTTTCCATATGTTCGTGTCGCTACTAGTAGTACTATTATTCTGATTGTGATGGTATTTGAAGCAAACAAAAGCTCAGAAGAAAACATTCAGAACCAGAGATTCTTTTTACATAATATATATAATCAACATGATTACTACTATTTGAATCATACTTCAATTCTGTTCTGATGATCCTTCATACCAAACCATGATCATGCTACTAACTACTAACACGCTACTTACTTTCAGGAACACCTGAATATATTTGTTAACAGAGTGCAGGTTTAATTCGGCTTCGAATCTGCAGACATATTCAAGGGACGAAATCCATGATCAAGACTAGCTTGCCAAATCTTTTCAATATCAAACATCATATTTCCACACTCGTTCACGTTCCATCTTTCCATAGCATGTATGATTCCTGCTATGCGCCACGCGCTCATCACTCTTCTAGGCAACCAATTCTGTCACCAGAAAAAAGTAAAATGTTTTGTAAGAATTCCCTCCTAGAAAAACAAGATTGGTCATGATCGAAAGAGGATGAACAATCAGAGTACTGACCTCACAAGAATCTACATTTTCAAGATGTTTAGGAGCCAACATAGATGGTGTGTTGTAGTACACGCAATCTTTGCGCGTTTTCACAGGAGGAAACTGTGAGATCGGAATGAAAACCGTTCCTTTTGATGCCTTTTGCTGTTCTTCTTTCGTTAGTACATCTCCCACTAGCCATATCTGCAGAATCAACATTTTGTACACGTAAGGTCACAGTCTTAAAATCTCAATAATGACGTTATGCAACAATGGTTTATTTCACTGGATTTCGAAAGAAACAAACCTTCGAGGCACTATGTTTAGCAAGGATAAAATTGTTTCCAGCTTCTCTGCTCATCTTTGCTTTCACTCTCTTGTACTCATCTTCCCGTGTTGTGAACACCTTCAATTAAAAGAAAAAATCAAACGCGAACGAGCAAACAATTCTATATCTGCACTAACTGTCTTAAATGTACCTGGATTCCGCCCTGGCATAAGGCAAGGGCAATGGGGTATGCAACCTTAGACAGATTGCCTTGAAGTACTACTTGAGTCGTTCCCTTCGGAATGCTCTTCAACACAACAGCAACAGCCAAACTAGTCCCGTCTACTATCTTCACTTTTAGCTCAGGGTGCCTTTTTACGAATATCTCACCGTATCTATTAACTCCCTCTTCTTGATTCAACAAGCCAAGGCTCAAAACCTTGGCCCCTTTCTCATTAGCATCTAGTATAGCCTCCTCAATCTTGCTGTTGATTGACTCTCTTTGCCTTTGCATGAAGTACTGCAAATAAATCAAACTCTCAGCATATCTATTTCAACACAATAACAAAAACGATTAGTGTATTCGTGAAATCGCCTTACTTGAACACTGTATTTTGGAATAGCCCAAGTCTGCAATTTCAGGTTCTTAAACACGTTCCTCTCAACAACGAAAGTTTTTCCGTAAATCCAAGTGATCATCATGGACCAGAGGGTAATAGGCCACATTAACCACAAGTACCAGTTGGACTTTTGAGGCTGAGCAGCAACGTGTGCAAATCCTACACGAAGATGGTATATGGACTCTGGAGTCGTGAGATGAGTTAAGTGAACGACATCAGGTTTGTCCTCCTTTCTTACAAGCGAACTCTCATACAATGTGTCCGATGATTTGTCCATTGTGCCATAGATGTAGTCGTAAAATGGCATGAAGAGTGAATAATTTGTTCGGAATTGAGTGTGATGCAGAGAGTGGTACCTGTAACACCAAATATGAAGTTCTTAACTACAAGTACAACCAATGTGAAAGTACAAGATCAGTATAAAGTATAAACTAGTTTATGTTTCGGAATAATAGTTCTATAGATCAGGTCTATAATCGGGAAAGGTTAGGACACATACGAAGGAGTGTACAGGATGTACTTGAGGGGCGGAAAAATGTCGAACATCCACTTGGGAATGTGCTCAAAGTTGCAGTGACCCATGTTGTTCATGAAATCAATGTAGGTCATGTAACCAGCAACTGAGGTTAAGGAAGCAGTCCCCATGAACAAAGTCGAAACCATTGGCAAAGCGAAGAGCAACGAGTATGATAGATGCTCTGCGAACGGATGAATCACAGCTGCAACATGTACATTATAGTGTTTAGTATAGCGGTCGGACATCATAAGACAAAAAAAATTTAACATCATACCTTTGTGTGCAGCTGGTCGGGGCGGACCCTTGCTAAGGCTCCGCCCCAAGGTTAAAAGAAAGAAGTAATGGAGTTAAATTCCAATATAGATGTTAAAATTCTGGTTTAAATATAACCTCAAAATTCAAATGATATTTCTTCAATTTAACTGGTACTAACTATTACTTATTCCGTCCCGGAGTAAGTTTTCCATTTTGACTTTTTGCGGTCAAACTTTTCTAACTTTGACTACGAATTAATTTTAAACTGCAAATGTAAAATGTTCAGTTTTTTTATATAATGAAACTTTAGGAGCTAAATTTTCATTATGTAAAAAAAATTGAACATTTTACATTTGCGATTTAAGATTAATTCAGAATAAAACAAAAAAATTGACCGAAAACAAAGTTTTAAATTGTCTTTAATGTAGTAGTAGCAAATTAAATTGCAGTATAGTACTATTGAAAATATCCAGTACCCACAAGTCAAAACTTCCAACTAACTCATTCGTCGGTTATTTATGAGGGGCGGTGCACTTTGAACTCCAAATATTTCGGGGCCCATACTCTCTCTGTAACACTAAATCGATTTACACAACTCTGTTTCTCTGTAACAAGTTTCTCTGTAACTTGTAAGTTGGAACTCAGTATTTGTTTCCCCCTTTTAAGAACTCAAAAAGTTACTAGTAGCAGTATCTATTACTATTGTGGGTCATGCTAAAAATTAAAAAAGAGAAAGTAAGCAACTTCTCTTAAATTATCAAGACATACACTATCCGTATAGAAAATGCCTATACTGTGAGATGAAAAGTTTTAATCTCCATTTTTTATTATTTTTATTTCCACTCTATATATAATCAGTATATATTCACCATTTTTACTAATTTATCACCTCTCTTACAACTTTATTAAATATAATTTAATCACAGATTCATATTTTATTAATTTTCCTTAATCACAAACAAAGTTGTTCGTAGTAAGATATTAATGATAAGGAGGCTCGCCAAACAATAAATTGCATATTTAACTTGTCAAAGGAATTTTTTCACAAAATTATTTTCAAGAAAATACACTTTTATAATTTTTTGATAATTAACTCAAATTGATGAGTACTAATTTCCTTCGCTACTAATCAATAACAAGACCATGGCACAAAAATGTTAACTAACATGAACACGGTTAATGTCTAAACTAGCAAGAGTCGACTTACATGTAATTGGCTCGGTGACAATAGAAGAATGGTGGTGAGAATGATAGCGCGAGTAAAGAAAGTGGTGGTGCAACGCTCGGTGCAACCAGTAGTACAAGAATTCGACTGGACCGGTGTGCAGCAGTGCGGTCCAGAGTACCCCATCCGTCCTCCACAAGGGCAGCTGATGTACCCCTGGGATGTACATTGCTCCCAAGTAGAACAGTATTCCATTGAACAAAATTTGGTCGTCCCTACAAAAAGTAGAACATACCATATTAGTAACTTTTTTGGGATCTTCTACACCGCCGGGATATACACTAATATTTTATTTCAAATGTGACAAGACGATCGTCCTATAAATATCTAAGTTGAGAGAATATAAATATTAATTAAAATAACTAAATTTACCCTTTAAATTTTCCAAAATCCACTAGATATAATTACTACGATAATGTAATTGGGTAATTGTTACTTGAACCCCTGACCTGTATTGATTGGTACCAACTAAACTGAACTTAATTGTGAATAATCCTCCAGGTAGTACTTGACGACAGACTTGACTTATCAAAGTACATGACCGTTCGTTTAATTAGAGACATGATCTTGGTCTAAATAATGTCAATTGTCACCGGGAAAATTATTATAAATAAATCGGGTCTATTAAAACTTGTGAGTTGTGGATAAGAGTACCTACCAATTTTTCTCACGGTCAACTTGGTCGAATTCGATGCTCTTATCGACTATCCGGTTATTCCCTTTGGCCGTGCGGTAGCGAGAGAGCGAAATCCAGAACTGGTTGTGCAAAGCTCGCCAGGCCATGACAGGCACTACGAGCATGGCCGAAAAGTTCCTGTCCTTGTCGTTTGTAACCATGTAAGCATACGTCGAATATATGGCCCATGGAGCTATTACAACATACTGCACACCAAACAAACAGAGTTAAGACAACATTTGATTTTAGTACCGAAAATTGTCTTTTTTATGCTGCAAGTATAAAGATGTTGACAAAAAGTGGTACAAGAAGCGTGTTGAGTAATTTACCTTGTAAGTTCCAAGGCAAGCCCATGGCCACTCTGTGAGAATCCCAGGTTTAGAAGCCATTATTGTTTACTTAACTAAATGGGATGAGTTTTGTCTAAATGTAGGGGATTAGAGGAAGCATATATATATAAAGGTGGTTTGGGGAAATTGGTTGAGTTTTGTGAAAATGTAAGTTAGAAATGCATGCAAAAAGTGTTGGGGAGTAGTATCTCAGAAATGTTGTAAAAGATGTGAGATTTAAAGGCGAGAAATGAGGGAAATAATGGAAGGGTGAATTAAATGGACTCAACTGCCAAAATAATGGAGTGAATGAATATTGTTGGGAGATCAAAATTTCAACTAAAAGTCCAGAACATAGAGCAGACATGTGGGTTATCAAGTTTGGCTTCTGGTAAAACAACAGAGAAGTGTACATACCTTACGACTCGACTAGTAACTGGGCGGCTTCTGCTGTAAGGTACCGATGTACCTTTATCATCCTACCTTCTCGATATATGGAATGGAGTCATTACAATTGGATTTTTTTGAAAAGCAAAATGCATGCATTACTTTTTTGGGAGTCATTACAAATTTACAATAGACTCTATCAATAAAAATGCACCGCTTTTCCAAATCGAGTTTGATTGCAAATTCAATATATTAATAAATTTGGAAAAATATAAAAAAGAATAATTTGTGGTGAGGCAAAGTCTTGGAAAAAGTAAGATTTTCCTAGAATATAGGAACTGAGGTTTTTTTGATTTTTTATGATTTTAGGTTTTAAGCGGTTTGGAAGAGTTTTGAAAAACCCAAGACATACATTTTTCGTTATGTTTTTAAGTTGTTAGCATAGAAAGTTTTAACGTTTTTTGTTAATGTTTTAAGAGATGATGTGATGGTTTTTAATGTGTCAGTGTTGTATGTTTCAATTATAGTTTTAACCTCTTTTGTTAAATTTTTAAGAGATGGTGTGATGGTTTTAAGGAGCTACATGATAGTTTAAGTGGCAGTCTAAAATCATTCACAAATATCAATTAACAAGTATAAAAATTTCAGGGAAAACATCAATGAAGAAGCTTTAAAAAGCTACTTGAAACATTCGTTCATTACAACATTAAACATTCAGTCATTACAATATTGAAATAAGTTTTTTTTTTCCTGATTAAACTTGTTGGTGAACTTCGGATTCCTGGCTTTTGTTGCTTGTTGCTCAATACTGCAGTGACACATTTAATAGATCTATCATCAAACTCGATGTTATGACCTGCTTAAAACATTCACTAGTTGGGTTAAAACTGTCACATTCCTGCTTAAAACAATAAAAAAGTAGGCAACATGCGCTAAAATAAAGAATATGACGCTTAAAACCATAATAGTCTTCTTAAAAACTATAACAACGCTCTTAAAACTATGATAACAACGTACGATGCAAGTTTAATAAAAGAATATTAATGCTTAAAACTATAATAAATGTCTTAAACGATACCAATGCATCTTATGACTATAACAAAGAAAGAATACGCAATGAGTTAAAACAAGATCGTTGATCTTAAAACAATAAATGTGTTTCTTAAAACTATAACAATGTCTCTTAAAATTATAACAAAACACAAAAATGCAACACAAGATAAAAACATTAAACAAACCAGAAAAATACAACACAAGCTAAAAACAGTAACATTTATGTTTGAAACAATAATAATGTCTTTTAAAACTATATCAATGCCTCTTAAAATTATAACAAAACAGTACAATACATTTAAAAACGATGCGTTGATGCTTAAAAGTTAAAACCATAACAGTGCATCTTAAAACTATAACAATGCCTCTTAAAACTATAACAAAGCATGAACATGTGACACAATCTAAAAACAGTAATATTGATGCTTAAAACCATAATAATGATTCTTAAAATTATAGCAATGTATCTTAAAACTATAATAAAACATTTATAAAAAATCAAATCATAAATATTTCACGTTAGATTGTTGCTTAAAACTACAACCATAGGTATAGAAACAACACCAACAAAAAAAATCCAAACAAACTCCCTAATGTCCTCTCAGAATTTACTAACCTCTCTGCTACTTCTCTCACATAATTTATCCTCTATACCTCTTCTCTACCTGCTCAATTCTCCACTCATCAAAAAGTAACAGTATATACTAGCGGAGAAGTACCTAAAGGAACTCGATCTAATTTCTCCAAATTCAATTCACCTAAAAATGGAGGTCAGCCAACCTTGAGGGGCAGATCTAGTCGAAATCCGACGATTCTGCCGATGGAATTGTCGATTTCTTCAACATAGTCATCGGCACCGGAATCGGCGCTCTCCTCCCCGCGATGATCGTCGCCGACGACGGCTCCGGCCCGCTTTACTCCGACGCCGCGAAATTCGTCGAATCGAATCAATCAGACCTCTTCAGCGCGAGGAAATCTGTTTCGCCGCCGAACGCGAGATGCACCTCTGCCTCCTTGGGGTATGTGAAGGGTTTCCAAGAGTTGATGTAAGGGCTCGGTGGTTAGTTCCGACGGAGGAGTGAGTGATGAGAAAGAGAGAATGATATGAATGTTTATCTCACTAGGTTTTGTAGAGAGAGATTGTAGAGAGATAAAGATGGTTTGAATGGTATGAATTTTGTGAGAGGTGTGTTGTTTATTTAGGTATTTATATAAAAGATACTGACCGGTTTTGTTGTATTTTTGACCGGTTCTTTATTGTGAAAATCGAATTTTCCTATAGATTAGGAAAATCTTCCCTTTTACTCTACTTATTCTTGTGGTGAACACATTGAAACTTAAGCGTCGCATATTTATTGGTATCGCACTGTTTTAAATATTTGATATTCCATCTTATTGTATTTTTCTCAAGAAAAGAAGCTAGCAACTCCCCTCATGAATCACGTTCAGTTAGGCCCTGACGGTTCCGGGAACCGATGGCTCTCGATTCCAAAACCACCGCAGTTCCATTTGGTGACAAATCTAGAACTAAAACCGTGCATGTGGTTCCACAATCCACAACCTTTTTTTTTAAAAAAAAAGCTTAAACTAATAACTAACTTGGTAAAATAACTCCAAAACTTTCTCATTCAAACAAAATTTGAAAAAAAAAAAAAATAGTATAGAGTGAAAAAAAAAAAAGTTCGTTGATAAATAGTAACTGAGTTAAATATGAATTATAAAACTGGTGTTTGAAATATACTCACTCCGTTCCAAATTCAACTTCTCGCAGTACATTTTGGGATGTCTCAAATTTCATTGAGTTATAATATAGATAGGTAATATAAATTGTTGTTTAGTTGAGAAAAAAATTAAGTTAATACTATGACAAACTGCCAATAAGGTTTATGTACTGTTTCGGAATGGAGCCTGGAGTTGATGGTTTAAGTTTGGAGATATTTTATATTTAGTGTATCATTTGGTACATTTATGATTTACTTGCTTTTTAGGAGTCTTGTACGAATTTCATAAATAGCTCCGACCCCTTTCCATTATTTGGGCTTATATAGGCCATAGTTGTTATTATTGATAAGAATGAATATATAACCCTACGAAAGGTACTAAAAGAGTCAATTCTTCTGTAAATGAGGTGTCAAGCCTGTCTGATGTCTAAGAGGGGGCTTGGCTAACTGGCTAATGGTGGGTCATAAGTTATAGCTCATCCCCGTACTCATCGTTTTCCCTTGAGAAATAGTTGCAAAATGGAGGAGCAATTCATCAAGCCCATATATCAATGCATTCATCCGCCTAATTATTGGAAACTGTAAAGGTCAAGGGACAAAGAAACGCAATTTAGCATGCCTGAATTGCAATGAATTCAAACGTTTGTGTACTGGAATGAAAAGCGGGGATACGTTTGGGACTTCTTTTATTACATAGAGAAAATTCAAGGACTGAAACAAACGTTGGAAGCGACCAATCATAGAAAGACACGCCACACGAATTATCGGCCATAATAGAGCTAATGAACTTGACCAGAGGATTGAAGATTGGAAGAAGAATAAATTTGGGAGCATTGTTCATCTCCTCCAACAACTCAGACGAAAACAAAACGATGTCGTACATCGTCAGAATAGTATCAAATTGGCACTATTAGGGACCGTTGAGATCAAAATTGACGGATGGATGATAAAGTTTCGAGAACACAATAATATAGAAATCACCTCCATGGCCCACATGCCACATGGCCAATGCCTACAAAATTACTAATAACTATTAATTAAAAATGCAGTATAAGTAGAAAACATAATGGATAATGGTACATGATTAAGAATGATTAAGATGCATTGACGCTGGTTTCGATCATGCATTTGTAAGAAATAATTGATCATTTTGATATCTTTAATAGTATATCAATGAATATTTACTACAGTATATTTGTTCCACTGATTGTCTCCGAGTGGAACAAATATACCTGACCCGGTAGAAGTCCGTTTGACTGGGCCCATAGTACATTTGGGGCCTGACTTGACAAGAAATTTAGGCTCACATGCCCGAGCCTAACTTTCAAGCTCGTAGGCCCGACCCGGGTATATATACATATCTAATATATTTATATATATCTTATATTATATATTTATATGTATGTATTCAACTATTTATATAATTGTGAATTATTTTAGATACTACATAAACATTAAAATATAACAAAATAAAAATAATTATGTTCATATCTTGAAATGAATAAAAGGTTTTTGGTAATGAAAAGATAAATAAATAATACATAAATGATTGTTGTAGAACCGTGTTCTACAAAATGAATATACATCTATAAATAAAAAAGAAACGATTAAAATAACTAGCCACCATTAATAATCGAACTTGGGTGCTAAAGATAAATCTCCACACTTGTAACCAATGGGGCACATGCAATAGGTAACAATGAGCCCAACTGAATACACTCCCACTGAAAATACAAAACCTCCTCCCCCCACCTAAACCACCTCACTCACCTACTCACTCAAAACTAAAACAGAAGAAATCCTTCATGCTTTCTCTCCAAAAACAACACTTCCCCAGTGCAACCAAAGCAAAAAAAATAAAAAATAAAAAGAAGAAAATCATGAATAGACTAAGAAAAAATCATGTTGAAATTGGACTCAAATTACTAGAAGAAAAAAATCTTGCAACTCAAACTAAAGGAAGACAAGACAGAGATGCAAAAGAAAAAGAAAGTACCTCTGTACATACTACTACAAAGTCAGCAAAAAAAGATGTCTCTTTCAAGGAAATACTCCAAACAAAAACAAACACCAACACTGGGGAAATTTTATCCACCCAAATGGATCACATCATGCAAGAAGCTGCAATTCCAGAGGTAGACACGCAAGAAAAACAAGAGCACAACCCTGGAGAGGATGAAAGGCCTATCAACTTCAGCCAGGCGGAGCTAATTGAGTTGTATCAACCATGGAGGAAGACTCTAATAATCCAAACGGTGGGATACACAAAATCCATTGTAAACATTGAAAAGCATTTACAAGGCCTATGGAAAATTCAGGCACCTCTGACAACAGTGGCCGGAAGTTGGAAAAGGATGCTATATCATTAAAACAGAAAGTATTGAGGATTACACAATTGCAATTGCAGGAGGCCCATGGTTCTTGTTCAACTATTATCTCGCAATACAACAGTGGAAGCCGGATTTTGAACCATCTTCGGATGGATTCAAAAATATGGCAATTTGTGGACAATTACCCGAATTACCAGTGGAGTACTATGAAACACAAGCACTCCTCAAAATAGGAAGAGGGATTGGCAAAACAATCAAGATAGACTGGCATACCTCACAAGCCAAAAGAGGAAAATATGCGCGAATGTGCATAGAAATTGACACATCCAAGCCCTTGATAAAATCGCTGAAAATTGGAAAAAGGAAACAAAAAATCACGTATGAAATCAGCTCGGAGTTCTGCTATAAGTGTGGCAAATTAGGTCACCTGGACATACACTGCCGGCAAAGGAAAACTCAGGCCAAGGAAAGCCGACCAATTCGCCGACAGGTGAAGAAATTCAACAGAAGAAGGACCCAATGAGAAGCAAAAACACAGACAACAAAAAAGGAGAAGGAGACGACAAGTGGCATATCATTCACTCCAGATCTAGAAACAAAAACTCGGGCCAAACAGGAAAAAACGCCACAGCAGCCCAACTTAAAAATGATCCAAAACCAACAGCAATTGTAAACCAAGGCCCAAAACAAATGACAACTAAATCCAACAAGAAAAATCCATCAGCAACCCAAAACCAGAAAACTCCACAATTGAAAAAACCAATTCAACCACAAAAACCCACACAAACTGGAAAAAAAATGGGAAACCCTTCATCTTCCTCGGCAAACCTACAGATCTCTCCACCAATGAAAAAGAATGTAGCAATCATTGGTTCTGCAACAAAATCTGGAAAAGGAAAATCTCAAGCCACACTTAGCCAATCCAAGAACAACATTAGACGGCTACAATCTGAGACACAAACTGACACTGAAAAAATCCAGCCAATTGAAGAAGAAAAATTTTCCTTCTCTAAGGAAATAGAAAACAAAGAAACAAAATCAAGCTTTCCAGGTTCTTTCACTTTCTCTCTTCCACCAAAGCTTCTTCTCCAAAATTCTTCTAAGTTTTCTTCTCCCAAGCTGGATTCCCATGGCAAATCGCCAGTCGAATCTGGTGATTCACTCTCCCGTCGCTCCCCCTCTCCCCCACTCTCGCCTTTCTCTCCTCTCCCTCCGGCGAGGGAGAGGATCAGCTCCTCATCGGAGCTTCTAGCACACACTCTCTCTGCAAATCTCCAAGCCACACCACACTCACTCTCTGCTCCGGTAACGATTCTGGTGTCTCCGACATCATTACTGGAGATAAACTCTTTTCTCCGCACTGCACAACCACTCCACTTCCCCTCAGTCTCACAAGCACCGTCTCAACTACACAGGACACGTCACTCTCTGGCACAATCACAAATCCAGTTGGATCGGCTCCGACGGATAACTCACACACATCGCAATTCTCAGACACGCACACACCTCTCTCTGTCTCAGATCCAAGCACTAAATCGGTCATGCACAAAGACTCCTGCATTATCTCCACAAGTGTCTGCACAACCTCTTACAAACCTTCCGCCACTCAATCTGCCACCTGCTCCCTTCCAGGGAAGAGTATCTCCGTCGCAGGTGGTAGCACAAGTGGATCAAAACTGGAGCTTGGGGGAAACGAGTCAGAGTCGTTTGAATACCCTTCCCCTGTTTCAAACGACCCCAACTTCGATCTCCCATCTCCCAGGATAGAATGGGAGAACCCAGATGATTGGGAACCCCAGATTGACGCTGATTTTGATGATGGATACTTTGACTTTGGCACTGATGAAGGAGGAGAGTGCGAACAAGGGTTGGGAGAGAATATCTCTAAACGAATTCTCGATAAGACCACTGAATCAGGAACCAATGTTGGTTCAAGTGGCGAAAATGACAAGCAAGGTGACTCTGTTATATTGAGCACACCCGGTAACACAGCCTTCGGGGGCTGCTCTCCTACACAATCTGATTCTCCGCCCTCACGTAAACGGAGTGCTGGCACAGATCACTCCGATATATCTCCGAAGCATCAGAAACGGGATGCTTCGGAGGCCTGATGGAGGTGATTGGGTCAATGTTATTGATAATCAATCAATGAAATTCTTGTTCTGGAACCTGCGGGGTGGAGTACGAGATGAGTCCATGCAGGTTATTAAGTCCTACATACGTGAATATAAACCCATAATGCTTTTATTGATGGATACACGTGCTAATGCAGCAAAAACAGCTGAACATATTGCAGGACTTTGCCATATGGGATACCCAAATGTCCATGTCTCCACTCCACCGGCTGATCACCTGTACATTGGAGGACATTGGTTCATGTGGAATGAAACTCAGATTTCTATAGAATTGAAGATGAGCAATGAGCGTTTTGCGCATTTTGAGATCACACTGCCGGATAGGCCGCAGCCTTTGGCGTCGGTGACTTAGGCTTATAACTTCCCACAGCACAACCGTCAGGATGAGGTATGGAGTTTATTAAAAAATTTAAGTTTAAATATTTCTCATCCTTGGTTGTTAGGAGGAGATTTTAACTGTATTCTAAACCCTACCGAAAAAGTTGGAGGAAAATTTCCCTCTTTGAATCGCATGATGAATTTTTTGAACTGTTTGAATTTTTGTGGGCTTAATGATTTGGGCTTTTGTGGACCTTCTTTCACTGGGTCCAATAGACAATATGCTGGAAATTTTATTTGCAGTAGATTAGATCGTGCATGTGGTAATTTAGCTTGGACTAATTTATTTCCAAATTGCATTGTTAGAAATCTGGTTAATGCTTTTTCTGATCATACGGCTCTGCTTGTTGACACTAATCCTCTTGCTAAACCACCTACTTGTTTTTATCGTTTTGAAAATATATGGGCGCAAAATGAGACTTTAAATTCATACTTTAAAACTCTCTGGAAAGAGGAAATTGGTAAAACTGATTTTGGCCTACAAAAAAGCCTTAATCAGTTAGCCCATTCTTTCTCAAATTGGAACCTTACTTCCTTAAGTGATATAAATTTTGAAATAAAACAGTTGAAAAGTAAACTTCATGATACAACAATGATTCTCCACCAAAATCCGTGTAGGTGGGGTCCTCAATAGACTGAAATTCGAAAGCAGATTAATATTTTGAACAAAAAGAAAGCTATTTTTTGGGCACAAAGATAAAAAAAATAGTTGGATCAAAGACGGAGATGCAAATAGCAAATTTTTTCATGCGTATGCATCTCATCAAAATAGAAGAAATTTTATACATGGAATAAAAAATGTGTCGGGAGAATGGATCCTTGACCAAGACAAAATAGTTGAAGAATTTTTCAATTTATTCAAGAATCAAGCACAAACTCAAAACACGGTGTTGGATCTTTTTTAGATCTACAAACTCCAACACTAACACCCGAACAAAATCAGGATTTAATTGCAACAGTTCCAGAAATTGAAATATGGAATGCCCTCAAATCCATCGGACATGATAAAGCTTCCGGTCCTGATGGACTAAATAGCGAAATTTTCATTTCTCAATGGGAAAGTTTGAAACCTCAAATTGTTCAAATGGTTAATTCCCTTTTTAAGGATGGTACCATTGAACCAGGACAAAATGATACCATCTTAGCTTTGATACCCAAAAAGTCAAACTCAAGTAGACCTTCGGAGTTTAGACCTATAAGTCTTTGCAATGTTAGCTATGAAATACTTTCAAAAATCCTAGTTAACAAGCTTAGACCTCTTTTAAATACTATAATTTCCCCTTTTCAAAACGCGTTCGTTCTAGGACGCCAGATAAGTGATAGCGTTACGATAGCACATGAAATGCTTCATACCATGGGAAAAAAGAAAAAATCTGCCAAAAATCATTTTATGGCTTTAAAACTTGACATTGAATAAGCTTACGGTAGGCTTGAATGGGATTTTATTATTTTTGCTCTAAAAAAGTTCCATGTCAGTCCTCAGTTTATCAAACTGGTTTTCTCTTGCATAAGTTCTTGCACTATGCAAGTAAAAGTGAATCAACAACTTTCTGACAAATGGAAGCCCACCAGAGGTATCAGACAAGGAGAACCTCTGTCTCCCTATCTGTTCATTATTTGTCAGGAAATTCTGGTTCATCAGTTTTTAGAAAAAATAAAAATTAATTTGTTTTCGCCCTTAAAATAACACCTTATGGTCCTGAAATCCCAATACTTTATTTTGCGGCTGACTGCCTGGTATTTGGAAAATCTGACAATAAAACAATGGAATCTATTGCTGAAACACTGGAAGAATATGCTCTTGCTTCTGGCCAAAATGTTTGCTGGCAAAAAAGCAGGATTATATTTTCTCCAAACACTCCAATTCAAAAGAAAAAAGAAATAACTGATTATTTGGGAGTCATCCCGAATAAACGGCTTGACAAATATCTTGGGCTACCTTTTCTCATTGGTAAAAAAAAGAGAGATCTTTTTTACCAAATGATAGGTAGAACTACGCATAAAATTAATATCTGGTACACCAGATATTTATCTTATGCTGGTAGACTAGTCTTGATTAAGGCAGTTACTAGTGAGATCCCAGCTTATGCAAGGTCAATCGCAAAAGTACCAACGACCTGCCTTAATCATCTAGAAACTATTAGAGAAACTTTCTTTGGAATGGAAAAAAAGAAGGAACAAGCAAAGGAAAAATTAAATGGGAAAAGGTTTGTCAACCAAAATTTTTTGGAGGATTAGGTATTAGAAATCTACATATTCTCAAAACGCCTTCTTACTAAAACATCTTTGGAAGCTTACTTTTCAAACTAATACCTTATGGTATAAAATCTATAAGAATAAGTATTTTCCTAATACCCATTTCCTCCAAGCCGAAGTTAATTCGAACCATAGTTGGTTCTGGAGAAACTTAATGAAACTTCAAGAAATATTTAAAAATGGATTTCTTTTCCAAATAGTAGATGGTAATTCCACTCTTTTCTGGAAAGATCCTTGGGTCCCAGGAATTTTTTTAGAGGATTACACCTCAGAAAATACGCATGGAAACACTAAAGTCCAAGACTTTATGCAAGACCATAATTGGGGCTTGGAAAAACTTAAAATGCAAATCCCTACTGAACTTGTCAACACTATTATTGGCATTCATTTACAGGATGAAGAAATGGGTGATACCGTCACTTGGAATTTCTCGGATAAAGGAAAATTTTCAATAAAACAAACTTATAATTTCCTTCAAGGAATTGAAAATATTACACAAGGTCCTTATTGGCTGTGGAGGAAAATTTGGGACTTACAAGTCCAACCACGAATCAAATTTTTCTGCTGGATGGCAGCACATGATCGTCTACCTACAACAGCCAGACTTTTCAAACAAAAAATTCTTCAGAATGAAAACTGCGTTTTTTTGCAAAAATCACCTAGAAACCATTCAACACATCTTCTTTGAATGTCCTAGACTAAAAAATATCATCCGTTGGGTAACAACTCCCAATCATCGCCTTCTTTCCTTTTCTGAAATTTTGTTCCACAATAAACTCAACCCTGAACAACAACTAAAAATCATTCTTACTTGTTGGATGATTTGGAAACATAGGAACTATAAAATCTTCAGAAATGAAATCTTGATCAACACAAGTTTCACAACCAACTTCTTGAAACCATTAGTGATCATTTAGCAGCCTTCTTACCTAAAACAAAAAAAATCACTAAACCTCTTCTCTGTAAATGGAAAAGTTCTACTGCTTTCCACACTTTAAATATTGATGGCTCTTGTTTAAACACTGGGATTGCAGGAGCTGGTGCTGTAATTAGAGATACGCAGGGAAAGTTTGTGAAAGCAAGTGCTACTTTTCTAGGAATAATGAATCATAATTTTGTTGAAATTATGGCTCTTAAAGTGGGTTAAAGTCTTTGTAAACAAGCAAATATCGATTCAATTGTGATACAAACTGATTCAAAAATTCTCTTGTCTTGTCTTAACAGACAGGTTGCAATCACGCAACACCAGCAGATCACACTTGATCACATTAGGAGACAGATGACGATGCTAAAACATGTGGAGACATCTTTTGTTTATCGTGAAGAAAACTCAGTTGCAGATAGTTTGGCTAAAGAAGCCATCAACTTAACTTTTGGTACTCCTCGTGAGCCTAGTAGTAGTAGTACTAATGTAGTATCTTTACATTTTGTCTGGGACATTTGCCCGAAGTGGCTTTCTGATGTAATCGCTAAAGACTCGGCTTGTACTATTAGATTCGTACCTATTTAATATTAATGTATTTCCAGTTTCAAAAAAATGGGGCACATGTAATTATAAATAAATAACAATTCATAATAAACTTTAAAAGACAAACACCAAGGTAGGCCGAGCCCGGCCCGGACCATATTCTAAGCCCAATCCAGGTTTGGGCCTCTAAAAAAATGGTCGGGCCTTTAAAAGTCCGACCCTTCCCATTGTATCCCTAAGTTAGCTGGAGTATCTCATTGTTCCAATAGGTACTGGAAACGAGCCCAGTACTCACCATTTTCATTTCTTCTTTGTTTTGCTCTCTTTGCATTTATCTTCTTTCTCTTTATTTATTTAGTTTACTTATTATTATCAGCCAATCTTCATTTTTCATTTCCTTGTTTTGCTCTCTTTTCATTTCTCTTCTCTTCGATCTTCATTTACTTATTAGCCACAACCCTTATTTACGATCACTAAATCACTAATATGTTACCGATAAACATTTTATGGGTTGTCGTTGAGTATCTTTTTATATGATAATGAACTCTTTTAAATGTGAATATCAATGTTTAACATAAAACGTTGACTATAATTAACAAAACACAATTTTTACGTTTATGAAAAATATCGATGTTTTCAATTAACCCTAATCTTTCGAACTATAATCATAATATTTGGCCGTCCCTTTAATTCCTCTATAAAAACCGTCTCTCATGAAACTTACTCTTTTCATTTTCAGTCTTACAAAATTATGTTTGCACAGTTATTAGCTTTGTCGGTTTGAGTGCCCTACATAACTCGAAATTTTACCTCTGTCACTGGAGAAACGGTGTCTCACCAAAGTTTGTGGTATATGGATTGTGCAATTTGAATTCGTGAAGACGTGAACGTAGTAGGGATTTATAAATCATGGTCTAACTACATCTCACGCTATAGTTTAAGTGGCTACATGCAATTATAGAACAACTACATACATACTCAATTTCCAATCTGCTAACTTATAAAACTATGTATTACTAGATATATCGCAATTTGGACAACCATACTACCCCGGAATCAGGGGTGGAGATAGAGCGTTGCGGCGGGAGAAACATGTCCAGACATGAACATGCGACGTCCAAAATGTGCCCCAAATGAGTAATTATCTCCAGTCACTAGCACGACCAACATTTGATGTGTCTTGTCAGTCTACGAATCAAAACAGCTGCCTGAACACTTTTGTGCTTTCAATTTCTCTCTTTCTAGTCCCTCAACTTTGACTTTCTTAACTTATGGCCCACCGCACTTGTTTGGCAAATGTACCACATGGGCATGGCCACATTACTCACCGCTATTCTTTCCTTTGTGCAACATTTTCTCCACAAAACGTCATGGAGATTTCAGTACACAAGATATGTTTGAATCCAAGAAAGAAATGCGAGAACTCGAAATTGGTAAATTAGAAGAAATGTAAAAATTAAATAAATTGAAAGTTGAGTTTAATATGAGATAAATTTAGATCGTGTGAAATGAAAAGGTTAAAATACGCGGAGATGATCATCCCACCCACATTCTATGTCTCCGATACTGCACCGTATAATTTGGCATTTATAGAGTTCTTGATTCGTTGGCCAACTCATAAATGAGCACATCTACTCATCTGGCTGGATAGTTAACCTTTGCATAATAGTAACCCCGACTAGTACAATACCAATCAGTGTGAAATCATAATTGAATAGTGCAACATTACTACCATTTTTGCTCATTATTTCACATATTGTCAAGTTTGATTCTCAGAGTATCACATTGGGTACAATTTTAATCTCTTGTTATAGACTTTCTAAAATGATTTCTGAAAAAATCTCATATCTTTCTCATTTAATACGTAACAGATTCTCATCCAACTTTTTATCTAACATTCCAGGTACAATTTTTCCATTTGAATCTTCATTTATTAGATCTTATATATTCAGAATCATCTTCCCACTCTTAATCCACCGTTTGCTTGCTGGTAACACATTCATCTTCAACTATTACGTATGAACGGTGGTATTTCCACCATTTTGGATTTTTGATTGTCTTGGATGCATTTTTTTTTAGTGTCTACTAGCTACTGAGTAAATCTCGGACTCACGTAATAAACCAAACAAAACAAATCAAATCAGGTACTATACACCATTTAGCATACCAGTCTCAAACTCAGAGTCGTAAATTACAACCCCCTAGAATTTGACTATGTAACTAGAGAGTAGCAATCCTATCTTCCCAACAACTAGTCATCCTCGAGTGTAAAATTAAATTGTGCCTCATGACCAAATAATTGTTTGGTATAGAATTAAATTCAAACTTTGAATTAATAAAAAATTTATGTGATTTTAACCATATTTTATTGGTTTTAGTCGTAAATCAAACAATTTAAATCTACAATAATTTGAGGCTTGAACTACATCTTTTCATTATTCCTCGGTAACTTAAAGAACAGAGCCAAACTGAAAACTAGGAACATCGGCCCAAAGCGTTCCACGAGAAAATTTCATGGACGTAATATGGTCTACAATTCAATTGTATCCTAGATATATACGGTCAAGATTCAACAAACCTTGTTTCCGAGACATGGGTAACTTGAAGGAGTTGGCACCTCAATTGATCTGATAATTGAGTCAGAACAATGGTCTTTTAGTTTGTATACATTCATTGCATTATGAAGATCAATAGTCGAGTACAGGTACTGCCACTTCTTCATGAAAAAGTACCTTAGAAACAGATATACTACTATTTAATTCTATATGATAGAGACGTCTCCCAATTAAAAACTCTAGTAACTACTTTTTCACCACGAGCATTCAAGTCCCTTGAGGACCAAAAGGTTTGTTGCTACGCTTGCAATTTCTGCCTTAATCTTTAGCCAACAAAAACTACTTAATATCTATTGGTCCCCTACCAATTTAACTAGGCATAAATTTTTAAGTAGTTATATATGTTTTCTAATAATAATGTAATTTAGTATACAAAAAGTAAAAGGTCAAGAACATGCACCAAGAAATGAGATTGGATATAATTTTACGAGACTGGGGAAATAGCAAAGCATGGATAGTCCTACAGACGGTGTGGCATTCTCGTAGATAGCGTTTGGTAAAAATACCTTTGAAATGGAATGTTGATCGGAGGGATTTTGATGGTGAAGTCCAAGTTGAACTCAAAAGGACGGAGGTGGATTCAGGTGGTGATGGAGAAGGGTTTTTTTACCACTTTTATTTTTTAACATTTTTAGTAGCCAAAAACTATATAAAACCTTGTGAAACGAAATTTGTAGTAACCTCTGCTGATTTGTTGTTTGGTAATGCACTATACGTTTAAAGTAGTCAGCCTAAATGTTAGTTATAGGTAATTACAGCATAAGTTAAATTATGCAAGTTTTGACCGAGTTCAATTATGAAAGTTGATACTTGATAAAACAAATTAATGCAATCGTATCTTGTGAATTGTGATGCAATGCTCAACATGAATATAACACCAAAAACTTGGGTAAGGAATTGTTGCCTTCAAACAGCTGCCAGCTAGTGGTGATGTTTCTTTCGAATGGTTTGGTTATTGCGGACGAGAGGGGGGAAGAAATTTTTGGTGCTCTTGCGTAAGAAAAAAGAGATGATAAATAAGATGAAATGTGTGAAATATTTTTCATTTTGTCTTCTTTGTTGCCCCACCACTCGATACACGTAATGGGGTTTGATAAATATTTGGGTTTTAGGAAAATTATGTTTGATTATGGATATATATCATGTGGTAGGAAAATTGGGTTAAAAGGGGTTACAGAACCTTCAATAATCCATTTGGACAATTAACACACCGCAGTATTTGAGCGAAAGAGTTGGTGAAGGGTTGACAATACCATACTACTAGTACTACATAATAATACTTCCTATACTCCACCAAACAAGAAAACAGAGGGGTTTAGGGGGTATTTGTCTTTAAAGACCGTGAAACACCCACTTCGTACCACTTACCAAACACTACCTTGGTGTAAAAGACCCCCAAGTGATATTCAACAATTTATTTTTTAACCATACTCCGAAACACCAATGGGTATTCCATGAAGTCACAAAGCATGTATAAATGAGAGGATGGGGGCAGAGGGTTGAGTTTGCATAACTAAAAGACAACATAAGGAAGAATTTCTACAAAACCAATTTAACAAGTATAGAAACAACATTAACAATGTCTAATTAAAAAGCAGGCAATGACTTTTAACCCACCAAAAAGGATTGAAAGGTATTTTAAACTTCCTCCCTATAGCACAAAAATCTCAAAGGTCAAAACAATGGAGCCCTTACACATCCACTGAGGTTCATCAAGTATTCTTCAAACTAGTCAAACGAAATTACCTCTTCTGTAACATCCAATAACTCCTCCATTTCGACTTCTTTAGCCTCGTATTCCTCTTCCTCGTCACTTTCCTCCCCATCACGTAGCTTCTGTCTTTCCAGTTTTTCTTCTTCCTGCAGAAGCTTCCATTCACTGACCCATCTCTCCCATTCATCCTTCAACATCTTCCTTTTCTCACGTTCTTGTTCGCTCAGAAGTAAGGAAACATCTTGATCCTCAGCTTCATACTTTTTGCTGTACTTCTTCAGGTTTTTGGCAATCTCTTCTTCCTTCTCCGCGGTCAAGAAAGATGCGGGCCTTGGGCGCCATAAGAACTAAATGTTTAAAAAATCAGAAAACAGAAATTGCAATTAGAATTAGGAAATATAAGCTCCAACCATTGTAATTTGTCAACTCAGCAAAACCCAAAGCTTCAAAAGAAATTATGGAACACCACTTGGGGGGCAGTTGGATATAAAAAATTTCCAGAGTGGTGTATCCTATTAGAGTGTCTTCAACATTTAAGGATGGCCCTCTACAAATTTACTCATCATTATCACTACAGTCTAAGCAGGAACAACTTACTTGGTAGAAATGATCTTTCGGAATTCTATAAAGAAGCTTGCCATGGAAGGACCACACATTAAATCCATTCTCCATCTCATGAACAGATGTAACAGCTGTGACGACATACCTGTCACAAGCAACAGTTAGGTCCCAAAACAGGAAAAAGAAAATCAAAATCAAGTCTGTTTCACAAAATTGTTGAATATTATAAATTCCTTGGATTCTATTTGTGCTTCCATTAGGGTGAAAGCGGAAGCATGCAACCATTCCGATTTAAACAATAGAAAAACTCACATTTAGTTATATGATGCATAATAGGTACATATATAACAAAAGAAACAGAAAATTTTGGACAAGTAAAAGCAAATTGCTCTGAGATACAATCATCAAGTGGAGTAAGATCCTGCATTTCAAATGAATAGATGATAATTGAGCAATTTACCTTCCGGTAGGATCCCATTCAACATCGGTTGCCATGAAATGCTCACCAGCAGCCATGGTCTCAAGCTCATCAACATTATAGAACTCCAACTGACCGTTGAAGTTCTTCAATCCAGCCAGTATAATAAAGCGACCTGTTGGCGACCAGAAAAGAGCATTTGCCTGCTTGCCCTTCAATGTTGTGAGCTTCGAGACACGACCAGCATGGATACCACTGCGCATTGTATAGAAGCTCACATCCGGCCTTGGATTATCACCATGGATAACTGCAAACCTATGGCCCTTAGGCTCCCAAGCAAATGCAATAATCTTATCGTTCTTATTTTCAAGCTCGAGGACCTCAATTGGAATATCCCGTTCTTTTATTCTGAAAAGCTCAAAGCCTGTATATGTGCTCTTCTTAGTTTTTGTGTAGCGGTCAACTTTAACAGCAAGGTAATCCCCATTGCTTTGCCAGTACATTTTGCAATCACTAACACTAAAGAGATTCTTCTGCCTTAGTTCCACTTTGCTAGGGATTTGCACAAGACTCACCTATTGATGGTAAGTAAGCATAGTATAAGCTGATGCAATACATTGGTCTCCAGAGAGTCAAAAAGTAAAAACATCACTGGAAGTTTCTGAACTTACACGTGCAGGTTGGTTTCCTCCACCCAGTTCAGGAACAAAAAGGGCAAGAATAGGATCAGTAGGTGACCAATTGAAATCTACCACATTCTCAACCTTTAACGATTTCTTGTCAATAAGAGCGAAGGTTTCAGTCTCATAAACTGAAACAGCATTCCTTCCTATTCTGGCGAAGTACTTGTCATCCTTTCCACCACCCCACCTGAAAGCATAGATATATTAATACATTACAAATGTCTTCTGATCTTCATCAAGTGGAATGCTGCCTAAGTGTAAGAGAGTAAACGGTGGGGATAACAACACAATCAAGACTCACCTGAATACTGGCCACGATACACCCCCAACACCTCCAGTCCCTCCTATCGCGAACTCATCCGCACTACCCTTGAAATCTCTCATAACTTTTCCAGTTCTCACGTCAAAAATATTTATGACAACCCTCTGTGGAGGAAAACATCACAATTAAAAAAAAAAATCACAAGATACTGAAACTTTTTAAATCAGAACAAGAATATTACATGGGTATCTCGAGGATTGCTGGGCTCATGGCTGCTGTAAGTAACCAGAAATTTCTCACCGGGGGAGAAATCAATCAATTTAACCTGCCACGTGCATACACAATTCAAGCTAATACTACCAAGAAAAGTAGTCATCATTATTCATTGAACACACAAGCTAAACAAGATAACCATTGGATGGGCATAACGCATCAGGCGGTTGAAAGTAGTTGCACCACCCCAAACTGCAGCACCCTGCCTGTGTACTGTGGCCAGGTAAGTCCCCAGTGGAGACCATTGGACATAACTTTCTGTCCAGTGCTGCACAAAGTTGGGACACAATATATTAGATCCAAACACCATGGTCCAAGTATATGTTCAAGAGAAGTATGATAGCAGAATCAACACAAATGACAGGAATTACAGCTCTAGCGAGTCAAGGAAAACATAAATCGGGGCATAAATAAGTGCACACATTTTCTCAGATACCCAACTAACAAAGAAAGGAGGAAGGTAAACTCACTTGGCGTTTGTAAACAAGCTCAGGCTTTGCCTGCCTTGCATCATTCCATAACACCTCAGTGTCTTGGAAATGACGTATAACAAACTGATCTCTGGCTTTCTCATCAGTTAGCCATTTTTGCAAGTTTTCCTGAATGGAAATAAAAAGTTAATATAAGAACATAGCAATATTTTACAAAAATAAGGGCTTTGTTTTCAAGCTATCTAATTCTCCGGGTGATAAATGTATGTGCGCGTGGGGGGTGGATAGGTAAGGGAGAGAAGAACAAACCCCTGGAACATAAGGCTTCGATTCTGGAGGTGCCCATTCCTCTGGGACTTTCATGAACTTCTCGATGTCGTCAAATAAGTTCACAGCAAATATGTGTGATCTATCCAATCTGTATCCATGCGTCTTCTCCCTAGCTAATTCAGCTTCCTGTAGAGTCAAGCAGGATCCAAATCACTAACCACGCGATTAAAAAAAGCCCTTCATATTAGACAACAAGACTTTAGATTAGCGTAGCTTTCCGTTTTCATTATATGACAGTTTTATCTTTAAACCTATAATACCTTCTCCAGAATGAACAGTTCGCCTAATAATACTGAAGACCACTCTTAACACCATTTTGATACTGGCAAGCCTGGAGAACGATGAAGATGCACTCTGTATATTCAATCTATTCACAGCTTTATACCACGTACTAGCACAAAAGAACACTACATTTGAATAGTTAAGATTGTAGAATTGAACACTATCACCATGAAAAGTAAACAAATACTCTCTCTCTCTCTCTCTCTCTCTCTCTCTCTCTCTCAATTAGCTGATAAACGTTTAACGACACTTCTACAATACCATGGCATAAGAAACAGGCAGAAATTACACTATTAAACTCTGATAGGTACCTGAGGAGTGTTATACTCAATGAAACAGTATCCCAACGTCTTCTGGGATTCAGGATCAACCGGCATCCATAGCCCATCCTCCTTAATAACACCAATCTGACCATAAATTTTCCGAACAACACCTTCCAATTTTTCAAACTTTTCCTTGGGCACAACTGGCAAATTATCCACCACGATTATGTTCCCGAAACCTTCCTCAAAATCCAACGCCTCCTCCGCTCTCAAATCCTCATCATCACTACACCATACAACATACAATCAGCTACTTAAACAGTCCAAAACTGCATTAATATCAAACGCACAAACATCTCTCTCGAATCCTCATCACAACAACACCATACAACATACAATCAGCTACTTCAACAGTCTAAAACAGACGTAAATATCAATTGCGGCACATCAATTAATGAACATTTCAACATTACCTGACGATTCCCATGTCTTCACCGGGAGGCAAGCGAACGGAATCGAGATCGAGAGAGGAAAGGTCGATGTTGAGATGCTCGGCGGTTGCACGAACATCTTCCATGGACATCACTTCCGCCATGGTTGAGCTTGTGTAATTAACTGTGTGTTGACTATCGGTGTACGTATATGTATCTGTATGCTGGTTTGTTTGACAGAGCCAGCTCGAAAACGATGAGGAGGATAAAGCTTGCTCTCAGATTCGCGACGATGGATTGAAATGGGGGAGGAAATGTTTCTAGGGTTTCGTCTATTTTCACTGTCAAGATGACAACGGGCTGTATTGATTGGGCCGTATTAGTTTCTTTTGGGTTCTTAGGATTTGGTTACGTGTATTCTTTAAGGCCCAATGACATATACCTTGGTCTAGTAGAAACATTTTGGGTTACTCTCTTCGGCACCCATCCAGAAAAACGTACTTAATATAATGTTGTAGCCCAGAGAGTAGTGAGTTAAAATAATATTGTAACTCAGCAAGTCATGAATTAATATAGTGTTACAACTCAGAGGGTCATTTATTGAATTAAATTTTTTAGAGAGGTACCAGCCTTTGAGGACCCAAGCATTTTCCTCCTTTCCTCTTTTTATCCTTTCCGAGTAGCTGAAAAGAAAAAGTTAATCTACCGTCCGCGGTTAAATTTTTCGGTATATAACTATTACCGTTAAATTTTTATTTACCTCCAGTGGGGCTGGTGGGTTAAGGTTGGACGTTGGCCCGAGCAACCCACTCGCATAGTACTAGTTATATACTTTTTAAAAACTTTTGGTAATAAAAAAATCACTAACCACAACGGATGGGTAGTATTTTATACAAGTTGCGGGTGGTTATACATAATAAGTTATATGTCTATTCTAGGTCTTACTACTTCATTTTAGATTTTTAAGCAAGTCAACTACTTTATCAACAAATTAATTTATTAAACACCTCCATCAGAATTAACTAGCTTATAGATTATAATGAACTATCAACTAGTTTAGCTAGTTTTGTTAGCATATCATAATTAGCTAGCTTGTTTGATTGGGTATACTCTACTTTTTTTAATAAACTTCTAAACAAGCTTATTAGATCAGGCTACTAGACAGACGTTTACGTAGTCGGCTTATTTTAAAAATAAGGTCACCGAGCTTCTAAGCTAATTAATAAGTTTGTGTTAAACATAACAATGCTCACTTGTGTACCTTTCACCGATCAATCATTTTCAATTTCGACCATAAATTACTTTAGAACGAAAATATTAACTTTTTTTTACATAAATTGAGGTATAAATTTAGAAAATGACATGAACGCCTTTCAAGATATTTTTACAGTCGATCTAGTTCGAGCATCAACGAGTCGAATAGACAAATAGGCCAAGTTTCACAACACACTATTCATGGGGAAAAAAGGGTCGATCTTGATTAATCATGTTTTGTGAGCGGCTTGAAGAGATAGAAGATCCCTGAGGACAAAACTGCAATTAATATTTCCTTTATCCATCTTTGTCCATAGTTCTGTTTCTACTTCCAGCTCCGTTCAAGGTTTTAGAAGGAAACAAAGAAATGGCGGTTATGCCGTCAGCCATTTCCCTATCTTCAATCGCCACTAATCTCAAACTCAAGCTATCTTTCAGAACCACAGGAGCAAACCACTTATCAAGGTTTCAAGTTTTCCCCGGTGAGTATCATCTTTATCTGAAGTTTTTCCCATTACTCCAACTTATAGAATTATGTAGTGTGTAGCTGAATTTTTATTCCGAATCAGGTCCAGATAATGGAAGAAAAAAGGGATTTCATAGTAAGAAAGTTACTTGTTCAATAAAAGGTGTTGAAAAATCTGACAATTCGAGTAGAAATTCGAGAAAAAGTGATAAAGGTCCGATTTTGAGTGAAGGCAGGGACGAGGATGAGTATTACGGGCCTATTTGTCCTGGTTGTGGAGTGTTCATGCAAGATATTGACCCCAATCGTCCTGGGTTTTATCAGCAAAGGAAAATTGAAGTGGAGAAATCAATAGATACTGTAGAGGATTTGTTGGATGAGGATTTGGATGATATTGAGGATTTAGAGGATGATGATGAGGATTTTGAAGGGGAAGATGAGGGAGAGTTGGAGGAGAGTGATGAGGATGAGGAGGGGATTGATTGGGATTCTGATGAATGGGAGTCGTATTTGGATCTCGAGAAAGATGATGAGAAATTGAAAGAGCTGGATGGGTTTACTCCGGCTGGTGTTGGGTATGGGAACATTACGGAGGAGGTAGTAGAGAAGGAGAAAAGAAAGAGGGTTTCGAAGTCGGAGAGGAAACAGATTGTGAGAGAGGCTCGACAGGAGAAGGAGGAGGTGACGGTTTGCGCAAGATGTCACTCGCTTCGAAATTATGGACAGGTTAAGAATCAAGTGGCTGAGAATTTGATACCTGATTTTGACTTTGATAGGTTGATTAGTACAAGGTTGATGAAGAATACTGGGAAGGCGGATGCTACGGTGGTGGTGATGGTGGTTGATTGTGTTGATTTCGATGGTTCATTTCCTAAACGTGCGTCGCAGTCCTTGTTCAAGGCACTGGAACAAGGGCAAGTTGGTCAGAAAATGAGCAAGAAGTTGCCGAAGCTTGTTCTTGTTGCTACAAAGGTCGATCTTCTGCCCTCACAGATTTCGCCTGCTAGGTTAGATAAATGGGTTAGGCATCGTGCTAGGGCAAATGGGGCACCTAAGTTAAGTGCAGTTTATATTGTGAGCTCTAAGAAAGATTTGGGTATCAGGAATTTGTTGGCATTTATCAAGGATTTGGCTGGTCCTAGAGGGAATGTTTGGGTCATTGGAGCTCAGAATGCCGGGAAGTCAACATTGATAAATGCATTTTCGAAAAAACAAGGGGTAAAGGTCACAAAACTAACAGAAGCAGCTATTCCTGGGACTACACTTGGAATATTGAGAATTGGAGGGGTTCTACCTGCTAAAGCTAAGATGTATGACACTCCAGGGCTTTTGCACCCGTATTTAATGTCGATGAGATTGAATAGAGATGAGCAGAAAATGATTGAGATAAGGAAAGAGCTTCAACCTCGGTCTTTTAGGATAAAGGCAAGTACTTTACCATCTTAAATTTTACTGCATCTTTCGTTTCTAGTTTCAAAGCAATTTATAATAGATTTGGCGGTGCTGTTGTTACCCTCTGCTATCTTTATCGCAAAAGTTTTATGATAGGAAAGAGCTTTTGTTGGCATATGATGTGGAGATTTTGCTCGTGAAGCAGGGCTGAGACTATTGCTTAGATGTATTTTATTTGAACAATGTGTCACTGGCTCACTGCTATGCATCTTCAATTGCTGGTAGCTGCCTAATATTTTAGCCAGTTTTTTTACGTGTTCTGATCATTTTATGTTTTTTTTTCTCTTTATAATCATATTTGATCAGTAACTCTTCATGGTAGTCGTACAGTGGTGACGTTGTCATCTCACTTTCATAGCTATCAAGTAAATAGCTATTGCATGGTTATAGCTTTCTTATCCTTATCTAATAGGTCGTGTGTGTATGTAATGACTTGCAGGCTGGTCAAACTATACATGTTGGTGGTTTGGTTAGACTGGATCTGAATCAGGCTTCTGTAGAGACAATCTATGTCACTATTTGGGCATCACCAAGTGTTTCTCTACATTTGGGGAAGATGGAGAATGCTGACGAAACCAGGAGCAAGCATGCTGGAATTAGGTTGCAGGTAATGGCTCAATCCTCATACATTCTGAAAGGAGATATTCAACCCGTATGTGGGAATTCATTCCATCTCACCCATACCTTTCTTCTTCTACTTCTTCTGTCTAAATTAATAGAATTATTTGAATAAAAGGCACTATCAATATGAATGTTTTACGTTGAAGCATTTTCACTTGATTCAGTGAGACCATGATTAATCTGTTGTTACTTTGACTTTGGACTCTATTTCAGCCACCTGTTGGTGTTGAGAGAGTTTCTGAATTGGGTGAGTGGGAAAAAAAAGACGTAAAGGCAACAGGAGTAAGCTGGGATGTGAACAGTCTCGATGTTGCAGTTGCTGGGCTAGGGTGGTTCTCTTTGGGTTTAAAAGGCGAGGCAGACTTAACTTTGTGGA
This sequence comes from Plantago major, assembly GCA_026545765.1. Lineage (NCBI taxonomy): Eukaryota > Viridiplantae > Streptophyta > Magnoliopsida > Lamiales > Plantaginaceae > Plantago > Plantago major. The sequence goes on along the minus strand of CM048840.1, from coordinate 15,684,039 downwards.
CATATGAGGGAATCCAAGTTACATTGCGTGAACCTTTAGTACTTGATCGTGCACCATTTCTTGAGCGGCCCGGATTTTGGCTGCCAAAGGCTATATCTGAAGCTATTGGGAAGCAAAGTAAAGTCGAAGCACAGTCAAGGAAAAAGACTGATGATTTGCTTTCTGAGATTTCTATTTGAGAACCCACCTGGCAACAAAGGAGATACCTACATGGCAAGAAGAACGGTGCAGCAACAAAGAATCAGAACCCTCTTGCTACACTTGAATACCACACTTGGCTTTTGTTCATGCAAGTTCAAGTCACAGCCAGCTTGTTCCTCGTGCTTTCGACCGCCCTCTTGCTACACTTGAATACCACACTTGGCTTTTGTTCATGCAAGTTCAAGTCACAGCCAGCTTGTTCCTCGTGCTTTCGACCGCAATTTATAAGACATGTTTGGTAACGTTGAGTCAAAGCTTCTTGTCATTCTTAGAACTTAGAAGTAAAATAGGCAAGTTCTCATATGGAAGGCCGTTGGCACGAAGGCATGAACCCCGTTGGAAAACCAGGGTAGATGTTTTTTCGTTAAGAAATTTTGTTAGCTTGAGTTAGAACGGGTATACTGCTAGTACCTATTTAAACATATGAATAGAATTGTGGAAACTATGCACCATGACGAACTATTCAAGGACCTGAGTTATTTTAAGCAATGTTCTGTATTATTCTCAACAATCACAGCTCAGGTATCTAATTTATGACATTATATTGTGTTAGGTAAAGCACAAAAAAGATGCTATTAGATAACACAGTTATATGGCAAGAGTGCAAAATTCCTATTGATGTGTTAGAGCAACCCTGCTAGTGTCTTTATGTAGTCGATCTTTCACAATTCAGACCAAACATATCGATCAATAACTCTTAATCTGCTCATCGTTAATTTGGTACCTTCACTTCCCTCAAAACTTTGGCCGCCTCCTCTGGGATGACAGGATTTATGTAACACCCTGTCCCTAACTCGAATCCTCCCACAACTGTCAACTGGGGAACCAGCTGAATAAACCAGTGAGTGAATGGTAAATGTGAGGAGTCGACCTGAAGAGGAGCGCTGTGGATCATAAAGTTATAAGGCGGGTTGTTGAGTTGCAAAGACATCTTTGAGAGCGTAAGTTTCAAAAATCCACCAAGATCCAGAACCTGTGGAGATTCAACAAAGGAAACAAGAGATTATTAATGTTAGTGAGCTATAAATAAACAGAGAATAGCAAGTTCTCATGAGATAAATACACAATTGCACAGACAAGACAAGTTTCAATAGCTTAAAATTGGAAAATCCAATCTTGTCTTGAGAGTTTGAATCCTGTCTGCTTACAAGGTCACATACTGTTGCAACTGATACACCTAGCCAAGGCCAATTTGAGTTGCAACTGGCATAATTCCATTTTGCTACAATTTAAAGGCATTTAATATCAAGAGAAAAACTCATGACGAACAAGATGTTACTTACCTTCTCATCATCTAGCTCATGAAAATGAGAAGAATGAACACGTGGAACAATCCATATCTCAAAAGGAAACGTCGCAGCATAGGGCACAACTGACACAAAATGGCTCGACTCATCAATTAACAAATCGTCCTTCCTACTTTCACAAAGGGCACATTTTCCTGTCTGTTCAAAGAACTCCTTCATACTCTGAGTTCTCGCTGAGGCTGTTGAAGGGACAATCGGAAGCGCCAGTATCTGGCTATGCGAATGGCTCATAGATGCTCCAGCTGATGCACCATGATTTTTAAAAACCTATTCATACACACTCAAAATTCATTCACCCATCAAATTAACGACTAAAAGTCATTTTTATTAACGCTTCCACCACAAATCTCAAAACATTTCAGTTCTTCAATTCAAAATTCAATCCATTGCTACAACTAGTACTACTAAATGTAGATGAAATTCAGTGACAATGAGACGATGTCATCAGAAATGATTAATTCAGTTCTTAAATCGGAATTCAACCAATTGCAACAACAACTACTGAATGTAGATGGGAACTCAGTGAAAATGTCAAACCTTATTTGCAGTTCTTAAAATCGAAATTCAATCTATTGCTACAACTAGTACTACTACTAAATGTAGATGATATTCAGTGATAATGTCATCAGAATCAGTTCCTAAAATCAAAATTCAAGCTATTGCTACAACTACTACTTAATGTAAATGCAATGTCATCAGAAATGATTATTCCAGTTCCTAAAATCGGAATCAATCCAACAGCACAACTAGTACTATTAAATGCAGATTAAATTCAGTGACAATGCCATCAGAAATGACTATTTCAGCTCCTAAAATTGGAAATTCGATCAGTTGCTACAAGTCTACAACAACTTCTACTACTACTAAAATGTAGATGAAATTCAGTGACAATGCCATCAAAAATAATTATTTAAGTTCCTAAAATCGAATTTAATCTATTGCTGCAACACTACTAAATGTAGATGAAATTGACTGACAATGTCATTATCAGAAATGATTCAAAACTAACCTGAACATACTGAATCGCCGGAAAACCTCGAAGCTGATTGATCCTCTTCTTATACGCAAGCAAAACATCACCAACCTGAACCGGAGTAAGATCGGCCAAATGAATCGGGTGATCCGGCGACTCAATTACGACGTCATGAAACCCGAATCCAGGAACCACCGTCGGTCCGCCACCGTATTCAACGGTAGTCGAATCCAGCTCACGGCTGAGAGCAGGGTAGAGGTTCTGGATGACCCGGATTCGCCAATCGGAAGTGGAATTGGGCGGGAACCGGAAAATTTCTGGCGCGCATTCGTGCTCGTGACCAGAGCAGAAAGGGCATTCGGTCTGGGATTTGGCATTCGGGTTTGGGTCGGTTTTGGACTTGAAATCCGACGGACGGCGAGCTCTAGCTGGAGAGAAGATGACCCATCGGTTGTGGATTGCGTCTTTCCGGATCTCGGGGCTCCGGTTTGTCGCCATTGGATTGACTGGGTTAAGCTTCACCGGTGCCAATTAGTGTACGGTTACTATGTATCAACTTTTGAAGATTATTTGCATCCAGCTACTTTAACTAGAAGAATTCATCATTTTGGCCCAAACATACCCATTTTCACTTTTCTCTCTTAGGAACCCTCAAAACCTCCTCAAGTTTTATTACAACTAGAGATCTTCTGCGTTACACGAATCATTTTCCCTTCTTAACAATAATTGTTGTTTTACCAATATTTTCGGGTTCCTTAATTTTCCTTCTTCCACATAAGGGAAATAAAGTAATTCGTTGGTATACTATATGTCTATGTTAACACATGACTCGCTGAGTTACATCATTATATTAACACAGGACTCTCTGAATTACAATACTGTATTAACTCGTGTCGGGTCTTTTTTTTAGTAATAATTAGTGCCAAAGGATTTTTGGTTAGAATTTTCCCTAATTTAACGTGTATAACTCGTCCAGAATTCCAGATACGGACGACGTATGTTGTCAATAAAATCAAGACCAAAACGTATAGTAAGAGACACCATTCCGGTTGGCACTGATTTCTGTAAAAAGGAATGAAGTAATCAGCTTATGGCCAAGAGATCCATTGAACAACAGAAATCTTCTTCTGACAACACGCAAAAATTATTCACATTGCTTCTAGACATATATTGTTGAGAAGCAGAAAATCAATCAAATTTTATTTTTGAAACTAACCACTTCATTGCTTGTGTAATGTTACTTGTACAGATACACGGTTACACCTACACATTTTAACATCAAATTGATGACACAACATAATTTATGGAATACAGGACAAAGAAACCGATTACCAGTGCCTACAATCAAGCAGCTTCCAGGCTTCCGTCTTCTGACATGCTCTTTACACTAACTGGTCTTACATTACTTCGTGCCCCTGAAGTGATCCCATCCTTGAGGTTAAGACTTGACAAAGCTTCGCTCAATGCATCAGCCGTTTCAGAAGCTGCTTCCACTCCTGAAGGGCCATCAATTTCACTCTTTCTTGAGACTTCGTTCATTTCACTCTCAATTTCCAGTTCCAGTTTGCTAAATTCAGCTTCCATATCATCATCCATCTCTGCATAGGCCGGAGCTGATGCCAGGGCATCATCAATCCGTTTCAAAGAATCAATATTTTCGTCAACTTCCTGCAGACACAGCTCCACTTCTTCAACATCAATCATGTTATCCTTTACTGCCTGCGAGCTGCTCTGGATAGCCTCCTTAACCTTCTTAGACGACTCAGCATCAGCAATAACACCAAGAACATTCTCCACCCGTTCCAAAAGTGCAGCACACCTTTCCCTACTCACATTTATCAGCTTCATTTCCTTCGCAAACTTCAACGCAACTATCCTCTTCCCAGATTTCACACAAGCTAAGGCGGAGGCCTTAGCTTTCTGATACCTCTGGTCAATCAAATCAAGCTGCTGCTCAAGTTTCTCCACTGTCCACGTCAAGTGCAGAACACTCAAATCCGTGTCTGTAGCAGCAGAAATCGCTCCTCCCGGAGCAAGACACACTTTCACTCCCTTCATAGAATCACTTCCACTGACTACCAAGTACTTCACTCTACCCCTTGCAGACAAGTAATTCAAGACCGCAACACCTTCCTTCGCTCCACCGCAAATTTTCTCAAACTTTCTCATAGTAATCACACAATAATCCATCCAATGACTCTCAGACAATACATCGAGCACTTGGCGTGCTTTCTCCTCCAACACCGGGACAACAACATAACACTCACCAGGGAGACTATTATCATCATCATCAGAGCTACTGATTAAAAACCCTAACACTTTACGAAACAAGCTCGAAACACGAGTCGGAGAATCGGAGTTTGGAAATTGTACCAGATCGCCGGAGCGGTGCATCTCAAGGAGGACACGGGGGAGGGAGAGTGGAGTGAGGCCACCGGAGCGGCGGAACCAGACGGAGGAGACGGTGGGAGGTTGGATGATGAAGATGTTGAGGTGGCGACAGGTTTTGAGAATTAGGTCGCGCCAAAAGAGGTAGAGTGGCTCCCAATCGGACCTCTGGCCGCTCAGGGCTTTGAATCGGGCGCGAATTTTGACGTCGTCGTTCCAATCAGCCACCGAGTTTTCAACGAACTCCGCCACAGCCGCTGATTCAGCGGTTTCGGATTTCACTTTCTTCTCATCCGCCATTGTTGCCGATGGATGATGATCTTGTGTCCTATTGTCCTGTACACATTGACTGACCTTTTCAAAATCCTGGATTTATATATTCTGGAGGATTTTGTTGAAATTTTCCAGAGGGAGATTTGTGGTGGCCTAGAAACAAAATTTAACTTTTCACACCACTACTCCAATTGGTTACTTTTAAGACCATCTCCAGCTCTGGAGATGAGTCTCAAAGCACTCTGGAGATGGAATCTCAATCACTTGCAATGCTGCTGGGAGGCTCCAGCTGCAACCAGTAGCATTGCAGCTGCTGTCCCAAATTTGGAACGGTGCAATTCGTCCCAAATTTTGGGAGAGTTGCACCATCACTTTCCTTTTTTTTTTTAATTATTGTGGTTTGTTTCTTTGTTGTATTTTTTATTTGTTTGCACTTTTGTTCTTTTTGTTTCTTCAATTGTTTCATGATATCATTTTTATTTTGGTTTAGTTCTTTTGCAGTTTTGTTATTTCTTTTTATTCAGTTTTCTTGTTTCAATTTTCTCATTTTGTTTACATAATTTAAATTTAATAATAATATTTGAAACAATCGAAACACACTTATATACTCCCTCCGTCCCACAGAACTTTATACATTTGTCATTTTTAGTTGTCCCACAGAACTTCATACATTACCAAAAAAGTAAGCTACCCCACACCCAACAAATAATAAATAATCTCAACTTTACACTCAAATTACACATTTTGCCACTAAAAGTACACTTTTCCCCACATTTTCTATATTCTATCATTACTTTAACTTTTTGCATAAAACTGCACACTAACCCTAATGCATGAAGTTCTCCGAGACAGAGGGAGTATAAAATATCACCATAAAGTCTAATAAGCGACGTACTCTACATAACTTACCTAATGACGGCATATGTTATCAATAAAATTATTCATATTATTAATCAAAACGTCTATAGTGTTATTGAAAGGGTTCTTTTTCTAATATGAAAAATTAACATTGTTGAGATCATAGACTTTTGATTAATGTGATGTTAATATAATTGATTAACGACATTTAAAATGAATTCAAGAATAAAGTTTAAAAGTAAAGAGAGAATAAAATGAAAAGTTGGATTTGATGTGAAAATAAAATAATGTAATTTTCAATTTCAAGTATTGTAAAATTTTAAAGTAATGTAATTTTTATTTTCAAGTAATGTATTTAAAAAAAATTAATGTAATTTTGTTATAATTAATTAACGACATTTAAAATAAATTTAAGAATAAAGTTTAAAAGTAAATGAGAAAAGAAAATGAAATGAAAAATTAAGTTTGAAAGAAATATGAAAAGAAAATAAATTTGGGTCTCAACTGTTGGAGTAGAGAATTGCAGAGAGTTGCAAAGTGAGTTGCAGTGAGTGGAATGCTGACGTGGTAAAAATTTTGGGATTTAGAGAGTTGCAACTGCTGTAGATGGTCTAATTAGGAGGCGTAGGGAAGTCGAGTCGGGTCTATGACCCCCTTCAATCCGGCGATAAATGTTTGGTTTGGTACTTCCAAATTTAAAACAATGTAATTTAACAACCTATGTTATGTCGGTCTCGCCTCCAATGTTCATACTAATCACAAACTGTATGACAATATATTGTACATTGGGGTGAGATTAATAACATAGAACACCAAAATTCGTAAAATGTTTATTTCATTTTTTATAATTAAGATTCTGGGTACATCCCAAAATTTGATTCTTCATTTACTTGCATGGCAATTTGTTTATTTTATTTCCCAATGTGGTAGTATGAGTCATTCAATTAAAACAAGACAATGTTAAACGCATGACACATTTTACTAAACACCTGGACTTTTTTTAGAAAATTACAAAAATAGTCCAAAGTTCAATAAGTTACAAAAAGGACCCAGTAGTTTTCAAAGTTGTAAAAATGTCCTAAAACTATTCTACTACCACTATATAAAGTCACAATTTCAAAATTCAAAAAATACATTTTAAACACAACTTCAAACATGAATGGAGAGTCAAAGCGTTTGTAGCCGAGTGGCAAGCTGAGACACCCGTACCCAAGAGGTCACGGGTTCAATCCCTGAAATGGGTCATTATTTTCTCCGTATAGAGAATTGGTTGAAATGTTATTAGAGATTATATTGATGATAAATTTGTCCAAGTTTAAGAATTTTAATTGTAATATTGTATATAAAAAAAAAAAAAACATGAACGGAGATTATGAACGCTATCAGCAAAATAATTATTTTTTTCTTTCATAAAATTTGACCGGATTCCGGCAAAATTTGTGGCTTGCGAAACGGCAGGCCACTAGTGTGTGTGTCTATATATATATAGCATTTGTTGGTTATTTATGTTATAATTTTCTATTATTGTAGTAGCATTGTTATTTTATTTTTCTAAACCGTATTATTTGTTGTTGAATAGTATAATCGTCGTTATATAATTTGAAGAATGAAGTTGTTGGGTAATTTAGTTTATATTGTCAGGGTTTTATTTTTTGTTTTTTTTTTTTTGTAATTTGTAAGTCTTTTGGAACTGAATTGTAAATTTAAAAAAATATCTGCGTTTAATAAAATGTGTCCTGCGTTTAACAAGGTCAAAAAAAAAATACGCGTTTAGCACGAGTGAAAGACAACTCTGCATGAGTGAAAGAGAAATCACGTACTCCCTCCATTTCAGAAAAAGTGTTACATTTTGACATTGACCAGTCAACTGTCTTCGAGTTTGACCACAAATTACTCATAAATGATAATAGTAAATAATTTAATAAAATCATATAATAAAAATTTAATCACTAAATTTTTATTATATAATTTTAATAATTTATTTATTAATCTCGTTTAAGAGTAAATTTTGGTCAAACGCGAAGACAGTTGACCACAGAATAGTAAAATGTAACACTTTTTCTGAAATGGATGGAGTATCTTTTAGCAAAGGTTTCATAGATTTTGATTTGGAGGTGAGCAAGGCCTCTACAAATTCAAACATTTTTCTTCATGACATACATATTTGCCTGCCAGTGCTGTGGATGAAAGTATGGAAAATCTCAGACCTGTGTAATCAATTACGAAATTCGTTCCATACATGCAAGATAGATCATCAATGCCATTTCATTTTTCAGATGATATAAGATGTTTTAGCAGAAGTATACAGCAAGCAGTTCAGGTGCCAGGTTTATCGAGACTGCACGACTGCACGTTAATCAAGAAAGGCAACAACAGCCCAAGGAGCAAACATTTGGCCAACTCAGAATGAACAATTTTTAGAGGACATGTGGAATCCGCACATACTTGTAAGAAAATTGTGGCTGATGAGGTGATGAGCTATAACTTGATTAATGGATACATATTTATTCTCTTGTCAGTATGGATGCACAGAGTTAACAAAGCTCTACGGTGTCCTAAAGATTATAAAACTGGTAATAGGATTGTTCGGATCTTTGGGGGCTGGGGCTTGTGGAGGATGAGGCTTTAGGAAGTAACTCCGAAAGGAAGAAGAGCTGCGCAAACGATCCTGCCTTCTTCATTCAATATGTTGTAAGTAGATGCTGCATTTCTCTGACACAACATTAAAACAACGTATCAGTCAGATTTTGGACAGAAGATGTAGTCCAAAGCTGCTTATAGCAGAAAAATAATAGTAATACAAGGCCATGTAGACTGATGGTTGGATAAAAAGCGCTATCATTTCAATGTGTTTAATAAGTGTTCAGTGCAAATATTACAACTACATGCATAAAATTCTCCTATGTTAATATTATTTCATACTCCCTCCATTTCAGAAAAAGTGTTACATTTTACTATTCTGCGGTCAACTGTCTCCGCGTTTAATCACAATTTACTCTTAAACGATATTAATAAATAAATTATTAAAATTATATAATGAAAATTTAGTAATTAAATTTTTATTATGATTTTATTAAATTATTTACTATTATCGTTTATGAGTAATTTGTGGTCAAACTCGAAGACAGTTGACCGGTCAAAATCAAAATGTAACACTTTTTTTGAAATTGAGGGAGTAATATTCACTGTCTCCAGAATATTATAACACCTAGAATCCCATGTATAATCAGAAATATAAAAATGGGTGATCATGCACTCCATCTCATAAGAATGATCAATCAAGTATACTTCACCTGATAAGAATGAATTCTCTTTCTTTCCAATTTTTTTAAGAGAAAAAAAATCACATTGGTTGAGTATAGAGTAAGGGATAGAATGAATTCTCTTTCTTTCCAATTTTTTTAAGAGAAAAAAAAATCACATTGGTTGAGGATAGAGTAAGGGATAGGATTGAATGCCTTGTCCCGATCAACAAAAATTTCAAAACCAAATCTAGTCTGCAGAGGCAGGCAACATGTCGTGGAAGAGAGTAACTACTTACAGAGTCAACTGCTTCTATTTTTATGCCAAGTGACCGAATGAAGCTACGAACTTCAGGATTTATTGGCTGTATGTACCTTCCACATCCTATAACTAGAATCTCTGGAATGAAGACATGTCGAGTTAGCTCCCAAAATAAAGGGATTGTAAAAGTGAAGACATTCACAGCTTCAATATATTGGCATTTATTAGATGTAAGACATGCATACCATGAATGATTGGATTAGGTTAAATTACTTGTCTTACTTATGACACTTGTGGGTATTGGGTAATGTTTAACACATGAAATTTTGGAAAGGAAGGACCTTAATCAAGGAGACCGAGAAAATATACTGAGAAACAAAAGTAGGTGATTGTTTAATTTCAAGAGATAGCATGCTTTAAAATTGTTTGTGCTAAGCATGCTTAATTTCAAGAGATAGCATGCTTAGCACAAACACAAAATGTAATTCTTATGTAGTATCAAGAGATAGCATGCTTAAAATTTTAAAATCTATCATTGTCTAGGAATCAATACTACAGTCTGAACTACTTATGTGACAAAGACACATTTCAGGAAAAAAAAAAAGAGTTGGAATATAACATGAAGTAAAGGAATACATGTCCATTTACTGTAGTACCGGTAAAGCATTAAGCATATGTAGCCACTCTGAAGTTATCGAACTTCTAACCTGGTATAGGCCGCACACTCCGAAAGATAGATAAGCTGCGAGAAATCAAGAGATCAAAGCAGGGTTTGTCATGAAACATCTCTTCAGGCCATATATTTATCAAATCAGGTTTGCTCTAAGAGAACTTCAAAACAAATATACCAGTTCTTTACAACAAATATACCATGACTACCGAGTTTAAGCAATAAGCAAGCACCATAAATAACTCCACACTTAATATCGCAAAAAAAAAAACTGTACTCTATATGCTTAAAAACAGATCCTAACTTGAACAGCTAGGCTATTTTCTACTGGTATAGTACAATATATTCTCCAGGAACCAAAAGGATTCAACACTTTATGAGTACTTGCACTTTCTGACATCTACATCATTCATTAAACCTGACACCTCATAAGCATATCGGCAAAATGGTGAAATATACAAGAAAGGAAAAAGGAACAAAAAAATTCCATTCTATCCAGTTCACTCTATAAACACAGAGTCATATATCATCCCGAGATGCAAGACCGAAATCATAAAAGTTGCATTAGAAAACACTTAACAAGCACATCATTATTCAACTTTCCAGAATCAAAACTAAGAACCAATCCAATGCCACTTACCTTTCAACAGTAACCTCGGATAACTTCTTGGGAGACCAAGACATTAGCAAATTCCCTGCACAAATCAAGCTACCTTCATACCTTACTCCGTTTACTTTAAACCCCATGTCATCAAACCTTGAAAAAAGCAGAAAGGTTATATAAAATCAGTCACCCAAAGAATTCTTGGAGCATAGGTTTGGCACAATTATTCTTCGTAGCAAAGCCCATAAACACGCAGTCTGCAAACTGTACGTAGTGATCCTTAGACTACAAAAAACATATGAGCTATGTTCTTTACAAATAACAGGTTAAAAGAATAAAATAAACAAATCATGCACAATCAACGGCAAACTCTTTAACTTATTACCTTCCCAAGGTCAATATTCCCATAATACAATGTCGGGGTATTCTAGAGATGAACCATACTTACAGCCAGGCCACATCTCCCAAGCATATGTTTCAAAATACTAACTAAAATCATGCATCGACAATGCAACTATGTAACATTTCCAACTCTGATCTATGGATAATACATTTATGTAAAAGTACAACCAGATAATTCAATTCAACTGCAACGGAATCTAATTTTTTCCAATTATATCGTTGATAGAACTCTTCACAGCAATGACAGCAGGGGCACGAAGGAAATCACTCATCATCACGAAACAAACACAATAGTTATATCGAACTCAAGACTTCAGAAAATCGGAAACCGAAGCTATAATTCAGCTCATTCATTATATCATCACTAGGCAAATACAACAATTGAACGAACAAATGCCTAATCTACTTCTGACATTGAAGTACTAAATATACCTAACAAGTTCGAATTAAGCATAAATTCTAGAGCCTAAAGGTAACCTAATTCAATCATTCAGGTTACCGATTCATATCTAAATCAAAAGCATAAGAATTGAAGAGCAAAATAATTACTCTTGGAATCGGAGCTGGTCATCAGGAACATTATCGATGAGATTGATCTGATCGTAGAGAGAGAAAGCTCTCCGAAGCGACGGAAGGGCCGTGTGGTGTCTCGGTGGAACTTCCTTCCGGAGTGTTCGCATCAGCGTCGGCAACGCCGCCACTGCTCTTTGTCGGGCCGCCATTTCGGTGGTTCTGCCGGTTTCCGGCGAGGGGATCTGAAGAATGGGGGACGATGGCCTAATTTTTGTATAAAACGCGGTAACAATTCATGATGAAATAAATGAGTGAAGAAACAAGGTGCTAAAATGCGACCCTGTTACACTTATCCCTTGTCACAAATGTTTAAAAGAGACTACCATCGTGTGTTTAACTATAAAAAACACATGTTAGCTTTCAATATCGTGTGTTTAATATACATATTTTATAATAAGACATGTAATGTTTGTAGTTTATGTGAGTGTTAATTGCGCCTCTTCAAAAAACTGATCGCAAAGTCGATTTTATATGTGTGGTTTGACCAACAAACATTCACCATAATGCTCAAAATACATTACCCTACTATTTTAACAAATTAATCCTCAACAAATCGTTTCAACCTCAATTGTCCTACCAAACAATGTGAATTTAGCGGTCAAACGTAATTTCGTGCAATTGGATGACATGGTACTATCTATCACCGTCTAAATATATAGTTACAAAATGTTACCTTGACAAGATCCAATCGATTAAAAACCATTGAATCTTATCACTAAAAAACGAACCTTGGTTTCGACTTTTGAATATGTAGAATGTAAGAGTTCTACGGATTTAGTTGAATATAGGTCTTAGATCCAGCTAAATATGTAAAGTTGTGAACTATTAGCATTTTGCTAGATGGATGACACGCGTGGTGTAAGTGTGTACATCAACATTAACAAAAATCTTCTATTTGAATTAAGAGCAAATAGTCATCAACCGACTTTTCAAAGAGTTTGGATCATGATTCAAAAGAACTTCTACCTCAATAAGATAATAACACTGAACAAAAGAGAATGATACACAAAAGTTATATATATAACCATACTCATGGCCAGGAATCCATTGAAGTTAAATGTACAAATACCCAAATAACTGCATCAGCAGCAGTATTTTCTAAAGGAAAGACCTTATTTCTAATATGCCTAGGAACTATAATTGCAAAACAGAGTTGTCGATTTTCCGCCAACAATACAACCTCAAGCAGTGATCCATATTATAAACAAGAGTTTCCAAAAAAAAAAAAAAAAAAGACATGCATTGGCATATAACTCTCTGCAGAGTGACGTTCTGTCTGTCTTTCCTCAAATGTGCAAAAAGTACAAATGAATTAGTAGTCAACGTATGAAGGAACAGGCAAGAATGGAAATGGTGCAACAGAGGCATATGCTACAGGTGGCCGTGCTTGACGTTTTCTGTTTTCTCGACTAGTAGAATTCTCAGTGAGCAAGGAATCTGAGGATGACAGATTGAGAGATGAATCTGACTTGTCCATGGTCAAAGACTGCTCATTATCAGATACACGGTGAACTAGAAGTCCGCCCATGAATACAGGAAGATATAGAAGGCTAGCATGAAACATTCTTCGGGCAGTTCGTGTCGAACGGTTCAGGTAAAATGAAGCTGCGGTGGAGCTGATTGCAAGAGCCAGGAGCGTTGACTCTGCACAGAACCAGCCGGAAGTTATACCCCCTGCAGAGCACGGTTTGGTATCATCAGCAATTACATGCATATTAAAGACAAGATAAAGAAATGATATATTCTATAAATATAGTTTCTAAAGCGTGATAACTAAGTTAGGCTTATTAGACCTTGTGGCTTTATTCCTTAACACCACCTATTATGTCGTAACAAATGCAGTCACAGGCAAGCTATGAATGAACTTGACTTGACTTCAATACTTCATCCACGTGTAAGTAATACATAGACCTCGTACAGGTCACAATTTTCCGTGACATGTAATAAAGCGACAGGGATGATCTCGTATACCAAAGAAAACATGTAAATAAACAGCCAAGTTGATGCATAGCAACTCACAGTCATAAGCTAGGTAGCCCAGTGGAAGCAGATATATGCAGTTCCTTAAAGCAACCAAGGCTGTTCTGCGACCAGAAGCATCACCAAGAGATAGCATCCTGTACCTATAATTTTGGCAATTTAAACTGAAGAGCTTAGAAGAAAGAAATACAGGATTTTAATACATGGATATGAGCAAAAATCTACAATATCACGAGTCTTTGACGACTCTTCAATTTTAATTGTAGATGCAATCCAATACCAACTTGAATTGTTGGCTATTATCTCCCATTCCAAAACAAACCAAGTATTATGACACAATTGCTAAAGTTTAACGAAAGCTAGTCATAATTTTAAGTAAGGACAGTATGTACAATGGCCAAACAGATTTACGAGGAAGACTTTTTATTCTGCAGAATGTGAGTCCAATTCCAGCTTTAACATAACCAAGTATTTGGTATTAGTACACAAAAAAAGTATAAGAGGAAAATGTTAAGAGCACATACCCTCCATCTGCATAATCTTTACGGCATAAGTATGCAAGGGCCATAAAATGAGGCAGTTGCCAAAAATATAGAGCAGCAGGGAGTATCATTGCATTCAGTGAAATTTGACCAGAAGCTGCAGCCCACCTTATAGAATCGAAACAAAAAGCAACTGTCAGACTCAGATGGCCCTGATAAATGTCCATAAGTCATACTTGAGATAACCCCAATAAGATTATTTACGATAGCCCCACTTTAGAGTTGGATTCAGTATCAGTAGAAGTCGAAATAGCCAACACAATTCCGGAACAACAGCAAGTGTCAAATAAATAATAAAGTTCCTGCCATGGGGTATCAGCTTATTTTGTAGATGAATCTACAGACACTGTACCAGAAGACTAAACAGCAGACAACCCAGCCAAAGACAAACATTATACTGATTTTTTGTATATTACATAAAAATATAAAATGCTTCCGGATACATCTTTTAGAAGCGTTGGATTGATATCTAAAAATATAGATGAAAAGTGGAACATAGTACACTTCTGGTCAAATTATATAAATAGTTACCCAAAACATTATCCAAAGCCCAGAAGCCACACAACTGGAAATATGCAAACATGGTACTTACTATCAAATCTAACGTAAGCGGAATATCCGATGCACACAGACACCGAGAAGAAACTCTACATGAACAATCCTCCAGAACAGGGAAAACAAAATGTGGCCAAGTTACTCGGTGAAAAAGAAATTACCCAAGGAGAGGGGGGATCGCACCGACAATAGCTCCCACCCAAGTATTGACAGGATGCATCTGCTTTAGCGGAGTATATATGAAAGCATAAAGGAAAAGATTGGAAGCTGCAAGCCCAGTCGCCAGCATATTAGTCTGCAAACACCTTGTCATAAAGATTGCAGCATCAGTCCATTTACCAGTAAAAACTTCAGGGTGGGAGTATGGGTAAGTTGCAAAAAATCCAAGACTGTAATCAGACAGGTTCAGGAGACCATAACTACCTCACACGCCAGCAAAGCAGTGCCAGCTATGCCCACCGAAGATGCCCAGGTTGCTGCATGAGCTACGGTGATACGGCCGGAAGGGAGAGGTCTATTCCTAGTTCTCATCATCTTAGCATCATTTTTTACCTCAAACAGCTGCACGAAGTATGAATAATATGAGCAGAAAACAAGCTAAAAGAATAAACCAACCTGAAGTAGGCCAGTCACACAGATAAAGCATCTAACTACCACTGTTTTTATTACTTATATTTTTGCCTTAGTAAGGGAAAACCCCCACCACACCCAAGAGAAAAGGGATTTTGGGCTATTTACAAAGTCTCCTATCTTACATTTATGAACTTGAAGCAAATATCTAACTGAACTTTCCATGTTAATGCATGTGGCTGAAGCAATCACGTAGGTACAGAGTTAGACAGGTATGTTTGGTTCAACTATAAAGATTCCTTAATTCCAGGAACAGACTTTATTCCTACACCAAAAATGAATACCGGGGTAATCGTAGTGTGAACAACCAGTGGTTTTGGAATTTCATGATGAGGCCAAAGACACAGAAATTTGAACCTGAAAGCATACATGAGATCAGTGTATTTAATTCATGATCCTCCTTTAACAAGCAAGTTTATGGAAGTAACTATCCAATCAAAGTCTTTATGAGTTCACAGATCTGCAGACACGAGTCTAATATAAACAGAAAGGATAATCAATCACTATCTGCAGATTCTACAGCCTTACTGAATTACATATTTACATCTCTAATTGCATGAAAGTTTTAGAGATCTTTTTCGCATCGAGAAGGAGACACAATTTCCTTACAGGAATATTCAAAGACAATGTGTCAAAAAACAGTTCGGCAAAGCATTCATTTACATGAACAAACAATGTGGAGCCAATAACTCTCAACCACTTTCTTATAGTCAGATGTGTAAAGTTTTCCACTTTGCGTTTTAAATTTAAAATTAGTGTCTGAGAGCTATTGTTCTCACAACATTAATTCAAGTAAATAGAACCTGAATAGTAGTGGCAGGGAAGTTGCTTATGACTCCTTAATTAAGTGAATAATATTACATGAATAAAACATAAAAACTAGTGGTCGGAACCTAAGAAACTCACTTTTCAACTTTTGATATAAAACTACTTCATTTCAAAGTGACACTTATTGTTGGATGGTCAATGCTGAACCTCTGTCGTAAGCATCCTTGTATGTTCGAGGCTAACCATCCAGAGGAATGAACATAAAATGACAAGACAGTGTAACTTTTATATGAGCTACTAAGTTTTAACTACATAAATTTTAAATTGTGTTAAGCATCATATATGATATTAAAGTGAGAAAACAGACCACACACTCAACAATGTAATAGATACATAGAGTATGACTTTATAATCCAGTGGTGGTAGTGATGGTTCGAGCATACCTGGTTTAATGAGCTAGCTGAAGCAGCAACCATCATTGTGCCAGCACACGTATAGCAAAGGCCAAGATAATCAACTGCACTACCACTCCCAAGGATAAACCCAGTGCCCGAAGTAGCAACAACTAGCATGCTGATAAAAGTTCAGATAATTCAATATTCCAGTGCTGGAACCAATGAAAAGAAAATTTGCATTGATATATGATATAAATGAAAATATAATTACAGGCATCATAGGTACAAGGGACAACAGTTGTACTGCAGATGAAGGAGCAGTCATTTCTAAATGAAGTAAGATCGATTTAATATCCATGACTTATCAACACACCATGGTGAAGTTGCCCTAACGAGCTGGCAATTATTGATAAACATAATCACCAGATGCTATGGGTTTTCATTTTGGCAGGCAGTCACATATCAAGTCCTAAGTTAGGAGTCCTAACAAATTTTGAGCAACATAAACGCAATAGTGTAGGTTGAATTGGTACAACTATAGCATCTCCACATTTGAATAATTCCTTCTTCATTGAGCTCAATTCAACTAGAACAATAACTTCCCAGCAATGTTAGACCTTCATAATCCTAAGCACATAGTAATTATAATTGGATTATACTGCCAAGCTGGGTTAGTGTTGGTACATATAGTGCAACAAACAATCTATCCTCCTCCACTCCTTGGTGCGAAATTCAGTCAACACTTCACTGCCAATGCTCGGACACAATATTTAACATTCAACCCCGTGGTATTCACGATACACGCCTTCACAATTTCGATTTCCACTAACCTAATTGTTAAACCATGCTCCACCTTGATGTTAAATTAATCAGGCTGAAAGGAATACATTCAACATATTGCATACAGTACAAACTACAAACACCGCAATAAATAAACACAAATGTTTCTCAATACAAAATTTTAAAGTGTTGTAGAATAAAGGTAAAAAATAACCTGAGGCGAGCTTTGGACAGCTCCCAATAACATTGCCCGTAATGCTTAGCTACCTCCGCCATCTCCTTAGCCTTCAACACCGATGCGGCAGCAATCGACGGAAATCCAGGGACGCTCGCTGACGTTGCACGAGCTACAATAGATTCCGATTGGATCCAATTCGACGGTTCAGGCGCTGATGTGGACGGTGGACCGGCAGAGCTGGATCGAGCGAGGAAAACATGGTGGTGAGGTTTGGGCGAGTTATGGAGCAGGAATTGAGAGGAGGTGGAATTAGCCTTGGCGACTAGTTTGGATGAGAAACTAACCGAGTTTCTCCACATCTCTGGGTCACACGGCGGCGAGTCAGACCGAGTTACTGAGTCGTTGAGAGTCGTGCTGTGACTCGTGAGGAAAGATATTTGATTGGGAACGGAGAGAGAGAAAGAAAAGGCTTTTTGTCTCGTGGTTAGATAATTACACTTTCAAGTTCCTGATGTTTGGCTCCTTTATACTATAGACCTCACCATTTTTCAACATTACAAATAGGGGCAACTAGAATTTATGTCCGATACTTATATGCAAATCTCAGTTTTGAAATTCGTTTCTTTTAAATGTATGAGACGTCTTGACATTATCGATTTTTTTCGGAAAATTTCAACAACACCACTAGAAGGCGGACAAGCTCACTACCCATAAGTGAATCACTAAAATGAAAACAAGTAGTAAGACATTTAGCACTAACATTTGATAGATAGCTTTGTAACATCAATTCGTTCCACTTCCTATTGTATTTTATTCATTAAAGAAAGTATAACTAATAAATAATTATAAGGGAAGAGTCTATGGTCGTCCTCTCTAAGAGCACTCATTGTTGGAGTCCTAAAATGCATTCTAAAGCCTATATTTTTTCCACCGATAGATCATCATGTGAAATAATAGGATGTGTAGTTTTCGCTTTAGTGATGTTGTTAAGTTCAAACAATGAGGAATAATGCAACAATGACAGAAAATAATAATCGAACAAACAATAAACCAAAATCAAAAGGCCAGAGGCACAAGATTTAACGTGGTTCGGCAATGCCTACGTCCACGGAGATCAACCAACACTCTTATTGATACTTAGGTTACAACCATACGACGTAACAAGAATAATCCCACATAAAAGATAATACCAACCTAATATGCTATTCTCCGAAGTATGATCCCTAACTTCATATCAATCTTCTACTGTTGATATTCTAGTATGAGCTGATCTGATCTGTGAAACAAACAAGCACCCTTGACTATATATAGAGAATTCAACTACCAAATCCTACTAGAACAAGAAAACTAATTACTAATCCTTCTAGCACAATAAAACTAATTTAGGTAACCTTCTTGTATAAGGAAACCACATAGAATTCCTTTTAGAATCAGAAAACTGAATTAGTTAAATGGCTAATTAATTCTCCAGCTTTCCATATCCTGGATTTGATCATCACCGTTGAGATTTCCTTGTTTAATCTGAGTCGTTCATTGATCCATATCATTGTTGAGTTAAAACTCTCACAATCTCCACCTTTAGCTCAATTAATGATCCCATTAACTGATCTCAACGTATCCTTGAAGTTATGACACAACCCTGAAAATCTTCACTCCACCAAATCTAGAAGAGCTTTCGTCATGCAATCAGAATCATTCAAAGAAGTCTGAATCTTCTTCACCCTGATCACACCTTTAGATATTATAAGCACTGCAACTTTCAGGTAACTCCACCTCAGACTCAACTCCATCAACTTTAAATTGAACTTTGGTGCCTATTACACTTCTTGCAACAGTCTCCACCCGAACACGTGCAGATTTATTCCCCCGTTTCAGCTTTGTCCATGCTCCACCGCTATCCCAAACCATCCTCCAGTGTATCCTTGTCCCTCGTGATACCATCCCACGGCTATTGAGCACCTCATCTTCAGTGATCGCTCCATCCTCCCCTTCCAGAAGATGTTCTTTCACTTTCGGATGTCTTCCGCCGCTCTCCAGGACACCATACCAACCGGACATCAACCCTAACACCTGGAAAATCATCTTAGGAATCCAAAGGACAAAACCACGCGCCAATCGAAGCCTGGACGCGCCCTCACGCTCCAACACACAGACTGCAAGACTTTTTTCATCATCGCTGCGGAAACATACGCCGACCACAAGGTGTTTCGAACGCGCCAGCTGTTCTAATCGCGATCCTGTGCTGTTTTTCCATCCGTTTTGCACGATTCTTCGACCTTCTTAACCCGAATCACCACCTATTGGATCCCAAACCCATGAGAACTCCTTCACAACTTTAGACGGTCGTTCGGTTGAGTTCTTGACACGAATCAAAGCTTTTTACCTTGCAAATTGTCTCTAGTTTCTTCCACACACCTTTGGCATGTTTATCGATCTTGCACCTTGTAGACGCCATTGACGACAATTACTTCCTTCCTCTTTCTCTTCCCATAGACGGCGCCAATTGTTAAGTTCAAACAATGAGGAATAATGCAACAATGACAGAAAACAATAATCGAACAAACAATGAACCAAAATCAAAAGGCCAGAGACACAAGATTTAACGTGGTTCGGCAATGCCTACGTCCACGAAGATCAACCAACACTCTTATTGATACTTAGGTTACAACCATATGACGTAACAAGAATAATCCCACATAAAAGATAATACCAACCTAATATGCTATTCTTCGAAGTATGATCCCTAACTTCATATCAATCTTCTACTGTTGATATTCTAGTATGATCTGATCTGATCTGATCTGTGAAACAAACAAGCACCCTTGACTATATATAGAGAATTCCACTACCAAATCTTACTAGAACAAGAAAACTAATTACTAATCCTTCTAGCACAATAAAACTAATTTAGGTAACCTTCTTGTATAAGGAAACCACGTAGAATTCCTTCTAGAATCAGGAAACTGAATTAGTTAAATGGCTAACTAATTCTCCAGCTTTCCATATCCTGGATTTGATCGTCACCGTTGAGATTTCCTTGTTTAATCTGAGTCGTTCATTGATCCATATCATTGTTGAGTTAAAACTCTCACAGATGTCATCTTTCACTTTCCAACAACACTGGTCCACCACAAATCATACTACAATTGTGGATGTAAAAACATTGAGAGTCGCCTTAAAAAAGTACCGACAAGATTTCTACTTGGATTAATCGTAATGGCGGATACTAGTGAGAAATTAAAAAAAAAAAAAAATGTAACAAAATGATACTTAAATAAGCAGTACTCAGTATTAGGTTACTTGAGCTTGTGGTAATGAGGACAAGGATCCTATATATTGGATAGTACAAGTATTGGGAGTGGTTTTTGAGAAAAAAAATGGGATACCAACAATTAGTGCTCTAAGCATCCGCTAAAACATTTTTGCACCATGATGTTGGGCTTCTAAGTTCTCGAGGTCAAACACTCAACATTGGGAAAAAACATTTTTTTGGTACTTCATTGTGGCGGTGTGCCAATTTAGATACCTTAATTTGTCATGGATTGATTTGTATACTCTATTGTGTTATATCAGTCAATTTATATACTCAGGTCAAATTGACCAATTTTATGCTATTAATTTTTGTTCAATTTTGATACCTCACTAAAATTCTTAATTTATTATTATTATTTTTCATTTTCAGATTCAATCGACGCGTTGCATACACCGTCTGGTGAGATGCATCAATCCTGGAACTAAACTAGCTAATTGAGGTGTGTCAGAAACGTCGATCATAATATCAGTTTGATAATATCAATTTGATAATTCCTGATTCAATCAACTACAAATAAAAGCAATCATGAATTAAAAACTAAAATGCTCTTAGAAATTCAAGTACTGCTTTATGAATAAACTACTAAGTATTACTTCTATATTAACTCCTAGAAAACACCATAAACAATGGTTACGGGATCAATTAGCTTAGTTTAATTCCGGGGTTTAGAGAATGATCGATGTGTTTTTATTTTATTTTATTGTTGTTTCTTTTTGTTTTTATATCGACGCGTCTTACCGGATCATATATATGCAACGCGCAGAATGAAAAATATAATAAATTAATGAATTTTAGTGGGGGTACTAAAATTGGATAAAAATCAATATCATAAAATTGGCCAATTTAACTAATATACTACAGTAGAGTATACAAATCGATTCATGACAAATTAAGGTATCTAAATTGACAGACCGCCACAATAAAGTACCAAAATTCTTTTTTTCATTCACTGTTTGGTTTGTATTTCTGTTATGTTTGGTCAATTCATGAGAATTATCTAAAAGGTTTTCGTTAATGAGATAGAGATGGTACTTGATTTGGTATGATTAAATCCAGAAATATTTAACTGGACGGCTGAGAAATTTTAAGGTTAGTTCTGGTTTGTACATTTAGCACTGTAATGATAAAGACGTGTGGAAAATATTTAGTACTGTACTGTCTTTGAGTAAACTAAAAGTCGGTACAGAATGAAAATTAATTTCCCCAACATGAAGTAATTGAATTTGAATCTAAGTCAGTAAATTAGCTTGCATGTGTTACAGACATGAGAGAAAGTTGCCTGGAGTGGACATGTTTGTTTGCATGGCAGATCCGACGATGGAACCGCCATCTCTCGTGATCCGGTCTTATCGATCATGCCGTACAATTATCCACCCGATAAACTTAGCATTTACCTTTCAGATGATGGAGGTTCTGAGCTGACATTTTACGCTCTTCTTGAGGCATCTGAGTTTTCGAAACATTGGATACCCTTTTGCAAGTGATACAATGTAGAGCCGAGGTCCCCTGAAGTGTATTTTACTCAATCTAACGACATAACCGGATCACAAGAATGGACTTCTATAAAGGTGAATAAATATTTGTGATGTTAATTCGTGTTACACATGTTTTGTGACATGATATGTAAGTGCTTTCCAAATGATTTGCTTCAGGAACTATATTCGAATATGAAAAAACGAATTGATGCAGTAGTGAGAAATGGCTTCATCCCCACAGAAATTAAGGATCAACATAAAGGATTTGCAGAGTGGAGCTCTAAGGTCACAAAGCAGGATCACCATTCGATTGTCCAGGTTCACCCTCTGGTGCATAATGTTCTGATTTCTAAGTTATGTCATTTATGTTAGTTAAAGAAACCTGAATGTTAAAATCTTTGCTAGATTTTAGTAGATGGATGGAATCCCAAATCTGTAGATGTTGAAGGAAATAGATTACCAACAGTTGTTTACTTGTCTCAGTGAAAAGAAACCGAATTGGCCACACAACTTCAAGGCTGGATCAATGAACTCCCTGGTAATCAGGTTCTTACATATATGCTTCTGCTTCTAAAAAGCTTTGTATTTGTATGCAGCTTCATTGACAAGCTTATCTTTTATGATGTTGTAGATTAGAGTCTCGTCAGAAATAAGTAACGCACCAATAATTCTCAATGTGGATTGTGACATGTACTCGAACGATCCAATACGAGATGCATTGTGCTTTTTCCTGGACCAAAGTCAAGGTCACCAGGTCTCATATGTACACTATCCTCAGCGCTTCAATAATAACATGAAGAATGATATCTACGCCAATGAGGCCTCCGTAATATATGAGGTATATATATCCTCACCAGGTCTCATATGTACATTGTGCTTTTTTCTGGATTGATGTTCCATGTAGTTGAGACTGAATTTACCTTTGCTAATTCCATTGTGAAGGTTGAGCTTGCTGGCTTAGACAGTTTGGGTGCAAGTCTATATGTTGGCACGGGTTGCTTTCACAGGAGAGAAAGCTTGAGCGGAATAAAGTAATCTGGGCATCATCCAATCGACTGTCAAATGATAGAAGATAAAATTCAAGGCAGAGGTATTGAAGAATTGGAGAATGCTGCTAAGGTTTTAGCAAATTGTAGCTATGAGAAGGGTACTTTGTGGGGAAAAGAGGTTTGTCTTATGTTTAGGCGGATAAGTCCCATCAACACGAGATTATAGAAAGAGGGTTAATCGTAATTTTTTACATATGCAGGTTGGCCTGGTGTATGGATATGTGGTAGAAGACATAGTAACAGGCCTAACTATCCAGTGCAGGGGATGGAAACCGGTGTATTACAACCCTAAAAAGAACGCCTTTTTGGGTGTCTCCCCGACAACTTTAATGGTTTGTCTCGTCCAGTACACAAGGTGGGCCGAGGGAATGTTCCAGATTTTCTGTTCTAGGCACTGTCCGTTCATCTATGGGCGTGGCAAGATAAGCATCCGGGCACAAATGGGATATTGTATCTATCTTTTTCTGGGCTCCCATTTCATTGCCTACATTGTGTTAACTTATCATTCCAGCTCTTCGTTTGCTCCATGATAAGTGATGATTTACATTGTGTCGCCTCGTTATGTTTCACGAGATACATTTATTTGCAGACAAGATTGTTTGAGTTCCTCATCTGATACTGAAGAGTTGACTGCAGGCAAATAGCTTTTGGTTTCTACCTTTTGCTTACGTTTTCACGGCTAGCACTCTATCTAGCCTAGTCGAACAGCCAATGTGCGGAGATACACAGAAGCGATGGTGGAACTTGCAAAGAATGTGGCTTATCAGACGTACTGCCTGTTACTTTTTCGCACTACTAGACACGATTAAGAAGCAGTTAGGCCTGTCTGAGACATCGTTCGTCCTGACAGACAAAGTGGTGGACGACCAAGTGAGCAAGAGATACAACAATGAGATATTCGAGTTTGGGAACTCGTCAATTATGTTTACGATCATAGCAACACTTGCGCTGCTAAACCTGTTTAGCAGCTTGGGTTGGGTTATCAAGACATTGGTTTTCTCTAGCTCAATGGGAGTGGATATGTTCTTACCACAGTTGGTTATTTGTGGACTAGCAGTTATGGCGAATTTACCAGTCTTTGAAGCTCTCTTCTTCAGAAATGATATGGGAGGATTACCATCCTCTGTTTTGTTCAAATCCATTGTCATAGCCTCATTGGCATGCTTAGTTCCTGTTTATTAGCCACAAATAAGGATTATACTATTATAGTAAACCTGCAATGGTAATAAAACTGTCATGGTTTATGGAATCATTCAACCTTTTAGTATAACAGCAACCTTTCATGGCTGCTTCCCTCAGCAACCTTTCATGGCTGCTTCCCTCCCATCATGTTCATTGTTAATATCCTGTGGACATCTCTACATTATCCATGAGTAATTTTATTAGCTATCAGCCACCTATCAGGTCGTTTTCAACGAATAAGACAAAAAGCTTGGGGAGTTCCGTGAAGCATAACAAAGAAATTGCAACCCTAATTACCAATGATCCACACCTCCTTGAATCTTGAGGTGGGTCGGAGGTACAGTAGTGTGCCATGAAACACCAGATGCTATTGAGGTATTCACAGATAATCTCAATCGTGGTCATTATAAGTTGTTGTAGGGACATCCAAGAGATTATTTAAAGAAAGAACAATCCGACTAGATAGATTATTTACAAAACTGGATAAAAATATGGCATGAAGTTCCGCACAGCAACAAACCAATGATTTGCAAATACATGCTCTGCAAGAAGCAGAATCGAGCATCAGATGATCAAGCTGCTTAATGCTCTCAGGCACAAACATATTTCTTCGCATAAAAAATTAGTACAAAACAGAAATCTCAGATGATAAAGATCAGCATCAGCTTAACGGTCTTACAGAACGAGAGGGAAAAAAAAAAAAAAAAGAAGTTAGTTTACCTAGGAAGAGAAAGTACACAAACTGCTGATGGCAAATTACAGAATGAGCAATATGAACTGCAAAACTGCACCACTTTGGATGCAAACTTCCCCAAATCTGAGGTTAATGGTCAGAAACTATAAGGTCTCATCCAATAGCAGCCTTCGGCCACAATTCACTAATTTCATTCCCGTGAGGAGCAACAAATCTCTCGAAGAATTTAGCGTTTGACATACTGTAAAGGGTAGGAAGACCAGGCCATTTTGTAATCAGGCTCTTACGTTCCAAAGCCTCTAAAACACGCAGCCTCGGCTTGTATCTCTTTTCGACACTATAAATGAGTGCTAATGGTGTACTGAGGATAGACTCCGTTGGGTACTTCCCGGTGGCAAGCAGGACCTCTTTAGTTCTTTGCAAAAGTTAAAAGATGTAGAGGATGAGAAGGAGGGCCAATACTTTATATGTTTTGGGAAAGAAAGGGATTTAGCAAAATATACTGACTAGAATTTACGTAACCCGCTACACGCGTTACTATGTTATTTTCCTATGTATTATTTCTACACGTAATTTTATTTTAATTTACAATCACTTATACTATGTCTCCTATGCACTTTATTACCACAAAATTTTGAATTATACCTTAATTTACGTGCCTATTATTAAAATTTAATCTAGGACAGCTCCAGTACCCATATTACATGTACATAGGATGCGATTAAATTCAGTTTAATCTATCTAGGACAGCTCCAATATTATACCAAGATCCAAGAATGTATTGGCCATGTGCCCGGAATTAAACCTGAACAATGAGCATACTGATTATGACGGGATAAACAGTTAACACATTGTTACAACCATTACCATTTTAATTCATGTTCATTACAGCTCACTAATAACATTGGTAAGTGCTAACACAGAATCATCATGATGTTTGAGCCAGGAACTTCTAACATTGTCTCCCTGTTTGCTTTCACGTGAACTATGAAGTATATGACAAGATTGAATTCTTGAAGAAAAATTCAGCCCATAAATTAGATGAACTGAAAATAAATGACAAAAAAGCAAACCAAATAGCAACTAAACAGAAACAAACCAAACATCAATTGTCTTTCATATTATGATCATATTATGAACTTACTTAACATTCACTTTAGCATTCTTCCTATTCATATGAACTTACTCTTCCTATCATCCACCTTCCCCGGCTCATTATGGCCTCCGATTCTCCATTGAAATTCAGTTGTGTGCAAATTATATAATTTTAATATTGCCTTGAGGACCTTTCTAATGGTGTGAGAGGATGCAATGCTGTTTTTGTTGGCTAAGAAACAAGTTTGTAAAAGTTCTTGAAAGGAATGTGCAATGTTGTGAAACCAGGACAATTTTCGTGGAAACATGAGGCTGGAGCAGAGTATTAAATCTTGAAGTAACAAAACAAAATAGAAAGGAGTTGATTTAAAGATCTATGGGAAATAGGTGAATTCAAAAACCTCAGCCCAAGGACAAAGTACACTTTTGGGAAAGAAAATTATCTAGCCTGCCCAGAATATTATTGGGATATAGTCTATGTTAGTTTTGGTCTTTTTTTTTTTTTTTTAATAGACGAAAGTCCAACTTGTAAACATTGGTATAAAGAGAGATATAAAGTACTTACTAAAGGGACAGTTAAGTAAGAACATGAAAAAGTGAGTGATTCGGCAACCTTTATATAAAAGCTAAAACAGAGACGGTTAATACTGAAATTTGAATTTTTTAGATAAACACATAAAATTAAAGTTTTGACGACTCTAAAGATACACATCGAAGTCCATTTACAACTTATAGAAGAAATCTAGCTTGCAAGCTGGTCTGAAAAGAGGATGAGTTCAGAATACTCGGTACAAAAAAAAAAAAAAAAGCCAACTTTAAAACTAAAATGATGTTGTTAACAAAATCAAGTGCTGAAAAATCTAAAAACCAACATATTTGAAAGAATTTAAACATAAAACGGTAAGAATGATTCAGATTTGCAAAATTTCAAACAGGTTTTGAAAAGAAAAGAAGATCCAAGTGTGGATTCCATTATTTTTCTCAACAAAGAGAGCAAAAATTTTTGGAGACATTATGGCTCTGTTCGCTTCGTCTGAACAGAACTGAACAAAACTTAACTGATCTGAACTGTAGTATAAAAAACAACTAAGTAGAACTGAACTGAATGGATCTTAACTGAACTGAAATTAATAAGTTTTCAGATGAAAAGAACAGAGCCTAACTTGAAAGGATAAGACGGGCAAGATATAAATTTCTTGGGAATTAGGCTCTGTTCTTTTCAACTGAAATTTACTGAATCAACTGAATCGAATCGAATGGAACTGAATCGAATCGAATCGAATCAAACTAAAACTAATCGAATCGAACTTAATCAAGAAATTATTGTGTAATAATAATAATTATATGATGGTATATATAATCACAATTAAAAAATATATTATTTTGTCATCTTTCTCACATTCTTCCTACTTTTTTTCTCGCTATTTTACATTTTATTTATTATTGTATAACAAACTTTAAAACCAACCGCGTGGAAGGTACTTTTATACGATGCCTCAAATGGAAGACATATCAAATATACGTGATTGTTGCTACCTTCACTGCATAATTTTATGCGCATGTAAACTTGAAATACCGGCCGTAAACATGATATCAATGTCCAAGTGGAGTGGATAATGATTTATCGAACCCGACAAGGAAAGAAACGATGAACAGTGCGTAAGGAGATGACATTGAGAATTTGGCCTATTCCGTGCAATAGAGCCCGAGGAAGATAATATAGAGGAATAAATGCCATTTTTCAATATTTGTGATATATAATATTATTTTTATAAAGTTTGGTCCGATTTTTGGTTTGGTTTAACTTGTTTTGGAGTTTTTGAACATATAGATTTTTTGTTAGTTCAAATTATAACTATACTCTTTATTTCATTGATCTACTAAAAGTCGTGTTAAAAAGAAAGAAAGAAAAAAAGTTGAAAATAACTCAATTGGATAAATTTTATTATTTTCCTCGTACAAAAGATCGGGTATGTAAATAAATGATAAAATAATATTAATAATAATAATAATATTATTATTATTATTATTATTATTATTAACAACAACAACAACAATAATAATAATAATATGAATTTAATGAATCGAATCAAGACGAGCCGAATCAAGACGAAATGAATCGAATCGAATCGAACTAACTGAATGGAACTGAATCAATGAATCGAATCGAATCGAATGAGTTTTCAGTTGAAAAGAACAGAGCCTTAGTTTGGCAATAATTTCCAGAAGAAAGCCAGTATTTACAAGGATTTTGAATTTTCAGATATCGTTACATTTGAAAGTCACTTATCAAGGATGTATGGAACAGGAGGGAGATTAACTAAACAACTAATGTTGACAGATCTCTTCAAGTGGTAAAGACATTAATTTGCAGAACCTTCAGAAAAATGGTAAGTTTTGATATAACAATGAAAATATATTGTGATTTCACTCGTTAAATAATGATTTTGTAAAAGTTATTTGTTCTATCAGGAAATGTGAATTTTATACCAATTAGTTTGTAAGAATCACAAAAAAAGGGTGAATAGCAGTAAACTAAGTCTGAGAGGAAGGTAGAATTCGTTCTTCAATAAATAAAGCCTTATTAAAAGAAATTCCCAAAGTTCAATTTGTATACGTGAATTTGAGAAATAATTTTAAAGACAGAAATTCCTCTAAAAGGATAATTTTGCACTGATATTCAACATATTTTGCAAACTTTTAAGGATAATTGCACGATGCTTGGAATTGAATTTTCTTTTTTAACATATAAAGCATATTTGCAGATGTTCAAAATTCAAAGGTGTTAAGGATGTGAGGGTGGAAGAATACATGATATGTTTCGAGAAAGAAAGACATTTAGCAAATTAGATTGAAATATAAAGCCAGCGTAAGCTAAGAAACAAGTTTGTAAAAGTTCTTGAAAGGAATGTGCAATGTTGTGAAACCAGGACGAATTTCGTGGAAACAGGAGGCTAAATAAGAGTGTTAAATCTTAAAGTAACAAACAAAATAAAAAGGAGTTGGTTTGTAAAGATTAAAGGGAAATAAGTGAATTAAAAAACATCCCAAAAACATCAGTACGTCCAAGGTCGATTAAATTTAAAACAAAGTACACTTTTTGGAAATTAAAAATTTTAGCCTACCTTGAATTTATTAAGATGCTAAATTAGGCTTGGTTCTGCCCGAAAACAAAGACAGTTTGTTTGCAAAGATACGAAAAGGCGAACTTGCAAATATTGGTAAAGTGAAATCAAGTACTTAAGAATTTGTTGAGGGTTGAAATAGTAAAATTGTTGTTTGAGAAAGGCTATATATAAGTTATCGAGCTCCTTTACAATGGAGGTTGTATTTAAACTTTTTGATTATAGACAATTTAGTAAGAACATGAAAAAAGAGAGTGATTCTGCAGCCTTTATATAAAAAACAAAAAAAAGAGAGGGTTGATATTGAAATTTGAAAACTTTTAGATAATCACTAAAAAGTAAATTTTCCAGGACTTTAAAGATGCACAAGGAGGTTCGTATAAAATTTAGAGAAGAAATCCAGCTTGTCAGGCTAATCTGGAAGGGGATGAGTTCAGAATACTTGGTAAAAAAAAGGCAACTTTAAAACTAAAATGAAGTACTGAAAAATCTTAAAACCAACATATTTGAAAGTATTTAAACATAATAAGGCAAAAATGATTTCAAATCACAAAATTTCAAAAAGGTTTTGATAAAGGTTAAAGAATATAAACAAGGTTGGATTCCACAATTTTTCCAACAAAGAGAGTAGATATTTTTGGAGACACTATAACTTGAAAAGACAAGAGGGACAAGAACTTTCTGGAGTAGAAGAAATTAGTTAATTTGGCAATATTTTCCAGAAGAGCGCCTAAAAGTTTACAAAGATTTTAAATTTGGAAATATTGTTACATAAGAAAGCCACTTATTGAGGATGTTTGGAACAAGATGGTGATTAAATAAACAATTTATTTAAAGGTTTCATCAGGTGGAGGCTGAATTTGGAGGAAAAAAAAAAAAGAAGAAGAAAGAATCTGAAGACTTTAATTTGCAGAACCTTCATAAATTGGTACGTTTTATTATTTCAATTATAATATATTGCAATTTCACCCGTTAAAAATAATGATTTTAAAAAAGTGGGCTGTAGCATTAGGACTTGGGAGAGTTGAAATTTGTACCAAGTAGTCTGAAAGGATCTCAAGGGAAGGGAGTATTCCTAAACTTGGAAAAGACTCACGAAAGAGGGAGCTTTGTAATGATTAATTTTTAGAATTTGATTTAGTCTGTAAAATAGCCAAATTTGGATTCTTTTGCAAAATAGCCAAATTTGAAAGGATCAATAGGAAAGGGTGATAGAAAAGTTAGTCTGAGAGGAGGGCTAAAATTGTTCTTCAAGAAATAAAGGCTGATTAAAAGAAATTCCAAAAGTTGTTCAAATATCTGTAAATTTGATAAATTATGTCAAAGAAAGCAATTTGTCTAAAAGGGTAATTTTAGACTAATATGCAATAGAAGATGTATAATTTTGCAAACTTTTAAGGATAATTGCATGATGCTTGGAATTAAAAACTTTGGTTTAACATATGAAGCAATTTGCAGAAGTAGTTGTTTTATGATGCTTGGAATTAAAAACTTTTACGTACTATTTGGGAACCAATACATGATATGTTTCGGGAAAGGGTTGGATTTGCATATTATATTAAAAAATAAAGCCAGCGTAAGCTAAGAAACAAGTTTGTAGGAGTCTTGAATAGAATGTGCAATGTTGTGGAACCAGTACAATTTTTGTGGAAACATGAGGCTGAATGAGAGTATTAAATCTTGAATTGACAAACAAAATAGGACGTTTATGGGAAATAGGTAAATTCAGAAAACCTCAGTCAAAGGACGTTTAATTTTAAAGGCATTTCCAGAATGAAGTACTCCTCTGGGAAAGAAATTATTTAGCCTACCCTAAATTTTATTGGAAGATATAGGCTAAGTTTAGCTTTGGTTTGTTCAAAAAAAGATAGTTTGTTTACAAAGATACGGAAGGAAAACTTTTGTAAACATTGGTAAAGTGAGATAAAGTACTAAAGAATTTGTTGTAAAGGATCAAAATAGTAAAAGTTTGTTGTTTCAGAAAGATCGAGCAATTTAGTCAAACATTGGTATCCGAGCACCTTTGCGATGGAGGTTGCATTTGAAAATTTGGTTATACCAACGGAACAATTTAGTAAGAACATGAAAGAAAAAAAGAGAGGGTTGATATTGAAATTTGAAAACTTCGATATAAAAACAGAAAATTCATGTTTCGAAGACTTTAAAGATACACAAGAAAATCCACATACAATTTTAGAGAAGAAAGTTGTCGGCTGTTCTAGGAAGGGGATGTGTTCATAATACTTGGTAGAAAAAAACCAACTTTATAACTACAATGATGTATTGAACAAAATGATGTACAAACAAATCTAAAAACCAACAGATTTGAAAGAAATTAAACAAAAAATGGCAAGAATGATTTTGATTTGCAAAATTACAAAAAGGTTTTGAAAAGAAAACAAGATACAAGTTTGGATTCCATGATATTCTCAACAAAGAGAGCATATGTTTTTCGTGACACTAACTTGAAAAGATGAGAGAGCTATCTTGTGGAGAAGAAATTAGATTGGCAATATTTTCCAAGATAGGGTCTAAATTTTCAAGGATTTCGAATTTGCAAATATTGTTACGTTAGAAAGCCACTTACACTTATCAAGGATGTATGAAACAGGATGGTGATTAAATAAACAATTAATGTTGAAAGGTTTCTTCAAATGGAGAGTGAATTTGGAAAAGGAAAAAAAGAAGCTAAGGACGTTAATTTGCTGAGTCTTCAGAAAATTGGTATGTTTTGACATTGCAATAATAATATATTGTGATTTCACTCGTTAGATATTGATTTTACAAAATTTGTTCTATTAGGAAAATTGAACTTTATACCAATTAGTCTGTACGCATCTTTGGCTTACTTCCCGAACTTGGTAAAAACTCACAAAAGATGGAGCTTTGTAGTACAAAATTTTTGCAAAGCAAATAGCCAAAATTTGTAAGGATCAAGAAAAAAAAGGTGACTAATTAATAGCAAACTTAGTCTGAGAGTAAGGAAAATTTTGTTCTTCAAGGATAAAGGCTGATTAGAAGAAATTCCAAGAGTCTTTCAACGATTTCGAATTTTCAAATATTGATACATTAGAAAGCCACTTATCAAAGATGTACGGAATAGGATGGTGATTCATAAACAGCTAGTGTTGAAAGTTTCTTCAAATGGAGGGTCAATATGAAAAAGAAGAAGCTAAAGACATAAATTTGCAGAACCCTCAGAAAATTGGATGTTTCGATATTGCACTAACAATTTATTGTGATTTCACTCATTAAATAATTATTTTTTGCAAATGTTTTTCTATTAGGAAATGTGAATTTTATACCAATTAGTCTATAAGGATCATTCATAGGGGAACGGGTATTTCCCGAACATGGTAAAAACACACAAAAGAGGCAGAGCTTTGCAAGAATAATTTTTAAGAATTTGGAAAATTTTGCAAAAGAATAGAAATAGCCAAATTTGTAAGGATCAAGAAAAAAAAGGGTGAATAGCAACTTAGTCTGCGAGGAGGGAAAATTTTGTTCCTCAAGAAATAAAGGCTGACTAAAAAATTTCCACAAGTTGTTCAATTTGAAATGCGTGAATTTGGAAAATGATGTTAAAGAAGCAATTCGTGTAAAAGAATAATTATGCACTAATATGCAACAGAAGAGTAGGTCAATCAAAACAAAGACGGAAAGAATGGTATAGAGAAGAGTAGGTCAATCAGAAAGTGTAGGCACCCAGAGCTGGACATTTAAGTTTAGAAGAATCACTTGGACTTCTTTAATGGGAATGGCAGCGCAGAGGTTTCTTCTGTTTTCCTCAAAATAAGAATGGTATAGAGAAACTTTTAAGGATAATTGCACAATACTTGGACTTGAAAACTTTTGTTTAACTGTTTAACATATAAAGCATATTTTCAGAAGATAAAAGTTGTTAAGAATGTTAGGAAGAAGGACCAATACATATATGTTTCGGGAAAGAAAGAGATTTAGCAAGTCATATTGAAAAATAAAGTAAGCATAAGCTAAGAAGCAAGTTTGTAGAAGTTCTTCAAAGGAACGTGCAATGTTGTGAAACAAAACCAAGACAATTTTCGTAGAAACAGGAAGCTAAATAAGAGTGTTTAATCTTTAAGTAACAGACAAACTAAAAGGGAGTTGGTTTGTAAATATTTATGGAAAATAAGTAAATTCAAAAACATCAGCTGAAGGACATTAAAATTTTGAAGGCAAAACAAAGTACACTTTCTGAAAAGAAAATTATTAAGCCAACCCTCAATTTTATTGGGATATAGGCTAAGTTAGTTTTGTTTTTGTTAAAAAGCAAAGACAGTTTGTTTGGAAAGATAAGAAAGTCAATCTTGTAAACATTGGTAAAGTGAGATAAAGTACTTCAGAATTTGTTTGAGAAAGGCTATAAGTTTCCGAGCTCCTTTGTCATGGAGGTTGTATTTGAAAATTTAGATTATTATAGAGGGACAATTTAATAAGAACATGACAAAAAGAGAGTGACTTAGCAATACAAGCTAAAAAAAAAGAGGGTTGATATTGAAATTTGAAAACTTAAGATAAACACTGAAAATTGAATTTTTCAATGCGCAAGGAAGTTCATATAAAATTTAGAGAAGAAATCCAACTTGCCAGGCTATTCTGGAAAGGGGTCGAGTTCAGGATACTTGGTAAAAAGAAAAAATAAAACTTAAAAGCTAAAATGATAATTTTCACAAAATGGTACTGAGAATTCTAAAAACCAACAGATTTGAAAGAATTTAAACATAAAAATGCAAGAATGATTTTAAAATTGCTAAATTTCAAAAAGGTTTTGAACAAGTTAAAAGTTGTCAAGGATGTGAGGAAGGGGGACCAATACATGATATGTTTTGGGAAAGAAAGAGATTTAGCAAGTCATATTAAAAAAAGTTTGTAGAAGTTCTTCAAAGGAATGTGCAATGTTATGAAACCAGGATAATTTTTGTAGAAATAAGAAGCTAAATAAGAGCGTTAAATCTTTAAGTAAGAAACAAACTAAAAAGGAGTTGATTTGGAAATATTTATGGGAAATAAGTAAATTCAAAAAACATCAACTGAAGGACATTAAAATTTTGAAGTCAAAACAAAGTATACTTTCTGAAAAGAAAATTATTTAGCCAACCCTTAATTTTATTGGGATATAGGCTAAGTTAGTTTTGGTTTTGTTAAAAAACAAAGAGAGTCTGTTTGCAAAGATAAGAAAGTCAATCTTGTAAACATTGGTAAAGTGAGATAAAGTACTTCAGAATTTGTTTGAGAAAGGCTATGAGTTTCCGAGATCCTTTGTCATGGAGGTTGTATTTGAAAATTTTGATTATTATGAAGGGGCAATTAATAAGAACATGACAAAAAGAGAGTGACTTAGCAACCATTATATACAAGCTAAAAAGAGAGGGTTGATCTTGAAATTTGAAAACTTTAAGATAAACACTGAAAATTAAATTTTCAACTTTAAAGATGCACAAGGAAGTTCATATAAAATTTAGAGAAGAAATCCAGCTTGCCAGGCTATTCTGGAAAGGGGTCGAGTTCAGAATATTTGGTAAAAAAAGAAAGAAAGAAAAGAAAAATGAAATTGAAAAACTAAAATGATATTTTCACAAAATGCATTACTGAAATTTCAAAAAAAAAAAAAAAAAAAAAAACAGATTTGAAAGAATTTAAACATAAAAAGGCAAGAATAATTTTGATTGCTCAATTTCAAAACAGATTAATTTGTAGTTGGAGACGGTTGACTGAAAAAAGTAAGCTTGTGCTGGGATGGAGGAAGTAAGATTTAATGTGTGCTGAATCTAGTGTTGTATGTCATAGGACTCGAGAAATTACCATATAAAGCAGATGGTTATAATTACTGGACCTGGAGGGACCGGAAAATACATTATGTTGTCGAAGGGGAAGGGTTACCTCTTGTTCTCATTCATGGATTTGGAGCTTCTGCATTTCACTGGAGGTAGTATTGAACTGTTTGTTATTGCCAATGCTGTTTTCGTTTGTGGTAAAGAGTAGTCGTATGTGCTATTCACATACATATGGTTCTAATCTTGTTGCCTGCATGTGAGAATAGATGAAATTCTGTGTACTATTAAACATCTCCAGTCAAAATACTTGCAGTTCAATGGAGAAGAACTTGTGTCTAGTGTTTGGTTTCTATGTTTGAACCAATGCTAGTCCCTTATTACCGTTTGAGGACCACCTTTTGATGACGCCATATTATGTGGCGACTCATTGTGAGCTATGACTCCTCAGATGATAATTACATGTTACTTAAATTTTTTTTCTTTTCCCTTAGGTACAATATTCCTGAATTATCCAAGTATTATAAAGTCTATGCTCTTGATTTGCTGCGGTTTGGCTGGAGTGAGAAGGCTCTTGTTGAGTATGACGCTTTAGTTTGGAGAGACCAAGTTGTAGATTTTGTGAAGGAAGTAGCCAAAGAACCTGCAGTTTTAGTTGGTAACAGGCAAGTTTGTACTTTCGTTCTTTTCAGGATCTGATCCCTATTTATTGATGATTGTGATGAGCATGCTAATAATAGTAATACTTTACCATGTCTATCTCTTTATGTGCTTTGGTATGAAATTGTGATAACTTGAATGCGGGATTTTGTGGATGTTTTACATCTTTAATGCATATCTAATCCTCAATAAGTTTTGTATCCATTTTCCAGTAAATAAAGTACTAGCAACCAATACATTGCTTTTGTTACGCAATCCGCATGCTTACCACAGTGAAAATTCAACACATCATCTAGTATACCAATTTGTGGATGAGCTTTTTATGTTGCAAATATTATCTTTTATGTATCTGTCCCTTAAATTCAAGTAATCAGCAAATTTGTTCTTACAACTAAAAACGCAGAGAGGATTACCTTTTTCACATTCACGATACCATACATGGTAGTATAAGGATGAAGGACACCATTGACGTTTTGAATTCTTTATTTTACATCTGGTCTTTTGTGCATAAGATGATAATTAGATTAATACAAGGATGATTTTCTGCAGTACTCGATTTTTATGGCAATAGAATCACTGCACTTATTTTCCATTTATACTGATGTGGTCATGATATCATTTCTTTGTTAATATCCGTGACACATTACGTAATTGATGATTCAGTCTCGGAGGATTTACTGCTCTAGTAGCTGCTGCCTCTCTACAGGACCAAGTTAAGGGGGTTGTTTTACTAAATAGTGCTGGACAATTTGGTGATGCTAGTAGTGCAAGTATGACTAATGAGCCAGAAGAGTCAGCCTTGCAGAAATTTATCCTCAAACCTATAAAGGAAGCTTTTCAACGTGTTGTTCTTGGATTCTTATTTTGGCAAGCCAAGCAACCAGCTCGAGTGGAATCTGTCTTGAAAAGTGTATGTACATAAGTCCTGCCTTGCAATCTAAAGATCTTTAGATATTCAATTCCGATTACAGAATATTAATGATCTGATGCATGTCTGAATTAATAGATTGATTTAATATGGATTTTGAGTTACGGACCTAGAATCCTAAATTATTATTAGATTCAATCTATATAATAATACATTAAGCAAAAAAAGTTTGGAGCCATTTAAGGCTATCCACATCATTTAATTATTTGGCAAAATAATGCTTTGTGATTGGTTGATTCCCATTCCATGTTGTCCTATTCTTTTATTCTGATTGGCCAGTTTCTATCTCATGATGATGTGTTTCGATTATTTAGCTTACATATGCACCAATTTTTTTAAATCAATCAACCATTTTAATTTCTTATTTCTTTTCATTTTTGTAAATATTTTCCATTCTAAATGAAAGTCCAACATCTCGGTTACTCTTTATTGTCTAAATTCCATGTGTTTATTGAATCTATGAAGTAATTGGTTGGTCACTATGTTTCTAAAAATCACCATATTCGAGATTGTTAAAGTAATTAAACAACTTTTTTATGGTTTATTAACATAATTGGTTGGTTGATTCATGTTAACCAAATATATATATATATATATATTTCATATAGTAATATCATTGGGACTGGGAAAAAATATTCTTATAAAGAGTTTATTCTTAAAGTTTTTTTAAGCATTTATACACAAGTTGGGACCGTAAATTTTTATTATTATAGAAAGTTTATTCATTTATAGAGTATTCTTTTAGAGGGTTTCTACTGTATATATAGACACACACTAAAATGTGAGAACATTTCGAAGTTGAATTAGGGTTTTAAATTAGTGTGAATTGATTTGTTTCAATTTAATTGAATAACGTGGAGAAGAAAGATTCATTATGGTTGACTTTTTAATGATGAATTTTGTTATTGAATTAGGATTGAAATTTAATTTGAGAAGATAGATTGAGTTTTCTATGATAAATTGATAATTTTTGTTGTGGTTGAATTAGGACTTAAAATTAAATTGAGTGATACATGTTGGTTTTTTGCAACAAAAGTCTAATTTACATATATATTATAAATTAGTCTAATTAGGGATCGGGGGTGATGAAAAATGTAACGGAGAGACACGCGCTATTTGTCTTCTTGTGAGAGTCTGGGCCTTCTCATCATTTTAGTGAGATTTGTACTGTTCTTTACAAAATTGAGCAAAAATGGGCACAAATAATGACTTTCCCCACTCGCTTTTTATTGGGTTATATCATTACTTTGAAACAAAAATTACTATAGTATATATCATATACTTAATCGAGACGGGTAAAATAGTTTTACAATCCATTGCAGGTCAGGTGATAAGAGATGGGGCGAATTAGTGGGTGAAATAGACCAAACTAAATGTGTAATATAATTAATTAGACAAAAACGTTAAATACAAAATAAAATAAATGTTTAAATCCAAAAACTATCCATTTATTTATGAGTAAGTCTCCTGAGAGACGATCTCTAAATAATTTATCTAGAGACTGACCTATATTGTCAAGAAAATCATCGATGTTATTAATCAAAACACATATGTTATCAACATTGGTGTTCTTTCATATTACAATAAGACTTAATAACATAGACGTTTTGATTAATAACATGTACGATTTATTAATAGCATAGGTCGTCTTTAGATACGTTATCTAGAGACCGTATTTCATGAGAGTTTGTGTTAATTTATAACTAGCGTCGATTCATGAACCAAGTCCAAAACTCAAATAAAATGGTACAAAATATATCGAAAGTCTTTTACCCATAATCCAAAGAAGTTTCAAATTAAACATGTAAAATATTAGTTCGTGACTTATTGTATATATGGCATTTAATGTACATGTGTAATTTATGATTACATACATATTTTCTCCTTTTCTTTCTACATATATATTGACGGGTTGGGTGACTGGTAGGTTGTAACCTCTCACCCGCCATCAGTTAAATTACAGGTTTACGTGAAAATTTACCTACAATTTTTTCTAAACTTAATAATAATAGGTGAGCGGGGGTAGTTTGCGCAGTCACTTAGGACAAGCGACTTTTTTGAACATTTCTCATTTTAAGGGTAGTACGGCCGGGTGAAAACGGGTGCTCTAAAAAAATTATTGACCGAGTATAAAGTGGATGAACGAAATTTATAATCCTAACTTTGTTAGATTTGTTAAAGATTCAACTAGAAATCAATATTTACTGGAACCAAGTTTCATCAGAAACACATTCTACACCTACATATTTTTCAACCCCAATATAGCTTCAACTTTGATGATGGTTTGAAATGGAAAACGCGGGCAAATTAGTTATAGTTTCCCTAATAAATTTTATAATGACATTGAAGTCCGTAACTTTTGAACAATAACAAATTTCAACCTTTTTCATAAATCTATTACTCCTCCTATCGCTTAGAAGGTTTACATTTTGGTTTGGTGAATTTTAAGGAAATAGAATAAAATAGTAAGTAGATGGTAAAAAGTAAGAGAGAGTATAAAAAAGTAAGAGAAATAATGGATAAAGTTTGAAAAGAGTATTTAAAAATTAATAAATGTAGATAGTGGGGTTTCCAAAAATGAAACATTAAACTTTTAAAAAATCCAGAATAAAAATGTAAACCTATAAAAAGAACGGAGGGAGTATTGTATAGTCCAAACTCATATTGCAACCAAACACATCCTTACTTTTAAATTTTATGTTTAATTTGATTTTTTTTTCTTTTTCTTTTTCTTTTATTCATTTGCTTTAGGTTTTTTCTTAATTTCCACTATTTTCTTAGGTTAAATTAAAGTGGGACACGTGTCCACTCTCATATTTTCACGTTTTATTCTCTTCCAGATTAATCTGGATGTGACATGTGTCCTCTCAAGTAATTTTGAATCATTTTATTTTAAAATTAATTTATGAAATTAAATGAGGAGCCAACACACGTCTAACGTCTAAACTAATCCCGACACATGAACATCAATCTCCAAACCTGAGGGGAAAAAAGGTAGAGTTTAATGTTTATATAGGAAGCCCTTGATATATACATAAAGTACGGAGCCATTAAGTGGAACCGTTGATGTATACATATAGTTGTGAATTTAATTTTAGGTTTTTAAATTTTTTCTGGACTTATTTGCAAAGTCACAAACTATTTATTGGCCAAATTGAAAGAAACTGGTTTTGCAATCCAAGTCCCTCATACAACTCTAATTCTGAAAATGCAAAGTTTTCAAGTTCATAAAACATTGAATTATGTCCCTGGTTTTCAAAATCGAATCCCAGCATCAACCAAACTCTGTATCGAGTTCAATTCTTGAATCCAAATCTAATGCACACTAAATTGATACGGAATCCCTAATGACAACTCCACCAATCTACAAAAACTCCACCATCCCCAAATCAAAATAGTTTCTCCATATGCTACAAACCCATTCACCAATATTCGAAATCCCTAACTACAACATAACCAATTGAAATATTATTGCAAGAAAGGGATTTTATCTGTTCGGTTATATTCCGGCAAGATCGTGACCGGGGAAGAAGCAGATAGTAGGGCAGTTTCCCTTCTTGCACGCACCTTCATTATAATTAGACTATTGTTGAGTTGTTGTAATACCCAACATCCAACATCGGTTCAGAGTGAAAGGGGTGAAGCGTATATATATATGTAGACCACTACTCTCCTATTTTATGAGGCCTTTGGGTGATTCAAAAATAAATCCGTATGGTTCAAGCCCATAGCGCATAATATCCTACCAATGAGACGTGTAATGATACTCATGAGTAACATTGCCGATCAATGGATCGGTCTAGACCCTTAGTGGTCGGGTCGTTATGTGGTATCATAGCGGGCTATCGGATTCTTAGGAAATAAGTGTCACACGGGCAAAGTGCTATCAGTATGGACCGTGGAGCCACCTCTAGAATGTGCGAATGGTTGGTCCGGATATATTGTAAGTCCAGAATTCACCGAAGCTCGATAAGTTCGGCCAATTCAATAAAAATGCATCAAACCCTTTGTATTTTTAATCTATTTTGTTTAGAATTGAAATGGTACTCCAAATGAATTGGCTAAGGGCATGTTTGGTTTGTGAATAAGTTGATTCAAATTTATCGCTTAGTCAACCCAAAATGTATTAATGGACTGGATGTAATTGTTCACTAATGGTATCCGGATTAGTAGAGGGCATCTAATAGGGAGGTATATGTAATTGTTCACATATATAATATGCAATATGCATACATTCCTCTAAAATTAGACTTTGACACTAGATTACCAGTTGTTACGTATTAAATTTTTTCTCACTTTCAATCTTTTTACATATAAACCCTCCGTCCCGTTAAACGTGTCTCACTTATTTTCGACACTATTGTTAAGAAAGTCTATAGTTTGTTGTGGAAGAGATAAATGATAAATAATGGAGAAAGTATAAGAGGTAAGAGACAGAAATGATAAAAATGGAAAAGTCTTGGAATGGAAAGTATTGCAATCCCATATCGTTTTATGGAGGCGTAAGTTGTTTTACATTAAGAACTAAATCGACCAAAGATCTATAGGCTCGACTATAATAACAACTGGGACAGGTATAATAGTTTTTCAACCCATGGCGGTCTGGTGATAACAAGGGGGCGGATAAACGGGTGAAAATATACAAAATTAAATACATAATTAGTTAAAAACTTCAAATAAAAAACAATATAAATGTTTAAATCAAAAAAACTAAGTAGTAAGTGATAAAACATTAAAATATGGTAGAAATGTGTAATTTTAGTGGGAAATGTGAGAGGTGGTAAAAAGTGCAAGAGTAGGATTTATTATTATTGGTTGGGTGTGGAGTACCTTCCTTTTTTAGTAATGTATGAAGTTTTGTAGTACGTCTAAAAATGACAAATGTATGAAGTTCTACGGGACGAATAAAGTATATATTAAATAAAACATGCAAATCATTAGTTGTTGAATTTATTGTGTATATGCCATTTAATATAGATAACTTTTTATTATTTTAATTTATGGATGTACACATATATTTACTCTCTTTCTTTTTCACATATTGACGAGGTCGGGTGACTGAAGAGTTGTACCAGCTCATATGTCGTCGGTTGAATAATAGGTTACGAAAAAATTAACCTGTAAATGTTTTAAAGAAAATAATTGGCGCGTGCGCTTTTTTTAATACCCCTAATTTTAGGGGAGTACGATCGGGTGAAGATGGTATTGTTAACAAATTAGACTGGCCCACTATAGATGTGTGGTTTAAATAAAATCAAGGTGGGTAGATTGCTTTACTAACCTGTGGCAGATTGACAAATGAGTTGGTGGGTAACATGGAACGGGTGAGGTATATACCCGATCCGTACGCCATTATTTTAAATAGATACCGTTAAGGTTTGCAACGGGTTGGATATACCTCGATCCATTTAAAAGACTTGATTGGAAAAGGTCTTCTCAGCTTATAATACTAATACGATTAATTACTCAGGTGCGACTTATCATAGATCATGATAAAGATTGGCCAAACTTTTGAGGAATATTGATTATGCATTAAAATTGTGCAATGGCACGATTGAGAGTCACTACTCTTATAATTATAATCGAGGTAAAAGTGATGTATGGAATAAACGCATGGAAAAAGTTCATCGTTCTTAATTAGTGTGATGATGAGTCCATCAGAGACAAACTAAAAATGTAACATCCCAAAGTTTAAGATAAATTTTCAGAGAGCTTAAAGGATCGAGAACGCTACTCATACCAACAATGTGCACCTTTCTTTTCGGAAATCCATCTATAAGAGTTTTAGACTTAAGCATGCATGCTCAGCAGTAATCTTAGAGTGGATGATTGGTAAGTCTATCGTTGCGTGCACGAGTGGGATAAAGTGCGGGAACGAACATGTATTAGACAAAATGGCCAACATATCACCCGGATAATAGTCCATGACCGCTAAGCACAGAGGGTCGGACATCGGCTCGCAAGGGTACGGCGCGTTACAAAAATGTTGTTGTAAATATTGTAGGATTTCATATACTTAAATATTTTTTTACTATACCCGTCGAGTATCGACGGGTTATAAACTAGTATTGTTAATGTTAATTTGTTATAGAGTTTTAGTATTGATAGGAAAGTTACAAGTTCAAGTCTAATTAGGAAGTTGTTAGTTATTACCTAATAGAGTTCAAGTTAAATTAGGAAATAGTTTTATATATAAGAGAGTCTTGGATTTATTATTCATATAAGTCAAAGTTAGTCTATATCTTTTCTTTGGAGTTGGTTTCGCGCTTTAGGGTGGTTCGTCTCTCCGGAGATTTGTGTCTTTATTTTATTTATGTTCCTTCAGTAAAACTCCAGAAAAAGTAGCTATTGCCACACCAAAATCATCACTCTCTTAATCCCTAAAGTCCTATGCTCTATCATTTTGCTACTTTCTAAGAGCCCCCCCATAGATGTCCTCGCTGGCGATGTTTCTATGATTTTAGCTCTTCAGGGGAATAAAATCTCAAACATGCTTACCGATATTTTTATATAGTAGGTTTACTTGTAGATCTTATTAAAAATGGTCCACTGCTCTGAATTCAGATGCACATGGTTGTGATGTAGTAATATGTAGTTGACTTTACTCCTTACTCCTCCAGTACCAACAAATTGATTGTGTTCTGTGGCGTCATGGTGGTTTATGTAACCGTAACCACCTGTGTGAACTATAAACAATATCTTCTCTCCTTGATTTCAGGCATATATAAACTCTTCCAATGTTGATGAATATCTTATTGATTCGATTATCAAACCTGCTGATGATCCAAATGCTGGGGAAGTTTATTATAGGTATGAGAATAATCATTCGGTTCATATAATTCTGATTTAAACATAAATGAGAGTTGCTTCTCTGTTTTTATAAATATAACGTATCCAACAAGCCTTGGTTCATAGTCAAATGAAAGTGATAGTTCGTATACACCTATACATTACATGTTTTCTAGTCGATGCATTTTTTATTCTGGTCACACTATTGTCTTTGTTGATTATGCACATGAAGTTGCAAATGAATACATATTAGCATTATTCTATCAACAGGTATTCTGCCCTCTAGTTCCATTCATGTCGAAATTAAATAGAATTTGACGGATAAAATAACAGTGTTTCAATATCATAATCTGTTAAAATGAAATTATTGGAAGCTGAAACCATTATATTCAACACTTGGACACGGCACATGGGTGAGGAAATCCCGTATAAATAATGCCATATCGTTTAAACAATGTTAACCCTTTTGTTGTGTCTCTCTGTCATGTAATTGTTACCAATATCAATTGATAGTATTCGAAATCTATATGAAAATAACCTGTTCCCTTGTAATTTCTGCAGACTAATGTCGAGATTCATGTCGAACCAAAGGAAGTACACCCTTGACAGTGTGTTGTCCGAGCTGTCGTGCCCGTTGCTACTTGTCTGGGGTGACTTGGATCCTTGGGTAGGCCCTGCTAAGGCTCTTCGAATCAAGGAATTTTATCCAAAAACTTCTCTTGTAAGCCTACAAGCTGGACATTGTCCACATGATGAAGTTCCTGAACTTGTGAATAGAGCATTGTTGGACTGGCTGCCTATTCTATAATCCATTACCCTCATCTTTTCTGCCGGCCAGATAGTTGTATATATATTACACATTTATCGGTCATAATAATATACCACCTCATTTAAGTTTTACAGCGACACTATTATAGTCTCCCCATTTGGAATATACTCTTATTTTGTAACACTCTTAGTTTTTATTGGGCGTACTTAGTTTTTTTAACATTAATTGTTATCGTTGTTTTATATGATTTTAGGCCCGGCTTGTTAATAGTTTTGATTTGAACCGTTTTATATTCAAATAAGGGCCTATGAAAGAAC
Source organism: Plantago major (assembly GCA_026545765.1). NCBI lineage: Eukaryota > Viridiplantae > Streptophyta > Magnoliopsida > Lamiales > Plantaginaceae > Plantago > Plantago major. The sequence goes on along the minus strand of CM048840.1, from coordinate 15,639,270 downwards.
GAACACCGTAATATGAACCGCATGAATTTATAGTACTTATTTAGTGGACCAGTTTGATAAATATTACTCCCTCTATTTCAGAAAAAGTGTTACAACTTTCCGTTTCCGGTGTTTCACTAAAAGTGTTACAATTTCCATTTATGGAAACTAATTAAATAATAAAACTCCCTACCTTTCACTTTTATTACAATATGCCACTCATTTAATCTCTAATAATCATGGGGCCCACTTGTACTTTCTACTTTTTCTTAAAATTGGTGCAAATCCAAATTGTAACACTTTCTCCGAAATGGAGGGAGTACATACTTAGAAAAACCGTAATAAGTAAGTTGGTGCAAGTAATTAAATTACTAAACTAATAAGCATACATACATGTGACACGTCAATTTATGACTATTCCCTCACCGTATTATATTTGACTCCTATCTTTCATTCACTCTTATCTTTAATGTTGCCTACTAAGATCATTTCTTCATTGATCACGCTGCGCACACTTTTCAGAGACCACATATCTCTACACACCATTTACACACAAAATTCATTCATCACATATCACACACACCACACATATTCTTAGACAACAAACCCGACCAGTGTACCAAAACATGAACAATATTGTCCGAAAGAAATAGGAAACGTATCCCACGGCATCCCCGACCGTGCCAAGGTGACGATTTCATGTTCCTTATTTGATTATACGGTTTCTTTGAATTTTCGTGATATAATATATTTAATCATTGGGATAATTATAACCGTGTATGGGTTAATTAGTCACTGTAACCTTGCGAATACTTTTTGCATGAATTTTAATCGGTGAATTTGTATTTTGGTTACTTGTTATATTTTAGGACAGAGGTCATGCCCGTGGTATACGGTAGAGGCCTCACGGACCGACTAAGGATAACTTTTGTTCGTGTTTGGTCAACGAGCAGTGACAAAATTGTACGGTCCCAGTAATTAGTTTGATGGATTGACCGGGCCGTGTAGACGCTCAGAAATCTACAATCGAAATTAGGGTTAGAGATTGGGGGCACCGACAACCTGCAAGGCAACAATAGCAAACAGAGACGTGAGATTCCGAGGTGACACCGGTGTGGTGCCGACCGAAGGGACTCCGAGCTCAAGTTAGATGACTGATAGAAGGAGTAATCAAATGAAAGAGATAGAGAGGGAGAGATGGTGGCAAGTGTCGACTTATCCTGTTGGTTGAGTCGGTTCGGCTACGTGGTGGACAAACACCGGCAGTGGACTAGCTGACCTTACGGGAAGGAGCTAGCTGGCAGTTGTCTGACAGAGATGGATGATGGCGGATGGTTGAAGGTTGATGATGGATGGTGATGAGCGATGGTGGATGATGGTAGGTGACGGCTGATGTTGATCAGAGAGCTCGAGAGAGATGGAGGCGTGAGAGACTGATTGCTAGGGTTTTTCGCCGTTAGAATGCCATCCCTCTATATCTCCTCAGCCTTCTCTATATAACCCACCCATCGTTGGAGTCAGCCCGTGAATCTCGGGGAGGTCGTTAGAACGGATGAGACCGTGTCTCAAGTAGTCAGGAGAGTGGACGTAAGTCGGTTGCCATCGACGACTAAGTCAAGCCACTCGGAGTTAGTTAGTACATTAGTCGGTATGAGTTAGTCATGCAAGGTTGGGCGAACTTCGCGAGCTAGCTAGCTTGTCAACCAGCTGGAGGGTTGGCAAGGTGTGAGCTAGTCAGGTGGCATGCTGGTGATTGGTCGCATGGATGACTCGACAGTGGGCTTGCTAAGCCTTTGGAGTCCAACTCACGTATGAAGTCAAGGCGGACTCATTAATGGATTGTGGGTTGGGCCGTAGCCCTGATGGATCGATCCGCTAGTCTAGTTGACAAGAGCGAATTTTGGCCAATACAGTTTGTCCCCCACTCTTCGAGTCGAATGTTTCGAGTCGGAGAGTAGAAATATTATGCCTAAAAGAGTGATGCGCGCCAGATCGTAGGCCAATGATATTTTGCTCCATCAAAGGTATCACTTTCCCCGTAAGTATATCGGGATAACAAATGATGAACTCATTGATAGGGAGAGCGATTGGATAGAGGTGTGGATGTCACTCGTAGTGATCTAGTGGTTAGCTTGGCAGAGCAAGTCATCAAACTTGCAATGCAGAAGCTTACTGACAGGTGTTCTCGGTTGTAAAAATCCAACCTAGCATGATGGGCGTTTATGGATTGAAATTTTCGAGATGGGCAGTTTAGTCTATCTAGCAAGATGGAAATTTGCTGACAGAAAATTTCAAGGTGAGCAACTTAGTCCATCTAGCAAGATGGAAATTTGCTGACAGAAAATTTCAAGGTGAGCAACTTAGTCCATCTAGCAAAATGGAAATTTGCTGACAGAGAATTTTGAAGTGGGCAACTTAATCCATCTAGCAAGATGGAAACTTGCTGACAGAAAATTTCAAGGTGGGCAATTTAGTCCATCTAGTAAGAAGGAAACTTGCTGACAGAAAATTTTAAAGTGGGTAACTTAATCCATCTAGCAAGATGGAAACTTGCTGACAGAAAATTTCAAGGTGGGCAACTTAGTCCATCTAGCAAGATGGAAACTTGCTGACAGAAAATTTTGAAGTGGGCAATTTAATCCATCTAGCAAGATGGAAACTTGCTGACAGAAAATTTCAATGTGGGCAACTTAGTCTATCTAGCAAGATGGAAACTTGCTGACAGAAAATAGACGACTTGCCCGAAATGAAGTATGGCTTGCCCGAATTGGAGTATGACTTGCCCGAATTGGGATGGTGTATGCCTTGTCCGAATTAATGTCTACCTTGCCCGAATGGGTGCTTGCCTTGCCCGAAATGGAGTTCAACTTGCCCGAAAAGAAGCACTAGCAAGATTTTGACTATTTACCCAATATTGAATTTGGGTCAAAACAAAGCCCTAAATTTTGAAATTGTGTCTCACTAAAACCATACAATACACACTCACTCACAACGCTTCTTCTTCAGTGCGCCTCTGCGCCCAAATTCGACAAAAATGAGATCTTCTTCTCCAGCACATCGTTCAGATCAACACAATCTCACGTGGTAGAAGGATGGAGGTGGTTGAACGGAAACAGTGAAGGACCTGAGCGGAGAGAGGAAGTAGAGGGGCGGTGTACGACGGTGCTATTCTAGTGATTGGCGTATTAGATTTTTTCGGTGAGATTGGAGGAGTTTCAGGCTTTTCCGGTGGGCGTGAGTGTGGAGGTGAGAGAGTGTGGAGGATTCCGGTGAGCCGTGTTGTGTGTTCGACCGGAACTTGCAGTCTCCGGTACTGATTTCTTCCCCGTTTCACTGTTCAACCTCGATTTTATTTTTTATTTTATTTTTTATTTATTTATTTTTTTGAATATGAACTTCATCGATCCTTCTGGTGATTTTACACCTGCGCCGGCTTGCAATTTGTTTCATGTGTTTGGTGATTTTTCTGCTGTCTCTTGGTTGTTGCAACATTTGTGCTGATTTTTGGCCTAGAACTGGGCAAATTCCGCGATTGATAGAGAGTTATTGTAGCCGAACTTATATACCGTTTTCTTGTATTGGGATTCTCCCATGGAGTTTAAGCTTTAGGAAGCCTAAAAATGTCACTGTGATGGAAAGCTTTATGATTTTCAAGCATAATTTCTTACGAGCGTAGTATTTCATTGCACCTTGAATTCATCTTGAATGAGTTGATCTTGCATGTGCAGGGGAGCACTGGGTGGGAGTTGGACTTGTGTTTGCTCTGTTGACTGTTGGTGCTATCGGTTTTCTTGGATCTTAGATAGGACATTGTAGACCCGGTAGATTGTAAGTTGTTTCCTCTTTTTTAAGAGTGGATGGACCTTTTTGCTTTGAAGTGATGTCGTAGAGTAGACATATGTATGATGCCTTTTGTATCAACCGGTATCCGGTGAGATCGATTGGATACTAAATTTTGCGACATCGCACCATTTTTGTGAATGAATATGTTTATGGATATTTTAGTCTTGCTTTTTGGAGATATTCATGTTGTAATGCTTTGTTCGCAAATGGATATATTGATAGATTGTTGTAGAACTAGCTAGGTTGATAGCTTGCTTGGCATGTATATTGATGACGTTGGACTGGATTTAGTTGATGGATAATGTGTTTTACATGCTAGGAATCAATTCTAATTGAGTGTCTCGATTGAGGTCCGCGTGGCGTCTTTGTATTTTTTATGTTACACTGAGTTGATGCTTTTCATGGATTTTTGGGTGAGGCTTTCTTGTTTGAACTTGACACAGGTGGATCATGGAAGGGCACCCGAGCAAGTTGATTGTGTATTCTCGGTCGACTGGGGTTGACGGTCAGGACTTACACGGCGGGTCTTTGTCCGGCATGGGTCAGCCTACTGGCATCCTATCCGGCGACGTGGCCTCAGTTCTTAGTGAGGCGAACTTGTCACACATGCGGGATCCTAGAGAGTCCTGGGTCTCGACTCCCCTCGGCGTGCCAGCGGGCAGACTGGGACATCCCGGGGATGGTCTGCTTGTATGAAGTTGCCTTCAAGATAGGGCTCAGACTCCCACTCCCCAAGTTTGTGGCTGACGTACTTAGCTATCTCCAGGTTGCACCTGGTCAGCTGATGCCCAATGCTTGGCGGGTTATTCTTGGAATGCAAGTGCTGAGCGAGGTCATGAATGTTCAGATGTCTGTCGACACCTTTTGCCACTTTTACACAGTGAAGGAAGTCTCATCGGATAAAGGTCGGGTTCAGACCAACTCGAGGCCAGGTGTCGGCATTTCAGTGTATTGGCAACGCGTCCGATAAGTCAACTTGGAAGGAAAGGTATTTCTTGGTGAGCAGTGAGCACGTGTTTGAGCCGGCAGACTTGGCAAGGGTTCCGATATCGTGGAAGCCTTTTGGTAAGTTCAACCCTTTGCTATTTAGTGTGATTGTTTTATCTCTTCTTTGCACTTTTTATATTGGATTGAACTCTGAACACTCTTTATTACAGGCAGCCATGTAAGGAAGGATATGCTAGATGACGGGGACGTGGTGGTTCAAGCAATAAGAAATGCTTCTAGTATGACCAGATCGATCGACCACCTCTTGAGCCCGACTACGTTGAAGGCATGTAGCATGTGGCGTGCCGTTATCCAATCATTTGGAGGTAATGACATCCCTAGATTAGTCATGTCGATAGGATGCGTTTTGAGATAACTAGTTTTGACGATGCTTTTCTTTCATTTCGTGTACGGACAGGAAATGGAGATGAGTATGCTGTCAGAATAGCAAGGGCGATGAAAATGACGAAGTCGGACTCAGCTTGAGAAAGTGGGCGACTTGTTGGGCGGTATGCAAAGAAGCCGAGGTTTGAACTCTTGGAGTCGAGGCGATCTTCCTAATGACCCACCTAATAACTCATCGAATCTTTGTGGAGGATGCCTTCCAAGTACTCGTACCGACACGCCGGTGTTACGCCAGTACCGGTTGGAGCTTCATAGTCTTGCCAGACTACTGCTCCTCCTCCGGGCAGGTGTGAGCTCACCATCTATGGTAGCGTGGAGAAGTGGGTGATCCTTCATCGATCGTCACTTTGAGGTTGATGGAGCTACTCTCTCTTGTGAATTTGGCGCAATAACTTTGAGTTACGGAGGTGTTAACGATGGGCAACCTTGATCATTGGTGAGACGAGTGACTCCTTGACGGATTATGCTCTCGACCAAATTGTCGAGGTAGTCTCCGCCACCTCTAGCGTTTCTCTTATCGTTTATGTGCTTAGATCAAAGTATGAATTATTGATGTCGCCTTGTAGGCCTTGAGCACTATAGGGTACATGCAAGGCCGCATTTCTTGGAGGCGAGTTAGCTTCTATTACGAGGAAGCATCGGATCGTGAGCACTGTCATGGTACTTAGGAGGGAGAAGGTTCGACTTGAGGGCGAAGCGTTACGCTATTGCCAAGGAAAGAATGAAGCACTTGAAGAGTTAGCTAAGGTCAAGGGGGTGCTGGCTTTGGCTGAGATTGAGGCGGATAAAGCCGCTAAGATCGAGATGGAACTGGCTTCCGCTATTAAGGAGAACGAAAAGCTGAAGGCAGAACTTCATGCGGTCAAGCAGAATGAAGATCATCAATTGATTTTGAATGAGCGGGCATTCTGTTTGAAGGCCGTAGTAGGGGAGCTCGGAAGTTACTATCAAGAGAGGGTCACGATGTGTGAAATGTATCTGACTGAGCATGGGGTGAAATTCTCGGGTCAGTCTGATGGTTGCTCGGAGGAGTATGTTGATGGAGCTGGTACCATTTAGTAGTTTCATGTTGGGTGGTGAAACTCTGGAAATGTTGTCTTATGAGTTGTTTCTTTTGTCATTTATGTTGTATGTCGCTCTCTGTGCTGGATTCGACTTCCTAATACTTTCAGTCATTCGTATTTGAACTTTGTTGTTCACATTACCCTCGTAGGGTTGGATAGATTATGTATGTTTATTGTGCCTTTGGATTTTATTTTGGGTTGTTCCTGGGATGTCTCGAGCCGCGTAGGCTGTGGGATGTTTATGTCTCGTATTTGGACTTGCATGATAGTTGCAACAAATATACTCTCAAATACATAAGCATTCGACTAAAATTAACATACGTGAGCGAGGCATCTCAGAGTAGTGAGTAACACATGAAGTTAAAAATGCATTGTTCTTAGATTTTATACTAAAACGTAATTCATGATGGAGAATCAGACATATTCATAAATCATGCATCATGCACATCTTAGAAGTCTAATTTGAGTGAAACATAGCAAGCTAACCTCTAAACGACGTGCTTGGCACTGCTGGACTCTGTCTACTAGGTTTGTCCCCCAATTTAAGCGCTAGTCCAGAGGGGTAGTGCTTGAACTATTATCGTGTTCGTCCGCCTACTTCGTCGAATTAGTGCCATGCCGGGTCGGTCGGAGATCTATGTATGTCAGCTTGTTGTTGTGTGCCATGCTACGCCAGTCGGATGGTGGTCGATCGGCTACAAGCTGGGCTCCTCGCAACGCCATCGGATGGTATGTCGGTCGACTTGCAATTGGGCGCCATGCCTGTCTGTCAGACGGTTGGCTTTGTGGAGTTCACCCTGTGTCCTAACGGTAGAATTCAGTGATGGACCCTCTTGGAGAGCTCTTGTCTGCTTGTTAATAAGTGGATGGAGCTGACATTCTTTGTATGGTAGTGATCATCAATTTTGAAAGGCTTGCACTTGTCTAAACCATGGAGCTGTTTTTGGCGCATTTCACGGATTAAGCAAATGCAAGCCAATCAAAGTAGATGTGAACCCACGTGTTTTGTTGCTCAGCCTTATGGATGGTTGGCTTTGTTGAGCAGTATGTTTTTGGATGATCACTTGGAAGTAAGATACGTCACGTGGCGTTTCTTTAGTTGTAACCATGATACGCCGTTCTGCAGCATGAGTGGAATCGATCCTGTTGGAAAGGTTAGGGGGGTGGGCGGTTGACCGCATAGTTGGGTTAGGTGACCGCTAGCCCTTGTCGGTCGGATTGTAGTGAGAAATCAATCTCATGGATATATGTAGTTGTACCTTCACCGAGGATGTGTATGCCCATGCTGCTATGTGACTGGTGACCATCAAGGAGTGGAGACTAGTTGGGTGTCTCTCATGCTCCTGCAAGACGTTTATGGGGGGTGGGGGGTGGTGTGGGGCGTTTACCCGAACTGCCAGTCGGGTTAGATAACCGACTTGCCCCTAGTCAGTTCGGGGTGTTTTCAACAAAAGATCAACCTCGAAAGAACAAGTGTATAAAAAAAAATACCTCTTTAGGTGGATGGTGTTCCAGCTGTTGGCTATCTGTCGTCCTTCCTTGGTTTCGAACTTGTAGGTTCCGTTGCCTACTACCTTTGTGATTTTGTAAGGACCTTCCCAATTTGGTCCAAGCTTTCCAGCTCCTGTCTCCTTTGTGTTCTGGAATACCCTGCGTAAAACACAATCGTCTTGCTTGAAAGTTCGTACGCGAATGTTCTTGTTGAAGTGTTGTGCAGCTTTCTGTTGGTAGGCGGCGCTCCGGATCATGGCTCTTTCTCTGAGCTCATCGACCAAGTTGAGCTCGTGTGCCAATTCTGCGTCGTTGGTCTGCTTGCTAGCCATTTTGTATCTTGCTGTGGGTAATCCCACTTCTATGGGTATGTTGCTTGATTCCATATGTCATGCTGAATGTTGTTTCTCCAGTTGGAGTCCTTGGTGTGGTTCGGTACGACCATAGGACGCTTGGGAGTTCATCCGCCCATGCTCCTTTTGCTTGTTTCAGCCGTTTTTTGAGACTATTCATGATAGTCTTGTTGGTCGACTCCGCTTGTCCATTCGCTTGGGGATAGCATGGAGTGGAAAATGTAAGCTTGATTCCCCATTCTTTGCAGAAGTCTTGAAACTCATAGCTTATGAACTGGGAGCCATTGTCTATCACGATTTCGTAGGGGACTCCGTACCTGCAGATTACATGTTTCCAAATGAAATTTTTACCTACGTGTCACGGACTTGCTTGAAGGCTTCGCTTCCACCCACTTGGTGAAGTAATCGTCATCGCGAGCATGTACACTTGGCTCGGTGCGATAGGGTAGTTTCCCTACTATGTCCATCCCCCATTTCATAAAAGGCCATGGAGCGAAGGATGGGTGTAGCCTCTCTGGTGGGAGGTGGCTGATGTGTGAGTGTCTTTGGCATGAGTCACATCTTCTCACAAAGTCTAGAGCATCAGCCCTCATGGTTGGCCAATAGTACCCGGTTGTTAGTGCTCGGTGGGCAAGACTTCTGGCTCCGGAATGGTTGCCGCATTCTCCTGCATGCAATTCAGTCAGAACATGTCTGGCTTCATTATTAGTTACGCACCTGAGTAGGGGTCCTGAATAGGATCTCCTATAGAGTTGTCCGTCGAGGAGCGTGAAGCGGGTTGCCTTTGCCTTTACCCTCCTTGCCTCGCTTTTGACTTCTGGAAGTTCTCCGTTGGACAAGTACAATATTAATGGAGTCATCCAATTTGACTCAGTTGTTATATCAGCCACTGTCTAGTTGGCGGGCTCACCTTCCATGTTGCAGGCCATTGTACATACACTACAGGAATAGTCATTGGTGTTGTGGTTTGGATGGCCGCTCCCAAGTTGGCAAGGGCGTCTGCGTGGTTGTTGTCCGTCCTTGGTACCTGCGAAATAGAGAACTCCTCGAAGAAGGACTGCAACTCCTTGACTAGCTGGAGATAGGCAGCCATCTTGGTGTCTCTGGTTTGGTAAGAGCCCTGCAATTGGTTAACTACTAACTGTGAGTCCGATTGTATCTGAATGATTTTTATGCCCATGTCCCGAGCTAAGTTGAGGCCAGCTATAAGTGCCTCATACTCGGACTCGTTGTTGGTTGCTTTGAATCCACATCGAATGGCTCTTTGGATTGTGTCACCGTCTGGCGAGGTAAGGACTATGCCGAGCCCACTTCCTTTGGTATTGCTGGAGCCATCAACTGAGAGCTTCCACTGCAAGTTGTCCTTCTTATGTAAACAAAATAACTCCTTTTCTGCTTGACCTAATTCAGTTTTGGTGAAGTCTGCTATGAAGTCTGCAAGTGCTTGAGATTTGATGGCTGTGCGGGGTTGGAAGGAGACGTCGTACTCGCTAAGCTCGACCGCCCATTTGGAGAGCGTACCAGAGACTTCGGGCTTGTGCAAGATGTTGCGTAGTGGAAAGCTGGTGAGGACTACGATTGGATGACATTGGAAGTAAGGGCGTAGCTTCCTTGCTGAGGTGACTAGTGCAAGGGCTAGCTTCTCCAGCTGGCTGTACCGAGTTTCTGCATCTAGTAAGGACTTGCTCACGTAGTAGACTGGGAGTTGGTTTCCATCCTCTTCCCTGACTAGGACGCCGCTTAGTGCTGAGTCGGAGACTGCGAGGTAAACAAACAGAGTCTCTCCGGCCTTGGGCTTTGATAGCACTGGAGGTGTGGTAAGGTAACGCTTGATTTGTTGTAGGGCGTCCTCACACTCGTCTGTCCACTGGAAGTCTTTGGCCTTCCGTAGGGTGTCAAAAAATGGTCGACACCTCTCGGAAGACTTGGGTATGAACCTGCTGAGGGCTGCTAGCCTCCCAGTCAATTTCTGCACATCTTTAACGCACTTGGGGGAGGGAATGTTATAAATTGAACGAATTTGATCAGGGTTAGCCTCAATACCTCTTCGCGTGACCAAATACCCAAGGAATTTCCCAGAGGAGACTCCAAACGAGCATTTGGCTGGGTTCAACTTCATATTATACCTGCGGAGGACTGAGAAGGCTTGGCGGAGGTGGTCGAGGTGCTGATCAGCAACCAAGGACTTGACCAACATGTCGTCGATGTACACCTCCATGGTGTCCCCCAACATGCTAGCGAACATACGGTTGACCAGTCGCTGGTAAGTGACTCCTGCATTCTTGAGTCCGAATGGAATGACCTTATAACAGAAGGTTCCTCTCTCTGTGACGAAGGCTGTCTTCTCTTGATCTTCAGGGTGCATCAGTATCTGGTTGTATCCTGAGAATGCGTCCATGAAGCTTAACAACTCATGTCCAGCGGTGGCATCCACTAGCATGTCTATGCGGGGAAGTGGAAAGGAATCCTTCGGGCATGCTTTATTGAGGTCGGTGAAGTCGATGCACACTCGCCATTTGCCATTCTTCTTCTTCACTACCACAACATTGGCTAACTAGTCCGGGTAATGTACTTCGCGGACTGACCCGATATCAAGCAACTTTTGGACTTCTTCATTGATAACCTTGTTCCGCTCTGGAGTGAACTTCCTCCGTTTCTGTCTGACTGGTGGGTAGTCTGGGTCGACTTCAAGTCTGTGGGTGATTACCTCCGGGTCAACTCCTGTCATGTCTGCATGTGACCAAGCAAATCAGTCGTGGTGAACTTTGAGAAATGTGATCAGTTGCTCTCGTAGCTCTGGTCTCAACCTTGCCCCAATCTGAACTTTGTGATCTGGATGGTCTGGGTGAATCGGAACTTCATCGAGCTCTTCCATCCACGGCTGATGCAGGTCAATTGGGGGGTTGAGTTGCTGTAATTGCTATAACTCCGCTGCCTTGGGTTTCAGGGCTTCCATGTAACACGTCCTCGCATCCCACTGCTGCCCTAGAATCTCCCTCACCCCCCACTTGGTAGGGAAGCGAATCACCTGGTGGTAAATTGACGGTAATGCTTTCATATCGTGAATCCACGACCTACCAAGGATGAAATTATAGCTTGACGGACTATCTACGATCAAGAATTTTGTTGGTAGGTTGATGCCTTCCGCATAGACAGGAAGGGTAACACTCCCAACCGTGTACTTCTTTTTCTCCACTGAAGCCATACAAAGTTGTCGGCTGGCGGAGGATGGCGGTCTCATTTATTCCCATTCCTGTGAGAGCGTCTAGAAAAATGATGTTAGCAGAGCTCCCATTATCAATGAGAACTCTTTTCGTAAGACAATTGGTAATAAGAATGGAAATTACTAAAGCGTCGTCATGAGGACTAATTAGTTGCTTAGACTCTTGGTCTGAGAAGCTAATAGTCAAGTCAGACGAAGAGGTGTCTGATGCTCTGCGAGCATCGAGCTCGGGCTTTACCGTTTGCCTACTGTGGCGCTTTGCCGCAGAGTATGAGACACCACTGATCTCTGACCCCCCAGAGATCACGTTGATTACCTTGTTGGTCTGAGGGGGCTCAGGTAGATCAGTGCCCTGCCGACTGGCGAGGGTCTTTTTACCTTTGTCAGAGAGGAACTCCGTCAAGTGTCCTCTCTTCAGAAGCTCAGCTACCTCCAATCGCAGTGAGATGCACTCTGCGGTTGTATGTCCATGGTCTCCGTGGAACTCACACCACTTGTTGGAGTTTCTCTGATCTGGAGGTGTTCTAAGTTTTCACACCACTGTTGCCCATGCTCTTCATGATCGCTACACACTCCTCTGGTTCAATCTTGAGGAGTAACTCGGAGGCGGTGCTCGGGTTTACATCCTCCTCTCTGGATTGGAGGGCGAGGTGGATTCATAGCAGACCATGTCTTCTCTCGTCAGTATGGCCTAGCACGATAATGGAACCCTTCGTTCAACTTCATCGAGCTTGGACTCCTTGCGAACACTTTGGCTTGACACGTAATGTCTGTTGGCATCATCCTCCTCCCATTTTATCTGAGCCCATGCTTTGGCGAGCACGTCTTCCATTGTTCGACAGGGGTACATGGTCAGCTCCTTGTACAACCCCGAGTTGGGTGGCAACCCTTTGCGGAAGGCGTTGACAGCAGTGTCCTTGTTGCAATTGGGGATTGACACCTTCTCCTTGTTGAATCTTGCAACGTACTCCCTGAGAGATTCGTTAGGTCTTTGCCGGACGCTATACAAGTCGTCCGACAGTTTTAAAAGCTTCATCGCTGCGAATTGTTCCACAAAGCAGTCGACTAGTTGGGCAAAAGAGGAAATGAAATTGTTGGGCAAGTTGGTATACCATTGTAGGGCTGGTCCGATCAGACTGGAACCAAACACTTTGCACATGCATGCCTCATGAGATCCACAGGGATGGCTATGGTGAACATCCTCACTTGTGTATTGTGAGACATGGTCGTCCGGGTCCGTCGTTCCATCATAGAGCTTCATGCTTGGGAAGGTGAACTTGGTTGGCATCTCCACCAAGGCTATAGCATCGGCGAAGGGAGAGTCAGCAAAGCTGTTGGGTAAGATCTTCTTGATTGGTGCTGGCACTCCAGGGATTCTTTGGATCATCTCCTCCAGGCTCACCAGTTTGGAGGCTATCTCCTCGTTGCTACTTCCGTGACCTGCAGAGAGGGTTAGCAAGTGATCTACCTGACTTGCGCTTTGGTTGCGTTGTTGTGGTGATTCATCGTTCATCCTTGGGTTAGCACCTTCGAACGAAACCCTCCTGCTGGCGGTACCCTGAGTGATCTCAAGGGATGGCCTTGGCGGAGCGCTCACCACTTGAGAGACTGGAGTTACGGAAATCACCTCTTCCGTCTCTTCAAAGGTTAGCTGGCAAGCCTCAATCGTGTTGCGTGGTGGGTTCTCCACCCCAGCGACATGAGTCAGTCGGTGAGACGAGGCTGCGTCCAATGTTGGAGCCTCCTGGTGGACGACAGACTCAACCCTTTCCTTCAAGAGCGAGTTCTCCTGGCGGACAGCGCGGTTCTCATCCTCAAGGAGCTTGATCTTCTTGGCGTTCTCTTGCATCTGGGCCGCCAAGGTTTTGATCTGAGTGACGACGTCCACCTCCTCTACCTCTTCCAGAATGTATTCGTCTGAGTGCGTCATGATGGATTTCTTAGCGTGTCGCGGTCGCTACTGGATTACCTTTCTTGATAGCCGGGGCCCCATGGTGGGCGCCAAATTGTAGACGCTCAGAAATCTACAATCGAAATTAGGGTTAGAGATTGGGGGCACCGACAACCTGCAAGGCAACAATAGCAAACAGAGACGTGAGATTCCGAGGTGACACCGGTGTGGTGCCGACCGAAGGGACTCCGACGCTCAAGTTAGATAACTGATAGAAGGAGTAATCAAATGAAAGAGATAGAGAGGGAGAGATGGTGGCAAGCGTCGACTTATCCTGTTGGTTGAGTCGGTTCGGCTACGTGGTGGACAAACACCGACAGTGGACTAGCTAACCTTACGGGAAGGAGCTAGCTGGCAGTTGTCTGACAGAGATGGATGATGGCGGATGGTTGAAGGTTGATGATGGATGGTGATGAGCGATGGTGGATGATGGTAGGTGACGGCTGATGTTGATCAGAGAGCTCGAGAGAGATGGAGGCGTGAGAGACTGATTGCTAGGGTTTTTCGCCGTTAGAATGCCATCCCTCTATATCTCCTCAGCCTTCTCTATATAACCCACCCATCGTTGGAGTCAGCCCGTGAATCTCGGGGAGGTCGTTAGAACGGATGAGACCGTGTCTCAAGTAGTCAGGAGAGTGGACGTAAGTCGGTTGCTTACTGACAGACTAAGTCAGCCAAGCTACTGGAGTTAGTTAGTCACATTAGTCGGTACCGTTGTGAGTTAGTCATGCAAGGTTGGGCGAACTTCGCGAGCTAGCTAGCTTGTCAACCAGCTGGAGGGTTGGCAAGGTGTGAGCTAGTCAGGTGGCATGCGGGCTGATTGGCTGCATGGATGACTCAGCTAGGTGGGCTTGCTAACTGGCCTTTGGAGTCCAACTCACGTATGAAGTCAAGGCAGACTCATTAATGGATTGTGGGTTGGGCCGTAGCCCTGATGGATCGATCCGCTAGTCTAGTTGACAAGAGCGAATTTTGGCCAATACATATGGTACCTTTGGTAAGGAATCTAGCCTTCTCTTTTATACTGTTTGGGCATCTGGCCCCTGGGGAAAATGGATATTTATTCTGTATTGTTCTTGCAAGTATTATTGATTGATAATGTGTGGTACTACTCTTGATACAATACTCCCTCATTCATAAGCCCTTTCGGTTAGGCTTATCCAATTAACGTTGATATCTTGTATCACCTGGTATTGATCTGATCTCCTTTTTACCATTATCTTTTATCAGACTAGCCATAAATCTTGTTCATTGTTTCGATATTTGACCAGCCTTTCTTCGTATAAACAACCATTTGCTTGTTCTTGTACTTGTTTAACCTCCTCATTCGTTTGTTATGACTTTTGTTATTGATTCTTATAACCCTTGTATAAGTTGGTGAACTCTCATGATCATCTAAGTTCATTTGAAATCCATATTGCCCATTGAGACCTCTAATTTTGTATCTCATATCATTTCCTTGCCCGTTAACCCCATGATTATTTGACAATCAATTCATGAACCCATTTCTCTCGGTTTCGAGTGTTCCTACTCATATTCATGACTTATCCTTTCTCTTTTCCCAACTTTTCTTCTGGATTAATTATGTCATCACTTCTATTGTTTCTCTGGATATTTTTATGTCCATCATTGCCTTGTCCAGGTGTTTCGGTGATGACTTTCATTTTGAGCTGTCATGTTTCATGTCCTATTCATCAGTTTGTCATCTTTCTTTGGATTCCTTGTATCTTTCCTTGACCAATATACCCTTACTTCTTTATCATATATATTTCCCCACACATTGTCTTTCCTTTCTTCTCTGATCATGTTGAAATGACAGATGTTGTATCCTCGTACCTATTCATACAATTGTAATCTTCTATTCGGACCACTCATGATGAAATCATGATTCATATATTCCTCTTCTAGACATGTTGACCTATCGGTCTATTGTTGTATACATGACATCAAATTGATATACCTTATTCGGGTTCAGGTTCTGTTTATTTGATATTGTTCTCTTTCAGAGATGATAATGAGCATACGTGATTATGAGTTACAGATCTTGATTTGAATTCGATTCGGGCCCAGGACTGTAAGTGAGTGGCTACCGGGCGGGACGGACCGACGGTTAAGGTTATCTCCTACAGATCCCCAATCCCCAGACTCCGAATACAACCGGTGGTTGGTGTGTTCTGTGATATGATATAGCATGAAACTCGACATGCTTGATCTTGTTTGTTTGCGAGGTCACGCCTCGATGGAGTAATAAGGTAGTCTATATGTTTGGGAGTTTTATGGTTGGTATCTGGTTCGTACTCGTATCATCATCTGGTTACACATTGAAATCTCTATTTCATATTACCTGCCATTCAATTCTTGTTATTTTTTTGATGTCGTGTTACCTTTAAACCTTACTAAGTCATCGAAGACTTACTCCATTCATTCTTCTTCTGTCCATATTTCCTCAGGTGCAGCACTTTAGGAGAGTTTGTTAGATTATTGGAGAAGTTAGGATAATTATTGCGCATCTGACTTGATGGAGATTAGTTTAATGATGTATGTTGCCAAGATGGGCCCACATTGAGGTGTAAAGAACGCTAAAAAAATAATTTCAGGTATAGTACATAGCTTTTCATTTCTTGGGTTTTAGTCCGTTCCTGCAACTTCTAACAGATAAGAGATGGTCTGGTAGAAAGGGAGCAGGCGGGTGCGCTAAGCCATGGAGTTGGGTGCTTTATGGCGGGGCATCACATATTTAGTAATTTATTCGTCCTGTAAAACTTAACAAATTTGTCATTTTTAGTTAATGTATAGAACTGCATACATTATTAAGATCGGATGCCACATCACACTACACCAAACAAATAATACCCACTTTGTCCTACAGAAATTCATTAATCTGTCATTTGTAAATGTAATACAAAACTTCATACATTATTAAAAAGGGAAGGTATCCTACCAAATAAATAAAAAATATCACACTTACACCTTTTTACTACATTTTACATATTTCCCAAAAAAAAAGTAAATTTGTACATTTTTAACAACTTTTATCATTTATTTTAATTTTTCATAAAAAAACTATGCGTCAACCGTAACGTATGAAATTCTCTAGGACGGAGGGAGTAAATAATCTTATATTTACACATAAATTGAACATGTCTCACAATAAGTACACTTTTTTTCCTCACCACTTTTTAGGTTTTACTATTATTTATTTTAATATTTCTCTAAAATTATACGCTAGTCCTACATTATGATTTTCTCCATGGGGGTGGAGGTGGGAGTAGTTACTTATCTAATTCAAATTAGTTTATTTCCAAAATAAGTCACTACTTTATTTGAAAGAGAGATGGTAGTATATAAGCTAACTGATTTTATAACCTACCATGTTAAATTATTGAACAAAATAAGTTATGGATCTATTTAACAAAATTAGATGATGAGCTATCTCGTAGTACTCTCTCCGTCACAAAAAACTTCATACATTTGCCATTTTTAGCTGTTCCACATAATTTCATACATTACTAAAAAAGGAAGCTACTGATAAGATGATAATTTAGAGTCTTATGTTGTCTTTTTTACGGTCTTTATTTGCATTTTTTATTGTTTATTGTGCACTTTTATGTGATTTTGCGTGTTAGTTGTGTTGTACAGGTTTGTACGTTTTTAAGTGGAAAACGGAGGAAAAATGCGTTTGAAGGGTCGTATTCGATCAACACAAGATTGTTTATTATTTGTTGGTGTGAGATAACTTTGGAACATCCCCAAGTTTGATCCCTACTCAACACAATATTTTGGCGTTTTAGATGTCCGGACGCGTCCAGAATTTCAGTACCTTAAGCAAGTCTTGTTTTTGGGACCGGACGCTGTCCGATTTTCCAAAACTTAGTTATTGCTTTTGAATTTAAAAGGAACCATCACTTAGTTATATATGAATGAAATAGAAAATGGCATTTAAGGACCACTTTGTGGGTTGGGCTTGCATATAAAGACCATTCAAAAAAAGGCCATTCTGAGCCCTAATTTCTTCCAACTAGAACTTGTCTTTCCATTAATGCCCTTCCTTCCTTTCTTTCTCTCCAAGTCTACCGTACAGAATTCATTTTGTGATTTGTTCTTCATCTCGTTTCCAGGTTTCTCTGTTTTTCTCTCTCGTTTTTGCTCTCTCTATCCGATTTTCTCCTGTTTTCCACTGTTTTTTTCTTCAATTTCGACATGGATTTCCCTGTCTCTCTCACTTTCAATGGTTTTAGCCATGCTTTTGGCATAAAACCTGGTTTTAAGTTTTCTGATCTTCTAGATGTTGCAATTTCGAAATTTAATCTTAAGGATTTGGATTCGACTCGATTTATTTATCTTATTGAGAAGAAAACGTTCATGCTTTTCACTGATGATGATCTTGTTGCGATGATTGGTTTATGTTCTACTCACAGTTTAAAATATGTTGATATTACTATCCTTGTCGGATCTGCTGAGGTTGATGATGTTCCTGTTAATTGTGTTAATGGTAAGAGGATGTTTATTGGTGAGAGCAGTGGGAGTGGTGGTTCTGGATTGGCTGCTGAAACCAACTCCTCGGTGCATGAAACTAACAGAGTAGCTGCTGAAACCAACTTAATTGGTCATGAAACCAACAATGTAGTGGGTAGGATAGAATATGCTGGGCGTAGTAGGTTTAGTGGTGATGGTGGTCCTGGGCTATTGGTTTCAGGTAAGGTTTCGAGCCAAAACTCGTTGGTTTCGGGCCCTAGTACAATAGTTTCAGGCACCCTTCCATTTACCCAAGGGGTTGGTGGTGAAACTAACTTTATGAGTTCATGAAACTCAGAAAGTTAGTTTCATAACACACATAAGTTAGCATACTAATTAGAGTTGCAAAGGACATAGGTGTCTGATAACCTTTGTCTTCAGCGAATTTGAGCAGTCTTCAAATCTTCAAATCTGTTGAACTTCTCCTGCTAGATGCCTTCTTCTTGGTCTTCTTCAAAGATATAAAAATTACATTCAGAGACCTAACATCCTATACAAGATTTGCTAGACTATCATACTTAGTGAGTTTCCTCTTTTACAGTGTTCAAGTGAACCAAAAGTACTAACCACCTTTCTGAGCTAAGATAAGTTATTAGGTTGCTGATCAAAATCTAAACAGATATTCCTAACAAATTTCCCCCATTTTGATCAGTCAACGATGAATATCTGACCTATTACAAATCTGGATGAGGAAACAATCCACCACTTAATCAATTCATAAGATCTTTCAATTCTTTCAATTAAGTGCAGAAAGTAAACATCAACCAAATCACAAGGTGTGATCTTTGCTGACAAGTTATCTTTTTATAAATAGATATCTGAGAGTAGGTTCATCAGATATGTTACAAGTAAAAATTCAGAGATAACTTAAATACATTTCTGCTCAGTCAGCAAGATACAAAATACATAGTTTAAATTAGGACAACAGGATTAACCAAGCTCCAAGTAGACATTCTAATAAACTAGTCTTCAAGTCTTCAATCAGCAGAGCTATGAATCAATTTGCAAATTCCCTATCCCCAAACCTTTTGATATCATCTGAGTAGTCAAAGAGCAGAGTCCTGACTATCATCTCAGTGTTTCTGGCAAATCCACAAACTTCCTTGTAGGTTTTGGTGGGATTCTTCTTGGCAAATTGTTTGACCCACAGATACTTTCCCCATTTCCAGGCATGCTCGATTCTGAGATCTGATAGCTTGAAGTATTCATATATGATCTTCAGATATATGATGTCACCCTTGTATTGATCTTCAGTTAAGTAGAAGGACTCTACATCAAGTCTTGCTCTTGTGCCTGTTTGTTAGATATTTTGGTAGAATATCTGTTTAGATTTTGTTCAGCAACATGATGACTTATCTTAGTCTCAGAAAGGTGATTAGTACTCTTGGTTCACTTGAACATTGTAAAAGAGGAAACCCACTAAGTATGATAGTCTAGCTAATCTTGTATAGGATGTTAGGTCTCAAAATGTAATTTTTATTTTATGAAGAGAAGACCAAGAAGAAGACATCCAAGCAGAAAGCTCAACAACTTTTGAAGATTTGAAGAAAACTGCACAAGATTCTGAATCATTATTGAGATATCTTAGCGGATATCTTGTGAAGCCTTGAGCAGTTTCAAACAAACTGTGTCACAAGAGATATCTGAGAAATGAGATACATATCTGAAAACAAGGAAAGTGTCCCCAGATATCTATTCTCAGATACCTTGAGCATTAACCACGTTTCTGAAAAAGAAACATATATTGCAAACAAAGTTGTTTCAATAAATAACAAGTGGTATTTGAAGAATGAAGATAAGGATGTGCAAAGAATCAGACAACAAGTCTAGTCTCTGATACAAAGCATAGTTCCGTTGACACTACAGGACAAAAAGTATAGTACAATGCATTTAATGCACGGACAGAGATGTCTGAGTAAAAGCAACGGCAACCGAGAAGAAGACAAAACCTTTCTGATACTATACACAGATATCGATAGTTCAAATTTGAGCCTAACGGATACTATTCAAACGGTACTCAAATTCATCTATAAATATCAACACTTAGACAGCTTGAGAGACACACACATTGCATACGCTGAAACATAGAACTCTAAACATCCTACTCTCTCAAAGCAACTTACTTATTATCAAAGCTTTCTGTTGCGACTAAGGCTTGTGATCTTGAGTAAACACTGAAGTTCTAAGTGTCCTGATCCTAAACAAGCAAAGCTATATGTGAAGGAGTTGAATCAAAAGATCAACTATCTGAGATTCATTCTCTTGAACAGATATCATAAGACTTGGTCGATAAATCGAACAAGATACCATCTGTTGCAAAGTGTATTAAGTAACTTAGTTCACGAGTTATCTGAATAAGCGAAAAGTTATTAAGGCGCTCATCGACAACTCAAATCAAACCAACACGAAAAGCGGAGATGCAGGAAGTACTTAGTTTGAAAAATCGGGAATAACTCCAAGGTTAGGAGTATAGGAAGTACTTGATTTGGGAAACTAAGGAATAACTCCAAAGTTTTTGAGTATAGGAAGTACTTAGCTTGGGAAGCTAGGGAACAACTCAAAGGTTTCTGAGTATAGGAAGTACTTGGCTGAAGAAGCTAGGGAACAACTCAGGGGGAACATTTGGTTGGGAACCAATTGTTCAGAATCTTAGAATAGGATTTTTGTAAGGTTATCTCAATTATACATTCTAGTGAATTCTAGGCCTCGATAGACGAAGTGGATTAGTTGGAGGATTCGCCACCTCAGATACCACTATACTTGCATGTCATTTACATTTACGTATTTATACTTGAACACACACACACACACTTATTAACTGTTTCTACACTTATACGTATTAAGTCTTCCTTTCTGATTCTAAGTATCGGATATCCATTCGATATCGAGAAACAATTGTTAACGACAAAAGTTTTAAAACACAATTCACCCCCCCCCCCCCTAGTCTTTTACTTTGCCGTTATCTGGACCAACAAGTGGTATCGAGGCGGAGGTTCACTGATATACCTGACCGAACCTAGATCCCAGATAGGTGAAGGAACTTTGTCCACTTTGAGAACTATTTAATTTGTGTGTTAAGTGTGCGGTATGTCTCGAGTGATGCACCCATTCTCAAACCGGAGAACTACGAGAAATGCAAAATAACATGATGCTCCACCTTGAAGCCATAAGTGGCGAGATGATCGAAGTAATAAAGAATGGCCCAATAGTCATTCAACAACTTAAGCAAGTCATGGAGGTTTAGTGGAAGAGGCAGAGATCAAGCGAAGGATCTTCACAAGCAGATCGTCGACTAGTGGAAGATATCTTGGTCACGTTATTTACGAACCAAAGCCAGAGAACTCGGACATCGGAAGATGCCAAGAGGAATCGTCTGGATGGTCAAGCTCGTAACATCATCATCGATCGACACGAGCACATATCTGTAAGCGTGGGTGCTAAACGACGAAAGTTGCTGCGGTGATTGAAGAAATCTGCGGGCCGAGAAAACCAAGGAAAACAAGTTGAAGTTCTAAAGTTGAAATTTCAAAATTTCAAACAAGGTCCCATGAAACTACGGAAGAACTTGATTTCAGATTTACCACTCTTATGAGTGATATGGCGACTTGGGAAAGCAATAGATACTCTCGGTCGGAGAAGATTAAGACTATTGTCGGAAGTCTTAACCCTGGAGCATACTAAATTCTTTTATTTCAACCAAGGTATGCCAAATTTCACTCGATGGAACTTTTCTCTCATCTTACTCTTGACTATGAGACAACTCGGAGAGAACAAACAATGAAAAGTTGCGAATGTTGCTCTAGTTAATCAAGGAACTTGAAAAGAAGAAAAGCAAGGAGGAGGCGAAGATGCTCTTTGCAAAGCAAATGAGTAAATTTGTCGGTCGAGAAATTGAGAGAAGAAAAGCGAAAGAGAAGTGAAAAGCATCTAGGCTCAAACTATCACCGTACAAAAATATCTGAGCTTCATTGAACAAGCCATTCGAGAAAGCATCATGTCTTGAGGAAGCGAAATTGAAAGCGATATCTGTTTCTATTGTCGAAACAGCCACTTCAAGAAGGATTGTCACGCCTTAACAAACTAAGGACGGCGACAAGAAAGATAGAAGAATCTTGAAGAAGCGAAAGCTTTGTTAGCGAAGAAAGAAAGAAAATCCAAATTCAACTAGATGCTCTAGGCGTTGAAGCAGTTACGAAGATGACAATTGAGATGATTCAACCTACCATCACCAATTATGTGGAGTTACTCATGATATAATCGACTTGACCTCAAGAAGAATGAAATGTGTGGAGTTCTTTGAAATTGACGACCGGACATCTCCAACATAGAAAAGCATCTTATGGTGATGAGGTAACACATACTTCTTGCTACACTTATGAAAGTGATGAAGAGGAAATAAAAATCTAGAAAATCTCGGAAAGAACTTGACATCTATGAAAGAGAATTTCTAATGATTCGAGCTAGAGCGAAAACCTTGAAGAAGAAAAGAATTCTCTTGAAAAGGAAAATTCTCAATTAGTTAAAGATTACGAGAGAAAGGATCTTTGAAACGCATTTCTCAAAGCTCGGATATCGAGGCTAAAAGTCACATGAAGAAGCGATGGGTGAGTTACGAAAGAATTATGAAAATCTTCTTTACGAAAACAAGGAACTCAAGAAGAAAGAACTATCTTTTCAATCTTATGCCAAAGCTAGTGACACTCTTCTTGAAGTACAATCTTACTTAAGAGATCCTTGAAAAGAAAGGACTTGAATTTGAATACAGACAAATTGTTCTATTACTCGAATAAGAGTAAGGAGAAGAGAACATTTGTAAGTACTTTCAAGAGGCGGTTCCCATGCAATCTATAGTATTGGTGAAAAGACAAAGATTGTTGACAAAGGAAAGGCGATTGCGACTAAACCTTTGTGGGAAAAACAAGTCAAAAACAAAGCTGTTAGATGCGTCTACGAAAAGAAACACAACAACGAAAAGTGTAAACACCACAGTTATGTCTCTCAAAAGGTAGAATGCGGGAGGCAAATTCTCCCATGTCACTTTTACGGAAAGAAATTGGATCAACGAGAGACTAGCAAAGGCTGCGAGAAAGATCTCGAGATAGCTTCAAGTGCTCAAACGGTATTGGCTACAAAGGCATGAGAAAACAACTTGCTCATGAGTACAAGGGGAGCAAGAACGATGGTGAAAGCTAGAATTGCTCAAAGCAATTATCGAAGTGGAAGTTAAATCAAGCCTTTGAAAATCTGAATGCGAGGCTAGAAGAAATCGCAAGGAAGGCTAAGCTTTTGAAAAGCAAACTCGAAACACGATGTATCTGAAAGCATCATATGGAGCACCTAGGAACACACCAAGGAAGAAAATAATTCTTACTAATGATAACATTCATTCAAATAGAATTCCTCCTTACGTTCCTGTCAGACAAAGCATATTTCAAAGAAATTCATTCAAAAATGGCTTCCTCTTGGAAGAACTTTTGATTCGGCGGTTCCATCAAAGATATGAGAACCTAATCTCTGTTTCTGTTGTGTGCGAGAATGCTTCACGGACTAAAGCACAATGGCTATTTGATAGTGGATCACGGAAAGCACATGACGGAGACAAAGCAAATCTGTTGACTACAAAGCTTGCAACACGGGACCGGATATCAGTTCTTTGGAGGAGAATTAAATCCTCTCTCGGATTTGGCAGCGTCAAATTGGGAACTTTAACAATCAGCGGCGTATTACATGTTAAGGATTTGAAATAAAATCTATTTAGCATGAGCCAGTTTGCAGACAAGGGTTTTACTATAAAATTCAAAGCTAAATACTGCAAACTAATTGACAATGAGTCAAAGCAGACAGTCTTAGTTGGTCGGCGGAAAGGCAGTCTTTATGTTGCCGACTGGGCATCTGCCACAACTGAAGAATGTCTCATGGTGAGTCAATCTGGTCACACAGAAGAGCACTGGTTATGGCACAAAAGAATGAGTCACTTGAATTTCAAAACTCTGAATAGACTTGCTAAGAAAGAGTTAGTGGTTGGTCTTCCCAAAACATCTTTCAGAAAGGATGGTATCTGTTCTGCCTGTCAGATGGGGAAACAATCTAAGATCTCTTTCAAGTCCAAAATCAGACACTCTAGTGTTAGACCACTGCAACTTTTACATATGGATCTTTTTGAATCATCTGTAACTAGTTATGCAGGAAAGAAATATGGTCTGGTTGTTGTAGATGATTTCTCAAGATTCACTTGGGTTGTCTTTCTGAAACACTCTAGTGGAGATACCAAACTTACTGAAAAAGCTTGAAATCATGAAAAATGAACCCTTAAAGAACCCTTAAAAATGAACCCTTTTTGAAACACAAATATGATGCCAGAACCCTTAAAGAAGCTGCAAGGACAATGCTAGCTGACACTGAGATAAGTGAAATATATTGGGTTGAAGCTGTAAACACAGCCTGCTACACTCAAAACAGATGCTTGATAAACAAACACCATGACAGGACCCCCTATGAAATTTTGGTTGGAAGACCTCCTAATATCAAACATCTGAGAGTATTTGGTTGTAGATGTTTTGTTCTAAACAATGGGAAAGATTATCTGAGAACATTTCAACCAAAGGCAGATGAAGGTGTTTTTCTTGGCTATTCCACAAACAGCAAAGCTTACAGAGTTTACAACAAAAGAACAAAGAAAATTGAAGAATCAGTTCATGTTGTATTCTATGATGGAAGTAAGAAAACACCTCCTACTGATGAACTCTCAGAAAAGTTCAAAGAACTATTACTGAGGGATACTAAAGAAGAATCCTCAGAAAGGAAAAACATCGTTATGGAAAGTGAGGATGACTCTGACGTAGAAAAGCTTGAAAAGCCTAGTAACAACAAGATGACTCACAAACATGATGAGGAATTTCCTATGAGTTTTCCAGAAATGGAACAGGTTACTGAGAACCTTCATCATGGAGAGGTATCTGAAAATAAGAATCTTTGAAATGCATGTCTGGATATCTCTAACCTTTGAAAAAGTGTCGATATCCATGACATTTCTCATATGTCGATATCTTAGATCTTGAAAAAGTATCAAATCAAAATCTTAGTGATTCACATTGGATCACTGGATATTGATCCTACTAACTTGAACCTTTGATGAAATGGATCAAAGATCATCCTACAAAGGATATAATTGGACCAATTAATCAGGGTGTTAGGACTAGGAGAGCAATAGCTGAAAATGCTGATTCTCTCTTTGGATGTTTCATCTCGAATATTGAACCTAAAAGTATGCTGATTCTCTCTTTGGATGTTTCATCTCGAATATTGAACCTAAAAGTATAGAAGAAGCATTAGGAGACCAAGACTGGATCTCTGCAATGCAAGAAGAGTTGGATCAATTTGAGAGAAACAGAGTCTGGAAACTAGTTCCATTTATAGAAGGAATATCTGTGATTGGAACTAAGTGAGTTTTCAGAAACAAAATGAATGAAACTGGTGAAATAACCAGAAACAAAGCAAGATTGGTTGCCAAGGGATTCACTTTCGGTGAAGGCTTAGATTTTGATGAGTCATATGCAGATTGCAGATTGGATGCAATAAGACTCTTTCTAGCCTTTGCAGCTCATAAAAATTTTAAAGTTTATCAGATGGATGTCAAAAGCGCATTCCTAAACGGTGAACTTGCAGAAGAAGTTTATGTTGAGCAACCACCTGGCTTTGAAGTTTCCTCAGAAAGAAGAATGGTCTATAAATTACAAAAAGCTCTGTATGGACTGAAACAGGCTCCAAGAGCATGGTATGACACTTTCGCCAAATACCTTCTGGAAAGTGGTTTCAAGAAAGGTGAAGTTGATAAAACTTTATTTACCTTAAATCATGATGGGAAACTACTCTTAGTTCAAGTATATGTTGATGACATTATATTTGGATCTAAGGACAAGCAACTTTGTAATGACATTGCAAATCTCATGAAAAGCAAGTTTGAAATGAGCATGATGGGAGAAATGAATTATTTCCTAGGATTCCAAGTCAAGCAACTCAATGATGGAATATTCATTAGTCAAACAAAGTATGCAAAAGACATGCTCACAAAATTCAATCTTAAGCCTTCTGAAAAGAATGCTAAGATACCTATGAGCATTGGAACCAAAATGACCTATACTGAATCAGATAAGAGTATTGAAGAACATAAGTATAGGAAATTGATAGGTTCACTACTTTACCTCACTGCAAGTAGACCTGATATTCAATATGCTGTTGGAGTATGTGCTAGATTTCAGACAAATCCAATGCAAACACACTACAACATTGCTATGAAAATATTAAGGTATGTGAAGGTATGTAGATGTAGGGCTGTGGTATTCTAAAGAAAGTGGATTGAGTTTATTTGGGTACTCGGATCTCGATTATCTTTGGATCATTGCTTGATAGGAAAAGCACCTCGGGAACTTGTCGGTTTACGGGCACTAGACTTATCTCATGGTTTAGCAAGAAGCAAAACTCAATTGCAACTTCTACCAGAGGTTGAATATATTCTTCTTTGGTTGTTGTGCAACACAAATTACGTGGATACAACAACAACTTAAAGACTATGGACTCGATGAGAAGAAAACTCCCATTTTACGTGACAACACAAGTGCTATTGCGATTACACAGAATCCTAAATTTCATGCCAGAACAAAGCACATTGATGTTAGACATCACTTCATCAGAGACCATGTTGAAAAAGGCAATATAGAGATACTCAAGATTGGGACTGAAGACCAACTTGCAGATATCTTCACTAAGCCACTACAAGAAAGTAGATTCTTAGCCTTAAGACATAGTCTTGGACTAATGGAACTACCAATGAACTGAAAAGAGAAAAGAGGTATCTGGAACGGGCATCCAGAGAAGAGGTATCTGGAACGGGTATCCAGAAAAGAGAGAAGAGGTATCTGGAACGGGTATCCAGAAAAGAGAGAAGAGGTATCTGGAACGGGAACCCAGAAGTCAAAAAGGCTAAAGAGCAAAAAGATAGCTTAAGATCTCTGAGACGGGAACTCAGATATTTGAATCATTCTATAAACGGGGAACACTAAAGAGAATAGTATAACTATCTACAGTCAACTACTCTCTTGAAACTCGCATTATTTCTATCTTGATGAAAAACTTGGAAAAATCCTAAGTATAAGACAGATTCAGATGCGAACAGTGTCCTTGCTCAAACAGAATTGTGATTCAGATAGCTAATAGCCAAAATTCATTAAATGGGCACAATTACATTTGTTGATTGTGATCATTCTTTGGAAGCAATGGTGACCCTTGATGAATTCAAGCGCTTGATCTGAACGGCAGAAATTAATTCACAGTAAATAGTGGACTGTTGAAATTCAGACATGGCCCACTAAGCATTTAATGCCGAAGTTACTTTTGATCATGCCGGTTTGCAAATCACAGATACGTACACACAAAATCAATTTGTATGTATTTGTCTGTTGAGATTCACTTGCTATATATATATAGGATTTTGGCAAATGAAATCACTTTTGCCTAATCCGAAATTTCAACTTGCATCAAAACAGCAAAAACCTTCTCCTAATCCTCTGCAACTTCTCTAAAATCTCTGCAAATCTTGATTAAGTTTTTCTGAAAAGAATCACTCAATCGAATCTCTTTCAAACACAAGCTTCAAATCTATATAAAGAGATGGCCTCCAAGAACACTTCTACAGAAATCGATCCTCCATGATGCTTTGAAAAGCAAGCACGAGTTGGTTATTATTAACAATCATGGTAGGAGCTTTCAATCCTGACCATTGGACTTCAAGTCACAGAATGATTTGGGGTGGTGCCATGGTTGAGGAATACCTCACGGCTGGAATAGAGAACCAAGCCGACAGAAAGCTAATTCTTGACATGCTTGAAAAGGCACATATCAAGGGTTTTGTATCTGCTCGCCCTAGTGGAATTTCATCACTTGATGTGTTGGAATTTTACTACAACTCGAGATTATTTCTGTGTATCGAAAACCTTTGAAATAGTGTCTATCAAAAGCTCGATCGAGGAAAGGAAATCATACGGACTTAACAACTTTGTAAGTTGTTTGAGGTTCAAAATCTTGGAAAGGATTTTGAAATAAACACCAAGGATGAGGAACTCCTTGAAGGTGTTAAAGAACTTCTGATGATGTGTGTGATCTTGAGAAATCAGATACACCCGAGTTCAAACTTCTTGACATCCGAACCGGACATCTGTTGGTTCCTTTGGGATATCTTGGCTTGCATTCTTCACAGATGCTTTGATGGTCTACAAGGAGGTCTTGACGGATAAGCCAAGAACGATGGATCATGATGTTCTTCTTTGAATCGACAAAAGACATTGGAAAACCCTTTCAAGCTGGGAAAATGCGCCTTCATGAAATTTGTGAAGAAGATTGAGGCTTGAGCTAAGATTGTTAAAGGACTAGCTGAGCCAAAGGCCATGAGGATATAGTGCGAAGATATGCTACTTCTTTGGAAAAGCAGGCATTGAGCTCGAGAGAGGCAATTTGAAATAGCCAACAGTAACTTACTCTACAAGTATGAGTACACAAATCTGATGAAAAAGGTTACTGGGTCTCAGAAAGGTCCTAAGAAGAGAAAATCTGAAAAGATATCTGAAGAAAAGGTTGCGACCAAGAAGCCCAGAACTTCAAGAAAGAAGTCTGCTGGCAAATCAGAAGACACACCCAAAGAGGTTGTCAATTCTCATATATCTACAAACATGGCAGATGAACTCATCAATGCTGCAAAAGAGTTATCACCTGCTGAACAAGTAGACTCAGCAAGAGAAAGTGCTTTCAGAAATGTTGAGACTAATGCAGAAAGCCTTGCTGATGAACTCATGAATGCTGCCAAAAGTGGTGAAAAACACCAAGCCCCATCTGCAGAAACCGCAGGAATAATGGACCAATTAGTTCCCAATGCTGATGAGAGCTCTGACGATGAAGATGATGAACTAGTCATCTCTCAAGTCCTACAAAAATCAAAGAGGGCTAAGGTTACTGAACAAGTAACTGGTAATAAGGTATCTGAAGAAGAACCTACACCACAGGTTGCTGAACCTATAGCAAAGGTTGTTGGTGCAAACACATCATCAGGGAATGACTCTCTTGCACAACTTCACAAAGCCCTGATGAGTGGTATCTTAGTATTGACAGATGCTGATGGAATTGCCACATCTAAGAATCTGGAAGAACATTCTACTGATCAATCTTCTGCTTCCAGACAACCACAACAACCACAAACACAACAACCACAACAGCCACAAGTGGTTGATGAGATGGTAAATGAACTCCATTTTGAAATACCGAATACGATATCTTTGAAGAAAATCCTGTAATTGAAGCGGGTTCCCAACTCGATGAGAGGATCAAGCGAGACATCTACTCGAATGATCAACGGGAGGCAAGCGAGTTGCATACTCGAGGAAGGTGTGAAGTACCGAAACTTCAAACAAAAGCTGAAGCGGGACAAGGCGACCAATGTATAGAAAGGTCACAAGTTCGAGACCAATCGACTGGCGCTCGTAAATGACTAGTTTAACTCTTACCTTGTGAAAAATTTTATACTTATAAATCTTGTTACCTTATAAGAATCTCTTTGTTACAGGCTGGGTTAGAAACGGAAAAACAAGAGGAAGCTGAAAAGCTTACCTCAGATACTGAAAAAGAGGTTCCTTCAACCTCAACTCTTGAGAAATCTGAGCACATGCCACGGTAAATGATTCTTAAAGAGAACTAACTTTTGATAAAAATGTTTGTATGCTCATTAATGATAAATGTTTCTAACGAGCTCGAACTAAGATGGAAGAAGATAAGGCGAATGCGAGACAAACCGAAACCAACAAGGTTTACGAAGCACATCAACGAGCTTTCAAACTTGAAGGTATATGAAAATCGGTGATAAGTACTCTTCATCTGGGTTATCTTAAAACTTCTTCTAAATTATTCAATACTATCTACTAGGAGCTCGATCGAGTAGAAGTGCGAGGGACAAAGTTGCGACATCCCACACCTATGGAAATTGATGAGGCATCGAGGGCTTCATCACAAGAAAATATTCCAGAGGCGCAAGTCTCGAGAGACAATATCTGAGCCTCCCATGGAGGTAATTGACCTCGAGATATCGACTTGTCACTTAAAGTTCTTCTTGATAAAATTTCCTAAGTATTGTGATAATGTTAATTCTCGGGTTCAAGAAAGAAAGGTTGATGAGGACGGACTTCCAAGTCTCCACCTCACCACAAGATATCTGAGACACCAATTGTCCCGATAGAACAAGTATCTGAGCACGATGTTCATACTCGGGTAACTCGAAACTAAACTACACTTCTACTGAGATATCTACCAAAGTTTTGAAACTCACTCAAAACTCTTTCTTTGAGCTCAAGCAGATGCAAAACAGTTCCCATTGAAGAAACAAGGACTACTTCACTTCTTCAAAGCTCACACTTTGCCAAAGCACATTGAATGCTTCAGAAATGGCGAAGTTAAGGTGCTCGATCTCCGAAATATTGAGAATAGCTGATCAACCAACCAGACGGGCACGAGTTCTTGACACGGAAACATATGTCGAAGCAATGTTCGCTCTGAACAACATACGATTCGACTACTACACAAGGACTTTTCGAGAAGTGGCGCATAGTTTGATACATGCCTTTGAGCAGGCGGATGGTGGACAAGATTACAGATGGCATTCAAGCGATTACGCCCAGACCTGCAGTTTATACCTTACGAACAAGAAGAAGTTAATGGCGGAAGATCACTATCCGGAAGTGATCAATCTTGTATCGAAGATGATGAGGAGGAAGAAATGAATGAAAATTACTTTGATGAACCTCCGACCATCACCAAAAGGATGATAATGACAAAAGGATGATGATGATGCCCTGCACGGAGGACAGGAGGAATTTCACGAAAAACAATGCCTCATGGCTGAAAAGCAAGCGAGAAGACTTCACGAAATCTCCGTCTTCATCACCTCAAATCTACTCATCCATCTTCTCACCAACACGCGATTACTCTTGAACAAGTAGTTGAGCTTTAGAAGAAACCAATCGAAAATATTGAACACTCGGACCGGAAGTGCTCAACTTCGGACAACTGTTGGAAGAAGAACAACACTCCATCTTCAGCTGGAAGATCAAATAGCTAAATCCGAGATAAGATTGATCAACTACAAGATTTATACTTAGAAGAAATGATTGCTTACTACGAGGTTAAAGAGCTACGGATCTTGTTGAGATCACCAAAGAACTTCGATCTTGAAGAAGTATACGAAGTCAAGCATGATGCTAAAGGCTGCATCCTCTTGAAAGAAGCACCATCCTCATCGAAAGGAAAGAAACCAATTTACGAGATGGTTCTTTGGACTTGATACGATTGATGAAAATGTCGAAGAGGATGAAGATCCTTGGGCTAATCCCTCGGATGATGAAGAAGACAAGACTTTGGCGGGACACCGCCATGAACATCTAGCGGTTTCTCACTTAAAAGAAAGTTGATTGCTCCTACAATCTTCAAAAGCGCCAAACGTCCACTCCCATGAGTACATGGCGGTACAGTACTAGCTACTACGAATAAGGAGATGTCTTCACAAAACAAGGAAGTAATTGCCTCAGTCCCTACGAATGAGAAAGTTCTTGAGCTCATCACTCGAGAACAACTAGCATGATCATTGCTCGAAAGATGCAGGAATGACAAGGGCGATGATGTGTCTTTAGTGAAAAAGCTTTTCAAGAGGCAAGTTACTGCTTTGAAGCGAGATGCCATCCTAGGCCCATTGGCAGAGCTCAATGATAAGAACAATGGACTTATCAAACAAAATCAGGAGCTCAAAGCCGAACTTTAGAAGTTCGTCACTGCTACAACTATTTACAAGGGCATTTTGACTGTCTCTCAGATTCCTTTATGAGGCCGATGACCAACAATGACTAAGGGGGAAAGAAAGTACAAATCTGGACCTCAAAGTCAGGGGGAATGGGAAGAAGGAGATGAAAACAAGAAGAAATCTGGAACTGGTGCTGCTCAGAAAGGAAGAAGAAAAACTTCCCAGCCACCACTCAGAATCTATGAATCCTTCTCAAGCCAAGCTGCTTCCAGAGACCCTTGAAGGAACCAAAATGGTAACAAGGGCCATGGCACAGAAACCTCCAAGGAGTACCAAGGCTCCAAGGAGAAGACAAGTTAGAGGGATTGATGAATCTTCTAAAGAAGAAGAAGAAGAAGAAGAAGGTCAAATCAAGTCCCTGGGCAATGAAGAAGGCTGCAAAGATCTCACAAGAATTGATCTTGATGATGATGAAGAGACTGATGAAGATGAAGCTCGTCTTCACAGAAAAAGGAAAATTGAAAGCCTAACTGAGCCCATAGTTGCAAAGCCACTAGCAGCTAAAACACCCTCTGGAAATACCAAGTCTATCCAGGGTGGTAGTTCTTCAAGCAACAACCCCAAAGAGAATTCAAGATAGAAAAGGAACAGACTGAGAGCTGAGCAAAGACAAAGTCAACTTCCACTCAGGCCGGAAGAAGCCAAAATTGAGTATGTGAAGTATGACAATGATTCCTCTGTCTACAGGTGCATCAAACAGAAAAATGGCTATTGGATTCTGGAACTTAAGCATCTATTGGTAAATTCAAGATTTCCAGAACCAATCCTCAAACAGCTTATGGCATGGAGAAAGAATAAACCTACCTTGATCAACACCAATCACATCAAAGCATGGTTGGATTTTGAAGTTGTCAAGAGAATGAAGCCGTGAAGAAGGACCTCTCGATGATTGTCCATATGGAAAGCGGATGATGTGCACAAGATTACGAATATCACGAGCAGGCACAAGACCAAGACTTCTTTGTGGAACCACATGAGTCGTTCTATCGACGAAGATCAATACAAGGGTGACATCGGATATCGAAGATTATCTATGAATACTTCAAGCTTTCGGATATCGAGAATAGAGCATGCACGGAAGTGGGGAAAGTACCTATGGGTCAAGCATTTTCCAAGAAAATCCTGCCAAAACCTAAAGAAGTCGTGGATTTGCGAGACACGAGATGCTTATCGAACTCTTCTTTTTATTATTCGATGACATAAAAGGTTTGGAGATAGGAAATTTGCGGTGATCCATAGAAATTTTGTTGAAGACTTGAAGATTGAAGACTTGAAGACTAGTTCTTTAGGATGTTTACTTGGAGCTTGGTTACTCCTGTTGTCCTAATTTACTATGTAGTTTTTGTATTTTTCTTGGTGAGCTTAAGCGTATTACGTATTAAAGTTATACGTAATCTTAAGTTGCGACTTATCTGAAGAACTTACTCTCAGATAGTATTTTATAAAAGATAACTTGTCAGCAAAGATCACACCTTGTGATTTGGTTGATGTCTACTTTCTGCACTTAATTATATGATTTTGAAAAATTTGATTAAGTGTTGGATTGTTTCCTCATCCAGTTGTAATAGGAAGATAGTCATCGTTGGTGATCAAAATGGGAAATTTGTTAGATATTTTGGTAGAATATCTGTTAGATTTTGTTCGACAACATGATGACTTATCTTAGTCTCGAAAAGGTGATTAGTACTCTTGGTTCACTTGAACATTGTAAAAGAGGAAACCCACTAAGTATGATAGTCTAGCTAATCTTGTATAGGATGTTAGGTCTCAAAATGTAATTTTATTTTATGAAGAAGACCAAGAAGAAGACATCAATGAGCTCGACAACTTTTGAAGATTTGAAGAAAAGCGCAAGATTCGAATCATTATTTAGATATCTTAGCCAAATATCTTGTAAAATGACGCAGTTTCAAACAAGCTGTCACAAGAAATATCGAGAAATGAGATACATATCCGAAAACAAGGAAAGTGTCCAGATATCTATTCTCAGATACCTTGAGCATTAACCACGTTTCTGAAAAAGAAACATATATTGCAAACAAAGTTGTTTCAATAAATAACAAGTGGTATCTGAAGAATGAAGATAAGGATGTGCAAAGAATCAGACAACAAGTCTAGTCTCTGATACAAAGCATAGTTCCGTTGACACTACAGGACAAAAAGTATAGTACAATGCATTTAATGCAGACGGAGATGTCGAGTAAAAGCAACGGCAACCGAGAAGAAGACAAAACCTTTCTGATACTATACAGATATCGATAGTTCAAATTTGAGCCTAACGGATACTATTCAAACGGTACTCAAATTCATCTATAAATATCAACACTTAGACAGCTTGAGAGACACACACATTGCATACGCTGAAACATAGAACTCTAAACATCCTACTCTCTCAAAGCAACTTACTTATTATCAAAGCTTTCTGTTGCGACTAAAGCTTGTGATCT
This sequence comes from Plantago major, assembly GCA_026545765.1. NCBI lineage: Eukaryota > Viridiplantae > Streptophyta > Magnoliopsida > Lamiales > Plantaginaceae > Plantago > Plantago major. Next base: position 15,605,124 of record CM048840.1, on the reverse strand, counting down.
TGAGTAAACACTGAAGTTCTAAGTGTCCTGATCCTAAACAAGCAAAGCTATCTATGAAGGAGTTGAATCAAAAGATCAACTATCTGAGATTCATTCTCTTGAGCAGATATCATAAGACTTGGGTGAAGAAATCAAACAAGATACCATACTGCGCAAAGTGTATTAAGTAACAGTTCACGAGCTATCTGAATAAGCGAAAAGTTATTAAGGCGCTCATCGACAACTCAAGCGAAACCAACACGAAACCGCGTGGAGATGGAAGTACTTAGTTTGAAAATCAGGGAATAACTCGAAGGTTACGGAGTATAGGAAGTACTTGATTTGGGAAACTAAGGAATAACTCCAAAGTTTTTGAGTATAGGAAGTACTTGGCTGAAGAAGCTAGGGAACAACTCAGGGGGAACATTTGGTTGGGAACCAATTGTTCGAATCTTAGAATAGGATTTTGTAAGGTTATCTCAATTATCTGTTCTAGTGAATTCTAGGTCTCGATAGACAAGTGGATTAGTTGGAGGATTCGCCACCTCAGATACCACTATACTTCTTGTGTCATTTACATTTACGTATTTATACTTGAACACACACACACTTATTAACTATTTCTACACTTATACGTATTAATTCTTCCTTTTCTGATTCTAAGTATCGATATCCATTCGAATATCGAGAAACATTTGTTATCGACAAAAGTTTTAAAAGACTATTCACCCCCTCTAGTCTTTTACTTTGCGTTATACGACCAACCTTGTTCGATGATGTTGGGAATTATTTGCACATCATCTGGCTTTCCATAAGGACATTCATCAGAGAGGTCCTTCTTCATGGTTTCTATTCTCTTGATTACTTCAAAATCCAACCAGGCTTTGATGTGGTTGGTATTAATCAAGACTGGCTTGTCTTTTATCCATGCCATGAGCTGTTTATGGATTGGTTACGGAAAATTTTCATTTACGGTAAGTGCTTGAGTTCGAATCCGAGCCATTCTTCTTATTAATGCATCCAGACGGAGGAGTCATTGTTGGTCTTCACATACTCAATCTTGGCTTCTTGAGCTGAGTGGTAGTTGAAGTTTTCTTTGTTCGACTCTCATTTCCTCCTTTGTCTTGAATTCTCCTTGGGGATTGCTTGAAGAACCACCTGGATTGACTTGGTATTTCGGAGGGTGTTTTAGGCGCCAAAGGCTTTGCGACTATGGGCTCGAATAGGCTATCAACCTTTTTCCTTTTTACGTGAAGAGGAGCTTCATCTTCATTAGTCTCTTCATCATCATCATCAAGATTAATTCTTGTGAAAGTTTTGCAGCCTTCTTCATTGCCCTGGGATTTGATTTGGCCTCCTCCTCCTCCTCCCCCTCCTCCTCCTCCTCCTCCTTCTTCTTCTTCTTCAGAAGACTCATCAATCCCTCTTATGATTGCTGGGAAGTAGCTACTATTTGCAAAGCAGCTTGACTTGATGAGGGCTCATTTATTCTGAGTGGTGGCTGGGAAGTTCTCTTGTTTCCTCTTCCTTTCGGCGGCTGACTCTAGATTTCTTCTTTCCTCCCCGACCTTGAGGTCCAAATCCTTCCCCCTTAGTCATTGTTGACTAACTAAGTACCACAAAGGATTCTGAGAGAGACTCAAAATTCCCTTGCAAGTAATTGTAGGCAGTAACCAACTTCTGAAGTTCATCCTTGAGCTCCTGATTTTGTTTGATAAGTCCATTTTCCTTATCAGTGAGCTCTGCCAATGGGCCTAGTATGGCATCTGCTTGTCCAGCAGTGTAACTTGCCTCATGAAAAGCTTTTTCAGCTAATGATACATCATCGTCCCTTAACATTCCCAGATCCTTCTGAGCAAGGACCATACTGGTTGTTCTCTGAGTGATGAGCTCAGTGAATTTCTTCATATCTGAGGGAACGGAGGCAATTACGTCTTTGTTCTGTGAAGACAACTCCTTTTTAAGATGTGCCAAAACTTGGTATATATTCATGTATTCTTGGGAGTGGACATTTGGCAGTTTGTTGAATACTTCAGGAGCAATTAGCTTCCTTTTCAGATAAGAAACCGCTAAGTGTTCATTGCGGTGTTCTGCCAATGTCTTGTCTTCTTCATCATCTGAGTCATCAACCCAGTGATCTGCATCCTCTAGCACTTCTTCATCAAGGTTTCTGAAGGCGGCAACCATCTCAGATATGGGTTTCTTGCCTTTGGAGGATGGTTTCTTTGGTGAAGATGCAGCCTTAGCATCATGCTTTTCTTCAGATACTTGTTCAGCATCTAGCTCCTTAGCAATATAATCAACAGCGTCCTGGAGTAATCTCAGAGTAATCTTGCATTTCTTTGCGTGTTTGTTCTTCAAGTTTATCTAGCTTGACTCTGGATTCAGCTATCTTTTCTTCCAGTTGAAGATGTAGCTGCTGTTCTTCCTCCAACAGTTGTTTGAGTTGAGCAACTCTGGCTTGTGCATCCACTATTTTCTAAGTGTTTTCCTCAAAGTGCTCAACTGCTTTTTCAGTAGTGTCTTTTTGTTGAGGAGAGGGATGGGTAGATTTCTGAGGAGATGGAGGAGGGGATTGTTGTGATGTCCTCTCAGTGTGCTTTTCAGCACCTGAGGCATAGTTTCCTTGTGGAATCCCTCCTGTCCTTGGTGCAGGGGCATCATCATCATCTTTATTATCCTCATCCTTGTGATGGTCAGAAGGAGGATCTTCATAATTATTCTCATCAGTCTCCATCTCTTCTTCGTCTTCAGAGACCAGGTTGATCACTTCTGGAATAGTGACCGTTTGCCCATTAACTTCCTCTTGTTCAGAGGGTATGTACTGTAGAGTCTGGGGTAAGGTAGGCTTGAATGCCATCTGCATTCTGGTCTGACCATCTACTTGGGTGAAAGCTTGGATCAGCTTTCTGGCCACTTCCTTGACAAAATCCTTATCCATCAATGTTCCGAAAGAATATTGTTCAGTGGGGAACATTGCATGGACGTAGTTTTCCAAGTCAAGGGCTCGTGCTCTCCTGGTGTGGTGATCAATCACCTTTAAGATCTCAGATAGATCGGAGCTTTTGCCATTTCTTGAAGCATTTCAGATGCTTTGGCAAAGTGTGTTCCTTGAAGAAAGGAAGCAGGTCCTCTTTCTCATCAACAGGGACCTTAGTGGCACTTGTTTGAGCCTGTGTGACAGGCTCAGATGACTTGACTACTGAGGTTCCAGGTGCCTCAGATATCTGGGTATGAGGAGGAGACTGGGAAGTCTGATCCTCAGTTATCTTTCTTTCTGCTTGAACCTGAGATTAGAAACATAACACTTAGGAAATTTTATGAAGAAAAATTTTATTGACAAATCAAATATCTGAGAGGTCAATTACCTCCACTGCTGGAGGCTCAGATACTTGTGCCTCAGAGACTTGTGCAGTCTCTGGAAGTTTTTCTTGTGATGAAGGCTTCGATGCCTCATCAATTTGCATTTGTTGTGGGGATTGAGCGGGCAATTCCCCAGCAACTTCTACTTCTTTTTGAACCTATTAAGTAGAACGTGTTAGTTTGAGAAAAATGATCAGAGATTTGCTCTTTGAAGAATATAGTTATCTGAATGAAATACCTTCTCTGCAGAAGGTTCAGATACTTGTTCCTCAGAGACCTTGGAAGTCTCTGGATTCTTCTATGAAGAGATATACTTTTCAGTCTCTTCATTTTTCTTCTCAGTTGGAGCCTATTAGAAACAAACACTTCATAGTATTAGTAAAGCACATATCGAAGATGTTATATCTTAAGGAACTATCTTCTACCTGTGAGACAGGCTCATGTTCCTTAAGTGGTGAGGCTATGGAAGCCTCCTTCTCAGATTCTGAGGCAAGCTTTGCAGCTTCCTCTTGTTGTTGTGTTTCTAATTCAGCCTGTAACAAGAAATTTCATTAAATAACAAGATTTAACAAACACAAAAATATCACAAGTAGAGAGTTAAACCATTATTTTGAGAAATGTCGGTGATTGGTCTCTGGAACTGTGACTCTTCCATCGTTGGTCTTGTTGTTCCATTTGACTTCTTTGTTTGAAGTTTGAATTACTTGGGCGTTTCTGAGTATGCAACTCAGTTGCCTCCCCTGGTTGATCATTCTGAGTAGATGCCTCAGTTTGATCCCTCTCATTGAGTTGGGGAACCTGCTCTTTTGCAGGATTTTCTTCAGCAAGGAAAGATCCTGGTATCTGTAACTCAAGTACCATTTCAGCAGTATCCACATCTGGCTGTTTTGGTAGTTCAGATCTGGATGGAGAAGGTGATGCTATTTGGGGCCTATCCAAATCTGCTTGAGACAGACTTTTAAGTGTTGAGGCAATGGCAGTATCCTCTAACACTAAGCTATCACTCATCAGAGCATCTTCCATATGCTTCAGTCTTTCTTGCTCTAATGGTGTAATTTGTCCAGTGACCTTGGACACAGTTGCTTCTTCAGCAACCTTTGAAACAGGTGCTTGTTCAGCAACATGTGGTGTAGGTTCTTCTTCAGATACCTCTACACTAGTTACTTTTTCAGTAACCTTAGCCCTTTTTTATTTCTCTAGGACTTGAGAGATGACTAATTCATCATCTTCATCGTCAGAGCTCTCATCATTAGGCCAGTTGGTGGTCCATAATCCCTGCGGTTTCTGCAGATAGGGCTTGGTACCTACCACTACTCTCATTAGCAGCATTGATGAGTTCATCGACAAGGCTCTCCTTAGCAGCATTGATGAGTTCATCAGCAGTTGTAACTTTTGCAGCATTGATGAGTTCATCTGCAGTGAGAGTCGACAACCACAATGGGTGTGTCTTCTGATTTGCCAGCAGACTTCTTTCGTGAAGTTCTGGGCTTTTTGGTCGCAACTTTTCCCTCATATATCTCTTCAGTTTTTCGCTTCTTGGAACCTTTCTGAGATCCAGTAACCTTTTCATCATGTTCGTATACTCATATTTGTAGAGTAGGTTACTATTGGCTATGTCAGCCTTCTCTCTGAGCTCAATGCCAAGCTTCTCCAGCAAGTAGCATATCTTTAGTCCATAGCTCACTGTGGCTTTTGGCTCAGCAAGGCCCTTAACGATTTTAGGCTCAAAGCCTTGAATCTTCTTCACAAACTTCATAGAGGCTTACTTTCCCCAGTTGAAAGGGTTTTCCAGCCTTTTGTCTTGTTGTTGCAACAAGAACATCATCATCCAACGTTCTTGGCTTATCTGGTCGGCACCTCCTTGTAGACCATCAAAGCATCTGTGAAAAATGCATGCCAACACATCCCAGTGAACCAACAGATGTCTGGTTCTGATGTCAGCAAGTTTGAAATCAGTGGGTGTGTCTGGTTTGTCAAAGTCACACACACCACTATACAGTTGCTTCACACCTTCAAGGAGATCATCATCCTTGGTGTTTATTTCAAAATCCTTTCCAAGAATTTCTTTTCCTTGGACCTTTGATTTGATAGACACTGTTTCAGTACCTTCAGAAACACAGGAAATAATCCTGGATTTGTTGTAGAATTCTAACACATCCAGTGAAGAAACTCTATTGGGAGTAGCAGACAGGAAACCCTTGATTTGTGCCTTTTCAAGAATTTCAAGAATTAGCTTCCTATCGGCTTGGTTTTCAATTGCAGCCGTGAGGTATTCCTCAATCATGGCGCCACCCCAAATCATCCTGTGATTTGAAGTCCAATGATCAGGATTAAAATCTCCTACCAATCGATTGTTTACAACTACCAACTCTGGTGCTTGCTTTTCAGCATTACCAGTGGTAGTAGATTGGTATTTCTGGGTAGAAGCACGTTTTGGAGCCATCTCTTTATATAGTGTAAGTTTTCGAAAGTCTGAAAGAGATTAGGGTGAGAGATTAGTGATTCTTTGCAGAAAAACTAATTGAGGAACAGAGATTTGCAGAGAAGTTGAAGAAATGTTTTTGCTATTCTTGTGCAAGTCTGAATGTTGGATTAGGCGAAAGTGAATTCTTTTGCCAAAATCCTATATATATAGCAATGTAATCTCAACAGACATATACATACAAATTTATTTTGTATGTACGTATCTGTGTTATTGCAGTAAGGTGTGGGTAAAAGTTTGTTTGATATTAAATGCTTAGTGGGCCACGTCTAAGTTTTTACAATCCACTATTTTACAGAGAAATGATCTCGTCCGTTAAGATCAAACGCCCATTTCATCAAGGGTCAATATTGCTTCTTCAGCAATGATCACAATCAGCAATTGTAATTGTGCCCAATAAATGAATTTTGGCGATTTGCTATCTGAATCACATTTCTGTGTGACTAAGAACACTGTTTGCATCTGAGTCTATCTCACACTTAGTATTTGTCCAAGTTTTACACAAAGATAGAAATAATACAAATTTAAAGAGAGTAGTTGACTGCAGACAGTTGTACTATTCTCTTTTGTGTCCCCCCTCACTGAGTGATCTAGATATCTGAGTGCCTATCTCAGAAATCTTCAAATAGCCATTTTACCCTTTAGCCTTTGGTTTCTGGATACCCGTTCCAGATTCCTCTTTTCTGGATACCCGTTCCAGATACCTTATTTTCTGGATACCCGTTCCAGATTCCTCTTTTCCCTCCTTTGATATCTTCTTCAGATATCTGAACTTTTTTAGTTCTTTGGTAGCTCCATTAGTCCAAGACTATGTCTTAAGGCTAAGAATCTACTTTCTTGTAGTGGCTTAGTGAAGATATCTGCAAGTTGGTCTTCAGTGCCAATCTTGAGTATCTCTATATTGCCTTTTTCAACATGGTCTCTAATGAAGTGGTGTCTAACATCAATGTGCTTTGTTCTTGCATGAAACTTAGGATTCTGAGTTTTGGCAATAGCACTTGTGTTGTCACAGAAAATCGGAGTTTTCTCTTCATTGACCTCATAGTCTCTGAGTTGTTGTTGTATCCACAATATCTGTGAAGCACAACACCCAGCAGCAATATATTCAGCCTCTGTGGTAGATGTGTCAATTGAGTTTTGTTTCTTGCTGAACCATGATATTAATCTGGCACCAAGAAATTGACAAGTTCCTAAGGTGCTTTTTCTATCAAGTAATGATACAGCATAGTCAGCATCTAAATAGCCGCTAAACTCAATCCACTGTCTTTTGGATACCACAATCTAACTTCTACAGTACCCTTTACATACCTCAATCTTTTCATAGCAATGTTGTAGTGTGATTGCATTGGATTTGTCTGAAATCTGGCACACACTCCAACTGCATATTGAATATTAGGTCTACTTGCAGTGAGGTACAGTAGAGACCCAATCAATTTCCTATACTTGTGTTCTTCGACACTCTAGTCAGATTCAGTATAGGTCATTTTGGTTCCAATGCTCATAGGTATCTCAGCATTCTTTTCAGAAGGCTTTAGATTAAACTTGTTGAGCATGTCCTTTGCATACTTTGTTTGACTAATGAATATTCCATCATTAAGTTGCTTGACTTGCAGTCCTAGGAAGTAGTTTAATTCTCCCATCATGCTCATCTCAAATTTACTTTTCATGAGCTCAGCAAAGTCTTCACAAAGTTGCTTGTTTTTAGATCCAAATATAATGTCATCAACATATACTTGAACTAAAAGTAGTTTCCCATCATGGTTCAATGTAAAGAGTGTTTTATCAACATCTCCTTTCTTGAAACCACTTTCTAGTAGGTATTTGGCCAATGTATCATCGACACACGTTTTTAATCCCCCGCATTTAAATGTTGTTTCGAGGGCCTTTTGCTTTCCTGAAACCAACAGAAAAGACCCATGAAACCAACAGAACTGGTTCCTGAAACTAACTCAAAGACTCATGAAACCAACCTGAAACTAACTCAAAGACTCATGAAACCAATAGAACTGGCTCCTGAAACTAACTTAAAGACTCATGAAACCAACAGAACTGAAAGTGTATTCAAATTCAGTTGATTAGGTTCACCATTTCCCCTAGGGTTTTAGAATTATAAGTTCCTGAAACTAATACTATTTTGTTCTGAAACTAACATTGTTGGCCCTGAAACTAACTTTAATGAACCTGAAACTAACATTTTGAGTTCTTGAAACTAACTTTAATGAAACTGAAACTAATATTAATAACCTGAAACTAACTTTAATGAAACTGAAACTAATATTAATAACCTGAAACTAACTTTTATGAGTTCATGAAACTAATACTAACGATGATGAAACTAATACAAATGATGCTGAAACTAATACTATTTTGTTCTTAACATTTTTTGGCCCTGAAACCAACATTCTGAGTTTTTGAAACTAACTTTAATGAACCTGAAACTGATACTAATGAATCTGAAACTAACTTTCTGAGTTCCTGAAACTAATACTATTTTGTTATGAAACTAACATTTATTGGCCCTAAAACTAACTTTTGAGTTCGAAAACTAACTTTAATCGACAACCCGCCAACCTTACTTAATTGTATTGACAGTCTACCGTCCTACTAAACCTAATTATAGGTAGTAGCCTAAGTGTCATTTTGTTTTTTTGATTGATTAGTTTAGGGTTTCCCATTCCATAGGGTTTTTAAATTTGGTGAGATTTGAAACTAACTACGTGTTATGAAACTAACTTTAATGAACCTGAAATTAATACTAATGAACCTGAAACTAATACTATTTTGTTATGAAACTAATATTTATTGGCCCTGAAACTAATTGTAATGAATCTAAAACTAACTTTAGTGAACATGATAACATTGTTGTTAGGAATATCTGTTTAGATTTTGATCAGCAACCTAATGACTTATCTTAGCTCAGAAAGGTGGTTAGTACTCTTGGTTCACTTGAACACTATAAAAGAGGAAACTCACTAAGTATGATAGTCTAGCAAATCTTGTATAGGATGTTAGGTCTCTTAATGTAATTTTTATATCTTTGAAGAAGACCAAGAAGAAGGCATCCAGCAGGAGAAGTTCAGCAGTTTGAAGATTTGAAGACTGCTCAAATTTGCTGAAGACAAAGGTTATCAGACACCTATGTCCAGATATCTCGAAGAAACAAGTGTTTTTCAATAAACAGTGTTGCAAAAGATATCTGAGAATGCAAGGTTTCTGAAAACGAGGAAAAGTGCCCACAGATATCTACACTCAGATACCTTGGATAAAGATTATATTTCCAGGAAACAATATATTTTTAACAAGCGGTATTTGGAGTTATGATAGTCTCTGAAAAGGGACATGCAATGCTTCAGAAAGCGTGCATAGTTCCGTTGGCACTACAGGACAAAAATAGTACAATGCAATAAATGCGCAGACAAAGACATCTGAACAAAAGAGGAAATCTCTGAAAAGTGACGTCTTCTGCAGTACTATTTTCATATATCAATAGTTTGAATTTCATTAAGCCTAACGGATACTATTCAAACGGCATGATTCTCAACTATAAATATCATCACTTAGAATGCTTGAAAGATACACTGAACACAACACCTTGAACTTGCACTGTATACTCACACAAGCTCTCTCAAGCATACTACTTACCTTCAAGCTTTCTGTTGCGACCAAAGCTCTTGATTCTAAGTAGTACAAAAGTTCTAAGTGTCCTGATCCTTAACAAGCATTGTTATTTGTGAAGGAGTTGAATTAAGATTTCATATATGAGATTCATTCTTTGAACACTTATCATAGACTTGGGTCAGTAAAGAACAAGATACCATACATTGTAAAGTGTATTAAGTATACTTGATTCTCAGAGCTATCTGCATAACTGAATAAGTTATTAAAGAAGCTCACCTGACAAACAAACCTAAACTATACACCAAAAGGCGTGGAGTATAGGAAGTACTTAGTTTGAGAAACTAAGGAACAACTCCAGGAAAAAGGTTTCTGAGTACAGGAAGTACTTGGCTGAGAAAGCCGGGGAATAACTCAGGGGGAACACTTGGTTGGGAACCTAGTGTATTTAGGAATCGAGAGAAGATACTTGTAAGGTTACCTCAATTATCTGTCTTAGTGGATTCTAGGTCTGAGAAAGGCCGAAGTGGATTAGTTGAAGGATTACGCCACCTTCAGATACCACTATAAAGACTTGTGTTATTTCCTTTCTGCAATTTATTACTTGCTTTATTTACCTTGTTAAGTATTTACACATATCTTGCTGAACACGTGCACTTATCTGAACCTTGTTAAGTATCAGATATCTTCACAGAAATCTGAGAAATTGTGTTTATCGACAAAAGTTTGAAAAAGACTATTCACCCCCCTCTAGTCTTTTACTTTGCCGTTATCTGGACCAACAAGTGGTATCAGAGCTGGAGGTTCCCAAGCCTTCTGCACTGAACCTAGATCCCAAATAAGTGCCCACTAACTGCTTTTCACCTACACTTGATTTGTTTGTTTAGTGTGTTTGCTGCAGGATGTCTTTAAGTGACGTCCCAATTCTCAAGCCAGAGAATTATGAGAAATGGAAGAACAACATGATGCTCCACCTAGAAGCCATTAGTGCCAAAATGATCGACGTGATAAAGAATGGCCCCATAGTCATTCAACAACTCAAGCAGGTCATGGAGGTTTCTAATGGTAGAGACAGAGAAAAAAGTGATGGGTCTTCACAGACAGATGCGTCAACCAGTGGGAGACCTACCAGTCAAGTTATTTACGAGCCAAAGCCCAGAGAGCTCTGGACATCGGAAGATGCCAAGAGAAATCGACTGGATGTTCAGGCTCGCAATATCATCATACATTCTACTTCAGAGCACATACAGTGTAAATTTTGGGGTGTAAAAATGGCGAAAGTGGCCTGGCAACTGATTGAAGAAATCTGTGCCGGCACTAAGAAAACGAACGAAAATAAGTTCGAAGTTTTGAAGCTCAAATTCCAAAACTTTAAACAAGGTCCCACAGAGACTCTTGAAGAACTAGATTTCCGGTTTACAACACTCATGAGTGACATGGCTGCACTTGGTGAAAGCAATAGATATACCCAACCAGAAAATATTAAGACTATTGTGAGAAGTCTAAATCATAACTGGGAGCATACAAATTTTTTCTACTTTAACTAAGGAATGCCAGATATCACTCCAGTGGAACTTTTCTCTCACCTTGCCACTGTTGACTATGAGACAACTCAAAGAGAACAAACAACTAAAAAGTTGCAGAATGTTGCTCTAGTTGCCCAAGGAACTTCTGAAAAGAAGGAAGGCAAGGAGGTGACTGAGGATGCTCTTGCTGTAAAGCAAATGGGAAAATATGTCAGTCGAGAGATTGAGAGAAGAAAAGCCAAAGAGAAGCTGAAAAAGCATCTAGGCTCAAACTATCACCAGTACAAAAATATGCAATTGTCAAGCTCATTTGAACAATGGCTACCAGAAGCATCTAATCTTGAGGAAGCAGAAATCGGAAACGATATCTGTTTCTATTGTCAGAAACCTGGTCATTTCAAGAAGGATTGTCATGCCTTCAACAAACTAAAGACAGGTGACAAGAAAGATAGAAGAAACTTCAAGAGAAGTCAGAGAGCTATGCTCACTGAAGAAAGGAAAAAGATTCAACTCCAACTGGATGCTCTAGACATTGAGTCTGATTCTGAGGATGAAGACTCAGATGATTCCACACTGCCTTCTCCAGAAATGTGTGGTGTTTCTCATGAAGTGATTGACTTTGGTCAAAAGAAGAAAGAAGTGTGTGGAGTGGCTGAAGCAATCTTTTCAGATATCTCCAACATTGAACCTTGTCTAATGGTTGATGAGGTAACACATACTTCTTGTTATACTTATGAAAGTGATGAGGAAGGAATCAAAGATATGGAACATCTTAGAAGAGAACTTGATCTGTACGAAAGAGAATTTCTAATGGTCCGAGCTAGAGCCGAAACCCTTGAAGAAGAAAAGAATTCTCTTGTAAAGGAAAATTCAAAATTACTCAAGATATCTGAGAAAAAGGATGTTGAAATTGCATTTCTCAAAGCTCAGATATCTGAGACAAAAAAGTCACATAAAGAAGCTTTGGCCAAACTTCAAAAGAAATGTGAAGGTCTTCTTTCTGAAAATGAGGAACTCAAAAAGAAGGAAGTATCTTTCCAGTCTTATGTCAAAGCTAGTGACACTCTTACTCAAGTACAATCTTATTTAAGAGATCCTTCAGAAAAGGGAGGACTTGGGATGGACACACAAGCAAATAGTTCTATCACTCTGAATAAGAGTGACCAAAGATAACATTTGTTAGTGCTCAGCAAGATGGTTCCCAAACAACCTATAGCATTGGTCAGAAAGCTAAGGCTGTTGACAAAGGAAAGCGATTCTGACCAAACCTTTGTGGGAAAAACAAGTCCAAAATAAAACTGTTGGGAATATTTCTGAAAAGAAACATAACACTGAAAAGTGTAATCACCCACAGTACTATGTCTCTCAGAAAGGAAGAATTGCAGGAGCTTGCAAATTCTCCTATGTCACATTTTCTGGAAAGAAAATAGACTACCCAGAGACTAGCAAAGCTGCTGAGATGAGAACTCAGATAGCACCAGGTGCTCGAAATGGCATTGGCTATAAAGCCATCGGGAAACAACTTGCCTGTGAGTATAAACAAGAGCAAGAACGATGGATAAAGGCTAGGATTGCTCACAGCAATTATCAGAAGTGGAAGAAAAGTCAAGCCACTGAAAATCTGAATGCCAGGGCTAGAAGAAATCTGGCAAGGAAAGCTAAGTTTGCTGACAAGCAGACTCAGCAACCTGACAGGTATCTGAAAGCACCACAAGGAGCACCAAGGAACAAACTAAGGAAGAAAATAATTCTTAATAACAATGATACTAATCATTTACCTAGAATTCCTCCTTATGTTCCTGTTAGACAAAAGAATTTCCCTAAGAAATTCATTCAGAAATGGATTCCTACAGGAAGATTCTTTAGTCCAGATGGTTCCATTGTTGGTATGAGAACCTAATCTCCTGTTTCCTATTTTTGTGCAGAACACTCTAAAGACTAATCCAAAGTGGCATTTTGATAGCGGATGTGGTAAGCACATGACAGGAGACAAAGTAAATCTGATTAACTACAGAAAATGCAATGATGGACCAATTATTAGATTTGTTGGAGGAGATAAAATCCAACTATAGGATTTGGCAATCTGAAATTTGGAGCCCTTACAATCTCTGAAGTACTACATGTAAAGGGATTGAAATATAATCTCCTAAGCATGAGTCAATTAGTAGACAAAGGGTACACTGTCAAGATCAAGTCAAAACTATGCAAAGTAATTGACAATGAGTCAAAGCAGACAGTCTTGGTTGCTAGGCAAAAAGGAAATCTTTATGTTGCTGACTGGGCATCTGCCACAACTGAAGAATGTCTCATGGTGAGTCAATCTGGCCACACTGAAGAAAACTGGCTATGGCATAAGAGAATGAGTCACTTGAATTTCAAAACTCTGAACAGGCTAGCCAAGAAAGAATTGGTGGTTGGTTCACCCAAAATAGTATATAGAAAAGATGGTATATGCTCAACTTGCCAAATGGGAAAACAATCCAAAACATCTTTCAAGTCTAAAACTAGACACTCCAGTGAAAGGCCACTTCAAATGTTACATATGGATCTCTTTGAATCCTCTGTAACCAGCTATGCAGGAAAGAAGTATGGTCTGGTTATTGTTGATGATTACTCAAGATTCACTTGGGTTGTATTTCTCAAACAAAAATCTGATGCAAGGGTTGAAATACCCAACTTGCTGAATAAGCTTGAAGTCATGAAAAATGACAAGGTATCTGTAATCAGAACAGACAATGGTACTGAGATTGTGAACCAGTACATAAAAGAGTTTTGTACCTGCAAAGGTATACAACATCAACTATATTCCGTAAGAACACCACAACAAAATGGTGTTGCTGAAAGGAAGAATAGGACCCTAAAAGAAGCAACAAGAACAATGCTCGCTGACACTGAAATAAGTGAAATCTATTGGGTTTAAGCTGTAAACTCAGCCTGCTACACTCAAAATAGATGTCTAATTAACAAGCACCATGACAAAACTCCTTATGAGCTTTTGATTGGTAGACCCCCTAATATCAAACATCTAAGGGTGTTTGGTTGCAGATGTTTCGTTCTTAACAATGGAAAAGAGTACTTGAGAACATTTCAACCAAAGACAGATGAAGGAGTATTTCTTGGTTATTCTCTGAATAGAAAAGCCTATAGAATCTACAACAAAAGAACGCAAAAGATTGAAGAATCTGTTCATGTAGTTTTCTACGAAAGAAACAAGAAAATACCCTTAAATGATGATCTCTCAGATAGGTTCAAAGAACTGATGATTAAAGATTCTGAAGAAGAATCCTCAAAAGGAAACAATTCTATCATTCACTTTGAGGATGAATCTGACGATGAAAAGCAACCATTGCTTAGTAACAACCAGATGACTCTAAGACATGATGAAGAATTTCCTATAAGAATTCCAGAATTGGAACAAGTTACTGAGAACCTTCATCACGAAGAAGTTTCTGAGAATGAGATTGCTGAAAATTAAATTTCAGATATCTCTAACAATGAAAAAGTGTCAGATATCCATGGCATTTCTCATGTGTCAGATATCTCAGATACTGCACAAGTATCCCATCAAAATCATATTGATTCATATTCAGAATTGGAACCAAGTGGGTTTTCAGAAACAAAATGAATGAGTCTGGTGAAATAACCAGAAACAAAGCTAGGTTGGTCGCCAAGGGATTCACAGACTGAAGGACTAGATTTTGATGAGTCATATGCTCCAGTTGCAAGATTGGATGCAATAAGACTCTTTCTAGCCTTTGCAGCTCATAATGACTTTACTGTTTATCAAATGGATGTCAAGAGTGCATTCCTAAACGGTGAACTTGCTGAAGAAGTCTATGTTGAACAACCACCAGGCTTTGATGTTTCCTTAGAAAGTAGGATGGTCTATAAGCTTCAGAAAGCTCTGTATGGGCTGAAACAAGCTCCAAGAGCATGCTCCAAACTCTAGCCCTGAAAAAACATTCGAAAAGCCTATATAAAACACCATTCAGGGTGTTGTTCCAGAATATCATCACTTAGAATGCTTGAAAGATACACTGAACACAACACCTTGAACTTGCACTGTATACTCACACAAGCTCTCTCAAGCATACTACTTACCTTCAAGCTTTCTGTTGCGACCAAAGCTCTTAAATCTAAGTAGCACAAAAGTTCTAAGTGTCCTGATCCTTAACAAGCATTGTTATTTGTGAAGGAGTTGAATTAAGATTTCATATCTGAGATTCATTCTCTTGAACACTTATCATAGACTTGGGTCAGTAAAGAACAAGATACCATACATTGTAAAGTGTATTAAGTATACTTGATTCTCAGAGCTATCTGCATAATTGAATAAGTTATTAAAGAAGCTCACCTGACAAACAAACCTAAACTATACACCAAAAGGCGTGGAGTATAGGAAGTACTTAGTTTGAGAAACTAAGGAACAACTCGAGGAAAAAGGTTTCTGAGTACAGGAAGTACTTGGCTGAGAAAGCCGAGGAATAACTCAGGGGGAACACTTGGTTGGGAACCTAGTGTATTTAGGAATCGAGAGAAGATACTTGCAAGGTTACCTCAATTATCTGTCTTAGTGGATTCTAGGTATGAGAAAGGCCGAAGTGGATTAGTTGAAGGATTACGCCACCTTCAGATACCACTATAAAGACTTGTGTTATTTACTTTCTGCAATTTATTACTTGCTTTATTTACCTTGCTAAGTATTTACACATATATTGCTGAACACGTGCACTTATCACAAAAAGTCTTCCGCTCTCTGAAAATAAGTATCAGATATCTTCACAGAAATCTGAGAAATTGTGTTTATCGACAAAAGTTTGAAAAAGACTCTTCACCCCCCTCAAGTCTTTTACTTTGCCGTTATCTGGACCAACAATTGTTGACTTTGAAACAAACTTTAATGAACCTGAAACTAACTTTTTGAGT
The DNA here is from genome assembly GCA_026545765.1 of Plantago major. Lineage (NCBI taxonomy): Eukaryota > Viridiplantae > Streptophyta > Magnoliopsida > Lamiales > Plantaginaceae > Plantago > Plantago major. Next base: position 15,589,233 of record CM048840.1, on the reverse strand, counting down.
TCCAGAAACTAACTTTAATAAACGTGCTTCATTGCCCCGACAACCGCTTAATTAGGGTTTAGGGTTTTGGACGATCCAGGGCGGTAGCCCTGGGCCCGTCCTAAACCCTAAACCCTAGTTAAGACCGTAGCTCCCAGATGGTGTTTTCAAATTCCGTGATTTAGGGTTCACCATTCCCCTTAGGGTTTTAGAATTTACGGTGAGTTTCTGAAACTAACTTTTTGTGTTATGAAACTAACTTATGTGTCCTGAAACTAACTTTTTGTGTCCTGAAACTAACATTTTTATGTTATGAAACTAACTCAAGCGTTGTGAAACCAACTTTTTGTGTTCTGAGACTAATTCTTATGTCCTGAAACTAACTTTTTTATGTTATGAAATTAACTCATGCGTTGTGAAACTAACTATATAATATCTGAAACTAAGAGGCTTGCTCCTGAAACTAACAGACTATATCCTGAAACTAACAGACTTTGTTGTCCAACCTACCTTATAAGTTATACGTACTAGCATACTAATTAGAGATAAAAAATACAAGCATACTGGAACTTTGCATTTATATGTCCGTCTATTATCTTCTGGAACAACACCCTGAATGGTGTTTTATATAGGCTTTCCGAATGTTTTTTCAGGGCTAGAGTTTGGAGAAACTCGACACACGTTTTTAATCCCCTACGGTTAAATGTTGTTTCCGTGGCCTTTTGCTTTCCTGAAACCAACAGAAAAGAGTCATGAAACCAACATTAAAAAATCCTGAAACTAACTCAAATACTCTTGAAACCAACTCAAAGACTAATGAAACTAACATAACAGACTCTTGAAACCAACAAAACAGACTCATGAAATCAACATAAGATTGATTAAACTCATATACACATGAAACCAACATTCTAGCAACATCCAGATCGTATCTAATCGATCGTTTTCTCTGAAACTAACATACCTAGCACAAAATTGTAATGAAACTAACTCTCTAGTTTGTAGAATTCAAAACACACAAGTGAATAAACTCATGTACCCATGAAACCAACATTCTGGCAACATCCAGATCGTATCTAATCGATCGTTTTCTCTGAAACTAACATACCTAGCACAGAATTGTAATGAAACTAACTCTCTAGTTTGTAGAATTCAAAACACACAAGTGAATAAACTCATATACCCATGAAACCAACATTCTAGCAACATCCAGATCGTATCTAATCGAACATTTTCTCAGAAACTAACAAACCAAGCACAGAATTGTAATGAAACTAACTCTCTAGTTTGTAGAATTCAAAACCCAACAACGAATCAACTCATATACCCATGAAACCAACATTTTGGGCATTTATATACTGAAACTAACCAATATTCGTCGGAATCGAAGTTCATAATTCTCATATTCGAGTAGATAATGAAGAAAAATTGGGGGTTTTCATACCTTTCACCATTTTCGTCTTTGCTTTGCTCGATTCCGTCATTTTCTGATATCGATTCGAGTAGAAATTGAAGAAAATTGACAGAGAAATTGGGGGTTTTCAGGGTTTTTTCGCGAGATAGAGAGAGTGAGTGATGGAAGAGTGATGTACAGACGGTTGATTGATGGAAGAGTGATGGACAATTATGGCGGTGTGGAAGGAAGACTCGGTTTGTTCAAATAATAGGGGCATAATTGTCCAGTCAAGTGTGGGGTAAGTTAGAATAGCTTTAGTCGATATACTTTTGGCGAATGGTCTTAATTTGCACTACTTTCTTTATATTGATTTATATTGGTAATTTTCCATATATGAAAGTCAACATCATTGTCCCACCTGCGAGATTTACATTTTTTGTTATGATGCACATAAGACATTATTAAAAGAAATCAATTGACCACTGAGAAGGACATCTGGAAGTAATTACTCTGGGACAAAATTTCATACATTTACCATTTCTAATCATCTCATAAAACTTCATACATTACTAAAAAAAAGTTATCTCACATCAACAAATAATAAACAATTTTAACTTAGACATAAATTATATACATTCCACTAAAACTACATTTTTTTCCCACAATTAATTATATTATCATTACTCTAACTTTTCACATAAACTACACGTCAACCCTTATTGTATGAAGTTCTATGTCCCTAATATATGAAGTTTCGGGGATAGAGGGAGTAACAATTAATTATTGATACGTAGGTATTTTTGTTGAGTAAGTTTCTGAGAGACGGTCTCTATATAATTTATCTAAAGACGAATCTATATTTTCAAGAAAATCATTGATGTTATGAATCAAAACACCTATGTTCACAACATTGGTGTTTTTGCATATTACAACAAAACTTATTTCGTTAACAACATAGACGTTTTGATTAATAATATGGATAGTTTTATTTACCTGGGATAATTACATGAAATTTCATTTTAGAAGCGTTTCTCATATTCGTCTACTTAGTAACAATTACGATTTAAATTGAATTCGTTGACCAGCTTAATTTGGTTGTTTCATTTGAAACAACCAAACATAGCCTTATGGAATTTTAAATAAAGAAAGAAAAAAAACCTTCTTCTTCTTCCTCCATCTTCTCCAACAGTCCAACATACTTCTTCTTCCATCTTCTTCTTCCTCCATCTTCCAACTTCCTTCTCTTCTTCTTCTCCGATAAATTTCTTCCTCTTTCTTGTTCTTTCTCCTTCTTCTAAATTGCAGCACCAAATCGCAGCTCCGATTTGGAGTTGTTGCAGCTCCAAATCGGAGCTGCTACAGCTCCGATTGGAGCTGTAATAGCTCCAAATCGGAGTTGTTACATCTCCGATTTCGATTAACTGTTACGAACTTTCGATTGTGTTTTCGGATTGAAGTTGGGGATAATTTACAAATTGAAATAGAAGTTTGGGGGCTTATTTGAGCTTTTTCGAAATCTTATGGTGACAAATATAAAAAATTAGATTTTCAGGACTTGAATTACAATTTGTCAAAATGTGTTATTGTTTGGTAACTTGCAAAATTCAATAATCTGAGAGGGGCAAAATTAACTTTTCCAGGTTTTAGTTCGCCAAAAGTCAAATTCGTGGGCTAAAGTGTAATTGTTTTACATCTAATTGTACCAAGCCATAATAGTTCGACTAAGTAATACACCATCCGTTCCATAGATTTCTTTCCATTTTTCCATTTTGGGCGTTCCATTAAAAACTTTCTATTTCCTTTTATGGAAACCCACTATCTCCATTATTAATATTTTAATCTCTCTCTTTCATACTTTTTCAATTCTCTTTCTTACTTTTTACTATACACTTACTACTTCATCTATATAAACCCATTTTTTACTCAAATTTCTTAAAATTTGTGCAAAAACAAAAAGGAAAGAAATTGGTGGAATGGAGGAAGTACTAATCTGTAATTACAACATCTAAAGGGGTCTGGATTTAATTTCCCCTATTTACCTTTACATAAGTTACTTTCTTATTTTTGTTGAGGGTCATTTTCAGTTTGCAGCAGAGTTTGCACCACCGACGCCATTGTTGGACGCTTATTCCGATCTTCTTCCACACAAGCAATCCCAATTGTGATGAGCGTCGATGCTTGCTTCCTGCAAAACTTTCCCTCCAATCTCGAATCGACGACACCGTTTACCCAATCCAAACTTCCAATTTTCCCCATCTTTTCCTTCGTCTTCCGCACAAAATTCGTCAATGCTCCTTCATTCTGATCCCAATCCTCCACCATCCAGTTATGAACCCTAACCCCTTTCACCATTTCCAAAATCACAACTCCAAATCCGAACACATCCACTTTCGCCGTAATCGGATGATTTAAAGCCCATTCCGGAGCCATGTAGCCTTTCGTCCCTCTGATCCTCGTGAATTCAGAACCCGTTCCACCTCTCTGCGACAGCTTTGCGAGTCCGAAATCAGCGATTTTCGGCTGAAATTCATTGTCCAGTAGAATATTCTCCGGCTTCACGTCACAATGGATAACCCATTCCAGGCACTCGTGGTGTAAATAGGCCAAACCCTTAGCCGTACCTAATGCCACTGTGTATCGAACGTTCCATTCAAGGAATTTCTCCCTGAAAATATGCCTGTCCAGCGATAAATTCTCGAGGTACTCGTAAACCAATATCCGGTGTCGTTTCCCCGAGGAAAATCCAAAAATTCTTACTAGGTTCATGTGATTGATCTTCCCAAGCGTGGCGATTTCTGCAAAGTACTCGTCTTCTGCTTGATAAAAGTCCCCACCGAGTCTTTTCACTGCCACGACCCTTTGGTCCGACATAATGCCTTTGTAGACCACACCGGAGCTTCCTCTGCCTAGCTCCTCTTTGAAATTTCTAGTTGCTTTCTTCAGTTCTGGATACTCGTATCGCCTGAACTGACTCGATACCATCTTGTAACCGGCTTCAACTGAAGCAGGAATGCTGTGTTTTCGTAACAGAAACCACCAGCAGAGAATGATAAATAGCAGTTCCAATGCTCCAAGTCCTCCTGCGAATGAGAAAATGTACGCCCACCTTAACGTTTTGTAATTATAATCATACATGGTAGACGAACCAACAGTGATTGTTTCCTCATCAGAACTGCACATTTTGCTGTTGTCATGAAATACATTGGGTATTGATGTTTGTAGTGTAGCAGGAAGTTTTATGTATATACTTGCAACAAAATCTGGAGAAGCAAAGCCATTGAATAGTGCACTCTTTATGTAACAAAATCCTTGCCCCAACAACCTGTAGCTAAAACCTTGGCAACGGAAATCCCCCCGACACATGTCCCTGCAAGTGTCTAACGTGACTGGATTTGTCGCATTGAGATCATAACCGTAGTAATCTGTGTGTGGGATCTCCAGAAACTTCACTTGTCGAGAATTGAGAAGCCTTTGGTTAAACATGGCCTGGCAACCTTTATTCCAATCACTCGGATCCTCCACCTCGAATCCAGGGGGGCAGGTGCACTTCGGTTCTGGGGCATAAACGCATATTGCGTTCCTTCCACAAATGCCTTTCACCAAACATGGCTGTGCAATAGCTTGCCATGTAATATCCCAAAGTCCAGTGTCATTGATCAAGCTATAGATTCTGAGGTTCCCATCATAATCGATTGTGAGCCGCCTTTTAACAGCATATCCAGCATCAGAGGTATTGAATTGCCACTGATCACTCGATTGAAACCTGCCCATGTCATCCAAAGCTGCTACCCTGCTACTGTTGTAGTTTGTTCTGCCACTCGTGTAAACATCAACGTCAGGATTCGGCCAATAGCCAGTTGACGTGTCAGGATTATCCGAAATCAGCCTCAGTACGTTGTCACTGCCGAAATATAAATTGAAGTAGCCTGATTCGTAACCCCCCTTCCGAATAACAGACGTTAATCTCTTGTTCTTGGTGATGGTTTGGGAAGGTAGAAGTGTATCCGTAGGAGAATCATAACTTTGCCAGAGAACATGACCTTGTGGGTTCCTCAAGATCAGGTTTCCATTGTTGAGAAGCATGGCTTCAGAAACATCGGAACTGGTTGTATTAGTCTGCCAGACAACGGTGCCATCGACATCAGTCAAGACCATGGCTCCGTCTCGCCTGATGGTTACTCTTGAGCCTCTGCTGTTGACGGGGCGGTCTCGATTAGCCATCCAGACAACAGTTTTGTCTCTGGAATTAGTGAACCAGATAGCAAACCAATATGCATTAGTTCCCAAGCTATGGAAACCACAGGTAAATGTATTATCTTGAGAGGTGATGAAGTCTGATTTCCTTTCCACAGATAGAGATTCATCTCTTCCAATATGATAATGTGATCTTGATGTTGCAAGTGGGAAGCAAGAAAACAGGAGCAAAATTATTAAGTTGAGATTAAAGTGTTGAAGAAGTTTTTGGCTGCTCATTTTGGAGAGAAATGAATTTGCATTTTTGGTCATCTTGTGAGAACAGAAATATGCTTAGGAAATGGAATATGATGGGCAGGTCAGACTTCAGAGTCATTGTCCATTATTAGTCAGCACAAACTCTTTTATCATATAAATATATAATAGTGGCTGGCCGACGCTGAATTGATGTGGACCTGGCGGCTGCTTTGTATGGGAAAAAAAAATGAAAATATTATTTTCCACCATAGTTCTCATGAAATCCAGAAAAATTCATCAAAATCTATATAGAATACATCTATCTCCACAAAATAAAGAAAGTTATTTTTCCCTCACATTTTTCAGGAAAATTTTATTTTCCCCTCTTTTTTTTCTTTCTTTTTCCTTATTTTTCTTCAAACCAAATGAAGCCTTAATGGAGAAAAGTTTGAAATTGGTTAATTTCTTGGTGACAATTTCATTTTTAAGAGTAGGATTTAATTGTCAAGCTTCTATTTTTCTATTTTTGTAACGGTCGGAAATTCAATAGTTTAAATTTAAACGATTTAAAATGAATCGATCTTGGAGCGGAGTTCGTTTAGCAAGGAAGATTAAGCCCAATTCTTTTCACTTCAATTCTAGCCCAATGTCTTTACAGATTCAGTCCAATTTTCCTTGTTTAAGGGGAAATTCGTGCCAGAGACATTCTGGCATAAACTTTTCACTTAGCTACTTAGTATTTTAAAAAGGGTAGAGATCAGGCCGGTACCCTTTTTGAATCAATAATTAAAAAAACGACCTTTGTATATCATCACACTAAATATACAGTTAATATTGTATTTCGTCACACTAAATATACAGTATTTGTGACACCCCAGATTTTGACGTACCATAGTACTTTTTGTCCTTGCATGATTTATTAGTGTTACTTTATTTGTCTCGAAGTATATTAGAATTATTTTAGTATGTTGGTGAAGTTTGTTTTAAAAGTTCATTATTTGTTTTAGAAGTCAATATAACTTGTCAATTTGTAATATGTGTGGTTATTTATTTTGTACTTGTTTTAAAGAAGAGAAATTAGTTTTGGTGTAATTTCCTACTTAAAAATGTGATTATTTTATCCTTTAATTTGTTGGTATAATTATTTGAAAATAATTTGATAGTCATCTCTTAAATTTATCTTTATGAATGATTAATGCGCCAAGACTTCTTTTTAATTGTCTAGCTTAATTCATTACTTTATTTGTTTGCTTTGAATGATGTATAATGTGAAGAGTGCCATTTTAATTATGTATTTTAATGTATGTCATTATGTGTGGCTTGATTAGATTTAAAGATTAACTTCAATTGCCTTCATGTGAGTTCATTATATGTTATATTAATATTAGTTAAGTTAGAAGAAGTCTAAGAGTCTTTAATTATCTTATTTAAATGTAAGTCTTTATGTATGTGCTTTATTGATGAATAATGTGAAGTGTTAATTCTCTAATGAATACAAGTCTTTATGTATGTGCTTTATTGATGATTTATGTGAAGAGTTTTCCTTTTAATTAACTAATTCAATACAAGCTAATTATATATGTTCTTTGATTGATTTATAATGTGAAGAGTCACTTTTGAATTATGTAATGTACGTGCATATCTTATGTGTGTGGGGCTCTCTTAATATTTAGAAATTAAAGTGTTATTTTATATTCATATATTTCAAAATACAAGAGTTTGGTAACTTGGGGTTTCTTTAATGAATGAAATATTTTTCTTTCTTTTTCATGTTACGATACGAAAGGTCGCCTGTAATGTCGAATGTCACATGCTATGTTTCAGCTATGTTTCGATCAACGTTCTGATTTTCTTTTCGTTTCTCTTTTATGTTACTTATGCATGTCTAAGTGTAATATTCCCTATGCATGTTCAATATTTTAAGTTTAATTGTTGCATATGCATGTGTAATTGTGAGTTCAATTTAATTGCTCTAAGTGTTGCATTTTTGGTGTGTCACATTTTATTTTTGTGTACAAATGACCCTAAGTCATGCCAAAAACGTTTTTGAGCTTTTTCCCAAGTAAAATATGATAATTTATCATTAGTTATTGTTTTTGAATGTTTGGAAAAAAATATGAAAGGTCTCTCTTAATTTTGCACCTTTATTGTTGGTTTTAAAATGAGTTTTAAGTGCAATTTAAGCCATTTAAATTGTCATTTATTTTTAGCTCTTCAACCCTTTGATCTTCACTCAATCCACTCTATAAATACCCTCTTTTTCCAGCCCTCACTTGTCCAAAAACCTTTTGGGCATTTTCTTCAAAAAAGTCTCCAAGTACTATTATCTTTTTCTTTCAAGTTTGTAACTTGTTCTTCTTGCAAGTACTTTCATAATTCTTGCTCTTCCTAACCTTCAAATGTGAGTGTTCTACAAAACTCTATATATGTATTATTTTTAAAACCTGGAAGGTATTTTAATATGTTTTCAACTTATATATAAGTAATGCATATTTTCCAAAACTCATGTTCTATTGCATAAAACCAAATCACTAAAGAGTTTCAGCATGTTTCCATTGATTTTGAAAGATATATATATATATATATATATATATATATATATATATATATATATATATATATATATATATATATATATATATATATATATATATATTTATATATCTGATTGTTATATTATTTTGATTGACGGTTCAAGAAAGATACATACGTTTGGTTCAGTTAATTGGCTTGTAGTTTGGTGGGTTGTGTGCAAGTAGCTACTTGTCGGTTTCCTTTGCCCATTCCCTTTAAATCGAGTGATAGAAGCCTTCACTGATTTAGTTGGGTCGTAGAATTCCACCCATGTACCATGGCAGGGTCCTGACTGGATAGTTTGATCGACTATCAGGGAGACATAAGGCCTGTTTTACTGTGGGGTTATAAGGAGCGGCATGAAATAATGTTTTTCCGAAAAGTACATGTTTTTGAAAGTATTTTCGATTTTATGTTCTTCAATGTTTATTGTTATGATTTTAATGAAAACTTCTCACGAAAATCTTTAAACACTCATTGAGGTTTTTCTCACACTTGTTTTTATTCCCTTCCTTGTAGGTGAGATGGCGGCGAAGAATGAACAACCGATAAACTCAGCAAACTAAGTGTGTAGTTGGGATTTGGGATTTTTGCCAATGAAAATAGTGTCTTATTGTCTTTTTCAAAAACTCATGTCATTTCTTGTTATATTGTGTATCTTTTAAAGATAAGAATGTTGAAAATCTTGTGGTTTTGTTTGCTGAATAAAATATATTTTTATTCTAGCAACTTCAAACGAAAGTTTGACTATAACTTCCCATGTTTCACTAAACGTTTCGGCTCTGCTTTCACCCGACGTCCCGAATGAAATTCACTCCTTTTAAAAACCCAAAAGTCGGGGTGTTACAGTATTTTACCTTTATTTTCTTCATACTGTATATTTTCACTCTAATATACAGTTTTTGTCCTTGATTTCAAATTTTGGGGCCAAGTGGTTCTTTGGCAGAATTTTTACCTTTCAAAAAAGGAGTGGGTCAGTTGACCAACTATAAATTTGTGCAAAAGCCCCATTTTACCCCTGAAACTTGTTTTATAGTAGTAAAAGAAGTCCATCTCTTTCTGTACACTTGTCATTTCTCCCATTATAACTTTTTTAATTTATCTTCTTCATAATCAGATAATTACAAAATCCACCCCTCCAAAAGATGACCACTTTACAGATTGACACCCGCTGTTTGAACAATTACAAAACCCTCCCTTACGTTTTCAAAATAATTACATATAAACCCAAAAAGTCAAAGATTCCCTCTTTTTATTTTATTTTATCATTATCTTTAACTTTCTTTTCTATTTTATCATTTCATTTTAATCATTCCATCTAATTAATTTCTTCACTTCACATTTTAAACCCTCAATTTTACCTTCTTCTCCAAAACTACCCACTTTACTTCCACCATCATCTCCTCCACCCTTCTTCACCACCACCACGAACCTCCAACACGAAGAACCACCATGGAAACTTCACCACCACGGATCTCCATTAGAGCTGCTCGAAACCAATCATCCATGGATGCTCAATTTGACCTTCCATTGAAGCTCTCCTCTTCTCCTACATCTTTTTTTCTTCTATTTTTTTTTTTAAATGGAAGAAGCTCGAAGGAGCTTCCATGGAAGTTACGAATGGAAGCTCTGGCCGGAGTTTTCTGAATTTTAAAAATGAAGCTCCGGTCATTTTTTTTTAAATTTTAAATGGTTTCTCCTTTTCTTTTCTAAATAATTAAACATGAGAGTTTTCTGAATTTTAAAATAATTTAAGGGTTGATTTTAGATATGTTTTTGGATGATAGTATGAATAAAATTTAAAATTGGGTATATTTTGTTAAGTTTAAAACATAAGGGGCTATACTATAATAAAACTTACAATTGTAATTTTATTTTTTCATTATTTTTTATTTTACAATTTATTTTATCGTTTCTTTTTTCTGAAAAATGAAACTTTAATGTTGGTCAACGATTTTGAGTGTAAATGTAATTGTTCAAACAGTGGGTATGAATCTCTAATTGGAGCATAATGCAGTGGGTCTATATGTAATTGCCCCTATTCATAATTAATAAAGGGATTCCATGTATAAAATAGAGAATATAAAAATATAAAAGTTATATCGATTTTCATATTTTTTTCGCATTCTACAAATAGAGACCACTCTTGACAATATTTCGACCATTATAAATTTTACGATTTTTAAACTCTTAACTAAAATTGGATGTTAGTAGACTCGGTGAGTTACAACACCATATTTAACTCATGACTTGCTGACCCTCTGAGTTAAACACTATATATTTAGACCACTATATATTTAAACTATCTGAGTTATTCGCTTCGTTGCAACATTATATTAGTTGCGTTGCAACATTATAATGAGTTAATATAGTGTTGTAATTCAGAGGGTCAGCAAGTCATGAGTTAAATATGGTGTTATAACTCACCGAGTCTACTAACATCCAATTTTAGTTAAGAGTTTAAAAATCGTAAAATTTAATGGTCGAAATATTGTCAAGCCTCTATTCAAAGATTTAAAAATATGAAAATCGGTATAACTTTTATATTTTTTATATTCTCTATTTTATTAATTATGAAGAAGATAAACTAAAAATGACATAAAGAGAGAAAGGACAAAAGTTATAAATGAGATGTGACAAGAGAAAAATCATTGTTGAGTCATCTCACAAAAACAGGGGCGTTTTGGTCACTTCCACTAAAAAGCAAGGGCATTTTTAACATTTCACGTAGCGAAAGTCAAGGCAAAAATAGAATGTCTCTAAAATATACTAATATTATACTCCTCATCGTGAATGCTGATTTTTTTGATTGATCGTCTCACATATGAATTAATCTTAAACTGTAAATGTAAACTATTTAATTAATTTATATAATGTATAAATTCATTGAACATTTTACATTTACGGTTTAAGATTAATTTATAGTCGAAGTTGGAGACAATTAAAAAATCAAACTAATCAATTCACGAGAGTAATTATTTAGAGTATTATAATTATTATATCTAATTTCGAGTATTATAACTATTTTATGATAATAGGAAAAAATAATTATATTAAATGAAATGGTGGGTGGGTGTGGGTTATGGATAAACTTGATTTTTATTGTGGTGGTGGGTGTGTGGAATGGTGGGTATGTGGATGAAAGAGAAATTAATTGTTTATTGAAATAGTGAAAGGTTGGGTCTGCTCATTGGTTATGGATATTCCTAGTCTAAATTAAATGTGCCAAGTTCTTTCAGGACTGGCTGTAATGCGCCCCTTGTTCAAAACCAAGCCCAATTGGAGAGAGATTTATTTCCATTAAATGTAAAAATACTGAAATTTAAGATAATTCTAAAAACGGTAAATTGCATATGGACCCCCTCTTAGATTTTCTCATTACATAGGGTACCCGTTAGACAAACAATAACATCTAAGTCCAATCCGATAAAAATCAATTACATTTGAGTCCACGAATTTGACTTTTAGCGAATTAAAACCAGTAAAAATCATGTCTACACCTGTTCAACATCAGCTTTTAAAAATAGCCAAAACAGAATTTTCAAAAGGCAAATCATTCAAGTTTCTGGTTTTCAGAATATCAACCTTTTAACTTTCTAATTTTCAGAATATCACCCTTCAACTTTCTAAAATTACAATTCAATCCCTATAACGTTTTCAATTTTGCAATTAGGTCTGTCAAATTCTCAATTGTAAGGGTTTCTAGTTTCCATAACTTTCATTTGAGTCCGTACAATAGTGAAAAAAGAATTCAAACAAGAATCAAACTTAACCAAGTTGTTCTGAGTTGAAAATATTGCAAATCTCGTGGTTAACCAAGTTTATCGATACAAATTGGTTTAATTACTGATCAAATTTATGGACCCAAAGGACGTACGGGAAAACATATATAAAATCATAAAGAACGAAGAAAAAGAAGATGATACATCGGAGAAGAAGAAGACAGATCAGAGAAGTAGAAAGATCGACAAATAAGAACACAGATCGGAGGACAGCTCGATGAAGACGAAGAAAGATCGACGAAGAAGATGAAAGATCGACGAATAAAAACATAGGTCAGAGGAGAGATCGACGAGGAGGAGAGGATCAGAGAAGAAGAAGAAGATAAGAACGAAGAAGGAGAAGATCGGAGAAGAAGAAAGGAACGGAGAAGAAGGATGGGACTTTGATATATAATCAATTTTCTGAAAATGGGATAATGGCCAGTTTGGTTTTGAGCTTAGCAATTTAGTTGGTCAACATAATTTCAGTTTAAAGAGCCAGATGTAATTATTTATCTCATGTTATCCAGATACAAGATGAGCATCTAACATGGGATATATGTAATTGATCCTTCTAAAAATATTATTTTTACTTATTAAAATTTTAGCACGAAGTCTCATAAGAAACGGTCTTTAGTTAAAATAACTAGAAACGAGATTGATTTGCAATTTACCATTAAACATGTGTTTTTAACCTATTTTTGCGGATCCTCTCGTGGATCCTGGTCAGTACCGTTTCCATCGCGGATCAGGTATATAAGACTCTTTTCTTTCTTCCTTTAAGCCGGTTTCTTCGCTTGTCACTGTTCTCTCCCATTTTCTCTTATGTAACTACTCTTTAGGATGAGATCTTGCTATTCTCCTGCTCAAATATGTTAGAAACTTGTTTGAGAGTGTTTTGTTATAGCTATCGTTGTGTGATTTTGTCTGTTTTCCAATTTTCTGTGTCCTAGGGTTTTGTTCGAGTTTTTTGTTTTTGCGATTTTTTGTTGTATGAGGCGTAATCATGCTTGCATATGAATTGAACAATGTTTTCATTCAAAATCCGAACTCAATCATCAACTCAGATCTGAAAAAATAAGGTATACACCGTTTTTAAATTCTTTCGTATATAGCTATGTTCTCAACAATATTGTCCATGTTCTCTAGATAATGTCCTATGTTTTCATTCATAACCTGACAGTCATTTATGCTCTGTTTTTTTTTTTAAATATTACCTTGTGTTCTGTTTTTACTGTATTTTCCTATGTTCTTACGTATATGCACTATCTTCTAATCAATATATACACTATGTTCTCAGCAATATCCACTATGTTTACGTATATGAACAATATCTTCTTTTTTTTTTTTTTTTTTGCAGTGTGATCCATGTTCTCTACCACTTAGCCTATATGACTGTGAATATGAAATTCTTTTTTGTTAAAATATGATTTTTCTGTGTTACATTCTTATAATATTTTGTGAGAAAATATTTAAATTGTCTAGTAACATGAGATATATGATTGAGAACATAGAATAATAGGATTGGTAACATAGGTTTCTTTTCTTGGTGTCAATATAATCTTGTGTTTTGGTATCATGGATCAGTATGTTGAAAACATGGATGTAATAGTTGGGAACATATCTAAGTATCTAAGCAACATAGAACATGGTTGTAAATGTATAGAACATGGATGAATATGCTGAGATCATTAATAAATATGTTGAGATCATGGATTAATAAATAACAATGAAATAACATGCCTTTGAAATATTCAAACTCCATGTAGAGAACATGTAATATACTGTATATAAGATTTTCATGTTGACAAAGCAATTACTACACGAATCATAGGGTATGAACATAGGTGATTTGGTTGATAGCATAGATAATTTTGTTGAGAATATATGTGATTTGATAAACAATATTAGTCCATGTTCTCAACATAATCGTCATGTTATCAACATATTCACCCATGAACTCAACAATATTCAAAGACCTTGAACTCAACGGATTCAAAAACCATAAAAATGATCTGAAAAACAAGATTATATTCAAACGTAACCTAGATCATTCACAACATATAAAATCATGAGTAAAAAAATAAGATTCTATTCAAAACGGAACCTATATCATTCAATTACATGTTGTCCTACTGTTTATACATCTGCAAAAAAAAAACAATATATATATATATACACACACACACACACACACACACACATACGGTATTTCTTTCATCTCTTTCCAAACCTCTTCTTGATCTCTATCTACATAATTTCAGGTTCATCATCTCTTTTTGCTCATCTGTTGCATTTAATTCAACATTCCTCTTCTTCTTCTTCGCCAATGCTCTTGCTCTTCTTCTTCTTCTTCTTCCTCTTCTTCTTCTTCTTCTTCTTCCTCTTCTTCTTCTTCTTCAAGTTGATGAATTTAGTAGCCTGGTCCTTATGAAAACATGATTACACTTTCTGAATGCATTAACAACATCAATGAGCAACTATTTCATATCAAACATAGTAGATATTGTTGAGAACATAGGGTATATTGGTGAGAAGATAGTATATACGTAAAAACATAGGAAATACAGTAAATAACAAAATTCAACATAATATTGTCGAAAAACAGATCACAAAACGACTGTCGGGTTTTAAATGGAAACATAGGACATGTTCTAGAGAACATAGGTAATATTCTTGAGAACATAACACATACATGAAAGAACATAGAAATGTTGTATACACAAAACGACTGTCAGGTTTTGAATGGAAACATATGACATGTTCCAGAGAACATAGGTAATATTCTTAAGAACATAGCACATACATGAAAGAATATAGAAACGTTGTATACCTTTTTCTCAGATCTGAGTTGATGATTGAGGTCAGATCTTGAATGAAAACGCCGTCTGATCCTTATGCAAGCATAATTACACCTTGTAAATGCATAAACAACAACAACAACAACATCAATGATCAACTATTTTATAGCAAACATATAAGATATTGTTGAGAACATAGGGTATATTGGTGAGAAGATAGTCCATATACGTAAAAACATAGATTATACAGTAAAAAACAGAATTCAAAATAATATGCCGAAAAACGGAGTACAAAACGATTGTCAGGTTTTGAATGGAAACATAGGACATATTCCATAGAACATAAGTAATATTATTGAGAACATAGCATATATATGAATGAACATAGAAGCGTTGTATACCTTTTTTTAGATCTGATTTTGTGAGACCTCTCGGAAAAAAAATCCTTAGGAACTCAGTTAGAAGAGTAAGGTAAACGTTTGAATAAAGAGACAAAATATCTTATATTAATTTATAAATTAGTCGTTTATGAACATTTAATGGAATTACGACTAACGTAATGGCATGCCCGAAGGAGAGCACCACGAAGAGTCGAAGTAACCTCGGGTCGAGGTAATACAAATACATCCCTTCTCAACCATCTTATGTTTAACCGAGTGATTTCAAAACTAAGTGACGATTTCAAGGAATCGAAATGACTAAATCCAAAATTCAAAAACGTAAAGAAACAAAAATCCATTTAAATCAAGTTTTCAAATCAACACTCGAATCGAACATTATAATGGTCAAATGTATAACGATTTTAGACCACAAGCCACAACAAAATAATCAACTAATAGATGGTCATGTAACACATGACAAGTTGACTATAGTCAACCCATAAAATTGGTTACTCTCTATATACACATAGTATAGACATACTTGTATACATACAAGTATTTACCACAACCTACTCCATTATACACCATAAATAGGTGTATAATTACTATTTTACCTAAAAAACATAAAACAAGTTTATTCGAATTAATTATAATTTACAAAATGGTTCAATAATTTGAAAAAATTACTATTTTACCTAAAAAAAACATAAAACAAGTTTATTCGAATTAATTTTATCACCCGAATGAATAAATCGAAAAAACTTAAAAAGAAAACACGAAGAACACGAAGATCCATGAAGTATTGTCGCCGGTGACCGGAGCATCTCCGATTTGGAGTTTGCCGGAGCAAACTTGACCAGATCGGAGATGCTCCGTCTGAGTAGCTCCGATCGGAGCAGCGATCGAGCATGAGTAACTGGTCGACCTCAAGGTGACGAATAATCGACTTTGAACATGACCACAATTTTCGTCACTTCAAAGTCGACGAACATGGTTCTCGTCGGTTTCAAACCCGACGAGACGACTCGTGTGGTCGGTTTTTGTCATTTTTAACCGTTTTTGCGTTTCTTTTTGTTATTTTTTGAATTTTTTTATTTTTTTAAAATCAATTTAAATATACTAATATAATTGAGTAATAATTAACAACTGCCAAATTAAAATAATAAAAACATTTTTATATTTGTCATTATCGATATAATATGGCTAATGATTGTACGATATTGATTTTTGTTGTGTTATGATACCGTAGTGTATATATGTTTATATATTTTCGAAGATGTAATAATTTGAGAATTTTTTCGGAAAATGAGACTAATTCAATATTTTTATCAGTTGAAGGGCCTTTTGTAATATATAAAAAAGTGTTCTGCGTTTAGTAAAATGTGTTATGCGTTTAACGTGCCCCAATGAATATTGCATTTGAATGTCCTTTCCAGCTCCACCACATATTTTTGGAACTTGCATGATTATAAATTGGTTAATCACCTGCATGTGAAAAAGATAGCAAGCCAAACAGTTGTGAATATCATTCATGAGCTCAAATTATACTCTAAAAAAGCAATTAGAGATTAAGCTGTAGTTGTAGACTAAAGCCTAACTCGTGATCGATCTCTAAGGAATTAATCAAGCTACGTAGCAGTGAGAGTAAACAGATACTTGCCAGTAACAGTTTGATTGATGGTTTTGTATACTTCTAACTAGATTGACTAAAGCTAAGATTACAATTAATGATGTAGAAGTCAATATGAGCAAGATCCAATTATGCTAATTCGAACTAGTGAAAACACTCATATTTGTCACACGGTTGTTGTACAGTAAATCAATCAATTCGATTCAACCAATTGTTCTTAGAATATATTATACTGGAGAAATCGTGAGTCGTCAATTCACGATCCTTAAACATGAAAAATTTAGAGAATTTAATACGGACTTATCGAATTGAAGGTTTTTACGAAGATTTTATACGAGACTAACCTATATGAGTGATTCGATAAACCCTAGAACGAATATGCATAATCTTCACATACTACTGTATTCAAGGGTGTTTAGCTACTCATACTTGAGATTTGCACGCAAGGATTCATGGTAATAATCATATGAAATATAGATATGAAACTCACAAGCAATAACATACAATTCAATCGATAAATATAAGAACGAATTGCAAAGAAGAAAGCGATAGAGAAATCGATACCAACAATTCAGCTGAGTAAAATCAATGAATAATCCAAGCTCCAAGAATGTCTCAATGTTAATGTCTGAATCTAGGAGCTCTCTTCAAAAACTAGGTTAAAAGAAGTATATCAAAAGAAAGACAAATTCTAAGCTAATAAGGAAAACAAATTATGAGCCTGGGCATCTCGCTGCGGCTGCCTTTTGTCGAATATATATCACGTAAAATCTACATGTAGCGCCTTCCTTCAAAGCAGGGAGCCATTCAAAAATCTACTTGGCCGAAGCCTTCTTATCGCAATATATATACCTCGCATAATTTCGCGCCGCGAGCTTCATTCTTCAAATCAGAGGCTCCATTCGCAAAATCTACCATGGCGGATGATTACCTACGCCAGCGAGCCTTCCTGCAATTCCTGAGTCCAAGCTCGTAAAATTTGGCATGCGGACGAATCTCACATGGCGAAGCTATGCTAATGACTCGTCCTCATTTAGTTCAAGAAATATCGATTCCTACAAAATGTAAACAAAACACCAAAGCGTAAAATCGGACTAAAAAGACTATAAAACTAAAGACAAAGACTCACAAAGACCGCTAAAAAAGACCAAATGAGACGTTAGAATATTGTCTCATCAATCATTACTTCAATCAAACTCAAAAATGGCAAGCATAAAAATGCCTATGATTTTTTTTTTTTTTTAATAAAAGAGCTAAAGCTCTCAGAAGTTTTATAATCACTGCCTCAAGGCGGTTTATGAGAACCCGCAAACACCAAGTACCTTTTACATTTTACATCCCAAAAAGAAGCCAAAGACAATAGCCAAAACCTATGCCTGCTACGATTTACAAAACTCCTAATCATGTTCATCTACTAGCCAAAGGATTGTATGCCAATGTGCCCAAGGAGAGTTCTTGCTGTTCCACACCCGTGTCTGGTCCTTGACAATGACTGCCAAGCACTGCGCCATGTTTCCTTGCCCCTGCCGAGACTTTACACTGCCAACCTCGAGCCTTGACCGGGCTAACCTGTGACAGACTAGAGCCTGCTCTTTGCCTATTTGAATCCAAACCCAAACCAGAGCCAAAACTTGCCAGCTTCTAACCTGCTTTGTTTGTTCCATATTTGCCTCTTCCGTGCCATATATGTGCCACACCTGTGCCAAACTGATACAAGACCGAGCCTTCTCTATGCCAGTCTGTTCCATCACCCTAAACCAGACCCTATATCTAGCCCAGCTGCACCCCCTTTATATCTAACAATCCTCCAGTCTTCCCACCACCAAAACAAGCCTATTCCTTGCCTTCTATACAGGAATCCCCAAAAACCTACTTCTATATACCTACAAGATGATCCCTGCCATACCTTCACTAAATGATACAGCCCTTTAGATAACCAAAAATCAAAGAAGCCCAAAGACACCAAGAAATTGTCTACACAACAACCTCTACTAACAACAGAGAAGTCAATGCAAGTAGTGTGCAATGCAAACAAGTATAGTGTCCTTATGTGCCAAAATATTATCTAAGAAAAGCAGAACCACATTATGCATGCAAATACTAGTGCAAGGAGAGGGAAGGAAACTCTCCTATAATAAAAAACACAACCATGCACCAGCACACCCAAAATACACCCTCCTAACCATGAATACAGACAAGAAAGAGTATGGAGGATGCAGTCCTTCCAAACAGCAAACCTCCACCAGATAATGATTCTACCCTGCAGACTTTGAAACCCAGAATACCCCTTAGAAGAGCCAATATAGCTAACCATAGATAACAAAAAGCAGCAAAACTGCAACCTACCTACTTCCCAGCACCGAGTATTGTTCTTTTTTTTGCTCAGTAGGATTCTTCTTTTCTGTTTTTGAATCCCTTCCTAACATTTTTTTTTACCCCTGACAATGGTCCTTAAAGGACCTTTTTAAAGCTGGGAAGTATCTACAGATCTTGTTTTGTTTATAGATCTCTTGCCAATCTTTTTTCCCATAGGCTTTTTTAGTAAACATAAAAAGGGGATTCTAGAGAAACTTGATCTCACCAAAACAATAGAACTGAGACAACACAGGGAAAGGAAGCAATACCCTACATAAAGCCTATACATCAACCATCCCTATCACATTTACAATACAAGTCATGTCTGCATAGAATCAAATCTCTTCTCTAAAAGCTAACACCATCTTCTATACTATTGCACCCCCAACCAAAAACTAGCCAGAACCAGGAAACAGGTAAGTGCAAACCTTTTCCTTCTCTCCATCCCCACCTGCTGCCTCCTAACCCCCACATAAGATCAGTACCTGCAACAAAAATCAAATAGGGGAGGGAAAGGTGACATATAAACAACATGATCTCCAAAATACATGGCTCATGCCCACTAGGCAACATCCTATCCTCAAATACAGACCACATCACAACAACCCCTACCATACTAATGGCACTTACAAGCCCAACTATTCTTATCACAAAGTTATGGTAGCACTTAACCATTACTGTTTAGTCTTGACTTTCCTCAAATATGCCACCCCTCTTTTGTCACTATAGGCCAACTGCCTAAGCTTTATAGGCAAATCTGCAGGTTCATAGACTTTTGAAACTCTTTCATGAAGAGCTAAACTAGCCAAATGATCTATAGCAGCATTGCCTTCTCTGCACACATGATAGAATTTGATGCTCCTATTCCTGCAAAGCTCAATTATCTTAGATAGAATAATAGCTAACTCCCACTACCAGCTCCTGCTTTCTTTCAAGATAAGAAGTAGAGCCACTTTTGAATCAGATTCTATCAAGATATTTCTCAAACCCATCTCCTTACTTATCTGCAGTCCTCTCCAAATACCTATCAGTTCTGCATATAAGATAGAAGATTCACCAATGTAGTCTTGATACCCTTTTAGAATCCTTCCTTTTGAGTCTCTTATCAGACCTCCAGAGCTAGCTCTTTTAGACCTATGACAAAATGCTCCATCTATGTTGATTTTGTACCAATTTCTAGGAGATTTTACCCAATATACAGAGATAGTTCTTCCTGTAGAGGCAGCAGGTAAGATAATATTCCAGTCTTCAGCTATTGAAGTATCACCTCTCCAAAAATCTCTATCAAAAGGCTTTGCACTATGAAGTCTCAATATCATATTCATGACTTGGAATTTTATTGCCTCAACTTTTATCTTTTTTCCTTCATGCTTTGATTTGTTCCTTGCCACCCAAGAGTACCACCATATCAACATAGGTACAAGTTTTTTGATATGGTCCTTACCAATGTAGTCTGAGGAAGTGATCCAGGTTTTGAATCTCCTTTGGACACTGCTCTGATAGAACTGAGCCACTTGAAACTTGCTTCCAAACCAATACCAGACTTTGTTCACCTCTGAGTTAGCAAGAAGAACATGAGATATAGATTCTTTAGCTGAACAGTATTGACATCTAGATGCTAGTTCTACCCCCTGGCTTTCAAACACAGATCAACAGGAACCCAGTTCTTCAACACTTTCCACCAGAACAAGGCAATGTTATTAGGTACTCTAGAACTACAGCAACTAGCTAATAAAGAACTCTTAGAAGACATTTGGCCCATAGAGAATTTTGTTCTCTAAACCTGAACCACAACTAATAAGAGAAAGCTTTGCACACTTCAGCCAGATTCCTAACTCCTATACCACCCTCTTCAATAGGATAGCATATATTCCTCCATTTAGACCAGTGTAACTTCTTATTCTCAAAAGATGACCCCCAGAAAAATTTAGATATCAAAGATTCTATCATTTTAAACATAGCCACAGGGGGTTCACAAACATGAAGCACATACACAAGCATGGAGGATAAAACACTTCTAACAAATATCCATCTCGCTCCCTGAGACAGGAAACTGAGGCTCCAACCACTAAGCTTAGATTAGATTTCTTCCACTAAAGGTGTAAACAAGTCAATTTTCTTTCTTCCCTTAGAAATTGGAGCACCTAAATAGTAGAAAGGTAGAATGATGCGCTCAAAATTAATACTTGTAAAATAACACAAGTAGTAAAGCGGCTGTCGTAGTATAACAAGGCTTAAACCACAGAGTCGTTTTCTCGAGGAATTGATTAAGCTAGTTCTAAGGTGTAGGCTTAAGGTGTGAGTTGTAAACAGATAGTGTGGGTAAGGTTGATACTTCAAAACCCTACAACAAATTACAATTACAATACAAGGTAATACCTAGATCATGCAATTTCTACAATTAAAACGAAGCAAGCTGATCTTTCAAAAGTGCTGACGCAATAAAGTTAATGGTACGCTGCCCGCGAATGCAACAACTTTACTATTGCAAAATCGAACCAGATATAGATTATAAGTACGTATGAGTTACGGCAAAAAGCTTGTCACTGGCTATGCCCTCATCCGAATATATACTAATTAGATGTAAAGACTGATGCAAGTTCACAACGATCAAGCATGCATTCAACGACCAGATAACAATATGTCACAATACAAGTTATTAATGGAATCCACCTAACTTGTACTATTGAATACCTAGGCATTTATTGGTCTCTGCGATCGTCAGAAAGATCAATAATGCTTCTTCGAATTAAAAGAGAGATTGAAATCACTAAGTGTTTACAATGCTTGGAATTGAAAATATGAAAGTAGAAGTAATGAAAATATATCCTAATGACTGATACAAGGTTCCTATTTATAGACCAAGGAAGATGAAACTAGAAATCATGGGAAAAAACTGCCAGAAATCGTGGGTTGAATCTGTCAAAACAGACCTCACCGCGGTGAGGGGACCTTGCCCGTTCTAGAAAAGATTTGAGTTGTCTATTTATTCTTGGGACAAAACAAACTAAAATTTCCATACAAAAAACGCGGTCCACCCCTTTCTGCCTTCTTTTCTGCTTCATTGTACCGCGGTGAGGCTCCTTGTTGCAGGAGCTCACCGCAGTGAGCCTTGTGTCCGGGAAAATCAGCATTTTCCCACTTTCTCCTATTTTCTCTCCCTTTTCCAACCTCCATGTCACATCTCTTGGAGTAATGGCCCACTAACTTGGCCTTGTGGTGCTTCTAGAAGGTTTTGAAGTCTTCTTTGCACTTTGGTCCTCCATTTCCTTGCCAATTACGCTAAGACACCTAAAAATGCACAAAAACACACAAAAAACCCAAACGTGACACGGAACAAAAAATACTAAATAAAGGCTAAAAGACGCAACAAAATACGGAAAAAGGCACTAAATGAGTCGTTAAAATATTGACTCATCAAACTCCCCAAACTGAACCTTTGCTCGTCCTCGAGCAAACAACTCTAAAACCTAGGAAAAGAAAAAACACATAGACACGACGAAATACAGGAGAGTTCAACCGACAAGCTACCGGAACAAGTATTGCCAGAGATAAGCCCTTATACTGATGTAAACTTCTATCCCCCCTAACTTTGACACGTAGCTTTGCAAAGATCACAATCTTCCGTTTCACAAGTAAATAAAACTTAATCCTATCCTAGTAGTCCCTCACAAAGGAAGATAATAGTGGAACTCTCAAGTCTCTCATCTGGAAGTGTCCAATAAATAGGGTATTCGCTCAAGACTTAACTTAGGATGGTGACAACAAACGTCACAAAGTTGCCACTAATATTACATGCTTTTGCACTCAATTCAAACGAGTCACAAAGGACTTTTTAGGAAATGGGTCGAAATCAAATACAAGGAAATAAAATTAGCTGCCGTTCTCGTGCTTTGCTCTTTTTGCACGTTTATTTCTTTCTTTCTTTTTTCTTGTGCTTTGCTCTTTTTGCACAGATTTTCTATTTTTTCATTTTTTCCTTTCTTTATTATCTCAATGTTGCAAGTGTATCCCAATAGGTGAATAAAATCAAATCATCTGCATAAGTGTATCCCAATAGCTTTCTCATAATGTTTAAAGAACAAGCAGATTTTCTTCAAACCTTCTTTACTTCCTTTAGTGAATAAAATCAAATCATCTGCATAAGCTAGGTGACTCAGAGAAAAGCTCTTTTTGGTGTCATGGAACAAGCAAGGGTTTTTTCTCAAATAGCGTATTCAGTCCTCTTGACAAATACTCACTAGCAATGATGAAAAGGGTAGAAGAAAGGGGGTCCCCATGCCTCAGTCCATGGCCAGACTTAACAAAACCTTTTGACAAACCATTAACAATCACTCAAAAACTACAGTTAGACACAGTTCTCATAATCATACCTATCCATAGCTGAGAAAATCAAAGGCAGCAAGAATTTTGCACAAGAAATTCCAATTAAGTCTATCATAAGCCTTTAACATGTCAATTTTCAGAAGAACATTAGAAGCTCTAGTCTTAACATCCAAGGAGGTGATCATTTCTTGAGTTAACAAAATATTATCAGATATTAATCTACCTGTTGAGGGGTTGAGCCTCAAACACTAACTAAACTACTACAAATCCCTAGTCTAAGATCCGCCTCCAACTTGATGTCCGTTCTGAGAGCTTTGTCAGAGCCAGAGCACCTGAAAGGACTGGGGGGGGAGGGGTTAGAAGGGCAACCCGATTTGCTAGTGTCAAACCGGGAAGAGACTTTACTCAAGAGAGAGAAGAAAGCTCTCAATGTAGTAGTTATGAGGGAAGTTATGATATGAGTTGACTTATCACTTATGACTCATGACTTTATTATATCCCAACTTACCTTAATGTATTGGACCTTGTGCTATATTTATAGTTATCATGTACTCATGAAGAGGTTCATAAGATGATGCCAAGTGTATGTTCAGGATTTGGACAACAATGCTCCCTTGGCCCATGGCCCAATAGTATGTGAAAGTCCAACACCATTAGATGGGCCAGGGAGGGTAGATTGGTCCTTTTACCTCTCAGAATACTATTCCCGCTGATGGGTCCGTGTGAGACCTTTTAGAATGATCCGAGCTCTGTTGAGTTGGTTTGTTCTTAGATAGCTCAGTGACGGTCCGAGACATTAGCTGTTCGGAAGTATCTTGGAGGTTCCAATGTATACGTTTGGTCTTATTATTAAGGTGGCGTCCGAGTTTATCTCGTCCGGTCCGTTTGGCATCTTAGGACTGACAGTGTGTGGTACTTGGTGAGACCATGTGACCTCTTGTCAGGTTCGGAAGTCATGCACCTAGCTAGGTCGGACTAGCTGAAAAGGTGTATTGACTTGAGCATACTGGTTGACTCGAAAGGTTTTCCTTAAGGCGGACTAGCCAAGGTCGGACAAGTACTGAATTGGCTAGTTTGGCCTTGATGTGTTCTAGGACACGCTCTATGGCTCCCTTAACGAATTGGACATATATCCGTATCTACATATGTCCCCCTAGTTCCCAAATATCTTAGTATAAGATAGTTGTGGAACTATAAGTAGAGGAACAAATGTGTTTAGGAGCGTGTCCGAATCGTTAACTGTGAGGGAGAAAATCCCTTCTTTTCGTGCTAAAAATCCATATTCGTGTTCCAGGAATTTAATATATCTCGTCCCCCCCCCCCCCCCCCACCCTATTCGTTCTACAGTCCGAGTTAGGAAAAATCTTGGACTGTAGAAGGAAAAGGTATTTGTATCCGAGATATATCGAGATCCGAGTACGGTTTTAGGATTTAAAGAAGTCTTTTGTGGAAGAGTGTGTAGGAAGCAATTCGTTGGGCTGGATATGTGAAATGGTCCACCTGGGCCGATGAATAGGGATCCGAGAGGCCCAATAAGTCGTCTGTCCAGCCCATGAGTGAGGATCCCGAGGTAGTGGAGAATTTCCAAAATAAATTTAATGGGGTGTGATGTAATTTCGCCAAATGTGAACCGATGCAACCGTTGGATTGAAATGATCAACGGCTGGGGTTTAAATCCAAGTGATGCGACGTTTCATCTTCCCCAACTATCCCTTTATAAATAGTTGCCAGATCTATCATTTTCACACTTTAGCCAAATCGAATTCAGAGCAATCCTAAGCAATCCGCGCAAATAACAAAATTCCGAGCAATCAAAACTTTCCAGTGAGCAATCCAAGCTTCCGGGCAAGTCACTTTCGGAGAGCAAGCAAGGCTTTGTCGTCCGTCCATCTTTCTCAAGTTACTTTATCAAGTAAGTAAATCTCGGCTTCTTTCAATTCGGACTGAATGTTATTCTGCATCAGATGCACGTATGCTTTGTTGAATTTCCATGCTCATATGCTGTATAGATAGGATGTTTTTTGGCTAAGTAATGTACTGTATGTTGAATGTTGGTGACTTTAGTATTGCATGTTTTCCGTAGTTGAATTATGGTGCCAATTTGTAGATATGACTTGTAAATTTGCCCTGTGAATGTGCCATGTATGGTAGATTATAGCGCCAGTGGGCTTCTTGAGATCCTTGTTACCGTGCCTCGTGGGGTAGATAACAGTGCCAATTGGCATGTAGAATTCCCTTGTGGCACAGCCTTGTGTGCCAAGCTAGGTGCCAATAGGTAGAGACAATGACCTATAGGAACACCCAATAAAGTAGGGTTTCTTCGGACAATGGGACTTAATAAGATACATAAACGAACTCTCGGACGACCACAACATCATCTTCTGATCCGTTTCCTTGTGCCCTAGGATGTCTGGAAGAGATAGTCAGAACCAACACGAAGTTCAAGACTATGATGACGGACTAATTCAAGGGTCCGAGTCTGTTACGGTAACCTCGTCCGTGTCAGAACAGACTTCCTGCGGAGGTATGCAACGCGGACGTTGTGAAGGTCGTCTCGTCTGAAGATTCAGATGCTGGGCATGGGGTCCGTGGCACTGCCACTACTCGGAATAATGTTGTGGGTATCCAGACGAATGTTGTGAGAACAAGGGTACGGGTTCAATCCCGGACCATTGGCGTGATGGCATACTGGGTATGAGTGTGCCCCGGACAAAACAAGGAGGCGACACTGATCGTGAGGCGGATGATATAGAGATGTTCGAGGCTGGGGAGGAGGACCGTGTTGTGATGCAAACAGGTCCGACTAATCCAAGTGCATCCGGGAGACACGAAGTTGAAGGAGGAGAGGAGGAAGAAGGAGAAGAAGAGGATGACGAGGAAGAAGAGGAGGAAGCCTCTCAAACTGCTCGTCCGCGGGGACGTTCTGGGCGGAACAATCGTCGGATTGTTCTACATCCTAGAGTGCCCGCACATCCTAATCCGCCCCTTGCTACAGGTCGTGGAGCTCAAGCGGCACGGACTAAATTCCCTCGTCCTACGTCTGCTGTAATAATCGCGGACCCACACGGTGAACTCAATGCGGATGGTTTGCTTCCCAACTGCCCGTCCAAGGTGAAGCATGAAGATATTCCGGAGTAGAGGCTGAAGTGGGAGGTTCCCGAGTCTGTCGAGATTATGGTTCCAAAGACCGGGCATGCCTTCTACAATCCACCAGCTGGATATATGTACGTGCATGAAGTGGTGTTCTCCTGTGGATGGAAGGTTCCTATCGCTTTCGAATGTAAGCACATTCTGAATCATATCGGGATTGGTTCGAGCCAGGTTATTTCCAAATCTTTGGGGAACCTTATCTGTTTTGCGGTCTTCTATGCAAAGAAGGGGCAGCCGGTGAACTTCGAAAACTTCCGGCAGTTGTTCAATGTCACCTTTAGTCCGGGAAATCCCCTTTTTCATACGTTTGTAAATAGGAAGTCGTACAACTTCATTTCTGATCTCATCTCCTCGCTCAGATCGAAGTGGTGGGAAAAGTACATCTTCGTACGGATGGCTTTGAAGCCTGGGGAGTCCGCGGGGAGACGAGAATAGTGGGGGTTGCCCACAAAGTTTTTGAGAGAAAGTATTCCTGATTGGCGCCCTCTTCCCAAAAACGTGCCACCGTGGGTGGCAGAAATCCACAAGAAAAATAATCCACCAACGTATCCGTTTCACGGATTGATCTGTCAGCCGCTGCCTTATTTGTGCGGACTGACTGACGTCGTTGAGGTCGAAGGGAAGACCGACTTCTGTAAGGATTCTTTAGGGCTTGTGTGTTCTTTCTGTTTTGTAGTTGTCCACTATTCGTAGTTTTATAAGTCCGTATCTGACATCGTTTGTTCCTTTCACAGCTTACTGGTTCGAGTACATCATGTCGACCCTCCTAGAGAAGAAGAAGCAGTAGAGGGAGCAGCAAGCCCTTGAGCTTGCCACTGGCTAGAGGGCCAAGATTATAAATACCTCCGCGGGTTTGCCTATGGCGGACCCCAAAAATGCAGCCTTGTTTGCTGCAGAGGAGGAAAGGTGGAAAAAGGCGGGTGAAGATCCGCAAACTTTGGAGGGGCCTGACAAGGGAAAAGGTCCTGCTACTCGGAGTGCTGTTGCTCCGAGGCCGCCAACTTCTGCTGCTCTGAGGATCTCTGGGTCTGGCGGTTCTGATGCATCCGCACCTCCCCGGGACGTGCTGATGCGGGATGTCATCGTTTCTAGCAAGAAAAGGAATGCGACCTCAGATGCTTCTCCTGCATCGATGAGGCAGATTTTCTCCGTCGTTCTGCCGTTATCCGACCAAGCGGCCCTTGACCCGGAGTATGAACGGAGTCGCGGACTTCCTGAAGTTGAGAGGGTCGGAGAGATCCACGAACTGCATCAAAGGGTAAGTGACTTCCACGAGGTTTTTTTTTTTTTTTTTGGTTTCAGCTTTTGTTTGAAAGTATAACTTCTGATTGTTCGGATTTCTTGTAGCTCGGATGCATGATCAGAGCTATGCAGTGGAAGGCCAATGAGCGGGCCACTATCGAAGAGGATCTGCATAAGGCGTTGGCTGTAGCGGCGGAGGAGGCGGATAAGGTTAAGGGTGGAGGCCAAGTCGAAGAAGAAGGATACGATCATCACCAAGCTAAAGGCCAACTGGGACCAGACAAAGGCGGACTTGGAGTGGCGGGAGCACTTCATTGATGGGGCAATGAAGTCGTTCTTGGAGTCTAAGGATGCGTTCCTCGAAGATCTCCAGTTTGCTCGGATCCAAGCTGTGAAGGACTATGTGAAGTCTGACTCGTTCAAGTTCTTCATGGCGGACAAAGTCGACGCTCTCCGCCTGGAGGGGTTCTCATCCACCATCGGCCAATTGCAAGCGTAGGGGTTGGTGCCTCCGAACATCGATTGGAAGAAGGAAGGATTGGATCCGTCCGCGGATGCTAATGGAGTGGAGATTCCAGTGGAAGTCATCCCGGATGAGCGGTTGGTGGCATGCGAGTTCGTGGAGGTGGTCACCGATGAAGGTTATATTGAGATTAACAACGGCGGACCTTTTCTTCCGGAATGTGTTCCGAGGGTTCTGGTGAAGATCTGTTTCCTGCCTATCCAGGACTACTCACACTTCTTGAAGAACTGGTACTTCATGGCCTCCCGGATCGTTGGTCGTGATGCGGACTACAACCTATTTGAGAGTATAAGGGCCTCTTTAGATGCTGATGATGAGTCGCACGCAAATGCTTCAACTGCTAATCCGTCCACTGCCAATCCGCCTGAAATCAATGAAGTCGGTCCCAGCCAGCCTCCTCCTCCGTGAAAAGTCCGGGGTATGCCCCGTAGAAACTCTGTAACTCACTGAATCCACATGTTTTGATGCCACGAATGCCAGTACATTTAAATTTCTTTTGATCTGTAATAGTATTGTCAGTACAACAATATTTTTTCTGATGTGTTACGCTTGATTTCCTATACTTCTTCGATCCAGCACAATATGCGTAATTTTAATATTTTGCATAAATATACAACTCTTGCAAGCTCGGATTACTTTGAACAATATTTGATCCAAGACAACAAATTGTTAACTTGCTGATATTCGTGATATTCGGACTACTCGATAGGCTGAACCTTCGGGTGTTTCCGCAAATGAAGTTCGTCGGACTTGTCGATAAGTGAATGCTCGGATACTTTTATAGGAAAGTTAAAAACATGGGCTCAGTATGATCAGGTGGGGTTAGCCCAAATGATCCAATGCTGCTTGGCCCATACGGATGGCCGAAGCCCATCGTCGACGTCAATCTTCTTACGTGGCGGACGCTGATTGGTTCGTCCTATCTATAAATATCCGAGTTTGCCACTGCATTGATCGTACAATTCCGATTCTAATCTCCATTCTATTAAAAAATTTATTTCTTCTTTCTTAAGCTCGGATTCCTCTGTCACTATTAAAATAGGCATAATAGGTGGATGGTTTCTTGACCAGTCTCCCCCTCGAGACTCCCGTCCACTCTCAAATCGGTAAGTGTTGTCTTTGGGTTTGAGAGTGGCGTGGGTCTAGAGGGATGGATTGCTCGAGATCTGTTGTTAGGAAATGTGTAGATCTTGGAAAATTTTCCAATCTGGGTAATCCGACGGACGATCCCATCGGTTGTATGCGTGATCCACCCGGTAGGAGCTTGTCCTGTCCGAGGAGCTGCTGGCGTGTGGGTCGTGATACAATCAATGTGTCAGATTCGTGTTTGGGTTCGAACGAATGGGTGTTTTGAAGAATCTTATTGTCCGGAGACTGATTCTTGATTTGTCCGTGTTACAGGTACATCCCACTACTCGTTGTTTATGGAAGGATTGATGTTGTTGGTGTGCCAAGGGACCCTTTTCTTGAGAGATCCTTTGGTGAAGTTATGGCATATCTCGGAGAATATGACAGACTTTTCCGTTGTAGTGTAGGTATTGTATGGATCCGTTATAGATATATCGGATCGTAACACGTACAAAGGGGATTGTGTGTACTTTCGTTTATTTGTACAAACAAGATTGTTGTTAGAATCCCTTTGCCATGCAAATAATCAAATTTCATTTTGAATCGAAAGATGAAAGTTGTATTGATTTGCCGTAAATCCAATTACAACTTATGGGCTACGTGGCCAATGACAAAAGAGTAACAGAAACATAACTGACAGAGTTCCACATTTTATTTTATTTTTTTATTATTTTTTTTGAATCAGCAAAATTTTATTAATAATCATAGTCTTTTAGAGCATAAGAAATGCTCAAAATTAATTACATGGTCAATTGACCGAATCCAATACCAACATCCAACTCACTTCATCTAAGTAATCCCCAAAAGTTATACATCAAAATCCTATACCTCAAAATTCCTATCCCATGCCATCTCCACCGATTAAAGGGAGCCACATCCATCTTCATGAATCCAAGTGTACCCATTCATCACCAATAGTCTCAAGAGCTTATACAAGATCCACCGTCAAATCATTAAAATAATCCGGTAGTGTATGTTTTACCGAAGTCTGCACTTTTGTGCGTGATGGTTTGCTATACGCATCCATCAACCCTCACGACTCGAGGCCGATATTGGATAGTATCTGGACAAGCCCACCACGACAACGGTGATGACTAGCATCACAGATCCACTCCGGGCCCATTCTTAATCACATTCCTCCACCCTATGCTATCTTTCAAGTCAAGTGGCAAGCAATTTAAGATGTGATCACGGAGTTCCGTGTAACAAACGGTTTAAACCCAGAATGTCAAAACAACTGACGGAGTTCCGTGTGACAGACCCTAAGCATAGAACTTTTGAAGGTTCTTGGAATTCGAAATACGCTTGAGTGGGCGTCCGTGCTCGTCCTCCAGTTCATAACTTCCATTCACCCTAGGTCCTTCCCACTTGGGCTTGAGTTTCCCATTAGTGCTCAAGATATCAGCTCTGCGGAGCACTAAGTCTCCGACCTGTAAATCTTTAGCTCGAATATTCTTATTGTAGGCCCGGGCTGCAGTTGCTTGATATCTGTGGATATTAACCAATGCCTCGATCCTCTTCTGTTCTAGCATATCTAGGTCATAGATCCAAGCTTCCTGATTGGCAGAATCATGGAACTCTTGGATCCTCATTATTTCGACCGCAATCTCCGCTGGTATGACTGCTTCCGTGCCGTAAACCAGAGCAAATGATGTCTCCCTAGTACACCGTCTAGGTCATCCGCCCAACTATCCTGAAAGGTCCTTAGTCGCTTCTCCAGGATCTTGACAATTGTCTTGTTCGTGGATTTAGCCTGTCCATTAGCATGTGGATATCCAATAGATGTGAAGCCTTGCTCAATTTTGAAAGAAGACAACCACTCCTTAAGTCTGTTGCCCAAAAATTGAGCACCATTATCCGAGACAAGAATTCTCGGTAAACCAAAGCGACAAATGTTGTTCTTCCAAACGAAGGTCCGCACACGGCTTTCCGTGATAGTGGACACTACTTCTGCTTCTACCCATTTGGTGAAATATTCCACAACTACAATTAAGAACTTCTTCTATTGTGTGCTTCTCGGGAAAGGTCTGACAATGTTGATGCCCCATTGATCAAATGGACATGCTATGACTGACGGAATCATAGGGTGTGTCGGACGGTGGGGGACGTTTGTATAATACTGACAATCAGGACAGTTCCGGGCGAAGCTCGAGGAATCCGTATTAATGGTAGACCAATAGTAACCTTGTCGGATGATCTTTTGAGTAAGAGTCCAACCACCGGAATGACTTCCGCAGCTTCCACTGTGGATCTCTTCAAACACTGTCCTCGCTTCTTGTGGATCCAAATATTTCATATGGGTCCCAGTGAAGGATTTCTTATACAAATCTTCCCCAAGTATGAAATATCTGTTTGCTTGGCAATGTACGCTTCTTCACTCCTTCGGATCAGCAGGTAATGATCCGTCCTTGAGGTAATTAAAGATATCAATCATCCAGTTTCTTCCTGTTCCAGCGGGCCACGATGCTTGGAATTGAAAACTTTTGTTCAACATATAAAGCATATTTGGAGAAGTTAAAAGTTAGTAAGGATGTGAGGGAGCAGGACCAATACATGATATGATTTCGGGAAAGAAAGAGATTTAGCAAATTATATTGAAAAATCAAGCCAGCATAAGCTATGAAAAAACTTTGTAGAAGTTCTTGGAAGGAATGTGCAATGTTAAACCAGGACAATTTTCGTAGAAACAGGAAGCTTAATAAGAGTGTTAAATCTTTAAGTAACAAACAAATATAAAAGGGAGTTGGTTTGTAAAAGTTTATGGGAAATAAGTAAATCCCAAAACACCAGCTGAAGGACATTAAAATTCTAAAGGCATTTCCAAAACAAAGTACACTTTTTGGAAAGAAAATATTTAGCCTACCCTTAATTTTATTGGGATATAGCTAAGTTAGTTTTGGTTTTGTTAAAAAACAAAGACAGTTTGTTTGCAAAGATACGAAAGTCAATCTTGTAAACATTGGTAAAGTGAGATAAAAAAAAAACTTCATAATTTGTCGTAAAGGATTGAAACAGTAAAACTTTGTTGTTTGATTAAACGAAATTCCAAAAGTTGTTCAATTTGAAACAAGTATATTTGAGAAATGATGTTAAAGAAAGCAATTTAAAAGGAAATTTTTGCACTGATATGCAACAAAAGATGTTTAATTTTGAATTTTTTTTAGGATAATTGCACGATGAAAAGGAATTGAAAACTTTTTTATAACATATAAAGCATATTTTCAGAAGTTAAAAGAATGATGTGAAGGAGGAGAACCAATACATGGTAAGTTTCGGAAAATAAAGCTGAGAAATCAGGACAATTTTTTGAGAAAGCTGAGTTTTAGCAAATTAAATTGAAAATAAAGCCACCAGTAAGCTAAGATCAGTTTGTACAAGTTCTTGAAAGAGATGGACAATGTTATGAAACCAGGACAATTTTTTGTGGAAAGAGTAGCTGAATAAGAGTATTAAATCTTAAGTAACAAACAAAATAGAAAGGAGTTGGCTTGTAATGATTTATGGGAAATAAGTGAATTCAAAAACCCCAGCCCAAGTACGTTAAATTTTGAAAGAATTTCCAAAACAAGGTACACTTTTGGGAAATAAAATTATTTAACCTACCCCTGAATTTTATTGGATTCGGCTACGTGTAGTTTTGGTTTTATTCAAAAAGAAAAACAGTCAGTTTGCAAATATACTAAAGGAAAACTTGTGAAACATTAGTAGAGAGAGATAAAGTACTTAAGAATTTGTTGTAAAGGATTGAAATAGTAAAAGTTTGTTGCATAAGAAAGGCTATAGGTTTCGGAGCTCCTTTGTCATGAATATTTTGATTACACTAAAGGGACAATTTATGAGAACATGAAAGAAAGAGAGTGATTCTGCAACCTTTATATAAAAGCTAAAAAAGAGAGGGTTGATATTGAAATTTGAAAACTTTGACATAAACACTGAATATAAATAAATTTTTTGATGACTTAAAAAATGAATAAGGAGGTCCATATACAGAAGAAAAAGAAATGCAGCTTGCCAGGATATTCTGGAAAAAGGGATGAGTTCAGAATACTCGATTAAAATAAAATTTAAAAGAAAAACCAACTTTAAAACAAAAATGATGTTTCGAAAAAAAAACGAAGTACTCAAAAATCTAAAAAGCAACAGATTTGAAAAAAAATAAGCAAACAAAGGCAATGATTTCGATTTGCAAAATTTCATAAAGGTTTTGAAAAAGAATATTAAAACATGGTTGGTTTCCATGATTTTCTCAACAGATAGAGCAGATATTTTTGGACACAATAAGTTGAAAAGATAAGAGGGTTACAACTTTCTTAAGGAAAATAATTAATTTGGCAATATTTCCAGAAGAGAGCCTCAATTGATACGGATTTTGAATTTGCAAATATTATTACATTAGAAATTAACTTATTAAGGATGTTTGGAATAGAGAAGTTGCTTTAAAAAGAGAATGAATTCCACAGTTTATTGATTTAGGATTTGGAAATATTAATACATGAGAAAGCAGTTATTCAGAATGTTTTGAACAGGATGGTAGATTTTCTTCTCTTTATTTTCCTCTTTTGTATTGATAAAATAGAAGGCTAATTAATTAACTAAAGGTATTTTGAAACAGAGGGGTGGTTTGGATTCTTTTTGAGTGCTGCAAAAGAAAGAGATAATTTGCAGGACCTTTGGAATAGAAAATTTGCTTTAAAAAGAGATCAAATTCCAAATTACATTGATTTAGGATTTGGAAATATTAATACATGAGAAAGTGGTCATTAAGAATGTTCTGAAAAGGATGGCAAATTTCCTTCTCTTTAGTTTCGTCTTTTGTATTGTTAAAATAGAAGGCTAACATAATAACTAAAAAGTATTTTGAAACAGTGGGGTGGTTTGGATTCTTTTTAAGTGCTACATGAAAGAGATAATTTGCAGGACCTTTATGAAAATGGTATTGTTTTTCCGTATATCACGAAGGGAGAATTCACCATGCTTTGGTTTACACATCCAAGTTCACAAGGAATTTCAAAATAGTACATATTGAAGGAGTGTTTTACAAGATATGGATATATACTTTGAAAGAATAAATATTAAAGAAAGATAAGAGTCTTGAAATTTTTGATATAACAGCAGTTCTTGAGAATATTTGCAAGAGAGTTGGAGTTGAAAATCTTGTTAGCAGATAAAAGCAAATTTGTAGGAGTAATAAAAAATATAAATCAAATATATTCCATAAAAGTAGTAAAGGAGTGTATTACAAGAGATGGATACTTTGCAAAGATACTATTAAAGAAGATGAGAATTTGAAGACTTAGAATGACAGATTTTAAAGATCTTTTCAAAGGGTTGGAGTTGAAAATCTTGTTAGCAGGCAAGTCATCTCAGTACGAATAATAGAAAATAATACAGTGGGTCATTTGTAAAACAGGAAATAAAGAAAGCAATTTAAGAGGAAATTTTTGCACTAAAATGTTACAAAAGATGTTTAATTTTGAAAACTTTTTAGGACTATTGCACGATGCTAGGAATTGAAAACTTTTGGATAACATATAAATCATATTTGCAGAAGTTAAAGAAGGATGTGAAGGCGGAGAACCAACGCATGATATGTTAAAAGAAAGAATGAGTTTTAGCAAATTATATTGAAAAATAAAGCCACCCGTAAGCTAAGAAACAAGTTTGTACAAGTTCTTGAAAGAAATGGGCAATGTTGTGAAACGAGGACAATTTTTGAGGAATGAGGAGCTGAATAAGAGTATTCAATCTTGAAGTAACAAACAAAATAGAAAGGAGTTGGCTTGTAAAGATTTATGGGAAATACTCTCAAAAACCTCAACCCAAGAACGTTAAATTTTGAAAGAATTTCCAAAACAAAGTACACTTTTGGGAAAGAAAATTATTTAGCCAACCCCCTGGATTTTATTGGGACTAGGTTACGTTTAATTTTGGTTTTATTCAAAAGAAAAACAGTTAGTTTTCAAAGATACTAAAGGAAAACTTGTGAACATTACTAGAGTGAGATAAAGTACATAAGAATTTGTTGTAAAGGATTGCAATAGTAAAAGTTTGCTAATTGAGAGGCTATAGGTTTCGGAGCTCCTTTGTCATGGAGGTTGTATTTGAAAATTTTGATTAGACTAAAGGGACACTTTAATGAGAACATGAAAAAAAGAGAGTGATTCTGCAACCTTTATATAAAAGCTAAAAAGGATAGGGTTGATATTGATATTTGAAAACTTTGAGATAAACACTGAAAATTAATTTTTTTGACTTTAAAGATGCATAAGGAGGTCCATATACAGAAGAAATGCAGCTTGCCAGGATATTCTAGAAATGGAATGAGTTCAGAATACTTGGTTAAAAAAAATTTAAAAAAAAAAAAACCAACTTTAAAACAAAAATGATGTTTTGAAAAAGACTAAGTACTGAAAAACCTAAAAAACAACAGATTTGAAAAAAATTTAAACAGGCAAAGACAATGATTTCAATTTGCAAAATTTCATAAAGATTTTTAAAAAGAATATAAAAACAAGGTTGGATTCCATGATTTTCTCAACAGAGAGCAGATATTTTTGGAGATACTAAGTTGAAATGATAAGCGGGCCAAGATGCAACTTTCTTGAGGAAAAGAATTAATTTGGCAATATTTTCCAGAAGAGAGCCTGAATTTATACAGATTTTAAATTTGCAAATATTGTTACATTAGAAATCAACTTGTTAAGGATGTTTGGAATAGAAAAGTTGTTTTAAAAAGAGAATGAATTCCAATTTACA
The DNA here is from genome assembly GCA_026545765.1 of Plantago major. Classification (NCBI taxonomy): domain Eukaryota; kingdom Viridiplantae; phylum Streptophyta; class Magnoliopsida; order Lamiales; family Plantaginaceae; genus Plantago; species Plantago major. The sequence goes on along the minus strand of CM048840.1, from coordinate 15,552,801 downwards.
TTGATTTAGGATTTGGAAATATTAATACATGAGAGAGTAGTTATTAAGAATGTTTTGAACAGGATGGTAAATTTTCTTCTCTTTATTTTCCTCTTTGTATTGATAAATAGAAGGCTAATAACTAAAGGTATTTTGAAACAGGTGGGGTTGTTTGGATTCTTTTTTAATTGCTACAAGAAAGAGATAATTTGCAAGACCTTTATGAAAATGGTATTATTTTTCCGTATATTACGAAGGGAGAATTCACCATGCTTTGGTTTACAAATCCAAGTTCACAAGGAATTTCAAAGTAGTACATTTTGAAGGAGTGTTTTACAAGATATGGATATATACTTTGCAAGGATAAATATTAAAGAGAGATAAGAGTCTTTAAAATTTTTGATATAACAGCAGTTCTAAGAATTTGCAAGAGAGTTGAAGGTGAAAATCTTGTTAGAAGATAAAAGCAAATTTATAGGAGTAATAAAAAATATAAATCAAATCTAAGATTCCATAAAAGTAGTAAAGGAGTGTATTACAAGAGATTGATACTTCGCAAGGATACTATTGAAGAAGATGAGAATTGTAAGACTTAGAATGACAGATTTTAAAGATCTTTGCAAAGGGTTGGAGTAAAAATCTATTTAGCAGGTAAAGCATCTTTGTATGAATAATAAAAAATAATATAGTGGGTGTTTTGTAAAAGAGGATTTTTCGGAAGAAGAGTTATTTAGCAATTATGTTGAAATAGTAAGCCAGTGGCCATGTTGGTTTTTCAAAGATAAGAATTCGATCAATAACAGTTTGTTGAAAAAGATGTTCCATTTGAAAAGTTTTGATACGTTAAAGGGCTGATTTAAATTTATTTGCAGTGGTGAGCGAACATGATGAATGATGATGTTAAAGCAAACAGTTAGTCTGTCAGTCTGTGATGATCTTCAGGAAAAGAGAATTTTGTAAACTTTTACAAAAAATAGAGAATAAAGTCAAAGAGAATTTTGAAACTGAGTATTCGTAATATTTTCAAAAAAAAGAATGCCTACTCCAAGGACACAATATATATAGAGTGTGAAGTAGGAAGTTTTGTTTCAAAAAATACCAAGAGAAAATATCGTCGCAAGGAATTTTGGAACTTGTTAAAGTTTGGTAACAGAGGGAGCAGAGGATACTTAAAATACGCAGCTAAACTTGCCAAGTTGTGCAAGCATAAAGGAGAGATTTGAAGGGGAACAGAATCAAGGAAAGGCTAAAATTTTCAAGAGAAAGGACTAACTCGCAATATTTCTACAAGAAGAAGATAGGCTGTGAGGAGTGAGGACAATACGTTGAAGATGAAAAGTTTGTTAAACAAGTAAAGAGATTAGTTGAGAAGGCATAATTATAATGTCAAGATTGGTTTTAGATTGAAACACTTTGCAAGAAACTGTAGCAAGGAGTAAATACACATCATACAATCGATCAAACTCTAGAGATAACAGAAGACAAGACGGAATATTCAGTAAAATAATCAGCCATTCTAAGTACATATGAAACAATCGATCGGACTAGAGATAACAGAGCACGAAACAACAATAGAATAGAATTGATTGAGCAGAGAATCCAAATCCAAATCCAACATAGACTATCAACGAATTAAACAAAATAACCAAAAAGGGAAAAGGGGATGTGTGAATTACCTCAATTTGCCAGAAAAGAACCCTAGGTATACGTACAGCCGCAATTACAAGCAGAATGGGTGAGTATCGCCATTAGCGTACACAATTTCGAGCGAGAAAGAAAGAGAGAAGAGAGACGATGAAGAGAAGAGAAGAGAAGAGAGGAGAATGGGTGAAGGCGAAGCAGTCGGTATATATATATTTATGAGGAAAAAATACGCGCGTTTCAATTTCCGCTCCCGTTGCGGACTTTCCTTTATTATCAATTTAACCGTTTCAAATTTTGAATACAGGACCACCGTATTCGCGTTTTATCTTGTTCTACAAGTGATCACGTTTCCCACCTAATTTTTGTTTGAGAGACCCCTATATATAATAGAGGTCCGAAACTCCCTGTTAAAACTAGATAATTATACATTTTTTCTCGACTTGATTTTTTATGGTTTTTCGCGGATCTTTTGACCCGGATTCATTAAAAACGGGTCAAGTATAAATAAGAAATTTACCATATTCCTAGACAATATAATGTAAAAACTATAGAATTTATCGCATAAACTAGACAATATAATGTAAATTTAATATCATGTAAAAACTAGAGAATTTCTTTCATAAACTAAACAATATAGTATAAAAACTAGACAATTATGTTTCACTGAGTAAATTTCTTGATAAGTAATAAAACTAGACAATTCATTTACAAACCTAGACAATTTGAACATTAACTTCATTGAAATTCTTGAATTGAACTTAACTTAATGAATTATAGTATAAAATATAACTAAAATTTGTTCGAATCGAATCGAATCGAATGGGCTTAGCGAATGAGTTTTGATTGAAGAAAACAGGCATGAAGTTACAAAACTAGACAATATAATCATCAGTTACAAAACATCATCAGTTATAACCGTCTCAATCTCAACTTCACACGCCTTAAATGGAAAACATATCTACTACTCCCTCCCTCCCGCGAAACTTCATGCATTTGTCATTTTTAGCGGTCTCACATAACTTCATACATTACTAAACAATTAGGTACCCCACACCCAAACAAATAATAAAAAAATTCGACTTTGCAGACAAATTACAAATTTTGTCACTAAGATTACATTTTTTTTTCACATTTTTTATATCTCATTATTACTTTAACTTTTCATTTAAAACTACGCGTAAACCCTAACGTATGGAATTCTTCAGGACGGAGAGTGTACTACTTTATCCACATTTTCTCCTACTTTATTCACTATCTTTCTCAGACTTTTATCCACTTTATATACTTTTTACACATTATTTTAATTATTCATATGATTTAATCGTGAACCCTTCTCCTCCAAACCCACATAAAGTTGTAAATTTTGTCTTAGCTGCTATACCATAATTTATATCTCACAATCCTAATTTATCACATTTTAAATGGTAAACTTCCCCATATTCTATGTATCATACTTTTATCCATTCCATCTTATATTTTATAAATTATTATAATTATTATTCATATAATTTTCATTTAAAATTCGTGTACAGTTCAAGGTAATTCGAATGTCGCAATCAATGATAGCATCATCATAAATTCATAATTACTGATTTAGTATTTCTACCTCTTATATGACATTGACTCATGATAATTTAATATGTTTAGTGCATTATAAATTTACAAAGTACATGTGATATGGTGAGATAGTAACTTTTGAAATATCTAGGCACAAGTATAAATGTATTTAGTCGCACGAGATAGTACTAATAATCTCACTCACCATCACAACTACCCCAAATTCAAACAACAAAAGTGGAAATTTCATACTCCCTCATCATGGTAGGCTGGACTAATGTGTTGTTCGAAGTCTTTAAGATTGATGTTAACTAGAAATTATTTATAATTTATATAAAAATATTATGTCATACTACTAAATATCACTAAATACAAGAACTTGTCTATGAGGATACAATATGAAATTGAATATTCAAAATATGCGTACTAACTTCTATCCAATCGTCTATAATGACATTATCACATAGTCGAAATATTAAAAGAACAAAACAAAATGAATCAAGTTTCCCTAACTTACACCCCGTGTATAGCCATTAAGTTATAATCATAGTCTATATTTGTTGTAGTTATTTGTCATCAACTTAGGAATTCACAATCACTGCCGGGTAGAAATTCACATTCTATGGTGTTGCTTTGCTCATGTGATCAAGATGGTGTTACTAAGTATTAAATGTGAGCCCCTTGTGGGCCGTATTGTTGTCTATACAGTAGTAGAACCGATCACTAGATAGCGATAATAGTAGATGAAGTTTGATTTAGTAAAGATAAATGGGACCATATAAATGTGATGAAAAGCTTATCCACTCACACAAGACAAAGTGAGTACGGTCATCCTCTTTTATTTAACGCTAGTTTATAATAAATGTGATACCCTTATTTTATTTAAGTGATAATAATCAGAGCAACTTGATTGTACGGTCATCCTCTTTTATTTAACGCTAATCACTTGACTAAAGCAACTTGATTCTTAAAATTCTCTTAAACTCACTTCGGTTGAAGACTTTTTGCTATATTCAGGTGACAATTGAGCATCATTACCTGTGCCCTGTCTCTTAATCCCACTGTACTAAAATATATTGAAATTCTTTGAGAGTCCTACATAATAGACAAATATAGATAATTTAGGGTAAAATTCATTTTTTGGTACTTCAGTGTGAGACATTTTCGATTTTGGTACTCTAGAATGGTCGCGTCCAATTTAGGTACTAATTATCAATAACTACGTACAATTTATGTACTAATTAAATTTATGAGGTGCACTATCGCATTCACGTGCGGGCGAATGTCAAATGCCGAAAAATAGACATAGAAAATTGATCGTTCGCAAGATATCGTGGACTTCGTCCCGCTCACAAGCGTCAGATTCTTCCTCGGCATATTATTTTCTGTAGGCTTTTTCATCAATTTTGTTTCAATCGACTTTCAATTGATCGAATTCACGTAAAATTGGAGTTATGTTAATTGTAACTTGGTACTGATTTGCACACCCACCATCCAATTTACAATTAGTACCTTAATTGTAAATAATTATTGATAAATAGTACCTAAATTGGACGCGGCCACTCTGTAGTTTCAAAATTGGAAATGTATCACAGTGAAGAAATGGATTTTAACCAGACAATTTATACATAAAACTATACAACATGATTTTTTTTGCGGGTCGATCCGGCCGACCCGTATTTTTTCCTTACAATACACAGCTCATTTCATGTGTCCATCCAGTCATATTGGTATTTTGGATCAAATTGTCTATGTTTGATATATAATTGTCTATGTTTAGCATAAAATTATTGATGACAACCTATTTATTCCAAATAAACACAATATTTATAAATAAACATAGAAATCAATTTCATTTATCAGTCAATAAATGTCATACATATAAAACAATACAAAAAATTTAAAATCACTATATCCAAACTAAAATTATCTTTGCAAACAAATAAAACACCCTTGAATTGTTCGTCGACTCCTCCATCCACATCTCCATCTTTATCATCAATCGTTTTCTTTATTCGACCACCATTTTTACGAAAACCTAGTATATGCAAAAAAAAATCAACAATTTGACAACTGTCATACACAATTTTATCATAACAATAGACTATTGCACTGCAACAATAGACAACTAAGCTGCATAACTCATTAACTTGTCAGGCACAATCCTAAAACTAGCATGGGACTCAATGGACACATTCATGAACATATTTACACATCCATTCAACTATTTGTCAACTGTCATACACAATTTTACCATAACAATAGACTATTACACTACAACAATAGACAACCAAGTTGCATAACTCATTGGCAACTGTCATACACAATTTTACCATAACAATAGACTATTACATTATAACAATAGACAACCAAGCTGCATAACTCACTGGCTTGTTAGGGACAATGCTCACACTAGCATGGGACTCAATAGACACACTCATGAGCATATTCACACAGCCATTCAACTATTTGGCTACTGTCATACACAATTTTACCATAACAATATACTATTACACTACAAATAATGATAACCAAGTCGATAACTCATCGGGTAAATCACATACACAATTTTACCATAACAATAGACTATTACACTACAACAATAGACAACCAAGTTGCATAACACACTGGCTTGTCAGGGACAATGCTCACACTAGCATGGGACTCAATGGACACACTCATGAGCATATTCACACAGACATTCAACTATTTGGCAACTGTCACACACAATTTTAACATAACAGTAGACTATTACACTACAACAATATACAATTTAAAAACAATACTACATGAAGTCTAACCATAAAGTAATATAACAAACATCAACTATTTACACATAAACATGTATAATTCACACAAAAGCATAGACGGTTTTTTTTTTAAAACTACATAAACCCTAACCATAAAGCAATGAAATCAAAACATCATTTATTTACAATTAAACATACAATATTTGCATGAAAACCTAAACATAATCGAACACTACAAACAAACAAAGCAAAATCTAAGAAAAACAAACTAAAAATATAGAAAACACGCAAACATAAACAATTACAGGTCAAACATGCACAATTAAGGTTCCAACATCAACAATTACATCTGAATATACAGTTACGCGAAATCACTAAAACCAAACGAAAAATGAAAAAAACTGAAGAATCGAGATAAGAAACCTGCAAATCGAGGAAACAACAATGTTATGACATATATATGTTGAGTAGTCGGAGATCAGACGGAGAAGACAACCGGAAAAGCTTTGAATTCCGGCCAAACGTTTCAAAAGTCGACCAAATGAAAAAAAAAAAAAACAAAACTGGTAGAAAGGTAGATCGGGCAATGAGCTACTCAAATATGTGATCGGATTTAAGATTGGTAGTCGGACGACGGAGATATCGCCGGAAAAGCCTTCGAATTCCGGCCAACCGTTTCAAAAGTCGACCAAATAAAAAAATGAAACCGGTAGAAAGGTAGATCGGGCCATGGGCTACTCAAATATGCGATCGGAATGAAGATTGGTGGTCGGACGGCGGAGATATCGCCGGAAATTTGATGGGAAAAGAAAGAGAGAAAGGAAGAGGAGAAGGTAGAGAGAGAGAAGAAAGAAGGAAATGAAAGAAAAAAAGAAAAATAGGGTATTTATATTAATCTGACAACCCGTTTTTAGATCCATATTACCGAACCCGCAACCTAGGATCCGCGAATTGACCCGCGAATTTGAATAAAAACCAAGTCATCCCCAAATTGTGTATAATTGTGTATTTGTTCAGAACTCTCATGGACTCTCATAGTATATAGAACTCTTTTAAGTTTTAATAAATATAAATAAGCATAATTACAGCAAAGCTAATTCGTATATTTAGGTTATGTTTCAGTTCAGCTTAATTATATTTTATACTATAATTCAGTTCAGTTCAGTGCAGACGAATAGAATAGATCCTTAATCTCACAAAATCATCTTCATCATTTACTAAACATAAAAATTCCACATGATCCATGCAATTTGGATATTTTAATTTTAAACCCTCCAATGGACGACTTGTTTTATCTGATTACTCAATTGGATCCACGTAAGGTAACACGCAGCTATCGTGGCCAGTGAATTTTTTAAAGAGTTAGAAAAGATATTAGTATTATTATTCTTACCAAACCAAATGTTGTTAAAGATATATATCTACTATTCTCGAAACTTTATTTCTTGGTAGCTGTATTATATTTTGGAATCCGCTTGACCAACAAGGAAACTGGTTTTTTCCTTTCTCTTGATTCGATTTTCTGACCAACAAATCTTCTTCTTCACACCCAATCTCTTCTTGTTGAATCGAATCGAATCAAATCAAGCAGGTACCAATCTTCTTCTTCTTTTCTGGGCTTCTCTTGTTTTCTGTTATCTTTCTGCTTCCTCTTCGTTTTGGTTGTGTGTTTTCTTGCTGGGTTGACTTTGGTGGATTGACAATTGAATATGGTTTTCTAGCTGGGATATAATATGTGAATTATGATGATAATTGGATTCTTTTTACCTGATTCGTGCAAGTTACGGAGTTTCTTAATGGTTTTCTTGAGAGTCGAAGTTTGAATCTTTAGGCTGTAATATGTTAATATTGATGTTGAGACTTGAGAGTTATGTTACGTGGATGGATGTGTTATTGTTTTGATCTCAATATGTATTAGGCTATAATATGTGAATATTGATGATTCTGAGCTACTGGAGCTTGAATTTGAGAGAATTTTCATGGCCTGTAGTATCTCTGCCCTGTTTAAGAATCCGTTTTCGTGCTTTAGAAACGATATTATGGGTTATTGATGATGTTTGGTGTTTAGGATGATAGCTTCTATCTGAAATTTGTTGATCTAGGCATGGAAATGAAGTGGATTGGTTGGTATGGGAAGCAGCAGCTGGTTCTAGATTTCTAGTCTGGTTGTGCTGCTATGTTGAGAGAGAATTCGACTGAAGTAGAGTAAAATACTGTGCATCTAGTTATTCCACTTATTTGAAGAGATTTGAATAAGCATTAGTACAGTGTGTGTGTGTGTGTGATGCAAACTTGTTTCTTATGGTGTGGGGAAGTTATGATGGTGAAGTTCATTTTATGCCTTCTGTGATGATGGTTGGCTTAGCTTAAATGGGCAGAAGTAGATGGCATACAAAACTGCAACCTGGTGAGGAATGCTTGATTAGACCAAGTTAATCTTAAGTATGGTGTTACATGCTTACATGTATCGCTGTTAAGGCCTTGAATTCAGAATTCAGTAACTACACGTGCGAGCAGTCATATTCTATTTGGACCTGTCTTGTATTCGCTATCGGGAGATTCGGATACTCTATTGGTATGTTAAGTCTGGGCTGTTTGTCCATGATTAGAAGGGTGTGGAGTTGTGTGGTTGTTGCATAGCATTTTGCGGTATTTACTGTTCTTAATTTTGATCTTTTACAGTAAAAACCAAGCATAGGCCACTTTGGCATGGATCTCTTTGAACATTTTCTTACATGTCTATCTTATAATCCTTTTACAAACCTATACATTAATCTAGGCTTCTATTTGCTCTGTTGGTTCCTACTGATGCAAAATTTCGTCTGTTACTTAAGCTGCATGTTTCTCGCATGTGCTGGTAATTTTAGGATGGAATAACCTAGCAGTGAGTATGCTTTGATTATTACTGATAAACTGTCTTCCTATTCCTTTCAGGGCAAGTGCGTGGCTATTTAAATCTGTATGAAACTTTGTACTGCTATGTGGTCTCACTGTTTTGAATTTTGATGTCATCAGGATTGAGATAGACATTAATATGGATAACGGAAAAATGACCAAAAGGCCTATCGATGATGCCACTCGTGAGTCACTGATTGCAATCTCGTATGGAGTACCTGAGACAGATGCAAATGCTGAATATTCGCCTGAGAACAAAGATGAGGAGAAAGTTGTTGAATCTCCGACATATGACGGAGATGAAAAATATAGGTCTGAGCTGATCTCTATATCTTGCTCGCTGTCACCTGATGCCAAAGTCTCCCCGCCAGGCTTGCCTAGGCAACCGTGATGGTTAGGTTTGCAGGAAGTTTAATATAAACGCACACCTGTGCTATCTGTGTTGTTATGTTCCTTACTTACCTGGTGCACAAGTGTAATTGTCACTGATTCTGAACACTCGTGTTTATTAATACGTCTCGGTGACTTCTTACGTAGTTATATACACCTATGTTTTGCAGCTACCTTTAATTATGCATCTCCCCTTTTCGATTGTCTATGACGTGCTGGGAGTCCCGATTCGTAGGTGATTTGTCTGATTTTTTGATGTTGTAAACTAAAATATCAGCCTCAGACAAGTAAATAGAATCGAATGGTTTCTTAAAGTTTTAGAAATGAACTCGTTAGCTAAGTAGATGCAGTATTAGAATGATATTTATTTGTCTCACGTTATTTAATCTTTTAGTATAAATTTCAACTACATGTAATATATAATTATATATAGACTCTGAAATACAAAAGAAATACCATGAGATTTTAGTATATATAAAAAACGTATCACACGGGTACTGTCCGTGCATCAGTGACACTAGTATATAAATAGTATATATACCATACAAATAGTATATATATATATGTTCGAAATACTGTGTAGATCATTTAGTTTTGAAAAAAGATATGAGTTCAGGCAAATTTCATGCAAATATATGTAGTTTACACCAATTAAAACGTAATTGATAGTTAAAGATGTAATACTGTGTCATTGGTTAGAGTTGGAAATCGATTACTTCAAAGTTTAAGCAACTACATTAGAAGCTGTTATTCTGTTTAAATCATTCAGAATTTATGCTCAAAGCAGCGTCTCTGGCTTAATAACTCTGACTTGAACGGTTTTGATCGTAAATAATATTGGACAAACTTCACGTCTATTACACTAGGTTTATGTAGTGTGCACTTAAAAATAGTAGCTGTGGTTCTAATGTCTTCTACCTAATTATTATAGGGTCATTTTTATCTTATTGTGATAAAAGAATTTATTTTTCCATTTCTACACTTAAAAATATAAAATTTCCCTCTCCAAATCATCAATAACAAAATTGGTCTTCATACTTTTTTTGGCTTTATTACATCTGGCTTCTCCAAAGTTCTATATTCTTTTAATTTTTTAATTTTTTTTTTGTTACTTCTTTAGGAAGCTCAAGATCTGAGCTTCCACCACATGAAGCTCCGGTTGGAAGCGAAATCTCCGCGTGGAGCAACTTCCCATGGAAAGCTGCTCCACGCCGGAGCTACTTGTGGAAGCTATAATCCGGAGCTTACTTCCATGGAAGCTACTTCAATGGAAGAAGGTAAGAAACAAAATTGTAATTGTAATTATGAAAATTATATGGACTTGACTGGAAAAATTTGAAAATTAATTTGGATCAAATTTAACATTTAAAGATTATAGGTTGTATTTAGAAAATCAGAAAAAGATAAAAAAAAAAAACTAAGGATGTTTGGTCAGTTTCATAATCAAATAATTTGATAAGGGTAAAAAAAGGTTTTCCGGCTTGTAGTTCGAAAAAAATCAAATCTGTATATTCAGATTTAATTTAACAGGTAACTCGGTGTAATACTTGGACCAACAAAGACCCAAACGTAATTAGGGCATCTAATTGGATACCCAGATGTAATCTCCTATATTTTTTCCCCTCTACAATCTGTCATAATCTCCAATTTACAAATTTTAAGATCATGATTCTTCTCAAAATGATTGGTTTCATAAACTTACTTCAGTTTATAATTTCTGTACGCTTTCAAATCTAGAGTTTATTTCACATTTTTCGGGTATGATTTTATAAAAATGTATAGCGAGGATCCGGGTGTAACAGTTGAGAAAAAAAGAACGCAGGATGAAAGGATACAGTTAAATAGATTTACTGATAGTTTAGCCAAGTTGGGAATATTTAGTTGCTGTAATTAGCCAGTATAAATAGTGAAGAAAAGTAACTGTAGTAAATCGTTTCATCCAAACAAGGAAAATAATACTCCAAGAAGGTGAGCTATATTAGATTCCAAATCAGTCCTCACGAAAACCCACTCAATTTCACTCCTTAATTAGCCCTTTCAAATTCTTTAATCCCCTTCACATCATACTCCCTGATCGTTAAACCCACTCAATTTCACAGATAGCATTACAGGGAGAAAGACAAACGGAAAAAATGGAGTCTTTTTCCGATTTGGGTGAAAAAGAGTGGCTAGCTTGTTGTGGGAGCACCAAATTTGCCCAAGAAATGGCGTCGGCTGGACCCTTTTCGAATTTCCAACAAGCCCTTGATGTTGCCACCGATATCTGGTTCAACAAGGTATCTTTTTAGCTCTGTTCTCTCTCACTTTGTCTTGTTTTGTGATGTTTTGGTTCTTGTTTTGTGAGGTTTTGATTGTTGTTTTGTGTTGCTCAGGTGGATGTGAATGGATGGTTGGAAGCCTTTGCTGCTCATCCTTCGATTGGTCAGAGCCGTTCCGAAAGCAAAAGTCCTGCTAGTGCTCAGTTAGTTTCTTGATCTTGTACTTTGTTTAGACCACTTTGCTTGTTACATGTTTGGATTTGTGTGTAAACGCTTTGATTTTTTTATCACTTGTGTATTGCTGGTTCTTTGAATCATTGGTTTGTTCAAGAAAAATCGATCAAGATGTTGGTTTTGATATCTAGACTAATTGAACTTGTGTTAGACTGTGTGTTGTATGGCCAATGAATCATTGGTTTGATTTTGAAATGCTGGCACCAGTTTGGATGTAAATCGAGATAGTAATTGATTTGCCAATGCATTCTTTACTTCTCCCTGCAAAAACTTTGAACTTAGTTGGTGTGCCGTATATGGCAGCATTGTTGTCTGTTATATCACTCATGAAGTGAATGCATATTACTCTGTTTGATTCTAAGTAGATCTTGTTTTGCGTAGGTGGAGCAAGGGAGAACAATCTACTGCTTTAGCTACTGCTACGGACTCCACCTTGCAGGTATTAACAAGATAATAAATGAGCTATTATGTGACAAATTCCGTTTTGATGCGAACTTTGGAAAACATTTTGTAATCGTGCTTTACAAATGCCAGAGTCTAATTTGCAGGATTTAGCTCTAATGTTAAAAAAATGAAAAAGAATTTCCTTTGCGCCCATGTGTAACTCATACTGAGCATAAATATTATGGTTTTGATATTGTCTACCTTCGTCATTTCGTAGGAGCTTTTTGAATGGAATGCTCGCTATAAGCAGAAGTTCGGGTTTGTATTTCTGATATTCGCATCTGGCAGAACTACTCCCGAGATACTTGCAGAATTGAAGGTAATATCTTCTGTGCTTAGTTTCATATTTTAAGAGATTACTTCGTAAAGCAACAGAAATGCCTTAAGACCAATATTCTTTTTTTGTCTTCAACTGATGAGTTTTCCTATCTGTCTCCATCCTGTTCACTTCTCCAACTTGCTGGCATCTGCGTGCGACACATTTAATTGATAAAAACATCACACCAAAGGAGAGGGATGAACAACAAACGAATAACTATACTTGAGTCTTAAACAACAAACTAATAACTATTATCACAGTGGAATTGTTAATCCATTTTGGGTTTTATTCTTATCTTACTGTGTTTTTATTAAATCCCAAATCTTGGTTCATATATTTCGTAACTCTGTCCTTTGGAAAGTAAGGATTAATTTCATTTCATTACTTGGCTGTGATTATTGAGTTTGCAAGAAGTCTACCAAGTACCCTGCCCGAAGTTTTCCACTGGCATAACTTTCATATTTCAGCAAAAGCAGAAGTGACAAATTTGATACCATCAGTTGTTAATGTATTTTGTCTCACAATTTTGCAGAGGCGATATCAGAACAGGCCTATAGTAGAATTTGAGCTTGCAGCAAAGGAACAAATGAAAATAACAGAATTACGCCTTTCTAAGCTATTTTCAGCTGATGCATCTGACGCTACCATGACTAAGATGCAAAGCACTACGGATGTGGTGGCAAAAGCAGGAGGTTATTCTGTTGTGCTAGATAAGCTCTTTTCAGTACTGGTGTTTTTACTCTGTTGGTGCATGTTCTTCGTAGCTGCACGTATTATCCTGTTTTTGGACGATCATGATACTGGCGATAGAAGCCGCTATCTCTCGTTTAGTTTTACTGACCTACTACTTATGCGGGTGCATACTGATTGACTTTATAGACTTGTTTCAGCCTGTCAAAAAAAGATTTGTTCAGATTTAACATAGTTTCTATCAGAATCTTTTACTTACCTATGCATTCTGTTCTTGTGTCTTCACTCTTCTTCACTACTACACTGTTGGACATGGAATTCAGTTTTACTACCATTAAAAGTAGTTTTTCCTTTGCCCAAAGAAGGTAATGATACTTGTATGTAACTCATGCATAAGAAGCGACTTGAACAACCGCCTCTTTTGTTATATTCATGCCTCAAAACTCGAGTTGTATTTTCAAACCTACACATTTCCGAATTTGAAAGTTTGGTGAGAAAGGGGGTGTCAATGTGAAGTTTCTAAAATCACGTGGGGGATTTGATGGATGCAAATTCTGGGTTCTATTATCCCTTTTCCTGGAATAAGAATCACTCATCATATATGTGGGTCTTCTCTTTTTTACTGTTTTGACGCTTGAAGTCCAATTTCCCACTTAATTTGTTCATCTAAGATCGTCTTGCACTGATGACAACTCTAAGCTGATGTTCTGTGTTCAACTGTAGAAGATCGTGTGAGCATAATCGGAGGACATCTGACTGCTACAAATGAAACTCCCACATCGAAGCCTTCTCAGACTTTAACAAGAACACGCCCACCTATCACAACCCACATTCTTGACATAGCTCGCGGTTCCCCTGCTTCTGGTATAGAAGTGCACTTAGAAAAGTGGGGCAATGATCAATCTCGCCCATCATTCAACCACTTGAGTTCAGGTGGTTGGAAGCCTCAGGGATCATCAAGTACGGATAAAGATGGACGAAGTGGTCAGTTGATGAACATGGTCGATGCTTTGAATCCAGGTGTATATCGGATCAGCTTCAACACCGGAAAGTACAATCCCGAAGGGTTTTTCCCGTATGTTTCGATCGTATTTGAGGTTCGGGAGTCCCAGAAATGGGAACACTTTCATGTTCCCCTGCTGCTTTCTCCATTTTCGTTTAGTACTTACCGTGGGAGCTAGTTTCAATCTCAAGTGGTTTGTGGGAAAGTGATGTGATTTGATATTCTGAGACTTTTTGTGCAAAGACATCCAACATGTTTGAGAACAAGATGACAAATATCAATAACCAAGAATATGAGCAAACTGTTTGTTTGTGTGTATTAAATACTGCTAAAATATATTTGTAAATATGCATAGATCTAAATCTCAGTTTTGGAATATAATCTATATTCTTAGCAGGAAAAACCCTGAGTTCTATCTCAGTTTTGTACAAGTCCTAAAGTTATAGAAGACATAACGATGATCAACAAACAAGGTCGATTCCTTCCTGTTGTCTTCTCGAAACTGGAACACCAAGCGATGATGTTAGACTAGCGAAAAATGAAAAGTTCTGCAGAGTTTTCACCTGGCTCCATTTGGAAGCTGCTTCATTCTACTTATACATACATTATTCACGGCTTTTCCCAATGGTGTAACGACAGCTAGGTATAGATCATTTTAGCATATCGATCTCTGTAAAGATCGGGATCTTTCCATTGGGATTCCGGCTAGATCTGGCATTTAGGTCATTCGGATCGGATTGTTTAGGTCTATAATTTGTTTCGGGTCAATTTCGAATCAGATCGGGTGATGTTCGGGTTCGAATTTTGTTCGGAATTAGGTCATTTTCGGATATTATATTTTGGATCGCTTTGGATCAGATCATTTCGGGTTGGATCGCTCCAGATTAATTCGGGTGTTATTCGAATTTTGGATTGTTTCAGATCGAATATTTTTAGATTCGGGTGTTATTCGGATTTGAATCCTTTCGGATTAAAATATTTCAGATTGTTTTAAATTTGGGTCCTTTCTGATTAAAATCTGAAACCAGGACAAGCATGTTGAAATAATAAAAGTGGCCTCGCACTACAAAAAAAACCAGTTTTAGGGACGGAATTATCCGTCGCTAAAACTGGACCGATCCGTCGCTAAATCCTTAGCGACGGATAAAACCCCGTCCCCAAACAATGCGTCGCAATGTTTTTTAGCGACGGATAAGGGATCCGTCGCTAAATAACGACGGCCTTGGCGGATTAATCCGTTGACCAGTTCGTCCGCATTGGCGACGGATTCTGTATCCGTCTCTAATTAGAGACGGGGTTTAGCGACGGAAATAATTCCGTCGTTAAATTCACGAACTAATCCGGCTTAGTTCGATTGGTATTTAGCGACGGAATTTATATGTTTTAGCGACGGACATAATTCCGTCGCTAAATCTACTGTTTTGAAATTTTTTTTTTTAAATATTTCTTTTCACTTTTTTCACATAATATAGTCATAGATAATATACCAAACAATTAAATTGCATTAATATATCCGAAACTATATAAATTATCTACAAATAATCCGAAACAAGAATTAGAAGGTGAAATAGTGTCAAATTATCCATAACAAGTCTGATGTAACTAAGGATAATCGGGAGGAGGCGGTGGGTGAGACTGGGAAGAGCTACTGAACATCTGGGTCAACTCGTCCATCCGGCAGCCATCTGAGCCTGTCCTCAAGCACTTGCTCGTAAGTTGCCTTGGTCATGACTATTTTGTTGGAGAGGAGTCATCATCTCGTTAACCTGCTGCTGCGTGTAGAGGTTAGATCGCGATCCTGATCCCTGGGACAATGAGAAGCTACCAGAACTCATGGAAGGGCCTAAACTTCCCAATCCATACATTCGACCCTTGTCATCCATTGGGTTGACCTCAAGAAGATCTGGTCTTGCTCTTCAATCGACTCATGACCGTCGATCATCCTCTCGTCCATCCTCCTCTCGACCTCACTCTGCAATTGTTGGTTGCATACGAAATGAGATGTAATTTTAGGAATCACTTTAATTAAAATACTCAAATACACATGTAATTAACCTTAAGAAAGAAGCGTGCAATAATCGTTCGGCCCTCACGTCAGTCCAGATGCCATTCTTCAGCTTAGCCTTCTTGAAGTGGTACAGAGCACTCTTCGGCTGTCTTTTATTGGCCTAAAAAAACATATGTGCAAACAAGTAGTTAGTTGATTGAAATGAAAGCTAAAAACTGTTATGTATCATATTCCAAGTCATAAACAACATATTTACTAACCTCCATCACGTGATCTGTAACAATAATAGCTCGCTTATCATGCATAAACGATTTGTCTCGTTTCAGACGCTTGATCCTGGACGAAGGGATCATTCCAGTACGTCAACCACAGTGCCCACTCGTCATCCCTCACCCAAGTTGGCTGCCTGCGTGTCTCCTTCATTTTGTAGACCATTTTCCTGTAGATGTCGGACCCTAAAGTCACGAAAACGGAGTACAACTGGGACACCAGCGCATTGGGAATGAAATAGTCCTTCTACAACAATTCCATTCAAAGTAAAAATTACACAAGTATAAAGAAAGATAACAATTTAAATATAACACTAAAATGAAACTGAAATGTAGTAGTCCTACATCAAAACAAGCTCAGTGGCTAACATACCACTCAAATTGTCCTAAAATTGACTAACACAATGGTGACTAACATATCACCCAAGTTCAGTGGCTAACATACCACTCAAACGACACAACAAGTTCATAAATGGTGACTAACACATCAAAACAAGCTTAGTGGCTAACATACCACTCACAGATATAGTGGCTAACATACCACACACATTAACACAATGATTAAAAAAAAATAAAGCATTAATTGTAACATTTAAGCTTACGCAGCCTCGTCAAGTAAAAGTGCTTCATCCGGTCCGGACGTTTGACCACTTCTCCCCGTCCGGCATCTCCGCCTCAAGAAGATTTTGCCTAGTTTATCCGAGGCATCCGGAGGCCAAAACACATTATCAATGAGACAAACAAGAAACAAATATTCATTAGTAAAATCATGTAACATATATTTATCTTAAGTGTATTTTCTACAACTCCATAATACTTACTTGTTCTATCATCGGGGAACAAGGTTTCCAAATGTAGCAAGTCAACGTCAACGCTCACGGACACCGTCGAAGGTAGTCACCAGGAGCAGAAGCCGTGTAGGCCGGTGGAGTCTCTGGAACATCATACACCATTTGCTCCATCCGTTCATGATCATAATTAGCATCAGATGTAGACGTGTTTTGAGTACTTCCGATCACATTTTTCTCCTTCCTTTTACGCTTTGAGAGATGCTCATAATCCATGAACGGTGCTCGTGTCTCACCATGATAACACCATACCTCATCTTTGAGACACGAACCCCTTACGTTTCAAGTGCTCCACTACCGCTTCAGAGGCAAAATTGTTTATTCCTACATTTGTTCGCATTGCAAGGGCACTTCATCTCCCCCACTCAAACAAGTAGTTTGTGTTTAAAAGTGATGAAGGATTCAACCCTTCCACAAAACTAGATTGAATTACGCCATTCACTATGCGACGACGGTACATCCATGAACGATCGGGATTCATAATTATATGATTAGCCTGACACGTCTACAATTATTAGATTTATAACATGCATTTTACGTTAATATAATCACCAAATAGTCTCAAAACACTTAATTAAATCTTCATAATCTAGTGTATATATACGAATTTATCGAATCAAAATTACTACGTACTTAATTACAAACATCCTAACATTATAATAATTAGCAATACAAATTCACAATCAATATATCAATTGCACAAAGTTAACTAGCTAGTATATATACTATATCTCCCATAAACATACAATTGATCTAATTAGTCGAAATTATCAAAATTCCCAAATTAGTCAACAAGTAAGAGTTCCAAAACACTAAACTAAATCTTTCTAATCCTACTACATATACGAAAATATCAAATTAACAACCCTACATACTTCCAAACATTCTAACATTATACTAAAAATTCAAATTCACAATCAATACATCAATTGAACATCTCAAAGTTAACACACTACGTAATATAAGCTAAACTAACTACTACATACTTACAATAAACGTTCAATTGCTCAAATTAGTCAAAATTAACAAAATTCCAAAATTTGACAAAGTTAAGGTTTTAGCCCTTCGATTTAGCTGGTGAAAAGATGAAATTGGTTGACCACACGAGCTCCTTGTCCCACGAGCTTCGAGAAGACTCCAAAATTGGCCCGAACGGTCGAGATTTGGTCGGAAAATTGGAAATGGCGAAGGAAGAAGGAAGAAGGAAGAAAAATGGGGAAGAAAGGGCTACTGCCCGATGGTATCAAGGTTTTAGCGACGGAACGCGATCCGTCGCTAGTTACCTTTTTTTTAATTTTTTTTTATTTTGTAAGCTGGTCAACTTATTTAGGGACGGATTTAATATACGTCCCTAAATAGCGACGGATAAATAAATCCGTCGCTATTTAACGACGGAAAAACATCCGTCGCTAATTTAGCGACGGATTAGCGACGGATTCGAGACGGATTGAGCGAATTCGTCGCTAAAATTAGCGATTCGTCACTAAATAACGACGGATTCTATCTGTCGCTAATGGCCGTCGCTAAACGGCGGATTTCTTGTATTGTCATTAATTGTGAGATTGGAGATGAACAATCCTTAATTATTGCGGTAGTTGAATTACATATGCAACCTTTATCTGCTCCATTTTATGATGAGATATCGAGAGTCGTTTTCTAATTTCAGGTCGACTTCGTACTGACCTGTACATAGGTCTCCGTTAGATGATCGTCAGGTACGATCTTACAAATTATATCATACTGATTATATTTTAATAACTAAATATGAATGTACAACTATACCCTTATTCAAATTAATAAATAAAATTCACTAAACCAAATTTAATTTGAAGTACAATTTTCCAACCCTATATTTATATTAAACATAAAAAGAATTTGAATTAATGCTTCTTCTCATCGTCTAACGTCAGAACTCAGATTTCGATTTCGCCATTGTCTTGTTCGTCACCAACAACACAGTTGTTGAGATGGCAAAAGAAGACACTAATTGGGTGTTAATTAATTAATCAAACATTAATAATGTTGGCTCTGTTTAGCAAAACTAGCTGAAAAGCTAAAAATTTGGTTAAATAATTTGGAAAGCTAATTTGAAAAGCTAGCTGGTTTTAAATGTAGGTGTTTATCAAATTAGCTGAAAATCTAGCTGGTATTTTGTAAAATGACATAAAGGGCATTACTCTTATTTTTCTTATCTTTAACCTTTCTTATCGTATTATTAGTCTATAGTTTTTTAAATAATAATATATCATATTTTGTCCAATAATTATAATATACATTTAATGTACTTTACATCGCCACTTTAATAACATCATCAAAATTATCAGAAGTTGACAGAAATAATCGTTGAGCATTTTAACTTAGTAATGAAAAAAATCAGTATTTGATGTGTACTACATGTATGCATTTTAAAGAGGTGCGGATACATTAATCCTTATGCTAGTTGCAAAAAAGTACACAAAATGTATAACAAAGGATCCAACAATATAAAATATAAGTTGAGAATTCTAATGACCTTCCGGTTTACAAAAAGAACACGTAACTAAGCTAGATCATCACTTCCCCATATCAAAGCTGCAATACTGTCACGGATTATATTCATCTCAATAGATGTTTCTCTTGAATTTCCATGGTTGGTAGCACTAGCAGTGTCAGGGAGTTCTTCAAAGGTATATAATCTGGATGACTTTCAAGTACATTAAATATTAGATATAGGTTAGTATAGGTTAGGGATATTTTCTTTATTCTAATTTAGGTTAATATAAGTTAGGGATATTTTCGGAATGAAAAAGATAAGAAGCTCATTCTTTAAAAAAAAAAGAAGCTACATTGACTAGCTTCTTTTTCCATTATTTAGTTAAAGAAGCTACGTTCACGTGAGCTTTTTATTAGTCAATTGTCAAAAAAGCTGAATTTGGAAATTTAGTAGAAAGTAGCCGTTATCTGTTTGGAGAAAACGAAGAGGAAGGCAGGCCTTGTGCCTTGAATTTCTTGCAAACTGTTAGGATTTCAACCCTTTTCCATATACTCATTCTTCCCCAATCAAGATTTAAACAGAAAGACTTCATTGGATTTGATAGGGCAGTCCTCCAAGTTCGTAAGAAAGCTGGAGAAATTTGGTTTGATATGCACGACGTGGAATCCATGTATGTGCGGAGATCGGTTGTTAATGGTGAATTAGGGTTCTTCAAATATATGAACTTTAATGTATTGATTAAAGATGTTTTGATTTAACGTTCTATTTAATGATAGAGCAGTATTATATTTATTTATTATTAATTAAGATTATATATGTGATTTTATAAATTTGAAATTATTATTATATAATATGATATTAAAAAAAGTAATTATATTATAAGGGCATTATAGTCAACTTATATTTTTTAAAGATTTTTAATTATTAAAAAGTTAATTTATAATCTATCGTAACTGAGATTATAGATAAAATGACTTCGAACCAAAATCAATGGATCAAATTGAATTAATGCCACATGGCAAACATCTAACAGATACCTATATTCAACTGAAAATAGAATAACTCATCATATTATCGGTGTTACAATTGCTCCTTACCTTGGGAAGTGACAAATTTAGCATCCACTATTCTGATTATTTCATTTCGAGGAAATCACTTAATTCAACCATTTTTAGAAGTGGTAGGGTTATTATTGTAAAAGTACACAAAAACTACATTTTGTAAGGGAGAATTAGCTTTCTTTTTAAAAATAGTATAAATACCTGGGTGCAGACAAAACAAACTTTACTATTATAAGATTTATTCATGAGGAACTTTACGGTTTCATCTAGCCGCACATCACAATTAGGCTCGAAGCCAATAAGTCCCAAGTGATGGCAATTGCCCCACTCAAAATTTGAATTTATAGCACACATTTTTATATATTTATGATTTGCCACCTCACAAAATTATTTTCCCCCTCTTGAATTTGTGAAATTCTTTTAGAAGTCATTATTTTTCTTAATACGAGGAAATACCATATCATTTCTACCAAATTGTTTGTTATAGTCACCCAATAATAATATAATGTGAACGTTTCTATTGCTTAGAAAAATCAAATATTTCACGATTTTGCTCCTTGAACTTGTAGAAATATACAATGGGTCCTCAAAAGTTTTGTGATTTGGTATAGTCAAATGTAAAAAAGTGAGTATTTGAGCTTTTCTTCATAAAAAATTGACTTATGAATATTAATTTTCTGTAGTATTCACTATTTTAAATTTTAATCATTCCAAATTTTATGCTTGTTCCCAAAATACAAAGAAATCCATTCCATTATTAGAGGACAAGCTTCATCCAGAGGATAGCTAGAAAATAAGTCTCAATGTCAAACACATGTCTCATGTACAGAGAGATCTGATTTGTCGGAGAGATGAACTAAAAAGTGTTCATTGATGTCAAGGACAAATATTTCCTATAAATACATGTGCTACTTACTTGTTGCTCAATTCAAATTTACCATTTAAAGCTTAATTTTCAGAGAAAAACAAACATGCAGGCCATCAAGGAGAAGTTGCACGACATGGGCGCCATGCGAAAAGCTAAGGCTGAGGCGAAAGAGGAGGAAAAGGTTCCAAAAGTTTATTTATTTATAAGTTACACCAGTAGAAGAATTTATATTGCTTTTGGTGGTAATTTTATGAATCCATAACGATTTCAGGCTCATAAAGAGTTGGCGAAAGCGAGAATGGAGGTAGCTCACGAGGTGAGACTAGCCCGAGAAGCTGAGGCAGCAATGGACTACCATGTCAACAAAGCCGCTGAAAAGGCAGTTGCGCAGGAGAGGAAGCACCCGCGCCCGCACCCCACCACCCATGAGGATGCCCCCACTGGAATGCCACCTGCTTTCAGTTGCCCTGATGGTTTTGATTGTACATCGCACCACGACGATCATGGAGCCGAAGTTGATAAAAACACTACTGGTCACAAGACCGAAGCTCCACCAACAAACTTCCTTGACTGAACATCAAGGTTAATATGCATGTCTTGCAGATCATAGTTGGCAGCTGCTGCAAAAGTCGAATTCCATTAGGTCCTTTTTCTGCTCTTTCATTTCACATGAATTGATTTTCATTGTTGTTCCATGTGAGTTACTAGGGAATATCATGATTCACTTGGGAATGTTGTACAAGGTTTTTTCTATATCAAGTCTTTTGTAACTTGTAATGAAATTTATCCACGGATGAGTGTCACCCTCAATCAAGAGACAACACGTGTAATACAAAATAATATACCCTGAGGGAACAGGGTATATTTTTGCAACTCGTATAAATTTATAATATTATGCGTTCGTAAAATAATCCATCTTAGAAAGTTTTGATTGGGACGGAAGAATTTGGTAAAGTTTCCGACAAGTTTCAGTGCGGTAATCTCAAAATTTCACTAATACTTTTAGACTATTACTTCAACACTATTATCAACTCTGTTTAAAGAAAACTGAGTTTTTATAAAACAGCTGACCAACTGAAACAGGGCAGATGACTAAGACCGAGCGATTGGTAATGGTAATCGATCAATTGGAAGAGGGCAAATGCTCGACCGACTATTATTCAAGCAGAACCAGCTTAATTTTAAATACCGTCGATTTACCATTGCTCAATTTATTGTTTATAGATCAAGCCCTAGTTTTGAACTCTGTTCTTCAAGTTTGTTCATTTCTTCTGTAATCAGTCAATTCGCTCAATGAAACAGATTTCCATTCGTTTCGTTTCTCAAACTTTTCGAATAGATCAGAATGTCGTCGATGAACCCATACTGTGGAGGAGATTGTACGCTTCTTAGACCGTCTACGTGAGTAACGTAAAACTCTTTCTTGCATGCCATATATATAAGTTTTTGGCGAAGTAAAAACAAAATACCAAGAATCTACTCCACTAGTAAAATCCTGTAAATTCGAATTAACAATTACACCATTGAATCATACATGTTTTAATTTAAATTCGCTTAATTCTATAAAATATTCAATTAATTTCTCATTACAAATTACATGTAGTGTCTAGTGATAGTCACTTTTAATTGTGGAATGTGACAGAATTGGGCCCTAATTATTAATGATTTAATTCAAGAATTGAAAACCAATGTTACAAGGAGAAGTGTACAAATTTACATAATGGAACAAGCATTGGGATTTTCATCACTAAACAACTGAGGTGCATACACATAATGTATGAAGTATGGAGTTTCACCATTGTTTTTCACCTCAACTTTCTTAACTTCCTTAAACTCGACAACTTTCTCTCCAGCTTTCTCTATAAACTTAACCACTGTTTCTTTCTTCTCTTCTTTCTTCTCTTTTGAAGGTACAATCTCCGCGTACTTGTGCACTGTTTTTCTCATATAAGCTATGAGTTTTTCGGACTCAATTACTCCTTCGACTGTTATAGTTTGAGCTTTAATATCGGTTTTCACATTATGTATGCCTGCATGACAACAATCAATATGCAAACATTTTGTTAGTTCATAAAAATCACGATTCACCTTGTTCTTGTGTGGATTACCTTTATGCAAAAGCAGTCTTCTCCGTGTCTCACGTTCACATTCATCACAGTGTAAATATGCTTTCATCATTATGATTTTTATTGTTTCCTGTAAATTGAAACAACACAAGTTCAAAGTAGGGGCGGCTAACTATAGTAATGTCGCATCGTAGGTGTAAAGTAATATACCTTTTTCTTCACTTCTAAAGGGGACTTGGTCTCTGATACTAGCTCAACTTTTTTTTTGCACCATTTCCCTAATCTTGAGTGAATTTTCTTTGCATCAATGCCGGTTCCTTTAATTGTAACCTCACCCTTCTCAAATTTGACATCAACAGTATGAACTCCTAAAGAAATTATCGAATATGTTAATAGAAGAAACTCATCTTTACATGGCCTTTTAATGCGAGCACTGGATAAAAAAAAACTTAAAGTCGAGTTCGGAGAGCTTGTACCTGGGATTCTCAAGAGAGGCTTTTGAATGTCACAAGCACATTGTGGACAGTGCAAATAAGTTTTGTAGACTGCAGTAATCACTTCTGTTTTCTTTTCTACAACTACTACTTTTGCCATATTGCTGGCTAGAGAAGAGAGATCCTTGAGGTTGTCAAAGAAATAGAGTATAGATTATATGGAGTTAGTTTTTGTTGTTACTCTGATTTAATTAGTGTCTTTCTCACGGCAATTGGTTTGGTGGGAATTGATACAAGTGGTTCATCCGTTTGTGGAATCTTGAAATTAACAAGAGAATATTGGATTAATTATTTAAGTATTTAATCTTAATTAATTATTTATTATGTAAATTTTATTTGTTACCCCTGATAAATCCTAATTACATGCAAATCTTCATAATCTGAACAATTACAACCAGGTCAAAATCAATTGCATCTAAATTAAAAGCATTTCAAAAGCGTCGTGAGAACTGGGAATTACTTTTGTGACGCGTTTTGACCGGATGTAATTAATAATATTAGAGGTATTTAAATGTGAAGTAGATGTTTAAGGGGGTATTGACCGAATGAAGTATTTATTACTAGAATTTAGGTAACACGGTACGGCGTTATATTTTGACGTATAATTTGTTCTCTAAATATAGAATGGAAAAAAGAAGATGATGCGATTAAATGTGAAATATAAAAGATGCAAGTGAATATTATTAAAATATTATCTATTAATGGTTTTGATTTTCCAGGATCTCTCTTTACACAACATTCTTTGTCTTGGTGAACTCGTCGCAGTCAACTGTCGGGAGTTTTATTAACACCTTGACTGCAGACGAACTCCGTGCCTTGATAACGTAACGTATAGCTGCACATGCAAGAAGATTGGTTGTGGTAAATATATCCCAACCCTATTAAGCGTCTGTCGATGTGCCTCGTTTATCGTAATTGTGGAAACTTTTATGAAAAACTTTATTTTATGTATGTGTGTGTCTATGTATGTATGTAATCCGTAAAGGCTACAAGATACCTATAATGGTATAGAAGGTAAAGTTGAAACAATAACTTGTTTCATTCAATTCAATTAATTTTTTTTTAATCCAATTGATGAATTTTAACTTTTACTACGAATGATTTTAAAACAATAACTTTTACCTATTTTTTATTTTCCATGTAATATTCTATAAAAATAATACTCCCTCTATTTCAGAAAAAGTGTTACATTTTATTGATACATGTCAATCGTTCTCAATTAATTTTACTCTTAAACGATATTAATAAATAAATTATTAAAATTATATAATGAAAATTTAGTAATTAAATTTTTATTATATGATTTTATTAAATTATTTACTATTATCGTTTATAAGTAATTTGTGATCAAATTAAAACAATGATCAAAATGTAATAACTTTCTCCTAAAATGGAGTATTATATGTTAGACAAAAGATAAAACTAAAAGTTTATAATAATTAAGAGGAAACAAAAAGGTTTAAAAGAGATGTGTCTTAGTAAAAAATTTAAAGTTTTTTATTATATAATTTAATTTAATATTTTAACACTAAAATTTTAAGATTAATTGAAGTTGAAGTTATTATAAAAAGTGAAAAAGTAAGCAGAAACACAACCAACAACAATGTGGCTGCAAAGAGATAATTGAAGTGAAGTATTTCACAATTTTTATAACAACATCCAAAACTGTAGTGCAGAAGGATTGGGTTATGTATTTCATGAAGTGACCCAGCCCAATAATTGTTGGGATGATAACTACTATAGGCTCATTTAATTAGACTCTTAGGCATGTGAAATACCTCCGTAGTAAAAGATATCATACGATTTTTCATGTCGCATTTTGACCGAGAATGATTCCAAAATTTTGTAACTTTGTTTCACGACTACATGACAACTTTATATTTGGTTGGCTTGTGGACCCCACAAACTAATCATAAACAATCATGCCAGATATCGTACAAGTTCTCGTGTCGTATTTTGACCGAGAATGAGTTCAAAACTTTGTTTAATTAACCTATGTTTCGTGACTACATGACAACTTTTTATTCGGTTTGCTTGTGGACCCCACAAACTAATCATAAACGATCATGACAGATATCATACGAGTTTTCGTGTCGTATTTTGACCGAGAATGACTCCAGAACTTTGTATAACTTATGTTTCGCGCCTACATGACAGCTTTCTATTCGGTTGGCTTGTGGACCCAACAAACTAATCATAAACAATCATGACAGATATCATACGAGTTTTCGTGTTGTATTTTGACCGAGAATGACTCCAAAACTTTGTATAACTTATGTTTCACGACTACATGACAACTTTCTTTTCGGTTGGCTTGTGGACCCCACAAACTGATCATAAAGAATCGTGCCAATGATAAATATTTGATAGACTTCCATATATAAATCACCTAGCATTGGAAGTGACATGTATTAATGAATAACTTGATGAGTGAACATAGAAAGAAAGAGAAATTTTAGATTTTATAGCTTAATTAGAAATCATCCAACATATTGCCGGAAACAATTTGTTGGGTTTTACTCATAACTCAAACAACCAAACTACCACACTAAAGAGTCTGTGGTATACCCAGTAAGCACCTAAGGAATTGGGGATTCTCAACGTCATTCAAAATGAAACAAAACAACCATAATAGGAGCATCATGCACTTTCTGGAAATGGCAGCGCACCATGCTGAGTACATTTAATAAACTCAGCAGCAGCAGTAGAACCATTTGAAGCGCTAGAACATCCTTCACCCCTCTTCTTCAACTCCTTTTGAGCTCTGATGGATCGGAGGGTTTGTGCGATGACCGAGTTCATCTCAGAACCATGACGAATTACGTCAAAATCTTTTTTGTCATTCAGTCCAGCGATGTTCCCATACATGTAACTCTCCACTGCTTTGCGTGTGTTGGCTTTCCTGATCCGGTTTAGCTGGTCTTGTAGCTTCTTGATGCGTTGTCGCGCGAAGCTTGTCATGTCTATCATCTTTCTTTCCCTATCCATTAATGGCAGGCTGTTGAAACGCTCTAGCACAGCTATGGCCTCGTTTCTAGATGGCCAAACCTCCGGCTCAGGGTCGTATGGGCTAAAAATGATAAGACATACGAGAACATCACATAAGATGCTCAACTCCTGAGCCTTCTTGAGAAGGCCTCTTTTCCTTTTCTTGAAAGAGGCCTTCCTGTCAGCGTCATTTTTTATGAAAGAAAGGACGACTTTCTTTCTAGACATTTTGGAATAGTTTTTCTTTCTTGTGTTAAGTGATGAAGTGTTAGAAAATTGAAAATGCAAGGGGTATATATACACACATAAAAATTGTGGGTGCATAATATTTATTTATGTACTTTCCCTTTTTTCCTTGTTTCCTGTAATACAATTGTAGTGCTCCTCAGTCGTCTTACCAATTTTACTGAGTGAAATTATTAAATTGGGAACAAATGTGAATTACTATCTTTGTAAAGGCTACCAATTTGGTAGACTATTAATATTACATAATCTTATAATCTTATTCTTTAGGAAAATCAATAAATGGAAACGTACAATACGACCAGATTCTTCTGAAATGATTTGAACTTATCCATTTTTGACCGCGTAAAAGTAAGGAGCAATAACAACCATGTTATGTGTACTCATTCCGCTCTTCTAACATTGAATGTTTTAATCGCTAAATATCCGAAAATTATATTACTATTCAAAGATACGAATGTTTTAAAAAATTTGGCCGCGTAAAAGTAAGGAGCAATAAAAACCATGTTATGCATACTCATTCGGCTGTACTAACATTAAATGTTTTTCTCGCTAAATATCCGAAAATTATATTACTATTCAAAGATCCAAATGTTTTAAAAAATTTGACCGCGTAAAAGTAAGGAGCAATAACAACCATGTTATGCGTACTCATTCCGCTGTACTAACATTAAATGTTTTACTCGCTAAATATCCGAAAATTATATTAATATTCAAAGATCCGAATGTTCTAAAATTTATTACTTAACCTCATAAGTTAAACTAGAGCACAAATTTTATAGAGAGACGGTCACTGGATAACTTATCTAGAGAGAGACCTATATTCCTAATAAAAACGTACATGTTGTTAATCAAAACGTCTATATTGTTAATATTGGTGTTTTTTTCATACTCAAAAAATATACTCCCTCCGTTCTGGAGAAGCTGTCCCCGTTAGGGTTCATGCACAGGTTTTAAGGAGAGTAATATCATAACGCTATATAGTACATGTGTGGTTTACTTTATGACTTTATTGGCAGTTGGTTTGATTGTTTAAGATACTTTTTGACTTTTTTAGGAGTAGTGGAGGACATAAAATTATATAATTGTTCCTAGAATGTCAAAGAAATGAAAGTGGACAACTCTACCGGGACGTCCAAAATGGCAAAATTAAGTGGACAACTTCTATGGGACGGAGGGAGTATATTGTTTAATAACATAAATGTTTTGATTAATAACATGGATGTTTTTATTAACATAGGATTGTCTCTTGATAAGTTATTTAGAAACCGTCTTCCAGTAGGTTTACTCTTCCTGTATAAACCATCGTTCTTCTCTCAATCCTCTCTCTCACAAACCTCCAAAAGATATCTATCAAGCTCTATTCAAGATGAAATCTCTAGATTCAAGCTGCAAAATTCGACCGAATCGTTCACCAGAAGGTGCTATATCATCTCCAAGTGACTAGGAAGGTACTAATTTCATTCGAAAACCCCAACGCCAATGTTTGCTTATAGTTTCTGCTGGGAATCGATCATAGTCTCTGAAAATCCACTAGATCGTTGTACTTTTGCTGTTTATAGCTCATTATTTATCTGTTCCTTGCAATAACAGTTTCGTGACTTATTAATTGTTCTCAAAGTTCTATTTTTTATAGAGTCAATAAGGCTTGATTTGCTTGGGGACAAGCAAAGGTTTGATTTATGGGGTTTGATGATGCATGAAAATACCTATTTTATGCCTCTATTTACCTTATTACTTTTATTGTCCTTTAGTGTATAGTTAACCATGGTTTATCAGTACTTTTTATTTGATTAATTTTAATTATTTGTAGGAATTATGACATTTCTGGCAAAAGATTGATAGCAAAGGAATTTTGAATTCTATACGTACGAGAAAGGAAGATCACTTCACTTGCAAGGTCGACGAATATAGATGTTCAAATGTATCTACTAGCTAGGCTACAGTGAAGAAATGAAGAAACCAAGGACCAAGTTGCAATAAAATAAGAAGCTGGAAAGGAGGAAAAAAGACGCCAGCGTAATTGCCGTAGCGAGCAACAAACCTCGCCCCGGCGAGATACACTAGCAAAATGTTTGGTGAGAGAGCAAAAAGGCAGCTCACCAGGCGGGTTGTTGACATATTTTTCGGCAAGATTATATATAATCTCCTTAATTAGATTTTCTCCTTCTTGTATAAACAGAACTTTTAGTATAAAATAAGTTAAATTTCATATCCAATCTGGATAAAATGTGTGTTGGTGTTGTTGCATTATATAGAATCTAATATAAGAAGTATGGCATGATCCGCAATTGAAATTTATACTAGTTCATGGGAATCATGCATATTATATAAATTCTGGAGTTGAGTAAAATAAGTACAAGATATTCATTCCAAGTAGTGCAATAGAAATCTGATATATGTAAAATTAAAACTGGTTGAAAACTTTCCTCTCCAATGGGGCATGAATGTCTAATGACTTTTCTAGGATTGCTAAATTTGTCCCCATTATTTAACACACAGTTAGTATTATAACATTCAGAACACTAATTAATCGAACGAGGTATACCCTAGTTACAAGTAGGGCAGTTAGTGTTATATTGATAATGAGAGATGCATCATGATGCTTAATTGCAGGCCTATAGGTTCTGTACCAAGCTAATACCAAGTCCATATCTTATGTAATGTACTAATAGTGATAAAAAAAAAAAACCAAGTTGTTCATAATTTGTATTTTATCCTTGGGACAACTCATTGCAAAAGCTTACCACGTTAGAGGTAGGAAGAAACGAATCTATGTGCTACAAACACAAATCATACAGACCATGTTCTCACTTACAACTTGTCCATACCACCCTGGCCAAGAATTTAGTCAAATTGTTTTTCTGGACTATAAATTCCCGTCACGTTTTATTATTTCATATTGTTTCCATCGAGAACAACTCAAAAGAGTCGTCAAATTTTTAACTCATCGATACATAGATTTTTATGATCAATTAGTTGTTTGCAATTTTACTAAACTAATAAACTTTCCTGAAACATTTAAAAATGATGTAATAGTTTATCTATTGATAGAAGATGTACTTAAGTGACAACCTAGAATGTATAGATTAATTTTTCATTGATTAGCTTAGGACAAAATATATAAAATAAGTTTGAATCTGAAAGGAAAACAGTTGAATTTAAATTAGATTTTGCCAAGAGTCAAACTTAAAATGTAATAAGTACCTATTGAAAAATATACAGTACCAGTGAATATATTTTGCGGCAGTCAAAGTTATGCATCCGATCGATGAACAATTTGCAATAAAATAGCATTAGCTAGCTAGGTCATATTTAAAAGTCTCAGGCTGAAGAGGTTGATTTTTTCTAAACTAATGACTAATGAGCAAACAATTTGATTGTCAATTCATCATCACAAATTAACTCGATCGGACAAGAAAAGGCTAATTCAATTCAAGAAAACCCAAAAGTCAAGACAAACAAAATGCACTGAATGTACAAGATACAGAGATGAGAATTAAGCAGCTTAATTGTGTCGTACGTTAACAGTGATATTGATGGATCATCTAACCTCTAGAACTGATTCCGGGCCGGGTTTCCGGCCCATGCACCATCCACTTGTAGCTGCTGCTGTTGACCATTTTGCATATTGAGTGGCAAGTTGAGGAAAGGAAGTCCCATGGAAGGATCACCGAATTGGCCCGGGCCCGCCCCACTCACGTTCTGCTGCTGCATTTGATTAATTCCATCTTCTTCCTCTAACGGTAGCCTCTCATATGCAACGTTTGTAAAAGACGACGCGATTATAATGATCGGGCCTGACGCAATCAGCGGGCCCATTACGTTCCCTCCAACCACCTGACCCTGCCCGCCTGCTAGATATATCGTCAGGCTAGTCGCCCCGGGAGGGGCAGGGGGCGGAAGGAACGAGCCGGATAGGGAAAGGATCTCAAAGCGACCATGTAGGGTTACAACACTTCCTGATGCTTCGGGCTGGCGCAGGCTAACGTTGTTCACCGTGCCGGTCCCACTCAGGATACATATGCCACGCTGTCGTTTTCGGGCGTAGGTAGCGATGGCCTCGAACACGTCGGACCCGTTGCTTACTTCAAGGATGTGGGCCCGGAGCGTGTTGGCGCTCTCACGGGTGATGATGACCGGGGGTTTCGGTTTGTTCTTGGAACCTGCGGGCCTTCCACGAGGTCTTCGGGCCACCATGTCTCCACCTCCTCCTCCGGAACTGTGGTTACCGGTGTTGTCTTGGTTGGATTGGTCATCTTCGGAATCCGGGCCGGGTTGTTGGAGGTGGAAGTCAGGCCTGTGGAGCTGAGAAGCAAAGTGGGAAGCTGAACTTAAGTCCAAACCAGCCATACATGCACTATAGAATTAAGAAGATGGATGGATGGATTGATTACTGAGTTTGAGGAAGAAATGAGTTTAAAAATTGAGTGGGTGTACTTTGTTTTCTCTTTGTTAATGGAGTAAATAGCAAAAGGTTGAAAGAAACCCTAGAAAGAATAGAAAACAATGGGAATCGAGTGAGGAGAAAGGAAAGGTTCAAAGATAGAGAACTATAGTGTAGAGAGAGAGGGGAGCTGGCTAAATGTTTAAAATTGTAGAAATTATAGTATATAAAGTTGAAATCAAATAGCATAAGATAATGATAAAGGTAAGGAATAGAATAAGAGTGTATTGGAAGATGAATTAACGTATTATATGACCTTTTGGTTATTATAATCATTAAGGACATATCATTAGACGTGTAAAAGTATAATCACCTCAAGGGGGTGAAAGGGTTTTATCATTTAAAAATATTGTGCATCATTTTGATCATACACAACACAATAGTTTAGAGTTTAGTACAACAATATATATCATTCGACTTGCAAAGAACATCCAATTCTAAAAGTTAATTAAAAGAATAAATAAAAAGATAGATAATGTAATAATAACAAAGGGAGCAACACAAATCATTGGATAAGTATAATAACGTTTTTGAAACTCAATATCAAGGTGAAATAAACTATTTCAATTGAATATATTATAATCTTGTTATTGACACTACTCCCTTTTATTAATGAACCAAACTATACACAACGAGCTTGTAAGAAATTTCAGTTTGAGTTCGAGCTTGGTCAATACACGCTCATGTACAAGCTCATTTTATATTTCAATTAGAACCTATCGATCACTATGTAAAAACGTTTGATCATTGATTGTGAACTACTCGCGAATACATAATAAATAGATAAATGTTACTTCATCCGTCTCAAAAATATCTTTTCATTTATTTTTGTGGTGAATAAAATAAGGAATGTACTAATACTTTTCGATAAAATAATGCTAGTGGTCCTCCAAAATTGATTTGTAAGGTTGGATGTTGGATTAAATAATATTACTAAGTTTACTTTTAAATATATTTAATGTTAATCAAATCAACACAATTCAATCCAGTAAACTCCAAACCAACCAACAAACAAACGTAAGAAAATAAACACAAGATAACCAAGATTTCTATTAATCAAGAACCAAAACGTAGTTTACAAGGAATCGACCAAACCTCCCGAGTTTCAAGCTACACGCTCCTCTGTTCTCTCTTCCTCACTGTGTTTCTCTCAGAAATCTCTATATGAGTTCTCTCTATGTTCTCATATCATTCTATTGAACTAACTAGTTATGGAACCACCTATTTATACAAAGTAAATCGTACCAATTCACTTCTAACTAGGAATCAAATAACTAGTAGTTTCCTTTTCCAAGTTGGTTTTCAGTTGCCAATGGAATTCCTAATTCTGTTTCCAAAAGGATTCCTCAACATCCAACTCCTAACACCTTTAGTATTAGATGTTTAAGCTAAACTCATAATTCTCCACCTAGCTTCAACATCTGAAAATCCTCAAGTATTCCTTAGGTTAGAATACACCCCTTCCATCCACCAGACTGATCAAACTAAGATACAACCTGAATTTATGCACAGGAACAGGCTTAGTAAAACCATCTGCTGGATTCTCCTTAGACTTGATCTTATGAATCTTTATGCCTCCCTCATCCACTGAGCCTGCAATATACTTCAACAATCCCTTCACTGCTTCCCAATGAACTCTTCCTGGATTGTCCATGTATCTGCTCACAGATTTCATAGCATGAGTTAAATCAGGTCTGCAACACACCATTGAATACATAATTGACCCTATAGCATTAGCATACGGTGTGTTCTCCATACATCTCTTCTCTTTATCAGTATTAGGACAAGACTTCTTAGATAACTTGAACTGAGACCCCAGAGGTGTTGCAGCATGCTTGGATTTGTGCATGTTAAATCTCCTTAACACCTTCTCCAAGTAAGCACTTTGATTCATAATGATCTTTCCATCACCTCCATGAATAATATCAATGCCCAGTATCCTCTTAGCTATTCCCAAGTCTTTCATCTCAAATTCTGACTTCAAGAGATTCTTCACATGAGTGATTCCTTTCATATGCTTGCTTGCTATAAGCATGTCATCCACATAAATAAGCAAATATATCATGTCTTCGACATTCTCATCATAGAAGTAAACACAGGTGTCGTAGTCACACCGCCTGAACTTGTGACTCAACATAAACTTGTCAAATCTTCTATACCATTGCCTTGGACTTTGTTTAAGACCATACAGTGATCTCAACAATAAACAAGCCTTGTGTTCCTTGTCATCTACCTCAATACCCTCAGGTATCCTCATGTAAATCTCTTCATCCAGCTTCCCATGCAAGAATGCAGTAGTAACATCCATCTGATGTAAGTGTAGCTTAAATTGAGCTACCATAGCAATCAAAATCCTAATTGAGCTATGCTTCACCACTGGAGAGAAGATCTCATTGTAGTCAATACCCTCTCTTTGTGTGAAACCTCTAGCAACTAGTCTGGCTTTGTATTTCACCTTTTGCTCACCATCAGCTCCAAGTTTCTTCTTAAAGATCCACTTACAACTGACAAGCTTCTTTCCTTTAGGTATAGCTACAATATCCCATGTATGATTCTTTTCAAGTGACAAGAGTTCTTGTTGTATAGCAATGCACCAACTATTCTTCTCTGAGCAACTTATAGCTCTTTGATAGTTCTCAGGCTCATAACAATCAATATCCTCGGCAATATTCAGTGCAAAATACACCATATATGGATCTGCAGTAGAGGTTCTGACTCTTGGTTCCCTATCTCTGATGAGTTGATAATCTACATCATCTGGATTATTGAGCTCTATCCCTGTCCTTCTTCTAATCACATGCCTCTCCACCTGATTATTCGATTCAGGCTCCACCTGATCATGTATGTCAGTATTTTCCTGAGATTCAGCATGCGGTGTTGTCAGAACACCATGGTCTGCGAAAACTGGTGTTATCACCACACCAGTGTCTGTCTGCTCCATATTCAGTGTTCCTGATACACCATCTCCGACAGGCTCCACCGACTGAGTGTTCTCTCAACACTGTCAGTATTCCTCAATAATGGCATCACATCTTCATGGAAAGTCACATCCCTGCTGATGATGCATCTATTTACCCCTGGTTCTAAGCACCAGAGTTTATATCCCTTAACTCCCTTTGGATAACCAAGAAACAAGCACATTACTGATCTAGCCTCTAAATTATCTTGCTTGACATGAGCATAAGCTAAGCATCCAAATACTTTTAGATATGAGTAGTCTGAATGAGTTCCTTTCCAAACCTCTTCAGGTGTCTTGAAACCAATAGCTGATGATGGACATAGGTTAATAAGATGTGCCCATTCTCTGGTGCTTTTGAAAAATAGGGTCTATTTCTTAATTTAAGATCCCTCTTACCAACTCGAATCAAAGAATTAGTAGATCTCTTCCGACCAAAATGGAAATGGGCTAGGGTTATGAACTTATAATCATGGAATCGACTCGATCATCAGATTATATGCCGTAGTCACAGCCTCTCCCCAAAAGCTTTTTGACAAACCTGATCCAAGAAGCATGCACCTCACTCTTTCTAGGATTGTTCTATTCATCCTTTCAACTACTCCATTCTGCTGTTGATTTCCAGGAACTGATTTGTGTCTCAAGATGCCCTTCCCAACACATAAGGTATTGAATTCATTAGACAAGAATTCCAGCCCATTATCAGTTGTGATCACCTTGAGCTTCTTGTTCGTTTGATTCTCCATCTCCACAAGCCATTCCTTGAATTTCATGAAAGTCTCATCCTTGGACTTCAATTCAAACACCCACAATTTCCTTGACAGATCATCAATGATGGACATAAAATATCTACCTCCATTCCTAGTGGTGGTTCTCGCCGGTCCCCATAAATATGCATGCACATACTCAAGTATGTCCTGTGTGGTGTGTTTCCCAACACCATAACTGTTCTTCTAGGACTTCCCTAACACACAGAGCTCACAAAGTTCCATCTTATGTATCTTGTCTCCACCTAAGAGTCCCTTCTTAGATAAATCCATAAGACCTTTCTCTCCAACATGTGCTAGTCTTCTATGCCATAGAACGGTGTTGTCGAACCGTCGGTGTTCTCGAGAACAACTGGGTGTTCTCGAACACCGCATAATGGAAGCTTCACGATTCTGATTTTCCTTGTAGATAATACAATTATCTCCTTTTCAGAGCCTGCATAACCACCTTATCACCCTTCTTAACCTGAAGGACACCATTATCACCTGAATACTTGTATCCCTTAGTATCCATAGTTCCTAGGGATATCAAGTTCCTCTGTAAGTGTGGTACATATCTCACATTAAGCAAATCCCTTACCACTCCATCAAACATCTCAATTATCACTGTTCCCATACCCTTTATTATGCATGGTCTATCATCACCAAGAACAACTGATCCACAGTTTCTATGCTCAAAAGTTGAAAACCATTCTCTAATAGGTGTCATATGAAACGAACAGCCTGAATCCATAACCCATTCAGTTGATTGACTAGTTTGAGTGACTGAAAGTACCTCAGTAACAAGAGCTTCCGCAGTATGATAAGCCTCTGATTTGTTTGTAATGTCTGTGCCATAATTAGTATTCGGTGTTGTCGCCACACCCTTGCCTTTCGGCGCCTTTAGACTCATACAATCCTTCTTCAAGTGTCCTTGCTTCTTGCAATAATAACACTTCCTTATTTCAGGGCCATCCTTGGTATACTGAGCTTTCCTTTGATCTGGATATTGCTTCTTCTTTGGTGGAAACTTGTGCTGTTGTTTCACCATAAGGCTTTCACCAGTACTGAGTGTTGGTGGAACACCATCCTGGTCCAGCTCCCTTGATCTTAATGCAGATTCAATAGCCTCCATTGTCAATGCTTCTGTCCTCCCATACAACAAAGAATCCTTGAATGGAACAAGAGACCTAGGGAGTGAATTCAACAAGATAATTGCCTTGTCTTGGCTCCTCATCCTATTCTTCTCATCAGTTTCCAGATTGTCATGGTGTGCAACCATCTTCTTGAACAAATCCAACTGACTCATGATTGATTTTCCTTCAACCATCTTGAATGCAAACAGCCTCTGTTTTGCATAGATTTTATTTGCATCCGACTTGTCATTATACAATTCTTCTAGCTTCTCCCATATCTCCTTTGCCGATGAAAGATCACCGATTTCAATGAGTGCATTATCTCCCAGAGCTAATATCAAAGAACTGTAAGCCTTGAACTTGATTGCCTTTTTATCAGCATCAGACAAAGTTGTATCGAACTTCTCAGTCAGTGCGTCGACAACACCCTGCTGCATTAACAGAGCCATCATCCTTCTCTTCCACAGACCAAAGTCTGTCTTTCCTTCCAACGGTTTGAGGTCGAACTTTGGAGATGCCATTGATGAATAGATACCAGTCGATTCTCTTCCCACAGACGACGCCAATTGTTAATCAAATCAACCCAATTCAATCCAATAAACTCCAAACCAACCAACAAACAAACGTAAGAAAATAAACACAAGATAACCAAGATTTCTATTAACTAAGAACCAAAACGTAGTTTACAAGGAATCGACCAAACCTCCCGAGTTTCAAGCTACACGCTCCTCTGTTCTCTCTTCCTCACTGTTTTTCTCTCAGAAATCTCTATATGAGTTCTCTCTATGTTCTCATATCATTCTATTGAACTAACTAGTTATGGAACCACCTATTTATACAAAGTAAATAGTACCAATTCACTTCTAACTAGGAATCAAATAACTAGTAGTTTCCTTTTCAAG
Organism: Plantago major; assembly: GCA_026545765.1. Lineage (NCBI taxonomy): Eukaryota > Viridiplantae > Streptophyta > Magnoliopsida > Lamiales > Plantaginaceae > Plantago > Plantago major. The sequence continues at coordinate 15,515,133 of CM048840.1, read as the reverse complement.
TTGGTTTTCAGTTGCCAATGGAATTCCTAATTCTGTTTCCAAAAGGATTCCTCAACATCCAACTCCTAACACCTTCAGTATTAGATGTTTAAGCTAAACTCACAGTTTTGGGCAAGCTTCTAATTACTAAGTTCCTGGATGGTGAAAAAATTTAACAATCTCATTTTATAATGTATATAGACATTCATTTTGCATAATCAAGAGTGTTGCAACTAAATCGGCCACCAAAAGAATATCCAACATCATAGATAATATACATACCAAAATAATACCATTAATGTTCTCTTTGGGCCTCTAATCTATTTACTAACCACAATGGCTAAAGAACCTAGTGAAAAAGGCAGGTATTATAGTTAAAGCCACACAAGAGCACAGTTTGAACTTCGTCTCCAACTCCAATTATATAATCCAATTAATGTGTTTGTCCAGATAACGACAAAGTAAAAGACTAGAGGGGAGGGGTGAATAGTCTTTTAAAACTTTTGACGATAAAACAGTTTCTCAGATATGTGTGAAGATATCTGATACTTATATTCAGAGAGCGGAAGACTTTCTAAGTGATAAGTGCACGTGCTTTGCAAGATATAAGTGTGTAAATACTCAGCAAGGTAAATGAAGCAATTAATAAGTTGCAGAAAGTAAATAACACAGATTTTTATAGTGGTATTTGAGGGTGGCGTAATCCCTCAACTAATCCACTCGCCCTTTCTCAGGACTTGAAATTCACTAAGATAGATATTGAGTTCTCCTTACAATAATCCTATCCCTTGATTTCCTTTTACACTAGGTTCCCAACCAAGTGTTCCCCTTGAGTTATTCCCCGGCTTTCTCAGCCAAGTACTTCATGTACTCAGAAACCTTTGAGCTATTCCTTAGTTTCCCAAACTAAGTACTTCATGTGCTCAGTAACCTTGGAGTTGTTCCTTAGTTTCCCAAACTAAGTACTTCATGTACTCCACGCCGTGTGTGGTGTTGGTTAAGGTGGTTTGTCAGGTGAGTAGTCTTAATAACTTTCTCAGTTATGTCGGAATACTCTATAGAACAATAATCACTTAACACACTTCACAATGTGTGGTGATAGGTTCTTTACTAACCCAAGTCTATGTTAAATGTTCTAGAGAATGAATCTCAGATACTTGATCTTTTGATTCAACTCTTTCACAGATAGCAATGTTTGTTAAGGATCAGGACACTTAGAACTTTCGTGCTACTTAGCATTCAAGAGCTTGGTCGCAATAATAAGCTAGAGAATAAGTAGGTTGAAGGCTTGTATGCTTGAATGAATAAGTTCGTAGATGTGTAAGTTAAGTCATTAGGTTGCTGATCAAAATCTAAACAGATATTCCTAACAAATTTCCCCCTTTTTGATCATTCAACGATGACTATCTTTAAAACCTATTACAACTTGGAAGAGGAAACAATCCATAACTTAATCATTTCTTATGATCTTTTCAATTCATTTAATTAAGTGCAGAAAGTAAACATCAACCAAATCACAAGATGTGATCTTTGCTGACAAGTTATCTTTTTATAGATTGATATCTGAGAGTAGGTTCATCAGATATGTTACAAGGAAAGTTCACAGATAACTTTTACAATGAATAAAATACATTCCAGTACAATCAACAAGATACAAAATACATAGTTAAGTTAGAACAACAGGAGTAACCAAGCTCCAAGTAAACATTCTAATTAACTAGTCTTCAAGTCTTCAAAAATCTTCAAGTTTTCAGCAACTCCATGGATCAATTTGCAAATTCCCTATCTCCAAATATTTTGATGTCATCTGAGTAGTCATAGAGCAATGTCCTGACTAACATCTCTTGTCCTCATAACCAGCATTTCTCTGTATGATTTGGTGGGATTCTTCTTGGCAAAGTGTTTGACCCACATATACTTTTTCCATTTCCAGGCATGCTCAATTCTGATATCTGATAGCTTGAAGTATTCATATATGATCCTAAGATATCTGATGTCACCCTTGTATTGATCTTCAGTCATGTAAAATGACTCAAAGGGTTCCACAACAAGTTTTGGCCTTGTGCCTGTTCCAGTGAGGTTTGGTACTCTGTGCACATCATCAGGTTTGCCATAAGGACACTCATCGGTAAGGTCCTTCCTCATGGCTTCAACTCTCTTGACAACTTCAAAATCTAACCAAGCTTTGACATGATTGGTGTTGATCAAGATTGACTTATCTTTTCTCCATGCCATGAGTTGTTGATGGATGGGTACTGGAAATCCTTTTTCATTTACAAGCAAGTGCTTGAGTTCCAGTATCCAGTATCCATTTTTCTGATGAATACACCTGCAGGAGGAGGAGGAGATGTTGTCAGTCTTCACATATTCAATCAGGGCATCTTCTGGCTTTTGTGGAAGTATCCTGCCAAACTTGATATCCCTTGCTCTCTTCCTCTTTGTCTTTGAATTTTCCCTTGGGGGATTGCTTGAAGAACCACCCTGGATAGACTTGGTATTTCCAGAGGGTGTTTTGGCTGCCAATTGCTTTGCAACAATAGGATCAGATGAGCTAAATTCCCTTTTTATTTTTCTGTGAAGAGGAGCTTCATCATCATCAGTTTCCTCATCATCAACATTAAATCTGTGCCTGGGAGATTTGCATTCATCTTTATTGCCTTGGGATTTGATTTGGCCTCCTCCTCCTCCTCCTCCTCCTTCTTCTTCTTCAGAAGAAGACTCTTCAATCCCTATTACTTGTCTTCTCCTTGGGGACTTGGTTTCCTTTGGAGGCTCTGTGATCTGGCCCTCGTTGTCATTCCTTCTTCAGGAATCTGCTGAGTTGTTGCTACTATTTGAGTAGCAGCTTGACTAGAGGAGGGCTCATTCATTCTAAGAGGTGGTTGTTCAGATCTTCTTTTGTTTCCTATTCCTCTCTGAGCACCTTGAGATCCTTCCCCCTTAGTCATTGTTGACTGACTATGAATCACAAAAGATTCTGAGAGGGAGTCAAAGTTGCCTTACAGATAGTTGTAAGCAGCAACCAACTTTTGCAGATCAGCCTTAAGCTCCTGATTTTGTTTGATAAGTCTTGTTTCCTTATCAGTGAGCTCTGCCAGTGGGCCTTGAGTAGTATCTGCTTTTCCAGCAGCATAGCTAGCCTCATTGAGGGCTTTTTCAACAAGATTATTGTCATCATCCCTTACCATGCCTAGGACTCTCTGAGCAATGACCAAGCTTGTTGTTATTTGAGTGATTAACTCAGTGAACTTCTTCATTTCAACAGGGACTGATGCAATCACTTCTTCATTTTGTTGAGACAACTCCTTTCTTAGAGTTGCCAGAACCTGGTATCTGGCCATGTAATCATGGGAGTTGAGATTTGGTGCCTTACTGAAGCTTTGAGGAGCAATCAATTTTATCTTTAAGTGAGAAACTCCCAAGTGAACATTTGCATGTTCTGCCAATGTTCTGTCTTCTTCATCATCTGAGTCTTCATCCTCTTGGGCATTTTCATTAATATTCTCTAGCCCAGCAACCATCTCAGAGATGGGCTTCTTTCCTTTTAGTGAGGAGGAGGATGGTATATCTTTTGGTAATGCAGCCTTAGCATCATGCTTGTCTTTAGATGCTTGCTCAGCATCTAATTCCTCAGCAATTGCCTCAACGACAAGCCAGAGTTCCTTCATCTCAGCATAAGCTTCCATTTCTTTGATAGTAAGATCTTCAATCTTTTGGAGCTTTGCTTTAGATTCAACTATCTTTTCTTCAAGTTGTAGATTTAGCTGTTGTTCTTCCTCCAACAGTTGTTTGAGTTGAGCAACTCTGGCTTGTGCATCCAATATCTTCTGAGTGTTATCCTCAGAGTGCTCAACTACTTGTTCAGTAGTGTCTTTTTGTTGGGGAGAAGGATGGGTAGATCTCTGAGGAGATGGAGGAGGGGAATTATGTGAAGTCCTCTCAGTGTGCTTTTCAGCAACTGAGGCATTGTTTCCTTGTGCAATCCCTCCTGTCCCTGGTGCAGGGGAATCATCATCATACTTCTTATCATCCTCATCCTTGTGATGGTCAGAAGGAGGTTCTTCATAATCATTTTCATCTGTCTCCTTCTCTTCTTCATCTTCAGAGACCAGATTGATCACTTCTGGAATAGTGATCATTTGCCCATTTACTTCCTCTTGCTCAGAGGGTATGATTTTTAGAGACTTGGGCAAGACTAGCTTGAATGCCATGTGCATTCTAGTCTGACCATCTGCCTTTTTCAAATGCTTGAATGAGCTTGTGTGCCACTTCCTTGATGAAGTCCTTATGCATTAGAGAAGCAAAAGAGTATTGCTCTATTGGGAACATTGCATGGACATAGTTTTCAAGATCAAATGCTCTTTCTCTTCGAGTAGGGTGATCAGTGACCCTTGTAATTTTAGCCAAATCAGAGCATCTGACTCTCTACCATTTCTTGAAGCACTTGAGATGCTTTGGCAGAGTGTGATTCCTGAATAATGGAAGTAGGTCCTTGTCTGAAACTTCAGGGACCATTGTGGCACTAGCTTGAGCCTGAAAGAGAGAGTTTTGAGTTAGTTTCAAAACTTTAGTAGATATCTGGGTTTTAGAGTAGTCAAGTATCTGTGTTACATGTGCAACAACAGGCTTAGGTGGTTGGACTACTGAGGTTCCAGGTGCCTCAGATATCTTGGTGTGAGGAGGAGACTTGGAAGTCTGATCCTCAGCATCCTCTCTTTCTTTTTTAACATGAGAATAGCATAACACTTAGAAATTTGTTAAGAGAAATAATTAGACAATTTGATATCTGAGATGTCAATTACCTCCACGGTAGGAGGCTCAGATGTTTGTCTCTCAGAAACTTGTGCAGTTTCTGGAATTCTCTCAGATGATGAAGGCTTGGTGGCCTCATCAATTTCCAATGGTTATGGGGATTGAGGTGGCACATCCCCAGCAACTTCTACTTCTTTTTGAGCCTGTAAGTAGAAAGTGTTAAGCATTTTAGAAAAATGATCAAAGTATCAGTGTGGGAAGTATAGATGTCTGAGATATATAACTTCTCAATAGAAGGCTCAGAATCTTGTTCCTCGGAGACTTTGTGAGTCTCTGGTTGATTCTCTGATGAGCTAGGCTTCTCAGCCTCATCATTCTTCTTTTCAGTTGGAGCCTATTAGAAACAATCACTTAATTAGTCAAGTTTATAAACAAATATCTGAAAAGTAATATCTTAAGGAACTATCTATCACCTGTAGCACAGACTCAGATTCCTTAAGAGGTGAGACTGTGGGAGCCTCTCAGTCTCTGAGGCAAGCTTTCCAGCTTCCTCTTGTTCTTGAGTTTCTAATTCAGCCTGTAACAAAGAAATTTTAATAAGTAACAAGATTTAAGCATAAGTTATCACAAGTAAAGAGTTAAACCATTCAGCTACCTGAGCTATGTCAGGCTGACTGGTCTCTGGAACTTGTGAGGTATCCATGCGTTGGTCTTGTTGTTCTTGGACCACTTCGTTGTTTGAAGTTTGAGGTACTTCGGACCTATCCTGAGTTTGGGACTTAGTTGCCTTCCCTGTTTGATCATTCTGGGTGGAAGTCTCAGCTTGATTCCTCTCATTGAGTTGGGGAACCTGCTCACTTGCAGGAATTTCTTCAGCATTGAAGAATGCTGGAATCTCATGCTGTAACTCAAGTATCATTTCAACATCCACTTGTGGCTGTTGTGGTGATCTTGATCCGGATGGTGAAGGTGATGCAGTATAGGGCCTATCCAGATCTGCTTGAGACAGACTTTTAAGTGTTGAGGCATTGGTAGTATCCTCCAACACTAATTTACCACTCATCAGAACATCTTCAATATGCTTAAGTGTTACTTGCTCTGATGGTGTGTTTTGTCCAGTGACCTTGGACACAGTTGCTTCTTCAGCAACCTTTGGTGTGGGTGCTTATTCAGCAACCTCTACACTTGTTGCTATCTCAACAACCTTGGGAATTTTTGGTTCCCCCTCATCTTTAGATTCCTCACCGAAATCCTGGACTGAATTATCAACAATCCCTGCTGCTTCTGCAGAGAGTGTTTGAAGTCTCTCACTGCTTTTATCAGCATTGATAAGTTCATCAGCAAGGCACTCAACAACATTGATGAGTTCATCAGCAGTGGCGACTGATATCTGAGAGTCGACATCCACAATGGGAGCCTCTTCTCTCTTGCCAGCAAATTTCTTCCTTGAAGTTCTGGGCATTTTGGTCACAACGGAACCCTCAGATACCTCATCAGTCTTTCGTTTCTTGGAACCTTTCTGAGATGCAGTAACCTTTTTCATCATATTTGTAGAGCAGGTTACTGTTGGCTATGTCAGCCTTCTATCTGAGCTCAATGCCAAGCTTCTCCAGCAAGAAGCATATCTTTAGTCCAAAGCTCACTGTGGCTTTTGGCTCAGTAAGGCCCTTGACGATGTTAGGATCAAAGCCTTGTAGCTTCTTCACAAACTTCATGAAGGCGTACTTTCCCCAGTTGAATGGGTTTTCCAGCCTTTTATTCTGTTGACTTAACAAGAACATCATCATCCAGCGTTCTTGGCTAATCTGGTCGGCACCTCCTTGTAGACCATCAAAGCATATGTGAAGAATGCATGCCAACACACCAGTGAACCAACAGATGTCTGCATCTGATGTCAGCAAGCTTGAAGTCGATGGGTGTATCTGATTTTTCAAGATCACACACATCACTGTATAGCTGCTTCACACCTTCAAGGAGATCATCATCCTTGGTGTTTATTTTAAAATCATTTCCAAGATTTTGAAGTTCAAACAACTCACAGAAAGTTGTTAAGTTCAAAAGGATGTCCTTTCCTTGAACTTTTGATTTTACAGACACTATCTCAGTGCCTTCAGAAACACATGAAATAATCCTGGAATTGTTGTAAATTCCAACACATCCAGTGAAGAAACTCCACTGGGAATAGCAGACAGAAAATCCTTGATTTGTGCCTTTTCAAGCATACCAAGGATCAACTTCCTATCAGCCTGGTTCTCAATAGCAGCAACTAGGTATTCCTCAACCATGGCATCACCCCAAATCATCATGTGATTTGAAGTCCAATGGTCAAGATTGAAGTCTCCTACCAACCGATTGTTCGTGATAACCAACACTGGTGCTTACTTTTCAGCAGTACCAGAGGTAGTAGCCTGGGATTTCTGGGTAGAAGCACGTTTTGGAGCCATCTCTTTAAATAGTGAAGTTTTTGAAAGTCGAAAAAAGATTAGAGTGTGAGTTTAGTGATTCTTTGCAGAATAACTAAGTGAAGAACAGAGATTTGCAGAAATCTTTGAAGGGTTTTTGCTATTTCTGTGTAAGTGTGAATGTTGGATTAGGCGAAAGTGATTTCTTTTGCCAAAATCCTATATATATAGCAACGTTTATTCAACAGACATATACACACAAATTAATTTTGTGTATATGGATCTGTGTACGTGCAGAGTGACATGGGTGAAAAACTGCTTTGCATTAAATGCTAGTGGGCCATAACTGTTTTTACAGTCCACTACTTTTTACCGAGAATTAATCTTGGCCGTTAATATGGAACGTCCATTTCATCAAGGGCTTGGATTGCTTCTTTAGCAATGATCATAATCACTACATGTAATCGTGCCCAATTAATAAAATTTTGCGAGTAGCTATCTGAATCACATTTCTTCTGTGTGACTAGGGGACAGTTTTCTGAATCTATCTCAATGCAACTGTTCATATATTTCACAAATATAGAAATAATACAAAACACAAGAATAGTCGACTACATATAGTTGTACTACATTCTTCTTTTGTGTTCCCCCTCACTAAGTGATCTTATAGATATCTGAGTACCCGTCTCAGAAATCTTCAAATAGTCATTTTACCCTCAACTTTTGATATCTGAGTACCCGTCTCAGATACCTTTTTGCTAAGTGTTTCACCTTTCACCTTTGATATATGGATTCCCGTTCTAGATATCTAATCCCTTCTTTTTCTTCCTTTGTCTTACTGAGTTCCTGTCTTAGTGACCACACTTTTAGCTCCTTGATAGTTCCATTAACCCAAGACTATGTCTCAAGGTTAGGAATCTACTTTCTTGCAGAGGCTTTGTGAAGATATCTGCAAGTTGATCTTCAGTACCAATCTTGAGTATCTTAATATTGCCTTTTCAACATGATCTCTAATGAAGTGATGTCTAACATCAATGTGCTTTGTTCTAGCATGAAACTTAGGATTCTGAGTGATTGCAATAGCTCTTATGTTGTCACAGAAAATGGGAGTTTTCTCTTCATTAATATCATAGTCTCTGAGTTGTTGTTGTTGTATCCACAATATTTGTGAAGCACAACACCCAGTAGCAATATACTCTGCCTCAATGGTTGATGTGGCAATTGAGTTTGTTTCTTGCTGAACCATGATATTAGTCTAGCACCAAGGAATTGACAAGTTCCTGAGGTACTTTTCCTATCAAGCATTAATCCATCATAGTCGGCATCAGAGTAGCCAACCAAACTCATTCCACTATCTTTTGGATACCACAATCCAACTTCTACAATACCTTTCACATACCTTAGAATTTTCATAGCGGTGTTGTAGTGTGATTGCATTGGAGTTGTTTGAAATCTTGCACACACACCAACAACATATTGAATATCTGGTCTACTTGCAGTGAGGTATAGTAGAGACCCAATTAATTTCCTATACTTATGTTCTTCAACGTTCTTGTCAGATTCAGTATAGGTCATTTGGGTTCCAATGCTCATAGGTATCTTAGCATTCTTTTCATAAGGCTTTAGATTAAACTTGTTGAGCATATCTTTTGCATACTTTGTTTGACTAATGAATATTCAATCATCAAGTTGCTTGACTTGCAATCCTAGGAAATAATTCAATTCTCCCATCATGCTCATCTCAAATTTACTTTTCATGAGCTTAGCAAAGTCTTCACAAAGTTGCTTGTCCTTAATCCAAAAATTATGTCATCAACATATACTTAGACTAAGAGTAGTTTTCCATCATGGTTCAATGTAAACAGAGTTTTATCAACTTCTCCTTTCTTGAATCCACTTTCCAGCAATTATTTAGCCAATGTATCATACCATACCACGCTCTTGGAGCTTCTTTTAGTCCATATAGAGCTTTCTGGAGTTTATATACCATATTGCTTTCTGAGGAAACTTCAAAGCCTGGTGGTTGATCAACATAGACTTCTTCAGTAAGCTCACCATTTAGAAATGCACTCTTGACATCCATTTGGTAAACTTTAAAGTCATTATGAGCTGCGAAGGCTAGAAATAGTTTTATTGCATCCAATCTTGCAACTGGAGCATATGACTCATCAAAATCTAGTCCTTCAGTCTGAGTGAATTCCTTGGCAACCAACCTTGCTTTGTTTCTGGTTATTTTACCAGACTCATTCATTTTGTTTCTGAAAACCCACTTAGTTCCAATGACAGATATTCCTTCAACAAATGGAACTAGTTTCCAGACTTTGTTTCTCTCAAATTGATCCAATTTTTCTTGCATTGCAGAGATCCAATCTTGGTCATTTAATGCTTCTTCAATAGTCTTTGGTTCAATATTTGAAATGAAACATCCATAGAGAGATTTTGCATTTTCTGCAACTGCTCTCCTAGTTCTTACCCCTTGGTCTAATGGACCTATCACATCCTTTGCAAGATGATCCCTTATCCATTTTATAATGGGTTTTGAACTAGTGGGATCACTATCATGTTGATCTAAATGTGAATCACTATGATTGTCATAGGATACTTGTTCAGTACCTGAGATATATGGCACAGGTGATGTGCAATAGATATCTGACACTTGTTCAATGTTTGGGGTATCAGAGTTTGGTCTTTCAGTAACCTTTGACTCAGAAACCTCTTCATAATGAAGATTCTCAGTGATTTGATCCATTTCTGGATTTCTTAGAGGAAACTCTTCATCATGCCTTAGAGTTATCTTGTTGTTACTAGACATTGGTTGTCTTCCATCATCAGACTCATCCTCTATGTGTATGACATTATTATTACCTCTCTGAAATTCTTGTGCAGAATCTTTGATCATTAGTTCTTTGAACCTATCTGAGAGTTCTTCATTCAAGGGTACTTTCTTGTTACCTTCATAGAATACCACATCGACAGATTCTTCAATTTTTTGTGTCCTTTTGTTGTATACTCTATAGGCTTTGCTATTCATTGAATAACCAATAAATACACCTTCATCTGCCTTTGGTTGAAATGTTCTTAGATATTCTTTGCCATTGTTAAGAATAAAACACCTGCAACCAAACACCCTTAAATGTTTGATACTAGGGGGTCTACCAATCAATAACTCATGGGGAGTCTTGTCATGGTGTTTGTTGATCAAACATCTATTCTGAGTGTAGCATGTTGTATTTACAACTTCAACCCAATAGATTTCACTTACTCCAGTGTCAGCTAGCATTGTTCTCGCTGCTTCTTTTAGGGTCCTATTCTTCCTTTCAGCAACACCGTTTTGTTGTGGTGTCCTTACTGAAGATAGTAGATGTTGTATACCTTTGCAGGTACAGAACTCTTTTATATATTGTTTTACAAACTCAGTACCATGGTCTATTCTGATCACAGATACCTTTTCATTTTTCATGACTTCAAGCTTATTCAGCAAGCTAGGTATCTCGACCCTTGCATCAGATTTCTGTTTGAGGAAAATAACCCAAGTGAATCTCGAGTAGTCATCCACAACGACCAGACCATACTTCTTTCCTGCATAACTTGTTACAGAGGACTCAAAGAGATCCATATGTAATAGTTGCAGTGGCCTCACACTGGAATGTCTAGTTTTAGACTTGAAAGATGTTTTGGCTTGTTTCCCTAATTGGCAAGCTGAACATACATCATCCTTTCTGTATGCCATTTTAGGTAATCCAACAATCAACTCTTTCTTGGCTAGCTTGTTCAGAGTTTTGAAATTCAAGTGACTCATTCTTTTGTGCCATAGCCAATTTTCTTCAGTGTAGCCAGATTGACTCACCATGAAGCATTCTTCAGTTGTGGCAGATTCCCAGTCGACAACATATAGACTTCCTTTCCGCCTAGCAACCAAGACTACCTGCTTTGACTCATTGTCAATCAATTTACAGAATTTTGATTTGATCTTTACTGAGAACCCCTTGTCAGCAAATTGACTCATGCTTAGGAGATTATATTTCAATCCCTTTACATGAAGTACACCAAAGATTGTAAGGGCTCCCAATTTCAGATCTCTAAATCCTACAGTTGGATTTACTTCTCCTCCAGCAAACCTGATATCTGGTCCAGTGTTACAAACTTTGTAGTTGACCAGATTTGCTTTATCTCCTGTCATGTGCTTCCCACATCCACTATCAAAATGCCATGTTGGATTCTTCTTTAGAGTGTTCTGCACAAGACAAGAAATAGGAGTTAGGTTCTCGTTTCAATTATGGAACCTTCTAGACTAAACATTCTTCCAGTAGGAATCCATTTTCGTATGTATTTCTTAGGAACATGCTTTTGTCTAATAGGAACATAAGGAGGAATTCTATGTAAATGAGAAGTGTCATTGTTATTAAGAATTATTTTCCTTTTTGGTGTGTTCCTTGGTGGTCCTCGTGGTGCTTTCAGATACATGTCAGGTTGCTGAGTCTGCTTTTCAGCGAACTTAGCTTTCCTTATCAGATTTATTCTAGCCCTGACATTCAGATTGTTTGTGGTTTGTTCTTTCTTCCACTTCTGATGATTGTTGTGAGCAATCCTAGCTTTTATCCATTGTTCTTGCTATTGTTTATACTCACGAGCAAGTTGTTTCCCGATGGCTTTGTAGCCAAAGCCATTTCGAGCACCTGGTGCTATCTGAGTTCTCCTCTCAGCAGCTCTGCTAGTCTCTGGAACGTCTTTCTTTCCAGAAAACGTAACATTGGAAAATTTGCCTGCTCCAGCAATCTTTCCTTTTTGAGAGACATAGCACTGTGGGTCGTTACACTTTTCAGTGTATCATCCCTTTATAGGAACTTTCCCAACAGATTTCTTTGGGACTTGTTCTTCCCTTAAAGGTTTGGTCGCAACTGCTTTCCTTTGTCAACATCCTTAGCTTTCTGACCAATGATATAGGTTGTTTGGGAACTACCTTTCTGAGCACTAACAAATGTCATTCTTTCATCACTCTTATTCAGAGTGGTAGAACTATTTATTTGTGTGTTTAGTCCAAGTCCTCCTTTTTCTGAAGAATCTCTTAGGTAAGAGAGAAATAGGAATCCGCCCTATCAAAGGATTTCCCGCGATTTTTTCTTGGGACTTCAGTGAGAGTGTCACTTGCTTTGGCATAAGATTGAAAGGATAATTCTTTCTTTTTGAGTTCCTCATTCTCAGAAAGAAGACCTTCGCACTTCTTTTGAATTGTATCCATTGCCTCTCTATGTGACTTCTCTGTCTCAGATATCTGTGCTTTGAGAAATGCATTTTCTGCATCCTTTGTCTCAGATATCTTGGTCAGTTGTGAATTCTCCTTTTCAAGAGATTTCTTTGCATCTTCAAGAATTTTGGTTCTAGCTTGGACCACCAAAAATTCTCTTTCATAAAGATCAAGTTCCCTTCTGAGATGTTCTAGATCTCTGATTCCTTCTTCATCACTCTCAATGTTGGAGCAATCTGGATAGATCTCCTCAGCAACCCCACACATTTCCCTTCTCTTTTGACCAAAGTCAACCAAATCATGGGTGATGTCACACAACTCAGGTGAAGGTAGCTTAGAGTCATCTGAGTCTTCTTCCTCAGATTTTGACTCAATATCAAGAGCATCCAGTTGGATTTGAATCTTTTTCCTTTCTTCAGTGAGCAAAGCTCTCTGGCCTCTCTAAATGAATTTCTTCTTCTTTCTTTCTTTGTCACTGCTTTAGCTTATCGAAGGCGGTCCCCCTTTAAAATGACCAGGTTTCTGACAATAGAAACATATATCCTTTCCGATTTTCGCTTCCTCAGTATTAGATGCTTGCTGAGCCGGCTTGTTCACCAAGCTTGACAGCTGTATATTTTGTATTGGTGATAGTTTGAGCCTATATGCTTTTTAAGCTTCTCTTTGGCTTTTCTTCTCTCAATCTCCTGAATAACATATTTTCTCATTTGCTTTACAACAAGAGCATTTTCCCCAGTCACTTCTTTGGTATCCTTCTTTTCAGAAGTACCTTGCATTACTAATGCAACATTGTGAACTTTCTGAGCAACCACTTGTCCTCTCTGAGTAGTTTCATAGTTGACAGTAGCTAAGTGAGAAAAGAGTTCCACTGGAGTGATATTTGGCATTCATTGGTTGAAATAGAAGTACTGAGTATGTTCCCAGTGTTGGTTCAAGCTTCTCAAGATAGTCTTAACCTTTTCAGAGTTAGAGTATCTCTCACTTTCACCAAGTGCAGCCATTTCACTCATCAGTGTGGTAAACCGGAAATCTAGTTCTTCAAGAGTCTCTGAGGGACCTTGTTTGAAGTTTTGGATTTTGAGCTTCAAAACTTCGAACTTATTTTCCTCGTTTTCAAGATCGCATAGATTTCTTCAATCGGTTGTGTCACTTTCACTGCACTTACGCTTTAATCGTATGTGCTCTGGGGTAGAACGTATGATGATGTTACGAGCTTGACCATCCAATCTTTTTCTCTTTACATCTTCCGATGTCCAGAGTTCTCTGGGTTTTGGCTCATAAACAATTCGACCGGTAGATCTTCCACTGGTTGACGCATCCGTTTGTGAGTAACCATCACTATCTTTATCAGCGGGTTCTTTGTCAGTGGAGTCCTTGTCTCGACCATTAGAAACCTCCATGAATTGCTTGAGTTATTGAATGACTATGGGGCCATTCTTTATAACTTCGATCATTTCGTCACTGATGGCTTCTAGGTGGCGCATCATGTTGTTCTTCCATTTCCCATAGTTCTCTGGCTTGAGAATAGAGCGTCACTTAAAAACATCCTGCAGCAAACACACTAAACAAACAAATCAAGTGTAGGTGAAAAGCAGTTGGTGGGCACTTATCTGGGATCTAGGTTCAGTGCAGAAGGCTTGGGAACTTCCTGCTCTGATACCACTTGTTGGTCCAGATAACGACAAAGTAAAAGACTAGAGGGGGGTGAATAGTCTTTTAAAACTTTTGATGATAAAACAGTTTCTCAGATATGTGTGAAGATATCTGATACTTATATTCGGAGAGCTGAAGACTTTCTAAGTGATAAGTGCACATGCTTTGCAAGATATAAGTGTGTAAATACTCAGCAAGGTAAATGAAGCAATTAATAAGTTCCTGAAAGTAAATAACACAGATTTTTATAGTGGTATCTGAGGGTGGCGTAATCCCTCAACTAATCCACTCGCCCTTTCTCAGGACTTGAAATTCACTAAGATAGATATTGAGTTCTCCTTACAATAATCCTATCCCTTAATTTCCTTTTACACTAGGTTCCCAACCAAGTGTTCCCCCTGAGTTATTCCCCGACTTTCTCAGCCAAGTACTTCTTGTACTCAGAAACCTTTGAGCTATTCCTTAGTTTCCCAAACTATGCACTTCCTGTGCTCAGTAACCTTGGAGTTGTTCCTTAGTTTCCCAAACTAAGTACTTCCTGTACTCCACGCCGTGTGTGGTGTTGGTTAAGGTGGTTTGTCAGGTGAGTAGTCTTAATAACTTTCTCAATTATGTAGGAATACTCTATAGAACAAGAATCACTTAATACACTTCACAATGTGTGGTGATATGTTCTTTACTGACCCAAGTCTATGTTAAATGTTCTAGAGAATGAATCTCAGATACTTGATCTTTTGATTCAACTCTTTCACTAGGAAGAATGGTGGACAACCCCGCGATAATTTATTTTACAAGAGAGATAAGAAAGGAACTAGCAATGCTTGTTAAGGATCATGAAACTTAGAACTTTCGTGCTACTTAGAATTCAAGAGCTTGGTCGCAACAGTAAGCTAGAGAATAAGTAGGTTGAAGGCTTGTATGCTTGAATGAATAAGTTCGTAGATGTGTAAGTTTTGTGTGTAAGTTCTTGGTGTGTTTTCAAGCATTCTAAGTGGTGATATTTATAGTTGAAAATCATGCCGTTTGAATAGTATCCGTTAAGCACAATGAAATTCAAACTATTGATATCTGTAAATAGTACTGGAAAAGACATTGTCTCTTTTCAGAGATTTCCTCTTTTGTTCAAATGTCTCTGTCATGCATTTATCAGACTGTACTATTTTGTCTCAGAGTGCCAACGGAACTATGCACGCTTTCTGAAGCATTGCATGTCCTTTTCCAGAGACCTTCACTTCTCCAGATACCTATTGAAACATTGGTTCCCAGAAATATAGTTTTATCCAAGGTATCTGAGCATGGGTTTCTGTGGGCACTTTTCCTTACTCAGTAACCTTGTGTTCTCGGATATCTTTTTCGAAACTTGTTTATTGAAAAACACCTGTTTTTTCAAGGTATCTGGAAGTAGGTATCTGAGGAGACCAATCTCCTTAGTCTTCAGCAATCTTGTGCAGTCTTCGAATCTTCAATACGTTGAACTCTTCTGCCGGATGCCTCCTTTTTGGTCTTCTTCAAGGATATAAAAATTACATTTAGAGACCTAACATCCTATACAAGATTTCCTAGACTAACATACTCAGTAAACTTCCTCTTTTACAATGTTCAAGTGAACTAAGATGACTAGTTACCTTTCTGAGCTAAGATAAGTCATTAGGTTGCTGATCAAAATCTAAACAGATATTCCTAACACAATGTGATTTTAAAACTCTTTTAACTCAGCCCAAATTAAACAAATAAAAATTTATAGCGAAACAAAAACGGAAATTGAGAATTGAGCTTTCAAGTAAGAAGTAAAGCATTAGGTCTTCCTCTTTTCTAAATTACTAGTCAATGGCCCGTCGATACTCGACGGGACATGGAGACAAAATTTAAAATAAGAAATGAATAAATTGTACAATAACATGTCAAAGTTGACGAAGATATACAAACTACAATGTGCGAGAAATGCATGATCTAATCGCTTCAACATTGCATCGGAAGTCATCGATACCTGTAAAAAAGTTGATAATGTTAATTTGTGAAATTGAACATGAACTTATAAAAAAACATATTCGGTTTTAAAATCATTTCTTAAAGTTTATACACATAAAAGATAAAATCACCTCATAACTTGTCCAACACTTATTTATAAACCACGTTGGTTGTCTTGTCATATGCATTACCCTCTTCATCACAAATCAATATTTTCAATCCCTTTCCGCTGGTAACTCTAGAGAGAGCAAAATACAAATGGTCATGGTTGAAGACGGGAGAGAGGAGGTAGAGGTAGACATGTTAGAAAGATTTTTTGTGAATCTTGTTTGTGGTCATATCTAAGTGGGCGGATATGGAGACCCTGTCTCCTATAAAAATTGATAACAGAACGCCGATTTTTATTTGGGCGGATATGGTACACGCCTTTGTGATATTATTGGTTGATGATAACAGAACGCCGAATGCATAATCATCAACCACGATCATAAATTGTAAACACCACTCGGTTCTAAGGGTGAAAGCTTTATTGAACACGGTGAGGTCCCGAAGGCCCAACCCACCTTGAGATATGGGCCGATAAACATTTTTCCAACTGATTTAGAATTTGAGTGTTTATTCGGGGCTGCGCTCCATATAAAGTGGGTAGCAAGTTGATCAATTCGGCCTGTGATGGAGCGGGAAATTTTGGTGGCAGACATGGTATAAGACAGGATATAGTTGATGACAGTTGGATGAGTACATCTCCACCGACTTGAGATAAAATTTTGTTGTACTACGTGTTAAAGGTGATTGTGGACGCGATCCACAATATGGTTAAACATGTCTGCCTTTTTGCGCACCATTATGAAGGGCAGTCCTAGGTACTTATCTGTACGCTTATTATTGATGACCTTCAGGTGGTTCGTGATTCGACATTTCCTTTCAGGGTTGGAACTGGGCGAATAATGGATCTGGACTCATCCCAACAAATAAATTGCCCATAATTTTTAGCATAGTTATTGAGGCAAAGTTGGAGATGTCTAGTGTCATGCTTGGTGGATTGGCATAAAATCAAGAAATCATCTGTGAACAAATGATTGGGATTTGGAGATTCTTCTTTCTTCTGCCAATGAAACGTGGGTGGGGCATATCCTGATTGACCAATTCAACAATAATATGAGCCAAGAGTTCTTGGCATAGGATGAAGAAGTAAGGTGAAAGAGTATTCCCTTGACGTAAGCCTCGTTCGGGATACCAAGGATCAAAGCACTTACCGTTAACTTTTAGGTGGAACGATACTGACTGAACGCAAATCATAATTTTGTCGATAAAAACCTGAGGGAAGTTGAAGAGCTGGAGGTTTTGAGGATGAAAGGACACTCAAGCTTATCATAGGCTTTAGCTATATCCATGTTAAAGGCCACGAAAGGCTTTTTGGTTCTTTTTCTTGGAGTTTATTGTGTGAAGAATTTCATGGGCCATCATTATATTATCACTAATGAGTGACCTCCCTTTGGGCTCGTACCTATAAATCCAAGTACTTTCCAAATTTAGAATTTTTTGATAGTGCCTCCAAACCCCATTATAGTTGGTTCTGGAAATAGCTCCACGGTCAAATCCCCGACGTAACTACTTCTATTACCTGGATCCCCGGAAATGGAAACTCAATCCACTTCTGTGACCACCGCTAGATTGGCAACCAGAAAGTTTCAGACCTTCTCTTTGGAGATCACAACCTTGCCCCCCCCCCCCCCCAATTTTCTCAAACTCAAGGACCTTATGGATCCCATCCGCCACTCTTGGGATCTTGAGAAAATCCGCCTTCTTCCCATTCACCTTAAGGCTTGGGATGAAAGTATCCCTCTACTTCTTCATCCTCAGGATGACTCTCAATACTGGGCTTGGAGTCCCTCTGGCCATTTTACACTCAAAAGTTCTTATCATTTCCTTTTGCAGACCCCTCCTATTGGACCTATCTACCTTGGCATAGATTGGGAACCTTAAGGACACTCCCAGAATTCTTATGTTTCACTTGTTGGTTGTCCAGGAACAACTTCCGACCCAGCAGTGGCTCTGATAGAGGAATCAAGTCCCCACCCTAACTGACCACTCCGCAATCAAGATGAGGAAACGACCCATCATTTATTTTTTGAATGCAATAACTATCATTTTGTCTGTCACCTGCTCTTCCCGAGGCATGACTGCAACCTCACCGGTATCCTTCCTTCCATAATCTTCTCTTCTGATTTAAATTGTGATCTTCAACTTAGGGATTTAATTACCTTTTGGCTTGTCCGGGATAGTAGGAATAGTTTCATCTTCATAAATAAGCCTATCAATCAAATATTATGGGCAAAAGTTAAAAAAAAAAAAAAATCAGCCTTAGCAAACTCAAGCACCCCCTGGTGTAGAGAATAAAGTTTTCAATCCATTGCCCTTGGAACCCTCCCGGAGAAGGATTTTTTAGTCCAAATACTGATGGCTCGGCCAGGGGAAGCCCATGTTTTGCAGGGACGGGTGCCATCATCAGAGATAGTAGAGGTAAGTTCATCCAAGCCTCGGTCGGCCTACATAGGAGTGATAGACAACAACACTGCTGAATTTTGGGCCATTAGATCAGGACTTAACTTTTTCTGAACTCTATTTATAAAAATTTAGTAGTTTACTCTGATTCTAACTATGTTGTTTCACGTATCAACATGACCCACGTGCCTGCTGCAGAGCACCAGACCCTGCTTCAGGACATTAGGCGCCTTCAGGAGGCATTTAATACTCTGACTTTCACATTTGTGTGCCAGGAAGCAAATGGAACAGCTGACCACCTAAACATGCTTGGAAGTGCAAGATTTAACGTGTCGGAGGGACCGGACTGCCACTTTTTGCCCCCTTCCATTTTGAATGTATCCCCAAGTCCTTTTGCGTATGTTTGGGACATAACCCCTATTTGGTTACAGACTTTAGCTGATTCTGATTTGTACTCTAAGGCCTGCAGGATTGTTGTCATGTACATTTTGAATTAATTGTATTATCTATTAAAAAATGACAATCATAAATTATCAACTATCGGGCTTTACATGACCAACTATCTTCTACAATCTTGATAGCTAAAACAAATCGATCTCTGACTTGTTTCATCCAAAATCTATGTCCACTTGAAGAGATTTGATCTAATTCGACCTTTAGAAAGAGTCTTATCATGCAAATAAGAGTTGTAATTAAAAATTACAACTCTTAATAAGAGATGAAAATTACATATGAAAACTCATAATTTAAAATTACAAAGGGGTGTACCATATTTTCGGTGCAAATACAAATTAAAAGTCGTAATTTTAAAATTACGACTAAAATTAGAAGTTCTATTTTTTTTTCCTTCTTTTAGTTAATTTAATTTAAGGCCTTTTTAATTCATTTTTTTAATTCTTACAAAGAGTCCTAAAATTTATGAGTCGCAATAGATCAAATCTCTTATAGATGAACAATATAACAAAAAATGCAATAATTATTAAGAATCATATATTTTTCAAAATAATTCTTCTAGGAGCAGGTCTACTTGAGATTAAAAAATACGGACACACATTAGAGTTATTACCGATAAATTAACAATATTGGTGTTTTTCGTAAATAATATATAAATACTTTTGCCAATGAAGGTTAGCTAAATATGTTAGGCTGGGGTACATAATTCCAGAGGTTATAGGGACGAATCATGTGAGTGTCCGGACTGTGTTCTAGTGTATTCTCGCTCTAATGGATTAGTTCATACATTTGTAATGATTGATACATGATAGATTGAATGATATATTATTGATCTAATATGATTGTAATATCGATACTCTCAAAACAAAAGGATATACTTTTTGTTAACAAAATAAAATAGGCGCTTTTACTTGAGAAGATTAATTTTTTTTCTTAACAATATATTATTCCGTCTATTATCTATAAACACTCTCCCACACTACTTTGTTTACTTTTCATTAATTATGTGGCTGTTTAGTTAAGGATTAAAACTCGAATTTAATCTAGTTGCTTAATTTATTATTTGTTTGTCTAGCGACTTTAGTCAAGTCGTAACAGTATCCGTTTTCAATTCAACTGAACAACTTAATTAAATTTTCTCTCTCTACCTACTTTTTGTCACTCGCTTTACTTTTTTATGTCCTCTTCATTTGAAAACTCATTAATTTCAGCTCAGCTCTGCTTAGTTGTTTTTTATATTACAAATAAATTCAGTTCAATTCAATTTAGTTCAGACGAAGAGAATAGAGCATTAGTATAAAAACCTTAAACCAATCAAATAATCTCAAAAATCTTACACAAATCGCTTTACTCTTACACACTCTATATAACAATCCTATAGAGACCTACAAAATTTAAACTTTATCACAAATACAACTTTTCACAACTCAATTAAAATTAATTATTATTCATCTATTAAAACTCGATTAAAACTACCAAATCTTTAATTCTAACATCGTATTAATGAATACCACAACCGACAAATCACTTGACGGTTTTAGCCATTCACCAAAATTGATTATTGTGTTAAACTTCGTGCGAAACCATCACCGGACCTCAAAAATGTTATAATAACATGTGGTTAATTGATAACTTCGAATGTACCTGCTTTTCATTTTGTAGTTTTATAACCTGGAATATTAAGCTAAAAACCAATTAATTAATACACGTTTGTGTATCATATTCATATGTTGATAGTAAATTGGGTTTGAGAATTTTATGTATGAATTCTCTGTATAAACAGACTGGAGTAAATGATAGAATAAGTGTCACCCTGAGGAGTCGATGTGTGGGCGCCAAAATTAAATGAAAGAATAAGCGTCACCTTGAGGAATCGAAGTGTGGTCGCCAAAAAGAGCTGGAGGAATACAGTCAGCTTTTATTTTTTTTCCTAGCCAATCAGAACATTTCGTTTGGCCAACACTAACAAATTTTGACCAATCAGAATTAGGATTTTGCAAGGTCAGCATATTTCATGGCTTCACCACAAGGCTTGAAAATGTATTCTTTTTATATAGATATAGATGGAGTAAATGAAAAGAATAAGCGTCACCCTGAGGAGTAGATGTGTGGACGCTAAAATTAAATGAAAGAATAAGCGTCACCCTGAGGAGTCGAAGTGTGGGCGCCAAAAAGAGCTGGAGGAATACATTCAGCTTTAATTTTTTTCCTAGCCAATCAGAACATTTTGTTTGGCCAACACTAATAAATTTCGACCAATCAGAATCAAGGATTCTGCAAGGTCAGCATATTACATGGATTCACCACAAGGCTTGAAAATGTCTTCTTTTTATATAGATATATATAGATGATTAGTCACATCTCACATTCAATATATGAACAAGAAAGTATAAACGAACATGAACACATGATTGTTAAAACTCA
This sequence comes from Plantago major, assembly GCA_026545765.1. Classification (NCBI taxonomy): domain Eukaryota; kingdom Viridiplantae; phylum Streptophyta; class Magnoliopsida; order Lamiales; family Plantaginaceae; genus Plantago; species Plantago major. Next base: position 15,493,752 of record CM048840.1, on the reverse strand, counting down.
AAACCTGTCTCGGAAGATCTAGTGGAGATTTTGTAACCATTAATTAATTCATATGAATTAGTTCTCCAGTAATAAATAAATTAACATTTGTTGTCACTTATGAAACTCTTCGTTAAATTAATAATTTTGAACCTATGATGCGGTAAACTAAAGTAATACTATTTCTAAGAAAGTTGCATGGTTTAAAATACACATCAGTTCTTTTACATTTTTCTTTAACAACTGATAATATATATATATATATACATATATATGTATATATATATATATGTATATATTGATATAGTATATATATATATATATATATATATATATATATATATATATATATATATATATGTATATATTGATATAGTATATATATATATATATATATATATATATATATATATACACACACTATTAGTTAGTACAACATTAATAAGATTGAAATAAACCATAACATGATACTGCGCCGTACCAAAATTATCTAGTACTTCTATATTATTAGTGGGCATTCATTATGAAGAAGTTCGTTGTAGCATCGTATTCATTTATCAACATGGCACGAATTGTTTAGAATAATTTCAATGTCTTCGTTTGAGGAAATGTTTATAAAATTGTTAAGGTACTATTACTTGAAGGGTAAATTATAAATAAACATGTTTGACTTTAATGGATTGGGATTGGGAGAAGAATTGATAATGCCAAAGGCAAATTAATCAATCATCAATGATCATGAACCAAAAATTGTTCTTTTATGCAACTAATAGACATGAGGGGACAACCAAGAGGCGGATTGTTTCTTGTTTTCATGTGTAAAGCCTCCAAATTCGTCTAAGTTTCATTTTCTTAACAAGCGCAAGCAATTTTATGGTTGAGAAAGACTTGTTCCAATTAAGAGGTGTCGGTTTTCCCTCTTTTCTCTCTTTATATAGTTTCATTCTATGCAACTTCATTATCATGAGATAAAGTATAGAATAAGAGGGTGTTCAGCTTGAGGGATAATTGAGGGATGTCTTTGAGCTCCCGTATTTCAGAGAGACTAAATCAAACATGTTATGCACACGATGTTTAAAGTTAAACATATGATGTATGTACATAAATGTGTGATGTTGAATTTGTCTCTCTGAGAGTGGTCCGTTGTAAAATTTTGTAAATTGAGGGCTATTCACGTGTTCATGCACTATTAGCATGTTTGATTGTAAAAAACCAAACCAAATGTAATCCGAATTACCATGGTATTTGTAACCCGGTCAGGCTGCACTGTAATGAACTATATAAAAATTCAATACTAGTGGATTTTTCAAAAGAAATAATATCATATTTTATTCTGCAATCAAACAAGGTATTTATTCCAATTAAATACTCACCGATTTTCCTATCAGCAACTAAATACTCTCTAAAATAACAATAAGAGTGGTTAGTAGGTTTATTTTTAGCTATAGAACCGTACATCTTGATTAGAAGAAGGGGTGGAGTAATCCATGTATACAATATGAATTTTGGTGATAAAAAAATTCACTTTCGTTTCAAATATAACTTTCCATCTGATCAATATGTAACGATCCGGACCACTAGTGGGTCGATTCAATTTTCGAAATTCTGTACATTCGTGATGATGATAATTTGACTGTACCAACACAAGTTCTTTTCCGCACACTTTATTTTCATTCGTGCACGAACCGGGAGACTTCCCAGTTGGTCACCCAACATGAGATTGCTCCAGAGCAAGCACGCTTAACTCTGGAGTTCTTATGGATGGATTTCCGAAAAGAAAGGTGCACCTTGTTGGTATGAGTAGCGTTCTCAATCCTTTTAAGCTCTTTGGACTTGATTTGAAACTTTGGGGCGTTACACAACATATTTTACTTTGATAACAAATTATTCATAAAATATAACATTACATAATTTAATTAAAACATATAATAAAATTTTAATAATCAAAGTTCTATTCTTCTGAACTGAATTTACTTGTAGTATAAAAAACAACTAAACTGAACTGAAATTAATGATTTTTCAGATTAAAAAACAACGACTAATTTATCTAAATCAAAGACGGTTTTTTTTTTTTTTTTTTTTTTTTTTGAGAATATCAATATTACAATTATAGTACATCAAATCTTACTAATACATCATTCATATCTCAATAATTAGAGAGTTATTTATGTAATGACTCAATCTATCACAAGCTAGTATACACTATCATACACTATAACATAATTTCGCTTTTGACGGAATCGAACCCGAGGTTATGACACCTCAATTGAGCCGAACCTTATTGTCAAAACAAAGATGGTTGATCATATGTAAAGTTATATTTGGAACGAAAATCAATTGTACCTGATAAAAGATAAAATAAAGTAGAAACGAAAGGACGGGGAAATCTTAATGGAAGGAAGGAAGGAGTTGAGATGTCACGGCCGGTTGCGTGAGTTTGGAGAAGTCAAAAATTGAAGTCTGGCTAGGCGAAGACAAACAAAACAGGCGCCAGCCTTTCGTTTCTTTCTTTCGTTATTGCAAACACACACGTTAGCTCAGCTGGCTGGTGCCCACGAGGCACGAGTCTCTTTCAATTGGAATCGGTCAAACCCTCATTTTTACCACAAAGACCGCCCTATTTGTAGTGGGCTCCATTTTCCACGTGCTCACTCTCACCCACCCCCACCTTATTTGTCAGCCCAACTTCTTTCTTTGGTTCATTGCTAATTAATACCCCCATCAACTAGTAGTCTTATCATATGAATTCAGTTCGAGTTACATCTAAATCTAGGCTCCAGTTCAATCTATTAACCCGTTTATATTCAATTAGAATGAATTTGAGATCGCGACGAAAGTGAAAGTAAACAAAATGCCCTAGATACACAACATTAATTGGTTGAGTCATTCACTTAAAAATATATGACTCCAGCATTCATGACCCTATCGACTACTAAACGAGACGAACTAAGCAAACCAAATTCAAACAAAGACCAAACTCAGTTCGATTACTTTATTGAAGGAGTTGAACTCGAACTTTAACAAATTGAGAGTATTCGTTAAGTTCGGTTCATAGCACTCTTACATAAGGTGACTGAAATTATAGAGACACTCAATGGGTATTTACCAAAATATAAGACCATCTCCAACAATATTTTACGTTGTCAGATACAAGTATTTTATCACCCATTTTGCACATTATTCTTGTTTTTGTCTTATATTTACTTTCATATTGTTATTTTATTCGTTGATTGCACTAGTTTTTCTTTCTAAAAGAAATTTTGATAGTGTTCCGCTAGATTTTTAATGCTATTTTTTTCTAAAATTAGTACTCCGTACGTTTAAATATATATTATAATACTGCCTCGGTCATTTCCAGACTCAAGTACTCAACTTGTCATTAACCTCATCACGTATTTTTAAAATAATCTATTTAAATAATTATTTTAATTAAAAATGCAAGGTTAAATAAATAAAAATTTAATAAAAAATAAATAAAACATGAGAAATCATTTTCATTTAAGATACAATAGGGGAGATTTAAATAAATAAAAAGTAAATTGAGTGAGATGAAACCGGATATGGTTTTATATTTTTATATTATTTGCAATGAATTTTAATGAGATCAAACTTATGTGGCATTAGATACTGACTGATGGGGGAGTTGGATGGATCATGGATACAGTCTAACACAATGGCAATTGTAACCCCCACAAATTCCGGGACACAAGAATCGAAGTTTGCACCCAATTCCAAGTGCATCTTTTTGTATCAAAGTCATAAAATTTCAGACAATATCCAATAAACCCATGCCATACCACTTCATTTTCATCAGCTTAGCCACAAACAAGAATATTATTCTACTTGTTCACACCTAAAAGTGTCACACTGACATTACCAGTTTCATTGTAGCTGGAATTGATCTTTGAATTACATTTTAAAATGTTTTGAGTCAAGTTCCCAAAACAGTGTCATTTGAATATTCCCAATATACTTTCAAGATATTCCCCCAAATTATGCTACAGTAAATTTTATACTGCCAATTGAGTTTCACCCTAGATCTAGACATTTTGGTCCCCCTCCTTGGTAAATATATTAACCTTTATCTTCATGATATGATAATCCTATTCTTAATTTGTATTAATTCGAATTTTGAACCGGATGAAATAGATCTGATCCACATCACTAAATGGAGTGACTAGATTTTAGTAGAGTCTTAGTTTTAGTGTGTTGGTACGTAAATAGAGTGAGTAATGCTCCGTATTTAATTTGGGAGAAACCTACTTGAATTTGGTACTGGATTGTGTTTGACCGGAATTCTAATCCTTGGTGGTACATAGTGAGAAGTGTAATATAACATGTAATATAAAACATGAATAGAGAGGAGAAAAAAATGAATTGACTATGTGATAGTGATACACAATCAAAAGAAATACTCAAATGACAAAGATCACAATGTACACACACGGTTTGAGCATAGTTTTATCAATTTGAATGCCATCAACATAACTAGCTATCATTTTTAAAAGTTTTTTTAACCAAATTTGACAATTATATTATACTACCGATTTAAACTGAAATTGTAAAACCAATCATGGGCCTCAACTTTGTCACAAAGCGCGGAACCATTAATGTACCAAAAGTCTCTCAGCTCCTCGACTAAATGATAATGCTACAACATCGGTTATTCTAACATACAGACACAAGTATAAACATACACATATTCAATTTGGAATTCAACAAATTTAAGATTAAGTTTAATATCACAGCGTATTCCACCCTACAAAGTTGAGTAAGATTATTGTCTGCTAACATCATTTTTAAATGTTGAAGTCATTTACTACTAAAGTTTTGGAGCGAAAACTGAAAAAGATCTAAAAAATGTCACTTCACTCCATCATATCAATCATGTCTACATCATAAATCGGCATCACATAATTTTCCTTTGTCCTTTACATTATTTTTCGCGTCCAATAGGCACAAAATCTAGTCACAAGAGAAGTAATGTAAGTGTTGGATATGATTAATTTAAAACCAAACCGCACGATCGATCAATTTGAGCGGTTCAGTTAAGTGCAATGAATATAGTAATATCATCTCTAATCTAGCACTCGATCCCATTTTACATCTGGACACGAAGCTGCTAGTGTTTGTAAATCATTCTGTCGTTTCCTTGTACAGTTGAACATATTTATTTATCAGGTTTAACTAAATCATTAGCCTAATTTTATGTGAATTAAGTAGTCCTTTTTGCTAGTCAAACCACCAATTTGTTATGTTAGCGTCATGTTACATGCCAATGATGCCATTGTTAATTATTCTCAACCAACGGTTGACCCAAATTTTCCTTATTCCAAAGTCAAAAGTAGCTGTGAAAAGATAATTGAATTGCTCAAAGGGGATACTGCACTTGCACATAACTCAAACCAAAGAAAAAATCTCAATTTTTGAATGACAGTTTGGGCTCTTAGAAATCATATTTGAAATTCTTTTAATTATTAGTTTCGATATTTTCTGTAATTTACTTTCCTAATATTTTGGAAATAAAATGGAAATGTATGGAAGTTCAAAGTATTTTTAAAAAAAATCAAATTTGAGGTTTATTTCATCTTGATGTGCTGAAAATTAAAGTTGGAACATTTAATTTTTTTTGTTGTGTTTCAGTTAGATTTTAAACCATATTTGTATATAAAATGTTGTTATAGATCTGCATGTATGCATGCACTAACTATCCTGAATTTAATACCGCGCCTGCTGATTTGCAAGTCCACCATCTGGGTTTATTGCACTTAATTCCGATGGGGCTTGTTTTAAGGATTGGAATGTTGCGGGTTTTGGGTGTGTTTTACGTGATAGTCGGGGGAGATTTCTCCATGCCAGAGCGGGTTGGCTGCACAGTACTACTATAGATATAGCTGAGCTTTTGGCTATCCGTGAAGGATTACTTGCTGCGATTGCTCTTGGTTTCCATCGCATTTGTCTTCAAACTGACTCACAACTGGACTATACTTTGATTTGCAAGTACCAACGGATGAGGAGGCAACACCAAGTCCTCCGGGGAATGCACCACACTCTGCTTAAGGATATCGATGGACTTTTAAAGAGCTTACAAGATTTCAAGTTAGCGTTTGTTTATCATGAAAGTAATTGTGCAGCTGATCTCGTGGCTAAGTTCGGCTGTTTGGGTCATTCACCGGATATGTATGCTACTGATATGGATGCCCATTTTCCCAGCCGGCAGTTTTACCTTCGTCATGCGATCGTTGTTCTAGTTGGTTATATAGTATTTTAGCTAGTGATATGACGGACTCTGTTCCACGTATTTTCATGTAACGATTATCTTTTAATCTCGAATTTTGGTGTGTATTAATATATCTATGTTTCAAAAAAAAACTATCCTAAATTTAACAAGTAGAGAATTAAGGTATTGTATACCTCTTAGGATTTCTGGCCAATCTCGCTATCACGTAAATAACAAGTCCTTTATGCAAGAGAACAACTCCAGACCTCTAGGATCACAGTATTAAAGAGTACAAACAACTTTCATATCTCTAGATAGAATAGATCTGCAGTGTTAAAGAACACAAACAGTCTATCCACGAGACTTTTTACGACCAACTGGGAGAAGCATACACTTCAAGATTAATCGGGTTGCACTCATCAAGAACTCAGAATATCAACTCTAGACTAAGGAAAGTCAAAATTAATAATAATGTAGATTTTCTCCACTGAATAACTAAGGAAAATCATAATTAATTATTAAACGATATAAAAACTAGCTATGGAATAAATGTAAGGATTCCTTTTTCTTTAAATTCATGCAGGATCACGACCACGTTTCCTTCCAAATTCGGTTCCTAATAGTAGCCCTAATTCCTTCCATCATAATCAATTCATCATTAATCTTCTCCAATTAAATGTCAAACCCAATTCAACCACAACAAAAAAAAAAAACAATAACCAATATTTTTCTCCATATTTTCCGATTAAATAAAAAAGGATCAATTTGCATCAACTCAAACCATAATTTAACTCTCAATCAATTATCAAAAGCAACGATATTACTTATCTCCATATACTTATTCATTATTTGTAACTAATTGCCATAATAACACGCTATTCGTGTTCAGTACTAGTCAATATGATTAGAGAAGTGGGCTATAATATTCAATGTCTTGATAATCTCAAATTTGAGCACTTCTTACGATAATAGTGGTTCAGCAAGTGTAGACAAAGCTGTTAGATCTCCTAATCTTTGATTAAAGCAGGAGGTCCCCCCTTAAAGAATCTTTTAGTTATTGATAACCTTGATTAGTGGACAAAACACACAAGTTTGTTGAAACCTAAATTTTAAATCCACTTTCTATCAGATTGAATTGAATTAAGCTGAGTCGAAAATGATGTCATGATTTTCATTTATTTTATGCCATTCTTTTAGCTTTCTCTCAACTTCAGAAATCTAGCTTAATCTCCTGAGTCCTGACATCTACTATCAAATAAGCTAAGACCTAGGACATCAAACAATGATCCTCAAGCTAGATAATTAACATTTCTCAATTTTAAACAAGTTTATCAACTACTAGTTTTTTTAAACGGAATTTAAATCATGACAAAGATTATGAATAAGGTAAGTAGCTAAACATCACAAACTTTTTAAAACCCCTAACAGGCAAATATATCAATCACACGAAATGCATTCAACAAAGTTTTGTAACAACAAAAAATTCATGCCAAAAGATGTATGCTAGACGGGTCCGAAGCTGGCATTATATTCGCAAGTTACAAGTCAACATAAGTTCAAAAATCTCCAACACAAAGCCGACCCCATTCGTTACAGCAAGATAAACATCGGCCTCCGCCACCACAAACCAGGCGAACGCATTCGGGCACAAACCCAGGCATTTTAGGCAAAAGCTCTATCGCCCTCATCGCCCTTGCTCTTGAAAATTGTAATCAGAGGAGATAACGCCAATTATGACGCCCATAGGGCCAATGTAGTTTTTAGGCCACACGAGACTAACTTCTAAAACCAAAGCCGCGGTAAGCAGAACCACAAGGGAACAATGTAAAGATACAAAACAAGCCAAATCTTCCTTGACTATAGTGGTATCTTCGGCCAACGTAGGCCGGAATCTCTCTAAAATGGAGAGGTAGATTCCCTCTTGGAGCAAAGAGAGGAGATGAGAAGTTAAGACATGTAGTGACTGGATACCGATATCCTATAGAATAAGTGATGCTGCAGCGTAAGATGCCAATATATATGGAGTTGTTTAGGACACAAGCGAAGAACATGAAGGGGCATTGCAGTAACGAATCGTGATCATCCGTGGTCCTTGGTTTTCTAAGGCGCTTGATCACGGTTGGCAATGGATATATATGAGATGAACTATGTAAGAGATACAAGACAAGCTAAGCTGCTGCTGGAAGTCCATTCGTAGGTTTTCCGAAATAGTATGAAAGAATATGAGTCCGTGACTCTTTCTATTGATCTCATTCAATATATATACTAGTTACAAGACAAGAGTATAACTAAACTAGGATTAGGAATTATACTACAACACTAAGTATAACTAAACTAGGATTAGGAATTCTACTATAATACTAACTATACTAAATATTCTATTCTAATATTTACATAGTCTAACACTCCCCCGCAGTCGAAACGGGAGGTGGAAACATGTTGAGACTGTCCCTATAATCTTCAAAGAAAACCAGCTGATGAATAGGCCAATGCTTAGACAAAGCAAGAAAAGCAAGACTCAGAACCGTACGAATCGTCGCTGGTTGAACCACCGGGCTAAAAGTCTCGCCACAATCAATGCCAACCTGCTGTGTTTTTCTATCACCGGAACGAAGGTGTTGGTCGGGTGAAGGGTGGACTGGAGGAGGGGCTTGTTGGGGTGAAGGATCAGAATCTGGATGCGCAACTGGATTCAGGACTGGATTCTACATTCCAGATTGCAATGGATCAGAAGCTTTGGCGGATGTCAAATGCGAAGTAGCTCCAGTATCCATGTACCAGGTTAGATCCGGTTGCTGCAACGACATCGTATGCATTACCGACTCAATCACGGTCGGAGCATACGGACCCTGCGAAGACATCGACTCCATGTAAGCGTGCGAATTGGGATGAGAACCAAAATTCTATGCTGAGGGCGTATATATTGTGCAGCTGGAGCAGGATGGGCTGCGTCATAGGCCCATGGCATGGCGGGGAAGGGACTGGGCGGTGGAGCCCAGCCTGGCAAAGAGGGCGCGTAATTGTTCTTCCTTTGCTTGTTGGATTTGTTACCCTGTCCAGGTGGACTGGGTTGAGCATAATTGACATAATGTATATCCTGGGTCGAAGTAATCAAAGCTGCACCAGAGGAAGAAGAGGATGCCATAGCTTGGAGTTCTCGTTCCTCAAGACAGAGAGAAGAACGAGCCTGAGAGAACTTCGGTAACGGATTCGCATGACATATCTGCGTTCCAACACATGTGTAAGCTTCCGTAAGATCAGAAACCAACTGTAATACCAAGCGGTGATCATCAACCGGAGCCCCAACATTCTTCAGTTGATCAGCAAGGCTCTTAAGGTATTGACAAGTTGCATTAGCATTAGGAAAATCCTCCATGCGAGTAGTCGCAAATTCCTGTCCAAGAGTAATTGCTCGCGACGTCTCGTGATCTTGAAAAATATCCTTCAAATGATTCCAAGCTTCCATAGCAGTAGCATCGGGTTCAATGATGGTGTTTAGCACCAACGGTATCCCAAAGTTCTTTTTCTTCCACCGTGGTAGGAGGAGTAATAACCGTATTCTTAGGAGGAGGGAAGATATGGAGTAGAAGTTTGTGAGAACGAGCATGAATCTTGAAGACCTCAGCCCAGGTACCATATTGCGAATTTTCCATATCAAGGATAATTGGAACATGGTTGCGGATATTTGAAACCGTGAGGGTTGGGTGGAAGGTGGAGGTAGCCGAAGCTGTTTGGGGAGAGTAGGTACCGTTAGTCATATCTACGGACTTCAGACAAATAAACGGATTTTGGAGGAAGCTGTAGAGAGGATCGCTAGCAGACAAAATGGAACAGCTAGCGGTACTGTAGCAGGAATGAGAAAGAATATAGAGACACGGTATTGTTGATTAGGCAGCGGAAGAGAATCGAACCTAATGTGATACCATGAAAGAATATGAGTCCGTGACTCTTTCTATTGATCTTATTCAATATATATATACTAGTTACAAGACAAGAGTATAATTAAACTAGGATTAGGAATTCTACTACAACATTAAGTATAACTAAACTAGGATTAGGAATTCTACTATAATACTAACTATACTAAATATTCTATTCTAATATTTACATAGTCTAACATAGTACTCCATTTCTGCAGCTGAAACTTTGGCTAACTCTTAAATAATGTGTTGTTCACTAATTTGAAGTACATACAGAGAGAAATGCAGAAAAGTCTTGTTAGTTACAGATAAAATATGTGTTACAAACTAGCTAGAATGATCAGTTACAGATTTCAATCAACTATGCCTAAATCTAACACTAGAGGAGAATTTATAATCGTTTTTTCCTAACTCTAGATTCTGTAATTAGCTCAATCCAGACCTACCAGGGATGGGGTGATTTAACGGTGCTACTTATGCCAACAAAACATAGAGTGGTATTGGATGCATACATTACGCCAACCGTGGTAAATATAGCATATAAAAGTTGTGACGTTTTAATGATCCAAATTGACCAGTGACGAATTAGCAATCACCAAATATTATACACTAGCATGTAACATGGTCCTCGTACATTCTATTAGACGGTACTAATCATTACATGGTTACTCTCCTAGTTCTAGCCAACATCTCAAAATCAAATTTATAAATTGAAATATAAAAAAATAGAGGGTTAAAATTATTATAATTATATTATAAGTCTATCTATCTACTATATAAGAGAGTAAGCTTTCAAGGTACCAAGTGAATGTACTAATTTACCCTTCAAAATAAAATTTTCCAATTTTTATTTAAATTCAATATTAATTGACCTCATCTTCTTTCATTTCAACAGGAGCAGACGCTTCATCTTGAGCAAGCCTCTCTCACAAAAAAAAAAAACATGATCAGAAAGACTATCTAGCTTCTTTCTTATAGCATCTTCTTCACAATATTTACTCAGGCCAAAGAACATTTCAATACTTCAAGACTTTTGCCGTTTCTTTCGCTTCCAATGTTTATATATACTTGTCTCAAGAGTGTTGAAGGCATAAAAGCTTATGGTTTGTTTCTCTCCTGGCCAAATGTATAGCTAAAAGTATAAAAGAAGAGTAAGTCTCCTGATATACAATATCTAGATAACTTATCTACAGATATACCGTAAAAAATCATCGATATTGTTAATCAAAATGTCTATGTTATCAACATTAGTGTTTTTTCATATTTACGAAAAACACACTTTGTTACCAATAGAGACGTTTTGATCAAATCACATGGATGCTTTTTTTATAGCATAGATCCGTCTCTAGATAAGCTATTTAGATACCGAGTTCAGGAGACTTTGTGATTAAAGTATCATTTTTAATTACTATGTGTGAATTAGTTTCCAGTTTTTATAACGAATGAAGTTTTTCAAAATCTACAAAAGTTATGCGAGATGTAGGGATACTAAACAACAAAAGCTAATACAATACGAACTATAGTACACAAAACACACGTGACATGCACTTAACTAGCTGAAAGATTCAATAATTCGAGTTTATTATACATAGAAAAAGAAAAAAATAATGTGCATGGCACCGCGATGAGCGCGGTGCTCAATCACTAGTTAATCCCATAGAATCTCTAACCATGAGTAAATCCCCATTCATCGCGGTGCTCAATCACTAGTTAATCCCATAGAATCTCTAACCATGAGTAAATCCCCATGTATGAATGGTGTGATGAACACAAAATTCTTTAACCTCAAAACCCCTAATGTAACTGGCAAAAAGTAAGGAATTGAACCACATGATCCATCCGTAAGTAAAAATAAATCAAACTAGAACATGCTTAATGGGCCTGGAGATCACATATTTCCGAGCCTCTGTTTGTGGCCTGGGACTTTCTACCTGGTCATGGATCACATGATTAGAGCCCACTCACCTCTTTATTTCGATGTGATCAAAGTTGGGGATTGTGACCAGAGAATAATTTTGACTTTTCTTTTGGTTAGGAAAGTATGGGAGTTTTTTTTTCATTGCAAGTGAGGAATTTTTTTTTTTAGCAACACAAAAACTATATACATTACACTAGGCGATAAATATAAACGCTAGTGGCGATGCGCGAAGTATTGGACATGAATCTAGTACGATACATACATAGATCCAAAGAAAGTAAAGGGGCTAACCAAGTCGGGCAACTATCCCAAACAAGTAAAACTGGGCTGCCTGGTCGTTACTATCTAGACTATGAACAGAAGACCTACTACTGGCAGTAGAGCTAGAATATATGCTAGTTGAACTACTGTGTTTAGCTAGAGTAAGTGAGGAAATTAAATATGAAGTTGATCTGCACTCCAATCAGCATGAAAATATTTGATTTTCTCTTAGCAAAAAAAAAAATCGAATGTTTGAAAAAATAAACAAGGAATTAACCAAACTAATCCAAGAGTGCAAATTGTTGCTAAGAAATGCTTGGACTGTCAAGCTGAGGTGGATTGAGCGATCTGAAAATCAAGCAGCTGATGCGATGGCCGGATTTCGACATGTGATTGGAAGAAATGGCAAAGGTGGCGAGATCTTTTAGGAAAGCCCACTTGAGTCGATTTTGCCAATTTTGACACATCTGATGTAACTCAAATTATTTGACTTCTCATTTAACCAAAAAAAAAAAAAAAAAAAGAAGAAAGAGAGATCAATATATCCATGTGTTTAAGAATTACTACTATTTCTTCATTAGACTGAAGCCTTTTACTATCCGTTTGGTTCAAAATTTTGAAAAATATAGCCGGTATTAAATCAATATTTAGGCTCTATGAACTCGTTTGGTTGAAAAATCCATGAAATATAGCTTGTACTTAATTGGTTGTCTGCTATGAGTTAGTATTATTTTAGGTTCGGTTTTAACAAACTCATCCAATTAAAAATCGACATGTCACTATCGTCCATATTTTAGCACTTCTATACTAATTATTATAAAAAAAAAAGTCATTTTTGTCTCACAGAAGGTAATTGTAATACCAAAAAATTGATATTCCGTTTATACCTTCACTCCCCCAACTCATGTAATTACACAAAATTAAAAAAATATAGAAAAAGAAAAAAAAAACTGCTCACATGGGTTCGTGGAGGACCTGGAGGTTACTTGGTGAATTAACATTACAATACTTTCCCTTACCAATTTTTGCCCCAACTGCAACTGTAAGTTTGCAACCCTTTTTTTCTTTCCGTATTCAACTTTACAATTTAATCATGTATGATATGCATTGTAGGTGAAGTCAAGGAGTAGTTTATGGTGATGAATGCTACTGGGTATCAACAAAGAAAAGAGCTCTTCATTCATGTATACACATCTTATTTAGTTCCTATTCTCCTAGCACATAATGATAAGGAGTACTCAAATTCAAATGAGTATTGTTTGAATCATTTAAATTTTAAAATTTATTTATTTTTATGTGATTCAGTCAATTATTCATTTATTATGTATTTCACAATACGTGTTTACTATAGGTTTTAAATTAATGTAAGTGTTTTTTATTTTTAAACTCATATTATACATGTTTAAGATGTGTCAATCACTGATTACTGGCTAATTAAAGGATTGTGAATATCGACAATTCTCAGTCAGTCAAATATAACGGTTACCCCTGCTCCGAGTCCGAAACCCCTCGCCGCCCAAAACCCAACACCTGAGGCTCAGGTACTCCATCATTTCTTCTTCTCCAAGTCGCAAAAATCCTTTCACAATGTGCCGTTTTGCAGCAGCGAATCTAGCCTCTAAAGCCAGGTAACAAGTCCGAGAGCTATCAATGGTTTCTCTCACTGCATGCTCTTCTCATCTCATTACTCATTGTAATGTAACTGCTACAGTTGGGCGAGAAGCAAAAGCCAACAGTTGATTTCCGCAAAACGTGGTTTCGCAAATGCAGCATTGAATTCTACTACTCGAAGAGCTGGAAGCATTAGCAGCAGCACTTCGGAGGAACATCTACTAGCAAAGGTGCTTATCAGTTACTGCTTCCTTGCCTGAGTACTGGAATTGAGCTCATTATTTGTGCGTAGACTTGTTTGTTTGTTGCTTTCCTAGCTATAATTGTGCTTTCGTGCTGGAATTAGGAGAAAATTTAATTCGTTTTGCTATCTATGTTCATAGTATGCAATTTTCCCCAGTGCGTAGACTATATTGGAATCAGAGATTGTTGATTGATTTGGATCAGTAAAGGCACTAGTTATCTGTGTTTATATTGTGTATTCAGGTGGTGTAATTTCTCATTTTATCAGTGACAAGAAACTATTGGAATTAAGAAATTGTTGATGTACATATACCGTTCGTTCGACCTGTGTTAACCTTTTTTTCCCCGTAGGATTTTAAGTTGGTAGAAGATGCATATGCGGTGATGATGATTCATTTTTATAGAGTTCAATGGTTTGATTAAGTTTAGGGCAGCTAGAATTTACATCTCTGGTAGATAGTAGTTGTTGCTTCTAAATCATACTATTCATCATGCCTTCTCAATTGTGAAGACTGAAGATCAATCTTCGTGTGGTATAAAGCTGCTGCGGCAGATGGTGGAACTTACAATTCAACATTGCACATGGTATATTGCTGACCTCAATGTACCACATCACATGTTATTATCCCTTGGATGTATAGTGAAAGATGTATATCCTGAATCCAAGACTAAGGCAGCATTTGGTGGTCTATGACTCTATATTCCTATTATTTGAGAAGCCATGCATGCGGATGTACTCTACTTTTATGAGAAAAATTATTGGATTGCATCTATAATCTAACATATTGCTGATCTGTTGTAAACTTGTAATTAATGAACATAAGATGCACCACTTGGCGTTTTGATTACGTAGGGATTGTAGCAGTGCATACTTGCATGGATTGCTCATTCCTTACATCTTGATAGGCCCTTGTCTCATGAAACTTGATTGTTATATAGTATATATTAGAATGTTCTCCTACCATCATGTTTCTCCTTGACATATAATATCAATCTTATTCTATTCTGCCTCTTATGTTATCCAGTTTCTTTCTAAAGGTCTGTGTCTGTTGTGCATTCTGCACTGCATGGTTGCTTTTTGGATCTTGTTTACAAATTGGATCACTCTGAGGTTCTTGTAATTTGTAGAAATCGGAGAGTGAAAGACAGAAGTTAGATAAATTTCATGCTTCCCTGGGAAAAGAGACATGTGTAAGTTGTTTACTACTGCGTGGTGTGGTTGTACTTGCACTACAGCACTAATACTGGTTCTCGACTTTCCCTTCATTTATTGATTGGCGTCCCAATATATGAATGTGAAAGTTCTTGGAAGATCCCCTGATTCTAATTCTTGACAATAAACTTTTGAGCAAACGTGCAGTAATGAAAGTCCTCATGTTTGGCTATGAGGTAAGTATAAGACACTGAACTTCACAGTCAATAAAGATCAGGCTTCACTTTTGGTCTCATTTTTCTATTTTATTATTCCATTTATTTACAGGTGCAAAAGCCTCTTCTGATAGTTGCTGAAGATTTGGGAACTAAAGCTTACTGGACATTTAGAATGAAAACAAGACAACATCCACTCTTGGTATTCTCTCTAGCTTGTTGTGACAATGGATTCTCGCATATCTAGCAATACATTTTTAGAGGTGCGCCCAAAGCGTTAACAGTGTATGCCTTGCGCCGTGGCTTTAGGTTTGAGCTTAGAGGGTTTTCCTGTGCTTACTGGTGTTTTTTCCTCCAACGTGAAGCACATGCTTTATTTGTACAGGAACATTTGTTTTGCTTTATTACCTCGAGCTGAGGGGGTTATACTGTGGTTACTTGTGTTTTTTCCTCCAACGTGAAGCAAATGCTTTAACTGTAAAGCAATATTTTTGTCCTCGACCTTGCGGCATGAAGTTCCTCAAACAATGCTAATGTTACCTGTTCAAGTTCTTTTGTGTGTGCCCTCCACAAAGCTGTTGTGTGAAGACTCATTTTTGCTTTCCTTTAATTAATTTCTACACTGCTTCTTTGTTTGGGTTTGGCTACTTTGAAATACAACAGTGTCCCTCTTTCTTGGTTTTCTTTTTACGTCCATTTGATAGAACCAGGATATGATGCTAGCTAAGATTGAAAAATCGAAAAATAATATAGTATATATTTTATACGTGGAATGTTGTATGACTTGTTGCTGTTATGTACTTATAGGCTATATAGCCCTAGACCAACATTTGCACTTTCGTGCTTGTTGCATTCTTAACTGTTGTTCATCTATCTGACCAGCATACTGTTTTAGACCGATTAATGAATGACTTATGTTTGCAGATCTGTGCAACCATAAAAGCTCCTGGGTTTGGTGAGGACAGAATACTTATTTTGCAGGATCTTGCTGAATTAACTGGAGGTCAGGTAAAACAATATTTCAATATTTGTTTAAAATATTTTATAGTTGGAAAATTATAATTGTGTTTCGTAGTAGCCATCGTGGTTAATTATCCCCATATCACCTTTTTCTTCATTTTATTGAAGAGGCTATAATTCATTGTCTACATAGGTTATTTCTAAAAGAACGTTTCGGTTTCCTAATAGATTTTAATTAGAGTTGCACCGCCTTACGTGATATTACACACTGCACCACCTTTAATACAGATTACACCGTCTTTCGTAGGTCATAACTGAAGAACTTGGAATTGGATTTGATCCGAATGATCTCTGCATGAAGGTGCTTGGCTCATGCAAAAAGGTAAGCTTTATTTACTTCCAGTTGAACCTTAGAACAACTTGTAATTCATCCATATGGATTTAAGTGACACATATTTTCCCTTGTGATTTGGAAAGTTTGACACCAGCAATAATATTATTCACCTATTTAAGGAAGACAATTAATGCATACTCCACATGCGTATCTTATTTTGTTTGGTTTTCAAACTCTTTCATTCTAGGTGCTAGTATATAAAGAAGCTGATTTCGGGCATAACGTACACAAGTTGACTATACTCATAGAAGGAGGATGCAGGCAGGTTTGTGTTGCTCTTGACCCAACAATGGTGATTTAATAGATGTTTTTTCATCGTTGTATATGCTACAGGCTTCTAATTGAAATTGTCTAAATTCTGTAGTCCAAGATCCCATTAAGCACAATGGACTTTGAAAAGGATAAGTTGCCTGAAAAGCTTGCTATCTGTTCTGCTTGTGTGTATTATCCAGGTGTGAGTTTCTTATCCTCCTCGGCTCTTGAGTCTTTACCTGCTTTGGTGCACCCGTTGAGATATGATGTGTAATTTAACCTTTATTCTTCATAATTTCTTTGCTCCTTGTCAGTTAGGGAAATATACTGCAGAAGATATAAAGTATATGAATGAATCTAAATCACTGGCTGAGTTGCCATGTCTCAGTGAAGAGTTTTCCACACAAACATGTCAAAATGTTCCAGAGGTGCATATTTTTTATAATTGTGCATAAGAGTGGCGTATTACCCCTCTAATGATGCTTCATATTCATTTTTGCTGTAATTATGTAATAAGGTCACCTCCCTTCCATGCTACCACACATTAGTAACCTTGAAATTACAAGCTGCCGTCCTAACGAGAAAATATCAGGAGAATAATGTATTATTGCACCATAACTTTTAATTCAGAGGAACATTTAACTGCACCAAAACTTTTAATTTGTTGTGAGTTGTGACTTATTAGTGCGTAAGGAGCATCAGAAGCGTATGAGCAGAGTTGGTAGAGTATTCATGCATCATGCTAATGTAGAGTGTAACTGTGAGATTGAAGATTATTATTTTGAAAATGATACATATAGGTATAATGTGCAGCGTCATGATTAGGAGAAGATCAAACCGTCCAGAGGTATGTTCAGACAATTATTTTGCTTCGTGAGGATTAACAGTGAGTTGCAGAAATATAGAAATCAAGGTTCAGCAGGTGACTTTCAGAAAACATGGTGTGTAAGTTTTTGACCCGAGCCCGCCCGATCCTACACTATTTTTGTTCAAAGTTGTTGTGTATGTCAGTATGTGGAAACTCTGAAAATCAATGTATTTCAGAAACCTAGCTTATTGAACAGTATTCTGTTCCGATTATTAAGACCAGAAAATATCGCAGATTTTGCTGGCAAACTGACTGGTATCAGTAACTAAGTCAAAAAAAAGTAGGAAGCCCCAGGTATTTTATATCAAATCATCCTTGAAACCATAAATGAGAAACAAGGAAATAAGAACCTGGCTTAATAATGAAGCAAACGACTGAAACGAATAAAGATATGATGAAGTATAACTTGGTACGGATCCAT
Organism: Plantago major; assembly: GCA_026545765.1. Lineage (NCBI taxonomy): Eukaryota > Viridiplantae > Streptophyta > Magnoliopsida > Lamiales > Plantaginaceae > Plantago > Plantago major. The sequence continues at coordinate 15,475,337 of CM048840.1, read as the reverse complement.
AATGCACTGTTTAGGCAACGAGAAGTTGCATCCATAATCAAGTCAACAAAGCAAAGGATCCATATAATCTGCAACATCATGGAACTTAAAATACCTTGAACAATACTGCCTGCGTAATTGACAGACGACTCGAAGCTGCAGAATCCCCAGCAGCATCCCAATCCCATTTGTAACAGCAAGATACACATCAATCTTCTGCACCACGAACGCAACAATAAACCACGCAAGTCCATTTAGAAAAAACCCCGTGCATAACCAGACTGTCAGCTCCTCAACAGAGTTCTCCTTGCGACTTTTCATAATCATGGTCAGAGGAGACGCGTACATTATTATTCCACTCACGACAACGAGAGGACCAAGAACAGGCCTCATCGTCGTAGCATGACTTTGAACGTACATGGGCAGAAATATAAACGCAAGCAAAAACAGTGAACCGCCGCAGATTTGTTCCTTCAACTTTTTCTCGCCGCAGAGTAATGTGACCAGAAAAAAGTATATGCAGTTAAAGATTAGCCCAATGTAACTGGACAAGAGGAGGCAGATAATATGGAACGGTACAGCTGTTTCCTGGGGATCTAACTCGACTATGTATAGAACCCAGATGAAGATAATGTGAACCATATGGACCAAGTAGGAGAACGGCGGAAATGTATCTGTGGCTGTGTTGTTGAAGATTTTCCATAAAAGCAGAGCTGGATAGGTGACGGACAACGATAGAGATATGTGAGTCGCGATCATGCTGAAAGTGATCTCGGCTTTGCCATGAACGGTAAGTCCCATGATCACTACCATTGTTGATTGATCCATCTTAGCAGAAATGTCGTAGAGATGATGATCTGTGGATTGGTCAATTGATGGAAACTATCCTTTTTTAAGCTGGTGAAGAAAGGACGGAGTTAACCATTGTCTGTTTAGATTTTCAGTTCTGTTGGGAGATTTGATATTTTGATTTATCCCATTCTGTTATTCCTAGATGAAATTTGAAATATCAAGTAACTAATTAACTAACTTTCATGTTTTTCCTGCAGATGAATAGGGTGAAGACAGCTAAAGACAATGCATTTACGGATTTAAAAGTGGATAGATTTTACACCACTCTACACGTTCGAGCTTTTAAATGGAATATAATTCTATCATGGCATTAGAGCCGTTGGCTTACGCCCAACCTCTATTCGAATCTGTACTCCGCCTGATAATGTGACCTTTAAGGTTGACGAAGATCCAACAACACATATACGTGCGATTCGTTCTTGTTTCAAAAGGTGAAGCCTTTATGACTTTTCACTTGATTTTAGTTTCCTTCTTGAACTTTACATGAAACATGTAGGACTAAGAATGTTCAACAATTATTGCTTATACCGGTGTCGTAATTTATGATCAAGAGACGAAGAAATGCAGGAGAATTTATGATCAACAAAAGAGTTTAAGCTGCCTAGAGTGGAATGTCGGAGCGCTTATATGTACTTACATATATGTAGAGAGTTTAGTCTCGCCAATTCCTGTTGCCGGTGAATCTGCAGGTATAATAGTTAGTACAACTTAGTCTTTGTTCTCTTCAACTGAAAACTTATTCAGTTCAGCCTAATTATATTTTATACTACAATTCAGTTCAATTCAGAAAATTGCAGTTGAAGAGAACAGAGCCTTAGAATGCAGTCTTGCATTTGCGGTTTCGGAGGAGTTAAGTTATTGATTGATCGTATATATAATATACATGGGTGAGGATCTCCTCCTACATAATTTATCCTTCATCTCCTCCTACACTAAGTTGATGGTTGAGATGTGTTAATTAAGTCAATCAAACAATTAAACTATAGTTAGATTTGTCTATTTATGCTATGTAAATATTATAGACAGTTTCACTTGATCACATTAATTATAAAAATGAAACAATTTTACATGATTAGAGAAAAATATATGTCACAAAATAATTTAATTTACTCTTGAACCATGATTAGAGAAAAATATATGTCGAAAAAATTAAGAGAGTTGTTAAAGTTATGATATTTTATTATTTTAAACTCACTTTTGCTTAAGAAAGACAATAAATGTATGTTTGTTGTTGATTTATCTTACAATATTAAAAGAATAAATTATTTTTCATGTAAGAAGAATTAAATTAATATTGTTATTTTTTAAAATTTAGTCTCTCATATTTTTGGCTATGTAAACTTTAGATTAAGAAAATGTAAAAAATATGAGTCCTCTTATTTTTATTGTAGATAAATTTAAATATATAAAATTTGTACAAGTATTTAACCTTATTATTTTAATCTGTAATTTTTTTGTTTTCATAGACTTTTCTATTCTAGACTTTTTCTTTTTTTTTTTTTTTTTGAGAAACAATGATTTCATTCATTCCTTCAAATAGGGATCAAAGTAACAGTACAAAGGATCTCCTACTAATCAGTGAGGCAGATCCATAGAGCCATCACAGTTAACAAGGACATTCTTAGCTAAATTGTGCACCATCACTACAAAAAAACCAAGGTTTAGGGATGGATTTAAACCCACCAGCGATTCGTCCCTAATCCGTTAGGGACAGATAGGGACGCCCGTCCTTAAAACGGGTGTCTCTAACCGTTTAGGGACGGATATTTTATCCGTCCCTAAATAGGGACGGATGTTATCCATCCCTAATGGTCAAAGACCAGTAGAGACGAATAATATCCGTCTCTAATGGTCTTTGCCCATTAGGGACGGATAAATCCGTCTCTAACTTTAGGGACGGATATTATCCGTCCCTAATGAACGGGACATTTAGGGACGGATAATATCCATCCGTCCCTAAACTGGTTTTTTTTAATTTTATTTTTTATTTTCATGTTTTTCACATTTCACCTGTTTTACAATATAGTCGTAGATAATATACCCGAAAGTGATAAAATTGCATTAATTAAAATAGAGATTCGATAAAATATCCGAACAGAAGACTAAATATCCGAACAAGATGAATAGTGTGAAAGTATGTAGCTAGAACAACATAAGTACATGAGCATCTAAGAACCGGGAGGAGGCGGTGGTTGTTGGTTCGCACCGAACATCTGTTGTGCCATCTCATCCATCTGACGAGTGATATGAGCTTGCTGCTCTAGAAGTTGATCGATCGTTTGCTTAAGAGGATTCATCAGCTCATTCACCTGCTCTTGAGTGTAGAAATTTCCCCGTGATGAGGATGCCTGAGACACGGAGAAGCTACCACCCGTCAATGAACGACCCAAACTGCCGAGCCCATACACTCGACCCTTAGCGTCCATCGGGTTAACTTGGAAGAATATCTGGTCTTGCTCTCGAATTGTGAGCTCATGACCGTCGATCATCCTCTCCTCCATGATCCGCTCCACCTCAGTCTGCAATAGTGTAGTGCATACGAAATGAGATACAGTTTTAGGAAGATATGCTCGATATATAATATACACAAATGCAAATGTGAACATTAACAAAGAAAATACCCCAATTTGCTCGGCCCTAGGATCAGTCCACATGCCATTCTTCATTTTTGCCTTCTTGAAGTGGTGAAGACAGTAGTGGGCTCCCCGGCATGGAGTTGAAGAACATGCAAACAAGTAGAAAGTTGTTAGAAATGAAAGCAAAAAACATATGTACGAATCATATTGCAAGTCATAAATAACATATATACTAACCGACATCTGGCGATTCAGAATAACGACCGCGACCCATAATGATGCCTGGAGGTGCCTGTACCATCTCGCGCGTCAGTCAACCGGTTCGCTCTGTTCTTCGCCGCCGTGTCCATGACAAAGGGATCTCTCCAGTACTCCTGCCAAAGTGCCCACTCATCATCCCCCATGAACTGCGGCTTTACCCCAGCGGCTTTCATGTTGCAAACCATCCTCTTATAGCACTCTGATCCAACAGTCTCGAAAACAGGCCACAGTTGGGGAATGAGGGCATGGGAATGAAGTAGTACTTCTACAACATTTCCATAAGAAGTAGAAAGCCCAAATAGATTAATGAAAGTGAGAATTTAAAGATAATCACAAGTACAGTGGCTAACATACCACGTAATCAGCACAACAAGTTCAGTAATGGTGACTAACATATCACCCAAGTACAGTGGCTAACATACCACTCAATCAGCACAACAAGTCAAAGAACAGTGACTAATATATCATTCAATTACAGTGGCTAACATACCACTCAAATTGTCCTAAAATTTACTAACACAATGGTGACTAACATATCACCCAAGTACAGTGGCTAACATACCACGAAATCAGCACAACAAGTTCAGTAATGGTGACTAACATATCACCCAAGTACAGTGGCTAAGAACACATCCAGCTTCTGTCCTGTATCAGCTGGCCCGGGCACCAACGCAGTCAATAACATGAAAGGTTCCTTCATGCACTCACCGGGGGGCAGGTTGTACGGTGTCAGCATGACTGGCCAACAAGAGTACTTCCGGTCACTTCCAAACGGGTTAAAACCATCCGTACAAAGCCCCAAACGTACATTTCTAGATTCGGCTGCAAACTCCGGATATGTCTGGTCGAACTCTTTGCATGCCGGTGAGTCTGATGGGTGCTCCATTATACCCACTGCATCCGCCTCCCTTACTCTCTCCTTGTGCCAACGCATTTTATCAACACAAAAAATTGAAGCGTACAACCTCTTCAAACGAGGTGCTAGAGGGAAGTACCACATTTTCTTATGTGGGAGATTTTTCTTCTGGCGTTTCTTTGAAGCCCCCTCCTTGTAACGCTTATAGCGGTCCTTACCACAAAACTTGCACTTCAGTAGATCTATATCATCCCCCCAATAGATCACGCACATATCCGGACAACAGTCTATGGTTACCATAGGCAACCCCAACCCCCGCATCTTTTTCTTCGCTTCACAAAAGTTGGTGGATCATTACAATTACATTTTTAATTATGATACGTTAACAATTGGTAATGAATTACATGCATTTTACGATTACAATTCAATTTTCTAGTAGTTATAACATTTATACCATTACGTATTTAGTTTCATTACAATTACAATTACATTTTTAATTATGATACGGTAACAATTGGTAATGAATTACATGCATTTTACGATTACAATTCAATTTTCTAGTAGTTAAACTTCCATATATCTATTAACATTACAAATTGTAGATGAAAATATTATTGATTGTTTTTATGTTAATACTCCAAAATTATATTAAAATCACCAAAATCATCAAATTGTCTCCAAACACACAATTAAATCTTCATAATCCTAGTACGTATACGAAAATAGCTAAGTAAATACCCTACATACTTACAATCATATTAACATCATACTAGCAATCCAATTTCACAATAAATATATCAATTGCACATCTCAAAGCTGACCCAATACGTAATATAAGCTAAATTATCTACTACATACTTCCTATAAACATACAATTGATCAAACTAGTCGAAATTCATAAAATCCCCAAATTTTAAAAAGTAAGGGTTTTAGCCCAAATACCTTCAATTTCGGGGAAAATAGCGGATGAAAGTTGAAATTGATGCACAATCCGAGCTCCTTGTGCGACGAGCTTCGAAACGAGACCAAGATTGGCCGGAATCGTCGAGATTTGGCCGGAAAATGATAGGGGCGAATTTGGAGAAGAAAGGAAGAAAGAAAGGAAGCACAACGAATGAGGAGAAATGGCCGGCTTCTGTAAATCTGTAATCGTTTTTAGGGACGGATAGATATCCGTCCCTAAGTCTGTCTCTATTTAGGGACGGATAGCTATCCGTCCCTAAAAATGATTTTTTTTTATTCAGTCAACTGTTTTAGGGACGAATAAAAAATCCGTCCCTAAAACAGGGACGGATTATGTAATCCGTCCCTAATTAAGGACGGATAGGCCTATCCGTCCCTAATCTGTCCCTAAACTCGCCGATTCGTCCCTAACTTAGGGACGGATAATATCCATCCCTAATTCCGTCCCTAAATCCGAATATTCTTGTAGTGCATTAAGTTCCCTGTACGCAAGACATGACTAAAGGAAATGTGTTGAAAGAAACGAGAATTGTATTTCATAGCATCTACGAAGCTCCCTCCAGCCAGCAAGCAAATATCAGATGAATTTAAAGCATCGATTAGCACCAACCAATCACTTTCGATAGTCACGTTCTGCCAGCCTTTCTCCATAGCCAGGTCCATTCCACATACAACTGCAAGAATCTCTGCCGTCTGCGGACAGGTAATGTATTCCACCCTTCGTCGTCTCCAAGCCAAAACACGCCCGTTATAGAATTTCTCGCAATGACTCCCAAACCTGCTGCTTTCTGCAACTGCATAATAGAGGCATCAACGTTGATTTTGATAGTATCTCCATATGGGGGACTCCACTGTGGCACAAAGACAGACGACTTTGGCGATGAGAGTTGCGTTTTTGCTTCCTGGAATCTGGATATATAATCACCAACGAACTGCAACATATCAAGTGGGTCTTGAGTCTTCTTCCCATGTACAGTACTATTCCTGTGATGCCAAATCTGCCAGCATATGTAGACAAACCGAGCAAACTGGACAGAGGAAAGAGCCTGTTTAATATGTAATATCTAATCCCAAATGTCAGTAAAAGGATTAGCACAACATGAGACGGCAAGCCAGACAAAGCCCATATCAATCTAGCAAACGAGCATAATTTGAACACATGAATGGAGCTTTCAGAAAAATCATAGCATAAAGGACAGACATCAGGTAGCTGCACATTGCATTTTCTCAAATTAGACAACACAGGTAGTCCATTTTTAAGAACACGCCAAAGGAAAACTTTAATTTTATTCGGTAAGTCAAGTTTCCAAACAAAGCATCAATCCGGCACACTGCCTGTGGAGTTAGATGCCGCAGACATAGCCAGCTGATGTTTCTTCAAATCTCTGGCTGCATAGTAGGCTGTCCTAACTGAGTAATGCCCATTTTTACTAAAAAACCAACGCTGAATATCAGCCCCGTAACCACTAATAGGAATCTGAATAATGTCCTCTACATCACATTCACAAAAAATTCCACGCAAAGCTTCAACATCCCAACCACCTCCATCCCTCCTAATGAAACCAGAAACGGCAGTATCACCTATCCCGTGCAAATCAGGTGTAAAGGGTCTCCTAGAGGAAATTCGGGGGATCCAATTATCATGCCAAACATCAATACTCTCACCCGACCCAATTCTCCACACCAGCCCATGTCTCACTAGGTTGATAGAATGGTGAATACTCTTCCAAGTAAACGAAGAGTTAGCACTAAGAGGAGCATCTAGAATATTGCAATTAGGTAAGTATTTCGCCTTAAGCACCCGACTAAGAAGAGAATTAGGATTCTGAATAACCCTCCACACCTGTTTACCCAACATAGCTAAGTTGAAAGAACTGAGATCCCGGAAGCCTAACCCCCCATCTCTTTTACTCTCACAAAGCATATCTCACTTTACCCAATGGATCTATTTATTGTTCCCATCTCCCCACCAGAATCGAGCAATGATGGACTCCAACTCATGCAATAAATACTCTGGAAGTTTGAAGCAACCCATAAGATAGGTAGGAATAGCTTGAAGAACAACCTTAATCATCACCTCTTTCCCAGCTTTCGATAAATGTTTCTCCCCAAAACCTTGCGTTTTCTCCCATACCCTCTCCCTAATCCAACCAAATACCTCTCGCTTAGATTTCCCCATTTCAGTCGGCAACCCAAGGTATTTCTCATGTTTTTCCACCACCCTTACAGGTAGAACCCTTCTCACTTCTTCCATCCAATCCCTCCCCTCATTTTTGCTAAAAACCACTGTGGACTTATCAATATTTATAATTTGTCCAGACACCAAACTATAAGTATGCAAAATATCAACAATAGCCAAGGCAGACTCCTTATTAGCCTCACAAAAAATCAATGTGTCATCCGCAAAGAGCAAGTGTGAAACCCGGGGAGCAGAAGGACTGACTGCCACCCCACGGATAACACTCCTACTCTCTGTCTCAACAATCAGCGAACTAAAAACCTCGGTACAGAACAGGAACAGATAAGGTGATAGAGGGTCACCCTGTCGTAAACCTCTCTCTGGTTGGATATGACAAAAAAACCTCCATTTATTCTGACAGAGTAGGAGACAGATCGCACATAGAGCATCAAAAGTTGGATAAAATTATGCTCAAAGCGTAACTTTTTTAACACTCTTTCAAGGAACCCCCACTCAACTCGATCATAAGCCTTGCTCATATCCAGTTTTAAGGGCATAAAGGTATCATTGCCTTTCGTTTTCCATTTTAAAAAATGATTAATTTCGTAAGAAACCAATACATTATCAGTGATTAAGCGATGAGGCACAAAAGCAGATTGGGTTTCGGCTATGATACTGTTCATATGGGGGTTTGAGTCTGTTGGTTATAGCTTTAGAAGCTATTTTAAAAATGACATTACTCAGACTAATAGGGCGAAACTGGGTTATCAACTCTGGTGTTTGACACTTAGGAATCAACACAATATGGGTAAAATTCATTTTGGTATCAAGAATGCGATGGTTCAGAATATTAAGCACACAAGCAGTCACATCTGTTTTGATAATACGCCAAAACTTCTGATAAAAAAGTGCAGGCATACCATCGGGACCAGGGGATTTAGTTGGAAACATATCGAAAAGTGAATTCTTTACCTCTTCAGTTGTGAATTGGCGGGATAATTCTTGATTGATAGTCTGATCCACTCTTGGTCTCAAAGTCCCCACAACTGCCTCAATTTCGTGCTCCGACGGCTGTCTGCTAGTAAAAATCTCCTTAAAGTAGTCAAGAGCAATACCCCCCATAACAACTTGATCCCTCTGCAAAGTACCCATTCTGTCTCGTAGACCCTCAATAGCATTCTGACTCGCCCGTTTTGAAGCCTGGGCGTGAAAAAACCTCGTGTTCCTATCGCCCTCCGCAAGCCACTGAAATTTAGCTCTCTGTTGCCATAAGGTTTCCTCCTTATCCAACATATCCTCCAGAGATTGTTTCAGCAAAGTCTCCTGCTCCTTAACTGAATCAGAATACGGCACATGTTGGAGTTTCTCCAAATCTCTAGTCAATCGAGCAGTTTCTTTTCTGATGTTGGGAAACGAGCCCCTACTCCAATTCAGTAAACCGAGGCTACATTGTTCGAGTTGTTTGGCAAAATCGCCATTGAAGCCGCCATCAGATCTCCAGCAGTCCTCGATTACCCTCTCACAGTCACTTGCTCGTAACCAAACCGATTCGAAACGGAAGGGAGGAGATTGGGTGGGTTTTCGGGAGTGATGGGTAGGTGGGTTACGGCTAAATTTTGGCTAGGATAGGGAGGTGGTCTGATTTTCTTGAGGTTAGGTGAAATATTTGGGTACAGGGGAAAAGTGACATCCAACCAGTAGAAGCTAGTGCTCTGTCCAGACGCAACTTAGTGTTATTTGGGACTGGCCTCTTACTGTTCTAAGTGAATTTATATCCAGTAAAACCAAGGTCAGTTAAGTCATTATGTGTGAGTGTTTCCCGAAAGTCCCGTAACCGCCATTCGGGAGTCGGTGGCCCCCCTAACTTTTCATCATGACTTAAAATTTCATTGAAGTCGCCCATGACCAACCAATCACGACCCAAGCTAGATCTCAAATTTCTCAATAATCTCCAGGTGCGTTTACGCTGACTAGTATCCGGCTCCCCATAAAATCCAGTAAATCTCCAATTCACATCACTAGCATCAAACTGAACACTAACATCAATGTGATTCTTACTAAAACTGATTAAGGTGACCGAAACATCCTTTTCCCATAGCAACGCTAGACCCCCTGAGCGACCAATAGCAGGAACACCAACACCGAACATATTAAACTTTTCTCGTAAACGATTAGTACCATCAACATCCAGTTTAGTCTCCATCAAGAATACCAACTTGGGGCGGGAATCCAAAATCAAATTCCCCAAAGCTCGAATCGCCGAGGCTCCCAAACCCCGGCGGTTCCAACAGTGCAATTCATTGTCTAGGCGGGGTTTGCCGCAACCTCCGCCTCTGGTAGATTAACAAAGTTTGCCCCCAAACCACGCTGTTTTTTATTGCTTTGTTCACTAGTCACTGTATTTTCCTTAGCATCATCACACATAGCAACACATTTGTTTTTACTCCCCACAGGTCGACCCCGTTTCTTAGGACCAACCAAATCCGGTTCTGTAACTTCAGGAGGAAAGATTGGGCTTAAAGGTTTACGGGAGGGCTTAAGACGTTTGAATTTGGTGAGTGGGATGGGCTGGTTAATAGGAATGGGTGGACGAAGATGGGCCATGAGATCAGGTGGAAAGTGTGAGGGGCTTGGGCTAAGGACTACAATTGGCCTGGGTGGTTGAGTTGGGGAATTAAAAGGTGGATGAGTGACGTGAGCAGACTGAGGGTTTGTTAGGATTATATGTTTAGATTTTGATCAGCAACCTAATGACTTATCTTAGCTCAGAAAGGTGATTAGTACTCTTGGTTCACTTGAACATTGTAAAAGAAGAAACTCACTAAGTATAATAGTCTAGCAAATCTTGTATAGGATGTTAGGTCTCGAAATGTAATTTTTATTTTCTGAAGAAGACCAAGAAGAAGACATCCAGCAAGAAAAGTTCAACGGATTTGAAGATTGGAGACTGCACAAGATTGCTGAAGACAAGGGTTTTTCAGATACCTATGTCCAGATATCTTGAAGAAACAAGTGTTTCGAAACACAAGTATTGCAAAAGATATATGAGAATAAAAGGTTTCTGAGACGAGGAAAGTGCCCACAGATATCTACACTCAGATACCTTGGACATAAAATATGCTTCTGAAAAAGAAATATATTATAACAAGTTGTTTCAACAAGTGGTATCTGGAGCTATGATGATCTCTGGAAAAGAACGTGCAAAGCCTCAGAAAGCTTGCATAGTTCCGTTGGCACTACAGGACAAAGTATAGTACAGTGCATTAAATGCGCGGACAGAAATGTCTGAACAAAAGCTGTAGCTTCTGAAGAAGAAGAAGACAAACACCATAAAGATTATACTCAGATATCAATAGTTTGAAAATGAGTTAAGCCTAACGGATACTATTCAAACGGCACTCAAAATCATCTATAAATATCAAACACTTAGACTGCTTGAGAATATACTTTAGAACACACTGAACACCAAGAATACTGAATATTCTCACAAGCTCTCTCAAGCAAACTACTTACCTTCAAGCTTTCTGTTGTGACCAAAGCTCTTGATTCTAAGTAGCACAAAAGTTCTAAGTGTCCTGATCCTTAACGAGCTTTGTTATTTGTGAAAGAGTTGAACTAAGATTTCATATCTGAGTTTCATTCTCTCGAACACTTATCATAGACTTGGGTCAGTAGAGAACAAGATACCATACATTGCAAAGTGTATTAAGTATACTGGATTCATAGAGCTATCTGAATAACTGAACAAGTTATTAAAGAAGCTCACCTGACAATTTACCTTAACCAACACCTTAAACGGCGTGGAGTACAGGAAGTACTTAGTTTGGAAAACTAAGGAATAACTCCAAGGTTATTGAGCACAGGAAGTACTTAGTTTGGGAAACTAAGGAACAACTCAAAAGGTTTCTGAGTACAGGAAGTACTTGGCTGTGAAAGCCGGGGAATAACTCAGGGGGAACACTTGGTTGGGAACCTAGTGTATTTAGGAATCAAGATAAGATATCTGTAAGGTTACATCATTTATCTATCTTAGTGGATTCTAGGTCTGAGAAAGGCCGAAGTGGATTAGTTGAAGGATTACGCCACCTTCAGACCACTATAAAAAGACTTGTGTTATTTACTTTCTGCAGTTTATTACTTGCTTTACTTATCTTGCAAATTACTTACACTTATCTTGCTGAGCACGTGCACTTATCACAGAAAAGTCTTCCGCTCTCTGAAATTAAGTATCAGATATCTTCACAGATATCTGAGAAACTGTGTTTTTCGACAAAAGTTTTAAAAGACTATTCACCCCCCCCCCTCTAGTCTTTTACTTTGCCGTTATCTGGACCATCAAGTGGTATCAGAGCGGGAGGTTCCCAAGCCTTCTGCACTGAACCTAGATCCCAGATAAGTGTCCACTAACTGCTTTTCACCTACACTTGATTTGTTTGTTTAGTGTGTTTGCTGCAGGATGTCTTTAAGTGACGCCCCAGTTTTCAAGCCAGAGAATTATGAAAAATGGAAGAACAACATGATTCTCCACCTAGAAGCCATCAATGACGAAATGATCGAAGTAATAAAGAATGGCCCGATAGTCATTCAACAACTCAAGCAAGTCATGGAGGTTTCAAATGGTAGAGACAGAGAACAAAGCGATGGGTCTTCACAGACAGATGCGTCAACCAGTGGGAGACCTGCCAGTCAAGTTATCTACGAACCAAAGCCCAGAGAGCTTTAGACATCGGAAGATGCCAAGAGAAATCAACTGGATGGTCAGGCTCGTAATATCATCATACGTTCTACTCCAGAGCACATACAGTGTAAACTGTGGGGTGCAAAAACGGCGAAAGTGGCCTGGCAATTGATTGAAGAAATCTGTGCCAACACTGAGAAAACAAAGGAAAATAAGTTCGAAGTTTTTGAAGCTCAAATTCCAAAACTTTAAACAAGGTCCCACAGAGACTCTTGAAGAACTAGATTTCCGGTTTACAACACTTATGAGTGACATGGCTGCACTTGGTGAGAATAATAGATATACCCAGTCAGAAAAGATTAAGACTATTGTGAGAAGTCTAAATCATAACTGGGAACACACAAAGTTTTTCTACTTTAACCAAGGAATGCCAGATATCACTCCTGTGGAACTTTTCTCTCACCTTGCCACTGTTGACTATGAGACAACTCAAAGAGAACAAACAACTGAGAAGTTGCATAATGTTGCTCTAGTTGCTCAAGGAACTTCTAAAAAGAATAAAGGTAAGGAGGTGACTGAGGATGCTCTTGCTGTAAAGCAAATGGGAAAATTTGTCAGTCGAGAAATTGAGAGAAGAAAAGCCAAAGAGAAGCTGAAAAAGCATTTAGGCTCAAACTACCACCAGTACAAAAACATGCAAAGCTCACTGAACAAGTCGGCTAAAAAAGCATCTAGTACTTAGGAAGCAGAAATCGGAAACGATATCTGTTTCTATTGTCAGAAACCTGGTCATTTTAAGAAGGATTGCCCTGCCTTCAACAAACTAAAGACAGGTGACAAGAAAGACAGAAGAATCTTCAAAAGAAGTCAGAGAGCTATGCTCACTGAAGAAAGGAAAAAGATTCAAATCCAACTGGATGCTCTAGATATTGAATCTGATTCTGAGGATGAGGATTCAGATGATTCCACACTGCCTTCCCCAGAAATGTGCGCTCATGAAATAATTGACTTTGGTCAAAAGAAGAAAGAAGTGTGTGGTATGGCTAAAGAAATCTTTCCAGATATCTCCAACATTGAACCTTGTCTAATGGCTGATGAGGTAACACATACTTCCTGCTATACTTATGAAAGTGATGAAGAGGGAATCAAAGATCTGGAAAATCTCAAAAGACAACTTGATCTCTACGAAAGAGAATTTCTAATGATCCGAGCTAGAGCCGAAAACCTTGAAGAAGAAAAGAATTCTCTTGTAAAGGAAAATTCTCAATTAATCAAGATATCTGAGAAAAAGGATGCTGAAAATGCATTTCTCAAGGCTCAGATATCTGAGACCGAAAAGTCACATAAAGAAGCGATGGCCAATCTTCAAAAGAAATGTGAAGATCTTCTTTATGAGAATAAGGAACTCAAAAAGAAAGAACTAACTTTTCAATCTTATGCCAAAGCTAGTGCACTCTTACTGAAGTACAATATTATTTAAGAGATCCTTCAGAAAAGAGAGGACTTGGGCTGGACACACACACAGACAGTCCCACCACTCTGAACTAGAGTAATGAAGGGCTAACATTTGTCAGTGCTCAGCAAGGTGATTCCCAAACAATCTACAATATCGGTCAGAAAACTAAGATTGTTGACAAAGGAAAGGCAGTTGCGACTAAGCCTTTGTGGGAAAAACAAGTCCAAAGGAAAACTAATGGGAATATTTCTGAGAAGTGTAATCACCCACAGTGCTATGTCTCTCAAAAAGGGAAAATTGCCGGAGCTGACAAATTCTCCTATGTCACATTTTCTGGAAAGAAAATAGATTATCCAGAGACTAACAAAGCTGTTGAGAAGAGATCTCAGATAGCACCAGGTGCTCGGAATGGTATTGGCTATAAAGCCATTGGGAAACAACTTGCTCTATTTGACCTCTCACAAATATTTAGACAGACGTATTAAGAATGAGTACAAATAAGAGCAAGAACGATGGTTAAAGGCTAGAATTGCTCACAAAAATTATCAGAAGTGGAAGATAAATCAAGCCACTGAAAATCTGAATGCCAGGGCTAGAAGAAATCTGGCTAGGAAAGCTAAGTTTGCTGAGAAGCAGACTCAGAAACCTGACAGGTATCTGAAAGCACCAAATGGAGCACCAAGGAACACACCAAGGAAGAAAATAGTTCTTAATAACAATGATACTAATCATTTAACTAGAATTCCTCCTTATGTTCCTATTAGACAAAAGAATGTTCCTAAGAAATTCATTCAAAAATGGATTCCTACTGGAAGATTCTTTAGTCCAGATGGTTCCATTGTTGGTATGAGAACCTAATCTCCTGTTTCCTGTGTTGTGCAGAACACTCCAACGACTAATTCAAAGTGGAATTTTGACAGTGGATGTGGGAAGCACATGACAGGAGAAAAAGCAAATCTGAGTGACTACAAAAATTGCAATGATGGACCAATTATCAGGTTTGCTGGAGGAGATGAAAATCCAACCATAGGTTTTGGCAATTTGAAGTTTGGAGCCCTCGCAATCTCTGAAGTGCTTCATGTAAAGGGATTGAAATATAATCTCATAAGCATGAGTCAACTAGTAGACAAATGGTACACTGTCAAGATCAAGTCAAAACTATGTAAAGTGATTGACAATGAGTCAAAGTAGACAGTCTTGGTTGCAAGGCATAAAGGAAATCTTTATGTTGCTGGTTGGGCATCCACCACAACCGAAGAATGTCTCATGGTGAGTCAATCTGGCACACTGAAGAAAATTGGCTATGGCATAAAAAATGAGTCACTTGAATTTCAAAACTTCGAACAAACTAGCCAAGAAAGAGTTGGTGGATGGTTTACCCAAAATGGCATATAGAAAAGAAGGTGTATGCTCAGCTTGCCAAATGGGAAAACAATCCAAAACATCTTTCAAGTCTAAAACTAGACACTCCAGTGAAAGGCCACTGCAAATGTTACATATGAATCTTTTTGAATCCTCAGTAACTAGTTATGCAGGAAAGAAGTATGGTCTGGTTGTTGTTGATGATTACTCAAGATTCACTTGGGTTGTCTTTCTCAAACACAAATCAGATACAAGGTTTGAAATACCCAACTTGCTGAATAAGCTCGAAGTCATGAAAAATGTCAAGGTATCTGTAATCGTAATGCACCATGGTCGAAGTTTGTGAACCAGTACATAAAAGAGTTTTGTACCTGCAAAGGTATACAACATCAACTATCTTCTGTAAGAACACCACAACAAAATGGTGTTGCTGAAAGAAAGAATAGGACCCTAAAAGAAGCAGCAAGAACAATGCTTGCTGACACTGAAATAAGTGAAATCTATTGGGTTGAAGCTATAAACACAACATGCTACACTCAAAATAGATGTATGATTAACAAACACCATGACAAAACTCCTTACGAGCTTTTCATTGGTAGACCCCCTAGTATCAAACATCTAAGGGTGTTTGGTTGCAGTTGTTTCGTTCTTAACAATGGAAAAGAATACTTGAGAACATTTCAACCAAAGGCAGATGAAGGAGTATTTCTTGGTTACTCTCTGAATAGCAAAGCCTACAGAATCTACAACAAAAGAACGCAAAAGATCGAAGAATCTGTTCATGTAGTGTTCTATGAAGGAAACAAGAAAGTACTCTTGAATGATGATCTCTCAGATAGGTTCAAAGAACTAATGATTAAAGATTCTAAAAAAGGATCCTAAGAAGGAAACAATTCTTTCATTCAAATTGAGGATGAGTCTGACGATGAAAAGCAACCTATGCTTAGTAACAACCAGATGACTCTAAGACATGATGAAGAATTTCCTATGAGAATTCCAGAAATGGAACAGGTTACTGAGAACCTTCATCATGAAGAGGTATCTGAAAATGAGATTGTTGAAATGCAAGATTCAGATATCTCTAACACTGAAAAAGTGTCAGATCTCCATGGCATTTTCCATGTGTCAGATATCTCAGATACTGCACAAGTATCTCATCAAGATCATATTGATTCACATTCAAATCAAAATGATATTGATCCTACTAGTTCAAAACCCATTATGAAATGGATAAGAAGTCATCCTGCAAAGGATGTTATTGGTCCCATAGACCAAGGAGTTAGAACTAGAAGAGCAATCGCTGAAAATGCAAATTGTCTCTATGGATGTTTCATCTAAAATATTGAACCAAAGACTATAGAAGAAGCATTAAAGGATCAAGATTGGATCTCTGCAATGCAAGAAGAGTTGGATCAATTTGAGAGAAACAAAGTCTGGAAACTGGTTCCATTTGTTAACGGTATATCTGTAATTGGAACCAAGTGGGTTTTCAGAAACAAAATGAATGAGTCTGGTGAAATAACCAGAAACAAAGCAAGGTTGGTTGCCAAGGGATTCACCTGCATCAAGGACTAGATTTTGATGAATCTTATGCACCAGTTGCAAGATTGGATGCAATAAGACTCTTTCTAGCCTTTGCAGCTCATAATGACTTTACAGTTTATCAAATGGATGTCAAGAGTGCATTTCTAAATGGTGAACTTGCCGAGGAAGTCTATGTTGAGCAACCACCAGGTTTTGAAGTTTCATCAGAAAGTAGGATGGTCTATAAGCGTAAAGCTCAGATGGGTGAAACAAGCTCCAAGAGCATGGTATGATACATTGGCCAGATACCTACTAGAAAGAGGTTTCAAGAAAGGAGATGTTGATAAAACACTCTTCACATTGAACCATGTTGGGAAACTACTTTTAGTTCAAGTATATGTTGATGATATTATATTTGGATCTAAAGACAAGCAACTTTGTGAAGACTTTGCTGAACTCATGAAAAGTAAATTCGAGATGAGCATGACGGGAGAATTGAATTACTTCCTAGGACTGCAAGTCAAGCAACTCAATGATGGAATATTCATTAGTCAAACAAAGTATGCAAAAGACATGCTCAACAAGTTCAATTTAAAGCCTTCTGAAAAGAATGCTACGATACCTATGAGCATTGAAACCAAAATGACCTATACTGAATCTGACAAGAGTGTTGAAGAACACAAGTATAGGTAATTGATTGGGTCTCTAATATACCTCACTGCAAGTAGACCTGATATTCAATATGCAGTTGGAGTGTGTGCCAGATTTCAGACAAATCCAATGCAGTCACACTACAACATTGCTATGAAGATATTAAGGTATGTAAAGGGTACTGTAGAAGTTGGATTGTGGCATCCAAAAGATAGTGGATTGAGTTTGGTTGGCTATTCAGATGCTGACTATGCTGGATCATTGCTTGATAGAAAAAGCACCTCAGGAACTTGTCAATTTCTTGGTGCCAGATTGATATCATGGTTCAGCAAGAAACAAAACTCAATTGCTACATCTACCACAGAGGCTGAATATATTGCTGCTGGGTGTTGTGCTTCACAAATATTGTGGATACAACAACAACTCAGAGACTATGGACTCAATGAAGAGAAAACTCCTATTTTCTGTGACAACACAAGTGCTATTGCCATAACTCGGAATCCTAAGTTTCATGCTAGAACAAAGCACATTGATGTTAGACACCACTTCATCAGAGACCATGTTGAAAAAGGCAATATAGAGATACTCAAGATTGGCACTGAAGACTAACTTGCAGATATCTTCACTAAGCCACTACAAGAAAGTAGATTCTTAGCCTTAAGACACAGTCTTGGACTAATGGAGCTACCAAAGAACTGAAAAAGTTCAGATTTCTAAAGAAGATATCAAAGAAGAGAGAAAAGTAATCTGGAACGGGTATCCAGAGAAGAGGAATCTGGAACGGGTATCCAGAAACCAAATGCTAAAGGGTAAAATAGCTATTTGAAGATTTCTGAGACAGGTACTCAGATATCTAGATCATTGAGTGAGGGGGAACACAAAAGAGAATAGTACAACTGTCTACAGTTAACTAATATCTTGAAATTTGAATAATTTATATCTTTGTGAAAGACTTTAAAAAGACAACAAGTATAAGATAGAATCAGATGCAACAGTGTTCTCATTCACACAAAAACGTGATTCAGATAGCTAATAGCCAACATTCATTAAATGGGCACAATTACAATTGTTGATTGTGATCATTGCTGAAGAAGCAATGGTGACCCTTGATGAAATGGGCGATTGATCTTTACGGCAGAGATTAACTCTCAGTAAATAGTGGACTGTTGAAATTCAGACAGGGCCCACTATGCATTTAATGCTAAACAAAGCTTTTTCCCACGCCTGTCTGCAATACACAGATACTTACACACAAAATTGATTTGTATGTATATGTCTGTTGAGATCTCTTTGCTATATATATAGGATTTTGGCTAAGAAAATTACTTTCGCCTAATCCAACATTCCGACTTGCACAAGAATAGCAAATTTCTTTCTTCTATCCTCTCTGCAAATCTCTGCTCCCAAATTAGTTTTTCTGCAAAGAATCACTAATATTTCACATTAATCTCTTTAAGATCTTTGAAAAACTCACTCTATATAAAGAGATGGTCCCCAAACGATCAACTACACAGAAATCCCAAAGTACTACCACTGGTACTGCTGAAAAGCAAGCACCAGAGTTGGTAGTTATTAATAATCGATTGGTAGGGAACTTCAATCCCGATCATTGGACTTCAAATCAAAAAATGATTTGGGGTGGTGCCATGATCGAGGAATACCTCACTGCTGCTATTGAGACTCAAGCCGACAGAAAACTGATACTTAACATGCTTGAAAAGGTAGAAATTAAGGGTTTTCTATCAGCTCTACCTAGTAGAATCTCTTCACTGGATGTTTTAGAATTCTACAACAACTCCAGGATTATATCCTGTGTTTCTGAAGGCACTGGAATAGTGTCTATCAGAACTTCAGTCCAAGGAAAGGAAATCCTTCTGGACTTAACAACTTTCTGCAAGTTGTTTGACCTTCAAAATCTTGGAAAGGATTTTGAAATAGACACCAAGGATGATGATCTCCTTGAAGGTGTAAAACAACTGTACAGTGATGTGTGTGATCTTTAAAAATCATATACACCCACTGATTTCAAGCTTGCTGACATCAGAACCAGACATCTATTGGTTCACTGGGATGTGTTGGCATGCATTCTTCACAGATGCTTTGATGTTCTACAAGGAGGTGCTGACCAGATAAGCCAAGAACGCTGAATGATGATGTTCTTGTTGCAACAACAAGACAAAAGGATGGAAAGCCCTTTCAATTGGGGAAAGTACGCCTTCATGAAATTTGTGAAGAAGATTCAAGGCTTTGAGCCTACAATCGCTAAGGGACTTGCTGAGCCAAAGACCACAGTAAGCTATGGTCTAAAGATATGATACTTGCTGGAAAAGCTTGGCATTGAGCTCAGAGAGAAGGCTGACATAGCCAATAGTGACCTACTCTACAAATATGAGTATACGAACATGTTGAAAAAGGTTACTGGATCTTAAAAAGTTTCGAAGAAGTGAAAGACTGAAGAGGTATCTGAGGGAAAAGTTGCGACCAAGAAGCCCAGAACTTCACGAAAGAAGTCTGCTGGCAAATCAGAAGGCACACCCATTGAGGTTGTCGATTCCCAGATACCTGCCGTCGCTGCAGATGAACTCATCAATGCTGCAAAAGAGGTATCGACTACTGAACAAGTAGACTCAGCAAGAGAAAGTGCTTTCAGAAATGTCAAGACTATTGCCGAAAGCCTTGCTAATGAACTCATCAATGCTGCTAAAGAAAGTAGTGACAGATACCAAGCCCTATCTGCAGAAACCGCAGGAATTATGGACCAATCGCCCCAATCGATGAGAACTCACGATGAAGATGATGAATTAGTCATTTCTCAAGTCCTAGAAAAATAAAAAAGGGCTAAAGTTATCAAAAAGTAATCGGTGTAGAGGTATTCAAGAAGAACTACACCACAAAGTCTTTGAACAAGCACTGTTACAAAGGTTGCCTTGACGCAAAAGGTGTCCAAGGTAACTGGACAAATTACACCATCAGAGCAACAAAGACTGAAGCATATTGAAGATGCTCTGATGAGTGATAGCTTAGTGTTGGAGGATACTGCCATTGCCTCAACACTCAACAGTCTGTCTCAAGTACAACAACCACAACAGCCAGATGTAAATACTGCTGAAATGGTACTTGAGCTGCAGATACCAAAGATCTTTCATTGTCAAGAAAATCACGCAAAAGAGCAGTTCCCAACTCAATGAGAGGGATCAAACGAGACATCCGCCGTAATGATCAACCAGGGGAGGCAACTGAGTTGTATACTCAGGCAAGGTCTGAAGTACCTGAAACTTCAAACAAAGAAGATGAAATGGAACAACAAGACCAACGCATAGAAGGGTCACAAGTTCCAGAGACCAATCAGCCTGACATTGCTCAGGTATCTGAATGGTTTAACTCTCTACTTATGATATTTTGTGCCACATAATCTTGTTATTTAATAGAATTTCTTTGTTACAGGCTGATTTAGAAACACGAGAACAAGAGGAAGCTGAAAAGCTTGCCTCAGAAACTGAGAAGGAGGCTTCCACAACCTCACAACTTAAGGAATCTGAGCCTGTGCTACAGGTGATAAAGAGTTCCTTAAGATATATTTTTCAGATATTCGTTAATACACTTCACTAATAAGTGTTTGTTTCTAATAGGCTCCAACTGAGAAGAAAAATGAAGAGACTGAAAAGTCTATCTCTTCAGAGAGGAATCCAGAGGCTTCCAAGGCCTCTGAGGAACAAGTATCTGAACCTTCTGTAGAGAAGGTATTTCATTCAGATACTTATACTCCTCAAAGAGCAATCTCTGATCATTTTTCTTAGACTAACACTTTCTACTTAACAGGTTCAAAAAGAAGTAGAAGTTGTTGAGGAATTGCCCACTCAATCCTCACAACATATGGAAATTGATGAGGCATCAAGGCCTTCATCACAAGAAAAGATTCCAGAAACTACACAAGTTTCTGTGAGACAAACATCTGAACCTCCAACAGAGGTAATTGACATCTCAGATATCTGATTTGTCAATAAAAAATTTTCTTGATAAAATTTCTTAAATGTTATGTTTTAATTCTCAGGTTCAAGCAGAAAGAAAGGTTGATGAGGACCAGACTTCCAAGTCTCCACCTCACAACAAGATATCTGAGGCAACCCCTGTCTCAGTAGTACAAGTCTCTGAGCCTGATGTACTCATACATGTACCTCAGAAACCTAACTACACTTGTACTCAGATATCTACACAAGTTTTGAATCTAACTCAGAACTCTTTCTTTCAGGCTCAAACAAGTGCCACGAAGGTCCATCATGATGAGAAAAAGGACCTACTTCCCTTCTTCAAAGCTCATACCCTGCCAAAGCACATTCAATGCTTCAAGAAATGGCAGAGGTTAAGGTGCTCAGATCTCTCTGAAATATTGAGAATCACAGATCAACCTACGAGACGAGCACGAGCTCTTGACTTGGAGAACTACATCCATGCAATGTTTTCCACGGAACAATATCAAGTTGCGACCTTATTGCATAAGGATTTCTCCAGAGAAGAGGCACAGAAGTTGATTCAAGCCTTCAATCAGGCTGATGGTCAGACAAGATTACAGATGGCATTCAAGCCACCCGCCTGCACTCTACAATTTATTCCTTCTGAACAAGAGGAGGTTAATGGGCAGAAGATCACTATTCCTGAAGTGATTAATCTTGTATCTGAAGACGATGAAGAGGAAGAAATAGATGAGAATAACTTTGATGAATCTTCATCTGACCATCACAAAAAGGATGATGATGATGCCCCTACACCAGGGACGGGAGGGATTTCACAAGGACACAATGCCTCAGCTGCTGAAAAGCACACTGAGAGGACTTCACAGCAATCCCCTCCTCCATCTCCTCAGAAATCTAATCATCCAACTTCCCAACACAAAGTTACTACTGAACAAGTAGTTGAGCACTCTGAGGGAACAACTCAGAAAATAACAGATGCACAAGACAGAGTTGCTCAACTCAAATAACTGTTGGAAGAAGAACAACAGCTACATCTTCAACTGGAAGAAAAGATAGCTGAATCAAGAGCAAAGCTCCAGAAGATTGAAGATCAAACAATCAAGGAAATGGAAGCTTATGCTGAAATGAAAGAACTCCAGCTTTGCTCGGGCAATTGTTTGAGGAATTAGAATCTTGAACAAGTATCTAATGACAAGCATGATGCTAAGGCTGCATTCCAAGAAGATGTTCCATCCTCCTCACTGAAAGGAAAGAAACCCATCTCTGAGATGGTTGCTGGACTAGAGAACATTGATGAAAATATCCAAGAGGATGAAGATCACTGGGCTGATAACTCAGATGATGAAGAAGACAAGACATTGGCAGAACACCTCAATGAAGATTTAGCGGTTTCTCATTTGAAAAGGAAGCTAATTGCTCCTGAAACATTCAGCAAGCTGCCAAATGTCAACTCCAACGAATACTTGAATAGATATCAAGTACTGGCTAAATTGAAAAAGGAGTTATCTTCTCAAGACAAAGCCGCCATTGCATCCGTCCCTGCAGAGCTGAAGTCATTCACTGAGCTCATCACTCAGAGAACAACCAGTCTGGTCATTTCTCAGAAAGATCTAGGCATGGTTAGGGGTGATGACCAACTTTTGGCTACAAAAGCCTTTGAAGAGGCTTGCTATGCTGCTGGAAAAGCAGATGCTGTTCAAGGCCCACTGGCAGAGCTTACTGATAAGGATACTGGTCTTATCAAACAAAATCAGGAGCTCAAGGCCGATCTGGAAAAGTTGGTTGCTGCTTACAACTATCTGCAGGGCAACTTCAACTCCCTTTCAGAATCCTTTGTGATTCTTAGTCAGTCAACAATGAATAAGGGGGGAGAATATCAAGAGGCTCAGAGAGGAAGAGGAAGAGGATACAAAAGAAAATCTGAACAACCACCTCTCAAAATAAATGAGCCCTCCTCCAGTCAGACTGCTCTACAGATAGTGGCCACCACTCAGCAACTTCCTAAAAAAGGAATGACAACAAGGGCCAGAGCACAGAAACCTCCAAGGAGTACCAAGGCTCCAAGGAGAAGACAAGTAAAAGGGATTGATGAATCTTCTGAAGAAGAAGAAGAAGAAGAAGGCCAAATCAAATCCTTGGGCAATGAAGAAGGCTGCAAAAGTCTCACAAGAATTGATCTTGATGATGATGATGAAGAGACTGATGAAGATGAAGCTCCTCTTCATAGAAAAAGGAAAATTGATAGCCTAACTGAGCCCATAGCTGCAAAGCCTTTGGCAGCTAAAACACCCTCTGGAAATACCAAGTCTATCCAGGGTGGTTCTTCAAGCATTACCCCAAAGGAGAATTCAAGACAAAGGAGGAACAGACTGAGAGCTGAACAAAGACAACTTCAACTACCACTCAGGCCTGAAGAAGCCAAGATTGAGTATGTGAAGACCAACAATGATTCATCTGTCTACAGGTGCATAAATCAGAAGAATGGCTACTGGATTCTGGAACTTAAGCATCTACTGGTAAACTCAAAATTTCCAGAACCAATCCATAAACAACTCATGGCATGGAGAAAAGACAAGCCAATCTTGATTAACACCAACCACATCAAAGCCTGGTTGGATTTTGAAGTGATCAAGAGAATAGAAGCCATGAAAAAGGACCTCTCTGATGAATGTCCTTAGGGAAAGTCAGATGATGTGCACAAAATTCCCAACATTACTGGAACAGGCACAAGAGCAAGACTTGCTGTGGAACCCTATGAGTCCTTCTACTTAACTGAAGATCAATACAAGGGTGACATCATATATCTGAAGATCATTAATGAATACTTCAAGCTGTCAGATATCAGAATCGAGCATGCCTGGAAATGGGGAAAGTATTTGTGGGTCAAGAACTTTGTCAAGAAAAATCCTACCAAAAGCTACAAGGAAGTCTGTGGATTTGCCAGAGACACAGAGATGATTGTCAGAATTCTTCTCTATGACTACTCTGATGATATCAAAAGGTTTGGTGATAGGAAATTTACAGATTGACCCATGGAACTGCTTTCGAAGACTTGAAGTATAGAAGACTTGAAGACTAGTTCATTAGGATGTCTACTTGGAGCTTGGTTACTCCTGTTGTCCTAATTTACTATGTAACTTTTTTGTATCTTGCTGACTGAGCTAAATTGTATTATGTACTAAAGTTATCTGTAAGCTTTCTCTGTATCATATCTGATGAACTCACTCTCAGATATCATTCTTTATAAAAGATAACTTGTCAGCAAAGATCACACCTTGTGATTTGGTTGATGTTTACTTTCTGCACTTAATTATATGAACTTAAAGATCATAAGAAATGATTAAGTGATGGATTGTTTCCTCATCCAGATTTGTAATAGGTCAGATATTCATCGTTGACTGATCAAAATGGGGGAAATTTGTTAGGATTATCTGTTTAGATTTTGATCAGCAACCTAATGACTTATCTTAGCTCAGAAAGGTGATTAGTACTCTTGGTTCACTTGAACATTGTAAAAGAGGAAACTCACTAAGTATGATAGTCTAGCAAATCTTGTATAGGATGTTAGGTCTCGAAATGTAATTTTTATTTTCTGAAGAAGACCAAGAAGAAGGCATCCAGCCGGAAAAGTTCAACGGATTTGAAGATTTGAAGACTGCACAAGATTGCTGAAGACATGGGTTTTTCAGATACCTATGTCCAGATATCTTGAAGAAACAAGTGTTGCAAAAGATATCTGAGAATAAAAGGTTTCTGAGACGAGGAATGTGCCCACATATATCTACACTCAGATACCTTGGACATAAAATATGCTTATGAAAAAGAAATATATTATAACAAGTTGTTTCAACAAGTGGTATCTGGAGCTATGATGATCTCTGGAAAAGAACGTGCAAAGCCTCAGAAAGCTTGCATAGTTCCGTTGGCACTACAGGACAAAGTATAATACAGTGCATTAAATGCGCAGACAGAAATGTCTGAACAAAAGCAGTAGCTTCTGAAGAAGAAGACAAACCTGCTACAGTACTATACTCAGATATCAATAGTTTGAAAATGAGTTAAGCCTAACGGATACTATTCAAACGGCACTCAAATTCATCTATAAATGTCAAACACTTAGACTGCTTGAGAATATACTTTAGAACACACTGAACACCAAGAATACTGAATATTCTCACAAGCTCTCTCAAGCAAACTACTTACCTTCAAGCTTTCTGTTGCGACCAAAGCTCTTGATTCTAAGTATCACAAAAGTTCTAAGTGTCCTGATCCTTAACGAGCATTGTTATTTGTGAAAGAGTTGAACTAAGATTTCATATCTGAGCTTCATTCTCTCGAACACTTATCATAGACTTGGGTCAGTAGAGAACAAGATACCATACATTGCAAAGTGTATTAAGTATACTTGATTCATAGAGCTATCTGAATAACTGAACAAGTTATTAAAGAAGCTCACCTGTCAATTTACCTTAACCAACACCTTAAACGGCGTGGAGTACATGAAGTACTTAGTTTGGGAAACTAAGGAATAACTCCAAGGTTATTGAGCACAGGAAGTACTTAGTTTGGGAAACTAAGGAACAGCTCAAAAGGTTTACAGCAGGAAGTACTTGGCTGTGAAAGCCGGGGAATAACTCAGGGGGAACACTTGGTTGGGAACCTAGTGTATTTAGGAATCAAGATAAGATATCTGTAAGGTTACATCATTTATCTATCTTAGTGGATTCTAGGTCTGACAAAGGCCGAAGTGGATTAGTTGAAGGATTACGCCACCTTCAGATACCACTATAAAAAGACTTGTGTTATTTACTTTCTGCAGTTTATTACTTGCTTTACTTATCTTGCAAATTACTTACACTTATCTTGCTGAGCACGTGCACTTATCACAGAAAAGTCTTCCGCTCTCTGAAATTAAGTATCAGATATCTTCACAGATATCTGAGAAAATGTGTTTTTTTACAAAAGTTTTAAAAGACTATTCACCCCTCCCCCCTCTAGTCTTTTACTTTGCCGTTATCTGGACCAACAGGGTTAATGTGGATGATTGAGTTATTGGGCTGGGGGGTCAGGGGTGTGTAAAGGGTCCAAGTCCATAATCATAAAGTTGGCATAAGAATTTATGTATATGGGAGCAGGAATTAAGGGATTGGGAGAATCAGTTACCAAAATAGAGGGAATAACCGCCAATTCAAATCCCAATGAATCAGAACTGACATTATCAATCCCCACATTCTTTCCTTTTGAACTTTCCCCACATTTAGGAATGATTGGCACAGAAATAGAAGATTTAGAATTCAAATTCACAGTATCACTTACCCTTTCAACCACCACTTCTTGCACACTGGTCCCTATATTCCCAAGATTCCCTCGAGCCACCCCGCCACTTGAGGTTCCACCAGTCTGCACAAAAGATGGTCGTGTAGGACGGCCAAAATTCCTAGAAAGGCTACCATTCATATACCGGGGCTGATTTGCAGTGAAGTGCATACGTAGCCAGTCCCCATACCTTAGCTTGTCTTCGGGTACGTTGCCGGATTCGTCCATCAGCTCCAAGCACTCATGAAAGTCCTTGACCAAATGCCCCAAAACTCCACAAAAATAGCAAAAGTTCGCTAACCTTTCATACGCTAAATTGACCTGAATCTCTTGACCCTCAGGACCCGTAATTTGAATCATGCATCGTAAAGGTTTTGTTACATTGATTTCAACCCGGAACCGAAGTACAGAACTAAGGACACCTTTTTCGTGGGAGTTGTCCTTGAATTTGAACTTACCCATAGCATCACCGAGCACCTCCGCCGTACCCTGATGCGTTAGCATTACTGGCAATCCGGTTGCATGAACATAGAACTCACAATCATCCAACGGAACAAGCAACGGATCTTCATGTGCCAACAACTTACGGAGGATCACTAAGTTCTTGTCGAAAGCCCAAGGTCCCCTTGACATAACCTTATTCTTATCCGCAACATGATCGAATTGAACCAGGATCCTATCATCTCCGATTTTCTGCATTCTAGCTGAGCGATTTAGGTCCCATCCAGCCAACATCGTGCGTTCAAATGATTCCAAGTTGATAGATTTGTGAGTTAGGACTCGTCCCACCAAACACAACTCATGATTAATAGCGGAAGTGTTCCAAACCGCATCAGGGATTGCTACATTTTCTGATTCCGAATCAGTTAGACTAAGCTTCTGCCCAAACCCTTGCAGAATACAATCCATTATCCCACAAGCAGAACTCCAAGGCAGTTACGTGGACTTTGAGAGTGAGAGATCAGAGTAGCAATCACGACAATCCTGAGTACACAAAATAAAGACAAACAAAACACCCCAAACACCAGAGGAGTATAGGGTAAGGTGAGAAAAGAAAGGAAGGAAAATCACTGAAGATATGCCAGAATCTTACAAAAAAATTTGAATTTTTTTTGAAAATAATGGAAAACCACAAAAAAACAAGAGTAGAGCAGCCTCCCACAATCGATATCCTGAGGGAAACCGAGAAACACACTTGAAACAATCTATGGCCTCACAAGAATGCTCGGGAAATTTGGGCGGTGAACTCACAGGCTTAGGGGTAAAAGAGAAA
Source organism: Plantago major (assembly GCA_026545765.1). Taxonomy (NCBI): domain Eukaryota; kingdom Viridiplantae; phylum Streptophyta; class Magnoliopsida; order Lamiales; family Plantaginaceae; genus Plantago; species Plantago major. Next base: position 15,447,440 of record CM048840.1, on the reverse strand, counting down.
GAAGAGAAGAGATAATATGAGATGATTGAGACTTGCACGACACAAGAACTCAATCTCCAACCAGAGAGTAGAGCTCTCACACAGAGAGATTTTTGGGACCAAATTCCTATTCTAGACTTTTCAAGCTTACCTTTTATATAGATTGAGCAATTTAGCATGAGTTTCCAAAACAATTAAACTAATAAATACCTTAATCATGATTAATTATGATTGGGTTAATTTACACATGTCAATCATTAAAATGGTGTAGGAGGAGATGTAGGACAAATTATGAGGAGGAGATCTTCACCCAATATACATCTTGAGAATTTTTTTCTTTTTTCTTTTACCTGAAGTACATGCTTTAGCTTTAATTCGAGGTTTTCTTATCTGCTATTATTGGTTCCTGCTGAGCTACGTACCCATGATTGATTTCTTTTTATTTTGGGCTAATTTAAAATTTCGGGCGCATGAATTTTTTGAATAAGAGCAAATTTTATGTTGTTTATCTAAATATATATATAATAAAAGTGGTGACCTATGTGATCAAAGAGGCATGCCACATTGACAAAATATGATGTGGCATGTCTCTTTGAATTTCATGGAGATTCATTCACAAAATTAAAGCAAAAAGAAAATAATAATTTAGAAGTGTACAATTTATTTTTGGTATGTTAACTCTATACATAGTTTTCATAAAAACATATATAACTTTATCTGCAAAACTCCGAAAAATATTTTGAACATATATTTGGATTCATCGCGACAAGACGAATCCATAGACACCAATCTTATTTATATAATATTTAAAGCACAATGGTCTAAATCCCATCAGATTCACTATGTCCTACGTGGAATTTTGTGGAATTAGTTGTATTTATAGTTTTTATTAAATCTCATATATTTATCTATAAAACTCCGGAAAATATTTTAAACATATATTAGAATTCACCATGACAAGACGAATCAATAGACACCAATCTAGATTATTATTATTAATTAAATAAATCATTTTATTCAATAAAATCAAATATAAATTTATTAAATAAGATAAAATGAAATAATGGAATTTTAAAAATACATTTGTTCGAGATTTTGAGTGGCAACATATAGTAATTGAAAGAGATTGTTATTTGGTGATTAAATCTCTTAAATCGATAAATTTTAGCTTTGCACCTTTGTTTCACTTTTCAAAGAAATTCAGGTATTTGATGGAGAATTTTATTCCATGAAGTTTTGCCAGGTTAAACGTGAGTCTAATGTTTTAGCACATAGATTATCAGTTGGGTGTTGATCTTATGATGATGTTGGTTTGGTAGATTTGTATTATCCACCCATGGGTTGTTTCGATTAATTTATTTTATCTTCCTATTTCTATTTATTATTAAACGAAAACTATATCGTGGCATCGTCACAAAAAATTATGGAATTAGTTGCATTTTCATCCAGTATATCTTTCATTGTTTATTTTTGTGTATTGGCTGCATTATATAATTTTTATTAAATCTCATATAAATTAATATACAAAAGTCTGAAAAATGAACATATATTTAAATTTGTCGTGCCAAGAGGCCCAAGACGAATTCATCTAAAACTTTTCGGCTTTATGACTCACATGTTTTCATAAAGTCGACTAACAAAAATATTATCTACTATAATTGTGAACTTAAATGCAACTCTACGCATATTCTTCTTGAGTTGTTTTTTTTTTATTTGATATGGATCAAGATAAATTTGATGTTTCTATTTTTGACAATAGGCTCCATCAGATGGGGTTGGAGTGGTTGTAAAATATTATTCGGGACATATTTGACTTGAATACGAGGAACACCATTTATTTGTGATTCTTAATGGGCAGAGGTTGATGCGGAAAAATGCAGAGTCAAAGTTTAGACTGCACGATTGGGATAAGGAAAAATAACCCTGAGCACGTGTTCGTTCTTCACCATCACGTAAATTAGCTGAGTAAGTGTTATCATTGACGAAATGTGGCTAAAGTACCTTGTGACTTAGTAGTAAATAAAATACATGTGAGTATACGAGCTTTGATTATACTTGAAATGTTTATAGAGATCTCCAAGGTTTAACTTTTATTCCAGTTTTATGCTTTTATTTTCACTCTGTGATTTTAAATTATTTTCACTCAATTTATGAATTTAAAAGAATTATATATGGCCAATCTTAGCAATTTGGCGTGCCAAGTTCAACATAGACGTTACTTTAGTTAGATTCAATATGTGACAATTTATGCAATTATATTACTAGCAAGGTGCACCTTTCTTTGCATAAATCATATATAACTTTAAAGTTAAGCGTGATTTCTTAGGAGCAATCTTAGATGGATGACCAATTGGAAAGTCTTCCGGTTCACGTATGAGCGATGACAAAGTGCGCGGGAAAGGACATGTGTTGGTATAGTAGGGCCAGCCTATCACCCAGAGAGCTTCCCATAAGTAACTGCGCCGGCCTAAAGGGTCGGGACTCAATCGATTAATAGTTGGTGTTGGTCCATATAACGGCAAAGTAAAAGACTAGAGGGGGGGGGGGTGAATAGTCTTTTAAAACTTTTGTCGATAAACACAGTTTCTCAGATATCTGTGAAGATATATGATACTTAATTTCAGAGAGCGGAAGACTTTTCTGTGATAAGTGCATGTGCTCAGCAAGATAAGTATAAGTACTTTGCAAGATAAGTAAAGCAAGTAATAAACTGCAGAAAGTAAATAACACAAGTCTTTTTATGGTGGTATCTGAAGGTGGCGTAATCCTTCAACTAATCCACTTCGGCCTTTCTCGGACCTAGAATCCACTAAGATAGATAAATGAGGTAACCTTACAGATATCTTCTCTTGATTCCTAAATACACTAGGTTCCCAACCAAGTGTTCCCCCTGAGTTATTCCCCGGCTTTCACAGCCAAGTACTTCCTGTACTCAGAAACCTTTTGAGCTGTTCCTTAGTTTCCCAAACTAAGTACTTCCTGTGCTCAATAACTTTGGAGTTATTCCTTAGTTTCCAAAACTAAGTACTTCCTGTACTCCACGCCGTTTAAGGTGTTGGTTAAGGTAAATTGTCAGGTGAGCTTCTTTAATAACTTGTTCAGTTATTCAGATAGCTCTATGAATCAAGTATACTTAATACACTTTACAATGTATGATATCTTGTTCTTTACTGACCCAAGTCTATGATAAGTGTTCAAGAGAATGAAGCTCAGATATGAAATCTTATTCAACTCTTTCACAAATAGCAATGCTCGTTAAGGATCAGGACACTTAGAACTTTTGTGCTACTTAGAATCAAGAGTTTTGGTCGCAACAAGAAGCTTGAAGGTAAGTAGTTTGCTTGAGAGATCTTGTGAGAATATTCAGTGTTCTTGGTGTTCAGTGTGTTCTAAGGTGTGTTCTCAAGCAGTCTAAGTGTTGATATTTATAGATGAATTTGAGTACCGTTTGAATAGTATCCGTTAGGCTTAACTCATTCTCAAACTATTGATATCTGAGTATAGTACTGTAGCATGTTTGTCTTCTTCTTCAGAAGCTACAGCTTTTGTTCAGACATATCTGTCCGCGCATTTAATGCACTGTACTATACTTTGTCCTGTAGTGCCAACGGAACTATGCAAGCTTTCTGAGGCTTTGCACGTTCTTTTTCAGAGATCGTCACAGCTCCAGATACCACTAGTTGAAACAACTTGTTATTATATATTTCTTTTTCAGAAGCATATTTTATGTCCAAGGTATCTGAGTGTAGATATCTGTGGGCACTTTCCTCGTCTCAGAAACCTTCTAATCTCAGATATCTTTTTGCAACACTTGTTTCGAAACACTTGTTTCGAAACACTTGTTTCTTCAATATATCTGGATACAGGTATCTGAAAAACCTTTGTCTTCAGCAATCTTGTGCAGTCTTCAAGTCTTCAAATCCGTTGAACTTTTCCTGCTGGATGCCTTCTTCTTGGTCTTCTTTAGAAAATAAAAATTACATTTCGAGACCTGACATCCTATACAAGATTTGCTAGACTATCGTACTTAGTGAGTTTCCTCTTTTACAGTGTTCAAGTGAACTAAGAGTACTAATCACCTTTCTGAGCTAAGATAAGTCATTAGGTTGCGATCAAAATCTAAACAGATATTCCTAACAAATTTCCCCCATTTTGATCAGTCAACGATGACTATCTGACCTATTACAAATCTGGATGAGGAAACAATCCATCACTTAATCATTTCTTATGATCTTTAAGTTCATATAATTAAGTGCAGAAAGTAAACATCAACCAAATCACAAGGTGTGATCTTTGCTGACAAGTTATCTTTTATATAAAATGATATCTGAGAGTAAGTTCATCAGATGTTAGGACAATTACAGAACATAGATAACTTTTACAAGATTTAACAGAAAAGTGCAATCAGCAAAATCACAAAAACTACTTAATCAAATAGAACAACATGAGTAACCAAGCTCCAAGTGAACATTCTAAATGACAAGTCTTCAAAATCTTCAAGTCTTCAAAATAGCTCCATGGATCAATCTGCAAATTTCCTATCACCAAACCTTTTGATATCATCAGAGTAGTCATAGAGAAGAGTTCTGTCAATCATCTCTGTGTCTCTGGCAAATTCACAGACTTCGTTGTAGGTTTTGGTGGGATTTCTCTTGACAAAGTGCTTGACCCACAAATACTTTCCCCACTTCCAGGCATGCTCGATTTTGATATCTGATAGCTTGAAGTATTCATAAATGATCTTCAAATATCTGATGTCACCCTTGTATTGATCTGCAGTTAAGTAGAAGGACTCATAGGGTTCCACCGCAAGTCTTGCTCTTGTGCCTGTTCTAGTAATGTTGGGAATTATGTGCACATCATCTGGCTTTCCACAAGGATATTCATCAGAGAGGTCCTTCTTCATGGCTTCTGTTCTCTTGATTACTTCAAAATCCAACCATGCTTTGATGTAGTTGGTGTTAATCAAGATTGGCTTATCTTTTCTCCATGCCATGAGCTGTTTATGGATTGGTTCTGGAAACCTTGAATTTAGCAATAAATGCCTGAGCTCCAGAATCCAGTAGCCATTTTTTTTTATTTATGCACCTGTAGACGGAGGAGTTGTTGTCATTCTTCACATACTCAATTTTGGCTTCTTCTGGCCTGAGTGGAAGTTGACTTTGTCTTTGTTCAGCTCTCAGCCTGTTCCTCCTTTGTCTTGAATTCTCTCTTGGGGTATTGCTTGAAGAACCACCCTGGATAGACTTGGTATTTCCAGAGGGTGTTTTAGCTGCTAAAGGCTTTGCAGCTATGGGCTCAGTTAGGCTATCAATTTTCCTTTTTCTATGAACAGGAGCTTCATCTTCATCAGTCTCTTCATCATCATCAAGATCAATTCTTGTGAGACTTTTGCAGCCTTCTTCATTGCCCAGGAATTTGATTTGGCCTTCTTCTTCTTCTTCAGAAGATTCATCAATCCCTCTTACTTGTCTTCTCCTTGGAGCCTTGGTACTCCTTGGAAGTCTTTTTGCCATGGCCCTTGTTACCACTGTTGTTTCTTCAGTTGGCTGCTGCGAAGTAGCTACTATTTGCAAAGCAGCTTGATTTGATGAGGGCTCATTTATTCTGAGTGGGGGCTGGGAAGTTTTCTTGTTTCCTCTTCCTTTCTGAGCAGCACCAGCTCTAGATTTATTCTTTCCTTCCCCCTGATCTTGATATCCAAATTCTTCCCCCTTAGTCATTGTTGGCTGACTAAGTACCACAAACGAATCTGAGAGAGACTCAAAATTCCTTTGCAAGTAATTGTAGGCAGTAACCAACCTCTGAAGTTCAGCCTTGAGCTCCTGATTTTGTTTGATAAGTCCTTCCTTATCAGTGAGCTCTGCCAATGGGCCTAGTATGGCATCTATTTTTCCAGCAGAGTAACTTGCCTCTTGAAAAGCTTTTTCAGCTAATGACACATCATCGTCCCTTATCATTCCCAGATCCTTCTGAACAATAACCATACTAGTTGTTCTCTGAGTGATGAGTTCAATGAACTTCTTCATATCTGAGGGGACGGAGGCAATTACATCTTTGTTTTGTGAAGACAGCTCCTTTTTAAGATGTGCAAAAACTTGGTATCTACTCATGTATTCATGGGAGTGGACATTTGGCAGTTTGTTGAAAACTTCAGGACCAATTAGCTTCCTTTTTAGATGAGAAACCGTTAAGTGTTCATTTCGGTGTGCTGCCAAAGTCTTGTCTTCTTCATCATCTGAGTCTTCAGCCCAGTGATCTTCATCCTCTTGGACATTTTCAAGATTTTCTAGTCCAGCAACCATCTCAGAGATGGGCTTCTTTCCTTTCTGAGATGAGGATGGTATGTCTTTTGATGGTGATGCAGTCTTAGCATCATGCTTTTCTTTAGATACTTCTTCAGTATCTAACTCCTTAGCAATGAAATTTACAACATCCTGGAGCTCTTTGACCTCAGAGTAAGCTACCAATTCTTTCAAGTATTGATCTTGATGCTTATTGAGCTTCTCTCTGGATTTAACTAGCTCTTCTTCAAGTTGAAGATGGAGTTGTTGCTCTTCTTCCAACAGTTGTTTGAGTTGAGCAGCTCTGGTTTGAGTATTTAATATCTTCTGAGTTGTTTCCTCAGAGTGCTCAAATACTTGTTTAGTAGTGTCCTTTTGTTGTTGGGATTGTTGTGATGGATGGGTGGATTTCTGAGGAGATGGAGGAGGGGATTGCTGTGATGTCCTCTCAGTGTGCTTTTCAGCAGCTGAGGCAAAGTTTCCTTGTGGAATCCCTCCCGTCCCTGGTGCAGGGGCATCATCATCATCCTTCTTATCATCCTCATTCTTGTGATGGTCAGAAGGAGAATCTTTATAGTCATTTTTGTTGGTCCAGATAACGGCAAAGTAAAAGACTAGAGGGGGGTGAATAGTCTTTTAAAACTTTTGTCGATAAAAACTATTTCTCAGATATCTGTGTAGATATCTGATACTTAGATTCAGAGCGCGGAAGACTTAAGATAGATAAGTGCAGAAACAGTTAAAGTGTGTGTGTGTGTGTGTGTTGCTGAAATGTAAGTACAGAGAAGTAAATAACACAGCAAGTATAGTGGTATCTGGAGGTGGCGTAATCCTCCAACTAATCCACTTCGGTCTTCCAAAGACCTAGAATTCACTAGAATAGATAATTGAGGTCACCTTACAAAAATCCTATTCTAAGATTCCTTAAACAAATGGTTCCCAACCAAATGTTCCCCCTGAGTTGTTCCCCGGCTTTCACAGCCAAGTACTTCCTGTACTCAGAAACCTTTTTGAGCTATTCCCTAGCTTCCCAAGCTAAGTACTTCCTGTGCTCAATAACCTTGGAGTTATTCCTTAGTTTCTCAAACTAAGTACTTCCTGTACTCCACGCCAGTGATGGTGTTGGTTTTGGTTTGAGTTGTCAGATGAGCTTCTTTAATAACTTTTCAGTTAATCAGATAGCTCTGTGAATCAAGTATACTTAATACACTTTTCAATGTATGGTATCTTGTTCTTTTTACTGACCCAAGTCTTAGATAAATGTTCAAGAGAATGAATCTCAGATACTTGATCTTTCAATTCAACTCTTTCACAGATAGCAGTGCTTGTTTAGGACCAGGACACTTAGAACTTTAGTGCTACTTAAGATCAGGAGCTTTGGTCGCAACAGAAAGCTTTGAGGATAAGTAGTTTTCTTGAGAGAATATGTTGTTCAGCGTGTTTATGGAGTTCAAGGCGTCTTCTCAAGTAGTCTAAGTATTGATATTTATAGATGAATTTGAATGCCGTTGAATAGTATCCGTTAGGCTCAAATTCAAACTATTGATATCTGTTTATAGTATCGCAAGAGGTTTGTCTTCTTCTTGAAGGTACCGTTGCTTTTATTCGGACATCTCCGTCTGTGCATTAAATGCATCAGATTTCTTTTTGTCCTCAGAGTTAATCGGAACTATGCTCGATGTCGAGACTAGTATTATCTGATTCTTTGCACGTCCTTATCTTTAATCTTCAGATACCACATTATTGAAACAACTTTGTTGCAATATATTTCTTTTTCAGAAATGTGGTTAAGGCTCAAGGTATCTGAGAGTAGATATCTGGCACTTTCCGGTTTTCGAAAACCTTCTAGTTCTCGATATCTCTTGTGACATGACTTGTTTAAAACTATTCGTGTCTTCAAGATATCGACCAAGGTATTCGCAAAACTATTTCAGTAATCTTGTGCAGTTTCTTCAAATCTTCAATGTCGTTGAACTTGTTCTGCTTGGATGTCTTCTTCTTGGTCTTCTCTTCATAAAATAAAAATTACATTTTGAAACCTAACATCCTATACAAGATTAGCTAGACATCATACTTAGTGGGTTTCCTCTTTTACAATGTTCAAGTGAACCAAGAGTACTAATCACCTTTCTGAGACTAAGATAAGTCATCATGTTGCTGATCAAAATCTAAATTGATATTTCTAACAAAATATCTAACAAATTTCCTAACAAATTTCCCCCTTTTTGATCAGTCAACGATGACTATCTGACCTATTACAAATCTGGATGAGTGAACAGTCCAACACTTAATCATTTCCTAAGATTTTTCAAATCATTCAATTAAGTGCAGAAAGTAGACATCAACCAAATCACAAGTTGTGATCTTTGCTGACAAGTTATCTTTTATAGAATACTATCTGAGAGTAAGTTCTTCAGATAAGTTACAAAGAAAGATTACATATAACTTTAGTACATAAAACAAGTTTAGCTCAGTCAGCAAAAATACAACAAAAATACATAGTAAATTAGGACAACAGGAGTAACCAAGCTCCAAGTAAACATCCTAACAGACTAGTCTTCAAGTCTTTAATTTTTCAAGTCTTCAACAGTTGTTCTATGGATCAGTCTGCAAATTTCCTATCTCCAGACCTTTTGATGTCATCAGAATAATTATAGAGAAGTGTTCTGACGAGCATCTCAGTGTCTCTAGCAAATCCACAGACCTCTTTGTAAGTTTTGGTAGGATTTTTCTTGACAAAATGTTTGACCCACAGATACTTTCCCCACTTCCAGGCATGCTCTATTCTGATATCTGAAAGCTTGAAGTATTCTAGATAATCCTCAGATATCTGATGTCACCCTTGTATTGATCTTCAGTTAGATAGAACGATTCATAGGGTTCCACAGCGAGTCTTGCTCTTGTGCATGTTCCTGTGATATTCAGAATTCTGTGCACATCATCTGGCTTTCCATATGGACATTCATTAGAGAGGTCCTTTCTCATGGCTTCAGTTCTCTTGACAACTTCAAAATCCAACCAGGCTTTAATGTGATTGGTGTTGATCAAGGTTGGCTTATCTTTTCTCCATGCCATAGTTGTTTATGGATTGGTTCTGGAAATCTTGAATTTACCAGTAGATGCTTAAGTTCCAGAATCCAATAGCCATTTTTCTGATTGATGCACCTGTAGACAGAGGAATCATTGTCATTCTTCACATACTCTATTTTCTTCTGGCCTGAGTGGAAGTTGACTTTGTCTTTGCTCGCTCTCGATCTTCCTTCTCATCTTGAATTCTCTTTGGGGTTGTTGCTTGAAGAACCACCGGATAGACTTGGTATTTCCAGAGGGTGTTTTAGTCGCTAAGCTTTGCACTATGGGCTCAGTTAGGCTTTCAATTTTCCTTTTTCTGTGAAGAGGAGCTTCATCTTCATCAGTTTCCTCATCATCATCAAGATTAGATCTTGTGAGAGTTTTACAGCCTTCTTCATTGCCCAAGGACTTGATTTGACCTTCTTCTTCTTCAGAAGATTCATCAATCCCTTTAACTTGTCTTCTCCTTGGAGCCTTGGTACTCCTTGGAGGTTTCTGTGCCATGGCCCTTGTTATCATTGTAGTTCCTTCAGTAGGTTTCTGGGAAGCAGCTACTATTTGCAAAGACTTGGCTTGAGGAGGGTTCATTGATTACGAGTGGTGGTGGGAAGTTTTCATGTTTCTTCTTCCTCTACGAGCCGCACTGACTCAGATTTCTTCTTGTTTTCTTCTCCTTCTTCCCATTCCCCCTGACTTTGAGGTCCAGATTTGTACACTCTTTCCCCCTTAGTCATTGTTGGCTGACTCAGTCTCATAAAAGAATCTGAGAGAGAGTTAAAATGCCCTTGTAAATAATTATAGGCAGTGACCAACTTCTGAAGTTCGGCTTTGAGCTCCTGATTTTGCTTGATAAGTCCATTGTCCTTATCAGTGAGCTCTGCTAATGGGCCTAGGATGGCATCCGCTTCCAAAGGTGTAACTTGCCTCTTGGAAAGCTTTTTCAGCTAAAGACGCATCATCGTCCCTTATCATTCCCAGATCTTTCTGAGCAATGACTATGCTAGTTGTTATCTGAGTAACGAGCTCAGTGAACTTTTTCATTTCAGAGGGGATGGAGGCAATTACTTCCTTGTTCTGTGAAGACATCTCCTTTTTCAGATGAGCCAAGATTGCATCTGCTCATGTATTCATGGAGTGGACATTTGGCGGTTCTTTGAAAGTTTGTGGAGCAATCTTTCCTTTTCAAGTGTGAAACGACTAGATGTTCATTGCGATGCTCGCCAAAGTCTTGTCTTCTTCATCATCCGAGTAATCACCCGATGGTCTTCATCCTCTTGGACATTCTCATCGATTGTCGAGTCCAAAGAACCATCTCGTAGATTGGTTTCTTCCTTTGGGAGGAGGATGGTACTTCTTTTGAAGATGATGCGCCTTAGCATCATGTCAATTTCGATACTTCTTCAAGATCGAGTTCTTTGGTGATGGCATTTACAAAGATCCTGTAGCTCTTTAACCTCAGAGTAAGCAATCATCTCTTGCAGATATTGATCTTGTAGTTGGTTAAGCTTGTCTCTGGATTTGGCTATCTGGTCTTCCAGTTGAAGATGGAGTTGTTGTTCTTCTTCCAACAATTGTCTGAGTTGAGCAGTTCTGATTGAGTATAAAACAATTTCTGAGTGATTTCCTCAGAATCCTCAACTACTTGTTCAGTATTAACCTTTTGTTGGGAAGATGGATGAGTTGACTTTTGAGGAGATGGAGACGGAGATTTCTGTGCTTTCCTCTCAGTTTGCTTTTCAGCAGTTGAGGCATGATTTCTTTGTGAAATTCCTCCGGTCCACAGTGCGGGGCATCATCATCATCCTTTTGTCCGTGTCATCCTTTTGGTGATGATCGGGAGGTTCATCAAATCGCTTTTCTTATCTCTTCCTCCTCATCATCTTCAGATACAAGATTGATCACTTCAGAATAGTGATCTTCGCCCATTAACCTCTTCTTGTTCAAGGTATAAATTGCGTAGTCTGGGCGAATCGCTTGAATGCCATCTGTAATCTTGTCCGACCATCCGCCTGCTCAAAGGCTTGTATCAAATCAGGCGCACTTCTCCGGAGAAATCCTTATGCAATAAAGTCGCAACTATGTAATCGCTCGGTAGAACATTGCATGGATATATGTCTCCAAGTCAAGAGCTCGTGCTCGTCTGGTTGGTTGATCTGTGATTCTCAATATTTCAGAGAGATCAGAACACCTTAACCTTTGCCATTTCTTGAAGCATTGAATATGCTTTGGCAGGGTTTGAGCTTTGAAGAAGGGAAGTAGGTCCCTTTTCTCATCATTGGGAGCCTGCTTTGCACTTGTTTGAGCCTGAAAGAAAGAGTTTTGAGTGAGCTTCAAAACTTTTATAGATATCTGAGTAGTAGTGTAGTTTAGTTTCTGAGTTACCTCAGTAAGTACTTCAGGCTTAGAGACTTGTGCTACTGAGACAATTGGTGTCTCAGATATCTTGTTGTGAGGCGGAGACTTGGAAGTCTGGTCCTCATCAACCTTTCTTTCTTGAACCTGAGAATTAAAATTATCACAATACTTAGGAAATTTTATCAAGAAAACTTTAAGTGACAAATCAGATATCTGAGAGGTCAATTACCTCCATGGGAGGCTCAGATACTTGTCTCTCAGAGACTTGTGCAGTCTCTGGAATCTTTTCTTGTGATGAAGGCCTTGATGCCTTATCAATTTCCATAGGTGCAGGGGATGTTGCAACTCTGTCCCCTTGCGCTTCTACTTCTGAGTAAGCCTGTGAGTAGAAAGTATTGAGTAATTTAGAAGAAGTTTGAGATAACCCAAGGTGAAGAATTTTTATCACTGATTTTCATATATATATATATATATATATATATATATATATATATACCTTCATATGGGAAGGCTCAATGATGTGTTCTTCATAAACCTTGTTGGTTTCTGGGTTCTTTTCTGGCATTTCTGCCTTATCTTCCTCTTTCTCAGTTGGAGCCTGTTAGAAACATTTACTTTAAGCACATGAACATATGACTAAAAAGTGTTATCTTAAGAATCAATTTTATCACCTGTGGCATGTGCTCGATTTCTTAAGAGCCGAGGTCAGTAACCTCCTTCTCAGTTTCTGAGGCAAGCTTTCCAGCTTCCTCTTGTTTCTGTGTTTCTAACTCAGCCTATAACAAAGAAATTTTATAAGTAACAAGATATATATAAGCATAAAGTTTCAAAAGATGAGAGTTAAACCATTCAGTTACCTGATCCATGTCAGGCTGATTGGTCTCTGAAACTCTTGACCCTTCTATACTTTGGTCTTCTTGTTCCAGTAACACTTCTTTGTTTGAAGTTTCAGGTACTTCACACCTTTCCTGAGTGTGCAACTCAGTTTCCTCCCCTGGTTGATCATTCTGAGTAGATGTCTCAGTTTGATCCCTCTCATTGAGTTGGGGAACCTGCTCTTTTGCAGGATTTTCTTCAGCATACTGCATTGCTGGTAATTCAAAATGGAGTTCATTTACCATTTCATCAACCACTTGTGGCTATTGTGGTTGTGGTTGTTGTGGTTGTCTGGAAGCAGAAGATTGGTCAGTAGAGTGTTCTTTCAGATTTTTAGTTGTGGCGTTTCCATCAGCATCTGCCAGCACTAAAATACCACTCATTAGGGCTTTTTGAAGTTGTGCATAAGAAACGTTCCCTGATGAAGTGTTTGCACCAACAACCTTTGCTATGGGTGCTTGTTCAGCAACCTAAGGTGTAGGTTCTTCTTCAGAAACCTTTTCACCAGTTACTATTTCAGTAACCTTAGCCCTTTTTGTTCTTTCTAGGACTTGAGAGATGACTAGCTTCTCATCTTCATCGTCAGAGCTCTCATCAGCATTAGGAACAGATTGGTCCATTACTCCTGCGGTTTCTGCAGATAGGCTTTGGTGTTTTTCACCACTTTTGGCAGCATTTATGAGTTCATCAGCAAGGCTTTCTGTAATAGTCTTCACATTTCTGAAAGCACTTTCTCTTGCTGAGTCTACTTGTTCAGTAGTTGATAACTCTTTTGCAGCATTGATGAGTTCATCTGCCTTTATTAGTTCATCGGCAAGGCCTGCAGATATCTGAGAATCGACAACCTCAATGGGTATGTCTTCTGATTTGCCAGCAGACTTCTTTCTTGAAGTTCTGGGCTTCTTGGTCGCAACCTTTTCTTCAGATACCTTTTCAGACTTTCGCTTCTTAGAACCTTTCTGAGACCCAGTAACTTTTTTCAACAAGTTTGTATACTCATATTTGTAGAGTAGGTTACTGTTGGCTATTTCAAATTGTCTCTCGAGCTCAATGCCAAGCTTCTCCAAAGAAGTAGCATATCTTCGCACCATAGCCATCGTGGCCTTTGGCTCAGCTAGTCCTTTGGCAATTTTAGGCTCAAGCCTTGAATCTTCTTCACAAACTTCATGAAGGCATTTTCCCAGTTAAAAGGGTTTTCCAGCCATTTTTCTTGTTGATTCAGCAAGAACATCATGATCCATCGTTCTTGGCTTATCTGGTCAGCACCTCCTTGTAGACCATCAAAGCATCTGTGAAGAATTCAAGCCAATACATCCCAGTGAACCATCAGATGTCTAGTTCGGATGTCAGCAAGCTTGAATTCAGTGAGTGTATCTGATTTTTCAAGATCACACACGCCATCGCATTCTTTAACACCTTCAAGGAGATCATCGTTTGGTGTTTATTTCAAAATCCTTTCCAAGATTTTGAAACTCAAACAACTTACGTAAAGTTGTTAAGTCCGTATGATTTCCTTTCTCGATCGAGGTTTTGACACTATTGCAGTGCCTTCAGAAACACAGGAAATTATCATGGAGTTGTTGTAGAATTCCAACACATCGAGTGATGAAATTCCACTTGGGCGAGCAGATAGAAATCCCTTGATTTGTGCCTTTTCAAGCATGTCAAGAATCAGCTTTCTGTCGGTTTGGTTTTCAATTGCAGCCGTGAGGTATTCCTCAACCATGGCACCACCCCAAATCATTCTGTGATTTGAAGTCCAATGGTCAGGATTAAAATCTCCTACCAGTCGGTTGTTCACAATAACCAACTCTGGTGCTTGCTTTTCAGCAGTACCAGTGGAGGATTGAGATTTCAGTGTAGAAGAATTCTTTGGGGCCATCTCTTTATATAGTGTAGAGAATTTGGATTGGTGTTTGAAAGAGATTTGATTCAGTAATTCTTGCGTAAAAACTTAATCTTGATTTGCAGAGATTGTAGAAGGTTTGCAGAGAATCAAGAGAAGGTTTTGCTATTTTTGTGCAAGTCGAATTTTGATTAGGTAAAGTGATTTCTTTTGCCAAAATCCTATATATATAGCAATAGAATCTCAATGCATAAATACATACAAATTGATTTTGTGTGTACGTATCTGTGATTTGCAAGCAGGCGTGAGCAAAAGCTAGTTCGGCATTAAATGCAAAGTGGGCTTTGTCAGAATTTTTACAGTCCACTATTTACTGTGAATTAATTTCCACCGTATAGATCAATCGCTTAATTTCATCAAGGGTCACCATTGCTTCTTCAGCAATGATCACAATCAACAAGTGTAATTGTGCCCATATAATGAATTGTGGCTAATAGCTATCTGAATCACGTTTGCATCTGAATTTGTCTTATACTTAGGATTTTTCCAAGTTTTTCATCAAGATAGAAATAATGCGAATTTCAAGAGAGTAGTTGACTGCAGATAGTTGTACTATTCTCTTTTGTGTTCCCCGTTTATAGAGTGATTCAGATATCTGAGTTCCGTCTCGTAGATCTTAAGTCGCCTTTTTTGCTCTTTAGCCTTTTTGACTTCTGGATACCCGTTCCAGATACCTCTTCTCTAGATGCCCGTTCCAGATACCTCTTCTCTTTCAGTTCATTGGTAGTTCCATTAGTCCAAGACTATGTCTTAAGGCTAAGAATCTACTTTCTTGTAGTGGCTTAGTGAAGATATCTACAAGTTGGTCTTCAGTGCCAATCTTGAGTATCTCTATATTGCCTTTTTCAACATGGTCTCTGATGAAGTGATGTCTAACATCAATATGCTTTGTTCTGGCATGAAATTTAGGATTCTGTGTAATTGCAATAGCACTTGTTGTCACGTAAAATGGGAGTTTTCTTCATCGAGTCCATAAACTTTAAGTTGTTGTTGTATCCACGAATTTGTGTTGCACAACAACCAAAGACAATATATTCAGCCTCGTGGTAGAAGTTGCAATTGAGTTTTGCTTCTTGCTAAACCAGAGATAAGTCTAGTACCCGTAAACGACAAGTTCCCGAGGTGCTTTTCCTATCAAGCGGATCCACCATAATCAGCGTCTGAGTACCCAGCTAAACTCAATCCGCTTTCTTTAGGATACCACAATCCTACATCTACTGTACCTTTTACATACCTTAATATTTTCATAGCAGTGTTGTAGTGTGTTTGCATCTGATTTGTCTAAAATCTAGCACACACTCCAACGGCGTATTGAATATCAGGTCTACTTGCAGTGAGGTAAAGTAGTGAACCTATCAATTTTCTATACTTATGTTCTTCAACACTCTTGTCTGATTCAGTATAGGTCATTTTGGTTCCAATGCTCATAGGTATCTTAGCATTCTTTTCAGAAGGCTTAAGATTGAATTTTGTGAGCATATCTTTTGCATACTTTGTTTGACTAATGAATATTCCATCATTGAGTTGCTTGACTTGCAATCCTAGAAAATAATTCATTTCTCCCATCATGCTCATCTCAAACTTACTTTTCATGAGATTTGCAAAGTCATTACAAAGTTGCTTGTCCTTAGATCCAAATATGATGTCATCAACATATACTTGAACTAAGAGTAGTTTCCCATCATGGTTTAAGGTAAATAAAGTTTTATCAACTTCACCTTTCTTGAAACCACTTTCCAGAAGGTATTTGGCCAAAGTGTCATACCATGCTCTTGGAGCCTGTTTCAGTCCATACAGAGCTTTCTGTAGTTTATAGACCATTCTACTTTCTGAGGAAACTTCAAAGCCAGGTGGTTGCTCAACATAAACTTCTTCTGCAAGTTCACCGTTCAAGAATGCACTTTTGACATCCATCTGATAAACTTTAAAATCTTTATGAGCTGCAAAGGCTAGAAAGAGTCTTATTGCATCCAATCTGACAAATGGTGCATATGACTCATCAAAATCTAAGACTTCAGTCTGGGTAAATCCCTTGGCAACCAATCTTGCTTTGTTTCTGGTTATTTCACCAGATTCATTCATTTTGTTTCTGAAAACCCATTTAGTTCCAATCACAGATATTCCTTCCATGAATGGAACTAATTTCCAGACTTTGTTTCTCTCAAATTGATCCAGCTCTTCTTGCATTGCAGATATCCAGTCTTGGTCTCCTAATGCTTCTTCTATATTTTTGGGTTCAATATTTGAGATGAAACATCCAAAGAGAGAATTAGCATTTTCAGCTATTGCTCTCCTAGTCCTAACACCTTGATTAATTGGTCCAATCACATCTTTTGCAGGATGATTCTTGATCCATCTCATCATAGGTTTAGTGCTAGTAGGATCAATATCCAAATGATTTGAATGAGAATCACTGGGATTTTGATTTGATACTTTTCAAGATTCAAGACATTTTGCTCCTCAGAAGGGCAATTAATGTCTGACACTTGTTCAGCGTTTGAGCTATCTGGAACATGTCTTTCAGAGAGATTGTTTCCAGAGATAGCTTCATGATGAACATCTTCAGTTTCCATTTCTGGAAGTTTCATAGGAAATTCTTCATCATGTTTGTGAGTCATCTTGTTTTTACTAGGCACTTCATGCTTTTCTACGTCAGAGTCATCCTCACTTTCTATAATGATGTTTCTCCTTTCTGAGGATTCTTCTTCAGGATCCCTTAACATTAGTTCTTTGAACCTTTCTGAGAGTTCATCATTATGAGGTGTTTTCTTGCTTCCTTCATAGAATACAACATGAACTGATTCTTCAATTTTCTTTGTTCTTTTGTTGTAAATTCTGTAGGCTTTGCTATTCGTGGAATAGCCAAGAAATACACTTTCATCTGCCTTTGGTTGAAATGTTCTCAGATAATCTTTTCCATTGTTTAGAACAAAACATCTACAACCAAATACTCTCAGATGTTTGATATTAGGGGGTCTACCAACCAAGATTTCATAAGGGGTCTTGTCATGGTGTTTGTTTATCAAACATCTGTTCTGAGTGTAGCAGGCTGTGTTTACAGCTTCAACCCAATAAATTTCACTTATTTCAAAGGTCACTAGCATCGTCCTTGCAGCTTTCTTTAAGGGTTCTGCTTTTCCTTTACGCAATACCATTTTGTTGAGGTGTTCTTACAGAGGAAAGTTGGTGTTGTATACCTTTGCAGGTACAAAACTCCTTTATGTACTGGTTGACAAACTCAGTACCATGGTCTGTTCTGATTACAGATACCTTGTCATTTTTCATGACTTCAAGCTTTTCAAAGAAGTTTGTTATCTCCACCAAGGCGTCGATTTGTGTTTCGTAAAGACAACCCAAGTGAATCTTGAGAAGTCATCTACAACAACTGACTATACTTCTTTCTGCATAACTAGTTACGATGATTCAAAAGATCCATATGTAGTAGTTGCAGTGGTCTAACACTATAGTGTCTAGTTTTGACTTGAAAGAGATTTTGATTGTTTCCCCATCGACATGCGTAATGGATATCATCCTTTACGAAAGACGTTTGGGAAGGCCAACCACTAACTCTTTCTTGGAAAGTTTGTTGAGTTTTGAAGTTCAAGTGACTCATTCTTTTGTGCCATAACCAAGGTTTCTTCAGGTGACCAGTTGACTCACCATGAGACATTCTTGATTGTAGCAGATGCCCAATCGGCAACATAAAGATCGCTTTCCGGAAAGCAACCAAGATCGCTTTGACTCATTGTCAATTAGTTTCAGATTTTGCTTTGAATTTTATAGTAAAACCTTTGTCGTAAACTGCTCATGCTAAATAGATTGTATTTCAAATCCTTAACATGTAATACGCCGTGATTGTTAATGTTCCCAATTTGACGTTGCAAATCCCGAGAGGGATTTAATTCTCCTCCAAAGAACTGATATTTGGTCCCGTGTTGCAAGCTTTGTAATCGACAGATTGCTTTGTCTCTGTCATGTGCTTTCCGCATCCACTATCAAATGACCATTGTGCTTTAGTCCAGAAGCATTACGCACATAACAGAACAGGAGATTAGGTTCTCATTTTACATTGAACCATCAGACTAAACAATCTTCCAGAGGAATCCATTTTGAATGAATTTCCTTGAACATTCTTTTGTCTGATAGGAACATAAGGAGGAATTCTGATTGAATGATTATCATTATTAAGAATTATTTTCTTCCTTGGTGTGTTCCTAGGTGCTCCATTTGGTGCTTTCAGATACCTGTCAGGTTTCTGAGTTTGCTTTTCAGCAAACTTAGCTTTCCTTGCCAGATTTCTTCTAGCCCTGGCACTCAGATTTTCAGTGGCTTGATTCAACTTCCACTTCTGATAATTGCTTTGAGCAATTCTAGCCTTGCCATCGTTCTTGCTCTTGTTTGTATTCATGAGCAAGTTGTTTCCCGATGCCTTTGTAGCCAATACCGTTTCGAGCACTTGAAGCTATCTGAGATCTTTTCTCAGCAGCTTTGCTAGTCTCTGGTTGATCCAATTTCTTTCCAGAAAAAGTGACATGAGAGAAATTGCCAGCCCCTGCAATTCTACGCTTTTGAGAGACATAGCACTGTGGGTGTTTACACTTTTCAGTGTTGTATTTCTTTTCAGAGACGTGCCCATCAGTTTTATTTTTGACTTGTTTTTACCACAAAGGTTTAGTCGCAACTGCTTTTCCTTTGTCAACAATCTTCGTCTTCTGACCGATACTATAGATTGCATGGGAACCATCTTGCTGAGTGCTTACAAATGTTCTTCTTTCCTCACTCTTATTCAGAGTGATAGAACACTCTGTTTGTGTATTCAGCCCAAGTCCTTTCTTTTCTGAAGGATCTCTTAAGTAAGATTGTACTTCAGTAAGAGTGTCACTAGCTTTGGCATAAGATTGAAAAGATAATTCTTTCTTTTTGAGTTCCTTGTTCTCAGAAAGAAGATCTTCATATTTCTTTCGTAATTCAGCCATTGCTTCTTTATGTGACTTTTCAGTCTCAGATATCTGAGCTTTGAGAAATGCATTTTCAACATCCTTTTTCTCAGATATCTTAACTAATTGAGAATTTTCCTTTGCAAGAGAATTCTTTTCTTCTTCAAGATTTTCGGCTCTAGCTCGGATCATTAGAAATTCTCTTTCATAGATGTCAAGATCTTTCCTGAGATTTTCTAGATCTTTTATTTCTTCTTCATCACTTTCATAAGTATAACAAGAAGTATGTGTTACCTCATCAGCCATAAGACAAATTTCTATGTTAGAGATGTCTGGACCATCAATCTCAGCAACTCCACACATTTCATTCTTCTTGAGGCCGAAGTCGATTATATCATGAGTAACTCCACATAATTCTAGTGATGGTAAGATTGAGTCATCTGAATTGTCATATTCAGAATCTGTCTCATAGTCTAGAGAATCCAGTTGAGTTTGGATTTTCTTTCTTTCTTCAGTTAATAAAGCTTTCTGGCTTCTTCTGAAGATTCTTCTATCTTTCTTGTCACTTGTCCTTAGTTTGTTGAAGGCAGGACAATCCTTCTTGAAGTGACCAGGTTTCTGACAATAGAAGCAGATATCGTTTCCAATTTCTACTTCCTCAGTACATGATGCTTTCTCGAAATGGCTTGTTCAATGAGCTTTGCATTTTTGTACTGGTGATAGTTTGAGCCTAGATGCTTTTTCAGCTTCTCTTTGGCTTTTCTTCTCTCAATTTCTCGACTGACATATTTGCTCATTTGCTTTGCAGCAAGAGCATCCTTAGTCTCTTCCTTGCTTTTCTTCTTTTCAGAAGTTCCTTGAGCAACTAGAGCAATATTCTGCAACTTTTCAGTTGTTTGTTCTCTTTGTGTTGTCTCATAATCAACCGTAGCAAGATGTGAGAAGAGTTCCACTGGAGTGATATTTGGCATACCTTGATTAAAATAAAAGAATTTAGTATGCTCCCAGTTGTGGTTAAGACTTCTGACAATAGTCTTAATCTTTTCTGACTGAGAGTATCTGTTGCTTTCCCCAAGTGCTGCCATATCACTCATGAGAGTGGTAAATCTGAAATCAAGTTCTTCCAGAGTTTCAGTGGGTCCTTGTTTGAAATTTTGAAATTTCAACTTGAGAACTTCAAACTTGTTTTCTTTGGTTTTCTCAGTTCCGGCACAGATTTCTTCAATCAGTTGCCAGGCAACTTTCGCTGTTTTAGCACCCTACGCTTTAAATCAGATGTGCTCAGGTGTAGATCTGATGATGATATTACGAGCTTGACCATCCAGACGATTTCTCTTGGCATCTTCCGATGTCCAGAGTTCTCTGGGCTTTGGTTCGTAAATAACTTGACTAGTAGATCTCCCACTTGTTGACGCATCAGTTTGTGAAGATCCTTCGCTTTGATCTCTGTCTCTACCATTAGAAACCTCCATGACTTGTTTAAGTTGTTGAATGACTATTGGGCCATTTTTTATTACTTCGATCATTTCGTCACTTATGGCTTCAAGGTGGAGCATCATGTTATTTTTCCATTTCTCGTAGTTCTCTGGTTTGAGAACGGGTGCATCACTCAGAGACATTCCTGCACACTTAACACACAAATTAAATAGTCCTCGTAAATGGACAAAGTTCCTTCACCTATCTGGGGATCTAGGTTCAGTGCAGAAGGCTTGTGAACCTCCCGCTCTGATACCACTTGTTGGTCCAGATAACGGCAAAGTAAAAGACTAGAGGGGGGGGGGGGTGAATAGTATTTTAAAACTTTTGTCGATAAAAACTATTTCTCAGATATCTGTGTAGATATCTGATACTTAGATTCAGAGCGCGGAAGACTTAAGATAGATAAGTGCAGAAACAGTTAAAGTGTGTGTGTGTGTTGCTGAAATGTAAGTACAGAAAAGTAAATAACACAGCAAGTATAGTGGTATCTGGAGGTGGCGTAATCCTCCAACTAATCCACTTCGGTCTTCCAAAGACCTAGAATTCACTAGAATAGATAATTGAGGTCACCTTACAAAAATCCTATTCTAAGATTCCTTAAACAAATGGTTCCCAACCAAATGTTCCCCCTGAGTTGTTCCCCGGCTTTCACAGCCAAGTACTTCCTGTACTCAGAAACCTTTTTGAGCTATTCCCTAGCTTCCCAAGCTAAGTACTTCATGTGCTCAATAACCTTGGAGTTATTCCTTAGTTTCTCAAACTAAGTACTTCACATACTCCACGTTGATGGTGTTGGTTTTGGTTTGAGTTGTCGAGGAGCTTCTTTAATAACTTTTCGATTAATCGATAGCTCGTGAATCAAGTATACTTAATACACTTTTCAATGTATGGTATCTTGTTCTTTTCTTGACCAAGTCTTAGATAAATGTTCAAGAGAATGAATCTCAGATACTTGATCTTTCAATTCATCTCTTTCACAGTTATCTGTGCTTGTTTAGGATCGTGACACTTAGAACTTTAGTGCTACTTAATATCGTGGAGCTTTGGTCGCAACAGAAAGCTTTGAGGATAAGTAGTTTGCTTGAGAGAATATGTTGTTCAGCGTGTTTATGGAGTTCAAGGTGTCTTCTCAAGTAGTCTAAGTATTGATATTTATAGATGAATTTGAATGCCGTTGAATAGTATCCGTTAGGCTCAAATTCAAACTATTGATATCTGTGTAATCGCAGAGGTTTGTCTTCTTCTTGAAGGTACCATTGCGTTTATTCGACATCTCCGTCCGTGCATTAAATGCATCAGTCTGCATTTTTGTCTGTAGTGCCGGAACTATGCTCGATCGAGACTAGTATTATCTGATTCTTTGCACGTCCTTATCTTTAATCTTCAGATACCACATTATTGAAACAACTTTGTTGCAATATATTTCTTTTTCAGAAATGTGGTTAAGGCTCAAGGTATCTGAGAGTAGATATCTGTGGGCACTTTCCTGGTTTTCAGAAAACCTTCTAGTTCTCAGATATCTCTTGTGATACAGCTTGTTTAAAACTATTCGTGTCTTCAAGATATCTGACCAAGGTATCTGCAAAACTATTTCAGTAATCTTGTGCAGTTTCTTCAAATCTTCAATGTCGTTGAACTTGTTCTGCTTGGATGTCTTCTTCTTGGTCTTCTCTTCATAAAATAAAAATTACATTTTGAAACCTAACATCCTATACAAGATTAGCTAGACATCATACTTAGTGGGTTTCCTCTTTTACAATGTTCAAGTGAACCAAGAGTACTAATCACCTTTCTGAGACTAAGATAAGTCATCATGTTGCTGATCAAAATCTAAACCGATATTTCTAACAAAATATCTAACAAATTTCCTAACAATTTTCATCAGTCTCCTTCTCTTCTTCATCTTTTGAGACCAGATTGATCACTTCTGGAATAGTGATCATTTGCGCATTTACTTCCTCTTGCTCAGAGGGTATAAATTGGAGTGTCGTTGGCAAGACCGGTTTGAAAGCCATCTGTAATCTGGTCTGACCATCTGCCTTTTTGAAGGCTTGCACCAATTTGTGTGCCACTTCCTTGGAAAAATCCTTACGCATTAAGGTCGCAACCTGATATTGTTCAGTAGGGAACATTGCGTGGATGTAGTTTTCCAGATCAAGAGTGCGTGCTCGTCTTGTTGGTTGATATGTGATTCTCAGTATTTCAGAGAGATCAGAGCACCTTAACCTCTGCCATTTCTTGAAGGATTGAATATGCTTTGGCAAGGTATGAGTCTTGAAGAAGGGAAGAAGGTTTTCATAGTCATCATTTGACTCCTTCTTGGCACTACTTTGAGCCTAAAAGAGAGAGTTTTGAGTTAGTTTCAAAACTTGTGTAGATATCTGAGTTTTAGAGTAGTCAAGTATCTGTGTTACCTTTGCAATAGCAACAGGCTCAGAAGGTTGGACTACTGAGGTTCCAGGTGCCTCAGATATCTTGATGTGAGGAGGAGACTTGGAAGTCTGATCCTCAGCATCCTCTCTTTCTTTTTGAACCTGAGAATACAACATAACACTTAGAAATTTATCAGGAGAGAAACACTTAGACAATTTGATATATAAAATGTTAATCACCTCCACAGTAGGAGGCTCAGATACTTGTCTCTCAGAAACTTGTACAGTTTCTGGTATTTTCTCGGGTGATGAAGGTTTGGTGGCCTCATCAATTTCCATTGGTTGAGGGGATTGATTGGGCAATTCCCTAGCAACTTCTACTTCTGTTTGAGCCTATGAGTAGAAAGTGTTAAGTATTTAAAAAATGATCAGAGTAATATTGTGAAGAATATAGATATCTGAGATATATACCTTCTCAATAGAAGGCTCAGATACTTGTTCCTCAGAGACTTTGTGAGTCTCTGGTTGATTCTCTGATGAAATAGGCTTCTCAGCCTCATCATTTTTCTTCTCAGTTGGAGCCTATTAGAAACAAAGAGTTAATCAAGTGTTTATAAAAGATTTCTGAAAAGTCATGTCTTAAGAGACTATGTTCCACCTGGAATACAGGCTCAGGTTCCTTAAGTGGTGAGGCTATGGGAGCCTCCTTCTCAGTCTCTGAGGCAAGCTTTTCAGCTTCCTCTTGTTCTTTTGTTTCTAATTCAGCCTGTAAAGAATTTTTTTTATAAGTAACAAGATTGATAAACATAAAATTTCACAAGTAGAGAGTTAAACCATTCAGCTACCTGAGCATTGTCAGGCTGATTGGTCTCTGGAACTTGTGACCCTTCTATGCTTTGGTCTTGTTGGTCCATTATGGCTTCTTTGTTTGAAGTTTCAGGTACTTCAAACCTTTCCTGAGTGACTGACTCAGTTGCCTCCCTTGTTTGATCATTCTGAGCAGGTGTCTCAGTTTGATCCCTCTCTAGAAGTTGGGGAACCTGCTTATTTGCAGGATTTTCTTCAGCATATTGCATAGCTGATATGTCAAAATGGAGTTCATTTACCATTTCATCAACCACTTGTGGCTGTTGTGGTTGTGGTTGTCTGGAAGCAGAAGTTTGAGCATTTGAGAGCTCTTCCAGATTTTTAAGTGTGGTGTTGACATCAGCATCTACCAACACTAGGTCACAACTCATCAGGGCTTCTTGAAGTTGTTTATACATGACTTTCGCTGATGGTGTGTTGGCACCAACAACCTTTGCTATAGGTGCTTGCTCAGCAACCTTTGAGCTAGTTGCTTTCTCAGCAACCTTGGACCTTTTGTTCTTCCCCTTTGCCTTGGCTACTTTTTTAGCAACCTTGGGTCTGGGATCTTCTCCTCGTCCGATTCGTCATCGAAATCTGGAACAGAGTTATCAACAATCCCTGCTGCTTCTGCAGAAAGAGTTTAAAGTTTCTCAACATTTATGAGTTCATCAGCAAGGCTTTCGGCAATAGTCTTCACATTTCTGAAAGAACTTTCTCTTGCTGAATCTACTTGTTCAGTAGCCGATGCCTCTTTTGCAGCATTGATGAGTTCATCTTCATTGATGAGTTCATCTGCATCGACGTCTCTGGGAATCGACAACCTCAATGGGTGTGCCTTCTGATTTGCCAGCAGACTTCTTCCGTGAAGTTCTGGGCTTCTTGGTCGCAACTTTTCCCTCAGATACCTCTTCAGTCTTTTGCTTCTTCGAACCTTTCTGAGATCCAGTAACCTTTTTCATCATGTTTGTATACTCATATTTGTAGAGTAGGTTACTGTTGGCAATGTCAGCCTTCTCTCTGAGCTCAATGCCAAGCTTTTCCAACAAGTAGCATATCTTTAGACCATAGCTTACTGTGGTCTTTGGCTCAGCAAGTCCCTTAGCGATTGTAGGCTCAAAGCCTTGAATCTTCTTCACAAATTTCATGAAGGCGTACTTTCTCCAATTGAAAGGGTTTTCCAGCCTTTTATCTTGTTGTTGCAACAAGAACATCATCATCCAGCGTTCTTGGCTTATCTGGTCAGCACCTCCTTGTAGACCATCAAAGCATCTGTGAAGAATGCATGCCAACACATCCAGTGAGCCAGCAGATGTCTGGTTCTGATGTCAGCAAGCTTGAAATCAGTGGGTGTATATGATTTTTCAAGATCACACACATCACTGTACAGTTGTTTTACACCTATAAGGAGATCATCATCCTTGGTTTCTATTTCAAAATCCTTTCCAAGATTTTGAAGGTCAAACAACTTGCAGAAAGTTGTTAAGTCCAGAAGGATTTTCTTTCCTTGGACTGAAGTTCTGATAGACACTATTGCAGTGCCTTCAGAAACACAGGATATAATCCTGGAGTTTTTGTAGAATTCTAACACATCCAGTGAAGAGATTCTACTGGGTAGAGCTGATAGAAAACCCTTGATTTTTGCCTTTTCAAGCATGTCAAGTATCAGTTTTCCGTCGGCTTGAGTCTCAACAGCAGCAGTGAAGTATTCCTCAATCATGGCACCACCCCAAATCATTCTGTGATTTGAAGTCCAATGATCAGGGTCGAATTCTCCAATCAACCGATTGTTTGTTATAACAAGCACTGGTGCTTGCTTTTCAGCAGTAACAGTAGTAGCTTGGGATTTCTGATTAGAAGCACGTTTAGGAGCCATCTCTTTAAATAGTGAAGCTTTTGAAAAATGAGAAGAGATTAAGGTAGGAAATTAGTGATTCTTTGCAGAAAAACTAAGAAGGAATCAGTAGTTGCAGGGAAAATTACAGAGAGATTTTGAGTGGATTTTGCAGTTTCTGTGCAAGAGCGAATGTAGGATTAGGCGAAAGTAATTTCTTTTGCCAAAATCCTATATATATAGCAGTGTAATTTCAACAGACAAAAATACACAAATTGATTTTGTGCATTTGTATACGTAATGCGTGCAAGAAGGTGGGTAAAAGCTTGTTCGGTATTAAATGCATAGTGGGCCCTGTCGGAGTTTTAACAGTCCACTATCTACTGAGAATTAATCTATGCCGTAAAGATCAATCGCCCGTTCATCTAGGGTCACCATTGCTTCTTCAGCAATGATCACAATCAGCAAATGTAATTGTGCCCATTTAATGAATTTTGGCTATTATCTATCTGAATCATGTTTATGTGTGAATGAGAACACTGTTTGTATCTTAGTCTATCTTATACTTGTCTTTTCAAAGTTTTACACAAAGATAGAAATAATACAAATTTCAAGATAGTAGTTAACTGTAGACAGTTGTACTATTCTCGTGTTCCCCCTCACTGAGTGATCCAGATATCTGAGTACCCGTCTCAGAGATCTTTGAATAGCTATTTTACCCTTTAGCCTTTGGTTTCTGGATACCCGTTCTAGATTCCTCTTTTCTCTACTTTGATATCCTCTTCAGATATCTGAACTTTTTCAGTTCTTTGGTAGCTCCATTAGTCCAAGACTATATCTTAAGGCTAAGAATCTACTTTCTTGTAGTGGCTTAGTGAAGATATCTGCAAGTTGGTCTTCAGTCCCAATCTTGAGTATCTCTATATTGCCTTTTTCAACATGGTCTCTGATGAAGTGGTGTCTAACATCAATGTGCTTTGTTCTTGCATGAAACTTAGGATTCTGAGTTATGGCAATAGCACTTGTCTTGTCACATAAAATGGGAGTTCTTTCTTCATTGAGTCCATAGTCTCTGAGTTGTTGTATCCACAATATCTGTGATGCACAACACCCATTAGAAATATATTCAGCCTTTGTGGTAGATGTAGCAATTGAGTTTTGTTTCTTGCTGAACCAAGATATCAATCTAGCACCAAGAAATTGACAAGTTCCTGAGGTGTTGTTGGTCCAGATAACGGCAAAGTAAAAGACTAGAGGGGGGGTGAATAGTCTTTTAAAACCTTTGTCGATAAACACAGTTTCTCAGAAACCTGGGGGATTCTGATACTTAAATTCAGAGCGCGGAAGACTTTAAGATAGGTAAGTGCATAAACAATAAGTATGTGTGTGTGCTTTGATGAAATGTAAATACAGAAAGGTAAATGACACAGCAAGTATAGTGGTATCTGGAGGTGGCGTAATCCTCCAACTAATCCACTTCGGTCTTTCTGAGACCTAGAATTCACTAGAACAGATAATTGAGTTCACCTTACAATAATCCTATTCTAAGATTCTTAAACAAATGGTTCCCAACCAATTGTTCCACTTGAGTTATTCCCCAGCTCCTAGAACTAAGTACTTCCTCTACTCAGATGACCTTGGAGTTATTCCTTGATTTCCCAAATCAAGTACTTCCTCTAGTCCACGCCTTGACGGTGTTGGTTATAAGGTTTGTCAGAGAGGCTTCTCGTATAACTTTTCAGTTATGTTTTCAGAGAGCCTAATAGAACAAGACTACTTAATACACTTGTTCAGTGGATGGCAGTCTGCTCTTTACTGACCCAAGTAATTGATGTCCGTTCTGGAGAATGAGCTTCAGAAAGGTTATCTGATAGTTCAACTCTTTCACGAATAACAATCTCTTGTTAAGGTTCACGACAACTTAGAACTACTAGTGATTCTTCGAGCAACAGAAAGCTTTCAGAAAGGGTTGTAGAGTACTTGAGAGAATACTTTGCTTGATGGTAAGTTTGCAAGATAGAGCGTTCTAAGGTGTATTTCTCAGCATCTAAGTGTGTGATATATATAGATGAATTTCAGAGTTGTTGGAATGATATCCGTTAGACACAATTCAAATTCAGTCCATACTTATCTTGGAATGAGTACTCAGAAGTCCTTGTCTCATGTCTCAGAGAGGACTGTGCTTCAGCGGTTTTTCTGCCTATGCAATTAATGCACTTGTACTATTTCTTATCCTGTAGTCTTCAACGGATACATGAGCCTTTCTGATGGCTTGCATGCTCCATACTCATGATGTCATATGTCCAGAATCATATTTCAAAAGTAAGTAAATACACTTAAGAAAGGATTAAGGACATAGTCTTTCTGAGTTAGACTAAACCTTGATGTCTTCATAAATCTTGTGCAATCTTCAGTCTTCTAATCTTCAGAAAAGCTACATTTCTAGGATTGATCTTCATGGTCTTCTTGAAATAAAAATTACACTCAGAGACCTATAATCCTAATACAAGATTTACTAGACTAATCATACTCAGTGATTTCCTCTTTTACAATGTTCAAGTGAACCAAGAGTACTTAATCACCTTTCTGGCTAAGATAAGAACATGTGATGAGTGATCAAAATACTAACAGATATTCCTAACAAGTTTCCCCCTTTTGATCAGTCATCCATGACTACCTTTTAAGTCCTATTACAAATTTGTAATCCTGGAAGAGAAAACAATCCACCACTTAATCATTTCAAATGATATTCAATTTTAGTTGAATTAAGTGCAGAAAGTAAACATCAACCAAATCACAAGAAGTGATCTTTGCTGATAAGTTGTCATCTATTAGAATGTATCTGAGAGTATGATCTTCAGATAGGTACAGTTTACATAATAAGATGCAACTTTTACAGATAGAGAAATTCAGAAACAATCAGCAAGATTACAAAAAGTAACAAAACATACTAAGTAAATTAGAACAAAAGAGAATCCAAGCTCCAAGAAAGTATTCTAATGTTACTAGTCTTCAAGTCTTCAGAAATGCAACTTGGGTTCAGATACCTCAAGTTCTTCAGCACCCTTTCTGGATCAGATGACATGATCATCCACTTTTCTGCATTCTTGGACATAGTCATAAAGAATCCTTCTGACAGAGAGCTCTGTCTTTCTGGATAAGTCACATATTTCATGGTAACTCTTGCCAAGCTTGTGATTCTTCTGCAGAAAGTGTTTGATCCGTATACTTTCCTGCACCTGTGAGTGGTCTATATGCAGCTGAGATAGGTTGAAATACTTGTATATTTCTTCCGGATAGTGTATATCATCTAGGTATTCATCCAATGTCATATAGAATGACTCATAGGTTAAAACACCTAGTTTGTTCTTCCTGTTGTAGCTACCATCCAGTTTTCTTACCTTGTGTACATCATCAGGCTTTGGGTAAGGACAGGCAAAAGAAAGATCCATCTCTCTGGCTTTATTCCTCTTTTCTACTTCAAAGTTTAGCCAGGCATGAAGGTGCTCAGATTTTAGCAATTCTGGCTTGCCTTCTCTCCATTTCAGGATCTGGTTGAGGATGGGAGTTGGAAACTTATCATTGACAAGTAGATGTTGTAGTTCCAGAATCCAATACCCTCTCTTGTTCAGAATGCACCTATATGAAGACTCTTCATTACTAGTCTTCACATACTCAATGTGGGCATCAGTTGGCCTTTCTTGATAAGTTTCTCTGTTTACTCTGCCAAACTAGGAATCCCTTCTTGCCTTTCTGTTAGGTGGCCTTCTGTCAGGAGATCCTCTAACCCTTTCTTCCTGCCTTGTGGCTGTGCTGGTGGATGTTCCTTGTATTGACTTGGTAATTCCAGAAGGAGTTCTGGCTGCCAAAGGCCTTGCTGCCAGAGGAGGTTGTGAGGTGCTTGCTTGCCTTCTTCTCTTGTGGATTGGATGCTCATCTGTATCAGATTCATCCTCATCAAGATTGTGGTTCCAGTTGTAAGGCTTGCAGCTTTCTTGATCTCTTACCTCTCCTTCTTCTTGGTCTTCTCCTTTTTCAGGATTATTCTGGTTGTTCCCATCTGAGATCCTAAGGGACTTGGTTCCCCTAGTAATCATACTTCTCAGCCTTCTGGCTGGTTGATCTGGAACAACTTCTTCATCAGGGGCATCTCCAATGTCCTTGATGACTAGTTGACTTGAGGAAGGAGGAATTGATTGTTTTCTTTTTCTTCCTCTGCCTTTCTGAGGCATCTCTTCTTCCCCCTTAGTCATGAATGACTGACTCATGATAGCATAAGCTTCAGAGAGTGATTCAAAGTTTTTCTGGAGGTTGTTGTGCACCCTGACCAGTTCTTGGATTTCTTTCTTCAAGTCCTTGTTTTGCCTAACCAATTCTTGCTCTTTTCTGTTGAGCTCTTCAAGAGGCCTTAGAATAGCATCTGCTTGTTGAGTAGCATGGATGGCTTCTGTTAGTGCTAGGTTGGCATTGTTGCAGTCATCTTCCCTGATCAAAGCTAGATCTTTCTGAGAGAGGGCTATGCTGGTTGCTCTATTTAGCAATGTGGCAGCCAAATCTTTCATCTCTTCTGGGACTGACTGTAGGACTTGAGTGTCTTGAGCAACAAGTCTGTCTCTTAGTTCCAAGAAAACACTTGTTCTAGACCTGTGCTCATCACTTCTTGAAGCACCTGGAGCAGAAAATAGTTGAGGAGCCAAAAGGGCTAACTTTTCCTTAGTGATAAGTCTCTCATCTTCTTCTGGGGTGATCAAGTATCGGTTTTCTTCAACATCACTGTCATAATCCTTTTCTTGGATTGTTTGCAGATTGACAATCTTCTTCTGTTTTCTATCAAGTGTGCTGGCCTTCTGAGAAGATGTAGAAGGTCTTTCTGATGCAGCCTCAGCATCTTGTGCTTCTTCATCAACAGTACGCATGGCATCAATTTCAGCTGTGGTAATGCTGATCGTTCTTGCCAAACTTCTTTGCTCATCCAGAAGGGCCAATTCTTTAGCATTAGCTTCTTTGAGCTTTTGAATCTTGGCTTCCTTCTCATCAACTTGTGCTTGGCACTCTAAGTTGATTCTCTTCTCTTCTTCCAACTTCTGTCTGAGTTGTTCAATCCTGAACTCAGCGGCTGATATTTCTTCAATTATGTCTTGCTGATCCGCCTGTTGGGTATTTTGATGAGACTTTGGGGGTGATGATGATGGGACTTTCTGAGTATTGGAAGGAATAGCCTGTTCTCCACTTCCGTTGTTGGCTTTCTGAATCCCACCTTGTCCAGGTTGAGGATCATCATTCTGGTCATCATCATCACTCTTGTTCTTTGCTTCTTGATTTGGATGCTCAAAGGGAGGTTCTTGATAATCATTTTCGTCCATCTCTTCCTCATCTTCAGAAACCAGGTTGATCACATCAGGAAGTGTGATCATCCTCCCATTAACTTCCTCTTGCTCAGTTGGGTAGTTTGTGAGCTTACTGGGCAAGGCAAGATGGGTAACCATCTGCTCTTGGGTTTGAGCATCTGCAGCTTGGAAATCTTCTATAAGTCTTTGTGCTACTTCATGAATGAAGTCTTCATGCATCAGAGTGGCAAATGAGTAGGACTCTGTTGGGAACAATGCATGGATGTGATCCTCCAGATTGAAGGCGATTGCTCTCTTCTCTAGGACGTCAATTACTCTGGCTATTTCAGAAAGGTCAGCCTTTCTGAGTTTCTGCCATTGTCTGAAGCACTTGAGATGTTTCTTTAAAGTGTGCTTTTGGAAGGCCTTGAGTAAATCAACTGGCACTAGACTTTGAGCCTGAAAGAAAGTGTTCAAGTTAGTTTTGCTCAAACCACTTTAGTTAGTATCTGTAAGCGAAAATAGGCTTTCTGAGCATACCTGTGTAGAAACACTAGGCTCATTATCCTGTACTTATGCTTGCTTGGGCACAGACGCCTCAGATACCTTGTTGTGAGGAGAAGTCTGATCCTCATCAACCTTTCTTTTTGCTAGAACCTGAGAATTAAAATCAAATATGTTTAGAAACTGTTAACAGAAAAGATAAGTGGAAAAATGCTTTCTGAGACTTCACTTACTTCCAAGTGAGGAAGCTCAGTGGCATCTTTCGTAAACCTTGGGGTTTCGAACCTTTTCACGACTCGCTTCTTCAAAGATTGCCAGTTTCTTTTGGAGGAGATAAGACCACAGTCTCTCCTTCCAAGTGTTCTTCTGACTGAGCCTGTGAGAACAAACATAAGAGATTTAGTAGTGGGTTTTCCAGAGCATTCTTGAAGGAGACTATTACTGATTACTTACCTTCTCAGCAGAAGGCTCAGTAAATACTTCCTCAGAGAGCTTTTCAGCCTCTGGAATCTCTTGATTTTGGGGTGTTGGTTCCACCACCACTACTTCCTCAGTTGGAGCCTAAGAAGAGACATTAAGAATATTAGAACATAAGATAAGAGCATTTTTAGTTAGTTATTTCTTGTTCAAAGATAACTTTACTACCTGTGGGACAGGCTCTTCTTGATAATCTGAGGTTGGAGTAACCTCTTCTTCATTCAGAGGGGTGGACAAATTAACTTCCCCCTGAAAGTGTGTCTCCATGTTGGCCTGTAACAAATGAAGCTTATGAGTAACAAGTTAACATTTTAATGTTGACAAGTTAGATACAAACTACTTTTGCTACCTGAATAGGGTCAGGCTGATCATTGGTCTCTTGGACTTGTGGTGATTCCACAGTCTCTCTGTGCTCATTGTTGGTCTCCTCTGCAGTATCATTCTGAGTCTCCAACTCAGTTTGATCCCTTTCTGAGAGTTGAGCTCTCTCAGAAGGTTGAGGAACCTGTGTTAAAACAGGATTTTCTTCAGCAACATTAAGTGCTGGCATTGTGAATGTGGAAGCAATGGCGACATCTTCCATCATTCTATTTTCTTCTCCCAGGCCTTCTTCTTCTTGCTGGGCAAAAGTGTTCCTTTGACCTTGAGGAGCTGAGCTAGATGCTCCTCCATGTGTTTCTATCTTGGACCTCTTAAGTGCCTCTAGGATTTGTTCATCTTCTTCAGAGTCACTGTCCAGATTGGGAGCTGACCCGTCTATAATGTTGCGGTCATCCCTTGATAGTTCTGGAGCTGCCTGGCTCAGAATATTTGGTACTTTCTGGAACCGCCTTTCTGGGCGAACAACATTTTCTGAGACCTTGTCTCCAGAAGGTTGTGCCTCTATTTCCTTTTGTTGGGGCTTAGGTACACTTTTGTGTTGAGTCCTTTTTCTCTTGGCAGTTTGAGGTTGAGCTGAAGCTGGCTCAGAAACCTCATCACCTTCTTTGGCGCTTTCTTCTTCTTACGAGTGCTTTCTCGAAGAAGTCTCTCCTTTTCTTCAAAGGCGTGTCTGAAAAGGAGTTGGTGACTGGGATTTCCTGCCTTTCTCTGAGAGTGATTCCCATTGTTTCCAGAATGTGACAAATTCTGAGGCCAAAGTGCATATTGGCCTTTGGCTCAGCAAAGCCATTGATGATCTTGGGCTCAAATTCTTCAGTATGTCCAAGGAATTTGTTGAAGGCGTACTTCCCCCAATTGAAGTGGGTTTCCTGCCCTTCATGCTTCTTGTTCAGAAGATGCATCATCATCCATCTCTCCATGCTTATCTGGTCCACTCCACCTTTGTTGCCATCAAAGCAACGGACCAGAATGAGAGCTAAAGTACTCCAGTGTTTCTGGAGATGACTAGTTCTGATGGCTTTCAGAACAAATTCTCCTGGGCAACCCTTTGCATTCTCTAATTGGATTGCTTCAAATAGCTCTTTAACACCTTGAATCATGGAAGCATCCCTGATGTTGATGTCTTCAATTGTTCCTCGATTTTTCAATCGGAATATCTTGCAGAAAGTCTTGCAGTCTAGGGCAATTTCTTGTCCTTGAACTTCAGTCTGCATGTATTTCTCTTCTTCATTATTCACAACCTTTGTGAAGATTTTGGAGTTGTTATAGAACTCCAGTACATCTAGTGTGGATAGTCCACTGGTGCGTGACAGAACTTGAAGATATGGGAACTTTTCAAAGATCCCCAATATCGCTTCCTATCCGGTTTGGAAGAAATGATGCAGTACATATTTCTTCACCGGAAAAGCTCCCAATTCATCTTGTGACTTGGATTCGGTCGATGGGTGAACTTTCCTGTATATGCTTATTCAACACCTTAAGTTCCTTTCCTCCTTGCTTTTCATGAGGAGCGGATGATGCGCTTAGGTTCTTGGTGGTCATCTTCTTGGGTGCCATCTCTTATATAGAGTCTTGAGTGAGTGTTTTCAGAGGGGTTTTGCAAGATTAATCGGGATTAGTCTATCTTTTCAGAAGACTAAACACAAGAAGTTGAGTTTGCAGAAGGGGTTTTGCAGAAATCTTGAGAGATTTTGCTGTTTTGATGCAAGTATGAAATTTCGGAATTGGTAAAAGTGTTTGTCTTTTGCCCAAGTCCTATATATATATATAGCAGACAAAAAGTACATAGATACAGCATACATACAACTGAATATGAATGTGTGTCTTTGTATCTGCATAGGCGTGGTATCACACACGTTCTTCATTAAATGCGTAGTGGGCCATGTCTGAATTTCTCAACAGACATTACTTGCTTTGTTTTAATCTCAACTGTTGAGATCAAACGTTTATTCATCAAGGGCTTATATTGAATATCTTGTAATGATATCAATCAACAAATGGTATTGTGCCGACTTGATGGATTTTTGACAAGTTATATCCATTATGTTACTTAGTAAAGAGTAAGAACACTTAATCGTTTGAACTTATCATTCTGAGTGTCAAGTCCTTATCTTTATATTGTTTATCATAAAAATGGCAAAAATACAAGACATTGTACATGTTTGACTCTCAGAACTTATACTTTTTTTTTTTTTTGGGCTTTGTGTGTCTTTTCTCTTTATGACTAAATAGCTTTCTGAATTCAAGTGTCAGAAGCTTCAGTAATTTGAATGTATTTGACCCACTCTCAGTAAGTAAGTTCTAGTCTTATTTACTTATTGAGTGTGTACCAACCTTTGCCTTTCTAGATACCCGTTCCAGAAATGTTTTGCCTTTCTGAGTGTTTGTTGGTCCAGATAACGGCAAAGTAAAAGACTAGAGGGGGGGTGAATAGTCTTTTAAAACTTTTGTCGATAAACATAGTTTCTCATAAACCTGGGGGTTTCTGATACTTAAATTCAGAGCGCAGAAGACTTTAAGATAGGTAAGTGCATAAACAATAAGTATGTGTGTGTGTGTGTGCTTTGCTGAAATGTAAATACAGAAAGGTAAATAACACAGTAAGTATAGTGGTATCTGGAGGTGGCGTAATCCTCCAACTAATCCACTTTGGTCTTTCTGAGACCTAGAATTCACTAGAACAGATAATTGAGTTCACCTTACAATAATCCTATTCTAAGATTCCTAAACAAATGGTTCTCAACCAAATGGTCCCCGAAGTTATTCCGACGACTCCTAGAGCTAAGTACTTCCTCTACTCAGATAACCTTGGAGTTATTCCCTGATTTCCCAAATCAAGTACTTCCTCTACTCCACGCCTTGATGGTGTTGGTTATAAGGTTTGTCAGAAATGCTTCTCGTATAACTTTTTAGTTATGTTTTCAGAGAGCCTAATAGAACAAGACTACTTAATACAATTGTTCAGTGGATGACAGTCTGCTCTATACTGACCCAAGTAATTGATGTCCGTTCTGGAGAATGAGCTTCAGAAAGGGTATCTGATAGTTCAACTCTTTCACGAATAACAATCTCTTGTTAAGGTTTTGGACAACTTAGAACTACTAGTGATTCTTCAAGCAACATAAAGCTTTCAGAAAAGGTAGTAGAGTGCTTGAAAGAATACTTTGCTTGATGGTAAGTTTTCAAGATAGAGCGTTCTAAGGTATATTTTTCAAGCATCTAAGTGTGTGATATATATATAGATAAATTTGAGAGGCGTTTGAATTATATCCGTTGTGCTCTCTATCAAATTATATCCGTTTATATCTTGAACCATGTACTCAGAAGTCACTATCTCTTGTTTCAGAGAGGACTTGCTTTTTGCAGCATTTCTGTCGATGCATTTAATGCATAGTACTGTTCATTGTCCTTTAGTCTCAACGGATACATGAGCCTTTCTTATGACTTGCATGCTCCATACTCATGATGTCATATGTCCAGAATCATATTTCAAAAGTAAGTTAATATACTTAAGAAAGGATTAAGGACATAGTCTTTCTGAGTTAGACTAAACCTTTGTGTCTTCATAAACCTTGTGCAATCTTCAGTCTTCTAATCTTCAGAAAAGCTCCATTGCTAGGATTGATCTTCATGGTCTTCTTGAAATAAAAATTACACTCAGAGACCTATAATCCTAATACAAGATTTACTAGACTAATCATACTCAGTGATTTCCTCTTTTACAATGTTCAAGTGAACCAAGAGTACTTAATCACCTTTCTGGCTAAGATAAGAACATGTGATGAGTGATCAAAATACTAACAGATATTCCTAACAAATTTCCCCCTTTCTGATCAGTCATCCATGACTATCTTTTAAGTCCTATTACAAAATTGTAATCCTGGAAGAGAAAAAAAATCCACCACTTAATCATTTCAAATGATATTCAATTTTAGTTGAATTAAGTGCAGAAAGTAAACATCAACCAAATCACAAGAAGTGATCTTTGCTGATAAGTTGTCATCTATTAAAATGTATCTGAGAGTATGATCTTGAGATAGTGCAGTTCTGTAAAGAGATGCAACTTTTACATATAGAGATTTTAGAAACAATCGGCAAGATTACAAAAGTAATAAAACATACTAAGTAAATTAGAACAAAGGAGAGTCCAAGCTCCAAGAGAGTATTCTAATGTTACTAGTCTTCAAGTCTTGAACGAACTTGGGTTTCGATACCTCAAGTTCTTCAAAGACCCTTCTGGATCATTGACATGATCATCCACTTTTACGCATTCTTGGACATAGTCATGAAGAATCCTTCCGAGAGAGCTATGTCTTTACGGATAAGTCACATATTTCATGGTAACTCTTGCCAAGCTTGTGATTCTTCCAGAAAATGTTTGACCTGAAGTACTTTCCCTGCACCTGCATGGTCTACTTGCAGCTGAGATAGGTTGAAATACTTGTATATTTCTTCCAGATAATGTAAATCATCTAGGTATTCATCCAATGTCATATAGAATGACTCATAGGTTGAAACACCTAGTTTGTTCTTCCTGTTGTAGCTACCATCCAGTTTTCTTACCTTGTGTACATCATCAGGTTTTGGGTAAGGACAGGCAAAAGAAAGATCCATCTTTCTGGCTTCATTCCTCTTTTCTACTTCAAAGTTTAGCCAGGCATGAAGGTGCTCATGTTTAGCAATTCTGGCTTGCCTTCTCTCCATTTCAGGATCTGGTTGAGGATGGGAGGTGGAAACTTATCATTGACAAGTAGATGTTGTAGTTCCAGAATCCAATACCCTCTCTTGTTCAGAATGCACCTATATGAAGATTCTTCATTACTAGTCTTCATATACTCAATGTGGGCATCAGTTGGCCTTTCTTGATGTGTTTCATTGTTTACTCGCCAAACCGAAATCCTTCTTGCTTTCGTTTGGTGGCCTTCGTCAGAGATCCTCTAACTCTTTCTTCTGCCTTGGAATTTGTCTTTGGTGGATGTTCCTTGTAATGACTTGGTATTTCGAAGGGTTACTGCCGCTAAAGGTCTTGCTGCCAGAGGAGGTTGTGAAGTAGTTGCTTGTCTCCTTTTCTTGTGAAGTGGATGTTCATCTGTGTCAGATTCATCCTCATCATCATTGAAGTCCAAAATTGGAGACTTGCAGCTTTCTTGACATCTTACTTCTCCTTCTTCTTTTTCTTCTTCTTCAGAAGTCTTCTTCTCTTCTGAGATTCTAAGGGACTTGGTTCCCCTAGTGACCATACTTCTCAGCCTTCTGGCTGGTTGATCTGGAACAACTTCTTCAGCAAGGGTGTCTCCAGTGGTGTCCTTAATGACAAGTTGACTTGAGGAGGCAGGATTTGATTTTTTTCTTTTTCTTCCTCTTTCTCGAGGCATCTCTTCTTCCCCTTAGTCATGAATGACTCATGATAGCATAAGCTTGAGAGAGTTTCAAAGTTTTTCCGAGATTGTTGTGCACCTGACCAATTCTTGAAGTTCCTTCTTGATTCTTTGTTCTGCCTAACCGCCTCGCTCCTTTGAGTTGAGCTCTTCTGCGGCCTTAGAATGGCGTTGGCTTGCGAAAGACGGCTGGCTTCATTCAATGCTGCATTAGCATTGTTACAATCCTCATCCCTGACCAACCCTAGGTCTTTCTGAGAGAGAGCTATGCTAGTTGCTCTGTTGAGTAAAGCAGCAGCCAATGGCTTCATCTCTTCTGGAACGGATTTTAGCACTTCTGTGTCTTGGGCAACTAGAGTCTTTCTGAGCTCTAAAAAGACACTATTCCTTGCACGGTGCTCTTCAGTTCTTGAACTACTTGGTGCAGAGAATATATGAGGAGCAAGTAGGGCTCTTTTGTGCTGAGTGATAAGTCTCTCATCTTCTGCTTCAGTAATCAAGTTGTGGGTTTCAGCATCACTATCATAATCCTTGTCTTGGATTGTTTGCAGATTGACAAACTTCTTCTGCTTTCCATCAAGTGTGCTGGCCTTCTGAGAAGATGTAGAAGGTCTTTTTGATGCAGTCTCAGCATCATGTTCTTCATCATCATTGTCATCCATGGCATCTATCTCAGCAGCTGTGACAACAATGGCATTTTTCAAATTTCTTTGCTCATCTAGGAGTGCAAATTCCTTGGCATTAGCTTCTTCGAGCTTCTTGATTTTGGCTTCCTTTACATCAACAAGAGCTTGAGTCTCAATGTTGATTCTCTTCTCTTCTTCCAATACCTTTCTGAGTTGTTCAATCCTAAACTCAGCAGCTGAAATTTCTTCTAAGGCATTATTGTGTTCAACTTGTTGGGTATCTTGATGAGACTTGGGAGGTGATGATGATGGAGCTTTCTGAGCAATTGAGGGAGTAGCCTTTTCTCCACTTCCTTTTCTAGCTTTCTGAATCCCGCCTTGTCCAGGTTGGGGATCATCATTCTGATCATCATCATCATCACTCTTGTTCTTTGCTTCTTGGTTTGGATGCTCAGAGGGAGGTTCTTGATAATCATTTTCGTCCATCTCCTCATCATCTTCTGAAACCAGGTTGATCACATTTGGGAATGTAATCATCCTCCCATTGACTTCTTCTTGTTCAGCAGGATAAGTAGTGAGCTTGCTGGGCAAGGCAGGATGGGTAACCATCTGCTCTTGGGTTTGAGCATCCGCAGACTTGAAATCTGCTATAAGTCTTTCTGCTACTTCACGAATAAAGTTTTCATGCATCAGAGTGGCAAAAGAGTAGGACTCTGTTGGGAACAATGCATGGATACAATCTTCCAGATTGAAGGCGATTGCTCTCTTTTCTGGGACGTCGATTACTCTGGCTAATTCTGAAAGGTCAGCCTTTCTGAGTTTCTGCCATTGTCTGAAGCACTTGAGATGTTTCTTTAAAGTGTGCTTCTGGAAAGCCTTGAGTAAATCAACTGGCACTAGACTTTGAGCCTGAAAGAAGGTGTTCAAGTTAGTTTTGTTCAAACCACTTGTGTTAGTATCTGTGTGCAAAAGTAAGCTTTCTGAGCATACCTGTGTAGAAACACTAGGCTCATTATTCTGTACTTCTGCTTGCTTGGGCACAGAGGCCTCAGATACTTTGGTGTGAGGAGAAGTTTTATCCTCATCAACCTTTCTTTCTGCTTGAACCTGAGAATTAAAATCAAATATGTTTAGAAACTGTTAACAGAAAAGATAGGTGGAAAAGTGCTTTCTGAGACTTCACTTACTTCCAAGTGAGGAAGCTCAGTAGCATGTTCCTCAGAAACCTTGGGGGTTTCTGGCACCTTTTCTGCAGTTACTGCTTGTTCAGCAGTTTTAGTTTCTTTTGGAGGAGATAAGACCACAGTCTTTCCTTCCAATTGTTCTTCTGACTGAGCCTGTAAGAACAAACATAAAAGATTTAGTAGTGGGTTTTCCAGAGCATTCTTTGAAGAAGACTATTACTGATTACTTACCTTCTCAGCAGAAGGCTCAGTAAATACTTCCTCAGAAAGCTTTTCAGCCTCTGGAATCTCTAGGTTTTGGGGTGTTGGTTCCACCACCACTACTTCCTCAGTTGGAGCCTAAGAAGAGACAATAAGAATTATTAGAACATAAGATAAGAGCATTTTTAGTTAGTTATTTCTTATTCAGAGATAACTTCACTACCTGTGGGACAAGCTCTTCTTGATGTTCTGAGGTTGGAGGAACCTCTTCTTGATTCAAGGGGGTGGACAACAGGTTTTCTTCCCCCTGAAAGTGTGTCTCCAAGTTGTCCTGTAACAAATACAGCTTATGAGTAACAAGTGAACATGCAATTATGTTGACATGTTAGATACAAACTATCTTTGTTACCTGAATAGAGTCAGGCTGATCATTGATCTCTTGGACTTGTGGTGATTCCACAGTCTCTCTATGCTCATTGTTGTTCTCCTTTGCAGTATCATTCTGAGTCTCCATCTCAGTTTGATCCCTTTCTGAGAGTTGAGCTCTCTTAGAAGGTTGAGGAACCTGTTCAAGAACAGGGTTTTCTTCAGCAATATTAAGTGTTGGCATTGTGAATGTGGAAGCAATGTCAAAATCTTCCATCATTCTATCTTCCTTACCCAGGCCTTCTTCTTCCTGCTGGGCAGAGGGGCTCTTGTCTTTCTGAAGAGCTGAGCTTGATGCTCCTCCATGGGTCTCATATTTGAATCTTTTGAGTACTTTTGCAAGTACTTCATCATCCTCAGAATCACTATTCTGTGTGCAGTGGAACTCCATCTATGATATTTCTATCATCTCTGGAGAGTTCTGGAGCATTCTGGTTCAGGACTCTTGGAGCATTCTGGAGTTGCCTTTCTGAGCGTCCAACATCTTCTGAGACCTTATCTCTAAAAGGTTGCGCATCCTTTATGCTTAGGGGCTTGGAGACTCTTTTGCTATGAGTCCTTTTTCTCTTGGCAACTGGAGGTTTAGCTTGAGCTTGCTCAGAGACCTCCTCACCTTGATGTGCAGTTTCTTCTTCTTCTGCCTTTCTGAGTGCGTTCTCAGCAACAAGTTTCTCCTTTTCTTCAAAAGCATGTCTGAAGAGAGAGTCGGTGACTGGGATTTCCTGCCTCTCTCTGAGAGTGATTCCCATTGTTTCCAGAATGTAACAGATTCTGAGACCAAAGTGCATATTGGCCTTTGGCTCAGCAAGGCCATTGATGATTTTGGGCTCAAATTCCTCAATATGTCCAAGGAATTTGTTGAAGGCGTACTTCCCCCAATTGAAGTGGGTTTCCTGCCCTTCATTCTTCTTGTTCAGAAGATGCATCATCATCCATCTCTCCATGCTTATCTGGTCTACTCCACCCTTGTTGCCATCAAAGGAACGAACCAAAATAAGAGCTAAAGTACTCCAGTGTTTCTGGAGAAGACT
The DNA here is from genome assembly GCA_026545765.1 of Plantago major. Taxonomy (NCBI): domain Eukaryota; kingdom Viridiplantae; phylum Streptophyta; class Magnoliopsida; order Lamiales; family Plantaginaceae; genus Plantago; species Plantago major. The sequence goes on along the minus strand of CM048840.1, from coordinate 15,405,965 downwards.
AGTTCTGATGGCTTTCAGAACAAAGTCTCCTGGACAACCCTTTGCATTTTCTAACTGGATTGCTTCAAATAGCTCTTTGACGCCTTGAATCATGGAAGCGTCCTTGATGTTGATGTCTTCAAATGCTCCTCGATTTTTCAATCGGAATATCTTGCAGAAAGTCCTGCAGTCTAGAACAATTTCTTGTCCTTGGACTTCAGTCTGCATGTATTTTTCTTCTTCATCATTCACAACTTTTGTGAAGATTTTGGAGTTGTTATAGAACTCCAGTACATCCAGTGTGGATAGTCCACTGGGTGCAGCAGATAGAAGCTTGTAGATATGGGAATTCTTCAGCATCCCCAATATCAGTTTCCTTTATGGTCTTGAAGGTATAACTGCTGGTACATACCTCTTTACTAGAAAAGCTCCCCAATTCATTTTGTGGTTAGGGTTCCAGTCCGATGGGGTAAACTTTCCCAGAAGGCGTTTATTCAACACCTTAAGTACCTTTCCTCCTTGCTTTTCAGCAGGAGCATATGCTACGGCCTTAGGGTTCTTGGTGGTCATCTTCTTGGGTGCCATCTCTTATATAGAGTTTTGAATTAGTGTTTTTCAGATGAATTTTGCACAATTAATCGAGATTAGTCTGTCTTTTCAGAAGACTAAGCACAAGAAGTTGAGTTTCTTAGAGGGTTTTGCAGAAATCTTGAGAGATTTTGCTGTTTTGATGCAAGTTTGAAATTTCGGAATTGGTAAAAGTGTTTGTCTTTTGCCCAAATCCTATATATATAGCAGACAAAATGTACATAGATACAACATACATATAGCTGAATATGAATGTGTGTCTTTGCATCTGCATAGGCGTGGTACGTCCTTTGTACTTCATTAAATGCGTAGTGGGCCATGTCTGCATTTCTCAACAGACATTACTTGCTTTGTTTTAATCTCAAACGTTTATTCATCAAGGGCTTATATTGAATATCTTGTAATGATATCAATCAACAAATGGTAATGTGCCGACTTAATAAAGAGTAGGAACACTTAATCGTTTAAGCTTATCATTCTGAGTGTCAAGTCCTTATCTATATATTGTTTATCATGAATATGGTAAAGATACAAGACATTGCAGATGTTTGACTTTCAGAACTTATACCTTTTGGGCTTTGTGTGTCCATTTCTCTTTATGACTAAATAACTTTCTGAATTCAAGTGTCAGAAGCTTCAGTTGTTTGAATGTATTTGACCCACTCTCAGTAAGTAAGTTCTAGTCTTATATACTTATTAAGTGTGTACCAACCTTTGCCTTTCTGGATACCCGTTCCAGAAATGTTTTGTCTTTCTGAGTGTTGCTACTCAGAAACCTTTGCATCTTGGCTTTCTGAGAATCTGTTCTCAGAAGCCTACTTCTTTTCTCTCTCACTTATTCAGACTTTAGAGATTCAGGACAATTTTTCAGTCCTTAGGCAACACCATTAATCCAAGATTGTGTCTCAAAGTCAAGAACCGGCTTTCTTGTAAGGGCTTAGTGAAGATATCTGCAAGTTGGTCTTCTGTGCCAATCTTGAGTATCTCTATATTGCCTTTCTCAACATGGTCTCTGATGAAGTGGTGTCTAACATCAATGTGCTTTGTTCTGGCATGGAACTTAGGGTTCTGTGTGATTGGAATAGCACTTGTGTTATCACAGAAAATGGGAGTTTTCTCTTCATTGAGTCCATAGTCTCTGAGTTGTTGTTGAATCCACAGAATTTGTGTTGCACAACAACCAAAAGAATATATTCGACCTCGTGGTAGAGGTTGCAATTGAGTTTTGTTTCTTGCTAAACCATGAGATAAGTCTAGTTCGTAACCGACAAGTTCACGAGGTACTTTTCCTATCAAGCATTGATCCAAAGATAATCGATGATTCGAGTAACCAAACTCAATCCACTTTCTTTAGGATACCACAATCCTACATCTCTTGTACCTTTCACATACTTTAATATTTTCATAGCGGTGTTGTAGTGTGATTGCATTGGATTTGTTTGAAATCTAGCACACTCCAACCGCATATTGAATATCGTGTCCTTGCGATAAGGTAAAGTAGTGAACCTATCAATTTCCTATACTTGTGTTCATCAACACTCTTATCTGATTCAGTATAGGTCATCTTGGTTCCTATGCTCATAGGTATCTTAGCATTCTTTTCAGAAGGCTTAAGATTGAACTTTGTGAGCATGTCTTTTGCATACTTTGTCTGACTAATGAATATTCCATCATTGAGTTGCTTGACTTGCAATCCTAGGAAATAGTTCAATTCTCCCATCATGCTCATCTCGAATTTACTTTTCATGAGATTTGCAAAGTCTTCACAAAGTTGCTTGTCCTTAGATCCAAATATAATGTCATCAACGTATACTTGAACTAAGAGTAGTTTCCCATCATGATTTAAAGTAAATAAAGTTTTATCAACTTCACCTTTCTTGAAACCACTTTCCAGAAGGTATTTGGCCAAAGTGTCATACCATGCTCTTGGAGCCTGTTTCAGTCCATATAGAGCTTTCTGTAGCTTATAGACCATTCTACTTTCCGAGGAAACTTCAAAGCCAGGTGGTTGTTCAACATAGACTTCCTCAGCAAGTTCACCATTCAAGAATACACTCTTGACATCCATCTGATAAACTTTAAAGTCTTTATGAGCTGCAAAGGCCAGAAAGAGTCTTATTGCATCCAATCTGGCAACTGGTGCATATGACTCATTAAAATCTAGACCTTCAGTCTGGGTGAATCCCTTGGCAACTAACCTTGCTTTATTTCTGGTTATTTCAACAGATTCATTCATCTTGTTTCTGAAAACCCACTTAGTTCCAATCACATATATTCCTTCTACAAATGGAACTAGTTTCCAGACTTTGTTTCTCTCAAACTGATCCAACTCTTCTTGCATTGCAGAGATCCAGTCTTGGTCTCTTAATGCTTCTTCTATAGTTTTAGATTCAATGTTTGAGATGAAACATCTAAAGAGAGAATTAGCATTTTCAGCTATTGCTCTCCCAGTCCTAACACCTTGATTGATTGGTCCAATCATATCTTTTGCAGGATGATCCTTGATCCATCTCATCATGGGTTTAGGGCTAGTAGGGTCAACATCTATGTGATCTGAATGTGAATCACTATGATTATGACTTGATACTTCTTCAGTATCTGTGACATTTTGCACCTCAGAAGGGCGGTGAATGTCTGACACTTGCTCAGTGTGAGAGCTTTCTGGTACATGCCTGTCAGAGAGATCATTTCCAGAGTTAGCTCTCTGATGAACATCTTCAGTTTCCATTTATGTAATTCTCATAGGAAATTCTTCATCATGTCTGAGAATCATCTGGTTGTTACTAGGCATTTCATGCTTTTCTTCGTCAGAGTCATCCTCTCTTTCCACAATGATGTTTTTCCTTTCTGAGGGTTCTTCTTCAGAATCCTTTATCATTAGTTCCTTGAACCTTTCTGAGAGTTCATCAGCAAGGGGTGTTTTCTTGCTTCCTTCATAGAATACAACATGAACTGATTCTTCAATCTTCTTTGTTCTTTTGTTGTAAACTCTGCATGCTTTTCTATTCATAGAATAACCAAGAAACACACCTTCATCTGCCTTTGGTTGAAATATTCTTAGATATTCTTTTCCATTGTTAAGAACAAAACATCTACAACCAAACACTTTCAGGGTTTGATATTAGGGGGTCTACCAACCAAGAGTTCATAGGGGGTCTTGTCATGGTGTTTGTTTATCAAACATCTGTTCTGAGTGTAGCATGTTGTGTTTACAGCTTCAACCCAATAAACTTCACTTATTTCAGTGTCAGCCAGCATTGTCCTTGCTGCTTCTTTAAGGGTTCTATTTTTCCTTTCTGCAACACCATTTTGTTGTGGTGTTCTCACAGAGGAAAGTTGGTGTTGTATACCTTTGCTGGTATAAAACTCCTTTATGTACTGGTTGACAATCTCAGTACCATGGTCTGTTCTGATTGCAGATACCTTGTCATTTTTTCATGACTTCAAGCTTATTCAGAAAGTTTGGTATCTCCACCCTAGCATCAGATTTGTGCTTCAGAAAGAAAATCCAAGTGAATCTTGAGAAGTCATCTACAACAACTAGACCATACTTCTTTCATGCATAACTAGTTACAGATGATTCAAAAAGATCCATGTGTAATAGTTGCAGTGGTCTAACACTAGAGTGTCTGGTTTTGGACTTGAAAGAGATCTTGGATTGTTTCCCCATCTGACAGGCAGAACAGATACCATCCTTTCTGAAAGATGTTTTGGGAAGGCCAACCACTAACTCTTTCTTGGCAAGTTTGTTCAGAGTTTTGAAATTCAAGTGACTCATTCTTTTGTGCCATAACCAGTGCTCTTATGTGTGACCTGATTGACTCACCATGAGACATTCTTCAGTTGTGGCATATCCAAATCGGCAACATAAAGACTACCTTTCCGCCGAGCAACCAAGACTGTCTGCTTTGACTCATTGTCAATAAGTTTGCAATACTTCGCTTTGAATTTCACAGTGAATCCTATGCATAAGCGGCTCATGCTAAATAGATTATATTTCAAACCTTTAACATGTAATACGTCAGTGATTGTTAATGATCCCAATTTGACGTTGCCAAATCCCATAGAGGGATTTAATTCTCCTCCAGCAAACCTGATGTCTGGTCCATTGTTGCAAGCTTTGTAGTTGACCAGATTTGCTTTGTCTCCTGTCATGTGCTTTCCGCATCCACTATCAAATAGCCATTGAGCCTTAGTCCAAGAGGCGTTCTGCAAAAAACAGGAAACAGGAGTTAGGTTCTTGCCTCAGAGATAGAACCACTTAGACTAAACATTCTTCCAGTAGGAATCCACGTTTTAGTGAATTTCTTGGGAGTTTGTTTTTGTCTAACTTGATCAGAAGGAGATGCAATAAAATCAGTAATTTTGATCTCAATCTTACTTCTTGGAGTGTTTCTAGGTGTTCCTTTTGGTGCTTTACGGACCACAGGTTTACGGGTTGCTTTTGACAAACTTAGCCTTTCCGGCGTGTTCCTTCTAGCTCTGGCATTCAGTTTTTCAGTGGCTTGAGATTTCTTCCACTTTTGTCTATTGCTACGTGCAATATCAGCCTTGCGCCATTGTTCTTGTCCTTCCTTATATTGTTGCAGAAGGACCTTTCCAATAGCACGATAGCCAAAGCCATTTCGAACACCTTTGGCTTTCTGAATGCGCTCTTCAGAAGCCTTACTAGTTTCTGCACCATCTTTATTTTCATAAAATGGTACAGTAGAGAATTTGCCTATTCCAGCAATTCTTCCCTTCCTAGTAATGCAGCAATGTGGATGGTTGCATGTCTGAGGGTTGTGTTTCTTTTCAGAAACCTTATCCACATGTTTCTTGTGAAATTGTTGTTCTTTCAAAGGCTGGGTTGCAACTCCTTTTCCTTTGTCAACTACCCTAGCTTTCTGACCAATGCTATAGGTGGTTGAAGAACCATTCTGTTGACTTTTTACAAAGGTCAACCTTTCATCATTCTTCTTCAGAGGAGATGAATTACTCGATTGTTCATCAAGTCCAAGTCCACCTTTCTCAGAGGGGTCTCTCAGATAGGATTGAACCTAAGTGAGAGTGTCACTAGCCTTTGCATAAGATTGGAAGGATAGCTCTTTCTTTCTGAGTTCTTCATTCTCAGAAAGCAGCTTCATCATTTTCTTATTAAGTTCATCCAAGGCTAGTTTGTGAGAATTTTCATTCTCAGATATCTGAGCTTTCAGAAAGGTATTTCAGCGTTCTTGTTCTCAGATACTTTGGTTAGCTCAGAAACCTCTTTTTCAAGAGTTTCTTTGCTTTCCTCTAGAATTCTGGTTTTGGATTGTGCTTCCAGAAACTCTTTCTCATAACGATCCAATTCACTCTTGACCAACTCCAGATCCTCAATTCCATCATCATTCTCATCGTACAGAAATTGTGAATTGTTAGTTACCTCATCAGCCATAAGACACATTTCAATGTTGGAGATGTCTAGACCAGCAATCTCAGCAACTCCACACATTTCATTCTTCTTAAGGCCGAAGTCAATTACATCGTGGGTGATTCCACACAATTCTGGTGATGGTAGGTTTGAGTCATCTGAATTTCCATCTTCAGAATCTGTCTCAATGTCTAGAGCATCAAGTTGAATTTGAATCTTCTTCCTTTCTTCAGTCAGTAAGGCCCTTTGATTTCTCTTGAAATTTCTTTTGTCCTTCTTGTCACCTGTCTTGAACTTGTTTAAAACAGGACAATCTCTCTTGAAGTGACCAGGCTTTTGACAATAGAAACATATATCATATCCTATTTCTGCAGCTTCAGTACTAACACCTTTCTGAATGGGGGTGTTCAGAGAGTTGTTCATTTGTATGTTCTTGTACTGATGATAGTTTGGGCCAAGATGCTTTTTCAGCTTTTCTTTAGCTTTTCTTCTCTCAATCTATTGACTCACAAATTTCTTCATGTGTCTTACTGCAAGAGCATTTTCTTCAGATGCATCTTTGGTATCCTTCTTTTCAGAAGAACCTTGAGAAACTAGAGCAACACTTTGCAACTTTTCAGCTGTTTGTTCTCTCTGACTTGTCTCATAGTCTACAGTAGCAAGATGAGAGAAGAGCTCTACTGGAGTAATATTTGGCATCCCTTGATTGAAATAAAATAACTTAGTGTGCTCCCAGTTGTGATTGAGACTTCTGACAATAGTCTTAATCTTTTCTGTCTGGGAGTATCTATTGCCTTCACCAAGTGCAGCCATATCACTCATAAGAGTAGTAAACCTGAAATCAAGTTCTTCCAGAGTTTCAGTGTGACCTTGTTTGAAGTTTTGGAACTTCAATTTAAGAACTTCGAACTTGTTTTCTTTGGTTTTCTGGTTCATGCATTTCTTCAATCAATTGCAGCAACTTTCGCGTTTAGCACCCCTACGCTTGTATGTGCTCAGGTGTCGATCTGATGATGATATTACAAGCTTGACCATCCAATCTGTGTCTCTTGGCATCTTCAGATGTCCAGAGCTCTCTTAGCTTGTCTTCATACATAATGCTTCCACGAGCAACACGACCACTATCACTAGCAGCCATATCCTCGCTTTCATCTTCGTTGTCTGAGGCTTTTCTTCCATCAGACACCTCAGTAACTTGTTTGAGTTGTCTGATTTTGATAGGCCCTTCATTGATGACATAGATCATCTCATCACTAATGGCCTCCAGATGGAGCATCATGTTGTTCTTCCATTTCTCGTAGTTTTCTGGCTTCAGAACGGGTGCATCACTCAGAAACATACTGCACACTTAACACACAAATTATATAGTCCTCAGAAAGGGACAAAGTTCCTTCACCTATCTGGGGATCTAGGTTCAGTGCAGAAGACTTGTGAACCTCCCGCTCTGATACCACTTGTTGGTCCAGATAACGGCAAAGTAAAAGACTATAGGGGGGGTGAATAGTCTTTTAAAACTTTTGTCGATAAACACAGTTTCTCAGAAACCTGGGGGTTTCTGATACTTAAATTCAGAGCACGGAAGACTTTAAGATAGGTAAGTGCAGAAATAATAAGTATGTGTGTGGTTTGCTGAAATGTAAATACAGAAAGGTAAATGACACAGCAAGTATAGTGGTATCTGGAGGTGGCGTAATCCTCCAACTAATCCACTTCGGTCTTTCTGAGACCTAGAATTCACTAGAACAGATAATTGAGTTCACCTTACAATAATCCTGTTCTAAGATTCTTAAACAAATGGTTCCCAACCAATTGTTCCCCCTGAGTTATTCCCCAGCTCCTAGAGCTAAGTACTTCCTCTACTCAGATAACCTTGGAGTTATTCCTTGATTTCCCAAATCAAGTACTTCCTCTACTCCACGCCTTGATGGTGTTGGTTATAAGGTTTGTCAGAGAGGCTTCTCGTATAACTTTTCAGTTATGTTTTCAGAGAGCCTAATAGAACAAGACTACTTAATACACTTGTTCAGTGGATGGAAGTCTGCTCTTTACTGACCCAAGTAATTGATGTCCGTTCTGGAGAATGAGCTTCAGAAAGGGTATCTGATAGTTCAACTCTTTTACGAATAACAATCTCTTGTTAAGGTTCAGGACAACTTAGAACTACTAGTGATTCTTGAGCAATGTAAAGCTTTCAGAAAGGGTAGTAGAGTGCTTGAGAGAATACTTTGCTTGATGGTAAGTTTGCAAGATAGAGCGTTCTAAGGTGTATTTCTCAGCATCTAAGTGTGTGATATATATAGGTGAATTTGAGAGTTGTTGGAATGATATCCGTTACACACAATTCAAATTCATTCCATACTTATCTTGAAATGAGTACTCAGAAGTCCTTGTCTCATGTCTCCGAGAGGACTGTGCTTCAGCTGTTTTTCTGCCAATGCAATTAATGCACTTGTACTATTTCTTGTCCTGTAGTCTTCAACGGATACATGAGCCTTTCTGATGGCTTGCATGCTCCATACTCATGATCTCATATGTCCAGAATCATATTTCAAAAGTAAGTAAATACACTTAAGAAAGGATTAAGGACATAGTCTTTCTGAGTTAGACTAAACCTTGATGTCTTCATAAATCTTGTGCAAGCTTCAGTCTTCTAATCTTCAGAAAAGCTCCATTGCTAGGATTGATCTTCATGGTCTTCTTGAAATAAAAATTACACTCAGAGACCTATAATCCTAATACAAGATTTACTAGACTAATCATACTCAGTGATTTCCTCTTTTACAATGTTCAAGTGAACCAAGAGTACTTAATCACCTTTCTGACTAAGATAAGAACATGTGATGAGTGATCAAAATACTAACATATATTCCTAACAGGTGCTTTTTCTATCAAGCAATGATCCAGCATAGTCAGCATCTGAATAACCAACCAAACTCAATCCACTGTCTTTTGGATACCACAATCCAACTTCTACAGTACCCTTTACATACCTTAATATCTTCATAGCAATGTTGTAGTGTGACTGCATTGGATTTGTCTGAAATCTGGCACACACTCCAACTGCATATTGAATATCAGGTCTACTTAGGTGAGTACAGTAGAGACCCAATCAATTTCCTATACTTGTGTTCTTCAACACTCTTGTCAGATTCAGTATAGGTCATTTTGGTTCCAATGCTCATTGGTATCTTAGCATTCTTTTCAGAAAGCTTTAGATTGAACTTCTTGAGCATGTCTTTTGCATACTTTATTTGACTAATGAATATTCCATCATTGAGTTGCTTGACTTGCAGCCCTAGGAAGTAATTTAATTCTCCCATCATGCTCATCTCAAATTTATTTTTCATGAGTTCAACAAAGTCTTCACAAAGTTGCTTGTCTTTAGATCCAAATATAATGTCATCAATATATACTTGAACTAAAAGTAGTTTCCTATCATGGTTCAATGTGAAGAGTGTTTTATCAACATCTCCTTTCTTGAAACCACTTTCTAGTAGGTATCTGGCCAATGTATCATACCATGCTCTTGGAGCTTGTATCAGCCCATACAGAGCTTCTGAAGCTTATAGACCATCCTACTTTCTGAGGAAACTTCAAAACCTGGTGGCTGCTCAACATAGTCTTCTTCAGCAAGTTCACCATTTAGGAATGCACTTTTGACATCCATCTGATAAACTGTAAAGTCTTTATGAGCTGCAAAGGCTAGAAAAAGTCTTATTGCATCCAATCTTACAACTGGTGCATAAGATTCATCAAAATCTAGTCCTTCAGTCTGAGTGAATCCCCTGGCAACCAACCTAGCTTTATTTCTGGTTATTTCACCAGACTCATTCATTTTGTTTTTGAAAACCCACTTGGTTCCGATTACAGATATTCCGTCAACAAATGGAACCAGTTTCCAGACTTTGTTTCTCTCAAATTGATCCAACTCTTCTTGCATTGCAGAGATCCAATCTTGATCCTTTAATGCTTCTTCTATTGTTTTAGGTTCAATGTTTGAGATGAAACATCCATAGAGACAATTTGCATTTTCAGCGATTGCTCTTCTAGTTCTAACTCCTTGGTCTATGGGACCAATCACATCCTTTGCAGGATGATTTCTTATCCATTTCATAATGGGTTTTGAACTAGTAGGATCAATATCATTTTGATTTGAATGTGAATAAATATGATCTTGATGAGATACTTGTGCAATATCTGAGATATCTGACACATGGGAAATGCCATGGATATCTGACACTTTTTCAGTGTTAGAGATATCTGAATCTTGCATTTCAGCAATCTCATTTTCAGATACCTCTTCATGATGAAGGTTCTCAGTAACCTGTTCCATTTTTGGAATTCTCATAGGAAATTCTTCATCATGTCTTAGAGTCATCTGGTTGTTACTAAGCATAGGTTGCTTTTCATCGTCAGACTCATCCTCTATTTGAATGATGGAATCGTTTCCTTCTGATGATCCTTTTTCAGAATCTTTAATCATTAATTCTTTGAACCTATCTGAGAGATCATCATTCAAGAGTACTTTCTTGTTTCCTTCATAGAATACTACATGAACAGATTCTTCGATCTTTTGCGTTCTTTTGTTGTAGATTCTGTAGGCTTTGCTATTCAGAGAATAACCAAGAAATACTCTTTCATCTGCCTTTGGTTGAAATGTTCTCAAGTATTCTTTTCCATTGTTAAGAACGAAACATCTACAACCAAACACCCTTAGATGCTTGATACTTGGGGGTCTACCAATGAAAAGCTCATAAGGAGTTTTGTCATGGTGTTTGTTAATCAGACATCTGTTTTGAGTGTAGCATGTTGTGTTTACAGCTTCAACCCAATAGATTTCACTTATTTCAGTGTTAGCAAGCATTGTTCTTGCTGCTTCTTTCAGGGTCCTATTCTTTCTTTCAGCAACATCATTTTGTTGTGGTGTCCTTACAGAAGATAGTTGATGTTGTATATCTTTGCAAGTACAAAACTCTTTGATGTACTGGTTCACAAACTCAGTACCATGGTGCATTACGATTCTGAGATACCTTGTCATTTTTCATGACTTCGAGCTTATTCAGCAAGTTAGGTATCTCAACCTTTGCATCAGATTTGTGTTTGAGAAAGACAACCCAAGTGAATCTTGAGTAATCATCAACAACAACCAGACCATACTTCTTTCCTGCATAACTAGTTACTGAGGATTCAAACAAATCCATATGTAACAATTCCAGTGGCCTTTCACTGGAATGTCTAGTCTTAGACTTGAAAGATGTTTTGGATTGTTTTCCCATTTGGCAAGCTGAGCATACACCTTCTTTTCTATATGCCATTTTGGGTAAACCAACCACCAACTCTTTCTTGGCTAGCTTATTCAGAGTTTTGAAATTCAAGTGACTCATTCTTTTATGTCATAACCAATTTTCTTCAGTCTGGCCAGATTGACTCACCATGAGACATTCTTCGGTTGTGGCGGATGCCCAATCAGCAACATAAAGATTTCCTTTACGCCTTGCAACCAAGACTGTCTGCTTTGACTCATTGTCAATCACTTTACATAGTTTTGACTTGATCTTGACAGTGTACCCTTTGTCTACTAGCTGACTCATGCTTAGGAGATTATATTTCAATCCCTTTACATGAAGTACTTCAGAGATTGTAAGGGCTCCAAACTTCAAATTGCCAAAACCTATGGTTGGATTTTCATCTCCTCCAGCAAACCTGATAATTGGTCCATCATTGCAATTTTTGTAGTCAATCAGATTTGCTTTGTCTCTAGTCATGTGCTTCCCACATCCACTAATCAAAATGCCACTTTGAATTAGTCCTTAGAGTGTTCTACACAAAACAGGAAACAGGAGATTAGGTTCTCATACCAACAATGGAACCATCTGGACTAAAGAATCTTCCAGTAGGAATCCATTTTTGAATGAATTTCTTAGGAACATTCTTTTGTCTAACAGGAACATAAGGAGGAATTCTAGTTAAATGATTAGTATCATTGTTATTAAGAACTATTTTCTTCCTTGGTGTGTTCCTTGGTGCTCCATTTGGTGCTTTTAGATACCTGTCAGGTTTCTGAGTCTGCTTCTCATCAAACTTAGCTTTCCTAGCCAAATTTCTTCTAGCTCTGGCATTCAGATTTTCAGTGGCTTGATTCATCTTCCACTTCTGATAATTGATGTGAGCAATTCTAGCCTTTAACCATCTTTCTTGCTCTTGTTTGTATTCACGAGCAAGTTGTTTCCCGATGGCTTTATAGCCAATACCATTCCGAGCACCTGGTGCTATCTGAGATCTCTTCTCAGCAGCTTTGCTAGTCTCTGGATAATCTATTTTCTTTCCAGAAAATGTGACATAGGAGAATTTATCAGCTCCTGCAATTTTTCCTTTTTGAGAGACATAGCACTGTGGATGATTACACTTTTCAGTGTTATGTTTCTTTTCAGAGACATTCCCAACAGTTTTCCTTTGGACTTGTTTTTCCCACAAAGGCTTGGTGCAACTGCCTTTCCTTTGTCAACAATCTTAGCTTTTTTACCGATACTGTAGATTGTTTGTGAATCACCTTGCTGAGCACTGACAAATGTTCGACCTACATTACTCTTATTCAGAGTGGAGGAACTGTCTGTGTGTGTGTCCAGCCCAAGTCCTCTATTTTCTGAAGGATCTCTTAAATAAGATTGTACTTCAGTAAGAGTGTCACTAGCTTTGGCATAAGATTGAAAAGATAGTTCTTTCTTTTTGAGTTCCTTATTTTCAGAAAGAAGATCTTCACATTTCTTTTGGAGATTGTCCATTGCTTCTTTATGTGACTTTTCGGTCTCAGATATCTGAGCCTTGAGAAATGCATTTTTAGCATCCTTTTTCTCAGATATCTTGAGTATTTGAGAATTTTCCTTTACAAGAGAATTCTTTTCTTCTTCAAGAATTTCGGCTCTAGCTCGGACCATTAGAAATTCTCTTTCGTAGAGATCAAGTTCTCTTCTGAGATTTTCCAGATCTTTGATTCCTTCTTCATCACTTTCATAAGTATAACAGGAAGTATGTGTTACCTCATCAGCCATTAGACAAGGTTCAATCTTGGAGATATCTGGAAAGATTTCTTCAGCCATTCAACACACTTCTTTCTTCTTTTGACCAAAGTCAATTGCTTCATGAGAAACACCGCACATTTCTGGGGAAGGCAGTGTGGAATCATCTGAATCCTCATCCTCAGAATCAGACTCAATATCTAGAGCATCCAGTTGGAGTTGAATCTTTTTCCTTTCTTCAGTGAGCATAGCCTTTTGACTTCTTTTGAAGATTCTTCTATCTTTCTTGTCACCTGTCTTTAGTTTGTTGAAGGCAGGGCAATCCTTCTTGAAATGACCAGGTTTCTGACAATAGAAACGGATATCGTTTCCGATTTCTGCTTCCTCAGTACTTGATGCTTTCTGAGCTGGCTTGTTCAACGAGCTTTGCTTTTTATTGTACTGGTGATAGTTTGAGCCTAGATGCTTTTTCAGCTTCTCTCTGGCTTTTCTTCTCTCAATTTCTCGACTGACATATTTTCCCATTTGCTTTACAGCAAGAGCATCCTCAGTCACCTCCTTGCCTTTCTTCTTTTCAGAAGTTCTTTGAGCAACTAGAGCAACATTCTGCAACTTCTCAGTTGTTTGTTCTCTTTGAGTTGTCTCATAGTCAACAGTGGCAAGGTGAGAGAAAAGTTCCACTGGAGTGATATCTGGCATTCCTTGGTTGAAGTAGAAAAACTTTGTGTGCTCCTGGTTATGATTTAGACTTCTCACAATAGTCTTAATCTTTTCTGACTGGGTATATCTATTACTTTCACCAAGTGCAGCCATGTCACTCATAAGTGTTGTAAACTGGAAATCTAGTTCTTCAAGAGTCTCTGTGGGACCTTGTTTAAAGTTTTGGAATTTGAGCTTCAAAACTTCGAACTTATTTTCCTTTGTTTTCTCAGTCTGCAGATTTCTTCAATCGATTGCATTTACTTTTTTGCACCCCACAGTTTACACTGTATGTGCTCTGGAGTAGAACGTATGATGATATTACGAGCCTGTCCATCCAATCGATTTCTCTTGGCATCTTCCGATGTCCAGAGCTCTCTGGGCTTTGGTTCGTAAATAACTTGACTGGCAGGTCTCCCACTGGTTGACGCATCTGTCTGTGAAGACCCATAACGGAAAAGTAAAAGACTAGAGGGGGGGGTGAATAGTCTTTTAAAACTTTTGTCAATAAACACAGTTTCTCAGATATCTGATACTTAATTTCAGAGAGTGGAAGACTTTTCTGTGATAAGTGCACGTGCTCAGCAAGATAAGTGTAAGTACTTTGCAAGATAAGTAAAGCAAGTAATAAACTGTAGAAAGTAAATAACACAAATCTTTTTATAGTGGTATCTGAAGGTGGCGTAATCCTTCAACTAATCCACTTCGTCCTTTCTCAGACCTAGAATCCACTAAGATAGATAAATGAGGTAACCTTACAGATATCTTCTCTTGATTCCTAAATACACTAGGTTCCCAACCAAGTGTTCCCCCTGAGTTATTCCCCGGCTTTCACAGCCAAGTACTTCCTGTACTCAGAAACCTTTTGAGCTGTTCCTTAGTTTCCCAAACTAAGTACTTCATGTGCTCCACGCCGTTTAAGGTGTTGGTTAAGGTAAATTGTCAGGTGAGCTTCTTTAATAACTTGTTCAGTTATTCAGATAGCTCTATGAATCAAGTATACTTAATACACTTTGCAATGTATAGTATCTTGTTCTTTACTGACCCAAGTCTATGATAAGTATTCAAGAGAATGAAGCTCAGATATGAAATCTTAGTTCAACTCTTTCACAAATAGCAATGCTCGTTAAGGATCAGGACACTTACAACTTTTGTGCTACTTAGAATCAAGAGCTTTGGTCGCAACAGAAAGCTTGAAGGTAAGTAGTTTGCTTGAGAGATCTTGTGAGAATATTCAGTGTTCTTGGTGTTCAGTGTGTTCTAAGGTGTGTTCTCAAGCAGTCTAAGTGTTGATATTTATAGATGAATTTGAGTGTCGTTTGAATAGTATCCGTTAGGCTTAACTCATTCTCAAACTATTGATATCTAAGTATAGTACTGTAGCATGTTTGTCTTCTTCTTCAGAAGCCACAGCTTTTGTTCAGACATATCTGTCCGCGCATTTAATGCACTGTACTATACTTTGTCCTGTAGTGCCAACGGAACTATGCAAGCTTTCTGAGGCTTTGCACGTTCTTTTTCAGAGATCGTCACAGCTCCAGATACCACTTGTTGAAACAACTTGTTATTATATATTTCTTTTTCAGAAGCATATTTTATGTCCAAGGTATCTGAGTGTAGATATCTGTGGGCACTTTCCTCGTCTCAGAAACCTTCTAATCTCAGATATCTTTTTGCAACACTTGCTTCGAAACACTTGTTTCTTCAAGATATCTGGATATAGGTATCTGAAAAACCTGTCTTCAGCAATCTTGTGCATTCTTCAAGTCTTCAAATCCGTTGAACTTTTCCTGCTGGATGCCTTCTTCTTGGTCTTCTTTAGAAAATAAAAATTACATTTCGAGACCTAACATCCTATACAAGATTTGCTAGACTATCGTACTTAGTGAGTTTCCTCTTTTACAGTGTTCAAGTGAGCTAAGAGTACTAATCACCTTTCTGAGCTAAGATAAGTCATTAGGTTGCTGATCAAAATCTAAACAGATATTCCTAACAGTTGGGTCGTTACATTTCATTACAAAGTGAGAACAAAACTAAAATTCATTTATATACTAACGATGCCCCCAGTTTTGAAATTCAAAAATTCATTTTCAGTATTGAAAAAACTAAAAGCGACTCATTAAAACACAATATAAATAATTAACGTAGCATCAAGTGTTCAAAATGAAACTCATTTTAAATAGTTTAGCATCAAACATTCTGGACAAACTAAAATATACGATTATTTTGATTAACCTCATATATATCCATACGACCATACCATTTGTGCACTTTCAGTTATTCTGGGCATTTCGTATATTTTCCTACTATATTCTAAAGTTGATGGTTTACTTTGAAGCACACATGATCCGCATATGCATAAATAATACTTGGAGCGCTATCTGATTACTTGTACATTTTCTAATACAAAATTAATGTACAAAGAAATTCATTTTAAATGACAATGTAGAATTTAAAGTTTTGTTAACTCTCTACGTTTCTTTATTTTCTCGGACTCAAGTAATCAATATTACATTGTTCAATGAAGCTCAATTATATTTTATACCTTCAGATTTGTAGTATGATTTACCGTTGAATATGAATTTTCTTAATGGGCATGAATCCAGATAGGAGGATCTTTCGATCTATGCTTGATATTGTCCCTTCAACTGATCTTCTAAGAATGGTCTATGAATCGTATACTAGACGTGCTCTCTTCAGTTCCAGAAGACAGAAGAGATACACGTGAGCTAATTGGTGGTGTGTTGATATTTACATGTCTATCAACAACATTTTATATGTGAATACTTTCAATTTCCTTTTCTTTATGTATAACATTCGATCGATAGGATGAGGTATAAGGATTCTCTTTTCTACGGTCTCTGGCTGGAAGGACTGGTTCTATCCAACCCGAATTCAACCCCGTTCGAAATAATGATGTTCAGGTTCGGTCTGACATATACTCGAACCCGTTCCATACCTTTGTTACAAGATCCGACCGCAACATTGTATGATTAAGTTAGTAAGAAACTACATTTTTTTTCCGTCGGGGGGGGGGGGGGGGGGGTTGGGGGGGTGGGAGATTCTGCATATACTCTCTAGGTGGGGAAACTCTCTTCAATCTTCTCTCTACTTTCTTGTTCCATATCCGGCTTGGGGGCTCTGATACTCTCTAGGTGGGGAAACTCTCTTCGATCTTCTCTCTACTTTCTTGATATCCATAATGAGCCCCGGAGGGGGGGATCAACTGAATACTCTCTGGGCGGGGAAAATGTCTCCGAT
Source organism: Plantago major (assembly GCA_026545765.1). Taxonomy (NCBI): domain Eukaryota; kingdom Viridiplantae; phylum Streptophyta; class Magnoliopsida; order Lamiales; family Plantaginaceae; genus Plantago; species Plantago major. The sequence continues at coordinate 15,389,030 of CM048840.1, read as the reverse complement.
CTTCAATGTACTTTCTTGATCTCCACGATGGGTCCGCGGGGGGGGGGGGGGGGTCTGGCAGATACTCTCTAGGACTCTATTCTATCTTCTCTCTACTTTCTTCTTCATCTATAACGGGCCTGGAGGGGGGTTCTGGAAAAAAACAACGTACCGTGTGAAATTATGTTTGTAGAATAATAATTTTTGTGTCTTTGGTAGGGTGACGCATGCCACCGCAGGGTTGTTGGGAACCGGTGGGTTGAAATTAACAACCGTAACATGTGAAATTATATTTGTGTAATATTTTTTTGTGTGTGGTGGGGTGACCACATACCACCGCGGGGGTTGTTGGGAACAACCATATTGATTGTGTTGTATATTTTTGTATTTTATTTTGGTTCCGTTTGAGAGATGCAATTTTTTTAAAAAAAACATGTACCCGTTACTAATTAACAGGCCGGGTACAATAGGACCCTATTTTTATAGTTTATATAGTTAACATAAATAAACACTCAATGATATAATATTGGATGAAGAAGGACTACCGTCCGACACCACGATCAACGTTGTTCACATAAATTTGACTACCTTATTTTCTCGATCAATTTATTTTATCATTCCCTTTCTATTTATTATAAAAAGTAAACAATACCGTGGCATCGCCACGGGTTAGTACTAATTTCATACTATTTTTCATAAGTTGATAGTTATAAATAGAATTAAAAATATCATAAATTTAAGATTTTTATATGAACAAGAAGAATTGGAGAATTAACACTAAACTTACAATAAAGTAAGAGAACAAATCAAAAGCACAAGTAAAGGCGAATAAATTTTTTAAATTGTACACGAAAAAATAAAAAATTTGAGTGACCAGTAACATTTTACAAGGGAAAAAAGAGGATGATGAAGATGAAAAATGTTTTCAAAAACTAGAGAATGAAAATATATTGGAAGAAGAAAATGGTGACGTTTTTTTCTTCTACGTAGAAAAAAAAAAGCTTAGAAAAATCATAATTTACAAGAAAATAATGAAGAAAATTGGTATATATTATACTATGTGGTGAAATTCTTGTAAAATTCACGATTTTCATTAATATGAGGAAAAATCATACTATTACATCCTACCAAGTATTTGACACGCTCACCAAATTTACAACGATGTGATGTGAATTTTCTTATTTATTAAGTGTTTTACCACAGATGTTCTTACACTATAAAATAAAACGAAAGATAAATAAAACTAGTTCACAAAGGTGAAAATTGAAATACCATTAAAATTCAAGAAAAGAATTCGCCACGAAGATTATAAGAAAAGAAAAGAAAAATGAAAAATAAATTATTTTACGATTGATCTGTTTAAAGTACTCCATGCTATGAAGTTTACTTGATCCGGTGAAAGTGTCAATATATATTCATATTTTAGCTCACTCACACCTACATTTTTTTTTCCAGAGCATCATGAGTGCGAGACGAGAGTGTTAGGCGTGGTTGCTTGGAAGTTCTATTTGAAAATTTTCACACTACGATTCAAGATTTATTCGTAGTCAAAATTCGATTTTATTGACTTTGAAAAAGTCAAAACCGGACAGCTAGAATGTGATGGATAAAGTACATAATTATTAATAAATTTATATTAGTCGAGCAACTCGTTGAGTTAGTAGAGCACTTAAACACTCGAGTTTGACATGATAAAATTACCGAGTTACAATTTATGCTCGAACTCGAGTTCGAGCTTGAACGAACAAGCTCTTTCGTAGCCGAGCTCGAACAGGTGCAATCCTAGTTAGAAACTTTATATTTACACTCGAACTTTGATCTATCCATTTTGCACCAAAACCTTTTAACTAATTTTCTTTAATTGCAGGAAAATTACTCTTCAAAATTCAATTTTCAAAATTGGAATGAAATGAAAGGTCAAAATAATGTTAATTTTATAGGACATAGCATGTTTTAGAATTTGATACTCATATCAATACAAAAATTTGGAGTTGGAAAATATGCAGGCTCTTTGCCATAGTGTTTAAAGTCAGGTTAAACTCTTACCAAGTCTTGTATAGTTGTATTTAGAGTTTTCTCTTCCCTACAAACGATGCACTGACATCATGTATTTTAAAGGTTGTATCATACTTATATCATATGCATTAAATGATGTAATGTACAACATATTAAAGCAACATAAGTTAGTACATCATACAACTATAGTAGAAACGGTGTTGCGTTTAACATTCGCGATACAGTGTTGCGTATAACATTAGCGATTATAAATCACTTTCAACGGTGATGTTTTTATGAAAATTTGGCATCATAAATAAATTACCTAAAAGTGAAAGTACCTACCATACTTCCACTGTTCCACATACATCATTGGTGTCATAAGAAAGCAATAAAAGAGTAGGCTCCACAATCTAGTAACCTAGGCTAGTTGGATTTGTATGTATCATGTAAAATTTGGTTTGTCAAGAGTCATTGATGACATTATCTTATTTCTAATCTAAACTAAATGTTTTTCCACACCATAACTAGAAATCATGGAGAAATTAATCCATGTCCATACTGACTTTTGACATTTATTGATTTTCTACTTCTAGACTCAGAAATCAATTTTCAATAGTGCCTTGCGGTTGAGGGAGAAATATACTCCAGTATATATTCATTTGTCAAGAAAAAATGGAAAAACTCCAACGACTCTCAAATTGACTTTTTCTGATGCCAATTGCCAACCTCGTGGAAACTCGAAACCCTTCCTTTTTCTTGATTTCAATGGCGATATGAATTCTTGAGCTTCTCACTCAAAGGTGAACTCAACCCACTATTTCTTTCTTCATTTCTTGTTCCGGGGTGTGTAAATTAAGCTCTGGATTTCCTATCGTTGAGCTCTTAATGGCATGGATTCATCAAAGATTGGGTTTTTATTTGCGTTTGTTGCTTATTGTGATAATATGATTTCTGCTGGGTATGTGAATTTGAACTAGAGTGAATTTGAATTTCTCACGGGCTATTGTTTGCTGATTGCTGTTGAGTATGTTTCCTTTAGCTTGTGATGCGTTATGAATGGCAATGCTTTCAGTTTCTGAAGTGGCAGTGGTTTTGATTCTTGCCTGGGTTATCATTTACACGGTATCTCTTTTCGGTGGTTGATGTTTAGAAATTGGTGTAGCTACTAGCTAATGTTTCAGCTTCTTGAACTAGACTAGTAATGTTTCTTCTTGCTCGGCTATCATTTACGTGGTTTCTATCTTCTTATGTTGATATTTAGAGATTGGGGTAGCTATGGTTGCAGTTTCTTCAGCTAGACTAGTACCGTTTCATGTTTCCTTGGATGAAGTTTCTTATGATGTCTGTTTGGTTTCTATATAGAAGTTTCTTTCTTTGTTAGTGTGCTTGCTTTAGATGTTTTGTTGTGTGAAGACATCCTATGAAGTTGGTATGTAAAATATTTTCTTTAAATTGGCTTCAAATTAGTATTTTTTTTCTTAGGTGTGATAAGCAGTCCTAGTATACTATTAGTATTCTGTTTGTGCTCTAAAGAAACAGAAAAGTGATGGGTTAACATTATCAGAAAAGAAATTAATATCCAGGCACACTCCTCCCCATGAATTTTCTTTCTGCAAAAAACATTATCGTATCTACTGGAGAGACTCACAACACAGCTAATATCACATTATTGAATTGGTACTTGACAGACTTGTTCTACTAGATATATAACAGAGCCAAAAGTCGGATTAATGTACGAATTTAGATGGAGGAGCGGGATGTATTAACTTGAATTTGCTGAACTTGCATATTCCTGAGGACATCAATGCAACAGTCAATGTCTTCACGTGATGGTGCTTCTGATGGCAGAAGGAATATTGAGATTCAGGGGAGAGGCTTGGATTTCACCAGCAGGTACCAGGTTAAAATAGGCATTAGAAATAAGAGTCAAGGAGAGGATTAAAGATTTATCATTTTGCAGTTGTGAAAAAGTAGAAACATTTATTATCAAGAAGATGTGATTTCAGGATGTTTTTGGTCTACTCTTCAATTCATGATAACTCTCTTCTAGGTACAAATTTTCATATTGTTTTTCCTACTCCATAAAGTTGAGTATCGAATATCCATTGGTTCACAGGCACAACCTAGAAGCAACTTCTGTATCACCAAATGTTAAGGGAAAAGAAACACTAGTTCACTCCGAAGACCAAGAAACCATGGTAATTGTATACTATTGTAAGATATGCATTGGTGTAATTTGGAGTTCCAACATGGAAATGCATGGCACTTGTAGGAACTTTCTTCAAGGGTTAGAGCTCAGGAGAAGGAAATTATGCACCTCAGGGAACAAATTGCGCATGCCAGTACTAGAGTATGACATGCCCTTTTAGGTTCTGGCATAATCTAAAATCCCTTTATCTTTCACATGGAATAATCCTTTTGTATACGATTCTAGCAATTACAGGCGTTGAATGAGAAATATGCACTCGAGAGGAAGTTTTCCGAGTTACGAATGGTGTGTATAACATCTTAAGATTCATTTCTCTACTTGCATCTATATTTCAGTTTGTAGTACTCCTTTCTACAGTGTTGAAATTATGTTTTTGTGTGCAGGCTCTAGATGAAAAACAAAGTGAAGTTATTACTGCTGCCTCAAATGAATTGGCAAGAAGGAAAGGTGATCTTGAAGTAAATTTAGACCTGCTTAATCAACTAAAGGTGAATACTAGGTTGGATAACTAATTTCCTATCATGTATTTCCTTATATTTTTATTTTGCAGCTGATTTTCTTTTTTGTATCTAAAAATATTCATGTGGTATCCAGGCTGTTGAGGATGAGAGGCAAATCTTTACATCAGCAACAATAGGGATATTATCTGAATTTGGTGCTTTGCCTCATGTTACAAACGCGTCTGCCCTATCCAACAGTATAATGGTATGCAATTATGGTTTCAATAGTATCGATATTTCAGATCGGTTCTTTTCTCAGTGTACATTCTTTTATACCATCAGGGTGACTGACTGAGACTTGAGATTCAGAACCAAATCTCCACCCATTTTGCTTTTCGTGAATATTTTTCGGTGCTTGGCAATTTACTTGTCAATGGAAGAACAACAATTTGATTGAAGTGAGAAAATGAAAATGTCAGTTCAATCCTGTTTTGTGATGGTTTGCCATTGCTTGTTTTTATTGCATGAGTTTCAATACCATATCATGTCTGACCATATGGTATGCTAATAGAGTTTGTACAAAGTAAGGTTGTTAAAGATAATCCACAGTAGTAGTTGAGGACTTCTAAATATGCTCATTGTTTTGCTATATTGAATTTTCTTTTCTACATTTTGCAGCACTTACATGACAGACTGCAGTCAAGGATAACAAGTTCACAAGTAAGTTTGTCTAGTTCTCATGATAACCAATTAACCATTGCCCCCCTCAAACACCTGCACCCAAACAACCTGTAGAGGTGATAATAGAGCACGTGGCCCATAGTCGATCACTTGAAGTGTTACAGTGACCTGATGCTTATTTTGGTGGAATAAAACAAAATGTGATATTCCCGCACATCTGACAAGATCTTTCCTGATAAAGTCGATAGTATGTAACGACATGACAATCACGAAACAAGATATATGTTGGCACTTTGTTTTGTCTCTTGACTATCATTCTTTTAGCTGTAGGATATACAGTAGGAAATACAGATGTTATTTCAATATGAGACTTTCTGTACGTCCTCCAATATGAAAATAAGTTTCTCTTTTTAAGTATAAACTTTTATTTTCCACGAAATATAGTTGTGGCAAGGCTACTGAATTTGGTTATCGTTATATTCGGAAGTATAATACTGGAGTATGTATTACATGTGGAAGCAATACTGAATTGTTAATTATCTGAAAAATAAATTACATCTCAAAATTGATTTGGTATTGTTGTAAAGAGACTGAGAGATGCATCCAGATTGGTAACTGGTCCTTCAATGTGTCAGCTATATAGTTTGTGATTATGATGCGATTTTTTTAAGTTTGCAGTGCATCAGTTTATTTGCTTTCTGCAACCTGTTACCTCCAAGACTATATTTCACAGAGAAATATCATGTTTGAATTGGAGATAGAACCTAAAAGCTGATAAACGGAGAAACTAAAGTAAAGTTCACTTGTATGCAGACCAGACTAGCAGAGTTGAATTCCATGATTGGTAATAATGCCAGAAACAATTTTGCGGACATAAATATACCTAGTTCACGCCCCACAAGCCAGCTCTCTAGCAGGACTACGGTAATTTTGAAATTTTATATCTCATGTTCTGAATTCAGTTCAACCTGATCATACATTTCCATGTCTTATTTACTCATGTTCTCCAGGATGCACGTGGATTTTCTCGTAATTTTGATCGGAAAAACATGGAACCATCTGATAGTGAGTCAAGCTATGCGAGAGACGTTGAATTTCAACAAGTCAAAAGCTTAACGCAGAGTGTCGGGATGCATCAATTGCCTAACAACGAGAACTTTATGCGGACCACGCCTGGCGTTCATAGGTCCGCAAAAAAATTGATATTGTTTAATGCAGCTCACAAGTCAAAAGCTTAACGCGGCTCCTTTTTTTTAATTATTTTTTATGCAACTATAATTCGTCTGATGGATTAAATTTTCAGAAATGCTCCAGGTCCAAGTGCTGACAATATGCTCAATGGAAATGGATATGTGCAAGGATCCGACCAACGAACTAACGAACAATTTTCTCATTCTCATATGATGCATGATGGAGTTGGTGGTTCTTTTAATTCAGAAGGTAATATTCCTTAATATGTATAGTTTCAGTTTGACATACCTTCGTTTACTGTGCACTTAATAAAAGTTTTACTATCAGATGAGGGTCCTGGAATAGAAGGCTTTCAGATTATCGGGGAGGCTGCTAAACCAGGATGCAAACTTCTGGGCTGTGGATATCCTGTACGTGGAACTTCTCTCTGCATGTTTCAGGTATGGGCAAGTCTGATCCAAATTATTTCTCTGGATTATCTTCCACTGGTTAATATAATGATGAATGGTATATTCTTTTATTTGCCATTCCATACAAGTGGGTTCGGCATTATCCAGATGGCACAAGACAGTACATCGAAGGTAAAAATACAACTCGGCTTTGGCTTCTTGTTTCTTTAATGGGCAACATCTTCTTTAAGGGTGGTGAATTGATATGAGACTCTAGATTTGGTCAAATTACATCAAAAACCTATATATTTCTGTAAATTACTGAAGTGAGATTCTCAGAAAATACAGGTCTTTCCTAAACATTGTAAAAAATCACATTTTATGAACATCAATCTAAATTTACACCACCACCACCCACCCAAGTGTGGTTTTTCCTAATGTAGAGGAAGGAGTAATCTTTTCTAAGACTTGCTCATTATAAATTTTCACCTTATCAAGCAAGTCTTAGGCTCTTAGCTACAGTGTGCAGAATCTAATTTTAAACCATAGTTTGTAGTTTCAAGCACTGGTTTTGGAGTTCGGCGACGAATTGTTAGGAGAGTATAGAGCAGTGATGAAGATAATAGTTCACTTGACTTAGGAGTCCTGATTTTGAAAATTTATTAATTTTTAAACATCATAAAGGATGTTGAAGATTCAGGACGAATGTAAGCAGGAAAGTGTTAAAGCACAGTAGGTGGCAAATCATCATTTTTCAGTTGGTGGAATCTTGATCAAATATCCAACCGAGTGTTGTTGATGTTGTTACAATTATATATAGATGGTGTTTTTTACAATTTGTCAAACAAACCTTACTTGCTCAGGTGTTTCTAAAATTTCTGAAATATGCGCAGGTCGCTTGTAATTACTGAGAGCAGTGGTTTCACCACAGCTCTTTTGATCTTGTGTTCGTGTGATCAAGCATGTTTCGTTGTGTCATAACTTTTGACTTTTTGTACCAGGGGCTACAAACCCAGATTACTTCCTAACAGCTGATGATGTTGATAAGATTATTGCCGTTGAGTGTATACCAATGGACGATCAAGGACGTCAGGTAATGTATTGAGACACAAGTTTACTTCATCAGACCTATCCATGTCTGAGATGTCAAAAATATTATTTGTTGACCAATTTGGTTCTGATTAGACTGCATAATTTCAGGGTGAGATAGTCAGAATCTTTGCCAATGATCACAACAAGATCACATGTGGTGAGTACACTTGCATGTTCTTTAGGATTTCTCAACTGTATGTTTTAAGCTTAATGAATCTGTAATTGTAACATTGTAGTTATGTATGACAGATCACACTTATTGATACCAACTGGGAGAGCTTGAGTTCTTTCAATTTCTATTAAGAAATTTTAGATAGAGGATACTTGTATTCTGTTTTTGCTTATATATGTTGATGTATGTTATGCCAAATGCAGATGAAGATATGCAAGAGGAGATTGATGCCTATATTTCTAAAGGCCTGGCGACATTTGGTGTTCAGATCCTGGTATTCTTGATTTCTTAATGATTACCATTAGAGTCCTTTTTATTTCGTTGTGCTGAACCCCTGCAGTTCGTATGCTGTTTCAAAAGCTACTTCAGCTATATTCTTGAATATGCATGACCACATTGAAACTTGCATCTGAATAAATAAGTGATCATCATGTATTGTGCCTTCTCTTGGTGCAAGTATCCTTTCTTGACTGATGATGCAATCAAGTATTGTTTTCGTAAGACTCATGTATGTTGGATGTTTTCTAGTAAACTAGTTGATGATCCTTAATTTTGAATGTCTTGGAAGTTATATATAAAGTACTACTCCCTTTAACCCAGACAAAATGTGAAATGTCACATTTCCATATTTTGCAAATTATACACCATGTGAAAACTCATTTGGGCCACATGACACGTACTATAAAACCAATTTATCTCCACCAATCTTACCTTATACGGAGTACTATCTTAATTTACTTGCCCAAAACCAAATGTGTCATTTGGTCCCGGGCGGAGGGAGTATAAAAGAGTGCATTTATGCATTCCGAGAATTCTAGACTTGATCAAAGTCATGTAATGACTATCTCGGGGGTTGTTCTCCTAGTTTGTTATCACCCAATCAACTAATCATGTTTTGTCCTCAACCCAGAGTGTAACAGAAGTTGTATGAAACTATTCAAAGATCTTCTGAAGTTGCCTTGACAATGAATCATGGTTGAACAAATGAATTTGCCGGCTTCAGTTCTGTTTGTTGTTTTTCCAGTATTACCTTGCACATTAACCAGTAAATCAGCATTTAACCGGGAAAGAATTTGAGAACCACTTTCGGAAAAATATTTTTTTACTAGGCTTGGAACTCTTATTTATCTATCTGCAAGTTATCAACCCTTTGTAATGTTTGAATGCTGCAAATTATCCTGATCGGAGGTGTTATTTTCATATTTCTGCAGTTAGATTCATCTGAAAATTGGGAGCAAGCAACTATGTCTTTGAGGCGGTCAGGCTTTCAAGTTAAGGTTGAGAAGCAACATGATCCTGTTATTTCGGAGAAATATTCCAAGGGATTGTTGGTATGTTTTTTACATCACTTTGAGTATTTTTACTTTTAGGGCTCATGTATTTAGGGATTAGATTAACTTTTTACTAAACATAAGCAAGGTGAGAGAAATGAGTCTTTTTTCCACATTTTATATCTGACTTGTATTTGCAGATCAAAATACCAAGCGGCGCCTCCCCCCAGTTTGTCTTGACATGTTCAAACGGCTCATCATATCCCTTCAGTACAAGTGACATACGGTAATACCCTTCTCCCTACCCATTTTAATAATATGTTTGGTGAAGCTGAATATTTTGAAAAATATCAAATCATCTGGTGTTTTCAATTGGGAAAAAAATTGTATAGAAAATTCGATAATGCCATGCACTTCACTCGTGGCCCTGTAACACTTTACACTAATATATGTGACAGGCGAGTATGTTCTGATTTTGCTATTTGAATTTCCTTGCATTGGATTTAAACAGTAAAACCGCCTGGTGTGAATTCATGATTGATTTTGTATTTTCTATCAATAAGCATTCTCCTTGAACTTCTTTGTTGGTATTCAAGCTCTTTATTTTACATTGCATTCTTTTGTGAGAGACGGATCAACATCACATATTAAACTACAAAAATCACATCTTTATCTTCAAACATGTATTTGATAAGCATGCATTATGCTTGTATTACCTACATTTTTAAACATGTGATGTTTGTAGCTAAATATGCGATGTTTGTAACTATATGTGATGTTGATGTTGGAGAGACGGTCTCTCGCAAAAGTTGCTCATTTTACATTTATCTACATAAAGTCCTACTTTTATGGACAAATAATCATTATGACCAAGATGCTATATTATAATTCTATGTGCAGATTGCGAGACACACTTGTGCTGACAATGAGAATCTTCCAGAACAAGGTACTCTTCCCAGCATTTACATGTTTCTTTATGCAAATAAAAATATTAGGAGAATATATCTTTGTGATCAGTCAAGAACTAGCTTTGTCGTAATATAGAGAAGAAAAGATGCTAATTCTTTATCTTTCCGAAATAACTCATTCTCTGCTAGGCATTGATTTCTATTATAATATCCCGTACTCCAAAGTACCCTGGTAATGGGAAACAATGAAACGAATTAAACTGAATTGAATACTACAACATCTTATAAAATTAGACTGTTTCTCACTTGTTTCTACTCGAATCAGGCATTGGATGACAAGCGAAAGGGTAAAGCATGAGACATGACAACCTTCTTAATGTAGGTTCTTCTTGAGTATAGCCATTCTTCATTCTTTGCTGGAACCATAATAACTACAGTTTTGCTATATATAGTCCAGAGTAAGTAGAGTGAAATATAGTTGTTTTTGCATCAGTACACGGTTTGAAGTCTATTGTAATAGTGTGATCTTTGTACAGTTGATACTTCGAATGACATACCATTAGATTTTCAAGGTCATGGAGAATTCCCTTTTACATTGTATCAAAAACATGGAAAATGAAATGGTTACGAAAAGAATTTAGCGTCGGCTACGCTGATTCTTAACTGCTGCTACATTATTTTAATACCAGTTCTCTCTTCTTCTTTTTTTCACAGCTTGACTGTGTATTGAAGGATCTGATAATGTAGTTAATGACTTCAGAATGACACTTTGGTTGTTAAAATAAAGGTTGTATGTTCTCCATACCAAACAACATATGATGTGGGAAACATGCATGGGTTCTTTAAGGTTGTTATTTTACTCAAACCACTTTTAGTAAAGCACAAGTTTCCTGCTTTCATTATACATTGGTTTTCTAAACTTTTTGAAATGTGTAATAAAATGGAAGTACTACAAGATAAGAGTATTTCCTTCATTTGCATAGGAAAATTTGGTTTGGAATCTGGTCTAAAGATTATTCCTATTTCTTGGTTCTTACCGTTCTTTATGCGGCCCAGGTTAGGTAAACAATTACTACATAAACTCTTTACAGCTCTTACAATGCTTAGTTTAACCATAGGTCCCATGTTCGAACCTCATGGAACCCCATTGTCTGGGAAAACCGTATTGGAGAGAGATTTACCCCCAAAAAGGATTTTATCCCGACTCATTTCTGGAACTCCGAATACCAACTGTTGAAAGAAAAAGGAAAAAAAATCTATTAGGGTTATGTTGATCTCCTTTCATAAGTGTACAAGTATTTGAATTAGTATATGTTGTGTTAATCTGAAGGGACCCTAGTTTAATTTGAAATTGCGGCTTAATCGTTTCTAGTTTTTGGCTTCTTGTCCTCTCAAAGCAACCATTTTTTCAAGTATCATTTTTTTTTAGTATAATAATTCACAAAGTTTTACTAAGATTATATTTTAATTTAAATTTTATCCGTTAATCTTACTTATTCAATTTGATATGGTGCGTACATGTGTCACAGTTTAAGTTGAAAGTGCATGGTTCGAATCACATAGGCGTAAGTTTCTTTCATTTATTTATTACTCCCTCCGTCCCGTAGAACTTCACACATTTGCCATTTTTAGTCGTCCCACAGAACTTCATACATTACTTAAAAAGAAAGTTACCCCACACTTAACAAATAATAAAAAATCTTACACTTTCCATTAAATTACACCTTAAAAATTACTCCCTCCTCCTTTATTTTAATTATTTTTCTATTATTTTATTCAATTTACTATTTTGCATAAAACTGCGCGCTAACCCTAACGTATGAAGTTCTCCGGGACGGAGGGAGTATTTTTTAAGGTTTTCTCTTTTTTCAATCACATATTATTTTTTATATAAAAACCCTTAAACACGTAGTGTGTTACGTAAATGCTAGTATATAATGAACAAGTACATGTAATTCGTATGCAATCATACTATCTTGAAAAAAAAAAAATAGTTTTTGTATATACCGTGGAGATTTTTTTTAATTCCTGTAACTTCCGGGCTCCTTACTTATTGGGGTCGCCTTGTAGGGCTATCATTGTCACTAAAACTTGCTCTCATGGTGATATACTGACTGTCACTAAAACTTACTCTCATGGTGATATACTGACTTACAAATTAACCGATACACTTTCAACACATTTTGTACTCCACAAACATGATGACATGTTGTCATCCGAGATTTCTTCATAGCAATCATGCTTAATGTGGGAGTTTTATGGATGGAGTTCCAAAAAACGAAGGTTATCTTGTTGTTATAAACTTCCCAATGTATGATGTATATGTTCCAGACCGATCTTGTGTTTAATGACAAATATCGTATGTCCCATTATATACCTCATTCTATGACACACTATCACATGTATAATCTCACCCCACCAGCTACCGATGTTTTAAACATTTGCTTCAATATTATTGTTACCCGCATCTTATATCGTCATGTGTGTAGATTATGAAATAGATGGAATAAATGACTAGAATTAAAGATTCATCACGAGTTAGTATGAATGATATTATGGATAATTTTTACGAAAGTCTTGAAAAATGTAAGATTTTTCTAAATAATAGGAAAGTCAATTTTTTTTGTGATTTTTTGCGGTTTTTTGATTTTAGCGGTTAGACTGGCCGGGTTTCTAAACTGCTGAGACACACATTTTTTGTTATACTTCTAATAGATTATGTTATGGTTTTAAATTGTTGGCATTGAAAGATTCAGTTACAGTTTTAACATTTTTTATTAATGTTTTAAGATGATGTGATGGTTTTAATGCATCGGTATTGTATGTTTCAATTATAGTTTTAACTTCTTTGTTAATTTTTTAAGAGATGGTGTGGTTGTTTTAAGGAGCTACATGATAGTTTTTAAGATGGTTTGTTATAGTTTTAAGTGACAATCTAAAATCATTCACAAATATCATTAAACCACCATTAAACAAGTTTAAAAATTTCAGGGATGCCATTAAAACATCAATGAACAAGCTTAAAATAAGCTATTTGAAACATTCGATCATTACAATATTTAAACATTCAGTAATTACAATATAATGTTGAAATAGGTTTTTTCGATTAAACTTGTTGATGAACTTTAGCTTCATGCCTTTTGTTGCTTTTGCTTGTTGCTTCAATACTACAGTGACACCTCTGAGAGACCCATCGTGAAACTCGATGTCATCATCAGTGCCTGCTTAAAACATTCACTAACTAGGTTAAAAACATAACAACTCTCGTTAAAACTATCACATTCGTGTGTAAACAATAACAAAGCACAATACAAACTAAAAACAGTGACATTGATGCTAAAACCATAACAGTGCACATGTGAAACTAAAACAATACCTCCTAAACGTATAACAAATTAGGAACATGCTAACAAGCTAAATACAGTTACATTGATGCTTAGAACCATAACAATGACTATTAAAACTATAACAACGCATCTTGAAACTATAACAGGGCAGGAACATGCAACACAGGCTAAAAACAGTAAAATTGATGCTTAAAACAATAACAGTGTCTCTTAGAGCTATAACATTGCCTCTAAAAACTATAACAATGCCTCTTAATACTATAACAAAACAGAAACATGGAATACAAGCAAAAAATAATAATATTGATGCTTCAAACTATAACATTGCATCTTAAAACTACAAGAAGCAGAAACATGCAACACAAACTAAAAACAGTAACATAGGCCTTCTCTAAAATCCTTTTCGTGCTCCTTCTAGATCTAATTATAATGCTTAAAGCTATAACAATGCCTCTTATATAAAACTATAACAAAACATAAACATACAACACAAGCTAAAAACCATAACGATGGTTGTTAAAACAATAAGCAACATACGAATTTGATGTTTAGATCTGATATATTTCCAGATCTGAACATATTTTCTCGAATGACTTCCAGATCTGATGAGCTAGCTTCATCATCGTTCTGGATTGTGGATTTGAACATCCTGACAACTAGATCTGAAAGTTTTAAACAACAAATCATAAAAATTGAATCGAAAATCATGAAAAACACACAAAAAAACATTCAAAACACACACAAAACTCATAATAACGCACAAAAACATACAAAAACGGGGAGGTTTTTACCTGATTCATGTTGATAAAAGCTAGGAAGGTGAAATCTGGTGGAAACGGCGAGAAAACGGTAGATGGTAGAGAGAAACATAAAAGACACGCACAAAACACCTTTTGGTATGTGTTTTTCTTTCTAGGGTTTTCGTATATTTTCTGGCCTATATATAGGAAGTCGGTCTGGTTCATTTAGGCAACCGATCTAGTTAAAAACTGCTTGCTGGTTCATTTGGTTGGTTTTTTATATGAAAACCGGACTTCCTGTATTGATCGTTACAATACTTATTCATAATTTTTACTTTCACCTTCTAAACTAAATCTTTTTTATCAGTTGATATTTTCTTCATAATACAAAATCCAAACATCAAACTTGAAATTAAAACAATTGGCCTTCAAATTGGTTGGTACGTATAATCAAGCATTGATCGTAGTAGTTGATTAGTTTGGCATTTTTGATCTGTCTCTACTTGTGGAGGGGCCGACCCACACAACCTTTAGCGGGATTCTTGTTCAAGTGTGGTGTGTTGCACTCATTCATCCACCACTTTCCCTTAAATTCTACTGCAAATGGATTACTCCTCACTTCCACATCAATTTATCCAGACCGACTCTTCGGTTTGTATTTTATTTGAATAAAATAAAAGGATAAACCGGTGGTTTATACTTTCTCCATCTCAAATCAAACGTCACATTGAATTCTGAACACGTAGATTATGAAATAAAATTATTTATAATAAATGGAACTGTAGTATTTGTAAAAATACGATGATACGAATTTGTATCAGAATACACATTTATAAATTAAATGTAACATGCGAACATACGAGTGAGAGCGAATGAATATTATACTTTTTCCTCACAACCGACATGACCTCTTGAGTCAACATGTCATCATCTCCAACTAATAATTCACATTAAACTATTGATGTGTAGCCAATTTAGTAGAGACGTAGCACCATTAAATAAGTGAAGCCAATTATATGTCATTATACATGTTCAATTCAATTTTTATCATAAACATCTTTCCTCTTTTAATTGGATTGTCTTAACAACTCAGGCTCAATCATTTACATGTAGGACTATCTTAGATTGATGTCTTCTTCCAAACTAATCTAGAATGTATAGGCTCTACACTGACGAATCTTAATAAGTGGTTATTTTTTCAAGTGGTAATAAATTTGAGTTTACCTAATCAAAGTTTAATTCAACCTCAGAATGTAAAAACATTGAGAGAATTACTCAAAAAATGACTTGACAGCCATTTGAATTAATCGCGTAGCGGATCTGGGTGAAACATTAAAAAAAAAAAAATTAACTAATAAATTTGCTTATTACATTGATGTCTGGAAATAAGCTTATTAATCAAACAACCTTATCTTTTATGAATAAGGTGAAATCACCGATACTCTCACTCATCAGGTCATTTGAAATACTACAATTCATTTTGACGGGTATCACTTCTCATCTACCTTAACAAATTAATTACCTTATTAGTTACCATTCATATGCGTAAATTGGAGTTCACAATATACCCAATCTTCCAAATTAAATCAATAGTTCTTTTTTTACCAGTCCTAAGTAAGTAGCCCATAAGATTCTATATTCCACAGCAGTGGAGCAAAACAAAGTCAATTCATGCATTCTCTGATCTGGATGAGAATCATATTCCTTGTGAAGAAAAAACTAAACACGTTACTAGACTTAGAATAGACCCAGGTACAAAAATATGTAAATTAAATTCCTCACAAAGCTTACCAAAAAGCATGATTCTTGATAAAATATTCAAAGAAATTAGGCCATGTCTTGGAAAAGCAAAAGAGGTCCACAAGAACTTCTTTTCTACTTCACTTCCCCTTTCTTTTTCCATCACCTCTTGCCTTCTTTTCTCAACTTCCAAATGCTAAATCTTGCCAATTTTTCCTAATCCTCCATTTTTCCAGACATGGGTTCTCTAGGAAATCCAGTTCAAAGTCCTTACACAACTAGTTACAACAACTACAATTACAGAGACTGTTCTTTAGAAATTTGCAGCATATATTGCCCACAGTTTTGCTACTTGATTTTCCCTCCTCCACCTCCTTCAGATGATGGTACACCTTTTAGCCCTCTTATAATTGCTATTATTGGTGTTCTAGCAAGTGCTTTCATTCTTGTGAGTTACTACACTATTGTCACAAGGTACTGCAGGAGAAGGAATCCTGTTCATAGTTCAAACCAGGATCAGAATGATCATGGGATGTCTCATGATCAGTTACAGAATGGTTTGGATGAGTCCCAGATTAGGACTATTACAGTTTTGAAGTACCAAAAAGGGGAAGGACTAGTTGAAGGGAATGAATGTGCAGTTTGTTTGAGTGAGTTTCAAGAAAATGAATCCTTGAGGCTATTGCCCAAGTGTGATCATGCTTTTCACTTGCCTTGTATTGATACTTGGCTCAAGTCACACTCGAATTGTCCGATGTGTAGGGCGAATGCGGTTCCGACGCTTCCGGCTTCGGTTTCTGGAGGGAGTGAAGCTCGAGCTTGTGAAGTTCGTAGGCCTGATGATTTGGTTTTGGTTGTGGATGATCAAGAAATGGTTGGAAGAGTGGTTTGTGAAGGTGGAAATGAGCAGGAGGGTGAAAGGTCGGGTTTTTCGCACGAAAGGCCGCTTATGATCTCGGATATACTGCGAATTGATGAGGATTTGGGAGTGAAAGATGGTGAGTCTTCAAAGAGGAGAGATAAAGGCAAGGGTAGTTCTGTTCTTCCTCATTGAATATAGAATTGTTTGTGAAGTCCGTTTCTTGTTTAGAGTTATTAACATTTGAGGAGATTGATCTTGATCTTTTCTTTTCTTCTTGAATATTGAGAGAAGTTCAAAGGATATGGAATTGTTCTTGGTTCATAATTAGTCAATGCTTACTGGAAAAAATTAGTGTCATTTTATCCTATGGTGTTCTGTTCTTGGACTTGTGAGATTCATAACAAAATGAAGTTCAGAATATGTAAAATTACTATGAGCCTTAAAACTCAAGTTCCATTCTTGTTCTTAACAGAACATGTTTTGAAAGAACTCCTAAAAACCAACTATACATTTGTTCTGAAACAATCCATCAAATTCACGAATCGACAAGTCGTGTGGTCTAAGTGAGTAAAGAATACTCACAGGTCCAGAATCAATTAAGATTGAGAAACATATATGCAGATGTGCAATATATATGTCAATCCACCAACTTATTCAAGTGAAATCAAAGAAAATATACAACAGATGAATACTATGTCAAGCATTATATGTCCCAGTATTGCTTGATCCCAGCACTACTTAGAAAACAACAAAAGTTTTATCTACACCCTGACTCCAGCTAACTTGTCCTTGTCTTATCGTATGCCAACTGAGGTGTTACTGAGAGTTTTTCGCAAGCAGGATCTTGTCGCATAGCATCGTTAGCCTTTTGAAATAATGAAAAATGAAAAGAGTGTCAGTAGAGAGTAGGTACATTCTAATAATCACTTGTAATAAGGCAATATAACTGTAAAACATTGTGAGTGAAAAACTGCATGCACTTGATCTGACAACTGATATTCCAAGATGAGTGATTCTGATGTTTTCATTGATAATTGCATACACTTGAAAATTTGCATTTCCATAAACAACTAATCCTAGTTTCGAAATCGTAGAGGTTGAATTCTACTCACATTCTTGATACATAAACTAGTTCTACTCCTACCCGTGAATCAATTTCAGATCAAAATTCATTTCAAGCCTGCTAAACTAAGTGGTAGCAGATAGTTTATTTTGATGCCAAGATCTTATGAAATGAAACTATCAAAATTCATTTCAATCCTTCTATTGCATCATTATATTGTGCTATATTTTATGAGAGATGAAGCTCATACTCATACATGAACACTAAGAGCAGCCCTATCCATGAACCAAAAATGGTTCATGGACCCAAACAAGAAGGAAAAATGGTTTGGGGGCCATTTAACCATGAACCAAAAATGGTTCATGCCCCCAATAAAAAAAAGCAAACCATTCTCGGATTGGGCAAGTGGGAGTCACATGTTTTTTTTTTTTTTTAATAAGTAAAGATTAAAAAAACTAAAAATAGGAATAGATAAAAACACACACAACGCCAATCACAATGGTCTGACCAGCCCATGGTATTTGAAGATAAAATGTGAGATTTTATCTGTTTCTTTGTCCAAAAAATTTTTTTTTTTTTTAATTTTAACTTTTCGTGCTCTATTTATAGAGTCCAATATCGATATGCTCCAAGTGTTCCTCAAATGAAATGTGTTCATGAACCACTTTTCCATGAACCAAATTGTAAACCAAACCATAATTTTGTTCATGGATAGGGGTGCTCTAAGTATTCTTGTAACTAATCATAGATCACTGTTTCCAATGGTAAATAATTAACCTGCTAAGCAAAGGGTTGGACATCGGTTCTTAAGACTTTATTTGTCCCACTCTGGTGATTACAATTTGCTTAGGGAATAGTCTCTCAAGATAGAACAACGGGCGAGTTAGTGATCTTGCACTTGAACTAATTACTAACTTGGGCGAACTACTTCAATAATGGAAGAGACAAGCTTTTTAGAGAGTAAGAGAGAAGAAATGATGAATTTCGAGTAAGTAGAAAATCAAATTCGGGGGGTCTATTTATAGCATTGAAAGCTGAGTTTGATAGGTGTGACTATTAGCGGACAGTCCCCTGAAGTGTTGTTTTTCGAACAAATCCGTTCAATTCACACACCCAAATGAATGGGTAGCACCATTTCGCTTAAGCCCAATCCGAATACAACTATTGGGGTTTCGTTTCAGACTTCTCTTTTAGGCTTACCATACATAGCAGGTTTGTGGCCCAAAAAGATTATAGTCAACTCAAGACTGCAAACCCACGACACGAGGCCCGACTCTTGACTGGCGCGCTTGGGTCAAGCGATGCGAATGGACTGCACCATTTCGCTTAAGTCCAATCCGAACAGACACAAATGTTGGGCTTTCATTTCAGACTTCTCTTTTGATACATAAAAGGTTTCAGACTTCTCTTTTGATACTCAAGACCGCACGGCTCCTGACTGAGCTAGACGGACGCGCTTGGGTCAAACGACGGAGCCATCTAGCTACTCCCCTTCTAAAACCATGGATGCCCTTTGTGTCCAAACTGATTACCAATTATGCAAGTAGTAACTGGATTGGGTCAAGCGAGAGAAATCCGCAAATAGTGATGATCATAGCCCAACACGTCTCATGGGACTGGAAATGGTTAAGGTAGTGTTTGGTTTGATGCGAAGTGGTGCTATTTAATGGTTGACCGCATGGAAACTGGTGTTTGGTAACGTGTGTTTCGGCCCAACTGTGTTTGGAGAAGCCCGTGCACATTCTCCCGAAACACATCTCTAACTGCATTTTGAAATACATGAGCATGGTGGTGTGTTTGAGATGTGTGATTCAAAATGCATTTCTAACATTTTATGGATGGACTATTATACCCCCAAATGAACAGCCCTAGGAAGGACATATATAAACCCCCAAATCTGTTTCACTCTGAAGCAGCCTTTCGTCTCCATTTTTGCTGAAGCAGCAACATCGACGGGACCAAACGTAACATGCTAGGTCGAGCTTTCTCTATAACTTGCCGGAATATTGAACGAAGCTTGCCGGAATCTAATCCGTATCTCCATTCGCAATGCAATTGAAGAAGTTTCTCACTTGGATGACAAAGGCGAGGAGCATGAGGCCATCTCTTCAATCACTCAGTCAAATGGTATGAAGATGGAGCACGTTGCACCAAATGCCAATCCAGAAATCCAAGCAAATTCACAGTGTTCATGTCTGCCATTGTTGTTATGCTCATGGTTTGGCTAATCGTTGTTAAGTAGGCCTAAGTTCTGCAGGCTAATTATGTCCTAATTAGCAGCCCTTATTTGGTGCTAATACTGACTAAATATGCTTTACTAGTTTAATTAGTTGTTAATCGGAGATTAATTTATTCTACTTACCGGATTGTACTGATTTATCATGGTTTAAGTAATGATTTGTACTTAAATGTTCTCTAATCCATTATTTTATACTTCCTCCGTCCCGGAACAAGTTTCCCACTTTGACTTTTTTGCAGTCAAACTTTTTCAACTTTGACTACGAATTAATCTTAAACTGCAAATGTAAAATGTTCAATTTTTTTATATAATGAAACTTTAGGGGCTAAATTTTCATTATATAATTTAATTTAACATTTTACATTTGCGGTTTAAGATTAATTCGTAATAAAAAGTTGAAAAAAAGTCAAAGTAAAACTTATTTCGATTTTAGAAGTATTTTGTTTAGATTGAATTAATAGAACAAGTACAAATACACACAACCAAACATAAAATGCAATTTCAAGTGCAATGTTGTGCTATTTAAAAGGAAAATGGGCCCCCATCAAACAAAATGCATCTAAACCAAACATCAAAATTGATTTCGTAAGTGCATTTTGGAGCATCCAAATGCACCTGAAACGCATGTAAACCAAACATCGATTTTTTCGGTCAAACTGCGTTTCAAACCTCTCAAATGCACACGGGCCTGAGAAGTGCGTTTTGACCAATCTCAAATGCATTTTCAAACCAAACACGCTCTAATTGGGCCTTAAGAGTGGCGTTGTGCTATAACAAGGACACATGGAATCGATCATATGCACATCATAGCTACACCGAGTAATCAAACTTAGTATTTGGAATTGGGGGTAGGGGATTCAACCTGAATACACTATGGTTCTATGGTTTTATTTAGGATAAGTTTATGAGCTAGCTTATTAACTCTCTGAGTTTATTTTTGTAATAAGTCTATTACTTGAATGTTTAGCTGGTAGCTGATAAGCTAAGCTGATTTAATAAGCTTGTTCAGGAAGCTTATTTAAAAAAATAAGCTACTTGATTTACTTTTACATACCATATTTAGCAAATCAACTAGTTTATCAGCTAATTGATTTACCAAACACTTTTATAAAAACCTACTATCTTATCAGCTACCTAATCAGCTACCAACTACCTTATCAGCTAGTTTTGCTAAACAGATAAGGTAGCTGGTAGCTTATCAGCTAGCTTATTAGCTCGATGAGCTTATTTTTGTAATAAGTCTGTTACGTGAACGCCTAGCTAGTAGCTGATCTGATAAGTTTGTCCAGGAAGCTTATCAACAAAAAAGCTAGCTGATTTGTTTTTACATACCATATATAGCAAATCAGCTAGCTTATCATCTAATTGATTTACTAAATACTTTTATAAGAACCAACTAGTTTATCAGCTACCAGCTAGTATCAACTAGTTTCGCTAAACAGAGCATTACTAGAATTGAATTTTTGAAGTTTTATTTTCGGTCGTGATATTTATGGAGTCTAATAGTAGTATATTTTAGTTTTAAAGTTTTGAGTTTATAAGTTCATAAATAGTAGTAATTCAATTCGAGCAGTGTAGTGCATACTGGATAAACAAAAACAAAAAATTGTCAGAACTCATACTATCACTACGTGTCACGAGCATATCGTGGTCGTGTCACGGGAAGTCCCAGGAGTACTAAAATCAATCACTATGGTAGTGGTCGTCGGATGGTCTTGGAGTATGGTCGTGGGAATTTTTTAATTTTATTTATCTCTTTTAATTGTTTATAATGGTTGTAATAGTAGAAATATTGAAATAAAATATTAAAAACTCCTAATAAAATCCAAAAAATAATAATGCATCAATGAAATACATGAATGAAGAATGTAATTTGAAGTGTTCCAAACATAATCAAGATTGGTTTATAGAGGACGAAAAAATTATGCGCGTTGCTAACTTGCTATGATTTTTATATTTTTTAAAATTCAAGATAATTAAAAAATAGAAAAACGAAAAATAAAGGCTAGACCAATAAGGTCCAGCCATGTGTCACCATCATATTTGCTGGTGATACATACATTTGGGTTGGCCCTTAAAGCAAAAATGCAAACTCGCCGCAGCGACCGACAATCCCCATACAATCAATTCGAGTTTGGCGTTAAATACACTTTCTTCCCGACTATATTAGTTTCTGCATTTCCTCTTCACCAGATGATATAAATCTGGTTATGGCAAAAATACTTATCGAAGATTAACTTTTCTTTTTCCTAATTAAAAATTGTGTTTGGTATTAGATTCAAAACTCAATTTAAAATGAATTCTGACAAAACTCAATTCAAACTGAATTCTGACAAAACTCAATTCGGTGAATAATAATTCAACTTGAGTATTTGACTAGGCTGTGTGAAAATTTGTAAATATAAACTCAATTCGGTTAATAATAATTAAGTAGTGTAAAAATCTATTAATGTAAATCAATTTGATTAATATTAATTCAATTTGAATAGTCATGGATCTGTTTTAGTGATGGATATGAAGGATCGAGAAAAACAAAAGATAAATGCATTGTGATCTTCTTCATCTAGGCTGACAGTGTAGCCGAAGAGATAGAGCTGCGGACAGCCAGGGCAGGTGTCTTGTGCACACAAAATTCAATCAACCATTTTGACTTTTAAAATGGTTAATGGTTGGTTTTGAAACTTAAATACCTACTCCAAATTAAAGTTGGAATTGGAATTAGATATGAACATGGTAACAGTTACAGCAAATTGGAACAATACTTGAGCGGTTACATTGTAAATTATTTTAATACATGAACAAACATATTTCACACATTTAGAATAAACTTTGATTCTTGGCATCTGTCCTGTACATACCATATTTTATCACTAATAACGTGCAAGTTATAACTTGTAAGGCAATAATCTCTCGCCACACCTAGGGGAATTCCATTTACAGATACGGATATTCCATACCTTCACCAGCTACAACATGCCAACAATTACACCAAACTGTACTCATCATGGACTTATGGTTCCACGCTTATTCTGTCGGTTTCTAGTTCTAAAGATCACGTCATAATATTGAAGTTTGAACATCAATGTACTTAATCAGATGTTTAACATGAAACCAGGGACCGAGTTAAAGATTTTAGGTTTAGGGCCGGATTATACATATGAGATTATTTTCGAGGTTGGGGGCGAGATTTAAATTATTATGTAATAGAAAATTTTAAAATTTGGAAGGAACACCCAACTATATATGACCTTTCTGGTTCCGCCCCTAGGTGCAACAACACTGGAAGTTGGAACATTAATTGTAGAGTTGGATGCGTAATTGCAATAGATAGTTCTAATTGAACTTTACTACTTTTATGCGGTTTAATTTATATAGGCGTGCGGAAATACCTAATATGATAGACCATCGAGAGATTTGAAACCTATCGTCTCGATACAAAATCAAAAGAAAAAGTTATATTGCCATAATCTACCTACCATTTCGTGCACAACATACTAATGTTGCTCAATGGGAACATGAAGTAAGATGCAACAAATTCTCTACAAGTAATATGCTATATTTGCTAATTTCTTACGCATCGAACAGCTAGTTAACCAATTTCAAAATGAAGATAGCTTAATTAACTAAGCTTCTTGATCTATCAAACACCTATATATCCAAGTATGTATGAATACCAATTTCTTCTCCAATCAAACTATCCCATAATTCCATAAACAAGCTTATAAGTCAAGTTCACTCCAACCACCAAACTATCACCATCTTCTTGAAAATTTTGTTTGCACTCCCCTAATTAAAACCAAAATTTAAACAAGAATCACCTCAAAACCAAGCCAACAATGGCTTCTCAATCATCTTCAAGCCCTAATTACTCCAACATCAAAACCGTAGTAGTACTAGTTCAAGAAAATCGTTCATTCGACCACATGCTCGGTTGGATGAAAACCATCAACCCGGAAATCAACGGTGTAACCCCCGTCAACGTCCAACCCCCCATCCATATCCAAATCAAACCAACATCAATCATCAATCAATCCAACTCACTTTACGTGGACTCCGACCCGGGCCACTCAATCCAGATTTTTTTTTAGCAAAAATATTCGGCACCATCGGAAGACGACGCAAACAACAAAACTGAAACGGGTCGGCAAAGGGTTCGCAAAAAAATGCCGAGCGGAATAAGGCCGGAATGTCGGATACGGTCATGAACGGGTTCAAACCGGAGGCTGTACCAGTTTACAAGGAACTGGTGTCGGAGTTTGCAGTCTGTGATCGATGGTTCGCGTCAGTTCCGGCTTCGACGCAGCCGAATAGGATGTTTGTGCACTCTGCGACGTCGCATGGAGCGACGAGTAATAATAGGGAACAGCTTATTGAAGGGTTTCCGCAAAAGACTATTTTTGAGTCGCTGGAAGATGGTGGATGTAGCTTTGGGATATACTATCAGTATCCTCCAGCTACACTTTTTTATAGGTACGTAAATTTAAACATTTCAATTTTTCTAATGAGTTAATTTTAGCTAACATGTCTCTTTCAATCAGAACATTTAAATTATCTTTGTAATGGTTGTAACTAGTGTATATGTTACACTGTACATTACACTCAGACACCAAGAGACACTACAACATGCTGTATTCTTTTCTTATTGTATTTTATTGTATCTTATCGTTTCATTGAATTCTTTTCGGTCCGTCACACATAGCCTTAATTTCATTAAATTCTTAACACTTTGACTTTTTTTAATCGACCATTTCAACTATATTACTTTTAAGAGTTTTGTAGTTGAAATTGAAAATGAATTCCTTGGAAAATTACTTAAAGTGTTACTCTTTAAATGAATTTGAGGCATAACTGAGAAATTAAGTTACAACTTTTTCAAAATAATCATATCTAGCCCGTTTTTTTTTTTATTTTATGCGTAATGGATGACATAGATGCTTGTTGTTATATGCAGAAACTTGAGGAAACTCAAGTACATAGACAACTTCCACCAATTTGATCTTCACTTCAAGAACCACTGCAAGGAAGGAAAATTACCGAACTACGTGGTGGTCGAACAACGTTATTTCGACCTCAAAATTTTGCCTGGAAACGACGATCACCCATCTCACGATGTGTTTGAAGGCCAAAAATTTGTTAAGGGAGTGTACGAAGCATTGAGGTCAAGTCCTCAGTGGAATGAATTGTTGTTCATCATCATTTACGACGAGCATGGTGGATTTTACGACCATGTTCCTACTCCAGTTAATGGAGTTCCAAGCCCTGACGGACTTGTAGGCCCTGACCCATACAAGTTTCAGTTTAATCGCTTGGGGGTTAGGGTCCCGTCTATCATGATAAGTCCATGGATCGAGAAAGGAACCGGTTTGTATTTCCATGTTTTCCTTTTTGTTGAATTAGAAGTTGGGGAAATTTACATATACACCCATAAGTTTCATGCAGTGACCTCATATACAAATGCGTCGTTAAAATGTTTCTTTTTAATCCTTTACATATTTTCTTTCTCCGACTTCACTAAAATATGAAGAAAATCGAGCATTTTCCGGCCTTATATGTTACAATTACTTGAGATCTATTTATTTTGTAAGTGCAGTTTTACATGGGCCATCAGGACCTTACTCAACATCTCAGTTTGAGCATTCGTCAATACCTGCAACCGTCAAGAAAATCTTCAACCTAAAGGAGTTTCTAACTAAACGTGACGAGTGGGCCGGCACCTTTGAGAGTGTGATAAACAGGAAGAGCCCTAGAACAGACTGCCCAGGTAATTAAGGCAATGGCTACAGTTTTTCCTTTGTTTTCGAAAAGTCACAAGTTTTTATTAAGCATCTACAAAATTAACAATGATCATAATTAAAGAAAGCTCATATCACAATTCTAATCCATGCCACCTTTACACCATTACAAGTACAAGCCAAAGCCAACAAATAACTATACAGATGATCATAAGCAAGCATCTCATTGAAGCATTTCTGTGCTACAATCCCTTTAAATGATGATCAAAACCACATATATATATCTAGCTAGGGAGTTTTGCAAGAACCTTAGTTACTAATCGCCTATTTGATTGCAGAGACACTGCCGGAACCTGTGAAACTAAGAGAGGCAGGCGCAGAAGAGGGAGCAGAATTGAGCGATTTCCAAAAGGAGATGGTACAAATGGCAGCAGTGCTATGTGGCGACCATGTAAAGGACACATACCCGGACAAACTAGTCGATAATATGGACGTGCCGCGAGGAGTGGAGTATGTGAATTCTGCATTCAAGAAATTCTTGGATGAATGTGAGAAGAACAAGCAATGTGGTACAGATGGATGCAAGATTTGCATTCCAACAGCAGAGACAAGTATTGAGCCTACTAGTAGGGATCATAAGGTAACTAAGAAGACCAAGTCAATTGGTTCAAAGGTTTTCTCTTGCTTTGCTTGTGGAAATTAATGAGGATTGATTCTTAGTTTCATGCAGGAAGGGGTAAAGTAAGAAATCTGTTTGTGGATTTAAATTGGTAGTTAGCAGATGAAACATTGGATTTTCAAAAGTTTGTGGTATGTATTACTTTATACCTTCATTTTATCAAGACATTTACATTTGTGTACATATACTATTATTCTAACCAAATACATATGCAGTTATTACTTATCACTATCAAAATTGATTGTTATTACATAAAACTACAAGTTATATAAAGGGAAAAGAGAAAAGGGGAAAATAAAACTGCACATAACCCTTATTGTCACCTATGTGTATATACTCCCTCCGTCTCAGTTTCATCTTCACACACTTCGTTTCGGGCCGTCTCAACTTTATCTTTCCATACCTTAAATGGAAAATAACTCTTATATTTTATACATTATCTCTCCTACTTTATTCACTTTTCTCTTAAATCTTTTGTCCGGGCCCGCGGGAATATGAAACCGGGACGGAGGGAGTATATAGTAAATGTGATAATTTAAAAAAATAAAAACAATTGACCAATGAAATTTATGCACAATGTTATATTAGAACACCCGTACTAACCCGTGGTGATCTCACGTCATAAATTTCGTTAAATATTAAATAAATGAAATTAAGGCAATACGAAGTATAATTTATAAAGAAAGATGGGACCTGAGAAAGATCACATTGTCCACACCTATTAAGCACCTCCTTGAAAATCACATTAGCCGTGGTGTTGGTAGGTTTCGACCTTAGTATTAAGTTCTAAAGTTTGAACCTATATCATTCTTAAATATGAGCTTACCATATGAATTGATTTCCAAGGTCACCACTATTACATTTTTTGAGTTGGTTTATACTCCGGGTTGAGTTTCAAAGATGAAAATTTTACTTTGTTAGAGTATTTTCCAATAAAGCTTTGTTTACTCTTTAAATAAAAATTCTCAATTTGTAATTATCTCATTTAAAAGTTGGTTTATACTTCGAATTGAGCTGCCAAGTTATAATTACATACTCCATTCTTAGAGTATTTTTTTCATAACGCGTGGTTTACCCTTCAAATAGTGTTTTTCAATTTATAATTATCGAGTATTAGAGTTGGCTTGCCAAAGATGGAACTATCACATTATCATAGTTCAGATACAATTGTAACTATTTCGGGTGTTAAGCTTACCATTTGAGTTGAGTTTTCAAGTTGGGATTATTTATGCTATGTTCGAATTTAGTTTGTCTGCTGGAATTATCATATTTTTGTATTATTTTCAATATAGTGTGATATGATTTTTTTTAATGGAGTTCTCAAGGTTTAAGTATCATATCCTTACAGTTAGTTTGTCTTTCGAATAGAGTTCCCAAGTTGGAACTATTCCATTTTAGAGTTGAGATTATCCATTGAATTGAATTTTCAAGTTTGACTTACCTCGTTCTTAGAGTTAGTTATCCCACATTGGTCCAGAACGAAAGGGATGAAAGGTATATATGTAGATCACCACTCTCCTATGGTATGAAACATTTTGAGTGATTCCAAAAGTAAATCCGTGTGGGTTTAGACATAAAACGAATCATACCAATGAGACGTGTGTGGTGTAATCATGAGTAACCTCGCTAGTACAATAAGCCTGGTCTCCATCCATTAGTATTCGGGTCGTTGCAATGATCTCATTCCTAATTTTTTATTCCGATTGAACTTTTTCTGTTTACAATTTGTAGCGGCCTTGAAACCCGCCCAAAACTCACTCTTTAGTCACACAACCAGCCCAAACTAATTGGACCAGAGCCCATCTGAAATCTGAACACCCATCTCTACCAAATACCGCCTGAAAAACCCTAGCTGCTTCTGCATCTTCTTCACTGTGAAACAGACAATTCTACACGTATTCAGGTGAAAATGTCTCAGATGAGCAAAAAGCGAAAGGTAAACTCCTTTATTAATCCGCAGAAGTGCAATTTAGAGGTGATTTTACACAATTATGACGAATTGAAGTGAACTGTAAGTGTAGTTTGTTGCCGATGGAGTTTTCTTCGCGGAATTGAACGAGGTTTTGACACGTGAGCTTGCTGAGGATGGATACTCTGGTGTTGAGGTCAGGGTTACTCCCATGAGGACTGAAATCATCATCCGAGCCACCCGCACGCAGAACGTTCTCGGTGAAGATTTCATTTTGCTTCCAAATTATTGATGTTATAATGGATTAGGTGTTTTTGTTTTGGTTGATTTTGAAGAGCTTTTTAATTTGTAATTTGATTGTGGCTTTGTGTTGTGATAGGTGAGAAGGGAAGGAGGATTAGGGAATTGACCTCTGTGGTTCAGAAGAGGTTCAAGTTCCCTGAGAACAGCGTTGAGCTCTACGCTGAGAAGGTGAACAACAGGGGACTCTGTGCCATTGCTCAGGCCGAGTCACTCCGTTACAAGCTCCTTGGTGGCCTTGCTGTAAGGAGGTAGTAATTCCACTTATTGTCTATCATGTAATATCATTTTTTACACAAAATGACTTCTTGTTGATGTTCGATGTTAATTTTATGTGGAATGAATGATGATATGATATCTGATTCTCTGTGGTGATATGATGTTCTTCATGGTGTTATGTGTGGAGTGTGTAAATTCTTTCTTACAAATCTGGCAATATAGATAGCATTCACTATTTTATTGAATCCTGACTACAGATCATGAGGCTTAGTTCTTTCTTGTATTGACTATTGAGTGGTGAGACGCTCTAGTAGTCTGGTTAGCTGCAACTTTGCTCACGAGTTGAATACCTTATTAGTGCGGGTTTTCTTTTTTTTTTTTTTTTATTGCATCCTACCATGTCATCGTAAAAGCAATGTCGGCTCTTCTATACCATCTGTTGTTGTCGGATGATGACTAGAAAAAGCCTCTCTCTCCCATGTCTATATTGTTGTGAGGCGCCCTGTGCCTCACATTAACCATGGAAAGGGCACGTAGTTTTGAGTAACTTTAACCTTGTAATTGACGCGATCTTGCATTAGTGTGCAGTATGTAATTTGTTGGTGTTGCCTCTGCATTTTCTTGGCTAGTATGTTGATAATATGTCAGCATTTTGAGTAAAATATTTTGACTGTGCTCCACAGGGCATGCTATGGTGTCTTGAGATTTGTCATGGAGAGTGGAGCCAAGGGTTGTGAGGTATGGTTATAGCCCCTTTCCTGGATTCCTGTGTTATATATTTGCATTTCTTCATGACATTAACTTAACTTGGTGGTACATTTCTACAGGTGATTGTCAGTGGTAAATTGAGGGCTCAGCGTGCTAAATCCATGAAGTTCAAAGATGGTTATATGATTTCTTCTGGTCAGCCTGTGAAAGAGTACATTGATGCTGCTGTGAGACATGTTCTGCTCAGACAGGTTTGTGCTTCTCTGTATGCATTTAAGCCATAGTTTCACCTGAAGTCACCCCTCTTCATTGTTAAGTTGTATTTTTATTGATCTTTTTCTATTTTACGATTAATCTGTGCAGGGTGTTCTTGGCATCAAGGTCAAGATTATGCTCGACTGGGATCCCAAAGGAAAGCAAGGTCCGCCTACTCCTCTACCAGATCTGGTCACAATTCACCCTCCAAAGGAAGAACAAGAATTCATCACCCCAGCCATGCTACCACCAACTGAAATTGAAGTCCAAGAATAGATCATCCGGATCTGATTGTTGTTGGATCAGTCTTTCTGTAAACTTGGTGTCTTTTCACATATGAGGACCAATTTTAAAATTATAAAACAGCTACTTTTAGTTTGTATTAATTAAATTTTGCCCTACAGTTTGTCAGATTACCATGATTCTATACATTGCCTTTTGTTCTACTACATCTTTACCACTATTGAACCTATTATTCCCAACACTTGTTCAGTTGTTTGCTGTGATGATAATGTAGAATTTCAATTATGGCAGATAGTGCCGCACCCAATTTTTTTCTGTTATTTAGTGATTGAGAGACACTTCTAACAATTTTGAAAATGGAGGCGGCAATGCTTGTACTGACATCCTAGCAATAATGGGACATGAGGTTAAGGATTTAGAACTTTGGAAGAGAACTCCCTCTAACTCACAATTTCATAATTTTGTTATTTTTAAACGTCCCATCTATATATATGATAAAAGTGATGATCTAAATGAAAGAAGAGATGTGCCACATAAGCAAAAATTCTAGGTGGCAAAACAAAGCCAAGAAAAAATGAATTTTTAATCAGCATGTATTTGAAAAGAAGATTACACAGCAGGTTCAATTCACTGCTAATCAAATAATGGTTGTTATGTTTCCCTACTTATATGGGTTTTTAAATTTAAATATTCTTCAAATTCCCATCATTATCTACCCAAGTCAATTATGTTTGTTACATGAAGATACCCATAGTCCACATATTCCGTGGTTTAACTCATATACGCAACATATATATATATATATATATATATATATATATATATATATATATATATATATATATATATATATATATATATATACCAGTCTTCATCCTGACCAGCAAACGTGAAGTCTCCATGTACTTGAAACTTAGTCCTTGCATATTCACACTATTTATCAGTCCATTTTATATCAAATCCGTATTGATATTACGAAGAGAAAGAAAATTAGTCTATCCTCGCTAACTCATTAATTATGCAAAGAAACCAAGTAAGATGAAACGCCAGTTCATTCCTGAACTCCCCGATGGTGTCATTGTTAACATACTTGGTTCAGTAGCATCTAATTCAGTTGTTGATTGGGCAAATTGTGTTGTGAGGTACTTATCATTTCTGACTTTCAACCCCATTTTTATAATTACCTATCAAATATGACATTGTTGTTTTCATTTTATTGAATTAGTTGTCCTCTCATGAATAAGCTTGGGATGAGTAAACATGTTCTGAAGTCGATACGTATTCATGCATGGACTAAAATTCCAGAATTAGTTCTAGACGTCCTATATGATGCAAATAATCCAGAGGTTGTAATACGTAAATTCATGGTTAGTAAATTCTATATTCTCACTCAATTTTATTTTCGAGTATATGATTTTCATGGATGCATCATTATTTATAATTACCTGACTGTTTACTCTATGGCAGGAAAAATTATGTGTTGAAGAAAAAGCAGACGATGCATTGCAATAAATGAAAGTTGCAGTGCTGTCTAAACATCACAGGCACAGTATTGTTTAAATTTCGTTAAGTTGTTCAATGCCAATCCGAATTATCAAGAAGAAGGGATCTTAGGTCTGTCAGAGCAAAAGGAAGCGGCAAAAAGTGATTTTGATTTTAATCAATCTAGATGGGAGCTAAGTATGAGGCTGAAGAGATTGGTATTTAAGAATCCAAATTTCTTAAAGATCCCTAAGTTCTGTGTTATTGACGATGATAAATTAATTGACCATATCAAAATTCGCATAGCAGCCGCTCCGCAATATCCCAGATGTGTGGCTGATATCGAGGTACTTTATATAGAGGCTGATATTCGTTTTTCCGCTACTGATGAAATGCATGTCGTGAGAAGTTCATTTTATTATAAGTACTTTTCGAGTTTGATTTCTTCTAGATTATATTGTAATGTTTTATTACGTTTTAAATAAAATGTTCCCTTTCTTTTATAAATGTTATAGTGTCATTTCGAAGTTGCATTATACTATTGTGTTCCTGGACAAAATTAGCAACCACTTTCCCTCCAATATATAAAATTCATATCACTAAAAAATACATACTTGAAAATATATGATTACGAATGACATACTTGAAAATATATGATTATGAATGACATATCTATATAGATGATTATAAATTCGTGGCAACTCACACTACAAGATATTTGATCTAATACGACTTATAAATTAGTCGACTCTTTATAAGAGTCGTAAAAATGAACTAAAAAAGGCCTTAAAATTAACTCAAAGAAGGCAAAAAAATACGACTTCTAATTTTGAGTCGTAATTATAAAATTACGACTCATAATTTGTACTTTAAACTAAAATACGACGCACTCCTTTTACGACCCCTTTAAAATTTGCATCGCTTATTAAGAGTCATAATTTTTAAATATCACTCTTATATACATGATACGAATCTTTTTAAGAGTCGAATTAGATCAAATGTTTTGTAGTGTCAATATTTAATTAAAATTAATTAATGCATATATATGAATGTTTATATGCACACCTATTAGGTCAACAAATCCATCATTGTTAAATTCTCACATGTATTTGCTATCCAGTAACTCCTCAACTCTCAACTAAAAAATCTCATCATTTCATAAGGTCGATTTTTGCCTTCCTAGTATTATCCACATAAGCCTAATCAATTATATAGTATAAACAAACACATATAATCCGATTACTTCTAAATATTGTAGATTAGAATCCCAATTATCATTTTACATTCCATTCATTAACAACTTCTTCATTCGTGTATGTGACACGCTTATAAACAGTCCCCATTGCCCTCTATCTCGGATTCCAAAAGTCTCTCGCATAATCATCCACCATGAAACATCCCAAGCACGAAAAAGTAACATCGTTCTCCATGTTACCAGAGGAGTTGCAAATGTATATCATGTTTTTGGTAGCCATATCGAGCATGTCGAATTTTGACGTGGTCATGCAAATGTAAGTACTATATATGTATACAACCCGAGATCTTATTTTACTGTATTATACTGATTTAATGTTTTGTATTATACAGAGCAAAGAAGTTCTTGACTATCTACAAATACCCAGGATTCTATTCACGAATTAACTATGCTTCGTGTCCACGTATTGCATATAAAACACCAATGTCTCATGAGACTATATTCATGAACCGTTGTCTCAATGCAAAAAATCCAGAAGCATATATCCGAATGTTAGTGGTGATATGACAATTTTAGATTAGTTATATATGTTATTTTGTTTCAGTTACTTTTATTAACGTTGCATAATATCTTTGTATTCAAGGGGACGTCTTTGATCATTTGTCATTTACAAATATGGAGTTTTTACTAGATCGTATAAGGGGACACAAAGATCATGTGTATTTCTCAGCAATATTCAATTTTTGAATAGTTTTAGTATGTTTGATTGTACTAATATCATTATAGTGCATGGACACCGTTTCATCACTCCTAGAGTTATCAACGACGTTCCTGAGAGCTCTACATCTGTTAGACCCGGTAAATAACTAACTATTGGTCTGGATGTTCTACATCAAGTTACAAAGTAAATTTCCATGGATATTTCATCGCCCGATTTGAAGCAGTCATCAAGTAAGTTGATATGATGTATTAATAATAAATTTATGCCCTCACATGAAATTTGTTCTAATTATATTCGCACATTTATATATTCTACCTAGGGAATATGAATGAAGATTACAAGGTTGTTACCAGGTTCAATAAAATGAACCGGAGATTTACTCTAACAATGAGACGGCATCTCAAGTCAAATCCGTTTGATTATTTCCTGTACCATGAAGATTCCAGAGGATATAGTAAGTATATTGATTTTGGGTTTTTTTTTATTTTTTTTATTTGATCAAGTGATTACATCTATATATTTTGTATTGATGGGATGAAGGGTCTTCAAATATACCTAACAAGCGCATTTTTTATGATTCAGAAATTCAAAGGTTCTAAATGTCGAACAATCAATACCACTTGCGGATAAGCATATAGAACATCTACTCGATAAATATACCCAAAATTTGCGAAGGGATGTTCTGAAGAGCCCTCAATCACGAGAAAAATAAGAATTCACGAAAGAGAGCAACGAAAGCAAGACAAGACAAGAAGGATATGAATATTGGCATCTCAGTAGTAGGTAATCATCTATCACCATGGTTATGTATATTTGCAGACACACATATATATAATCTTTATTAATCATATTTATAATTATCATCATGTAGCATATCAAGATATGGCTGATCCTACATATGCCTGTAAATTTTGTGGTGCACTTATGTGGTTCGACGAGAGGATAAAAAATACTCCATTGAGCAATCCATAATTTGGTTTGTGTTGTAGTCGTGGTAAAATACAGTTACCTACTCGTGCAACCTCCGCGTCTCCTAAGTGATCTTTTGCAAAATAGGCATATTAAGAGTAGAAATTATATTGGGCACATAAGAGCTTACAACATGATGTATGCATTTACTTCGATGGGTGGTATACAAGACAATTCAGTCAACAATGGGAGTGGTCCTTATACATACAGGCTTGGCGGAAATAATTATCATAGGCTTGGTAGTTTGTTTCCAAATGAAGGCGAAACTCCTAAATTTTCACAGCTTTATATGTACTGCGGAGAGGATGAAACCAAAGATAGAATTGATGTTGTTCGGTGTGATATCTCTACTTCATGCAATGTTATTGATTTAGTTAATTCTATATATACATTTTTATTACAATATGCATATAAGTTGATAGCTCATGTTGAGAAAAAAAAATCTTATTTGTAAATCAAAAAGTACTGCTGCTGTAGATCCATCTATTGTTGATGATCTAAAGGACATGATAGATGCGGAAAATCCAATTGCCCAAAATTTTTGTATGGCTGCCGATCGTTTCAAGGAGAGTGCTAACATGAATGTGAAACTATGTCTTATTGGAAGGAGATCACGTGATGGACGGATGTACAATCTACCAACATGTTCTGAAGTAGCTGCATTAATTGTTGGTATGTTTGCTCTAATGCCAGTCTTCGTTAGATAGGATCGTGATATATATAAACATGTATGTGCTATTTCTATATTATAAATTATCTAACTTTATAAATCTACTTATGAAGGTAACAATGAGTATGACATGAATCCCCGTGATATTATTCTGGAGCCTAAACAAGGAGATTTTAAGAGGATTTTTCTGAATTGCATCCGAGCTACCTTCCAATGCAATATCCCCTACTTTTCCCATATGGTGAAGATGGATATCATACGGAGATTATGCACACTGATAAGTCAAAAGGTGTTAGGCACAAGGTTACTATCAAGGAGTTTTTGTCTTTTCGGATTTTTGATCGTGCCAATGAAGCGCAGACCATACTACTCAATAGGAAATTATTCCAGCAGTTCATAATAGATGGTTACATGATGATGGAATCTCAGAGGCTTTCATTCGTGATGAGGAACCAACCATTATTGAGATCCGATAACTATAAGTCCCTTGATGATGCCATAAGAACAGGTGATATAGATCCAAATGATCCTACCGGAAATGTTGGTAAGCGATTTGTGTTGCCATCTTCTTTTGTTGGAGGTCCCAGATATATGGTTCAGAACTTCCAAGACACAATGGCCATCTGCAAGAGTATAGGCTATCCTGAACTCTTCATCACTTTCACACGCAATCCGAAATGGCTTAAGATCACACGTTGGGTGGAGTCTAAGGGTCTGCGTCCCGAGGATAGACCTGATGTATTGAGTCACATCTTCAAGATGAAGTTGGATCATCTGATAAAGGATTTGAAAACATAAAATGTCTTTGGAAAGGCCATAGGAGGTAATCACTCATCATAGAACTATTTTTTGGTTTCTGTTTTCATAGCATGTTATTATTTAGTTAATTTGTATTTATTATTGATTGTTGTAATCTTTTGAATTTTGTAGTTGTGTACACCATTGAGTTTCAGAAATGTGGTCTCCCACATGCACATATTCTTCTCTGGGTAGATCGAGGGACATAAACATGTCAAGAATGCTATAGATGAGTTCATATCCATTGAGATACCCGACAAGGAACTTAACTTGAGTTGTACAAGGTCAGATTCGAGTACATGGTCCGTGCGGTCCATTGAATCCAACCTCACCGTGCATGCATGATGGGAAGAAATGCTCTAAGAAATTCCCAAAATCTTTTAATGAGCGTACCATATTTGACGGCAATGGCTACCCGGTATACAGGAGGCGTGATACATGTGCCACAATTGAGAAGAATGGGGAGCTTATTGATAATATGTACATTTAGTCATAAATTATTTAATTTAAATAATATATCTCATTATACTGTTATTGTTTAACCGTCTTTTATTTTTGTTTTTATATCAACACGACTAAGTTCATTTGATATAATTCCACAGGTTCATCGTACCACATAATCCCTTTCTATTGATGAAGTACCAGGCACACATTAATGTTGAATGGTGCAATAAGTCCAATTTAATAAAATATCTCTTCAAGTACGTCAACAAAGGGGTGGATAGGATAGGTGCCAAAATAACTGTGGATAATGAGGTGAAGGATTATGTCGACTACCGGTATGTATCTGCATGTGAAGCCGTCTGGCGTATTATGGGATATGATATTCATTATAGATACCCGTCCGTCGAGCGTTTATCCTTCCATGTGGAGGGGGAACAGTCGGTCACATTTAAGGATGGTGACCTAATAACTGACCTGCTGGAAAAACATACAGTTTCCGAGATAAAATTCCTAAAATGGATGGAGTTCAACAAACATCATCCAGAAGCACGTCAGTACCTGTATGCTGAGTTCCCTAAACTTTACGTGTGGGATTCTAGACTGAAGGTTTGGAGAGATAGGAAGCAGTTCAACAACAAAGTCGGACGAATTTATCACGTCCCAATTAAGACTGGTCCTCTTTATTACATGAGGATAATGTTGAATCATATTAGGGGTGCTACTTGCTTCGAGGATTTGCGAACGGTTGATGGTGTTGTTCATGCAACTTACCGCGATGCATGTTTTGCTTTGGGCTTGCTCGATGACGACCAGGAGTACATTAATGCTATAAAGGAAGCCAGATTTTGGGGATTTGGACGTTTCCTTCGACATTTGTTCGCTATTCTGCTTCAGTCTGATAGTATGTCAAGGCCTCTGCATGTATGTGAAAGCTCATGGGAGTATTTATCGGACGACATCCGGTATATGATGCGTAGGAAATTGAAAAACCCCGGTATGAAATTTAAATATTTATTTAAATTAATATCTCTTTCATATTGTTCATTTTTTTATCACCCATCGTATTTAAACATCATCCCTCATTTATTAAATGTAGAACTGGAGCTTAGTGAAGAACAATTGAAGAATTTCGCTCTTGCTGAGATTGAAAGTTACTCGCAAGGAATGGATTTAGCTTGAGTGGTATTGAAGGTATGCCCATGTCAGACAATGCAGTAATTAATAATAGCATGAATAATTTGATTGTTGAGGAAATGCCATATGATGTTGATGAGATGATTGAGCAGCACAATCGTTTATATCCATGTATCACTGATGAGCAGAGGTCTGTATACCATACTATTATAGATGCCTTTGATTCTGGTAATGGTGGAGTTTTTTTCTTATACGGTTATGGTGGTACAGGAAAAACATTCTTATGGAATACATTATGTTCTGCGTTACGTGGTAGACGTGACATAGTTCTACCAGTTGCATCGAGTGGCATAGCTTCTCTTCTTCTTCCAACTGGCCGCACAACCCATTCAAGATTCAGTATTCCATTGCAAGTCGACGAGACTACCGTCTGTAGTAGAATTACACCTGGAAGCGAATTAACAGAACTGTTGAAAAATACCAAGTTCATCATTTGGCATGAAGCTCCCATGTTGGTTTTGCTTTGAGGCACTTGATCGCAGCCTAAATGATGTAATGAGAGGTCCCAATGGCAGTGAGTTGAACATGTCGTTTGGTGGATTGGTTATCGTATTTGGTGGGGATTTCAGACAAATCTTGCCGGTAATACCAAAGGGAAGTAGGCAGGATATAGTACACGCCTCTCTTGCTCATCTAAGAAGCTTTGGAGTTCATGTCGTGTACTTAAACTTACAAAGAACATGCGTCTGCAGGTATTATTTTAAATTTCATAGTAATTTTCATTTATATTCAAATT
This sequence comes from Plantago major, assembly GCA_026545765.1. NCBI lineage: Eukaryota > Viridiplantae > Streptophyta > Magnoliopsida > Lamiales > Plantaginaceae > Plantago > Plantago major. The sequence goes on along the minus strand of CM048840.1, from coordinate 15,350,455 downwards.
AATGCAATTTAAAGACTATAGTATTTATTTATATTATATTCTGCACTAATAATGTTATTTCTAATCAGTCTGGCAGCTCACCATCCGAGAATGAGACAATAAAAGAGTTTGCGGAGTGGCTTTTGAAAGTTGGAGATAGTAAAATTGGTGGTGATAATGATGGTGAGGTAAAATTCAAAATACCCGAAGACATGTTGATCCGTTCTAGCGGTGCACCAATTGAGGCGATCGTTAAGAGTACGTATCCAAACTTATTATCCCATGTCGGTGATGGTAGGTATTTCCAAGATAGAGCTATTCTTGCTCCTACTAATGAGATCGTACGCGAGGTCAATGATTATATCATGTCCATTTTACCTGGAGATGCCACCGAGTTCAAGAGTTCAGATGCCATTTGTCCCGATGAAGATGACATCGTAAATAGAGAAGATGTTTACTCCGTTGAGTTCCTAAACATTATTAAGGCATCTGGAATACCAAACCACATAATCCGATTGAAGATCGACACTCCTATTATGCTCCTCAGGAACATTGACCAGTCCGCTGAGCTATGTAACAGTACTAGATTGATTGTCATTGCAATTGGGAAACATATTCTTGAGGCTAAGACTATACATGGAAAGAATGCTGGAAAGAAGGTTTTCATACCTCAAATGGTACTCGCACCTTCTGATCTTACTAAGTTTCCTATTAGATTCCAGCGGAGACAATTTTCTATTTCAGTTTGCTATGCCATGACAATAAACAAGAGTCAGGGACAATCACTTTCTCATGTTGGACTCTACCTTCCAAACCCTGTTTTCAATCATGGACAGCTATATGTGGCATACTCGAGAGTAACGAGCAAGAAAGGGCTAAAGGTGTTAGCGCTTGATGAGGAAGGTAATCCAACCGATACAACAACCAACGTAGTCTACAAAGAGGTTTTTAGCTCTCTTTGATGTATTTTTTTTTATAACAACTTCAATGTTATATTACAATTTGTTTTATTTAGTTAATTAACTAATGTTTACTATGTTTTATGCAGTTAACGAAGATCCGGATGCTGTTTGAGATTCATTAATTTCAATTATTATTTACAATTCAAAACGATATTCACCTTGAATCTGATTTATTAGTTTTATATTTTGCTTTTTATGTATGTATCCTACTATCATTTTTCATCATAAGTGAACTATGCCATGGCAACGCCACGGGTTAGTACTAGTCTCACATATAATAAAAGGAAAACTTCTGCCTGAGGCCATCTCTGCCCGATACTTTAGAAAAAAGGCCTACAATAATTCTGGAATGTAAAAAAAAAGGCCAATGGCTTTTACCCTCCACATGAATGGACTTTTTTACCCTCATATGTTAAAAAATTATTTTAACACTTCCAAACACAATTTTTTAATATCCTTTCACCTATTGAATTTTTTATTTTAGTTTTCCATTTTAAATTTTGTTATTTTTTTTTTCATTTTCTTTTACGGAAAACACAAAGAAAACATACATGCATTATCGTCAGACAGTATAGTTGGTTAATACAATGATCAGATTGTAGAAATATTAATACAATCTGATCAGAGCAAGAGAAAGACAATAATACAAACAGCCTAACAATAATGAGAGATAAGGTTAAGGATTTACACATTTGGGAGAGAACTCCCTCTATTTCACAATTTCATAAATTTGTTATTTTTAGACGTCCCACATCTCACATATAATAAACGGGATAAAAAGTGTTGCTCTTATACTACTAATCTTTTATCTTTGATCTCTATTATGATCCTCCGTTTTTTATTGGAAAAATTAGTACTACAAAAAATTATTGGAAAACTTATTAAAAAAAACTTAAAAATAGTACCAGTAGTAGTCTGGTACAATTCTTTTAGGATAATCCAAATCATCTTAAAACAAGATTATCTGCGGATAAGATCGATCAGTTGCATAAACCAAACCGTTGACAGAAATTAATTAAACTAAGAAGTAGAAAAATGACATTTTCCCTTTTTGTCAAAATCGAGTGTTGCTTTGCAGTAAAGAGTAGGAAAACACTTTTCGAGTCACTCAATAAGCGCGCGAGTTACATTTCCATTCCGCCATGGCTGTTTCAATGGAGCTCTTACTTACCACCTCCGTCGCAATACTCGCCGGAATATTCCTCATATCGCCGGCAGAAGCTCGCTATATCGCGTACAACACCACCTCGGCAATCGTGCCTGGTAAACTGAACGTCCACTTGGTCCCTCACTCTCACGATGACGTCGGATGGCTGAAAACCGTCGATCAGTACTATGCTGGAGCTAACAACACGATTCGGGTACTATGCAGCTCAATTTAGCTTCAATTGACTTTAATTAGTGTAAAATGTGAAGTATGAACCCTATTGTTTGTTGTTTTGTTGTTTTGTTGTTCAGGGAGCATGTGTACAGAACGTCTTAGATTCTGTGATTGCGGCTCTACTCGATGATCCTAATCGGAGGTTCATTTATGTGGAGATGGCAAGCTCGTTTAACTTACTTTCTCAATTTTGTGTTGTTAGTGTTGATGTGGATTGAGCTGTGAGCTTATTTACTCTTTGTTTCTTCGATTAGGCCTTCTTTCAGAGATGGTGGAGACAGCAGAGTGACGATCTCAAGGCTAAAGTCAAAGAGCTAGTCGATTCCGGTCAACTTGAGTTCATGTATGCAGTGCCTTCACAGCTTCACTTCAGTATTTAGAGTTAAATTGTTGATGATAGTATTTGTGAAATATATGCACTGTTATGATTCAGAAATGGGGGTATGTGTATGCATGACGAGGCAACCCCTCACTACATCGATTTGATTGATCAAACGACATTGGGACACCGTTATATACTTGATGAGTTTGGGCAGAAGCCGAGAGTTGGTTGGCAGATCGATCCATTTGGTCATTCTGCTGTACAAGCGTATTTGCTCGGAGCTGAGGTACAGACTATCCAAAATATCATGCTACTATGTGAACCTCATTCATTTTGTTGAGTAATATGATTTAGTTAAACCAAGTTGCAACTTGATATGATATGTTAGATCAGCATCTGCTTGTATGTTCTACTTTATTGGGCAAAGTTACTGATCCCGATCTAATGCACTATATGTTGCAGCTTGGTTTTGACTCACTGTTTTTTGCTCGAATTGATTACCAAGACAGAGCTAAGAGGAGAGACGAAAAGAGTCTGGAGGTTATATGGCAGGGTTCGAGATCCCTTGGTGCTTCATCTCAGGTCAATTACTTAAAAGGCCACCCTATCTCTTGATTTATAAATGTTTAAAGAGAAAATTTCTGACGTTTCTGCACATACATGCGCTTACAGATATTCACTGGGATTTTCCCTGTCCATTATGAGCCTCCTGAAGGTTTTGCATTCGAGATAAATGATGTGTCTCCTCCCATTCAGGTCCCGTTTTGTGAATATAAAGTACTCTAGACTCTAGTGTTGATTTATGTTTTATGAAATCAGTTACTAATGCATATTATTATGAACTCAGGATGATGAGTTCCTATTTGATTACAATGTGGAAGATCGAGTGAATGATTTTGTTGCGGCTGCTTTAGCACAGGTACAATTGTTTTAGATTTTCATGATCGTAAACCTGGAAGTTACATCACACACACACACATTTATAAGCGCATAATTTTTTTTTGGAGAAGATATGAACTCCAAAAATATTATGGTTAGCTCAATTTTTTTTCAGAGCTAACACTGGTTGGACTTTATTTGATGGATCTTTTGTTACTTGTTCCTCTATTCGATGTGATTTCTAACCATGCAATATGTTCTTTTGCCATCTCAGGCAAATGTTACCAGAACAAATCATATAATGTGGACCATGGGAACTGATTTTCGATACCAATATGCAGAGTCATGGTTTAGACAAATGGACAAGTTCATTCATTATGTGAATAAGGTGCGTCTCCCATGCTTCAGTGAATAACAAAGAGAGATCTTCCTTTTTGTAATCTATTCTCTTGTTGAGAAACACAAAATAGAACACAAAACCTCTAATGCCTTGCGTTCTTGGTTTTACCACATGCACAAGGTCACTGAAGTTTAAGAATTTATTCCCTGCTGTGTATACATGGGTTCTACATTCTTGCTCCATCTTTGGTTTCTGTCAGGATGGCCGTGTTAATGCTCTATATTCAACCCCATCCATCTATACTGATGCAAAATACGCAGCAAACGAGAAATGGCCCCTAAAAACTGGTGACTTTTTCCCGTATGTTTCTCAGTGAAATATTTTGAATAATTCATATGATTGATTTGATAAATTAAATAATTTTATTGTGTATACTATGTCCCCAGGTATGCGGACCGAGAAAATGCATACTGGACTGGGTACTTCACAAGTAGGCCATCCCTCAAAGGATATGTGAGAATGCTGAGTGGTTACTATTTAGTAAGCTCCTCAGTCCTCAACACTTGCATCTTTGCAAAAATTAATGGAGAACACACATGTTTATGTGTTAGCTACCATGGTGTCCTTAGCTAGATTGTGTGAGTGCAGGCAGCAAGGCAATTGGAGTTTTTAAAAGGTAGAGACAGTACTGGACCAAGTTCAGATCTGTTAGCTGATGCTTTGGCTATTGCACAACATCATGATGCCGTCAGTGGGACAGAAAGGCAGCACGTTGCTGCTGATTATACATTGCGACTTTTCATCGGTTATCAAGAGGTACCTCTCATCATTGATAGGAAAATAGTCCAATTTTGAATAATCTTTTTCTTGCCAATCATCTGTGTGTCCTCCACCTGTCTAAAAACTGTTGGATTCTATTCAGTGATTGTCTTTGTATTCTTGCTGGGCTTGATTTCATCTTTATTGCAAACTGAAACTCCCATTACACGCACAAACTTTTTTCAGGCTGAGAAAGTGGTTGCATCCTCATTGGCTCTATTAACAGGTTCACGGTTAAATTCTGTAAATAAGGATTCAGTGCCTGAATTTCAGCAGGTGATTATGATCCTCCCTCCAAGTTAATTTCGGCCTACATTTAATATTGCATGAATTGATAGCTACATCTGGTTCACTACGTTGTGGCATTATAATTCATTCATCCTATCTATAGTTTTAGCAATCAAGCAGGCTTCAATATTTTGTGTATTCTTGTTTCAGTGTCCTCTGCTCAACATAAGCTATTGTCCTCCATCAGAAGCTAACTTCAATGATGATGAAAAAAGCATGGTAAGACTTCTAAATTACCAGGAAACGAGCCCCCAACCCTCCGTGCGGGTCATTACTATGTGTTGTAATGTTATTTTTCCTTCAACTCTTTTAGGTCATTATTGTGTACAATCCACTTGGGTGGAAAAGAGAAGAAGTCATCCAAATTCCTGTGAGTACCCAGGCCCCATTCTATCTTTTTTGGAGTTTCTATAGTTTTATCAATGCCAACTTCTTTCAATAAAATCGACTTGTATATTAAGAATAGAATAACTACTTTCATTGGTGTATATCAGTGCTGTTTGATGAGAAGCATGTTGTCTCAGGGTGGTTTGGGTGCTAAAGCTGTGTAATTATGAAGAGTGTCTGGGACTGTTTGTTTTGAATAGAAAGGACATTATATCCTCGAGCTTGATGACATAGTTATATGAAGCTTTTCTGACTTCGAGGGAATAATGTTGAAATGAATTGCTTGATGTTTTACAGGTTTCGTCTGAGAATGTTGTGGTTTTAGATTCAGCTGGAAGAGAGGTTGAATCTCAGGTCCTTCCTCTTTCCGATGTAACTTTGCTCATACAAAACTATCATATCAAAGCATATTCGGGTATCTCAACCAGTAGCTCGGCGAGATACAGGCTTGCCTTTTCAGCATCTGTGCCACCCCTTGGTTTCAGCACTTATAAGCTCTCGAGAGCAAATTCGACAAGTGAGTTATGTGTACATTCAGGTTAGATATTATCTACTCACTCTTTACCCTGATGATTTTTTCACTGTTTTCCTTATATTTTTCTTCCAGATTCTAGGTCCACTGTCTCAACAATGTACTCCGAAGGAAGTGGAACATTTGAAATTGGTCAAGGAAATTTGAAGCTAATCTACTCTGCAGATGAAGGGAAGCTTACCCATTATACAAACAAAAGAAACTCGGTAAGCAATTGTCTGATATGACTTCCTTTCCAATTTATGCTTCATATGTAATTGGTCCAGTTCAAATTAAATTTGAAATAAAAATAGAGTTATTGCTTGGGCATATGATTTCCCCCCTTGAAAAACATCCAACATTTTTATTTGATCATTGTTAGTAGTGTGTATTTTGAGAACTTTGCCCTATAACCCTCTATAAACTTGCTTTAAAAAACTCAGAAATATATGGTGTTTTGGTTTTTCTTTTGCACGTACACTGATGGTTACTTTCTCTGTCATCCTTGAAGATCATAGCTCAAGCAGAACAATCATACAGTTATTACACTGGTTACAATGGCACGGACAGGGTTTTCCAGGTATCTTCACCCCCTTTAAAGAAATTTGGTAATGGTGCTTTCTGTTTATTTTTACTTAAATTATTGCCGACTTTATAAGTTAACTGTTAATTTATGCTTTGTTCTACATAATTTGTGATTATCTAAATTTTTTTTTTCCTTCTTGTTGAAGGCATCTGGGGCTTATGTTTTCCGTCCAAATGGTACATTCCCAATTAAACCCGAAGGCAATGTAAGACTCTTAACTGTACTTGTTTCACTATTTTAAATTAGTCTTTATTTCTAGTTCTAATTCATTCAAATTATTCTGCGTTTGGGTAATTGAGCACAATGGATTTGTATCTTAATCCCAGGTTCCCTTAACTGTCGTCCGTGGTCCGTTGCTGGATGAAGTGCACCAGCAGGTCAATACATGGTTGCATCAGGTGCCTACTTTCCTCCTATTACTTCCTACATTAAATTGTGGTGCAATAATAAGAATCAACGTATACATGTTGGTTATGTTCTTCTAGTTGCATAGTTTTCTGGCTGCTGGCAGAGTGATGAGTGATCCAGTCTTGATAGTTGATACCTTCAATTTAGGCATCTTCATTCCCTTTTTTACCCTGGTTCCCATTACTGGCATCTGACAGCATGTTATGCAGGTCACCAGGGTTTATAAAGGTAAGGAACATGCTGAAGTTGAGTTTACCGTAAGTTTACACCACTCATTCCTTGTTCCATGCTTAATAAACTATTCTTGTAATACGTACCAAGAACATGGTTCCTATTCTCGTACTGCAAAAGTTTATATCAGTCTTTCCCCTCAGATTGGACCTATTCCAGTTGATGATGGATACGGAAAGGAAGCAATAGCTCAAATTAGTACTGGTTTGAAATCAAATAAGAGTTTCTATACGGATTCCAATGGGCGCGATTTCATTAAAAGGGTACGTTTATCATTGTGTTTCGATCATCATAGAGACAAATGAACAGGCAAAGAGCTGGATAAATTGCTCAATCCAGTTTGCTGTGTAAAGTTTTGCAATTTTTTTTTTTTTTTTTTTTTTTTGTGTTTATGAATTGAAATTATTTTGCAGATCCGTGATCGTAGATTTGATTGGGAGCTGAATTTACACCAGCCAATTGCTGGCAATTATTACCCTGTAGGTGGCATAAATTCATACAATAATTTAGCTGGTTTGTAGATGGCTTATGTAACTTCAACTTACAGTTATCTTTCACGATTTCAAGTTTTAGTTGCAGAAAGGCATTTTCTGATCTCGGTTCCTTTGTGCAGGTAAATCTTGGGATTTATATTGAGGACGAAAAAATGGAGGTCTCCGTCTTGGTGGACCGTGCTGTTGGTGGATCAAGCCTGGTAGACGGTCAACTGGAACTTATGCTTCATAGGTACTATTATTCTCTTTATCTGGTTGTCCTTTACATTAGCAATTTGGCGTACAAGTATATGACTATTTATTCATAATTCTTTCCGGTCGCGAAGGAGGTTAATCAATGATGATTCCAGAGGCGTCGGTGAGGCACTGAACGAAGAAGTTTGTGTTCTCGATGATTGCAAGGGTCTGACGGTAATTAAATTATCCAATCAATACGTATAGTTGTGAGAAACTGAAAGGCAACTGATATCTTCTATTGGAGCTTTTCCCTGCCTTCAAAATAGTCATGCGAAAATTATCTTACATTATGTTCTAATGAATGATCTTGCTAGAAAAATGTTTTCCTGCAGTAAATGTTTATTTCTTGCTGTAATTTCTACTCGTATTGCTTGCTCTTCAGGTTCGAGGGAAATATTATGTAAGAATTGATCCTCTTGGTGAAGGGGCCAAGTGGCGTCGCACATATGGACAAGAGATTTATTCCCCACTGCTTCTAGCATTTTCTGAAGAGGTATGTTCACTGTCTGTCGCTATTATAAACTGACAATCATGTAGTTCTTAGCTCAGTTAGCTCACTAATGTTTAATGCAGAAGGGTAATGACTGGATGAGCTCCCATATAACTACATTCTCAGCTATAGATTCTTCCTACAGTTTACCAAACAACATTGCAGTTATTACTCTCGAGGTAATCAGAGCTAATTAAATGGAAGCTAATTTTGTTGATTTTTTGTTTCTAGCCATAAATAGGCATAACAAAAAAACTTTTATATTGACTAAGACATCTTCTTTCATGTTGCAGGAACTTCAAAGTGGCCTAGTGCTTTTACGTTTGGCTCACTTGTACGAGGTTTGAGACTCTTCTGTGTTCTAGCAGTTTGCTCTGGAACCTTTTATTTCTTAATTTGGCTTATATTATTAGGAAATTTAACATGAATATATATATATATATATATATATATATATATATATATATATATATATATATATCTGTGTTGGAATTTGGAGAAAATTGTTGGAATTCTAGCATATTTATGGCTGAAAACATGTTTACGCAGAATCCACTTAAAATATGACCGAGACTGCCTTGTCCATGATTTACCTTCCCAGTTTCTTTAGTAATACCTTCTTATCTCACTTTGTTTTTTCTTCTTCATCTGTATGAAGACGGGCGAGGATAAAGATTACTCTGTGCTAACTACTGTTGAATTGAAGAAGCTCTTCCCAAACAAGAAGGTAACTCCATTCAACTCCACATAATCTTTCAGCTGGCAATGCTTGAACATTTGTAGAAGGAAATGGATTGAAAAACTGAAGCATGCGATATATCCTTGTCAAGAACAAGTCTTGTAAAAGACTTATTTTTTTAAATAATAGAAAAATCACATCATATTAGTATAAACAAGGTGAGTGTGACATACAGTTGGGTGGGAGATATGATTTTCCTTTATTAGGAAATATAGACTTTTACAAAGATTTGGCCTTTATCATGGTTTAATTTGTAACAAAAATTCTCCATGTGCTTTGCCGCCTTTGCGATATTGGCTTTGCTATGGATTTGACCTTTCTTCGGTTATCAGATCATCAAGGTGACAGAGATGAATTTGTCTGCCAACCAAGAGAGAGCTGAGATGGAGAAGAAGAGACTCAACTGGAAAGTAGAAGGCCCTGAGCAAGTGGCGAAATTAGTAAGAGGAGGACCCATCGATCCTGTGAAGCTGGTAGTTGAACTTGCTCCCATGGAGATTCGGACGTTCCTTGTAGACTTGAGCTACCTAAAAGTTTTTGGGTCCTGAATAGTCGATAGTGATTTCGAGACCTTTGTTTAACTATGGGTTCTATGTTAATGTAAATAAGAAATAATCAAGTTTTTGGGTGTCTATCTGAGTTATAACAAGTTCATGATAAAGAGAAGGGAGGGGACAGTTCCTCCAAAAAAGGGATGTTCAGTTGATAAGAAACAAGATATACTAAGCTATACACAGTGATTGTATGGTTAATCATCATGCCACGGTGTATATAACCTGAAAAGTATATTGAAATCTTGTTAATCCGAGATTAATCAGGTAGGTATGGTTGTAGTTGAGTTAGACAAGTGTTAAAATCATTCTTTTCAATATTAGCCTGATAATTATATCACTTGAAACCAACTTGTCTAACTCTATCACACGCCGATATTTTGGTTGATTGAACCAATTGCTGTTCATGATGTGTGTGATATGCGGATCTGGAGTTTAACTAAAAATGGTATTTATTTAGTTCAATCGACCTATCATTTGGTGAGGAAAATAAAAGCACAAGTTCGGGGGGGGGGGGGGTTGTGAAGGACAAAGTAGTGTTGCGTTGGAGAGTGGGTTTGGAAAATGAAGCTTCCTAACAAGATCAAATTTTTTGTATGGAGGAGTATTAAGAACTCATTACCTGTTCTTTATTATCTGCAGCGGAGAGGCCTTACTAATTCTGATTTATGTCATGTTTGTGGAACGTTTTCGGAGTTAGTCTTACATATCCTTAAGGATTGCTCATTTGCGAGAATTTTTTGGGCTGTGTCCCCTTTATCTAACCACATCATTCATGCAGATTCAGTTTCCTTGGAGGATTGGTACAACCATGTGCGAAACAAAGCAAACCATTCGGAGTTTAAGGTGTTTCTTTGCTACTATTGGAGTATTTGGAACATCAGGAACAAGAAAGTTCATAAACAGCGATGCTATGACCCAGTGGAGGCTGTCAATTTCACGCAAGACTTGTTGGCAAGATATAAAGAAGCACAATGTCCAGTTTCTTATGTTCGGCCGCCTGATAACACAACTCCATGGATGCCGCCTGGTACATATAAAGTTAACTATGACGCTTCCATTTCTTCCAATCCAGCAATGGCAGGATTGGGAGTGGTGATTAGAGATTGGCGAGGTGCTGTTCTTTATTGGGAACGAAAGCAAGTCAAATTTATACAAAAGCCGGAAGTAGCAGAAGCTTTGGCGGTGAGATTGGCTGCTTCATGTGTTGCCCACTTGAATTTTCAGGACATTATATTTGTGGGTGATTGCTTGAATTTGGTTACTCAATTACAACAGCCTGGTCTTTCTTTATCGGAGGCAGGAGGTTTAGTTGCGGATACTAAAGCTATTGTTGGCTCGTTGAATTCTGTTTCGTTTAAGTTTGTTCGTAGAACTAGTAATAATCTAGCACATCTTCTTGCAAAGAATTGTGTAGTTGATAGCTTTGGTTCGGATGTTTTACCTTTTATAAATCCAGATGTAACGTGATTTTTTCAGTAATATATGATTCGGTTACTAAAAAAAAAAAAGAAAAAGATTACCTTTTTAAACATCATTTCCAAATTTGTCAAATGTCAACCATATCATTTGGGTCAAGAGAATAAAAACCGAAAAAGAAAAATAGAAATTGATAGGAACAAAGACTTAACCGGAAGTTAATTTTCCCGAACTCCGATACATTCCAACGAACTTCACACACACACACACACACACACACACACACACAGAGTACTGCCACTGCGCCACCACGTGATCAAGCGCCGCCGTCAACCACCGCCGGACCACCACCAAACCATGGCGGAATTCCAAGACCTAGAATTCCAAGACGGCGTCCGTATGCCCTGGAACGTTCTCCCTGGGACAAAAGCGGATGCGGCGACGTGCCTAATTCCGATCTCGGCAATCTACACTCCTCTGAAACCCCTCCCCTCCGCCACGCCTCTCCTCCCTTACGCTCCTCTCCGATGCCGCACCTGCCGATCGGTCATCAATCCATTCTCCATCGTCGATTTCTCCTCTGCTAATAAGATTTGGATCTGCTGCTTTTGCCTCACCCGCAACCACTTCCCTCCCCAGTACCAGTCCATTTCCGAGCAGACTATGCCGGCCGAGCTTTTTCCGCAGTACACTTCGATTGAGTATGTGACCAATGCTCCCCATGAGCAGGCGCAGGCTGGTCCTGGTAATGTGTTTTTGTTTGTTGTGGATACTTGTGTTATTGAGGAGGAGCTAGCCTGCTTGAAATCCGCGCTTTTGCAGGTTTGGAACTCACTCTAACTCAGCTGATTACTTGACTTGGGTGGATGTGAATGTTGATGTTGGAGTGATCATTGTGTTGTGAATGTCTGAGTGATTTTTTCAGTTAATTGATTGTGTTGTAAGCAATCCAATTAATGTTCTGTTTTAAATATAGTTTCATACTTCCATCCTTGAGAGTTGAGTTTGATACTAATTACTTAAGTAGGTGCAGCTAGTTCTAAGTTATTTGGTGGTTGCAAGTAGGTTTGCAGTTGGATGGTTGTTGGATCGAGACATTTAGAGTGATTGATGATGAATTAGGCTTACATGTTAATCAAAATACTGAGGTTGTTGTAATGTAAGAACATGATTTAAGATTCGCACATTTTATTTCTGTTCTTAATAAGCTAAACATATAAAAAAAATGATATTATTTCGGCTGCACATTTTAGTATACTTCAGGAGCTTTTTCTGTGAGATCACTTTGGTCTATGCATGTCTGCTTTCTGAATGCAACTCATTTCATTTCGGATGCAGGTGCTGGGAATTGTGCCTGAGAATTGTTTGATTGGGTTGATTACTTTTGGAACATATGTACATATTCATGAGCTGGGATTTGGGCAGATTCCAAAGGTTCATGTCTTCAAGGGGACAAAGGAGCTCACTAAGGATCAGTTGTTGGAGCAGATGGGCTTCTTCGTAAAAAGGCCCAGGCCAACAACTGGTGTAATAGCGGGAGCAAGAGATGGGCTGTCACCAGAGAGCATTGCTAGGTTCTTGCTGCCTGCTTCTGAGTGTGAATTCGTCCTTAATTCGGTATGCTATGGAAGCCTGTGTTGTGAATTGTTATATACGTGTTACTAGTAGGGAAGAGCTACCTACTCAAATATGATATGGATAATTGGCACCTTTTTTTCACATCCTTTTCTTTGCTTTTGGAAATGTCCTCTATCTGTGAATGAGCTAATTGAAGGCCCTGTAGACAGTTGGCTGGTAATGCATGCATTAGTAGGCAACATTGCTGTTTGCTGGATTGTAGGAATGCTCTTGTCCCTTTGCATTTACCTGAAAGATCATTTATATGTCCGTTATCTGCTTTGATATGATTGGTGGTACTTGATGAATGTAAATTTCAATTAATCTTTTCCGTTTTGAAGATTCTAGAAGAGCTTCAGAGAGATCCTTGGCCTGTACCATCTGACCAAAGAGCTGCTAGGTGCACTGGCACAGCGTTGAATTTGGCTGCTCATCTATTGGGAGCATGTGTCCCTGGTTCTGGGGCTAGAATAATGGCATTTTTGGGTGGACCTACGACAGAAGGGTCAGGCACTGTAAGTGCATTTGCCCTCTTAATAATTTTGAGAATGTGTAGTTCAGTAATTGCTTCACAGTTTGACCTTTCTATTATGTTATCCTTAGTAAAAAGGGAGTCTGGATTTGGCATGTTGTGCCCCATTATGATGCAACGGGACAATGACAAGAGTTTTAATAAAACACGTTCTTTAGGGAGAAGACATCATAAAGTCTGCTTATCGTCGGGTATCTATAAAATGTTCATAATTGGATACTTCGTATCTTGCTCGTGATTTAAGTTGCAGCATTATAAAGAATTCCCTCTTCAGTTTCTCTGCTTGTTACTTTTTTCCTTTGTGGTGGGCATCAGCCCTTGGTCCCAGTGTGTTCTCAAATCATTTGGCAAAATCGGCCATTTTCTGTGGACTACTTGGTAATCCTAAGTCTGCAAATTGTTTCATTTATTAGTATCAGTCCGAAATTGAGCTTTGCTGCACTGGGAACTAAAATTTTCGAACATCTACAGATGGCACTTGGTAAGACTTTACTGAATGAACTGCATTCTGTTTACAGATTGTATCTAAAAGTTTGTCTGAACCTATCCGTTCTCACAAGGACCTGGATAAAGATTCTGCCCCTCACTATCATAAAGCCGTGAGATTTTATGAAGGACTGTCAAAACAACTTGTTCATCAAGGACATGTACTGGATGTTTTTGCGTGTGCTGTTGATCAGGTACTAATTACTTTTATACTAACATAGATAGATAAGCTCAAGAGTTGGTTTTCTTTTCCTTTTTCCTTTTCTATTTTCTCTCTCTCCGTGCAAATTAGGAAGAATATAATTTATATTGTCTAGAAACAAACTTATTGAAGGGTGGCCTTGCTACAGAATCTGCACATTATTGGGTTGATCTTAAATATTTCATTGATTGTTATGCCTCAGCCTGACATTTTGTACTGGACAGCTAAAAAGAGTCCTCAATGTTGTTGTGTTAGACTTATCAGCAGATTCTATGATACCGTCTTTGTTTCTCCTCCAGTCAAGTTTATAGGCATACATACTAGAAGTATTCTGTTCAGCTTGTAGAATTTCACATGCTTAATATTATTATGTAGTACATGATTTTCAGTTGGGTTGTTTCGGATTTTTTTGGTTGAAATTGTCAAAGTTCTGTCAATACAAGTATTAGGCAGTAGATTCTGACACACATGTTGCCAGGTTGGAGTTGCTGAGCTTAAAGTAGCCGTTGAGAAAACAGGAGGACTTGTTGTTCTTGCTGAAAGCTTTGGCCACTCGGTATTCAAAGATTCTCTAAGACGAATATTTCAAACCGGTGAAAATGATCTGGGACTATCATCAAAGTAAGTTTGGGTGGGTATTATTTTATTCTTGCGGTATTGTTTTTCAGAAACTTAGATCTGATCTTTGCATGTTGGTTTCTGGTTTTCTTTCCCTACCTTGGGAATAGTTGATATGCATCTTGCTACACCCTTTCTAAAAAAATTACGGCCATTCTAAACCTAGTATAGTGAGTATTATAATTTGGTTTTGCCTGTTTTTGCATGTCTGCAGTGGTATATTTGAGATCAACTGCTCGAAGGATATCAAAATTCAGGGAATTATTGGTCCTTGTGCATCACTTGATAAGGTATGACCTATTTATTTTTCTTGGTCCTCTCATCTGTATCACTATCAGCTTCATTTATAACAATCAATCATTTTGTGCAGAAAGGTCCCCTGTGCTCTGAAACTGTTATTGGCCAAGGAAACACCACTGCATGGAAATTATGTGGCCTTGACAAAACTACTTCCTTATGCTTAATATTTGAGGTTACCAAGAAAGAGAGCCCAGATGTTATCAACCAATCAGCGAACAACGTGTTCTATTTCCAGTTTCTAACTTAGTAGGCATCTTAACTGATTAATGATCATATCTCAATACTCAGCACGATGTTAGGGTTTTCAATCTTGACCATTTCTAACTCTTAGTAAAACTGTTCTCCAGTTATCAGCATGGGAGTGGAGAAATGAGACTTCGTGCCACTACTTTCTCCCGGAGATGGGTCGCGGGACCTGGATGCAAAGAGGTAACCATCTTATTTAGTCCTTAATATACTCTTTTTCGTGTTATCTTGATGAACCTTAATGTACTTGCATCTTTGAAACATCACAAATCACAATTCTTATGAGGGAAAATATTTATAATTCATTGGAAACTTACAAATGCTTCGGGTAATAGATACTTGCTTATCTTAAGTAACAAACTACGACGAGATAAAACCCTTAGCATAGGATATTAGACAGCCTTCAGCAACTAAACAGAGATTCTGTGGAACTTTGATCACATTTTTGTTGGCTGTTCTAGGAACATGTTTTTTTCCATGTTTCAGTCTGAGCCTTGTCCTTTTTATGTCATGTTTGTACATATTCTGCAATAAATTATCATACCCTCTGGTGAAATCAAGATTCTCTAAGAATATTTGCCACCATTTGTCCGAATCAGGATTTGGTAGGCCAACAAACTTATTGTATTCTAAATATCCAGTTTACAAGTCAAATATTTGGATGTCTTGTATAATTTATGCTCTCCTTGATCACATTGAGACATTTGGTCAATAATTTCCTTACTCAAGTATGTTGGTACCATTTTCCTCAAGATGTCACCTCAAGTACATAGATTCGCCACAGAGTAATGATTCAAGAGTTTGTTTACAAGGAGGAAATCTTCACATTTAGATTCTTCATGTGTGTAATTTGTTGGTGAAACTTCATATGTCAGGAGCCAAATCCTTGTTTCAAGTAGATATCATATCCTGCTTTCTCTTGAGCCATTGCAGCATTCCCAATCTGGTGGGAGAAGTTTATTCATATTCTTTACGTAATTTTGTTACAGGACCTATTATCTGGATTTGACCAAGAAGCAGCAGCCGTAGTAATAGCACGCCAAGTTTCTTTCAAGATGGAAACAGAGGTGATATACGTGATCCTTTTTTGTTCACGTTGCTGCTAAGCATGTTTATATTCACTGAATGAACATTCATAGTTGATGATAGAAAAGAATAAACTGGAGATCTGTGTTTGTTTCAGTCTGAAAAAGTAAAAAATCAGAGAATGTGCTTTGTCGACTTATTACTGGTTTTTTCGTTAAAAATGTGGGTATAGACAATGCAAGCCCATTCCATTGTAGCCTCCTTTGATTATCTTTTGTATTATGTAATGCTTATAGAAATCATATACTGCATATTTACAAGTCTTGATCTGCCTACCTCTCATTTTTCTGATAAGAAATCACATGGTTCCCCCCAGAAAAATCTGTGGAACCTTGCTGGTTCAAGCAGCAGATAAGTTTTCCCGTCCTGTTTCCTTGTACTTGTACACTTTTACCTACATAGCCAATACTCCTGTCCTGTGTCCATAATCACCAATAGGTTATCACTTTCCAATTTTAACATTTTTTGGCCTTTTTGCCTGTCATTGGCAAAGTGAATGGTTTGGAAATAAATTAAATTTTGATCATTCAGTGTTACCTGATCTGTTGATTTTTGGCCTTTTTGTCTGTCATTTAAAGATTTCTGTCATTATAGTATTATACTACTGTTACTTCACACACTATTGTACTTGTGCTATCATTTTCGGTCTGAAGTGCTAGAATGTCCCACCTTTCCTCTTATTCTTAATGCATTTGATATTTCGGGGATATGAAGGACAATGCTTGTTCATTCAAATATTTTTCTTGCTTTCACTTTGTTCTCGTGTAAAACTTATTTTGCATGCTTTGATGTTTTCTACAGGCTGAATTTGACCCTATAAGATGGCTGGATAAGTCATTGATACATATATGTTCGCGATTTGGGGAGTTCCAGAAGGACAGTCCATCGTCTTTCACTCTATCCAATATGCTCTCAATATTTCCTCAGTTTATGTTTAATTTACGTCGTTCACAATTTATACAGGTTAAATCACCTTCTTACACATGTATACTCTACAGATTCATACTCTATTGAAGTGAACAGCGGTTTGAAGGAAAAAGAGTATATGTACTAATTCTTGGATGTTTGCTAAACAGGTCTTCAACAACAGCCCGGATGAGACGGCGTATTTCAGAATGATTCTGAATAGAGAAAATGTTGCTAATTCAGTTGTCATGATTCAACCTTCTTTAATCTCCTATTCTTTCTATTCTGGCCCGGAACCTGCTCTTCTTGATGTGGCCTCCATTGCTCTCGATAAGATCCTTCTTCTGGATTCATATTTTACCGTTGTTATATTTCATGGATCAACTATTGCTCAATGGCGAAAAGTTGGATATCATGAACAGCCTGAACATCAGGTAATTTTGTTTGCAAACTTTAATGATTGAAGAGGTTTTGGAATCCGTGGAAGGAAAAGCCATGAAATGTGGAAGGGTTGGTTAAATGGGCAAAGTATAGTACATACAAGTTGCAACCAAGCACTGAGATCGTGTAGTCTATCGCCACTTGAGAATGTTTGACAGTCTAAGTTTATTAACATTGACTGGCAGCTGGTTTTATTACTTCATATGTAGGTACTGATGAAGTAGGAATGATAATGCATGAGTTTTGGTTAAATGGGGCAAAATATTTTTCATACAAGTTGTAATCAACCACTGGGATCGTTTAGTTTATCACTGCTTGAGAATGTCTTTGTTAATCAATATTGACCAGCAGTTGGATTCATCAGTTTATGTGTAGGCACTGGAAGGTTGGCAACAATAAATTGATTTTTAGATTTATCCCATGGCTTCTATTTCTTGACAAAATCTTCGAATTCTCCAATGGGAGTGAAACTCTTGAGCTCTAACCTGATTCACTTGAGTTTTTCTGACTTTGATGATCGCATCCTTAACTGTCTTATAGGCCTTCGCTCACTTGCTACAAGCTCCACGCGATGATGCGGATGCCATAATAAGAGAGAGATTTCCAGTACCTCGTACAGTGATTTGTGATCAGCATGGTTCTCAGGTTCGTTTACTTGGCAGTTATCAACATACTTTTGCGTGCTGGTATTTATGTTTTACACGACTTGTTCCATGCGACTGTACTTGTTGAACTGGCAAAAAAACATTATTTGCATTCTCTTGTGCACAGTTTTGCATTAAAATTTTTAAACTCTGTCGATAGCCAGATATATTGAATCACTATATTTTGTTCAGGTATTTTTTAATATTCAGAATGCGAGGACTTTTAGAAATTGTATTGTATACATGCATTCATACATAAGCGAAGTTGCGCACATGCACGCGTTCCTGTGTATGGAACTTTGTTAGCCAAGTACTTGTACAGTTATATATGGAACTTTATTTATTTTCTTTGGTCGTTCGTCTTTTTTCTTTTTTCCAAATTTTAATTAATGTTGTAATAATGATAATAATTCCCTTAAATTTGCAGGCTCGTTTTCTGCTAGCAAAATTGAATCCTTCATCGACATACAATTCAGATGGCCCAAATAGACCTGGAGGTGATATCATATTTACTGATGATGTCAGCTTCGAGATATTCTTAGACCACCTACAGCGGTTGGCAGTTCAATAGAACTCTTACATAGCTGTCAGAGGTTAGCATTTAGATTTTTAAAAAAAATAGTAAGCGATTTTGTACAACAATTTCTATGGATTGATTGTATAGTAATATTTAAGGGGGTTTCCCCTATCTTCTACAAGGTTATATATTGAAAGAGGCTTGGCAGACGTCTCTTCTAATTCTAATAATGTTGACAGAGCGGGGTTGCTTTCCTTATGCAATGTTGTACTTTTTTCATACTTGATTCTGAAGTTGTTTCTCATTTACAATGACCTTAATGTTTTTTGAAAATCTCCTGGGGTTTTATTTTTTCCATTTTTGCAACTTGTAAGATTATGTTCACCAGCATATATGCTATACCATCTTCCATCAATCTTGGACACAGTTATCTTTCTCTTCTTCCTTGCACCTTTTAACCGTCCATACTTCACATCAATCATAGATCACTGAATGTTCCAAGACATGATTGGTTTTCTTCATGTATGGAAAGTAGATCACTTTTGGACATCAATCGTAGATCAATCTTGGACTTAGTTATCTTTCTTTTCTTCCTTATTAGAAAGCTGCTATCTACTTTGTCTTACTGCTTTTCGTCTTGTGAGCTTTCAAGCTTCAACTATGATCTTTTTCTGCTGATTGAATTATGCAAACTGTATATTGTTGAACATACACTTTATATCCCATTCAGAAACACATTAAATCACTAATCTGTATGAAACATCACTATTCTTCTCTGTAATTATTTGATTATGCTACTCTCTTTCCTTTCTTGACTCAAGTGTGTTATTTTTCTAACAACGTTATGTTGAGTTTTCGTATATTAGCTTGTTGAAATATTTTGGCCAGCTTAAAGGGATAAAGAATCTATATATCTTCTTTGTCACCTTGGAGGACCCAAGTTTCTGATCTGTCAAGTAAACTTCTTGTTGAATATATTCGATTTCCAATTGATATTAGGAGTTAGGACTGAGGTGCAACCCAGTGAGCCACAACCATGCAACCATTAGAATGCATTTTACTGAGAGATAGTATAGAGCATGACTGGGAGATGGAAACCTTGCTATAACAGAACTTTTGCCATCACTGCAATCTAACAAAGTAGATAGCTTAGGCCTTGTAATTTTTGCTTTATCTCACATTCTTGTCGTGGCAGTGCTAGTGTTCTTTTTTTTTTTTTTTTTCTGTTTGAATAACAGAAAGTTCCATTCTGCTGCTAGGGCTGTCAAAATTATGATTTGGATCGGATTTGAATCAAATCATGATTGATTCATCTAAAAAATGATTCAGATCATAAGCGAATAATTTTTATGGTTCCAAAATTGATTTGAATCTAGATCTGGATCTGAACGATTCATAGCAAGATCTGTGGTGGAACCACTTTGGAAGCATCATTGATCCACTATTAAATCACTTATTGAATCATTTTGGATCCATATCAAAGAACATTAACTAATACAAAATCAAGTGTACACACAAAGCAGTAATTGTCAAGATTCATAGCAGAAATCTTGGAAATCTTAATTTAAATTTTTTTACGTTGATATTTTGTTCTTTCCAAAGTGGACCCATATTGGAACCATGTGGTGGAACCTTTTCTAATTGGACGAGTTGGAACCAACACGGATCAATAATGGATCCTATCCAATCAATATTGCCTGCCCTATCTGCTGCCTTCCCATGTATTAATTTCAGCATTGAGCAATGAAGGGCGGAGAGCAGTTAGTTTCAAGTGCTCTGAGCGATGGTAATACGAAAACATACAGGTTATTCACCAAATTAAAAGAGAAAATGAGAGACCAAGGAGTTTTGCAGGTCAATCTATGCAAGTTATATCTTTGTGCATTAACCAGATGAGACCGGCAAGTGAAATCCAATGTCGTGCATAAAGGTTTCACTAGTCAGTCATGGTTAAAATTATTTACAAGTTTCTGAAGGAAATAGAAATTTCCTACATGGAATAAGAAATAATCCTGCATAACCTTTCACCACCATGAATGGTTTTTTATACATACATGTTCACATGGTAGAGAACCAAAAATGTTAGTTCTCTGTCTTATTTTATGATAGAAAATTACACGCATTTTGCAACGAAATGTTGTCTTTAACTTTGATCTTGTACAAAGCACAGCAAATAAAGCTATCACAGTAGCTTCACCGGACTGCATCAGACTCCTTGACCAGACACTTGTACCAACTCATGAATCTTGCTATGAACTCTGAATGTGGAATAAATGTGAGTTAATATTGCATCATGTTTAGCTTCCAGTCTCAACTGACTGAGGAAGATGCATGCTTTAACAAGTACAGCTTGTACTTTGGCAGATATTAAGCTGAACAATATTTTCTTCTGATTTTCTTTGTGTTATATTTTGGTAATCGATGCTGTCTGACTGTGTGGCCTAATAATAGCTGTTAGAAGTGAAAATTATGTTTCTGCTATTTGATGCCATCAATATCTCATGGGAAGCTCATTAAGGTTTACATAAATAAATAGAATAATTCATTGAACGAGAAGGCGGTATTTTTTTTATGGAGACATGAGGACTCAACCATATTGGGAATAATATCATGTCTATACAAGTATTGTTGGAGTTTAGGACTTATCTCACCTTCAATCCTCATAAACTGGTGGACGTTTTTTCGTTGATCGTTTTGCCTTTTACCGAGTTCTTCTAGCTGATGTGCTGAAGCCAAGTATCTCTTAATTGCATGATTTTTCTGAAAACAAGAAATTTTATTAGCCACCCATGATATAGCTTTTCTTTTAATTGCAAGCAGTCTGTAGGAAGATAAACAAAACCGGTCTTTTCATGTACTACTTGATATTCTTCATATAGGTTGTCAAATTGTGGTTCATAATGTCTTGGCAGAATTTTCTTCAGCTCGTCCTTTAGAGACTGTTAAGCATAGAATTATTGGTTAATACAAGATCATTTGATTGATAGTAAGCATGAAATTAGAAGGTTTTTTTACTTGGAATATGAACTCCGGGGCTACGTTGTGCTCTATTAGATTTTGAAGCTCTCCACGGATGTGATAAAGCCTGTCAAGAAGCAGATGATGCATTTTTATGGAGTTACCCTTGTAAGGAGCAAGTATGAAAGTAAGTTGATTGTTACGTACTGCTTTGGGCTTTGCTCTTCTATGACATTCT
The DNA here is from genome assembly GCA_026545765.1 of Plantago major. Classification (NCBI taxonomy): domain Eukaryota; kingdom Viridiplantae; phylum Streptophyta; class Magnoliopsida; order Lamiales; family Plantaginaceae; genus Plantago; species Plantago major. Next base: position 15,328,641 of record CM048840.1, on the reverse strand, counting down.
TAGCAATTGTTGCTATTTTATCTTCCCACCCAGTTTTGATCTCCTGATCTTCCTTTAGAGAAGCACAACAGCCACTTCATTGCACAGACAAGGTATAAAAAATGAAAAATCTCAGTGGAATGATTGACTCATAAAATGGTCGAAAGACAAAATACAACTACCAATATTAAATAATTTTCTGTTCATTGGTGGAAATTACCTGAAGTGCCAAGTTGCTTCGAAGGATCTTATAGCTTGTCGAAGATTGTTCTTGGCATTGTTAGCAAATTTATATGCCAGCTGCTGGGGTAACTGGATTCCTTCTTTTTGTGCAATGAATGTCAGTACATCGAGTATCTGTAGAAGACATGATTCTCATTGATATAAGGCAAACCCTAGAAGCAAGTGATATGGTCGAATTTTTAATCGATTAGGAACCTAGAAGTATAGAACAGCTAGCCACCTCTTCAGTTGAAGGTTCAAGGAGTTGAACATATGTGCATAATGGCTTTATGGCCTGGAGTTTTCTGGCATCGCTACAGCAGAAGAAGATCTTGTTTTTTCCTTTAAACTTTTCTAGCATCCACTTGATGTATGACAGGGCATCAGTGGATAGTCTGTCCGCCTCATATAGAATAATAGCTGCATGGTGCATGTGTTCAGCATGATGTGTCATTTGTATGCATGTTGGAAATGCTATATTTGCTTTAAGAATTGGTGATACCTTTGCAGTTCTGTTTATTGGTGGAAAATGAGTTGTCCAGGATCTCATTGTTTTCTTTGATTAATTCAACAATGACATGCTTCTCATAACCACCAAGTTCAGAAAGGTTAACTTCAATATGGTGCTGTGATACCATTAAATTTACAAAGATGCTGCTCACTTCTTCTCCCTGTATATGAGGTCTATGGTTAAGCAGAATAGCGATAGCACCCTAAATTTAATAATGCCTTCTTTTGATATATGAATCTAGTTAAGCAAACTAGATGAAACTAGTAACAGAATTCTTAAAGTAATGCTTTTTATAGTTGAAAACTGTACAGAATAACCAGTCCTTCCAGTTTATGACTTCTGATGCTAAGAACCTTTGGTTTATTTGGTGGTTTTGTGCTTAAATCTAAAATTCTCCTCTTTGTATTACTTGTCAAGTAACTAACTGAGATGGCAATGGCATGGATATGAAAAGGTTCAAAATGTGGAATTTACCTTCAAGTAAAACTTCTTGCATTCTTCTCTTGCCTGTGGATAGTCAAATACAAGAGTGAAATAGTTTAGAGCACGTCATACAGTTTCTTCTTGAACATAATCATTAACGTTGGTATCGGTTTTCATGTTATACTAATAGTGTTGTTACCTGCGATACTAGTAGAATTAATTATGTGAATTTACATCTGTGTTCCTTCAGTAAAGATGAGAGTTTGATTGTGATATGTACCTGCACTTTATCTTGACCAAAGGCTTCTCTAAGCAGAGCCCAGATCATGGTTCTCTTACCGACCCCTGGGTTTCCTTCAAATATGAAATGACCACAATTCTCTAGTTTACGGTCCCATTTTTTTATCATGCTCAGTAGCGAAATAGCCTCTCCCTTGTTGCAAATAAATTCTTGCAAGCAAGAAGGTCTATACGTGTCTGCCCACTTGTATTCTATCTCAGTTTTGATTGTAGTTGTCTGTGTGTTTTCATGAATAAGTTCAGCAGATTGGCTCTGAGATGCGGGTTCTTGCACCACTGGTGGCGGTTCTTGTGGCTGTGGTAAGTGTGTTGATGTCTGCGTTTCTGAATTTTCAATGGGTATTTGTGGTGAGGTTATCTCTGGCAGAGGATATGGTGAGGATTCTGGCGGAGCTGCAGTAGGTGGAGTTACTGGCAGCATACCTGGCGACATCGCTGGTATTTCAGAATCTCTCTCCCTCAATGGCTTCTCATTCTCAGCTGTAGTGATGGTATCATCCTTCATCGCAGGAAACCTGACTTTTTTCTTTTCTGATCCCATCTCATTCTTGGTCTTACTCTTTACATCTGTTTCAAACACCACTCTCTCTAATGCTCTTAATGAACTTCTAGTTTCATGTGAGTTTTTGGTCCAAGAAGGGCCCGATGAAGATGAGTTCTTCTCGATCCTTTTTGAGGTAAAACAGGAAGTACCCCATTCCTGCACTTTGACAACGAAACTCGTTTTCGAAGCCGTACTCATGACACTAGGAGCATATCTTTCTCTTCCAGGACTTGTTCCTGTCAACTTTTCTCTATTAATACCCAGTGTGTAGTCTATCAAGCCCTTGTAGTAAGGGCTACTCGAACTACCCCTCTCGAGTGCATTTCTTCTGTTGAACTCCTGGAGATCCTCTTCTCTGAGCCCTGGTTTCTTTTTTTTCTTGACTGTGACGTATTGGCCGACTTTGTGAGGCCAGGAAATGATAGGTGATCCAGTCGAGCGTGTTGTTCGGAGTAGCCTGTTAGGAGAAGCCGGACTGGTTATGTCTGGAGCAGATATAGCGCGTGGTATCGGAGGACTTGGCATGGTATATTCTTGTAGGATAAAGTGGAAATTCTTGGAGTAAGTTTGTTGTGATGAAGAAAGGGGATTATTGATTATTATGTTTCTGGGGTATATACTTTGTCGTCGTATATTACGAGGAATGGCGGTAATTACTAATTACCAAGGACAGGCTGCTGTTTTCTGTTAGGAGAATGATGTTACAACGTAACCAAGCTGTTTCTTACTGTTAAACCATTTCTATATATCTGTTTGGATTTAGGTGCTGTTGCTATTCTTGTGTGCTCTTTTCCCACAATAATTTTATTTGCACACCGTTATATTTGCTACATGATAGATTCTCGAGTCATGACATAAGATAATCTCCATCCACAAGAAGGAAAGGGGTGCTTGCTACCACGGGTATCACTCATCACTGTAGCATGTGAGTCCCACATTGAACCCATTGCTACAGTGAGAGGCGATACCAGTGATAGCACCCCAGGGTCTAATAAATCCCATAAAAAGTAAGTCCCAACCATTAAAACTGTCTTTCCAACGCACGCGAAAAACTTTCCATTAAAGAACAAATCACAAGTTTGATAAGAGTCGCTTGGACAAAATTGTCCATAGTACGTAGTTTTTACAGTTGGTCAAATAATCACTTTATTCTAGAGTTGTTGAAGGAAAATTTACACTTTTATAGCATTATCAATCCTTGTAAGTTCTCTTCAAAAGTAGTATGTGAATCAGTTAGTGGTTGGAGTGTTCTAAACAATATCAAAGTGGATCCAACTCGAAACTCATTAGATGGTTCAAATGAATATAGTTGATAGGTCATGGGAGTATATATTTTGACCATTACTGGATGTATCATGGTAAAAGAACGGTGTTCACATGAATATGTACAAGAATGAATAGCCTGTAAATTCTAAATAATCCGGCATAGTTATATATATACAATCAAATTAATAAAATCACTGTCAAAGCTGTCGTCAGAATTGCTAACAACAAAGAGGATTGGTTCTAAATATTTGCATACGTAATGTATGACCGACTCTCTCCTCTCCTTGTGCAGCTAAAGAATTTATTTCACCAAAAATTACCTTTGGAGGAACATAAGAAACAAACGTTGCAATTTGGTTTGCAGATAAAAGAACATGTAATCATATCTGCCTCAACAGGGCAGGCCCTCGATCTCCTTTTATTTCGTTTGATCATTCTTATGATAAATCTAATACGGTTTTAAGGTCACAAAGAATAAACCATATGATTTGAAATAATTGTTTTTAGATTGAAAATCAAATATTTAGAATATGTTGGTACCAATGGAGTAGTAAAGTAGCATTGATGAAGGACTTGGATAAAGAGTACAAAAATTAGGAACAACTAATTGACTAGCAATGCAAGTAATTCTCATTGTCTGCTTATGAGATCAAGCAATTTGAGTTCGATGTCTTTTTCATTTAGATTTTCAGTAGTAGGAAATTCCATGTATTGGATAAAGGAAGCAAATATCACTGAACATCATTACTATGTAAAAGTACTATACATATTATGTGGAGAAAATGAAATGAAATCTTAAATTCCCCAAATGATTTTCTCTTTCTCCGCATCCCATTTATAAAATAATTAACAATTACTCAATGATGAAATATGTGTTTGAAAATTAATTTACTTCTAATTTCCGCGTACAATAAAATAATTATGTTAATCCTATGTCCTAATCATACTTAGTGTAAAAAGAAATAATGAATATAATGATTAAACTAGATTTCTTCTGCAACTGAATTAGTTATTAGAGAATCAACATAGCTAATAAAGTAACAGATAATTACAAAACCCACCCCTCCAACATGGTCACTTTACAGATTGATATCTGTTGTTTGAACAATTATAAAACCCTCTCTTACGTTTTCAAAGTAATTACATATAAACCCAAAAAGTCAAAGATTCCCTCTTTTTATTTTATTTTATCATTATCTTTATTTTTCTTTTCTATTTTATCATTTCTTTTTAATCATTCAAATTATTTATTTAACCAATTCACATTTTAAACCCTCAATTTTCATTCTTCTCCAAAATTTCTCCTTCTCCAAAACACCTCACTTCTAATTCCACCACCATCTCCACCACGGCTTCACCCTTCTTCACCATCACCACGAACAACCACCATGGAAGCTTGGACGGAATTGGGCTTCCTACACCATCTTCTTCTATTTTTTTTTTTATATTATTTTCTCAAAAAATGGAAGCTCCATACGGAGCTTCCATGGAAGCTCGTGTTCCAGCTTCCATGGAAGCTCCGAACAGAGCTTCCATGGAAGATGGAAGTTCTGGCCGGAGCTCCGGTCCGTTGACCGGAGCTCCGGACAATTTTTTTCTTTTTTGTTTTCTTCCTAAATAATTAAACGTGGGAGAGTTTGTTGAATTTTCGAATTATTTGAGGGTTGATTTCAAATATGGTGTTGGATGATAATATGAGTAAAATTTAGTATTGGTATATTTTGTATAATTTCAAACATAAGGGACCCTATTGTAATAAAACATACAATTATAATTTTATTTTTCCATTAAGTTTTATTTTACAATTTATTTTATCTTTTCTTTTTTCTAAAAAATGAAACTTTAATGTTGGTCAACGATTTTGGGTGTAAATGTAATTGTTTAAACAGTGGGTATGAATCTGTAATTGAAGCATAATGCAGAGGTCTTATCCGATTACAGTATAGTTTAGGTGATTAATACTGACATCACACGTCCTAATTACTTATAATTAACAGGGTCAAATTTGTAAATTCAGTGTCAGCCACCTACATATATCTCCCTCCATGCAGAACAAGGCCTCCTATTTTCTGCAATCAAATAACAGAACACACAAATACCAATTATTCAATCAAAATTAAGTTCTCAGAGTATATATAAGCAGAATTTAAATGAAAATTGAGAAAAAGATATGAGTCAACAATTTTGAGCATAAGATAAGTTTCTTAAACTGAGGGTTGTATGCTATTTGTCAGAAATATGGGGGTGCTAAGAGTAAATATCCAAACTTCAAGCAGTTAACAAGACATGAATCAGAAAGCAAGAAAAAGAAAATTGTTTTCCTGTTTGCATAAGCTCTCATGCAAAGCACTGCATAGATTATAGAGGCTCTTAAGATGTAGTACTGCTAAGATCTTGTAAGACCAGAAGGTCTTCAACTCTTTATAATGGTCTTGTAAGTTTTTTTCGCTATCGAGCAGTGTACCTGTATTTTTGCCAGTCTAAATTGGATAGCTCTAGACTCTAGAGTTTGAAGTAAAGATCTATGACTGTATATGTTGGTTACAAGTAAACAATCAGGAGCTAAAAGTACCGTTGAAGAAACGTCTCCACGAGATGATGCGGCGATTATAGCTAAAGGAATCAAGTAAAGGATTCTCAACTTACCTAATAGCTATCAGTTGGTGGAATGGCTGCATACTGCTTATCCACAACATCAATGAGTTTGTCAGCTATGGCACTTGCATACACAATTGAACCTTCACTTATCTGAAACAGAATTAACAGATTATTAACAGATATTGAAAAGACATCAAGAATAAGGTTAACATGTGAAAATTACCTTGGAGTTAAACAAGAAGTTATAGTAATCCCCAATGAGCCCTCCAGAAACAAGGTGAAGATCAAGCTGGAGTTCATCAAGAACTCTCGACATGGAAAGCAGGCAATTGACTCTCCTCTGTTGAACAAGCTTTACGTTCACTTCGTCATCTATGATACGAACATCAACCTCAGTGTTCTTGGATTTCCTATGAAGCCATGAGCTCCTCAGTGATGAGCCATTGAAAGGATGCTCCATGTCACCTGGCAAGTTCGAGCCGTTCTGTTCAAATACACCCTCTTCTTCTGCTTTAGGCCTCTTGAGCCTCTCCCTGGCACACCTTTTCCTTTCCATACGATCTTTTAGCTCATTCACTGTCCTTTTCAGCTCATTGATGTATTCAATAGCATCTCCCACAATTGATGCTCTATCATTCTTTGATTTTTCTCGCAGAACAAAATGTTCAACATGTCAAGAAGATCCAAAAGAGAACAACGTAACATTGCTAGTTTACAGTTTACTACCATCATGTCATCATCAGTTTTTTTCATATAATTTTATTATTCTTGATAAGTTCATCTAAATGCATCATTACTAGTCCATCTAAATGTATTCTACATTTTAGTAAGTTCCAAAAAATTAAGAACATCAACAACGAGTTAACATTTGTGCCAAATTTAAAACGCTACAACTCGAAAGTAAAAGGCATATAACATACACAAACTAGTCTGCATCTCCAAATAGTTTGATTACAGATAACAATACATTTTCACACTCACATATCACAATATGACAAACATATTCATCGAAACCGAACATGAATAGGGATTTTCAGAAAGAGGACAGAAAGTTGTTATACCTTGGTAGGTTGTGGAATGAGTTTCCTCAGAGTCTTATACTTTCCATTCAACTGAACTCTCCTATGCTTCTCAGAATGCTGCTTAACATGTTTCCTCTCAGTAGTATAATGCTTATCATTCATTTCATCAGCAGTAAACATAAACACCCCATCGGAAGCCCCCTTCCGCTGCGACCGGAAAGTTAAAGTTCATTGAGTTGGAATTTGGAAGGAAAGCTGAAGTGGAACATCCAGGGAGAAGAAACATGTTGTAGAAATCAGGTGTTATAGGGTAGAGGGCTTCAGTGAAAATACCATTTTGGAAATGGTCTGTTCCATTCCCATTGTTGAAGGTGTTGTGATGGTCAATCATCCTCTGCATTTCTTGATTTTGGAGGTCTATTTCAAGATTTTGAGAGTAGGTCTGTTGCTCATCCATTTCAAAACAAGAACTTTGTTCATCATAATTCATTTTTGTTGTTTTAGTTTCTTTGGACAAAAGCTCTCTAGTCTTAAACTGTGAACCTGAAAGAGAGAAAGGAAGAAGAGGAGGTTAAAGACAAGAACTCATAATGGAAAAGCAGACAGTACTAATAAGGGAATCAGCTTGCAGAAAGAAAAAAAAATCAACTTTTTTAATAATTTTGTTTTGTTTTTAACCTTTTCTTGGTGGGTTCTCTAAAAAGATTTGAACTTTATGTCCAAATGAAGATATACAACAACAAGATACATAAAAGAGAAGGGATTAGAGATGTAAAATGTGATGTTTGGAGAAGAAAAGGATTATTTTGAATATGGAATTTGGTTGGTGAGTGTGGGGGACCTGTAAGGCTGTAACTGAATTCATTCTCTGTATGTATATTGCCACAGGTAAATTTTGCTTTCTTTTTAATTTACTTTTTTATTTTCTAATGTTTATTTGGAAAGTTTGTTACACTGGAAGAGATTCCCAGGTCCATTTCTGAATGTGTTCAGTGAGTTAATGAGTGTAGAACAAATTGTTCTTCAAAGATGCTTTCATTTTTGTTGATTTCTGATTTCTTGAATTTGCACTTTGTTTCAGTAATATTGTTGAAATAATCACTTGTTTAGTTTGCTCAATCAGTTAAAATCATTGGTTGAAATAGTTAGTTGAAGCAAAGATTATTATTATTAAACTTTAATGAAATCTTGATGATATTTTACATCTCTCTCTTTTTTTCCCCTTTTGTACAAACTTGTTAGATCATCCTGTGTAAACTGGAACAGCAATAGGACCACATGACTTGGTTAAGATATGAAAACAGTCCTATCAAAGTCCAAAACTGGCCTACTATCTCATATTGTTTCATTTTTCGTGTTTCTTAATATTTCCAGTACAAAGAGAGACATGTTATGGTAATTATCCATTTTTACACCTTTTGAAATATGTATATGTCACAAGTCGTAACCGAATCCCTTGATGTTTATACGTTATACGTAGAAGTTATCCTCGATTTATTCGACAGACAGAATGAAATTTCGGTTAGAATGAGGCATATCATAACACAGATTAAAACTTTTAACTTTCATGAATGAATTACAGAGAGTATTTGATCATAAACCAATAAACAATGAACTGAAAAACAACTGAACAGATAAATTAGAACTTTTTTATGAATATAATAATTCAACTAGGTTTCTTCTGCAAGAAGTCCTGAATTAGAGAATCAACTTAGCTAATCAAGTAATTATCGGATTACATTATAGTTAAAGTGATTAAATCCTGACATCACACCTAATTACTGATAAATTAAAATTAACAGGATCAAATTTGTGAATTCTGTGTCAGCCACCTACATATATCTCCCTCCATGCAAAACAAGGCCCTCCTATTTTCTGCAATCACAAACAGAGCAAACATATACCAATTATCCAATCAAAATAAGTTCTCAAATACATATAACAGAGTTTATATGAAAATTGAGAAAAAGATATGAATCAGAAAGCCGATAATTTGACATGCTCGAATACAGTTTCCATCTTATTGAACCAAGAAAATGAAAATGGTTTTCTTGTTTGCATAAGCTCTCATGCAAAGCACTGTATAGATTATAGAGGCTCTTAAGGTATAATACTGCTAAGATCTTGTAAGACCATAAGGTCTTCAACTCGTTACAATGATCTTGTAAGTTTTTTCTCTATCGAACAACCTACCTGTATTTTGGCTAGCCTAAATCTTGGATGACTGTAGAGTTTGAAGTAAAGATGTATGACTGCTGGTGTTGGTTAACAAAGTACACAATCAGGAGCCCAAAAACACTGTTTATACGTTAAACATCTTCTTGATATGATGCAGCGATTATAGTTAAAGGAATCAGGTAAAGAACTCTCAACTTACCTAATAGCTATTAGTTGGTGGAATGGCTGCATACTGCTTATCCACAACATCAATGAGTTTGTCAGCTATGGCACTTGCATACACGATCGAACCTTCGCTTATCTGCAACATAATTAATAGATTATTTACAGATATAGCCAAGAAATCAAGAATAAGGTTAACATTGTGAAAAGTAGGTACCTTGGAGTTAAACAAGAAGCTATAGTAATCCCCAATAAGCCCTCCAGCAACATGGTGAAGATCAAGCTGGAGTTCATCAAGAACTCTCGACACGAAAAGCAGGCAATTGACTCTCTTCTGTTGAACAAGCTTCACGTTCACTTCATCGTCTATGATACGAACATCAACCTCAGTGTTCTTGGATTTCCTATGAAGCCATGAGCTCCTTAGTGATGAGCCATTGAAAGGATGCTCCATGTCACCTGGCGAGTTCGAGCCGTTCTGTTCAAGTACGCCCTCTTCTTCTGCTTTAGGCCTCTTGAGCCTCTCCCTAGCACACCTCTTCCTTTCCAGAAGATTTTTTAGCTCATTCACTGTCCTTTTCAGCTCATTGATGTATTCAATAGCATCTCCCACAATTGATGCTCTGTCATTCTTTGAAATTTCTCGCAAAACAAAATGTCGACATGACAAGAAGATCCAAAAAGAGAACAAACATTACTAGTTTACAGTTTACTAACATCATCTGTTTTTCAATACAATTTTAGTATTCTTGGATAAAGTTCATCTAAATGCATTCCACATTTTAGTAAGTTCCAACAAAGAACATCAACAAAAAGTTAACATTTGTGCCAAATATGAGACATCCACCTTATAATGCATATTATTCACTCATTTAAAACGTTACAACTCGAAAGTAAAGGCATTTAACATATAGCTAGCGCACATACTAGTCTGCATCACCAAATAGTTTGATTCCAGATAACAACCATTTTTAAACTCACATGCATATCACAATATCACAATATCACAATATCACAAACAGATTTATGTAAACCAAATATGAATAGTAATTTTCACAAAGAAAAGTTGTTATACCTTGGTAGTTTGTGGAATGAGTTTCTTCAGATTCTGAAACTTATCATTCAACTGAAGTCTCCTATGCCTCTCAGTAGCAAAATGCTTAACATCTTTCCCATCCCTATTTTTACCCAAACAGTTCATTTCACCAGTAAACATAAAAACCCCATTATCCAAACCCCTTCCATCACCATCTTGGTACATCAATCCACCACTACTCAAGTTGTTCCCCCTCTCATAATCAACACCACCAAACAAGCTACCGTGACTGCTATTCGCATACGGCAACGAATGAAACAGTTCCTTCAACAGAGGTGGCTGTGGCTGTAGATTCACAGGCAACATTGAATCATACAGAACACCGTTCGACCCGGACGAGCCCCCTTCCGCCGTGACCGGAGAGTTAAGGTCACCACCAAACAGGCCTAGTGAAGCCAAGAAGCTGGAAGAAGTCTTGTGGACTGATGGTGAGTTTGAGAAGTTGATTGAGTTGGAATTTGGAAGGAAAGTTGAAGTGGAACATCTAGGGAGAGGAAACATGTTGAGCAAATCAGGTGTTGTAGGGTAAAGGGCTTCAGAGAAATGACCATTTTGGACATGGTCTGTTCCATTTCCATTGTTACCACCATTGTTGAAGGTGTTGTTCATCTCTTGCCAGCTGGGATTTTGGCCAATTTCTTGAACCATGCTATTGTGATGGTCAATCATGCTCTGCATTTCTTGATTTTGGAGGTCCATCTGAAGAGTTTGAGAGTAGGTCTGCTGCTCATCCATTTCAAAACAAGAACTTTGCTCATCATAAATCATCTTTCTTGTTTTACTTCCTTTAAAAAAAAGAAGCTGTTTTTGAACTCTAGTCTTTGTCTGTGAACCTGAAAGAGAGAAAGGAAGAAGAGGAGGTTAAAGACAAAAACTCATAATGGAAAAGCAGACAGTACTAATAAGGGAATCAGCTTGCAGAAAGGGAAAAAAATCAACTTTTTTTATAATTTTGTTTTGTTTTTAACCTTTTCTTGGTGGGTTCTCTAAAAAGATTTGCACTTTATGTCCAAATGAAGAGATACAACAAGAAGTTACATAAAAGGGAAGTGAAGTGTGAAGTTTGGAGAAGAAAAGGATTATTAGGATTTGAGAATATGGAATTTGGTTGGTTATAGTGTGGGGGACCTGTAACTGAACACTCTGTATTTATTTTGTCACAAGTAAATTTAGATTTTTTTTTTTTGGTTTACTTTTTTTTGTTCTAATGTTTATTAGAAAGTTTGTTACACTTGAAGAGATTCACATGTCCATTTCTGAATGTTTTCAATGAGCCAGTGAAGAACAAATTTTTCTTTAAAGATGCTTTTATTTTTATTGATCATCCATACAATTTGCAGGAGTGTTTTGGCGTGAAATTTTTTCACTAATCACTTGTTTAATTTGCTCAATCAATTAAAATCATTGGTTGGAACAGTTAGTTGACGCACAAAGATTATTATTAGTAAACTTTAATGAAACCTTGATGATATTTTACATCTCTCTTTTTCCCCTTTTGTACAAACTTGTTAGATCATCAACAATAGGACCACATGACTTGGTACAGATATGATTATGAAAATGGTCCTTTCAAACTCCACAACTGGCCTACCATCTCATACTATTTCAACTTTCTTGTTTCTAATTTTTTCTGCGGAAATATGTCACAAGTCGTAACCGAATTGTTCGATGTTTATACGTAGAAGTACCCTCGATTTCTTCGACATACAGATGGGATTTCCGGTTAGAATGAGGCATAACAAATGCATATGAGACTTTTAGACTTTTAACTTTCATGAATGAATTAAAGAGAGTTGATCATGAACCAGCCAGGCATCTTTGACAGAAAACTAAAATTCTAACAAACATAACTAATTAGAGATGCTATTGTACAACTCCCTTTTTTTTTCCCCTTTGTACAAACTTATTAGATCATCTTCTGTGCAAACTGAAACAACAATAGGACCACATGACTTGGTAAAGATGTGAAAATGGTCCTTTCAAACTTCAGAACTGGCCTGCTATTTCATATTATTTCAACTTTCTTGTTTCTTATAATTTCCAGTACAAATTGTTTTTGTTAAAGTAATTTTTCCATTTTTTACTCCTTTTGAAATAAGTCATACAGTAAGTCGTAACTGAATTGCTCGATGTTTATACATCATACGTAGAAGTTACCCTCGCTTTCTTCGACATACAGATGGAATTTTCGGTTAGAATGAGGCATAGCATAACACAGATGAGAAACTTTACAACTTCTAAATTTCATGAATGAATTAAAGAGAGTATTGATCATAAACCAGCTAGGCATCTTTGACAGCAAACTTAAACTCTAACAAACATAACTAATTTACAGATGGTTTATAAACTTTACATTGTTATAAAAATATTTATAGTCTGGTGTGGGGCCAGTAATTAACCAGCAAATTTCTCCATGCAATCCGGGCATGCTAACTAACTACAACAACCCATTTGGTTAAAATTAAAAGAAAAGAAAGAAGTAAATTAGAAATTCCATATAATTAATTTATCAAGTAAGCAGCAATTCAAGATTCTCAGATAACTTTGCTAGGCAATACTATAAACTAACAAGTATATAAAATTGAGTCATGTAAAGCTGGTGTTAGGAGTTTTCGACGAAAAAAGTTTAGGCTAGCGCGATATTTCTTGATCTTATTCCTATGCAATATAGTAACTTTCAAGATCAAAGGTCAAGATCTTCCAGTCCCACCGGTTCCAAGAGTTACATGTAGACGATTTTTTATACAATCAAAATGACATAACAATCTAGTGCAGATCTTTCAAGGAATATTGCTTTTATATTATGTCCTGTTAACCAGAGAACAAGTACTATTAAAACAAATTTCGCGGTAATTATGCAATTTCTGATAAGAAAGGTTGCTCTAACAAAGTTAGAACCTAGCTTGCAATTATGCAGCTACTCCTGAGCTAATCAATCATTAGATAATGAAAGGTTAGTCACACAAATGTTGTGATGGGGGAAATTCAGGAGGCAGGATGCTGTTAGTATTAAGGGAACATAAACTAATCCATGTTTCGATATCGTAATGTCACAATAATAGGAAAAAATGAAAGGGTATGCGATTTATGTATAGAATAAATGATGAGAAAACCGAGACTACCAATTTTCACAAGGGCAGAGAAGCCATTTTTTAGGTATAAATTTCTGATTCGATTGATTCCAAGTTTAGTCATTAGGTTTACAAGCTAACAAACAACACTAAGGCAATGCAAGTTCAATTCAGAGTCATGCTGAACCTGTCGCATTTAGAGTGATACTATCTATAGAAGTTGGGAAATGCTGTGCATGCTTCCCAACCTATGGTTGGTGACTCACCTAAGCATGAATGTATAAAATAAACATATACGGGTATAAATGAAACTGAAAAAATAATTTTTCAAGATAAAACTATCTGAAACTTGTTCAGAACTATGCTGGGATGCAAATGCGAGCCCACAACAGTCAGAAAATCGCAAACCACTAGATAAAAATGATAACAGATTAACATACAGAAAAGGGGAAAATAAACAGTCTTTCAGATATAAAGGATTTCTTGTGAACGCAGACAAATAAAAAAATGTTAGACACTTGCAATATAGAAGTAAATTTTCTCCCTTCAAAGTATATTTTCTGTTGAAAAGTATCAAATGTCCCATCATTACAGTTCCAAAGGAGTTTGGTTCCCTTTCCCTAAAGCTATTGGAATGTTGAGCTGCAACGCAAGGCAAGAAGCCTGAACGTGGATGAACTCTAATGATTTCTGTTTTACATTATCGGATATTTCAGAACATTACGTATTAGTCTATCTGATGCATGTTTGTTATTCAAGTATTTCATTCTTCTTTCCCATGTATATGTGCCCACTTGCTTTGTCTCACATATTCCTATAACAGTCTGGTTCTAGCTTATCTCAAGCCTAAAGAAAAAAGTTTTGATGGCAGAAAACTCGACCGTTTGTAGGGAACAAAATTGTTGTGTGTTTCCTTCTTTTTCTTGTGTTTTGTCTGACAACATTTTCTTTATCATGTAAGCAATCCAGAAAAGCAGCTCTTTCCAGTTAGCTGATTTATGACGCAAGATTGCATGTAATTCTCAACAAACTACAAGCTTCATTGCCATAACCAAGGAATCTGTAATTCTCTAATTGAAGAAATCAGCTATCTTCTGCTTACAGCTTACTAACCTAAACAATTGTAGTATTCTGACATGTCGAACTGAAACCTGAAAACTTAAGGGGCAATGTAGCAAATAGTTCTAATAAAACCATCAGCTATGTGAAATATTTCTAACCAGATAATCAAGCTTTTAAGAATCATCAGAAGTCCTACTGGCTGAAAGCCATGAATATTTAAGTTTAACTGCAGTGATAAGGTACAGCAAGTAGTAAATGATGTTCAAACAAAGTTCTGTTTAACAACCTGGCACGTGGAAACAGATACATGTTCAAATAAAATTTATGCACACAGTTTTTTTCAGAAAGACAGAAAATAAAGATACTCTAATAGTCCAATCTTTTTATCACATAATGAACAGCTGGTTCTGTTACAATATATATGTTGTATTTTACAAGAACCATTCTTCTGACTGTACTAAAAAAACCTTCATATTCATTGAATAGTTCACAACATTGAGAATGTGCCAACACTAGGGGAAAGTGAAGTACCTCTATGAAAGCAGTATAGCACTTGATGCCCCAAAGCCAACAATTCCTCTTGAAACAAGCTGCAGTCCAATATTATACAGCTTCTCTAGCTCAAGACAAGTTGGAGCTCTATGAGCATTATCTTACAATCCACATGAAGTATCCCAATTCATGGCGGACTCCAATTATTGGTAGAGAAATTCATAATCATTCATCATTTGTCCACTATCATACAAATGATGAGTCATTTTGTCAAGTAACGTGTATAATTCTTTAGCTTTGGAGTGAGCTTTATCCCCCTTCCGAAATTCATAAACTACACCATCCAACTCAATTGAACTGCATCCCGGAATCTTTACAATCTTACCTTTCTTCATTCCTTTTCTTAGTTGCATAACATTTGTCCATTTTTTCTCAGAAGCGTAAATGTTTGACATGAGTACATAAGAGCCATCTTCTTCAGGTTCTAGCTCTATGAGCTCCTTCATCACGATTTGGGCAAGATCTAGATTTCCATGGATCCTACAAGCTCCTAATAATGAGCCCCAGATCAATTTATCAGGTTTAGATGGCATGTTGCATACAAACTCATACGCCTCAGTTAGCAAGCCAGCACGACCAAGAAGGTCAACCATGCAGCCATAATGCTCTTTTTGTGGTTTTATGTTGTGTAACCTTGGCATGTCATAAAAATGCTTTTGACCTTCATTCACGAGTCCTGCATGACAGCATGCTGTCAAAACACCGACAACTGTAACTTCGTTTGCTTTTATGCCAACTCCACACATTTCATAGAAGAGGTTAAGCGCCATCTGACCTTCACCGTGCATGGCTAATCCCATGATCATAGTACTATATGCATAAACATCTTTATGATTTATACTCTCAAATATCATTAAGGCATCATGTATGCTTCCGCACTTTGCATACATATCTATAAGAGCATTCCCAATATGCCCCTCTATACTAATCTTGTTTTTATTAACATAAGCATAAACCCACTTCCCCAGCTCAAGAACACCTAGATTTGCACAAGAGTTCAGAATACCAACTAAAGTAACTTCGTCCGGGATAACCCCTTCCACCCGCATCTTACGAAACACATTGATAGCTTCTCTATACTTACCACTTTGTGACAAGCCTGATATCATTGTATTCCAAGAAACCACATTTTTCACTCGCATCCTCTTGAAAACCTTTCGAGCGGATTCACTATCCCCACACTTCAAATACATGTCTAACAATGCATTCGCAAGAAACACATCCATATTTATGCCACTGTTACCCATATAGTCATGTAACTTCCTGCACACACTCAAATCCCCCACCTTAGCAGCTGCAGAAAGCACAACAGTCATAAGCTTCTCATCTGCCTTCCCACCTGTCTCACACATGCCAAAAAACACCTCAACCCCCTCTAAACAGAGCCCATTATCCACATAAGATTGAATTAACACAGTCCAAGAAATCAAGTCTCTAACAGGACTTTCATCAAACACCTTCCGAACATCCTGCACTCTCCCACAAACACCGTAAAAGCGCATCAACGTGTTCACCACATACAAATCCAACACAAACCCATTTTTAATTACACTACCATGCACAGTTTCCCCTTCTCTCAACGCCAGCAAGTGAGAGCAAGCTTTGAGAACATAAGGGTATGTATAACTATCACCAAACAAGCCATTTTCAACTAAACTCTTATAAAGCTGCAAAGCAAGAAAGTAACTTCTGTTACTCGTAAATTGCCTAATGAAGTCATTGTAAACAGATAAATCAAGATTCGGCAATTTATAAAACAGAGTGTAAATGTAGCTGAGGTCAGTGATAGGTGAGAAAGAAGCACATAAAGATACGATTTTTGTGTATAAAAGTTTCTGGGTTTGGGGAGATTGGCTTGTCTTGATGACAATGGAATGGAATTGTTTGAGTTCTTGAGTGGATTTGCAGAAGTTAAGTCTGTGGAGCAATGAGGAATCATTTGAATAATCAATTTCATGACTCTGTGTAGGTGTGAAGTGTAAGCAACTTAAGGCTATCATTATGGGATGAACATTTACAACCTTTATTGCGATATTTTTTCTTTCGAGCTAACTTTAAAGGAGCTTTGATGTAAAGTTAATTTTGACAAGTTATGTGATACTACTACATTGTTCTATTCTTAACTTTTTCATAAGGATACTTCTTGGCTTCTTGTTCTTGGAAAGGAATGGATACTTGACAAAAAATATGCACATATTTTAGAACTTTGGCAGACTTTATCAATTTGTTCATTTGAAAAATATTCCTGTTACATTTTTAATGCTTCTTTGACATACATGATACAAACATGCCATTTTCCGATAAAGTCGAATAAACTACCTTAACCATTCAGAATAGGACTAGAGACCCTCCAAGGACCTTAGAATACATATTAGAAAACAGAGCAAATCAGAGTATTGAAGTCCTCTGTGATGGTCTGATGTCATTTAATCATAATATGCAAACATCATTTAGTCGTGATATTGTTGTAGTTTGGTATGTATTCTAATAAATTAATTAAAATTGTGATAAATATCAAAAGACGACCGTACATTGAGATCGATTGAGTGCTAAATTTTTAAATCACATACAAGGAACCGAACTTCTCCTAATTAGTATGAAGTTTCAAAGGTCGTTAATGCAATATTCCATATAAATTGTTGTTGTTGACTAATATAAAAAACAAAATTATTAATAAAAAAGCATATAATGTTCTTGTTTTACTCATCAATTATGGTTGATTTTTTGAAGTGGCAATAAAATATGATGTAGACTATTAAATGAAAAATCCAATAAGATCTAAGGGAGTTTAGTGAAGATGAGTATAACCTATCTCGGTATTTGTTGAGGATCTCACGTGTAGTAGATCCTAGGCACACGTTTTGTCCATTGAATCCCATTCTTTCGCTTCATTAACTTAACAACTACACTAATCCCACCATTTCCAACCAAGCTTCAAAACCCCAGGATAACATCATATTCACTCACCTCCAAAGCCATGGGCCAAATTCTTGAAAAGTTTAAAGGTATTATCCCTCTTCTTCTTCTTGGAATTAAAAATTACACCTTTTTTGTGTATTTTGTTTCTTGATTGGTCTGGTTGACTTTTCATGTGTTCCTTTCACCTTCTTTCCTTTTCTGTTCTGCTGTTTTATCCATTTGCATTGGTTTTCCTTGATTTTAATGCTTATTTGAGTATCTTGATTGATAATCAGCCCTTTGTAAACAGAAGATCACTCTGTTCCAAGCAGAAGTATTTCCTAAAATGGTGATTTTTCTCAATCTGTGAACTCATCTCAGAAGTATCTTGATTGATAATCATCCTTGTTTGTATTGTGTTGTATTGTATTATGTGGATAGGCCTAATTGGTAAATAGGCTTGCTTTTGAGCTTTGGTGCATACATCAAATTACTGAAGGATGTTTAGACTTTATATGTTCTGGTCAGCAACTCTACATGTCTATGTGGAGAATAAATTATTCAAGAACTTTGAGAATGATGAAGTACTCATCATATTCGATACCGTTGCTTCTCGTTGAGTAATTTTAACTTTAATGCAATTTGTATTATCAAAAATTGGCTAATGGTAAAGTAGTTTTTTGATAAAATGATACAAGTTCTGATCTTTCTGTTGATTGTCTGGTTTATATGAGAGGGCTAGTATTCTTAGGAGAATCTTTAACTACCTGGCTCTCGCTGGAAAACCGATAACCTGTAGTCCTAGTTCTTCTCATTTATAAATCTTGCTTCACTTGATGCAATGTCTTTATTAGGATCCAAGAATGCTTCGCTAAATTGATTACATGATTAATTGCAACATAAATAAATGTTAGAACTCACATATGCATGCAGGAAAGGACTGGAAAGAAAGGCAGATCCGGTCTATAACGGATAAAGTTTTTGATCGGGTGAAGAATGTTAGTGGGAAGGCTACTCTGTCGTTTGAAGAGCTCTACATTGCTGTGCTACTTGTATACAAGTAAAGCCTTCACTACTTCAAACACATGTGGCACTTAAGCTATCTAGCATGCCACAATTAATCCATTTGTCAAATAAAATCTGAATCCTTGTTTCTTGTGATTGCTTGTTTATTTTTGTAGTGATCTGAATAAGCGCTTGCCTGGTCCTCATTTTGACCCTCCCACAAAGGAGGAAGTGAGGATCCTGATGCTGGTACGTAACAGAAAATATTGTCATTCAGTGAATATCTTACTATTATTCGGAAACTGATTGATGCACGAATCTTCCCTAAAGACTAAATCATTTAGTAGGAAATCATGATGGTGTTACATGTTCAGTTTTCTAAGATACCTTGAAATATTTGTTTTTTTTGCTGCATCATTTACTGAACACTTGGAAAAGAGTAAGCATAAACTATTTCTGCAAGCATTTCTGATCACTGGTTGGGCTTATTAAATGAGAAGTCATATCTTGGAAGTTCGAAGGTGTTGCAAGAAGTACAATACTATCAGGAAAAAAGTTCTCATTAAGAATGTTCGTTCAATTAAAAAGAGGATCCTTTTTGTTTATATTATCTGCTAGTCATCATTTAGTTGCATGTTGCTGAGATATGAATGTGATCAAATATTTCAATGCATATCATTGGTTAACCGCCCAAATTGGTTAGGTTCAAAAATACGAGGTGCAACTATATTTTGACATTTCTATGTATTGACAGTAATATCACAGCCCAGGCTCCCAGCCTTATTTTTAAAATATCTGCATCCATTTAATCTGTAGATTATTTATAACAGAATACCTTTCGTTATGCAGGAGACTGATATCAACTTTGATGGTGAGCTGGACCGCGAAGAGTTTGTGAGGTTCATGCGCAAGATAACAAAAGATACATTCATATCAATCAGTCAGGGTCTGATCATTACTCTGGCTCTTGCTCCTGCGATTGCTTTGTTGACCAAAAGGACCACAGAAAATGTCCCTGGCGTTGGAAAGGTGGTGCAGAAAGTACCCAATTCAGTCTACGCATCTCTTGTGACTCTCCTGATCGTGGCATTTCAGCAAGGTGCCGAGAGGTCTTAAAGGCTTCAACCCGCTTCGCTTGGTCATGTACAAATTGGTGAATTGTAGTACTTGCTAGCAAGGTTTGAAATTTGTTATTGGTACTTAATAAAACAGCTCATAATCTAAGAATGATTTATCAATATTTCTCCTGTCATAGGATTGATGTTATTGTAAATCTATTTCAATCAATGCAAAATCTTTTATGTAATGTTCTGATGTATCTCATGGAAAATCATGATTTGCAAACATATACTATGCGCGAAATGTAGGTTCTAGAAGAACTTAATACACGAAGCGACTGCGAGTTTTCATGTAGCAACATTTTATGTGTCGTTGTTGGAAATTTAGATACCAAATAAACTGTGACCATAAAAGAGATCCCATAATAGTTTCGGTATCTTCCAAAATAGTAAATTGAATAACAAATGAACCCAAGAATGACTCATTTAGTCACAATTTTTTCCTGTACCAAAATAGCATTTGCTGATTTGCATAATTAAAAAAATTCCAGTTCTTGGTCGGAAAAACATAAACAACCATCCATTTCTGAGGCCCTCTATTCCTGAATCTGCATGTCCTCCTTCTCTGGTTGCAGAAACCAACAACCCTAAACAGATTACAGAAAAAAGATAGAGAAGGGGAGTAGAAAACAACAACAAACGGCGTTTCTTGCACAGACTGCAAATGTATCAAGTTAGCTGCAGCTACATTGAACCAGGAGGCGAAATACATTGTCCAAAGGGTGTCCGCAATTGAGGTGATCTCACATTTCCAATCAGGTTTACAGGCATAAGAAAGAGATAACTAGGTTAATTTACCGGCATTGGAGGTTGCTGTGATTTATGTGAATGGCAATGGAGGAAGAGAGACAACGAGATTTTCGGGTTCCTTTAATCTCTTGCATGCTCTGCCTTTGTGTCACCACGGGTGGAGTTTTCCTTGTTCTTTATGTGTTCGTCCCGGATCTGAGCAAGCCATACTATCCCTTTCTTGCCCTTATCCTCATAGGATCTCCCTGGATCTTTTGGTTTTTCACATACATATACACGGGCCTGAAAGCATGCTTTAGGCGCGCTGACAGCCAAATCTCGAGGACACAAACCAACAGAAATGCCTCTTCTGCTGTCAACTCATCCAAGGAAGCTGAATTGCCATTGGCATACTCTGTGTGAATGTATATAAATAGGATTCATTGGCATCAGCAGACAGAAGATCAATCGGTAATTTGATTCTTCGTGCTCTGATAATTATGTGGTATGTGCACCAAAAAATATCAACGAACAATGTTGATCGAGTAACCAGTTTCTGAGGCAACATAATGTTTTTATTTTCATTAATCTACATGTACAAGGCTGTGTTGCAGATTATTTGGTTAGGATTCTTGTTATTTTAGTTTATCTGCAACTTATAGGTTTTTGTTCTTAGTCTTATGTAGAAGAGATTGTAAGTTTTAGATTTCATTATGCAAACAAAAGATAAACTGCTCTCCTGCTGTTTCACATAAGTTACTCAGCTTATAGGAAGATGAATTGAAAGTACGTATTAGAATCTTTCATCCTTGCCTGATGCAGTTTCTTGTACTTCTTTGCAACAGTGTTAAGAGGAACATATTTACGCCCCACCCCAGTTCAAAAGTTTTTATTTTGTCGAAACCTAGAAGGTGTCAATGACACAGCGCGAACACATGCAGTGGCTGAGCATGATAACCTTCCATTGTGGCGAATTTATGCTTGTCCTGTGAACAACCATCTCTTGAAGCTTCATTGAACAATATCTCCAGAATGTCATAACTAAATCATCCTTCAACGAACAATTTGCATGTAACATCAATACGTACATCAAAGACTGCTCGACGTTTCTCAGTTCTGTCACTGCTCATGCATCCTAGCAAACTAATCAGCCCCTGCAAGCCACATTCTTCACTTCAGCTGCATGAAAAGAACTTTTTCACCCTCATCTGACCTTCTGTTTTCGTTAAAAATGTTTTGCGTCAAATACAATTTACATGAAGCCTCATAGTTTATAATGAAGATTTGGTTCACCTTATCTAACAATATGGCAAAAATGATTCAATAAGTTATTACTACAAGAATTACAGGTACAAGTTAGTTGTGTGAATGCAAGTGTGTGTTGGTAATAAACAATCAGTCACTAATAAACCTGTGTTGCCTATATTAAGCACAATGTTTTGGTGTAATCCTTGCAATAAATGGATTCAGGCAGATCTGGAAGCAACATGATTATCTCTGATCCTTCAAAAAGGTTGGTTAAAATTGAAAACACCACATCAGTTTCATCTTTCACTCCTTTGCTGTGCTTCTGATATATATTATCTGAATAATTCATTTTCTTCTACCTTTGAAAAGATTACTAGGAAAAGTTGCAGTCATAACCGGTGGAGCAAGGGGAATCGGAGCTGCTACCTCGAAACTATTCGCTGAACATGGGGCCCATGTCGTAATTGCCGATGTACTAGATGATTTGGGACTCAAACTAGCTGAATTCATTGGAGGCAGGTACTGGTGTTGTGTCAGTTCATGATTCAGACAGAGTTACAAGTCCATGAGTTGATATGTAAATTCCTGTAGGTACACGCACTGCGATGTCACAAGAGAGCAAGACGTTGAACAGGCCATTCAGTTGGCTGTCCAGTGGAAAGGACGCCTTGACATCATGTTCAATAATGCCGGTATATCCGGTCCCGAAGGAAGCATCACGAAACTTGAAATGGACCATATGACATCCCTACTCAGGGTAAACTTGAACGGCGTCGTTCATGGGATCAAGCACGCAGCTCGTGTCATGATCAAAACAAAGACCAAAGGCTCTATCATTTGTTCATCTAGTTCAGCAGCTCTCTTTGGAGGGTTGGCGTCCCATTCTTATACATTGTCGAAAGAGGCCATATTGGGAGTGGCGAGGAGCACAGCGTGTGAGTTGGGTGTTCACGGGATTCGGGTGAATTGCATCTTGCCTCATGGCGTTCCGTCAGAGCTGCTGTTGAGTGGGTATAGGAGGGTACTTAAGAATGAAAATGTGGGGCTGGAAGATGTTAGTAAGATAGTTGCAGAGGCTGGAAGTTTGTTGAAAGGGAGAGCTGCAAGTGTGGAAGATGTTGCAAAAGGGGTGTTGTATTTGGCTAGTGATGATGCAGGGTATGTGACAGGGCATAATCTTGTTATTGATGGAGGGTTTACTTCTGGTTCTAGTCAACTGAGTTTTGTGTATCAAGAATAAAGTGATGTCTGGAAACATAAATCAAATTATCAATTTGCATATCCAAAATTAAGTTAATAATTTAGCTATAGCTTTGTGTTCATCATGTGTACACACGGTACTTTTTACAACCCTTGCCTATAGTTGTAAGCAGTTTAAAGGTTATCAGTACTCTACCTATCTTCGTTAAAAACATTGAGCATTCACCCTCTTGAACAGCTCCAGCTTACTTGAGTGATTCCTGAACATAAAGGGACACCAGAAAGATAGTTTCCGAGTGCAAAAGATTTGAACTCCAAGATCCGAAAGCTTAGCTATACCACGGATTCTGGTGGAAATCCAAACAGATAATGAATGAAATCCGAATAACAGCAATCTGCTGATTCTGATGTAATGCGGAGGTATATCAGCTGAACATAAGTCGAACAGTCACCTGAATTCCAAGAATAAAACACGAATTAGTCATTCCAGAACAACATTTTTGAAATGTTAAAGTCCAAATAGAAAAAAAACAGTGACTTGGACAATGCAATGTTTACCTTTGATAAATTCACCTGCAGATTAGACAGACAGTGGCTTTTACTCTAGCTCGGAATATGTTTGAGTAGTTTTCAAATCCCAGCCTGTAGGATGTGACAGTAATTTTTCCATCATGGAAGGTCTGTAATACTGCACTGTGCACACTCATCTTCGCCATCTCTGACAAATATGTGACTTTGCATGATTTCAGGGATGCAGTTTATAATACTGTGACAGTCTCCACAAACACTGGCTGTGATACTCCTCTCCAATTCAAACCTCAAGCCAACTACATCCCGGGTCTTTATTGACCCCTCCATCTCTCAATGAAGTCCTTATTCTTCTCGCCTGATCCCACTTTCCCAATGCAGCATAGGCGTTCGAGACCAAAACATGATATCCTGGACTTATTGTATTGAATTCAACTATGCGTCTTGAAACACGTGCTGCAATTTCAAGATCTCCACTAGCATGACTAGCACTCAGCAACGCTCCCCATATACTCACATCCGGCTGAATAGGCATTGTGTTAATAAACTCCTCTGCTTCAATTAAAAGGCCAGCGCGTGACAGAAGATCAGCAATCGCAGCATAATGTTCAATGCTTGGCTCAATTCTGTACAATTTCTTCATCTCCTCAAAAAAGGACTGCCCTTCTTGAACTAAACCAGAGTGGCTACATGCATAAAGAATCGCAACAAAGACAGTTTCATCCGGATGTATACCAGCTGCCTTCATATCTTCAAAAGCTTTAACAGCATTTTTTCCTTCACCATAAGTGCCATAAGCAGAAATAAGCGATGTCCAAGAAATTATATCTCTTTCTTTCATTTGATCAAACACGAGTACTGAATTACCCAAACTTCCGGTATTGGAGTACATTTCAATCAAAGCATTCGCTATAGGGATATTAGACTGAAATCCTAATCTGAGAATGCTGCTGTGTAACTCCTTTCCTTGTTGCTTGGCAGTCAGGCGTGAACATAAAGCCAACGCACTTAGAAAGGTAGGGACATCTGGCATAAATCCATCCATTCTCATCCTATGAAGCATTCTGAAACCGATACTATTTTCCCAATGAGCACAAGCAGCAATAATTGAATTCCATGTGTAAATATCTCGAGTTTTCATGTTCTCGAACTGTTTCAGTGAAATTCCAATTTGGCCACATTTTGCATATGCATCCACAAGAGCATTCCCTAAACTTTGAGTGGAATCAAATCCTTGTTTGATGATGTCACAATGAAGTCCCTTTGTAAGATCGATGTTCATCAAATCTTTACAGACAGAGAGAAGAACCGCATATGTGGCAGAATCAGGCTGCACACTGTTTATCCTCATCTTCCTAAATAGTTCTATTGCTTCCTGATAGAGCTGATACTCAATGTAACCATCAAGTGCTGAGTTCCATGACACCAAATCCTTGCTTCCCATGCCCTCGAAAACTTCCCTTGAACGTACCAAATCCCCACATTTCGCATACATGTTTATCAGTATATTACAAGATAAAGTGTCACACCCGTATCCATTACTAACCATGTAGTCGTGCACATATTTTCCCGAGTTCAAGTCTCTTGCATTAGTACAAGCACGGAGAACACATGTGACCGTCAATATGTCAGGTTTAAAATAACCTAACATCTCCAGAAACAGCCTAATCGTCTCCTCATATAGGCCCAATGCAAAACATCCAATAATCATTATATTCCATGTAAAAGTGTCTCTGTCAACCATGTCATTAAAAATCCTCCAGCAATCAACTTCCATGTCGAACTTAAAATACATGGAGAGTAAACCATTGTTAACCGTCAAATCCCTACTTGCCCCACTCGTCTGCACCAAGCCGTGTACTCTCTGCCCCTCCTTCACCTCCCCTATTCCGCCACATGCTTGTAAAGTACTCGAAAATGTAAATGAATCAGGCACTAAACCTTCAATTCTCAATCGATGATATATTTCCAAAGCTTCACCAAAATACCCATTCGAACTGTACCCAGAGATCAAACTGTTCCAGGAAATAATATCTCTTTCAGGCATTTTATCAAACAGTTCTCGAGCACAATCTAGCTCATTGCACCTTGCATACATATCAATCAGGGAGTTATTCACATACAAATCAGAGCCAAAACCCAGTACCGTCGCATGCTGATGAACAAATCTGCCTTTCTCAACATCCATCAAACTCCCACAAGCCTTAATGGCCGAAGGAAAAGTATAGTTATCAGGCCTCACCCCAAAGTTTCTCATTTCCACATACAAATCCAATGCTTTTGCAGACAATCCGTTATTCACCATCGCTCTGATAACCGTATTCCATATATACGTGTTGTTCCTGAATTCGTTCACCCGAAAAACCAACAACGACGAATCGGGGTCGTTACATTTCGAGTACTTGGAAATCAGAGTACCCGAGAGAAAGAGAGACCTATGTAAACCAAAGGTTATGATAAGAGAATGGAGTTTCTGCAGATCTTTAAAATTTCTTGTGGAGAGTAACGATTGTGAGAATGAAGTGTATAACTTTTCGCTTGCACGTTTCATTGAGGACAATATTTCTCTCTTTCTCTTACGGTGAAGTAAAAGCAGCTTTTAAAATCTTTCAGCTACTTTCTTAGATTATTTAAAAGGTCAAAACAAGAAGTTTATCTCAAGAAAACAGCAGTTGCAAATTCAGTTTCCCAGCTACTTCAATTCTACCATAACTATCAAGAAACAGCCTGATCATACTCAAAGTGAAAAACAATGGAGATAATCACTTACCATTACACCTGCATCAAGTTCCTCACCATCTCTCTCCCTCTCATCTACCTCCTTCTCCACTCTCCTCACTCCGTCTCCTCCACCACCCTCTCACCTCCTTCGTCTGCCGTCCTCGCCACTCCGCACACGCGGCTACTCAATCTTAGCCACAAGCCTCCTCTCTCTCCCCTCCAACTTCTCCGGCACGCTCCTCGCCCCTCCCGATTTTGCCTTCTCACGCCACCGCTCTCCTCCACTACCACACCCTTAAACTACCTCTCACTTCATCACCTCTGTCCTCTCTCAACCATGGTGAAAAGTTCCTCACACTCTACCACAACAACTGCATTTTCCTATCCAAAAGTTCCGACAGTTCATCTGAAGAAATCGCAATCTCCTCCACACCGTACCGAAACTCAATCCCCACCGTGAAAAATCCGCCAGCCGGATCTGTACGTCGACGACAATCTCACCGTCCACGGCATTGATTCGGTACTGGACGCCAATTTCGCAACGAAATGTGATTTCTCACAGATCAAATCTACAGGTGCGATTGTTTACCCCAAAATCAACCGGACATTTCTCGATCACGCGATGAGAGCTTTAGGAAGGACAGGATTTAGCGTCGTTGCTGCTAATATGGGCATGAGAAGCTCCGATTTGCTATCTCTCAATTCCTTAACAATCTTCTCTGTCTCCGATACCGACTTTTTCCGAGAGTCTGATGGTTTCCGGTACAATTTCCGCAACCATGTGTTGCCGATTCGACTCCGTTTTTCTGATCTTCGAGGATTGAGGAATTCAACAGAGTTCGAAACTTTGGCGGGAAATAAAGCTGTTCTCGTCAATTCTGTTGACGGCAACGTGAAAGTAAACGGTGTTGTTGTTGGCGGGAAAGAGGTTTGTCATGACAGGTGGGTTGTTGTTATGTCTGTTGCAATGTCGCTGGACGTCGTTGTGTCGACTGAATCGAACCGTTCAGGTTTAGATTATCCCTTTCCTGGTATTACTGAAAGGCAGTGTACTGTAAACATTGTGAATTCAGTTGGTGATGAAGAAGGAGGTGAGTTGTTCTGTGTGGTTGACAAAGGGCAGGAAATGTATGATGCAAGTGTGGAAGAATCTCAGCCATCGGATGGAGGTGATCGAGCGGCTGCTGAAGAATTACTGGAGCAGAGGAGGTCAAAATTGCGAAGAATGTTAATGTTGCAGATGATGATTTTGTTCTTCAGTTGTTGGTTACTAGATTCAGTGATTCATCTTTATGTTTACTAGTACTAACCGTGGCATCTTTACTTTTAATAATAAATAGAAATGTGAAGATTAAATAAATTAATCGAGAAAATAAGATAGTCAAAATTAAGCATAACGCGTTGAATTGGTGGTGTCGGTAGTTATTCTCCATCCAATATTATATCATTGACCGTTTGTTTATGTTAACTATAGAAAATGTAAAAATAGGGTCCTACCGTACCTGACTTGTTATGGAGATCAGGAAAGTAGAGAGAAGATCTAAGAGAGTTTCCCCACCTAGAGATTATCAGTTCCCCCAGGCCCGTTATGTATCAAGAAAGTAGAGAGAAAATCGAAGAAAGTTTCCCCGCCTAATGTTGCGGGGAAACTCAAGAAAGTAGAGAGAAAACCGAAGAGAGTAAAAAATGTAGTTTTTTACTAACTTAATCATAAAATGTTGCGGTCGGGTCTTTTAACAAAGGTATGTAACGGGTTCGAGTATATACCAGACCGGACCTGAACATCATTATTTCAAACGGGGTTGAAATTCAGGTTGGATAGAACCACTCCTTCCAGTCAAAGATCGTAGAGAAGCGAAACCTTATACCTCATCCTACCGATTGAATCTTATACATAAAGAAAAGGAAATTGAAAGTCTTCACATATAAAATGTTGTTGATAGACATGTAAAGATCAACACACCACCAATTAGCTCACGTGTGTCTCTCCTAGAGGTGCTAATGGGGCCTGTCATAGCCCGGCCCGGCCCGTAAAAAGGCAGGCCCGGACCGGCCCGTTAATATAGGCCCGTGACCGGCCCGGACCGAATATTTGTTTGGGGCCTTAGGGGTCACCTATTACATGGCCCTTGACGAAAAAAGCCGTGGACGGACTGCCGGACCGCTAAGCCCTACCGAAAAGCCCGACATATTTAGTAAGCATATTAGTTGGTATTTGACTTGAATCATAATGTATTAGTTGATGACATATTTAAATTGGGTTTGAAAG
This sequence comes from Plantago major, assembly GCA_026545765.1. Lineage (NCBI taxonomy): Eukaryota > Viridiplantae > Streptophyta > Magnoliopsida > Lamiales > Plantaginaceae > Plantago > Plantago major. Next base: position 15,299,939 of record CM048840.1, on the reverse strand, counting down.
TTCAACATGATTAAAAAGCTTCGTCTTTTACTAATTAGGGAACACTGACTAAATCACTACACATTTTGCTCATGTTAGATAAAAGAATTCTTTTAATTTGACGAGTATGACATTCATTAAAAGTTTTACACTTGGTTTAATAAGTAATTCTACTTAAGTTTTAGATATAAAATGCTAATAGAGTTCATGTTGGGTCTAATAAGTACCTCTTTGACATTAGAAGTAAGGAAGCGATAACATACCGGTTGAAACAAGGAGAAAGTAAAAAATATTTATAATTTATTTGAGGGAGGTTCAGCTTCACATATTCCGTCCAAACGTAACAATTTTTAGTGAATGTTATATGAGTAAGAATGAATCACACTCAAACTAAAAATTCTAAAATTTTAATTTTTTTAAGCCCGGCCCGGCCCGTTATAGGCCCGGACCGGCCCGTATTTTAATGGGGCTAGGGGCTTGGCCGGGCCTAAATATTTCTCTAAAAGCCCGGCCCGGACCGCTAATTTTCCGGGCTTTCATGGCCCGGCCCGAGCCCGGCCCGGTTGACACCTCTAGTCTCTCCTCTCTTATGGAACTGAAAAGAGTACGTCTACTAGACGATTCATAGAACATTCTTAGAAGATCAACTGAAGGGACTATGTCAAGCATAGATCTAAAGGTCCTCCTATCTGGATTCCTGCCCATTAAGAAAATTAGTGGGTGGGTGGCGATTTTGATGGAATAATGGGATCTAGAAGATTTGATTGATTACATTTATAAATAGTTACAAAGTTGAATATCATTTGCAGAATTATGTAACCAAAATTATATTAAAATTGTAAAGGTAGCAGAACCAAATACGCATTAACTTGGCATCAAAAATAAATTTACACTGATTATAAATGTTTTGTAATTTTTTAATCTAAAAAAAATGAAATAATTTCTCACATTGATTTCAGGTCAAAGTACCATAGCTAAAATTGATAATAAAAACTGGACTTTATAATATATGGATGGATAAATCTCATCTTCACACGCCTAAAAATTGAAAATTAATTTATTACTTTATTCTTTACCTTCTCACTCTTCTACTTTATTCACTATCTCCTACGACTATTCATTATCTTTCATACATAAGTATTTAGAGAAAAGTCGAAACCTAAATTCAAAAATAAAAAGAAACGTAGAGAGTTAATACAACTTAAAATGAATTTCTTTTTACATTAATTTTGTATTAGAAAATGTCCAAGTAATTAGAAAGTGCTCCAAGTATCATTTATACACATGCGGATCATGTGTGCTTCAAAGTAAACCATCAACTTTAGAATATAGTAGAAAAATATACGAAAGTGCTCAGAATAACCGAAAGTGTACAAATGCTATGGTCATGTGTGTGTATATATATATACACACACACGTATGTATATATGTGTGTATATATATATACGTATGTATGTATATACGTATATATATATATATATGTGTGTGTGTGTGTGTGTGTGTGTGTGTGTGTGTGTGTGTGTGTGTGTGTGTGTGTATGTATGTATGTATATATCTATATATATATATATACGTATGTATATATATACATATGTATATATGTATACGTATGTATATATATATATATATACGTATGTGTGTGTGTATATATATATATATATATATATATGTATATGTATATGTATGTATGTATGTATGTATGTATATATATAAAAGTTTGTTTAGAATGTTTGCTGTTAAACTATTTAAAATGAGTATCTTTTTGAACGCTTGATGCTACGTTAATTATTTATAATGTGTTTTAATAAGTCGTTTTTAATTTTTAAAATTTCATTATTCCATTTTATCTTATTCAATAAATTTATATTTTATTTTAATGAATAAAATATTTTATTTAATTAATAATAGTATTCAAGATTGTTGTCTATAGATTCGTCTTGTCACGGCGAATTCAAATATATGTTAAAAATATTTTTTGGATTTTTGTAGATAAAATTATATGAGATTAATATTTTATTTTAGTGAATGAAATGATTTATTTAATTAATAATAATAATAATAATAATAATAATAATAATAATAATCTATTAAAAACACTATTCATGGTCGTGGCCACAACCCATTGGACATGATTTTTCTAGATTTTATCGTTTCAATCGTGGCTCACGGATGCCACTATTCACGGCCATCACTGTGACCATTGGAAATGGTCTAAGGTTGTATAAGTTCCATTCTTGTAAGCTTGGATTTAGTATTGTACTTAGAGTATATAATCCACTTCATCAACATCTATCTATTATATCGAAATGTTTTAATTTTGTTGAAAATGTACACTCAAACTTAATTATTCTCATGTTAACTATGGCTTAAATAAGTATATTATTCAGTACTTTTCTACTTCTTTTATGATTGGACCATCCTCCATAATTGGAGAAACACCAATTGAAACGTAAAAAATTAAATCAGAAAAAAATACGACAAACTGATTTTTCTTTATTAATACAAAGAGATAATCAATATCGGACATGAAGATGGAGATAAATGATTAATCATTTGTATATAGGCAGGTTTAAATTTAATAGTGAAAGATATGAAATAAGATTTTCCATCAAAGACCTGAATTTCTTTGAAAAGTGAAACAAAGGGTCAAAGCTAAAATTTGTCGATTTAAGAAATTTAATCACCAAAGATAAATCCCTATCAATTACTACATGTTGCCACTCAAAATCTCGAACAAATTTAGTTGTTAATTTGGCTGGCAAACCTTTCGCATTTTCAGCAACTATAAGACATAAAATTTTGTCACCAAGCAATAACATTGCTTACATGACCTTAGCAACAACACTACTATGTTCCCCTATTCAGACTCTGCTTAGCCATATAATCAAAATTTCACGTAGGACGGATGAAATTTGAATGAATCTGCTGGGTTTAGCTCATCAACTTTATATATTATATTATACTCCCTCCGTCCCGGTTTCAATTATCCGTGGGGCCGGACACGAGTTTTAAGAAAAAATTGAATAAAGTAAGAAAGATGGTAGGAAATAGATTGAATAAAGTAGGAGAAATAGTAAATAAAGTATGAGAGATAGTGAATAGAGTAGGAGAGAGATTTTTCATTAAAGGAATGGGTAATTGAATTTGGGACAGACCAAAACAGAATACAGATAAATGAAACTTGGATGGAGGGAGTATTATATAAGAACACCCAACTGATAATCTAAGCGCTAACACATTAGCCTGAGTTCCTCACGTTTAACCTGACAAATTAAAACTTTATGCAACAAAATTCTTTCCCCCTATACGGAATCTGCTCAACCGTAGAATCAAAATGTATAATTGAAAATATAAATATCTATTATATATTAATTGAAAATGTTAGGAATATCTGTTAGTATTTTGATCACTCATCACATGTTCTTATCTTAGCCAGAAAGGTGATTAAGTGCTCTTGGTCACTTGAACATTGTAAAAGAGGAAATCAATGAGTATGATTAGTCTAGTAAATCTTGTATTAGGATTATAGGTCTCTGAATGTAATTTTTATTTCAAGAAGACCATGAAGATCAATCCTAGCAATGGAGCTTTTCTGAAGATTAGAAGACTGAAGATTGCACAAGGTTTATGAAGACACAAAGGTTTAGTCTAACTCAGAAAGACTATGTCCTTAATCCTTTCTTAAGTATATTAACTTATTTTCGGGATATGATTCTGGACATATGACATCAAGAGTATGGAACATGCAAGCCATCAGAAAGGCTCATGTATCCGTTGAGACTAAAGGACAATGAACAGTACTATGCATTAAATGCATCGGCAGAAATGGTGCAAAAAGCAGTCCTCTCTGAAAAATGAGATAGTGACTTCTGAGTACATAGTTCAAGATATAAACGGATATAATTTGATAGAGAGCACAACGGATACAATTCAAATGCCTCTCAAATTTATCTATATATATCACAGACTCAGATGCTTGAAGAATATACCTTAGAACGCTCTATCTTGCAAACTTACCATCAAGCAAAGTATTCTCTCAAGCACTCTACTACCCTTTCTGAAAGCTTTATGTTGCTTGAAGAATCACTAGTAGTTCTAAGTTGTCCTGAAACTTAACAAGAGATTGTTATTCGTGAAAGAGTTGAACTATCAGATACCATTTCTGAAGATCATTCTCCAGAACGGACACCAATTACTTGGGTCAAGAAAGCGGTATCGTCATCCACTGAACAAGTGTATTAAGTAGTCTTGTTCTATTAGGCTCTCTGAAAACATAACTGAAAAAGTTATACGAGAAGCCTCTCTGACAAACCTTATAACCAACACCATCAAAGCGTGGAGTAGAGGAAGTACTTGATTTGGGAAATCAGGGAATAACTCCAAGGTTATCTGAGTAGAGAAGTACTTAGCTCTAGGTGAGGGAATAACTCGGGAACATTTGGTTGGGAACCATTTGTTTAGGAATCTTAGAATAGGATTATTGTAAGGTGAACTCAATTATCTGTTCTAGTGAATTCTAGGTCTCAGAAAGACCGAAGTGGATTAGTTGGAGGATTACGCCACCTCCAGATACCACTATACTTCTGTGTTATTTACCTTTATGTATTTACATTTAAAGAAAGCACACACACTTACTTATTGTTTACGCACTTACCTATCTTAAAGTCTTCCGCTCTGAATTTAAGTATCGAAACCCCTGTTTTCGAAGCTGTTTATCGACAAAAGTTTTAAAAGACTATTCACCCCCCTAGTCTTTTACTTTGCCGTTATCTGGACCAACAAGTGGTATCAGGCGGGAGGTTCACAAGCCTTAAGATGAACCTAGATCCCCAGATAGGTGAAGGAACTTTGTCCCTTCGAGGACTATATAATTTGTGTGTTAAGGTGCGGTATGTCTCGAGTGATGCACCCGCTCGAAGCCGTAAAACTACGAGAAATGGAAGAACAACATGATGCTCCATCCGGAGGCCATTAGTGATGAGATGATCTATGTCATCAATGAAGGGCCTATCAAAATCGCAACAACTCAAACAAGTTCTTGAGGTGTCGATGGAAGAAAAGCCTCAGACAAGGAAGATGGAAGCGAGCACATGGCTGCTAGTGATAGTGGTCATGTTGCTCGTGGAAGCATTATATATGAAGACAAGCCAAGAGAGCTCTGGACATCTGAAGATGCCAAGATACACAGATTGGATGGTCAAGCATCATCAGATCGACACCTGAGCACATACGATTATGGCGTAGGGTGCTAAAAGGCGAAATTGCTGGCAATTGATTGAAGAAATCATGCGGGCCGAGAAAACCAAAGAAAACAAGTTGAAGTTCTTAAATTGAAGTTCCAAAACTTCAAACAAGGTCCCATGAAACTGGAAGAACTTGATTTCAGATTTACTACTCTTATGAGTGATATGGCTGCACTTGGTGAAAGCAATAGATACTCCCAGTCAGAAAAGATTAAGACTATTGTCAGAAGTCTCAATCACAACTGGGAACACACTAAGTTCTTTTATTTCAATCAAGGGATGCCAAATATTACTCCAGTACATAGAGCTCTTCTCTCATCTTGCTACTGTAGACTATGAGACAACTCAGAGAGAACAAACAGCTGAAAAATTGCAAAGTGTTGCTCTAATTTCTCAAGGTACTTCTGAAAAGAAGGATACCAAAGAAGCATCTGAAGAAAATGCTCTTGCAGTAAGACACATGAAGAAATTTGTGAGTCGAGAGATTGAGAGAAGAAAAGCTAAAGAAAAGCTGAAAAAGCATCTTGGCCCAAACTATCATCAGTACAAAAACATACAAATGAACAACTCTCTGAACTCCCCCATTCAGAAAGGTGTTAATCTTGAAAAGCAGAAATAGGAAATGATATCTGCTTCTATTGTCAAAAGCCTGGTCACTTCAAGAGAGATTGTCCTGCTTTAAACAAGCTCAAGACAGGTGACAAGAAGGACAGAAGAAATTTCAAGAGAAATCAAAGGGCCTTACTGACTGAAGAAATGAAGAAGATTCAAATTCAACTTGATGCTCTAGACTTTGAGACAGATTCTGAAAATGGAGATTCAGATGACTCAAACCTACCATCACCAGAATTGTGTGGAATCACCCACGATGTAATTGACTTCGGCCTTAAGAAGAAAGAAATGTGTGGAGTTGCTGAGATCGTTGGTCCAGACATCTCCAACATTGAAATGTGTCTTATGGCTGATGAGGTAACTAACAATTCACAATTTCTGTACTATGAGAGTGATGATGGAATTGAGGATCTGGAGTTGGTTAAGAGTGAATTGGATCGTTATGAGAAAGAATTTCTGGAAGCACAATCCAAAACCAGAATTCTAGAGGAAAGCAAAGAAACTCTTGAAAAAAGAGGTTTCTGAGCTAACCAGAGTATCTGAGTACAAGAACGCTGAAATAGCCTTTCTGAAATCTCAGATATCTGAGAATGAAAATTCTCACAAACTAGCCTTGGTTGAACTTACTAAGAAAATGATGAAGTCGCTTTACGAATGAAGAACTCGAAAGAAAGAGCTATCCTTCCAATCTTATGCAAAGGCTAGTGACACTCTCACCGAGGTTCAATCCTATCCGAGAGATCCCTCCGAGAAAGGTGGACTTGGACTTGATGAACAATCGAGTAATTCATCTCCTCCAAGAAGAGTGATGAAAGGTTGACCTTTGTAAAAAGTCAATGAATGGTTCTTCAACCACCTATAGCATTGGTCGAAAAGCTAGGTAGTTGACAAAGGAAAAGGAGTAGCAACTGACCTTTGAAAGAACAACAAGTTCACAAGAAACTTGCGGATAAGGTTTACGAAAGAAACATAACCTCGGACATGTAACCATCCACATTGCTACATTACTAGGAAAGGAAGAATTCTGGAATAGGCAAATTCTCTCGTACCATTTTATGGAAATAAAGATGGTGCAGAAACTAGTAAGGCTTCGAAGAACGTATTCGAAAGCGAAGGTGTTGAAATGGCATTGGCTATCGTGCTATTGGAAAAGTTCTTACGCAACAATATAAGGAAGGACAAGAACAATGGCAAAGACCGATATTACGCGTAGTGATAGGTAGTGGAAGAAATCTCAAGCCCGAAAAGCTGAATACGAGCTAGAAGGAACACGGCGAAAAAGGCTAAGTTCTTTGAAAAGCAATCCGAAACCTGTGGTCCGAAAGCACCAAAAGGAACACCTAGAAACACCACAAGAAGGAAAATTGAGATCAAAATTACTGATTTTATTGCATCTCCTTCTGATCAAGTTAGACAAAAACAAACTCCCAAGAAATTCACTAAAATGTGGATTCCTACTGGAAGAATGTTTAGTCTAAATGGTTCTATCTTTGAAGCAAGAACCTAACTCTTGTTTCCTGTTTTGTGCAGAACGCCTCTTGGACTAAGGCTCAATGGCTATTTGATAGTGGATGCGGAAAGCACATGACAGGAGACCAAGCAAATCTGGTCAACTACAAAGCTTGCAACAATGGACCAGACATCAGATTTGCTGGAGGAGAATTAAATCCCTCTCTGGGATTTGGCAACGTCAAATTAGGATCATTAACTATCACTGACGTATTACATGTTAAGGGTTTGAAATATAATCTATTTAGCATGAGCCAGTTTGCAGACAAGGGATTTACTGTGAAGTTCAAAGCAAAGTATTGCAAACTTATTGACAATGAGTCAAAGCAGACAGTCTTGGTTGCTCGGCGGATTGAATTAATTTAATAAATGCACTATTTTTTAAATTTAATTATTTCATTTTATCTTATTTAATAAATTTATATTTTATTTTAATAAATAATATAGTTTGTTTAATGAATAATAGTATTCAAGATTGGTGTATATGGATTCATCTTGTCACGGGGAATTCAAATATGTTTTTCGGATTTTTGTAGATAAAGTTATATGAGATTTAATAAAAATTATATATGCAGCCAACATACCAAAAATAAACTGTGAAATATGTATATACCGGTTGAAAATGTAACTAATTCCACGTAGTTTGAATTAATTTAATAAATGCTCTATTTTTAAAATTTCAGTATTTCGTTTATCTTATTTAATAAATTTTTATTTTATTTTAATAGATAAAATAATTTATTTAATTAATAATAGTATTCAAGATTGGTGTCTATGGATTCCTCTTGTCACGAAGAATTCAAATATATGTTCCATATAGTTTTCGAATTTTTTTAGATAAAGTTATATGAGATATAATAAAAATTATATATACAGTCAACATACAAAAAATAACATTGAGATATATACTGACTAAAATGTAATTAATTCCACAAAATTCCACGTAGGATTGAATGAATTTGGTGAAATTTAGACCATTGTGCTTTACATAATATATGGATGGATGGATGGATGGATGGAGTCTTGGAGATAGAGCACCAACTTTACATATTATATGGATTGGAATTGTTAATAGCTCCACCAGAGCTGTCCAACTAATAAATTATCGGAGTTGTAAACAACTTAATCAGAACATTTTAATTGTTAAAACGTCCGAACCCATGATTTCCGATCATGTTTGAAGTCGATTTTAGTGTTTGGTTGATGTTTCACTTTGATTTAAAAGCTAAGGGATTTGTTTGAGGTTTTTAGAAAACCTATGGGTACTTGACAATGAAAAGTTACATCTTTTTGAAGGACTTGAATTGCAATTGGTTAAACCTAGCAAATAAAAAGAAAACTTTTTTTAAAAGTTTTGTAAATAAATTTATATGAGATTTAGCAATTTTATTAAATGTAAGAAATCTACTTTGCAGCCCAAAACAATTTTACTTGGCTGAAATCATTTTTGTGGTGATGATTAATTCAAACCAAATTGGTTTTCTCATCTCATTCTTCTGAAAGATCGATTTTGCAATCACCGTCAAACAAATCACCGATTCATTGTCATCGTTAATTCACTATTTCTCGATCAATCTGATCCCATTCATCTATTTCTGCATTTTGCTATTTGTGCTTCGATAGTTCATTCGCTCCACCCTAGGTTCTATATTACCCGTCGATTCCGCAATTATCCAAACTGATGATGTGATTTAACTCATCATATAGATTACCGTCGATACCGCAATTACGATGATCTACTACTAATTTCAGCCAATCACGCAAATCTTCGCTCCACCCTCGAATCACCAGCATGCTGTTGTATTAAGTTAATGATGGAATAAAGCGAGTGAGATTTTGATTGAATTAATTTAATAAATTCTCTAATTTTATTTATTTAATTTTATCTTATTTATTAAATTTATATGTTATTTTAATAAAATAAATTATTTAATTAATAATAGTATTCAAGATTGATCTATATGGATTCTTCTTGTCAATACAAATTCAAATATATGTTCAAAATATTTTTATAATTTTTGTAGATAAAGTTATATGAGATATATATATATATATATATATATATATATATATATATATATATATATATATATATATATATATATATATATATATATATATATATATATATATATATATATATATATATATATATATATGTAGACTAATAATAGATGATTATATTAGATATAATTATTAATAATAGATAGATGATTGACTGAATGAAGCTTCCATCAGCCGAAATGAAATGAGGGCGAAATCAGATTTTGATTTCTTGCCTTGCATGGATTTTCTTTTGACTCCTTTAGATTGAAATACAAAAAATTGAAAGAAATTACCTCATTAAATCTTGGCAAAAGTAGTATACAAAATGAATTGAATAAAAATTGATCATTTAAATATATATAGATTTTCAGAAACAAGATGAACACGAAATTTTCAATATGATGGCTGTTTCACTTGGGCTACAGTTACACCAATGATATATATAAATAGATACATGAAGAATTATTTCACGAGCTAGAACAACTATTCCGATTAAGAACATTTTTTCAACTTAAAATTCATTCGATTCAATTGATTCCATTCAATTACATTGATTCTTATTTATATTTTATCTACAATTCAATTCGATTCGATTCGGTAATTTGATTTGAAAAAGCAGGCTGCAAGTGATTTTCTATGAATTCTGAAGCATCACATGCCCGACTAAAATCACTAGTCGCGCAGAGTATACTAGTGCATAAAGAGAACTGCAACCATAAATGAAACTCAACTCAGTCATAAATCAATCACAACAGTTTTCACACTATGTTTGGATCCCAGGGTAAAACAATTGAGTAATGACACTATGGACTGCCCATTCCTTATATGAGCCTTTTACAATAATGTATAGACAGAGTTATGTCCTCGCCTTTTCGCAACCAATAGAAGCAGAAAGAATTCCAAGCTCTTGGTTCAAGAATGTCAAAGCAGTTTCACACTCCGATATTATTCTCATCACAGAGGAGGGCTCCCCAGCTACTGTTTCATAAGAACCCACTGCTACGGCTGCATGTGAATCTCTCAGGTTCTTCATGTTTCCTAGGAACTGTCAAAATGAAAGAAAATGAGATAAGGTTATCGTCCTTGATGAAGTGACTTTCAAAAGATGCTAAAGAAAATCGGAGAGTTAGACACAAAATAACAGCACTGAAAGATGCACACCCATGACCCACCCCCCTCTCCTGAAACTGCAAGAAGCTAAGTTATCTCAATAAAGTTTTAGCACACAAGATTCTGAAAACAGAGATCCGTGATTCACACAAGAGCTACTCTAATACTATTAAACAGTTCCAAAGCTTCATATCCCATGAACACATGTAGAATGGGTTAATGAGTGTGTTCCCAGCAAAAACAAAAACAAGTGATGATTAAAACATGGTATTCAAACTTTCACGGCTTCAAATGTGTCAGGGAGCTTTCACAAACTCTAAAAGCACAGACTACAGAGGACCAATGACTTAGGCAAGAATTTGGAAGCGAAAACGGATCATGGACCTTCAGAAGCATCTTGTAAGCCTCCAATAATCTATTTGCAGCTGGTCCAAAACCATGTAGCTGTGGCACTTCCATCATGTGAGTCCAGGGTCGTATTTCCTAACATTTCATCATAGTCAGAAAAAAGCCAATAGCAAATATACACGTAATCATAAACAAATATAAACAGTAGTATTAGCAAGAAAATCTACCACAATAGATTAAGACCCCAAAGCTCACTTCATACTTTATCAATATGATTATATTCCAAGTGTTCATTAGTGTAGAACAAGTTAATTTGCTCAAACAACTACTAGTGTTTGATGTTTAGGTTAGCAGAGTTGAGCAACAAACACTTGATTTGGTATCAGCTTTAGTTTAGATTCCAATGCAAAATATAGGCTTAGTCATTTTTATTGAAAACAAGCCATTACTGATTCTTGGATGATACATTCATCAAGTCAAGGAGAAACCATTCTGGCTCAGATAAGTGGATTCAACTCCGCATGCATTGTTTGTTGTTAACAAAGTAACAAGAATCATAGGGAAGCTTCAACATCTGGGAAATAATTCAAGGTTCCTGGTTTGTCGATTTAAATATTGAGTTGAAATGATTCTGTAAGATAAATTGCAAGCAAGATTTGACGTAGTTGAGCATATTATGGCCCTGAACATTCAACCAAAGAGCTAAGGACTCCAAGTAGCTACAGCCTCAACAACCAACACTGACATTTGATCAAAAGAAAACTATAACTATCATTACCATGCACATTGGAGACAACACAGTCACACATGCCTTACACCAAGCAATGAACATCTGCTGTCTCCAGGTCATACATAGAGACAGAGTAATACAATAATGAGTGAGTGAGGATAAACCTTCGTGTAAATTGTGTTGAAAGATCTTGCTGTTTCTAGAAACGATTCCAGATGCGCCCGTAAAGTTGTTTCGACCTCTGTGTAATCTTCATCTGGATTATAAGGGTGCTGCAAACGATAATTCAATTGACAAATGATAACCACAAAGAGAAAAATACAGAAAAGGATCATTGATCACGACAATGCATCAAGCAATATGAAGTGAACATGACAAGCAAAAGAAAAGTGCAATGCGCAAGATGGTGAAATAAAGCTAGAGGTGAACCTTTGAAGCTAGGTCGTCAACCATCTCCTGAAGGTTCAGCAGTCTGTTTGACTGATCCGAAAGTTGTTTTTCTAAATCAGAAATGTCTGGCCTACAAGTAAACTATGAGTAAGTGACTTGAAGCTCAATATCTGTTGAAGCAAAAATGATTAAAACTGCATGCTGAAACCAAGCTCTACTGGTAAAATCTAATTAGTGACCTCCTTCGCCATGTAGACTTCCCTACGGTACGTGAACAAAGATCACATAGCAGATCCATTCACTTGAAAAGATGTTATAATGATGACATGTCTAAGGGAATTTCTTCTTGCATAAGGATCAAACTATTCGCAAAGTAGTCTTTTGCTGACTAGGCCAAGAGTGAGAGAAGGGTTTTCTTCTTACAATGGATATATCGACTGGATCTGAACATCTGCTGGAAACAACTTGCACTCTTCAGAAAAAATTTGAGCTTGTTTCTCAGCTATTGCATCTATTAGTTGTATGTCCTTAGCTACTTGATCGTCAACACTGGAGAATTAATACAATCGATTAGTTTAAGTCTTTAAGACGGCAGACGGGCAAAAGGAATCCACTGTTCAGCGACATAATAAAATCTAAGAGAATCACACCTCCATTCAGGATTATCAGCATAGATACTTGCCTCCACAAGATCAACAATGAGACGCAGCATTTCTGTACGATCTTCATAACTTCCTCGGCCCTGAAACAAGATATGCAGTCATATAGTTACTAACAAAGCTTTTACTAATTACCATCCCATCATCAGCAAATCTAAGTTATCTCAAACAATCATATTACGAGCCCCTTCATTGCACTTAAAAGAAATGTGCTAATCGAGCCTCAAACTCACTTGGATGGCTTCAGGGTCTATGGTGGTGGTAATTCCCAGAAACTTCGCTATCTCCGCTAAATCTGCAAAAGACAGTAGCAGAGTACTTTAAGCTAAATATCAACCAGTTATGCCGCTAAATCTGCAAAAGACAGTAGCACAGAGTCCTTTACTCCTTTTAGCTAAATATCAACCAGTTATGCTTGTCATGGACTCGTGGTAGATCCACCAACAGTTAATGTGCTCCTGGCCTCTTTAAGGAGTTCTAAAAGATCACCAAGGCATTGCAATTGCTTTGTAAGCTAACTGTATCTACTTTCAGTATTTTTCTTTATTAATCCGTACATATTCCAAACATTCATGATAAACATCTACAATATTTATTTATTTTAAATTAAGAAGAAGATCTACAGTGGCGAATCAACACAATTTCATTAACATTTCCACGAAATTTAAACTCACATTTTGCCAAAATTGATCAAGTAACACAAACACATTAAGTACAATTCAACCCAGCAGAAGTTCATAGAACAACAGTACATTGTATTCTGGAGGTTTCTTCGTCACGATCCACACCATCTCCCTGTAGGTTTTGCTGCGAAAATGGGGATTTATCACCCAATAATCTGCAAAATCAGTCGAACAGAAAGAACACATAACATCAATACAAGTTACATCACTTCGTGAATCAAACAACAGTAGGAAAAAGAATTCAGTACAATATCGCACTTGAAGAAGAGCCATTCGAGAAGAGCATATCTTTCCATGCCGGCAAAGAGGAGTGACTGAGCTGGGACGTTCGACTTAGGGTAATTCAACACCACTAATTTCCTCTGTACTTCTTCCATTTGCTTTGCTGCCATTTCTGTAGGCATTGGAGAATTTTGGTTATGATTCGATTTTAGATAATAAATCCGTAGCAACCTTGAGCAAAGAAATGTAAAATTCCCTTTGACACATTTCATCAAACAGGTAATATGCTTGGAATGACATGTTGAGCTATGTTAAGACCTAAGCGCCAATTACCATAATTCGAAAACGATGGAATGCTCAGCTATGTCAAGACCTATGCGCCAATTACCATGGTTCTAGAAATATGGAATCATTGTTAATTCGAAAAAAAGGAAAGCTGAAACGTTGAAAACATAGAGAGAGAGAGAGTACCTTGGAAATTCGATCACTTCTTGATGTTGAGACGAAAGTCGCCAGATCTGCTGAGGTTGTGAAGATGTCGATGGAGTTTAGGATTTAGAAGGGGGAGAAAGATTGGCATTTTGTAGTTAAAGTCCAATTTCAAAATATATTGCAAATTAGTCCAATTTAACTTAAATTCACTCATCAATTGTATTCAATTGCATAACTCCGATAGTAGTCTAATTATATACTCCCTCTGTTTCCACTTTTGTCTCCGATTTGCTTTTGGACACCGAAGTTGAGGAGAGTATTATTAACACCAATGGTTTTCAGAATCGGTTCAACATTGCTGGCAATAGACCGCCTCTAAGTTGTTGAACTTTGCTTGCGGGCGAGGTACTGATAGTTCCAAATATCATAATCAGTTACCTTCAACTCACGAGTGCTTCTCAAACCATGTTCATATGTTATTCCTTGCTCACTAAATGATTCAAATAATTTATTGTCAATAGATAGAAGCTTCGAGTGGCGAACATCTTATTTTATCTTAATCCAGATCTTGACGGCATTGAAAAGAAACCTGGATACACCTTTAAGTTTTGGTCTCCTAAAAGAACCTTGGGCATTGTAGAATCAGCACAAATAATCGAAAAAACTGGAGTTTTTTTCCTAGATGTTCTGTTCAGGAGGGTATATCACGAACGTTGCAAGAAGCCTTAAAATCATTCTATATGCTTCTAAAAATTCTAGTAAGCTTTACGTTCAAGAAAAAAGTTATAGTAATCTTTTTCGTCCCTTGATATCCCATATATAATTTGTTTATCAAGGTTTTAAAATGTTATTGATTGACGAACTAAGTAGGTGCAACTCATTGTAAATCTCATTTAACTTTCAACTACATACTAAATATAATCATGTCGTGAGTGTTGTGGTTCTATATGCTAACTTCCCCTTATGTTCTATATGCTAACTTCCCCTTATGTTCTTGATCTTACCAAAAATATGATAACAAAATAAATCGTGATAGAACGTAATGAACTTTAGATGTTGTTATATACTTTTAAATAATATGGTTTGGTAGAATAAATATACAATTGTCTGAGTGTCATCAATGCCCAAATGACTAATAGACATATGTATATATAGGGGTGAATATGTCTTAAGCTAAGCTGGTGAATATTTTATCGAAAGTGACACAATGCTTAATTAAGTACATAAATAGTTCCAAATATCATAACCCTGTTACCTTCAACTCATTAGTCATTGTTATTTTGCTCAGAAGATGACACATTTTCATGTGTCAGGCCTACGGGTGCCATCTTGCTGAGGTTGTCCCGAACAATTCCAAAAAAAAGTTTTTGAAATCATCGCAGACAACATCTATGTGACGTCCCCAATAACCTGGGTTAGGTTGAGAGGCCTCACTACCACAACGATTTGCTGCAAACATTGCTTTAATCAGCTTGCTATGTTGAGTGTAGATGAGCTAGAGATTCGAACCAGGAAGAAAACGTCTGCCATATTACTAGACATGTAAGATACTAGACATGCTTAAAAGAGGAGTACGTGTGATATTGCAGATTTTAACGATTTTTTTTTAATTGTTTCAAGTCAAAGGTATTGCTATGGGATGGGTAATCACGCACTATGACATGTTCAATTTTAGTACCATTAAGATCAGTCGGTTTATACTTGAAATCGTTATTAAAAGTACTGACTTTTTCCAAAACCTGGTTGACTGAAAACTTGATAATGCTTGCTGCAAATGTTATTTGTGCAAATTTGTTGCGTCAAAACTTTATGGTTTTAGTGGCTAGTTTAGTAATTCTTTAGTTAATCAAGAGTACTTAATTAATAATTAATTAATTAAAACTCTAGGATTTTTATTTTTGTGTGGTATGAATTAGTTGATTGCATTTATCATCCTTTCTGTGTTTATTTTAAAATGAGTTAATAATATGACAATGAACTGGTTATTTTGTGTGAAGTTTGTTTTTTTAGTAGTATGTTAAATATTGGAGTGTCATATATAGTATGCAAGTTCCTTCAGCCTAGCTCTCGGTATGAAGTCACTATTTTTCTGGATTTGTTGGATCATGATATGAACTCTAACTCTCATCAGTTCGCGCTAAAACTCGCGATAGAGATGATGCTTCTTCGTCTTCAGTCCTCTCTCTTATACTAAGGAAGCCTCTAAGTGGTTGAACACTGCTGACAAGCGAGGCACAAATGCTTGATTAAATATCGATAGTTCCAAATATCATAATTGGTTACCTTCGACTCATTCGTGGTTCTCAAACTATGTTATTCTTAGCTCGCCAAATGATTCAAATAATTTATTGTCCAACAGATAGAGGTGAACATCTCCTTATCTATTTGTCAAATCACACTGTGATCCATGAATACAAAGGTGATAAACCCGTGGTGAACATCTCCTTTTATCTTAATCTAGATCTTGACGACATTGAAAGAAACCTGGATCATCTGAATAGTTCCTGAAATCATAACTCGGTTACCTTCAGCTCATACTTATGGTTCTCAAACCATGTCATTCCTTGCTCACCAAATAATAATGCAGAGCTCCAGCTTCAAGTGATAATGGAAAGAGTAAGTCTCTGGAGAGACGGTGTTATAAAAAGACTAAAAAAGACGGACAAACATTACAGTTATAACCGAAAACATTACACGTTTTATTAAAAACATCGGTGATATACATTACATAAAAAATGATATAAAATATTCACTCATAAAACATTACTGATATAGTTTAAAACATTACACATATACTTAAGATTATCAATCCGTCTCTTAGGACTCTCACTAATACCCATCTCTTACTTTCACTACTGGAAAATGTTCCAAAATACTGTAAATGCTCCATCTCAGTTAAGAATGCTCATTTGGTAGTGTAAAAAAGTTGCCATTTTTTAAAATGAAAATCTGTACGGCGCCTTTCAACGATTAAAACAAGATTTTGAAAGAAGTGGTAGGTGGGAGAAATAAGTTGGATTAATTGGCGTGATGGTGTCTTTCAACAGTTATGACTTATGAGTCTTATGACCTATAAACAATTATGAATAAAATACTAATAATTAAATCGACTAAAATCTTTTGAAGTAAACGTAGTTGTATCAAAAACCATCTAAAATTCTGACTCACTATGTAATTGATAAATTCTCAAATTCGGCTATGAAACTGACCTACATCCATCACCATCCTTGTGAAATGCAACACCAATTTGTCTTGTAGAAACTTTAAATGTGTTTTTTTTTTTTGGAAATGCAACACTAACAAGCTGTTTGTATTCCCGTTAAAATTCGGTTTTAATCGAGTTATCATTTTTATCCTGTTTGTAAGGCGGTTTTAATCGCGTTGAACAGTATTCATTTTTAATCACCAACTATTCATAATTCAATTAAATTTTATCTTTCTACCTACTCTTTTTCTCTCAATTTACTTTTTCATTTATTACAACAACCTTAAACCAATCAAATAACATTAAAACCAATAAAATAATCTTAAAAACTTTTACACACATCACTTCACTCTTACACACTTTACATAAAAACCCTATAAAATTTATAAAATTTTAATTTCATCCAAAATATAATTTTTCAAAACCCAATTATATTTCAATTACTATTCACGGTTAAAATCCAATTAAAACCTTATCCATTTTACTCGATTGTTAAACATCACTAAAATTTTGTCTATATGTCTCTCGAGACTCTTGAGCTTAATTTAAATATTCAAGAAAATGACACTTACCAAGATCTCAAGCAAAAAGAGAAAAGGAAAAAACTAAAAAGGATCTCTTTCTCCTACAAAAAAAAACAGAGAAAATTAAATTGTCTGCCTTTAAAACCCTTTCTCTTGAAATAGTTGGCAAATTCTCCTCTACTGCATTCTGCTTCAAAACCCTTTTCGTTTTCACCTGTAAAACCAATTAAAAATGCTGTCTTTGAACCTTCTTCCTCCTTCTAATCTCACTTTCTGCAAATCCAATGCAAGAAACTCGCTAAACCCTTCATTTCTATGCTCAAATCTCGTGAACAGGGCTCAAAATCAAAGAAACTCGATTCAGTTCCAAACTCCCATTTGCCAGATCTCCAAATCAAGATTGGATTTTGGGAAAACCAAAGGTAACCCTTTGGGGTTTTCACTCAAGGCAGCTACTGGCAATCCAGAAGAATCAAGCCCAGATGGTGAAATCAAAGCAGCAGCAAAACCCGCCAAGAACTTCAAGCTAGCCATTGTTTTCGGCCTCTGGTATTTCCAAAACATCGTTTTCAATATTTATAACAAGAAGGTTCTCAACATTTTCCCGTACCCTTGGCTTTTAGCTTCGTTTCAGCTCTTTTGTGGGTCTGTTTGGATGTTGGTTCTGTGGTCTTTTAAGCTTCAGCCTTGCCCGAAAATCGACAAGTCTTTTATTTTGGCACTTCTTGGACCTGCACTTTTTCATACTATAGGTCATATCTCAGCATGTGTTTCATTTTCAAAAGTGGCTGTTTCTTTCACCCATGTTATTAAGTCAGCTGAGCCTGTGTTTTCGGTTATATTCTCTTCGTTTCTTGGAGATTCGTATCCTTTAGCCGTATGGCTCTCGATTCTCCCAATTGTGTTTGGTTGCTCGTTAGCTGCGGTTACTGAAGTTTCATTCAATCTTGGAGGTTTATCAGGTGCCATGATTAGTAATGTTGGTTTTGTGCTTAGAAACATTTACTCGAAAAAGAGCTTGCAGAGTTTCAAGGAAGTGAATGGGTTGAACTTGTATGGTTGGATTACAATACTGTCGATGTTCTATCTGTTTCCGGTGGCTATATTTGTCGAGGGGTCTCAGTGGGTTGCAGGATATCATAAAGCTCTCGCGAGTATTGGAACACCATCCACGTTTTACTTGTGGGTGATTGTGTCTGGAATATTCTACCACTTGTATAACCAGTCATCGTATGAAGCACTTGACGACATTAGCCCCCTGACGTTCTCAGTTGGGAACACAATGAAGCGAGTGGTGGTTATTGTGGCCACTGTTTTGGTGTTTAGGAATCCTGTTAAACCTTTGAATGCTCTTGGCTCTGCTATTGCAATTTTCGGCACTTTCTTGTATTCGCAGGCAACTGCCAAGAAGCCCAAGATTGAGGAGAAGAAGAATTAGACGACGCTGCTTTTTACCTTTCTTTTCTTTTTTTGTCCTGTTGGGAAGTGAATGCACTTGGCTCTGTAGTTGTGATTTTGGCACTTTCTTGTGCTCAAATGGCATTGCTAAAGATTTCAGCTTTCAGAAGGAGAACTAGGACCCTCATTGGTTCTTGTTTTTTTGCTTTTGTTTTCTATAGAATTAGAATGTGAACTTCATTTCATTCTGAATAACATTGAACTTCTTGCTTTTTTGCTTGCTGTTTTGCTTCTGCATTACTTTATTCATGCATCTTGCTTTTCATGTTTTAGGCGACACCCTATGCTGAAACAGATTTGAATTCAATATTCAATCAATCTGCACTACCATTAAGTATCATAATATCCTTTGTAAGTGTTCGGGCCAAATTTGTTGTATTTGTCGTAAGGTGTACAAATGATTGCATCTAGAACATCTACCGTCTCTAAAACCAGTCTGTCTTAAGAAGCAGTTGATGACATTAGCCTACTCAAAAATTTCAGTTATGTTATGTGGTTTCCTGGACCCTGTTAGGTCTCTGGGAAAAACTTGAATTGCTGTTGGATACGTCATCGTGCTCACAGGAAATGGCTTGGCAGTCCTAGACTGGGAAAAGTGTAAAAGAATTAGCAGGAACTTTTCTTGGTTCGATTTTGTTGGTTTGACTTCCAGCTTCTTCAAACCTGCATTTTGCTATGCATGCCACGAGTCTGTAGATTTATCTTTGGCTGTGATGATACTACTACCAAGTACCAATAAGCCAGTGCAGTTGTGTTAATCAAGAATTCTGCATTCACTACAGGTTTGTTGAGATCTGTAGATCAAGAATCCGCTTGAAGCCAGGCTAAGAACCAGAATTGTGTATATGTTAGTAATTCTGGATAGTCCATTTTGCAAACTCGAAAGCTAACATACAGTAGTATTTTTAAAAGTTGCAAAATCCAATCTTGTTTACAGTAGAGTTGAGGTTCACTTCTGAGCATTTACAATTTACATTTTCAAATCTGCCTCTTTTAACTATCTCCAAAAGCTGTTCAACTAGGAACTAAACACATGTTAACTATCTCCAAAAGCTGTCAAACATCTTAAACTAGTTCTAAAGCTTTTTCATGTGAGCCAAAAGCTATACTCACAGTAACTCAGCTAATTTACATGATGGTGGAGAACGAACACGTACTCAAGGTTATTCTTCCTTATCCCGACCGTGCAGTGTAAACTTTAACTACGCATGAACCTCCGCCATTTAATAATAACAAATAAAGGGTATTCCTACCGTATCAAAGTCAAATATGTCGCAAATATTATTTTGCAACCACTCCAACTCCATCTGATGGAGCATATAGTAAAAAAAATAAAATAGAAGCATCAAATTTATCTTGCTCCATATAAAATAAAAAAAATAACAACTCGAGAAGAATATGTGTATAGTTTCATTTAAGTACACCATTATAGTAGATAATATTGTTGTTAGCCGACTTTATGGTAACATGCGAGTCATAAATTAAAGTCAAGAAGTTTTAGATGAATTCGTCTTTGGGGGGTGCGAATTTAAATATATGTTCAAATATATTTTTGGAATTTTTGTAGATAAATGTATGTGAGATTTAATAAGAACTATATGTGCAGCCAACAAACAAAGGGTCCCTACAAAAAATAAACAGTGAAATATATATTGGCTAAAAATGCAACTAATTCCACAAACTTCACGTGGCGATGCCACGATATAGTTTACGTTTAATAATAGATAAATGGGAGAACAAAATAAATTAATCGAGACAACCTCTGAGGTGGTATGTGCTACCCTCACATAATGATCTTGGTATGTATAATACAAATCGACCAATCCAACATCATCATAAGAACACCCAATTGATTATCTATGTGCTAAAACGTTAGCCTCACGTTTAACCTGACAAAACTTCATGGAACAAAAATCTACATCAAATGCCAGAATTTTATTGTAAAGTGTAACAAATGGGCAAAGCTGAAATTTGTTGATTTAAAAAGTTTAATCACAACATAACAATCCCTTTCAATTACTACGTCTTACCACTCAAAATTTCGAACAAATTTAGTTCTTAATTTGGCTGGCAAACCTTCCATATTTTCAGCAACCATAAGCCATAAAATTTTATCACATAGCAATAACATTGCCCTCATGATCCCTAGCAATAACATCCCCCTATTTGGACTCTTCTCAACCGTATCAAAATTTCACGCGGTAGGATGACTTGAATTTGAATGAATCTGGTGGGGTTTAGCCCATCAACTTTATATATCATATTATATTATATAAAAACACCCACCTGATAAGTGCTAAAACATTAGCATCATGTTTAACCTGGCAAAAAACTTCATTAAACAAAATTCTCGCCCCCAATTCAGACTCTGCTCAACTGTAGAATCGAAATTTATTAATTTCTTGTTAAATAGATAAGTGAGTATTAAATATTTAATAAACACTATATTTTAAAATTCTGTTATTTCATTTTATTTTATTTATTAAATTTATATTTTATTTTAGTAAGTAAAATGATGTATTTAATTAATAATAATATTATAGATTAATGTTTATGGATTCGTCTTGTCACGATGAATTGAAATATATGTTCAAGATATTTTCAGGGTTTGTAGATAAATTTATATGATATTTAATAAAACTATATATGCAGCCAACATACAAAAAATAACATTATTGAAAGATATACTGTTTGAAAATGCAACTAATTCCACAAAATTTCACGTAGGATTGAATTAATTTAATAAATTCTATATTTTTAAAATTCTATTATTTTATTTTATCTTATTTAATAAATTTATATTTTATTTTAATGAATCAAATAATTGTATTCAAGATTGATTTATATGGATTCGTCTTGTCACGACGAATTCAAATATATGTTCAAAATATTTTTTGAAGTTTTGTAGATAAAGTTATATTAGATTTAATAAAAACTATATATGTAGTTAACATACCAAAAATAACAGTAGAATGTATAATTAAAGAAATATTTGAATGGACCGGATTGCCCTTGTTAATTGTTCTA
Source organism: Plantago major (assembly GCA_026545765.1). Taxonomy (NCBI): domain Eukaryota; kingdom Viridiplantae; phylum Streptophyta; class Magnoliopsida; order Lamiales; family Plantaginaceae; genus Plantago; species Plantago major. The sequence continues at coordinate 15,277,762 of CM048840.1, read as the reverse complement.
GATATCAGGATGAACTGTGAACAGACCAAAACACCCTCCACAATTTTTTTCAACCAATCAGAATTGAGTATTGTGCCACGTAAGCATGAAAAATGGACCAATAGGAAGCCTTGAAAACTTTTTCAATTCATAGATATAGATATACTAGGGTTTATTGCTTGAGAGTCAGAACAAAACGTAAGAAAAGAAGTAGTTTTCAAAATGTCTTCTTCGACTCTAAAAGAACATAGCGTTTTCTGAATTTAACGTTGGTCGCGACCAGTATAAAGTCGGTCACGACCAGCTGGTTCCATGGTGGTCACGACCTGCGGTGTATTGGAAAGTAGTTCACCGTTGCTCGCGACCGGAGATCTTCTTGGTCGCGACCTGCAGCTTCCTCAGCTTGGATTCACGTGGGGTCGCGACCAGGCTAGTTTGGGCCGCGACTAGCGGCCTCTTCATGCATTTCTTCACATTCTGAGCAGAATGGAGTTTCAAGTGGAGTTTTTGAACTTCTTCTCGGACACGACCTTCAAAAAGCATCGTTTCTTCCTCCAAAACAACTCTAAACGCACGAAAACCTGTGGAACACAACTAAAACACAAAACACATAAAAACGCACAAGATACGCTAAAACAAACAAATAAGGACGAATTGAACGAAAGATGATAAAAGGAACGAAATGAGAGCCCAAAATACGAGCTCATCAGACAACTGTCCCCGAACTTTGACAGAATGGACGGGCCTGGACAGGGCCTCTAAAAGCCCAGGCCATTATCATCCCTACCTACAATCATGTTGGCAATAAATTCATCTTCTTCAACATGGCTGCTTCGAATCATGTTTCTCCAACTATAGTGTAATTAGGCCAATCCTTAAACATCATATATGTATATATAACCTAAAAAACTTGGTTTAAGCTTCACTAACTTTTCAATTCAATTTAAATTCCATTCGTTAATCTTATTCTTTTAATTTTAATTTAATGTGTGTAGTATTAATTTTTAAGAAAAAGGTCCAGAATTCAAGTCTTATTGACATGATTATTCCACTATTATAGTTTTATTTATATTTTTAAAATCTTTATTTTTTCCCAAAATGTGGCGTTATCAATTTTTTAATTTTATATTCATTATACTTGAGAGTGAAAATGTGAAAGTATTGTACTTTTATATATGTGTTGTGAGAAGTTAATTTTTCTAGCTAGTTGCTCCGTTGCTTGATACTTCTGTCTCCAAGTTCTGTACTTGCTATTAGCTAGCTCCTTTCTTTTGAGGTTTTTGTCTCTAAAAATAAATAGATGTTTTGAGCTCATTATATTCTAACCATTATTTTTCAATTATTATTTTCAATATCACAATTATAATTCTCACAATATTCAGTTTGATTATAGCGAAATCGGATATGCATGCATGTGTATTGACATAAGGTTATGTAAAAAATAAAATGTCAGAAATACAACGGAATAAAAAATTAATATGTTTGGTTAGTCCCATGAACAAAATCGTGCTTGGAATAATGTTCATGCTAATAAAAATAATTATTCGCCCAATAGATTTAAACGCATTAACTGAAAATTTAAGTTATCCCAATGATTTATGAATCTCGAATTTTTATGATCTTTTCACCAAAACCAAAATATGAGTTTCAACAAAAAAAGTCGTAAGCTTAATGACAAAAATTAGTGTATAACTCGTATAGAGCTCGAAAAGTCGAAGGGCAATGAATTTATTTGTGTACATATATCATTGGTAGTGTTAAATCGAGAGAAAAATCGTTATATTACTTTCACGATTGCTCTCTATATAAAAAATGCTACTATCGATTTGTGATTAGAACAACTAAATAAATTTCGAAAACATGTATATGAATATATGATTAGAGCAACTAAATAGAAATCAGAACCTCATAATTATTACTTTAGCTCATAGTATTTATTACATTACCTTATTTAGAAATAATATTGGGTATAATTTTGTCTCAGATTAATTTAAATGTTATTTCCATATTTAATAATGTAACTGAACAATTTCATGAACAAGTGGTACATTCCAAAATTGTGACTTTGATTTGTAGCATCAAACGCGATATTGGAAATCAAAATTCTGATCAACACATCAGCAAACTTGAATAATTTGGACCAATCAAAATAAAAGAATTTAACACTCATCAAAAGCATGGACCAATCATAGCACATGATTTTGTCAAATAATTATTTGATGTGGACACTCTAGAATGGCTCAAAACCTTTTTTGCTTAATGTATTATTATATAGATAGATGCATGATTAAACTAATCAAAATCTTAAAAACTATTATACATACCACTTCACTTTTACTCACCATATATAACAATCCTATAAAATTTAGAATAAAATTTTAATTCCATTACAAGTACAATTTTTCAAAACCTAATTATAATTCAGTGATTCACGGTTAACACTCAATTGAAACACAATTCATTTTAATTATTCCCAAACAACTATTACATGTTTATTTTCATTCTCAATCTCAAATGTTGTTCCCTTTACTTGTTTTTTTCCTCTTCAGGCAAACATAAATGCACTATCGTTAGTATTACGGTATGTAGTACAATATAATTTTTTTATACATATATGGACAACTATTAAAGTTGTGCATTTAAGTACTTAATTTAAGTTAAATTGAACTCACTTGTAATATAATCTGTTTAATTCAATCTAATTACAAGCCCTAATTCAACTCCAATAAAATCAATGCATCATAACAAAAACCAATCTACTTTCTCCAATTAAATTTCAAACACTAATTCAACTCAGCAAAATCAATTCTCATAAAAAAAAATCAATCTATCTTCTTTAATTAAATTTTAAACTCTAATTCAATCCAACAAAATCAATTAATTATTAAAAAACAACGATCAATTGACACTAACTCAAACACTAATTCAACTTTAAAAAATACAATTCATTATCAGAAACAACGATATTAATTGTCTTCAAATACGTATTGTAACTATGTGCCACAATAACACGCATAGTATATTAGTTTAGTATACAATATAATAAGAGCCAAAAATGGTACATGAAAGCGTAAAACAACTCTTATACGCGTGCGTCATTCTTCTCCCAAACGGCAACATCCTAAACTAAACCGTGAGTATCCGTCCGGTGCAACACCAACCAAAACTCTCTTAAGCATACCGTCGATTATTATCAGAGTTTCCTCTCTTAATCTTCTCTGGTCCCTTATAATTTAAAACTCTGGATTCCTCTTTTCGGAACTGAAATTGACTGGACAGGCCATTTGGTACAGTTTCGATTTCAACAGAAGAAGTGGAAGTTTGTCCCCGATTTAATAGGTCTCTATAAGTTTGATTACCTCATTCTTTCCCGACAGTTTTTTGGTATAGTGTTGGGCCTGGATTTTGCATCCAATAATATAATTCCTAGAAAAAATTCTGTAATTATTCACTTGTGCAGGTTGTTATTGGTTGTAAATCAAAGAAACTACATTGTTGACTGCCTTGGTAGTGGCATATTTCAATGTTATTTATGCAGTTTGAGTTTAGTAGACTTCAACAAGCGCATCCTCATTGTGCTTCAACTACATATGCTTGCAACTTGCAAGAGTCAATTTTTGGAAGTGATGTACTGCTGCTGTTTGTGATAAATGATAATTGATGTGTGTGATTTTCGCAACTTTATGCGTTCTATGATCTTGTGTATACTTTACCTTCAGTTGTTTTGATCCTAATACCTTGTTCTATGCGTGTGATTTTCTTGGTTGTAGAACTGATTGCAGAAGATGACATTGGTGTTCAGCAAGCAAAGCCTTGATTTAGGCTGGTAATAGTATGAAGTTAGATTTCGTTTACTTTTTTTTGGCCTGTAGGATGGTCATAATCGTGCATTGCCTTCAAGTTTTCTGTCATTATTCAGGGAATACTCATTGCATGTAATGTATGATGCTCTTGTATAAAGTATCAGTTGACGAAACCAACCTTAGTTTAACTTCTGTCAAAACTAAAACTTATAATGCTTATGCTTTGTTTGATTGATAAGCTGGATCGGTTTCAGGCAGCGAAGTCAGTCATTGTATCCAAAACGTAACACTTTTGTGGGTGATGTTCTGGTTTATTCCCTTATTTACTATCAACCCTCTATTATACCAATATTTCTCTCCATGGTTCTTTCTCCCTAATTATTTGCTTTTCTGAGTTGACCATTCAGTTTTATAACTAGAGTTGGTAACTGTTTAAGTCATCTTGTTTGTCAGTGTGGGCTTTTGTTCAATGCATAACCCATACTGGACGGTTGATGTTTTTATTTTATTTGCTTACATTTATTGATGACTTGTTGGGGGCTGTTTCATTCGATCTGATCACGTCATTGTAATCAACTACTTTGTATTTGCCCTGATCCTTTATTTGAATCTACCCTGGATGATGCTGAAGGATTTTTTAGATAATATCATAATAACTTTGACAAGGTTTGGTGAATTTCATAGCATAGGAAAACTGTATATTCTGCCCAGGAAAATTGTGCTCTTCAGGTTATATGATTTGGATATAAATAGAATTTCAAACCTCATTCTTCCACTGATTTTTGGCCTCCACTTTTGGTTTATCCAACTACATCATTAATTTAAGTAATTTTTGTAACTATAACCTGATTTAGCTCAATATGAATCTGCTCAGACTTTTTTGCTGACAACAGGAGGTACTACATGATCTGCTTTCCCATGTGAATTTTAAACGGGTGACACCTCGAACAAAGGTAAGAAATTTGAAAATTGCTTTTGATTTTTTTGATATGAACTCAGCCAGGCAGGATAGTAAACTGACTAAAAATAACTCAGTTAGTTTGGCTTTTTTAGTTCATCCTGATTGATCGATTCTGGCAAAATGATGTGTGGTTTAATTTTGAGATTATGTTGTAACTTTCCATCACAACATTGTTTCACTTCCTTAATGTACTTTTCTAGATGTGTATTATCCTATTTCCATGGATAATAAAACGTTTGATGGATTATGATGTAGCTTGGTTGTAGATCTCCCTACTTTTAACTTTTTATGAAGGAGAAATGTGCATACTCTATTGACAATTAGAGCATAAAAGAAAAACTAAATGAAGTTGTAAAGACCTAATTATCAATTCAATTCAATACAAGGTTCCTATCTGCAAAACAGTAATGTGCTTAATTATATCTTGTTTAAGTGTTACTAACCTTTGATGATCAGTTATATGTAATGAGTTCGTGTATGTGTTTTATTCGGGGCAGAATGTGCTTTGTGTTCTTTTCCATTACATGGTATCCACCCACATATGTTTGCTTCACTAAGAGTCGCCGAGTACAAGAGCCTGTCACCTAATTCCTTGAAATGGTTTTTTCATATTGTATCTTTTTTTTTTTATTTGGCTAATGGATGTGTGTGACAGTTTGGCGTGACTTCTTTCTATCATCATCTCCTTGCTACATGAGAAATTTAATGTGCTTGTACGTTCGCATGGTTTGATTTTTTCCAACTATTACATTCCAATCGAAAATGGTGCCGTTTATTATCATCTGTATGAATACAATCGTTGGGAAATATTACTGATGGCCAAGAATCTGGAGCACCCTATATTTTTTTAGTTTAAGATTTTCTCATCTTTTTATTCGGGCTTTAGTTTGTAGTTTGACCAATATCATGTTGAAGTCATTAAATTGGAGTTCATGTTATTGGTATTAATTTCTGGAGATTAGTTTATGGTTGGGACAATAGGAATGAATCCATGGAAATAAACTTTTGACACAGGACACATGTTCTATATGGTTGGTGTTGATTTTGATTGCTCGAGAGTGTATATATGATCAGGGGCCGGAGAAGGTGACAATCAAGCTGTCAAGGCGACTTTGCGCATGTGCGTTCGATTTGTTTGTTTGCTGGTCGGACGGAGGTTTGGTTGCTGATGACACCTCTACTTTAATTTTGGTACATATTTCATAGGATTCGTGCGCCGTTGCTTAGTTAAATATGATGGCTCTCGGTGCGGGGAGTAAGATGGGAGAGTGATGGTTGACATACTGAAGCTTTAGAGTGCAGGTCTGGTCCGGCTTTATGAAGGTCAATGTGCTTGTTTTCTTTTCTTTCTCTTTTATCGTTGCCTGTGGTCTAGAAAAAGGTATAAATAAGATCTGTGTTCTTGTTGTTACATGGCAATATTGTGTTTATAAAGCTCTATTTTTCTTTTCCTGTTTCATTTGTTTCTATTTTTTATCATGAAGTCGAATGAAAACATTGAAATAACCGAGTGTTGCAACAATTGCTGAAGAGAATTCCTCACTTGGATTGAGTCAGGGATCAAGGATCTAGCCAGGAGTTTTCTACTGGATGCCACTTGATTGTCTGTGCTTTTTTGTTATTCTTATTTCGGATAATTTGTTACATTTACTTGATAATAGTTTACTTAACTTGATCTAGAATGGCAAATTACTACATAAAATACAATCTCGCTAACTTCTAAGTAATGTGTTCTACGTTTAACGAATTCTTTGCTCCGGAGAGCGTCCACTGTGTTAACAAAACGTTAAAGACAAGCTGTATGAGATTCTGGGCCGTTAATAATAGCGGAGATTTAAACTGCAAGGATTTTTAGTGACAGAAATGAGATAGGGACATAGAGTAATGTCTAGCGTGTGTTATGTCCCATTTTATACTTTAAATTTCAGTAAGTTTGTTGGGCCCAAGTTTGTTCGGTATTTGCAGGCTGTGAGACGGGAAACAAGAGGCAATATTGCGCTGGATGTTTTAAACCGATCAATCTTAGGATCAACAAAGAAAGATAAACAGTTGACCAATGTAAAGTTTGCAATTTTGCACTTCATCTAATTGATTTAGTATACTTCCTCCGTCCTGTCCGAAGTAATTTTACATTTGAGCGAGATAAATAAAAGGGTAGATTAATTTTTGATTAAAATAATGGTGTGGGGTTGGAATTTTGTGTTGACTTTTACTTTTTGTATTGAATTTTGTGAAAAGATGAATATACTTATTAAATATTATAGTTGGAGTATGAACTGACAAATATTGAAATTGTAAGCTTTAAATAGGACACCAAAAATGGTAAAATGAAAATCTTCGGACTAGATATAGGAAGTACCGAAGTAGTAGTTTTGAAGAACCCGAGCAATTGGGGAAAAATCCGAAAAAGGTATCCTATATTGTGACATTTCCGAAAAATGTACCTTTGTTTATGACCGTCCGATTTTGGTGCCTTTGAATGTATTATTGTCCAATTTACGTACCATGTGGCGACGTAGTTACGCGACACGTGTCACATTGCAAAATACATAAATACATTGGATTTAAATGTAAATACGGTAAATTTTTATTAATTTCAAATAGATCATATTTTATTAAAAAATTGCAAAATTACCCATGAAAATATAGCTCCACTCAAAATTAGAAAAATAAAAATAAAATAAAGAAAAATTAAAAAAAAACATCACCATGGAAGAAGCTTGAAACTTCAAGGTTATTCCATGGCTGACTTCAATTATTAAATGGAAGCTCCATGATGGAGGAGTTTCCCGCATGGAAGCTCCACCACGGAGCTTCCATTCCGGTTATGGAAGCTCCGGTGGATTATCCACGAAGCTTCATTTGTTTCCAAGATTATCCAACTAATTGCCAAATATAATATGCTAATAGGTTCTAATTTTGCAAAACAACATGCCAAAATATTTTGAATAAATAAAAAATAGTACTACTTATTTTACACAGATGTGCCCTCATATTAGATTTAATTGTTAAAAAATAATGGGCTTTAGCGCGGTGTACCCGTTATATAAAACGTAATTATGCAATATATATTGAATCATGCATGTTGAAATACAATAATGCTAATTAAAACAAAGAAAAGTAACAAATTGCATGACACTGGAAAAGTATAAATATATGAGAAAATGAACTGCCGCAGCATGTAGTTTCCATATACTCAGTTTCATAGTTTCTTTTTTATTTCTATTTTATTTTTATTATTTTTTCTTTTTTTGTAACTTCTATTTGGTGAAGTAACTACCTGGTTGTATTTTCCTAGGATATAGTATAGATACATATTTTATGAGAAGGCGCGTGTCACGCTACGCGTGACAAGCTATTTTCTATGAACCAATATATATATATATATATAAAAGTTTTACTAAAAAAGTAATTAGCAAGGTATATCTATGTTTTAAAATTCAGGTCCGACCGGTCGGACCGCTAAACCGCTATGGGACGGCCCAAATAGGGCTAAAAAACCGGCCTTAAACCGCTTGGCCCAAAACCGGAAAAATCGGTCCAAAACCGGGTTGGACCGGTGACCACCAGTTCCACGGTGCAGGCGTTTAAAATTTTTTTTTTGAAATTTGTTTTGCAAAACGGCAAAACCCCAAAAAAGAAAAATCCCCTTTCATTTTTCAATTTGCAGAATCGATTTGTCATTTGTCTTTCAGATCTGCTTCTTCTTCCGCTTCTTCTTACTGCTCGATCGGCTTCGCGTTCTCTGATTCGATAAACGGCTTCCGTTCTCTGATTCTTACGCTTCTTCCGCTTCAATCACTCTTGCTAGTTCTTCAGTTCGATCGGTTTCTGCTGGTTCTTCAGTTCTTCTGCTTCTTCCGTTCAGTTCAATGCCGGTTTATCTTCCATCTCTTCCGTTCTGCTTCTGACAGGTACGTTGCTTCTTGTTTCGGTTTGATTTTTTTTCTTCTGCTTCTTCCGTTCAGTTTGCGACTTTGCAGGCATATAGTTAAGTTAAAAAATTTCAATAGATAGATAGAATAATATTGTGAAAGTGATTGGATTTTGAGTTTTATGGAAAGAATGACGTGGATTTTTTTTCTTCAAATTCTGGTTCTGTAATTGTTCTTAATTGGCACTTCGACTTCGATTTTGTTGTGTTGCTCATTTGTTGTGTTGATTCTCAGCGCGTATGGAGTCTTCTCAATCAGCATCCCATGCCGTACCATCTGGAGTTGCTTCTACTCCTTCAACTCGATCAAGAACATCAGTGATCGAACCTTGCTTGCTAATGTCCGAAAAAGCAGGATCCGGCTTGGGAGCATGTTACCGATGTAACAGTAGTCGGTAAGAAGATCACTCTTGAATGTAATTTTTGTCATAAAAGATTTGGTGGTGGAGGTATCCATAGGATGAAAGAACACTTAGCTCAAATAACTGGAAATGTTACTAGTTGTCGTAGTGTTCCACCTGATGTTATAATTGCAATGAGAAGGTTAATAGATGAACATGCAAACTCTAAAAAGAATAGAGGCAAACCGGATACTTGTGATATAGCTGGAGAAGAAGTTGAAATCTTATTGCCAAATGATTTGAGTCTTGATCTTTGCGAATAAAAGGAAAAAAAGCTGGAAACTTTAAGATGCACAGTGCAACGATAAATCTTTCTCAACCTAGCTTAAAATGTGCATGGCAAACTAAAGAAAGCATGACAACGATATGGCTTTGGCAAATTGGTTTTATGATGCTTGCATACCTATAAATCTTTGTGAATTCTAAGTTTTTAGACCGCTATGGAGAAGGTAGCGTCATGGGTTACGCTATACTCCTCCTAATTATCATGCTTTGAGAGTTCCATTGTTGAAAGAGGCTAAAACATCGATTACATTGTCTATTGCGCGCCGTGCTAAATGGATTGATAGTGGGTGTACAATAATGGGGGATGGATGGAAAGATCAGAGTAGCAGGCCTTTGATAAACTTTTTAGTTTATAGTCGCTATGGTGTGTCATTTATTAAGTCTTTTGATGCATCACGTGTCAAGTCAAGTTCCACACTTTTGCGTGATCTGTTTGCAAGTATAGTGGAGATTGTAGGGCCTGATAATGTTGTTCATCTAGTGGCGATAATGCGCTAACTATAAGGGTCTTTGGAAAGTTGTTGAATGAGAGATATCCAAAAATTTATTGGTCACCATGTTCTGCTCATTGTCTGAATTTGATTTTGGAAGATATTGGCAAGTTCACATCGGTTTCATCATGTGTCACATTTGGCTCTAAAATATCTAGCTTCTTTTACAACAACAAATGGTGTCTTGGTTGGTTGAGAGCTGACACTGGATGGATTTGAAATAGTTAGGTCTGTGACTACTAGGTTTGGTACAAATTTCATTGCCTTGAAGAGTCTTTATGAGCATAGAAGCGATTTGGAGGCCTTAGTTTTGTGTCCTGAGTTTCGTGAAAATTGTAACAATGACAAAGGTAAGGCAGTTAGAGAAGTGGTCTTGAACAACAGGTTTTGGAGTAATTGCAATGTTGTGGTGAAGATTTTGGAACCTCTTATGCGACCTAGCATTTGTGACACGGATGAGAAGCCTTCTTTAGCTATGTTTATGAGGGTTGGAGAGAGCCATTAGAGGAATAAAAGAGCTGTTCAAAGGTGATGAAGTTAAGTATAGCCCATTTGTGAATGTTATTGATGAAAGGTTTGAAAGAATGTTGAATTTGCCTCTTCATGGAGCTGCTTATTGGTTGAATCCTGCATTTCAGTATGATCCCGATCATTCAATACCTTCTCAAGCTTTCTCGGGTTTGCTTTTGATCCTTCAAGACTATTATAAAGATCCTAAAGTAATCGAGATTGCCACATTTCGTGAGGGTATGGGTTCATTTTCAAATGCATTAGCTAGGGCTTCAAGAAAACCAGTTCTCCAGGTATGTTGCTTTACATTTTGTATATTATGTCAACTTATAATTATCGATACCTATTGGCATATTGTAACTTTTGTTAATGTATATGTGTTTGTTACTTATTTTCAAATACGTTTTTTTAAGATGAATGGTGGAGAGTATGGGGCACCTCACTTGAGGATTCTGAAGCTTGCCGTGAGAATTTTGAGTCAAACATCATCTTCTTACGGGTGTGAGCGTAACTGGAGTGTATTTGAGCGCATTCATACTAAGAAGAGGAATAGATTGGAGCATGAAAGGTTGAATGATCTTGTTTATGTCCATTACAATTTGCGCTTGCAAGATCGGTATGTCTATCTTTGTATATGTGATCATTTTGTTTTATTAATCTTGGATTAGTCATTATGATTCCTAACTCAAAATTACTTTTCCCTTTGTCATTGTAGTTGTAAAAATAAAATGGACATGTTTGATCCACTTGATTATGAATGCATCGATAAGGTGGATTCTTGGATTGTTGATGATGACATTGAAGGTCAAGAAGGTGAACTTATGGTAACACCTATTCCAAGTAGTGATGGTGATGCTTCACAATCCACAACTTTGAGAGGTACTAGTTAATTGTTATGTATATTTTGAGTTTTTCATTGGGTTTATACGTTCTATTTATTAGTTATTCATTTTGTTAGTCATTATATAATCTATATATTTTGTATTTAGGAAATGCAGAAAATGTTGCAACAAATGAGAACGATGATGTTGATTTGGACAACTTTGGAAACATAGGCTTGGATGGCATTGAGAACTTGTTGGACGAGGATGATGCACCAAATGATGGCGCCATTTGACATTAGTTGTTCACTTTTATTTCTTTTGCAACCTTAAGACATTCTAATTATGCTTTGAACTCTCGTATTATTGTTGAGTTTGATCTTTGGGATTTTAGCATTTTATGATTGTAATGTGGATGACTTAATGGTTTGATCTTTGATGTCATTTTTATGATGATTTGAATCTTTATGTTTATATATATATATATATATGACGTCATACCGGCTCTATCCGGGTGAACCGGTCCGACCCGGTTGAACCTTTTTTAGAGGGTGACCGGCTCAACCTCCGGTTCCGGCTTTTAAAACATAGAGGTATATGGTTAAATATCTAATCTAGTTGGCTTAAATTACATGCAACAATTCATTTCATTCATATGTGCTCGACTCCATGGCCACAAACCAGATTGAGACTAGCAAAATACATCAGCCAAATGAATATCTAAAACATCAGAGTCTAACATAAAATATGTAGCTAACAAAAGTGAAAATTCAGCATACACACCATTAACAAATATGCAACACGCACATGAACAAACAAATGCACGAGAGCTATAAGTGCATGAAATCAAATGCAAATTACAAGAACAGAGCCCGTATACATGTATGGCTAGATATAATTAGACTAATATGAGAGATATTTTCATCAGAGTGATTTCCTTCAAAACAAAGTCAAAACAGCATTAGTTTCACAAACTCATCTGGATAGAAATGACCAAATCAGTTCCTTGTTTCTTCCACTCACACAAATGGCTTTAATGAAAAGGGGGAAATTAAAATCCAAAAACATATCAAACCCCAAAAGCTTCAATATAATACATGTGTTAGAATTTTAGCACTAATGAGGCTAGTCCATGACTTTGTACCTCAACCAAAGGGGCCCCACACGTTTGAAATGAAGTTTCATTAAACATGTATAATCTACTATGGTAGTAGATGACACTTGAGAAAGAATTACTAAAATTCATTGAAAGGTGAAAGAGTTATTGAAGCTCAAAGTGTGTTGGTTGATGCATTGAATATGGAATGCCAAGAGTTGGAATGGGAGAAGTCCCACATGGCTAAAATTGAGGAAGAAGAAACTACTTATTAGTCCAAGGCTTGGGTTAAGTGATTGGGCCCTTAGGGCACCCATGCTTTTGGAAGGGGGAGGAGCTAGATGCTCCTACACACGCACCCGCCAGGAGCCGGGCCGTGGGCTCGTTGGGCTCGTGGGTCCGAGGTCCGTGGGTCGCGGTCTAGAGTTGATTATTATCTTTTTGGGCCAGAAACATATTGTGTTTGGTTAAGCCCAATAAGATAATCGGTTAAGTCTGAAACGACCCATTTAGTCCGGTTAGTCTGAATGACGGTTGTGTCCGATTCGGTTTGAATTTAATGGAATGCGACCATTCGCCAAAGGATGTAATTGAAACGAAAATTCCAACAGATGTGTCAGTTCGAATTTTTGTTTCTGCAGGGACCTTTATGCGAAAGGATACATCTATTCAGACTGCAACTCTTCAATATTATAAATAGCCCCCCCAGAATCGATTTCAACACACAGAAATCCATTCTTCTTCCTTCTCTTAAACTACTCTCTCTAAAGCCAGAAAAACCTTTATTGTATTAGTTCGCAGAGTCAAAGTTCGAGTGCTAGAACTCTGATTCAAATACTGTTGTTCTATCTTAAGGAATGAGGCCCAGCCTTTGCTCAGCAGTCTAATCCTATTCCTTACCTACTCCGTTTCTGTCCTCATACACTACCGCCAACCACAACAACATGTTCATACAACAATAGCAACTTCTATTCGTCGTCAACCTCTATTTCAACACCGTGCATCTGCAGCAGAATCAAGGGTACCAACAGTTGGTGTCTTGACTGGTAGATGACAGATCAGTATAGAGAATTTAGGGATAAGATGGAAACCTAGATCCATTTGAGGAAGAGCGAGGCAATAGTTAAGGGATTAACAGTATAGGAAAATCAAGCGAGACTTCCTCCCTTATGGAACCCATTCAACATGAGCTTGATAGTGTAACAATATATCTGATTTCCGGTGTCTTGGCTCGTATGATTTCAAACAAACACGTCATATGAGGTCAATGTGTGGATGATGAATGAAAGTAACACATATACATTTGCAGGGGAAGATGAGCCTCAAATTTCTAAAAGAATACTAAAATGGTCCTTCTCTTTTCAATTACTATCATAAAAGGAAAGTACTTAACTTGATGGAGGCAATTCTTATAATTTACTATACATTGTTTGGCTATGTCACTGATAGTTAACTGAACTATAGTGTACATACATATATACACACAGAGCCAGTGCCTTAGCTTCTTCCACATTCAATTAGCCTGATAGTAAATCCCCATCACAATGTACCGAACTCATCACGACAGATGCCCCCAGCAACACTGCGTCCCAATTCAATCATCAACCCCACCATCCATATTGAGTTTCAACCATCCTGATTCCGGACGAATTCAATTTCATGAGTAGAGTTTCTCCTTACCCAGCACTAAAGAGATTTTCAGGCAAGTAAAAATATTTAGAACACCGTGAACTGCGAGTTTTGGACAAGTGCGTTTGAAAATGAACTCATTCTTCTAAACATAAGCAACATATGTTATGCAACATGACACCATAAATTGGTATTGCAATATTTGAATAGCAACGCACCGAATCATATCACCCATAAGAGATAAGAAAGTAAACTGTATATAATTCTCAACTACTTCTTCACATACAGCACAACTGAAGAATAAAAAGATTTTGTGTTTCACAGATTAGTAGGTATTGCTTAGTGGGTTTGTTAGGAATTTGCAACGGCACCATGTCTGCAAATGCCTCAATTTGGCTGACTCACTAAGTAACAAGGAGTGATCACAAGAGATAACATAATCCCAGGCATCAAACTATAGATCATTTGTACTGAGTGAATTGAAGGGAACAGAATGACAGAATCACCAAGGGTTCAAGGAAAGAGGCATCAAGGTCATGTAAACAATAAAGATAACATTACAACAATCGGCGTATCTATAAGTTAAAGTTCAAATCAAATTACCTCTAAAAGGCCTAAATCGACTGGATCATTTGGACTTGCGCTGCTAGTCGATTCAGAGGTGGGATTCAGAGCGGATCTTGGAATCTGCAACTCTAGCCGGTTCAGAGCCGGCAAGAGGCAGATAAATCGTCTGGATTTACAGGCTGGAAGAAGCCAAAATCTCGGAGAAGAAAAGCGAAGCCGCTGCGCCATGGGAGAACCCAAGCCGATATGTTGTTGAAGAGGGTAGAGGATGTACGCCATGTGAGAACTCAAGTCGATCTGTGGCTGGAGAAATTAGGTGTAGCAAGTAAAGTTGCTCAAATGATAATTTTATTGATCATGATAAAAGCGGCTACAATCTCTATTCTAATCCTCTGATTCTAGTCTTCTAAAGTGGCGAACTTGATCTTCAAATTCTTCGTTTTAGGATTTACGACTTCAAAATCGGGCAAACGTCGATGCGAGGGCTTCTTAGCTTGATCTCGGATCGAATTATGAACTTGGGAGTGCTTGATGCGAGCGATGACGAACTTCTTGGGATTTGATGAACTCCACGAAGAACGCTTCTAGATCGTCGCATGATTTGGCCTTTGATCTTCTTTAGAGGAAGTTTGGCGGAAGCGTTTCTCCGAGCTTTTGAGCTTGATCTTGGATCTAACGATGGTCTTGGCTTAGATTTGGTGATGAACTTCAAGAACGTTTGCTCGAGTTTCGTCAGGATTCTCGGATTTGATCTTCCTTTTGGCGTAGTTGATCTTCCAATAACGTTCTCCAAGTGCGTTGAGGCTTCTTCTTGGGTCAAACGGTGACTACTCCTGGATTTGTTGATGAACTTCTTGAATACTTGCTAAAACTTTGATGATGATCTTGAGGAGACTTGTGATTCTTGCTCTTGATCTTGCTTGTTGCTCTTGCTTGCTCTTCTTTTTGCTCCTCTTCTCTTGCTCCTCTTCTTCTTGTGCTCCTCTTGATGTGTTGCTTGGTGTCTAGAAATAAATAAAGGGGACCCTCTATTTATAACACTTTGGAAGGGCATAAGAAGAGCATATTTCTCTAGAATATAGGAGCCCATGGCCCAACTCTTCAACTCTAGCCCATTTTCATTACATGGAGCCCTAGTCCATTAATTCTGGCCCAATTTCATCACATGGAGCCCTAGCCCATTACTTCTGGCCCAATTTTATCGTATGTAGCCCGATTTATGCAATTACGTGTAGGTCGTCCCATATGACATAATTCGATTTAAATTTATTTAATTTTTATATATTAGAAAATAATCCAGCAATTTTAATTTTTAGAATTTAATTTAGTAAAATTCCAAAAATGCTAGAAAATTGTATTTTATTTTCTAATATATATTTTTAAATATCATTTTAGAGTAGATGAATTTCGTTCTTCTACAATAGGATGGATGGAAAAGTCGATTGGAGAAAATGGTGAAAGAAGCGATTGACTGATGTGATGATGGAAATAAAAGGAAGAGTCCAGAGGAGGAAGGGCGATACTAAAGGCAATACAAATATTTTGTAACATAATCAAAATGCCATTAACTCAAAAATAATCTTATAAACTTAATGAAAAATTAAAATAACTCATTTATGCAGACACAAAAACATTAACATGCATGATCGAACATAAAATAACAACACTAAACATAAATCGAAAAAAAATGAATGAATTTTTTTCGAAAAATATTTCGTTTATACAAAAATTTCTAAAAATATAGAATTAATTAAAAAAGCGAAAATAAACTGGAAATATGAAAAAAAAAAACGGAAATCATGATATGGCCGATTTTAAAACCGGACTTCATATGGTTTTTTCTGCTTTTTTTAATTAATTCTATATTTCCAGTTTTTTTATTTTTTTTTTAATTTACAAATTGATTATATATATAGTTTTCTATTTTTTTTTGTTTTTGCAAATTGAAAAGTTACTTATAATTTTGCAAATTGAAAACTTTAATTTACTTTTGTCATTTATTTATTCAAAATGAAAAGTAAAAGTTAAATTTAATGGAAATTCGAGAAATTAAACCGCAAGCGATATCATTATAACATAAATTTTGACTCATTACACTATAAATACGCAGCATAACATATTGAAAGCTTAAGCTTAATATGATTTCACTACAACGAAAATCATTGATATAGCCGAACGGAATAATGTTGCATCCAATGACTTGTTCTTTCCTCTGTTTGATGTTGTCAAGTCGGCCATAGTGGTGGAAGTGGACATTCATGGCCAACGCGCAGCCTAATGTAGTGACCGCCATTGACAAACTCGACTGTCCACTCTTCGTCTGCCGGTGGAGGGTCCGGAGATGCTGACTCCATGTCTGTACGACATTCCAAGGGCAAGTATGTGGTAGACCCATAGAAAACATATGTGGTGAACACCCGTTGATACGTCGTAGCTGTTAGTAGTCTCATATCTGAAAGTGTAAACCAATACCGTTGGGCGCATGGTCCTGCAAACCAGCTGAGTGCATTTAATATTTTCGCGACCCGTCTTTCCCCCATCTCCGCGATGTATAGATGTCTGTTGTTGGTCAGCTCATGAAGAAGTTCATGTCTAACGCGTACCCACTCTGTTTGGTCATTGTATAGGAGTTGTGCTATAAATTTGTATCCACAGTTCCCATCGGCCTGGACGTCACTCTGACCTTGAATGTATCGCAGACCTTGTGGTGGCATCTGACTTTCATATCTGAATGATCTACGATGCCTTGAATACTGTCTTTGTGAGTGTTGGGAGTCCTTTGACTGTGGTTCGCGGGTTGATCTTCCCAACTGGACCTCCCAGTTGCTCTAGGCTGTCTACCATCTTTCTTCTTGTGTCTGATTGGTGGCTCCTCCAGGTACGTGTATGATGCGTTTCCATCCGATTCGAAGTATGATCTGAGTTCCTCCTCCGTGGCAGACTTCCTACGGTCCCTGTACCAGTCATCAAACTGGTCCCGTACTGTATGTTGCCTAGTCTGATATGGTTCCCCCATACGAAGAGTACTCCATAACTCGTTGATATCTCTAATATGATGGACGCTCCTCCCGGTCACACTCTTTTGTTGCAATTCACATGCGCATGGTAGTCCCCAACCGGTACGCAATGCGTGATCGCATTCAACAGGATCAACGTTGGATCTTTCATGGAGTATTTTCTTAATAGCAAGATGTGAAACCACACCTCCTAGCCTGCGTAAGATTCCACGGGTCGTGACATGAGGATGCTTCGTCAACGCTTTCTCAAACTCAGAGCGGATTGCATCATAATGCATTTCAAGTAAGTGATGCAGCTTGGGGAATTTTCTGTGAAACTTTGAGTTTGCAGTTCCCAACCAATA
Organism: Plantago major; assembly: GCA_026545765.1. Taxonomy (NCBI): domain Eukaryota; kingdom Viridiplantae; phylum Streptophyta; class Magnoliopsida; order Lamiales; family Plantaginaceae; genus Plantago; species Plantago major. The sequence continues at coordinate 15,259,924 of CM048840.1, read as the reverse complement.
CTTGTACCTGGAGTGCGCACTTTCGACTCTGCAACCAATTTACATTGTTGAATGTCAGTTTGGGCACAACTCTAATTACATGATAGTAGTGCATTACGAAATAAATTTAATTACGAAATTGAATTACATGTTCTTCGTATCAGCTCCAAAGTGCAGGATGTCTTTCGTCCACGCGTGTACAAATCAGTCGTGGTATGGGTCCAACCAATATCTCTTTGCGTACGCCATGCACCTAGGTTGAGGTCTCCAGGCCTCTGCCATTTCTGCAACAGCCTGCTCATATAGTTCCGGAGTATTTGCGTTCACGATCTTTTGCCACCTTAGCTTCACTGAACGTTCATACTTTTTGGTACCCTCATCATGTCACTTACATATTTCTGCACATCCTTAGATATATGCCTCCAAACCGATGGGTGTCTTTATGAAATACCTCCTTTATGGCACGCATTGCAGCTAACTCTCTATCCGTAACAAATACCCTCGGTAAGACACCACATTCTGTAAACAACGCCCGCAATCGTGTAAGCCCCACACATAACAGCGTCTTCTCGTCCGAGACGAAAATGAAAGCTATGTGGTAGTTTTGACCAATGGGTAAAATGCCAATCACTTCCACCAATGGCATGTCGTACAAATTTATATTATACGTAGCATCCATGAGAACAACTTGAGGGAACAAACAGATCATTGACTTTGTATTAAGATGAGCTAAGAAAAATCCAGCCAATATGTCAGTTCCCGGCTGTTTGACCACATAATATGTGTAGCTATGTCGTTGCAACAAATGGATAAAATATTCCATCGGCTCCATCTCGCCCATCTCCATCCGTTGATCTTTCTGGTCAGCATTGTATACGTGTCGTAACGTACTGCAATTGTGCACAAATTCTTGTTGAAGTTGAACAAGCGTTGCTATAGGAGTCATTCTGGCACGCAACATTTCCACTACTCGCACACGCTCTTCATCAGTGAACTTTGCTGCGGACGTGTCCCAATGGGGGTATTTTCCGAGTCGGTGATTGTGTCTTTGGTGACCGTCTTTCACAACAACTATCCACTCGCTTGGTAACCTCTCATGCAGCTTGACCTGAAATGGGCAAGAATGCTTTTTACTCCCGGTTGAATTTCGGGATTTTGCCTCGGGGTTTGTTGGAGTCATGACCCTATGGGCACTAGCACACTCACAACCCATGTACACGTTCTTTGGTCTGGAATGCGTGATCGCGAAAAACATATTGTTTTATCGACCAATAACACGAACCCAGGCTTCTGCGTCTGCACGAGTATTGAAAATCTCTTGGGTTATGAACAAGTTCGTGCAGTCTGGGAATTCATCAGACGCTGTGGACGAATCACTTAAGTAACTCATATTATACGTATGGGAATGGAAGTGTTTGGGATTGAAAGTGTTCGGGAATAGAAGTGTTTGAAGTGTTGGAAGTGTTGTGGATTTTAAGTGTTCGGGAATGGAATTGTCTTAAGTGTTGGAAGTGTTGTGGATTTTAAATGTTCGGGAATGAAAGTGTTTGAAGTGTTTCGGGAATGGAATGGAAGTGTTTGAAGTGTGGTGAAATGTATCCCATCCCCCTCTCATTATATAGAAGTGTTCGGGTCGAAGTTCGGGTAGAAGACGGGTTAGGGCCGGGATCGGGGCCCGGCCTGGGGCGGGACCCGGTCAACTGGCACATGTTAGTTGACCAGTCAAATGTCAGTCAACTGTTCCGACAGTTGACTGACAGTTGAATCGAAGAGCGAGAATTTCTCCACGTGCGTTCCCACTCGCTGGTTTGGACTTATATATAATAAAACCATGGGCAACAGTGTTCACATAGGTATCTTCTTGGACGTTTCATATTGTTCAATGCCACTATTTCTTGTGAACATCACTGAGATCAATCACACATAAGTAAGGATTGAAAAAGAAGGCATGATAACATGTATAAATGCAAGCATGAACCCCAAAGGAAACTTCACTCTCATTACTATCATCAATGTGCTATGCTATTGAAGAAATTAATAATAAAACCACAGAACAATGAAATGGGAATATAATACCATCAATTAAGAGTAAAATTGAGCAAATGTTCATACAACCTTTGTGTTACGGTGAAAGTTTTTGAAACGTTTTGGTGCAAAGTGTAAAAAAAGAAAGGTTTTAGTCTGGCTCAAAGTGGCTAAAGGTTTAAGTGTAAACAAAATTTACATATGCTAAATGTCCTTTCTTGACCTTTTCTTTGGCTGCATTGTCAATAGGAAGATCAAGCCAATATGCACCGTCAATTCCGCCACCTTGAGGAAGATTTGCACCCGTTGGATCAATGGGAACTGGTTTTGTTTCTTCGCCTTTCGTGTATAGTAATAAAACGTTGAAGAACTCGACTTTAGCCCGGGCCGGGCCGTTGAAAGGGTAAAATATCCATATTCCAACATCAGTAAATGTGCTTCCAAACATTGGCTTTACATGTAAATAAGTAGAAACAAATGCTAAATCTCTTTTCTTGACCTTTTCTTCGGCTGTATTGTCAATAGGAAGATCAAGCCAATATGCACCGTCAATTCCGCCACCTTGAGGAAGATTTGCACCCGTTGGATCAATGGGAACTGGTTTTGTTTCTTCACCTTTCGTGTATAGTAATGCCCTATTTTCGAAGTACCATGTCACAGATGACGCGAAGTATTGTTCATCAGGATGAAAATACATATAAGGAGAGTAAGCCTGAACAATTGCATTGATCTGATCAGCATTAGGCATGGCATTCTTATTCCCACTTAGATTCTTCAAGCAGGGCAAATCTACTGATCCCGGTCCACTGTTTCGAGCAATAAACGAGCCTGTTGGGATCCCCTGGCACTGGACACCCCTGTCTCTCGGCCTCGTGCTATATATACCAACACCATCCGCACTATCCTGCTTCCCAGATCCCCAAATCCTGTCCAAATTGTCATTAAGATCAGTAAAGTCTGACCTAACACAACGAACTTTATCATGGGCAGGTTTCTCAGGAGAGACGGTGACTACATGACCAACTGCCTTGTATCCATCAGGGGCAACTGGCACCCAAATGTAGCCAACGACCGTATCCTGAACCAGATTTGAATTCAATATTCAATCAATCTGCATTACCATTAAGCATCATAATATCCTTTGCATGTGTTCGGATCAAATTTGTTGTATTTGTCGTAAGGTATACGTTTGATTGCATCTCGAACACCTACCATCTCCAAAACCAGTCTGTCTTAAGATTAAGAAGCAGTTGATGACTGTAGCCTACTAAAATTTTCAGTTGTATTATGTTGTATCCTGGATCCTGTTAAGCCTCTGGAAAAAACTTGAATTGCTGTTGGATTTTTCATACTTCCTAGTGCTCACAGGCAATGGCTTGACAGTCCTAGACTGAGAAAGGTGAAAAACAATTAGCAGGATTTTCTTGGTTCGATTTCGTCAATTTAACTTCCAGCTTCTTGAAACCTGTGTTTTGCTATGCCTGCGCATGCATGAGTCTGTAGATTTATTTTTTGTTTTGATGCTTTAGATATACCAATAAGCCAGTGCAGTTGTGTTAATCAAGAATGCTGCATTTGCTTTGTTGAGTATGAATTTGCTTGAACCCAGGCTAACAACCAGAATAGGGTAAATGATAATTCTCAATAGTCAGTCCATTTTGCAAACTCGAAAGGTAACATACACGATGAGTGTTTGAAAAAGTTGCGTAAACTGCTCATTTTTACAGTAGAAGTGAGGTTCACTTCTGATCATTTACAATTGACATTTTCATCACTGCTTCTGTAAAACAAGTTTCCAAATGCTGTTCATCTAAGCACCGGTTTTACCATCTGTCAAACATCTTGAACTAGTTTTAAAGCTTTTTCGTATAGTTGTACAGGAGTTTCTGCAAATATCCAACTATTTAAGCTACTTGTGTCCAAAAATTTTAAACAGGAAACCTGATCAGTGAATACGTGCGTCTAAAGTCTTGCAGGAAGATGGAAAACACAGTTATGATGCTCATTCAGAAACCAAACAGGTGCAACAAAATACACATGAAACTGCATAAATAAGAAGAGCGAACATGAAGGAGTCAGTTATAGCAGGCACATTATATACATATCCTATTCTCAAACACACTCATAATTTCGTCTATTGTTTATCAGTCAAGCACAGTCTCTACTTAACTAGCATGAATTTGTCAGTAGCAAGAAACAACATAGCAGCAACAGAAAACATAGTAACACAAGTAGATAGTAGAGACATAAAAGAAAGCAGAATGGGCTCCTTCTCATCACTTCCATCTCTTGAAGAATCCTCCCTTGTGCTTGCCAAACATACCGTGCTTGTGCTTCCAGCGTTTACCAAACTTCCCGTGCTTGAATTTGCCATGCTTAAACTTCCCATGAGGGCGGCCAAAATATCCACCGTGATGATTGTACCCACCATGCGTGAGGTGATGAGCCCCATAAGCTGCGGCAGCTGCAGCAGCACCTCCAGCTAGTAGTCCTCCCATTCCGAGACCTGAAAACAGATTAGAACCAGCCAGGTTTATGAATAAGTTGCAAATCTTGTGGATCCGAGTCATCCACATCACACCATAAACAAGTTCTATTGCATTAAAAATATTAGTTTCATGTCGTGTGAATCACAAGGACTGGTAGAACTGATCTTTCCACATATTTTCCAGTTATTTTGATCAAATAACCAATAAATGTTGCCTCAATAAGAAATAATAGAAGATAAACAATCCATGAGTCCACGACTACTGTAATAATGAACTCGAGGATACCTGAATGAGATGAACCGGGATATCCGTGGGGAGTGTATCCCTGAGGAGGATAAGCAGGTGGGTACCCCGAAGGAGGGTATCCTGCAGGTGGATAGCCTGAAGGAGGATAACCACCTTGCGGAGGATAGCCATGAGGTGGATATCCATGCTGTGGAGGATATGCAGGCGGGTATGGAGACGGATATGCTCCGTGATGAGGGTAATGATGTCCAGCTGCATATCCTGCAAGACTAGAGAACAGGCCTTTGTCCTGAGTAACAGGCCTGTCATTTCCATCCGCCATCTTTCTTTTACAGAATCAAAACAACGCTACCTGCGAAACAAAGGGACAATTAGACTTGTATTTTAAGTTTTAAGCAGCAAAATACAGCTTTCGCGATAATAACCAACTAACAAAGGAACGACCATTCCCATGTATTTTAGGGCACCCTTTACATCAGGCAATTCCCTTGTATATTGTAATGAATTCAACATTAGCTCATTGGTTTCAAGGTAAAAATAAGAGTAAATTAAAATGAAAGAGCAAATGTGAAACATATCGAAACAGGGCATAACCGACTCCAACTTCTACGTGACTCTACGCTTACAAACAGGAATCATTTTGCCAGAGATTGAAAATTAAACAAGCACCTTTAATTTTTCTATCTTGTCCTTTTTCCCTATGAAGAACTACTATAATTCTGGGGAAAATCTGCGATGTGTAACGAGATGTTCTAATTGCAAGCAAGGTACATGGGAATTGAACCATAACACTTCCACAAATACAATTCTCAACTATTTTTAGTAAAATCTTAGTACTTTTATGTGGACCTAGTTGCTTTCAACCAGTTAACATCATCACTACAAGAAATGATAAATTCACCTCCCAATTTCGCAAAGAACATAAAATCATCATAGATAATCAGTACTGTAGCTAATAACATCTTGAAACAGAACAAGAAAACCTCACAAGCTGAACAAACCAAAGATTTTATAGACTAAACATGAGTAAAGGTGATTAGAAAACAACATAGCACGGATTTTTTAAGCAACCATTGAAGATCAAGCAGAATCAAGAACATTGCAAGCAAGAAAGTAAAGAGATGATGATGAGCTTGAGTAAAGGTTTTTACCAGAATAAAATTTCGCCTGATCGGAACTTTACAATGGATGGGTTCTTCTTGGAGAAACAAAACGCTATCTCAATTGAAATGCTGCTGCTTTTTTATTTATAGATGTTGTTCTTTATTCTTTTTTGTTTTAGTCACGCGTTACTTGTACGTGTTGCTTTATTCATTTGGACCATGTGTAACAGGTGACGTGATTCTCTATCAGTTTCAAATTAATTTCGCAACAATTTCAAGTTTTTAAGCCAATTTGATAGGTAGGGGGCGGCCATGCATCCATATCTAGTTGTTGACAAGTCTGCATCAATGTTTTTGTATGGATTTGTTGAAATCAGGATATCTTTCTTGACTATATATATGGTCTTTTATGTTTTTATTATTATAATAATAATTTATAAAGATTAGGTGAAGGTGTCTCATTCTAATGTGTAAGTGAGTTTCCCAACTATTTGGATTATGTGGTTCGATTCTTACTAATTAAGAAAAAAAAAAAAAAAAAGAATTCATGTAGCTCGTGTAATTCCAAAGTTTTGTGATCATAAAATTTTCCAGTTTAATCCCAATCTAGGGATAGAAAACATGTTTTTTTTTTTTTTTTTTAAATAAGGGGACAATATATTAACTAATCGTTCAAATTACATCATAATTTGTGAAAGGAAGAATAGAAGCACCACAACTATATATCAATTTCAACATATTTTCAGCAAATGTGCCAACTTATTGCAATTACGACGAACAAAATTAAAAGAAAGAGGGAAAACAATCTGCTAAAGACTTCACTTCTTCCGCAAATGCGCCAACTTATTGCGATTACAACGAACAAAATTAAAAGAAAGATAGGAAAACTATATGCACTTCTTCCGCAAATGCTTGTGGTTCGATTAGATTTCGCCCAAATGCCCAAGTCAAGCAAACAATTTGCACTTTCGTACCATTGGTCCCCACCAAAATCTTCGTTTGGATTACCCTGCTTAGATGAAGTTCATCATCATCCGGTTCCCGACATGTATGTTCACTCAAACCCTTCTCAGGCACATTATATTTTTACTCACCAAGGACTCATACAAGCCAGATTACTTGTCATGTCGCGTTTACTCACCTAAAGATCGGACACATTAGATTCCCGGATGCAATTAGGTGCTCAAGCAAACCTATTGGTAAACCAAACCTTGTATGGCATAAGCACATTTTTTGTGTTCATGTTGTCTAAGAGTTCTTATAATTTTAAGAGCAATGATGATTGTTGTAATCCTGTGTCAAGTGTTCGTTACTTATCTCTAAATAAAGAGTCTTGGACATGTCGTTTCCTATTAGTTATTTGTGGAATTGTCAAGTGATCTGTATCACTTGTTATATGCAACAGCACAAGCTTTAATACTTGCAATATGTAAAGACAAGACAAATACTAAACAGGCAAATATGAAGAATCGGTTATGACAAAAGGTTTACTATTACTAAATATACATGGCCTGTCATCAAACAAAGTAATAAAACTGCTCCAAATGTGTTGAAAGACAATTAGAACTACTTAACAATTTATAAGGAGCTGCAAGCAAAAAACCAACATTACCAAACAACCGAAATTAGAGAAGCAGACTATTAAAAAAAATGCAGTTGAATCAAGTCATTTGAAACTGTCCAAATGGCACAAACTTATCATTTCCATCCCTTGTGCTTGCCATGCTTGCCATGCTTGAACTTGCCGTGCTTGAATTTTCCATGTCCGTAACCTCCATGGCCGCCATAACCTCCATGTCCGTACCCACCGAACCCACCATGTCCACCGTGAGACAGTTTGTGAGCCCCGTACGCAGCTGCAGCTGCAGCAGCACCTCCAGCTAAGAGTCCTCCCATTCCTCCCATTCCAGCAGCTCCATGCCCTACAAGTTTCCAACATAGACATCAATAAATCATAGAGCCAATCATGGTTTACAAGACTCAATAAATAGGTAACGTAGATCTTTTTCAATACCTGAATGAGATCCATGAGATGCACCAGGATGACCATAGGGAGTATGACCGTGTTGAGGTGGGTACCCTGCAGGAGGATAACCCTGTTGGGGTGGGTACCCGGCAGGAGGATAACCTTGTTGAGGTGGGTAGCCGGAAGGAGGATAGCCGCCCTGTTGAGGCGGGTAACCACCAGGAGCAGGTGGGTAACCTCCAGGAGCAGGTGGATATGCTCCGGGAGCAGGAGGATAACCTTGAGGAGGATAAGCGCCTCCGTGTTGAGGCGGGTATCCTTGTGGGGGATATCCTCCTGGTGCAGGTGGGTAGGCTCCTCCGTGTTGAGGTGGGTAATGATGTCCGCCTGCTCCCGCGGCACCAGCTAATGTTGTGAGATTCGAGAACATTCCTTTGTCCTGATTGTCATTCCCATGACCATCTGTCATCTTTCTTCAATGGAATTAAAACGACACTAACTGTGGGTAATGGATAAGTCAGACTCATGAGTCGATAAGTATCAACATAATGTAAATTGTTAAGCAGCTAATTTCCATGATAAAAACAAGAGCGAGCACGAAACGAAACAGTGGGAGATCACGCTTGTTCCGTAAGGAGTGGGCGCTCTCATTAATTGCATTCATAGTTAATTATAAACACATTGGTTCCAAGTTAAAGTAAACAGAGACATATGAAATCTTAGAAATAATGTTCAAATGTAACATAACTACACATAATCGACACCCATTACTAGGCAACAACTGTAAACGAAATGACATACACAATAAATAGTGAATTTCAGGAAAGATGAACAGAATTCTCCATGTCCTTGCCCCCATTCAAGAACCAAGTATCCTTAAATTTTGAGAACAATCCAGTGATCCACTGCATACATTCTAATCTGCTATCCGATATACTAATGAAATCTCAAAAAGCCTGGATACCGGACTACTTAATGACCATGAAATTCAATTTTATCCAATTTTTTAAAAAAGGATAAAGTGATTCCATAAACGTTAGATCTGTCCTCATCTACAGAATGAAACATAGAAGGATAAACTGCAATCTGCAGCTAATAGCATCATAACATACACAAAAGTATAATCAAGACAGCAGAAAACAAGGCAAACTCCAAACCTGGGTTAAAATTTCAAAAACTTTTCTAGGAAACAGAATAAGGTTCGGTTACGATAGAGTCCAAAACCTACAGCGGAAGAAAAAAGGTTTAACCCATGCATCCATCGATCCACAGAAAAGAAAACTGAATTAAAACATCGAGAAAACAAAATTGACAGGGTACCAATTAAGACCAAAAAAAAAAAAAAAGGTTTTTGAAAAGCAAACATGGTCGATCGATCAATCATGCTTAAACAAGAAAGATCAAGAGATTGAGAAAGAGGTTACCGGAATAAAATTAGTCTGCCTGGGAATTATCGGAGATGAAGAATTGGAGAGATTTTAACTAGCTAGGTGGGAAAACTTCAAAGAGAGTCTAGTCGTTTGTTGAACCCAAATCACCTGATTCATTGATTCTTCCTCACCTTAATTAAGGGGTTGTCCCTTTAATACTTTAACAAACGCGTCTTGCCCGCGCTTGCATACATTTATCCGCACATATGGAATCTATACCGTCCATATTGGATTATGGATCGAATAATGGATACAATTTTTTAATATTCATTAAAAAATGTATTGGATAAATTTACAGATATACATCTATTATTTTAATTTTTTAATTTTTATATAGATATTGCTAGTAGTATATATAAGAGAGACAAAGTTCCTACATAGTTCACCCATTCTCAATTTACTTTGAATCGCACCTCTTCTTCCACAATCCCACACTTAGAATTACATGATCTCTATTTTATCGTCTCTATTTCCACTCGTAGTTAGTTATGTTACGTTGCAAGTCGTGTAGTTTCGTGATTTGAAGTTTACATATGATCTATATTTTGGATATTTGAATATAGTATAACGTTGTGTATAACTATCACACCGTTTGATATTTTGAACTTTTGAAGATCACACTTGATGATGCGTATTTTGGATATTCAAACCTATAACGTTGTTTGTTGCTAATGATTGGTATTTTCTATGAGCAATTAATTTTGTAAAACAAATATTTTTTTTAAAAATAGATTTTTTGGATCATGGATATCTGCAAATTCATCCGGATCCGTGTGATTTGATCCGCAGCCCAAGGCGCAAAATGAATCAGATAATAGATACTTCCTCCTTCCCGCAGAACTTCATATATTTGTCATTTTTAACCGTCTCACAGAACTTCATACAAACCAAAAAAGAAAACTACCTCACACCCAACAAATAATAAACAATCTAAACTTTACGTTCAAATTACACATTCTGCCACTAAAAGTACACTTTTTCCCACATGTTCTATATTCTATCATTACTTTAACTTTTTGCATAAAACTGTGCGTTAACCCTAATGTATGAAGTTCTCCAATACGGAAGGAGTATACTTTATTCTTCATTTATTTCTATGAATATCCGTTCAAACCCGATCGGATTTGTTGGTTGCCTATCATAAAGTATTGGATGGAACCTACATAAATGAGAATCATATGAGCCACCTAATATTCTTAAGTATAAGTGTAGGGTTTTAAATAATATAAGTAATTTTTATGTGTACGTATAAAACTAATATTTTTGGTAAAAATATCTAATATTTCTAACTACAATCATAATAGTTATCGATAGATTTTAGTCCTTATATAAATAGTCCCTTTAAGTTTTGATCTTTACATGTTTCCTCCATGGTCTAGAAGTTCAACGTTTTAGATAGCCATTGTAGTTTCAGCTTCATTTCAAACATTGGTGGGAGGTCTGTTCCAACTTCCAGCCTTACAGGCATCCCTTGCAGTCTTGCCCAGATAAACCATTCAGAGTGTAGGTGCTTCTTTGGGTGTGTGATTCTAATTTTAAAGAGAATATATCTTTGGGTCATTGGGTGTGAGCTTATGTGATGCAAGTACTTTTTATTACATAACTCTTTACAATCATTTTGAGCTTATGTGATGCAAGTACCCATTCTTTCTACTTGATAGTTGCTCGTTACGAGCTTCTTGTTCTTCGATTAAAGCATAAAACTACAAGATTTTATCAGCAAACATATTTAGATGGACAAGACATGAAAAGCAAACTAGTCAATTCCATACTTCATGCGAATTCAACACACATCCAAAGTGCAATTGTTTAATACATCACATGAAAGCTGAAAATAAGCCGACAGGTACCTGCTAATCCAAAATGATACCATATGAACATACTTAAGCACTTCATCTGAATAAAGGTTCCAGGAATAGTTGTGCTACTGGAAAAGTTAACTACATACTACTAATAACATACTTTCCATCCTTATAACTTCATACATTGGTAAGTTACGCTTTACGCAAAAAATTAAAGTAATGATAGAATATAGAAAATGTGGGAAAAAGTGTACTTTTAATGGCAAAAGGTATAAAGTTGAGATTGTTTATTATTTATTGGGTGTGAAAACTTTCCTTTTTGAATGTATGAAGTTACATGACGGTTAAAACGACAAATGTATGTAAGCTCGCAGGACGGAGGGAGTCATCAGCGTTTAAGCAGCAGCCTTCACAAAGTGGGGAGTCAGAAGCTTGATATTTGCTCGTTATGAGCTTCTTGTTTCCCGACTGAAGTAGAGATCAACACAATGATATTATCAAACATTTTTAGATAGACAAGACATTATTACACGCAAACTAGTCCATTCAACACTTCTTCATACTTCAAAGTGCAACTGTTTAGTACATTCCATCAAGAGCTAAAAAAAGGGTATGTTAAACGCAGAACACTTTTTACTAAACGTAGAACACTTTTTTATATATTGCAAAAGTCCCTTCAACTGATAAAAATATAGAATTAGTCCCATTTTTCGAAAAATTTCTCAAATTATCACATTTTCAAAAATATATAAACGTATATACACTACGGTATCATAACACAACAAAAATCAATGTCGTACAATCATTAGCCATATTATGCCGATAATGAAGAAGTATAATTTTTTTAATTTGATATTTATATTGTTTATAATTATTTTATTGCGTTCGTATATTTAAATTAACTAATATTTCACCAAAATTTCAAAAAAAATAAAAAAAAGGGACAAAAAACACGTTTGGTAGCCCTCAAGGCTGCCGAAATAGCCGTCCGACAGCCTTGGGGGCTGCCAGTCAAGGCTGCCAGATTAGCAGCGGGCTGGTCTAGCAGCCCTCAGGGCTGCCAGGCGTTTGGCAGCCTTGAGGTCTACCAGATTAAATTTTGTCCGTTTCGTGAGTTTTTTTCGGTTTTTTTTAAGTAATTAAAAATATTGTTTTACTGTGTATGATTTGATTAAATTTTTTTTTTATTTATAACATTGCTCTTAAATTTTAATTATGTTTGTTTGAAGATCATAATCACCTTCGTGTTCTTCAATTATGTTTGTTTGAAGATTCGAAGACAAAGATGTATGTTAGAGAGTTGAAATGCATAAATGAAGTGTTTTTGGATAAAGTCACCTTCGTGTTTTTCTTTTTAAGTTTTTCATTCGGATGATAAAATTAATTCAAATTATTGAACCATTTTGTAAATTATAATACTACTGGTATTATATGTAATATGTAAAAATTTATTCTGTGTTTAGTAAAAAGTGTTCTGCGTTTAACATTCCTGTAAAAATAAGCCTGACAGGTACCTGCTAATACAAAATGCTACTGTACGAACAGACTTGAGCACTTCATCTGAATGTTTGTTCCAGGAATAGTTGCGCTCGTAGAAAAAGTTAATTGCTCAATTAACAGGTGGGTGTAACTTCATCAGCGATTAGGAAGCGACCTTCACAAAGTGGGGAGACATAAGCTTTGCAATCTCCATCATCCCAATCCTATCTCTCCCATCAAATATTTTCTTCAGCTTGTCATCGCAGATGATCTCCCTCTTGTTAGTCGGGTTCTGAGATCAAATAGACCCAAAAGAAGAAGAAAAACTCGTCTCAGCATTGCAATGAAATTGAACACTAAACGCTCAATGACACAGACAAACAAACAAACTTTAACAGCGTGGATAATAAAGAAAGCAACTTACTGTTTTGATCCATAACATTTTATCTATTGAATCATAAAGCATGCCATTCAGCTGGAACACTACAAGCAATGCTACATACAATACAAACAAATACTAACAACCCAAGAGTTTCTATTTGTAACATTTTATCTATTGAGTCCGCAATCAATAACATTCGGGATTTCTTGCTTCATACCCAGACAGTTGATGTTTCTTGAACTAGTCACATGTTATTTTTAATCAGGTTATAAATGGTGTACCCTAACTAAGCTCCAGTACTGAAACACAAATTACATAAAAGCAAAGTGCAAGCATTATTGCATTAGCTCTGAAATGAATGTAAAGACAGATGCAATTTGTACCAAATTACCAATATAGGCTCACATATGGCAGTCAAATGCATAAATTGTAACTCAGAAACCATATTACAGAAAAAAAATTAACATAATAACTTCTAGGGATAATTCAACATATGATACTCAACTACTCAAGTTGCTCGACAAAAGATACTCACCTTTTATTTTACCATCCAAAAGTAAAATTAATTTAGTACGACAAAGATTACTCTGGCCGAAATATCAACGTGAAATGATTAACCTAACAGATTTCACTGTTAAAAAAATTGACGAGGAAAAAACCCACATTTTGCAATAATGACTAGCTTTTCACTACTAAAACAAATTAAGCTTTGTTTGGAATCCAAAACATTGACATCAAATATGAAATGATCATCCATGAGAGCAACATCGGAAAATAACAAGACATGTAGGAGTAATAGCTAAAAAAATGAGCAGCAGACGTCGCAAAATATAACGCACTGCAATAAACCAATAAACATCACTATTTTCTTCATCGCCACCATACATGTTAGAACCAAACCCGCAGTAGTAACTCGACAATGTAACAAACTACTGTTTCATGAACCCCAAAAGCAAACCACTAGATAAATAACGCAAGCAGTAGCCTTTGGCATCTTCACATTCCTCAACAAATTTCATCTCCGGTTTACACAAATCCAAAAGGTAAACCTTGTAAAAGAAGGGGGAGTACAAATGAACAGAGCAAAGAAGTGAAATTAGAGTAAACCTGAAGATTGTTGACCTTGATGTGATCCCAGATCTTCTTGGTAGCTTGAGCACGGGAGATTTCAGGTGCACCAACAAAGCTACCGAGGACAGGAGAAATAGCCACATCTTTCGTCAGAGCGTTCACAGATCCGGTACTTTTAGGCATTTCTTTAGGGGGTTTTCTGGGTGTTGTCGTTGTGTTTTTTTTAGGGGTGGCAGCGGTTTTAGGGGTTTCCGTTGGGCAATTCTTAGGGGTGGCAGCGGTGGCGACAGTGTAGGAGAGTTTGGGTTTCGGATACTCTGCTGCCGCCGCCTTTGCGGCGGAGTACAAAGCCCTAGAGCTTCTGAAGAAGCCGGACATTTTCGGTGAAATGAGCAGCGAGGGTTTGAATTCAATTGAATTGCAGTGAAATTGGGGATGAAGTTAAAGTCTAGATTGCTTCTGAGTGGCAAGTGCATTAGGTGAGATCCGCATAGTAAAGACCATTTTAAGGGTGTTGGACTAGTCCGATCAATACATCAATTTCGATAAGGTAATTAAAAGTGCGGTTGGTTTGGTCAAGACATTAAGATTTATTTAATTCGGTCCTAACATTTCAGAACATCTGCGTTTTGTGGACTATGTTTAGAACTACACCTCATGTAGCATTTCAAAATATATGAGGACTCATGCGTTTGAGAATTGCACCAAAATGCTTTCAGACGTGCACTTAATTGACTATTATGGCCATCATTTAAAACCCTAGCTACCGCATATAAAAGCATTTTTCCACCTCCATTATCTATAAACCGACATTCGAGTTGGAGTTGGGCAAAATTGGTGAAGAAGAGCGCCATTGTCCCACCTTGATTCTTACCGCTAGAGCGCTTTTGTTTGAGTCTCATCTTCTTCCCTATTGCAAATCTCTTCCGAGCACAATTCTCAAAAGAAAACACAAACGGCTAACTGAAATCTATGCAATTACGAAGAAGAAGACTATGAGGAGGAAGAAGAGATGGAGTTGCTAAAGAATTTGGCAGAATTAAGTTGACTGTTAGATTCTCATTTTATACAAAAACTTGTGAAAGTCCAAGTTTTTGTGAGGGTCCTCCAATATTGTATACTAATTGTGCGGTTTTGTATGTAAATTGTTGATTTTTGTCTATTTGTAAATTGTCTATTGTTGTATTGTGTAGGACTCTCAGTACTTTCCGGACTCTCAGGAGAGTCTCTCCTCATTTTATATGGAGATTGAACCTTCAAAAAAATACTGTATTTGCATTTTTCTAGAAATAGACAAAAAGATTGTATAGCCAAGTAATACAAGTTATATAACTATTCAAAAAATATATACCTATTTGTTTATTTTATACTCGATTTATAGCTCTCTCGCTCTCCTATATTTCTTTTTAATTTGTCGAAGTTTACACGCACTTCCGCTTTTGAATTTCGCTCTTTGATGTAGATTGGGTGTTATCAATTAAATAGAATCGGAGTGCTTGGTTCCAGATTGGAATTGAGTTATCTCAATTCCGGTTGCATTTTTATGTACAAAAGCTGCACATAGACTCAATTGAGATGGCTCAATTCGAATTTGGAACCAAACACTCCAAAATACGTTCTCCATAAACTTCTTTTTCACCAGTTCTCTGTAATTCTTTGTGCAAAGAAGTAACATAGTTATCTCCGCACATATGTGACATGATTACATGAATATAGAGGGTGTATTGATCGTTTGTCAATTGAACATTTTAACCTAACATTTACAGGGATCATGCTGTACACACTTTTTGAGCTTATGTGGTTGTAACTTGCAAGTACCAAGCACCCGTTCTTTCTGCCTGATTGTTGCACAGTATGAGCTTCACTTGTTTACCTATTAAAGTAGGGATCGACAATTCGACACAACAATATGATCAAACAATTTTAGATGGACAAGACATAACATTCAAACTAGTCAATTCAACCGAATTTCATACTTCATAAAAGCTGAAAATAAGCCGACAGGTACCTGCTAATCCAAAATGATACCATATGAACAGACTTGAGCACTTCATCTGAATAAAGGTTCCAGGAATAGATGCGCTACTACAAAAGTTAATTGCATAAATAAAAGGGCTGGTGACTTCATTAGAGTTTAAGCAGCGGGCTTCAGAAAGTGGGGAGACAGAAGCTTTGCAATCTCCAGCATCCCAACCTTATCTCTTCCATCAAACAGCTTCTTCAGCTTGTCATCGCAGATGATCTCCCTCTTGTTAGTAGGATTCTGAGATCAAATACATCCAAAAGAAAAAAACAACTAGCTCAGCATTGCAATAAAATTGCAATTTGTAGCAGTATGATCAATGAAGAAAGCAATTCAGTGTTGCGAGTAAAAGCAACGCTACATTCACTATAAGAAAACATTCTAACAGTACAATTGAGAATGAAAACAACCTAACAGTTTGGATTTGAAGATTTTATTGATCGAGTAAGCCAAGCCATCACTAAGATTAAGGCGAAGCAGTTTGCTCCATACTTGACAGTTTATGTTTTCTAAACTATTAAGGTGTTAATTTTTTCCGTGGTAATATACAAAGCATCATAACTAAGCAGCTCTCAAGTACTGAAACAGAAACTACGTGAAAAGCGAAATGCTAGTATCATCGCATTAGATAGGTAATGAATATAAGGACAGGTGCAACTTGTAGCAACATAGGTTCTCATATAAATGACAGACAAATGCACACCCACAGCAACTCGGAAACCATATACACACTCCCTAGTCCAAATCTCAACATCCCACTTAAGCTTTTTAATTGTCACCATATCAACTTATCATAATTTAAATGGAAGATCTAGATTCTACTATTCATTCTCTCGTAATTTTATTAATTCAACCTTATACTAGTTTCTAAAATATTAAAAATTGTTTAAATCAGAGAAAGTGTAAGCAAGCAGAAAAAAACCATTTTGAGTAGCGAAAAAGGTACTTACTAGTTACTAGTAAGTTAGTTAACAGTAAGAGAGCAAAAAAGTGAAAGCAGAGTTTGTAAAGTATACCTGAAGATTGTTGGCCTTGATATGATCCCAAATCTTCTTGGTAGCTTGAGGACGGGAGGCTTTAGGTGCACCAACGAAGTTACCAAGGAGACGAGAAACAGGCATTTCTTTCATGATACCGGTCACTTTCGGGGTTGCTGCAGCCTTAGCAGCGGAGGAGAACAGAGCCCTAGAGTTGCGGAAGAAGCCAGCCATTTTCAGTCAAACAAGGAGCGAGGGAGGGTTTTGATTTGAAGTGAACGGTTCTAGTTGCAAGTAAAGTAAAAATGGGGAACAAGGTGAAACCCTAGATTGGAATCTAGAGCGAGTAAAGGTTTCTATTGGACTGTTTCTTTACTTGATCTGGGCCTCCAGTTCAAGCCCACTTTAGCGCTTTCTTTCTCTTGTGTTTATTCGGATCATCATTTTCAATCATGTGGTGTGTGGATTGTTAGATAGTTCATAGAGCCAATACATTTTTCTTTTTTTTTTTGAAGAAAGGTACCAATACTTTTTTCTTATACGAATAAATACAGAAGCTTTAATTAATAAATAGAAATATATCGTTCTTTTGCATTATACTACTACAAGTGTAGAGTGCATGAGACAGACAATGATGTTATTGGAGCCAACATCACCAGCAGTCCAACACAAGTGTTATATCGGTGGAGAATATGGACATGCTTTAACTTATTTTACACCAAGAGTGACTTTCTTGATATTTCTCATCATTCTAGCATTCTGGTAAGTTACGTCAATCATATTCTCCATCTAAAATTAATTTTGTTGACCATGTAATTATAAATACTCTACACTGGTAATGACAAATAAGTGTGGGTCAAACTTAGTGACAATTGTGTGATGTAGACAATTCTTAGTCACAAGGTCTATGAAAATGTCATAGACCCAGTCTAGGTAAGTTTTTTCCTATACGAAAGCATGGGGAGATGCCTTTGTTGATGTGGATTGTGGAATAAGAAGCCGTCAATGCACATATATTTAATTTACGGTGATAGCAAAACTCATCCAGCCAGATTCATACCATTTGCTATTGCATTTCTTCTTTTTTGGTTAATGTCCATTCATAAATCATCCCTGGATAAGTTTCAATTCTGATTGGATAGTAGTTATGAGCTTCTTACCAGTTTTCCGATTAAAGCATAAAACAACACCATGTTTTCAGCAAACATTTTTAGATGGACAAGATATGACAAGCAAACTAGACCATTCAACACTTATACACACATTCAAAGTGCAATTGTTTCGAACATTACATCAAACGCAGAAAATAAGCCGACAGGTACCTGCTAATCCAAAATGCTACCATATGAACAGACCTGAGCACTTCATTAGATTAAAGTTTCCAGGAACAGTTGTACTCCTAGAAAAGTTAATTGCACAATTAACAGGAGAATATACTTCATCAGCGTTTAAGCAGCAGCCTTCACAAAGTGGGGAGACAGAAGCTTTGCAATCTCCATCATGCCAACCTTATCTTTTCCATCAAATAGCTTCTTCAGCTTGCCATGAGATGATCTCCTCTTGTTAGTCGGGTTCTGAGATCAAATAAATCCAAAAGGGGGAAAAAGACTCGCTCAGCATTGCAATGAAATTGAACACTAAAGCAAACAAATTTTAACAGTATGATTAACAAAGAAAGCAACGTAGTGTTTTGATTCGTAACATTTTATCTATTGAATCATAAAGCATCCATTCAGCTAGAACACTAAAAGCAATGCTACATACGATACAAACAAATACTAACAACCCAAGAGTTTCTATTTGTAACGTTCCATCTATTGAGTCAGCAATCAATAGCATCCGGGCTTCATACCCAGACAGTTGATGTTTCTGAAGTAGTCACATTTTATTTTTAATCAGGTTATAAATGATGTACCCTAACTAAGCTCCAGTTACTGAAACATAAATAACTTAAACTGCAAGTAGTATTCGGTAATGAATGTAAAGACAAATGCAATTTGTACCGAATTGCCAATATAGGTAGGTTTACATATATGCAGTCAATTGCATAAATTGTAGCAACTCAAAAACCATGATAGAAAAAAGATCAACATAATAACCTCCTAGGGATAATTTACATATGATACTCAAGTATTCAAGTTGACCTTTTATTTTACCATCTACAAGTAAAATTAATTTAGTACCAAAAAATATCAACAGGAAATGATAACCAAACAGATTTTTACAGTTACAAAAATGATGGGAAAAAACCCAAATTTGCAATACATAGCAAAAAAGTGAGAGTAAAGTAGACCTGAAGATTGTTGGCCTTGATGTGTTCCCAGATCTTCTTCATAACTTGACCACGGGAGATTTTAGGTGCACCGACGAAATTACCGAGGAGAGGAGAAACAGGCAATTCTTTCATCACACCGTTACCAGATCCGGTGGTTGGGGGTTTTTTAGGGGCGGCGACACTGGTGGAGACTTTGGGTTTCACGGCGGAGTACAAAGCCCTAGAGTTTCGGAAGAAGCTAGACATTTTCAGTGAAATTGAGTGAGTGAGTGAGGGTTTGAAATGGAATTCACAGAGACACCTAGTAAACTCTTTGCAGTGAAATTGGGGAAGATGGTGAAATGAAACAGCATTTATAGCGAGTAAACGTTGCTATTGGACTGCTCCTTTACTGGATCTGGGCCTCACGTTCAGGCCCACTTTACCACCAGTTTTTTTCCTTCTATAGATGGGACAAGGGTCTCGGTAATCCCAATTCTGCACACCCGTAATTTCATTTATTGTGTTTATTTCATCATTTCAAAATGGTGTGGATTGATGTAATTAATAATGTTGTCATACATAGAGAGTCAATGGGATATTTATAAGTTTTATGAGGTTATCTTTCAGGAAATTACAAATCACGTTTTGGTTCAGCTAACATAGATATAGGTCAATTCAGCTTATAGTGGGGCCTCAAGTTGAGGATAAGTGACCTAATGGAGGAATTTTCCTTGGCCTAGTTCATCACCAGTAAATCTGCGAGGCACCAGTGAAAGTATCTAAGATTAAAGGGGGATACATCGTACATAGATATTGTTACTTTTCCGTCATATTACAAGTGTGGAGTGCATGAGACAGATCAAACTTAGTGTAAGGTGAGGACATCGGAGCCAACATCACTAACACAAATGCCATCTCGATTAAGAATTCATCACGACAAATCATATAAAACGAAAAACATGGAAGAGACGAGACCCAACTTATTTGGGCTTCACTTGCACAAGGCCCATATTTTGATTAGAACACCCTGACCCAGCAGCTGTTGCTGTCTTTCTCTCATCCTCATTTCAATTTCTCAAGCAAATACTCTCTTCTTATCTTTTCATTTATCCATTTCTGCCATTCCATCACCTCTCTTATATCCCTCTCAAACTCATCGAATTAGCACTGGTTGCTCATTTCAACATTCCTTAGCAACTATTTTCCTGCTGTATATGGTGTTCAAACGGATACTCCCCCATTTACCCGTAGCTGCCTCAGCAGCTGTTCGGTAAGAACTGAGGAATTGTACATGGCAATTGTATAGGAAGTTTCAAAAGGGCTGTGTATGTGAGTGCTCGTAGAGAAGGATGTCTTGTCTATTGCCGCAATTCAAGTGTTGTCCAGATACTTTCGCAGTTAATTTCAAGTCCCAGAACAATTATCTCATACACATCTGTAAGTTCATGCCACTTTCTTTTTCTTTTTTCCTGCTGCTATAAAGCTGCATTTACAAGGTTTGTTTTTGTTTCGGTCTTGTCTGGTAGAATGTTATGTTTTGTGGGATTTGGAAAAGGTGCAGTCTTGATGTTGCCGCATTGTTGTTTGTGGTGTCTGGATGGATGATAAATTAGTCGGGTTATATTTTGATTAGGCTAAATTGGTTGTGTATTGGAAATAATTCGCGGAGTTTTATTTGTATAGTTGCATTTACATTGATTTCATGGTTTGGGATGAGCTAGGAGAGTGTTAGAATTTGAATAGTGCAGTCTTGATTATGCTGCATTGTTGCTTGTGGGTGGCATTTGGATGGATTAAGAATGAGGTCGGTTATTTGTTGAATTGGTTCAGATGAGCAGTAGAGTTCAAGACGTTCGAGGTCTTTAGTTGCTGTTAATGGCGGTCCTCTTGTTTTACTGTCTTGGTGTCCATGGTTACAGGATACTTGTATTTAATATTGCCGGAGTTCTTTTGATATTGAATCAAGGACTAGATTTCTTATTATTTATAATTCTTTCACGATTGTGGGTTTGATTTGTTGTTTGACACTGGGGGTAATGCAATGCTTTGTGATTTTGGCAAGTGGAAGGGGGTACATGGTTTCTACTCGCTGGATAATGCTTGTTTTATCTTTAAGGCTATGCACGCGAGGGAAACTGTAAAATTCAGTTTTGCCGACTGAACAATTGTATAATGTATAGTATCTCTGAAGTTGCACCAAGAAATTACTGCCTGGACTTAGTTTTGCTTTGTCAGGACTTTTTTCTTCTTTTAATAAGGCGTCTTTACATTTGACTGGTGTCTGTTACCTATGCAACACAATGTGGCTTTGCAATTGAAGAAAGGTGAATTGTCTTAATCTTCAGTCAAGCAGCATTGTTGAATGTAATATTCTCATTTATGATATCAGACGACCTGTTTCTCTTTATTGGAGCTATAAATATTTTCTTTTTGTTCTTGTTTTTCTCAGTGACCTATAAATACTAGTATCAATGTATTCTCAACCACTTGTTTGTAAGGGAGTGGGAAACAATAAATAGGAGATGACCTATTCCTTGTCTCTTTTTGTGTAGAGAGTTGTCATTCTTATTCTGATAATTGATTTGAATGCAGCAAAAACCAGAGACCCAGTTGTTTTCCGGACACAATGCATTTTGTCTGCTACAAGTACAACGATCGAGTTAGAGAAACTGCAGTTACCATCGTTAGGACGTAGTAGGCCCAATAAAGACCCTGATGATAGATCATGGAGTACATCTTCGACACCAGCAACTGCTGTTCCTGATTTGGAGAATCTAAAGTTACATTCTTTAGATACTGATTTGATTCCTGTTACTGAAAGTAAACCATGGGCGTATGTTGAAGAAGCTCGTTCACATTCTCAGGTAGGGTTCGACTATGTGAAGCCTACCTATGAAAAATGGTGAAAAACTGAGATGTGTCATGTTTAGCTAGTAGAATTGCTAATTAATTTGATATAAATGCAGGCAAATCTCAAATCTATGTTAGCATCAGAACATCTTCGTACAAGTGAAGAGTCTGGCATAGCTGCAGCTGCATCAGAAGCTCTGGCTCTTGCTAAGGCAGCAGTGAAGGTTGCGAAGGAAGCAGCAATGATGGTCAACAGTCAGAAATCCACCAGTTCCACTGCTGTCACTTCTGAAATCTTTCCTGAAATACCAAATAAAACTGTGAAGACTCAGCTTGCTCATCTTTCACACATAAGTGGTTGGGGGGAGTCTATGACTGATGAAATTAGATTGCTTGAAAAAAATCCTGCTTCTAATTCCCTTCTGGAACCTGATGATATGGAGCCCAGTGCTGAAGAACTTGAATTACTTGAGGTGCAACTCTCAGAGAGCATTGCTGTGAGGTCAAACCGTCAAACGGAGCGAAAGTCAAGGAGAAGCAAAGCTGCTGAGAAGGCGGCAGCTAACATAGTGTCGGTGAAGTCTGGTTCTTGAGCCGGAAAAGCGTTCTGTGCAGGAAGTGGATTATACTGATCCTTTACGTTATTTAAGGCGACCACCAGCAGTGCAAGGCTCCTTTCTGCATCTGAAGAGCAGGTGTTGTCACGGGGAATACAGGTACCTCAAGATGCGAAATAATCATTGGTTTTCCGTTGGTTCTGCTATCGTTGAAACATTTCCTCAGTATTTAAACATACTATCTTCAGTTGCAAATCGGTAAATGCAGTCATACGCAGATGAATTTATTTGTCTTGTCCTCTATATATCTGAAGCTTTTTCTTTGGTTATTGCTTCTCCATATATCTCTCTCATTTTGTGGTAGTTCTCATTATGTGGACTCAGTAGTCTGGTAGTTGAGCAGACAGTGTTCAATTCCTCTCTCTGTATGCCTTTTCTGTGTTAAATTTATCTTGATCTCATGTTTAACTTCCTAAGGTACCATGTAATCCAATGTTTCAGCCGATGACATGTCAAGTCTTGTTGCATTCAGATTCAGAATGTCTGTTTCATCTTGCAGATTATTTGAACATGCTATGTTATTTTTTCTCTTGAAGGGTCTTGTGCCTGATCACTTTAAGATCCAAAATAGTAATAGCAAGTTTTAGCTTGAGATTCAGTAGATATTGAACGACTGAGAAATGACATTTCTTATATCAAATTATCTCTGTCCATGTTTTATTGCATCTGTTTCCCCAGCACGTGTGACCAAAAAAATCTTGGTTGTTTTCTTGAAATTTAGAAGTTTTTTCCCTTTTCATTTTTAACCAAGTTCTCTTTTAACTTTTGATTCTTACTCCCAGCTGCTGTTAGTTAGTTCTTCGGGTCCCTTTGCCTCTGTGGTTTAACATCCCTGTAAACTATTCTACTGAATTGCAGGTCCTACTAAAATTGGAAAGACTTCAGGTGGAGCTGACAAAACGTTTTGGGGTTCAGCCTACGTATGCTCAATGGGCTCAAGCTGCTGGTATTGACCAGAGAACCTTAAGGGAGCAGATAAGTTATGGTAGCCAGTGCAAAGATAAAATGATCACTAGCAACATTCGGCTCGTCATTTCGATTGCAAAAAATTACCAGGGAGCTGGTATGAATCTGGAAGATTTGGTTCAGGTACTTATTCCTTTCGCTGACTGCATTGCTTCAGGAGGCTGTTGCAATTAAGTGCTAGGCTTGTTATATTATATATTAATATCACACATTTCAGGAAGGATGCCGTGGTCTTGTGAGAGGGGCAGAGAAATTTGATGCTACCAAAGGTTTCAAGTTCTCCACCTATGCTCACTGGTGGATTAAGCAAGCAGTACGGAAGTCCCTTTCCGAGCAATCCAGGACTATCAGACTACCGGTAAGGATTCTAAGCAATGAATGGCTCTATCTGTCCCATTGTGCAAAGCCTAGGGAGCTTATTGCCAATGTTAGCTGATATTTAGGTGGTGTTTTGTTGTTTTCCTTGTGTGAATGGTGTCCGTGTCTGGGCAGTCTACATTTTATAGCTCTGAATCGAAATTGAAAAAAATAGGCTCTTGACATAATTGTAAAATAATTTTTGATTCATACTATTATGCATCAATATCTCATGTACTACATTTTGGCTTTATGACAGTTTCACATGGTTGAGGCAGCGTATAAAGTAAAAGAAGCACGAAAACAATTGTTTTCCGAGACTGGTAAACAGCCCAACAATGAACAAGTAGCCGCGGCAGCAGGAGTCTCAATGAAACGACTGGATGCAGTCATGTTGGCCCCCAAAGCTCCAAGATCACTCGATCAAAAGTTTGGGGCCAACATGGATCTCAAACCGTCGGTATGTCCTAAACGCTTATATTTTTGCTGGTTTTTTTGGTACTTCCATGTCTATGATCTAACTTAAGCTTCAACATAACATCATCAAATATTTCCTTTTATTTTCTCCTTCCAACTTGCATGTGAACAGATGGTTTGCTCAAACAATTTGAGAAATGATAATTAGTGATCATCCAACTAAACTGATAATATCAGAATTTATCTGCCAACATATATGACCGGTGGCTGATTTGTTTTGTGAGATGCGTGCATGTTATTTTTGAAAACGTAGGGAGCTGCACTTTGACAGTCGGACCATAACTAAATTCTTTTGTAATATTTTCTCCAGGACATTATTTCCGACCCTAATGCAGAGACATCGGAGCAGGTGCTCATAAAGCAATTTATGAGACAAGACTTGGCAAAGGTGCTAGACACTCTAAATACAAGAGAAAAACAAGTAGTTCAATGGAGATTTGGCCTAGTGGACGGTAGGATGAAGACACTACAAGAAATCGGGGAACTTATGGGTGTGAGCAGGGAAAGAATTCGACAGATAGAATCTTGTGCTTTCCGTAAGTTGAAGAATAAGAAGAGAGCCAAGATTTTACAGCAATACAAATCATGTCAATGAATCGAGGCGATAACTAGATGAGGTTTTGTTCTCTTGTTAATGTTGAGATTCTTGAAAATTCCATTTTTTTCTCTTTTTGCTCCAAGAATTCTTTACAGAGTTTTCATTTTTGTATATTATTACTACAGTCTATATGGACGGTCCGTTCTACAAGGACCATGTTCAGAATAGTTGTATCAGAGCACACCCTTTTGCACTTGTGAAATAGTACTACATTCCAGAGTTACCCTGTGTACTAGAATGTCTAAAATATGAAAGATATTTCTCATCACGTTCTTCGCATAGACGGGATTAAAATGTTACGTACTGTATTTAGTAATGCAGAAGTAATGTAGTATATTAAACAAACGATGTTTGAAGTTAAATACGTAATGTTGGACCAACTTGTAGTTGGTAAAATCTTTGGAATGAATTAACTCATACTTTGGATTTTTGGCACGATATGAATTATGTTATGAATTAAGGTGACCTCTAGAGTACGTTCAAGAAGCACCTTAAATGCTTAGATCAGCTTGCACAAATCACTAGTTGATAATTTCTGCAGCTGCCTTGTCGCTTGCTTGGATTTTTTGCACACTACGATCACTAGGTTACATACTTGCATCAAGAAACAAAACATAAAATATTGGAACACAATTAATGACTTAGAACGAATTATAATGAATTAAGGAGTTCGCTAAATTACATACCATAAAATGTTATAACACCATTAAATGCATGAAATATTAATAGTTAATTCTTGGTGCTCATACTTAAAATTATCTTTTGACGAACTATGTCATTGAATTGAATTAAGGCGATTGCCAGATCACAATAATAATTGTCATAAATTGTTATAGGAACACAATCAATGACTTGGCCGATTTATAGTAGTTAAATTCTTTCTCGTTGAAAACTTATACTTTGAATTTTTTGACGCACCACAAACTATGTCATTGAACTAAAGCGTAGGCTAGATTATATTAATAAACACTACAAAACAATTAATGACTTGCACGGATTGCTACTAGTTAAATTCTTGTAATGGATGCATGAACAATACTTTGCATTGTTTTCCGCGCGCTACGAACTATGTCATTGTAGTAAATCGCACGTCACACTAGAAAACGATCTATAACCCGTACGAATTATTTGTAGACGAACTTATTCTTTGAACTCTTCTTGCGATACGAACTACGTCATCGAAGTAAATCGAACCCTACACACGCACATTCTTTCTCCCGCACGAACTCATGTTTTGAAACTTTTCCCAATGCGAACTACTATGTGATTGAAGCAACCGGATCAGATTAAATCTAAGAAGACATTTTAATTAATGAATAATAATTCGGGAGTTGACGAATTCAATCAAGTTCCTGAATTCATGTTGTGACATTGAAGAAGCTCACTCAGTCAGTCAGGTCAGGTCTCGTCTCTTTCCTTTTCTTTTGATCCTTTAATCAATCGAAACCCTACAGTAGTCCACAGTCTATTGAGAGAGAAAATTGGTAGAGAGAGATATGAAGGGCGTGAAAAGGAGAAATTCAAATTCTGACCAAATTCAGGTCCAATCATCGAGCGCCACCATCAATGGCGGCAGCGATTCAGTGGCGGAGGATGATGGTGTCAACAGACGGGAGGAAATCGACAAGTTTGTTTCAGCTGATGAGGGTTTGGATGAGGAAGAAAGAGATGAAGGAGATTCTGGAGATGATGATGATGATGATGATGATGATGTGTATGAACAGCCGGAGGAGGAAGCAGAAAGGACTATGCTGGCTGATGGATTCTATGAGATTGAGGCTGTAAGGGGAAAGCGAATTCGCAAGGTGAATCTATTTTTCCTTTTGTTTTTTCAATTCTGATTTGATTCATTCGTTTATGTTGTGAATGTAGCTGATTTTATGAATTTGTGTTTTTGATTTGCTTGTGATGTGCTCAAATCAAAGGGTAAAAGGCAGTATCTGATAAAATGGTAAGTGTTGTTTGCTACTTTGCTTTGGTTAATCACTGTTTGTTTTGGGTGTTGTTAGTGATTATGGATTGTTAATGTGGTGGTGTTGTTGGGTTAGGCGAGTGGCCCGAGACTGAGAATACGTGGGAGCCTTTCGAGAATTTGCAGCAGGTTGTGGATGTGATTGAGGCTTATGAAGACAGGTTTTATGTTTGTTTTCATCTTATTATGTTGTCATTTTGTTTGCGTAGGCATTGGTGTGGATTCATGAGTACTGAGTAGGTCTTTTCTTGTTTTTGGTTTTGGATTTTTTTGGTCTTAAAGCCTTAAATCTGGGAAAACCACACGTAAAAGGAAACGCAAGCCTAGCATAAACCATGTGTTGCCTAAGAAAAAGCATAGAGAGCAACAGCAGAGATCCCCTGCATCTGCCTCATTTGGTGTGCAAACACTAAGGACTTCTGATGACACTACCACCTTTTCGAAATTGAATGGGCTGGTCTTGAGAAAGGAAATTAGTGAGGTTAACACCAATGGTGGGAAGAGTGATAAATTATCTCTTCAATTAAGTGAGAACGGTGTGAAAACGGTTCCTGCAGTAGGAAGGGGACAAAGTGAGTTCAGGGGAGAAATGGCAACTACTGTTGAATGTGATCAGGCCGTTCTGCCTTCTGGTGAAAGTCAACTGACAGGAGATGAAACTTCAATAATTGAATTTCAGAAGAATAATGAGACAGATCCTATTCAACCAGGTCGTAATACTGGAGCTAAAAGGAGGAAATCTGGTTCTGTGAAGAGGTTTAAGAAATCTGGTCCAGTTTCATGCTCTGTGAACGATGTGCAAATAGGGGAGGCTTCACGTGGTACATTGGTTCCTGTAGCTGTTCAACTTTCGGATGTCCCTGTGAACAACGGTTATTGTAATAACAAACTTGAAAATCCTTATAGCTCTTCCACAGTCGCTCGGATCATCAGACCTATAAGCTACAGAGCCTCCACTTCACATGAGGGCCATGACGTCATTTTAGCCTTTGAGGCTCTGAGGTTTGTGATTAAACATTATCCTTCGCTTTATAGTCTTGCAAGCAACATCTAAGTTTTTAGATTGCAACTGTTTTGAAGCTTAAACCACAAATTACGATATGATGTTGCCTATTATAGTTATAGTGCAACCTACACATGTCAATATATATCTTATTGCTTGGCGAGCTTGTTCCTTTCAAGTGCTTCTATCATCTGCACACGTTTGTTCATAATCTACATCTGTGGTTTGCTTTTCAGCAATGATATAGTAGTTTCTTTGAACTTCTATCATGCTTCATAGTATTGTTTGGTACTTGGCAGTTACCTAGAAGAATATACCAAGTCGGTACTCGGTGGAAGATGTGATGTTGTCTGATGAGCATGATAAAGTAACACAAATAGTGTGTGCATAGCATGCGCATAGTACTAAATATGAATGCACAGTATGTGCATAGAACTAAATATGAACGTACAGTATATACTAGTTAATCTAGATATGAATGCCACGTGGGTGACCACAGTGTAACATGAGCATGTTTGTGACCTGTAAAGCGGATAACCCATAAAGATATAATTAGAAAAGTTCCTGTCATGGGAAACCTTGATATTGTTATGGAGAATAGTGCTCCCTCCGCCTCAGACTCAATTTTGAAAGAGTTGAGGACGGGTTTTGAGCAAAATTTATAAGTAATTAGAATAATTTAGAAAATGTATGGTGGAATGAATAAAAGCATTACATATAGTGAACAAAGTAGGAGAGGTCATGAATAAATGGGAAATAAAATTTCCATTGAAGGTATGGGAAAGATGAGATTGGGACAAAAAAAGGAAAATGGGAAGATAAGATTGGGAAGGAGGGATTAAATTGAAATAGGCTGCTGTCGTAAAGAAATAGGGGGTATATGCTGGTTTGTGACCTTTGCAGTTGGCTCTATGTTACAAGTTACAACTCCTGTCATAAGTTTGTGACTAGAAGCCTATATATTCATGTTCATGCCTTCACGGTATGAGTTAATACCTTTGTGATCAAGATAATAGAAAGCAGCATCCATGAAATTGAATCTTGATTTTGTTATTACTGATTACTATGGTGTGACTTGCAAGCTTGGATTATAGTAGATCATATGAGTACTTATAAAGGCTTGTAGTATAAATTACTATCATCTGCATTAAACCTGAAACTTTCTTGTGCTGTGTACACCAGTGCGTTAGAATGCATGTGGCCACCAACAAGTTAACTTTTGGATTCTACCGAGCTATTGGCAATTGGTAAGATAAAAGAGTATTCAACTGGTAATCATGAGACCTACATTGGATGTTACACCTTCAATTAGAACCTTGTCACTCTAATTGATTTATGTGATCTACGCCGAATTTGCATTAGCTGGCCCATGCTCGAGTTACTGGAACTTGCATGTATAAAAAGAACAATTCAGTGTATTGGCTCTGGAGGCCTATTTTTTCATGTTTTATCCGTTTGTATTCACCCACTATTGATTTTTGTTTGAACAGTTAGTTGTGTACAACTTAATCTAGTGGTTTCAGAGGATTCTGCCTAATTCTGTCTTAGCTTATATATACTGCCCCGTCGGCTATGATTCGTCTGTGCTCTGTGATACTATCTCGAGACTCGAATTATACCCTGACTAGAAGCAAAATAGTTTTAGAAATCTATCAAATTTCTGGAGAACTCGATATATCATTTTTTTGACTGCTATTATTCAATGACTTTATGCTTGGCTGCAGGTCTGATGGAATCAAAGTTACAGTGGACAACAAATTCCTGAAAAAACACAATCCTCTTTTGGTGAGCATTTTGTTTAATACACCTTACTAAATTGGTGAACCTATTTCATATGAAGGTTCTGTTGTATGACCAGTGTTCCATCATTATGCAGCTGATTGACTATTACGAGAAAAACATAAGGTACAATCCATCACAATAGAAGCTGCGGTATCCCAGCACGATTTCGTTGTCATGATGTATAGAGAGTGTTATAAACCCGCACAGCTGGAGGCTTAGCTCAGGACTACATGTATGATGTAATGAATCTATAGTTAGGGAGAAAGTAAATACTAAATAGTTGTGCTTAGATCTATATTATCAAAGAATTTGGCTACCATATTGGATTCACTGCGGAATATCTGGATATGATGATCAATTTATTGGATTTTTATTGTTACACGTTTAAAGCCTCGGCTTCATGATTGCTTTATTCATGAATCGTAGAAAGTATAGCCTCACTTTTCGACACCATCCATATTCTTTGATGCATAATGTCGGCTTTTTTTTTGATGACGATGGGAACCCGCTCTCCGTGGGGTTTGAACCTGTGACCAAGAGGATATTCTCCTCCCTTTTAACCAACTGAGACACCCTTGCGGGTAATGTCGCCTCTTTGGTATATCATACAGTGATGGCTCATGGTGTCATAATAAAAGACATGACACAAATGTGCTAGCATAAACTTAATAAGGCGAAATCGTATGAGATATCAAACAATAAGCTGAATACGATGGAATAATTGTACGCTGAACTAATTTTTTTCCAAACCAATATGAAAATCCGGTAATCCGATCCGAACCACTTCGATTCTAAAACTTCGGATCAGATTTTGGATTAAGGTTTTTTAGATTTTCGGATTTTGGTTAACCGATCCGAATATACTTGGATTATCCGATCCAATCCTATATATATGTTTTTAAAGAATGTTTTACTAGGATACAAGTAAAATTTAGGTATAAAATATATATACCCTTATCAGTCAAGCCGAGTCGAAGTTGCTCAAAATTCAACGTGGATGTAGATGATAATATTTTTGAACTTTAAACTTAAATGTTAGCATTATTTGGGTGATATGTAATATTTTATAATTTCGAACTCTTATATGAAGGACATGCAATATTTAGTAATTTATCATTTTAGACGCTCAACTTTGTTATGTTACTTATAATTTTCAACTATCTCGATTTTATAATTATATTTTCAAGGCATAAAATTAGAAACATGGAAAAAAATTAGATTATATTGCAAACTCCGGATTATCGGATTGGGGCGGATTTAACCGATCCGATATAGGATTAATCCGAAACCAATCCGTGAAATTCGAATTGGATTATGGATTGATATGTTATTGATCCGAATCCGAAAAAATTCGAAAAATCGGATTGGATTGGTTCGGATAATCTGATGCCCACCCCTAGGCGTAATCTTAATATTTGAAGGCTATGCCACAAATAGATTATCTTATTTGCACTTCCAAAGTGCAAAATAAAATAGCAAATGCAAACATTTAACCTAATACTACTTTAGGGGTGCACGTTCGGATTAATCCGATCCGAAGTTCGGATCAATCCGAAGTTTCGGACCACTAAAGGCTCAATCCGAAATCCGATCCAAACGATCGGATCGGATTTCGGATTAATCCGAAAAAGTTCGAATTGGATCGGATTTAATCTGAATAATCCGAACTTTAATTAAAAAAAAAACTAAAATAGCGTTTATTAAATAAATTAAATCTTAGTTCGGTAGTTCGCATTCAAATAACAAAATAAAGTTAAAGTTCTTGAGTCAAAAGCAATAATCTGAAAGTTTCGAGTTCTTTTTCTATTTTCTATTTTGTTTGGACTAACTTTTTATTTTGTATTTTTTTTGGTTTAATAAGAGGAATATATATATATATATATATATATATATATATATATATATATATATATATATATATATAAATATATATATATATATATATATATATTATATTACAAAAGCACACAGTATTAAGAAAGTATGGAGCAGTTAAGAGTAGAGTTATTGACTTACTTCACTTACACCTTATTTCTTAGTTGTTATTAATAACCTTATGTGCACTTATAGTTTATACATTACTCCCGAGAGTCCTTACTATATACTATATAGTAGACTTGCAAGATACATAGTCAAGGTTGGTAGGCCCTTTATAACTTTAGGACAAGCTTAGACAACGCTGTTCCAAGACATAGAAGGTAAAGGCAGTACTCTTTTTCGATCACTAAGTATAATTAATTCGGATTTTCGGATTAATCCGAAAATCCGACGGATCGGATCGGATTAATCAAAATCTTGAATCTAAAATATCATGTCATAATCCGTCCGAATCGGATCGGATTTTGAATTCGGATTTATGATCACTTTAACTACTTGGTAGCAAAGTGCAGAATTAATGTAAAAACAGGGACTTCAGTTTAATTTAAAAAAATTACGAAGACGACAAATATCCTTCTTTAGCGCGAAAAATTCTCTCCATCTCTTACCTCACTCACACATGACTACACCAAGAATAGGGGTCTAGACCAAGAATAGCAAGAAAAAGAAAATGAAAAAAAATGTTTCAAAATTTTTTCCTCAAGTAAGTAAATACAATAATTCAATCTTTAGCAGTATCTGATCATTCTCATATCGATTCTTCGAACAGGTCTCAATATGTGTAAATTATCCACTTTTTTTTCTGGGAAATTGTATGCCATGTTGGATATGTTATGCGATCGCTTATTGTTAATTTATGTGATTGGATTTGTTTGAACTTTGGTTTTCCTGATAATTCTGTATAAATGCTGAGATAATTTTGCCTGTTTTGGTTGTGAAAGGTGATAAATTCTCATTTCTACTGGAGTTCCAGATGCAATCAATTTGTTTGGTACAATGTTCGATTCAATTATAAAACGCAGTATATAGACGGCAAGAAGGAGAGATGCGTGAGGTAATAATTCGCAATTGTCATATAGTTGAGTTTTCTGGCGACATTTTACCATCATCCACTCAAAAGGCTATGTTTAGGTTGATAGATTCGTATAAGCTGACTGCTTGCGGTGCTGTTTATCACAGGTTAACTGATTTGGAGTCAACATTGTCGTTTAGATCTGACATGGGTACAAAGAACAGAGTTGGGTTCAGTTTAGAGAGATTCTCTGGTGGTGGTGGTCGTTCGAATGACAAAGCAGCATCAAAGTCGATTAAAGTCGGCTTCCAGAGAGGTTCAGAAGGGCTTCTCACAATTGGCCGTTCGCTGAGATCAGGAGTAACTCGAGCTGTGTTTCCGGAAGATCTTAAAGTTTCCGGAAGGAAGGTATTCGATCCACAGGACAAGTTGCTGCTTCTTTTGAACAAGCTTTTGGTAATCTCCTGCTTAATCGCCGTATCAGTAGACCCGTTGTTTCTGTATCTTCCTGTGTTTCAAGAGGAGAGAATGTGCCTTCATATCAACACTAGTTTGGCATACACAACCACAACTCTTAGGACCATAGTAGATGCTTTCTACGTTGTACGAATGGCTCTCCAGTTCCGAACAGCTTTCATCGCACCTTCATCTCGAGTTTTTGGGCGAGGTGAGCTGGTGATCGATCCGAAAGAAATTGCCAATCGTTATCTCCATAGATATTTCTTCGTGGATCTTACTTCTGTGCTGCCTCTACCTCAGGTCAGGTCACAATGATGTGCATTTGACAGTCATGCATGATTTCGAAGCAGGTTTTTGTTCCTTGATAAAAACAATGCTTTCTACAGATTGTAGTCTGGAGGTTTTTGCACCGGTCACAAGGCTCCGATGTACTAGGCACTAAACGAGCACTGGTGATAATTGTGTTCGTCCAATACATTCCCAGGTTCGTGCGATTTGTACCCCTAACTTCAGAGTTGAAGAAAACTGCAGGCACATTTGCAGAAACCGCATGGGCTGGTGCAGCTTATTACCTGCTATGGTTCTTGCTTGCTAGTCATGTAAGTAGCTGGATAAAAACACAGAACACTCTGATTCTTTACTTCGAAATCGAAATGCTGTTACAGAACACATCTGATTTCGCCATGTTCTTGTTCTAATATGGCATGACAGATTGTTGGGGCACTGTGGTACCTATTAGCCATTGAAAGGAAAGAAACATGTTGGTACAGTGCTTGCACCGAAAGTCCAGATTGTGAGACAAACTTTCTGTTTTGCGCTCATGAAGCTGCAAATATGGCAGAATGGATAAATGCCAGCAGGAGTATTCTTGATCCAAAATGTGCTGTGACAGATGATAATTCAGAGTTCAATTATGGAATCTATCTGCAAGCTGTATCTTCTGGTATTCTTGAATCTCAGCAGTTTGTCTCAAAATACTTCTACTGTCTATGGTGGGGCTTGCAGAACCTGAGGTACGTCTCTCAAACTTGTTTGTAGTTGCTATAATCATCTCCCCCAGCCCTACACGCCTTAGCAGATGCAAAAATTCTGATCACTGGTAACTTCATAAGCATAATCTGCCTAGAATAACGAGTTGCCTTTTACATTATCTACAGCACACTTGGTCAGGGACTGCAAACTAGTACATACCCTGGTGAAGTTCTATTTTCTATAGCAGTAGCCATTTTCGGGCTCCTCCTCTTCGCACTTCTCATTGGTAATATGCAGGTGCGAATGCTTAAGAACTCATTCATTTCAGAATAACCAGGAAGTACTTTTTGATCATGCATGTTCTGCATTTTCAATAGTGTGTTCCTTTGTGCCTGAGTCCTGGTTTTCTGCTACAGACATATCTCCAGTCACTCACAGTTCGGTTGGAGGAAATGAGGATCAAACGGCGCGACTCTGAGCAGTGGATGCATCACCGAGTACTACCAAATGAGCTGAGGGAAAGAGTACGGCGATATGATCAATATAAATGGCTAGAAACTAGAGGAGTCGATGAGGAGAGCATAGTCCAAAATCTACCAAAAGACCTTAGAAGAGACATTAAGAGGCATCTCTGTTTGAATTTGGTCAGGCGGGTAAGTTTAGTAGCTTTTTTCTTCGCAATTCTGCTGCGAAATCCTCACCAAATTATGCTTACTGCATATCTTGCCGCGTGTGTAATTGTCTTCTCATGATAGTACTTAACTGTATTTCTTCAGGTCCCTCTCTTTGCGAACATGGATGATAGATTGCTCGATGCTATATGTGAGAGACTTAAACCGAGTCTATACACAGAGAGAACCTACATACTCCGTGAAGGAGATCCAGTCGATGAAATGCTCTTCATTATCCGTGGTCATCTCGAGAGTGTGACAACGGATGGTGGAAGGTCAGGTTTCTTCAATCGTGGAGCCCTTAAAGAAGGTGATTTCTGTGGAGAGGAGCTTCTTACATGGGCTCTGGACCCAAAAGCAGGTTCCAACTTACCACCATCCACCCGTACCGTGCAAGCTCTTACAGAAGTCGAGGCATTTGCTTTAATAGCAGATGAACTGAAATTCATCACAAGTCAATTCAGGCGCATTCACAGCAGACAGGTTCAGCACACATTCCGTTTCTACTCGCAACAGTGGAGGACTTGGGCCGCCACTTTCATTCAAGCAGCATGGCGGAGGTATTCTAGAAGAAAAATCGCTGAGCTTCATAGGAGTGAAATGGAAGATGAGAGCACCGATGAAGAAGAGGATGATCCTGGGAGGGCATTAATTGGTGGCAGCGGCGGTCCGACCAGATTTGGTGCGACTATGTTGGCATCAAGGTTCGCTGCTAATGCTATGCGTGGTGTTCAAAGGCATCGTAACGAGTTGAGCGTAAAGGTGAGACTGCAGAAGCCATCTGAACCTGACTTCGCTGCTGACTAGCTGAATATATATATGTTCATATACAAGGTAGAGTTTAGTGCTATAGTTCTCATCACAAGTTCCTAGTGGTCATCACCCATACAGTATCTGCACTTCAATCCCATGTAAATTGTAACATCACAGCTTATAATTGCTGTTCAGAAGTGTGAAGAACAGCTAGAAGGGGCTCACACCAACTCCCAGACCTTCCTAGTTGAAGTCAGACTAGTAAAACATATGTACATTGATCGTACTCTAAATGTATCTCCAATATGATCACTAGATTAGAAGTAACCATATAACAAATTCAAAACAAAACATAAACCAAGCTCATTCAAGACATTGCACGTAAAAATAACATATAACGAATCAAAATCGAAACATGAACCAAGCTCATTCAAGACAATGCACGTAAAAACAACCATATAACGAAACATGAACCAAGCTCATTCATAAACACATGAAGATAGACAATGCTGCTACTCAGATAGAACAAAAATACATTCATTGATTCGATCAATTACAAAGAAGCAACAAAACATCGAAAATCAGTTCTTAGGTATGTTCTTGCCCACAATCTTAGCAGGAGTAATACGAAGAAGATTACCGGGTTTCCCAGGAAGAGCTCCATTGATCATAACAACATTCAACTCCTTATCAATCTTAATAATCTTCAACTTCCTAATCTTCGTCTTCGTCCCACCCATCCTTCCAGGCATCTTCTTCCCGGGATAAACACGGCCAGGCGTAGTACCGGCCCCAATCGAACCGAGCTGCCGATGACTTTTCGAACCGTGAGACATTTGCCCCCTTTTGAAATTATGCCTCTTAATACCCCCTTGGAAACCCTTCCCAATCGTATTACCAGCAACATCAACCAAATCCCCTTCATTGAACAGCTCATCAACCATAAGCCTCTGATTGGGCTCGAAACCCTCGACCTTCTGTAACCTATACTCCTGCAAATGGCGAAGAGGAATAATCCCCGATTTCTCCAAGTGACCTAGCTCGGGCTTGGTCAATTTCCGGTCACGAACTCTCCGATAGCCGACCTGAACGGCGTCGTATCCGTCAGTGGCTTGGGTTTTGACCTGAGTGACGATATTTCCCTCGCGGAAACCGACGATTGTGACGGGGATGACGGTGCCTGAGGGGTCGAAGTAGGTCATCATGCCGAGTTTGGTCCCCATGACGCCGATTCCGGCTTCCATGGAGGCGGAGACGGAGAATTTTTTGGTGGTGGTGAGGGAGAGTGAGGAGAGTCGTTGGGTGGTAAGGCGAACGAGGGAGGAGGTGGAGAGGGGCTTTGTGGTGGTTGGGATTGTGAGAGAGGAGAATGTAGTAGAGAGTGACATTGTTGGAAGTTGGGAGAGATGATGGAGCTACTGTGTTTTCAGCTCAAAGTTTTCTTCTTATCCAGAAGAAGAAGAAGATGACAGTGATGATAGTGTAGAGATGGGTTGGGCTTGGGTTGAGCCCGAGAAGAAAAGTGGGCATTTAGTTAGCATTTTGATTAGTGGTGTTCGAGCTGAGCCGAGTATCACAATACTCGGTTCGAGCTCTCGTTAACAAAAACGAGTAAAAATTGAATTATAACGAGTTCGGTTCGAACTCGAAAAAATAACGAGTTTTAACGAGCCTTATCTATTAAAAATATTGAAAATAAGCATAAAAATATAAATTTATTAAGATAATTAGTCTTAACGAGCTTTATCGACCCGAGCCGAACTCAACTCATTACATAAACGAGCATAATATGTGGCTCGTTTACCTTATCAAGCGAGCCTTAACGAGCCGAGCCAAGTCAAGTTCTCGTTAAGGCTCAACTCGCGTAACAACCCTAATTTTGATAGTGCAAAAATTACAAAATATACCGAATATGTTTTATAACCTTATAATCAAGTTGATTTTTGTTAGTATAAACTTGTTTAGTAAGGCTGTGTTTGAGAAAATTAGATGATAACGTTCATAACATGACACATAAGATAGCTGAAATCTAAGACTGACAAATTAAGTGATTTGACTCAACGTGTTTGAAAATTGACTGACAACTTCAATGGTACTAATTTAAAAATAACTTATTTCGTCATGAAGTGATAATCTATAAGTTTTTCAAACAAACCTTATTTCTTAAAATCACCTTATTTTGTTTAAAGGTGATGTAAATCATCTTTAATTGTATTTAGATGATAAACTAGCTAAGATTTTTTAGTTTAAGAGGTACTAGACTTTTTTAAAATTTATGCAAAGACTCGACAATTTTTTTGCCACAAAACGTACTGAACTTCCAACGTTTATGTACAAATGAATGAATGATACAGCATTTATATTTGACACAAACAGTATGAACCTCTACAATTTTTGTATAAAGA
This sequence comes from Plantago major, assembly GCA_026545765.1. Taxonomy (NCBI): domain Eukaryota; kingdom Viridiplantae; phylum Streptophyta; class Magnoliopsida; order Lamiales; family Plantaginaceae; genus Plantago; species Plantago major. The sequence continues at coordinate 15,221,923 of CM048840.1, read as the reverse complement.
GGTACTGAAGTTTTCTACAGAATGTACCATACCTTAATTTAACCTTTATTGTTTTGTAAAAATGGTACTCACATTTTACAAATTTTGCATGAAATAGACAAAGTTCAATTTTAAATATGAATAATTCAGTTGTAGTTTACAATTAAATTGGGTGTAAGATGTGTAACACTGGTGCAACATTCTCCCCTAAGATAGTGGTCTTCAACAGACAACCAAAAAAAACTTGCTGAAATAAGCTTACTTCCTTCTCAAGGATGCGGATGACCGACAATATACTTTCCGGCAGACAGCTCTATGTCTTCATGTTGCACAAGAACATATTTATTAATTCTAACTAATGATATAGCTGCTATTCTTGCTTCTCCTGATCAAATCCCTAGGATGAGATGAAACTAATGTTCCTAAGTAAAGGAAGAAAGTGAAAGCAAAAATTCATTACAACAAATATCAAACTGATATCACCACGGAATTTTGCGGATAGAACTCTATGAGGAACCTTCTACAACATCGCTTTGGCTGGTAATAAACTGTAAAGACATTAAATGAAATAAAATTATGAAACAGAAATTCCATCAAACAAAGTACTAAAATTATGAAACAGAACTTTTTGAATTTATCCATACCTTATTTGCAAGCACTGTGTTGTCAGGAATTACTATTTTTCCACCATTTCTAGCATGGATCTTGACAGTTCCCTAAACATCAAACCAACATGAAGCAACTTAGTATTACTTCATGATAATAGTTGACAGATATAACAGCAAACAATAAATGATAGGGAGCTTATGCTATACTCCATCCGCCTCGCTAAACGTGTCTTACTTTCCTTTCATGGATTAGTTTATTGTTTGTTGTAGGAGTGAGAAAGTTTTTCCATTTTAGGTATGAGAAGTTGAGATTGGGACAAACAAAAAAGGAAAGTGAGAATTTGAGATTGAGACGGAGAGAAGCTTAGAAAAACAGTGACATGCATAAATATGTGCTTCGTTTGGAACATGCATGTAAGTGTTAAAAGTCTGAAAAATGCTATGCCAATTGACAATTCTTTTCTGCAATTTTAGTTGATGTGACTCTGTTTAGTTGCAATAATTTTTATACGAATAACACCAAACTCGAACAGTAAGACTGGGGATAATAATATCCTGCCACATTTTGGTTTAAGTGAAACTACAGACCTACAGTAATATCCTGCAACTGTAAATCAGATCTTATGAGTTCTGACAGGATTGATGTAACACTAGAAGTTGTTATCGATTCCTTGAAAATGTTCTTATTGTTTTTGTTAAATATCCTGGTAACATTGCTTAAAATAGCTGATGTTCCGCCATTAAAATGCAGACCAAGATGTTGTAAATCAAAAGATAAATAAGTTACCTTAAGAGTGATATTAGTTCCGAACCAAACATCACCAGTCACCTCCAAACTCTGAAGCTCAACAACACTTGGAATGGACTTGAAGCGCATCCGGAAGTCATCAACCTACAAGCGAGGGAAAAGGAATTGTTGAACTCGATCAAAACAATAATATGAAAGTGTTGGATTAAGCAATTAAAGTTCAGGGAAATACTTTGCAAAATTCCGGTCCAAATTCAACAGAAGGATCTTCAGGGTCTTCTCTGACTGTATTCCGCGTCAGGGTGCCATCAGTTAAGCAGTACAAATCTGACTGCAAAGCCATAAATTTGTTACAAGTATAAGCTAAAGGTGCCATGAATAGAATTCAGTATACAGGGTGTGGTTTGACCTGTAGCAGAAATAGCTCTGAGGTCGATTCAACTGGAAGATATCTTGACTTCGGAACACTCAATGCAAACTGATCAGACAGCTGAATACATGTACACAATATATAAGTAAGCTATAAATCACGCAGAGAGATATATAAGCAATAAAGCACTAAGATATGTGTCGCTCCAAACTTGTCTCTTAGTACATGCATAATTATATCAACAGATTTCATACCTCTGACATGGTCACAGCATTTCCTAATGATGCACTTCTTGTCACGAGGCTTACAACCGAGTCGATATTCATCCACCTGGAAAACAATGGATATTGGCGAAGAATGAGAGAAACAGGCGTCTCCTTTCCAAAAAGGAAAAAGTTCCCAAGAGAAATAACCTACGCTGTGTTGACAAATTTCCATTGTTCTTTTGGCGGTAGAGTCTTCAGATGTCCATGTGGAAAGCCATAAGAAAAACAAAATCAGCACTTAATTGGTAAAGCATGAATAAGAACTAATATAAAATCAATTATTACGTTAATACATCTTGGTCAAATTGTCAAAACTCAAAGTGGAAAAACAGATCTGCATATAGGACTCCAGTCTTCAGAATAAAGAATAATTCAATAATCAATTATTTCCATAAAATAGGAGCTTAGATTTAGTAAGTTTCTTTAAGATAACACAGCTAAGAGTGCCAGACTGCCAGTGTGAACCTTCCAAGCCAAACAAGCTTCACAGATTTTTTCAGTTGCAACATTGCACAAACTGAGCGATGCAATCAACTGGTGGTAGATTAACTAAGAAATAGGATGTTTATATGTTAAGTAGTCTCCAAAACCTAGCTAAGTCTACATTACTCCTAGTAATATCATATGCGAAGATGAACTAGGCGGCACTTAAAATAACAAATTTTGTTTTTATTAAGGACTTCAGATGGGAACAAACATGACCAACCTTGGTATTGTCTTTGCTCAGCGAAGAAATGCTATCTTCTAATTCAACATCGTCTTTTGGTTCAGAATCATCTTCTGATTTAGAATCATTAGGCATGACCTCTTGACAGTACTTGATATTGTTCTGGGCCATATGATTTAAGATTTCTATATACTGTTTAAGGAGCTCAATAAACATAAAAGAAGAACATGGTTTCAAGGATAATTCAAAGAGGGGAGAATTCAAATTGACAATTGAGGATACTTGGGTCAACAATATGGGCAACATTATCAGAACTCAACATCAAGATATACTCTTTACCCTGTTGGAGGAAAAAAAAATAGAGAGCTAGTCAAAGTGAAACAATTGCAATATAAGTGCATAACATAAAATTAATGTTTGGTCCAAACAGCAGAATAAACAAGCCAGGTGAGATTTATTAACCTGAGATGTAAGTACATCCAACTTTCCGCTTTTCATCAGAGGGAGGAAGACCTCAACAAGATCAATAGAGTCCCTTCAAACATAAAATTCAGAGTAGTCGGTACAGACCGTGCATATTATTCAAAACATCACATTAGCCGAGAACACACGTAGAGCAAAACATTATAAGCTAAAACTATATTTCTTTTTAAATAATGATGATGTTTTTCCCCAATAATTTACCATTAATAGCATATGGAAAATATCAGGACTCCTGGAAAGTCTCATGAAATTTGGATAAGAGGTACTTTGCCACTTTGATTAAGAACTGAAATCCGAAGAGTTTTTTCTATTCAGCACAAAATTCACCTGAGTCATTTTTCTCTATATATTTTGTACAGCTTAGAGTTGAGCTGATCTAAGACATAATTCAGATCAGTAGGCCTTTTAGAGAGATATCACTGTTTAATAAATCACAAACAGCTCTCACATGGGTGGAAACTTTTCAATTATCCCTCTCTGTAGAATCTGATCGTGTAAACACGTTACCATACTTGATCAACCACAGAGGTTAGTAAGCATCAAGCAAATTGGAAGAATTGAAGATTTAAAGAGTTTCTGATTAGTGCATCATCCACCTAACATCAATTTGTACTGAATAAGATTTGTACAGTTTAAGGTTGATACTCGTAAGCTAATTAGTCGATCTTGATAAACTAGCTGAGCTTGCCTAAACTATTGAATGACACGGATTGTGGAAACAATGGAACAAGAGCTATTTTCAAAATGACCTGGTAATCAGAGACATATCCAAATAATTTGACAACAATTGTTCTAGTTTCAGTACTATATCTCCCAACTTTGCCCGAATAGCACCAATCATCAACTTTTACTTAACCAATTTCAAGGGAAACATATGGATAAGGAAAAATGAGATAACATACATTTCATCCTGATTATCTTGCGGTTTAGCTGACTGAACCAAGAAATCACTGGTACTTTCTTGGGGACTTTGGCTCTGAAGAAAACATAGCAGTTCTAAAATTAGTCAAGATGCATTAGATTTGGATTGAGATGAACAATAGACATACATTCAAAGATTTAACCATTGGACCTGTATAAGTGAGTGAATGTTCTTGTTTGCATGTTTTTCCAAGACCTGCAAAGAAAAGTACTATTAGTTTGGAACAATTTTTTGTACAGTTGGATCTGGATGTAAAAGGTACCTTTGAAACACTGTCATGGGTGTTGACCGCATTCACCAGAAGCAAAGGAATGTTGCAGCCATACTTGTCATTAAGAGCCTAAAGATGTAAGATTGACAGGTGTTGCTGAGTCTCCTTATACACTCATGATCATACTGGTGTAGTTTCTCAGCACCAAATATCAAAATGTACCCAGGAACTAGACAACTAGACCGAAGAAACAATATAACAGAAAGGGGAGGAATGTGACCTCAATGTTATTGACAATCAAGTCTAAGCTCGTCAAGTTTTCACCAATTTCCATTGCACACCTGCATACATTTTTATTAAAGCATATATTATGCTAGATTTAAGCGATTACTATCTACACATCACAATCACACATGCAGCAAACAAGCACCTGTGTTTAACCATAAAACTAACAATTCAGTGGGTAACGTTTCCTTCAATAACTAAAGTAGTACCACCCCCAGTTTTGAGTGATCAATTCTGGTACAAAAGAATAAAGTCATAAACAGAGAGCATAGAATTGAAAAGTATTTCCTGTAATAACATATCCAGATGAGTAGTTCAAGTCCTTGTACTTCTGGCAACTCAGTTTTAATCAATGTAAGGCACGGACAACTTGTTTTGCACAAACTCGAAGAAGCACTTACTTGGGGCCATTAAATCCCATTGTAGTCCCCAGTTTATCATTATACTTCATAACAACAAGCTTATCTAGGAGCTGCTTAGTTTCCAATATATCTGCATTGGTGGAAGATATTGTATCAGCATGATTATGAAAGATACTTCAATATAAAAAAAAAATATCACACGGATAAATCTATGATTTATAAAAAATAGAGATTCAAATACTAAACCACTCAATATTTTAGTTAGATTACTACAATTACCACTGAGTTGGGGGTTGAAATCAAAGATCATGCAATTAGTAACTATTTTGCTTTTAATTCCCAACTTTAAAAAATTCAAATTTAATTGTTTTCATTCAAGACATTTAGATTATTGATCACTCATAAGTTTTAGGGCCAAAAAAAGCTCTATAAAAACACTATAGGTAATAGGAAAAGGTCAGGAAGCACCAAGGAAAAACCATGCTTCTTTATAATGTGGTCTTAGGAAACAAAGAACTTTATGTGTACAAAAATATAATATGATCAAATCTACTCACCCTCGGAAATGTTTGGTAACTCTTGATATGGAAGGACTTGAAGTTTGTCATCCCCATAAGTCTTCTCATCTTTCTCAAGTTCACCTCTGAGTTCCAGAGAGACAAATGAGTCAATATAAAAAAACCATTAGATAATAAAAGGAAAAAGGAAACAGGAAACTTCATAATATGTAGTAGGGCCAAATATACTCAAATCTCCTGATTAATCTCTTTCATCACATAATAAAGTTTTGACCTAGTTTCATTCATTGCGGGAAGGAAGTAACACTATATGACTCAGACTAAGAGATTCCATAAGCTTCATGACACTGTGTCTACATTGACAACAAGTGCATTGCTACTCAAGCACGTAATGACTTGATAGCAGAAACTGAACCAAAACCAAGACCACTACTCCACTAGTAAATAAATGGTTTTCAGAAACAGTAAGAAATGAAACTCCAAAGGTAAGCAGTCGCAGAAAAAATAAGATATGAAACACGAAATTCAACAAATTGATCAGCTAACTAGCTAGCAAATTGAAAGCTGATCATAAAGGCACACTGAACTAAATTTCACTCAGTTTCAAATACACTAATAAACTAAACAATAAAGCTGAGTAACAAACGAAGCAACAACCTAAATTTGGCCTTCTCCTCATCAGTCATCTCCTCCCTCCCCTTCAAAATAGTCTTAGTGATCAAATTACAAAACAAATAGACAAACTCTACTGAATCATTCGCAGGCACGGGATATGTTATCTTCTTATATGTCTCCCATGGCATGCTCGAATCTACCAGACCAACAATTGGAATCTGCAACTTATAGGCCTCCCTAATTACCGAACTCTTCCTCTCAGTATCGAAAATCACTATACAATCCGGGGGCACAATGGCATTCAAATTCAGCTTCTTGTTCCTCCCCTTGAACTTCTTCGGACTCAGACTGTTGGTCAGAAAGCCTCCAAGGCGCCAAGTGGGGTCGTTCTTAATTTCGGCAGTTTTGGTCATCTGGTTGATGATTTCGTCGAAAACCGGGTTCGTGTTGACAAAAATGAAGCGCCCATTGATGCGGGCGAGCTGGCCGATGAAATCACAGGCAGTGCGGAGGCAAATTAGGGTTTTATCGGCGTCGAATATGCTGATGGAGTTACGAGTACCTTCGGAGAAGATCTTGAGGTGATGGGAAGTGACACGGCGGCCAATGTGCGCGTTGGTCGCAAGGAGTTTCTGAATCGCCGCCGCGTGTAGTGACATTGTTAGGGTTTAATTGAATCTGAATTTGGGGAAAATTATTACAGTGAAGGTGACGGAGAGGGTTTAAGCATGACGAGGAGGATAATACACTCGAGAGTGGAACGAGACTTTACGACCTTGGTTCGGTTCGACTCGAGCTTGAATTCAATTTTGTGTTGGTTTTATTTGTTATTGAGATGAGTCTTACTCAACTCATTAATACTCAAATGTCGGTTTGATATATAACGAATCAAATTACATTCGGTTCGGGAAGGGTAAAACAGAAAAAAAAACCAAAACTATCAGTCTCACAATCTTTTTGCCTAGAGTATGTGCCAAATTATTACAAATTCGACGAACGAAAAGAAATGACGGGATCAAACAAATTAGCTAGAGCTTTGGTTTCCTCAATCAACCCATCGGCTGCATACAAAGAACGACATGGTTGTTGAAGTTGTTATACCCAATTTGAACATTCACCCTCAACCCAAACATACTGCGAATTCAAATTCCCACCTCTTGGTTGTGTAATAAAATCGATTTTCGTCATGTCCCGCGCAACAATAGACCCTGACTACTACTTCCAGTCCGACTCGAGTTGGCTTACGACAAATGGAGGCATCATAATTAATCTTCTATGTACAATCCAGATGAGGGGACCAATGAGACGGACTTTCCGGTGACGAACTCGACCAGAATAATGTTGTGCTTTTTAAATCTTGATATGAAGTTTTTGTGAACTTTGATGAATCCATGGGGGATTATACATGTTGTTAATACACCCGCTTGTTACGATTATTCCATAGGCTCCAACAAGAACATACAAATAAATTAAATTCCGCAACACTTTTTTTTCTTGGATCTATGTGCCCATGTTACTGACAGCTGCAAAAACAACATAATTAGGTTGTGAAGAAATCATGATAAATCATTGCATAGTCACACTCCTTAAATACATGAATTGTAGACTCATGACACATTTGTCACACATGGCAGAGAGTAGTAACATCGGTTCACTACTATTTAACGAAAGAATAGTGGATAAATAATTTATGAGAAGCCTCTAGAGAGATATTTTTACTCTATTAAGTTAATGAAGGTTCCATACCCAATTCCAATTAACATCAATCAAGGAACTGTTGGGTGAATTTCACATATAGATGCGGGTAGGTAGTGTATCGAAAATGGATATCTGGAACACAACACAAAATAAACAAAATGTTTATACTGCTGAGCAGAGGGTGGCACTCGGTCCTTAAGACTTTATTTGTCCCGCTCTGGTGCTCACGATTTACGTAATAAATAGTCTCCTAAGATAGAACAACAGTGGTGAATTAGAGTTAAAGTACTTGAACAACTAACTCGGCGAATTACTATAATAATGGATTTATAATTGAAGTACATCCAACACCCGTCAAGTATCAACATAGATAATGGGTGGATAATTATCTGGATGGATTAATTTCATTATTAAAAACGAAGTAGGGGAGCTTATATATAGATATCCAAAGGTTGCAAGGAAAAGACGCAATTGTTGAACCACAACTCTGTATCCGAAAGGACACAACCGAATTTGACCAACATCTCTTTACAAATGGATGTGTAGCTCAAGTGGTATGTCACAACCCTTGCCAATAGGTAGGTTGTGAGTTCAAGCCCCAAGAGTCACAACTTTTTGCAATTTTCCTTTTCCTTGATTCAACAACCTTCCAAGGTGTTTCATGAGGTACCAAGTTCAAACCTCTTCTTCAACACCTTTTTATCTATATATTTGCGTTTATTTTGTCGGAATTTATCGCAACTTCATTGCGAATACTTTCGTATTAATAATTACAAGTGGTCTATTTGTGCATTAATTTCTCATTCATCTTCAATCCGAATTGAGTAATTAAAGACACTAAACACACTTTAATTAAAAATTCCAACAATCCCCCACATGAATGAAAATTCATGCACACACGTGCTTCACACACTTCAGTTTTCCAGCGAAAAATCATATTGCATCGGGATCGATTGTCATTGACATTGAATCGTCCCTAGTAGAATACCATCGGATTTACTTGCCACACGGTGGACGTGGTGCCTTGAACCGATCGGTGTTTTGTGTAAACCAAGACAATGATATCAACACAATAATTCTCCTTATTGCCTCATTCCTTTGTTTCATCCATTAAAGGCCTTGGACTCACTCGGATTCTTAAGTGTTGACGTTTGAAGCGGCCTAAACTTCACACTTAAATAGGTGACCTCGTTCTAAGAGCATCCTTCCAATGCTCCGCTCGTAAGCTAAAGAGATTAAGAACCTCTTCATAGATCATTAAGAGTTCAGTGACTCAACCTCTGCCCGTTTCTGCAGGAGCACTTAATGTCTTTCACAGGAATGTCGCAAATGGAGTAAAACTCCTAAGTGCTTTTACCTCGAAGTACAAAACTTCACGAGGCACGTACTGGTCCTTTACAGCTTAGTTGTCCCATTGAACCAAATTCTTGGGATCTCCAGTCAGTATGGTTGGGTTGCCACCGTAAATTTCCTTATTGAGTGAGTCTTAAGCCCATTCCCCTAGACAGGCAGATTATATGATCAGTTAGTTGTTGCATTTGTTTAGCGGATCCGCATGTTATCCTTTGATTTCACACAATCAATAGTGATAACCCACCTATAGATCAACTGCCGAATGGTCTTATGTCTATGATGAAAAGTATAGACTAACCATATGACATGTTGTGCTTTAACATATGCTCATGTGATTGTGTACATCAATCCACATTTTACTTCCACCTATGCTTCACTAACAATCTATGGTTTCTCCATGCGGCTGAAAGCTCATATGTTATGAGAGCGATAAGGAAGTATTTCTTTGAGCCATCATGCTCATGCACTCAACATGTACCTTGTGCATAAGGATATGCATCTCCATGACTTAAAACCTCATGTTTCATAAGTCAATAATTTCTTTATTGTCTCCAACTATAGAGAATTCTTTTCAACTAGGTTTTACCTTCAGTAAACCACAAAGAATTCAGTTTAGACACAAGATATTCACTCGATTCCATGCCACCACAATGGTCTTAATTGAAATCGCATTCTTTGAACCCGTAGTTCAATCGATTAATTCCATGCCGGTAACACGGTCTATTTGGAAATAATCGCAATTTGGACCTACAATCCAACAAATGTTCTTCAAGAAAATTTTCCAAATATTTTCTCCACCTCGAAACATCCACGAGGGAACATTCACAAGTATTCATACTTGCACAACTTTGTATAGGATACACCATGCTCTTGCGCTATCATGTGCCAAATGTTGGAAGTATTCCTTAAGAATTTCCCTCCTTCCACATTTATAGAACTTCAAGCCATTATATATTTAACATGGTCTGAGCTTTCATGCCGATAAACAAAATTTTCGCATTATGGGATCCACTTAAATAACACTTGATATCTAACTAGATTCAAACACCAACAGTCTCATGTGCATTCAAAACCGCCCCCACATGAGAGATGACTCTTTTAAATCTCAACTAGAGAGCGTGAAGCTCCCGTCACCACATGAACGAAGATTCAAGACTTTACACATTTAATGCCGCCCTTTCCATATGCCTGGAAATAGAATTTCCGCATAACAAGACTTCACTTGAATGATACTTGATTCTGATAAGCATGGATCAAAGGTCTCATTCACACTTCCAACACTATGGAAGAATTTCTCATGTACTTCATGCACAACAAGTACCCATGCATTGAATATGGCAACATACACAATCATCACACAATATTACATAAACGAAATGTAATGAAACTCATCATACAAAAACAAACATAACCATACATAGTTTGTATACTTTTTGTAAGATCGCAAATAGATGATTGAACCAAAACAAGCATATAATGCAACTTCACAATGCAATGACATGAGAACAAATAATTGCCTTCAACTCTTCTCAAGTTTCAGGTTAAAATCACAACAAGTTTTATTAACGCGTACTATCAAAGTTCAACGAGAAACAAATGCGTGAAAGTAAGGCCACAATATTGTATCAAAAGCAACTTCATGATACAAATTAAAATTCCAACATAAAATGGAACTAACCACGCCATACTATCATAATGAACTTGTAAAATTAACCAGATGTGTATTGAAGAATGATCAGGTACCAAAATAACCGAGAGAGTATAAAAGGCAATTAAAAGGAACGCAAAATGATAACAGAGATATCATAGTTCAGATCATACATGAACCGGTGCAAAAGTAAAATACTCAACACGCACAGTAGTGTTGGTCTACCGAAAAGGTTCAAAAAATAACACACACCAAATTCCAATCAAAACGGCAAAGCACAAATTGAATACTATTGCAGCCAAAAAGAAAAGGCACCAAGTAATCACAGATTAACCAATCATTTGCACCACAATAGCATACAACACAAACTTAATCCTTAAAGTTAAAAATTAAGGACACAGTACCCGGTTAATATAGTGATGCACACCGTATCATGATCAGCCATCTATGTACGAACACAAAACCAAATTTCGTGTCCACTGTTCAAATTTTGCCGCAGGCGAACTCCATTTCCGAATGGACACCATCTTGTAGTCATCTTCTAACACTTCCCACGAACCAAAATAAAGTCTTAAGTTGTTGGGTGAATTTCACATATATATGCGGCTGGGTAGTGTATCGAAGATGGATATCTGGAACACAACACAAAACAAAACAAAATGTTTATCTTCTTTGGCGGATGGTGGCCCTCGGTCCTAAAACTTTATTTGTCATTTCTGGTGCTCGCGGTTTAGGTAACAAATAGTGCCAAGATAGAAACGGCGGTGGTGAATTAGAGTTCAAACTTGAACAACTAACTTCGGCAATTCTTCTGATAATGGATTTATAATTGAAGTACATCCAACACCCGTCAAGTATCAACATAGATAATGGGTGGATAATTATCTGGATGGATTAATTTCATTATTAAAAACGAAGTATGGGAGCCTATATATAGATATCCAAAGGTTGCAAGGAAAAAGACGCAATTGTTGAACCACAACTCTATATCCAAAAGGACACAACCGAATTTGACCAACATCTCTTTACAAATGGATGTGTAGCTCAAGTGGTATGTTACAACCCTTGCCAATAGGTAGGTTGCGAGTTCAAGCCCCAAGAGAGTCACAACTTTTTGCAATTTTCCTTTTCCTTGATTCAACAACCTTCCAAGGTGTTTCATGAGGTACCAAGTTCAAACCTCTTCTTCAACACCTTTTTATCTATATATTTGCGTTTATTTTGTCGGAATTTATCGCAACTTCATTGCGAATACTTTCGTATTAATAATTCTGAGTGAATTATTTGTGCGTTAATTTACCGTTCGTCTTGATCCGAATTGAGTAATTAAAGGCACTAAACACTTTAGTTAAAAATTCCAACAGGAACTACTTTGCCCAGTCCTATCCTCATAAAACCAGCTCTTCAAATATCTCATAAGGGAGTATGTTGTGCGTATAGGGCAGAGTTCATGCTCAGTGAATTCCGCGACACGAATATCGCAAGTATTATGAGTTGTAATAAGAATCCACAAGATGGCATCACGGTCCTCTTCCGAACAGCGTATGCAAAGTCTCTTCTTCCCAACTGCCCGTCTCATGATTAATCAAGATAGCAACATAATTTTCATGTAGCCCCAACAGGTTTGGAGTAAAAGGTCTAAGCCTATTAGTTAGAGGAAGCCAATTGTGTTTTCAAATATCAACATTTGTTCAATCTCTTATCCTCCATCTAATTCATTTCCTAACTAGCATCATCACATAACAAATACTCCTCAAAGTAAAAAGGATGAATTAGTCTTTGGCGAAGCTTCTAGCACATCACAACTAGAAAAATATTTCGCTTTAAGCACTCTACTAAGTAAGGAATTAGGAAAATAGATGATTCTCCAAAAAAAAGAAATTCTAACATAGCCAAATTGAAACAACGAAGGTCTCTAAAACCCATCCCGCCATCCCTTTTAGAATCGCAAAAAGTATCCCATTTATTGATGGATTTTGTTGTTTTTACCATCACCCCCGCCAAAATTTAGAAATAAGAGGCTCGATATCATCAAGAAGATAATCCGATAATTTGAAGCAACTAGGAATTGAAGGACGGATTTAATAAAGACCTCCTTCCCCACCTGAGACAAAAATCTATTCCCAAATCGTTCAACTTTTTCCACATCCATTGCATAAGCCAACTAAACACCCATTACCTGGATCTTTCCCATTTTCGTAGGGAGCCCCAATACCTATCGTGCTTTTCTACCACCCGCATCGACAAAAATTAATGGTAAATTAATCGACACACAATGATCAACGAGATCATGAGTAACATTTGGTAACAGTATGTGACTAACGTCGACCCACATTTGTATAAATGGTTCATTATGACAATATCATCACAAGAGACATCACTCCTTTGGGGAGTGTGATTGCACTGATCAAAATTAATGTATTTAGATTAACTAATAAAGTTATTCATATTAATAGGTGTACATATATTTTATATTGTTTAATTTAAGATGAAAACTTGGTGACAAGCATACAATTAATAATAAAGTGTATACTACCCGTGCTTATTTTTCCATATGACTACAATTCCAGAAAGTGGAAATGTGACCAGCCAGCATTTATGTTTATGATTAAGAAATAATATATGATTATGCAGAAAAATCACACATCATTATTCAATCAATATTTGAAAAACACCTTATAGATTATAGACCACTCAAATTTAAGTTCTACTTGAAAGTGATGTCAAGTGCCATACAATCAAACATAGCCGGACGACCTTTAACCTCCCTTTATAGACTTAATTATTTTACTGTACGATAATTCCATTCGAACATAAAGTTCAACGATCTAATCTCTCCGTCAACATATGGCATATCCACTCGTGATAATACTAGGTGGACCGAACAATTTTATATTTCTTTATCTTTTTGCTTAAAAGAATATTGATCATTCACGTTGAGGCCAATTAAATGATGAGAAAATAATTTGAGAAGATATTCTAAGTTGCAATTATTATTATTCCGATATAGTCAGTCACATGCAGTGCTTTTTTGTCCACGACCCACTAGAATAGAAAGAATGTGATCACACAGCTAATTAAGCTCATCATCATCACCATGCATCCATTTTATATAGTAGCCCTAGCCTGCAGTGAGTGCCATTTTCCATCTTAGGCCGGTCCAACCCCATAAACAGCCAATACTCTATCTATACTGACAATATAACCGAAATATATAAATTCGGTTGGGACTAAGTTAGACTAATAGTTCAAGATTTATAGAAAAAGTCATAAATAATTCTACTAGCTAGTTGAAAAATGTTATGTAAATTATGTAAAAGTAAAAGGTAAATGTCACTATCATTAATAGGATCGTAATGCGAATAGAAATCATGTCTATGAAATAATCTTTGCATAGTATATGAGTTGAAATTTTTTGCAGAACGATGGAAAAATGTGGACGCTTGCATCTGCCTATAAATAGGCATGATTCTGATGAATGAATGATATATCAGAAATATTTTTCACTCAGTTCATAACGTTCTTCCTTTTATATTTCTAATAAAAAATAGTTAGTTAGATTAGGTTAAAGATTGAAAACGTAAGGTGTAGGAACCCGGTTTGACTATAGTATTTGATTGGCCGAAAATTCAATTAATCAAATTAGCACAACTAAGGCCAAAATTGAGACGATTCACCATATTTTAATTTAATTAAATTCATGCCGTGAAGATTCGAGTCGATTTTCATTAAGTTTAGCCTAAAAGTCAATTCGAAGCCCAAGTTCATGTTAGAGAATACGCACATAACTTCATTTGAAGTATTTGAAAAACCCTTATAAGAAAAGTTTGTACGTAGCAAATATTTTTTCCTCGTCAACATAGTTTCATGTATGGTTGTGTAAACACCTCTGATCTTTTGGAATCCAAGTGCGGAGTTTGGAATTTGCAACTTAAGGTAAATCGCTTCCGTTGAATGTTTTCATGCCATGGTTTTGCTCAAGTTATTGATATAGCCATCCATGTCTACAACAATTTTACAGTGAATGTCAATTATTTCATAAATTATTTTTATGCTTTAATATCATACCAAATTCATGTTTAAATTCATATTTATTTTTCTAGAACATAGCTGGGCGCCCTTCTGCAAATTTCATGGTCACAGATAACCTGGTTGGTAGCCAAGTGAACTTGTTAATCATAATTTAAACAAGAGAAAAGAGAGATAAAAGTCAAAGCCGAATAGCCAAGTGTTAAACACGCCTAACATTCGATAACCAAGTTACATAAATTCAAATCATATAAATCAATTTACTTCAGGCAAGTGATAATGCAAATACTAATGCCATATCAACTCTTAATTTTACATTAATAATTAGCAGTGTCATTTAAATTTGTAATTGATTTAAATTTAAATAGTTAAATCTTAATTATTTAATTTGAATAAATTAAATGCGTATGTCATTTGTTTAAGTAGGAGGTCTTGAGTTAGAATCTCGTTGGCGTGATTTATCTCTTTCGTTTTTTCACTTTAAAATAAATTAAATGCTTTTTATATAAAATCATACTTATGGCGTAATATTACGTATAATAATAAATAGAATAAAAGAAATACTATTTTGCTCCAGCAAAACTATATTTTCTGTGTCATTATCAATTGCCCCTACTAATTAATCCAACATACCAAAATTTTCCAAACTCTTGTTCTAATTTTTAAAAATAAAAAATTATAATTGGAGAGGAAAGTGGTAGATGGGCACACCAGGGCCTAAATAGTGCACCCAGACCATGTCACATGGTCTACCTTTCTCATTCTCAAACTCACCACTTCACCTTTCTTTTCTTTTCTGCTACCCGTGACCTCAAAAACCTACCTTATTCCCGTTCTACCCTTCTATCTTCCTCACGAGCTAAACAGCCAAAAGAGTCAGTAATCAAGCCTGCTTGTCTAATCTAATTAAACCCTCTTGGATTTTTCTCAAATCAACAAACGTTTCGTTGTCAAAAGCTCGTCCTTTTTTAACATACCGAGTATGCACCACTGATGCTTCCACCATCATAAAGTTGGAACAGAAAGTGACAGGATAATAAGTATCAACTCATTTCTTAACTCTCACAATTTCGAATTTTGTCACTAAAAAGCTGACTTCTTGGGATTTGGGTCTTCTCAGCTGCTATGGAAATGAAGGCAAAGATTCTGTTTTTCTGCTTCAGCTTCCTGTTCATGGCGAGATTGAACATGGGTAGGCGGAATCTTCAAGTTAAGACGCACTTGAGCCGTTTGAATAAAGTCCCCATCAAGTCCATCAAGGTGCCTTCTTTTTTTCCATCCCTTTTCTTGATTATGCAATGTTACGAACATTATGAGGTTGTCAAAGGAAGAAAGCTGACATCTTTTTGATGTGTGTGTGTGTGTTGGGTTTTTGAAAAAGTAGAGCCCAGATGGAGATTTCATAGACTGTGTGCATATATCTCACCAACCGGCTTTTGATCATCCTTCTTTTAAGAACCATACCATTCAGGTACAATTTCAATTCTCATCTGTGTTTTATTGCTGCTCTGTGTTTAAGTATTTAGGACTTGAGAGTTGAGCCTTAATTGTGCATGGTTGGTTGCTGCTTGTTTTTATTCCATCAATTTGAGATTAATTTTGGTTGTTTTTTTTGCAGATGAGGCCAAGTTATCATCCAGAGGGACTATTTTCTGAAAATAAAATCAAGAATGGAGCTGGAAAAAAGCCGATAACTCAGACGTGGCATAAGAATGGGAGATGTCCAGTGGGAACAATTCCTATCAGAAGGACTAAGAAAGCTGACCTGTTAAGAGCAAGCTCTGTCAAGAAATATGGTATGAAGAAACACAAGAGCATAGCTAGACCAAGTTCTGCTAAACCTGAACCTGACCTTATTAGCCAAAATGGACATCAGGTACTCAAGATTAATTTACCTCATTTCCATAGGCTTAAGTGCATTATTTGATTTAATTTGAATAAAAACTAGTGAGGAACAGGAAGCTCCTTTCACTGGACTATCTTCTTGATTAAATGTTGCATGTTACTTTTTTTCCCCTCATAATTGTTGTTAATTCTGGGTTTTTGTTGTTTTGGAGTTCTTTAGCATGCCATAGCCTATGTTGAAGGAGACAAGTATTATGGAGCAAAGGCAACCATAAATGTGTGGGATCCTAAAATCCAGCAGCCAAATGAGTTCAGCTTATCTCAGCTTTGGATTCTTGGAGGTTCTTTTGCATCAGATCTTAACAGCATTGAAGCTGGCTGGCAGGTGAAATTCTTTTCAAGAGCTATCAGTTGCACCTTATAGTATATTGAAGAATCATATACAGAAACTTTTCTTGTATTTCTTTAATCTGGGTTAAAATTTAACAGGTTAGCCCAGATTTATATGGAGATAACAACACAAGACTTTTCACCTACTGGACTGTAAGTTCTCAATTTCCTGGGATGACAATTGACATAACA
Source organism: Plantago major (assembly GCA_026545765.1). Classification (NCBI taxonomy): domain Eukaryota; kingdom Viridiplantae; phylum Streptophyta; class Magnoliopsida; order Lamiales; family Plantaginaceae; genus Plantago; species Plantago major. Next base: position 15,204,734 of record CM048840.1, on the reverse strand, counting down.
TTACCACGTGTTATTGTAAATTTGCAAAACCCCCCTATGTTCAATTCGTTTAGTATCTTATTGTGTTTTCGTTATTTTTGTCCGAACTCCCTTTCTAAACAAGCGCAAATCAGTTAGTAATGCGCTTGTCTGGTACAGGATTTTAAGAGCAAGAGGTTTTCTTAAGCCATAACTACTAACACAAGGGATTTTTGTGCAAGTTTGCTTCGATATAAGGGGTGGTACACATTTTTTTTGCAAATTTCTTTGAAAAAAGAAACGATCTTTTTGTTATTGTTTCCAATTTATAGCTAGCACAATAGCACATGTAGTAGTACTAGTATCTCCCAATAATTGGTGTCATGTTGAATTTTGAATTTGAATTGAAATTGCAGAGTGATGCATATCAAGCTACAGGGTGCTACAATTTGCTGTGCTCTGGCTTTATTCAAATCAATAATGAAATTGCAATGGGAGCCAGCATACACCCCATATCTGGTTATCAAAGTTCCCAATATGACATCAGCATACTTGTCTGGAAGGTACAATTTCCTTAATTAAAACATTAGCCTTACCCCACATTTTGTGATTACAAATCTTGAAATTTGCAATAAGATTAGCTGTTTGTGATTAATATAAGTACCATGTAAAACAGTCAGACATTGGGTTCAGCCATAATTTTGAATACACATGATCATGCCAATGAGGAATCTCTGACAGTTATATGCACCACATGTGGTTTTCTTCTTCTATGTTCTCTGTTTTTGGTTTTTTTCTAGTCTTTTATTTCATGACATTCTTATCGAATGCGTACTTTAATGACTTGATGCATCTTTATAGGTGTAAGAACAACATTATGAGTTTGTGAGCACATGACTTATTAGTATCAACCTGCCATTTTCTTTTGTTTTAGACCTGAGAACAAAATATATTTGACAATTTGCTTGCAATATTAAAGAAGGTCAACCAAAATATTGAAATTGTTTAAAGGCATCTGTAAGTATCAGATGTGCCTAACTGTTTTCTAGATTTTGACCTTAGTTCAACTATGGCATGGCCTAAATGACCTAATACACATGCATAATGTCATCCAATCCTGTGACATTTTATAACCACAAATCTTCATTTTACTAGATATGAGTGGAAGATAATATGACTAATCTATTCAAGCAGCCTCATAGTGTGGTCCAAAGGCTGGAATGGGACCAAGAAGAAATATGAAGCAAAGAAAAATAAATGGATTGACTATGAAACAGTGAATTCCCTTACTCTCAGATAAGCGAAGTTTTATAAACTCTATTGGGGCTTATAAACTATAACAAAGAAAAACAAATATCTTTGAAGTCTGATTAAAAACTTCGCCGTGGAAAAACTGAAGTTTTATATTCACCCCGGACTCGTGATAATTTGATGATCTAATGGGTTCTTTTAACTGCTTTTGCTAACTGTTTCAAATTTGTTTGCAGCTAAAGCAAAAGTTGGTTTCAACTATTAGTTTAGCTTCTGATCTCTGAATTTAAGAATCTTTAATGCTATTCTTACACCTTTCTATTTTTCATCATCTTTTGCAATGGCATACAGATTGTCTACTAAGTCATGTGCATTCTCTAAAGTTTGACACTTGCAGAAACCATCCATATATTTATCACAAACACTTTTGTTATATCTTCTTTGTGTTAACAAGTGTTCTTATTAATTGCGTGATTTGACAACATTTATGTGATATTTTTAGGACCCACAAGAGGGACATTGGTGGATGCAATTTGGGAATGACAATGTAATAGGCTACTGGCCAGCTTTTTTGTTCTCCTACTTATCAGACAGTGCATCCATGATTGAATGGGGTGGAGAAGTGGTGAACTCAGAATCTGATGGTCTTCACACCACTACACAAATGGGCAGTGGTCATTTCCCGGGCGAGGGATTTAGCAAAGCAAGTTACTTCAGGAACATTCAGGTTGTCGATAACACTAACAACCTTCGAGCTCCAAAAGATATTGGAATTTTCACTGAACAGTCCAACTGCTATGCCGTTCAGCTTGCCAAGAATGGTGAGTGGGGTAATTATTTCTACTATGGGGGACCTGGTAGAAACCCGAATTGTCCATGAGTCATGATCATGATTTTAAGTAATTATTTCACATCATGCATTTTAGTGGCGTCTTACCCCTTCGTACTTTGGATAATAGACAATTTGCCGTCGTATAGTTTGACGATAAGCGCAGAGACCACACCCTGAAGGGCATTATCTGCGCCTACTTCGTTCGCGTAGAGACTCAAAACACAGATGGTGAATTACCTACCAGTCAAAGGGATTCTTTTATCTTAGTTTCCCATCTTGGGAAACTGTTTGCAACCCTATTCTAGTCCAGGTTGTTGTAGTCATGTACAATACTGTTTTTGATTGGTTTCTTGTGTTGGAAAAGTTTTACTTGTAGTAATGTCCTATATTATTGGTTTAGTACACTACTATAGTATATAATAAGGATTGAAAGTGAGTGGTTGTAGAGAAGTTTCTGAAGAAAGAAACATTGCACCTATCTGTCTCCATTGTTTATTGTCTTTGTTGTTCATGACAACTTAACAAGTTGGACCTATCAGAAAGAATCTTGTACCACATTGGTGCTTTTGTATGAGAATAGATCCAATCCTTGGTGTGTTTGTTTCTTAGAATTTTCCAAGAATTTATGAACTTTTTGGCATATATTCATACAGATCACAATATTTAATATACTGGCTCAAATTTATATAGGGTACAGAATCACAAACTGAGTATATTTTCTCAACAAAAGAGAAAATACATTTTATTCGACTCGAAATAGCATATTATGTATTAATAGTTTTACTAGAAAAACTTGACAGATAACCAGCCACTGAATGACACACTGTGTAGCAGCCTCCTCACTCCTGCATTATCTTCCAAATTTAACTGATCCTGTAAACAAAGATGAGCAGAGTCAATACATGTCCCTTATTGCGCGTCTTAGCACATAAAACGACACAAAAGTAGCACAAATAACGTATAAAGTTAAAAGTCATTACTTGGAGCAATCAACACTGGTGGAAACTGCGAATCCCAGGGAAATCCCGCAATTGCCTGGAAGAGCTTTTTAAGCGAGGCTGAGGGTTGATCTTCTGTGCAGCGTTTTTTAGGCAAGTACATGCAGTCTGCTTGTCTGCTGTGGTTTTGGCCGCAGCAGCTAGACTGGAGGCCCCAGCACAGCAAGGACCGGGTGGATTTCCGCTCCCACTCTTGAGGTACTTGATGCAGGGCTGTAGGTCCTTGGCCACGTCGTTGCAGGTGATGGCAATTGCCTCAGGGGCGAATAGGAGAACGATCAAGAGAGCTGCGACGAAGAAGCGGACTGCCATTGTTATGTTAAGTAGGAAATGTTTGAGCCTTTGAGGGTTAAAGTAGAAATGAGGATGTGTTATGGCATTGTAAATATGTCTGTGGATTTTATAGGGTGAAGTTAATGAAGCTGAGCAAAAAAAAGAAATGTTAAGTTTAGTGATTGAGTGCAAGAAAGTTGAATGTTGTGTTTTCAAAGCTGGTCTTATGTGAGTGATTGCAAGTCAAGATTTTGGGATGAAAGGTTAAGTTGATGCAGATTTGTTGCATAACTTGTAGTAGCAATCTTACAACTACTCCTCGTTCTATAGTAGATGGTATTATAAATTTATACTGCTAGATACTAAATGCTATATCACGAATAAGAGTTCTTTTAAGTACATTGAAAATCTGGTTTTTAATACTCGATCATTCACCTTCATCTCTTTAACTAATTGATCTATGGATGATTCATCTGGCATGTCCAAAATTGAAGTAAAATGTAAGTCCATTTAACATGTGCTAATATACGTTAATTTAATTGTTCGTTTTCATCATAAAAAACGACCGTAGATGATTTTATATTAAATGGTTTTTTTTTTTTTTTTTTGGTAACAATGTTGTGCATTGAAGTTAAATGAAGTGTATTCCAAACTATTGATACTAGATTTTTTAAAAAACTCTAATCTGCTAGCTGTGACACAAAGTGCTGTTGTGTTACTTTGAATTATCAACATGAGATCAGTTGACAGATCGATAACTTACCGCTGTTATTAAGTACCGAAACAATGACAGTCAAATTAACAAATTATTTGTAACAAATCTTGAGCTAATGAGTAATGACTTTGTTAGCATTTGATTCAATGATTTCAAAATTTTAAGCAAGAATGGTTCCTTTTAGTCCTCGTGTCCACATATAATTTAGGGGTTGTTAAACGAAAAACACTTTTCTTAAGCGAGCAACTTAATATATTGTAAAAGACCCTTTAAATTATCTAAATTAAAAATTAATCCTACATTTTATAAAACCTCTTAAACTATAACATATTGAAAATATATAAACGTATACGAACTACAGTACCATAACTGAACAAAATACAATGTCGTACAATCGTTAGCCATATTTTATCAACGATGATGAATCTAAGATGTTTTGTATTGTTTTAATTCATATTTGTAGTCGTTAATTATTATTCAGTTGCAGTAGTATATTTAAATTAATTAAAATTACATCGAATAATTTTAAAAAAAACAAAAAATCAGTTTAAAAAAAAACCGATTTGGCAGCCGTCATGGCTGCCAAACCATGGGCTGTGGCAGCCACGAGGGCTGCCACCAAGCTCCAGATCGGAGCATGACAGAAGCTCCGACCTGGAGCTTGAGGCTCCGATTTGCTCCGATCTTCGATGTCGGAGATCACCGGAGCTCCGGTACCATTTTTCGTATTGTTTTTTGATTTCTTTTATCACAAAGTCTTGGGAGAAACGGTCTTTAGTTAATTTAACTAGAAACGGGACCAATTTACAATTTGCCATTAAACATGTGTTTTTCGCGGATCCGGGTCAGTATCGTTTTTCGCGGATCCGCGAAAAGGATCCTCTCGCGGTTTGATATCATAGCTTTTTGAGTTGAGATCATAGCTGTTTTAGTTGAGATCATAGTCTGTGTTGATATCATAGTGTTTTTAGTTGAGATCATAGTGTTTGGTTTGATATCATAGTTTCTTGAGTTGATATCATAGTTTTTTAGTTTGAGATAATAGAGAATATAGATGAGATCATATAATATAATGTTGATATCACATACATGATTCAAGTGAATGAAATCATACGTAATTATAAAAGGATCATAAAGAATATAACAGAGATCATAGTGATTATAATAGAGATCATAGTCAATATAGTAGAGTACATATTGAAATTATATCAATTGTTATATAGCAGATAACATAGTGTTCATATCAATTGTTTGTTTGGAAGCTTGTCTCTGAACTTCGGTTGTTATAGGCTTTTACTTTCAAACTTGTCCTTGACTCTTTGTGTAAAATGCGGATCGCGTACAATTGTTGAACCTGACTTGTGGATGCCTTTGATGCTTTTGATGTGTTACAGTGCATTGAGTTCGATTATATCTTTGAAGGTTGATGCTTCAATTATAGCTTTGATTGCTAGTAAGTCACGTTGGTACCCATCCTCTAGTATTCTCTAGCATCCATGTTCCCTTCTGACTTCAATACAAGTTGTGTAGTTTACATTTCATTATCATCTCCAAGCAATGCATTTACGTAAATTTGTTGAAACAATTTCTTGAGAACATACTAAGTAATAGAGATCATGGCATAATTAATTTGGATCATAGTGACTCTGACTAAGATCATAGAGAATATAGCGAGATCATATCCAACATAAGCGAGATCATAAGCGTATATAAGCTGAGATTATAGTGATTATAAGAGTTCATAGTGAATATAGGTGAGATCATAGTTTATATAAATTTGAGATCATAGAGACTATAATTTGAGATCATAGAGAATATAGATGAGATCATATAATATAATGTTGATATCACATACATGATCAGTGAATGAAATCATACGTAATTATAAAAGGATCATAGAGAATATACTTGAGAGATCATAGTGATTATAACTGAGATCATAGTGAATATATGTGAGATCATAGTTTATATAGCTGAGATCATAGAGACTATAGATGAGATCATAGAAAACAACAACAACATCAATGAGCAACTATTTCATAGAAAACATATTAGATATTGTTGAGAACATAGGGTATATTGGTGAGAAGATAGGACATATATGTAAAAACATAGGAAAATACAGTAAAAAACAGAGTACAAAAAAATATGTCGAAAAACAAAGCACAAAACGACTGTCAGGTTTTGAATGAAAACATAGGACATATTTCAGAGAACATATGTAATATTCTTGAGAACATAGCACATACATGACTGAACATAGAAACGTTGCATACCTTATTTTTCCAAATCTGAGTTGATGATTGAGGTCGGATCTTGATTAAAAACAGTGCCCGATCCTTATGCAAGCATGATTACACCTTGTGAATGCATAAACAACAACAACATCAATGAATTACCATCAAAACACGAAAATATAGATGAATAGTTCTAGATCTACAATTTTTTGAACTTGATTTTTTCAAATCTATGTGGACTCGAAGCTATCTTATCATTCGAAACATGAATCAACTATGTATCAGTCTGTAATCAATCATAATATCAACTATATAACTTGATTTTTCGTCAGATTGGTTGAAAACGTTGAAAAAAATCAAAAATTCGTTCGAATCATGTCTAACCTTTTTTGTTGTTCGTTTTTTTCTGCAGATTCCTGAAGAAATAGCAGCTAACGTTGCTGATCGATCGATTTGTTGCATTTTTCCGGTGAATTAACGGTTGAATCGAGCTTTTTTTTGGAGAATTTTAGAGAGAGAAAGTAGTGAGAGAAAGAAGCACAGAAATAAATGGCGAAATGTGGTTTTTTCTGTTGGTCTGTAGCATATATATATACCGACCCGTATCACAAACAGTCCGACCCGCCTTCTTGCCCTTGGGTTGGGGTGTTTTTGAAAAGTTGTTTTTTTTATTGGGATTAATATGTAATGAATAGAAACTATGTTTCTATGTCTCTATCTAGAGTGTGTTTCTTAGGAAACTTACTCTTCTTTTATTCGGATTTTGAAATTAATTCGTATAAACTTGTTTAAATGTTTTTGAGGTAATATTGTAATTTTTTAAAGTTAATGAAGTATTTTGTAAATTGTTATAATAGTGGTATTATTTGCAATATGCAAAAAAAGTGTTGCGTTTAGTAAAAAGTGTTCTGCGTTTAACATTATTGATAATTTACTACTCCATATAGATTTCGCCCAAATTGTAAAAAAAAAAAAGCTGCCCTAATTTATGACATACGAGTAAATTTTTGTTGATGTCAAATTCATAAAGTAAGTTGGGTATAATATCAGAACGAAGAATATACAATTATTTCCCAGTGAGGCCGTGTTCTAAAAGTTTTGAAAATTTATGACGTAGTAACATAGGTTATGATCAAGGACGGATTGAGGTCCAATGAGTCAAATTATCATATAGTAGAGATTATTTTGAAGATTAGAAGTGGTGAATTTCAAAGTATTCAAAGTAAAGTTTATAATTCAATCTAAATCTAATCGGTTGATCTTACTTATTCAATTTGAATCTGGTACGTAATGTGTCATTGTTTAAGTGCATGGTTCTCCCTTTTATTTATTATTTTAAATGTTTTAAAAATCACAGATTCATTGGTTTATATAAAAACCCTTAACACACGTAGTGTAGTGTGTTACGTAAATGCTAGTAATAATATAACCAAATTCAAAGTGCGTGGAGGACATCCGATTAATTCCCTTCTCAATTTCCGTTTCTATCAGACTTACTGGGATTTATTTGAGGCAGAGTTTGTGGAATTTTTTGAGGAATTTTATGAGAAATCGAGACTTGTCAAAGGTTTAAACACTTCCTATATTACCCTAATACCGAAGAAGACAAATCCACAAGTTGTTGGAGACTATCGGCCTATTTCTCTTATCAGTGGTATATACAAAGTGCTGGATAAGGTTCTGTCAAATCGGTTAGCTAGGGTGGTTCATAAGATAATTGCTCCAAATCAGTCGGCTTTTCTAAAGGGTAGGAATATTCTCGATGGAGTAGTGGTGGCAAACGAGTTGGTGGACGAGGCGAAGAAGAAGAAAAGGAGTCTCTTAATGTTTAAGATCGACTTTGAGAAGGTCTACGACTCGGTGAGGTGGGCTTTTCTCGATGAAATGATGAAACTTCTTGGGTTTGGCGAGAGATGGCGCAGGTGGATAATGGAGTGTGTCTCCTCTGCGGAGGCGTCTATTCTCTTAAATGGAAGCCCCACTTCGCCTTTCAAACTTGGCAGAGGTTTGCAGCAAGGGGATCCTCTATCCCCATTTCTTTATCTTCTCGTAGCGGAGTGTTTGAGCCGCATGATGAATAGGGCTACTTTGTTGGATATTTTCTCTCCAGCTCGTGTTGAAAGTCAAGGAGTCCAAGTGTCACATCTTCAATCGTGACGACTCAATTTTTTTCGGGGAAGCAAAGGCTGAAAACTTAGCTGTCCTGAAAGGAGTGCTCAGGTGTTTCGAATGGTTTTCTGGGCTTAAAATAAATTTTCGAAAGAGTAGTCTATTATGCCTTGGTGTAGAAGAGTCCATCAGCTCTAGTTGGGCCGCGTTTCTTAACTGTGAAGTGGGGAGCTTACCTTTTGTTTATCTCAGTCTTTCGGTTGGAGCTCGTCCTAGTGACAAGAAGATTTGGGTGCCGGTGCTAGATAAGATTACTGCGAGATTGGAAAAATGGGAGAACATATACCTTTCTTTCGGTGGCAGGATTACGTTGGTCAAATCAGTTCTCACAGCTATCCCTATCTATAACCTTTCATTCTTCAAAGTTCCTATCCACGTACTTAACCAAATAAACCGCATACTTCGCCATTTCATTTGGGGGGGGGGGGGGGGGGGGAAGAAGGGTGGCTTGGATTAAATGGGAAAAGGTTTGTTTGCCAATTGAGAACGGGGGGCTTGGGGTAAAGAATATCAATCTTTTTAATTTGTCGCTTTTGGGTAAATGGGTTTGGAGGTTTCTTGAAGGTGGAGAGGCTGTGTGGGTGAGAATTCTTGAATCTAAGTATGGGAATTGGTCGAGTTTGATGGGTAGTATTTCTAGTGAGAATCCATGGGACAAGAGTTGGTCGTCATGGTGGAGGGATTTGATTAAATTTGTAGGGTCAAAAGATTGGTTTAAGAAAGGGGTAAGTAGATCAATTAGAGATGGTAGGAACACATTTTTTTGGAAGGAATAGTGGTATGGGAGAGAGGGGATTTTGGCTGATAAATACCCTAGGCTATTTAGCTTGGAGGTAGATAATATGTGTGTAGTGGCTGATCGTTTAAAGGTGTAAAACTCAGAGGTTGGTGTTGAGTGGGTTTGGAGAAGGAACTTATTCGAATGGGAATCTGAAAATGCTAATGAGTTGGCTTCTGTTTTGAACAGGTACAATTTAATTCAAGATGTGCAAGATCGGTGGAATTGCTGTTTCAATCAGTCGAGGCAATACTCCGCAAAATCTGGCTACCAGCAACTGTTGCTTCAGGCTCATAATGAGGAGATTCCGGCCCCGGAGTGGATAAAGTATGTCTGGTCCAGCTGGGTGTCGTACAAGATCAGTTCTTTTATCTGGAAAGTGTGGTAGGACAGAATTCCGGTGTACTTAAATCTTCGTGCTCGGGGTTTGTGGCATTCAGACGTTTTCGCAAGCTGTAGGCTTTGTGATAACAACCAGGACGAATCTGTTGAACATATTTTTCTCCGCTGCCCGCTGGCAATTCAGGTTTGGAAAGGGATCTGTAGGTGGCTTGACGTCGAAATTCATAATTGGGAGGAAGTCTTTGTGGATTTTTCAAGTCTTGCCCAGTGGTTTCATGCGCAACTTAAAGATTTCGGACAAAGCTGCTGGCAAGGTGTGATTTGGTTTCTGTGGAAGTCCAGAAACGGTACAATTTTTCATAACGAAGCTAAAACCTGGAAAGACATTGTGGAACAAGTTAAGTATAATGTTTGGTATTGGGTTTGGACTTCGGAGCAAATCTTTAGTCCGGGGGACTTACAACTTCACGGATTGGGTTCTCTGCCCCAGAGGAGTGGTCTCGAGCATCTGCAACTGAGTAATACTTTCTGGTGGAATGTGAGGTTTAGACTAATTCGAATGATTGAAAGGCGTGGTTTGAATTGAGCTGCGTGAGGTGTAGATAGTTCTGTCGACTTTCTTGCTTTGGAGATCTTGAGGTTGTATCCTCTCTATTTACATGCACTTAGATCATGGTTGCCTTAAAAGAGAATCATCTCTCTCTTTCTTTCTTGCTAGAGAGGTATCACTCTTTTTTTGGCGCACGTTTTTTCTCCTCCACACTCTCGGTTCCTTACCTTGGTTCGGAAACATACTGGATGAGGGGGAGGCCGTGTGTTTTCCCGTGGTCTGGGTGTATGTAAGTGGGTGCTCTGGGTGTGGCTTCGTGATCTTTTGGCTTGCTGGCTTGTAGCTTTTTTGGTCCTTCGTTTGGTTATAGGCGGGCTCTGATGTTGCCTACTGTTTTGGTAGCAGTTCATTTTGGTTACTTTAGTAACTTGGTCCATCTTGTAATTGTGTTGGACTGGCTCTTGTACTCTCGAACACTACTGGTGTTCTGGTTATCCTGCAATAGAAGTTTTAATTCTTCTAAAAAATTCCCTTCTCAATTTCATCCATTTCAGTACAATTCTCTCATACCTCATGAGATTGTCCAGTCTCAACAAACAGAGCGTGCTAAGTCACACAACTTATTTCTTTGCACAACTCTCTCTCTCTCTCTCTCTCTCTCCCTCCCTCCCTCCCTCCCTCCCTCCCTCCCTCCCTCATGTCCTTGTCCCCCAAATCAAATTTCCATCTCCACATCCTTTAACAAGTTCAATGGATGAAACAATTGTTAGGAATATCTGTTAGTATTTTGATCACTCATCACATGTTCTTATCTTAGTCAGAAAGGTGATTAAGTACTCTTGGTTCACTTGATCATTGTAAAAGAGGAAATCACTGAGTATGATTAGTCTAGTAAATCTTGTATTAGGATTATAGGTCTCTAAGTGTAATTTTTATTTCAAGAAGACCATGAAGATCAATCCTAGCAATGGAGCTTTTCTGAAGATTAGAAGACTGAAGATTGCACAAGGTTTATGAAGACACAAAGGTTTAGTCTAACTCAGAAAGACTATGTCCTTAATCCTTTCTTAAGTATATTAACTTACTTTCGAAATATGATTCTGGACATATGACATCATGAGTATGGAGCATGCAAACCATCAGAAAGGCTCATGTATCCGTTGAGACTAAAGGACAATGAACAGTACTATGCATTAAATGCATCGTGAAATCTTTATAGCGATCCTCTACGAAAAATGAGATAGTGACTTACAGTACATAGTTCAAGATATAAGCGGATATAATTTGATGGAAACACAATGGATATAATTCAAATGCCTCTCAAATTTATCTATATATATATATCACACAATTAGATGCTTGAAAAACATACCTTAGAACGCTCTATCTTGCAAAATTACCATCAAGCAAAGTATTCTCTCAAGTACTCTACTACCCTTTCTGAAAGCTTTCTGTTGCTTGAAGAATCACTAGTAGTTCTAAGTTGTCCTGAACCTTAACAAGAGATTGTTATTCATGAAAGAGTTGAACTATCAGATACCCTTTCTGAAGCTCATTCTCCCGAACGGACATCAATTACTTGGGTCAGTAAAGAGCAGACTGCCATCCACTGAACAAGTGTATTAAGTAGTCTCGTTCTAATTGGCTCTCTTAAAACATAACTGAAAAGTTATACGAGAAGCCTTTCTGACAAAACCTTATAACCAACACCATCAAGGTGTGGAGTAGAGGAAGTACTTGATTTGGAAAATCAGGGAATAACTCCAAGGTTATCTGAGTAGAGGAAGTACTTAGCTCTAGGAGCTGGGGAATAACTCAGGGGGAACATTTGGTTGTGTTGGGAAATTTGTTGGGAAATTTCTTGAGAAATTTGTTAGGAAATTTGTTAGATATTTTGTTAAGAAATATCTGTTTAGATTTTGATCAACAACATGATGACTTATCTTAGTCTCAGAAAGGTGATGAGTACTCTTGGTTCACTTGAACATTGTAAAAGAGGAAACTCACTAAGTATGATAGTCTAGCTAATCTTGTATAGGATGTTAGGTCTCAAAATGTAATTTTTATTTTATGAAGAGAAGACCAAGAAGAAGACATCCAAGCAGAACAAGCTCAACGACATTGAAGACTTGAAGAAACTGCGCAAGATTGCTGAAACTGTTGTTCAGATACCTTAGCCAGATATCTTGAAGACACGAACAGTTTTAAACAAACTGTATCACAAGAGATATCTGAGAAATAAAAGGCCTATCTGAAAACAAGGAAAGTATCCACAGATATCTATTCTCAGATGCCTTGAGCATTAACCACATTTCTGAAAAAGAAATATATATTGCAAACAAAGTTGTTTCAATAAATAAGTGGTATCTGAAGAATGAAGATAAGGACGTGCAAAGAATCAGATAACACTAGTCTCTGATACAAAGCATAGTTCCGTTGACCCAACAGGATAAAAAGTATAGTACAATGCATTTAATGCACGGACAGAGATGTCTAAATAAAAACAACGGCAGCTTCTGAAGAAGAAGACAAAACACTTTCTGATTATACACGATATCAATAGTTTGAATTTGAGCCTACGGATACTATTCAAGCGGCACTCAAATTCATCTATAAATATCAACACTTAGGCTTGAGAAGACACCTTAGACACACGACATAACTTGAAAGCATTTGAGCGTCTTACTCTCTCAAAGCAACTTACTTACTCACAAAGCTTTACATTGCGACCAAAGCATTTGATCTTGAGTAACCTTTGAAGTTCTAAGTGTCACGATCCTAAACAAGCATAGCTATCGTGAAAGAGTTGAAGCGAAGATCAAGTATCGAGATTCATTCTCTTGAACATTTATCTAAGACTTGGGTCGATAAAAGAACAAGATACCATACATTGAAAAGTGTATTAAGTATACTTGATTCACGAGCTATCTGAATAAGCGAATAAGTTATTAAAGAAGCTCATCGACAACTCGAACCAAAACCGACACCATAAGCTGGCGTGGAGTGGGAAGTACTTAGTTTGAAAAATCGGGGAATAACTCCAAGGTTCTGGAGTATAGGAAGTACTTGATTTGGGAAACTAAGGAATAACTCAAGGTTATTGAGTATAGGAAGTACTTAGCTTGGGAAGCTAGGGAATAACTCAAAGGTTTGAGTCAGGAAGTACTTGGTACGTGAAAGCAGGGAACAACTCGGGGAACACTTGGTTGGGAACCAATTGTTTAAGAATCTTAGAATAGGATTATTGTAAGGTGAACTCAATTATACATTCTGTTCTAGTGAATTCTAGGTCTCGATGATAGGCCAAGTGGATTAGTTGGAGGATTCGCCACCTCCGGATACCACTATACTTGTTGTGTTATTTACCTTTCTATATTTACATTTGACACAACACACACACATTTTAAGCATTTACGCACTTATCTTTATTAAGTCTTCCAGCTCGATTCTAAGTATCGGATATCTATTCGATATCGAGAAATAGCTTTTATCGACAAAAGTTTTAAAAGACTATTCACCCCCCCCCCTCTAGTCTTTTACTTTGCCGTTATCTAGACCAACAAGTGGTATCAGAGCAGGAGGTTCACAAGCCTTCTGCACTGAACCTAGTTCCCCAGATAGGTGAAGGAACTTTGTCCATTTTTTAGGACTATTTAATTTGTGTGTTAAATGTGCAGGTATGTCTCTGAGTGATGCACCCATTCTCAAACCAGAGAATTACGAGAAATGGAAAAATAACATGATGCTCCACCTTAAAGCCATAAGTGACGAAATGATCGAAGTGATAAAGAATGGCCCAATAGTCATTCAACAACTCAAACAAGTCATGGAGGTTTCTAATGGTAGAGACAGAGATCAAAGCGAAGGATCTTCACAAACCGATGCGTCAACAAGTGGGAGATCTACTAGTTAAGTTATTTACGAACCAGCCAGAGAACTACGGACATCGGAAGATGCGAGAGAAATCGTCTGGATGGTCAAGCTCGTAATATCATCATCGATTGACACGAGCATACTGATTATAAAGCGTGGGTGCTAAAGCGAAAGTTGCTGCAATTGATTGAAGAAATCTGCGGGGCCAGAAAACCAAAGAAAACAAGTTCGAAGTTCTCAAGTTGAAATTTCAAAATTTCAAACAAGGACCTTGAAACTCTGGAAGAACTTGATTTGATTTACCACTCTCATGAGTGACATGGCGACTCTTGGAAAGCAGATACTCCAGAGAAAAGATTAAGACTATTGTCGAAGTCTTAACCTGGCGGGAGCATACCAAATTCTTTTATTTTAACCAAGGAATGCCAATATCACTCGGTGGAACTTTTCTCTCATCTTGCTCTTGATTATAGAATGACTCGAAGAGAACAAACAAGCTGAAAAGTTGCAAAGCGTTGCTCTAATCACTCGAGGAACTTGAAAGAAGAAAAGCAAGGAAAAGCGAGGATGCTCTTCTGCAAAGCAAATGAGCAAATATATCGGTCGAGAAATTGAAGAAGAAAAGCGAAGAAGTGAAAAAGCATCTAGGCTCAAACTATCACCGATACAAAATATGCAAAGCTTTTGAACAAGCCATTTCGAAGCATCATGTCTTGAGGAAGCGAGAAATTGGAAGCGATATCTGTTTCTATTGTCGAAACACAGCCACTTCAAGAAGGATTGTCACGCCTCGACAAACTAAGACGGTGACAAGAAAGATAGGAGAATCTTAGGAAGAAGCGAAAAGATTTGTTAGCGAAGAAAGAAAGAAAATCAAATTCAGCTGGATGCTCTAGGCGTTGAGGCAGATTACGAAGATGACAATTGGATGACTCAACCTTACCATCACCAGAATTATGTGGAGTTACTCATGATATAATCGACTTGACCTCAAGAAGAATGAAATGTGTGGAGTTCTTGAAATTGTGGTCCGGACATCTCGAACATAGAAAAGCATCTTATGGTGATGAGGTAACACATACTTCTTGTTATACTTATGGAAGTGATGAAGAGGAAATAAAAATCTAGAAAATCTCGGAAAGAACTTGATATCTATGAAAGAGAATTTCTAATGATCCGAGCTAGAGTCGAAAACCTTGAAGAAGAAAGAATTCTCTTGCAAAGGAAAATTCTCAATTAGTTAAAGTATCGAGAGAAAGGATCTGAAAATGCATCTCTCAAAGCTCGAGATATCGAGGCTGAAAAGTCACATAAAGAAGCAATGGCTGAATTACAAAGAAATATGAAGATCTTCTTTACGAGAACAAGGAACTCGAAGAAAGAATTATCTTTTCAATCTTATGCCAAAGCTAGTGACACTCTTCTTTGAAGTACAATCTTACTTAAGAGATCCTTGAAAAAGAAAGAACTTAAATTTGAATACAGAATGATTGTTCTATCACTCTGAATAAGAGTAAGGAGAGAAGAACATTTGTAAGTACTCGAAAGAGCGGTTCCCATGCAATCTATAGTATCGGTGAGAAGACAAAGATTGTTGACAAAGGAAAGGCAGTTGCGACTAAACCTTTGTGGGAAAAACAAGTCAAAAACAAAACTGTTGGGCACGTCTCTGAAAAGAAACACATACCCACAGTGCTATGTCTCTCAAAAAGGTAGAATTGCAGGAGATGGCAAATTCTCCCATGTCACTTTTTCTGGAAAGAAATTGGACCAACCAGAGACTAGCAAAGCTGCTGAGAAAAGATCTCAAATAGCTTCAAGTGCTCGAAACGGTATTGGCTACAAAGGCATCGGAAAACAACTTGCTCATGAGTACAAGCAGGAGCAAGAACGATGGTAAGCTAGAATTGCTCAAAGCAATTATCGAAGTGGAAGTTAAATCAAGCCTTTGAAAATCACGAATGCAGGCTCGAAGAAATCGGCAAGGAAGGCTAAGTTCTTTGAAAAGCAAACTCGGAAACTGACAGTGTCTGAAAGCATCATATGGAGCACTTAGGAACACACCAAGGAAGAAAATAATTCTTACTAATGATATGATCATTCAAATAGAATTCCTCCTTACGTTCTGTCGAGACAAAAGCATATTTCAAAGAAATTCATTCAAAATGGATTCCTCTTTGGAAGAACTTTTAATTCTGACGGTTCCATCAAAGATATGAGAACCTAATCTCCTGTTTCCTGTTGTGTGCAGAATGCCTCCTGGACTAAAACACAATGGCTATTTGATAGTGGATGCGGAAAGCACATGACAGGAGACAAAGCAAATCTGGTTGATTACAAAGCTTGCAACACAGGACCAGATATCAGATTTGCCGGAGGAGAATTAAATCCCTCTCTGGGATTTGGCAACGTCAAATTGGGGACTTTAACAATCACTGACGTATTACATGTTAAGGATTTGAAATATAATCTATTTAGCATGAGCCAGTTTGCAGACAAGGGTTTTACTATAAAATTCAAAGCTAAATACTGCAAACTAATAGACAATGAGTCAAAGCAGACGGTCTTAGTTGGTCGGCGGAAAGGCAGTCTTTATGTTGCCGATTGGGCATCTGCCACAACTGAAGAATGTCTCATGGTGAGTCAATCTGGTCACATAGAAGAGCACTGGTTATGGCACAAAAGAATGAGTCACTTGAACTTCAAAACTCTGAACAGACTTGTCAAGAAAGAGTTAGTGGTTGGCCTTCCCAGAACATCTTTTAGAAAGGATGGTATATGTTCTGCCTGTCAGATGGGGAAACAATCTAAGATCTCTTTCGAGTCCAAAATCAGACACTCTAGTGTTAGACCACTGCAACTTTTACACATGGATCTTTTTAAATCATCTGTAACTAGTTATGCAGGAAAGAAGTATGGTGCAGTTGTAGATGACTTCTCAAGATTCACTTGGGTTGTCTTTACGAAACACAAATCGATGCGAGGTGGAGATACCAAACTTCTTTGAAAAAGCTTGAAGTCATGAAAAATGACAAGGTATCTGCAATCGAGACCATAGTCTTGAGTTTGTCAACCAGTACATAAAGGAGTTTTGTACCTGCAAAGGTATACAACACCAACTTTCCTCTGTAAGAACACCTCAACAAAATGGTGTTGCAGAAAGGAAAAACAGAACCCTTAAAGAAGCTGCAAGGACAATGCTAGCAGACACTGAAATAAGTGAAATTTATTGGGTTGAAGCTGTAAACACAGCTTGCTACACTCAAAACAGATGTTTGATAAACAAACACCATGACAAGACCCCCTATGAAATCTTGGTTGGTAGACCCCCTAATATCAAACATCTGAGAATATTTGGTTGTAGATGTTTTGTTCTAAACAATGGGAAAGATTATCTGAGAACATTTCAACCAAAGGCAGATGAAGGTGTATTTCTTGGTTATTCCACAAATAGCAAAGCCTACAGAGTTTACAACAAAAGAACAAAGAAAATTGAAGAATCAATTCATATTGTATTCTATGAAGGAAATAAGAAAACACCTCCTATTGATGAAATCTCAGAAAGGTTCAAAGAACTATTACTGAGGGATTCTAAAGAAGAATCCTCAGAAAGGAGAAACATCATTATGGAAAGTGAGGATGACTCTGACGTAGAAAAGCTTGAAATGCCTAGTAACAACAAGATGACTCACATACATGATGAGGAATTTCCTATGAGTTTTCCAGAAATGGAACAGGTTACTAAGAACCTTCATCATGAAGAGGTATCTGAAAATAAGAATGCTGAAATGCATGTTCCAGATATCTCTAACACTGAAAAAGTGTCAGATATCCATGACATTTCCCATATGTCAGATATCTCAGATACTGAAAAAGTATCAAATCAAAATCTTAGTGATTCACATTCAGATCACGTGGATATTGATCCTACTAGCACTAAACCTATGATGAGATGGATCAGAGATCATCCTGCAAAGGATATAATTGGACCAATTAGTCAGGGTGTTAGGACTAGGAGAGCAATAGCTGAAAATGCTAACTCTCTCTTTGGATGTTTCATCTCGAATATTGAACCTAAAAATTTAGAAGAAGCATTAGGAGACCAAGACTGGATCTCTGCAATGCAAGAAGAGTTGGATCAATTTGAGAGAAACAAAGTCTGGAAACTAGTTCCATTTATAGAAGGAATAACTGTGATTGGAACTAAATGGGTTTTCAGAAACAAGATGAATGAATCTGGTGAAATAACCAGAAACAAAGCAAGATTGGTTGCCAAGGGATTTACCCAGAGTGAAGGCTTAGATTTTGACGAGTCATATGCACCAGTTGCCAGATTGGATGCAATAAGACTCTTTCTAGCCTTTGCAGCTCATAAAGATTTCAAAGTTTATTAGATGGATGTCAAAAGTGCATTCTTAAACGGTGAACTTGCAGAAGAAGTTTATGTTGAGAAACCACCTAGCTTTGAAGTTTCCTCAGAAAGTAGAATGGTCTATAAACTACAGAAAGCTCTGTATGGACTGAAACAGGCTCCAAGAGCATGGTATGACACATTGGCCAAATACCTTCTGGAAAGTGGTTTCAAGAAAGGTGAAGTTGATAGAACTTTATTTAGCTTAAATCATGACGGGAAACTACTCTTAGTTCAAGTATATGTTGATGACATCATATTTGGATCTAAGGACAAGCAACTTTGTAATGACTTTGCAAATCTCATGAAAAGCAAGTTTGAGATGAGCATGATGGGAGAAATGAATTATTTTCTAGGATTGCAAGTCAAGCAACTCAATGATGGAATATTCATTAGTCAGACAAAGTATGCAAAAGATATGCTCACAAAATTTAATCTCAAGCCTTCTGAAAAGAATGCTAAGATACCTATGAGCATTGGAACCAAAATGACCTATACTGAATCAGATAAGAGTGTTGAAGAACATAAGTATAGGAAATTGATAGGTTCACTACTTTACCTCACTGCAAGTAGACACGATATTCAATCTGTTGGAGTATGTGCTAGATTTGAGACAAATCCAATGCAAACACACTACAACATTGCTATGAAAATATTAAGATATGTAAAAGTGCGATAGATGTAGGATTGTGGTATCCTAAAGAAAGATTGAGTTTAGTTGGGTACTTTCAGGCGATTATCTTGGATCAACGCTTGATAGGAAAAGCACCTCGAGAACTTGTCGGTTTACGGGTACTAGACTTATCTCATGGTTTAGCAAGAAGCAAAACTCAATTGCAACTTCTACCACAGAGGCTGAATATATTGCTGCTGGTTGTTGTGCAACACAAATTCTGTGGATACAACAACTAAAAGACTATGGACTCGATGAGAGGAAAACTCCCATTTTCTGTGACAACACAAGTGCTATTGCGATTACACAAAATCCTAAATTTCATGCCAGAACAAAGCACATTGATGTTAGACATCACTTCATCAGAGACCATGTTGAAAAGGGCAATATAGAGATACTCAAGATTGTACGAAGACCAACTTGCGAGATATCTTCACTAAGCCACTACAAGAAAGTAGATTCTTAGCCTTAAGACATAGTCTTGGACTAATGGAACTACCAATGAACTAAAGAGTTGATTATCTGAGCGGGCATCCAGAGAAGAAGTATCTGAGCGGGCATCCGGATAAGAGGTATCTGAGCAGTATCGAGAGAAGAGAAAGAGAAATGCAGGCGGGTATCCGGAAGTCAAAAAGCTAAAAAGCAAAAGATAGCTTAAGATCTACGAGGCGAGAACTCGGATATCTGAATCATTCTATAAGCAGGAACACAAAGAGAATAGTATAACTATCTGCGATCGACTACTCTCTTGAAACTTCGCATTAATTTCTATCTTGATGAAAACTTGGAAAATCCTAAGTATAAAATGATTCGATGCAAGCGGTGTTCTTGGTCATACAATTGTGATTCGATAGCAAGTCGCCAAAATTCATTAAATGGGCACAATTACACTTGTTGATTGTGATCATTCTTTGAAGAAGCAATGGTGACCCTTGATGAAATTAAGCGATTGATGCTGACGTGGAAATTAATTCCACGATAAATAGTGAATTTGTTGAAATTGACATGGCCCACTAAGCATTTAATGCGAACTAGCTTTTGCTCACGCGCTTGCAAATCACAGATACGTACACAAAATCAATTTGTATGTATTTATGCATTGGGATTCAAGCTGCTATATATATAGGATTTTGGCATAGGAAATCACTTTTGCCTAATCCAAAAACTCATCTTGCACAAAATAGCAAATCCTTCTCTTGATTCTGCTTAAAACCTTCTACAATCTTTGCAAATCAAGATTACGTTTTTCGCAAAGAATTCTTGAATCAAATCTCTTTCAAACACCAATTTTAAATCCTACACTATATAAAGAGATGGCCCTAAAAGTTCAACCACCTTTGAAATCTCAATCCTCCTTTGATGCTGAAAAGCAAGCACGAGTTGGTTATTGTGAACAACCGATCGGTAGGAGATTTTAATCGACCATTGGACTTCAAATCACGAATGATTTGGGGTGGTGCCATGGTTGAGGAATACCTCACGGGTGGAATAGAGAACCGAGCGAAGCTAATTCTTGACATGCTTGAAAAGGCACAAATCGAGGGCTTTCTATCTCGCTGCCTAGTGGAATTTCATCATTCGATGTGTTGGAATTCTACAACAACTCGAGATTATTTCTGTGTTTGAAAACCTTTGAAATAGTGTACATTAAAACCTCGATCGAGGAAAGGAAATCATACGGACTTAACAACTACGTAAGTTGTTTGAGTTTCAAAATCTTGGAAAGGATTTTGAAATAAACACCAAGGATGATGAACTCCTTGAAGGTGTTAAAGAACTTTACGTGGCGTGTGATCTTGAAAATCGATACACCCACTGAGTTCAAGCTTGGCTTGACATCGAACGGACATCTAATGGTTCCTTTGGGATGTCTTGGCTTGCATTCTTCACAGATGCTTTGATGGTCTACAAGGAGGTCTTGACGGATAAGCTAAGAGCGTGGATGATGATGTTCTTCTGAATCAACAAGACAAAAATTTGGAAAACCCTTTTAAGCGGGAAAATCGCCTTACGAAGTTTGTGAAGAAGATTGAAGGCTTGAGCCTAAGATTACCAAAGGACTAGTGAGCGAAAGGCCACCGTAGGATATAGTGCGAAAATATGCTACTTCTGGAAAAGCTTGGCATCGAGCTCGAGAGGCAATTTGAAATAGCCAGCGATAACCTACTCTACAAATATGAGTATACAAACTTGATGAAAAAGGTTCTTGGGTCTCGAAAGGTTCTAAGAAGCGAAAGTGCGAAAAGGTATCTGAAGAAAAGGTTGCGACCAAGAAGCCGAACTTCAAGAAAGAAGTCTGGCAAGCAGAAGACACACCCAAAGAGGTTGTCGATTCTCGATATCTGCGAGCATTGCGATGGGCGATAAAGGTAGATGAAATCATCAATGCTGCAAAAGAGTTATCAACTACTGAACAAGTAGACTCAGCAAGAGAAAGTGCTTTCAGAAATGTTGCGACTAATGCAGAAAGCCTTGCTGATGAACTCATAACTGCTGCCAAAAGTGGTGAAAAACACCAAGCCCTATCTGCAGAAACCGCAGGAATAATGGATCAATCAGTTCCCAATGCTGATGAGAGCTCTGACGATGAAGATGATGAACTAGTCATCTCTCAAGTCCTAGAAAGAACAAAGAGGGCTAAGGTTACTGAAATAGTAACTGGTGATAAGGATTCTGAAGAAGAACCTACACCACATGTTGCTGAACCCATAGCAAAGGTTGTTGGTGCAAACACATCATCAGGGAATATTTATCTTGCACAACTTCAAAAAGCCCTGATGAGTGGTATTTTAGTACTGGCGGATGCTGATGGAAACGCCACAACTAAAAATTTGGAAGAACATTCTACTGACCAATCCTCTGCTTCCAGACAACCACAACAACCACAACAACCACAAGTGGTTGATGAAATGGTAAATGAATTCCATTTCGAATTACCAGCAATACAGTATGCTGAAGAAAATCCTGCAAAAGAGCAGGTTCCCCAACTCAATGAGAGGGATCAAACTGAGACATCTACTCAGAATGATCAACCAGGGGAGGCAACTGAGTTGCATACTCAGGAAAGGTGTGAAGTACCAGAAACTTCAAGCAAAGAAAGCGCCTTTGGGACAAGAAGACCAAAGTATAGAAAGGTCACAAGTTCCAGAGACCAATCAGCCTGAAATTGCTCAGGTAGCTGACCGGTTTAACTCTTATCTTGTGAAAATTTTTATGCTTATACATCTTGTTTCTCATAAAATTTCTTTGTTACTTTGAGTTAGAAACACAAAAACAAGAGGAAGCTGAAAAGCTTACCTCAGAAACTGAGAAGGAGGTTCCCTCAACCTCACCTCTTAAGACATCTGAGCCTGTGTCACAGGTAATAATGGATTCTTAAGATAAACACTTCTTCAGTTATAAGTTTATGTGCCTAAACATTAAAATAAATGCTTCTAACAGGCTCCAACTGAGATGGAAGAAGATAAGGCAGAAATGCCAGAGACAAACCGAGAGACCAACAAGGTTTCTGAAGAACACATCACTGAGCCTTCTAGCATGAAGGTATATGACAAATCAAGTGATAATTATTCTTCATCTTGGGTTATCTTATATCTCTTCTAAAAATATTCAATACTTTCTACTCACAGGATCAATCAGAAGTAGAAATGCACGGGGACAAAGTTGCGACATCCCCTGCATCAATGGAATTGATGAAGCCCCCAAGGCAATATCACTCGAAAGAACACCAGAAACTGAAAAAGTTTCTGAGAAAAATGACTCTGAGCTTCCTTTTGAGGAAGTAAGTAGCACAAATTAGAATTCATTAAAAGCATATTTATGCACAAATTCTTTCAAACAATTTCCTAAGTATTGTATCATTTTTTATTCTCAGGTTCTAGAAAGAAAGGTTGATGAGGACCAGACTTCCAAGTCTCCACCTCACAACAAGATATCTGAGACACCAATTGTCTCAGCAGAACAAGTCTCTGAGCCTGAAGTACTTACTCAGGTAACTCAGAAACTAAACTACACTTCTACTCAGATATCTACAAAAGTTTTGAAGCTCACTCAAAACTCTTTCTTTCAAGCTCAAACAAGTGCCGAGCAGGCTCCCAATGTTGAGACAAAGGACCTACTTCCCTTCTTCAAAGCTCACACCTTGCCAAAGCACATTAAATGCTTCAAGAAATGGCAAAGGTTAAGGTGCTCTGATCTCTCTGAAATATTGAGAATCACAGATCAACCAAACAGACGAGCACGAGCTCTTGACTTGGAGACATACATCCATGCAATGTTCCCTACCGAGCGTATCTGATTCGA
Source organism: Plantago major (assembly GCA_026545765.1). NCBI lineage: Eukaryota > Viridiplantae > Streptophyta > Magnoliopsida > Lamiales > Plantaginaceae > Plantago > Plantago major. The sequence continues at coordinate 15,181,372 of CM048840.1, read as the reverse complement.
CTCTATTGCATAAGGATTTCTCCAGAGAAGTGGCGCACAGTTTGATACAAGCCTTTGAACAGGCAGATGGTCAGACAAGATTACAAATGGCATTTAAGCCAGTCCTGCCCCAAACTCTGCAATTTATTCCTTCTGAACAAGAAGAGGTTAATGGGCAGAAGATCACTATTCCTGAAGTGATCAATCTTGTATCTGAAGATGATGAGGAGGAAGAGATAAATGAAAATGACTTCAACGAACCTCCCACTGACCATCACCAAAAGGATGACACAGACAAAAAGGATGATGATGATGCCCCTGCACCAGGGACCGGAGGAATTTCACTAAGAAATGATGCCTCGACTCTTGAAAAGCACTGAGAAGACTTCACAGAAATCTCCGTCTCCATCTCCTCAGAAATCTACTCATCCATCTTCTAACCAACACCCAGTTACTACTGAACAAGTAGTTGAGCTTTCTGAAGAAACCGATCAGAAAATATTAAACACTCAAACCAGATCTTCTCAACTCAGACAACTATTAGAAGAAGAACAACAGCTCCATCTTCAACTGGAAGATCAAATAGCTAAATCCAGAGACAAGCTTGATCAACTACAAGATCAATACTTACAAGAAATGATTGCTTACTCTGAGGTTAAAGAGCTACGGGATGTTGTGCATGATATCACCAAAGAACTCGATACTGAAGAAGTATCTGAAGTCAAGCATGATGCTAAGGCTGCATCATCTTCAAAAGAAGTACCATCCTCCTCCCGAAAGGAAAGAAACCAATCTACGAGATGGTTCTTTGGACTCGATACAATCGATGAAAATGTCGAGGATGAAGATCCTTTGGGTGATTACTCGGATGATGAAGAAGACAAGACTTTGGCGAGCACCGCAATGAACATCTAGCGGTTTCTCACTTAAAAGGAAGTGATTGCTCCTACAATTTTCAACAAAGCGCAAATGTCCACTCCAATGAATACATGAGCAGTGCAATCTTGGCTACTCTGAACAAGGAGATGTCTTCACAGAACAAGGAAGTAATTGCCTCCGTCCCCTCTGAAATGAGAAAGTTCACTGAGCTCATCACTCAGAGAACAACTAGCATAGTCATTGCTCAGAAAGATCTGGGAATGATAAGGGACAATGATGCATCTTTAGCTGAAAAAGCTTTCCAAGAGGCAAGTTACACTGCTAGAAAAGCAGATGCCATCCTAGGCCCATTGGCAGAGCTCACTGATAAGGACAATGGACTTATCAAGCAAAATCAGGAGCTCAAAGCCGAACTTCAGAAGTTGGTCACTGCCTATAATTATTTACAAGGGCACTTCAACTCTCTCTCAGATTCCTTTATGAGATTGAGTCAGCCAACAATGACTAAGGGGGAAAGAATGTACAAATCTGGACCTCAAAGTCAGGGGGAATGGGAAGAAGGAGAAGATAACAAGAAGAAATCTGGAGCTGGTGCGGCTCAGAAAGGAAGAAGAAACATGAAAACTTCCCAGCCACCACTCAGAATCAATGAACCCTCCTCAAGCCAAGATGCTTTGCAAATAGTAGCTGCTTCCCAGAAACCTACTGAAGGAACCAAAATGATAACAAGGGCCATGGCACAGAAACCTCCAAGGAGTACCAAGGCTCCAAGGAGAAGACAAGTTAAAGGGATTGATGAATCTTCTTCTGAAGAAGAAGGTCAAATCAAGTCCACAGGCAATGAAGAAGAAGGCGTAAAACTCTCACAAGATCTAATTTTGATGATGATGAGAAGCGATGAAGATGAAGCTCCTCTTCACGAAAAGGAAAATTGAAAGCTAAGCGAGCCCATAGCGCAAAGCCCTAGCACTAAAACACCCTCTGGAAATACCAAGTCTATCCGGTGGTGGTTCTTCAACCAATAACCCAAAGAGAATTCAAGACAAAGAAGGAGCGGTGAGAGAGCAAAGACAAAGTCGACTTCCACTCGGGCGGAAGAAGCGAAATAGAGTATGTGAAGTATGACAATGATTCCTCTGTCTACAGGTGCATCAATCAGAAAAATGGCTATTGGATTCTGAAACTTAAGCATCTATTGGTAAATTCAAGATTTCCAGAACCAATCCATAAACAACTTATGGCATGGAGAAAAGATAAGCCAACCTTGATCAACACCAATCACATTAAAGCCTGGTTGGATTTTGAAGTTGTCGAAGCTGAAGCCATGAGAAAGGACCTCTCTGATGAATGTCCATATGAAAAGCCAGATGATGTGCACAGAATTCTGAATATCACAGGAACAGGCACAAGAGCAAGACTCGCTGTAGAACCCTATGAATCGTTCTATCTAACTGAAGATCAATACAAGGGTGACATCAGATATCTGAAGATTATCTACGAATACTTCAAGCTTTCAGATATCAGAATAAAGCATGCCTGGAAGTGGGGAAAGTACCTATGGGTCAAGCATTTTGTCAAGAAAAATCCTACCAAAACCTACAAAGAGGTATGTGGATTTGCCAGAGACACAGAGATGCTCGTCAGAACTCTTCTCTATGACTATTCTGATGACATCAAAAGGTTTGGAGATAGGAAATTTGCAGACTGATCCATAGAACTACTGTTGAAGAGTTGAAGACTTGAAGACTAGTTTATTAGGATGTTTACTTGGAGCTTGGTTACTCCTGTTGTCCTAATTTACTATGTAGTTTTTGTTGTATTTTTGCTGACTGAGCTTAACTGTATTATGTATTAAAGTTATCGTAATAATCTTTATTTGTAACTTAGAAGAAGAACTTACTCTCGGATAGTATTCTATAAAAGATAACTTGTCGAAAAGATCACACCTTGTGATTTGGTTGATGTCTACTTTACGCACTTAATTAAATAATTTGAAGATCTTAAGAAAAGATTAAGTGTTGGATTGTTCACTCATCAGTTTGTAATAGGTAAGATAGTCATCGTTGGTGATCAAAAAGAAATTTGTTGGGAAATTTCTTGAGAAATTTGTTAGGAAATTTGTTAGATATTTTGCTAAGAAATATCATTTTAGATTTTGATCGACAACATGATGACTTATCTTAGTCTCGAAGGTGATGAGTACTCTTGGTTCACTTGAACATTGTAAAGAGGAAACTCACTAAGTATGATAGTCTAGCTAATCTTGTATAGGATGTTAGGTCTCAAAATGTAATTTTATTTTATGAAGAAGACCAAGAAGAAGACATCCAAGCGAACAAGCTCAGCGACATTGAAGACTTGAAGAAGCTATGAAGATTCTTGAAAGCATTGTTCGAGATACCTTAGCGAGATATCTTGAAGACACGAGTTTTAAACAAAGCGTGTCACAAGATATCGAGAAATAAAAGGCCTATCGAAAACAAGGAAAGTATCCACAGATATCTATTCTCGAGATACCTTGAGCATTAACCACATTTACGAAAAAGAAATATATATTGCAAACAAAGTTGTTTCAATAAATAAGTGGTATCACGAAGAATGAAGATAAGGGCGTGCAAAGAATCGGATAACATTAGTCTACGATACAAAGCATAGTTCCGATTGACACAGGACAAAAGTATAGTACAATGCATTTAATGCAGACGGAGATATGCGAATAAAAACAACGGCGACTTGAAGAAGAAGACAAAACACCTTCTGATACTATACAGATATCAATAGTTTGAATTTGAGCTAACGGATACTATTCAAACGACACTCAAATTCATCTATAAATATCAACACTTAGGCGCTTGAGAAGACACCTTAGACACCGACATAACTTGAAGCATTTGAGCGTCTTACTCTTTCAAAGCAACTTACTTACTCACAAAGCTTTACATTGCGACCAAAGCATTTGATCTTGAGTAACTGCGAAGTTCTAAGTTTCACGATCCTAAACAAGCATAGCTATCGTGAAAGAGTTGAAGCGAAAGATCAAGTATCGAGATTCATTCTCTTGAACATTTATCTAAGACTTGGGTCGATAAAAGAACAAGATACCATACATTGAAAAGTGTATTAAGTATACTTGATTCACGAGCTATCTGAATAAGCTGAATAAGTTATTAAAGAAGCTCATCGACAACTCAAACCAAAACCAACACCATAAGCGGCGTGGAGTCAGAAGTACTTAGTTTGAAAAATCAGGGAATAACTCCAAGGTTACCGGAGTATAGGAAGTACTTGATTTGGGAAACTAAGGAATAACTCCAAGGTTATTGAGTATAGGAAGTACTTTGCTTGGGAAGTTAGGGAATAACTCAAAGGTTTCTGAGTACAGGAAGTACTTGGCTGTGAAAGCCGGGGAACAACTCAGTGGGAACACTTGGTTGGGAACCAATTGTTTAAGAATCTTAGAATAGGATTATTGTAAGGTGAACTCAATTATCTGTTCTAGTGAATTCTAGGTCTCTGATAGACCGAAGTGGATTAGTTGGAGGATTACGCCACCTCCAGATACCACTATACTTGCTGTGTTATTTACCTTTCTGTATTTACATTTGACACACACACACATTTTAAGCTTTGCACTTATCTTTATTAAGTCTTCCGCTCGATTCTAAGTATCGGATATCTATTGGAATATCGAGAAATAGCTTTATCGACAAAAGTTTTAAAAGACTATTCACCCCCTCTAGTCTTTTACTTTGCGTTATCTGGACACAGTTGGGAACCATTTGTTTAATTATCTTAGAATAGGATTATTGTAAGGTGAACTCAATTATCTGTTCTAGTGAATTCTAGGTCTCAGAAAGACCGAAGTGGATTAGTTGGAGGATTATACCTCCGGATACCACAATATTCTTGTGTCATTTACTTTTTGTATTTACATTTCAAAAAGCACACACACATACTTATTGTTTACGCTTACCTATCTTAAAGTCTTCCGTGCTCGAATTTAAGTATCGAAAACCCCAAGTTTGAGAAAGCTGTGTTTATCGACAAAAGTTTTAAAGACTATTCACCTCCCCTCTAATCTTTTACTTTGCCGTTATCTGGACCAACAACAATCCATATCAATTTTTTCATCTTACTTTGAGCTTCATGTAGATATAAATTTTGTTGGATTTGGAGAATCACGGATCTAACATACAGGCTGGCGTGAGAAGATTTTTTGGTGAACATTGGTACGTTTGATGGCAATTGGCCTGGTCCCAATTTGATGTGTGCAATAGACGGAGTTGGTCTGTTGAGTGAAGAAGGCTAAATAGTGTTGTTTGGTGGTAGTGTATGAGGATGGGAACAAAAACAGTGTATAGTAAGGAAAGGATTAGACTGCTGAGCAAAGGCTGGGCCTATTTCCTTAAGACTGTATTTGCCCTGCACTGGTGCTTACGGTTTACTTCGCAAATAGCCTCCCAAGATAGAATAGCAGTATTTGAATCAGAGTTCTAGCACTCGAACTTTGACTCGGCGAACTAATACAATAAAGGATTGTTCTGGCTTTAGAGAGTTTAAGAGAAGGAAGAAGGATGGATTGTTGTATGTTAAATCCTAACCTAGGGGGGCTATTTATAGTTTTGAAGAGTTGAGTCTGACAGGCACAATGGTTCATGACTGATACAGATGAGTTACAACTTAAGTACATGATTCCGAAAGATATATCCCATCTGACGATTCGTCTTGATTCGCTCATGCCCAATCTGAACAGTTGCACTGTTTGGGTTTTTCGTTTCAGACTAATCTTATTGGACTCAACTAAACATAGTTGGTTTCTGGCCCAAAAAATTATAATCAACTCTAGCCCGCGACCCGCGAACCCACTGACCCCCGACCCTCGGACCCTCGAACCCACGAGCCCACGGCCCACGACCCGGACCCGGGCCCATCTCCTGGCGGAACCAGGCGGGTGCGTGTGTAGGAGCATCTAGCTCCTCCCCCTTCCAAAAGCATGGGTGCCCTAAGGGCCCAATCACTTAACCCAAATCTTGGACTAATAAGTAGTTCCTTCTTCCTCAATTTTAGCCATGTGGGACTTCTCCCATTCCAACTCTTGGCATTCCATATTCAATGCGTCAACCAACACACTTTGAGCTTCAATAACTCTTTCACCTTTCAAAGAATTTTAGTAATTCTTTCTCAAGTGTCATCTACTACTATAGTAGATTATACACGTTTAAGGAAACTTCATTTCCAACGTGTGGGGCCCCTTTGGTTGAGGTGCAAAGTCATGGACTAGCCTCTTTGGTGACTAAAATTCTAATAATTCCCACATGAAAGAGAATTGATGCTCACAGCACAACGGGGTGCTCTAGCCTAGAATTTCCTGCGAAAAATCATATTGCATCGGGATCGATTGTCAGTGACATTGAATCGTCCCTAGTAGAATAACATCGGATTTACTTGCCACCCGGTGGACGTGATGCCTTGAACCGGTCGGCGTTTTGTGTAAACCAAGACAATGATATCAACACAATAATTTTCCTTATTGCCTCGTTCCTTTTCTCAGTCCGTTAAAGGCCTTGGACTGCTCGGATTCATAGGTGTTCTCGTTTGAAGCGGCCTCCCATACTTCACACCCAAATAGGTGATCTCGTTCTAAGAGCATTCCTGCCAATTATCTGCTCATAAGCTAAAGATATTAAGAATCTACTTCAGAGATCATTAAGAGTTTAGTGACTCATCCTCCGCCCGGTCTGCAGGAGCACTTAATGTGTCTTTCACGGGAATGGCGCAAATGGAGTATAACTCCTAAGTGCTTTTACCTCTAAGTACAAACTTCACGAGGCACGTACTAGTCCTTTACAGTTTAGTTGTCCCATTGAACCAAATTCTTGGGATCTCCAGTCAGTATGGTTGGGTTGCCACCGTAAATTCCCTTATTGAGTGGGTCTTAAGCCCATTCCCCTAGACAAGCAGTGTCCTTGATCCCTCGGTAGCGCTTTGGTTAGCGGATCCGCAATGTTATCTTTTGATTTCACGTAATCAACAGTGATAACCCCCGTAGAGACCAACTGCCTAATGGTTTTATGTCTTCGACGTATGTGTCTAGACTTTCCATTATACATATTGTTTCCTGCCCTTCCTAATGCCGACATACTGTCACAATGAATTATTCTGAAGGCACGAGCTTATCGACAAGGGATGTCCTCTAAAAATTCTCGAAGCCATTCTGCTTCTTCTCCAGCTTTGTCCAAAGTAGAGGTGTTATTCGGGCGGGCGGCCCTAGCAATGACTCCATTTAATAAGCGGGCGGTCCTCACTCACTTTTAAAACGGGCCGGTCCGGTTTGGGTTTTTTGTCAAACCCATGGACCGGCCCGGCCCCTTAGCCCACTATGTCCATGGGCCGGGCCTAACAGTTTTTTTCTTTTCTCTTGTATTAGTGCAATGACATTGACAATGCAGAGTGGAGACCGATGTGCCTGTACCTAATGGCAAACCAAATGTGTGTGAAGTGTGTGTGAACTGTGACAGTGTGATGTATTTGTGAATTGTGAATTTGTGATTTGTGGTGGGGGCGTGGGGCTGTTGGAAGAATCAAGAATTCAAGATTCAAGAAGAATTGAAGAAACCCTATTGGGCTTACTTTTGGAGACTTGGACTTGGGCCAATGGAGAATGGACTTTCATATTGGAGTTGGACTTGAGATATATAAATCCAAAAGATCGAAAATAACATATAAACGGACGTTTCTTACCGGGCTAAATGGATCGGGCCTTACCGGTTCACGGGCTAATTCGGTCCCGGGCCGGGCTAGCGGGCTTATCCGGTCCGGGCCTCCAAAAAAAGGCCCCTATGTCCCATATAACTTAAATGTGCATGGGCCGGTCCTGGCCAAATATTAAGCGGGCCGGTCCGATTTTTAAGCGGGCCGGTCCGTGCCGGGCTGTTCTGCGACCGGCCCAGATAACACCTCTAGTCCAAAGCTATGAATTTCGATTCCATCGTGGATCGGGCGATGCACGTTTGTTTAGAGGACTTCCAGGAAACAGCACCGCCACCAATGGTAAACACGTAACCACTAGTGGACTTGGTTGTTTGTACTATCAGATATCCAGTTTGCATCACTATATCCTTCTAATACTGCCGGATATCTTCCATAGTGTAATCCACAATCTATTGTGGTCTTTAAGTATCCCAATAGATGAAGTAGAGCTTTCCAGTGAGCACTTCCTGGATTACGCGTAAACCTAGCCAACTTGTTGACTGCAAAAGCAATATCAGGACGAGTGCAGTTCATCACGTACATCAAACTGCCAATTATACGAGCATATTGCGTTTGGTTTACTGGATCACCTGAGTGTTTGTCCAAACACAAAGATTCGTTCATTGGTTTCCTTACACATTGACGGTCAAAGACCTCATATCTCTTTAAAATGTCTTCAACGTAATGAGATTGTGATAGCACCAAACCCTCGGGTGTTTTAAAGATCTTTATCCCTAAGATTAAATCTGCTACACCCAAGTCTTTCATGTCGAAAAGTTGTTTCAACATTTGCTTTGTTTTTAAAATCAAATCCAGACTACTTCCAGTAATGAGCATGTCGTCTACATATAAGCATATCATGACAAAGGATTCAGTGTTCCCTTTCACATAGATACACTTATCACACTCATTTATAGAAAAGCCCTTTGATCGCAACATGTTGTCAAACTTTTCGTGCCATTGTTTAGGAGCTTGCTTGAGTCCGTACAATGACTTGACAAGACGACAGACCTTCTTCTCTTGTCCTGGAACCACATACCCTTCAGGTTGTTCCATATAAATTTCCTCGTCCAGTTCTCCATTTAGGAAAGCAGTTTTAACATCCATTTGATGTATCTCAAGACCACGCAGTACATCTATGGCTATGAATACTCTAATGGAAGTTATTCTAGACACAGGAGAGTATGTGTCAAAGTAGTCAAGACCCTCTTTTTGTCTATAGCCTTTGACTACTAGACGAGCCTTGTACTTATCAATGGTTCCATCTGCTTTATACTTGTGTTTGAGTATACACTTGCAACCCAATGGCTTATTTCCCGGAGGAAGGTCAACCACTTCCCAAGTATGATTTTGTAGGATGGATTCCATTTCACTTCCAATTGCCTCTTTCCAAAAGGGGGCTTCAGGAGTGGACATCGCCTCTTGGATAGTCCTAGGCTCGTTTTCTACAAGGAATGTGAGAAAATTAGGACCAAAGTCTTTCTGAGTCCTAGCCCTCTTACTCCTCCTTGGTTCGACATCAGGAATCTCAACGTTCTCTTGATGTGAACTTTCGAGTTCTGCAGAATTCTCTAGAGGAGGTGAACATATAGGTTCTGCAACATTTTCTGAAGGTACACCTTCGAATTCTGCATTAGGGCCACTTGGGTCAGGGACCCCCACATTTGACCTTATTGCCATTTCATAGTCTCGTTTACGAGAGACTATTTCCTTCTTTTCCTTCCTAGGAAAAACTTCTTCAAAGAATTCTGCATTCCTTGATTCAATGATAGTACCCTCATGGATGTCCGGTATCAGCGACTTATGCACTAAGAAGCGATAAGCACTACTGTTGTTTGCATATCCTATAAATATGCAATCTACAGTCTTTGGTCCAATCTTTACTTGCTTTGGTTTGGGTATTACCACCTTAGCCAAGCAGCCCCACACTTTCAAGTGTTTGTAAGAAGGCTTGTGACCTTTCCATAGTTCATATGGAGTAACATCACTATTTTTTCGGGGTATTATGTTAAGAATAGTAGTAGCCGTGAGAATAGCCTCCCCCCACAAATTCTGGGGTAATCCAGAATCTAGTAATAGTGCGTTCATCATCTCCTTGATAGTACGATTTTTGAGTTCAGCAACACCATTTGACCGAGGCGAATAGGGAGCAGTAGTTTGATGAATTATGCCAAACTTGGAACAATATTCTTCAAATGGTGCTCCATAACCTCCACCTCTATCACTTCGAATTACTTTAATTCGAGTACTACGTTGATTCTCAACTTCAGTTTTGTATTGTTTAAATGCTTCTAAGGTTTCGTCCTTACTCCTTAGCAAATAAACATAACAATATCTAGTGCAATCATCAATAAAAGTAACAAAGTACTTTTTCCCTCCTCTAGTTTGCACAAATTTTAAATCACACAAGTCGCTGTGAATTAATTATAGAGGAGTCGTGGTTCTGTTTACTGAATGAAATGGTGCCCTTGTTAATTTTGCCTCCACACAAACCTCACATTTACTTTGAGGATTGATTTCGAAGGACGGCAAATGTTTCGTTTTTATTAACTTTCTAATCGCACTGTAGTTTGTATGTCCTAATCTATGGTGCCATAAATTAGAGAACTCAGACAAATAGGTAGAATCATTTATTTCATTGACATTGCTCTCAAAGGAGCGTACAACAGACATTACAGACATCTTAAAGAGCCCATCACACATGTAGCCCTTTCCTACAAACTTGCCAGACTTAAGTAGTACAAACTGACTAGACTCGAAAGTCATCTTGAAACCCGCCTTGACCAGCAGCGGCCCGGACACCAGATTCTTGCGGATATCTGGAACGTGCATCACTTCATTCAGTATGAGCTCCTTCCCAGAAGTCATCTTCAGAACCACTTTACCAAATCCCTTAACTTCGGAGGTAGCGTCGTTCCCCATGAACAACTTTTTATCCTTCACCGGAGAGTAGGTGGAGAAGGCACCCCTGTCAGAACAAATTTGTCGAGTCGCACCTGTATCAATCCACCACTGTTTTGGATTCTCAACCAGGTTTGCCTCCAGAACCACAGCAACAAAGGAATTTACCAAATCCTCCACCATAGGATCATCTTTTGCCTCATCAACATAAGCCTTGTCCTTCTTGAGGGAGTTGCAATTTGCCTTCATATGCCCAGGCTTTCCGCAGTTGAAGCAATTTCCCTTGATCCTTCTAGGCTTCCCCTGGTTTCCTTGCTTCCCTTGAGACTTCACGTCCTCATCACACATCTTGCGTTTCTTGCTGGAATTTCCCTTGGACTTTCATTTGGAATCAACCAGGTGAGCCTTGGCTTCCATGGGCTGCTTTCCTTTGCCCATAACCCTCCGATTGTCTTCCTGAATCTGAAGCTTGATGATCAGCCCTTCAAGCCCCATCTCCTTGGTCTTTAACTTGAGGTAACTCATGAATTCGTTCCATGATGGTGGTAGTTTCTCAATCAGTGAAGCGACCAGGAATGACTCATTAGGCTTCATGCCTTCCTGTTCCAGTTCGTGGAGAATCGACTGAAACTCCAAGACTTGACTCGTTACAGACTTCGAGTCAGTCATCTTGAAGTTCAGAAATTTCCCCACAACGAACTTCTTAGTACCAGCGTCCTGAGTGTTGTACTTTCTGTCCAGTTTCTCCCACAATTCCCTTACGGTACTGGCAGTGTACAAAGGATCAGTAAGACAATTCAGTATGTAGTTCTTACATAGGAAGTCGCTGTGGAGCCAGGCATCGTAGGCAATCTGCCTGTTTTTTGTTGTCCTCCTGAGTGGCCTGAACATCTTCTGGAGACATAAATTGGGATCAGTGTCTTGCAGAACAGGAGCAGCAGGTGTTTCAGCCTGGAGATAGTTGTTCAGCCCAATGGTCGTCGGGTAGAAAAGCATCTTCTGTTTCCACTGTTGAAGTTCGAACCCTGGAACTTCTCCAGCGTTTCGCCATGGTTGGGAGCGGCAATGCGAACAACAGAACGGGGATATCGGTTCCAGTAGCAGACATCTTCGTACACAAAATACAGTCTTAATTGTTGTTTGGTGGTAGTGAATGAGGATGGGAACAGAAACAGTGTATAGTAAGGAAAGGATTAGACTACTGAGCAAAGGCTGAGCCTATTTCCTTAAGACTGTATTTTCCCCGCACGGGTGCTTACGGTTTACTTAGCAAATAGCCTCTCAAGATAGAACAGCAGTATTTGAATCAGAGTTCTAGGCTTCTAGCACTCGAACTTTGACTCGGCGAACTAATACAATAAAGGATTCTTCTGGCTTTAGAGAGTTTAAGAGAAGGAAGAATGATGGATTGTTGTATGTTAAATCCGAACCTGGGGGGCTATTTATAGTTTCGAAGAGTTGAGTCTAACAGGCACAATGGTTCGCGAACTGGTACAACAGATGAGTTGCAACTTCTAAGTACAACCGAACAGATATGTCCCATGCGAACATTTCGTACTGATTCGCTCATGCCCAATCCGAACAGTTGCATTGTTTGGGTTTTTCGTTTCAGACTAATCTTATTGGACTCAACTAAACATAGTTGGTTTCTGGCCCAAAAAATTATAATCAACTCTAGCCCGTGACCTGAGACCCAGGCCCGGGCCTGGCTCCTGGCGGGTGCGTGTGTAGTGGCGGGTGCGTGTGTAGGAGCATCTAGCTCCTCCCCCTTCTAAAAGCATGGGTGCCCTAAGGGCCCAATCACTTAACCCAAGTCTTGGACTAATAAGTAGTTCCTTCTTCCTCAATTTTAGCCATGTGGGAATTCTCCAATTCCAACTCTTGGCATTCCATATTCAATGCATAAACCAACACACTTTGAGCTTCAATAACTCTTTCACCTTTCAATGAATTTTAGTAATTCTTTCCCAAGTGTCATCTACTATTATAGTAGATTATATACGTTTAAGGAAACTTCATTTCCAACGTGTGGGGCCCCTTTGGTTGAGGTGCAAAGTCATGGACTAGCCTCTTTGGTGACTAAAATTCTAACAAATAGATCAACAAGAACAAATAGAAGAGGGATCGGATCGACTGAGAGAATTTAGGATGAGGAGGGGAGTAGTTCCAATTGCCCGAGGAAGGATACGGGAATTCAAGAGAGCTACAGGATGGAGCTGTTCAATGAGTTATCATGATCAGTATATGCTGCAATAGCTTATTTTTCTCCATCAATCTTACTTGGGCTTGCACATGGGTACCAAAAATCCGGCTTGGCTATTTATATGAGCTAAATTATTAAATTGTTCTGTTGCCACCATCGCTCTACCTTTAACCTTTTTCCCCCTAATTATGTCGAGTAATCATAATTAGGGGTGGCCGCGGAATGGGGATTCGAGATTGATTTTCGGATACCGATAATTCGGGATTCGATTTATACATCACAATTCCGACCCTTTCGGGTACCCGCAATTCATCAGGTCGGGATAGGGTTACCCGAACCCTTCTCCCACCCCTAATCATAATAGTGGTTTTCTGGAGCCAAACCAAAACTGATTGGATTTTAAGGGTGGAGACTGGATACCTACTCATCTTGTTCGATTTCTTTAGGCAAATGGATTATTGATACTGGCTGGATTGGATTTGGTTTACCATGTTAGGAAATACGTGTTATCCAATTAAATTACAAGCTCTAATGCAAACCAACAAAATCGTTTTATCGTAAAAAAATAACGAAAACCAATTTTTCTTCTCTATCTTCTCCAATAGAATTAAAACATATCAATTCGCACTAACTTAAATTCTAATTCAACTCGGAAAAAAAGGAAAATCTATTACCAGGAACAATGATATTATTTATCTTCATATACTTAATCAATTATTTGTATGTAGACGTCGCAATAACACGCGTAGCGTGTCCTCACGTTCTAGTTATTAAATAACAAAAATGTTAATTACATACGAATTGTTTATAAATTTGTGGGGTGGTTGGTTGGTTTGCGTTTTACTATGTCCCTCGTGATTCCGCGCCTGAATTTCACACAAGGGCTCACTTTACCTTTTTGCAAAATTCTGGAAATAGTATAAACGTACCTAATTGCAGACTCGCCGGAGACGCAGAAATCAATCAAAATGGATGCAATTGGGCCTTCTGAGACTTTGGGCTTGTGCGTGTTGCAACGGGTAAGTGGACTCCTAATAGACTATTAGTAGGCCCAACTGATAGCTTAAGGTTCAAAGTGAGCCAATGAAGTGGGAGCCTATTTAACTTTCTGGACCAAATGGTTCTATCCACATGGGACTCGATCCAATCACATAATGCATGTACGTCCAAGCCTGCAAGTGAACCGAACTTTTATCGAAGTGACCGAGCTTTTTTAAATCGATTAAGTTTTTCGAGCTCGAACTTTGTAAAGCTCGACTTGAAAGCTCGTCGAGCAGCTCGGTTGTAGTTATTATTAATTATATAATATATAATATATATTTAAGAAAAACAAAAAACAAAACCCTACTTCACTAATGTTCACATTTCAGTAGTTCACTTCCAAATTCTAATCCCAACTTCATTAATGTTATTAATATAACTTGAATGGCATTATTTATCATATTTTACAGGTTTCAATTCGAGCTTTAAAATATGTTCATTTTTGGAAATTTTCGAGCCGAGCTTATTTCGAGCTCACGAACCGAGCTAAATCGAGCTTTAAAGGTTCGATTTGAAAAAAAAATCGAGCTCAAATTTTGCAACTCGATCGAGCTCGAGCTCCAGCACAAAAATGATAAACGAGCCGAGCTCGGCTCGTTTGCAGGCCTACGTCCAATTCTTTTACCAATCGACTAACTTATGACTACTAATTCGGTATCACATTATATTACATCAAATCATAATCATTTTAACCAATTGTTAACATAATAAACGACAACCATGACCACCGTATGACTACATCAAACCATAATCATTCCAATCAATTGTTCACATAATAAACGACAACCGCTACGAGTTCCATTTGAAGGAAAATCACCAAATGGTTCTATCCAGTGGAGACCCAAAAGCTCTTTAAATTGGTCTTTGGCAGCTCAAGTTCACCAACTACAATGGTCTCTAAAATTAGACGTTGCAGAGTTCCTTAAACACTCACAAGATTGCATATAGCATGGATTAGCCTGGTTTAAGAGTCAGAATGGATAGAAAACTTATTATTCTGCCATTAACGTGTAATTAACTAATTAAGGCAGCATCTCCAAGTTGAAAGATTGTAGCTTAAGCAGAAGCTAGCCTACAATATTCTGCAACTTTTCTCTTCCTTGTTTGAAACAGTTGTAGTAACTGCACTACTTTTACTATGGCTTTTATATGATTAGTTGGCGTTTGTTGAACAAAGTTTGTTCAGTTAGAATCAAACGACCCAATAACAAATTACAGAATAACGTCTTTGTCACTTTCTTTAATGAAATTTAATTTTTTCTTCTTGTGAAAATCAGCTACAAGATGCAGCAGATTGAAGAAGAAGCAACAGAACAGAACAAAGAAGAAGCATATTTCAACTGTTAAAGAAAAGCGTGTTCTCTTCTTATTACGTTTTATCTGTTTAGTTAATTAATAATGCGACTTGTACCTGATGCTATGAGAGTTGTACTCAGTTAGTTAAGATCAGTTATAAAAGCTGATGAACAGCTTAAACAGAGTCATTCATTCATTCTGTAATTTTTCCATTTTTCTTTTGATCAATACAATTTGGTTTTCTGTTTCTTGATGATTTTCATATCATTTTACATGGTATCAGTTTAGCCAGTAATACGGTTACTGTGATTACTTCAATTTTTTTCTGTGAATTGAAGCTTGTTTTGATTCGTTTCTATACGAATTGCTTCCGTTTCTTCTCTAGTTGAGATTTTGTTTGCGTTATCATTGCCGATAATGGAGTTTCTGGTGATTCTGGTACTCGATCAGCTGGTGGACGGTTACATCCGATGGAAATAGGTCTTGATTTGCCATCATCGCCATTTTATCTGCAGGCTTCTGATCAACCAGGAATTGCTATTGTTACCAATTGAATGAAGTCAACTATCCGTCTTGGAAAAAGCAGATGTTGATGGCATTGGATGTCAAGAATAAGATTGGTTTCGTTGACGGTACAATTACTCAACCTGATCCTACAGAATTTCCTATTCGTTTTGCTGCTTGGAAACGTGCTAATGCACTAGTTTTGGTGTGGATTTCTAATTCTTGTTCTCCTGCCATACGTAGTAGTATACTTAGTTGCACATCTGCTCGAGAATTGTGGGTAGAATTGCATACTAGGTACACTCGTAGTGAAGGGCCACGGGTTTTTCATTTGGAGAAATCGTTGAGTTCGATTCGTCAGGGTAATAATTCGATTTCTGTGTATTATGCAAATTTTAAGACGCTTTGGGATGAATTTGTTGCTCATCGTCCTGTTAGTAAATGTACGTGTGGAGGAAGTGCAGAATTGGTTGCTACTCAGTCCACTGATGGAGTTGTTAAATTTCTTGTTGGGTTAAATGAGTCATACAAGAATATTCGTAGTCAAATTCTTATGCAGATTCCTATTCCATCTCTTGTGAAATGTTATTCTATTTTGCTGCAAGAGGAGGGTCAAAGGAGTTTGACTTACAGTGATGGTGGTAGTAGTCAAGATGTTATGGCTATGTTAAGTCAGTAACAGCAGTTTAATCCATCTGATATTGCTCAAGATTCTTTTGCCTGTATGGTTAAGAACAATTATATCAAGGCTCAGAATAGAGATAAGTCCAAACCCAAGTGTTCTAATTGTGGTGCTATTGGTCATACCATGAAGACATGCTACCAAATCATTGGATATCCACCAGGTTGGCAGGGTGCCAGGGTGAACAAAAGGTTTCATTCTCATGGTAGTACAAGTACTGGTGGTACAGTTCATCAAGCACATGCAGCTGTTAATGAGAATTTTGATTCTCAGTCTGCTATGGTTTCTCAGTCTAGTCCTGGTGATATGACACCAGAATTGTATAATCAATTTCTGCAGTTTACACAGTTTCAAGCTCAGAAAGCTCTTACTAACTCTGTACACAAGGTTGCTATAGCTGTTTCTGAGATACCAGCTACATCACAGGAGCAAGGGACAGGTATTTTTACTAGATTTGCATTGTCATCTATTGCTTTAGATGGACAAAATGCTAAATGGGTGCTTGATACTGGTGCCACAGATCACATGATATGTGATGATTCTTTCTTTACTAATAATATTAAACCTGTAGATATTGATATCCATTTGCCTACAGCTGATTGTATTACAGCAACTAAATCTGGTGATGTGAAAGTTAATTGTTTATTAACTTTACATATTGTGTTATATGTGCCCAGGTTTACTTTTAACTTGATTTCTGTACATCATTTAGCTTATTATGAAAATTTAAGCTGTCATTTCTTTAAGTTTCATTGTGATTTGCAGGATATGACAACAAGAAAGGTGATTGGATATAGTGAATTTAAAGATGGGTTATATCATCTCAGAAGGGACTTGAATCAAGCTGATCATTTCAATTCTGCTGTCAACAGTGTTAATACCACTCAGAAAGATTTTTTCAAACTATGGCACATGAGATTAGGGCATTCTTCTGTAACTAAGATTGCTGGTGTAATTGATTTTTCATCCAAGAGTTGTAATAATGAATCATTGTCTTGTGATATATGTCACTTTTGTAAGCAAAAGAAACTCAGTTTTCATGAGAATAATAAGAGTTCTGTAAATATTTTTGACATGATTCATGCAGACATCTGGGGTCCTTTTCATACCCCTTCTTACAACAATAAACGCTATTTTTTGACTTTAGTGGATGATAAATCGAGGTGCACCTGGCTTTATCTCATGCAAGCTAAATCTGAGGTTAAACAACACATGTTTCATTTTTATAACATGGTGTTAACACAGTTTGAATGCAAAATTAAAATCATCAGATCTGATAATGGTCCTGAATTTCATCTTCATGATTTTTATGCTTCTTTAGGAATTATTCATCAAAGATCCTGTGTTGAAACACCGCAACAAAATGGGAGAGTTGAAAGGAAACATCAACATCTTTTACAGGTGGCTAGAGCATTAATGTTTCAATCCCATTTGCCTATGTTATACTGGAGTGATTGTGTACTTTCAGCTTGTTATATTATAAATAGACTTCCTACAGATGTGTTACAAGGAAAGAGTCCTTATGAAGTCTTGTGCAATGAAACACCTGACTATTCTTGTTTTAGAGTTTTTGGTTGTCTATGTTATGCATCAACCTTGCAGGGCAACAGATCTAAATTTGATGCAAGGGCAGTTAAGTGTGTGTTCATTGGTTATCCTGTTGGTTATAAGGGATATAAGCTACTCAATCTCAGCACTAATCAGGTCTTTGTGTCAAGGAATGTTCAATTTGTGGAAAATATTTTTCCATATCAACAGATTTCAACTCAGGTTCAATCTCAACCTATCTATACACCTGTTTCTTTAGAAAATATCTGTATGCATGATATATCTTCTGAAAATACAAGTGTTATTGAAAACACAGGTGTTATTGACAATACATGTGTTATTATTAATGATTTTCCTCATATTTCTTCTTCTGATCATGATAACATTTCTACTTCTAATCAGTATTTATCAGATGCAATTTCAGAAGAGTATGATTCACATATGAGCATTTCTAGTTCAGATACTAATATTTCAGATGCTAGTACTTCTGATTCTACTATGAATATGCAGGTGGATGGCAATGATAATTTGAGAAAATCAACAAGGGTCAAGAATGTTTCTAGCCATTTGTCTGTATATGATTATCAATTACCACCATCTGTGGATCATAGGAAAAGAAGTAATTCAGTTATTCATCATAAACAGGTTGTCAGATACCCCATATCTGATTATATTTCACATGCCAAATTATCTCATGATCATTTGTGTTTTACTGCTACTATTACTACTATTAAAGAACCTACTACTTATAAACAAGCTTCTCAGCATCCAGAATGGGTTCAAGCAATGCAAACAGAAATTGCAGCATTAGAGAAGACTCAAACCTGGCAGCTTGTTGATTTACCTCCTGACAAACACTGTATAGGTTGCAAATGGGTATACAAAGTGAAGTTTAATGCAGATGGCACGGTTAGTTGCCAAAGGTTACACTCAGGAACATGGACTTGATTACTTTGATACCTTCTCCCCAATTGTTAAACTAACAACAGTCAGATGTATTTTAGCTATTGCAGCAAATAAGAGCTGGTATTTACATCAACTAGATGTCAATACAGCTTTTCTACATGGAGATCTTTCATAAGAGGTGTATATGACACCACCCTTGGGCTATGACAAAGCAGGTTCTAAAGTTTGTAAACTGGTAAAAAGCCTTTATATGGCTTAAAGCAAGCCAATAGGCAGTGGTATTTTAAATTACAAACTTCACTTATTGAATTTGGTTATATTCAGTCTTCTTCTGATAGTTCTTTATTCATTAAGTCTTCTAATACATCTTTTACTGCCCTGTTAGTATATGTGGATGATATTATACTTGCAGGGAATGATATTATGGAAATAGAAGCTGTGAAAAATTTTCTGCATCATAGGTTCACAATTAAAGATTTGGGTGCCTTGAAGTATATGTTGGGCTTGGAGGTTGCCAGATCAGACAAGGGCATCAATATCTGTCAGAGGAAGTATATTTTGGATTTGTTACAAGAGACAGGGTATTTAGCTGCTAAACCAGCAGATATACCTCTTGATGCAAAAACAAGATTAGTGAAAGATGATACAGATTTACTAGCAGATCCACAGTCTTATAGAAGATTAATAGGGAAGATGCTTTATTTAACTATTACAAGACCTGATATTGCTTTTGCATTGCAGTGTCTCAGTCAGTTTATGTCTTGTCCAACCAACAAACATATGGCAAGACTCATCATGTTCTTAGATACCTCAAGAAAACACGGCCAAGGATTGTTCTATTCCAAAGACAAATGATTTGCATCTTAAAGGTTTCTTGATAGTGATTGGCGACTTGTGAGGATACTAGGCAATCTGTTGGATATGCAATCTTTCTGGGAAATTCTCTAATTTCTTGGAAATCCAAGAAGCAAACAACAGTTAGTCGATCTAGCACTGAGGCTGAATATAGAGCAGCTACTTCTACCACTTGTGAGATACAATGGTTATGCTATCTTCTGAAAGATTTGTGTATACCACACGATCAACCTGCCTTATTGTATACAGATAGTTTATCTGCGTATCATCTAGCTCACAATCCAGTACAACATCAAAGGACGAAGCACATTGAGATTGACTGCCATGTAATTTGAGACAAGATATCGAATGGAAGTATACAGCTCATACACATCTCAAACATGGATCAATTGGCAGATATATTAATAAAACCTCTGGCTTATACATTGTTTTCTCACTTTCATACCAAGCTGGGATTACATAATATCCACTCCCATCTTGAGGGGGGATGTGAAAATCAGCTACAAGATGCAGCAGATTGAAGAAGAAGAAGCAACAGAACAGAACAAAGAAGAAGCATATTTCAACTGTTAAAGAAAAGCGTGTTATCTTCTTATTACGTTTTATCTGTTTAGTTAATTAATAATGCGACTTGTACCTGATGCTATGAGAGTTGTACTCAGTTAGTTAAGATAGTTATAAAAGCTGATGAACAGCTTAAACAGAGTCATTCATTCATTCTGTAATTTTTCCATTTTTCTTTTGATCAATACAATTTGGTTTTCCGTTTCTTGATGATTTTCATATCATTTTACACTTCTGAAAAGAAGAAAACCTATCAAGCGCAAAGGGCCATTTAACGTGTATGGACTACAAAGTTACAAAATTTATGGAATTAGGACAAATAAAATTGGCTGTATTAATAATTCAAGAGAGTGTATCAAGTCTTATTTATTGAAAACATAGCATGCCATCTTTTTCTCATGATATATTCATATGGATATGCCCTACAATAATGTGGACTAAAATATCTTACATGTTCGATGTGCAACAGAACCATATATTGTGTCGCGACTTATATGTCGTGTCGAGATGAGATCTTATGTCCCACTTTTGATGTGGACCACATGTACCAATACCACCAGTTTAAAGTTTGAACTATAATTGTATACAAAATCAATTGTTGTTGTTGGTTGAAGTATTTGGTTCATTTAAGGTGCAATGTAAGAATATGATAAAATTATCCATTGCACCCAATCTTCGTTCTAATCTTAGCGATATAGGACTTTGATTGCAAATCTAACTATACTAGATAACACATGCACATCACATCATAATTGAATATATTTTATAAGAAGGCTTACACACAAATTGTAGTCCCACAACATTGATTATTGATGGGCATTGGAGTAGAAAATTAAACTCAAGGAACATAGAAAACAGCCATAACAAAGCAGACAAGACCTTGGTGTACAAGAAAAGCACTCTGCTTTGGAACTTAATTTCACAAAGGACAATCTTAAAGCATTGTGTGTTCTGTCCAAAAAGGGTTGTGATATATCTTGCACGAAATCTGGTACGGCATCTATTCTTTATAAAGCTATGTCTTCTTGTCTTGATCAGGGTATAAACTTCTGCTGATCACAAATGAAAATGTACAGTTCTTGCTTATCAATGGGGAACGGGATTAGCCTTCAAACCGCGAACATTTTCAAGAAAAAGAAGAATAATAAGCCTCTTCCAGTTGAGAAGTTGTTCAAGCTTCCTTCTCCCTTGCCATCATGGCCTCCAGGTTTGGTTTGCTCATAATGTTCATGATTCACTTGTATGTTTTCGCATTTGGTCATGCTACATGTTCTTGATTTTGTTGTGAATTTAGCATTGTGTATCGCTGATGGTTCTGCTTCTGCTTTCATTGGTTAGTAATGGTCACGATAAGGATATATGAATTAGCTTTTGTTTCTTGATTTAGCTTGTTAAACAGATATTACGGATTGAGAGTCTGCGAACCAATGTTTGCGTTTCTAACTACTACATGCATACAGCATATAGCCGGAAAACCTTTATTTTTTCGCACTTTAGTACGCATCCAAATTTTCTACAGAGATGTTCATGTGAGAATATGCAATGGTCCTGCTAGATTGTCTTTGTTTTAATAATGAATTGAGCATTTTTATTTGCTTAAGGTGAAGGGTTTGCAAGTGGAGTTATTGATCTCGGAGGCCTGGAAATCTCTCAGGCATCAACATTTACCAAAGTTTGGGCAACACAAGAAGGTGGACCTGATAATCTCGGTGCGACGTTTTTTGAGCCATCTGCGATTCCAGATGGATTCTTCATGCTTGGTAGCTACAGTCAACCGAACGACAAGTCTTTATCAGGATGGGTTCTTGTTGCAAAAGACGCGTCAAATGATGCATTAAGGCCACCTGTTGACTACATTCTTGTTTGGAGTAGCGCGTCTGTGAAGATAAAGCAAGACAGTGTTGGCTACATTTGGGTGCCAATTGCCCCCGATGGATATAAGGCAGTTGGTCATGTAGTCACTGTCTCGCCTGATAAACCGGCCCGTGATAAAGTTCGTTGTGTTAGGTCGGACTTTACTGATTTTAATGACAGTTTGGACAGGATTTGGGGGTCTGGGAAGGAGGATAGTCCGGATGGTGTTGGTATATATAGCACGAGGCCGAGAGACAGGGGTGTCCAGGGCCAGGGGATCCCAACAGGCTTGTTTATTGCTCGAAACAGTGGACCGGGATCAGTAGATTTGCCCTGCTTGAAGAATCTGAGTGGGAATAAGAATGCCATGCCTAATGCTGATCAGATCAATGCAATTGTTCAGGCTTACTCTCCTTATATGTATTTTCACCCTGATGAACAATACTTCGCGTCATCTGTGACATGGTACTTCGAAAATGGGGCATTACTATACGCGAAAGGCGAAGAAACTAAACCGGTTCCCATTGATCCAACGGGTGCAAATCTTCCTCAAGGTGGCGGAAATGATGGTGCATATTGGCTTGATCTTCCTATTGACAATGCAGCCAGAGAAAAGGTCAAGAAAGGAGATTTAGCATCTGTTTCTACTTATTTACATGTAAAGCCAATGTTTGGAAGCACATTTACTGATGTTGCAATATGGATATTTTACCCTTTCAACGGCCCGGCCCGGGCTAAAGTCGAGTTCTTCAACGTTTCATTGGGAAAAATCGGACAACATGTTGGTGACTGGGAGCATATCACCTTAAGGATAAGCAACTTCACTGGAGAGCTCAAAAGTGTGTATTTTGCTCAACATAGTAAAGGGGTATGGGTCGATGCCTCGAATGTGGAGTTCGAAAATGGGAACAAGCCGGTGGCATATTCGTCATTGAATGGCCACGCCTCGTACCCTAAGAAAGGGCTCGTGTTGCAAGGCAATGGGAATATTGGGATAAGAAACGACACTGATAAGAGCAAGTTCGTCATGGATACCGGATCCAAGTTTATAGTAGTAAATGCTGATTACTTAGGGACGGTTTATGCCGAACCGCCATGGCTTAACTATGCAAGAAACTGGGGGCCAAAAATAAGCTATACCCTCAATGATGAACTTAAGCAGGTGGAGAAAAAATTGCCAGGGCTCTTGAAGAAACCATTTGAAAAGCTTGTGAAGAGTATACCTAATGAAGTGTTAGGTGAAGATGGGCCTAATGGACCTAAGGGGAAAGATAGTTGGCTTGGTGATGAAAGATCTTAATTCTTTTAAAGGTCATGTGGATTTCATTTATTCATCTTGAATTAGTGTGCATTTTGAATGATTGTTTTGATATTCACTCAATAAATTGTTCTTCGATATTATTTGAGTATCTAGATTAATTTTGAGCATATGTACAATGATCTATCGGGTCGGTTTGCAAGTTCTGAGCGGGTGCAGGTGTTAACCCAAACCCACACCCACACTTCATTTATGCAATATATCCTGATAATGTACCTACCACAAGTTAGTTGAAAACTAAGATACCAATGAACTATAGCCACACACATCCATATAACCTTGGTTTTGGAGTTCTGCACATCAATGTCAAAATTGTGAAATTGTCATAATTTGGTGCAATAAAAATCTCAAACTGTTCATAATTCAACAAATATGTTTACTTCAATGATCTGTGTTATGGACTTATGAATACTTTATGAACAGATTAGAATAGCCCAACCAAAATAAAAATGACACTTTACCACTTCAAAAGGGACTTAAAAGGACCATTAACCAATGCTTTAAAGTCCTAATATAAGTTTCTTCAATTCTACTGATCTTGAATTATACTGTGAACTATTTTATCCAAAGTAGCTACAGACCTGAAAGTTTCCTAGAGGAAATGGCAAGCAGAAAGGATCTACGGAAACCTTGTTACGACATCTCCATGTCGAAAAGAACAAGAAAGCCACTAAACCTTAAGATCGAGCCTTACGAGAGCACCGTGGATGAGTACATTCGACAAGAAATCGTTGAGGAAAAGGGGAAAGGCATGAGCAAAGAGGTGATCAAGTTCCAGAAGCAGAAGAGCTTGAAGCCACTTCTGGAGAGTCATCATTCGCTTGCCAAACAGTTCAAGGTTGAAGAGAAACAGCAGCATCTTGTTGTTAAGAAACAGAAAGATGGGCTGAAAGGAGTGAAGTTGAATAAAATGTTGGGGAATTGTGTGAAAGCATTTACACACATGATCAAGGGAAACCAAGAATCCAGGAAAAAGCAGGGGAATTCATTGAAGCTCATTGGGTACAAGTAAGCATTGTGTATTTCAAATGATTCTGGAGTTTAAAACATGTAGTATATATTTTAAAGCGTCCGAATAACAGTGCTTTTTTAGTTATTTTTCTATACTGGAAAGCTATTGATTTGGGATGGAGAGAATGCAAATTTGTAATACCAACGTTATGTGCTTCTACTATTCTTTATGTATGAACTTACGTTCGTAAGGTAGGTGTTTGTGAGTAAATAAAATAAATGTGTATATAACAAGTATACTGTGAATTTCAATAACCAAATTGTATTGATAACAAAATTGAATTACAGAGAAAGCTTCAAACTCTCTTGAAGAGAAGAATGAGCAGGAAAATGTAAAATGAATCAGTGAATCTGTTCTAGGAGAAGAAAGGTATATATGCCTGCCTAACTAACTATTCTAACTGCCATAATGTACAACTGGTACAGCTAATAGTACAAACATATAAAGTTGCTAACAGATTAACTAATAGAAACGTACACGCTAACAGGAAGTTAATTAGACACAGTATTTCCTGTTTTACAATTTTTTTAAAAAATGCTTAATGTAAGTAAGCATTAGGACATATAATAATTCCCCCCCCCCCCCCCCAAACAGGCTTTGTCATTATATCTGCTATCATCTGTTCTGTGGAAATGTGAAAAAGCTTCAGAACTTTAGCTTAAATCTTTTCTCTTATAAAATGACAATCCAACTCTATGTGTTCAGTTCTTTCATGTTGAACTGGATTATATGTTTAGTTCTTTCATGTTGAACTGGATTGTTGGCAAGACTGTAAGCAGACTTGCTACAGTTTACTATTTTATCTATTGAACCAATTACGAAATGAGTCTAAGCACAAGCACAAACCAAAACATATAAATCTAATCTATACTTGTGACTTAAACATGTCAATGTTATATTATGAACGTCATATCAAACACGCCATCCTATCATCTCAAGCGAACATTGTCTCTTCTCCTCGCGTATGAGAGACTCTCTCCGGCCCGTCAAACATTACTCATTTATGCACGTCCATCATTTTGATATGCCCACTTTTTCACCACAAAGGACAAGGGGTATACGTGGCTGAGTTTTGTCATGCTTATTGCTAAGGAATGCGACTTACAACCGGAGCATCTCTTATGCTCGGACTTTCTAATTTTTATCAATAAAGTTTTGCTTTCTTAAAGAAGGGAAAGAAAAAAATGACATGCTTATGAGGTTTCAATTTCATCATATATGGGAAGTGATACAGGCTTAATGGACGGCTAAATAATTGAGTTTAGATACCTTAATTTGTCATTATAGTGCAGGCAACATTGGATAAATCTAAGTGTTCAATTAACCTAAATACCATCCGTAGTTTACTATGTAAATCAATGTAACACCTTGGCAGGTAGCAGTACATGTACATACTGTAACTTTTTCGACAAATAATACGGAAAGATGCTTTAAATTCTACTAGTAACTTTCAAATGATTTGAAAATGATATGTCCGATTGGAACTTACTATGAATTTAGAAATTGTGTTATACAGTGTAACAATTAACCCGATACAAAGTAGAAAATTAGTCTAACAAGGTAACACCAGTTTTAAGGGACTAAAGTGAGAGATTCATGTTTATCAGGGAATCTCTAGTGTAATTTTCCCTTTCTATAAATGTTTGTTTGTCATTGGAGAACTCACGCAAAATGTCCAGACTTGTGACAAATCGACAATCATCTAATATCATGTAGTACAAAGTAACTCCATTGTTTTGACACTAACTACAACAAATTGGGAAGCAGTATGCAGCACGTAGGTTAGTTAATTAATTGATATATTTGTGTATAAATATGTGTCTTAAGTGTCTTTCTCAAAAGTAGTTCTCATGATATTCCTTCAAAGTATGAAATTCAGGGTTGAGTCTTTATGTCTTTCTCTCTTCATCTTAGCCCTCATCCGAGTAACAGTTTCTCAAGGTAAGGTTTCACTTGGTTTATATCTCTCGTTCTAGATCACATAAAGCTTCGACATTTACATAATTTCAAATAAATACCGATGTATAACTCATGTACTCGTGAGCAGATATTTGCACGGGTAAAGATTGCGGTAAAGGAAAATGTTTCCCCGACCCTAGCGTGCTCTTATTCGGATACAATTGTAAGTGTGACACTGGATGGAAGCAATTTCAACTGCCACTTCTCCCGATCACCTTCCCGCCTTGTATTCTCCCCAACTGTAAGAATCTCCCCTCTTTCATCTACTCATCATTTTTCCTAAAATTCTTTGTCACAACTCCATTGCATCTGCAGGCACTCTGTCCCAATGCGGCCCTCCACCTCCAACACCGCCGCCGCCAAACATCACCGACCGTAATCTATCTCCCCTTTCTTTCAATTTTGCCAAATGTTATTACTTTGGCAAAAACATTTGTCTAACAATTAGACTCTTCTTACAAATTGAACATAACCACACCACTTCACGTCTTCTCTCATATGTTAGCATTGTGCTAACTCCTAACCTTCATGTCTGCCCTAATGTTTTGTACGATCAATTAATTTGAAATTGTGTAATCGTTAAACCATATAATACAATTTTATTATGTTCTTTGTTTAGTTTCCTGAAATGGCATACCCTTTATATTGTCGAACAGCTAATTGTGGCGTCGTATGGTGCAACTATGGAACATGTGTTGCGAATGGTACAACGGGGCATAATTGCCAATGTAACCAAGGCTACGTTAATTTGTTGAATTTGCCAGACTTTCCATGTTACCCGCAATGTAAGAGTACTATACATTATAAAATTTTGTCTATATATACATCATACACTACAAGAATCAGAAATTAGCTAGCGATGTCTACACGGCGGCGCCTTTTTAGTGACAGTTGCAACTTGTACGATGGAATACAACCATTGCCGCTACGATATTTGTTAATTTTGGAGTGGCACTTTGGCTTGTAGGTGCTTTTGGAGCAGACTGCAGCGGGTTTGGATTTGGTTCACAACCGGATCCTCCTCCATCACCAACAAAAAATGGTACGTTATTATTGGCTCCGCCACCATCCAATGGTACGTTGCCACCACCTAATGGTAGGGGCTTGTTTAGTGGTTTTCTTTTTCCTTCTTTGCTATTCCCATGGTTTCTCAGCCATAATTAAAATTTTAAAACCAACACAATATTCAAACCCTTGATATATATACCTTGTTATTTCTAATCTTAATACTTAATAGAATCAATTGTGTTCAGAATTTCCACAAATGTTGAGCTAACAAGTTCTTTATCTCTATTGTTTGTGTAGGATCTCCTAACTCGAACAAGTGTTCAAGGAAGTACTTTTCCAACTTGGGTTTGTTATCAGTCATTGCTCTGGCTATAGTGCAACCAATCTTGAGCTAAAGAAAAATATATATACAAGAAGATAGAGTGAATTAAAAAAAGAGATATATTTATATATCTCCCATATTGATTTTCACGATTTATTGATTTTTAACTTTTAACTAATAATATACGCTATTTATTTTGTAATGTCATTCCATGTATACACTTCACATTTTATTGCGTAGAGGTGAAACAAACATTTATAGCATGTATATAATGTTATGCAATAAATTAAATAACATGCACTCGTTTATATTGTTAATGATTCTTAACTAATCTAATTAACTTATCGTGGATTTGGGAATTATAATGATGGTTGAACTGTAAGTGATTTGTAGCAAATAGCCAAATAGGATGGGTGTGCTCGAGGCAACAATTCAGATGAAACTCTATTGTCAAATTAATGAGACCGGGTCAAATTTTATTGAAAACGAAAATACATTATTCCCCTACTTATAAACATTGACATGATTCATATAGATCATAGTAACATACTTGGACCGACTGACTCAAATACGCTAGTTAAGAACTTCAAGGCTTACTAGCTGGACTTATTCATGGCGCAGAACTTACTAAAATTACGAATTCGACCCATACAGTCTCAAGACACTACAGTTTAGCCCCTGAACGCGCCCATAGTCACCTTCACAGGCTCTTCCTTCTTGACAGCAGCAGTTTCATCTTTCTTCACAGCCTGTGGCTTTGGGGTAGGTACAGCCATCTGCACAGGGACAACATTTGAGAGCCGGATCGGGTTCGAACACGAATAGACATTATTAACTCCAGCACAACCTGTGCAGCAATCTCTGGTAGCCATTTCAAGTACTTTTGAACTTTAGTTTGCTTTGAATGTTGGTACTGATTGTTGGAAAGGATAGTTGATGTTAAAGATAGATCTAGAATGAGATATTTATAGCTGTGATTTAGCCATTTTGAATTAAAGTCTCATTCGTTGAATCACGAATTTATTTTGAATGAACTCATGTTCATTTAACGTTCATGCATGAGTACAAGATGTAGTACTTACTCCGTCCCGGGAATAGCTTCCCACTTTGATTTTTTGCAGTCAAACTTTTTCAACTTTGACTACAAATTAATCTTAAACCGTAAATGTAAAATGTTCAATTTTTTTATATAATGAAACCTTAGGAGCTAAAAATATAATGAAACCGCAAATAGTTTAATTGAATATTTTACATTTACGGTTTAAAATCAATTCGTAGTTAAAGTTGAAAAAAATTGACTACAAAAAATCAAAGTGGGAAGCTATTCTCGGGACGGAGGAATTAGTATTTATGTACATATACTGATACACGAATTATGTGTTGAAGAATATATGCATCAGATAACTACTGAGACGTTCAGAATCATTGTTTTTCACAATATTGTCACTCTTCATTTTCCAGTTAATACCTATGTATTTTAGAGGAGGTGACAAGTAGATGTGGTTCATAATTGAAAGCATAAATGTTTTTCTGCAATTTGAAAACGGAGATGCACAACATTGGCAATGTATGAAATTCTACTGTCACATCTAATATTGAAAAATGTCCAGTGAATAGATTTTCATTTGATAAGAATGTTGACAATACAAGGGATATGAACATGTTGCCATAAGTAGTAATACTCTCCGTTCCAGAATAAATAACACAATTAATTTTTGGGTACGGAGATTAATGTGCATTGTAGTAAATGATAGTGGGAACATGGGTTGTAAATGTTGCCAAAAAAAAAAAAAAAGAAATGTAACATTTGTAGTGGAATATATATAAATGGAATGTGTCATTTGTTGTGGGACGGATGGAGTAACAAAAGTTGTGTTTAAACTTCTTCGTGCCCACATTCTTGACGTAAAAATAGCTAAAACGATCAAGAGTAGCAAAAGACCAGCTACAACTAGGGGTGGCCAACGAACCGAACGTTCGCAAAATGTTCGTGAAAAAGCTCGGTCAACGCTCAGTTCGTGTTCGGTTTAACCGAACCGAACATGTTCGAATTTTTTCGAACCGAACATCGAACACTTTTATTCTTTATCGAGTGTTTTTTTTTTTTTTTAAAAGGTAGAAAGCATTCATATTAATTAAGTCTAATAGAGCTACAAAGGTCTTTAGTTAATACAATCAAAAGCCACTCCGGACAAGCATCCCAAATAAAAGTAAAGCATACTAGGTTATTACAAAAAGTGCCTTCTTGGGCAGTTCTTCCAAAAGTCTTGTTGCTGGCTTCTTTGGCTAGATGATCGGCTACCATGTTTTCTTCTCGATACACAAAAGTTATCTTCACCTTGCATAGTTTCCTCAAAAGCTTCATTGATTCTTCAAGGATGAGTTGTTGGTGCGGTGTTGCTGCAACCTGCCTGTTTAGGCAAGAAATAAGGAATTTTGAGTCCGTTTGTACACAAACTGAGTGTAACTATTCCATAACACATAGTTTCAATCCGTTCCGTAAAGCTACTAATTCTGCCGTGTTATGATCAGTTTTTCCAATAAAGATCGAACTTGCTTTAATGAATTCTCCTTTTGTGTTTCTGAGGATTGCTCCAGTTCCTGCATTTCCATTTGTAAGGCAGGATCCATCAATGTTTAGTGTGTAATGATCTGGATCTGCTTTCCATTTGCATATGCGCGTGGTTACTTGTTTTGGTTTTTTTCCAGGATGGCAGAGTTTTTGCTCTTTTAGTGTATTGATCAGTTGATTATGATAATCATATTCCTTGATTTCCTTCTGCCTGAAAATTTCGTTATTTCTCAGTTTCCATATGATCCAGCAAGAGGTTATGATTTTCAGTTGTTGGTCTGAGTTATGCGGTAACTGGAAAAGTGTTTCAGTAAATGTTTTATTTTCATAGTTTCTGATTTTCAGCAATTTGGTTAGTTT
Organism: Plantago major; assembly: GCA_026545765.1. NCBI lineage: Eukaryota > Viridiplantae > Streptophyta > Magnoliopsida > Lamiales > Plantaginaceae > Plantago > Plantago major. The sequence continues at coordinate 15,150,859 of CM048840.1, read as the reverse complement.
AGAAGTGGTAGGGCAACTGAAAAATAGGTGTTGCGTGGTTTCAGGGTGTTGGTTGCAAAGGATACAAGTATCAGTTTGCAGGATTTTTTGTTTGTGAAGTCTTACTGCTGTAGGTAGTCTGTCTAGTGTGACTAGCCAGGAGAAGAATTTGATTCTGGGTTGGAGATTTAAATTTCATAATTTGTTCCATGGGAGGTTTGGTAGGTAAGGTGGCTCCATTAGATTCAATAGAAAATAATAAGCCTTTTTTACTGAGAATTTCCCAACACAATATATTGCCAAGGAACAGTGTCATGGTTTTCCTGATCTTGTATTGGGATTCCTAGAATCTCATATACAGTGTCAACAGGTAGCTTTTCATGTAGTTTGTCTAAATTCCAGGTATTATTAATCAAGAAATCTTTAACTTTTGTATTACTAGAAATGTTGTTCGGAGTAGTATAATCAGCAACAAGTTTTCCTGGGATCCATTGATCAGTCCAGAAGTTGGTGGTTTCTCCGTCTCCAATAAGATGAAGAAGACCTTGTTTGAAAACTTCTTGTAGTTTTATTAAGTTTCTCCAAAACCAACTGTGGTTTGATTTGGCTTCTGCCTGGAGGAAATGGGTGTTAGGAAAATACTTATTCTTGTAAACAGAATACCATAAAGTATCTGTCTGAAAAGAAGTTTCCAAAGGTGTTTTAGTAGAAAAGCATTATTTAGAATATGCAGATTCCTAACACCTAATCCTCCAGAATGTTTTGGCCGACACACTAAGTTCCAATTTACTTTTCCTTTGACTTTGCCATATTTTTTTCCATTCCATAGAAAATGTCGACTGATTTCTTCCAGTTTAGTCAGACATGTACTCGGAATTTTTGTTATGGTCATGCAATAAGCTGGGATAGCATTAGTCACAGCTTTGATTAAAACGAGTCTACCAGCATAAGATAAATATTAGTTATACCAAATATTTATCCTATTCATGGTCTTATTAATCATTTGATAAAAAAGATCACGTTTTTTACTTCCTAAAAGGAAGGGTAGTCCCAGATATTTATCCTGACGTTTATTTGGGATAACTCCCAAAAAATTCGTAATTTGTTGTTTCTTGTTTACCGGGGTATTAGTAGAGAAGATAATTCTACTCTTTCCCAACAAACATTTTGACCGGAAGCCAAGGCATAGACTTCAAGTGTTTTTGCTATTGTGGTGATGGATTTTTGGTCAGCTTTGCTAAAAATTAGACAATCGTCAGCAAAACATAAGATAGGTATAAGGGGACCCGTAGCAGAAGTTTAAGAGTTTTTGTTCAGATTTGGAGTGTATGAAGTGTACTAGTAGTTCTTGACATAAGATGAAAATATAAGGGGAGAGTGGGTCTCCTTGTCAAATACCACGGGTGGGTATCCAAGTTTCCGATATGTGTTGATTCACCTTAACTTGCATGGTGCAACTCTGGATGCAAGTGAGGATGAGCTTTTTAAAGTGGGGATGGAAATTGAACTTAGCAAGGGTTAGTTCAATAAAACTCCATTCTAGCCTGTCATAAGCTTTTTCAATGTCAAGTTTTAAAGCAAAACAGTGTTGTTTTGAGGATTTACTCTTCTTTGTCATGGTGTGGATCATTTCATGTGCAATCATAACATTGTCACTTATATGTCGATTTGGTACAAAGGCATTTTGAAAAGGTGAAATTAGCTTTGCGAGGAGTGGTCTAATCCTATTGACCAAAATCTTTGTGAGTACTTTATAACTTACGTTACAAAGGCTTATTGGTCTGAATTTAGAGGGTTTACTGGAGTTTGACTTTTTTGGTATTAAGGTTAAAGTGGTTAGGTTTTGGTTTGGTTCGATGGTACCAGATTCAAAGAAACAGTTGACCATTGTGCAAAACTGAGATTTTATAGTCTCCCATTGGGATATATAAAATTTGTTGTTTAAGCCGTCAGGGCCAGGGGCTTTGTCTTGACCAATGGATTTGAGGGCTAACAGGATTTCAGTGTCAGAAATTGGGGCTAGTAAGGTAGCATTTTCTTCATCAAAGATTTTTGGTGTCACAATGTGATAGAAGGGTTCCAGGTTTGTGTCTTGGGCTTTGGCCTGGTTTTTGAAAAAAGTGAAGAATTCTTTGAGTATATTTTCTTGGTCTAGTATCCACTGACCGGTATCACTTTTAATCCCATGGATATAATTTCTCCTGGATTGGTGCGATGCAAAGGCATGGAAAAATTTGCTATTTGCGTCTCCCGCTGTAATCCAGTTATTTTTCGTTCTCTGGGCCCAAAAGATGGCCTTGTTTTTATTAAGAGTATTGATCCTTTCTCTGATTTGTGTTTCCTGCGGTCCCCAAGTTTTGGGGTCCAAATGTAGTTTCATAGTGATATCCAACAATTGTTTTTTCTGGTGTTTTATTTCTAGGTTTAAGGTACTAAGCGTATCTAAATTCCAATTCTTGGAAACATACTTAAGATTATGTAAGTTGTTTTGTAAAACAAAATTATTGGTACTAGTTTCATTGTTCCAGAAATCAGAGAACAGGGAATGGAACAAGTCACTTTCGGCCTAAATATTCTCAAACCGAAAACAAGGGGGTGGGTTCGATTTAATAGGGTTAGTATCAACTAGCAAAGCCGTATGGTCCGAAGTGGAATTAACAAGGTTTCGAACATAACAATTAGGGAACATGCGAAGCCATTCTAAATTACCACAAGCTCTATCCAGGCGACTACAAATAAAAGTATCACCAAATTGTCTATTATTCCACGTGAAAGTCGGGCCACAAAAACCTAAATCAATCAATATACAATAATTTAGGCAATTTTGAAACTTAGCCATACTAGTCCAATTGGGGCTATTCCCGCCAAATTTTTCAACAGGATTAAGCACGCAATTAAAATCACCACCAATAATCCACGGAAAGGAAATACCATTACTTAAAGACATAATTTCGTTCCATACCTCATCTTGCTTATTCGGCTGTGGGTAATTGTATACAGAAGTGAGAGCTGCCATAGTCTGTTGTTCCTCAACAATTTTTATTCCGAAGTGCGCCAATCGATCATTGGTTCGCTTCACTTCCACTGTAATCTGATTTTCATTCCATAAGCACCACTGTCCTCCCATCTGCGGGTGATCTGCGGGTGGAGTAACAAGGTGCACATTTGGGTATCCCATATTCATCAATCCAGCAATATTTTGCGCCATATGCTCAGAGTTTGTGCGTGTATCCATCAAGAGGATCATCACTGGTCTGTACTCAGTTATGTAGTTCCCACCAGCCTGCATGGATTTAGGACGTACTCCTCCCCTTAAATTCCAAAATAAAAACTCCATAGCTCTAGAGTCAATTATCTGTACCCAATCTGATCCGTCGCTCTTCTTGACTCTCCCTCCTCTGACGTTTTGGAGGGGAATCGGAGTGATCCTTGCTAGTATTCCTCTTATTCTTGGTTCCAGGCGTATGTTGTGGAGAAGAGCCGGACCCGTTGGCTGAGTCACCGGAATCGCTCTGTACTGGAAGGCCACAGTATTTGTTGCTCGGGCCACCTGAACCAGCACTGGTTCCTGGTGCCTTGGTCGCAAATTGAACTCGTTCGGTGTCAAATTCTGCAAAGCCCGATTCTCCCTCTCCTCCTTCTGGATAGCCATGAGCAGCGTATCCGTCATCATCGTTAAATTCAACCGGGGTTGCCCAATCAAGCTGGTCCTCCCATTCTGACCCGGGAGTTGAGATATTGAAGGTGCTGTTATTGGAAAAAGGGGAAGGGCATTCAAAGTCGCCGTCTCCTCCCAATAGTTTTGTGTCACTTCCTGAGACTGCTGTTCCGCAGGGATTATCCGAGAAGGGAATATTCAGGGGAGAGTTACGGGAGTTGTTGCAGGGTTGTGTGAGGCAGAAATGGTTTGGGAAGTGAAAGTGGTGGTAATGATGGAGTCAGTGGTAATGGCTGCGTCTGGGAGTTGTTGAGTGAGTGGATGAGATCTAAGGATAGGTGGTGGATTGAAGTCCTGGTCACTCGACGGGTGGAGTGGAGGGATTGCTGGATTGGATTCCTGCTCGGAGAAAGTGTGGGCTGAGTGTGGGTTCGGCGAAAGATGCTCGGGAGAAGGCCGATTGAGTCACCGATGGGGTTAGGCGGAAATCGACCGGGCAAGCAGTCTGGAGCAGAGCATTTATGTCCGGTAACGTTGTGGGCTCCACCTGTAATGTCGTTGGAGTGAAGGGATTTGGAGATGGCGGATTCCGATTCGCTTGAATCACCTGAGCTAACAGTTCCCTTGTTGATTGGAATCTCTCCGCCACCGGAGGAAGAGCCGAGTACGGTGAAATTGGCGGCGATGGCGTCCGTTCGGCGATGAGTTGGCCGGCTGTAACAGCCTTGTCTGTCTGTTCATCATTGTTTGCCAGTTTGAGGTTCTTATCGAGAGGTTGGGGTTGGAGAAGGTGTGGTGGGGGAATGTGGAAGGTAGCAAGGCCTGGGAATTGTAGTAAGCTCTTATTTCTTTGTGTATCTCTGTTTTCTTAAGCGAATCTGTCTTCCATTGGGCAATCTGCCTGATAAACATTCCGGGGAATCAAGAATTTTTTGCCAATGGGTGTGGAGATTTTGTCAGACGTGCCCTGATTTTTGCTCTTTTCATGGGGAGTTTCAGTTGTAATGATTGGGAAAGAAGCATTTGGCTGCTGTATAGTTTTTGAGGTTTGTGGAGAAGGGGAAAGGTCTTTTCCTTTTTGAGATGAACGAATCACAGGTTTTGTATTTTTCAGGTTGGTGGCAGAATTGTTTTTTTTTTTTTTTCTGCATTTCGCTCTCTTACCTTTGTATTTTCCATGCAGAGTTCTTCAACAAAGTTGCTGGGCCTGGTATTTTGATGTTTGGACGAGATTTCCCCACCCTTTTCTCGCATCTCATGTGCTTGGGCTTGTTTTTCTTGTTGGGCCAATTTTCCCGATAGGCCCATTGAGTTTTTATTTCTGTTTCTTTCCCGTGCATGAACAATATGCCATTTCTCACCTTGTGTTTCAGATTTGGAGGCCAAATCTGCTTGTTCTCTGCATTTTCCAGTTTGTGGGCCATCTTTTGTCTGTCCACTATTTTTGTTCATTTCATGGTTGGTTTTTTCCGACGCCGGAGTTCTTTGCTCCGATGGACTATGGTGGCATTGAGCTCTCAAGTGCCCGATCTTACAACAACCAAAACAGAATTCCGAGCTGATCTCATACGTGATTCTTTGTTGCCTTGCTCCAATCCTGAGCGATTTTATAAGAGGTTTTGAAGTATCAATTTCCACACACAGTCTAGCATATTTTCCCCGTTTTGCCTGTGATGTATGCCAATCGATTTTAATTGGCTTTCCAATGCCCTTGCCAATTTTCAGCAGAGCATTTTTTTCATAGTATTCTACTGGCAATTCAAGTAATTGTACCCAGATTGCCATATTTTTGAAACCATCAATAGAGGGTTCGAAATCAGGTTTCCATTGTTGGATGGCCAGGTAGTAGTGGAATAGGAACCAAGGTCCCCCGCAATGGCTATAGCATAGTCCTCCATTGACTCCATTTTTATAATATAGCAACCTTTGCCCAGTTCCATGGCTGAGATGCTGCCATGAGTCTTCCATAAGCCTTGTAGATGCTTTTCAACATTGAGTATTGAGCGTGAGTAGCCCACCGTTTGTATGATGAGGGTGTGCTTCCATGGCTTGTAAAGCTCCTGGAGTTCGAAGTTGGTGAAGCTAATAGGTGTCTCATCATCAGGTATCTCAGCATGCTCCATCTGCTGTGGCTCAATACTAGGTGAATTGATTTCCATGTCATCTATGCATATTTCGGGCATCATGAAATCTGTTTTTGGTAGAGTAGTAGCAGGATTTTGTTGAAGAACTTGTTTAAAAGACAATTTTTTTGGTAGTTGATCAATATCAACTGGTTTTGGTATATTTATAGAAGATGATGAAGCCTTTTCTAGTTTCTCTCGGGCCAATCGAGCTTTCTTTTGTTTTTCTAAGGCTTTTTCGCCCGACATTTGGATTCCCAATTCAGCAGTTTCCTTTCTAAGGCGATTCATGGTTTTGAAAAGTTTTGATTTTGGTTTGTTTGAGAAGTAGTGGGTTTTATGAGGTGGTTTAGGTGGAGGTGGAAGTTTTGTTAGTTGTTCAGTTGTGTGAGTAGCTGTGAATGTGGGTAGGGAGTGTGGAATAGTGCTCATCTTGCTGATATATGACAGGTTACTAGCCTAATAACTCAGTTCCCCTCTATACAAGCAAAAGAGATCTAGCCCTTTTATCGAGTGTTCGCGAACACACACCAAAATATATAAGTATATTATTATTATTATTATTATTATACATTTTGTCTACATGAAAATTCATGATGCAATTATGGTATTTTAGGCTTATACTTTGAAATTTATTATTGTTGGTTATGATGTTGTAGTATACTATCTCCGTCCCATGCCAGTTGTCCAGTTTTGCCATTTTGGTCATCCCGTTCCAGTTTCACTTATTTGCCATTTAGGAAAGTTTATATTAATTAAATATTCACTTAATTAATTTCTAATGAATGATTATTACTATCTTAAAACAACACAACTTAATCCTGATACAGATCTCTTCAATTATTATTAGTAAGAACATAACTAAAGGAAGAATAGAAGTGATAAACGCAAACCCAACCCACTCATCGCTCATATTCTTCTCGGCCGGCACCGGTCATCTTCTCCGACTGACACTGAAACTCTGGAACTACAAAACACACAGAAGCCACCATCTCCCACCACTCATCTTACCTGACTGAACCCACTTGCCGTCTTCTCCGATCTGTGGATATCACCACTGAAACTGAAACCTCGATCTCCAACTCCGATCTAGTTTTTGTTGTCGAGTTCGATAAGCCGACTGCCGCTGTCAAAACTATGAGTGAAGGAGAAGGTGTCGACTTTCCAACTGCTTTTTCATCAAAAGGAAGGAGAAAATCAATGGTGAAGAATTGGAATTCAATTTGAGTTATGGCACCGTTTTGAAGACTTGTTACTTTGTTTGGATTGTTTTCTTTCTCCTTGCTTCTTTTGACTCCAGTGTTTGATCTATCTCAAGTGAAGAAGATGAATGAATGGATTTAATTTCTCAAAATGGGTTATATCTCATTTTGGCTAACGAATGGTAATTTGATGAAGGCCCACGCACAATATACATTAAAAACTATATAAAAAAAAAATTCCTATGGAGAGTTTATTTTTAATTAGAGTTTTATGGTAAAAATATCTTTTTGTAAATAAAATTCACATGCATAACTTAAATGTTATACTCCCTTCATTTTAGAAAAAGTGTTACATTTTACTATTCTGCGATCAACTGTCTCCGCGTTTGATCACAATTTACTTTTAAACAATATTAATAAATAAATTATTAAAATTATATAATAAAAATTTAGTAATTAAATTTTTATTATATGATTTTAATAATTTATTTACTATTATCGTTTATGAGTAATTTGTGGTCAAACTCGAAGACAATTGACCGGTCAAAGTCAAAATGTAACAATTTATCTGAAATGGAGGGAGTATTTCTTAAAAAAAAATATATGAAATATTAACATATAAGTAAATGTATCTATTAGACAAGTAGCGGAGGGGATAACAAATTGTGGATGTTTTAACTTAATACGAAATCATCACATCAATTAGATAAGTAAGAATTGTAGGGGGATAATCCGGAAGACGATAGCACAAAAGTAGCAAAACTTTCATGTCAAAAAACTCCGAACCAACTTGACAAGTTATAGATGTTTTCGGTGCAACAAGAAGGTTCACATATCGATGATCTACTAATACATAGAAGCCAAAAATGTGTTTGTCACTTAAAATTTTAACTCAGTATCATAGACAACTTTATATAAGTATTTTACAACTTCATGCAACACACATATATATATATATATTATTAATATTATGTCATTTATTAATAGGGGGAGTATAGTTACTTAAGACGAAACCTGAAAAAGTCATGGAATATTACAATGTTGAGTTTATTCTTATTTATAACTTGTAAAAAGTTGGGACCAAAATTTTTTATTACTACAAGGAATTTATTCCTTTATAGAGCATTCCTCTAAGCCCTAAGGAGTTTTTACTGTATTTATTGTTAATAGGACTTCCCTTATTTTGCATGTCGAAAAGTAAAATGAACAACTGACGTGGGACAGAACGTGTATTATTTTATTTTATTGTAAAATTTATAATTTAGAACTTTTTTAAAACATAAACGAACAAAACGTTTGAACACAATCGAACGCAAACGAACCGAACTGTTGAATGCAAACGAGCCAAACATGCAAACCGAACACGAACAATTAAAAAAAATGTACCGAACTCGAACACTAATTTGTAATGTTCGTCGAACACGAACATACCATCGAACGAACGAACAATAATTTTACCAATTGTTCGGTTCGTTCAGTTCATTGGCCACCCCTAGCTACAACTATTAACAGAATAACTATTGACGATATTAGCATCAGAGTAGGATTCATCACCACACTGAAAGTAGGTAAAATTGGATGAAGCAACTAATACAAAGTTCATATAGGTCTATAGAACAACATCTTCACTGGATGGAAGTGTCAAAATAATGTAGGTCCCCAAAGAGAAATAACAAAAGATTGAAAGAAACAAAATCAACATACACCATATTTTCTAAACAACTTTCCCACCTAAATTGACGCTCACAACAGGGCAGCAAATTATAACGCTTAGACAAGCCCACGAGTGGCCTTGTCTGCCTCTACATGCCTTTCTCTACATAGTGCAACCCACCTTCGGAAAAGGCTAGTAACTTACAGCCAAATATATCATGAGAAACGACACGCAAGCACCTCAAACGACCAGTATTGGACATGGGTCAGCAACTCACAGCTCTACAAGAAATAGTCCGGTGTTCTCCTAGTTACATCTGGTTCACCTCTCCTTGGAGCTGGCTCGAACTGCAATAAATGGTAAAAACATCAATTAAACACATGAAGCCTCCCAAGTGATGTCTCTCTGGTAAAATACAGACACGTTATGAGTTGTATGACAAGACCATTATCGTTGTATCATTAACTTTAAGAAAAATCACAAATAATACTATTTAAATAGGGTTCTTCATTTATCTTTTTATTTGGTAAAATGAGGGGGAGGGAGTGGGCTAAGAGAAGAAAGAGAAGCAAAAACCTGAATAAATGTGTGCTCTCTGCAATCATCAACTTCTAGGATGGATGCCATATTTCCACACCGATAACAATAATTTGGTGCACTAAAAATAGTGACGACCTTTTGTTCCTGTTGGTAAAGATAAAAGTAACTATTTAATAATGCACTTAAATTATTACTAGAAACTTGTGAAATATCAAATTTTGATTTCAAAATTATTACATGGGCCCAGTTATATCCCTCCATAACTAGCTGATGAGCTCTTGCAATTAGCTTCAAATTGTTGGAGTGGTTGAACTGTTCCGAAATGTCCTGTGGATTAATCAGCCATACAGAGTTCAGAGATCACAAGTTCGAAAAGGAAACAAGTGCATCTGTAAGCATGTATATAATGAGTACCTGGCCAAAGGTGTATCCAGCACCACGTGGGGAGATGCCCCAACCACAACGATCATCAGGATCAGACCACAGGAGATCACACATTGGACCTTCATGTGGGACCTCTTGAACACGGTCAAAGTTTCGTATATTGTCAAGGGTTTCAATCGAAGGGGACAATCCACCATGCAGACAGAAGATTTCCGATTCAACCTATACAAAGCACATGAACTCAGAACATATTTGCAACAGAAATGCAGCAAACTAGGTACCATATTTTTTAACAAGCAGAATTATTACTTTCAAATTTATATTACTCAATGGGCTTCAGCTTCTTCAAAAGCCAGTAGCAAAGAATTTCAATCAATTTCTACTCCATATGAAGTCATGGAAAGAAAAGATTAAATAAAAGAATGTAGTAGCAGTTTATGTTTTGCCTTGATTGTCATAGAATTTAGGAAAGGAAATTAAGATTCAGCAGAAGTTCTACTGACCAATGCAGTCAAAGGGAAATAGTCAAACAGATCTGTGAATATCTTCCAGACATTAGCATTTCCATACCTGGAATATAATGGAGATCTCGAGTTATTAGCAAAAAGTAACAATTGAACAGCAAATTAAGATAAATTGAGAACCAAAGCAGTTGGATATAGCATTTGGTCATAATAGGACTCCAATTTTAATCACATTATCTAGAACAAACTGAGACAGGGTATGGCTCAAAGTGGGATTTTTTAAGAGAAACAGCCAAAGCCACATTTACTTGAAGTATCTTATCTATTTCTATTGTCTCACTAATTTAAAGATGTGACTAATCAAACGAGATAAGCTAGAAACAAAGTTGGGTTTTTAAGAGAACCAGCCAAAGCCAGGAAAATTCTTAGGTAGACTCAAAGCAACATATACTTGACAGTATCTTATTTACTTTTATTGTCACACTACTTTACGAAGATGCAACTACGAGATTAGCTAGAAACAAGGAAAGAACTCACTTCCGGAGGCATTCATCATAAAACCCATAGACTTGTGTAATCTGCAACAAAAGCAAAAACCCATTCTCAAGTTAGCTCATCAAACGACTGGTATTCATTGGACCAAAGCTACATTTACACATACATTTGATAAATCATGAATTGAAGTCCAGGTCAACAGTATCCCTGTTGTTAACTTCCATTACTGTGTCAAACTATGGAAGTCCTTGGGCAGAATTCTATGGCCAAGAGATTATAATACTCGATTACTAATAAACCCTATAGTGAAAATATTTTTTTTTCATGCGCACTTCTGGCAATGCATGAATGAATAAGGACAGCCTCTCATACTCAATAATATCGTTCGTTTTCATTACCAGGACTTGAGGGTAATCAAATTGCAATATAGAGAATAATAAATCGAGTGATGATTACCTGTCTACTTTCGTGATTTCCTCTGAGAATTGTGATACGTTGGGGATACCGCACCTTCAAAGCCACTAAAAGCTGCAAATATATAAAAAGGCAAGCTACATAAGATCCTGCAGAAATATTTCTTGTGCTCAGGAAATTCAGAACAAGGAAGCGAGGCAGGCACGTCTCACGAAAGCCAATAACTACAAAGCATGTACTTACTGTGACTGTCTCGACAGAATAGTAACCACGATCAACATAATCTCCCATGAACAGATAGTTCGTGTCGGGGCACTGCCAAACAAAAAAACAAGAACCAAGTCAGATAATGCTTCTACAGCTGTTGGCAATTATTTTTAAAAGTAAATGACCAGGGGGAAAGAGCTTATATATTTCAATTTTCAATGTATAAAAACATAGCAATGGTACTACACGCCGCATGAGAGGCAGGCATGCCCTTCCTGAACTAATGCCAGCACATGTAATTAACATTTAGATGCAGACAAAATGGTTACACACCCATTTATTTCAAAAATAATTGGTCTTTACAAGCCCCTGCTCAAAGGGAGACAGCAGGCATTAGCATCTGTGTATCCTAACCACATTATTCCGAGTTCTACTGGCAGAAGATAGAGGAGAGGTCAATAGAAGCATGTCATAGGTGCATGAAATAGGACTGTCGGATATTACCACAATATTTCAACAGTGTTATTACTGAATTTGGCTGTTTATCAAAAGAATATAATGGTTTCATACCAATAGAATGTGCCCTGGAAGTAATTGATTTAATAGCCAAATATCCAAACAGGACGTGAAAATAAAACGTGTGATAACATCAAACAGACAGTGAGAAGGTCAAAAGAAATTATTTTTTCACTTTTGAAAGCAGCCTGCTAGTGGATAAATAACTATTGCCTCTTGGCAACAGCAGAAGATTTCTATACATCTGCGATCTTTATTTTTTATGCTAAGAAAGAGCCCTCTTCAAGCCCATTCCTTTCAAATGCCTTGGAATATCAATCTCCCATACGCAAGCACAAAACGAAAAGCAAGGATATGAATATCAGGCAAACTTTAGTACCTTCCCTCCAATACGGAAAAGTTCCGCAAGATCATGAAATTGGCCATGGATATCACCACAGATTGTCACCGGGCTTTTTACAGGCTGCATAAAGTAAAAAAGAAACTCTAGCATCATCAACATGAAACCAATAAATAAATAGGCAGTGAACTACTGGGTAAGCAGAAGATAGCACATCAAAATGAGACATCTAACATCTTATATGAGGCGTAATGATCATTGCTACTACGCACAGTTATATAGAAAATTCAAGATGCCAGATCATTTTTAGGGAAAGCAACACATGAAATTATAGAGATGCAATCTTGATGTTGATTCCATAATAAGCAGACATTGAAAGTATTTGCCCAACAAACAAAAGTATAAATGGCAGACAGAGCAATATCAACATTCATACCTGGACATTACTTTCTTCCATCAGTATCTCTTTCGCCTTCTCACATAATCCTCTAACCTGTATTGGAAATTTAAAATACACTTTTAACAGTATTCTTGCACGGAAATTTAAATTAACATTGTATTCGAAATACTACACACATCTATCTACACGACTATTATAGCTCCAGTAAATCAACTCTCATGGTTTGAAAGACAGATACAATCATCTAGCTTTCGTTCCAAGTTCCCCACCCCCTTTCTCAGCTGAAGTTCATTTCACAAATGTAACAAATCTCACTCATTTGCTCTCAAGTTCTAACCAAATTCTAATCAGGCCAGGTATCTAATCAGTAATCACAAGCACCAATGATCTACTTTTCTCCCTTGAATTCCCATTTCAAACCAAAGCAATCTACTTCGCCCAATACGCCATACCTCTGCAAACATACAACAATCCTAAAAACGAGCTAATCAAATCAAATCGCTGTCAAATAAAAGAAGAAAACAACATTTCCCTGATAAATCGAAAGGTTCTTTCTTGACCACATAAAACAGATCTGAAATGAATAGAAATAATAAAAATGAAGAGAAATGCGAAGGAAGAGAAAGAGACCTCAGGTTCAGATAAAGGCTTGCACTGCATGAGCTGAGAAATCTGCTCGTCCAGGTTCCCGCCTGAGCTCGCCGTGACCAGATCCGTAGTCATGTTGGAATGAATCGACGAGCTGCACTAGATCCAGCGGTGTTGCGTCTCTACGACGTCGTGGCTAGACGGAAATGATCGGAGAGATGGGGCGTAACCCTAGAGAGAGAAAAAGGGAAGTGTAAATGGCTGGAGATTGGATATGAAGAAGAAGAAGAAGAAATGGGCATATACGTTTAGAGAGAGAAAAAGGTAATGACCGCTGGTGGAACCGAGGGAGAAAGAGACAATCAAAATTTTGTTTTTTTTCTTGTTATTCACATTCGATTCCCGATTTTACCCTTCTATTATTAAACTAATGATCACTTCTCCGGGATACTATAGTAATTAGAAAATCACAAAAATACAAAACCATTAATTTTTAGGTTAAAACTTACTACTATAAAACTACTTCATTACACAATAGAAGAGTATCCATATTATATTACACAAAATAATTGTAATGGATAAATATCAACACAAAGTCTCATGAGATACCGCCTTTATCTAGACACGGTCTATTTAATCAAAATGTCTATGTTGTTAACGAAATAAATTTTATCGTAATATAAAAAACATCAATGTTGATAGACGGTCTCTAGATAATTTATCTAGAGGCAGACCTATTTTCTCAATAAAATCATTTATGTTATCAATCAAAACGTTTATATTCTCAACATTGGTATTTTTTCATATTACAAAGGAACTCAATTTTGATAACAACATAGACAATTTAATTAATAACATAGGTGATTTTTCTAAAAACATAGATTAATAACATAAATTATCTTGAGACCGTCTCTTATGAGACTTTGTGATTATTTGTAGTTGAATATTTCGATTAATAATAAATTGTACTAACCCGTGGCGATACCACAACATAGTTTACTTTTAATAATAAATATCAGGGAAAGTTAAAAAAAATAATAATAGAGAAAATACGATAGTAAAACTTCCTTGTGAACAGCGTTGGTCGTGGTGTCAGTGTGTAGTCCTTCTTCTCCGATAGACCGATACTATATTATGGGTCTTTTTTTCATGGTAACTATATAAAATGTAATGCATCATGACGGATATGATTTGAAATGACCGATACTATATTATGGGTCTTTTTTCATGGTAACTATATAAAATGTAATGCGTCATGACGGATATGCTTTGAAATGAGTATGATCCAACCCGACCCGTTCAGGAATCAACGGGTCAATAACATAGTATATTTTATATTGGGTTCTCTATCCCTACCAGGCCCGTTAACTAGTAATTGGAACATGCTATAAAAAAATTGTATCACTTAAACCCAAATCAAAATAAAATACAAAATTGTACAACACAATTAACAAGGTTGGGAATGGTATGTGGTCCCCCACCACACACACATAAATTATTATTTTAAATAAATAATTTCAAATGTTACTGCGATTTTTTTGCCATCCACCCTAACATAACCCCTAGGGGTGGCCAACGAACCGAACGTTCGCAAAATGTTCGTGAAAAAGCTCGGTCAATGCTCAGTTCGTGTTCGGTTTGACCGAACCGAATATGTTCGAGTTTTTTCGAACCGAACATCGAACACTTTTATTCTTTATCGAGTGTTCGCGAACGGTTCGCGAACACACACCAAAATATATATTATTATTATACATTTTGTCTACATAAAAATTCATAATGCAATTATGGTATTTTAAGCTTATACTTTTCAGTTTGAAATTTATTATTGTTGTTTATGATGTTGTAGTATATTATTTTATTTTATTTTAGTGTAAAATTTATAACTTAGAGCTTTTTTAAACATGAACGAACAAAACGTTTGAACACACAATCGAACGCAAACGAACCGAACTATTGAATGCGAACGAGCCGAACATGCGAACCGAACACGAACAATTAAAAAATGTCGAACCGAACTCGAACACTAATTTGTAATGTTCGTCGAACACGAACACGAACCGAACGAACAGTAATTTTGCCAAATGTTCGGTTCGTTCGGTTTGTTGGCCACCCCTAATAAGCCCCACCCCTCCCCGAAAAAATGTATTTTTTTTTACTAATTTAACCATAAAATATTGTGGTTTAAGTCTTGTTACAAAGATATGGAACCAGTTCAAGTTTATGTCCGACCCAGACCTGAACATCTTTATTTCGAACGGTTTGAACCCGATCCATTTAATAGTAAAATAACGGAATACCAGTGTAGTGAGATATAGGCTGACATGATATCAATAGTGTCTATGACTCTTGTTAATTGCTATAACGTAGTATACACATATAAAAAAGTGTATGCGATGTAGTCTATGATAAGAAATAGTTTATCCAACATACACATATTAATTGTTTGGATCAACTTATTAATTGTCCTTAGAGTATAAAATCCAATTCATTATTCATCAACATCTATTTATTGTACCGAAATGTTTTAATTTTGTTGGAAATGTACACACAAACTTATTCTCATGATAACTATGACTTAAATAGGTATATTATTGTTCCTACTTCTTCTGTGGTTGGACCATCCTCCACATTTGGAGAAACACATATTAAATATAATTTGTTCTGTATTATAACTCGTACTAACACATTTTATTGTATTTGTTACATGTTTTTGCAGATGCATGACAGAGACCACTTTATTGCCCCCACATGACCCGCATGATAGTCTTTGGGTCGGGGACAGTCGAGGGGAGGGCTCTGTAATCGAGCGAGTCTCAGTTCTCGAGACCCCCAAGTCATAGCAAATAGGGCTCTACCAGTCAGCCCAGACACATACTGGAGGATGGCGATGACGATTGTCCCTACCTCGTGTTTGATCCACTGAATCCCACGGGTTGCCTGTGATTTTTCCTGTAGGCCCTGCCAAGTAAGTATTATACATTCTTCTTAAATATGTAAAACATAACTTATGATAGTTGACTAGTATAAATTGTGGTACTAAAGTAATAAATATTTATTTCTTGTATCCTATACATTGACAACAGTTTATGGCTTCGGGAGGTCCACAACAAACTAGGTGACATCTTTGAGCGGGAGACAAGGCGAGGTGGTGAGTGTTGGTCTCACATCTCGGACCGCATGAGGGTCGAGTACTTTGATGAGCTGAGGGTAAGTTAAAATATGACATTCCTTTATTTGTTATTATAATCGTTTTAATATGAATTGTATGTTAGCCACTGTATGTGAGTGGTATGTTAGCCACTTTATTTGGGTGATATGTTAGTCACCATTGTGTTAGTAAAATTTAGGACAATGTGAGTTGTATGTTAGCCACTATATGTGAGTGGTATGTTAGCCACTTTGTTTGGGTGATATGTTAGTCATCATATCTGTTATGCTGTTGTATCTTATTAAATTGATGTAACATGGTGACGTTTATATATATTGACTTTGGATGTTGTATGAAATTGGGAATGTAGAAGGAGTACTTCATTCCCAACAGATTGATCCCACAGATCTGGCGTGTTTACGAGACTGTGGGATCTAAACTGTACAGGGATATGGTTTGTACTTGGAAGGCCATTCGGGATCGGAATGACCCAATGCCTCCACAGGTTGATGCAGCGGAGTGGGCCCTTTGGGATGCCTCAAGGCGTCAAGCCGATGTCGAGACAATGCCTACATCAACCGAGCCAAGGCGTCTCGATCGTCTGGCGGCGGGAAGGCCGTTCACCACCATGGGAGGCGATCTACTCTCACTGATTTTTACCAATCGGTAAGTATACACTACAAGAATTCTGCTGTAACGGGACGGAAAGGGGCGACGGATTTTATCCGTCGCCCCTGTAGCGACGGATCGCCAAACGGGGCGACGGATAAAACTTATCCGTCGCTCAGCATGACAGGATAAGTTTATCCATCGCTTCTGAGGCGTTTACCAATATTTAAAAAAAAAAAAAAAAAAAATTTAGCGACGGATAGATCTATCCGTCGCTATAGCCGAAAAAAAAAAAAAAAGTTAGCGACGGATAGATCTAGATCTATCCGTCGCTAAAAGCCTAAAAAAAAAAACCATATATCTCCTCCACCACTTCTCCTCCATTTCTCCTCTCCTCCTCCTCCCACCACCACCTTTCTCCTTCCACCACCTTTCTCCTCCACCACCACCATCCTCCACCACCACCTCCTCCACCACCACCTCCACCACCACCACCACCACCATCTCCACCACCACCACCACCTCTCTTCTCCCACCACCACCATCTCCACCACCACCACCACCTCTCTCCTCCCACCACCACCGCACCACCACCATCTCCACCACCACCACCACCTCTCTCCTCCCACCACCATCTCCACCACCACCACCACCACCACCACCTCTCTTCTCCCACCACCACCATCTCCACCACCACCACCACCTCTCTCCTCCCACCACCACCATCTCCACCACCACCACCACCACCTCTCTCCTCCCACCACCACCATCTCCACCACCACCACCTCTCTCCTCCCACCACCACCGCACCACCACCATCTCCACCACCACCACCACCACCTCTCTCCTCCCACCACCACCGCACCACCACCATCTCCACCACCACCACCACCACCTTTCCTCCTCCCACCACCACCACCCTGCCACCACCACTGCCACCACCGCACCACCTTTCTCCTCCCACCACCACCGCACCGTACGAATACAAATTGGATACGAATATAAAAATTCGAATACAAATTAATCCGTATACGAATACAAATCAATATCTCGTATACGAATACAAATTGGATACGAATTAATCCGTATACGAATATAAAAATTCGAATATGGATTTTATTTTTTTTAAAAAAAATAGAAATGGGGCGACGGATAGATCTATCCGTCGCCCCATTATCAATTTAAAAAAAAAAAAATTGGTCGTCAATCATGAATTCGACGGATTGTTATCATCGCCACTGACTCGAGGCGGATTTTCTATCCGTCGCCCGATCCGTCGCCAGAGCTGGGGCGATGGATAGATGGCCTGTAGCGACGGATCTATCCGTCGCTACAGGCCAGATTTTTTGTAGTGATAAATATGTTTTTTTTCAATCTAGCATGACTTTGGATGTATTATGTCTCTGATCTATTACTTGTGAGATGATAAATTGTTGACTATATTTGTTGTTCATATGTCACGGGGGGAGGTGAAATCCAAGTATGACATATTCAAGAAGGCCAAGCAGAAGGGCGGGGTATGGACTGACTCCCGGGCCTCGTCTATTGCGGTATGTTTATGTTGGTTAAAGTTCATATTTGTACACTATTACAAGTTATTTTTGAAAACCAGTAACTGATCATGATATCTGCTATTTACAATTTCAGGCTGAGGTTGATGCTCAGGTAGCGAGGCAGGAGGAAGAGACGGGTGATGTGCTGTCAACTGAACAAGTTGACAACATCTTCTTAGAGGTCAACAAACCGAACAACAAAGGACGAATATATGGACTCGGGAGCCTCGGTTTGAGCTTGGCTAGTCCGGGGTTCTCCTCATCATCATCCCAGCAGTCTAGACGTTCGGTTTTCACACAGGACCAGGTCTCGGAAATGGTGCAGTCGCAGGTCCGGGAACAGGTTGCACGGCTAACTCAAGAGATGGAGCAACAAAGGGACGAGATGGAGCGGCGCGACAAAGAACGAAGGGAGGAGAACGAGCGCCTTCGGTTACAGATGGAGGCTTTCATGTCCAAGTTCGCCAGCACCCACCCCCGTCTGGTAGCTAGTTATGTATATGTACTATGTACGATCGGATTTATTATATTTAGACTTGTTCGGATAATTTATATTTATTCGGATATTACATTTTTTATTTATCATATATTGAAACATTTTCCGTATTATTGATTTATTATCGAGCATTATATTGATTAAATATGTGAAATACAAAAAACAAGGATTAATATTAAAAAAACAAAATACATCGCCTAATAATACATTGGGCGACGGATCGCTTCTATCCGTCGCCCAATGTAACGACGGATAGATTTTATCCGTCGCTACATTTCTATCAGTCGCCTAATGTAACGACGGATAGATTCTATCCGTCGTTAAATTGGGCGACGGATAGATTCTATCCGTCGTTAAATTTGGCGACGGATATAATCTATCCGTCGCCAATAATCGATTTAAAAAAAATGTCAAACATGATAATCCGTCGCGAATTGGACGACGGATTATCTATCTGTCGCCACAGCTCCAGTGGGGCGACGGAATATTTATCCGTCACCAGAGCTGGGGCAACGGATCGCTGGTCTGTAGCGACGGATCTATCCGTCGCTACGGACCAGTATTTTTGTAGTGCTACTATGCATTGGCAGACATGAAGGATGAGGTGGAGAAACTGTATACACAGTTCTTTTGCTACAGCAGGATCCTCACTTGGGACGAAGAGAGTGGTATTCGTGGTAGAATTAGCTTCAGTGGTGGTAGGAATCGATGCAACCTAAAGGCTTGGGTAGAGATCCGAGGGTATGACTGTCACGTTATCTGGTACTATGTCGTTGATGAACCACTATGGTCTCAACTCCAGCTTGTGTTCAAGAAATGTAAGTGTGTGGATCCGGTGAAAGATGCAACTCCTGCACCCCCCCCCCCCCCCCCCGGTGTTCAAAGACATTCCAATGCAAGGGGAGGGGTTCTCCCGCAGGGGGTAATTGAGCAACATAAATCGTTAGGTTTGAATCGTTAGGTTTTATTTTATGTTGTATTGTTATTCTATGTTGTAGTGTCTAATTTCTAATCAAATGAAAGGGGTGACTATTCGTATTATGAAGAAGGTTCATTGAAATCAATTCAGAAAGAACAATACATCAAATATTACAGTGCAAACCCTAGGAAATAAACCAACAACACACATACATATAAATGAAATAAACAACAACACAACTCAGAAAGAACAACTACTCAACGTTGAAAGACCAAACATGGTTGATCTTGTCGTCTTGAAGTTGTAGATGGGTCTCTCGACTTTCTAGGTCAGCCTTTTCGCCAAATAGCCCTCGATTTGATTGATCACGGAATCCCTGCGTTCAAAGACATTATCATCTTCGTTGTGGATGCCTAATTCTACAGCATATTCTTCTAATTCAGCTATGACGTCGTTGTAGTTGCGATATAAGTGCCGCTCATCCTCCACTATCATATTGTGCAAACAAATGCAACAGTTCCAGATCCTAGCAAGGTCTCGTCGGTTATGGGCCAATGATGGACCTTTAATCACT
Source organism: Plantago major (assembly GCA_026545765.1). Lineage (NCBI taxonomy): Eukaryota > Viridiplantae > Streptophyta > Magnoliopsida > Lamiales > Plantaginaceae > Plantago > Plantago major. The sequence continues at coordinate 15,130,593 of CM048840.1, read as the reverse complement.
TTGAAACGTGATTGGAGAACTCCAAACGCACGTTCGACATCTTTCTGGCACGCCTCTTGCGCACTGCAAACTTAGTATGTTTTGGATTGATAGGACCTTTAATTGACTTCACAAATGTTGCCCACTTCGGATATATGACGTTTGTTAGATAGTACCCCATGTTGTATTGATTCCCATTCACTTCGAAGTTAACAACAGGAGCTTATCCCCTTAGTAATTCGTCGAATATCGGTGACCTTTCCACCACGGTGAGATCATTCAACTTCCCTGAAACACCAAAGAAAGAATGCCAAATCCAAGTATCTTGGGATGCAACCGCTTCCAAAACAAGTGTGGCTTTCTTGTTTTTTCCTTGGAACTGCCCCTTCCAAGCTGACGGACAGTTCTTCCATTGCCAGTGCATGCAATCGATACTTCCAAGCATGCCGGAAAAACCTCTTGCCGTGTTCACCTCGAGTAACTGATGTACATCCTCCTCATTGGCCCTCCTCATATATGTTGGACCAAAAAACGGCAACAACACAATCACAAAAAGCCTTTAATGCGTCTTGACCAGTCGTTTCACTCACTCGAGTGTATTCGTCGACCATGTCTGCACATACACCATATGCAAGTTGTCGGATGGCAGATGTGCATTTATGTTTTACCGTAAAACCCCAACCTCCCAGTTGCGTCCGGACGTTGTTGAAAATATAGATCGTGTTGCTCTAAAGCTTCGACGATCCGGAGAAACAATGGCCTTGCCATCGTAAATCAATGTCGGAACTTGATCGCGCCCCATGTTGGACGTTCAACAAAGTAATCGTTCTCGAGGTGAGCAGAAAATTCTTCCCTCTTCCGATCAATGTATTCACGCGTATACCCCGACCTCCTTCGTGGAATTTGTTGCTCGCAGTGGCTGATTATATGAGGAGTGGCTTGAATAAGTAGTTTGGTAGCACGGGTATAGTAATCAGTTTGTGTGCTTGAAGAGGAAGAAGAGTAATCAGTATCAACTCTAAACTCATCATCATCGGAACTAGATGATAAGTTGTTGATGTAGTGATTAATTGAAGACATGTTTGGAGATGTGTTTGAGTTCATAGACGTTTTGAATTTAAGAAGTGGAAGATGAGAGAAAATTGAGGTGTGGTGAAATGAGATGAAATGATTGTATTTATAGATCTCGAAAAAATATAGCCGTTGGTGTATTTTTTATTTAATATTAATTTATAAATTAATTTAAAAAAATCAAAAAAAATTAAAAAATGGAGGGCCCAATGGCTGGGATGGCCAGCCTCCAAGAGTGGTCTTACTAAGGCTCTGTTTACCACTAGCTTTCCAGCTACATGAGCTTTTTTTTACCATTGACTAATAAAAAGCTAGATTCGTAAGCTGACTTCTTTAACTAAACTTTACATTTGGAAAAAGCAAGTCAATGTAACTTTTTTTTTTAAAGAATGAGCTTCTTATCTTTTTCATTCCGAAAATATCCCTAACCTATATTAACCTAAATTAGAATAAAGAAAATATCCCTAACCTATACTAACCTATATCTAATATTTAATGTACTTGAGAGTCATCCAGATTATATACCCTTTGAAGAACTCCCCGACACTGCTAGTGCTACCAACCATGGAAATTCAAGAGAAACATTTATTGAGATGAATATAATCCGTGACAGCATTGCAGCTTTGATATGGGGAAGTGATGATCTAGCTTAGTTACGTTTTCTTTTTGTAAACCTGAAGGTCATTAGAATTCTCAACTTATATTTTATATTGTTGGATCATTTGTTATACATTTTGTGTACTTTTTTGCAACTAGCATAAGTATTAATATATCCGCACCTCTTTAAAATGCATACATGTAGTACACATCAAATACTGATTTTTTTCATTACTAAGTTAAAATGCTCAACGATTATTTCTTTCAACTTCTGATAATTTTGATGATGTTATTAAAGTGGCGATGTAAAGTACATTAAATATATATTATAATTATTGGACAAAATATGATATATTATTATTTAAAAAACTATAGACTAATAATACGATAAGAAAGGTTAAAGACAAGAAAAATAAGAGTAATGCCCTTTTATATCATTTTACAAATACCAAATTTTTTTAATTTAATTTCTAAACTTTTAAAACCAAATTTAATTAGCAAATTTAGCTTTCTAACTACTGTAAATTTCAAAATTTCCATTAGTTTTGCTAAACATAGCCTATGTTGATGAATCTCAATCCAAATAAACAATATGGTTGTTGAGGTTCTAATTTTTTCTTACTACGTGGTTAGTTTGATCGATCAACTACCACACACTATTTTTCCGTGGACGGATACCTCATAAAAACAAACCATCATCTAATTTGGGTCTCATGATTAAGATGATGCACAATGGCTGAACGAGATATCATCACCATGAAGTTGAATCTACACGCCTACCACCACATGAAAATATTGATCTGGATGGCCAATAATTATTTTGTAATTTCTCCGTACCGTACTATGTTTCCCAATTTGACTTTTTACAGTAAAACTTTTTCAACTTTAACTACGAATTAATTTTAAACCGTAAATGTAAAATGGCCAATTAATTTATTTTATTAAATTTTAGTCCCTGAAGTATCATAATATAATTTAATTGAATATTTTACATTTACCGTTTAAGATTAATTTGTAGTTAAATTTGAAGACGGTTGACTGAAGAAAGTCAAAATGGAAAATATTAGACGAGACGGAAGAAGTAATTATTTTCACCGGGTTTATAATTTTTATAACACCTTGATTAGACAAAATCCACATAATGGACCCTGCAATATTTAGCAAAAGAATATATGCACTGCAGCTCCGGTCTAGATTGGAGTGACCAATAATCAAATTCAAACTAGAAATTGACCTGAAGGGCCGAGTGAGTTTTACTAAATTATAAGTTAAATTGGATTAATTTGTAATAAGTATGTAAATTAGACATTAGTTATAAAAAATAATCTATTTAATCCAATTAAATTACAAGTCCTAATGCAATCCTAACAAAATCAATTCATCATTAATTTTTTTTTCAATATATCTCAAATTAAATTTTAAACCCTAATTCAACCCCAACCAAATCAATTCATCCTAAAAAAAAAAAGGATAACCAATTTTTCTTATCCATCTTCTCAAATTGAATTAAAACAGAACATAAACCTGATTCAACTCGAAAAAACAAGACAATTCATTATCAGAAATAACGATATTACTTGCATTTTGTTATGTAAATTATGTAAATGTCACTATCATGAATATGATGCATAGTACGGAATAGGAATGCATAGTACACAAATAGTACGTGCATAGTATATGGGTTGAAAGTTTTTGCTGAAGGATTGAAAAATATGAACGTCTGTCGGATGTATCTGCCTATAAATAGGCATGATTCTGATGAATGAAGAACACATCTCAGAAACATTTTTAACTCAGTTCATAACGTTCTTCCTTTTATATTTCTAATACGTTATCAGCACGAGATGCTCTAAATCAATTCTAACAGGAAGAAAACTCTAAGAGAAGGTACATTTAATTTTTCAGTCTGTATATACTAAATAAAATACTTAAGCTATTTTATTATCTTTTATGCTGCGAAATTTAATAGTTAATAACATGTTAACTTTCTAAAGAAAATGTTTTGCTTTTGTTACAAATTATTAATTTCAGTATTTCTACTTTCGTCAATTACTTTGTAATTACTCATTTTTACGCAAACTCTCGACAAAGTTTTGATTAAAAGGGTAAACGTGAAAGTTAAACATTTGATATATTTGACACGACGATGAAATTGAAAGTTTTATTCATAACTGAAATACAATTACACTTGAGTATTAATATGAATGATGAGAGCACACACATACAACATGATCATATAAAAACACAATGTTACATAAAAGAGTTGGTATCTGGGCCAATCAGGCAGCTCCATGGCGAACGGTAAAACAACAACAAAAGCAACACAAACGGAAATGATGTAGAAAAAGAGATTAAACATATTGTGAAAAGGATTAAGATGAGAATGATGTAAGTTTTATGAAGAAATGTTGGAGTATTTATAGAGTAAATTTTGGAAGAGTGACCGTTTTATTACCGTTGGAACAGTGACGAAGGACATAATGGCCGGTAATTTCATGACTTAATAAAATATGTGTTAAATTTATTACTTAATAAAATGGTTCCCGACAAGTATCGAACCCTGCACAATCTAATGGTCATTATACATCTGAGCCACTGGGCGAAGTTCGATTTTTATTTCATCTTATGTTTTTATATGTTCTAACATGTTTACATTTATAGATGTCGAACATCACAAAACTGCACTTTGATGCCTTGGATATTTCTGGAGAAAACTATTTAAGCTGGTTGCTCGATGCGGAGCTCCACTTAAACAGCATGGGGCTTGGTGATGCCATTAAGAAAGATAATACAATATCCGAGCAGGATAAGGCTAAGGCCATGATATTTTTGAGGCATCATATTCATGATGGTTTGAAATCGGAATACCTTACGGTCAAAGATCCATTTGAGTTGTGGACAAATTTGAAGGAAAGGTATGACCATCAGAAGGCTGTGACACTTCCAGCAGCCAGGTTTGAATGGCTAAACCTGAGATTGCAAGATTTCAAAAGTGTAAATGAGTACAACTCATCAATGTACAATATCACATATCACCTTTTATTGTGTGGGGAGAAAGTGTCTGAATATGATATGCTCGAAAAGACATATCAAACAATGCCCCCAGCAAACATGATATTGATGTAGAGTTATCGTAACCAAGGGTTTACGAAATACTCACAATTGCTCATCCACTTGTTGGTAGCTGAAAAGAACAATGAGCTGCTCCTAAAAAGTCACCAGATCATGAGCTCATACGCCTTGAAATAAATAATACCAACTCTAATGCCCCGCATGATATAAACCCGGCTTCATATAATAGTTATGCACCAAATAATGGTCATAACGAAAGTCGTGGAAATAAACGTGGTGGTCATAGTAACTGGTGTGGAGGCCGTGGGCATGGAGGAAATAGTCGTGGCCGTGGCTATGGAAATTCTGGCCAAACACGTGGTCGTGGAATGAAACGTTACCGTGGTAACAATCAAAACAACTATCGTGGTCGAAATAGTTCCAAATCTGATTATAAATATGAACCCGGTAATAATGAGAGCAGCATTTATTACCGTTGTGGGGACGCTGGGCATTTTGCGAAGGTGTGTCACAGTTCACAAAAAAGGGTTGATAGGTACAAAGCATCCCTCAAAGGAAAAGCCAATGAGGAGACAAATATTGTCGAAACTGATGATGAGTTCGATGACAAAACTGAGTTTCTGATTGCAGAGAAAGCACACTAACTCGAACAAGCATTGAATGATTAGTATTTATATGGTGTGATGCATCTATTTCATTATGGTTGTGTGGTTGAATGTAAAATACTTGTTTGATGTATTTTCTTTACTTTTATGTGCTTATCAATGTAAGATGATGTATATTGCTTTTCTGTAAGCAATAAATCATATTTCTAAATAAATCAAGTTTTTATGTATAATCTTACTTATGTTTTCTCTTGCATATAGAAAAACAACATATTTGAAATGACAATCACAAGCATTAAAGGAGAGTCATGCCTGGCAGATAGTGCTACCACTCACACCATATTGAATAATACAGAATATTTCTCCAACTTGGTATTGGAAAAGGCAGATGTGCATACAATCTCCGGAAAACCAAAGATAATTGAAGGCTACGGGAAAGCCAATATTTTGTTGCCGAAAGGAACAAAGTTAAAAATTGAAATGACATTATATTCTTCATAGTCTCAAAGAAATTTACTGAGTGTTAAAGATATTCGATCAAACGGATATCACATTGAGACAATGAATGAGAAGGGAAAAGAATACTTGTATGTTACAACTTACAACTTCTCAACCGGGTAAGAAAAACATATTGGAAAAATTACCCGTATTACCTTCCGGCCTATATTATACAATGATACGAAAGGCGGAAGTTTCATGCCGTAGTAAACCGAGGGGTTACTATTGAATTCAATATTTGGCATGACCGGTTGGGCCATCCCGGTACAATAATGATGCGTAAAATTATTGAGAATTCATGTGGACATCCTTTGAAAACAAGGAAATATTACAAACCCATGAATTAGCATGCACGGCTTGTTCTCAAGAGAAATTGATTACAAGGCCATCACCAAGCAAAGTTAAATTTGAAAATCTCGTATTCTTAGAAAGAATTCAGGGGGATATATGCGGACCAATACATCCACCACGTGGACCGTTTAGGTACTTTATGGTCCTAATCGATGCATCGACTAAATGGTCACATGTATGTTTATTGTCGACTCGCAATATGGAATTTGCAAAATTATTGGGACAAATAATAAGACTGGGAGCACAATTCCCTAATTATACAATCAAGACATTCGTCTTGATAATGCTGGTGAATTTACTTCACAAGCCTTTAATGATTATTGCATGTCAATTGGTATCAATGTTGAACATCCAGTTGCGCATGTTCACACAAAAAATAGCCTCGCCGAATCTTTGATAAAACGTCTGCAATTGATTGCAAGACCATTGTTAATAAAATCAAAGTTGCCAACATCGGCATGGGGGCATGCAATATTACATGCAGCATCGCTTATACGCATCAGGCTATCAAGTTATAATCAAACATCTCCATATCAAATGGTTCGAGGTCAGGAACCAAATATCTCCCATCTAAGAACATTTGGATGTGCGGTATATGTGACGATTTCACCGCCACAACGCACAAAAATGGGACCCCAAAGGAGATTGGGGATATATGTTGGGTACGATTCTCCAAGTATTATAAGATATTTGGAACCATTGACTGGAGATCAATTTACGGCCAGATTTGCCGACTGTCATTTTGATGAAAGAAATTTTCCAACATTAGGGGGAGAAAGAAAGAAGCTGGAAAAGGATATCTTATGGAAATATATGTCATTGAGAAGTTTGGATCCAAGAACAAAGCAATGTGAACAACAAGTTCAAAACATAATTCATTTGCAAGCTATTGCAAATCAATTGCCAGATGCATTTACTGATATTAAAAGGGTAACGAAATCCCATATTCCAGCTGCAAATGCTCCAGTAAGAATTGATATTCCTAGAGGACAATCTTCCACTGAGAATGAAGTTAACCCACGCCAGAAGCGTGGAAGACCTTTTGGTTCCAAAGATAAAAATCCTCGGAAAAGAAAAGGAGCAATCGCAGAAAATTGCCCAAGAGAGGATACAAAAGCTCAAGAAGAGCACACTGACATAATAAACAAGGTTCAAGTTCAAGAAGAAACTCAGGCGCCTGAGAACGAAGAAATATCGGTTAATTATATATTGCCTGGAAAAGGATGGAAGCGAAATGAAATAAACGTCAACGATATATTTGCTTATAACATAGCACTTGATATCATGGGAGAAAATAAGAATCATGAAGATTCAGAGCCTACATTTGATGAGTGTAAGCAAAGAAAGGACTGGCCTAAGTGGAAGGAGGCAATAAACGCAGAGTTGGAATCTCTTGCGAAACGAAAGGTGTTTGGACATATAATCCAAGCACCAAAGGATGTAAAACCAGTGGGAAACAAATGGGTTTTTGTGCGAAAGAGGAATGGTAAAAATGAGATTGTAAGATACAAAGCAAGGCTTGTCGCACAAGGTTTTACCCAAAGACCTGGTATTGATTATGAAGAAACATATTCTCCAGTTGTAGACAGGATCACTTTTCGCTACTTGATAAGCTTGGTTGTACGTGAAAAGTTGAAAATGCGTCTAATGGATGTGGTCACTGCCTATTTGTATGGCTCATTGGAAAAAGAAATTTACATGAGAATTCCAAATGGTTTCAAGATACCTGAAACATAAAGTGGATCTCGAGAAATGTACTCAATAAAACTGAACAAGTCTTTGTACGGATTGAAACAATCCGGTCGAATGTGGTACAATCGTTGGAGTACATTCTTGATCAAAGAAGGTTACAAAAATGATCCCATATGTCCATGTGTGTTTATCAAAAGATCTGGATCCGAGTTCGTCACGATCGTTGTATATGTAGACGACTTGAACATTATTGGAACTCCAGGAGAGTTATCAAAGGCCGTGTGCTTGCTGAAAAATGAATTTGAAATGAAAGACCTTGGGAAAACAAAATTTGTTTTAGGTCTTTAGATTGAGCACTCAAAGGACGGTGTTTTCCTGCATCAATCAACGTACACAACAAAAGTGTTGGAAAGATTCAATATGGAGAATGCACATCCATTGAATACGCCAACGGTTGTACGATCATTGAATGTCGAGAATGATCCATTCCGACCTTGTGACGATGATGAAGAACTACTAGGCCCCCAAACGCCATATCTAAGTGCAATCAGTGCACTGATGTATCTTGCTACAAATACAAGGCCAGATATAGCATTTGCTGTAAACTTATTAGCAAGATACAGTTCTTCTCCAACTCAAAGGCATTGGAACGGGATAAAACACCTCTTACGATACCTTCAAGGAACAAAAGAAATGGGGTTGTATTATCCCGACTCCTTTACCTCAGGATTAACTGGTTACGCAGATACTGGATATTTGTCTGATCCTCATAATGGTCGATCTCAAACAGGTTATGTATTCACCTGTGGAGGTACGGCTATTTCTTGGCGGCATGTAAAGCAAACAATGGTTGCTACTTCTTCTAATCATGCAAAGCTCTTAGCAATCCATGAAGCAAGTCGTGAATGCATTTGGTTGAGATCCATCACTCGCCACATTCGACAAATGTACGGACTCCCTACAATTGAAAACTCCCCGACTATAATCTACGAAGATAATGCAACTTGCGTTTCTCAGTTAAAGGAAGGTTTCATCAAAGGTGATATGACAAAACATATCCTGCCCAAATTCTTCTTCACTCATGAACAACAATAGGAGAATCAGATTCATGTGCAACTGATCCGCTCAAGTGAAAATTTGGCAGACTTATTCACCAAATCTCTCCCTACTTCGACATTCGAGAAACTAAGACACGCGATCGGGATGAGGCATCTGCGGGAAATAAAGTAATGTAACCATGAGGGGGAGTGAAATATGCGTTGTACTCTTTTCCTTCGCTAAGGTTTTTTCCCACTGGGTTTTTCTTTAGCAAGGTTTTTAACGAGGCAACATTTCATGCATATCATCAAAATTCATGATGTACATTTAAGGGGGAGTGTTATGTAAATTATGTAAATGTCACTATCATGAATAGGATGCATAGTACGGAATAGGATGCATAGTACACAAATAGTACGTGCATAGTATATGGGTTGAAAGTTTTTGTCGAAGGATTGAAAAATATGAACGTCTGTCATATGTATCTGCCTATAAATAGGCATGATTCTGATGAATGAAGAACACATCTCAGAAACATTTTTCACTCAGTTCATAACGTTCTTCCTTTTATATTTCTAATACATTTATATATATTTCAACAATTATTTGTAATTAGATGCTACAATAACACGCGTAGCGTGTTCTCACGTTCTAGTAATCCAAGTACAAGACAACTCGCTGCAAGCTAAAACAGACTATTAATCCGTTAAAATGTTTCAGGGTATTTGTTTTTGCATCTTCTACAGTATAAAAACTTGACTCAATTTTTTCTCTACTAAACAATCATCGTTCTCTTTCTACCATACTCTTACCTTCCAATCAAACTAACAACCTTAAACAAATCAAAAAATCATTTAAACCAATCAAATAACCTTAAAAAATATCAAACAAATCACTTCCTTCTTACACACATAACTTTATTCTTACACCCTATAAAGGCTACATTCTTCAACTGAAAACTCATTCGATTCGATTCGATTCGATAAATTTACATTGAAAAGAGCAGTATAACAACCCTAAAGACCCTATAAAATCTTAACTATATTTCAAACATCATATTTATAATTCACCTTTTAACTCATTTACTATTTATCAACTAAAATTTTCTTTTTAACACTATAAAATAACAAAAAGTCAGTTGCACTTTTTATTGGCTTTAAGCAATTTGCAACATAAACCGGCAAAGCCACTCGATTCATTATTCCGGTACCCCCAGGCTAAAGGGCCCATCCACTTGTTTATGGCAAACACTGTTAATGGTATGACAACCCGCTTAAGAATGTTTAAAGTTTAGCAGCCTGCTTGACTAAGAACTAGGTATCTATTCTTCTCTTAAAATGTTTCAATTTATTTTTTGTTTTGTATATTATACAGTAACAAATTTAACTTAATTTTGTCTCCACTAAACAATCATCATTCTCTTTATACTCTACTCTTACTTCCTCTTTAATTTTTCAATCAAACTAGCAATCCCAAACCAAACAAACAACATTTAAACCAATCAAATAACCTTAAAAATATTAAACACATCACTTCATTTTTACACATATCACTTTATTCTTACACACCATATATAACAATCCTATAAACCCTATAAGTTTCTAACTCTATTCTAAACACCATTTTCTATAATTCACCTTTAACTTAGTTATTATTCATCAACTAAAATTTTTCTTTAACTCAATTTTTTTAACTCTATACCAAACAGTCAGTAGTTGTACTTGTATATTCATTTACTCCATACATTTTAGAATAAATGTTACATTTTGACTTTTTGCAGTCTACATTTTTTTAACTTTGACTCGGATTTAATTTTAAACCGTAAATGTAAAACGTTGGATTAAATTATATAATTACAAAGTTTCATTATATGCATTGAATAATGAAAATTATCTTACTTTTCAAAAAAGTAAGAAAAAACAATGGGAGTAATATATGCACTATCGATTACTAAGTTTAAAATGATCTCATTGAACCAAAGAAAGAATGAAAGACTATCGATTCGATAACAACAAACCGACTTAAGGCCGCAGAAACAACGTGTCCAAACCAACGTGCCTCACCACAGTACACCCCTCAGTCAGAAAATTACAAAATGGTCCCCCATCTCCCCAACTATAAAAATCCACCTTCCAATTCACACAATCCCAGCAAAAACACAAACTCACACAGTACAGTACAGTTGAATTTCAAATTTAGATGGGAGTAATCACAATCGACGGATCAACAGTCCTAGCCTTCGTGAACGACGAGACACAATTCACAAAAAGCACCGAAGAAGCCTTCTCGAAGCTGGACGCGAACAACGACGGCGTACTGTCGAAGTCGGAGCTCCGGCGCGCGTTCGAGTCTCTGCGGCTGATCGAGTCTCACTTCGGCGTCGACATCGCCACGCCGGCGGAGGAGCTGACCAAGCTGTACGACTCGATTTTCGAGCAGTTCGATTACGATCACAGTGGAACCGTTGATTTGACGGAGTTTAAAGGCGAGTTTAAGAATATTCTCTTGGCCATTGCGGACGGGCTCGGGTCAAGCCCGATTCAGATGGCGGTTGAGGATGATGATAGTAGTTTTCTGAAGAAGGCTGCTGATTTGGAAGCAGCATCTAAGGTCTCTGATTGATCTCAATCTTATCTTATCTTATCTGGTGTGGATATGTTTAATCAGTTTAATGTTGTATTTTCTGTTATTCTTTTTGTGAGTGATGCAAGTGTGATAAGATAATTCAGCTTAAATATTAGTTTTCCTTACGGAGAAGAAAAAGAAAAAACAAGGTCAATAATAATCACTGAACGGGGTGAAAAGAAACCGGAAACCATATGGAAAAAAGGAAAACGTCGCCTGAGAGATTCGAACTCTCGCGGGGAAACCCCATGTACTTAGCAGGCACACGCCTTAACCACTCGGCCAAAGCGACGTCTTGTTATATTGGATTATACTGTATTTAACCATTGTCACGTAAGGCTTCAATCTTGACCAGTCTGGAGCATTCCAAAACTTCATTTAGATTAACAGTTCCACACACACACTCCGTCTTTCGCTCTATTTTCAACTCCAAATTACACACATATATATGTACGGGTCAAGAATCTCAAGATGAATTTGAAAAGAGAGAGAGATCATATCCAACAGGTGCGTGTCACAAGTATACAAGAAGTGGGTAAAATTCATTTTTGATACTCTAGTGTGAGACATTTTCGATTTTGGTACTGTGGTCGCGTTCAATTTATGTACTAATTATCAATAACTATGTACAATTTAGGTACTAATTGAATTTATGATAGATGTGCACGGTCGCATTCACGTGCGATCGAATGTCAAACGCCGAAAGATGGACATAGAAAATTGACCGTTCGCAAGATATCGTGGACTTCGTCCCACTCACAAGCATTAAATTCTTCCTCGGCGGATTCTTTTTTGTAGGCTTTTTCATCAATTTTGTTTCAATCGACTTTCAATTAATCGAATTGAATTCACGTGAAATTGGAGTTATGTTAATTATAACTTGGTACTGATTTGCACACTTACTATCTAATTTACATATATCACCTTAATCGCAAATAGTTATTGATAAATAGTACCTACGCGACCACTTTGGAGTAATCGAAAATGTATCACTGTACGTAGAGTACCAAAAATGAATTTTACCCACAAGTATTGTTAAGAAAACGTAAACTCCACCGTTCAATAGTATACTTCTTTACACTGGACTTCAGAGAAACTATTCACTACTCATATCGAAATGACTCAAATCCCTCAGCCCATTATCATCATGTTGAAAGATCTCTTTGGGAAATGAGTACTTGTAAAATAGTCTTGCTATATTTACTGGATTGTGTTCATATATATAACAGCTGATACGAGACAAGTGTATTCTCTTGGTGAAATTAGATAATTCAGTTCAACTTTTAAGAGTTGGTGCATGATTGATTTACTTGAAAACTGCAAAGAACATTGATAGTATGATCTTGGAAAAATAGTAATGCCAGAAAACAGGTTGAATGTTTCCTGTTTTAGACATTTTAAATTTTCGATTCACAAATTCACTGGTTCAGAATCATGATCAAGTAGACCAAAGAACCATTTACAACAAGTCAAACCAAAGGACAACTTCATTCACACGATTTTCAGTTTGACGGGGCGAGTTATAACTGAAAATTGACTCTGAGCAGCTGCAACATGATAAGGCGTTGCCAGATGGGCCTTCGTCAACGCTGCAATCCCTCCAGCAATGGTGGTGTCGTTTATGAAGCCTTCAAATCGCCTAGCAGCAGCATATTTGTGTTGAGGCAACAAATCTGTCATTTTTATGATCAGGCGAAGGAAGCTTCCCATCTTGGTAGATTTGTGGAACATAGAAATTGTATTTGCCATTATTACAATTCTACATTCTCATCGCAGCACACAAGAGTTGGATATGCAGTAACAGGTTCAATAGTATAGAACAAAAGGCAAAGTATATAGCATCCTGGTATTCTGACAAACTAAAAGAAGTAGCTGCTTTCATACATATCTGAAAAGATAAAAAAAGACTGATCCAACAACAATCAGATTCGGATGATCTATTCTTGGATTTCAACTTCAGTTGGTGGTAGCATTGCAGGGGTGATGAATTCTTGTTCTTCCTTTGGGGGGTGAATTGTGACCAGATCTGGTAGAGGAGTAGGGGGACCTTGCTTTCCTTTGGGATCCCAGTCAAGCATAATCTTGACCTTGATGCCAAGAACACCCTGCACAGATTAATCATAAAAAAGAAAAGGATCAATAAAAATAGAACTTAACTATGAAGATTGAAGAGGTCTGACTTCAGGTGAAACTATGCCTTAAAAGCATTGAGAAGCACAAACCTGTCTGAGAAGAACATGTCTAACAGCAGCATCAATGTATTCTTTCACGGGCTGACCAGAAGAAATCATATATCCATCTTTGAACTTCATGGATTTAGCACGCTGAGCCCTCAATTTACCGCTGACAATCACCTGTAAGAATATACCAACAAGTTAAGTTACTGTGCAGAAATGCAAATATAAAACATAGGAATCCAGGAATAAGGCTATAATCGTACCTCACAACCCTTGGCTCCACTCTCCATGACAAATCTCAAGACACCATAGCATGCCCTGTGGAACACAATCAACATAATATTTTACTCAAATGCTGACATATTATTATCATCATACTAGCCAAGAAAATGCAGAGGCAAAAACAGCAAATTACCAAGCCAAATGATCTCTTCATAAAATATTTGATAAATGTTATCCCGGAAAAGTTCTTTTGAAAAGATTATCAACATATATACACAAGGTTGGAGCTTGGAGGACAACTATGCACCCTGGAAATCGTCCATGGTAGAAACACAGGAGATTACCAAAAGATAAGCTTTTTTTTGTGTTTTACATACTGCACACTGATGCAAGATCGTGTCAATTACAAGGTTAAAGTTACTCAAAACTACGTGCCCTTTCCATGGTTAATGTGAGGCACAGGGCGCCTCACAACAATATAGACATGGGAGAGAGAGGCTTTTTCTAGTCATCATCCGACAACAACAGATGGTATAGAAGAACCAACATTGCTTTTACGATGACATGGTAGGATGCAATAAAAAAAAAAAAAAAAGAAAACCCGCACTAATAAGGTATTCAACTCGTGAGCAAAGTTGCAGCTAACCAGACTACTAGAGCGTCTCACCACTCAATAGTCAATACAAGAAAGAACTAAGCCTCATGATCTGTAGTCAGGATTCAATAAAATAGTGAATGCTATCTATATTGCCAGATTTGTAAGAAAGAATTTACACACTCCACACATAACACCATGAAGAACATCATATCACCACAGAGAGTCAGATATCATATCATAGTTCCACATAAAATTAACGTCGAACATCAACACCAATTCATTTTGTGTAATAAAGAATGATATTACATGATAGACAATAAGTGGAATTACTACCTCCTTACAGCAAGGCCACCAAGGAGCTTGTAACGGAGTGACTCGGCCTGAGCAATGGCACAGAGTCCCCTGTTGTTCACCTTCTCAGCGTAGAGCTCAACGCTGTTCTCAGGGAACTTGAACCTCTTCTGAACCACAGAGGTCAATTCCCTAATCCTCCTTCCCTTCTCACCTATCACAACACAAAGCCACAATCAAATTACAAATTAACAAGCTCTTCAAAATCAACCAAAACAAAAACACCTAATCCATTATAACATCAATAATTTGGAAGCAAAATGAAATCTTCACCGAGAACGTTCTGCGTGCGGGTGGCTCGGATGATGATTTCAGTCCTCATGGGAGTAACCCTGACCTCAACACCAGAGTATCCATCCTCAGCAAGCTCACGTGTCAAAACCTCGTTCAATTCCGCGAAGAAAACTCCATCGGCAACAAACTACACTTACAGTTCACTTCAATTCGTCATAATTGTGTAAAATCACCTCTAAATTGCACTTCTGCGGATTAATAAAGGAGTTTACCTTTCGCTTTTTGCTCATCTGAGACATTTTCACCTGAATTTGTGTGTTTCACAGTGAAGTAGATGCAGCTAGGGTTTTTCAGTTGGGCAGTGTTTGGTAGAGATGGCCAGTGTTCACTATTTCAGGTGGGCTCTTGGATCCAATTAGTTCTGGCTGGTTGTGTCTTGTTCGGCTAAAGAGTGTGTTTTGGGCGGATTTTCAAAGGCCACCAACCATGTGAATTGTATTCCCTCAGTCCCGATAAAACTTTCTATGTGACTTTTTTTATAAACTATTATCACAAATTACTATTCATTTATATCCGAGAATTAAAATAAAGTTATGTTAAGAAAATACTCTAAATTTATTTTTGTAATATATTTTTATCATGTTTTGTGATATAATGTGAAAGTAATTTGCTGTTAAGTTCGTAAAAAAATCAACCTAGAAAGTTATTATTGAAACGGATGTGAAAGGCAAAAACAAAGTTCGATTGCAATAGAATTGGCGAGGTTAAATGGGGACTAGCATTGCTATATAGAAATCAACTAGTACTAACCCGTGACGATGCCACGGTATAGTTTACTTTTAATAATAAATTGAAATGTGAGGATTAAATAAATTAATCGAAAAAAAAAGATAGTCAAAATTCCTTGTAGACAACGTTGGTCGTGGTGTCGTTCGGTAGTCATTCTTCATCCAATATTATATCATTGAGTGTTTATTTATGTTAACTGTATAAAATGTAAAAATAGGGTACTACCATACCGGACTTGTTAATTAGTAACATGTACATGTTTTCTTACAAAAAAAATCTATCCCTTAAACGGAACCAAAATAAAATACAAAAGTATACAACACAATCAATAGGGTAGTTCCCAACAATCTCGACCCACACACACACAAATATTATACAAACGTAATTTCACATGTCACGGTTGTTTTTTCCAACCTACCGGTTCCCAACAACCCCGCGGTGGTATGCGTCACCCCACCAAAAACACATAAATTATTATTCTACGAACATAATTTCATATGGTACGGTTGTCCCCATGAAACCGTTATGGATGAAGAAATTAAAGTAAAGAGAAGATAGAAGAGTTTCCGCCAGGCGTATCTGGACCCCGGCCCGTCATGGAGATCAAGAAAGTACAAAGAAGATCGAAGACATTTTCCCCGCCTAGAGAGTATCACCTGATCCCCGCCCTCCCCCGACTCGTTATGGAGATCAGGAAAGTAGAGAGAAAAATCTAAGAGAGTTTCCCCACCTGGAGGGTATCAGATCCCCCAGGCTCGTTATGGAGATCAGGAAAGTAGAGAGAGGATCTAATAGAGTTTCCCCACCTAGAGAGTATCAGATCCCTCCAGGCCCGTTATATATCAAGAAAGTAGATCGACGATCGAAGAGAGTTTCCCCGCCTAAAGAGTATATGCAGACTCCCTCCCCGCCCCCCCCCCCCCCCCTCCGCCGGAAAAAAATGTAGTTTTTACTAACTTAATCATAAAATGTCTGGTTGGGTCTTATAACAAAGGTATGGAACGTGTTCGAGTATATACCAGACCGGACCTGAACATCATTATTTCGAACGGGGTTGGAATTCGGGTTGGACAGAACCAGTCCTTCCAGCCAGAGATCGTAGAGAAGAGAAACCTTATACCTCATCCTACCAATTGAATCATATACATAAAGAAAAGGAAATTGAAAGTCTTCACATGTAAAAAGTTGTTGATAGACATGTAAAGATCAACACACCACCAATTAGCTCACGTATGTCTCTTCTATCCTCTGTAACTGAAAATAGCACGTCTAGTACACGATTCATAAAACATTCTTAGAAGATTAGTTGAAGGAACTATGTCAAGCATAGATCCAAAGGTACTCCAATATGGATTCATGCCCATTAAGAAATTTAGTATGTGGGTGGCGATTTTGATGGAATTATGGGATTTAGAAGATTTGATTGATCACATTTATAAATAGTTGCAAAGGTTGAATATCATTGGCAGAATTATGTAACCAAAATTAGATTAAAATTGTAAAGGTAACAGAACCAAATACGCATTAACTTGGCATCAAAAATAAATTTACACTGATTATAATTGTTTTGTAATTTTTTAATCTAAAAAAATGAAAGAATTTCTCACATTGATTTGAGGCCAAAGTACCATAGCTAGAATTGATAATAAAAACTGGTCTTTATAATATATGGATAGATCTCATCTTCACATGCCTAAAAATTGAAAATTAATTTATTACTTTATTCTTTACCTTATCACCTCTTCTACTTTATTCACTATCTTCTACGATTATTCATTATTTTTCAAACATAAGTATTTAGAGAAAAGTCGAAACCTAAATTCAAAAATAAAAAAAAAACGTAGAGAGTTAATACAACTTAAAATGAATTTCTTTTTTACTTCAATTTTGTATTAGAAAATATCCAAGTAATTAGAAAGCGCTCCAAGTATCATTTATACACATGCGGATCATGTGTGCTTCAAAGTAAACCATCAACTTTAGAATATAGTAGAAAAATATACGAAAGTGCCAGAATAACCGAAAGTGCGCAAATGGTATGGTCGTGTGTGTGTGTGTGTGTGAAGCTAATCAAAATAATCGTATATTTTAGTTTGTCCAGAATGTTTGATGCTAAACTATTTAAAATGAGTATCTTTTTGAATACTTGATACTACCTTAATTATTTATAATGTGTTTTAATGAGTCATTTTTAATTTTTAAAATTTCATTATTTTATTTTATCTTATTAAATAAATTTATATTTTATTTTAATGAATAAAATAATTTATTTAGTTAATAATAGTATTCAAGATTGGTGTATATAGATTCGTTTTGTCACGATGAATTCAAATATATGTTAAAAATATTTTTTGGATTTTTGTAGATAAAGTTATATGAGATTAATATTTTATTTTAGTGAATAAAATGTTTATTTAATTAATAATAATAATAATAATAATAATATTCATCTATTAAAAAACACTATTCATGGCCTTCCGCATTTTCAGCAACCATAAGACATAAAATTTTGTCACCAAGCAATAGCATTGCTCATATGATCTTAGCAACAACACTACTACGTTCCCCTATTCAGACTCTGCTTAACCGTAGAATCAAAATTTCACGTAGGATGGATGGAATTTGAATGAATCTGGTGGTTTAGCTCATCAACTTTATATATTATATTATATTATATTATATTATATTATATTATATTATATTATATTATATTATATTATATTATATTATATTATATTATATTATATTATAACACCCAACTGATAATCTAAGTGCTAAAACATTAACCTCAGCTCCTCACGTTTAACCTGGCAAAACTTTATGCAACAAAATTCTCTCCCCTACCCGGAATCTTCTGAACCGTAGAATCAAAATGTATAATTGAAAATATAAATATCTATTAATATAAATATAAACATTTTTCGGAGTTTTGTAGATAAATTTATAAGAGACTTAATAAAAACTATATATGCAGCCAATATACAAAAAATAAACAGTGAAATATATACTGATTGAAAATGTAACTAATTCCACAAAATTTCACATAGGATTGAAACAATTTAATAAATGCTCTATTTTTAAATTTAATTATTTCATTTTATCTTATTTAATAAATTTATATTTTAGTTTAATAAATAATATAATTTATTTAATGAATAATAGTATTCAAGATTGTTATCTATGGATTCGTCTTGTCACGGAAAATTCAAATATATGTTCAATATATTTTTTGAATTTTTGTAGATAAAGTTATATGAGATTTAATAAAAATTATATATGTAACCAACATACCAAAAATAAACTGTGAAATATGTATATGCCGGTTGAAAATGCAACTAATTCCACGTAGGATTGAATTAATTTAATAAATACTCTATTTTTAAAATTTCAGTATTTTATTTTATCTTATTTAATAAATTTATATTTTATTTTAATAGATAAAATAATTTATTTAATTAATAATAGTATTCAAGATTGGTGTCTATGGATTCGTCTTGTCATGACGAATTCAAATATATGTTCCATATATTTTTCGGATTTTTTTAGATAAAGTTATATGCGATTTAATAAAAATTATATATGCAGTCAATATACAAAAAATAATATTGAAATATATATTGACTAAAATGTAACTAATTCCACAAAATTTCACGTAGGACTGAATGAATCTGGTGGGGTTTAAACCATTGTGCTTTACATAATATATATGGATGGATTGATGGATGGATTGCATTTATATCAATAAATGGTAAAAAACAATAAGCAATATTTCCAACTGTGTAATGCACATGCTCTCTTAATAAATGATGTTTTCAATTTAATACCACCCCAATAAAATTGTGACAATGTTTTAATTTTAATTGTACCAGAATAAGAAAATAATATGAGAGAAACTAAAATGTGAGCGATCAATGACAAATATGCAACTGAATTATAAAACATAGTCTTTGAGTAAATTTGTAGGTCAAAATTCCTTATTGGTCAATATCAGCCCCTTGTGTGTTGATTATATTGGAATTTGAAACTGCAAATCAACACATGTTTCATCTATATGAAACTTCATACTCATACATATCACTCATTGTAACTTAATTTGTAATATAATTAGGTATATAATCTAATTGAGCATTCTCAACATATTACACAAATTTACTTAGAACCATGACCAACAATAATTGTCTACAAGAAAGTTTTTAGCAAGGTTTAAATATATCATGCTAACTTAATATATTTGTTTTATTATGAGTTTAAAATTGCAACTTATGTATGTATCTTATTATGCTCAGCATCGAATGAACGAACGTCATAATTTAACCGTACATTATATTACACTAACTTGCTAATAGCCATACTCAAGATTTTCAACAAGTAAGTTTTTAGCAAGGTATATCAACATATCATTATCATGCTAACTTCTTTTAACATGTAGTGAATGAAACTCTACTCTATATTGACAAATCAATTGAACAAATTGTGTACTTCACATGCAATATGTATTTAAATGCTACTATTAGGGATAAGTGTTATGAGACACGGTATTTAGATAATTTATCTAGAGACTGACCTATATTGTTAATAAAAACAATCAATATTATTAATTAAAATACCTATGTTCTCAATATTTGTATTTTTTCATATTATAATCATACTTATTTCGTTAATATAAACGTTTTAATTAATAACATTAATGATTTTATTGGTAAAATAGACCGTTTTTAAATAAATTATGTACATGCTGTATTTATTATACAAATAGAACACAAAGTCATGTGAAAAGCACAAGAAAATCATTCACACCCACACCGCCTCTAAAACCACGGCGATGTCAGCCACTCCTCCAGCCACCGCATCTCCGCCGCGCATCCTGAACAACCACCCACCCTACTACTGCCACACCTGCGTCAGCCACATCGGCCTCCCTCCTTCCCCCACTCCCACCGCCCTCCTCTGCCCTCACTGCCACCACGAATCCCTCCAGCTCACCTCTCCACCCACCCCTCTCCCCCTCTCTCCTCCTCGTCGCATCCCCACCACCACCGACGAATCCTCATCCGCCTCCCCTCTTCCCACCCGCATCATCAACCACCTCGCCTCATTCGCTCGCAACACCGGACATCAAACTCGCGGTGTCCCCAAATCGGCAATCGACGCCCTACCGGAAATCAAAATCACCGATGACTCCGATCCGACGATGCTCTGTGCTGTTTGTAAGGATCCGTTCGCTGTAGCCTCTGTGGCTAAAATGTTGCCGTGTAAACACGTTTATCACTCCGATTGCATTGTCCCCTGGCTGGAGATTAACAATTCGTGCCCTATGTGCCGGTTTAAGCTCCCGGTGGTGGAGAAGGAGGCGGAGGTGGTGGCCGATGAGTCGTATATGATGTTTTTGATTCATATGCATAGGCATATGGAGAGGTCCAGGAGTAATCGGTATCGGGAGATGGATTTTGAGAGGGAGGATGTGGAGAGGTCCAGGGGTGATTGGTATTCGGAAATCAATTCTGAGAGGGATTTGTTTAGGGAGGATGATGTGTTATCGGTGTCCGGGAGGTGGCAGGTGGTGGAGGAGGAAGAAGAAGAAGATGATGATGATGAAGGGAATAGCTCTGGTGATCAATTGGACTAGCTAGGAGTTATTTCTACGCAGGTTGATAGGTACATTCAGCTCTTGCTTATACTAGTAGTGTTTGCTAATGTCATTGTTTGCATTGATATTTTGTATCTCTTTACTTAGTTGATGGATATTCGAGTGGAATGTTGAGTATTCTTGATGTAGGATGTTGAAAAGTGGAATTTTAGATTGATGACCAGTTATCAACGTTCTCATGGTTCATATAGTGATTTTGATTTAAGCATGGTACCGACGTGATGATTCGGACTTTGGTTATCATTTTGTAAATTGGTGTTTGAGATTGATAATCACTGATCAACCTTCTAATGGTTAAGGCATAGTATTTGGTTTTTGGCAGGCTTGTGGCCTCGATCTAATGGCCACGCCTCAGACGCCTGTGTTAACTGAAAAGTGAATGAATCTGATATCTACTGTGTTCATATCACATGTGTCTTTTTGTGTAGTAATCTTATGTGCTAATGTTTCTGTTATGCAATACTGGACTATAGACTCTAGATCTGCTGCTTTTTTTGTTTTTTTTTTGTGAAATCAGAACATATATTGCACTAGAGATTAATAGCTACAGATACTCTGCATTAGCTGGAGTTTGACAGGATTTCAAAACATTAGTATAATTGTGTAATACAAGTCTAATGATCTTTTTCTATGTTTACATGTTATTGCCGTTCATAAGTCTCGAAGTACTACCAGAGTTTTATATGTGCATGATTTGAGTCATTTGACAGCCTTCAGGAGATTGAACATGTGAACATTTATGCAGCTTGAGGGTTGTTAAGCTTTAAAACTCTGACATTTGTGTGGTTGTCATATAATACATGAACCAGTTGATTAGGATTCAGTATTTACTTCTTCTGGTCAAGGTTTTGTAAAGATCTTGTTCTGCTCAAGAGAATCATATCTGATGTTGAGTGTTCTTCGTAAAAAGGTTTTGGTTCTTGTTCATAATTTGTATTAGGTCGTTCTTGTTGCCAGCTTACTGTTTTGATGATACGATGTTCAATTGATGTGTAGTGATCGTCCATGTCCAACAATTTGATCTTGTCTCAGTTGGATGGCATTTAATTGACTTGTTCTATCCTCTTTCTCAGGTGCATTCTGTATAATCCATGGAGTCACTTATCGAATCGGTGGCTCGGGGATTGACGTTTCCAATGGCGGAATGTGTGTACTTCTGCATGTAAATATATAATTTGTATATAATTCTGTAACACCGTTGAGCAATAAAGAGATGATATTTTTCATCTTAGCGCTCTTAGGATCGGATAAACCTTCATTGGTGTGCCTTTCTTTGTCAAAGTTAGAAAAATTTGTTTGTAGACATAATTCGTTATGCCTTTCATACTCTAAACATTGCAAGTTACAGTGGTTTTTGGTCTTATAATGAGCAATACTCTTATGTCAGTGTTCACTGGCGCAAAGGTTAACCTATAATCTAACACAACTTCGTGGTTCCTTACAGAACTATACCCCCTGTCATTTCGCATGTTAGCTATCTTCTTGGCAGGGCGGGTTTCTCCTATCAATGATAATAAACCTATTCCGTGCAACCCATGGTCACTATGATGCTTCAGATGAATCAACAGATTAGAGCTTCAATGCATGAATTTTACAAAACTACAGTATCAGCTACTTCTGAATTTTCGACCAACAAGTACGTTTGTAATTTGTACAGAACATGAATCATAGAACCAGGTAAACCAAATCTACTCAATTTCAATAGGGTTATTTGGTGCAAGTCCGAAAGTCAGTGATACGTCCTTCAGTTTTTAAGGCAATCACTCCTTAGGATAACAACCTTGAACTTCATCTTTAGTTCCCATCTAATTCTAAGTTAAAACACACATGCATTTCCAATCCTCAGATCATTATCATTCAGAGAGTTTCCCAACTGGAGCGAAAGCTTGGATTTCCACATGATCTAGATGCTCCGATGACCACAGTTTAACACATAATTGCCGCTAACTTGTTTCTCCTCATGCAAAATTATGAACTGTACTCTATATACATACATGTAATGAATCACCTGGACTCTAAAACTATACAACAAAGTCGGAAACTATCGACATGTAATGAATCATTTGGACTCAGAAACTATACAACAAAGTTGCAAACTGTGTATGTGTAATATGAATCACTTGGACTCATAAACTAACAAAGTTTTTTTTTTTAACAACTTTAAAGCCAACACCCCCTTAGTTTATTACATTTTGACCGATATTGCTAAAAATTAACTAGTCTACGTAAAAATGCCCTGAAAATTACAATTAAAGAAAACAAGAAGTTTTCTTTAGAGAAGGAGCTTAGCTCAGACCAATTGGTCGGAGGAACTCCGTACATGGAGGTGCTTACTGCCCAGTCATCGGCTGAGCATGTTACATTCCGTGGTTATCTGAGGAGCATGTCGGCCAAGTAGTATGAGACTCGAATGAACTCTCTAGATGTGGCTTGGATCAATAATATAATTCTGGAAAAATAAGGACTATGAGGTAAATAAAATTATCTCGAATGATGTACTAACAAACTATCAATTGTAATGATAGGAATAAGGTAGAAATGATCTGGTTGTTGGAAGGACCTAGAAGGTATCTTTCTACAATTAGATCAAATCGATCTCCATTGTACATTGAGAAGATGGTCATGCATGTATAGGAGTAGGAACTCATTTGTAGGAGATCAATTGTAGAGATAAAACAAGTCAAGTGTAAGGTTAAAACATTGTGAGAATATATAAGGTAGTTGAGCCTTTTTAAGAGAGTAAATCAATATTATTTCCAGAATAGTGTTCCCTAATTACAACCAATACAACTGAGCAATGAATTTTACTTGGTTCTCAATTTTTTCCACGATTTATTTCAAATAAGACAAACAATTTTTCTCCACAAGATATCTAATTTAGCACATACTATTATTATTTTTCCATAGTCAATCAGAGAACATTTCATATAGGACAACTTCATCATCTGATATGAAATGTAGGATCTAAACTTAAATTAAAAATGAAATCAACTAAACATGTATGAAATGTAAGAATTATAATAACTTAACTTTGTTGAAACACAATTATTTCTAGAAGATGAATGTATTCCTTATGTGCAAGTGTCATCAGACAAATACAACATAAAGTGAAGTGAAGGTTCGTTTAATTAGATGAAAACATCGGTACACCCATAGCCCAGGTTTATTCATGAATTTTTTTTTAGTTCTAACATCTTCTAGTTGATTTGATGCTACAACTCTTACTTAGCCCGATCCATTCCAAAAAAAGTACAACTTCTATATGTGCTGCAAATGCCATAATCACATTACAAAAGCTATATTTGATGTATCCCGATAACTCTTATTTGAAGAGTGTTAATCACTTGGACGAC
The DNA here is from genome assembly GCA_026545765.1 of Plantago major. Classification (NCBI taxonomy): domain Eukaryota; kingdom Viridiplantae; phylum Streptophyta; class Magnoliopsida; order Lamiales; family Plantaginaceae; genus Plantago; species Plantago major. Next base: position 15,105,694 of record CM048840.1, on the reverse strand, counting down.
ACAACCAACCTATATCCCAAATATTTTTTATCACACTACTTTCAGAAAAGTGGAAACATTAGAAGATTGGAAAAGAAGAAAACTAGAATGAATAGGGTAAATATTAGAATTTGGGAACTGATAATGCACACTTGATGGCGATAAAGGTTTAAAAGTACAAATAACATTTGATGGCGATAAATGTTTATAAGTACAAAAAGATTTGTAAGATACCAGCACTTTGTGCGTATTACTATAATATTTTTTTGTTTTTGTTTTGAACTTCTGATGCAATCCATATTTTTATCGAGATCTTCTTATTCACGTTTTACGCTCATGTTTTTATTTTTTATTTTGAACTTTGATGCAATCCATATTTTCATGGAGATCTTTTTATTCACATTTTACGCTCAGGTTTATGTCAAAATGTTTAATAAACTTCTACTCCCTCCGTACTATATCAAATGTCCTGTTTTGACTTTTTAAGGTCAACAAACTTCAACTTTGACTACGACTTAATTATAAACCGTAAATGCTAAATGATCAATTAAATTGTATAATAAAACCTTACTTCCAAATTTTTAATTAGATAATTTAATTGAACATTTTATTATTACGGTTTAAGATTATTTTGTAGTCAAATTTAAAGTTTGTTAACCATAAAAAATAAAAATAAGACATTTGATGTGGACCGAAGTGAGTAATACTTAAAATGACGCATACAAATCCATATCAATATGGAAATCACAAATCCATATCATAATGGAAAGGTAACGTAAGTTTCAAGATCAATTCAATACTTTGCCAACGTATGAAAACGAAGGTGGCTACCATGTTTAATACTATGAAATAAACCCTGACCCTCATACTAATGGGCTAACCCCGCCGAAAAGCCTGATAGACAAATCAGAATACAAAATACTACTTCCGTTCTGAATGAGTAAGTCCAGTAAAATCATTGATTTTTCTATACAATTGTAAATGCCACATTAGATTAGTGTAAATTATATGGGCGAATTAATATTTTGTCTGTGAGTTTTTATAACTAAGGGAATTTATGTTGTGATTGTAGGTTTTTGCATCTAGCGCGCCGAGAAAAAAAGAGCAGATGAAAAGTTCGGACTTATCTGGGAGATTTATCTGGTGTATGTGGATTTTTACATCTGTGAGATTTATGTTGTGTCTGTGCGTTTTTATAACTGGAGAATTTATGTTGTGTCTGTGAGTTTTTATAACTGGGGGAATTAATGTTGTGTCTGTAAATTTTTATAACTAGGGGAATTAATATTGTGTCTGTGAGTTTTTATAACTCGGAGAATTTATGTTGTGACGGTAGGTTTTTGCATATGGGGCAGCTTAAAAAAATGGCTTTTCCTATTCTAATGGAAAGTCAGGCCTTTTTCTAAAATTTGTATTTGGGGATATCTTCTCATTTTGCAATTTTTGGCGTTCCAAACAAAACCTCTCATTTCCTTTTTTGACAATCATTTATCCAACTTTTACATTAAATATACTCAAAACTAAATCCACTATCATTATTTTATCAACTTCCAACTTTAAAAATCAATCTGAGGATCCACTAGTACTATTTTATCCAAAAGTAACATATATCTTATTTTCTCCATACAAAAAGTAAACGGTAAACTATTCCCGGGACGGAGTAAGTATAATTTAGTAATTAAAATATAAGTGAGGTTCCGAGCCTCAAGTCATCCTCGCCCACGTGTCGGTTTCTTGCCATCGTCGGAGGCCCATAATCTCCGCCCCCTTCATAGCCTTGTCCCCAAGATCATAGCAATAGGCTCTAGCGCAACTTTTCCAGGGCCAAACACCCAAACCACCACAGCGAACAACAACTTCAAGGTCACTAGCATCCCATGCAATCTTTGGTCACCCATCTAGAACCTTGCCTCGCTCCACGTGTTCGGTTGCATCTTTTTGTCCAAGTATAAGACAAATTGACATGTTCGGTTCCACCTTTATCCACACTTATCTAATTTTCCTTGCACGATATTCATCAAAACCAACATGTACAACGGATTATTGTTTCTCAAACAACTTATCTTATTCATGAATCATGCATATCTTATTATTTCGAGGATTATTCATCTTACAGTTTAATTCGACAAATCTAAATAAAAAATAATCCACTTCGAAAACTTAAACCCGTAATTTCTTAATTACAAAGCGGCTCATTTTACCAACCAATTCTAGATTGTGAATGGCCCATTTCAAAATATTAAATCCATAAAACCTCTTAATCAAGAAGCGTCTCATTCTATCGATATCATACGATTTACGCTCTTGTCGAATCATGCGTGACTAGACACCACAATTTAAGAAATTATTGGGGCAGCCCAGATGGAAGCTAAAGACGTGACTCTTTAAAAATGGGAAAAATAATCAATTGAAGCCATATGCAAATTACTTGTAAAATAAGCGAGGTCAAATGTGTTCGGTACTACTAGATGGATTGGAAACTGCCTTTTTCCTTCCGATTTCCAATCATATAAATAAACACCTCCATTTCTTCCACATTTCAATCATCATCAACATTTATCTCTTCAAGCATATCATCAAGATCATTTCAACTCTTTCAAGCTTTTCAACTTTGAATCATGGAGGTCATTAATTTAGGAGACATGTTATTCAAGGTGGGTATGTTCATCCTAGTCCAAGCATTGGTTTATTTGATACTTTCGAACTCGTCCAACATATTTTCCAAGACAACAAGGTCAAATAGCTTCAAGACGGTTTGCACACTTAGCATTCGCCGTTGGGCAGCTGCGCTTGGTGATATTCCGGCAGGGAGGGAGCCGTCTCCGCAGTCATCCAACAAGAGCTTCTTTCGCTCCTTCAGCAAGAGAGATTAGTTATAAATTATCTACACATTCTTTAATTTATTAATTATTGAACAATTCATTTTCATGTAAATCATATCTTAAGATTCTTTGATACTTACATAATTTATTATCATTCAGATTGTTGTCCAGGAAATTCATGTAAATTTTCATGATTACAGTACACTTTTGAATCTTCAGATGAATCAACTGATATAAACAAATTCCACCAAAGGTGATAGACAGAGATTAGAGCCAGCCAAAATGCATGAATTCTACAAAACTACAGTATCAGTTACTACTTCTGAATTTTCGACCAACAAGTGCGTTTGAACAGAACAGGGTTCATAGAACCAAGCAAACCAAATCTACTCGATTTCAATAGGGTTATTTGGTGCAAGTCCAAAAGTCAGCGATATATCCTTCAGTTCTTGAGGCAATTCACTCCTTAGGATAACAACCTTGAACTTCATCTTTCGTTCACTGCGGTCTCTTAATTCAAACACACATGCATCTCCGATCTTCAGATCATTATCATTCACAAAGGTTTCCCAACCTGAGCGAAAGCTTGGATTTCCACCATTCCAACTGCACGTCATGTTCCAGTTTTTGCGACCACATCTGAGGTCTACTGGAACAGAGGAAAAAGGCGGCAGACGAAGAAAATCTGCTGGAAGGTCCTGCAGTCAACAAATAGGAAAACAAATTAATACTATATACTTACGTAAGTAGTAGCGATCGATCCGCATAATAAGCTTTCAGTGTACATCTCCAATAAACTTTAAATGTTTCAGCGCAATTGATAATGTTCATGAAGTGGATAATTGTCTACGAGATCAAATACTGAGATGATCTAAAATCACAAAAACCAAAAACATGCAAGTATTCTAAGGTCGACTCGTAATTATCATCATTTCGATCATTTCTATGTATTATAACGATAAATTGGATAGCCAAACAATTTGATCAAACTATCGATATACATATGATTTGAAGAATTGGAGAAAATAAAAGGAACTAGTAATTACCAAGCGGCAGGGACTCTCCACTTGATTTTTTGTTAAAACCACATCAAAATATGGATACTTATTCGACAGATACACTTCGTCCTCTGAATCAGCTGCCTCAGAATCCTGTGTGAGCGGAGTATTCGGCTTCTCCATGTGCAGGTGTGAAGGTCCCGATGATGGTGTCTTCATCTTAGGAATTTCTTCTGTGATGGGAGCACGCGAACCAGAGACGACCTAACCAAAATTCTCAGTGCTAAATGTCTGGGCTAAAAGGTTATCTAGCTTCCTTAGAATATAATATGCTTGATTCACCGTAAGTTGTATGCTAAAAATCGCTGGAATTATTTCGTTAGCTATATAGCAAGAACTTGTGTCATTTGCTTTATGCAGAACTCAGCCACAAGGACTACAAGACTAATTTGGCATTTTGATAGTCATAGCAAGAAGGGCATGTTGTATGCTAAAAAAAAATAATCGCTGGATAGTGTACCTTAAATAACATCAGATGAAACAAGTATTTTCTACTCATACTGATGGCTCCAAGATAAGTAAAAAATAACTCAAGTTCGAATCACAGAAGACCTAGTCTATGGTAGAGGTGCTTAAACAGACAGTGCTGAACAACGAACCATTCATATAACTCTCTGCTCTCTAATGAAAAAAATACGACCTATCTATGCACACTTGGGAGACAAAAGTGATGAAAGTTACAAACAGAACTGGATACTCGAGCATACACTGTAATACATTCATAGGTTAGGTTCTCCAATGAAGGAAAGCAAATCAATCAACAGAGTAACTTGAAAAAAGCGAAAAAAATGGTAGACGCCACGCATAACTAGCTATTTGATAACCCTAAATCCTATTTCCATCTGCTCAAGAAGCTCAACTAAAAGGACTCCTAGTAGAATCAACCTATGATACACATACATGCGTCTTTCCTGAACTGTTGTATTATCAAGACATATACAAAATCCCAAGTAAATGCATACATGCAAAGTTACTCCTGAGGTAATACCAATTTTATACCCTCATTCATAATTCTCTCAAGAGGTCTTTCTTTCAGTTGCGAAACCATACACAATTCACTTAGATTTGCGCAAGATCGAGTATTTATGCTTTAAAACACTGCTCCAGCAATTTCCTACTCGAGAGTACTTAAGAGTATACATTTTACACCATTTAAAAAGCAATTTCAGCCAGAAAATCATGAATGAGGACAACTGAACAGCAACGAGCAATAAAAGATCGAATTTTTACAGAGACAAGAATTAGAAAAATGGAAGATGAGAATTTTACCTCACCGGCAGCAAATGTAAAAGGAATTTGGTTAAACTTTTGAAATAGATCTGACATTCTTGGACTGTCTAAAACGTGAGGGAAATTTTTTGTAGTATTGGTTTAGAAGGTGAAAAGACTATAAAAAACTCAATTTTACCAATCTTTAGTAAAATTGTACCGTAGCGATGTTGTTTTTTTTTTTTTTTTTCTCTTCTTCTTTAGTAAAATTGTACCGTAGCAATTTTTTGTAGTATTGGTTTAGAAGGTTTCATTCTATTTATCTAAAAAAAATTCATTACTAATTTAAGTTCAAATTTACTTAGTTGTTTTTTCAGTTTAGTTCAGTTCAGTTTTGTTCAGACGAATAGAATAAAGCCTTATCATCCGTTCGGTGCTAGCTTAGATGGATTAAAAATGCTACTCATATTAGCAAAGCGTAGCTTTTTTCCTGAATTCATCTATACGAACTTCAAATGTTTGATATCGAGTAATCTTAGAATGAGTGAACTACTATGAACTGCCTTGGTGCGCGCACGAATGGGATCAAAGTGTGCGGAAAGAACATGTGTTGGTACATGACATGCATATTACACGGAGAGCAGTTCATGAGTGATCGCATCGGTTCGGACGGAGCCTTAACTTATTTATGCATTATGCATGCCTTTTTTTTTTCTCGACAATTCATGTTACAATTTGACCCGGAAAATCTAAATCGAAAATAACCCACTGTGAAAAATATACAGAGCGGCTCACTATCCCAATTCTAAAACTAAAAATATCCATTTAAAAATATTAAATCCATATAACCTTTGAGCGGATGTTTGGGAAACAACTAAAACTCAACTTTAGTAGAGTTACACATTTCATTTTGTTTGACATACGACTTTAGTCAAGTCGGAACAATACTCCTTTTAAATTCACATACTATTCACAATCCAATTAAATTTTCTATCTCTGCCTACTATATATCCTCCGCTTTACTTTTTCAATTATTATAACAATCGTAAACCAGTAAAATAACTTTTAAATCAATCAAATAAATTTGAAAACTATTACACACATAATTTTACCCCACACCTTATATAAGAACCATATAAATTATATAATTTTTTAAATCTATTTAAAATGCAATTTCCATAACTTTTAGTTAGTATTTTACGTGTTGAAGCATCATACACTTTGCCAAATCATACATGAATCGACACCACAATTCACGAAATGTTAGGGGCAGCCCATATGTACACACCAAAAATGACGTGGGTAAGCCTATATGGAAGTTTGAGACGTGACTCTTTCAAAATAGGAAAATTAATCAATTGAAGCCATATGCAAATTACTTGTAGAATAAGCAAGGTCAAATGTGTTAGGCACGACAACTTGGACTCATATAAGTAAACAAATTCCACATTTCAATCATAATCAACATTCATCTCTTCAAACATAGCATCAAGATTTCAACTCTTTCAAGCTTACAAGCTTTTCAACTTTGAATCATGGAGGTTATTAATTTAGGAGACATTTTATTCAAGGTGGGTTTGTTCATTCTAGTCCAAGGATTGGTTTATTTAATACTTTCGAACTCGTCCAACATATTTTCCAAGACTTCAAGGTCAAATAGCTTCAAGACGGTTCGCACACTTAGCATTCGCCGTTGGGCAGCTGCACTTGGTGATATTCCAGCAGGCGGGGAGCCGTCTCTGCAGTCGTCCAACAAGAGCTCCTTCAGCAAGAGAGATCAGTTATAGACTTATTAATGGATTTGTCCATACATTTTTAGCCAATTTATATCTTACGAAGATTCTTTGATATTAATCTATCATTAAGATTGTTGTCCAGTAAATTCATTTTCATGACTATAGTTCTCTTGAATCTTTTCGTCATCATATATTTCGTAATGTGCCTGTGCTAGGAGCCCTCGTCGCTTTTCTTATGAAGCACGCTCTAGTATTTCAAGGGCAAAGCATTAGAGATAGTCAGATAACTATTACGTCGCGCTTTATCAAGAATGTATGTATAACTATTGAGCCACGCTCTATTGTTCGACTAGTTCTTCGAATAAAGAATCAACAAGAACTCCATGGATGAAACACGATAAAAAATGCAAGTGGGGAAAATATATAGAGAAAGAGTCCAGGTGCAGCTATGAATATGATCAAGAGCGGGGAGAGTGATATTGTGATAAGAATCAAAGAATGGGACATGGAAGAAAAATACGGTGTAAGTTCAGAGAAAGCTTATACCATGGTTTTGTAAGTCGATTGACTCTATGCACACTATTTTATACTTCATCGTTTATAAGATAAGATCCTTCCTTTTATCAGCTTTATGACATTTGAGCTTTTAGGCTGTGTTCTCTTCGTTTGAATTGTAGTATAAAATATAACTAAGCTGAACTGAACTGAAATTAATGATTTTTCAGATAAAGAGAACAAATCCTTACTTTGATCGTCTACACTTTTGTTGATGCTTTCTACAATATTTCATTTGAATTTTAATTAATTTTTGTGATCGATTTGTACCACAAATTAATCTTAAATTATAAGGAAATATATTTTATAAAATTATTTTATGAAAGTTTACTTTAGAATGTTTTTTATACTATAGTTTTACCGAAAATATTTTAATACAATATGTATCAAAAATGTTAAATGAGATATTTGTCAGGGATGGAGCGGATACGATTACAGTATCACACGATATTTGCTCGATTGCGGATATAATCTGTAACACCCCAAATTTTAAAAGACGAATTATGAATAATATGATATGTGCTAGAGCGTGAGCTTTTAAATTCGGCGAACTTGACTTGTTAAAATATAAAACGTTACTAGACGCATTACGCGTCAAAAGACTTGACATGAAATTCTTGATACTAAACCGTGAGCTAGTCAAAATATGCAGCAAAACTATAAAAATCATAAAAGCTTGATACAAAGTTCTAAATACATGAAACTGAAAACTGTAAAGATGCTCTTGGTAGTGATCACTGCTCCGGCACGCTCCACTTCGATCAGCTCGGCTTCAAATACCTAAAATAGATATTTTAGAAAGGGGTCAGTCGTGACCACTGACTGAGCAAGCTCCATGCACGTGCCATGACCTAAAGTTCTATCTTCATGTCTTTTAAATCTTTTAGTCTTGCTTAATGCAATGCAACCTTATGACCTGACTTGACCTGACACTTAACACTTGAACTTGTACTTGAACTTCTTGAAAAGCAAACTTAAACTTTACTCTTAAACATGACTTGAAAATTATCTTGATTCGTGAGCTCACTTGGCGTTGTAAGATACATCCCTAGCCGATGGTGACCGCTTAACATGGATAGCCACGATTTGCTAGTTTCCTAGCCGATGGTGACCGCTTAACTTGAATAGCCACGATTTGCTAGTTGCCTAGCCGATGGTGACCGCTTAACATGAATAGCCACGATTTGCTAGTTGCCTAGCCGATGGTGACCGCTTAACTTGGTTGGCCACGATTTGCTAGGGAGACCTTACTAGCCCATTCTTGACATGACTTGAAAATCTTTCTTGACTTTAAACCTTAAACATCTTGTTAAAGTGAATGTATGCGTCTAAACTCTAACTCATGAGTGTATGATTCTAGTGTGTGAATACACAACATCGTACAACTCCTTGCAACTCAAGCATAGCTTATAAAATGAGCAAACCACACATAGATATACAATAAGTTGACCATGGTATGACCACAGGAACAAGATCAAGCCACATGACTACCTAGAACATTCATAACTTTATAGTATAAACATGTAATCACACTATACAATTGGCAAACAGTATCCAAACACAAGTAACATCATGCATGGGCATTTAGTCTTAACACTGTCATATAGACATGAATGCAAATCGATCATTGCAGTAACAAATTCATGTAATCAAATTTGATTAACAACCAACATAACAAGATGAGGAATATGTAAGCATGTACGGTGCAGGCATGATCAATACAGTATGTACAAGCTAGTATATAAAATCCGTCGCGGAATCTTCACATTGATAAACCACTTAAAACACTTTGTAAATTATAACTCACATGTAAACCCTAGAGCAACTTACAAAGATCATATATCATAACATACATCACAATCAATCAAATAATCGTGGATGAGACTTAGGGGAACTTGCATAAATCATTAACTATATAATTGATCATAATCATATAAAGGAAGGTGAATGAATCATAGATAAATTTACATTAATTTCATATCATAGCATGGATAACAATTCAAACACGCAAAATTTAAATCATACATATAAGCATTTGTGATGCAAGTCCTAGGGGAACTTGTCTTGAGAAATGAACGAGAGAGGCAAACATTGAAAACGGGTCGAAAACATAGCTCTCTGTTCGACATCAAAATATGGCCGGCTCAAACATCATAATGAAGATCCATCCGGTGAAAGTGGAGACTGATATGTTACGAATCAGCTCTCCAAAAATCAGCTCGATCCGACGGTTAATGAACCGGGAGTTTTTAACAAGACTGCGTCTGGCAGAAATTTAACGCGCGGAAAAAAATGGTAAAGGTTTTCTTTTGAAAATCTTGAGGTTTTTGGAAGACTAGGGTTTTGACATGGGCATGAAAAGTGCTAAAAGATGGGTTCACAAAAGAATATTGGGCTTAACTTTAAGAAAAACAGTTTTGGGCAAAAGAATAACGTTTTACGAACTCCGCTTAACGCTCGGTTCGTTCTAAAACGTCTAAATTCGAAATACGAATTTTTGGACTGTTATATAATCAATATGTTAACAAAATTCAACCTTATTGTTAACAAACACCCAATTGAAATTTCAAAAGCGAATTGTTATCTGGTCATGCAACCACTCACTTGTCCAAAGGCCAGAGAATAAAAGTAGCAAAGCCAACAAATGTCTGCTGAGGAATTTGAAAAAGCCACACCAAAAATGTCTGCGTGGAATGGTATCATTTCATTATTTGCCATTTTACACTTCACAATCCTAATCTTTCTAAGATTAACATTCACACCCCAAAGGTTTATCTTTCTTAACCAAGTATCCGTATATTACTGTGCTTTCATGAGTTCGACAAATAAAATACTACTCTCATTTTTATCTATTTGCAAAATTTGATATTTGCACTGTAACCTCCATGCCAAGAATAAAAAAGTTAATTAACTTTCCTTAAATGAACATAAAATTGATCTATACATAACTACTATATTGGTAAAGCTAACAAATAGACATTTTTTCGTCACAGAGCTGTATACATTAGGATGAACGTGCATATTTAATTAAAAAATCACAATAAATTAAGTAATATGAAAATGTTGCAAAATGTATTCATATTCGTGTAATATTAGAATTTTTAATTATTTATTATATGTGGGGTGATCTTTCATTTCTTCCGAATTAATTTATTCATGTTTTATGGGACTTTTTTTTTGAGATACAATATTACAATTACAATTCTTAGCCTTGGACAAATTTATCATCAATATAATCTCTCATAACATTTCAACCAATTCTCTATACGGAGAAAATAATCACCCATTTTGAGGATCGAATCCGTGATCTCTTGGGACATTTAATCACATTCATGTTTGTCTAGAGTTCTTGTATGCTTGGACTATTACTTCATGATAGGATCTCTTACTCACTATTAAGTAGCTTATGTATTTTCTTTTCATATACCGATCCTCTCAAGTCTCAAACAATTTATCAATATATTGAAGGTTCTCTAAAAGAATATGATCCTCCACACCTTATTTGTAAATAAAGTTACTTTTAGTCATTCCTAACTCAGTTTTTAACTATAATTAGGTCACTCTTACATTTTCTCAACGACACAAATTTTGAACCATTAGTATTTCTAGATCTCTAACAATGAGGTTAACCTCCTCAAATGTTCTGCAAGGTTTTTTCTTTTTCCCCTTCACATAACCATACAAGGGGTAATTTGTAATATAATGTTTCCTTAGAGGTCGAATTAAAATTAATCCTATTTATGAATCCTTCTCCAAGTAAACCGAAAAGGCATCGGTGACTAAGCTAAACAGACTTTCGGAATTGAACCACTACTCTACTACTATTCTTCTCTTCTCTTCTCAGATTCTCCAATCAAAATCATTCACTGAAATCTCCAGGTACTGTTTTTGCTCTCTCAAATGTCTCTGAATCGGATTGTGAATTGAATGTAACCTAATGTTCTCTGATCTGTATTCATTTTGTATCGTATTCATGTTTTGATTCGGATTTCAAATTTTCTACTCTGCAGCTGTAGATTTGTTTGTGAGCTATGGTGCTCTACAGGACTGCTTCTCTCTTGTCCAGGCTTCGATCGCGAACTGTAATCATTAATTACTTCTCATATCTGCAAATTGATTTTTACTGTTTTTGTGGATTGATTTTGCTGAATGATTTGTTGCATTTGTTATAGGTTCAACAGCCGAGTTTGCAAAATTCTGTCCGCTGGCTTCAAATCCAGACTTCATCTGATTTGGTACGATTTTCTCCTTTTATTTGGTTTGGTGGATTTGCTTTTCGGATGGTTGAGTAATTTTACAAGGGAGATTCAGTGTCTCATTTGATTTATTATTATACGAATTAAAACCGGCTGCCTTATACTAGTATTCAGAATCAGTTTTAGCATCTATACATTAGATATGGTGGTGATATGAAAGTTATTCACGTTTGAACAATTGTATACTATCAAGGAGTAGTTGTTGCTGGTGCTAATAAGGCTATTTGGTGATTTAATGTGCCGGGTGCCGGCTCTGATAAATTTGGCATTGAAGTTGCATTTACATTTTCTATTAGACCTTGAGATGAAAATAAAGAGTAATTTTACAAGGGAGATTCAGCGTCTCATTTGATTTATATAATACGAATTAAAACCGGCTGCCTTATACTAGCATTCAGAATTAGTTTTAGTATCTATACATTAGAGATGGTGGTGATATGAAAGTTATTACATTTGAACTATTGTATACTATCAAGGCGTAGTTGTTGCTGGTGCTTATAAGGCTATTTGGTGATTTAAGGTGCCGACTTTGATAAATTTGGCACTGAAGTTGCATTTAAATTTTCTATTAGACCTTGAGATGAAAATAAAGATCTAGGGGTGGGGCAGTGATATTGGAATACTTCGTAATCTGCTCATCTGGTATTAGATATATTAACTTGTAGTATTAAACAAGAGTCTCGCTGTTGTTCTACATTATGACTCTGGGTTTCTTCTATGCCCGAGAAGAAACTATTTGCTGATATTGCTCTTTATTGCATTTTTCAGGACTTGCATTCTCAGCTGAAGGAATTGATTCCTGAACAACAGGTTAGTTTTACTAGTAAATTTAGACTCTACTCATACTATCTACTGGAGTAGTTAAGACTTAAGGGTCTCTTGCTCATCAAACTATGGATTTATTCTCTGTTACTCTGTTGCATCTTGAAATAGGGATAATGGCATACTGCAAATTCTTGATAATCTATGTTGTCTGCTTGATTATTTTGAATGTATGTAATGCTTTTACAACCAAGGACAATGTAACGGAACTTGATTATTTTGATGTACAATGATATAATCCGACAACCTTTGTTTATCTTCACTGCAGGAGCGCTTAAAGAAAATTAAGTCAGAACATGGAAAGGTTCAACTGGGGAACATTACTGTTGATATGGTAAGAACTATCGTGTTCATGTGCTTCTGTGGAAAGATATTAAGAACGATCTGTCTTGAGGTACTAAGTAATGTTGTGAATGTTTCTGATAGGTTCTGGGTGGGATGAGAGGAATGACAGGGTTATTGTGGGAAACCTCATTGCTTGATCCAGAAGAGGTAACACCCTCGGGCTAACTGTAAAGCATTCCCATGGTTTCAATTATCTTGCATCTGAGATGAATTTGTGATCATACTGATGTGTGTATTTATCACTTGATTTGTGTCAGGGAATTCGCTTCCGGGGTCTGTCTATCCCAGAATGTCAGAAGGTGTTGCCGGGTGCAAAGCCTGGTGGTGAACCTTTGCCTGAGGGCCTACTTTGGCTTCTTCTTACAGGAAAGGTAGGTTACTATGTTATCCCATGTTTGATCTGTTTTCTTCCTCCCTGATGGTCCCAGTTATACTGTCAAGTTCATATTATCTATGTGACATTTCAAGAATTGCATCATCATGTTTCCTGACTTCATATAGGTTCCAACAAAGGAGCAAGTCGATGCTCTATCGAAAGAACTGAGAAGTCGTGCTAAAGTACCAGGTATAAATTTTTGTTGTATAGTTGGTAGTTAATTTGTAGATATATCTGTGAATAATCTGCTAAGCTATTCACCTTAGATTAGTAGAATAAATAATACCTTGCGTTTTTTTTAGTTTTGAGCTTCGACCACCCTATCAGTTCCAAACAATGGCTTTAAGCACGTTTGGCATAAACTTCAATCACTGTAGCCATTTATCCAGGAAAATGTTCTCATCTTTGAGTTCTCACTTTTTGCTGCAGATCACGTGTATAAAACCATTGATGCTTTACCTGTCACTGCTCATCCAATGACTCAGTTTGCTACCGGAGTCATGGCTCTTCAGGTTGCACTTCGATCTTGTTTCATATCGTCTTTGCCTACCTGTCTGTTTTATCACGCTTCTTCACAGTTTCAATAATAGTGATATTGGTGATTTTTTGCTTTAGATTCTTGTTGACTTATTGTCTTGTTCTAATGCTCTTTAGATGCTTTTACTTTGTCTTATGTAATACAGTAATAGGCCTTATGTGTATTCATTGTGATGTATAGACTGCTGCATGTCACTCTAGCTTGGTACACTGTTGTTCTTAAGGATCGTACTCTGTAATTTTTTCTGGCAATGAAGCTTTCTGTTGTGATGTTTTGTATCGAACAGCATATATAAATAATTTGGGCGGTGGTGGTCAGGATTTGTCTGTTTTAGGTACATCATAGATGTAATCATATATTAAGTACATCATGTGCTCATCTTTGTAAATGAACTTGAAATTTTTTGATAACGGCCTTGCCTTTTCCTATTTTAAGTGATAGTAGTATTTATATGTTTCGTCTTGAAATCTCACCATGTTTTATTGGGAGATAAAATATTATTGTTAGACAGCTTGGTTCCTGTGATATATGTGGTTTAGACTTTTGTTATAAGAATTTTGATGTCTGAAGTGTTAAGCTGTGTTTTGCTTTGCGCTTAAAGTACTATGCAGCTCAGTCATGCCAATCCATGTTTAGCTGTGCCTATGTTCTCTTGAAGTCATTGTTATATGTGGGCCAGTAGGTAGTTTTCTACAGCATAGTTTCTTAGTCCTATAGATCTGTTCTGGATTAAATAGACATGGTATGTACTTAGTAACTAATGAAGCAGAAAACTTTTAAATGATTCATAGGTGCTAGATAGAGATTATTAAAAACAAGGGAAGGAATAGTTTTTTTAATGGACCATATCCAGGTAATGTCATCATCTGGTAGCAAGTTATGCTGCAGTTTTGATTATGTGCTTTTATCACAGAATCATGTTATAGACCGACATGGCAGTGAACTTTTTAAGGATTTGTACTTCAGAAACATGTTATAGACAAATACTGCAGTGATATTATGAATTTTGTACGGATGATTCACTGTTGTTTGTCTGTGCTTTAGGTTCAAAGTGAATTTCAGAAAGCTTATGAGAAAGGGATCCACAAATCTAAGTAAGCCTTTTCGCCAGCCATTTATACTGGCACATTATTTCTCTCTCTCCTTTTCTATTTTTTATTTTATTTTTTCTTTCAAATCCTCACACGGCCACCTTTTTAGGTATTGGGAACCAACATATGAGGACGCTCTTAGTTTGATTGCTCAACTTCCGACTGTAGCTGCCTATATCTACCGGAGGTAAGTTGAGGGATTATATCTCTGTGCTTCAATTGAGTTACAGATTTTAATTATGTGCAAGCTAATGCTTTCATGTTTGAGTTGGTTTTGAGTAATTTGTCACACTGTTTTATAATTCTCAAACATCTCCTTGAAATTCTGAAGGGTGTACAAGAATGGAGAATTTATACCAATGGATGACTCCCTAGATTATGGTGCAAATTTCGCACACATGCTAGGCTTTGATAGTCCGGCCATGCTAGAGCTCATGAGGCTTTATGTTACCATCCACACGTGAGTTTTGTTATTTATGCTAAGAAAATTATTTAAATATGTAAAGCTGCCTCAGTTTTCCTTCTTCAGACAGCTGATGTTCTTGTTAAATTTTGATTACTGCTGCAGTGATCATGAAGGTGGAAATGTCAGTGCCCATACTGGTCATCTAGTAAGTGACTCTCTTTTCCCAAACCTCTGAAGTGATATGATTCTAGTGGCACTTTATGATATGTTCTTCAAGTTATGCCTACGATATATATATGCCTTCCAAATTTATAGTTCCCATGTCATTCACATCCTTTGTGATTTTCTGTTGGTTTTATTATATACTTGTCCCTGACAGCTCACTTCATACTTGCTCAGGTTGGCAGTGCACTTTCAGATCCTTACCTTTCATTTGCTGCTGCATTAAATGGTTTAGCAGGTCCACTGCATGGTTTGGCTAATCAGGTTAGTTTCTTTTCTTGAGTTTATCATATTGGCAGTCGATCACTGTCGATGAAATTACTTTAGCAGTGCTGCTACTGCCAACATGGTTATTAGTGGTTATCACTTTAGTGAGTGCTACATCATTTCAAGGTTATTTAATCAGCCATGTTTTCCCTAGTTCATATTTAGTGGGTCCAAGATGAATGATAGACATAGTATGATTCTAATTGGATTTTAAAAGCCCCATAGTCATTGTAGTGTCTAGTGTCCGGAACGTGGGAAGGGCAACCCCACTTGGAACTTCCAAAAATAAATATCTCGATAATTAATGGCATAGTAGTATCTAGTGTGCCTCATGTACTTCAGGGTCTATCCTGTTAGACTAGCATAAGGTTTAAAAAATGCAGCAACACTGCAAGATCATTGCTTTATAATGTGATGACAGCTGACTTGCAATGTTTAAGTAGGAATCCTTTACATGCATGATTATTTCCAAAAATATACAAAAAATGTAGGTCTTGTTTTGGAAGTGATAGAATTTGTATGTATTTGCTCACTAGTTTTTCTGGCATCAGATTGTAAGAGAAACTAGGATTTTTAATTTTTTACAAGGTAATGCTGTTTCATATCATATCCATGGCCATAATACCTTAATGTATGGTAACCTTCTGGTATCCTGGGTCAGAGCCAGGCACATCTTTTGTATTTTACACCACAATGTACCTCTTTTGACGTGCATTTCTGTTGCACAACCGTCTATTCATCTCTTAATATTTAGACATTATGTTACATGTTGGATATGTGTCCCTGTCAACCCACAAACTTAATGTATTTCTTTCAATTCAAATCACATTCGAATCATCTCTTCTTATCTTTAATTTGAATGCAATCATGACGGCCCTTAATTAAAGGTGGTCTTGGCTGTTGGTATAATTTACCTGATTATGTCTTATACAGGAAGTCTTGCTCTGGATTAAATCTGTGGTAGAGGAATGTGGAGAAAATGTCAGCAAAGACGTCTTGACGGACTACATCTGGAAGACATTGAACAGTGGCAAGGTAGTTTAAATTTTCTCTATATGGGGAATATGCTCATCTCCTAGTTTGGTTTCTTGTTTAATGACTGAAAAATCTAAATGTCTTCTCAATTCATTACCTTCTTGCAATACATAGAGGCTGAAGCTGATGGTTGAACCTAGAAGCTTCAACTAATCACTTTCTGTAGATGTGTTCGACTGTAGAAACGCCTTTGCCCTTCAGGCCTTGTCATTTCAGAATTGTTGATATTAATCTCTTAACTTAGAATAGATCTATGCCTATGCTGTTTTAGAGCTAAAACCTTGTAGCCTGGAAGGATGTTACTTAAGCAAGTCGTAGCAATATCTGCATAAATATCCACACATGAAATCTCGAGAAAATAGTCCTTTCAGTTGTAAATGTACTGGATATAATTGCAACATGTATTATAGTATGACATGCCATAATGAGAGTGAGACACACTTTATGTTTTGTCGGAGCAATGACGAGACACAATTATTTCTTCTGCTACAGAAGTTCCTTTAAGAATGGGAATGTAGTAGTTTAACTATTGTGAACCTAAATGAGAGCAACCGTGTTAGGTTAACAAGCTGCTAGCAGCCTATTTGGGTACCTTATTGGGCAACTTTATGAATCCCATCTTTATAATGCTGTCTTTTGTGTTCTATAAATTTACATTACAGGTTGTTCCTGGATTTGGACACGGAGTTCTGCGCAAGACAGATCCAAGATACACATGCCAGAGAGAATTCGCCCTGAAGCACTTGCCTGATGACCCACTTTTCAAACTGGTCATATTTCTATACTTCATGTTGTTTTACTTTCTGACATGTCTCTAGTGTGCATCTAATTTGTTTCATTAATTCTTGCTTTTGTTCAGGTTTCAAATCTGTATGAAGTAGTGCCCCCAATTCTACTGGAGCTCGGCAAGGTAAAATGATATCTATATCATCTTTAGTAATTTAGTTCGTTAATCTCTCTGTAAAATTGAATATCTGATTTCATCTCCAGATTCTGGAAATGTGATATATTTTAAATTCCAAAAACTCGTATACATCTTAATCGGCCTGCACCATGCCATTGATTCTATGTTTGAATAATATTTTAAGCTGGGATTACTTTTGTAGGTAAAAAACCCATGGCCTAATGTGGACGCCCACAGTGGAGTGTTGCTCCATCATTATGGTCTAACTGAAGCAAGGTATATAGTACTGCTATATACGCAGAAATTTATATGAGAAACGATTTATCATGATTTGACAATTTTCCTATTGTTTGTACAGATATTTCACTGTCCTCTTTGGTGTTTCAAGGGCTATTGGCATTTGTTCCCAGGTCTATATTCCCTCTTTCTGCTACTAATTCTATTTTCATACCCGTATGCTGAACCTCTGTTTCTTTGGTTTGTTTAGCTTATATGGGACAGAGCTCTTGGACTCCCACTTGAGAGGCCGAAGAGTGTTACAATGGAATGGCTGGAGAAGTACTGCAAGAAATAGGCATAAGCTTTTGAAGTTTTACTTAGATATAGGACTCTGTCACCATTTTTTCAATAATGACAATAATAGCTTTGCAAAAGCATTCGTCCTAGGGGGAACACGATGTCACGGCATTGAGTTTGTATTTATCCATGTTTTACTGTAGGTTTCCCCAAATTTTGAATGTTTTCTTAATGGTTTGAAGATGGCATTTTCATGTGCCTCTGATATAAAATTTGCCTGTGCACCCCTTAACAGTTAACAGTGTGATATTACAATTCTTGATGTACTTATCTGGTTACACAATTACTTGATTAATCAGCAGTTGAATTCTTGTGAAAGTCACATTTTTTCATTTTTCTAATATAAAGGAAAATCATATACCTCCCCATCCTAAGTGCACGCAACACTCAGATTATTACTAATATCACAAGACTTTAAGAATAAATCGAGCAGATATGAGTACGGTTGTCAGTAAATCCATTGGTGCAGATTTTCAGATTACAACAATGAGATGAAAATCAAAATAATTAAAAGTTGACAATAGAATTCCATGTCTTGCTCCTTCTTGCAAGGGGTGCAATAACTGATGCTCCCATGCCAAAGCCCGCACCCGTAAAAATGAAGAGTGGCCAATTATCAATAGACAGCCAATCAAAAGATACAATGCTCGAGCTCGTTCCTGCAGTTTCTGTCGGATTCGGACCAATAAAACCGCAGATTCTGCTCAAGGGAATCCCGCATAGTCCTGTGTTTCCTTCATAGCTTTCTGCAGTAAAAGTATCAAACTGATTGCCGCTTGGGATAATTCCAGAGAGATTATTGTACGAGACATTAAAGAATGTAAGGAAATGGAGATTTTAAAGTTCTCTTGGTATCTCTCCGGTAAGCTGATTTGACGAGAGGTCCAGCACATCCAGATCTGTCAAGTTCCCGATTGATCTTGATATTTCGCCTGTGAATGAATTCCGGGATAAATTTAGCAAAAATATGGAGCTCAATTCTCCAAACGGTATTGAGCCCTGGAAATTGTTGCAAGAGAAATCAATGATGGGAAAGACTGTCAACATCTTTAGAAGCTCAAATTCTAGACCTTTAACCGTTACAATCACCGTGTCCTGATAGTAAAGATCATTGTTCAGTACTTGTAGAACATCAAAGTGGAGGCGGTTCCGTGCCAACCAATAATCATCATCTACCATTCCTCTCCAACGTGAAATAAATCCTGGATAGAGATTCCCGGTGAACCTGTTGGAAGCTATATCGGCGCCTTGGAGACGTGGCCAGCTCTGATTGACACCAGGGCATTTTATATCACCATAAAATCTGTTAGAGCGCAGAACAAGAACACACAGGCTGGGAGATCTTTTCAGGATGCAAGGGAATGTATCATTAATGTTGTTAGTTCCAACATTGAAGACTTCCAACAACTTGCAGTTGGCCAGTGATGCTGGAATTTTCCCATCTAAGCTGTTCCGCCTCAGGTCTAAGGTTTTCAGACCACAATGGACCGGAAATGTATCAGGTATATTGCCGTCAATGTTGTTTCCCCCGAGGTATAATACGACAAGCTCCAGATTCTGCACTAGACACTGTGGTATGCCACCACTCAAGGAGTTGTTAGACAAGTCGATCACCTGAAGATGAACCCCATTGCAAAGAGTAATTGGAATTTCTCCAGTAAGTCTATTGCTTGCAACTGAAAAGTAGATTAGTGATGCTGGGGACACTGCAGGTAGATTGCCTTGGAGCTTGTTTGAGTGCAAGTCCAGTACAATCAGCCTTTCGAGTTTGAAGACAGACTCCACAATATGGCCTTCCAGCTGATTGCTACTCAAATCTAGTATCTTGAGGGAAGAGTTCAAAGTTTCAAAGTCACTGAAATTACCGCTGAATCGGTTGTTGGAAAGCACAAGATTTTGCAGTGAGGGGAGCTCAAAGAGAGAAGGTGAAAGTCTTCCAGTAAGTGCATTGAAGCTTAAATTTAGGTATGAAAGATTTGACAGGCCTTCAAAATGTGTGGGTGAAAGAGATCCATTTAGAATATTAGTGCTGAGGTCTATGTATGTGAGTTTGTTGGACATTGTAAAAGCTGGGATTGGACCTGAGAAGGAGTTTACGGAGAAGTCAAGATGTACCAGTTCCGACAGGTTGCCTATCGTGGATGGAATAGGTCCGGAGAAATTGCAATTGGATAGATTCAGGCGAGCCAAGTTCGTAAGATTTACAAGTCCAGTCAGAATCTGGCTTGCAAAGCTGTTAAATGCCAAGTTCAGCTTCTCAAGATACTGAAAACTGAAGAGACCGGTCGAATTCTCGATATCGGTAATGTTTTCGTTATCAAGATCCAAACCGATCACACGGCCAGAGGTGTCGCATTCGACTCCTGACCATTGGCAGCAGTCTACATTCTGATCCCAGTGTATGAGCTTTGTGGAAAAGGCTGGACTGTGTACAAGGCTATTGTTTAACTCTAGCAGCAAAGATCTTTGATGCTCCAAACATTGACCAAAAAGTAAAGAAACAAATGAGATTTGAAATAACATGAAAAGAAGCCATGTAAATGAAATGAATGAGATTGGTCTCATTGGATTGATCACTTGTGAAAATAAACACCATGAGCCATTAACTTGATTTTTTGTTGATGTGTGTGACTTGAGAAAAAGGGAACCTGAAAAAAGTGCAAAGACAGAGGAGGCAAGTTCAGAGGCTGAGAAAGCTAGTTGTCAAAGAGAAACAGCAACTTAACCATCATCTTTCTTCTTCATGTTATGTGTAATCAGTAATGTAATAAGATTGATAAAAGGAAATATAGTACTAGTAGTAATAGTTTATGGCATATGTATTCTGTAGTTGACTTTGGACTTTTAGATGTTATAAAAATAACAATATGACATAGTACCAAACAAAAACTTTGGCCATTTCTTTGAATATAACTCATGATGGTAATTTCATCTTGTCATATTCTTCTTGCTTCCTCCAAGACAAGGAGGACTAATACAGTAATTCTTAACGAGGTTTTGCCTTAGATGTAACAGTGACATTTGGTATCAACTGGTTTGGGTTTGTTAGATGAGGTTGGAACATAAGCACTTCAGTGTGATAGAGTTTGATGGCTAAATTAAAGAATAGACAAAATTCCAGTTACCATCAATTTAGTGTAAAGCTAAAGCTGAAGAAATGAAAAGTCACATAATCTTGAAAATCTGCAATTTTGAGTATTAAACAGCTTATACATGAAAACGCAAGAACTAAGAAACTTTACTTCAGATGTAAAAACCTTCTAAGAAATTCAATTCAGCCTGATCTTCTTCATAACTCAGACAGACTTGACAGATGTATACTGATCTTATATATATCTTGAATGACCTTTTATATTCCTTTTCTTCAATACAAACAAATACGACCATTGGTCTTCATGATAATACTTGTGATACGAGTTCCCTCGTATCCCAGAGAACTCGTAAAGTTACATAAAAAGACATAACACCAAAAACTATGAGCTTTTCCCGTTGGCTTCATGGCTTTCTTCTTTAGCCAAAGTGGTAAAATTACGCCGTTCATCAGATGTGGCAGTGATGACAGGCATCCAAATATCAGCAGTACTGCTTAAGAGCATCCTTACTTGTGGATCGTCCGCCATGGTTGAGGATATCATCTCATCAACATCATCCAGTTTTGCTGACAGTATGTCCAACTCTTTTGCTATCTCCATCTATTGAAGTCAAATAAAGTAAAATAAATTTGAGAGAGGCGTCATAAAATGGATCGAACTTCATTGCATAATTTGTTGCGTGCGGTTGGCAAAAATTATAAGCATTTCCATCATTCCACATTTCATGCAAGAATTTAAAAAATGTCACTTTTGATGAACCAATGATTGCATAAATTTCACGCTCAGTTACCTCAAGAAGGAAATTTCAATTCTTAAGTCAAAGGAACCAGTATATGGCTGCAAACGAAACAAATTACCTCATTAAGATGTTCAACAGATTTTGAAGGGAGTTTTGTAACTTCCAGACCCAGGGCCTCAATCTTGGCACGTAACTCGACTTCTTCTTGGTTGGTTAATGTTTCCACCTGGAGAAGGGAATACGAGATAATCAGGGTCATATAGAACTACGAAAAATCACTTAAGTACACCACAGTATACTTCATACTATATCAATTAATGACCACTAGAGAAGATAATGAGAATATAGTTCATGCATGCACCTTGATCAAAAGTTCATACAAAACCGTTAAATCACTTCCAAGAGGCTAAAGGGATTAAATAATCATTTACCAAACTGTCATCCAGTAGAAACTATACACGAATTTGATTGAAAAACCTCAATCAGAAGACATCCACTGACTGCTGAATCTACCTACAGAGCCTACATGGGTCTACATCAGGTCATGAAACAAAGTTCTTAACTTTACTGCTCATAATAGTCTCAAAATTTCAATCACTAGATTAAACTATAACAGAACAGACTCAATTAAACACCAAGCACCATCAATGACAGCCTACTTCCAACAACAATTACACGAGAACAATTCACAAGCCAGAGTCTTTTACTCTTTCACAATATGGTAAAGTACGGATCAGGAAGTTAATTCAAAACCGCCAATAATCAACAAAAATTGCTTCGACAAAAATATGAAACAATGGGTGCTCAATCAAAATCACCACCCAACAGACCTCTTATCGGAGGAACAAGCAGCACAAAGCTAGTAGACAGTAGTACTACTCTATATACTCTTTTGCTCAATGACAACACAGGCCCAGGTGCTCAGCTTACAGAGCCTAGATGAGTCAAAATAAAGATACAAAAGCTCTTATCTTTACCTTCGCCAATGTTAAAATTTCAATATCTAATACACAAATACCTCACAGAAAGAATCATAATTGAATGATTGAGCAAACAAATGAACAATCATCTATAAACGGCAACAAAACAAGAAACCCAACAAAATCCCTAACAGCGGGATCAGCAATAAACCTAACACAAAGCACAATCAGCTGAATTTCATCAGTAATAAGAGGATAAGCCAGCCACAAAGAAGTACCACAGTTAAGATCAATAACAGAAGACAAAGTCAAATCTAGAATCGTGAATAAAAATTCGATCTTTGACATGAAGAGGAAAACAATTGGGTACCCATTTGAGAGGCGAGTAGAACGAACCTCCTGTAGGAGATGGGAAAGCAGACCGAATAGCTGTGCGTCAGCGGCGGCAGGTACTGAATTTTTCCCTTGTTGCGCCATTTTCTTTTCTTCTCTTCTCTTTTCTTGTCTGTGTTTGTGTATTTTCTTCTTTCTTCTTCTTCAGATGCGACTTCAACGATATGTATTCACGGGTGTTTTAAATACGAGTACTTCAACTTGTATAAGGTTAAAAGCTCCGAGTACAAAGGCGATATTTGACGCGGATTTAAAAATGGTTTATTTGACCCATTCCTATAGGAAATTGTCCTAAATTTAAAGAAAGTATTTAAAATTCACAACTCATGAGATACGCTATCTAAATAACTTATCTAGAGACGTACTATGTTATCAGTAAAATCACCCATGTTATTAATCAAAACGTCTATGTTGTTAACAAAATAAGTCTTGTTGTAATATGAACTGAATTTATTTGTAATATAAAAAGAACTAAGCAGAACAAAACTAAACTGAAATTAGTTGTTTTCAGATAAAGAGGGTAGAGCCTTATTTTCGAATGAAATATCGATTCCACAAACAATACAATTTATGTGCACAACCAAGTATTTTGGTCCCCATTATAACAATTATACTAGATCAAACATGTTAAATTTTAAAATTGGCATAGTCTTTGTTATGGATATATTTCCTAGTACAAAATACTTGAGTGTAATGAGTTGTTGGTTTGAGTACCAATTTTTAATCTTTATAAACTCTCTACAACTTTGACCCATTCCAATATTCCACCAATATAATTCATTTCCTATTTTTTTCTTCTTTCTATGCTATATTCAAGATCGTCCAAGTTGTAGAGTAGCTCGGCCATTGGTGGTGATAAACGGTTCCAGATCCGAATTTGGAGTGCAATTTGTATTCCAACCAAATAATGTACAATTTGTTTGTTGGCATTTTATAGCGATCCCCAATTCTTCGGATATGTTTTACATCCATTAACAACGCTAGCTTGCAAGTTGCAACACTAATATCGTTCAATATTAATATTGTTTTCTTGCGTTATTGTCTCTCTTGTTTGAATATCTTCTTACTATTTTGCTAATTAGCCAAATTTTAAGAATTTCATTGTTTGGGAAAAATAAAATAGCCACAAATGATATTCATTTATTTATCATACCGATTTTTAAAAGATTTAATTAGGAAAATATGACTCAAGGCTAGTTAAGTGAAATGAAAATTAAATTTAAACTGGCTTATAAAAATTTAAAACGTTACTAGACGCCTTGCGCGTCAAAAGACTTGACATGAAAATCGTTATACTAATTCGTGAACTAGTAAAATAATGCAGCGGAACTTTACAATCATAAAAGTTTGATTACAAAGTTTATAAATCATGAAACTAAAAATGGTAAAGACGCCTCTGGTAAAGATCACTGCTCCCGCACGCTCCACTCCAATAGCTCGGTTTCAAACCAAAAATTGATAATTTTAGCAAGGGTCAGTCGTGACCACTTAACTGAGCAAATTCCATGCACGTGCCATGACTTAAAGTTCTATCTTCATGTCTTTTAAATTTTTTAATCTTGCTTAATGCAATGCAATTTAAGACTTGACTTGACTTTTAACACTTGGACTTGAACTTCTTGAAAAACATTCTTAAACTTTACTCTTAAACATAACTTGAAAATTAACTTGATCATGAGCTCACTTGGCATCATAAAGTACATCCCCAGCCGATGGTGACCGCTTAACATGGATAGCCACGATTTGCTAGTTGCTTAGCCGATGGTGACTACTTAACTTGAATAGCCACGATTTGCTAGTTGCCTAGCCGATGGTGACTACTTAACTTAAATAGCCACGATTTGCTAGTTGCCTAGTCGATGGTGACCGCTTAACTTGAATAGCCACGATTTGCTAGTTGCCTAGCCGATGGCGACCGCTTGACATAGATAGCCAAGATTTGCTAGTTGCCTAGCCGATGGTGACCGCTTAACTTGGTTGGCCACGATTTGCTAGGGAGACCTTACTAGCCCATTCTTGACACGACTGGGAGATCCCCAAGTCCGGCACAAGAGAACAGGAGGATAGCATACGTCGAAACTCAACCAGCTTACGTGGATGATAACCCGGTCCGTTTTGGGAGAATACTTAGCATTGCCGGAGGACCTACCGGGGGAGACAGTAGGAATGCTAGGGAAGCCATGGCAAGATCACTGAGAAATTCGGATGAAAGATCCGTCAATACGGTGGCTCCCGGCACCAACATGATCACCTTCGACGAATTTGAAGCACCCCCTCCATGCAAGGGAGAAGGATTGGTCCATGACCTGGATGTCCCCTTGGTGGTGGAAATGGACATAGCAGGTTATGAGATCACCAGGGTATTAATCGATACCGGTGCCTCCTCTAACATTCTCTTCATGAGCACTGTCCGAAAAATGGAAATGAGTTTAAGAGGATTGTTACCAGTAACAACAGACCTCGTCGGCTTTGGAGGAAACCGGATCAGGCCAAGAGGAATCCTGTATCTCTCGGTTTCCATGGGAAAAGCTCCACTCAGGATTACTCACCAAGTCCCTTTTGTTGTCACCGAGGCAGGTTGCGAATACAACATAATTATGGGGAGGCCAGCTCTGAATCAATTCAAAGTAGTGGTGTCAACCTTCCACCTAAGGATGAAGTTTCCCACCGCAGCAGGCATCGGATCCCTTAGTGGAGATCGGAGAAGAGCATGAGAATGCTACACTCTCTCTACCAGAAGGGCGTCGCGGCCTTTTAGGAGTGAATACGATATAAGGAGAGAAGAAGAGGACCGAAGAACGAAGAAACAGTGCCTCTTTATCCAACAAGAAAGCCGAAGGAAGAGGCGAGAAAGACCTCCCGGAAAAGGAATTAACTGGCTGAAAATGGGCGTAGAGAAAAGGAAAATGGTCGCAACGGCCAAGGAGTGCGAAGATAGAATCGATGAATATCAAGTCATTCCCCCTGAACCACATGGTGAAACGCCGACCAAAAGCTTCTTTCATGAGAACCGGATGATCCCCCATGAAGACATCTTAGAAATCCCAATTGAAGAAGGATACACCGAAAAAACAGTGAAAATCGGCTCGGAAATGGACGCAGAAACAACCATCAAAATGATTGCCTTCTTAAGAAGGAATGCCGATGTTTTTACCTGGGGAACTGAAGATCTGAGCGGTATAGATCCTCGAGTCATGGTACACGAACTCCGCGTTGATCCAAATGTCCGACCCATTCGACAAAAGAAGAGAGACCATGGTCCCATCCACAACAAGATCATCGCAGATGAGGTAGAACGACTACTCAAGGCAGGACACATTGAGGAGGTTCATTACTCTGATTGGATATGCAATGTAGTCCTAGTCGAGAAAAGTCCGGGAAAATGGAGGATGTGCAATGATTTCACCAGTCTCAACCGTTTCTGTCCAAAGGATCCCTATCCCCTGCCAAGAATTGATCAATTGGTGGATTCAACTGCCGGGTGTGCACTGTTAAGTTTCATGGATGCTTTTCAAGGCTTCTATCAAATCAAGATGGCTGAGCATGATATCGAAAAAACCGCTTTTATCACCGCAAGAGGAGTATACTGTTTCAAGGTCATGCCATTCGACTACTGTCGGGCGCCACCTACCAAAGATTGGTGAACCAAATGTTCAAAGAAGAGATTGGCAAATCAATGGAGGTTTATGTAGATGACATGCTGGTAAAAAGCAAGGACACATCTGATCACATCCCCCATCTGGAAAGATGTTTTGCCATAGTAAGAAAATACGGAATGAAACTCAATCCAGCTAAATGCACATTTGGAGTAACCGGAGGAAAATTCTTGGGGTACATGGTGACACAAAGAGGGATCGAGGCAAACCCAGAAAAGATAAAAGCCATATTGGAGCTTCCACATCTGGAGAAACTCAGGGACGTTCAGAGACTCGTAGGGAAGGTTATTTCCCTTAGCCGCTTCATTTCGGATCACCGAAAAGAACCTCCCTTTTTTCAAAATCCTAAGGAAAACGGACAAGTTTGAATGGAACAATGAGTGCAAGGAGGCGTTCGAGAACTTGAAGCTCTATTTATCTTCCCCACCTCTACTTTCCAAACCAGAAGAAGGGGAGCTATTGTACATCTATCTCGCCATCACTCCTGAAGTAGTGAGTTCCGTCCTAGTGCGCATACAAAAGAACGAACACCTTCCGGTGTACTACCTAAGTAAAGTATTGGGAACGGCGGAGAAAAACTACAAGGAAATAGAGAAGTATGCCTATTGTCTGGTAGAGGCCTCCAGGAAGCTCAAGCCATACTTCCGGTCCCACAAGATAGTGGTCCTCACAAACCAGCCACTGAAACAGGTCTTAGGTGACGCCTCGAAGTCAGGAAGGTTGGCTAAATGGATGATTGAGTTAGGAGATCATACGATCGAATACCAAGCTCCGTCTGCCAAAAAAGCCCAGGTCCTAGCTGATTTCCTAGCCGAATATCCGGGGAACATGGAACCTCAAAAGGATAAAGATGAGCAAGCTCCCAGCGAAGCCTCGAAAGATATTTCACCAACAAGCCAGATTTTGACATTAACAACAGAGATGGCTGAATTGGATAAACAAATAAATCAGGAAGTTGATCCCGTGGCAGAATGGATTATCACTGAAAAAGAAAGTCCTAGCTTACCTCCCCCACCAGAAGGAGAGCCGCCCATGACTGCCCTAAAACATAAACCAACCCTGCGAGTGGCTTTTATCCCAAAAGAACTCGGTCCGGAAGAAAAGGACATATGAGAACTTTATGTGGACGGTTCATCGGCCGCTCATGCGGGTGGAACGGGGTTATTACTAATCAGCCCGGAAAGAGCCCAGATGGAATATGCTATCCGCCTAACATTTCCAGTAACAAACAATGAAGCTGAATATGAGGCTCTGATAGCAGGAATGAAGATGGCCAAGTCAGTCATGGCAAAAAAAACTCAAAGCTTACTCCGACTCTCAGCTAGTCACAGAACAGTACTCGGGCAAATTTACGACGAAGAGTGCTTCAATGGTCAAATATCTAAAGATAGTTAAAGAGTTAGGAAAAGCGTTCGACATGTTTAGTCTGACCAAGATCAATCGAGCAAAAAACACTATTGCCGACGGACTATCAAAGTGGGCTACGGCCTCCGGAGCTATTGACACCCGTACGGTGGTCCTTATGACTGCCAATGAATCAGCCCTCACCACCAACGAGGTCATAATAAACATCAGCGTCATATCTAACAACAACACTTGGATGAGCGACATCGTGAACTATCTACAGAACGGGATTCTACCCCGTGACTCAACTGAATCTAGAAGGGTCCAACGAAGATCCCAACGCTACTTCCTCTCTGGTACGGACCTGTATAGAAAGTCCTATGATGGAACCCACCTCCGATGTCTGGATCCGTCTGAGGCCAGTACAGTGATGAAGGAGATCCATTTAGGAAGTTGCGGAAACCATTCTGGAGGAAGAGCCTTGGCCCAGAAAATTCAGAGAAATGGCTATTATTGGCCGGCAATGCAGAAGGAAGCCGGAAGATTCTCACGATCATGCTCTGAATGTCAAAGGTTCGCAAGAATTCCCCATCAGCCTACCATACCAATGATACCGTCAACTATTCCATGTCCATTCGATCTGTGGGGAATGGACATCGAGACCTTTCCGTAGGGACCCGGAAAAAATTTCTCATTGTGGCCGTAGAATATTTCTCGAAATGGGTAGAAGCCGAGGCGACAGCCTCCATTTCAGAAAATAAGGTCATGGACTTCCTTTGGAAATTATCATGTCGATTCGGCCTACCACGAATACTAGTTGCGGACAATGGTCGACAGTTCTCCGGGTACAAGCTCAAAGATTGGTGCGAAGAAATGGGGATCGAACAGCGTTTCACTTCCGTTGGATATCCCCAAGCCAACGGACAAACTGAGGTAACCAATCGTACCATCATCGACAATCTCCAGAAAAGACTGGGAGACGCAAAGAAAGATTGGGTCGACGAATTGGAGTATCTGGGCTTACTGTCACGGCAAGAACGGCCACACAGAAACACTGCTCGATTTGGTGTATGGATCCGTCGTAATCCCATCCGAAATCGCAATCAACACCTTCCGGATCCAAGGGTATGTTCCCTCGGACAACCACAACAAAAGAGTATACGACCTCAACATGCTCGAAACCAAAAGAAGTACGGCCCTAGCTCGAACCTTAGGATACCAAGCTATCATGGCAAGGGCCTACAACAAACATGTGAAAAGCAGGGATCTCCAAATCGGAGACTTGGTGCTTCGAAAGGTTGATATATTAAAACCAACTGGAAAACTCGAACCCAACTGGGAAGGTCCCTACAAAGTCACAAGGGCAAGTATCAATGGGAGCTACGCTTTGGAAAGTATGGACGGTAAACCACTCAAGCGTACTTGGAACACCAAGAATCTGCAGAAGTATTACGCCTAGATCAATTGTATAGGACCTTTTTATTTGTATCATCTTTTGGCTACCATGTAATACTAACTTTCGATTATAATGAAGCATTTATTTTTCTGTCAACTATTTGCAAGAACCGTATGCACCACTAAAGGCAGACATTATCTTAAAGTTCCTCGGACCCAAAGTGTCAGAGAAACTCCCTAAGAAACAAAGATGGAAGTCCGGGATGTTACTCCCCTATGAGGAGTAAGAGCGTATGGGATATTATCCAAAGTATCCCCAGGACTGAAAAAGTCCGACACTTACTCACTGAGCCAAAGTCTCAAAGTGACGAAAGACCCGAGACCAACAAAGTCCGGGATATCATCCAAAGTGACCCAAGGACTGAAAAAGTCCGACACTCACTCACAGCCAAAGTCTCAAAGTGACGAAAGACCCGAAACCAACAAAGTCCGGGATATCATCCAAAGTGACCCAAGGACTGAAAAAGTCCGACACTCACTCACAGCCAAAGTCTCAAAGTGACGAAAGACCCGAGACCAACAAAGTCCGGGATATCTTTCAAAGTGACCCAAGGACTGAAAAAGTCCGACACCCACTCACAGCCAAAGTCTCAAAGTGACGAAAGACCCGAGACCAACAAAGTCCGGGATATCATCCAAAGTCACCCAAGGACTGAAAAAGTCCGACACTCACTCAGCCAAAGTCTCAAAGTGACAAAAGACCTGAGACCCACAAAGTCCGGGACAAAAAGTTCAACATTCATTTGCCACAAGGCAAAGCCTTGAGTAAAAGAGCCAGGATTCGTAAAAACCCGGGACATAAAGTATCGCCGACGCAAGGAGCAAAAACAAGCAGAGGAAAAATAATGGGAAAAGAGGCATTTCATTTCATCGAGTTAGCCCGGTCATTTAAAGATCTACAAAAGTACATCCAAGTCCTAACAAAGATCCTAGAATGACCGGTGTTACAATATTTGCAAAAGAAGTCAAAAAATATGCTCTCCACAGGCCGGAGTAACCCAAATACGGGAAATATAACCTATTTAAACTCCCGGAAAGGGGGGATTTTCCTGTTCCCCGGCATTGCTCTGATCAGCAGGACCACCTTCGCCCGAATTACCACCTTCGGTAGTAAGAGGAACCGACTTCTCCACCCTTCTCCAAAATTTACTGGTTATAATCTTCCCTCCTTCAATCTCAATGTCGGCCTCGACTTGTTCATGATCCTTGATAGGACCGGGAATGTCAAGGAACCTGGCGTTATTACCCCTAAAATTCCCATGCTCAATGATCCCGGCCTCTATCACCTCTGGCAGGCAAGCCGGATAGACAGGAGCAGGAGTACTCTCCATATCCAACCAAGATGCCACGACGGGCCAAAATTCATCTCCACCCATATCCTCGGGCTCTTTGAGCTTGGGGTCGTCCACGGTAACTCCGTCGTGATTAGCTTGGATATCCAACCTATCATCCGTGACTTCAAAACCCTCATCCAACAAACCAAGAGATTGAAGCTGGCCAATACAATCAAAAAAGGCCTCCGTCCGAGTAGATCCGGCATCCATCCGGCTCAGAAAATAGTAGGCATCAGACCTCAAAAAGTCCGTCACAGCCTCCATTCTAGTCGTTTTACACTTGGCCACCAATGCTTCTGCCATTTTTCTCCGGGCCCGTGAGTGAAGCTCGAGCCCTTTATCGGCCCTTTTGGTAGCCATCTTCTCAGACTCAAGGCTTCGCTCAAGTGCAGCCTTCTCAGCCTCTAGCTTCTTCACCTTGGCCTCGGGCTCCTCCAGCAATTTCTTGTATTTGGCAGAGCTACCATCCGCCTCTCTCAAAGCCACAGCATGGGCCGACACCTACAAGAGACCGGAGTCAGTTCTATAAACACAGGGCAAGAGACCGGAGTCAGTTCTCAAGCTAAGACGAACTCACTGTGTCAAAACACGTCCGGAACGCGGTCTCATGAGCCCGGAGGGCGGTCTCCAAACTCGCAGTCAACTCCGAATGAGAAAGAGCCCGCAACGCATTTGGATCTCTTCGAACGGCAAGCCGAACCTTTTGTCTCTTCGACGGCTCCTCGGGCTCCTTCCCCCTCCTCTTACCAGCGGCCCGGGTACTCTCCGCTAGCATTTTTTCACCTTGAGCCTGCACCTGGCTACGTGTTAAAGGGACAGGGGAAGTAACATGGACCCTCGAACCACCAATGGTGGTCGAATAACCATGGCCACGGGAGGCTATTTTTGCAATAAATTTGTGCCCGACACCGCTGGCTTGCTAGACCGGAGCCCTAACAGCTTATGGATTGATAATGTTCGCATGATTCACATCGGGCAATTTTGGGGCCGGGCTTGTATTGCGCTTTTCTTAGACGTTCTTGCTTCTCGAGTTTCTCGGCCTTCTCTTTGTTTCTCAGCTCCAGAATCCTCTTAGCGGACGACATTATCCAATACTCTGCATGAAGAAAATGAGTATCAGAAGTCCGACTCCCACTAACTTGGAACATCGCGGAAACAAACAGAGTAACGCTTACTTAAATCCTCTTTATTATTACAAAAAACGGGGTTAGGAGTTAGTTTGGCGAGCCACATATGTGGCTGGACCGCCACACCATACGGATAAAAAAATGTGGGATCCCCCCCGTCTACCCCCAGCACGGCGGCCTCTTCATATTTAAGACCCGGATCGGTGTCATGACGGAGACTGGCTGAGCCCCGGGTCCCAATCAGGGGAAATACTTTTTCCGTCACCACCTGCTCTTCTCCAGTCGAAGTACGAATCACCTGCTCTTCAATAAACTCCAACGGCCTCAATGACTTCAACCACGCCGGGACCTTTTTTAGAGCCAAGGCCTGAAACTTGTCTCTCCGAAAATTCAGGGGCAGATTCCAATCACCGGATGGGTGCTTTACATAGAAATATTTGGGCCACCATTTGTACCCATGTGAGGTCTCGTAACCATCCAAAATTTTATACCCCCGACGGGCGTTGAAGTAGTAAAAAGGAATCCCGGGACTAGCTGCAAGAGTGAATGCCTCCAGCATTTTGTCATAACGGAACTCCTCGCCCTTTAGAGCCAAAATGACACCCATACACATAATAGTACCAAGGGCGTTCGGCAGAAGTTGTGTTTCGCATACCGGTGAAGCGGAAAAATTCCGCTATTGGGTCAATCATGGGAAGCCTCCATCCACATTTAAAAGCCCGTACATGAAAGGTCAGGTAACCCTTGGGCGGATTATACAAGGTATCATTAGGTCCCGGGATAACTATCTCATAATCTTTCGGGACATCATAAACCGCTCGAAGTTTGACGATGTCTCGAGGCTTTAAGCTGGAAGTACAAGTAGGGATCAAGCCATCATCGTTTTGCTCAGCCTCGGGCCTTAGTCCCAAGATAGGTCCGGTCCTGTAGGTTTTCAACTCTTTGGCCGACATCCTCCTTGACGGTTTACTTGGCCGCTGGGTTACACCTTCAGCTACTACAACCAAAGCCCGACAAGGATTAACACCTTGAGGCCCCTCCACTCCATCCCCGGCCTCTTCATCAGAATCCATGATATTAATATTTTCTTTCCCGACACCGCTTGAACTAGCCCCTTCACCAGATTTGCGTCTTTCACCAGCCACACCTTCCTCATCCGATTCCGATCCCCAAGAATCCTCGGACGAGCTCACATCTGATGTGTCCGACGAAGACGAATCACCACTAGACGAATCCTCTGAGGCAGCCGCCTCTGATTGAGCCTCGGGATCTGCTGGCGGGTCGCTCGGGCCGGTCCTACTCCTCATAGGGGGTTCGAATCAAAGGACAACGGTGACTCACTGCCTTCCCAAGAAGAAGATTCCTCCAACTAACGTGGCGTCTGCAAGATTCTTGATGAACTCCCTACCAAAACCAGGAATGGATCCGTCTGCATAAGGGGTAGCTCTAAAATTGTACCCGAGACTGGCGTACGAAAATAAAGGATATGGATTCCTCGGATGAATAGGCCCCGGAGGAATAACGGCCGTCGGACGAGGCTCGGGATCCACCTGCTCAATCCTCGCACCAGAAGACTCCGGCCGGCTAGAAGCAACTCCCACCAGTTCGACTTCAGATGGGGACGACGGTCCTTCATCCACCCCAGAGCCTTGGTCTGAGTCCAGGTTAATTATGGGCGCCGGCTGTATGACTTCTTCACCCTCATTTGCGAAAAGATCACCCAAGTCGCTAGCATGGTTCGACATACCGATATAACGACGAAAAAGACCGAGATGGGGAGTCTACAGGAATGAAAGAAACGATTTAAATAAACCTAAGCCCCAACCTCGGTCCTCTACCCTATTTTTATCTACAGACCTACGGACCGACAAAAGAAATAAGGGCCGACAGAAATAAAACGCCATAATAAAGGAGAACTTACTTGTTTGAAGGAAATAGCAGCGGATCTCGAACTGCAGACAAGCTCGCGGGCACACGGGGGCTTCTCTCACAAGATGGACGACGGTCTCTTTATCTCTCTAGGTAAATTTTCGCGGAAGTAAAAAGTGCGAAAATGACGGACAGGCGGCAGTATATATAGAAGTTACTGGGCCGGTCGAACCAGGCCCATGGGCCCTCGATCCAACCATTGCATCGATCCACGGGATTGTAATGATTACAAATCAAACCGGCCTAAACCGTTCTAAAAAACGCCTGAATCACGAATTGGGTTCGAATTATTTAAACCGAATCACATTTCAAATTCAGATGACGGGTCTTTTCGCAATTATGACGGACCATTAAACCCACAGCCAAAAGACCGACTTCAGCAACAAAATACGATTCTAGTTTCATTTCAGCAATATTCATGAGTACAACACTTTTGAGGCCCGAGGCCCATACAACGGGAAAGTAATACAAAATGGACAATACAAATAACGGGGCATACCCCGCCTCCATTCAACGGCTTCCAGAGGTCGAGCCTTCAGATTCCGAACCGGCAGCTTTAGCCCACGCATGCATCCTCAACTGAATCTGATTTCTCCTCTCATCAGCCAACCTTGTAAACACCACCGGGCACAAAGCAGGATCACCTTCGGGGTCGAGAATGATAGGATCATCCATGGTCCCGGAACCAGAATAGACCGGCGGATGTCTCTCCCCACAAGCACAATATACCCAGTGCCGGTACCTAGGATCACCCGGTTCAGCAAAATCATAGTCCTCCACGGCATTCATATTGCCCCAAGACAGTTCACCCAAGATTAGGCTACCAATGGACCGGCCAGCAATCCTCATGATTCGGCATCCTGCGTACAGATCCCGACATCAGAAAACAAGAAAGGAGGATAAAAAGTGAGAAAATCGGATTTACCACATCACCTATATATAGTGACATTAAATCACTGCGATCGTACCACGTGTCCTCCATCCAACGGCCCGGAAGATTAAGGGACACTAATGATTCGCCTTAAAACGCCAAGATTACAGTTCGGCTTCTCACGACGGACTTCTATCAAAGTTCCCACCTTGGCATTTTTTACCAAGTCCGGAACTTGGGGGGACTGGTATACTGTAACCAAACGAATAATGCCGGTCCAACCTCCGGATTAGACGGACAATCTACGACAAGTTCACCTCTTCCACCACCACCATTTTCAAAGTAACGAGAACGTAGAAAATGGTGAATAGTGGAAGAGACAGACGAGACGGAGAAGCATAGCCCTCAGATAATTAAAACGGACGACGGACCAACACTCAAGAAGAAAGGCCCGTCAAGCCAAAAGACCTTAGAAAGAAAAACAGCACGGTTCATATGCATCAGAAGATAAGAAAAGGGACCGATGTCACGGACCATTTTTCGGACGGAAAGGAGGAAACAAAGTGAGCCAGATTTTGAGCTGAGGGAGTATTTATAAAAAGAAAGGTCCAATCAAATCTTGCCACATCAGCTTGATGACACCAACCTATTGGGCCTGGGCTTGGGCCGTCCGTTGGGCCTCCCATTTGTGACGAGTACTACGAACCCAGAAGTCGACCATCGGGAAAAACACCAGTCACGACGGACCAGTTCTAAGAATTTCACAACTATCTTTTACTAAGATACTTGGAAACTGGGGGGACTTATGATATGGACATATAAGTCCGCCACCCGAGAACTCGAGAAACGCTTTTAGCCACGGTCTGAGAAGTCAAGTCCGCCACCCAGAAGGAAAGCCCGACACAAGACAAACATAAGGACCGGCACCAGTAAAGAGTTCCAGAATGAGAAAACTTCATATACAAGTCCTAAAGGAAAATACCCAAAAGGCCCGGCATTAAGGTCTTAACGAACTTTGGTCTCTACAAAAGATCCGCCTACAGGAAGTCCGCCATTACTAACGTGAGATAAACGCGCCACCTACCTCCGAGACCACATGGCACATTATCACCAAGCCGACAAGATCCCGGGAATTCAGACAGCCTGTCCCCCAAGCTTCCTCTATAAATAGCCCGCATTTACTACTCATTAAGGTACGCAACTACCACTCAAAAATCTACTCTCTAACTTTTGGGTCCGAGATAACTCGATCAGCCCGTCATACAAGTTGAGTCTTAGTCCCGGACTGCCCAAGGCAGGCCGGCCCAAAAGGGTCTAACCCCTTCCTTTTGTTCCCAGGAGAAGTCCGGATCGAACTTCGCCGGCCCTTACCTGGAGACGGACCATCATAGAATTGAACCGAGAAGCGCCTTATCTGGGTTCATAGCATCCCAAATCAAGGTGGAGCCGGACTCTAGATCCAGCTCAAGGACCCGGGTTGCTCTTGCTGGACCCCAGTTTGCCGGATCAAAACTACTAAGCTCTTGCCGGACCCCAGTTTGCCGGATCAAAACTACCCCAGTTTGCCGGACCAAAACTACTAAGCTCTTGCCGGACCCGCGAACTAAAACGATCCCAACCACGCGAACTGACCACTGGACTTTCCTGAACTACGCTCTTGACCCTGGAATTTGACTTAACCGGATTTACCCCACATCACATGCGGAGCTCCGCGTGTCATTTTTGCTAGTTGTATCAAAGGAAACATATACTGCTACCCCAAATCATGTACGCATGGGTCAAATTAGTTCACCAAACAGAAACATATAAACACACTGCAATGCCGATAACACTACAGAAACATAATAAGAAAAAGGTCCACAAGCAAACCACCCCGTGTGTGTGTCTATATAAAAGTCACCGAACATCAATTTCCTATCATCATGAATGAATTCTAAGGAACTTACAAGCATAGCGTATCATAGCATAAACAACAATAAACCAAATAATCGTGAATGTAATCTTAGGGGAACTTGCCTTGAGAAAACAAACAAGAGGGACAAGAAAACGGGTTGGAAATCACCCCTATGTTCTACACCAGATTCTGGATGACTCGGGCATCAACATATCGATCCATCCGGTGGAAGTATAGAATGGTCTGTTATCAATCTTATCTCCAAAATTTAGCTTGATCGGACGGTTAATGAACCGGAAAAAGATTTTAGAAGTTGACTGTGCTGTGCAGAAAGTTTTTACTCGCCAAAACAAAGTTTTTGCTAAGTGCTTTTCTTTTAAAAATCTAGGGTTAGGGTTAGAATGAACTTGTTAAAGAAAATGGACTTGGGCTTTAGATAAGTGGGTTGGATAAGGCTACAAGGCACAAAACTGGGCCAACAATGCTTTACGAATTGCGCTTTGACGGTCGGTTCGCTTTAAAATGTTTAAGTTCGAAATACGAATTTTTGGGCTGTTACATTTACCTTCTACTTTGAAAATACTTAATAAAATCAGGTCTACAACTTATTCGGTAAAACACATATCTATAAATAATCCAACATAATAAACAAGTGTAGATCACACCCAATAAATATGTTTTGCGGATAACAAGTCATAAGCATAAAGCTTATGAAAATTAAAGATCATATATAAACCGAGCTTTTTGATTTAAAAACACAAGTTTAGCTTTATATGTTCACAAAAGTACATGCTCTAGTTAAATTCTAGAGGTGAAGTATTGACTGAGTTTATTCTTTAAACCAAGGTGTGGAATTTCAAGTTGTAAGCTAGTATATGAAAAAGGCAATTAAAGAAATCTCAACAGTTCATGAATGAAAAGAAAAGAGAAAACAAAGTTCTTGGAATTGCCTAAACCTTAGTCCTCTTATTTCAATCCAGAGGGCAAATTTTAGATGATCAGAGTTACCATGTGTATTCACGAGTCTTCTTCTTCTTAGGTTTATCCCAAAGCTCCAATATATGTTCTTGAGTTTGTTTTGCAATCAACCCTTGTAGATAAACATTCTCCAGTTGATCCGTTCCACTAGTACTCGCTCTCTCTGGCTTTAGTTCACATGCCACACACTCTAAATGAGTCCCAAAGTTGCATTCGCGGCAATAGTACGCCCATGCTGATTCATGGCCAGGATTATTGCATGTGTCACAAAAGAATGTTCCGTCATGATTCTTTTGAATGGAAGCAGACGAGTAGTATAGCGTAAGCTCATGCTCGTGATAGGGCATAGTCATCTTTTCAGGCCAAGAAGCACAGTCTACGTGGAGATCGTATGAACAAATTGCACAAGTGTATGCAAATGCCTTGCCACCCTGGCAACACGCGTCGCATGTGAATCCATTAGGGTAAGGTGGGGATGTTACTAGTTTGAGGGGGTGGGGGTGGTGGGATGTATGGAGGGGTTCCACCGGTGAGTCAAAACATGATCTATGGAGGTTGAAGGTGCAATACGGCTCAGTGCAGCAGTAGGCCGTGCTAGAGATATAGCATTCGCAGGCAGAGCAAATCTTTTTGGTTCTTGTATCAAGTTCGGCTATTTGAAGGGCGTGAGGGTGGCTAAAGTGTTTGGTGATTGATGGTGATCTCGATTGACAATTGTTTGTTTCGAGGTTTTGAGTTGTGGTGGGATAGATTGGATCATGTGTTGGTGGCGGACTTATGTTAGTATTGTTCGTGGGGTTCGTGCTCAGATTTGGGATCGTTGTAGTAGGTTGGATTGGAGGATTGGGGAAGGGAGCACTAGTCGTAGGGCTATAATTTGACATGTGTGTGTTTTCGTTGTGGTAATGAGGTGGAATCGTGTTGTTTGTATCGGCCAAACCATCATTTTGTGGGCTTTGGTTTATGGTACTGGGATAAACAGGAGGTGGCATGGATGGCCGGATGGTAGCACTGGTTTGGGCAGAAGGGTTGGCGTACGACATGCTAGTAGGAGGATTATAATTTGGTGCTTGTGTGTTTATTTGGTGGTAAGTTGGTCGGAATGGAATATTTTGATTCGCGAAGCCACCACCTAGTGTGGCTTGATTTGTGGCGGGATAAAAAGGTGGTGGTAGTGGTGGTGGATTAGTTGCATAAATGGTTGTTGGATTTCGAATTGTTTCAATATGATTGACTGGAGAGTTGGTGTAAGGGACACTAACTAGAATGCCATAATTTGACACGGGTGGGTTTTGTTGCGGGAATGTAGAATTTTGTGTGTTGGTATGAGGATGTTGAGGTTTTAGAGGATGAGGGTTATAGTGGTGTGGGCTAAAATTTTGAGTATTGAGATGGGGATTAGTTGGATTCTGCATATGAGAATTATAGTTTTGTGCGTCATTTTGAACGGGAGGAGAGGAAACTTGCGAATTTTGTTTAAGAGAGAGGGCGCAATGGACATGTAAATCAAATTGACATTCAGCACAAGCATATGACATTCCATTACCTATATGACTGCAAGATTGGCATTGAAAAGAACCTGACTGGTAAGTAGGATTTGGAACCAAGGTTAACAGGTGAGGGGGGTGAGACGAGTGTTTGAGAGATCTAGTGGCATGGAAGCATTGCTCGTGGAGAAAGTGATTGCATTGCCAACAAGCATAAATGTTGCCTGAAACAGGAGATTGGCATCCGGAGCATTGGCCTTTTGAACCTTGAGGCATTTGATGGAAATTCAAGCCATGGTTGTGGCTAAAATGCTTAAAGACATCCATCGAGGAATTGGCTTAAGATGAAATTGTTTGGTGGGAATTAAGTTGAGATATATACACAAGACATCACATCATCAAGCTGGGAAAGCAAGTTGTAGTAAGAAAAGAAAATAAATGGTATGTCAACTCATTGATTCTTGGCAAGGTGAGAGTTGAATATGTCATCTCTATTGGACAATTGACTTTTACAATTTTCATTGACTTTACCACATAGCAATAACTAATTTAGTTGTATAAAAAATCAAGAGAATGCGTATTTAGGGGCGTTATGCTCCGAATATTAATATTCTACATCATGATTAGTGATTACCAAGTCCGCTAGTCTAATAAAAGATTTTACACTGTGTTGCACGACACGAAATACGGATATGATAAAGTACGTGTACGATAATATTAAATTTAAAGTTAACTACTTTTTTTTATATATATATATATGCAAAATTTGATAATACATGATATATCTCATAATCCAATGACATGTAAAACATAAACATTGTAGCAATAAGTTCTTATTGACATTTATCCACATTATTTGAAAAATCAAGATTTTCTTAATATAAAAAAAAATTATATACATTTCATCCGAATGTATGACATACTCACCTTATCATTATTTATATAGTATGTAATATGATTTTATTATTATTTAGAAAAATTAGATTTTTTACAAGACTTACTCTATATGAGCTCGGCTCAATAACAAAACAAGTCAAATTTAGGCTCAACCTCGGGTCGAATACCTTATCGAACAAGTCGAGCTTTAGTTTTAACGAGCTGAATGGAGCGACCCCTTGATAAGCCTCGTGTAACAACTCTTTTTTTATGAATATACTAATTGTATTATTGCAGTATTAACATCTTATATAGTGTTTGAAACAACATAATCTTATGGTGGAGGTAACTCACTTAGTCTCTGTTCTCTTAACATAACTAAACTTATATGTTGTATAAAAACAATTAAGCAAATCTGAACTGAACTGACACTAGCTAGTGGAAGTGAAAGGTCGTGAGATGTTAGAGTACTCTAAAGTTTGGACCTTGTCAAAAGATGCATATAGAAAAAGTCAATTTGTTTTTTGCTCCAGAATGAAAATAAATGCCCAAAATAAATTGTCATGATTTAGTAATTGAAAAACTCAAATATTGTTTGGCTCTTTTATATAGTAAAATGACTTATTTATTTAGTTGATTTATAATGAATTGTATATGAATTGCGATGTAAGATCGAATTAAAAAAAATTCTTATGGATCATTTATTATATATTTCGGTACTCAAGATCCTCTACGACATATTCATGTTGCAACTTGTATACATTGTTGGATTTCCGCCCTATGTTCATCTTCCAAATTATTCCATCTATCGTTCTCAACTAATTAATTTGATTTTCTGCAATACTCCCGATTGCTCTTAAATGGACATATCTAGAGTAACTTATGTTGGAACATAAAAATTAGATATTAAACAATACAGGCAGAGTATTACATTTATCATGGTCACATACTCACATTTCTCAGATCGATAGGTTTTTTTCTCAATGAAAGGAAAAAGGACGTACAAACAAAGAAAACCAAACGAAACCAAAACAAATACTACTACATGGCAAATGAAAGCAATTACTAGAGAAATCTCATGGATCAACATCAACTGATCAACATATAATTAATGCACACACAAATTTCCAACTCCAGATTTCAAATAAGATCCAATGCATATTCTTGTCCTTGTTTTTTTATCAATGCCTCAAGATAAGCAATCCTCAGCTGTTCTGCATCACTAATCAAATCACCTACACGTTTCTCATAACTATCCACTATCTCTTGCTTTACTTCAGAAGCCACACATTCCAAATGAGTCCCAAAATCGCATTCATGACAATAGTACACCCATGCCGATTCATGGGCAGGATTCTTGCAGACGTCGCAAAAGAATGTTACATCCTGTCTAGAATGTGTCGAGGCAGACGAGTAGTAGAGCATGAGCTCATGCTTGTGATCAGGCCTTGTCATCTTTTCAGGGTGGGAAACACAGTTTATGTGGAGATCGTACGAACAGGTTGCGCAATTGTATGCAAAGGCCTTGCCTTCTTTGAAGCAGGCATTGCAGGTGAATGCATTTGCATAAGGCGGGGAGGTGACTAGCCTGAGGGGGTGGGAGTGGGATTTATGGTGGAGTTCTAATGGGGAATCAAAACATGTTTTGTGGAGCTTGAAGGTGCAATGTGGCTCTGTGCAACAGTACGCTGAGCCAAAGAGGTTGCATTCACAAGCGGAGCATGTCTTTCCGGTTGTGGCATCTAGTTCGATTTGTTTAAGGACATGGGGGTGGCTAAAGTGTTTGATGACTGAGGACGGATTTGATTCAGGGGTGTTTGTTTCTTGGGCTAAAGCTGTGCTATGATAGAAAGGTTGTGGTGGTGGTGGTGGATTGGTGACTGTGTTGGTTGTCGGGTTCACCATATTGTCGCGGGTTGGGATCCCTTCAGGTGGTGGGGTTGGATGGTTGGTGTAGGGATTACTAGTCTGGGGACTATAATTTGGTATTGTTGTGTTTAGTTGGTGGTAAGGTGGCGGAAACGGGTTGTTTTGATTTGTCAAGCCACCACTACGTGGAGCTTGATTCGTCGGGTTATAGAAAGGTGGAGGTAGGGGTGGTGGATTACTAGTGGTAGTGGCTATGGGATTTATCCCGGTGTTGTAAGTCGGTGTTGTAGTAGGTTGGATTGGAGGATTGGTGTAAGGGGGACTAACATTGTGACTATAGTTTGGCATTGGTGAGTTCGGTTGTTGGAAATGTAACTGGCCGTTCGGATTGGTTGAGCCACCAATTCCAGGGAAGATAGAATGAGTAGAATTTTGAGGACGAGCAATAAAACTCGGTGCGTTATGAGAATACATATGA
The DNA here is from genome assembly GCA_026545765.1 of Plantago major. Lineage (NCBI taxonomy): Eukaryota > Viridiplantae > Streptophyta > Magnoliopsida > Lamiales > Plantaginaceae > Plantago > Plantago major. The sequence goes on along the minus strand of CM048840.1, from coordinate 15,063,055 downwards.
TTTTGAGGATGGGCATTATATGGTTGTTGGGTGAAATTTTGAGTGTTGCTCTGAGGATAAGCAAGATTTTGGGGTTGCGGGTTAGTGTTGCTTGTAGTGTTCGAAACAGAGAAAGGGGATGCATGTTGATTTTGAGTCTGCGAAAGAGCACACTGGACATGCATATCAAACTGACATTCAGCACAAGCATAGGACAATCCGTTACCTATAAGCTTGCAAGATTGGCAGAGAAATGAACCTGATTGGTGAGTAGGATTTTGTACCAACGTCAGCGGGTGAGAGGGATGAGACGGGTGCCTGAGAGATCTCGTGGCATGGTAACATTGCTCGTGGAGGAAGTGATTGCATTGCCAGCAAGCATAAATGTTGCCTGAAACGGGAGATTTGCAGCCGGAGCATTGGCCTTTAGAACCTTGAGGCATTTGGTGGAAATCCAAACCATGGTTGTGGCTGAAATGCTTGAACTCCATGGATGAATTGGCTCAAGAAAAATTAGTATGATTGAAGGAGAATAAATTCAGATATGTGGCTTTGTCAAAGTAGGAAAGCAAATTGGAGTAAGAAATGAATTTAAATTAAGATGCCAAGTTGCCAACTCATTATAATTTAGATTATGAGCAAGGTGTCGTGGGAGTTGAATGCCTCACCTCCATAATGAACATTGACTTGTGCATTTTGATAGAGTTGACTGACCAATAAAGTCTTCATAGACTTCAATTTAATTTTTAGATTTTACTTTATATCCAGAGTATTTAATTCATGTTTAGTGGAATAATGCTCTGGCCTCTTGATTGTGGTGGAGTATCAAGTTTAATAGTCCGATAATTTAAAGGCTTAGGTTGCTAGTGTTTGTGACACGAGCAAAATGATTCGCGCCCATGAGTTTATCGACTAATTTGTACTAGTAAGAATGAATAAAGTTAAGTATGTTTTATTAGTATATTTGTTTGTTCTCATGATTGGTGTATACATGGTAAATTTGTCACGAATTAAAGAAATTAAGTAATGAATGGTTTAACATTTGCCATGAATTAAGGAGAAGGAAAAACTAACTTGTGTGATTCCAGACGTCAGATAGAGAATTTCCACATTCAGCTGGAGGATAGAGAGGACTATGTTATTTGGAATCAAAGTGCGAATGGCTCATTCACATGCCAATTAGGCGAACGTATGTCGAAACACATATTCCCGCACAGGACTGGTCATGGATTTGGAATTCTAAATTCAGCAACCAGCTCAAACAATAGCTCTGTATGGTTAGCATCTCAAGGCAAGTTAGCTACCAATAACTTGCGAAAGAAGAGGAAACTTACCGATACGCCCAATTTGTCGGTCGAGCTCCGGACGAATCAGTAACTCATACACTAGCGAAATTGCCCAGCTGCTATATCAATCTGGTCGGAATTACTTCCTGATACTCAGCTAGCTAGCTGCATACGTTTTTAACAATGTCTGAAGATTCATGGCTTCAAGACAACATTCGCCATCTCCAGTTTAGATGCAAGGCAACTCCGAGAATTGACTGGAAGTGGGTATTTGTGGATAGTTTATGTTTTTTTTCTTTTTCCGCACGAGGCTATAAGATCTTTTAATTCTAAGATAAGTTATGGACTTATATGGTAGAATTTAACTAGACTAACTATATTAGATGTATCATTTTACTCTTCACATATTCTTGAAAGAAACTTTTATTAGTAAAGAACTTGAGGGATCGTAAGCAATTACAATAATGTTGTTATGAGTGAACGATTTATGTCATTTTTTATTATACATGTGATAATATTAATATTTTTAGTAAAAGTATTTAATGTTTATGGGTCCTTTATCACCTTTCTGTAAAGATGCTCCACATTAGATTTACTCTTTACTATCTTATTTATAATAATTTTGTTTTGAATTATCGAAGGTGGCAAATTGTATTTAGAATACATGTCATTCTGTAAAAGCAAGCTTTGTGCTCTCCAGTCTCCACCCTTTTCCTATTCCGTGCTTCAACACCCAAGTGAGTTCAGTATTCCAAGGCCCTGGAATGTGCACATGCCAAAATTTGTTTTCAAATACTGCTTAGTTCTCGAGAAATAGAACAATAACCGTAGCATTGTCCGATCACAAAATTACAACAAGTATCATCCACAACAACTCCAAACTTTAATACCACGCCCTTGCTAATCAATCATGGCATGTCAACCACATTACAAATTCTGCTTGTGTTCGTGTTTGGGATCGTATGACGGTTTATTCAAGGACGAATGCAAAAATTTAGTTGAGGGGTAGCGAAATTTATTTGTGAAGTAATATTGAAATACAACCCTTTCTCATTTTGATTTTGACCGGTCAACTATTTTTGACTTTGACCACACATTACTCTTAAACGATAAATAATTTAATAAAATTATATAATAAAATTTTAATAATTAAATTTTTATTATATAATTTTATTAAATTATTTACTATTATAGTTTAAGAGTAATTTGCCGTCAAATTCGAAGACAGTTGACCGTATAATAGTAAAATGGGAAGTTCTAAGCTTTAGAATAAAATAAAATAAAATAATATATATATATATATATATATATATATATATATATATATATATATATATATATATATATATATATATATATAAAGAGGTAAAACTATAAAGAGAAGAATGAATTATGAAAAGGAATGATTAAAATAAAATAAAAAAGAAAATACATGACACTTAGGTAATATTTCTACATAAGCTTTAGAATTTTAAAAATATATAAAAGAAGTAAAAAAAGAGGAGAATGAATTAGGAAAAGCAATTATTAAAATAAAATAAAAAAGATTAAATATGACACCACTAATTATAGGAATCCTATATATTTGCTCTAAAATTTATCTCAAATGAGCCCCTATGCTATTTTAGGGAGCCTTTACTTTTCTACATAATTGTAGGAGACCTATTTAAAAAAAAAAAAAAAAACTACCTAAAAAGTTTGTTGGGCCCATCAATTACTCCTTCAAAAAAATTTAGGGAGTACTCAAATGAAGGGTGGGATTTACACCATTGTAAATTTGAGAGTAGGCGACACTACTTTTAGGTAAAAATGGAACAATTTTATGGTTTTATCAACATTGATGGTGCTGCTCCTGCATAGTGTCGATCCCGTGACATGGGATTGATGAAACAAATAAACTAAATCGAACAACCACCCAACCACTCAATTAATGTGTCTGTTTTGTGCGAAACTATCTATATTTTTAAATATAATTATTTAAACAGAGGTATAATAGTACTTTCATATAAAAAAAATCGAGGGGCAGCAATCAAGTCTGCTTACCCCTCGGTTTACTCCATCTCACTACTTGTTTATTTCCCCTTAATGCCTGATAAACCATTCTTACCAAATATATAGTTGATGTACCACTTCCCTGCATTTTAAGATAGATTTCATAATCAAATAACAAACTATTTTGCATCAAAACAATCATACTCACCCATAGTCTATCTGCTTTGACATAAATATCCCATGGAGGTAGAATGTGATTCTATGGGCCTATGGCAAGACAAACTGATTATGTATTAATATAAAGTCCTGTAAGATTTTTCTAAATAATAGTAGCTCATATCATATTGTAATGAATTAGGTGATTATGCTAAAGACTAAGGATATATGTGCTAGAGAATAGGATCTAGAGGTATGATTTTCTCCAAATCTAGTAATAACATGTTAAAGTTTTACCAGAATTTCATGGTTACTCATATTAAGGTGACCGAGTGTTCAATCATCAATTTTTAACATTATTTATAAACAAATCAATACTATGATTCATCAAATTTGTAATAATAAAACCATCATATTTATCACCTCATAAATAGATTTGGTGGAATCGGCACCATGACACATTTTACAAAGAAACTTGAGCTTCAAGCTAAAGGAAACTTGAACTCAAACTATAGACTAGGTATAGTATTTATCATTCACAAACTCTTAAAAGAGACGTGTATTAATGAGAGACCGAAGAGACGGATTAATGTTCTTATTTATATGTATAATATTTTGACCAATACGAGTAATGTTTATGAGTGGATATTTTATATTACTTTTTATGTATATGTATATCATTGATGTTCTTAGTAAAACCTCTGATGTTTTCTATTATAACTGTAATGTTTATCCGTCTCTTTTAGTCTCTTCATAAGACCGTCTCTTAGGAGACTTACTCTTATCATATGTATGTATACATAAATGTGAAAGTGCCAAAATTAATTACTCGATCCATTTTATTTTGTTAAAAACACGAAATTAATTTACAAGCATTAATGAGGGGCCTAAAACCGACTTATATTTTTTAGTAGTATAATATTTTAATTAAATATCAATAATGAATTTATGGGTGAAAATTATATGTATTTTCATTATATGGTATTATAATATTAATATTTTTAGTGGAAAAATTAATATTTCTGACTAAAACAATAATATTAGTATGTCCAGTTTAATACCTCTACAACAGTATAATACCGCCTAGCAGAGTTGGTCAAATTAATTAATGGTGAGAGTTGCTCAAATTAATTATAATATGAAATTTAATTACTTGGTCTTTTTCCTAACAAAAATGAATACCAAACCAACACGTGGAGTGAGAAGCTCCTTAAATCACTAGGATTTAGTTGCTTCAATTACGACTAGTAGTCTAGTATACATATATAGAATCCCAATTTGTTTTGTTGATCATAAAATAGCAAGTAAAATTCTATAAATTTCTTGAATCTCCCAGTTTTCGTTCTTGCAAGATAAAATCTCTGAATTTCTTGAATCTCCCTGTTCCGCTCTTGCAAGATATGGCTTCTGAGATCCAATGTTCCGACGTAATGTTCGAGATCCTAACTCGAACTGGATCATTAAAAACCTTAGATACCTGCAAAACAGTAAGCAAACAATGGCAGAACACGATTTCTCAATCCAATTTCATGCCCACTTATTGCACCAGAACCAACAACTTTTGTGGTTATGTCATACAAGATAGAGTACTTACCAGATATCTCTGCAAATTCGTCTCCATTAGTCAATCCAAAGGAACGCCTCAAACTACCTCTCCAATTGAGAACTTGAATTTGCCCAGTTCCACACAAATCTTGGCATCCAGCAATCAGGGAATTTTGCTCTGCAAGAAAATTTTCACTTGTTCAAATTTCGCGTATTGCGTCTGGAAGCCCTCTACTGGACAATGGCAGACTTTGCCTTATCCGAAAACTTATTCCGAAACTTTTGGCATCGGAATCATGGTCCTGAGTTCGCCTGACGATCATCTCCGCTACAAAATTGTCAGACTATCCCGTCTTAGTCGCCGCTTACATAGGTATGTTGCTATTTCCCATGTCATCAATATTATATATATGTTCGATTAAGTTGGTCCATTACCCCCTTATTCTAATATGTTCGTTTGACCAGATTAAGTATGTTCTATATATACTAAAATTGGGTTCTTGTACATGTTCCAGGAATAATGTTACTATGTATAACGATGAGGTGAAGTACAGAGTGGAGATATTCAACTCGGAAGCTTGGGCCTGGACGAGGGCGAAGGAAGATCTGGTGCTGCCCTTCCGTGAATCAGTTGGAAATCTAAGCCCGCCTGTTTCTGTCAATAGATCCATCTACTGGCGTACCTTTGATGACAATGTGATTGCTTTCTGTCATGACACTAATTCATTGGACATGTTTCCATTACCAAAATTAAAGAACGCAAATGATGTCTACTCTAATTTGCACAAGTATTTGTTGGACTATCGAGGAAAGCTTGGTGTGACAGGCATCACAAGAAGTAGGGACATGGTGCTGTTGGTATTAGATGATCAGAGAAATAAAAGTTGGGTGACGAAACTAGTCCTCAATTTAGACACTATCGGAAGACAGGTACACCATCCGCTAGGTTTCTACAATGCCGAAACAGTGTTGTTGAAATCGGATGATGGGGTGGTGTTTTACAACATTAAAGATGGGACTTATGGAGCTGTGAAGATGGGCGGGTTTGATGGTCTTTGGGATGTTTTCCGATTTCGATCTGATTTAAAGAGAGTGAATCTTAAGCCAACAAGCGTTGTAGGTCGATCTCATTAGGCCAAATCATGGAGATGAATTTCATGTTTTTCTTCTGTTTCCTTCAGTATGTATTCTATTTCTGGATGATTTTCCTCTTCTCATTTATGCAAATAATGCCATATTTTGCCAATTTAACATGTTGAACTTAATTATTTATGATGATTATCGCGATCAATGTCATAATTTCATGGTTCTAACTTCTAACTTGTAATGCAGCAAAATTCTGGATCAATCTCACATAGAGATAGAAGTAGAACTGGATCAGATCATTAAGTGCAAAGATTTTCTTGAAATAGGCCATGTAGAACAACTTTTCTGGAGAAAATATTATCACAGGACATTGAAGGCAAAGCAAAAGATTGGACTGACTATAGAATATAGATACGCAAATGACATTACATCAATACAGAAGATCTCACAAGACTCCAATAACAGTAATTTTTTAGATGGCATTCAATGCAGCATTTCGGCCTAGAGCCGCAAACAACATTTGAAGCGCAGCAACCTCTGTTTCCGATATTCCAGGACTGCTCACACTCTCTTGCTTTATTCCAGAAGCTACACACTCTAAATGAGTCCCAAAATCGCACTCACGGCAATAGTAAATCCATGCCAATTCATGAACAGGATTAGTACACACGTCGCAAGTTAATGCCACTTCCTGACTAGTCTGAGCTGCAGGGTTCGAGTAGTAGAGTGTGAGATTGTGCTCGTGATCTGGCCTGTTTATCTTTTCAGGCCAGGAGGCACAATCTATGTGGAGATCATACGAACATGTTGAGCAAGTGTACACAAATGCTTTGCCGTCCTTGAGGCACGCATTGCAAGTGAATCCATCGGCATAGGGTGGAGTTGTCACCAGCTTGAGAGGGTGAGAGAGGTGGGATTTGTGGTGGACTTCAAGTGGGGATTCGAAACATAACTTATGGAGGTTGAAAGTGCAATGTGGTTCGGTGCAACAGTAGGCCGAGCCAGAGAGTTTGCATTCACAGGCAGAGCATTTCTTTTGGGTTTTTTGGTCTACTTCCATTCTTGTGAGGGCGTGGGGATGGCTAAAATGCTTGATGATCGATGGTGGGTTCGACTGTGGGTTGTTGGGTTGGGACGAGGTAGGATAACAAGCCGGCGGTGGTGGATAATTGCTGGTTGGTGTGGGATTCACCACAGTGCTGTAAGTTGAGTTCGTATGCGGACCACCCACCGGAGGACTATAATTCAATGGCGGTGTGTTTGGTTGAGGGAAAGGGGGAGGAAACGGATCGTTCTGATTGTTTGGGGTAAAACCATGGTTTTGGTTAGGGGGGTAACTGGGAGTTTGAGGGTGAGGGCTAAAATTCTGTGTATTATTGTAAGGTGGATAATAAGGATTCTGGGAGTGAAGATTGTGGTTGTGTGCATCATTTGGAATAGAGTAATGAGATTCGTGTTGATTCTGATTAAACATAAGAGCGCAATCGACATGCATATCAAATTGACATTCAGAACAAGTGTATGATAATCCATTACCTTCACGGTTGCAAGAATTGCAGATGAAAGAACCTGATGGATAAGTCGGATAAGGCATCAAGGTTAACGGATGAAGAGGATGAGACGGGTGGTTGAGAGACCGTGTAGCACGGTAGCATTGCTCGTGGAGGAAGTGACCACACTGCCAGCACACGTAAAAAGTGCCTGAACCGGGAGATTTGCACCCGGAGCAATGGACTTCTGAACCTTGAGGCAGTTGGTGGAAAACCAAGCCATGGGTATGTGTGAAATGCTTGAACTCCATGGCTGTATTGGTTCAAGATTGGGATTGAAATGAGTTTATATAACAAGGTTTTTGTCAAACTAGTTCAGCAAGTTGGAGCTAGAAAATGCAAGTACATGATCTGGTACGAGTGACAGCTTAAGAGATTCTGCATAATCTCTATTATGAATATTGACTTGCAAGCTGTTTTGGATCCAGATGACTGACTTGCAAGTTGCAACTTAGTCTTCATTGACTTCAATTTAATTTTGATTTTTGCCAAAGTTATGCTTGTTTAGTTGCTCAATGTTCTGACTTTGTGTATATGATTGCTCGGGTAGAAACCTATAATCTCATATTATACTTCGTTTTTGTTGACTTATTTTAAGGTCCGTTTGACCATATCGTTATAGTATAATGACATAGAAGGTGAATTTATTACATCATATCATCCAGAAGTACATGAAAGTTATTTCATATGATCAATTCACTCAACATTTGTACACAATATCAGCAATAGATTATGTCAAAACAAAACAAAACAAAAGAAAAGCCAAGACTTGTACAATGCAGCCACTTCAATGGCCTACACAATCCAAATGAGTTCCACAATTACATGCCAAACAACAGAAACTCCAACAACCCTTTGGTATTGGATCATTACAAACATAACATCCAAGTTTTTTAATCTTCTCTGGGATATCATACACCAAAACCAAAGGATGCTTATGATCTTCCCTGCCCTCGAATTCCGGAAATGAAGCGCACTCTACATGCAAATCAAACTTGCACGTCGCACAATGGTAGGTAAATGCGTGCCCTGAGTCCCCACACGCGTCACATGTGAATTCCCCCTCTCCATAAGGTGGGCCAAACCGGAGCCCAAGTGGATGCTTATGGTGTGAATGGTGGCGAATTTGTTTAGGTAGGTCGAAACATATGTCGTGGATGATGAACTTGCAATTCACCTTCGAGCAAATGTAGGCCGAACCCAAAATGTCTAGCTCGCAACACGAGCACATCGCCTTGTCCTCCCCATGCACTTGCACGAGCTCCAAGGGATGCCGATGACTGAAATGGTTGAAGTGTTGCTTCGCGGTGTTGGTGTCTTTTCGCGCCTCTGGCGCAAATTCCATGACCATAGCCATTCTATTAGGAGGATGAATGGATTATTTTTGTAACTATTCAAGAAACTATGTAGCAAAGTTTGATGTGTAATTGTGTAAGTTGTAACTCTATTTGAAGAGTTGATGAGATCCCAAGTGAAGCAATTTTGAATTAGGAATGTTGAAACTTATTCGTTTGCACGATTATTTCTATAAATAATATTTATCGTTAAGCGTGTTTGGAGGAATGAAGACAAGGTGGTGTAACAATATCTGCAAGATGATTTAGAACTTTTTCAAATTTAATCGAATCGAATGAAAGGAATCGAATCAATCAAATCAAATCAAACGAAATAAATCAAAACGAATCAAACAAATGGCAAATCAAACGAAGAAATTATATTTGTCCCATTTTTTAATAATAATGAATACTACATCCGGTCCATTAATAAATTCGTAAGGAGACTTTTTACGGACGTTGATCAGAATTACTTAAATTACACGACAAAGAATATAATAAAATTATATTATAAAATAAATTAAGTATATTTGACTAACATAACTTTGTTTTATACTTTTTATGCGTAATTTGTAGAGTTTGGTTTGATTTTAGTTTGGTATAACTTGTTTTTATTTATTAAGTTTGAGAAAACTCAACGATGCTTCTTAAGGTTTCTTATTGTTCTAATATCTTCCAATAAAAGAATACGATTTTTGTTAGAGATGTCGTACAAAGTATGTGAACCAGGTTTGAATAATCTTTCTCGAGTTCCTCGTAGTTTCTTATCTTAACTCAACTTTTACGGTAGAAAAGAAGGGTAATTCGAATCGTAACTATACTTTTTATTTCATTGATCTACTAAAAGTCGTGTTAAAAAGAAAGAAAGAAAAAGGTTGAAAATATCTCAATTGGATAAATTTTCTTATTTTCCTCGTACAAAAGATGGATTGTGTAAATAAATGATAAAATAATAATAATAATAATAATAATATGAATTTAATGAAATTAAGAAATTGAATCAAGAAAATTGAATCAAGAAATCGAATCGAATCGAATGAATGAAGCCAAATGAAAATAACATAGCCTTATTTGGTTTTAATATGTAAATAAATTCATATTTGCTGGCTTGGTGTAGCGCGTTTGATGGTTTTGTATATATTTTGTGATAGTACGACTTTTTATAGTTTTTGATGGGTTCAAATTAAGTGTAACATGTACTTAGTTGACATTTCGGTGAGAAGATAAAGTGAGGGAGCAAAATTGACTCTTGTAGTGATACTACTAAAAATACAAATAAGAAAAGGAAGAAAGGGATTGCCTAAAAGTTAAAACAAAAAACAAAACACCCCAGTTTGTATAACCATGTGTATGGCATGCAATATGACAGCGCGTAGATATCATATGGGGAATTATTCTTATGGTACTAAAATAAATCGATAAACAATACAGGGCAACTACGACTAAAAATATCAATTGTTTTATATGAATATTAGTTTTATACATACACATAAAAAATTATATAAAATAGTTACTCATTAATTATTACTACTAGTAATCTTTAAAATATTATACACATATCTAATAGCAATGGTAGGTCTCCTAGATCACTCATCAAATGAGGTCCCCTCCAAGATTTTGTTTACAACAAAACACAATATGACATTACTATATTAGCGGTGTAAAATGTTCATTATTGCACCAATTACACCGTATTAAAAATGCTAATTTCTTCTGTAAGTATTTATTTGTAATATGGAAAAAAAAATAATACACACACTACCACTATAATACACGATTGCTTAATTCATAGTAATACGATGCATTTTTTTGTGTTGAAAGAATATATTAGGTTTTATAGCCATAATTACACAAATTGGTGCGACTTGTCAAAGCTTATCTTCAAAATTTCGATCACAAGCCATCTTAGCTAAATGGCCACCGTCGCTATTTGCTTTCTATTGATCTTTTTAACTCAATTTCCAAGGGGTTATGTTATCATTTCAGTCGGTAGTGGCGTCTCCTCCGTTATTCAACGGTGTATCTCCAAAGACTCCGCCTCAACAATTAAATGAGGTATTATATGCTCCCAAGCAAGTTCCGGTCGTTTGCAATTAGTAATTGTTTTATTACTTAGGAAAACCAATAAGTTAGTGGATCATAGATCAATCGGATGAGGATTTATCTACATCCAGACGAATCAATCCAAGATCTCCATCGGCGTGGATAAATCCAATCTGGCCCCTAGTTTATCTCAATTATATTAGCAGAGAGTGTTGTTAAACGAGAGCCAAGCCGAGTATCTCATTCCTCGACAGAGATACTCGGCTCGGCTCGTTATCACAATGCGGATTAAATGAGATTCCAAAGAAAGAAGATTGCAAATGGTAAGTACACTGTACAAGTTAGATCCAAACGTCGCCGTTTAGCCTAGCAAACTGCAGGTTGACTAGCTGGTGAAATTGAAATTACTCTGCAAAATTCATTGCTAGTTTGCGCCAACACCTGGCTCTTGATGCGTTGCGGTTCATTTTCCTCTCTTTATCCCAAATTCCAAATCTTTAAAACAGCTAACGATTCAACACCTCTGTTAAAAGAAAACAAGCATTTCTGGAAGAATCAGTTTCAAGAATCAATTTTCACAAAATGGGTATGTTTCGTTTCTCTACTTTTCTTTCGTTTAGATCCCCAAGTTCTTAGATGCATGTAGTATTCTTCTTGTTTTGAGTTATTCGTTCAAAACCCTAATTTTTTCGCCGATTCAAATCGTAAAAATTGAATCTTTTTGTTTTGTTTTTCTTGATTTTAGCTTAAATTGCTGAGCTTCTTGAGTTATCTGTTTGGGTAGATTGAGGTGGGGTTTTGAGAAATTGGGGGAATTTTGGTTTAGAGTGCGATGGATGATGATAACTTGATGGATGTGAATTTTACGGATCTTGATTTAAACCAAGAACCCGCTGACCCACTTGTGGGTGGTGTTGGATCCTTGTTGGATGATATGGAAAACTCTCGTGGTAGGATAGCACAGAGATTTCGGCAGCTGGAGGCTGCTGTTAATGCTCGTGCTATCCACCGCCAGAGATGGCACCAGGCGAGACCAAATATCGAAATTATTCCTTTTCCGAGTGAAACAACTGGTGAGAACGGTGATGGAGTCGCAGTTGATGGAAGTACTAGCCTGAGAGATATAGAGAGATCTGTTGAGAAAGGGAAAGGTTGTAAAAGGGATAGTTCCCATTTGGTAGCCAAAGCTTTGGAGATGGATTCGGATTATAGAAGGGCGGATAAGGAAGGTGGGAGTTTTTACGATTGCAATATATGCTTGGAGATAGCGACAGAGCCTGTGGTAACCATATGTGGTCACTTGTTCTGTTGGGCATGCTTTTATCAGGTGTCGTATATTGATTCGACTAATAAAGAGTGTCCGGTTTGTAAGGGAGAGGTGTCAGATAGTACTGTGATTCCTATTTACGGGAGTGGGGGTGGAGATCGTGTGTACGTGTCTGAATCTGGTTTGCAGATACCTCCAAGACCCAAAGCTTGTAGAGTCGAAGGCATTAGGCAGCGGCGTCTTAGTCAAGGCCTTTCCCATGTTCCTGTTGCTGAAGCATTGAGGCGGATCAGGATTAGTATTGGCGCATTAGGCGATCACGCATTGGATCAGGAGGATAGGAATGGTGCTCGTAGACCTGAAGAGAGTACAGAGGGCCAAATTGTTGGGGAAACCAGCTTGCCTCGCCGAAGGATCAATCAAGTTTCGAGGGTATTATCGGAAAGTGCTGCTTCTCTATCTTCTCTTTCTTCCGTTTTGAGTAGCGCGGAAAGGCTTGTTACAGACTTGCAATCTGATATGCATGATAATTTTCCGAGAATTGATCCACGGGCATTATCAGTTGATGTTGGGGGTCCTGCTGCTATAATTGCTGATGATCAGCCTCCAGATTTAACAGCAGATACCCATGCCACTTCATCAACTTTTGCTACTGGTCCACTCACGCGTATGCGCACATTGAGGTCTGCGGTTGCAAGAGATATTGCGCAGAATATGCCTGGGGGGCTCACAGCTTCTTCAACTCAGCGAAGAAGTAGTAATATGGCAAGGATCTTAGAGTGGAACAACCGGGATGCCCGTGAAGTTAGGAGGAGAAGATTGAACTAACTAGTTTTCTGGCAGACAAAAGGATGGTCTATTTGGTATTTTCATGCTGAACGAGAACTTAATTACATGTCCTGTACCTGTAGTACATTGTTGTTTGTTCTTCTCAGTTTTATCACCCTTTAAGAAACATTGTATCGGTAATTAGGTTGCCTGACAATGTATATTACTCTTCCGGATAGAATGATATACATACGTGTGCTTTTCTTCACTTGCCTTCGATGCCATGGGTATTAGGTTTTTGTGAGATGCATGTCTGGTGCATTCTCTCTTGTTGCAGGTTGCAGGTTGCTTATGGGTTTGAATTTTATTAATCTCCTGGCACATGTTATGTGTGCTCATTGCGTGATTGTGTTTTGGTTTCGTTGTGATTGCTTTCTATTTTACAATCTTCCTTTTCTTATTTCACTTGTCCCCTTTTAAGTTCTGATGTTAACCTCCTACTGTCCTCTAATGTCTTGTCCTGAAAGTGCTACTAATAAGATTTTCATCATTACGTTTACTTATACCATGGGCTCTGATGCATTCATGTGTTATAGTCTTTTTCATCGTGAAGTAACAGTATATTGTTTGTCAGTGTCGCGGTTTTAAGCCGTATGCAGATGCTAGTATTGTCCTTGGTCCCAGTTTTGATGTAGATAAGTAAATAGACATCATGTATTTATGTCTGTAAAAGGGTTGAGGAGGATAACTTTCAGTGAATCATGTGGCATATGGGGGACTGGACGGGTCGAGGATAGCTTGCATCTGTGTGAAACAGGTCCGAGTTCGATTCTCCACCGATGCCAAATCATTGAGTATGGTTGGGGATTCTAGGAAAGTGGAAAACTTTATTTGTGTTTTTGTTTGTTTTGTGTCTAGTGACGTTATGTAATTCCCAGCACTGCTGCAAATTTTGCAATGTTATTATGTGAGAATTACCAACATTAGTCGCAGAAAGGGAGAAAAAAATGCATTGGAGTTGTGGAGTATATACATGATCATGATATAGGAATAGGACTTTGTTAACAGGGTTGGGTTTCTTTTACATACCTGTTTATGTGTTTGCCTAGAAAATCTTGTCCCCTCCTACATAATGAAAATGTGACTAAAACTTGCCAAACCGGAAGGTCTCAGTTTTCTAATGTTAGGATGGGGATGATTCGGTTGAAATTGAGCCCCTTAGCATAAGGACTCTTGTCTACGACTCAATGATTCTATACTGAGGGAGTATCGAACTCTGGCGAATGTTCGTAGATTATTCAACTTCAGACATTAGTTGATTGTTGAAGTCTTCAGACATTAGTTGATTGTTGAAGTGAATATCAACATTGCTATAGTTAGTGGTAATCAACTAAACAGGAAAGGCCATTGAGTTGGAGGCCTGAAGCAATATTACAACCAATTTGCAAGGAAACGTATGTCATTTACTCGGTTTCTGCATTTTAGTCTTGAGAAGATTTCCTTTTTTGGTGACCTGAAGCAAATCTTGAATCAAGTCAAGCCCAACAGAAATGGGTCCAAAACAGACAAGAACTGTTGCAAATTAGAGTGTTCATAATATCTTTCAAACTGTGTCAGAAAGTTATTGTTCCAATCAGCTGTACTCAATATGATATTCTTTGCTTTTCTTCACATGTTTCTTGTCCATAGATAAATTTTACCATTAGTCCATTACATGATGATTTAAGTTACTACCACAGAAATTTGTTCTTTGTCCGACACTTTGTTTAACAAGTAGTATGAAATGTGCTATTTTGACACATTCTTTACCGACTATGTTTAAGCCTGAACACTCATCGATTAATATCCATTTCACTCGTTAACTCTATCCACTATTTTTAAACAGAATTCATAATTGAAAAACAACTCGGACATGATAAGTTTGTGAGAGAAGGGAAGTAGAAGAAACGATAATGAGAGTGGAGCAAAATGATGGAGAACAAGTGATGAGGGAGCGTGTGATCATAGAAGTGTTGTGTACTTAAGTTGTGGTGCTGATGATGCAGTGGTTGGACAAATTATTAGAGCAATAGACACCATTCAATTTAATCACTGCACCAATTATTGCACCACATACTACTACAACTCGATCCATTTGCAATTTTGTTCCCCACAAAAAGTAGTTGGAGTATACTAGTGCACACAAATAATGACACTATTGCAGAGGAGAGGAAAAGAGAGGTTTATATGAATGAAAATCTACCATCTATATATGTTCATTGCCAATGATTGCACTTGTTGGAGACTTGTCCCCTTCATACACTTGTCCCACATCATACTGCATCTACATACACTTGTCCCTCCATGCTTACCATGAACTTAGGATTTGAGGTTAACATGAGATTGTATGGTCTTCTCATGCTACATCAGTTTGTGTGTCAGACTATCTTCATTTTACCTGAAAACTCATTAATTTTAATTTAGTTATGTTCAGTTTTACTTAGTTCATTGTTATATTACAATTCATTTCAGTTCACTTCCATACAAATCTTTATCAATACATCATCATATAAAAAACGCTAAATCAGACAATAATGAAACGTTTTAAAATTAAATGAATACAATTTCTAACGGGACAGAGTCAGTATTATTTACATCTGAATGTTTCCATGGACCATGGCTTACTTTTAAACATCACTACAAGAAACAAAAATGAGACAAAATCCTTCAGAATCATATAATTCACTTTATTCCCAAAATCACAGCACGGGTGTATCACGTGACATAAGCAGAGACTTTTTCCCCTCTCATGCCTGCTTCACTTTTTATTTAATTCTCTCAAAAAGTAATCTTTTAATAATGACACTTCAGTACATGATATCTCTAGATTTTTCATATCAACATTGAAATAATAATGTTGTTTTCTTTAAGGACTTTTTAAGGACACCATCAAAAGATGGGAATATACTAGGGACGTATTCAGTACTCACTTCTATTTTTAATATAAAATATTTTGGGTTATTTTTTATTGACAAATATAAAATGTTTTAATATATTTTGCTACGTAATTTCGTATTTTCACAATTTATTAGCCATCAAACTCATTGATTTTATTGTTTTTCATTTATTTTGTATTGAACACTACAAAAGCTAAGCACATTCATCATCTTTTATTGGTGAATTTATTTGTTCAAGATACTAAAAAAAAAATTCTAAATTATTTACCAAGACTATTGATGAAAAGAGATTTGTCTTAATTTGTGTGAAATACCCAAAACATCTTATATTAAAAATAGGAGGGAGTAGTAGTTTATATGAAAAATTAAAATAAATTATGAAATATAAAAATGTATTAAAAAGTATAATATGTAACTATAAAATTGTTCATTATTTGTTGGGTGTGAGGTGAATTCATTTATTAATGATATATATAAAGTTCTTTTACACATTTAAAAATGTCAAATGCATGTATACAGTTATGTTGGGAGGAGTAGCAAAAAATTTAATCCCACCTTCCTGTAGAATTTCATACGTGCATATTTTACTTTTAATCGTCGCACGTAATTAACATTACGGGGAAAAGAAAGCCACCTCAAACCCAACGGATAATAAACACTCTAACATTAGCATACAAATTAAACATTTTTTTCATCAAATGTATATTCTTGCCACCTTTTAAATTTTATCATTTATATTAATTTTTTACTTAAAATTACACGTCAATTTTAATTTATATTTTTCGTGACGTATGGGGGGGGGGGGGGGGGGGGGGTTTGAAGATAAAGGAATATATATTCTTGCAAGAAGCAACTCAATTATGTGGGGGTGTGGACTGGAAAAATTAAAAAAAAGGTGATAGACCCGGAATCATACCTACCATTTTGAAATTCTTGAAAAAATCTTAGCTTATTTTAATTATACTAATTTGTTCATATGAATTTTATTATTGTTTAAAAATTTTAAAATTTCACAATACCCCTCATTTGTAGAAATCATTGGCATTATGTAAAAACAATAAAGTGATAATCAATTAATTAAAGCTCAATTATAATTAAATTGAAAAAAATGTTTTAATTTTTCTGAATTGGATTCGTATCCTATTTTTAAATTTGCATATATACTATGTGGTTATTAGGACTCTTATGCCAGTGGAACCTTAACGAATACTCAATTCGCCTCGACTCGTTAAAATCTGAGCTTGGCTAACTCAATAATAAGGTTGTTGATCTAATCTCGAGCTTCGTTTGTGCTTGTTTGCCTGAAGAGCGGAGCCATGCTCATTGCTTTTATTAATTTACATGTTTTATATTCATTTTTAACTATTTTTCATATACACTAATTTATATTCTTCTTCCGAGTGCGAGTTCGTTGCAAGTCACTTGGAGTTCAAGTAGCTTAATTTTAGGCTCGTTTAGATAACAGGCTCATTTAGATAACGAGCCTTGATGTTCTAAGCTCAATTAAACTCGAGTTTAATCCGAATTATCTGGAGTTCGGCTCGACACCAATATCCTGTATCTATCTTTTTCACTAAATCGTTTGTCGGCTGTATCAAAGTCTGATTTCCTTGAAACTTTTGGTAACCGAGTGGCAACGAAAAGATTATGGTACTAGAAGTGGAGATCAACAGTTAATCGTATTACGAATCATTGACATAGCTTCATTTGTAAGATATAGCCGAATGTAGGAATTAAATAGCAGTTGAATGATTTGAATACTTGAACGAAATAAAGGTGATTGATGAGTAATGCTAGTGTGCTAGTATTACACATACACATGGCAGGTAAAATGTGTGGTTGGCATCGAAGTAAAATAAAACTAAGGACAAAACAAATAAACACTAGTCGGTATTGAATTCCAAACACAACTTAGATTTGATAAATATTGAATAAACTGAAATTAGATTTTGAAATTTTATATTTTATATTAAATTATAATATTAATAGGATTTAATGAAATATATAAATTTTAAAGTTGATAAATATTAACACAACTAGAGTAGCATAGTGTATAATGGATAAACAAACATAAAACTTTGACAAAACCAAACGTAAGCTGAAAAAACTCAAACTCTAATTTAAATCCAAACACGAATTCCATATCTAGAAATTTTGATAAGTTTTCATCCAATGTTCCCTAAAATTTCATATATACTATATATATAGAAATGGAAAATACACACGTTTATCCAATATTAACTTTTTGTTATGTTACACATACTATCAATTTTTATTTTACTTGTTCATCTAAAATTCATTAAATTGGATTATCATCCCGGCCTTTTAACTTTATACACTATTATTTGGCATGTCACACATTGCATATTTTTTATTTTACGTCATCAAAAATTTATTAAATTGGTCATAATCCCCTTAAAAATTCTTGTTAAAGGAGAATGTTATCCTACTTACATGTACTTTAAATGAATCTCTCACAAGTGGTGTAGATGTTCCCTCACAGATAGGTCGCAATTAATCGGCTCTACATGAATCTTAATTAGTATCATATTTTGGCAAGTTGAAATTATCATCGTTGTGACACCTATCATCAACTTCTCATACTTTAATACCATAATATAATTCGGTATCATCTAAAAGCTATATAAACTTCCTCCGTCCTAGCAAAAGCTTCACATTCTGTCGTTTTATCTTCCCAATGAAAGTTGTGATCATTTCCATTTTGATAATGTTGCATTATAACTCACTTAACATATAACCCCATAAAACACGTATATTATAACTTTAGCAACACACTATTTTTATCTTATTCGTGTATTTATTAAATAATACATAAATTTCCACTTAACAATTCAATATTTTTATTCATTTATACTTATTATTTTTCTAGCGAATTTATTATTTTGTTCATCAATAAAACCAACGAGAATACTTTTCTCACCGAGGAAGTATCAATTAATCCGACTAAAGTGAGAAGTGAGTCCATCGTGCACCCTATCAATCTATCTGTGGATTATAAAGGCAACAAATGTCATGCTTTTCAGAGTATTGTAATTATTGAACTCATGCCTTGCTTCCTTTGATTTTAATGATATGGTATGGTATCATACCACTACACAATAAATATATTAATAATGTATTTTTAAATGTTGTTGAAGGGGACAATGCATGCATGAAAGAAGCATGAATCATGGAGATAATCAATGCTCATCTTCAATGAACCTCAACAACCTTTCACTTTCTCCCACACCCAAATCCGATTTTGTATACAATACAGTACTATACTTACTGCACTCCCATATACTATTATACGGTGTATATATATATATATCGAAATACTCCTATTAAAATGTTACTACTTCATTCGTCCCACCACCAAAAGCTTCCCATTCACTTTCGTTTTAGTTAATACGTCAAAAATGACAAAACAGAATGATTTTTTTGTGACGGAATAAATTACATCACAAGAGTTTCTACATGGTACACTATATATCAATTCTCGAAATTCTAACATAGGTCTCTCACTAATGTTATTGTGATTATCGCAGTATGATTTATATGTACACCATATAATTGTGAATTTGTGGTGGAGAAATACGATAAAGGTAGAAAACATCGGATTCGATTTGACTTTGTGGTTGTCCGGAAAAGCATAAAGAGAAAAATAGTCATTTGTAGTAATTATGAGTCAAACATCATGCTTAAGTTATCTCTACTTTTTATCATTATTAATTTATTATTACACATCATCATTATTGTTCACTCATGCTAATCAATTTTCCCGTTAACTACCCAACTGTCTGCTCCTTAACACCCAAGTACTTTTTTCTTGCCACCCCCTCCATAATATCCCACGTGTCAATCAAGTACTGCCTCTATGATGCAATTTTAAATATTAACCAAATAGTTTCAATTTCATATCATCTTTGTACTTTAAAAATACCCCAATATTTTTAATAAAAATATCAATATCATTAATTAAAATAAGTATATTGTTAATATAAAAATAAATTTTTCGTGTATGAAAAACATCAGTATTCTTATATAAAGATCTTAAGTATATAGGTTATAACTTAAACGTTTATTAGATCATATTCTAGAAAATTTACTACTCCCTCCTATTCTTTTTATAAAATGCTTTGGCTTATTAACTTTTTACTTAATATAAGATGTTTTAGGAGATTCTATCATGTGATTTTGTATTTTCATCATTTTATATGCAACTAACCATTTATTTTATTGTTATTCATTTATTTTGTGTTGGACTCTACAAAAATTAAGTATATTTCTCATATTTTATTGGTAAATTTATTTATCCAAAACACCAACATTCATGTTTCAATCTTTTATCAAAACTTTTACTGAAGAGAGAGTTGCTTTAAGTTGTATGAAAAATCTAAAACATCTTATAATATGAATAGGATGAATAGGAGGGAGTATTATTCAGTATGAAATTAAAGATTCTAAAAGCATTTGGCTTTTGTTTGTATATTCGAGGAATCTATTTGAGAAGTAGCAATATAAATTGATTACTTTGGACATTTTTATAAGTTTAATGTTTTTCATGATATATATATATATATATATATATATATATATATATATATATATATATATACTCCTTTCGTTTTTTTATAAAACTTTTCATTTTGACTTTTACTGGTCAACGATTGTCGACTTTGACCATAAAATGATAATAGTAAATAATTTAATAAAATCATATAGTGAAAATTTAGTAATTAAATTTTTATAATATGATTTTATTAAATTATTTACTATTATAGTTTCAGAGTAATTAAAGTCGGAGATATTTGGCCATAAAATAGTAAAATGTCAAGTTTTATAAAGAATTAATGGAAGGAGTAATATTTAAATAGTACCCTTTGAATAATATTAGAGGCGATACTAGTCATTACTCCTATGTAGCTTTCTCAAATTATAGCCATTGATTTTCTAAGTAGTTGCTCAAATTATAACAAGACTACAAGGAGTAGTATATTGTTTCCCGTTTTGGTATGTTTTAGTTGGTAGATTGAGTCCAATTAAGGTTGCCTTAATTCATGTTCCATTATTAGGGGCGCCCAACAAATCTGACAACAACAACATCAGTGTTCCAGTTTTATAAAACAAGTAGCTGAGTATGGTTCATGTAATCGTCCAATCGGCATGGGCGATGGCCAAGGGCGGATCCAATTTTTTTTTTTTGGTGTGCTGACGCAATACTTATTTTCCGACTCTTTTGTTTTTTTCTCTTTTTTCTTTCGACCGTTATACTCACATATTCCGGCAGGGGCGGAGCCAGGATTTGAAAGTGGGGTGGCGGAGTATTATAACACGGTCACAATATGTAATTTAGTTAGGTCGATTAGGACGGGCCGGGCCGGGTCGGATTGATATTTTTTACACCAAATTCATCATACATATTTAAATATGAATATTCAAGTAAAATGAAAGGATCGAAAGAACCACATCACAAAAAGGTAAAGCAAAATGAATAAACGACCCACTTCTATATCGTACTCTACGTCTCATCATCTTCTCAAAATCATCATTGATTGAATCAATATCAAAACTCTCGCAATCCATTTCAATATGCATTATCAAATTGCTAGACAAGAAGACATTCTCCATCGAACTCCGCAGTCTTATCTATGTAGTTTTCATGATAAAAAATGCACGCTTATAGAACTTGCTCTAAAAGTATAAAAACAACCGATATAACCCTCTTAAATTAGTTTATTAGTAAAATATCTCTTCAATCACAAAGTTTTAGAAGAGACGTGTATTAGTGAGAGGCGGATTGATGTTCTTAAGTATATGTATAACGTTCAATGAGTACGTATACATTTTATATTATTTTTTTAATGTATATGTATATGACCGATGTTTTTAGTAAAACCTCTAATGTTTTTTTGATAAAACTATAATATTTGTCTGTCTCTTTTATTTTTTCCATAAAACCGTCTCTCAATAGACTTACTTTAAATTTTTCAAATTATATAATTTTTTCAACTTATTTAATTATAAAGCCGACCAACTAAATGTACTAATTAAAAAATTTAGGGGTGGCGGAACATATAATTCTCTAAAATATGCCTATAGTAATAAAGAAAATGAAAATTTTGGGGGTGGCGACCGCCACCTCCCACCACCCCATGTCTCCGCCCCTGTATTCCGGTTTTACCCTCTTTTTATGATTATTATAGATTTCATCATTCAAATATAAATACTATATATACATTTTTAAAAACCACGTAGTTACTAAACATAACAAAATTGATGGAAGCAATCTAAATTAAAGATTTTTTTTAAGAAAATAACAACTAATAATGAAAAATATACAAGGAAATACATTATAAAAGAAAATATATAAAATACAGCAAGAGTTGATCGGTCCTCAAACCATCTGATTGGTATACACTAAAGACAATTTCATTAACAAAAATTACAAGTAAGTAACAAAAACACATGATGAGCAAATAATTAGCATATACTACTATATGTTTACTCACATCAAGCATATCATATGTTTACTAACATCAAGCATATCTATTAATCAAATAGATAAACATGTCAAATTTATCTAAAGGAAGATAAACAATTGAATTCAATGTGTTCTCAAATGTTATAGTAATTTTCGCTCTTCCGGTCTCTTATGTTACTGCACGTGTGAGTGTGAATTGTCTTCGTGTTTTATATTTTAACGTGTGTAATTTGGACTATATGATTCCATATTTATAATTCATATATTTTAATTTGTAAGAAAGTTCAAGTTGACTGTGTTGGACGAGTGGAAGTGTTCTTGGATTTTGTATACAAGGCCAGAGGATCAATCCGTGCAATTGACATTCCCGTCCGCCCTTGGTGATGGGTCAGGTAGTTACGATATGTAATTCTCTCGTGTTAAACTTAAATTGATTCGAATGGAATCGTGAGGATTAATATATATAATTCAAACGGATTCGTTAAACACTTTCCACATGTGAATGGTATAAGATTGCAAGTGCACTGTAATCTGTGACTTGATCGAACATGGATTAATTTGTTAAAAAGTAGAGTAAACGCGTTGTTTAGAAAAAGAAGATAGATTGATTAAAAGTGGGATTTTATTAAGAGTAAAGAGAGAGGTTAGAAACAAGGGTCCCCCAAAATCTTGAAAGAGGGACACATGCGGAGACCAAAGTTCATAAAAATAGGAGGAATAGTAAGTACTACTATGAGAGAATAGAATGAGATGAGATGAGATGAGATGAGATGGCCTTCCACGTGTATGTCGGTCAAACGCTCATTACACTGCTAATCATCACTATTACAACGAGTATTCCTTTTTTAATGATGATCCTAAATCAACCACCAGCTAGACTGTGAATTTACATGAACGCCATTAGGTATTACAGGAGTGGGTCCTCATGCTTCAACAATTACCAGAATAACCCACACCTATCTCACAAAATTTTCCAAAAAACTGATTAACGCATCACATCACATCTCATCAATCCTATCGCAATAATATTGTTATGATAATACTCTCCAAGTCCCCATTCAAACAATTTTTGAGTAAATAGTCAATAAAGTAGAGATATGATAAATATAATAGAAAAACGATTGAATAAAATATAAGACACCGAATAAAGTAGTTTGACTAGAAAAGAAGGGGTACCTTTTTCGTTTAATCATAGTAAATCGCTAAGGAGGGATGGTTAAATATTTATATTTAAAGGATGAGAAGTTCAGTTTATCACTGTCCAGAACGAAATATGAGAAGTTAAGTTTGGAACTTATTTGTCATATGGAGTTTTTCTCATTTAAGTCATATTTAATTTACTCAATCACATTAATTTTTCTCATTTAAATCATATTTTCTACTCTGATTTTTATACATACGGGTACTTAAGAATGACGTAAATCATGAATAATTATGGCACAAAGTCTCATGAGAGATGGTCTCTAGATAACTTATCTAAAGACGTACTATGTTATACAAAAATCATCCGTTTTATTAATTAAAATGTTTATGTTGTTAACGAAATGAGTATTGTTGTAATATTAAAAAAAAGACCAATATTCACTACAAGAAATCCCGAGTTTAGCGACGGATTGAGTGAATTCGCTCAATCCATCGCCAAATTAGCGACGGATATTTTTCCGTCGCTAAATAATGACGGATAAAAATATCCGTCGTTAAATAAGTTGACCAAAATAAAAAAAATAAAAAAATATAAAGAAAATCGATTTTAGCCACAGATAGCGATCCGTCGCTAAAATATATATACTATCGGGCAGAAGCCCTTTTCTTCTCCATTTCCGTTTCAGCAGCTTCTTTTATTCCTTCTTTCTTCTTCATTTCGCCATTTCCAATTTCCGACCAAAACTCGACCGTTCCGGCCAATTTTGGAGTCTTCTCGAAGCTCGTGGGACAAGGAGCTCGTGTGGTCAACCAATTTCATCTTTTTTCAGCTTAATCGAAGGTATTTTGGCCAAAACCATAACTTTGCCAAATATGCGGATTTTATTAATTTCGACTAATTTGAGCAATTGCATGTTTATTGTAAGTATGTAGTAGTTAGTTTAGCTTATATTACGTAGTGTGTTAACTTTGAGATGTTCAATTGATATATTGATTATGAATTTAGATTTTTAGTATAATGTTAGGATGTTTGGAAGTATATAGGGTTGTTAATTTGATATTTTCGTATATGTAGTAGGATTAGAAAGATTTAGTTGAGTGTTTTGGAACCCTTACTTGTTGACAAATTTGGGAATTTTGTTAATTTCGACTAATTAGATCAATTGTATGTTTATGTGAGCTATAGTATACTAGCTAGTTAACTTTGTGCAATTGATATATTGATTGTGAATTTGTATTGTTAATTAGTATAATGTTAGGATGTTTGTAAGTACAAAGTAATATTGATTCGATAAATTCGTATATATACACTAGATTATGAAGATTTAATTAAGTGTTTTGAGAATATTTGGTGATTATATTAACGTAAAATGCATGTTACAATGAATGCTTTATTTTTTCTTTTAATCATTGTGTTAGTGTGTGTGGTATATATGTTAGCCACTATATCTGTGAGTAGTATGTTAGCCACTGAACTTGGGTGGTATGTTAGTCACCATTGTGTTAGTCAATTTTAGGACAATTTGAGTGGTATGTTACCGCTAAGCTTGTTTTGATGTGTTAGTCACTATTCATGAACTTGTTGTGTCATTTGAGTGGTATGCTAGCCACTAAACTTGGGTGATATGTTAGTAACCATTGTGTTAGTCAATTTTAGGACAATTTGAGTAGTATGTTACCACTAAACTTGTTTTGATATGTTAGTCACCATTCATGAACTTGTTGTGTCATTTGAGTGGTATGTTAGCCACTGAACTTGGGTGATATGTTAGTCACCATTGTGTTAGTCAATTTTAAGACAATTTGAGCGGTATGTTACCACTAAGCTTGTTTTGATGTGTTAGTCACCATTCATGAACTTGTTGTGCCATAAACTTGGGTGATATGTTGGTATTTATTCATGAACTTATTGCACACAATTTGAGTGGTATGTTAGCCACTAAACTTGGTGTTATATTTAAATTGTTATCCTTCTTTAAACTTGTGTAATTTTTACTTTGAATGAAATTGTTGTAGAAGGACTACTACATTCCCAATGCCCTGGTGTCCCAGTTGTACTCTGTTTTCGAGACTTTAGGGTCAGACATCTATAGGAAAATGGTTTACAAAATGAAGGAGACACGCAGACAACCAACTTGGGTGGGGGATGACGAGTGGGCACTTTGGGAGGCGTACTGGAATGATCCCTTTATCCAGGATCAAGCTTACAAGAACAGACAAGCCGTTTGTCTGAGCCGCGAGATTGTATGGGCACTGCCAGACATCACCATGGTCGCGAGCTGTTGTTACAGATCACGTGATGGAGGTTAGTAAATATGTTGTTTATGACTTGGAATATGATACATAATAGTTTTTTTCTTTCATTTCAGTCAACTAACTACTTGTTTGCACATATATTTTTTTAGGCCAATAGAGGACAGCCGAAGAGTGCTCTGTACCACTTCAAGAAGGCTAAGCTGAAGAATGACATCTGGACTGACATTTGCGGACGTTTTTTAAGCTCACGAAGGCTAAGCCGAGCGTATTGCGGACGTTTCTTTCTTAAGGTTAACATTTGTATTTGAGTATTTTAAAGTGATTCCCAAAATTGCATATCATTTCGTATGTAATTTATAATTGCAGAGTGAGGTGGAGAGGAGGATGGATGAGAGGATGATCGACGGTCATGAGCTGTCAATTGAAGAGCAAGACCAGATCTTCTTCGAGATCAACCCAATGGACAGCAAGGGCCGAACATATGGATTGGGAAGTTTGGGCCCTTCCATGAGTTTTGGTAGCTTCTCAGAGTCCCAGGGATCAGGATCGCGATCTAATCTCTTCACACAGGACCAGGTTCAAGAGATGATGACTCATCTCCACTAGGAAATAGCTGCGACCAAGGTAGCTTACGAGCAAGTGCTTGAGGAACATGCTCGTATGGCTCATCGGATGGACGCTTTGACCCAGATGTTCAGCACTTCTTCCCAGTCTCACCCACCGCCTCCTCCCGATTCTTAGTTACATCAGACTTATATTGTTTATGCTACATATATACTTTGACACTATTTCACCTTCTTGTGCTTGCATACTTTGGACTTGTTATGGACAATTTATATTGTTTCGGGTATATTAATGCAATTTAATTATTTCGGGTATATTATCTATGATTATATTATGTGAAAAAACAGGTGAAATGTGAAACATAAATATAAAAGAATTTTTTTTTTAAAACAGTGAACTTAGCGACGGAAAAAAATCCGTCGTTAAATGTAAAGCGAACTAAGGGCGGATTAGTGGTGGGATTTAGCGACAGAAAAAATCCGTCGCTAATTGGTGACGGATAAGTAATC
Organism: Plantago major; assembly: GCA_026545765.1. Taxonomy (NCBI): domain Eukaryota; kingdom Viridiplantae; phylum Streptophyta; class Magnoliopsida; order Lamiales; family Plantaginaceae; genus Plantago; species Plantago major. Next base: position 15,036,157 of record CM048840.1, on the reverse strand, counting down.
CGTCGCCAATTCGGACGGACTGGTCAACGGATTAATCCGTCGCCAGTTCGTCGTTATTTAGCGACGAAATACTTATCCTTCGCCAAAAAAAATAGTGACGCGTTGTTTGGGGACGGGGAATTATCTGTCGCTAAGGATTTAGCGACGGATCAACACTGTTTTAGCGACGAAATAAAACTGGTATTTTTTGTAGTGATTGAGAACATATGTGTTTTTATTAATAATACAAATATTTTTTTTAATAATATATAGGTTCCTCTCTAGATAAATTATTTAAATACCGTCTATTGGGAGACTTAATCTAATTATGGTTGAGCAAGTCTCCTGAGAGACAATCTCTAAATAATTTACCTAAAAACGGACCTATATTGTCAAGAAATTTATCGATGTTATTAATCAAAACACCTATATTATGAACATTGGTGTTTTTTTCATATTACAACAAGACTTATTTCGTTAACAACATAGACGTTTGAATTAATAACATTGATAGTTTTATTAATAACATAGATCGTCTTTAAATAATTTATTTAGATAGTTATGAGACTTTGTTTAATTATTGTCATGTTAAAAGTAGTTTATCCAAAAAGATAATGGCATATATGTATCCTTCCTAAAATGGATACAAAGTGAAAAAAAAGGAGGAGAATTCATTCAATTAATCATGTTTGGCTTGGTCTACTAGATCTACTCCTCCCTACTACCCTTGTGTCCCCCCACACCAAAAACAATAAACAATAAAATAAAGGATTAAAACCAAAAACCACCATTCTTCATTAAATAAATAAATCACATTAATTATTACATTACATACTACACCAAACTCGTCTATAAAGAGTCTTTACAGTCGTCCTCCTAGTTCCAATCCAAAACTCCTTTTTTCTTCCTAAACCCACCTTTTAGTTAGTGACTACTTACCATGGAGCTTGGCTTGAGCTTGGGAAACCCAGAAAAACCCTTTGCTTTCTTAGCAAACACCCACCAGAAACCACCCAACAGTAGTAACAGCAAGGGCACTTTGGACTTTTGCATGGCCTTGGGTCTCAACAACAACAATTCTAACGGCGTTGAAGCACCGGAGAAATCTGAAGATTCCGATGAAGAAGAAGAAGCAGCAGGTTCGAGTGATGAAGATAACAGTAATACAAATACCCATTTGCAGCTCAATCTTCTTTCTGCTGCTCCTCTCCAGATTTCTCTCCCTTGGTCTTCTGATAATGGTAATTTCCCTTTTCTGCCCCCCTACTATTTAGTTTTGCATTCTTCCTTTAATTTGTACCAACTCATCACTCAAGTGGTTAACTAACTGCCTTAGCTGCTTATACGAGTGTAATTGTCAAATTAGGTGCTTTTCAATTATTTTCAAGTGTAATTAACTATCCTATATTTCATTTCTAAATAGATTATGGTACTCATTTTGCTAATATGTTTTAAGTGAAATGGGACAAAAATATTATTTTTATTTGTTCAATTAGAAACAATAAGCCTCCTAAGTTTTAGATAATAAACTCAATCTTTTTATATTCTCTTATTTATTTTATTATTTATCTACTACGTGTTCAATTGTACAATGAACAATTTAATAGTTGGGTCTCCCAAACCTGGATTCTACATCTACAAAGCTCGAATTAGTGAATTCAAGTACCTTATCTATTAATATAATCCAACAATAGTTGGCATAATATTTTATATTTCTGCTAGATAATTCAATTTATTTATTTATATTTTATCCTACTTTATTTAATTTTGAGATAAATTAAATTAAGAAACGAAGATCTTAATCAGTATTAAGAATAAATTATATGATGTACAGGGAGCTCGGAAAATGGTTCGTCAGGACTACCGGCGGCGAGGAGGCTGAACATGAACCGGATTCCGGCAACGGCGGAGGAAGTGTCGTCGGCGAACAGTCTGGGATCTCCGTTTGGTGTGTACAGAAATGGAAATTTTCTGGGTAACAAAAGAGATTTCGAACTTATCGGAGGAAACGACGTCGTTGATGGTACTTCTCGGGGTAGTGATGACGATGAAACTGGTCCGAATGGAAGGAAGAAACTCAGGTTGTCTAAAGAACAGTCTGCTTTTCTTGAAGAGAGTTTTAAGGAACACAATACTCTTAATCCTGTAAGTAGTAGTAGTATCTGTTTCATTTCAATTTTTACTCTACTTAATTAGCTTGTGGATTAATCTGATTAAATTTTCTTGTTTTTTAATGAGACAGAAGCAGAAGCTTGCTCTTGCAAAACAGCTTAATCTTAGACCAAGACAAGTTGAAGTTTGGTTTCAGAATAGAAGGGCAAGGTGTGTATAAAAGTGAACTCACTACTTATTTATATTGGAATTTGTTACATTATTATCAATTTTTGGTCTAATACGAATTGGATAGATAATCGTACACGTACATTTAATCCGTGTAGTGTCTAGTGTTCGAGACGGGTATGAAAGATCCATGGAGGAGTTTCTGTAACATAACCCGACTTTTCTTTTTTGTATTGCTAGCGTGGTGTATCGTTTAGATTTACAAGGTGTGTATTTAAAAAAAACTCAGATACCTTGGCTATTTTAAGTGAGAATTTTGATATGTTAGGATAACTAGTGTAATTAAAAAAACTACATGATGTGACGTTCGAATATGAACTCCTGTTTCCCATATTCGATTCTGATCTTTCTGCACCTCTCACTACAGTGATGGGTCCCACATCGCTGTTTCATCACATGAAGAGGTGAGGCCAGGTCTACTAACAAACCTGCCATATGTTTGTGTAATTTTGTAGGACAAAGTTGAAGCAAACGGAAGTGGATTGCGAGTACTTGAAGAGGTGTTGTGAGACACTTAGTGAAGAGAACCGGAGGTTACATAAAGAGTTGCAAGAATTGAGAGCTCTCAAGTCTTCAAATCCATTCTACATGCAATCTCCAGCCACAACACTTACCATGTGTCCATCTTGCGAACGTGTTGCCACGACAGCTACACCGTCCGGTACCAAGACGAGTAACCAGCTGGTTGAATCAGCCGCGAAAACCATGCCTTTTCCTCTAACTACTAGACCAAGATTTTACCCTCTCTCACAATCTTCAAGCCATTCAAATCAGCCTACAGCCTCATAGATTGCACAAGCTAGAAAATTTATCCTGCTGATAAATGATTGTGTGTAAATATAGGAATGTTTAATTTTTTTTGTTTTTTTGGTATTTCCTTTTGAGGTTGTGTTTGGTGTTGGAATGGGGTTTGTATGACTCAGCCTGAGCATTTTTTTTAGCTCAGCCTATGTAATTTTGTGGAAAAATACAAATTTATGGAAAAAGAAAAACAGGTTGTTAGCTTAATTAATAGTGGGTTACAATTTCTTGATTTTATTCACACTTCATTTGGTCCTCTGAAAGATTTTTGTCGAGAAAAAGTAATATCTATCAAATTCAAAGCAATCATTGACTTGGGCGATTTTGTTCTTGTTTAGTTTAGTTCGTGAATAAAGTTTGACTCGATTTAATAAACCGAGGAATACCGAGTATGTAAACCTAATCAAAACTTGTCATAATGTAATTTTGAGCATATTATTTTTATAATTTAAAAGTATTTTTCATTCCGCAGTTCAAGTTGAATTTACGAGATAAAATCAAGTTCAAATTGAATTAGTGATAGTTGTACTCTCACCATCTCATTCTGTCGACTCAAAAGAGTATATAAAGAAAAGATAATTTTTTTTTACACTTAAACCTTTTGCACGTTTTTAAACTTACAGTAAAACCTTTTTTCTTTTTCACTCGACACCAAAACCTTTTAAAAAAATTCGCTGTAACACCAAACTTTAACGGTGTTAATTGTTCCGTTAGTAAACGTGTAAAACACGCGCTGGATAGGGTTAAAAGTGAAAAATAAAGCTGTTAAACATCAATACAACACAAATTTAACCTTAATTTACCTCTTTCTTCTTGTAATCAACCTTCTATTCTTCTTATTCTTCCTTCTCAAGGGTTTTTTATTTCCTTTCTTCTTCTTCTTCTTACTTCTCAATCTTGACAACTCTCAACAAACCCATTTTCTCCATATCCCTCTTTCTCTTCATCCATACGCAATTCATGATTACCCCCTTCCAATACAATCGAAACCAATAATATTTTTGAATTCAAATTGAAGTGATGAAGTGAAGAATGCACGAAGCCCCAGGAATTCTGCAGTATCTTCTATTCGAGGAGTTTGCATTGGGCAGAGAGTTGAGGGTGTTGAATTAAGGCACTTGAATTAAGAAGAAAAGACATCACTTTCCCATTCTTTGGCTTAATGGTATGTTTGAATAGACGTAGCTTTTACATTAGATGGATAACCGTATTTGTTGATGATAGATATAATTGTATGTGAACAAATCATCCATATGAAGTATGCACCCATGTTTGATGATTTTCTTCAATTTCATGAAGGAATTGTGAAGAAAGGGTAGAAGAATGAATAGAAGGTGATTGAGTATGGGGTCTGGGAGTGCAAATCAGAGAGGAAATGGAGGAAATAGGTCATGCAATTTGTCTATTTTATCCTCACTGACGGAATTTTTTTAACACCATCCAACCTTTGTGTTACAGCGAATATTTTTTAAAGGTTTTGGTGTCGAGTGAAAAAAAAAAAAAAGTTTTAGTGTAAGTTCAAAAACGTGCAAAAGATTTAACTGTAAATTTTTTTTCCCCAAAATTAGACAATTTCCCGTGAGTCAAATTACTACTCACCAACAAAGTATTTAGGCTATGTTCCTGAAAATTCATTATTTTTAGTTCAGTTCAGTTTAAATTTATTCAGTTATGTTCTGTTCTGTTTTAATTCTGTTTAGTTGTTTTTTATATTACAGATAAATTTAGTTCAGTTCAGTTCGTTCTGTTCAGAACAAATCCTTAATTAATCCCATATTTAAAGTCTGTGTATTAGTTTTGTCTAATAATTTTGATCAATAATTTATATTGTATATTCAACAAAATTAGTAATTAATCAACGTATTAAACATCTCATTGAAGAAAAATAATTTATGAAATCTTAAAATTTAACTAGCTATCAAATGCCCTAAATCATCTGAAAATTATTTATCAACTACTCCACTTGTGTGAATTAGTGTTGTTTAAGAAAAATCAAAATGAGGTATGCACATAACCAGATAAAGTTGGTCGGTAGACAATGATGAATCACCCTCTATAAACACAAAGTTAATCATATTCAAGCATTGGAAGTTAACGTTGTTAATTTGTTTAACACAATTACGTGACTCATGGTAATCATCATCTTCATCTAAATAATGGTGAGATGAAACTAGGGCACGATTGGTGGAAGTATGTTGGTTTGTCCCAATCTTCGAGCCATGCTTTAGGGAAGATTGTCTAAGTACACAAGATGCTGGCTTAGTATATGCCACGGCATGTCGTATTAATTAGTCATGATGTTTTATATGTTGTAGACTTATAGTGCAACATTTTCAACATTTTGTACAAGTGTAGTGCAACACATTAAAGTATTGTGATACAACTACATGATGTAAAATAAAACAACACTGGTTTATTTGCTTATTACTTTGCGGAAACATAAGGTTTGGTATATAGTTTATCAAGTTGTACAATTCAGAGATGTTTTGTGTGGACCATGTGGTACATTGCAACAATTAGAACACTTTGTATATATGTGGTACATACATTATATACTATATCGTACATTGCAACAATTAGAACACTTCGTACATATGTGGTATATCACATTATATACTATATCGTGTTGTAACATAGATAAAAATGACATATATATACAAATGTTACCGAAGATGAATGTCACACACTAAGAGAGTTTATGAGAACAGATAATGATATTCTGAAATTCATTGCTAGAATACTATTTTGAATTAAGTGACTGGTTAAGAACTTAATCAGGATTCTTTGTGCATATAAATGATGATATGAGTGAGTGAGACAAAATACGCTAAAGAGAATATGTGTTAGTTGATATGGTCAATGTATCACCTAAAGATCAATTTTGTTATAAGTTAGAGATTTGATGTTGAACTTAATTGTTGATAATCTTAAACTAGTAATCTCTTCTAAGGTAATTATTTGCTTTTTTGTTTAAAATGTTGGTATTTTTAATACATTTACTATATATTTTATAAAAAGAAAAGGGTGAGTAGGAAATAAGGAAGCGTGGGATTTGGGCCGAATGATGGTGTAATATTTAGGGAAAATATGGAATGATGCAAGGAGTGTATAATGAACGTGTCTGGTAAAGTTGGGCGCGACAATTATTAGTACACATGACCCAAGTACAATTCTCATTTGTACTCCATTCTACTCTTATTTGGCAATCTATTTATTTAGGTTGGATCCGATTAAAAATAGCCAAGAGAGTCGAGAAATAATACAATTCTCGTTAATTGAAAAATATTTTTTGTTCAAAGGTAAAAGTAAAACTATAACAAGAAACTTAAATTATAGAACTTGTCAAAATATGGTTTGTTAAATTAGGCTCTATTCTCTTCATCTGCAGATTCATTCATCAAATTCGATTCATTTAGTTCAATTCGATTCGCTTGGTTATATTTTATCTTGTAATTTAGATTCGATTCGATTGATTTCAAGAACATAGTCTTAATGTAAAAAAAAAAAAAAACCGACAATGGACCCATTCCTAATCTTCATAAGCTAATTGCAATAGTTGCAAATAGTAAAAAGTTGCGAAGAGACAAAATATTGACCTCATCGTTTTGCTTCATTTTGATTTGTCTATCTCGTTTTTTATTAATTAGCCTAATTACATCTTATCTTGAAGATGAGGAAAGAAAACGCATGAAATATTCCATTGGTTAGTTTAGGATTAGGTTAGTTGTATACTTGTATTCATGTGATCATCTTGAAAAGTAACACCAAATATTTAAAATGGACCAGACATGATAAGCCCCAATTAAGAGATCAATTAATCAATTGAATTAAAGGTAAATCTATTGAGATGATGACATAATCTTAAGTGTGAACTTTTCAATTTTCAACTATGACCAAGAGCATATTGGTTGGTTTGGTTTCTTAACTATTAAGTGTTCAGAGTTGATATGTTTAATTCAAATCGCATGTTGAACTTTATACATTTGTCAATGTTTAATCGTCTTATAAACTTTTATATTATATTATTGAGAAAAAAGTACTCCCATCCCACAGAGAATGAAATATACACAAAACTTACACACATTTTGATACTGATACTTATTTTAACACCTTTACATGTTTTATCATTTCTTTTAATCTTTTACAAAAAACTACGAGCCAACCTAAGGCATGAAGTATTTCGGAACCGGGGGACTAGATTTTATTTTTTTAATATGCAAAATGCAACTGGAATAGTTCAGGAATATCTCATTCAAGACATGCAGATTGAATATCAGATGCATTATGATCTGTACGTACATTTGTCTGGTAAATGCATGTCACGTAAAATCTCTTTCAGATTCTTTTCATTACATTTGGACCTCTAATTTGTCCAACTTCATGCATTCATTTCAAAATTAGTATGTCTTAACAAGTAAGGCACAATTTATCAGCTCTATTATTTTTCACAATATCAGAACACCATATATCACAATCTATCTGTGGGTTTTCAAAATCCCATGTTAAGTTGAATTTTCAAGGCATTTGGGGCCTTTAATTTGCACGAATTTGAACCCGTGACATAACAGAGCCGTGAATATAATACCCGAATTAGAGCCTTTTTCATATCTCTAACGAATCTTACATAGAATAAACAGTCGGACACATTTAGTACTCAACCTCGACCTAAAATTAAAATGTAGCATACGCAAAGAGCTTCAGTAAGCTTTCTAGATATGTAACGAAAATAGATGCCAAAGTGAAAAATACGGACAAACAGAGATATGTAAAGCGTGGAGATAATTAGATTCAGCGGATTCACTCATATGCTGCATGTTTTTCCTCAGGATGGTTAGATACAGACATGGTGATTTCCTGCATGGCTTATTCTTTAATTCAGAGCTTATTTACAACATCCAGAGCTAGAAATTCCGTAGCACTCAGCCTCCCAAGGAGCTGGAAATGCAAAATGTAGAGTTCATCTCTACTCTCCGCATAGTTATAGGTAACGAATATTAGAAACAGCTAGGAAACTTACATGTGTGTTTCTTCTGATCTTTACGTGAACAATCAACGGAAACTTGAGGTTTCCATTTTTTCTATTGCTCGTTTTCAGAAGCTTTAGTACTGACTTTCACAGAAAGAATCCCCTTCACTAATCCTGCTCCAACCTTCAAAGACAATCCAAACCATAATCTTAAAATTGCCGTATGTGCAAGACCATGAGAAGATAACTAATGTCATGTTGCACGTGTTCATGCAGCAGGTAGAGAATTTAGAAAAATTCGACATGTATGGGTGATAATAAGAAAACATATAGTAATAGTGTTATATTTTTAATGTTGGAGAACAATACATGGTTCATACCTAAATGCATACCTTAACCAGATAATAAACACTTACTATTATAGCTCCACAAGAATATGATCATCAGGTTGTGTGATCGTAACTTTCCTTCAGACTAATGAACCAAATGAAATGCTAGAACGGGGAAGTATATAATAGCATTAATAACCATGACTTACAACCATAACTCTATATATAAATCAGAAAAAGTTCAATCCTCATAAAGACAAAAGTATGATGACTGCATGTACTATAAACATTCGTTTACGCTTGATGATATCTTTACCAGAGAAGTGAAAGCAGAACAACAATAAGTTAAGATACAAGTGTGCAAAAATTGAATCAAACCATTTTCCCCTATATATTAATCTGAGCACACCTAAATTAAACAGTTTCTAGAGTAATCTCCATGAGATCCCAAATTTCTACGGTAGAGAACATTGTATTGTCTTGTCTATCCGTAAGCAGCAGAAGAGATAAAAACAGCAAATAACATGGAAAGTGGATAAAATATCAGTAATTTTGTTAGCTTAGCTTATGCCTCTAGCAAATGCAGACACCCAAGATTAAGATTTTGGAAAAATGAATGTTAAAATTCACACTTCCGGTAAAGTTTTACATGTTACAATACCTTAAACATAATGGCTTGCAACAACTTGATGTGCAGCAGGATCTTCTTTCCTGACAAGAACATTCAGTACCAGTTTGAAAAGTTGATCTCAATGACTCATAAGAATCCTTTGGAATAAACTGACTCCCTCGAAATCAAAAGACACAGAAACTCACAACTTTATCCCAAACTGATTATTAATCTTTTCATCATTGAATATTTTTCGAGTTAGACTAGTCTTGCCAAGACCACCCATACCAACGACTGCAGAGATAACAGAGAATATTTTATCAGGCGGAGCAGTAAGTACCCTTTCGCCGCAGGGGCATTATAAATATCTTCCAACTTCTTATTAACTTCACGGATCGTATAAGCCATTTTTCTACGGAAAAACAAGCTAGTAGTAGAACCAGACGAGAATGAGCTCGCTACCTTTATGGTTTCTGGACTTCGGTTCTTCACCTTTTGGTGGAGAAGTCAGTAGTTGAATTCATCGCAAACAGCATCAGCTTCGAAGGCCACATCTTCAAGCTGCATTAACCAGTTTTTGACAAGGCCGTTGCTGATTTCCTTCTTCTCAGCATCGAGTAGCAACTCCTGGATCAGGCTCAGAGAATCTTTGAGCTTTGCAAAGTCTTTTTCGAAACCACGTACAAGCCAACGAAATCAGATTTTGCACCAGAACCTGAACAGCAGCTCCAGCCACACCTTCGTCCATCCTTAGACCTCACACTAGTTCAGATAAAAATTAAGTTCAATCATTCAAATTTTCTGAAAGAGATAAGAAAAGGAGGTAACAATAAATGTACTTACAATAAAACTAGTCCGAATCACTGTGAATGCACATATTTGGTGATTGATAGATTAATAGAATGAGAGAGAGGATATTTTTGTGGGAAAGCAAACAAGAACGCAATGGAAGGAAAGAGATTATATGATGATGAGATAAAACATAAAAGAAGAAAAGATAGATGCTGATTCATTTCTTGAAGTTGATAAAGCCAAGAATTAATACATGTTGCTTTTATTCCATAACAACCTGCAGCTTACATATAAGTAAGGCATATATTCAATCCATCAATTTTGGCACACTGAACAAGTATAGCTAGCAGCTTCTCAAGAAGTGAAAACACTGGTTTTGTTTCTTGAATCTGCTTAATTTACATTGATTGATATAAAAATGAATTGGTAGAAATCCAAAGATATGGAGACATACAGCATTTTTTCCCCAGTTGATACAAACTGTAGAGAGGAGTGGAAAACAGAAATGTAGCAGAAGCATGAGAAGGAGCAAGATCCTACTACCTTTTTGGTATCTGGACTTTGGTGATTCTTTGAGCTGCTGAAACTGACGTACGAACAAGCTTAAATTCCAGACGAGCCAAATTTGATTTTGCAACAGAACCTGAACATCTTGGTGGCCATCCGTTAGCTCATTAGCATAATTGGTGAAGTTGACCTCGTTAGCTCATTAGCATAATTTGAGTTGACAAGGAATACAACAAGTCAACAACAATCTTTTTATCAATAACTTGTATACATTCTAAACAAATAGATTTAGTGACAGCTAAGTTGGAAAAGGAATTTACAATTTTAATTCATTCATTTCTGCCCTTCAGTAGCATGCAATGCTTTGATCTCTTCAACATCATCATAGCTACCCAGGAATATTGATATAATCACGGGTTTCTCTCTGTTTGTACTTCTCTTTGAAGATCTTTTCGTGTGGCCTTATACCTTCCGTTTGATATATAGAATTTCGATGCTGTACAATTACGTGTAGATTATAAGAAAATTACTGAAATAATTATTTTCTCTGTCTCTTCTCATTCATCAATCGCATATATATACAAGTATGTATAGCTAGATATCAATAAGGAATCCTATTCCAATTATACTTCTAATTACCAACATTAAGGAATCATAATCCTATTATACTTCTAACACTCCCCCTAAAGCGGAGGTTGATGAACGTTGAGACTGTTCCGAAAAACGTCAAACAATACTTGTGAAAGTCCTTTGGTGAAACGTCGACTCATAGTTAAGACTCGGCAGATTTCATCCATGATGTGCTACGTTGATGTTGTATGAGAGCAAGCGAGGCAAAATATATAGGCTTGCTGTGGGTGACATCCAATAAGACCAGCTTGGTGAGATGGACTGGACGGTGGGCGATACCAAGGGGCAGTCGGGTATGGACAAGGAGGATCCAAATTTGGTACCCAACCCCACTGAAGTGCTCGAGTCTGCAAAAGTCAGGTGGAAGAACACTACAAAAAATCTGGCCTGTAGCGACGGATAGATCCGTTGCTACAGGCCATCTATCTGTCGCTCCAGCTCTGGCGACGGATAGAAAATCCGTCGCCTCGAGCCGTGATTGACGACTGACGGATTGACCAATTTTTTTTTAATTGGATAATGGGGCGACGGATAGATTCTACCCGTCGCACGCTTGACGGATAGATCTATCCGTCGCCCCATTTCTATTTTTTCAAAAAAAATTAAAATCCGTATTCGAATTTTTATATTCGTATACGGATTAATTCGTATCCAATTTGTATTCGTATACGAGATATTGATTTGTATTCGTATACGGATTAATTTGTATTCGAATTTTTATATTCGTTGTATTCGTACGGTGTGGTGGTGGTGGGAGGAGAAAGGTGGTGCGGTGGTGGTGGGAGGAGGAAAGGTGGTGGTGGTGGCAGGGTGGTGGTGGAGGAGATGGTGGTGGTGGCAGGGTGGTGGTGCGGTGGTGGTGGGAGGAGAGAGGTGGTGGTGGTGGTGGAGATGGTGGTGGTGCGGTGGTGGTGGGAGGAGAGAGGTGGTGGTGGTGGTGGTGGTGGAGATGGTGGTGGAGATGGTGGTGGTGCGGTGGTGGTGGGAGGAGAGAGGTGGTGGTGGTGGAGATGGTGGTGGTGGGAGGAGAGAGGTGGTGGTGGAGATGGTGGTGGTGCGGTGGTGGTGGGAGGAGAGAGGTGGTGGTGGTGGAGATGGTGGTGGAGGAGGAGGTGGTGGTGGTGGAGGATGGTGGTGGATGGTGGTGGTGGAGGAGAAAGGTGGTGGAGGAAAGGTGGTGGATGGTGGGAGGAGAGAGGTGGTGGTGGTGGAGGAGGTGGTGGTGGAAGGAGAAAGGTGGTGGTGGGAGGAGGAGGAGAGGAGAAGTGGTGGAGGAAAGGAGGTGGTGGAGGAGATATATGGTTTTTTTTTTTTTAGCCTTTTAGCGACGGATAGATCTAGATCTATCCGTCGCTAACGTTTTTTTTTTTTCCGGCTATAGCGACGGATAGATCTATCCGTCGCTAAATTTTTTTTTTTTTTTTTTTTTAGATCTGGGTCAACTCTCTGTAGCGACGGATAAACTTATCCGTCGCTCTGTAGCGACGGATAAGTTTTATCCGTCTATCCGTCGCCCCGTTTGGCGATCCGTCGCTACAGGGGCGACGGATTTTCCGTCGCCCCTTTCCGTCCCGTTACAGCAGAATTCTTGTAGTGGAAGGTCGTAACCTCAGGCAAGGTACCAGAAGTCATGGCGACATAATCTGGGAGAGGCACCACACAAGACGGGAAAGTTAGGAGAGGAGAAGAATGAGATGGGACAAAGAAGATGAGATGACAACGGAAGAAGAAAGAACTTAAGCACCCAGAGCAGACAGATAGAGAGACACTCAGAATAGGTAGAGAGGATATAAGACCACACAGAGGCTGACGAAGATTCAACAACAACTTGAGCAGAAGAGGTTGATGACCAGAGAGGCTGGGCGGAATCATGGAGGCGGCACAGAGAGAACTATGGGTGCCATTGCTGTAGCCAAGAAAGAAGAAAGGAAACAATTTCGTATGTAGTAAACTGCACAGCGCAGTCGTAGGAAAATGACATTTTCCGCCAGATCAACCGTTGGATCGTCCTGAGAATTTGACCACAGGTAGCTAACACACGAATCTACATTGTGGACGGTGGAGATCGGATTGCAATTATATGAACCTTTCCAAACGTGTTGTCGAAGTCAGCTGCTGTTCTGCGAAGAAAGAAGAAGAAAAAGCAAATTGCTCGAGGAAGGCGACAATGCGTGGAGAAAACGCAACAGTAGAGCTGCGGGAGAAGAAAGAGGTTCAACCGCATTAGAAGAAGAGAAATCCGTTGCGTAATCAAAGGAGGAAGACCTGGCCGGAGGAATTGACCACCGGAGAAGAGAGTGGCCCAGCCGCGTGGAGGAGAAGAGATGCGCAAGATCGCTTGAGAGAGGCAGCCGGAACGGTGGAAGCCGTTGATGCGGCTTGGGAGGTGAACGAAGTAGGAGGCCGGAGAAGAGGTGGCGGCGCTAGGGTCCTCGTGGGGGGCAGCGGCTGGAGGAGGAAGGGGAGTACGCGTAGAGGCGCTGGAGAGATAAGGAGAAAGGGAAGAAAAGAGAAATTTTAGGGCGGAAGAAAGAAAAGAGGAGAGGCAGGACCAATGCTCGTTGGAGACTTACATGGCTCTGATACCATGAAAGAATTATTTTCCCTGTCTTTCTCATTCATCAATCGCATATATATACAAGTATGTATAGCTAGATATCAATAAGGAATTCTATTCCAATTATACTTCTAATTACCAACATTAAGGAATCATAATCCTATTATACTTCTAACAATTACGTGTATCGAGTGTTTGATTAAATGCTCAAGTGAAGGCGAATTCTCTGTTAAGGTTGATATGTTTCAATTCCTATCCAAAAAAACTTGTCACAACAATCTTGCTTCCAGTAACAGTGTTTGATTTAATGAAATTCATCTTGTCTATGTTTACCATATCTTAGTTTTGGTTGGTCCATTCACCTTTAAGTAATGTTTTATTGCACTCAAATGTAGTTTTTAGAGCATGATAGGTAATCTAATCAAGCGAAGACCAATTGGAATTGATGTTCTATGCGTGTCTGTAAAAGGCGTGGGATGTATTTTTCATACTGAACTTTGAATTTAATCACTTTATACTTGTGGAGTGATTGGTGTCATTTTCTGAAATGTCGCGTGATTGTGTGCATTCAATTTATATCTTTAATGGATTTTTTGTTTCAATTTTGCTCTGATAAAACAATGTTACATCTTGGTGGCCATCCGGTTTAACTTGACAGTATAACTCATTTAACTCAACTTGAGTATCTCAGGTGCAAAAATAAATGTGTTTGTTGCTTGTAAATTAAAATTCTCTATCCAGGTTTCATCCATATGCTTTTTATTTGTTGTTTCAATTCCTTTGCTAGGCGCCATATATCCACCCCAATATTCATTGTAAGTATGATATTCTTACCATTTTTTCTTTTAATTTTGGTTTTTTCCAATTATCCGAAATGCAACACTACGATTTCTCTATAGTGGAGTGTCATAACCTTGAACAGCCCTCAATTATATGAATGATATGTCTGTGGTGGAGATGAGAATAAATCTTATGAATGTCATGCTATCATAAACTGCCATAACTGGATTTGAAGGTTCAATTTGCATTCTGTAATCTCTTACTAAAATACATAACTTCACAGGTAAAAGATATAGTCAGGCAAAGCAAATATTCAAGTAAATTTCGTTTCAAACTTAGCTACTGCAATATTTTTTGAGATAGCTGAAAGATCTTAAATATTGTCTAGCATCTGTTGCGCTTTCCTGTTCTTAGCAGTGCGAATCCGGTCTTACAGTGAGACATCATTTTGTAGTTGCCCACCCTTCACCAAGTATGTTTACATCAATATTTTACAGGGACGGGGAACTTGATTGCGTACTTGGTTAATCATATATTTCTTTATACATCAATATATATCTTCATTATAATCTTTCTTTAAGATGTACTTCCTCAACTGAGCAACTTTTCTAACTCTTCTTTACGCCTTTTATTCCTCTTTCTACTTACCACCTCTCATCGGTGCACTCAGAAGTGTGTGTAACCAATGACGCAAGTCAAGCATATTTTGCCAGCGGCCTATTATTCAGTGATTCTTAATAGTATTCTGCTTCTACAAAGGATTTGGTGACCTGAAGCAAGATCAATTGCATGTACCAACAACAGAGGTGCAGACATGTTGAGTCCTCTAGAAGTCGTACAAAGGTATCCGTCATATACGAAGTTTAATATTTGTTGTTGATATTAGTCTACTGCCCGATGCACATCTACAGATGATTTGAAATGGACTTAAATTAGTAGTTACTATGTGTTTGGTATAAAATTTTTAAAGGTACAGATGCTAGGGGTTGATATAGATGGTGGAATGGATTTGACCATGTTTAATGGATATGATGTGCTTATGGGCGTAGCTGAACTGAAGACAAGTTGGAAATAAAACGCGAACTGCAGCTTGGATAGCAAATGGGAAGTCGTTTACAGATGATGAAAGGGACATGATCTTAATTAATGGGAGATGATCCTTGGATGTGAGCATGCTCGTTAATGTACTTTTTATAGGCGTTTAGTTGATGTAACTGATGCATAACTAGGTTTAGTTCATATTGTAATTCATGAAAAATAATACTACTAGATGTTTTGCAAGTCCAACTCACTCATAGACATCCAACTATATATATATATATATATTGAATTTTTAAATTTTTCTTGTTGTGTTACTATATTGTAAAACTAGATGCAAATTGGTTTGTCGTGATAAAACCATGCTTTGCCAAATTTCACCAGATACGCTCTTGAAGTTGGAACCAATATATACATACATATTTTTGACATGTATGGAAATTAGTCAAGTGTTTAGGAACTCCAAATTTGCAGTACTTACTAATTTCTAGAGTAGAAATAATGGTGTCTTTGGGAATTACGCAAAATCTAATCCAGGACCGTGCACCCAAGGAGTAGTAGCACGGTAGCAGTGGCTCAGTATTTGCCTCTAACAAAATTGTCACAGTAGCTCAATTTTATGAGGAGAAAAGGATTTGGAAGTCGGTAGATATATCCCATAACACACATTCTCATTGAAATTCATTCATTCTTACAAATCTAAGTGAACCGATGATGGATATATACTATACTACTCCAATAATAATAAACTAAACAATACTATAAACAAGCTAAGCTAGCTACCTAAGGTCTGATTAAAGCCAAAAGCTATCCAACCGGAAAAATCGAAGAGGACCGCCGGACGAGAGAAGATGCCTCGGGTTTTATGTATGGAATATAAATAAATAGATAGAACCCTCCAGAAACCACCGATGATAATATAATTGGATCGATCAGATTTGGTCCAAACCTACTGGATGCCTGCCCTGCCATGCCCGTTTTATTTATTTTAGTACTCTCTAGTCAAAACGTTTGTAGCCGACTGGCAAGCTGAGACACCCCTTACCCAAGAGGTCACGGGTTCGATCTCCGAAATGGGTGATTTATTTCTTCGTATAGATAATCATTGATGTGATGATTAGAGATTGATTATTCATGATAGCATAATATTGTAATTTTAATATTGTATCTCAAAAAAAAAAAATGAAATGAAATATTAAATAGTAAGTAGAATATAAAATGGACAATAAAAAATTAATGTCATTCCCACATCTTTCCTACTCATTAATGTCTATATATCTAATTCCAAAGATATGCACTCTAACTAAATACTTAATATAGTATATTTAATAATCAAAATTAATTTTCAATCATCTAATCATCTATTATAATCTGTTTAAATTTAGTTTTTTAAGATTAGTCAAGCACCATTAAAATAAACGATCGCCCTCATTTACCAGCATTTAACTGCAAGCATCATTTAGCATTATATTACAATCATCATTTAGTGTTATATTACAAGCATCATCTAATACGAAACAAACATCATATTAGTACTGCAAGTATCATTTAGCATTACATTACAAGCATCATATAATACAAACATTCAAAACGAAACAAACATCATATTAGTACTGCAATAATCATTTAGCATTAAATTACAAGCATCATATAATACAAGCATCCAAAACGAAACAAGTATCATATTAGTTACTAGAATTTGGATAACACGCTACACGTGTTACTGCGATATATGAGCAAGTCATCAAAGACTTTTTTGTCTAGTGAAAATTGAAACATGTTATATATACATAATTTCTATATATAAGTGTTGTAACATGAAATATATAAGAGTCTTCATACTATGGATCATTTGCATTCTTACTTTAATTTCTATCAAGTTTATTGCATGGTTAAGGCAAATAGTATACTTCTGTGTGCCTTAGGCTCTGTTCTCTTTGTCTTAACTGAACTGATCTGAATTTATTTATATTATAAAAATAATTAAGCAGAACTGAATTGAAATTAATGATTTTTCAGATGAGGAGAGCATAACCTAACCATGTACCATCCAACGTTACATAACAAGTTCACTCATCAATCTTTCTTTCCTAATAATGTCAAACCAAATTCCATAGAAATCTAAAATTGACTGCAAATATTTCCTTGGTTATGCAAAGAGAGTAAAAGGAAGTAAAACTACTTTACAAATTTACACTACTTTAAAACTTAGTAATGATCTTGAAATATTGGAGGTAATTAAATTTAAAATGAATTGAAGGACTTTCTAGTAGTTTATTATCAAATGTCACATTTTAACTTTTTGCAATCAACATTTTCAACTTTGACTACGATTTAATCCTAAATCGTAAATGTAAAATGTTCAATTAAATCATATAATGAAACTTTACTTCCAAAATTTTAATTATATAATTTAATTGAACATTTTACATTTACGGTTTAAAATTAAATCGTGGTCAAAGTTGAAAAATGTTGACTGTAAAAATTCAAAATGAGACATTTGGTCGGAGGGAGTAGTATATAACTGCAGGACCCACCACCCATTTGCACTGCACAACAACACGTGGATGTCTTCAACATCACTTTGGAACAATCAGAGCAAAAATATGGGGAGTAGGGAACTATGATAGTCCGTTCATGTTTTCACTTCCATTTTCAGCCGGCCTAAATCACAGCTTCACTCACCAATCTCAGTTTTGGTACCTATGTTACCATCAATTACACATACGCCTCTGGTGTATGTTTGGGCCAGTTTGGCTGAGTGATAATTCCGATCGGAGAAGGATGTGATGGAATCGTGTCTAATATTCTTCGATTCTTTGTGTAACAACAACATGTTGTTTCTAGGGAATAGTGTCTCTGTTTTTTCGACTTGTAACTATTTATTTCATTGAATTTTGATTTGAAGGGTGTCAATTGATGTTTCATTCATTGTTGATTAATTGGATTTAGGAGTAGTGAGGCCGATGATGGGAATGGAAGAGGAGATTGTTTTTCAGCAAGACGGAAGAGCTGCACGGGGATGAATATTACGACGAGCAGTTGTCGGAGAAGAAACGTCGTCTTACTTCTGATCCGGATCTATATGACAGATGAAAACGAAACAGAAAAGGAAGAGGAAGTGGACAAAGAGAAATATAACAGAGGATTTTTCGTAAAGGACAAAGACAAAGAGTGAAACCCACGCGCTCGTGTTGGTGAGGCTACGATTGTTCACCATTTTCTGCAGAATTGTACTGTAATTGGACAAAATTGAGATCCAATTTTAGTCCTCCACGCGCCAACAAGTAACCTATTATACTACTTTATTTATAACAACAAGCATCAAACACCATATTAGGCGGTCTCCAGCTGAGTTGCAACTTTCGACTTGGTCGAAATGAGTCGACCAATGACGCCCAGCTATTTCAACTTTTTCCTTTTTTTATTTTTTTTCTTTTCTCTTTTTGTTTTAATTGTTTGTTGCTTTTTTGCTGAACCGATTTTGTTCTTCTCTTCTGTTTTCACTCGCTTTTAACTAAATTATTCCTTTTATTTTAATTTTCGCTTGTATTTCAATTTTTTTTAATTATTCAAACTTAAATTATAAGTAATATATTTTTTTTTTAAATTTCAAGTATATTTTCAAGTAATATATTTAAAAACAATTAGTGTGATTTTTTTTATAATTAACTAACAACATTTAAAATCAATTCAAGAATAAAGTTTAAAAGGAAATGAAAAAAGAAAAAGAAATGAAAAATTAAGTTTGAAAGAAAATGTTAAAATAAAATAGGTTTGGACCTCACTGTTGGAGTAGAGAATTGCAGTGAGTTGTAAAGTGAGTTATGGAATGCTAACGGAAGTTATAGCAGAATAGCTTGGAGATAGCCTTAAGAAAGCACCCCAATTTTAATGAGGAAAAAGAAAAATAACTCAATGCAACCCATTAATTGAACACATGCCACTCGAATTAAGTTAAGGATGTATGATATCAATAAGAAAACATGAACAAAAAAAACCATGATAATGGAGGATGTAGGAAGCTAGAAGGTTGATTATTGTGATGATAATGCTTGTATCAATTAGCAAATTAGCAGATGTTTGTTTGTTTCAATTGGCGCATGACATATGAACGTGTTGATAATGAGTATTTTGAATTAGTGTTTTGATTTAATTTTCTATAAATAAGGGTTTGATTTTTATCAATAATGGTGTATTTAATTTCAAATTTACTAAAAATAATAAAATCGCTAATTTGTATTAAGTTTATCACCAATTTGTATTAAGTTTTTTTTTTATGTATAAATAAAGTGTAAGAAGTTTTTAAAAGTTAAACTAATTTATAATTATTCCTAAAATTTAAATGGTGTGTGGAGAATAGAAGAGTTCAACCAATTATAGCAAAGTTGGTGGGTGGTATTCGATTGAGCTTGTTCACTTGGGTGGGTTAAATTTAAATCCATCATAAAATGTACTTCTATATGATATAAGTAGTTACTAGGAGTTTACCATACCATACTGCCGTAAACAAATCCCACCACCAAGTCAAATGTTGATGATTGATTAAAAAAAAAGCGGTAGAAGGTCGTCCAGGTTTAATATGGTTTAATTAATAGGATGAATCAATGTTACAGCACTAGCTGGTGACGAATTTAACCTCGTTTCCCTGGTCATGGTGCGGAGTATAATATATAGTTGTTGCAAGAGTCCCAGACTGGCCTCAGTACTGAGCAAAATTTCTGAACTGCTACTATACCATCATCAATATTCATCATGGTAGTAGTTCCTAGATCAGTCTGATGGATTTTTACCATATTCTTACCAGCTTACATACACTGACATCCAAAACCATTATACCTGCTGGCTAATCAAAACCTAATTAGATCCTTCCCATCCATTTGCCTCCATCTACACCGTCTCCGTTACCTGTCTGTGCAAGAACCCTTCACCTGTCATAAATAATTACCAAGATGACAATAGCTTCAAAAATAGCTGCCTTTAAGATTTTACTTGGAAGTTTGAACCACAATGTTCACTCTGATAAACAGACCAGAAACACTTTTCAATTCTGCTAATAGACCATTTACACCCTTGTAATTTTACTAAAGGAGCAAGAAAGTACAAGATTAAGCGATCAATTGGCTGGGTTTGTGCACCAAATAGGATTGTTCTGTGACAACATGAGGTGATGAGGGGTGCTTTCAACATGGATATTATGTGCAGCTTCTTCTCCACAAAATTCCATGTATATTTTCTTCTTATTTTCAAAAATATATAAACTAAACTAGCAAGTTCACTTTATTAAAACAGAGGTATCTTTGTGTGACTAGCTCCAATGGAACTGGGTAGAGCAAAAACATACCTCTATCTGTCTATCAGACTATCACCATCATTTAATTCATCAATCCTTGAAATGGCCACCACAAGCGATTCTTCATGATCCTGCATAGATAAAAAGAAACACATAAAGCTGGTCTGTGTGGAAGTCTAAATAGACAGATAATACTGTGTTTTTTTATGTGCAGTCCAAACCTCAAGTAATTTCTTTGCCCTCTTTCTCACCGGCGCAGGCGTGTTACTTGTACTAAAAACCCTCTCCACCTGCCAAAGTTCTACCAGTCAGCATTAAGTAGCAATTCCATATATGTAACACCTAACTGATTGATGCTTACCTCCCTAATAACAAAAGTAGTATCAAGTAAGTTAATGTCATCAGATCTCTTAACTCTATTCTTTCCGATGCCAGCTAACGGTGGTAGAAAGTCCTTCCTTGATTGACCTAATGGCACTCCCCTGCCTCTTCCAACACCTGGGGCGTTATTTTGTCGAACAGGGTGATTCATAGAATGACCTGGTCCATGATAACCTTCGCGGTGTGAAACTCGAGGATCTCCACTTTCCCATCTTATATCCTCGGGAGCAATCTGCAGAGATGTAGAATTAGCATATAAAACGAACCACATAGCTTTCACAAATATACTTAAGAACGGGCCACGGAGTAAACTTATCAAGGAATACATTTAAGCATAAACATTAATTTAGACATTCCGGAAATGAAATAATAGTCCAGTGAGAAAGCAGGGATGAGAACTGCAATACAAATAGTGATGCCCGATAAACAGATGGTATTGACAAGTCATTTCTCCATAACTCCAGTGAAGTTAGTTCAAAGGTGGTAATGTACAAGGAAAATTCCAAAGCCAATCATTATCACAAAAGCTGTTAAGTGAATTTTTACATTTTTAATGACTAGACTTTATTTGAAGTGTCCAACATTAAAAAATGCATCCATAGTTAACTAACATCTGAGAATGCTGGTAAAATCTTTAAATTGTGAGTGATTAATATTAATATTATAAATCAAGTGCAAATGAAAGGAAAATAAGGTGAGTATCTACCTCGGACAGGTTAACCCACTCCCATGTCTCACTTTGAGTGCCCATATCATAAACAAGAGCATGCCGGTCCTGGAAGCCAACATGAACACTTCAAGACCAAAACATTAACTAAATTTCAGAATCAGCAAAATATAGATGTACCTCAGCTGCATTATATTCAGCTATGACAGCTTCGTAGAAGTTGTTATCAGCTGGCCATCTAGTCCGTACTTTCCTTCCAACAAGTGGATCTAACGTAACACTCTCTGTGGGTTCATTAGCAAGACCACGAGAAGGCATGTGGTTACCAAACTGACCTCGTCCCAAAGGGCCAGAGGAATAGGACATTGAATATGTGCCAGGCAGCATCTGAAGAGAATATAACTGTCTCTCAGTATCAGAATGTGCAAGGGAACTAAACTTAAAAGGGTGGCTGAAATCTACACCCTTGTAACTTAATCAATAACAATTATACCCTTTTAGGCACCTCCATGTTGTTTCCCCATAATTACACATACCACCAATTTAGACAATTTTACATTGATATATGATAGAAATAGAACAATGGAACAGGGGCTTGTTCATTGTTGGCCTATAGTTCTTCCAAGGAAAAATGATAATACTAACAGGTTTCGGATATTTGTCTGTTGCTCCAGTAATATATCCACTCCTTGCAGCAGACAGAGATAGCTGGTTTGTGATAGACATTGCCTGTGGTTGGAACGGAGGAGACAGACCGCCAAAGGATTGGAAAGGCAATGAGGAAGCTGTCTTCTGTTTCTTACGCAAAGCAGGAAGTGAAGGACGGGTAATCGAGTCATGGACGGCTAGACTGGTGGTCCGTATTACAGGTTGAAGCCTACCTGACTGTCTCCAGTCCCTGGCAGTATTTCAAGACATTGGGTACCCACAACAGGAAACAATAGAAAAAACATGGGGCCTCTCAGGTATTTTGAAAGAAAAAAAAGAAAAAAAAAACCTTATTCTTTGGAGTGTATCATCAGCATTAACCCCACTGAGGATGTCCTTGTGCTCTTCATATGATAATTTTAACTCTTTTCTCAGCTCAGTTATTAAACCTTCCTTATCCTGAAAAATACAAATAAAAAAATGTGTCATAGAGCAGTCATTTGACCTGATAAAACAAATATAATATACAATGTTAGATTAATACAGTCAATATAATAATTATACCCAAGTAATGTTGTCATCTTGAGCTTTAAAGGCTCTTAGAACTGAACCATATGCTTCCAGCTCAAGCTGGCGAATACTAGCATTCACGTCAGAACCATACTGCATACTGGGGGATGAGTTAGAACCCAGGTTCCTTTCATCAACTGATTGAACTGAAGTATGACTGCCTCTCGAAATTCTACTTCGAGGTGTAGGGATGCAATCATTATCCAGTCCTGTGCACCGAACACGAGAGAATAATAACTTGGTATGCAATGCCATCAAACTTACAAAAAGAAACATCATAACCCTGCAATACATGATATTAACCAACAAAACAAACGGTTCCCACCAATACACAATCGAAATGAAAACCAACCATTTCTTCATTGACAAACAATCTTCCATAAAAATCCGAAGAAAACACCAGTAGGCAATAGCAACTAGCAACGACGACTAATATAGACATTCTACGAAACC
Organism: Plantago major; assembly: GCA_026545765.1. Lineage (NCBI taxonomy): Eukaryota > Viridiplantae > Streptophyta > Magnoliopsida > Lamiales > Plantaginaceae > Plantago > Plantago major. The sequence goes on along the minus strand of CM048840.1, from coordinate 15,012,816 downwards.
ATTGATACACATTACCCTCACTTTCCTTAACTAAATCATACCAACTCACTAAACTAGTCAAAATCCATTAAACGTCGATGAAATTAGTTGTGGCTCTACAAGTTTCACACACAGAGAAGCCAAACAAGCCTTTACTCACGCAACCTGCATTTCACGTTCAATAATAAAAATTAAAACAACGACTGCAATAAAGCATACTGAGCACGAAACTTGAGTAAAACTTGGGTAACATAAACCCTAGCTGTACGGACACAAACTCGATACACAAGAATGCAGCTGACAGCAGTGGTAACGCATACAACTATTCACACAATTTTGAACCAAAATTCACTCGAAAAACCTAAAACAACAAAGCAATAAAAGGAGAACTAGGAAATTGCTCGGTAAAGTCGAAGACATTGAAGGTGGTTAAAGCAAATTACTCACCACCATGGCCAAACGGACCGTAATCCATAGCTAGCAGTAGCAGACGAAAGAAGCACGAAACTTATTTGAGCTCAAAATTGCTGAGCTCTGATTGTGATTCTTAGGATTTCACAACTGAAACTGATTTTTTTCCGAACGAAATGCAGAGAAAGTTTACAGTAGAGTAGTAGCAGCATTAAAGAGCAGTCAGGTGGCAATATTTTCTCTGCGTGGCAGCTACTTGGTTTGACTCGGGTTTACTAACTCGGGTTAGGGCTCACGTCGACGTTTGGAATACAACTAAAGTTCTAATAAAATCCGGATCTTGTTTGCCATATAAAAACTCCGGTTTGTTTCATAAGAAAGAACTATTAACTTTGACTCGTAACCTTTTCAAAAGTTCACTCCGGTCTCAACAGTTGTGGAGCTATAGAAAAAAGCGTACACTGAACGAAATATCATGAAATAGTTATAAATAGTAATAGCCTCATTCTATATGAAGAAACTGTTGAATTAAATTGAAGTATAAATTTTCGAGAATTAATCGTTTCTTGTGCTAGAATGAAGAGAAGTGATACAAAGTTTAACTGATTAATCAAGCATCACATTTGAGCTTTGGTACAAAACTATCTATGAAGGATTGAGCAATCTCTTTGTGAGCTCGTTGAGTCAAATGCAAACCATCCCAATGGATGTACGTTTCGGGAATGGCACATATAGAAGCACCGCTATATCCGCACATTTTATTCGAGTCGAAATTATACTTTCCTCCTGTTCCGCAACATGCTTGTTCCATGTTCTTGATATCCGAACCTGCATAACTCAAATGTGATTATAATGTACTACGAAAATAGTATGTGATACTCTTATTTTGACGAATAATATACTTGCCTGATTTTTTCGCGTTGGTTAGTAATGAAATGTAAGCGTTGTAGTAGTCGCCATAGACAATTGTCACATTGTTATTCTCCTTTTGCACCTCTGCGATTGCTGCACCCAATTGTTGGTTGTGATAGGTTGACAATTTGTTCAGAGATTTCAAGCAACCATATTCATCATATTCGGTTTTATTGCTTGGAAATTTTGTGAGATGAACTGGGAAACAACCAAGAGGGAATATCCCTGGCACAACTATCTTGACTGCTCCATATCCAATGACAGTCTATACAGGATCAAACAAATTATATCAATTGAGTTAGTACAAAATATAAAGTTGATGTATGGAATAAGAAAGGTTTAATAAATGGAACTTTAAAAAGCGAATGAACTTACTCTTACACCCTTTTGGATCTGTAAGACCACATCAGGAACCAAACTTCTTGTGTCTTGGAGTGACTTGCCTTGAAGTAACGCGAAACTGTAGTCGTTGAAGCCAAATTCACCAACCAAGAATAGGGCAGATTTAAGTATTTCCTTGCAATCTTGAGTGAAAAAATGAACGTTTAATTCAATCTCATTTACCAAAATAAATCTCTTTGGAAAAGGATGATAAAATTAGGCAAAGAATTAAAACTTTATTTACCTCTTAAACAAATAGAATTGAAATGTGTGAACATGAAACCCAATTGTTCGTCAAGAGAAGTCCATGTGTATACCGGTGTGACCTTCTTGGCTGCCAGCATTTGGCCGGTTAGGGCGGTAGCACCAGCAGTTGCGAAGTTATCACCGTGCCTAGTGTCCGCGCTTAGATCTTTGTACGGAGGGACAAATGGTAGACCAGATGACACCGCTACAAATTCATTTAAAAACAAAACAGTTACTCCCTCGTCATTGTTTAGCCGTGGCAAGAAGTTTGAAGTTAAATTATTCTAATTTGGTGTGGATAACTTCAAAATTGTTTAGTTGACATATCATTCATTTTTGCACGATTGTAAGAATGTGAGATCGATCTCATAAAGAAAAAGTGTTACCAATGTAATCAATGATAAGTTGTCCATCGGAGCATCGTCCTGTTGGTTTCTTGTCAGGGAATGATTCACCATAAGGAAGCTTTGCGAATACGCTCTTTGGTGTCTCGCGGATAAAGTTTCCGGTGTCACCTAGAGAGTCACCCAGCAAATAAATTTGGTCGAATTTGCAACTCTTCAAATCAATAGCGTTGCATAATTCGAAAACAAAAAATGCAACAACAATGAGATTGTTCACCCAGTTGCAATTAACCATATTTTTTTACTTGTGAAAATGATGTAAGATGTAAGTTCTTGCTGATTTACTTATCTAAGGGCCCTTATTTATAGGAAAGATTACAAATAAAGGTTAAATTAGCTATAACGTTTTTCCATCTTCATAATCTTTGACTGAGAATCCACAATTGCTCTACTAGTCACTAATAATTCACAAGAAATTACCATTACCATTTTAATTGTTCTAATAATTTTGGCATGTGTTAATAATTTTTTCCACATTTTCCCATTTTGCTCCAGACTATATGGTTCAAATTTGGGAAGGGTCAATGGAATTACATATGTTGCAGATATGTTTTGACAATAATATAAATGTACTTCAATATTTTTCTAAATTTGATCAGGGTAAAGTGGTAAGGTGTTAAATGAGGTATTGAATGGTGATTGGATTTATGGTAAGTTTTTACTTGTTTACTCAATTAAACCAAGAATGAAATTCTGAATAAGGATTTGTTCTCTTTGTCTGCAAACTAATTGATTCGTCAGATCGGTCAATTCGCTGAATTATATTTTATACTACAATTTAGATTCGATTCTTGGTCAATTCAATTCGGTTATGTTAATGAACAGAAGGCGCAATGGTTAGTTAGTGTCATAAGAAGAAAGGAGGAGGAAAAACAATTTTAGCACATTTGTAAGTCATGTCAGTCAGACAGCTATGGTTTTTCGATTTTACCTTGTGAAAATCTTGATGAAACTGAAATTTGAGTATTATCAATATAATTTCCTTTTCCTAAAAAAAAAAAAAAAAATGGGCCATCAAAATGCATCACTCTCTCACACACACAATTATAAATATTTTGAATTATGCACATATTTTCTATGCGAGACTCTTTTGATTGCAATTGAACTTCGACTTTAATCGAGTTGTCCTTCTCATCTTGTTTACCATGCAACTTTAATTGTTTTTACTCCACCAACTATTCATTATTTAGTTTATCTCTATACCTACTGTTTTTGCTCTCACTGTATTTTTTTCATTTATTATAACGACTTTAAACCAACCAAATAATTTTAAAAAAATTACACACATCACATCACCCTTACACACCCTATATAGCAACCCTATAAAATCTTCACTCTATCTCAAACATAATTTTTCACCATTCAAATTCAGTTGATGTTTACAATTATCAATTTAAGTCGCATGCCTAACATTCACTTACCAGTCATAGCTAGAGAACTAGCTAGAGATTTCAAACATATATTGCTTATACTCATTACTAGTACTACCCGTGGCGATGCCACGGTATAGTTTAATTTTAATAATAAATAAAAAGGGATGACAAATTTATGTAATAAATAAATTAGTCGAGAAAATAAAATAGTCAAACTTATGTAAACAACGTTTGTCGTTGTGTCGGTGGTAGTCCTTCATCCAATACTATATCATTGAATCTTTTTTTATGCTAACTATAGAAAATTTAAAAGTACGACTCATCATGATGGATATGCTTTAAAAGGGGTAGAATTCAACCTTAAACCCGTTCAGAACCCGACGGGTTGATAACATATATTTTATACGGGGTCCTACCGTATCTGACATGTTAATTAGTAACAGATACATGTTTTTTAAAAATTTGTATCCCTCGAAACGAACAAAAATAAAATACAAAAGTATACAACACGGTCAATAGGGTTTTTTCCCAACAACCCGTGGTGGTATGTGGTCACCCCACCACACACACGAAATTATTATTGCACAAACATAATTTTTACATGTTAGAGCTATGTTTTTATCCCCCCACCGCACCCTCCCGTTTCTAACAACCCCGCGGTCTCATGTGGTCACCCTACCAGTGACACAAAAGTTATTATTCAACAAACATATTTTCACATGCTATAATTGTTTTTCCCACAATCCTCCCCCCCAAGGCCCGTTATGGATGAAGAAAGTAGATAGAAGATCAAAGAGAGTTCCCCACCTAGAGAGTATATGTCCCCGACCCGTTATGGAGATCAAGAAAGTAGAGAGAAGATCGAAGAGAGTTTCCCCACCTATAGAGGATCAGATACCCCCCACCCCTTCGGGCCGTTATGGATCAAAAAAGTAGAGAGAAGATCGAAGAGAGTTTCCCCGCCTAGAGAGTATCTCGCCCACCATGGAAAAATGTACTCCTCCTGCAGAACTTCATACATTAGAAATTGTAGCTTTTATGTGAAAAGCTAAAGTATTGATAAAATATAATAAAGGTGGGATAAAGTGTACTTTTTAGTGGCAAAGTGTGTAATTTGAGTGAAGAATTGAGATTGTTTATTATTTGTTGGGTGTGAGTAGCTTCCTTTTTTTTGTAATATATGAAGTTCTATGGGACGGCTAAAAATGACAAATGTATGAAGTTCTGCGGGACGGGGTGAATAGTTTTTACTAAATTAATCATAAAATGTCGCGATCAGGTCTTGTTACAGAGATGTAGAACGGGTTCGAGTATATGCCAGACCGGACCTAAACATCATTATTTCAAGGAGGGTTGAATTGGGTTAGATAGAACCTGATCCGTTTAAAAGTAAAATAACGAAATACCACTGTAGTAAGATATAGGCCGAGATGAAAGCATGCAAATCTTGTCAAGAGACCGTCTCTAGGCCTAACTCACCACTTTTGTTATATACTCCCTCCGCCCCGCAATTTACAGGGTTGGCTCCCATCAACCCTCGGGTGGTATGTGGTCCTTTATCCCACACAAAAAAAAAAAAAAATTATTTTACGAATAAAATTTCACATATTAGTCTGCGATCTTTTGCACCCACCCACAATCCCCCAGAAAAATATACATTATATTAACTTAACCATACAATGTTTCGGTTTGAAACAAGTTCGGGTATATGCCCGACCCGGACCTAAACAACACTATGATCCCACCCAACCCAAATCCATTCAGGACCCGACGACCGGCGGGATGATAACATATACTCCCTCCGTCCCGAACTCAACTTCCCACTTTCTGTTTTAGTCCGTCCCAAACTCAACTTTCCCTTCCTAATTTGAAAATTTAAATACCCACTATCATTATAATAATACTATCTCTACTACTTTATTTACTATATTTCCTACTGTATTCCCACTATCTCATACTTTATTCTCTCTCTTTCCTAGTTTATTATCATCTCTCATACTTTATTCATTCTTTTCTTGAAACTTGTGCTCCGACCAACGGGAATTAAGTTGAGTCCGGAACGGAGGAAGTATTTTATATCGGGTCATCTACTCCTACCAGGTCGGTTAATTAATTAGTAACCAACACATGTTCTTAAATTAAGATTATATCCCTCCGAACAAAAATAAAATACAAAAGTGTATAACACAATTAACATGGTTGGTCAACCAACGCTCCTGGTGGTATGTGGTTCCCCACCCCCATACACAAATAATATTATTTTACAAATATAATTCGACATGTTACGGTGGTTTTTTTTGCACCCACCCCCAGCATACCTCCTCCTCTCCCCCGGAAAAAATGTACATTTTACTAATTTAACCATAAAATGTTGTAGTCAGGGTCTTGTTACAGGAGCGGGTTTGAGTATATGACCGACCCGGACCTGAACATCATTATTTTGAACGGGTTTGAATTCGGGTTGGATGGAACCCGACCCATTTAAAGGTAAAATGACGTAATTCCAATGCAGTAAGATATAGTCCGGTATGTGCTCAATAGTGTCCCTGACTCTTGTAAGATTCATATCTCATATGCTCTTTTTATTTTTTTGAGTAGTTATTGATTAAAAAAATGATGTTTCAAACAAAACAATCTTGTTTTGTGATATCTTATTATACTTTTTGTATGCAGTTAACAAAAACTGTTGAGACCAACAGCTGTTGGCTAAAGTCGTAAGGGACTTGAGTTTACTTAAGGTCTCGGTTCGAGCCTGTGGATGTAAAAACACCTTGGAAAGCCGCTTCTAAAAGGATCCGACAAGATTTGGATTAGTCACATGTAGCGGATACCAGTGAGACAGTCAAATCTAAAATTTAAAGATTTAAGAGATTTAATTACCAAATAACAATCAATTTCAATTATACTACATGTCGATTCAAAACCTTGAACAATTCAAATGTTAATTTTGCAACAACCCTTTCGCAGCTTCAATGCCCATAAGACATAAAATTTTGACGCTAAACAATAACATTGCCCTCATGATCCCTAACAACAACACTAATAATGCCCATATTCGCTCCGCCAACCGTAAAGTCAAAATTATAATTGGACATCTCAATAACTATTAATTTCATTTTAAATGAATGAAGCAGTATTAAATATATTTTTTTGAGATAAAATATTACAATTACAATATTTAGTATTAGACAACTTTACCATCAATAAATTCTCTAATAACATTTCAATCATTCTCTATATGGAGAAAATAATCACCCATTTCGGAGATCGAACCTGTGACCTCTTGAGTGCACGGGTGTCTCATTTGCCACTTGTAAGACAAACGCTTTGACAATATTAAATATTTAATAAATACTCTATTTTTAAAACTCCAATATTTTATTTTATATTATTTAATAATTTATTTAATTAATAATAGTATTCAAATTGTTGTTTATGGATTCGTCTTGTCACGATGAATCTAATATATGCTTAAATATATTTAAGAGTTTTGTAGATAAGTTTATGTAAATGTCTACAACTATAAATTTCATTAATAAATTTATATTTATTTTAATAAATAAATAATTTATTTAATTAATTAAAACATTTTTCGGAGTTTTGCAGATAAATTCATATGGGACTTAATAAAAACTATATACTATGCGGTCAAAATACTAAAAATAAACAGTGAAAGTTATCAGGTGCATTGCATTTTGAATATGAAAATGTTCCATAGTTTATTTTCAAATTTTAAATTTACACAACCGATATATATCATTTAATAAATTTATATCTTATTTTAATGAATAAAATATTTATTAATAATTATATTTATAATTGGTATCTATGGATTCGTTTCATCGTGTTGAATCCAAATATATGTTCAAAATATTTTTTCGGAGTTTTGCAGATAAAGTTATATGTGATTTAATAAAAACTATATATGTAGTGAACATACTAAAAATATAAATAGTGGAAGTTATAAGGTGCATTGCATTGTCAAGAATAAAATGTTCCATGACTTATTTTCCAAATTTAAATTTACACAACCAATAGATATGATTTAACAAATTGATTTTTTTTATTTTAATATATAAATAATTTATTTAATTAATAATAATATATAAGATTGGTGTCTATGGATTCGTCTTGTCGCGGAGAATCCAAATATATGTTCAAAATATTTTTCGGAGTTTTGCAGATAAAGTTATATGTGATTTAATAAAAACTATGATAGCTTAATATCTAAAAATAAATCACACTCAGAATTACTATTTTCTTTTGATTTAATTTTGTGAACGAAATCTGCGAAATTGAAAAGAGTATACGCCACACCATATTTTGCCTATTTGGCATGTATCTTTGATCATATAAGTCATCACTTTTATTATATATTTAGATAACTTTACTCGGACTATTACAAAATTGTTTACCGTTCGGAAAAAAAGAAGAGAGTCCAATTTTAATCGGGTGGGGTTGACAAAAACCATGCATCTTGCATGTTGTTTTCAGAATCCTAATAATTGTTGGAAACAGAATATGAGAATCTACAATAATTGTAAAGTCTCCTTATAACTCGAAATGATAGGCTCTTGTTCATAATTTAACTAACTGAAAATGATTGAATGGATCAAAGTGGAATGTTGTGTAATGGATTAGCTGTACATGCTTTGGCCCAAACCTGTAGATAAGCTTTGTCCAAAGGCAAGCTATTCTACCAATAATTGAGGCGTCCAAAAATCGTAGTAATAATACATTCTTTTTTGTCATATGACAAATAATAATTCATGAAAATAAATAAATTGGTTTCTAGTTGATGATTAATGCGTGAATGAAACTGAAATTATATTGGTAAGAAAGAATAACCAAAATGGGTATAATAGTTAGACTAAGTTATCTTCGTCTGAACAGATTGAACAAAACTGAAATTAATAGTTTTTCAGATTAAAAGAACAGAGCATATCCTCTAAAGAGAAATACTCTGCCTGTGCTTACTACAAATGATACTTGATTCGAATGGTGAGGGACTCCAATTCTCGTAATTAAGGTTTCGAGTTCGAACCTTGTAGACGTAGAAAGCGTTGTTGGCAGAGGTGATTCTATAAAATAACTCGACAGTGCTCGGACGATACTATCTGATTGATACACTTTTATCTATTGACGCAACACTGTAGCAATTCTTTAACTTGGTTATGTATCTAGAAAATTAAAAAAAAAAACTATATATTATAGGAGTGTTCATGTTTCAATATATATACACCCACTTCATAGTTTATACGCTTGCAATCTATGTTACGAGAGACTCTTCAATTTCCCTTGTATGTCCATGTTGTCGGATACTCGGTAGTTGGACACATGTATGAGTATGGGAGACTCCACAAGTAAGGTTTTGTTCCCCTTGAAATGGCCATGTCCGAGCACCGGACACACATCAACCGTATCGGATGATCGTGAGTCCGGGAACATACCTTGCAATCAAATACGAAGTAGTACAAATACAATTGGGGAAACTTCAAATTTGAGCTATTTCGGGAGTGAGCTAAATGGGGTGGTTTAAAATTGACAACTCATAATCCACCAAGTAGGAGCAGTGCCTGCAGCTTGTCTACTAGTCTTGCCTGATGCATGCCATGGAGTATTGGAGTATATCAAAAACGAAAAGAAAATGATATATACATGGAGAATGTATAATTATAGCATTAGTAATACAAATCATTACTAGACTCTTCGTATCAGGTTCGTTTAAAGTAAAACAATAGTATTTATTGATGTATTCCACGAGAATTATGTGTATAATTATGTGACTAATAGTCTAATAAGGAATTAGTGGACTGGTGGATGGATGTTTGGTGAAACAAGTTAAGGGACATGTACAGGCTGTAATGGAATGGCAGGTCATGTAAGTATGAAGTGTTAATTGCCAGAACAGCTGGTTTCTTCCCAACTAGACACGGCTCCTTCTCCCATACTCATCACCTTAATTGACCTCTTTTGTTAGTTGTTACATACAAAAAAACAAACAACTCTTCTTCTACGTTTGACTGATCAAGTAAAATTTAAGGGAAAATTACACCTGATCCCTCTGGAAAATATACGTATTTTAAAAAAGTCTCTGATATTTGAACAATAATACATTAATCCCCTGAAAAAATTTGTAATTTTGTTAACATGACATGATGTTTATTTTCTTTATGTTATGAGAAAGAAAAACACATTATTCGTTCGAACAAATTTTTTTTTTTTTTTTGTACTTTAACTTGGATGGATTAATTCATAAAGCCAGATAATTAAAAAACTTGAACCACTTATAGATTAACTGTTTATTAAAATCTAATAAATTCAGTTATTTATATTTTAACCTTATGCACTCTTTGAAACTGTACTTTATAACCCTTCATGTACTCAAAGTAAAATGAAGTTATAAAATAATTGGTAGCTGATATTAAAATAAAAAAATTATTATTTTAGTTGTAAAATTAATGTAATAATACAAAATTAAGAAATTATTGGCTATTCTTTTTTTTACTGATAATTTACTTTATTTTAGTTTAAAAGATTAACCAATAATTGGTTAAACTCAAATAGAGAATAATCATGTCTTTTTCTTAAAATAAACATTATTATCACTGTCCACATAACTTTTCTTTTAAAAACATAAAAATTTAAAAATACGAGACTTAAAATTGCCGTGTAACACAATCCATAAGTTTGATCATTTACTACTAAAAAATTAATAATCATACAGTTCGAAAATAATATTTTTAAAAAACTATTAAAAAATAAATAATGTTGAAAAATAAAGGGTTTAAGTTGAATTAATTAAGATGTGAGTTTTTTTTTAATTATTTTTTAGAAGGTGAACTTAGAAAGTGAAAAATTGACCAATCTGTTATTGTTCAAATTTCGGGGACTAATGTGTAATAAGGTACTTTTGTAGGGAATCCATATGAAATTTGCCCAAAGTTTAAAGGCAAACATATATTCAAATTCAAAGTAATATATTAATCTCAGAATCTCATCCGCTCATCTTACTAATTCAACAGAATTTGTGCGTACAATGTACATGTGTTACTCTTTAAATAATAAATGCATGCCTCTGAGTCCTAATTACATGATTTTCTCCATTTCATTTAATTTGTCATTTTTAATCTTTTCCGCTTTCCTCCTGTTGCAAATTCTTTTATTATATAAACTTGGTTAAACACGTAGTGTTACATAAATGCTTGTGTGTGCTGAAGAAACAATGGTTTTATTTGTTTTTCTATTATCTTTGGTTTTTCTAATGAGTTGTACATTGTGCCCGTCTAGTCTATATTAAATCATGATGCAGTAACTTGCACATGATATTTTATATACAGTACATTTAATAGTATAGTTGTTTATCACACATTAAAAAGTATCATTAGACATTATATGACATAGAGAAAAATTATTATACCTAGAGCGGGTTACATTGAGATATCAATATTGTTTTTGTTAGATTGATAATTAAGTTTTGAAATGTTTGAAAGTGAATATACTAAAAGGCATTTGGCGAATGATAGACGAGTAAAATTATAAAAATAACAAAAAAAACATGTTTTGATTTGATAAATGAAAAGTGAGTAGATATAATGAAAAAACCGATAACAGGCTGGAGACACCCATGTAGATAAAATGAACATTAATAGATTTTGATGTACGTTTATTGTATCATAGCTGTGTCTTTTTTGAAAAATAACTTTCGAATCCAGACACTTCAACTTTCAAAATGATGTATCATTGAAATGTGATCTTTTCTCAATTAACAGCTACATCAAACATTAATTTTACACCTGATCGGGAGTGACATATTGGATAAACCGAACAAAAAGATAACTAAACGTGTGGAAGAACGAAAGGAATCAAGGATCAACGCAAATGAAATAACACAAAGTATCAAACTCTCAAGAGAGACGATATTTAGATAACTTATTTAGAGATGATCTATGTTATAAATAAAACCATCAATATTATTAATCAAAATGTCTATATCATAATCTAAATGTTTTATGTAATATGAAAAACTCCAATATCGGTAACATACGTTTTGATTAATAATATCGATGATTTTCTTGACAATATAGGTCCGTCTCTATATAAATTATTTAAAGACTGTCTCTCAGGAGACTTACTCTATGTTTTAAAATTCGGGGCCGGTCGGACCGCTAAACCGGTATTGAACGGCCCAAATAGGGCTAAAACCGCCTTAAGTCGCCTAAAACCGAAACTCGGTCCAAACCGGTCCGTTTTTTTATGCTTAAACCTCACGCATGTAATTTAGGAAGAAAAGATTAAATAAAATATATTTAATTTATATACCCAAGAATAAAAATAGTAGAAAAGAAAAAAAAGTGCATCTTTTTTTCTTCTAAATGAAGTCGTGCGCTTTTTTTTTAAATTAAGAAATTTTTTTAAAAACCTTAAAATCCTTCCATCGGTATGCATTAATTAATCATGTATATTTTGAGTTTCCTGGGTTTACACTTTATAACGCAAATCAAACATAAAATTCATATTGTTTCTATTTATTAGTTATTCATTTTGTTTATATATATATATATATATATATATATATATATATATATATATATATATTAAAACGACGTCATACATTTCTATCCGGGTGAATTGGCCAATCTTATTGAACCTTTTTTATGGACAATTTCAACCTCCTGCTCCGCTTTTAAAACATAGGACTTACTCTTTTTACAAGCTTTTTAGGATACATTTTTTCTAATTCGATCAGAATTACTGTAAACTACACGACAAAAAAATATAGTAAAATTATATTATGAAAATAAATTAAATATATTTTATTAATATAACTTTGTTTTATACTTTTTTGCGTATAATTTACGGTCTAAATTCGGAAAAAAATTTTACTTAGGAAGGTTGTGACCGGAGGGAGTAAAATTTTAATCCATGTATTACACAAATTAATAATTAAAAAGAAAAAGAGAACTTTAATAAACATCCTTGTCATTCATTCTAAACCTGAATCCACTTGCTAGATAATTACAAAGTTTAGAATTAAAATCACATGCAAGAATCACTATAAATACCACAAAGACATACTTTCCTCGTAACCCTCACTAAAAATCTTAATCTCCGACATTGAGCCACCTTCTCTGACTCTCATTTCATTAGCTTAAACTACCCACTCTCTGTAATAAACAAATCTCAACGCGCATTGATTCATCATTTACTACTTCTTCTCCCTAAACCCAATCCTCAAACCAATCAATAACATTTATTCTTCAATTCAATTCATCTAGTGTTTCAGATTTCTTGCAGTACTTGGATTTCAATTTTCTGTATGTTTCTTGAATGAGATAATAATGGCAGTTTCAAAGAGCAACAAGAAAACCCATCACCAGAGATGTGTTTCAGATCCATCTGCAGTTCTCGACTCCTTCTCACAAGCTTCATTAGACTCCCTGCTACTTCCCCCCAAGAAAAAGCAGCACCATTCCTCAAATTTCAGACTTTTGGCCAGGAGCCCTAGGTTTCTACTCTTATTGGTATTGGTACTGGGTTTCTTGTGGATGTTGAAGCTATGGTTCAATTTAGTGCCTTTCACGCAAAACCCATGTTCTCTTTCGGAACAAAAGACAAAGATTTCAGGTGGGTTGTTGAGTACTCAGCTGAATGTTGATCGAAATGGTGAAAAGGAAGAGTTTTGGAAGCAGCCTGATGGGTTAGGGTATAGACAGTGTTTGGATTTCAGTGGGAAGTATAGGAGTGAGATTGGGAATATGAACAAGGGTAGGACTAATTATCTGATGGTGGTGGTTTCTGGTGGAATGAATCAGCAGAGGAATCAGATTGTTGATGCTGTGGTTATTGCTAGGATTCTTGGTGCTGCTCTTGTTGTGCCTATTTTGCAAGTTAATGTTATTTGGGGTGATGAGAGGTTTGTTCTCTTCTCTTTTAGCATTTCTTGAATTCTTATGAAGATGCTCTTTTTTGGACTTGAATTATATCTGGTTCAGTTATGTTTCTTGACTGTGTTGTTAGTTTAGGTATGTTTGTGATACAGTTATGATGAAACTCTGGTTCTGACGAGTTCCTTTAATGAAAATTTGTAGAGTAGAAAATGGTTGAATGAATTGTGAAAGTTGTTCTGTTCCCTTGTGATTGGTGCAGTGAGTTTGCTGATATATTCGATTTGGAGCATTTCAAGAATGTCTTAGCGAATGATGTACGGATAGTTTCATCACTTCCATCGACCCATTTGATGACTAGGCCGGTAGAGGAGAAGAGGACTCCCCTTCATGTTTCCCCTGAGTGGATTCGCTCACGTTACCTCAAGCTGGTATGATGGTGAAATTGCGTTTCGTCCATCATGTAACTTGTCTAGCTCTAGTATTTTTTTGTGACAGTCTTGCTCATGCTACTTTTCGTCCTGCAGATGAGAAGAGATGGTGTATTGCTAGTGCGTGGTCTTGACTCGAGGCTATCTAAGGATCTTCCTTCTGATCTTCAAAAGCTTCGCTGCAAGGTATATTTGACACCTTATTTCTGTTGTATTCTTGTTATTGTCCTGCAAACCTTTGACAATCTTTCGTTTATCCATTGTATGTATACTATTACAATGAATTTCTTCGTGTTGCATTGTATTTGTATAACAATGCAACAAATTCTTTGAGCACTACAAATATTGATTCGGCCTATTGCTTAGTCTAATACATTTGTACTTGCAGGTTGCGTTTCATGCTCTGAAGTTTGCCCCACGTATCAACGAACTTGGGAACAGGCTGTCTGAGAGAATGAGTAGCAAGGGACCTTATCTTGCCCTTCATCTCAGGATGGAAAAGGATGTATGGGTAAGGACAGGATGTCTTCCTGGTCTGACTCCCAATTATGATGAGATGATCCATAATGAGAGAAAGACACGTCCAGAGCTCTTGACTTCCCGGTCCAATATGACCTACCATGACAGGAAACTTGCTGGTCTTTGCCCCTTGAATGCCTTGGAAGTTGCAAGGTGAGCTTTTAAGTTGTTGAAGAAATTAGATTCCAATAATCATTAGTAGGACATAATATGGGGTATAGGATATTTAATTAGAAAATAATGATCCTTCGGCATCTCAACAAACAAATAACCGGTGTTAACTATAAATTCTATGTACTATAGTTTCTGAACTAGTATGAAATGTGTATCCAGGTTGCTCAAAGCATTGGGAGCACCCAAAAGTGCAAGGATTTATTAAGGGAGGAATCCCATTGGGTGGAAAAGAAGCCTTGCTTCCATTGATAAGAGAATTTCCTCATTTCTACAACAAGGAGGACCTTGCATTACCAGGAGAGCTCGAGACATTCTCGAAGAAGGCTTCACTTATGGCTGCTATTGATTATATAGTATCTGAGAGAAGTGACGTATTCATGGCGTCTCATGGTGGAAATATGGGCCATGCAATCCAGGTATTTAATCTTTCTTCTTTCTTCTTTCTCATGTATCCATATTCATTCACAACTAGATAAGTGTCCAAAAATGAACTCTTTTGATCCAGAATGACCCAAGCTAAGTTCGGTATATTAATAAGAAAGGTATTGTTGTTTGAAACAGGGTCACAGGGCCTATGGCGGTCACAAAAAGACTATCATTCCTAACAAAAGACAGATGCTCCCGTATTTTATGGATTCATCTCTTCCCGAGTCTGAGTTCAATAAGATCATACTTGACTTGCACCAAGAGTCCATGGGGCAGCCCGAGTTAAGGACTAATAAAGCAGGAAGGGATGTAACGAAGTATCCTGTACCTGAGTGCATGTGCAATAACACAATTACAGATCATCCTATTCCTACCCGACTACAAGTATAGATCGATTGACTATTCGTGGAACAAGCAACTACATATTATGTTAAATGAGTTGTGATATTTGGCAGAAAGTTGCTAGAAGAGTGAAATGGTGCCTCATGTTTCAGCATTCAGGACATCTTAGAAGTTAAGAAGTCGCATTTTGGCTGGAGAAGGCGGTTTTGAAGATAAGAGTTCAGTTTCCAGACTGATGAAAGATTGAGGCTATTTGGCAGCAGGCAAAGCTCAAGTTCTTTCGAGAGAAATGATTCATATTCTTTTTCATTCATTTATTCTTTACTATGTATATTCCGCCACCTGTGTAAACATGTATATCATCCAAGTAATTATTTTATTACATAATCTCTTTTCCATGTGTACATTGCAGTACATATAACTAATTGCTAACATCACGACTCTAATGGCAAAGAATATTAGGGCGAAATACTGCGTAAAAGAAAGCTTAATATTCCCCTGTAGCTACAGTACATTCAAGAGCAAAGCTCATACAATCTTGGAAGCAAGTCCATTGATCAAGAACTATAAGCGCGACATTTGTGAGTTCAGAGGGAAGTAAGAAACTGGAATTGGTGCTCGAGCTGATTTTTCTTTACTCTTTGATATCTTGGAAGGCAAAGAACTGGAGTTGTTTCTGCTTGAATCAGATACGCGAGGAGATGCGAAGCAGCTAAAGAAATTTGAAAAGAAAGCCATCAATCGGCAAGTATTTGGTGGTGTTTCTGTATGAAAAATGTGCTCTTTTTTTATGGGAGTGTTGATGATGCTAAGTGCTTGATAAAGCTGAGAAAATTTTGGAGTGAAGGATTAGTAGTTATGATGGCTGATTAGTTGTAGATTATCAGGTATTCAGGTATAGTGTAGGGAACAATTTTCCAATATTATCATCTTGATGAGCAAGGAAGAGCATGGGATTGGTTGTGTAACAACATCAACCTTTATTTGACTTGGCTGTCAGGATGGTTCCACATTGTTTCTATAATTAATTAAGAGTTGCTTGCTTGTTTGACTGAATAGCTAGTAAATATTTTAACTCTAGATTCATCTGGACATAGTGGACTTGGTTGCATTTTTTGGTACTACACAGAGTGGTTTTATCCAAGCTCCTTGGGGAAAATTAGACACTATTGACATATCGGATAACAATACATTCCGAACTTTGGGCCATTCGTTACAATTTGATGTGTCTTTGCATATTTTACATTTACTAAAACGTCGATTCTTTATGTGTTTCATTGTTTATGCAGGATTTGGCATTGTTTAACGCATTTAATGCACTAGTGCTTGATATTCGCCATTTGGCTCAAAATTTTGTGGATCCGAAACTCCGTTATCTACCGGAAGCTAACTTGGCAAGATACCTTCTCGCACGTAGCTAGTTCCTGCCGCTTAAAGTAGTTCCCCCACTCCAAACTCATGTACCATGTACGTATGATTAATTATAACTAAGGTGTGGTCTTCGGCCTTGAATGGCTTAGCGCATGTTTATATAAAGAACTATCGGAGGGAACAACTAGGCAGGTTGTTCACCTACCAGATCATGCTGAGATGTATAGTATTTTTGACAGTGTGAATAAAGGAACTATTTTTAAAGAAAAAAACATAATATGAGTTTGTCATAATTAAGTTAGAGGATACAAAAAATACTCAAAGCTCCATTTATGTCCATAAACTCTGCCCATGATAGTTGGGCTTTTATATTTTCTGGCCGACTTTGTACCGATTTGAATGCATGTCTTCGTTAGATACTTGCCACGTGGCATTGAATTGAATCTGATCCATCAACTTTGGTTCGAAGTCATTTTTCCAATAATTTTGGGTAGGATTGATTTGAATTTATTTTTTAATAATTAAAAATTCTCATAAAATACAATTTGCCTATAATACCCTTATAATATAATTATTTTTTTTAAGAAATAATATGTGTACAAATAATTTTTAATGTTATAAAATTGCATATATAACCTTTATTAATAAGAAACGTATTTTTCGGGGCCAAATCAAGAAGTTAGGGAGAATGACATAATAATCAATTTAACGAATGAGTTGCCACAAACACACACCATTTGTCCCTTTGTGATTTTTAGTCCAAAATTTATAAATATTTGCATGGACGGTCCAATTTTGCGTGAATATATATGCTTAGGTGGCATTTTTGTTCGGGTCAACGACACATCACTCTTTCGACTAAATATTATTTAAAATTATAAAAAAAACAAAATTGTTGAGGCTTCTTTGTTTAATGGGTAAGGTTTTTGTAGTGATATGCTAGGTGTTTATATACGCATTGCATTTCCTTTTGGTAATGTTACTCTTTCTTGTTTGTTAAGGTTGTTTTGGAAATGGATTAAGGTTCTTTACATGTACAACATTTATATGAGATAGAGTTATTTACATGTACAACATTTATGCAAGTGATTAAGATTTTCGTTGAAATGGTTATGGTTTTTGTGAGATTAATTAGTTAAGGTTATTGTATATTTCTATTATTTTTGTGATTTTCAATGTTCTGTAACATTATTAAATTTGTTATATAATGGTTAATTTTATGTGATAAATAATATTAATTCTTAAGAATGTTTTGTTTCAATGTTTTGCAACTTATTAAGTTTATAAGATATAAGTTCTATAAAAGTGAGTTTATATCGCAACCACATCTCTGATCCACGATAACAAAAAACAAATATAAGCTTCTTATTATCCAAAGCAACACCAATTACCTGTCAAATCAACAATTTACAACATCTAATTTGTTTTAACATCTCAAATAACAATTAAAATGAAGATTTACACATTAGAATAAAAAAAATTATGAGAGCAAAACTCATAGTACAATCTTGGTAGCAAGTCCATGATCCTATAAGCGACATTTGTGAGTTCAAAGGGTAAGAAACTGGAATTGGAGCGCGAATTGATTTTTCTTTACTCTTTAGCTTCTTCGAAGGTGAAGAACTGGAGTTGTGTTTGCTTGAATCAGACACACGAGGAGACGACGAGACGAAGCAACTAAATAAATTTGAAAAGAAAGCCATGATCAGCAAGTATTTAGTTCCTTGGTGGTGTTTTAGTTCAATTCTTGGTGCAAATAAGTGTATGAAAAATGAGCTTTTTGATGGTATGATGATGAAGCTAAGAGCTTTGATTAAGCTGAGAAAATGTTGGAGTGAGGGATTAGTAGTTATGATGGGTGGTATATATAGTGATTAATTGGGAATTCCATACATCAAATATCACCTTGATGAGCAAGGAAGATTGGGACTGACTTTGTTTGAATTGGCTGCTATTTGGATGGTTCCACATGGTTTCTACTTTCTATGATTACACGTTTGCATCTTTGACTGAATAGTCTTTCGACTCTAAGGACACGTAACATGGGTACATAATAGTAATGGTTTCTTATTTTCAAAAAAAAAAAAAAAAAACAAAACAAAACAAAACAAAAACAAATTGAATCATTTTGCCAATGTGTGGGTACTCATGATTGATCTCTGGCATGGGTGATAATTTGATATGATATTACCATTGTATCAACACATATACATTCGTACGATTATTATTACATGCACGTATCGAAAAACTTCCTAACTATTCATCTAACACATTTAACTCTGAATTTTTATGGATGTATTTCCAAAAATAAATGAAACCTAATGTGGAAGGGGCAAAATAAGGAATAACTTTAAATTATGATACATGGATTATAATTTTACTCCACCTTATTCAAAATTGCAACCAAAGACCGACCCAAGTCCGAAACAGAGTAAATTTATAACCGATGGTAATAAATAAGTGGTGATCAACTAAACAAAGTGTAGGTTTTTTTTTTTTAAGATACAAATTGAATTTTAGAGTTTATGTTCACATCTCCAATCAATATTAACAAATTGATAAATTTATACTCAATTTAAAGAAATACAAGTTTTTGGAGAAATAAACACTATTCTAAAAGAATCACGTTATGGAAAAATTCGACCATTCATTACCCATGGTTCACCTCTCATCAGAAGAAAAGGCTCCACATCGTAGGTCTCATCGCTACAATGAGAGGGTGATACCATCAGTAAGCACATGGTCTAACAAACCCATCGCTATGATCAAGACCACCTCCAATTGTACGATGATTGTTTTGAGAACTAGTAATATTAATGATGTGAAAATAATATTTTCTATGTGTTAGCCAATAAAATAAACACTTCATCAATTCCTAAAGTTTTACATTTTTCAGGTACAATGTTTAAGAATGATAAGTAATGAGTTAAAGAATGGTCGATGTTAGCCAATAAAATATAGCTGACTGTTTTGTATAGAGTTAAAATGTGATTTAAATGAAAATTTTAGTTAATAAATAGTAACTGAGTTGAAAATGTTTTATATAAAATGGTGTTTGGAATAGAGTTAAAATTGTATAGGTTTATAGGGTTGTTATATAGGGTGTGTAGGATAGAATTGATGTGTCATGTGTGTAAGAAAGAAGTGATAGATTTGATTTTTTTTTTAAGGTTATTTGATTGGTTTATGATTTATAGTATGATTGAAAAAGTAAGGAGAGATAAATAGTATGGTGAAAAGAGAAGGATAATTGTTAAGTGGAGTAAAATTGAGTTAAAATGTCTGATTTATAGTTTCATGCCAAATGCTTGAAATTTTTTAACTTAGTTTTTACGCCTTAGTGCTATAATAACAGTTCGTAGATTGCCAAAAGTAAGAGGGTGATTGAGTTATGCAAAACCTTTCTATTTAGGTCGTTATTATAATTGATCCAAACACTTTTCAAAATTTAAGTGAATTTCACTCGATTAACTTCTTCTATTTTTTTCAAAACCCTATAAAATTTTAACCATATCATATAAATATTTTCACAACTCAATTAGTTATTAATCATTAATTACACCCAATGGTCTCAATTAAAATTTTGTCGCAGCCTGTAAGAGATTTGATTGATAAAGCATAGTACATGAAAATCTTTTATGAAACATCAAAATGTTCATTAATTTCTCAATGAATCGAGGGAGTACATGTTTATATTAGTCGGGAGTATATGGGTAGTCGCACCTCCAATAGGTAGATAATTAATTAATTATTAATTTGTTCATTTCCGTCACTTTCTTGACTTGGCCGGAAGCCTCTCTCAATCTTCCTTGGCAAGGAAATTAGCTTTACTCATATGGTTAATTCACGAATGAGCTTTAATAATATATCGATTAGCGCAAGATCTTAAAATATTCAACTATAGATAAAATAAAACAAATATAATGAAAAAATACACAAATATTGACATTCGCATCAAAAATCAACTATACATGTGTATTATAAGAAAGAAATATAAACTTTCTAAAAAGCGATGAAATGAAATAAATAGTGCGAAAATTACACTATAATTTTTTTTTAAAGAAGAAAGTCCCAACATCAACACAGCTCCGCCCCTGGCTTAATTTGACTAACACTTTCAGTATGCTTTGAATGAGTTAGTTCTATGGACTCGGTCGATTTTACTTGGTTAGAATCTTCATTATAGATATAAACTTTATAATCGTTCTATGATACTACTATATTTCTATATATGTTGTAGTAGAATACATTGTTGCTATATACTTAGGAAAAAAACTTCAAATACTAGCTAGAACGCATAGTGATTACACAAGCAAGTGTCAAGGAAAACGGTAAAATTTTACATGTGAACTTAGTAGTTCATCCTATCATTACTGCGCCAATTTACATACATCAGGTCACAAGACTTGAAACCACTCAAAGTATCAAGAAGAACTATAAGCGTGACATTTGAGAATTTATTGGGAAATAAGAAACTGGAATGGGAACGCGTTTCCTTTCCTTGCTCTTTGGTTTCTTTGAAGATGACGATGAATTCGAGTTTTGCTTGATTAAATCGGATACTCGTGTGGATGAGGATGTAAAACAGCTGAAAAAATATGAAAAGAAAGCCATCGTCTGGAGCTTAAAGTAGTGTGTACTATGTAAGAAAATGACAAACTTCTGTTGGTATGATATGCTATGAAGTACTGTATTTGGAATGAAAATTACTACTTTGTGATGGTTCTATTTATAGTGAATTATTGGCTGAAGTTGTTTGTCTCCTATCTATTCATCAGCTTGGTGACCAAGGAAAACAATGTGATTGGCTGTGTGTCAATATAAACATTTTTTAAAATTGTTTTATGCGGAGAATTGTATTTCTACAATACCCGTCTTATCTACAAATTCGGACTTCTATTAAATTGTCTTGTGTATTCCTTTTCAGAAAGATTAATGGACTAGCAATACATTGAACTCAAAAGTGGTGGAGTTCTGAACTAAATTAGAGGAGCCATGTTGTTGTATGTGAAAGTTCACATCAACTTCTACCACGAGTGTAAGTTAATGCTATTAAGGTCTTTTCTAAACTTGATGCTTCTTCCAATTAAATATATTCCTATAACAAAATCATTCAACTAAAAACGTTGAACCAAGTTAAGTCAGTGAATGAAGGCCAAAAAAAGACTCAAGATAAAATAAAAGTGCATACAGTCAATGTTGAATTAACAAGAATGCTCAGAATTTGCACTTTCACTTCAGACATCTACAAAACTCGAACTCTAATAAAGTTTTACAGTTTTATTCCATCTATGAATGGGAAAAGTACTATACTACAATTCCTTTTCACAAAGCTTATTGAACTGGTAAAACATTCAACTCAAACGTGGAGTTCTGAACTAACTTAGAGTTTAAATCAGCTTCTACCATAAGTTTAAGTTAATGTTCCTTCCTTGTTCTGCTTCGCACTTGCTGGATCGCCAGAAAGTTCATTGTGCTAGGTCTAACTGTCTAAACAAAGAAAACAGGAAAGAAAGAGCAAAGAATACTGGATAAGACGCGATTTAACGCGATAAGGAAATCACCTAGCATCCCTTGCAAGTTGCATCTTCCCTCACCTCTTCCGCACAGTACTGGAGTACTATTTCTACTTGTTTTCCCTAGAGACTGGATTTATCAATAATGGATCACCGAGATATGATGAAGCCAATGTGCTTCTTCAGAGGGTAGTGTGCCAGATATGTACCGTTGTAGGAGACGCTCAGGTTGTATACACTCCAGATGCTGTCAGGATGTTCCTGAGAAATTGTTGAAGGACAAATTGAGGCTTCAGAACACTTTCAGCTCCCCAATCTCTTTAGGTATCGAGCCTGAGAAGTTGTTGTAGGACAGATCAAGGCTTCAGAACACTTCCAGCTTGCCAAACTCTCTAGGTATCTCGCCTGTAAACATGTTCTTTGATATGCTTAAGATGGAAAGTGGCAGCTCTCCGATCTCTAGAGGAAGTTCGCCATAGAAACTGTTTTCATCAAGGTGTATCATACCAAGATTTTGCATTTTACTGGTTCTAGGAGTAAGCTCACCAGACAGTTTGTTTCAATGGTTGAATATACCCGTAGCCTACTGAAAATGTCCTTTAGCAACAAACTCCACCCTCCTCACAGTTGGCAGTTGTTAAATCTTGCAATATTGGGGAAAGAAGACTAACTGAACGTAGAAGGCCTCATCTGGGATCCATCTCAGAAGAGTCCTGCAGTTTCCATAATGAGTGGCAGTTGGACTTGGATCTATTCGATTGGACAAGGATACATGTCCTGCCTCTGCCAATGTCGAAAAGTTCAGTAGGAATGGGACCAAAGTTGGTTGTTTATAGGTTTAACCACAAAAGGGTGCTGCAGTTCCCTAGTTGTGAAGGGATTTCGTCACTTGTAAGTGAATTGTCTGCTAGCATTAACCATAAAATCGAGTTCAAAGTTCTGAAACTTGGTGGTATTGATCCACTCAGCTTATTGGATGAAAGATCAAGAACTTGGAGAGCTGCAAGATTTCAATACTCATGAGGTATGTTTCCAGTAAACAGATTGTTCGACAAAATCATTATCTTTAAGCTTGACATTTCAGAAAATTCGACTGGTAGCATACCGTGAAATTGTTTTCGCTTACATCCAAGCGGTAGAGATACGCTGTAAATTATGTATCCCCGACGAATTTAGTCCTCCACGATATGAATTCCCACTCAAAAGGAGGTGCTGCACCTGATTGAGACGCCCAAAAACTTGTTGAACATCTCCCTCGAATCTGTTCCTGCTTAAATCCAGCAAGGACAAGTTGTTCATCCCTGCCAGAGACTCCGGGACATCTCTCAAAAAATTATTATCGTTCAATATAAGTGATTGAAGACTCATAAGGCATCCTATTGCATTCGGGATTTTACCAGATAATTTGTTTCCTGACAGATTCAGTATAACTAAATCGTTGCAGTTTGAAATTTCGTCAGGAACATCTCTGCCCAGGATAGTTGGGCTTTTATATTTTCCTACCGACTTTCAGACCGATTCAACGCACGCTCGTTAGACATCGCCACGCAGATCAATTAAATCTGATCCATCAACTTTGGTTCGAAGTCATTTTTCCAATAATTTTGGGTAGGATTGATTTGAATTTATTTTTTAATAATTAAAAATTCTCATAAAATACAATTTGCCTATAATACCCTTATAATATAATTATTTTTTTTAAGAAATAATATGTGTACAAATAATTTTTAATGTTATAAAATTGCATATATAACCTTTATTAATAAGAAACGATTTTCGGGGCCAAATCAAGAAGTTAGGAGAATGACATAACTAAATTCAATTTAATGACAAGTTGCCACAAACACACACCATTTGTCCCGCTTGTGATTTTAGTCCAAAATTTGTAAATATTTGCATGGACGGTCCAATTTTGCAGGAATATATATGCTTAGGTGGCATTTTTGTTCGGGTCAACGACACATCAGCTCTTTCGACTAAATATTATTTAAAATTATAAAAAAAAACAAAATTGTTGAGGCTTCTTTGTTTAATGGGTAAGGTTTTTGTAGTGATATGCTAGGTGTTTATATACGCATTGCATTTCCTTTTGGTAATGTTACTCTTTCTTGTTTGTTAAGGTTGTTTTGGAAATGGATTAAGGTTCTTTACATGTACAACATTTATATGAGATAGAGTTATTTACATGTACAACATTTATGCAAGTGATTAAGATTTTCGTTGAAATGGTTATGGTTTTTGTGAGATTAATTAGTTAAGGTTATTGTATATTTCTATTATTTTTGTGATTTTCAATGTTCTGTAACATTATTAAATTTGTTATATAATGGTTAATTTTTATGTGATAAATAATATTAATTCTTAAGAATGTTTTGTTTCAATGTTTTGCAACTTATTAAGTTTATAAGATATAAGTTCTATAAAAAGTGAGTTTATATCGCAACCACATCTCTGATCCACGATAACAAAAAACAAATATAAGCTTCTTATTATCCAAAGCAACACCAATTACCTGTCAAATCAACAATTTACAACATCTAATTTGTTTTAACATCTCAAATAACAATTAAAATGAAGATTTACACATTAGAATAAAAAAAAAAATTATGAGAGCAAAACTCATAGTACAATCTTGGTAGCAAGTCCATGATCCTATAAGCGTACATTTGTGAGTTCAAAGGGAAGTAAGAAACTGAATTGAGCGAATTGATTTTTCTTTACTCTTTAGCTTCTTCAAGGTGAAGAACTCGAGTTGTGTTTGCTTGAATCGCATACACGAGGAGATTTATAGACGAAGCAACTAAATAAATTTGAAAAGAAAGCCATGATCAGCAAGTATTTAGTTCCTTGGTGGTGTTTTAGTTCAATTCTTGGTGCAAATAAGTGTATGAAAAATGAGCTTTTTGATGGTATGATGATGAAGCTAAGAGCTTTGATTAAGCTTGAGAAAATGTTGGAGTGAGGGATTAGTAGTTATGATGGGTGGTATATATAGTGATTAATTGGGAATTCCATACATCAAATATCACCTTGATGAGCAAGGAAGATTGGGACTGACTTTGTTTGAATTGGCTGCTATTTGGATGGTTCCACATGGTTTCTACTTTCTATGATTACACGTTTGCATCTTTGACTGAATAGTCTTTCGACTCTAAGGACACGTAACATGGGTACATAATAGTAATGGTTTCTTATTTATATATCTCATTTACATTTGGCCTCTAAATAACTTAGATATCGACGTAGAAGTGGTTTGTATGGGTCAAAATACACATGTAAAGCCCAACATGTTTCAAAGGTGTATTTTGGCTTATATTGAACAAAAACACACCGCTTGATAGCATTTCTTAGATGTGTTTTGAAGCGTATCACAAAACACACTTTGATGCTTGGTTTGAAAATCGAACACATTATTAGATGTATTTCGTAAGCTAGATAGGTGAAATGATCAAAATGAAATTAAAATCACTCTTGTTTATGAGGTGCTTGGCTTAGGTACATGAGTACAACTCAGATATTTCGATTTGAATTTATAAAATAATTTGAAGACAATTAATTATGAAAAATTGAAGACAATTAATTAAGAATCGTTTTGAATTAAATTTAGAATTTATGATTATTTAATACTATTTGCATTTTTGTGTGGTATACTTTAGTTGGTATCCTTATCTGATATAGAATTCACTATCCAATACCATAGAACAAGGTGTAGTGATTGGTTCAACATTATTATCATTATTTGATCGATGCTTAACTAATCTTCACATGGACGAACTAATGTATGTCTCTATTTAACTTTGGGTTCTATGGAAAATTCACCTACGCATCTACTACTCTCAATTACTTCCTTATTTGTGTAATTATTATGGACTTATCATGGAATAAGTTGGTTATAACTCATTTGCAATGGAGTGGAGGTATTATTATCCTTACTTTTTGAATATTTTTAATAAAATAATGTAAGTTGGCAAACTGGAAACATTGTTTCGGGACGGAGAAAGTACAAATGATAATATTTTTTTGGTTTTGTGAAAATGATTTAATATATTAAAGAAACGGGTACGTTATTATATCCCTTGTGTGGTAAATTGTAATTATGTGAACAAAAGTGTATGTTGGTTGAACTAAAAGAGTTTGACTAGACGTTATCCATCCATCCATATATTATGTAAAGCACAAGGGTCTAAACCTCACCAGATTAATTCAGTTCTACGTGGAATTTCATGGAATTAGCTGTATTTTAGCCACTACAAGAAAATCAATTATTAGGGACCCTGCATCCGAGAGGGATTATATTCTATGATGAGAAGTTTTGCCAAAGGATAAACACTCATGTATAAATTAATCGTGCTCAATTAAATATATCGATACTAAGAACTATCCGTCACGTAAAAGTATATCATGGGTAGAAAAAATGTTAATTAAATAAATGATAATAAAATTAAAGGTGGCACTAGCCTCATCCGAAACTAACTTACCGTTTCAAATCTATATATTATTAAAAGCCCAGTTTTTATTCTTAAACTTTTGTAAAGAACATTTGCTCCAAATCAATGATGTAATTTCGCCTTTTATTTCGATTTATTTCATCAAAATATTACAAAAAATTGCATAGAAGGCAAGTATCAATTTTGATATGTTACTCCATTAATTTTGTGTGCTCATCAAAGAGATTGATGCATAATCTCTATTTTAGGTAAATCCTATTCATTAAAATAAATGTTGATACCATTTCCTGAAGTCTCATAGCTAGCACATCTATTAGCCAAAGATATCGCATGGATAGTGAGGGCCTTAATGTTTTGCCGTAACATGCTCTCTTCTTTCCTCACATGTATCTTTTGTAGTTTAGATGATGAATGAAATCCATACTAATAAACTAGCCCACAATTTGGGATTATGTAACACTTCGCTTGTTGGAATGAAATCCACTTTATTCGAGAACACATAATACTCCATTGTCATAACTTTATACATATTTAAAACAATTTTCTTCCATAGTAATAACATTAGAATATTTTGTTAATTAGAAAAATAAAAACATATATTAGCTATCAAAATAATTCATTTATTCTACAAGCCTAAATTTGTTTATTAATCATTGATTATAAAGTTAATAGCATACCAGATAGCATTATATTGACAAATGTATGTATCTTATCCTTTAAATACAAGAGCAATTTCTACATAAACTCCAAAAAATTACTATGTGACCAATGACAACAATATGATACAACAAACTAAATCAAATTCAACAAAAGAATTTTTGATCCACTATATTTTTATTCGGGAGATATCTTTACTACCCTATTAACGCCTCTAATTACATAATTAACCTAATAGATTAACAATTATG
Organism: Plantago major; assembly: GCA_026545765.1. Classification (NCBI taxonomy): domain Eukaryota; kingdom Viridiplantae; phylum Streptophyta; class Magnoliopsida; order Lamiales; family Plantaginaceae; genus Plantago; species Plantago major. The sequence continues at coordinate 14,985,088 of CM048840.1, read as the reverse complement.
CTTTTGGTCCAAAATCCTTTTTGTACTCACCAAAAGATTAAAACAAATGTGCCTTAAGTAAAAAAACAAAATTAGACTTTATATAATTTTAAATTATTATTTTAAAAAATCAAATTTGAGGCTTTATGGAGGAGACTCATGAGCAGGCTCCATCAATAATGTTAGTTTCATTAGTTTCAAAGATCACCTATGTTAGTTCATTAGTTTCAAAGACAAAATGTGTTAGTTTCAAAGACCAAATGTGTTAGTTTCATTTGAAACTAACATCATAATCCATATGTGTGTTATATTCAACATTATGTATTAGTTCCAATGTTAATTTGATTAGTTTCAGGTGAAAGCAAGCTGGTTAGTTTCATTGGTAAAAAAAAAAAAGAGAACATTAGACTTTATATAATTTTAAATTATTATTAAAAAAATTAAATTGGAAACTTTCTGGCGGAGTTTCTATTAATGGCGGAGTAGAAGTTCCACAATTAATGGCGCAGCCTCGCCCACCAATTTTATTATTCTTTATTCTTTTAAAGAAACTTTACTACTGCTTGATTTTTAAAATTGAATTTTGAAAAATGAGTTTGGTCAACTCAAAAATGGACTCAAATGTAATTTTTTATCGTTAGTTGTCTCTAATCCGTAATTTTCAGTCTATGGGGATTAATTTTGAGAACTCACTTCATAGCAGGGTATGAAAAAGTAACAAACTCTTTTTATTTAGCTATAATTTAGAATTATATTCATAGATGTTATCCTATTCAAAGTTCCATTTGTAAAAACCAATGGGGGAACCGAAGCTTTCATGCCGTGTGCATTTTAATGCCAACAAATTAAAATTATTCAAAATGGTTATTATACAATACTCCCTCAATTTCAGAGAAAGTATTACATTTTGACTTTGATCATTAATCGTTCGAGTTTGACCACAAATTACTCATAAACGATAATAGTAAATAATTTAATAAAATTATATAATAAAAATTCAATCACTAAATTTTCATTATATAATTTTGATAATTTATTTATTAATATCGTTTAAGAGTAAATTGTGGTCAAACGCGGAGACAGTTGAACGCAGAATAGTAAAATGTAAAACTTTTTCTGAAATGGAGGGAGTAATATATAGAACAATAACTGTAAAAAAAAACCAAAGTTTAGACTAACTCAAAAACCTACTCATACAAATAAGGTGCAACTTTGTTTTCACAGATGCATGTAAAAACTCTAAAATCATATATACTTACTCAATGTAAATCACGAGGGATAAGAGAATGGGAACTTTCTAATTTGTGCTCACAGGCGCACATGTGATGACAAAGTGCACAAAGATTACATCTATTAGGTCGACAAAGCAGTCGCAGTTGCCCCCGGGGTCTAAACTTGATTCATTAGTTGTCATGATTCGGAAGGGTTTTACTGGCACGTAATAGGGTTTGTTAGACCATGGTCTTTCAGAGTCTCACCCTCTCACCGTAGTCGATTCCACAAAGGTGGGTCCCACCGCCACAAAGGAGAGGGTGAGACCATCGGGTAAGACCATGGCCTAATTTTCCCAATGAATAGATGTGAAAATCATCATGGTTAGTGTGGAATAATCACATGGAGAGAGGTGAGCCCATCGGGTAAGACCATGATCAATTTTCATCGTAATAGATGTGAAAATCACATGGTTATACATATGATATCTCCATTCTTTAAAATTTTCATTTTGTGATTGGAGTGATATTTGAAAGACTTCCACTTTCCATTTATCAAACATTCTAATAGGAAATGTTTTAAATGGAGGCCACGCATGTAATTCATCTCACGTGAATCGGGAACATTTCTTTTCAAGCACTATTTTTAAGAAAGTCAATTGATTATTGTTTTTGTCAGAGAAAATGATAAAGAATGGAAAAGTATGAGAGATGAAAATGTAAGAGATATAGTCGAGTTAGTGGGTGTACTTTTTGCTATTTTGTAATGGGACTAGATTCGGACGCTCATAAAAGAAATAAGGGTCCAGATTCACGGATTGAGGAAGTACTTTATAAGTCTTATTATATCCTTTACGTCCCAAATTGAATTTACCACTGGCCTATACACAAGTTTTAAAATAAGAGTTAATAAAGTAAGAGGGGTGGTGAATAAAGTAGGAAATCAAATAAATAAATCAGAACAAATAGTGAATAAAGTATGAGAGAGAGAGGGGGGATAAAGTAGATAGATCTTCATTTAAGAGATTGGAAGTTGAAATCGTTAGAAAATGTTAGGAAATTTGTTAGATATTTTGTTAGAAATATCTCGCTTAGATTTTGATCAAGAACATGATGACTTATCTTAGTCTCATAAAGGTGATTAGTACTTTCTCACTTGAACATTGTAAAAGAGGAAACCCACTAAGTATGATAGTCTAGCTAATCTTGTATAGGATGTTAGGTCTCAAAATGTAATTTTATTTTATGAAGAGAAGACCAAGAAGAAGACATCCAAGGTAATGTTCAACGACATTGAAGATTTGAAGAAATCGCACAAGATTATCAAACAGCTTATTAGATACCTAGGTCGATATCTTGAAGACACGAATAGTCTTAAACAAGTGTCACAAGAGATATCTCGAGAACCGAAGGTTTTCTAAAACCCGAAAGTGCCCATAGATTTCTACTCGATACTCGAGCCTTAACCACATTTCTAAAAAGAAATATATTGCAACAAAGTTGTTTCAATAAAGTGGTATCTCAAGATTAAAAATAAGGACGCAAAGAATCGATAATACTAGTCTCCGACATCGAGTATAGTTCCGCTGCACTACAGATAAAAGTACAAGATAATGCATTTAATGCACGGACAGAGATGTCTCAATAAAAGCACAAGATTCTTCAAGAAGAAGACAAACCCGCCGCAAGATTATACACATATATCAATAGTTTGAATTTGATTGCTTCAACGGATACTATTCAACGGCATTCAAATTCATCTATAAATATCAACACTTAGACTACTTGAGGAGACACCTGAACTCCATAAACACGTCAACAACATATTCTTCAAGCAAACTACTTATCCTCAAAGCTTCACAGACCAAAGCTCCGATCTTAAGTAGCACTAAAGTTCTAAGTGTCCCGATCCTAAACAAGCATCGCTATCTCAGGAAAGAGTCAATTAAAAGATCAAGTATCCGAGATTCATTCTCAACATTTATCTAAGACTGGTCAAGAAAAGAACAAGATACCATACATTGAAAAGTGTATTAAGTATACTTGATTCACAGAGCTATCCGATTAATAAAAGTTATTAAAGAAGCTCATCCGACAACTCAAACCAAAACCAACACCATCAGGCGTGAGTAGAAGTACTTAGTTTGAGAAACTAAGGAATAACTCCAAGGTTATCGAGCACAGAAGTACTTAGCGGGAAGCTAGGAATAGCTCAAAAGGTTTCGAGCAGAAGTACTCCGTGAAAGCCGGGAACAACTCTGGGGAACATTTGTTGGGAACCATTTGTTTAAGGAATCTTAGAATAGGATTTTGTAAGGTGACCTCAATTATCTATTCTAGTGAATTCTAGGTTCGAAGATCAAGTGGATTAGTCGGAGGATTACGCCACCTCCGTGATACCACTATACTTGCTGTGTTATTTACTGCATTTACATTTCAAAGAACACACACACACACACTTTAATCAAGCTTCTCGACTTATCTATCTTAAGTCTTCCGCCTCGATCTAAGTATCGATATCTACGTATATCCGAGAAATAGTTTTTATCGACAAAAGTTTTAAAATACTATTCACCCCCTCTAGTCTTTTACTTTGCCGTTATCCGACCAATGTAAATGAAATCTAAGATGTCAATTCATGACGGTTATGTTTTAAATTTATCCCAATTTGGGGCATAATGCATTTTCATACTTATTCAAATTTTTATCGCAGCCAATTAAACCGAGATATGGAATAATACTAAAACAGCTTCTAGAGGTTTATTTTTGTACGTGCATCCATTCATCCATTCATCCATCCATCCATCCATCCATACATACATATATTATATTATATTTTATATATGTAAAGCACAAAGGGCTAAACCTCCGCATTAATTCAATTCTACGGAATTTTGTGGAATTAATTGTATTCTAGCCAATATATATTTCATTGTTATTTTTGGTATGTTGTCTACATATATAATTTTATTAAATCTCATATAACTTTATCTACAAAAATTCAAAAATATTTGAATATATTTGAATTCGTCAGACAACACCTAATCCATAGACACCAATTCGAGTAGTATTATTTCAAGAAATCATTTTATTCATTAAAATAAAATATAAATTTATTAAATAAGATAAATGAATTAATGAAAATTTAAAATAGAGTATTTATTAAATAAATTCAATCTATATGTGAAATTTTGTGGAATTAGTCAGATTTCAACCAAGATATCTTACACTATTTATTTTTGGTATGTTGGTCAGATATATAGTTTTTATTAAATCTAATATAAATTTATTCTACAAAACTCAAAATATCAGAACATATATTTGAATTCACCGCTTGGGGTCTAACCCACAATCACTTAGATTTATTTAACTCTTCCAAATGGTACCAAGATGAGAGGCTCCTCTGTGAGGATCGGGCGTAAGAACCACCAGCCTACCCTGAAGGACCTCGCACACTGGAGTGAAGAAAGAATATTCAATGGAGCTTCAATCACATGGAACCAGAGTCACTTGATTCAAGTCATCATTTCCCCACACTGATCAGACACACTTTGAACTGATCTGACAAAGGAAATCGCTGATCCTTTTCAGCTTACTCAATCACAGTTCCTCAGAACTGTTCACTTTCACCCATCCCACTGGATCAAAGCCTTCATGTTCACTGATAATCTCACTATCAGTTCACTTTCATCCAACACTTTCACAGATCTGTCTTCTCCAGTCATCAATCAGCTTTCAAAACACTTGCCGTCACGGATTTCAGTCATGCCTCAATTGCTCCCATCAACTCCCACCAGCCGTCGCTAATCAGATGTCAAGATAATCAAGAAACGCCATTTCCTTCATGGGTTAGAATGCCTGGTCAAATCTCGCTGAGAACTCCTTTCACACTGCACTCAGCTCAAATCAGTTTTGTTTTCAGTCAGCCTCCAAAGATTGAAAGGTCAACAATATTTACACGCCGACAACATCGAATTTCTTGTTTAGCTCATACATCGATTTCACTCGCATCTGTAAATCACAGACGAATCTCCAATGATCACATCTCGGAAAATCATCCTCAGTTGGCCTCGATCAATCTGTCACCGGACCAGATTTCAATCATTATCGCTTTCGATCAAGCATCAATGTCCCTGACAAGATCAAACTGTTCCGACTTCAACATCGACCCATCGATTCTGCCATGCCTGTGATCAAGGATTCGACATGTGTGGCGATTATCGCCACGGTTCGTCATTTCGAAATTCCATTTCAGCCGACATTCTTTTCACATCTGAATTTGCTGAAATTGTCGTTAATGGGACGTTTCATATTCACAGCAAGAGTGATGGTTCTACTCTCACTATTCCATTTCATTTTTGAAGAAGTTATCGATTCATACTGGGACTCTGTTTTTCGGCACTGATCAAAGAATTCTTGATCTTGTTCGAGATGCCCGATAAGAATCAACGTCCAGACCACCCCTCCGCTGGTCAGCTGACGCCAGTTGCTGAATTCATAAATGCTGACAGTTTTAAAAGTAGGTCGATATCAACCTTCAAGAAGTACTTCTCCTGCCGACTACCATGGATTCACAAGTGATTTTGAGTCAGTGCTTTCACCGTAATATTCCCAGCAACTTCACACGTGTCATTGATACTGCCCGGCGCTGCCGACTCAATATTTCAACATTTAATGTTCACTAACATTTGCTACAGCACTCCTGTCGATGACACTGTGATGATCTCTCCGACACACTGCCGTCGAGGCATTGGCAACATCTGCACGCCTGACTGGGCGAGTGACTGATCGCTCCCACTCCTTCAGCTCTTCGATTTCTTCACTGCCACCAAATGATTGAACATCTTCTTCCTCTCACAGCCGATCAAGATCAAGTCTTAGCTGAAGTTCTTTCGAGGTCAGCCTGACTGATTCTTCATTAGGCCAACGTCATTTTTTTTAATCATTCGCTTGTTTTCGATGGCCAAGATTCGACGCCAGCTCGTGAAATCAAGAATCATCGCCAGCAGATTCACGCAATCAATTTCTCGAAATACTCACGGCATTCATCGAAAGCCTTCATAATGAACTCCCACAACTGTTCCGGAAGCCTCACCAGAGGGCATACGTTACATCTCATTGGTTTTTCTATCAAAGTCACTTGCCGATGATCTTAGCATAGTTTTGGGATCTTCAATAGGCAAAAGTACATATCTCAAGGGGATTCAAGTCAGATCAACTTCTGTCAACAATCACATCACAAGCACTATACGTAGTCGATCTCAATACTCGAGTAGTCTCATCCTGCCTGACACTGGCAAACCGCACAACCCCCCCACTCAAGTGTGCGTGTCCCACGAGTAGTGCAATGTTCTTACGCTCGATCCTCACCTAGCAAGGAGCCTCATCTTGGTACCATTTGAAGAGTTAAATAAATCTAAGTGATTGTGGAGTTAGATTCAACACCCGGCTTGCTAAGTGTCAAACCGATGAGACTTTACTCGAGAGTGATCATGATCGACTCAGATAGTGCTCGTGATGTGACTAGCGAGAAGACTTGTTCGAAGTGACTTACTTGGTCTCCCTTTGCTTATTGGGATATGTGCCCTATTTAAAGGCTACCATTGAGATGGAAGGCCTTGCTAGGATCGCGCCATGTGTACGGCTAGGATTGAGCCACCAATGCTAAGATGAGGCCCATAGCCCAATAATGAAGCTTTAGCCCATGCCATCTTGGGCTTTAGGGGTAATTTGGTCATTATTGGGAGGGTTCTTGAGGATGTGCCAGAGTCTGCCGAGATCTCAGGTTCGGAGGGGTCGGTCCGGATGTCTGATCCGGACAGTACCTGGTTGTCAGATGAGGAAGTTCCTCTGTCTGTCCAACTCTTCCGATTCGGAGCTCATGGGTTCGGACATCTCACTCTTTGGTGCCCACTTACTTGGTAGCCTATGAGATGGTCATGCTGGATCCGAGTTAACATCCGTATCGGAGTCTTTGGGTCGGAGAGGGTGATAACTTAGCACTATGCTCCTTTCCCAGGGAGGCTCGGACCATGGTGGGTCGGACCTATGGTTCCGGGTCGGGCCTTGCAGGTCCTAATCCTTTGTCCCTTTCTTTCAGGGTGGGTCGGACCATAGGTGGTCTGCCTGATTGACCATCGCTCGGACATAAGTGCCTCGGATCCATGGATGACTGGGATGCCTTAGGATTCGCCTCCTAGGTCCTTTATGACGGATTGACATATTTCAGATCAACATATGTCCCCTAGTTTCCAAGTATCTTAGTAGAAGATAGTTGTGGAACTATTGTTTTGGGAAGTCGCTTTTGAGGAAAAGAATTGCTCCACCCAATCCGCTTCGATCCCGATGAAAAAAGGTGTACTCAGATTGTGGCCATCGACTTAGTCTCTCTCCTCTTTTTTTCTTTTTTCTAAAACATCGCTACATCCGAGGGAGAAGGTCCAAGAGCAACGAAGCGAAGAAAAAGAAAAAGGGTATTTGTAATGGAGACTAAGTTTAGGCTCAACATCGGTAGTGTACTTTTGATGAGCTACGTATGGATCAGGTGTGTGTCCCGTCCAACCAGCTTTGTGGTCATGGGAAGGTCCGAAGGGTAATCGCTCGAGTATACAAGGTTCCTTGTGTGGACAAGTTATGCTGGGCTGATAAGCCGCTGGGCGTCCGAAAAGATGATACTCCGGAGTTCTCGTGTTGTCTGACGCCCGAGAGAGGGAGAGTTGTTGTATTCATCTATCCAAGAGGTAAATTTGTTGTACCCATTCATCATTTCACTTGGTATAATTGTACTATACCGTTGGATGGTTCTTGATCGACGGTGGAGATTAAGTCCGAAAAATCGCGACGGTTGGAGTTCCCGATATGGCCCTCTATAAATAGAGGGGTTGGCCGCTTCATTTCTCATCGTTTAGAGAGAGAATTTTTGCATTCCGAGTACATTCGAAGCAACTACCAGCAATCCGAAGCGAGCAAGGAGCGGTTCGAAGTGCGTGATCTTGTGCAGAGTCAAGTCACTTCTTTCCAATCATCCGAGTCCAAGTAAGTTTACTTGTCTCGTCTTATGATTAAATCATCTCTGTTGTCTTTCATCTTCAAGTTACTCGGATGTATGCTTATGATGTGTAGTATAGTTGATAACCAATACGTACTTGATATTGACTAACACCGAATAAGTGTAGTAATCGACCAACTAATCTGCGTTAGTAAGTCGCTAGTTTTGGCTTTAAGTTGGCCACTTTAATATACATAAACGACCTCTCGGACTGCCATCTTAGAGCTTACGATATTGCTTTCTCCTTTCCCTAGGATGTCCGAGAGTGATAGCCAAAACCGATCCGAGGCTGAGGGATATGACTCCGAGGCGACATCCTTAACCGATAGCTCCGAGGAGATTGAGATCGTGGATGATTATGTTCTGGAGGTGGGGCAAGCGCCACATCCGAGTCGGGAAGAGCCCGAGGTAAGTTCCTTACTTCGGTTAGTTGTTCCAGATTCTGGTCCTACGAGGCGTCCGGATTACCTGCGAGTATCGCATGTGCAGGTTATTGTAGCGGCTCAAGAGACAAGCTCGCGAGTTATAGGAACTGCCGCCCGGTCGAGCCGCCAGAATCCAACTTCCTAGAGATCCGCATTTTAATTCGCACCCTAGGTTATAACTTTAGGAGTAATCCTAATCGAGTCCCGCTTGCTCCGGATCCGCAGCACCAACCATCGAGGAAGTGCATGATACTGGAAGCGCCCCCAACTTGAGCATCTTCAAGAGGGTGAGGAGGATCGTGCAAGTTGTCGCCCTATCCGGACTGCTAGAAGAAGCGCCTCATCCGGGAAGATGAGGCGAGGAAGATGCGGGCCAAGATTCGGTTCAAGAGGAAGAAGGTGCGGAGCCTTCCGCTAATGTGCTCCGGTAGAAACCGGGCAAGCAGGCCGAGTCGGAGGGTGGTGAGGAAGAGCGTCCGAGAGACCGAGGAAGGGTGAGGACGCTTCCAAGTGAAGTTCCCTCGCCTAGAGATCAGGTCACCACCCCGATCCGGAGGGCGAAGTTAATGAAGATGGTATCGCCTACTTGTGCCTCAACCATCCGAGCCATTTAAGTGGTGAGCTCCGAGAAGATATGAGATCCCCGAGTGTGTGGAGATTCTCATCCTGACGAATCTCATGCTTTTTACAATCCGCCTCCTGCCATATGTCTATGAGATAAGTCTTCATTGCGGGTGGCTACCCAGACGTCTGAAGTCGGAGATTTTGAACAACATGGGTTCGAGTCCGCACGATCATCCCCAACTCCCTAAACTTGATGTGCTTCGAGCGCTATGTAAATATAAAGGCATTCCGCTTAACTTCGGCAATTTTCAGAATTGTTCAATATTAGTGTTAGTAGTAGGAACACTTGGTTCTATACATTCGTATGTCGCCAGCATACACATTTTTCGCTGATCCTTGTCCTCGCTGGGAATCCAATGGTTCAAGAGGTACATTTTGTCCGTCTGGCTCAAGCCCGCAATCCGCGGAGAGGCCCACGGCATTATGAGAAGAAGTTCTTCGGTAATTTGCCGATTGAAGCCACCGCTTGGAACATCCCCTTGTGGATGCAAGTTGCCCATCAGAGTCGAGCCGAGAAGTACTTCTTCCGAGGTTTGATATGTCACCGCTTTTCGCCGGCTTGTCCGAGCCAAGTTTTTGTGGCATGGAGGATTTGAGTAAGTGGTTTCTCTACCGATTGGTTGTCCGGTCGGTTGTCCGCTTGTCGACTATATGATTATTATTTGTAGATTCTTTGTATCTTGCAACTTATTGTGATTCGATGCGCCTTCCGTTCGAGTATACGGCGTCGACTATGCGGGAGCCAAGGCCAACAAAATGTTGCAACGGAAGGAGTTGGCGAGGGTTCTCGACCCAGATTATCAAGACGCCCACCGGTTCCCGGCGAACGAGCCAAGGAATGTCATTGTTCCGAAGCGAGGAGTCTCGAGAGTCATGGGCGAAGAGGCCCAAACCATCCCTACCTGCATAAGGGTGGTCGCAACTAAGGGCTCAAGAAGCCTCCAGATCCGTGTCGCGAGATCCTCCCAAGCGGATCGAGCGCCGGCTCCAAAAAGCGCCTTCAAGGTCCGAATCCTCCCGCCAAGAAGGGCAAGGAAAGGTGGGCGGCCTGAGCCGGAGCCGGATGTCAAGTGGCTCGCTTGGTTGCCGCCGAGCTAGAGCGAATTGCGGAGTTAATCGCCGCCGCCAAGAAAGTGAGTTTTTAAGCTTTCGCTGGTTTCGTGATCTTCGTGATTCGGAGGTGTCTAACGCTCGATATTCCGCTTTTGTTTTCACCACATTGCTGAAGCATGCTCCTTGTGGCCGCCGAGGGCTACCCGAAGAAGATCTAGCCAAGGCCGAGGTCGCCTGGGCGATTGAAGTTGCCTCAGACAAAGACTCCTGAGCGCCTAAAGAAGGTCAGAGTCAAAACAAGAGGCCGAGTCGGAGACGGCCAAGATGAAAAGCGCCATTCGATCTTTGGAGGCCGATTTGAAAGTGCACCAAGATAGTTTGACGATTTCGGCCGCCTCTGACTTTCAAGGATAAGATGTCAAGGAGCTGGGAGTCCCACAAGGGTCGCCCAAGATTTCTTGATTCGACTCCTACAAGTTCTTGCCGAGTCAAAGTATGATGAGGCCCACAAGATGGGTTTGATGTAGTGGAGCAAAGGTTTGAGGAAAGGTTGGGTACCGGACGATCAGAATTGGAGGCCGAGGGGTATCCGCCTTTAAAATGGAGATGGCTGACTTCGCCCGAGGGTGTCTTGGATGCATTTGCTTAAGTGTGAATTTGTGGAGTGGTTTATGCATTTAGCCTGAGGGCAAGAAGTACGACCATGGCGGTCCAGATCTCCCATCCTTCTTCCCTGGGTGCTCATGTCCACTGCTTTTGTTCCGCTGAGGACCACTGGAGCACAACCGAGATCGGCGACTTTGCCCGGCCCGCCCAAGGCTTTGATCGCGACTCGACCGATGGAGGAGTGTCCGCCTTTCCGAAAGAGGTCGAGGCTCTGAGAGAACGGAGGATAGCCCAACAAAGAAGGTCAAGCGCCCGAGAAGGATACGGCGGTCCTTCTCGGCCTCAACCTAGTTCGTCCGAGCGATTTGAGGTAGTGAAGACGGGTATGCCCTGGATTTCTTGTAATAGGTGCCTCCGCCAAAAAGAAATGTTTGTCGCTTTTGCCCATCATCTTTGTTTGTACAAACACTCTTTTGATGAATGTTGTCGGTTCGGCCCTTAATGGCTCGGAACTATTTTTGTGGCCAATATTCTATTGTTGTCGCTTCCATCCTTGCACGCTTAATTTCAGATTTGCACAAAGAACTCATCAACTCTTGTAGACTCGGATAGTGGACTCGGACCTTTGAGATCCATATCGCTGTGACATTAGTCCGCCTCGATTCAAATTCGCTTTATGGGTCTTCGGGGACGATCAATCGCTGTACCCATCCGAATCGGAAGCTATAATAAAATAAACCGGATCACGAACGGTCCGGAGCCACGCCTTAGAGTGGTCAGCCGAGAACAAGGACCCTCAGATCGTGATGTTAAGGCGATTCAGACGCCGACTTGTGTCTTTCCGAGTCGCAAGACTTGTGAGATAGTGAAAAGATAATCATCATCAAGTACAGGGTGTCTCTGTACGAATCACAGTTGCTTCGGATGTTGTTATGTTAGCCCCAAGCTTGGTACATCCGAGTGAGTAGCATAGTCGGTATGCTCAACCGTGTGGATTGTTGGGTCACAAGGAAGTCAAGAGTTAGGCCCATGTGCGCCCAAGCCCATCTCCGTGAATATGGGACACGGTCCGCTCCGATTGGTCTTCTTTCTATATATACTCCAACTTTGTACGGCTTTTGATTAAGACATCGCGCCTTTTATAGTAATCAAAGGTTCGAGCTCGAGTCCGAGCGCCGTGAGCATGTTTATGCCATTACTCGCCTGATCTCGCCCCAAGGGTTTCTCCTGCTTCGAAGTCTACCCGGCCGGTTCTTTGGTGAGAGTCGGAAATTAGTTTGCTCGAAAGCTACTGGATCCTGAATACGGTCCGACGAGTCGGGCTCGAAAAAAAAAATTTTGCTCAACAATTCCTCCGATCGTCAGCTAATCTTCTTTCTCCGGCTATGGTCTTTATTCGTGACTTTAGCCCCGGAGAGGTAGATTAATGGATGGTTCGGGGTCTTCAAATAGTTGGTTTTGAATCTCAATGCATCCGGCAATCCGCTCGTTATGCGCCTGGGGCGATAAGTCGGTAGAATTGGTTTGATAGAATCCTTCCAAGATTTCGTGGTTCGGCCGTAAGAAACCGCCTCAAATGTTGGAAGGCTTTCTACCAAACTCGCAGGTCTAGTTGCTCGCTTCGGATGGAGGAGACTTGTCACCTTGAATAGGTCTCTTAGCTCGCCTCGAGGATGTGTATCCGAGCGGTTCGTTTTGTTGATGATCGATTTCCATGATTGAATGCTCGAGGGAGCTATTTGCAATTTTGGAATGGGGTCCCCCACAATGCTGAACTTGTTCGGATTCGGATCATTGAGGACCTTCGGAAGTAACCTTTTTGGTGGCTCGTTTGTCTCGCACCTTAGGTCTTTCGTCCGAGCAGCTTGGTTTTATCGGTCGTGTTCCGTAATTGAATGCTCGAGGGGCTATTTGCACTCGAACGGAGTCCCCGATAATGCCGGTCTTGTTGGGACTCGACCAATGGGGCCTCCGAATGACTTGTTTGGATCCGACGATCCGGCTGATCACTTCCAAATATGTCAATCTGGGTGTGTTCATGGTATTTGGTATGATGCGATCCGGATGGTCACAGTGCTCGAGCTTCGTTGCTCAGAGTGATGAGATATCTTTCCGTAATCGATGAATGGCCTAGGTTACATAGTCCGGTTGCTGTTAAACCTTGGACCGTCCGAAGGGGCTTTGAAACTTCTGCCAGTGAGTAATCAAGGTTCGGATGGTATAGATCCTTCTTCCTTCGGGGCGCCTATAGATGCAGCGGACAGTTGTTCGGATGGGGTTTGATTTGGTAGCTTAGGTTAATTGGGAAACTTCGCTGTAATAGTAGAAAGAGAGAGTAGGGCTTGTGTTTGTGAGCTCGATTGGGCTCTTCGGACTCGACTTTGTAACTCAGCATCGCTGTAATGAAAGCGTTGCCTTTGTCAAGGTTTTGACATCGCTTGATCAGGCTAGTTCGATCCGGATCAATGTATGAACTAGGTCCGGATCAAGCGCTTAAATATCCCCGAGGACATGATTATTGACAATGCTTTAGAAATCCCAATTGTATTGATTCGACGGAAATCGACATAACTTGAGGGCTTCGAGGCCTTTTTTCAAAAAACCAAACACAAAAACATGTGTCGACGAGATAGAGGAACGTGATGTCTGCCATACTTCTCTAAGTGTAAAACTTCGGAGATTCTTGGCATTCCAAGTTCTCTTCAAGGCCCCGCTTGTTCATCTTCTAGTTCAAGCTTCCATTAACTCTGCCCCAAAGAACCTTGTATGGCCCTTCCCACTGGGTTTAAGTTTTTCCACATGACTTAGTATATCGCCTTCTAAGGACTAAGTCTCCAACTTGTATGTCCTTGGAAAAGACACGCTTATTGTAGGCTCGAGCACCATGGCTTGGTGTCAAGGATGTTGCCAATGCCTTATCGCTATTGTCTTCAAGGAGCTCAAGGTCGAGATCCTTGCAGCTCATTACCAACTGGTTGTATTGTCGATTCTCCGGTTGCTACCACCGCCTCTCAAGGGATGACCGCCAGATCCATAGACCAAGGAAAAGGTGTTTCAGTGTAGCAGTCGTCGTGCTCGATGCACCCAAAGGGCCGCCACAAGATCATCCGCCTAACCTGCCTTGTGAAGTTCTCAACCTTTTCTCCAAAATCTTGACTATGGTCTTGTGGTGGCTTCCACCGACCATCGATTGGGGTGGCCAACTAAGTAAAGCGTTGTTCTATTTTGAAGGAGTGGAGCCACCTTCATCCTGACCCGTAAAATTGTGCTCCATTATCCAAACTAACACTGTGGGAGTCCAAACCGCAGATGATGTTCTTCCGCATGAATGTCCTAACTCGCCTCGTGATGGTCGACACCGCTCAGCTCACCCACTTAGTGAAGTATTCTACGCCACTATCAAGAACTTCTTCCGATGCTCTTGTGGAAAGGGACCAACTATGTCTATACCCCATTGATCAAATGGGCAAGTTATGATTGACGGAATCATAGGTTGGTCGGACGGTGGTATGTCGGCATAGTATCGCGCCTTCGCAGTGCGGCGGTGTTGGCTGGCCCATATCGATGGTCGCCAATAGTATCCTTGCCTTATGATTTTTGCGCCAAGGTTCTTCCCCAGAGTGACTTCCACAACTTCCGCGTGGATCTCTTCCATCGCAGCTGGCCTCGAGGATCTAAGCACCTCAAGTGAGTTCCGCTAAAGGATCTCTTGTAGAGGTCTTCTCCTAGAATAAAGTATCTGCTTTCGACATTGAATCTTCCCGCCTCTCCAGATCCATGTAAAGTACCATCCTTGAGGTAACGGAATATATCGGCCATCCAGCTTTTCTTCAGGCTCAAGAGAAACATCTCCGCTGGGTTTGCCAGAAGGATTCTGTATGGTCATCGATGACACTTCGTGTCCAAAGCTCCTAAGGCCGAGGCGCATTTGGAGAGAGCATCGGCTTTTCATTCCACTCCTCGTGAAACCGGTCGAGAGTAAATTCTTCAAAGTGATCAACCTTTTTTGAGGAGCTCCAAGTATTTGATCATGTTAGTCCTTCGGTGGTAAAGGATCCGAGAACTGGATCGCACGAGTCATGTAGAAGCTTTGATTCTTTTCACCAAGGGCTTTCGCCATCCTTAGGCCTCGTGATAAGTGCTTCATACTCGCCTCGTTGTTCGCCACCTTAAAGTTGAGGGTGATGGCATCGAAGCTTCTTCAGACTTTCAAGGAAAACTCCTATTCCTCCCAACCGTCCGGCTGATGATCCATCCACTTGTAATGTCCAACATTCTCTGCTTCCTTCCTTTCCTCCTAGAGTGGGAGGGTGCTTTCAACCTTCCGCTTCTTGTCAAGATGCGCTTGTCGAGATATCGAGTTCTTCATCCGTAAGAAACATGTGCCTCACTCTTAGTGAATCCTCCATAGGTTGGTGATATCGAGTCACAGTCGGATGCTAGCCTTTTGTGTCTCTTCACTTCTTTCCCTACACTTGATTCCTTGATCCGGCTATCGCCACATGACCGGCCTTTTCCCGAGTCTTCGCTCTCCTTTTCTACTTTCTCCTGATAGTCTACCAGAAGTCGGCCAGACTTGTGCTTTCTTGGCGATGGGTAGCCAATATCATATTCACTTAGCTCAATAGCCCATTCGATAAGCGCCCCGACCGATCCGGCTTCTCCAAGACATGTTCGAGTGGCTCATTTGTAAGGACCACAATCCGATGCGACTTGAAGTAAGGCTTCACCGCACATGGTATAAACCAAAGGCGGCGAAGCTTCCACCTCGACATATCCGGCTTCGATCCTACAAGCGCTTTGCTCAAATAGTAAATTGGTAAATGCTCGTTGTCTTGTAATCGCATCAAAGATGTAACTCATCGCTTCATCGGTGGTAGCCAAATAGAGATAAAGAGTTTCATTCTCCATGGGTTTAGATGTAAGGGCGTAGAGGAGATACTTTTTCAAGTTTTCCAGGCCTTCGCACTCCTTTGTCCATTCAACTTGTTTCCTTTCCGTAAGGTTTCAAGAAGGGAAGGTTCTTCTCATGACCTCGAGATAAAACGCTCAACGCCATCACCTTTCCTAGAAGCTTCAACTTCATTGATGGTCTTGGTCAAGTGCATCTATGATTGCCTTTATCTTCTCCGGTTAGCACCGATGCCTCTCTCGTGACCATGTAGCCAAGGAATTTTCCTCCTTTTACCCGAAAAGTGCACTTTTCGTGGTTCACCATTCCATACTTCCGAGAATGGAAAAGCAATTGTTGAGGTGTTCATGTGCTCTTCTTCGCTTTTCACAAGCATGTCATCCACATAGACTTCCATGGTTTTTCCCAATTCTTCCTTGAACATCTTATTTACCAAATTGGTAAGTAGCTCCGTGATTTTGAGGCCAAAGGGCATGACCTTGAAGCAATAGATTCTCCGGCCGCAAAGAATGCCGCTTTTTGATGTCTTCGAGCCATCCTAATTTGGTAAAGCCTTGGTAAGCATCCATGAAGCTTAGAAGTGCGATCCCGCAGCGGAATCAACCACCGGTCTATGCATGGCAATGGATAGGATCTTTCGACAAAACTTGTCGAGTCCGTGAAGTCATTGCACATTCTCCACTTTCCGGAGCTTTTTCGACGAGGACTACGCTATGCACTCCAATCGTAGTATCCGACTTCTTCGATATGACCGCTTTTATCAATTTGTCAACCTCCTCGCTATGATAGCATCCTCAATCGCCCAAAATCTTTCCTCTTCATGGATGTTGACCGTAGGATCCATGTTCGACGGTGAATCGTGATCCTCGGCCTATCCTCGAGGTCATCTCGTGCTCCAAGCAAAGATGTTGCGATTGTCCCGGAGGCGTGATGAGCTGCCTATTTCCGTGCTTATCTCTGCTCCAATCCGAGTTGTTCTCCTGGATTTCCTTCACGCTTGGACCTCTTTCAAGGCTTCATGGGATTCTATCCTAGCTGCCTGGGGAACTTTTCTCCGAGCGACCCAATACCAATTTCTTCTTTTGGTGGTGTCGAGTGTTGGAAGAATGGTTAAGAGGGCCCTTGGTGACCGAAAGGACAAAGTTATGTGGCTCCTCCGTCGACATGATGTAACACTCCTGTGCTTCTCCGATGTTGCCCATTTCTTCCCTATGCCATTCGGGTTGGAAACTTTACCCTATTGTGTAGGGTGAGGCAATTGCTCGAATCAAGTTAAGTCCCATGCCCAAGATCACATTATAGTCAAGGTGTCATTAACTACTACGAAGAGAATAGTCCCGTCACCCTTGTTTGAAAGGTGCCCATAGAGACTTAGCAGGTATGCTTCCAATGGGGCGCACTACACCCTCCAAAACCTACCAAATGAGGTGTATACTGTCCATATTGTATCCGCCTGTGCATTTGCTCGACATTCTTTTCGATATGACATCGAGGAGCTTCTGGTCGATCAAGACTTTGTCGACTTTGTAAGTGGCAATCACTAGAGAAACAACCAAAGGGACATCGTGGTCCTCGAGATCTCCTCCGCCAGACGCTGGTGGGGGATCTCACTATCGCCAAAGGTGATTGCATTTGTGCCTTTCAAAGTCGGGCCGTAAGCCCCGCCGTTGTTTCTTAAGTGTCATGCGCGTCCTTTCTCTTGCATTTCGCTATCTCCCCGCTGGTCCTCCCGCAATGGCGCTGATAACTCCAATCGTAGGGGAGATTCTCCATTGCCTTTTCGGTAACCTTGATATCTTTGGGCCCGCCATGTGGGATCTCAAGGAGGTGGTGGTAAAGAGCTGCCGGAGGTTCGTAACCACGCCCTCTCTTCTTTGCTCATTCCTTCGATGCCCGGAGGGCTCATCTTCAATCGGTGGTTCTTTCAACTTCCCACTTCTTACTAGCCTTTCAATTTCGCCTTCAATCGGATGCAATCCTTAACAGGTGACATTTCGCTTGTGGAACCCATGTAGTCTTTAGAGAATTTACTCTCTTGTCGCTTCTTGATCGGTTTAGGCCATCAGATATCCAAATTCTTCTCTCAATAGAAGCCAAGATGTCGGATCTTGGTCCGCTGAGGCGAGTATACTGCAAACCTTCCGGGTGGAGTTCTTTCTCCGAAGTTCTTTTTCTCTCGAGATCTCTTTTTGCTCAAACTTTCCTCGACGAGAAGGGAATTCATGTCGATTTGTTCTTTTCCCTCTTGATCCTCGCCTTATCGGGACATTTCTTCTAATCTTCTCCATACAAGACTCCTTCATGATTTCTTCCAAGTACTTTTCACAGGTGATTTCTTCGCTGGAAAGCTTCCTTCTAAGCTCATCATTATAAGTGTTGCATAGAGGTGTCTGACTCGCCTTTGATACTATGAGGCTCTACCGTCAGACTTCAGCTGAAGCGGTCGAGGAAGGTTCCGAGGTCCTCATGCTCTTCCGGATTATGCCACCTGTGCTCAATCGATCTCTTCCTTCTTTTCGCTTTCTCAAACCTTTTCGTGAAAAGGAGGCGACGTCCAGATATGACTTGATGGAACCATTGGTAATGAGGTCCACCAATCCATTGCTTCTCCAAAGAGTGTGGTGGAAAAGTTGAGAGCTTTCATGTTGTCGCTGAGTCCATTGCTTTCCATCTTACTCTCGCTTAGTGAGATGCCCTACGGGCAAGTATCTCCATAGTAGTGCTCAAGGTTTGGGATAACACAATCGGGCGCTTTTCTTTCTTTTCTCGATCTCGCATAGAGGATTGGGAGTTTTAACTACCACCTTCTCATGTGCTTTGACCATTCCGCCAAGGTGGCAATTTGTGTTTCCAAGGCCTTTTGTTGGAGGTAGATCCGCCACCGCCGCCTTTCACCGTCCCGGGTTGATGGCTACATCCGAGGGAGATCATTGATCGAACAATCGGGGTACTTTCTCGCCATTTGATCTCTAGGCACTTGTTGTTGAGCTCCTCGACCGGCTTCCACTTCGCCTACTCGCTGCACTTCCGGACTTCTCCTCGTTGCTCATGAGAAGCAACTGCTCTCCTATTGAGAAGATGTCTCAGATCTTCTGGTTGGGCTTGTTCTCCCAGCCTTTGTTGGATTGGACGGTGCTCGTTTCTGGATTGAGCAGGTTCAGCTTGTCTTGGGATTGCCAAAGGCGGAGTGGGTTGAGGAGGCTGGGGGTTGTTTGATCCAAAACACCCTTGAATAGTGGTGAGTAAGAGGTCAATTGATTTTCATTCAATCCAAACTCCGGGACGGATGATCTGGCCCATTTGGGAGGGTAAAGTTTCACCGGGAGGACCATGTGTTCTCGACGGAGGAACTCCGCCTTCGTCCCAAGTGTTCGACCTCATCGTGGATTAGTGGCTCTCCTCGTCAAGAAAGATCACGGTATGGCCATCACTGGATCGTTCGCCACTTCTCTTGTCAAGACTCTTGTTACTCCTCCTCTTCGTGGAGGTCTCCCTTTGTCTAGGAGTCATGCGTATCAACCGTAGTGGCGCTGGTTCTTGGACCTTCTTGTTCTTGCACATCAAGAGAACGGGACTTTTTGTAAAGGTTCCCACAGACGGCGCCAAAATGTTGGGGGTCTAACTCCACAATCACTTAGATTTATTTAACTCTTCCAAATGGTACCAAGATGAGAGGCTCCTTGCTAGGTGAGGATCGAAGCGAAAGAACCAGCTGCCGACTACTCAGAAGGACCGCACACTGAGGGGGTTAGTGCCCGGTTTGCTAAGTGTCAAACCGGGATGAGACTTTACTCAAGAGTGACTGCGGATCGACTCTGTATAGTGCTCGTGATGTGACTAGCGAGAAGACTTGTTCGAAGTGACTTACTTGGTCTCCCTTTGCTTATTGGGATATGTGCCCTATTTATAGGCTACCATTGAGATGGAAGGCCTTGCTAGGATCGCGCCATGTGTACGGCTAGGATTGAGCCACCAATGCTAAGATGAGGCCCATAGCCCAATAATGAAGCTTTAGCCCATGCCATCTTGGGCTTTAGGGGTAATTTGGTCATTATTGGGAGGGTTCTTGAGGATGTGCCAGAGTCTGCCGAGATCTCAGGTTCGGAGGGGTCGGTCCGGATGTCTGATCCGGACAGTACCTGGTTGTCAGATGAGGAAGTTCCTCTGTCTGTCCAACTCTTCCGATTCGGAGCTCATGGGTTCGGACATCTCACTCTTTGGAGCCCACTTGCTTGGTAGCCTATGAGATGGTCATGCTGGATCCGAGTTAACATCCATATCGGAGTCTTTGGGTCGGAGAGGGTGCTAACTTAGCACTATGCTCCTTTCCCAGGGAGGCTCGGACCATGGTGGGTCGGACCTATGGTTCCGGGTCGGGCCTTGCAGGTCCTAATCCTTTGTCCCTTTCTTTCAGGGTGGGTCGGACCATAGGTGGTCTGCCCGGATCGGACCATTGGCTCGGACATAAGTGCCTCGGATCCATTGGATGACTTGGGATGCCTTAGGATTCGCTCCTAGGTCCTTTATGACGGATTGGACATATTTCCGTATCAACAACCGTGACAAGGCGAATCTATAGACACCAATCTAGATGATTATTATTAATTAAATAAATTATTTTATTCACTAAATAAAATATAAATTTATTAAAAGAAGATAAAATGAAATAATGGAATTTAAAAAATAGAGCATTTATTAAATATTTAATACTACTCCACCCATCTATTTAACAAGAAATTAATAGATATTTAGATTTTCAATTATAAATTTTGATTATACGGTTGAGCAAAGTCCGAATAGGGGGCGAGAATTTTGTTTCATGATGTTTTGTCAGGTTAAACATGAGGCTAATGTTTTAGCGCTCAGATTCAATTGGGTGTTCTTATATAATATAACTAGAACGTGAGCGTGTTATTGTGGCATTTAATTACAAATAATAATAAAAGTATATAAAGGTAAGTGTAATCGTTGTTTCTGATAACGAATTGTCTTTTTTAGTTGAATTAAGATTTTGGATAGTGCGAATTGATCTGTTCCAATTTGATTAAAGAAGATGGAGAAGAAATATTTGTTATCGTTGTTTTTTTCTTTAATGATGAATTGATTTTGTTGGAGTTCGATTAGGGTTTTGAATTTATTGGAGATGACATATTGAGATTTTTTAATGATGAATTGATTCTGTTGGGGTTGATTTAGGGCTTGAAATTTAATTAGAGAAGATAAATTGAGTTTTTTTAATGATGAATTGATTTTGTTGGAGTTGCGTTAGGACTTAGAATTAGAATGAATAAAACATATTGGTTTTTTGTAATTGAAGTCTAATTTACATGCGTATCACAAATCGGTTCAATTTAACTTAAATTAAGTACTCAATTGAACAACTCTAATAGTTGTGCACTTATATATATAAATAAATACTAGCATTTACGTAACACACTACGTGTGTTAAGGGTTTTTATATAAAACAATGAATCTGTGATTGAAAAAAAAAAGAGAAAATATTGAAAAATACTCTCTCCATTTCAGAGAAAGTGTTACATTTTGACTTTGACCGGTCAATTGTCTTCGAGTTTGACCACAAATTACTCATAAATAAAAGGGAGAAACTTATGCCAATGAGATTCGAACCCTGCACCTTCTACTGAAACAATGACACATGTACGTACCAGATTCAAATTGAATTAGTAAGATCAACGGATGAGATTTAAATTGAATTACAAACTCAGTGAAAATTTTTGAATTATTATACTACTTTGAATATACTGTAATATATAAAGTTGATGGGCTAAATCCACCAGATTCATTCAAATTTCAGCCATCCTACGTGAAATGTTGATACGGTTGAGCAGAGTCCGAATAGGGGGACGTATTAGTGTTGTTGCTAGGGATCATGAGGGCATTGCTTGGTGATTTTTTTTTAATGTCTTATGGTTGCTGAAAATGCGGAGGTTGGCCAGCCAAATTAAGAACAAAATTTGTTCGAGATTTTGAGTGGCAACATGTAGTAATTGAAAGGGATTGTTCTTTGGTGGTTAGATCTCTTAAATCGACAAATTTAGCTTTGCCCCTTTATTTCACTTTTCAAAGAAATTCAGGTATTTGATGGAGAATTAAGCTTTGCCAAGTTAAACGTGAAGGTAACGTTTTAGCACATATATTATCGGTGTTCTTCTGATGATGTTGGTTTGGTATATTTGTATTTTCCACACCAAGATCATTTTAGCATATATTGTTATAGTGGTATATATGTTACTAGACATGCTTTTTTCAGTTCCAGGATATAGAAGAGATACACATGAGCTAATTGGTGGTGTGTTGATCTTTACATGTCTATCAACAACATTTTACACGTGAAGACTTTCAAGTTCCTTTTCTTTACGTATAAGATTTGATCGGTAGGATGAGGTATAAGGGTTCTCTTCTCTGCGGTCTATGTCCGGAAGGGCTGGTTCTATCCAACCCGAATTCAACCGCGTGAAAAATAATGATGTTTAGATCCGGTCTAGCATATACTCGAACCCGTTCCACACCTTTGTTACAAGACCCGAGCGCAACATTTTATGATTAAGTACATTTTTCTCCGGCGCGGGGAGTCTGCATAGAAACTCACTTCGATCTTTGCTCTACTTTCTTGATCCATAACAGGCCTGGGGATCTAATACTCTCTAAGTGGGGAAACTCAATTTGATCTTCTCTCTACTTTCTTGATTTCAATTTTTTAGAATATAAAATTACAAAACAATATATAATCAGGGTAAATTTATTTTTGATGCCAAATTAATGCGTATCAAGGTTGTGTTACCTGCGCATGAATCCAGATAGGAGGACCTTTGGGTCTATGCTTGACATAGTCCCTTCAACTGATCTTCTAAGAATGTTCTATGAATCTTGTACTAGACTTGCTCTTTTCAGTTCCAGAAGATATAAGAGACACACGTGAGCTAATTGGTGGTGTGTTGATCTTTACATGTCTATCAACAACATTTTACATGTGAAGACTTTCAATTTCATTTTCTTTATGTTAAGATTCAATCAGTAGGATGAGGTATAAGGTTTATCTTCTCTACGATCGAAATAATGATGTTCAGTCCGTTCGGTATATACCGAACCTGCTCCATATCTTTGTTATAAGACCCGATCGCAATATTTTATGATTGTTAGTAAAACTAAATTGTTTCCTACCGGGAGTCTCATATACTCTCCGTAAGGGAAACTATCTTCGATCTTCTCTCTACTTTCTTAATACATAACGGGCCTGGGGTCTGATACTCTCTAGGTGGGGAAACTCTCTTAGATCTTCTATCTACTTTCCTGATCTCAATAACGAGTCGGGGGAGGGGAGGAGAGGGGATCAACTTATACTCTCTAGGCAGGGAAAATGTCTTGTATCTTCTTTATACTTTCTTCCATTCTTGAATCTATCTATCAAATTTGCTCATGTCATTCTCTTGTTCTTAAATCTTTCACGCCAGACTCTCCAGTACTTCACTATTTTATCATTACTTATGCTGGTAATATGGATTTATAACATTTTCTTGGCTCTTTTTTGTACAGATAGACTTCAATCCTCCAGGTTCGTCGATAGACTTTTTTTTATTCTTTATCTAATTTGAAAATGAAAATGTTTACACTTCACAAGCATAATGATTACTTTGCTTTCGTGATGAATTGCAGGAAAAAATAAATGAATATCACTACCAGAATTGAAAATTGAAAGGTACTACTTCATCATCATTTCTTTTTTTCCTTCCTACTCACAAATCTTATATTTAATCCTGCCACTTTGTTTCATTTTCTCAGATCTGGAGCCCGATGTCTTTTGTTAGAACAATGCAAATCTGCAGAGAGTTCCGGAAAAAACACTATCATTCTGGAAAGGAAAACCTGGAAATCAATAATAAATCATACCTATAACGAGATCCCAATAAACAATTATCATTAAAGAAAAAAAAATGGACATATATAATTAAGGATTACCAATTTGTTTGAAAACATAAATCTTATCAAAGATGGATATTTCTCTTGCTAAAGGTGATGTAAACGAACAATATTGCACCTAGTATTTGAGAGGGATAGCTTGTTTCAATTGGTAAATAATGGAATTACATAATAGACCATTATCATTTGAGAGGAATAATCATCTCTCTCTGATGATATTATCAGAGTTATTCCTCGCTCCCAAATAATAATCTGAGACATATTTGGTATCGGTACCAAAAACTTATCTGAGACTTGATTTTCTCCAACAAATGTTAGATAGCAATTATCCCTCCCAAATAAAATCTTCTGAGAGGGATTTGGACTATTTGAGATTAATTTATCACTCACAAATGCTTCATTTTATTGTAATGAGCCAGTATATATTTTATTGTTATTTTTTGTATGTTGACTACATATATAGTTTTTATTCAATCTCATACTAGTTTATGGCCCGTCGATACTCGACGGGTATAGTGAAAAGATAATAAGCATATGAAACTCTACAATTACTACAATAGCATTTTCAGTTTGCAATGGAGCGTTTGTTATACAACTAAACTCAACTTTAGTTGAGCCATACAATCGATCATGTTTGCCACTCGACTTTAATCGAATCGGAACAGTATCCGTTTTTAATCAACATACTATTCACAACTCAATTAAATTTTCTCTCTCTACCTATTTTTTCCTCCCACTTCACTTTTTTCGTTTATTATACCAACCTTAAATAAATCAAATAACCTTAAAACCAATCAAATAATTTTAAAAACTCTTACACACATCTCTTCACTCTTAGTCTCTTACACACTTTATATAATAACCCTATAAAACTTATAAAATTTTAATACTATCTCAATCACAATTATTCACAACTCAATTAAAGTTGAGTTACTGTTTATTTGTTAATGGTATTTTAAAGTCGTATGCCAAAAAGTTTACAAACATATTCACATTTTACAGTTCCGTGAAAATTGTATCAGCCATTATCATCAACAAAAGCTCATACGAAAACAACACATACATGTGACTCGATAAAATTCTTTTGAACGTCTCATGTTATAACCAACTCGTTGCGAACCCGCACAATACCTGCTCAAAGTAATGGCGCCTGTGTTGGGTATATGCCCCACCCATTCCATACCAAAGAAACGATCCAAACCCGACCTAACTCAAAAAAAGATTATGATTATTTTATTGAAATAATGAATATTCAGAAGTGGGTGAGGCCGTGTGGATAGGAGTGTGTCCACTCCAAAAAGAAGTAACTTTTATCAAAACACGTGAAAAGTTAAGTTAGGGAACTATTGATATTTCTTGGGAATCGGAAGACCTACCCCTACCCCATCTCCTCGAAAAATATGTCACCGAAACATTTGAAAACGTATGTTGATTTGTGATATAATAATATCTTTTAGGCCACCCATCTAATTCGCCCCAAAAAAAAATCACAGGATAGTGTAAAAATTTATGTAGTTAAATATTAATTTAATTTTTGGTGAATGGTGAACACTCACCCACCAAAAAAAATTTCAGCATAATATGTTAATTAATGAAACTAAAATGTTCTCTTGAAAAAAAAAAGAAGGTTCTCTTGAATAACCGTTAATAATTGTTTTTCCAATATACTACTAAACATGAAAACTCATTAATCTTTTCTTTTTCAATCCCATCTGAACATGCTGAACATGTGATTAGTAATTTGAATTACATATGCTCTTAAAAAAAAAAGTCAAACTAAACCTAACCCTTTGGTCCAAGGCGGAGTGATTTGTCTGAAAGATTAAGAAATGCCCCAACTATAAAAAAAAAACTTATTGTGTGTTGGAGGTGGAATGTAATTCAAAACTTTCCACTGTTAGATGATGAAACTCATCGTCAGATCGATGCCGATGCTGGAATTACTTGTCAATTTTGGTTCCTTGGTCACTTACAGGGGATTAGAATGTTAAGGTTTTCTATAAATCTTCAAATTTGTTTATACCCATTTGTTTGTTGTTTACCTTTTCTATAGTCTCTTAATTTATTTTTGTTTTTCATTTTTTTTTTCTAATTATGAGGCATGCCACGATGATAAAAGTCTGGTACAATACAAAGTGAAGGACAATGTTTGTCATATTTGGTACAATTCGGCTAATCATTCTTGTTTGAGTTATGTAAATCAATATAAGCTTTGATGCATCAGAGATGAGCTACTCGTAGGATCCTTGTTCGAATTCTATAGATCTATAGAATTCAACAATGCCACTGTATACTTTACTTCTAATAATAAATATAAAAGGGATGACAAAATAAATTAATCGTGAAAATAAGATTGTCTAATTAACTTCCTTGTAAACAACGTTAGTGTTCGCTATGCAAAGGATAATCCTTCTTCATTCAGTACCATATCACTGAGTCTTTTTTTTTCACGGTAGTAGAAAATGTAAAATACGAATTACAAATGGCGGATATGCCTTTAATGGGTAAGGAACTTAGGATCCAACCCAACCCGCGCCCACGCAAGACCCGTGAAAATTGTATCAGCCAAAAAGTTGAGTTACTGTTTATTTGTTACTCAATTAAAGTTGAGTTACTGTTTATTTGTTAATGGTATTTTAAAGTCGTATGCCAAAAAGTTTACAAACATATTCACATTTTACAGTTCCGTGAAAATTGTATCAGCCATTATTATCAACAAAAGCTCATACGAAAACAACACATACATGTGACTCGATAAAATTCTTTTGAACGTCTCATGTTATAACCAACTCGCTATGAACCCAAGACAATACCCGCTCAAAGTAATGGCGCCTGTGTGGGTATATGCCCCACCCATTCCATACTAGTGAAACGGGATCCAAACCCGACCTAACTCAAAAAGATTATGATTATTTTAGTGAAATAATGAATATTCGTAGCGGTGGGTGAGGCCGTGTGGATAGGAGTGTGTCCCGACTCCAAAAAGAAGTAACTTTTATCAAAACACGTGAAAAGTTAAGTTAGGGAACTATTGATATTTCTTGGGAATCGGAAGACCTACCCCTACCCCATCTCCTCGAAAAACATGTCACCGAAACATTTGAAAACGTATGTTGATTTGTGATATAATAATATCTTTTAGGCCACCCATCTAATTCTTCAAAAAAAATCACAGGGATAGTGTAAAAAAATGATGTAGTGAAATAATAATTTAATTTTTGGGGCAGGGTGCACACTCACCCACCAAAAAGAAATTTCAGCATAATATGTTAATTAATGAAACTAAAATGTTCTCTTGAAAAAAAAAGAAGAAGGTTCTCTTGAATAACCGTTAATAATTGTTTTTCCAATATACTACTAAACATGAAAACTCATTAATCTTTTCTTTTTCAATCCCATCTGAACATGCTGAACATGTGATTAGTAATTTGAATTACATATGCTCTTAAAAAAAAAAGTCAAACTAAACCTAACCCTTTGGTCCAAGACAGAGTGATTTGTCTGAAAGATTAAGAAATGCCCCAACTATAAAAAAAAAAAAAACTTATTGTGTGTTGGAGGTGGAATGTAATTCAAAACTTTCCACTGTTAGATGATGAAACTCATCGTCAGATCGATGCCGATGCTGGAATTACTTGTCAATTTTGGTTCCTTGGTCACTTACAGGGGATTAGAATGTTAAGGTTTTCTATAAATCTTCAAATTTGTTTATACCCATTTGTTTGTTGTTTACCTTTTCTATAGTCTCTTAATTTATTTTTGTTTTTCATTTTTTTTTCTAATTATGAGGCATGCCACGATGATAAAAGTCTGGTACAATACAAAGTGAAGGACAATGTTTGTCATATTTGGTACAATTCGGCCAATCATTCTTGTTCGAGTTATGTAAATCAATATAAGCTTTGATGCATCAGAGATGAGCTTACTCAGGATCCTTGTTCAATTCTATAGATCTATACAATTCAACAATGCCATCAGATACTTTACTTCTAATAATAAATATAAAAGGGATGACAAAATAAATTAATCGTGAAAATAAGATTGTCTAATTAACTTCCTTGTAAACAACGTTAGTGTTCGCTATGCAAAGGATAATCCTTCTTCATTCAAGATCATATCACGAGTCTTTTTTTTCACGGTAGTAGAAAATGTAAAATACGAATTACAAATGGCGGATATGCCTTTAATGGGTAAGGAACTTAGGATCCAACCCAACCCGCGCCCACGCAAGAACCGACGGGTTGATAACATAGTATATTTTATATATGGTACTCTACCCATACTTGACATGTTAGTCAGTAACATGTACATATATTTTTTTTAATCCTCGAATCCGAACCAAAATAAAAATACAAAAGTGTATAACGAAATTAAATGGGTGGGTTTCAACAACCCCGACCCTCCCCCACCATTTTAAATTACAAACATAATTTTACATGCATGTTACAATTGTTTTTTTGCACCTCCAGGGATAAATGTACTTTTTACTTACTTAACTATAAAATTTTGTGGTTTGAGTCTTGTTACAGATGTATGGAACGGGTTCGATTGTATGCCTAACTCGGACGTGAACATCATTATTATGAACGGTTTCATGCGGGTCGATAGAACTAACCGATTTTAAAGTAAAATAACTAATACCGCTTTAGTAAGATATAGGCCGACATGAGCTCAACAATGTGAATTCCAATAATTGTACGTTGATTAGTCAAGTATGAATTGATCGAACAATACCATCCCACTCACCTAAACTGGCAGTGTCTCCACCTAGAGAACTTCTTTTTCTTCTTTCTAACCACATTTTTTCTTTCTTCATATTTACCCAAATTATCATCAAATAGTCCTCTTTAACTCAATCATTATTCCAAACCACAAGAAAGAATCCCGTTGAATCTTTTCAAATTTATTTCTTGAAAAATAAATGCATGATGAAATTTTTAGGAAAACATTGTGAATACATTATTTTCCATGCACGGAGTAGCTTTTTGTCGGACCGCTAGACCATGCACCATTCTTTGCAACAACCTCAGATAACACAGTTTGGTGTCTTTGTCGGCCGCTCATCACATATATAGTCATTAATGTATGCTTAATTATATCATCATCCTCGACTTTAAGAAAGACTTCGCCATTTATTCTTTAGTACAAAGTAACTCCTTTATAGAACTCTTATTAGTATTCCCTCTTTAGTCTAGGTAGTATAGATAAGAAAAAATAGAAAATCAATAAATAATTGATGTAGGCATGTAAGAGGCCTCGCTTTTGAAACTCGATGGTGTATATAACTGAAAAAATGAATGATATACAACACATGTCACCAAGTTTAGATAGAAATATACGAATTTAAAAACATGGAAGTTTCACCCAATCATGATCAATTTAGACTTGTAACTTTTTAAGGATCCTTAGGTGGACCAATATTTAGACCCACCTATAAGGACCTATTTGGACCAGGAATTGGAGTTGTTGATTGGCAAGGGTATGAGCCTCTCTATTCATTTACGATTCTCGAACACGACTAATATCGTACTCCATGCGTTCTGTATAATTTCATACATTTGTCATTTTTAATCGTATCATAGAACTTCATACATTACTACCTCCATCCCTTGCATACATTTTTAATCGTCCACAGAACTTCATAAATTAATTAAAAAACGAAGCTACCCCACACCCAACAAAAATAATAAACCATTTTAGTTTTAAACACAAATTAAATATTTTGCCACTAAAATTAGAAAACCCTGATGTAGGAAAGTACCACAACCAAATAATTAAAAAACCATACTGTTACATCTTTTCACCAATTTTTCATACATTCCCACCAAAAGTATACATTTATACCACTTTGTCATAGATTATCATTTATTTAAATATTTCACCATCCTAATCTATATAATAGACTTCATGAGTTACATTCGATTTATCCAAAATAACCCTCACACCGTTGGTGTAATTTTATTTCTTCTCTTTTAGTGATGCATCCTAAATTTACATTAAATGAAAAATATCATAAAATATGAAAAATTACAAATTACTCCCTACATCACGCGGAACTTCATACTTTTCAAGTTTTTAGCCTTTTCACATAACTTCGTACATTACAAAAAAAAAAAAAAGAAAGAAATTACCAGCACACACTCAACGAATAATAATCAATCTTAATTTTACACACAAATTATACATTTTGCGTGTCACTAATTAATAAATACATTTTCCCACCTTAATTATTTTTAATCTTTCATTACTTTAACTTTTAGCCTAAAATTATACGACAATTCTATTGTTCGAAGTTTCTTCGGGATGGCTGGATAATATTCTTGCAAAATAGCACACGTATATATATCGAACAATAATTTTTAGATGGTAGGAAGGTCTATAATTATCAACAGACGTCAACCTTTCATTTAATTTTTCATTCTTTTTCATATATTGTGACAATTTCATCCTCATCCTTCTTCCCTTCAACCTTTTCATCCCCTTTCTTCCCCTTCATAGTTTTCTTTGTTTTCCCGCTTCTTTTATTTCCACTTACTCCCTACTAAATAACATAATTAAAAAAATAAAAAATTGAAAAAATAAAAGTGAAAATTTAATAAAGTTTATTTTAACAACTTGACCCTTTTCCTTTTAATTTTAATTCATTTTAAGTCGGGAACTTGTCTTAAGAATTTAGATAAAATATGAATCACAAATTTTCGATGGACCTGTATTAGTAAAGGAATTGAGGGATGGACCTATATTCTTAAATATTAAAGTGTTAAATA
Source organism: Plantago major (assembly GCA_026545765.1). Lineage (NCBI taxonomy): Eukaryota > Viridiplantae > Streptophyta > Magnoliopsida > Lamiales > Plantaginaceae > Plantago > Plantago major. The sequence goes on along the minus strand of CM048840.1, from coordinate 14,954,525 downwards.
TTATAAATAATATTTTATGAGTGATTATTTTATGTCTTCTAATTAAATATTATTTTACATTATCAACTATTTTACATTGAACATCAATATTTTAAAGAAAACATTAACGAATTTTTTTACAAAACTTCATTCTTAGTTTCTGACTATAATAATAATGTTTGTCGCCATTACATAAAGTTTTAAAATTGAATATATTTGTAATTATTTGTGGTTAGTTTTATGAAATTAAAAATATATCAGGACTATAGTATAACAAACTAAAATTCTAAAATAATAATGTTTGTCGATCAGTTACATCAAAGTTTTTGAAATTGAATATATTTGTAATTATTTGTGGTTAGTTTTATGAATTAAAAATATATCAGGACTATAGTATAACAAACTAAAATTCTAAAATGCATCAAGTCGTTGTCAAGGGTATGATAATGTTTTTATACTAATTTCACTTTAAGTTTATTGTAATTTTATTGAGTAATTTTGATCAACACATTTTAAACTTACCTATATCAATAAAACTTATATAGGCACCAACTTCATAATAAATCATATTTTAATTTTTATGCATTGAAATGTGGTTTATAAAATAGTCTCACTTCATAGTTAAAATAACATCTAATTGCCACCCATGGAAAGCTCCCCGCAGAATCATTTCCATGAATCAGTGGACACAATTTACAATAGATAGCTTTTACATGGCTGATAGAAGAATTGCAAAAGAAGAAACTCACAACTTAGCAGAAATAATTGATATGACACAATATAAATGCAAAATTTTTTTTGTTTCTCAAGCTAATAACACATCATTAGAGTTAAATCTCTGGACCAATTAGAAAAAAAGGACTGGCCAACTAATCAGTGAAACGGACCAATCAGAACCCTTTATTTTGCAAAATAATTAAATGATGTGGATAGCTTTAAATGGCTCCAAACCTTTTTTGCTTAATGTATTATATTATATAGATGCAAAATTGTTTTTGTTTCTCAAGCTAATAACACATCATTAGAGTTAAATCTCTGGACCAATTAGAATAAAAGGACTGGCCAACTAATCAATGAAACGGACCAATCAGAACCCTTTATTTTGCCAAATAATTAAATGATGTGGATAGCTTTAAATGGCTCCAAACCTTTTTTGCTTAATGTATTATATAGATAACTTTATCTATAAAAATCTGAAAAATATTTTGAACATATATTTGAATTCGTCGTGACAAGACGAATCCATAAACACCAGTCTTGAATATAATTTATTTTTGGTATGTTGGTTGCGTATATAATTTTTATTGAATGTCATATAAATTTTTATCTAGAAAACTTCGAAAAATACTTTGAACATATATTTGAATTCACCGTGACAAGACGAATCTATAGAGACCAATCTAGATTATTATTATTAATTAAATAAATCATTTTATTCACTAAAATAAAAATATAAATTTATTAAATAAGATAATATAAAGCTGATGGGCTAAATCCCACCAGATTCATTCAAATTCCAGTCATCCTACGTAAATTTTGATACAGTTGAACATAGACGAATAGGGGAACGTATTAGTGTTGTTGCTAGGGATCATGAGGGCAATGTTATTGCTTGGTGACAAAATTTTATGTCTAGGTTGTAGAAAATGCGGAAGGTTGGCCAGCCAAATTTAAAACTAAATTTGTTCAAAATTTTGAGTGGCAACATGTAGTAATTGAAACTGATTGTTCTTTGTGATTAAATATCTTAAACCGACAAATTTAGCTTTGCCCTTTTGTTTCACTTTTCAAAGAAATTCAGGTATTTGATGGAGAATTAAGTTTTGCCAGTTGGTTAAACGAGAGGCTAACGTTTTAGCACATAAATTAATTATCAGTTGGATTTTCTTATGATGATGTTGGTTTGGTAGATTTGTATTATCCACACCAAGATCGTTATGTGGAGGAGCACATACCACCCTAGGGGTTGCCTCGATTAATTTATTTTGTCCTTCCATTTCTATTTATTATTAAACGTAAATGGCAAAGAATTTTGTGGAGTTAGTTTCATTTTCAGCCAGTATATCTTTCACTGTTTATTTTTTGTATATCGTATATATATTTTATTAAATCTCATATAAATTTATATAGAAAATCCAAAAATATTTTAAGCATATATTTAAATTCACCGTGTCAAGACGAATTCATCTAAATCTTTTCGACTTTATCACTCGCATGTGAAGACTTCAATGATTGTCTTTGACAGGGAAAATTGGATTAATTGTGGTTTGGAAAAGTCCATATCTAGTTAAGATCGTATTTAGTGTATCTATCCATCCATCCATCCATTCCATCCATCCATCCATCCATATATTATGTAAAGCAAAAGGGGCTAGAGCTCACTAGATCCATTCAGTCCTACGTGAAATTTTCTGTAATTAGTTGTATTTTAGTCAGTATATATTTAACTGTTATTTTTGGTATGTTGACTATATATATAGCTTTTATTAAATCTCATATAACTTTATTTACAGAATTTCGAAAAATATTTTGAACATATATTTGAATTGCCAGACAAGACTAATTCATGTAGACACCAATCTTGAATACTATTATTAATTAAATAATTTTTAATTCATTAAAAAATAAAATTTATTAAATAAGATAAAATGAAATAATGAAATTTTAGAAATAGAGCATTTATTAAATTCAATCCTGCGTGGAATTTTGTGGAATCAATTGCATTTTCAACGAGTATATCTTTCAATGTTTATTTTTGTATGTTCGCTGCATATATAGTTGTTACTAAATCTCATATAAATTTATCTACAAAATTCCAAAAAATATTTTGAACATACAGTAAAACCCCCTAAAAGAATACTCTATAAAGGAATAAACTATCTATAATTATAAAAACTTACTGTCCCAATTTATGTATAAACGCTTCAAAAAAACTCTATTTAGGAATAAACTCTTTATTAGAATATTTTTTGTTAATCACAACGATATTACTGTATATTTGAATTCACCATGACAAGACGAATCATAAACCAATCTAGATTATTATTATTAATTAAATAAATAATTTTATTCACTAAATTAAAATATAAATTTATTATATAAGATAAAATGAAATAATAGAATTTTAAAAATACATTTGTTCAATATTTTGAGTGGCAACATATAGTAATTGAAAGGGGTGATGTTAAATCGAGAGCAAAATTTGCTACATTGAAAGCAATCGTGTTTATATTAGGAAAGATTGCTTCTTGATTTTTTAAATCTTTCCTAAAATGAACGTGATTGCTCTTAAATCGACAAATTTTAGCTTTGCACCTTTGTTTCAGTTTTCTAAGAAATTCAGGTATTTGATGGAGATCGAATTTTATTCCATGAGGTTTTGACAGGTTAAACGTGATGCTAAGGTTTTAGCACATAGATTATCAGTTGGGTGTTCTTATGCTGATGTTGGTTTGGTAGATTTGTATTATCCACCCCGGGGTTGTTTCGATTAATTTATTTTATCTTCCCATTTCTATTTATTATTAAACGTAAACTATATCGCGGCATCGCCACATAAATTTTATGAAATTAGTTGCATTTTCAGCCAGCAAACCTTTCACTATTTATTTTTTGAATATTGGCTGCATTATATAGTTTTTATTAAATCTCATATAAATTTAGATACAAAACTCCGAAAAAATTTTAAACATATATTTAAATTTGTCGTTTCAAGACGAATTCATCTAAAACTTTTCGACTTTATGACTCGCATGTTTTCATAAAATCGGCTAACAACAATATCTACTATAATTGTGTACTTAAATGCAACTCTATGCATATTCTTCTTGAGTTTTTTTTTTTTTATTTGATATGGATCAAGATAAATTTGATGTTTCTATTTTTTGAGAATAGACTCCATCATATGGGGTTGGAGCAGTTGTAAAATATTATTCGGGACATATTTGACTTGGATACAAAAGGAATACCATTTATTTGTGATTCTTAATAGGTAGGTTGATGCGGAAAAATGCAGAGTCAACACTACACGACTTGGATAAGGAAGAATAACCTTGAGCACATGTTCGTTCTCTACCATCACGTAAATTAGCTGAGTTAGTGTATCATTGACGAAATGTGGCTAAAGTACCTTGCGACTTAATAGTAAATAAAATACAGATGAGTAAGTTGATAATGTATACGAGCTTTGATTATAATTTAAATGTTTGTAAAGATCTCTAAGGTTTAACTTTTATTCCCGTTTTATGCTTTTATTTTCACTATCTGATTTTTAAATTATTTTCTCCTAGACGTGCTCTTTTCAGTTCCAGAAGATAGAATAGATACACGTGAGTTAATTGGTGGTGTGTTGATCTCTACATGTCTATCAACAATATTTTGCATGTGAAGACCTTCAATTTCCTTTTCTTTATGTATAAGATTCGATCGGTAGGATGAGGTATAAGGGTTCTCTTCTCTACTATTTATGGCTGGAAGGACTGGTTCTGTCCAACCCGAATTCAACCCCGTCCGAAATAATGATGTTCAGGTCCGGTCTGGCATATACTCGAAACCGTTCCATACCTTTGTTACAAGACCCGACCGCAACAGTTTATGATCAAGTTAGTAAAAATTACATTTTTCCCGGGGGCGGGGGGTTGGGGAGTCTGCATATATACTCTCTAGGCGGGGATCTCTCTTCGATCTTCTCTCTACTTTCTTGATCCATAACGAGCATGGGGGATCTGATACTCTCTAGGTGGGGAAACTCTCTTCGATCTTCTCTCTACTTTCTTGATCACCATATGAGAACCTTCTGAACAACATGGTAAGTTATGTTTGTAGAATAATAATTTTTGTGTCTTTGGTGGGATGATGCATACCAACGCGGGGTTGTTAGGAACCGGTGGGTTGGAAAAAATAATCGTAACATGTGAAATTATATTTGTATAATAATTTTTTTTTTGTGTGTGTGGTGGAGTGACCACATACCACCACGGGGTTGTTGGAAACAACCCTATTGATTATGTTGTATACTTTTGTAGTATTTTATTTTGGTTCGGTTTGAGGGATACAATTTTTTTCAAAAGACATTTACCTGTTACTAATTAACAGGTCGGGTACGGTAGGACCCTATTTTTACATTTCATATAGTTATCATAAACACTCAATGATATAATATTGGATGAAGAAGGACTACCGATCGACACCGCGACCAACGATGTTCACATAAAGTTGACTACCTTATTTTCTCGTTAATTTATTTATCATCCCCTTTTAATTTATTATTAAAAGTAAAATATACCGTGGCATCGTCACAGGTTAATACTAGTTGAGTGTTATTATAGAAGTATTATCTATTCTATACTATATGAAAGGGAATAGATATATGGTAGTTACTCCCTCCATATTTTTAAAGCTTTATCAATTGACTTTTACAGATAACTATAATCAATTTTCATCACAAATTCTATCATTATGTTTGCTATTTTTAGTAATTCTATCTACTGTTTACAACAATAATAAGAAATAATCCGGTAAGATACCCTATTATTATGCCAAAATCTTCATTCTTCATCCCCAATCAGTCCAAACTTTTGATTCAAACAAATCCATACATATCCCAAGTCCCAACAAACAGTAGCTAAATATAGATATTAGGAATATTATACAAATATACTATTTGAATGTGAATCCCACTATGATAGGAGAACTAACCATATATAGCTGATGGAGTTTTATTATACCTTAGTAAATGACCCGTCGATACTCGACGGGTATAGTGAAAAATAATGTCATTTGTAAAAATCCTGATTCAAAGGCTTGCAATGTTTCGATGAATAGCGAAACGCTCTATCCTTCGCTAATCCTTAGCAATTCGTCGCTATTCTATCCGTCGCTAATATCCGTCTTTATTTGCCAGTATTCTTGTAGTGGTACCGTAGCTTTTTATGCAACCTCCAGTGCATTTGAGTTTTGAACTCGTTTAGTACCCGAGACCGTTATTAATATTTATTGGTGGGTATGGTCTGAGAAAGTAGAGTATGAATCCAAACCATTTAGTCTTCTAAAAATACAAACTGAGATTAAATAATCTGCCAACTCATAACACATCATAAAAATAAAAATGTTTTGACCAATTAGAATTCAAGAATTGGACATCAAGGAAACAAATGGATCAATAAGAGCTCTCTATTTTGCCAAATAATTGTTTGAGTTGAACACTCTAGAATGGCTCTAAATATTTTTTGATTAATGTATTATATAGATTTCACTATTATGATTCTTTACATGTTTCGGTAGAAATATTTTTGGGTGGTCCCCAAACTTTTTCACTAATACTCCCTCCGTCCCAGTTTCATCTTCCCGCATTCCGTTTTGGGTTGTCCCAACTTCATCTTCTCATCCCTTAAATTGGAAAATCTATCTACTACTTTATTCACTATTGGTCATACATTATCCACTATCTTTCTTACTTTATCACCATCTCTCCTACTTTATTCAATTTTCTCTTAAAATTTGTGTCCGGGCCCGCGGAAAGATGAACCCGGGATGGAGGGAGTATTATTCTTGACATGTTTTGGTGAAAAAAAATTCGGGCGGTTGAGAGGGCACCAAAAAATTATTATATAAACTAACATAAACTATTACGGCCCGATCGATGTAGTGTCTTGGTCTTGTTACATGGATATGACACAGTTTCCAGCAGATACCCTAAACCGGACATAATTATTTTAAACGGGATTGTGCACGTTGGTACGAACAAAGTAGAACCCGTCCCGATTAAAATACTGTGTTTTTTTTAGGATTTTGTAATGTGTTTCATAATAATTTGTGCATCCAAGAAAGAAGTATGATTCTATTAAAAAATCTAACAACGGATCTCGAACTCTCGATTCGACCCATTCCTAAAATCTTGGTCGAAGACTGGTTTTACATTTTCGAATCTAGTACGGACCATGTTCAACTAAAAGGTTCTAGATAGGGTATGGGTGCCCATTATGACCAGTAAGTTGTCAATTCGTGATAGTGAATCTAGAAAATACAACATATAAGTAACATTGGGTGAATACAGGTGAGGATGGTGGATCTCGACGTGAAAGTGAGATACTGTCACTGGCTCTTCTTTATTGTCATAGCAAATTAGACTAATATATGGGTGGTCTTGTAATGCTTCATCCTATTGTTGGCTAGAGCGGTTACCCATGTACTGCTCTTCGGGTGATATTCTGACCCCATAAGTCCACACATTTCATTTTTTGCACACTAGGAGAACATATGAATGCCTCATCCAAGATTTATAATATTGTTCCAACGAAAGCATGCTTTTATTGATTTCTTATGTATGAATTCTCAAAAAGAAAACTACACCATACTGGTATGCTAGCGATCTATCAATTTAATTTTTTTTTAATTTGAGACATTACATTCACCCCCTCTTAAATTATGAATGTCCCCGTCAGGCAATGCCTAACCAAGTGTCTACCCTTTATCGCTAATGATTTGTTCGGTCCTAATACCATTTATAACACCCATCCCCATGTGGGTCGTGCCCAACATCATTACTCCTAATATGCTTTTCCCATGATATGTTGGCCCAAAAACCAACACGTGCATATTCTTTCCCGTGCACCCTGTTGTCACTCGTGCGCGCAAAGATAAACTTCTTATATAGTGGATCACCTACCCATACTATGATTGCTTTAGAGCAAGCGCGCGTAACTTTGAGTCCTTCTAGGTGGTTCCCGAGAATAAGGGTGCACCTCTATGGTATAAGTAACATTCTCAATACCTTTAAACTCTCTGAAAGTTTATGATGTTACATTTATCAAAATTGAATGGGGACTTGGTCTCCTGAGATTGGATCATCATCATAAGAATAAAAAGTTTTTTCCTTACATTAATTTTACATATCATTTTTGCCTCGATGATATGTTTTTGCATCATCATGATCATACATGCATCCATCGAACCTTGAGCTCTCAAGAACCGTGAAAACATCCCCGTGACAATTCTCAACACCATTCACCTTGTAATGATATCCCTACTTGAGTACTTGACACATTCATCGGGCATTTTCGACATAACAAATTAATTATTAATCTCATCAACTACAACATTAGTCGATGCAAGAGAAAAATCGATGATCAGAAATATTCTGAGTCAAGTGATGGATCGGTTAAATGCTCCAATAATGACATATATTTGCTATCATAATGGTTGAAATAGAATTACTCATTTCTTAAATAAGTATAGCATCGAGAATCTTGATATCAACACTGTCACTGACATGAAATATCCACTTAGCAAATTCTCTCGACATATGGCAAACCAGATTGGAATAATTTTAACATGAAATTAGAAAGAAAAAAAAAATACATATTGAATATAAAATAAATCTAATTAATAATGTTATTGTTTCTTCGTTTTTTTTTATATTTACTATATACAATATTGCATGAGAATTACTGTAACTTAATATATACTCCCTTCGTACCACAACAAATGTCATGTATTGCATTTATATACTATATATGCAACCCCCCCCCCCCCCCCCCCCGACATGTCTCATTTTCTGGCAAGAATTTATCCCTCAAACTTACTTTTATTTACATTAAATATCATTACTTAGTTCATTTAATTAATCTAATTAATAAATTAAGCACCCAAATATTATAATCAACATAAATACAATTATAGACTCAAATCAAGATTTATTACTATGTTTCCAACTTCTTCTCAATCTCCGGTGTACAGAACGAACACGACATGACATTTGTTCTGTAACGGGAATAAGAAAATGCAACTAAACAAATGGCACAAAGTATAGCTTATTTAAAGACCGACCTACGTTGTTAATAAAATTATTAATATTATTATTAAAAACGTGTATGTTGTCAACATTGGTGTTTTATACCAAAAATTCATTTTATTTACAACATAGACGTTTTTATCTATAACATCAATAATTTTAGTGACAACATAGGTGAATCCATAGATAACTTATGAATAGATGTTCTGTTAGGAAGCTTACTCAGCAAAATAATTTTAAAATAAAATAGAGGCATTATGAAAATCTGTCTGTGAGGGACTTAAGGAGAATTAACCGGCTGTTTGGCACGCCATTAAGCGTCCACTAAAATTTAGTCTTCAGTTCATTCTTGTTTGAATTGTCATTTTTTTAGTTGGACTCTTACCAATTTTGATTTAACGAACTCAATTAAAATCTCCACATGATCTCCCAGACACAATTTTTATAGCTTTCACCTATAAAGTTTGAGTAAGTCTCCTGAGAAACGGTCTTATGGAGAAACTAAAAGGGACGGACAAACATTACTGTTATATAAAAAAATATTAGAGAATTTATTAAGAACATCGGTGATATACATATGCATAAAAAATGATATAAAATGTTTACTCATAAAACATTACTGATATTGTATAAAACATTATACATATGCATAAGAATATGAATCCGTCTCTCATGTCTCTCATTAATACACGTCTATTTCAAACTCAATTAAAATTTAATTACTATTCATCAGTTAAAACTCACTTAAAATCCGGTCAGTTAAATTTGCACAACTCAATTAAACCAATTACTACTGAAATTATCAAAATCTAGAATGACCCTTCACCACTCATATTTTCCCAAAATTGAAGTCGACTATCATCATCATTAACAATTGATCATCAATCAACAATCGACTTGTAATATATGAGTGAACAATTGCCTTTCCGAACTCTACAGTCTACACTTCTCTTCCTGCAGGTTGCAGATATGAGTGAATGAATGAAACATGGGAATTACCGAATGTGATATTTAGGAGATATTCAAATGTAAAATGTTGAATTTTAAAATGTTGAATTTTTGGACGTGGTGATTAGAATGGTTTAAACTAATTTAGATCCTCATTAATACAGTATTTTTTAAGATTTGAATTTGTCAACTTTCCTTAAAATTCTCACAAAATGTAGAATTAAATTTATAGAATTGAGTTATTATGGTCTATTAAAATTTCCACGTTTAGCACAAAACAGAGAATTAAATTTGTACTTAGAATGTTTGCTTAATTGCACTTTTATGCATATCATAACACATCACCAGGATTTAAAATCTTGACCAATCAGAACAAAAGAATCTAACAGTCAGCTAAATAATGGACCAATCACAATATAAGAATTTGCCACATAATTGTTTGAGGTGGACATTTTAAAATGGCTCAAGTTGTCCACGAATTAAACTCTGCATGTATGATGACCAAATTTGAGTGAATTTAAAAACCAACTCGATCTTCTCAGTTATGATACATGGCAAATTTGAGTGCATGATACACGACAAATTTATAGGAGACGTCCCTCCTAGAATTTCTAAAGTCGAAATTGCAATTTCACAATTCAAATATAATGCAATATTTTTTGACATGATTATGTAGGACACCTTAACCAAGTCTAGAACATCGCATAAATATTTCATTTTTTATCAGATTGCATCACCTTACCTTTAATACGTGAGAAGTAACACAAAATGTTGTCTTTATGGTTAAAAATCTATTTTCCATGTTTAAGACAATTAAACAAATAAATGACTTGTTGAAATGCTACCTTCCAAAATAGAGAACCATTTTCTACATAAAACGTAGTTTGAAGGCTCTGACTTTGTCCAGATCATACCACATCAGCAAAATTAGACCAATCAAAACAAAATAATTTAACAACCAAGCAAATGAATTGACCAATCAGAGAATAGGATTTTGACAACTAATTAAATGATGTGGATAGCCTAGAATGGCTCAAATCCTTTTTGGCTTAATATATGATATGCTGCATTTCCAGTCGCAGTAGCACAACACCATTTCAGTATATATGTTCCCATCTTCGAGTCCGGATGACCTGCAAATGTACATCATGTTTTTAGTAGCTATATCAAGCATGTCAAACTTTTAGATGGTTATGAAGCTGTAAGTAATATGAATGCTATCTATTGTTCGTATTTCTTTCTACATATATGTTGACTGATTTTTTATGAGAGCAAATATATATACTGATCAAACAAGTTTTCGAAGATATATAAATTTTACAGGTTCTATTCATAGATAAACTACTTTGCTTGCCTACGCATGCATATAAATCACCAACGTCTCTCACAAGACCCAATTCATGATCCTGTGTCTCAATGCCAATAATCCAGAAGCATACATCCGAATGTTGATGGTGAGACAATTTTTATTTGAGTATTCGAGACATTATTGTTTACTTCATTATACATAACACTTGATATAAATTCATTGAATTGCAGGCATACGTTTTTGAACATTTAAATTCTGGAAGACTTCAATTTATGTTCAATCATATAAGGGGACACCCTGATTACATTTATTTCTCCTTGCTATTTTTTCTACTTGATCGTCAATCATATGGAGGTTTAAGATACCATGAGACTCGAAGATACAATTTATGTAGTAGACTTAAAAATAATTTTTTATCGAATGTTTCTGCTTGCATCATGAATTCTGGTAAAGTAATTAATTCTGGTAAATTAGTAATGATTTCATATAAAGTACAATGAATGTAACAGCCCAAAAAATTTGTATTTCAAATTTTAGCGTTTTAGAACGAACCGAGCGTTAAGCGGAGTTCGTAAAACGTTAGTCTTTGGCCCAAAACCGTTTTTCTTAAAGTTGAGCCCAATATTCTTTGGTGAGCCAGACGCAGTCTTGTTCAAAACTTGATTCCTGGTTCGTTAACCGTCGGATTGAACTGATTTTTTTTAGAGCTGATTCGTAACATATCAGTCTACACTTTCACCGGAGGGATCTTCATTATGATGTTTGAGCCGGCCATATTTTGATGTCGAACAGAAAGCTATGTTTTCGACCCGTTTTCAATGTTTGCCTCTCTCGTTCTTTTCTCAAGGCAAGTTCCCCTAGGACTTGCATCACAAATGTTTATATATATCTATGATGTTAATCTTGTGTTATTGATTGTTATTTATGCTATGCTATGATATGAAATTGATGTAAATTTCTTAGTTGTTAATGATCAAGAATAATTTATGATATTTGATTCGAACCTCATGACTATTAGTTGAATTTTGGGAGATTATGTTCTGATCTGTGATGCTCGTAATTCGGATGATATTGATGATTTCATTAAATGTGATGATGGTTTAATTTCCTACTTAGTTTGATTGTGTCGGTCAAGTTGAAGGACCTGTGCAGTTTTCTTCCAATCATTATACTTATTGCAGTAGTTTGAGAATTTCGAGTACATATGTTCTGATCAATGCTTGAATCTATGGCTTGACCATTTGCAAAGAATCCATGTGCATAGTTATATAGATGATTAGCTCAAACAAACAAGTCAGTGTGTTGATACTTATGTTCGTACTAGTTCCGTGAGGCACCATACTTGGACTTATTGAGGTGAACCTTGTTCCTTCCTATTTACTTTGTTGTTGATGGTTCTGATTTGTATGATTGCAAGATGATTCATAATTATGCAGACTTGAATGATCAACTTGTTATATGATGTTTGCACACACATTAGTCCATCCATTTATGAGTTTAGAGTTCAGAAGCATGTATTCACTTTAATAAAATGTTAAGGTTTTAAGTAAGTTTCAAAGTTAAAGATAAGTAAAGGGCTCAGAGGAAATATCATGGTATTTGTATGCAGCTTATGATCATGTTCAATGGATAAGGACCAAGGTCTTGAGTCCGTCAGTTTTTTATTTATTCAACGAATAGGGCCACGAAAGTGACCTGAGGCCGGCAGATAGCCACCATGGGCCAGGATAGGAACCTACGATGCCAAGTGAGCTCGCGATCATGTTATGTTTTAAGACGTTTCAAATTAAGTTTCAAGTTCAAGTTCAAGTTAGAGAGTTTTCAAGAAGTTCAAGTACAAGTTCAAGAGTTTAGAGTCAAGTCAAGTCTTAAGTTGCATTGCATTAAGCAAGACTAAAAGATTTAAAAGACATGAATATAGAACTTTAGGTCATGGCGTGCATGGAGCTTGCTTTCAACGTTGGTCACGACCACCCTTTCTAAAATATCAATTTTAGGTTTGAAGCAGAGCTTTTGGAGTGGAGCGTTGCCGGAGCAGTGATCACTACCAAGAGCATCTTTACAGTTTTCAGTTTCATATATTTAGAGTTTTGTATCAAAGCTTTTATGATTTTATAGTTATGCTGAATATTTTGACTAGTTCACTAATTATATTTAAGAATTTTCATGTCAAGTAAAAGGACGCACAAGGCGTTGAACTATGTATTTATATTTTTAAAAGTCAAGTTCATTGAATTTTCAAGTTTCACTTAACTATGAGTCATATTTTTCCTTAGTTCGCCTTTATAAAATTCAGTACTACAATGAATGTATGATAAAATTTAAAGTTAATTGTATTTCGAATTCTAAGGTATTTCTTTGATATTATTGTACTAGGCATCCATATAGGATTTAGAAGTGAAGAGAAATGTATGGCAGAGTTTAGCGTTTTTGTTAGTTGTTGTTTTTATTCTAACATTTATCACTTTACTTCTACAAATATTTATGATATATCATAAACAGCAGTTTGGTTAATTAATGCTTCATAATCAGTAAACATTTGATCGACCCGTTATCTCATACTCTTGGGATTCAAGGGGACGTTACTATGTAAGCAATATGACTAATTTTGTTTTTATTCTAAATATTTTATTGCACTTAATAAAGTTCTTTTTAATTGAACAATCTATAAGTTTAAATGTTCACTTATAAAATATTATTAATATTAATAAAAACATTGTACATATACTTAAGAATATTAATCCGTCTCTCAGATCTCTCACTGATACACATCTCTTCTTTCAAGACTTTGTGAAAGACTATATAATACATCACAAATTAAAAATACCTGAAAATAACATTACCCATTTTGCCACATATTCACACTTTCTTATTTATCTGATTTTTTCACCAAAAATTGTGTTCCACCCTAGCGCATGGATTTTCCTGTGAGAGAGAGAGTAGTGAGTGCAGAATTCATAATTTTGTCATATACTATTGATGATACGGGCATGTGTCCAATCCGTTAAGGGCGCATCAAGGCTGAAATAGCCAATTCAGTACTAGTCTGACCTTCAAATGGTCCGACCTAAGGGAAACCATTCCAGGTCAACTAGTACTTACAAATCAACACACCTTCTCAGCTAAGTCCGACCAAGCTAGGTGTACGACTTCCGGACCTGACAAAAGGTCACATGGTCCTTCCAAGTACCACAAACTGTCAGTCCTAGGATGACAAACGGACCGGACGAGAGAATCTCGGACGCCACCACCACAAAGAAGACCAAACGATATAATGTAACCATCGAGATACTTCCGTGAAACTTCGGTTCGGACACCGGAGTTACCTAAGGCAGATCAACCAAACAGACAGATCCGTCCGAGGGACCCACGGACCAAACAAAGTAGACAAGATTTCAGAGGGAAAAGGTCCAAACTACCCTCCCAGGCCCATTAATCGGATGTGGGCTACTGTTCACTATTGGGCTGTGGGCCAAAGGTAGCATTGGTGTCCAAATCTGAAGTATACACTTGGCACCATCTTATGAGCTCATAAGATATGGTATCTATAAATATAACACAAGGTCCAAGACCTAAAGGTAAGTGATCCCAAAGACACAATTCCTAAGTCACAAGTCATAAGTGATTCTCCCAAGTCATATTAATATCATAACCTTCCTCATAACTATTACATTGAGAGTTCCCAACTCTCTCTTGAGTAAAGTCTCTTACCAGATTAACATAAGCAATCCGGGTAACCCTTTCTACCCCCACACGTCCTTTCAGGTACTCTAGCTCGAACATGTACTGCTTCGGACTTCAAGTATGAGGCGGGTCTTAGACTAGGTCGCTTGTAATAGTTTAGTTAGTTAGTGTTCGAGGTTAAACCCCTCAACAACTATGATATGAAAATAATTAAAGAATAAATTCACATTGAGTCTTTTGGATGGGATATAGCATAGTTATAACTTATATGATATATAAATAGTAACATTATTATTTGAATTAGAAAAAAAATATGTTTATAATATAGTTAAGGATTTACTACATATTCGGTATAGAGTTAAAAAGTGAGTTAGATGAAAAAATTTAGTTGATTTATAGTAATTCAGTTAAATTGATTTATAAAAAATGGTGTTGGTTAAAGTAGTATAGAGTTTATTTGGTTGTTATATAAGGTGTGTCAGAAAGAAGTGATGTGTTTGAGTTTTTTAAAGTGATTTGATTGGTCTAAAGTTGTTAGTATGATTGAAAAAGTTAAGAGATATAAAAAAGTAGGGTGGAAAGAAATAACATAATTGTTAATTGGAGAAAAATTGAGTTAAAATATTTGATGAATTGAACTCTAAACACGTGATAATTCTAACTGAGGAACTCGATTCGAATGACAACCCAACTCTAGGATTGGGATGATTCTCACTTATATAGAAACTAAATTTGGATGTCAAATTAACAAACTCTAATGATAGTCCAACTTGAAAACTACGTTTTAAACTGCAAAGTCAAGTTTGAGAATGAGATAGTTCTAACTTAAGAACTCAATTTAAAGGGAAAACAAATTTTATAAATGAAGTAATTACCGATTGAAAATTGAATTTAAAGATCAACAGACTCGATAAATCCAACTTTAAAACTCTATTTGAATAGTAAACCACACTATATTGAAAAAATATTGTAGGAAATGCATAAATTTTCAACTAAGGGATTTGAAAGGTAAAAGAACTCTAATAACGGGACAATCTCAATTTAGAAACTCAATTTGAATGGTAAAATATCTATAAAAATAAGACAATCATAACTTGATAACTCTAATTAGTGAGTAAACCACGTTATATTAAAAAAAAATACTAACGAACTCTGAAAATGTGATCGTAATTCAAACTTAGTAACTTAATTTGAAGGATAAATTAACTCGACAAATGAGATAATTCCTACTTGAATATTCAGTTTTAAGAACGAAATTTCAACTTGAGAACTCCATTTAAAGGGGAAAACAACTCAAAGAATGATATAATTTCAAGTTATAAACTCAATTCGAACGGTAAACTCATTCTATGAACAAGATATTTCAAGCGTGAGAACTCTATGAATGTGTTCCACTTGATAACTCAATTTGTAGGGTAAACAAACTCTAAGAATGAAATAATTACAATTTATGAACTATATATGTTTGAAGAGTAAAAGCACATATCTGGGAAAAATACCATGAGATAGGAAATTCCAGCTTAGGGACTTAATTCGAATGTAAGCCAACTATAATAATTAGATCATTCCAAATTGAAAACTCAATCCGAATTGTAAATCAACACTAAGAGTGTGATAATTGCGACTTGGAAAATGAATTTAACGATCACACTAACTCTAAGAATGTAATAAATAAAACTTGAAAACTTTATTGAACGGGTAAACAACACTATTTGGGCAAATAGTCTAAGAAATATATGATTCCAACTTGAGAACATAATTGAAACGGTAAGTAACTCTATAAATGGGATAAATCGGACTTGGGATCTCAAAGTGCAAATTATACTATTTGGGAATGTAATCTAAGAATTAGATAATTTTAACTTAGAACTATATTCGAAGGGTGAACCAATTCTAAGAACATGATATTTTCAGCGTCGGAATTCAATTCAAATGGTAAACTATTTGAATTTACTATGGGATAATTGTAACATGAGTTTGAAAGTTGCACCAACTCTAAGAATGAGACAATTCAAATGTGAGAAATCAGTTCGATGGGTAAACTTTGACTCTAAGATGTAACAATTCAACTTGGGAACTCCATTCAAACGGAAAATCAACTTTAAGGATGAGATAATCACAACATGAGAACTATATTCGAAAAACAAACCACGCTATACTTGAAAAACTCAAATATTAGGATATTCAAGCTTAGGAACTGAATGCGAATGGTAAATGAACTCTAAGACGAATGAAACAAATTCCAATTGAAACTATATTCGAAGGTAACTCAACCGCTTGAGTGACATAATTCCAACTTGGGAACCCAATTCGATGGACAAGACGTAACAAAGAATGTAATAGTTCCATCTCAAGAACTCAATTTGAATGCAAACCAACTCTAATAATGAGTGACTTACAACATGAGATTGCTATACAATTCTGACTCATTTCAAAGTATAGACCACAATATATGGAAAAATACTCTAAGAATGTGGTACATCATTCTAACTCATTTCGAAGTATAAATAAATTTTAATTATGATATAATTGCAACTTGATAACTTTATTCGAAGAGTAAATCATGCTTTATGGGAAATGTTGCGTAATGTTCTTGAAACTCGATCACCAACAATAATGATCAATCAACTCAAACCACAACAAAACAATCTATGAATGTTATAGCAACAATCACTACATTTATATATCAACAATCAATAAAACATAACTCAAAACAATAACTCCAACACAATCGAAACACGACGATTTGCGTGGTTCAGCGAATGCCTACGTCCACTGGAGAAAACTAGAGATTCTTTTATTGACCAGTGCAATGACAAAGATACAACCAATCCTAATAATATCGATTGACAAATAATCGAGAAATAGAGCCTAATCGCAAACAAGAAGAATAAGAAGATTTCTATTATGGAATAGCAATTCTCTTGTCTTGTGTTTAATGAACATGCCAAAGGCTGTATATTTAAGATTTACTACGCCTCCTACATCACCCTGAGTTAGTAAAACAAGACTCAATCCTTTCCCAGCTCAAAGAGCAAACAAATACTCTTTATTCCTTTCCCAGTTCAGATAGGAAACCTGATGTTTCTCAAACTGTTTGTTGTAACACTCCTTATTTCTTCAGACTTCTTCCTTTACTCTGAATTCAATCTATATCCATAAATCTCCACCTTAGATTGAATTCCTCTCTAGCTTCTCCAAAAAACACTCCTAAGGTTGGAGTAGACCCTTCTGTACTTTCATCAACAATGATCACAGCTGAATCTTTGAAACAGGCAATGCTTTTGTCAAGCTATTAGCCATGTTCTCTGATGTGTGAATCTTCTCCACTTTAATGCTTCCTTCAGCTATCACATCTCTGATGTAGTACAGTCTCACATCAATGTGTTTTGTCCTTTCATGGTACACTTGGTGTGTAGCCAACTGCAAAGCACTTTGATTATCACAATAGATTGTGACAGATCTCTGAATTATTCCTAGTTCCTCCCAACAATCCCTTCAACCACAATGCTTCCTTCACTACTTATGTCAATGCTATATACTCAGCCTCAGTAGTTGACAAAACAACCACTGGTTGTTGAGAACTTTTCCAGCTTATTGCAGTTCCATATAAGGTAAACACATATCCAGTATTGGACTTCCTTGTATCCAGATTAGATGTATGCTTGACTACAGGAGAAAAAATCTTTGTGTAGTCCACGCCTTCCCTCTGTGTGAAACCCTTAGCCACAAGCCTTGCCTTGTATCTCACTTTCCCACCAATAGCTGCTTCATCTTTCTTCTTAAAGATCCACTTGCAGCCTACAAACTTGGTATTCCATGGTACAGTGACAATACTCCAAGTATTATTCTTGTATAGAGATTCCAATTCTTCCTTAATGGCTTCCATCCATAATAACTTCTCTTTACAAGTGACTGCTTCACGGTAGCTATTTGGTTCTGCATAATTAACCTCTTATGCGACGGTCAGAGCATAAGAGACCATGTAGGACTTCCATACTCTTCCAAAACCATACAAGTTAGGTGCTTGTCTGCCAGTTCTCCTTGTTTTGTTCAGGATCGCAAGAATGATTGGATCATGATTGCACCAACAAAGGCTCAAGATTCCCAGTTTCATGTACAAAAGTGTCAAGTACCTGTGTATCATAAACATGCTCCACCTCAATCTTGGTGTTATCATCTTCACCTGTTGTACCAGTTATAGGAGAAACCAATGGCTTTGTCCCTAATTTAGTCTGAGGTTTGAGAGGCATAATTCTCTCACTGAAAGTAACATCCCTACTCAGAATGCACTTCTTCTGATCAATACTCCAAAGCTTGTAGCCCTTTACCCCAGTTGGATATCCCAGAAACACACACTTCAATGCTCTTGCATCTAACCTGTCTTGTTTGGTGTGAACAAGAACTAAACACCCAAACACCTTCAAGTGATCATATCTGGGAGTATGTCCAGACCATACTTCCTCAGGTGTTTTGAAATTCAGTGCAGAAGTGGGACTTCTATTTATCAAATAGCAAGTTGTATTTGCAGCTTCTCCCCAAAATCCCTTTGAGAGTCCAGAACTGATAAGCATGCATCTTATCCTCTCCAAGATTGTTCTATTGCATCTCTATGCAACTTCATTTTTTTAGGGTTCTGGTATAGTCTTGTGCTCGATTATACCCTTTTCCGCAAAAATCATTGAACTTTCTGATAGATATTCCATCCCATTGCTACCCGAGATACCTTAGCTTCCTCCCAGTCTGATTCTCAATCTCAATCAGTCAATCTCTAAACTTAGAGAATGTTTCATCCTTAGATTTCAACACCATGATCCATGCCTTCCTTGAGTAATCATCAATGATAGACATATAATACTTCCCTCCATTCAATGTCTCAGGCCTAGTAGGTCCCCATAAATCGGAGTGAACATAATTCAATGGTGCTTTAGTTGTGTGCTTTCCAGTTTCATAACTTGTCTTGTGAGACTTACCAAGAACGCAATTCTCACAGAAACTCAGCTTAGACACTTTATCACCACCTAGAACATCTTGATTTGACAACTCCTTCTGTCCCTTTTCACTGATATGAGCTAACCTCTCATGCCACAGTTGTGTCTTATCCATTGTTGCATTAACAGTTGCACTGACAGTTGTACAAACACTTGAAACAACATATGCCATACCAGACACCACTTCTCCTTGCATGATATACAGACCATTAATGAGGTTTGCTTTGATAACTGATGTATTCCCCTTCATGACTTGCATAACACCATTATCAGACCCATACTTATATCCCATCTTATCAAGAGTTCCTAGAGATATCAAGTTCCTTTCAAAGCAGGTATGTATCTAACATTGGTAAGAATCCTAATGACACCATCATGCATTTTCAGCCTTATGTTACCAATTCCTTTAATACCATAAGCATAATCATCTCCCAACAATACATTACCCTTGTTTCCATGCTTGAAATCCTCAAACCATTCTTTTATAGGACATATATGGAATGAACACCCTGAATCTAGAATCAAATTTAATCCACACTTAGACTCAGTGATAGAGATTACCTCAGCATTATCAAAGGTATCTGAGGATTCTTCAAGATCTGCAGTATTGGCTCCACCTTGCCCAGGTGCCTTTCCTCTTCTCTCCTTCTTCTTTAGCAAGTAACAATCCTTCATCAGGTGACCTGGTTTCTTCCAGTAGAAACATGCCCTCTTCTCTATGTTGCTATTCCCACCAAACTTGGACTCCTTCAGTTGTTGTTTTGGCCTGCCAGACGTCTTGCTTTTACCAGCTTGATGTTTGTTCCATGCTTGCTTGACAAACAAGCTCTCAGCTGTAGGATCAGGTTGGTTGCCCACATTCTTTTGATCCATCTTATTCCTTAATGCCTTTTCAACATCTGTAGCTGTAAGGTCATCTGGTTTGGTCATAACAATAGCATCAATGAAGTGTTCATAGCTTTTGGGTAGAGAGCTCAACAATATCACTGCCTTGTCATTGTCTTCAACCTTTACTTTCAAAGATTCAATGTCCATGCACAGCTTGTTCAATTCATCCAGCTGATCAATGATTGATCTATCAGCTCTCATCTTGAATGAGAAGAGTTTTTATTTCAGGTGCATCTTACTTACATAAGACTTCACATGATAAAGGGATTCCAATTTATCCCAAACATCCTTAGTAGTCTTCTCCTTAATCACCTCTACCAAGACTTTATCTCCCAAAGACAAAATCAGCGAGCTTCTTGCCTTTCCTATGATGTGCGTCTTCTCAGCCACATCAAAATCCTTAGGAAATCCAGAATCTCCAAGCAACGCCTGCTCTAATCCCTGTTGAACCAGTAGAGCCTCCATCTTTGCCTTCCATAATGAGAAATCAATTTTATCTGTAAGCTTCTCGATGTCAAATCTTGCCATTGCCATAACTGCTCCTGAGTTGATTGTTCCTTCTTCCCACAGATGGCGCCAATTGTTGCGTAATGTTCTTGAAACTCAATCACCAACAATAATGATCAATCAACTCAAACCACAGCAAAACAATCGATGAATGTTATAGCAACAATCACTACGACTGTTATATCAACAATCAATAAAACAGAACTGATAACAATAACTCCAACACAATCGAAACACGACGATTTACGTGGTTCAGCGAATGCCTACGTCCACTGGAGAAAACTAGAGATTCTTTTATTGACCAATGCAATGACAAAGATACAACCAATCCTAACAATATTGATTGACAGAAAATCGAGAAACAGAGCTTAATCGCAAACAAGAAGAATAAGAAGATTTCTATTATGGAATAGCAATTCTCTTGTCTTATCTTGTGTTTAATGAATATGCCAAAGGCTATATATATAAGATTTCCTACGCCTCCTACATCACCCCGAGTTAGTAAAACAAGACTCAATCCTTTCCCAGCTCAAAGAGAAAACAAATACTCTTTATTCCTTTCCCAGTTCAGATTGGAAACCTGATGTTTCTCTAACTATTTGTTGTAATACTCCTTATTTCTTCATACTTCTTCCTTTACTCTGAATTCAATCTATCTCCACGGGAAATATAGTCTAAGAAATGAAATTTTACAACTTTGGAATTGAATTCAGAGGGTAAACCAACTATAGAATGTGATACTCGCAACTTTGGAACTCAACTCAAAGGGCAACTAAACTTTGATAATTAAATCCAAATTGAGGACTCAATAATATCAACAATCTTTAAAATAGCATTATTATTCTTTCTCGATCACACAGTCTTTCACTGATTAATATTTAAAGGATGGGGATCAGATTACTAAAGTTGATGATTTATTTGAAAGACCACACATGATTATTATTAACATATATATTGAAAGACCACACATGATTATTATTCTTTAGTATATATATAATGCGTGGGATATATGTTTCAAACTCGGAACTCAATTTAAATTATAAACCAACTATTAAAATGAGATAATTGCAACTTGAAAACTCAATTTAAAAGGTCTAAAGTTAAAAGAGATCAAACTTTGGGAACTCTATTTAAAGCGTAAACAACACTATATTGGAAATATAGTGTAAGAAAGGCATAATTCAAACTTAATTAGAAACAAACTATAGAGTTAACAAGTGAGTTAATGGGAAAAAAAAATTAGTTGATGAATAGTAACTGAGTTGAAAGTGAGTTATAAAAAATGGTGTTTGGGATATAGTTAAAATATTATAGAGTTTGCAGGGTTGTTATATAAGATGTGTAAGAAAGAAGTGATGTGTGCAAGGATGAAGTAATAGATTTGGTTTTATTAAGGTTATTTGATTGGTTGTAATGTTATTTGATTGGTTTAATTAAATTTGTTAGAATGCATGATTGAAAAAATAAAGAGAGAGAAATGGTAGGATAGAAAGAGAAGTATGATTGTTAAGTGGATAAAAATTGAGTTAAAATGTTTGTAATTTAACTTCATGGCAAACACCTTTAAAAAAATTAACTTAGTTTTGCAACTTTAGTTGCATAACAAACAGCCCGAAACGTAACATGAAAACTCTATTCAATGAGTAAACAATGGATAATTCAAATTTAAAAACTCAATTCAAAGGCTAAACTAACTCTAAAATAAGATATGCTTCAAACTTTAAAAATCATGGCAAACACCTCTAATTTTTTATTGAACTTAGTTGTGCAACTTTAGTTGCATAACAAACAGCCCGAAACGTAACATGAAAGCTCTATTTGATAAGTAAACAATGGATAATTCAAATTTAGAAACTCAATTCAAAGGCTAAACTAACTCTAAGATAAGTTATGCTTCAAACTTTAAAAATCAATTTCAACGGTAAACAAGTTTAAGAATGGAATACTTATAAGTTGTTTAGCAGACGACTTTAAGGACTTTAACAGATAAATAGTAACTTAACTTTAATTGATTTATGAAATTTTTTGTTAGTGATAGAATTAAAATTTTATAGGTTTTATATTGTTGTTATATAGTGTGTGTGTGTGTGTGTAAGAGTTATGATGTTTGACTTTTATTGGTTTAAGGTTTGTTATATTGAATGTAAAAGTAAAATGAGAGAAAGAGTAGGTAGATAGAGAAAATTTTAATAGAGCTGTGAATAGTAGGTGGATTGAAAACAGGCACTATTCCAACTCAATTTTTTTTTTTTTAACGGAATATTCCAACTCAATTAAAGTCACATAACAAATATGATAGAATTTCCAACTCAACTAATTAAAGTTGAGCTTTAGTTGTATAACAAACATTATGTTGGCTTCTAACTTAAAAACTCAATTTGAAGGGCAAAATAACTATATGAATGATATTTTCAACTTGAACAACTATATTGAAGGTAAACATGTTATTCGGAAATGTAATCTAAAAATAAGTGTTTTCCACTTAAGAATTCAGTTCGAACGGTAAAGACATAATGCGAATGAGCTAGATAATTTAAACTTGAGACCGTTATTAGAAAAGTAAACTTCACTCTAGGCAAATACACTAAGAATATGATGATTTTATTTGAGAACTCTATTAGAAGGGTAACAAACTCTAAAGAATGGCATAGTTACAATTTGGAAACTATGTACAAAAATTAAACACACTATATGAGGAAAAAACTCTAAGAAATGGATACTTCAAACCCAAGAACTCGGTTCAAATGATACAACCTATAATAATTTAGATAATTCTAATTCGGGAACTCAACTCGAAATGTAAACTCAACTCTAAGAATGTGATAAGGCTAACTTGATAACCTATTTTGAAGAGCAAATCAACTCAAAAAAATGTGATAATTACAACATGTAAACTCTAATGAAAGGTTAAACCACACTATTTGGAAAATATTATAATTCCAACTTGAAAATCGGTTCAAAGGGCAAAAAAGAATCAGAGAAATGTGATCAATCCAATTTGGGAGCTCAATTAGAAGTGCAATCTACGCTAATTTGAAAAGTAATCTAATAATGAGAAATCCCAACTTATGGAGTTTTCTTTCTCCATTGTTACATTGGCACAAGAAAAATATTTATGGAATACATTATGTTCTGTGTTACATGGTAGACATGACATTGTTATCGGTTGCATCAAGCGGTATTCCTTATCTTCTTTTGCTAGCGGTCGCACTGCCCATTCTAGATTCAGTATCCCATTATAGGTCGATGAGACTACCACGTGTAGTAGAATCACACCTGGAAGGGATCTAACAAGATTGTTGAACAAGAAAAAGTTAATAATTTGTGATGAGGCACCTATGACAAATAGGTTTTGCGTTGAGGCTCTATATCGCATTCCCAAGGATATAGCGAGAGGTTGGAGAGTCGCACAAGCCGTTTGGTGGATTCATGGTTGTCTTTAGTGGCGATTTGAGACCGATCATGCCCGTTATACCAACGGGTAGTAGGCAGGATATAGTCCACGCCTCTCTTTGCTCATCTAAAAAGCTTTGGAGTTCATGTCGTGTACTAAAGTTCACAAGCTAGGAACATGCGTCTCCGGGCATTTTTCAACATTTGATATTAATTCTAATTTGTTTATTTTCATTTCTATATTTTAAAGTTTATATTATTCATTATGATTTAAAGTATGCGGACTTTATGTTATTTAATACAGTCCGATGGCTCACCTATTGAGACTGAGAGTATTAGGGAGTTTGCTCAGTGGTTGTTGAAAGTTGGAAATGGTGATGTTGGTGATAATAATGATGGTGAGGTACGTTTCAAATTACCTGAAGATGTTTTGATTCGTTCTATCGATGAACCAATTGATGCAATAGTTACATATCTGAGCTTATTGGACCATGTTGGTGATGGTCGATACCTTTAGGATAGCTAGTAAATATTTTAACTCTAGGTTCATCTGGACATAGTGGACTTGGTTGCATTTTTTGGTACTACACAGAGTGGTTTTATCCAAGCTCCTTGGGGAAAATTAGACACTATTGACATATCGGATAACAATACATCCGAACTTTGGGCCATTCGTTACAATTTGATGTGTCTTTGCATATTTCACATTTACTAAAACGTGCTGATTCTGTTTATGTGTTTCAATGTTTATGCAGGGATTTGGCACCGTTTCGAACGACGCAGGCACTAGTGCTTGATATTCGTCATTTGGCTCAAAATTTTGTGGATCCCAAACTCCAAGTTATCTACCGGGAAGCTAACTTGGCAGCATACCTTCTCACACGTGTAGCTAGTTCCCGTTTTCGGCTTAAAGTAGTTCTCCCACTCCAAACTCATGTACCACGTACGTAGGATTATAACTAAGGTGTGGTCTTCGGCCTTGAATGGCTTAGCGCATGTTTATATAAAGAACTATCGGAGGGAACGACTAGGCAGGTTGTTCACCTACCAGATCATGCTGAGATGTATAGTATTTTTTGCAGTGTAAATAAAGGAACTATTTTTTAAAGCAAAAAAAACATAATATGAGTTTGTCATAATTAAGTTAGAGGATACAAAAAATACTCAAAGCTCCATTTAAGTCCATAAACTCTGACCATGATAGTTGGGCTTTTATATTTTCAGACCGACTTTGTACCGATTTGAACGCATGTCTTCGTTAGATACTTGCCACGTGGCATTGAATTAAATCTGATCCATCAACTTTGGTTCGAAGTCATTTTTCCAATAATTTTGGGTAGGATTGATTTGAATTTATTTTTTAATAATTAAAAATTCTCATAAAATACAATTTGCCTATAATACCCTTATAATATAATTATTTTTTTTAAGAAATAATATGTGTACAAATAATTTTTAATGTTATAAAATTGCATATATAACCTTTATTAATAAGAAACGTATTTTTCGGGGCCAAATCAGTAAGTTAGGGAGAATGACATAACTAGTCCAATTTAATGACAGGGTTGCCACAAACACACACCATTTGTCCTGCCTTGTGATTTTTAGTCCAAAATTTGTAAATATTTGCATGGACGGTCCAATTTTGCAGGAATATATATGCTTAGGTGGCATTTTTTGTTCTGGGTCAACGTACACATCAGCTCTTTCGACTCGAAATATTATTTAAAATTATAAAAAAAAAAAAACAAAAATTGTTGAGGCTTCTTTGTTTAATGGGTAAGGTTTTTGTAGTGATATGCTAGGTGTTTATATACGCATTGCATTTCCTTTTGGTAATGTTACTCTTTCTTGTTTGTTAAGGTTGTTTTGGAAATGGATTAAGGTTCTTTACATGTACAACATTTATATGAGATAGAGTTATTTACATGTACAACATTTATGCAAGTGATTAAGATTTTCGTTGAAATGGTTATGGTTTTTGTGAGATTAATTAGTTAAGGTTATTGTATATTTCTATTATTTTTGTGATTTTCAATGTTCTGTAACATTATTAAATTTGTTATATAATGGTTAATTTTTATGTGATAAATAATATTAATTCTTAAGAATGTTTTGTTTCAATGTTTTGCAACTTATTAAGTTTATAAGATATAAGTTCTATAAAAAGTGAGTTTATATCGCAACCACATCTCTGATCCACGATAACAAAAAACAAATATAAGCTTCTTATTATCCAAAGCAACACCAATTACCTGTCAAATCAACAATTTACAACATCTAATTTGTTTTAACATCTCAAATAACAATTAAAATGAAGATTTACACATTAGAATAAAAAAAAAAATTATGAGAGCAAAACTCATAGTACAATCTTGGTAGCAAGTCCATGATCCTATAAGCGCGACATTTGTGAGTTCAAAGGGAAGTAAGAAACTGGAATTGGAGCGCGAATTGATTTTTCTTTACTCTTTAGCTTCTTCGAAGGTGAAGAACTGGAGTTGTGTTTGCTTGAATCAGACACACGAGGAGACGACGAGACGAAGCAACTAAATAAATTTGAAAAGAAAGCCATGATCAGCAAGTATTTAGTTCCTTGGTGGTGTTTTAGTTCAATTCTTGGTGCAAATAAGTGTATGAAAAATGAGCTTTTTGATGGTATGATGATGAAGCTAAGAGCTTTGATTAAGCTGAGAAAATGTTGGAGTGAGGGATTAGTAGTTATGATGGGTGGTATATATAGTGATTAATTGGGAATTCCATACATCAAATATCACCTTGATGAGCAAGGAAGATTGGGACTGACTTTGTTTGAATTGGCTGCTATTTGGATGGTTCCACATGGTTTCTACTTTCTATGATTACACGTTTGCATCTTTGACTGAATAGTCTTTCGACTCTAAGGACACGTAACATGGGTACATAATAGTAATGGTTTCTTATTTTCAAAAAAAAAAAAAAAAAACAAAACAAAACAAAACAAAAACAAATTGAATCATTTTGCCAATGTGTGGGTACTCATGATTGATCTCTGGCATGGGTGATAATTTGATATGATATTACCATTGTATCAACACATATACTTTCTTGCATGATTTGTCATTACTTTATGCATCGAAAAACTTCCTAACTATTCATCTAACACATTTAACTCTGAATTTTTATGGATGTATTTCCAAAAATAAATGAAACCTAATGTGGAAGGGGCAAAATAAGGAATAACTTTAAATTATGATACATGGATTATAATTTTACCCCACCTTATTCAAAATTGCAACCAAAGACCGACCCAAGTCCGAAACAGAGTAAATTTATAACCGATGGTAATAAATAAGTGGTGATCAACTAAACAAAGTGTAGGTTTTTTTTTTTTAAGATACAAATTGAATTTTAGAGTTTATGTTCACATCTCCAATCAATATTAACAAATTGATAAATTTATACTCAATTTAAAGAAATACAAGTTTTTGGAGAAATAAACACTATTCTAAAAGAATCACGTTATGGAAAAATTCGACCATGGTCTTACCCAGTGGTCTCACCCTCTCATCAGATGGGCGCCACACTGTAGGTCTCACTGCTACAATGAGAGGGTGATACCATTGGGGGTAAGACCATGGTCTAACAAACCCACGTTATGATCAGTACCTGACCTCCAGCTGTAACGATGATTGTTTTGAGAACTAGTAATATTAATGATGTGAAAATAATATTTTCTATGTGTTAGCCAATAAAATAAACACTTCATCAATTCCTAAAGTTTTACATTTTTCAGGTACAATGTTTAAGAATGATAAGTAATGAGTTAAAGAATGGTCGATGTTAGCCAATAAAATATAGCTGACTGTTTTGTATAGAGTTAAAATGTGATTTAAATGAAAAATTTTAGTTAATAAATAGTAACTGAGTTGAAAATGTTTTATATAAAATGGTGTTTGGAATAGAGTTAAAATTGTATAGGTTTATAGGGTTGTTATATAGGGTGTGTAGGATAGAATTGATGTGTCATGTGTGTAAGAAAGAAGTGATAGATTTGATTTTTTTTTTAAGGTTATTTGATTGGTTTATGATTTATAGTATGATTGAAAAAAGTAAGGAGAGATAAATAGTATGGTGAAAAGAGAAGGATAATTGTTAAGTGGAGTAAAATTGAGTTAAAATGTCTGATTTATAGTTTCATGCCAAATGCTTGAAATTTTTTTAACTTAGTTTTTTACGTCTTAGTGCTATAATAAACAGCCCGTAGATTGCCAAAAGTAAGAGGGTGATTGAGTTATGCAAAACCTTTCTATTTGGGTCGTTATTATAATTGATCCAAACACTTTTCAAAATTTAAGTGAATTTCACTCGATTAACTTCTTCTATTTTTTTCAAAACCCTATAAAATTTTAACCATATCATATAAATATTTTCACAACTCAATTAGTTATTAATCATTAATTACACCCAATGGTCTCAATTAAAATTTTGTCGCAGCCTGTAAGAGATTTGATTGATAAAGCATAGTACATGAAAATCTTTTATGAAACATCAAAATGTTCATTAATTTCTCAATGAATCGAGGGAGTACATGTTTATATTAGTCGGGAGTATATGGGTAGTCGCACCTCCAATAGGTAGATAATTAATTAATTATTAATTTGTTCATTTCCGTCACTTTCTTGACTTGGCCGGAAGCCTCTCTCAATCTTCCTTGGCAAGGAAATTAGCTTTACTCATATGGTTAATTCACGGGCGGAGCCGGAATAATATATCGACTAGGCCGCGCATCTTAAAATATTCAACTATAGATAAAATAAAACAAATATAATGAAAAAAATACACAAATATTGACATTCGTACCGAAAAATCAACTATACATGTGTATTATAAGAAAGAAATATAAACTTTCACACTAAAAAGGTAGGGCGAAATGCCGAAATAGTGCGAAAATTACACTATAATTTTTTTTTTTTAAAGAAGAAAGTCCCAACATCAACACAGCTCCGCCCCTGGCTTAATTTGACTAACACTTTCAGTATGCTTTGAATGAGTTAGTTCTATGGACTCGGTCGATTTTACTTGGTTAGAATCTTCATTATAGATATAAACTTTATAATCGTTCTATGATACTACTATATTTCTATATATGTTGTAGTAGAATACATTGTTGCTATATACTTAGGAAAAAAACTTCAAATACTAGCTAGAACGCATAGTGATTACACAAGCAAGTGTCAAGGAAAACGGTAAAAATTTTACATGTGAACTTAGTAGTTCATCCTATCATTACTCGCGCCAATTTACATACATCAGGTCACAAGACTTGAAACCACTCAAAGTATCAAGAAGAACTATAAGCGTGACATTTGAGAATTTATTGGGAAATAAGAAACTGGAATGGGAACGCGTTTCCTTTCCTTGCTCTTTGGTTTCTTTGAAGATGACGATGAATTCGAGTTTTGCTTGATTAAATCGGATACTCGTGTGGATGAGGATGTAAAACAGCTGAAAAAATATGAAAAGAAAGCCATCGTCTGGAGCTTAAAGTAGTGTGTACTATGTAAGAAAAATGACAAACTTCTGTTGGTATGATATGCTATGAAGTACTGTATTTGGAATGAAAAATTACTACTTTGTGATGGTTCTATTTATAGTGAATTATTGGCTGAAGTTGTTTGTCTCCTATCTATTCATCAGCTTGGTGACCAAGGAAAACAATGTGATTGGCTGTGTGTCAATATAAACATTTTTTAAAATTGTTTTATGCGGAGAATTGTATTTCTACAATACCCCGTCTTATCTACAAATTCGGACTTCTATTAAATTGTCTTGTGTATTCCTTTTCAGAAAGATTAATGGACTAGCAATACATTGAACTCAAAAGTGGTGGAGTTCTGAACTAAATTAGGAGGAGCCATGTTGCTGTATGTGAAAGTTCACATCAACTTCTACCACGAGTGTAAGTTAATGCTATTAAGGTCTTTTCTAAACTTGATGCTTCTTCCAATTAAATATATTCCTATAACAAAATCATTCAACTAAAAACGTTGAACCAAGTTAAGTCAGTGAATGAAGGCCAAAAAAAGACTCAAGATAAAATAAAAGTGCATACAATGTTGAATTAACAAGAATGCTCAGAATTTGCACTTTCACTTCAGACATCTACAAAACTCGAACTCGAATAAAGTTTTACAGTTTTATTCCATCTATGAATGGGAAAAGTACTATACTACAATTCCTTTTCACAAAGCTTATTGAACTGGTAAAACATTCAACTCAAAAGTGGAGTTCTGAACTAACTTAGAGTTTAAATCAGCTTCTACCATAAGTTTAAGTTAATGTTCCTCTCCTTGTTCTGCTTCGCACTTGCTGGATCGCCAGAAAGTTCATTGTGCTAGGTCTAACCGTCTAAACAAAGAAAACAGGAAAGAAAGAGCAAAGAATACTGGATAAGACGCGATTTAACGCGATAAGGAAATCACCTAGCATCCCTTGCAAGTTGCATCTTCCCCTCACCTCTTCCGTACAGTACTGGAGTACTATTTCTACTTCTGTTTTCCCTAGAGACTGGATTTATCAATAATGGATCACCGAGATATGATGAAGCCGAATGTGCTTCTTCAGAGGGTAGTGTGCCAGATATGTACCGGTTGTAGGAGACGTTCAGGTTGTATACACTCCAGATGCTGTCAGGGATGTTCCCTGAGAAATTGTTGAAGGACAAATTGAGGCTTCGTAACACTTTCAGCTCCCCAATCTCTTTAGGTATCGAGCCTGAGAAGTTGTTGTAGGACAGATCAAGGCTTCGTAACACTTCCAGCTTGCCAAACTCTCTAGGTATCTCGCCTGTAAACATGTTCTTTGATATGCTTAAGATGGAAAGTGGCAGCTCTCCGATCTCTAGAGGAAGTTCGCCATAGAAACTGTTTTCATCAAGGTGTATCATACCAAGATTTTGCATTTTACTGGTTCTAGGAGTAAGCTCACCAGACAGTTTGTTTCCACGAAGTTGAATATACCCGTAGCCGTCTACTGAAAAATGTCCTTTTAGCAACAAACTCCACCCCTCCTCACAGTTGGCAGTTGTTAAATCTTGCAATATTGGGGAAAGAAGACGAACTGGAACGTAGAAGGCCTCATCTGGGATCCATCTCAGAAGAGTCCTGCAGTTTCCATAATGAGTGGCAGTTGGACTTGGATCTATTCGATTGGACAAGGATACATGTCCTGCGTCTCTGCCAATGTCGAAAAGTTCAGTAGGAATGGGACCCGAAAGTTGGTTGTTTGCGAGGTTTAACCACAAAAGGGTGCTGCAGTTCCCTAGTTGTGAAGGGATTTCGTTTCGCCTGTAAGTGAATTGTCTGCTAGCATTAACCATAAAATCGAGTTCAAAGTTCTGAAACTTGGTGGTATTGATCCACTCAGCTTATTGGATGAAAGATCAAGAACTTGGAGAGCTGCAAGATTTCAATACTCATGAGGTATGTTTCCAGTAAACAGATTGTTCGACAAAATCATTATCTTTAAGCTTGACATTTCAGAAAATTCGACTGGTAGCATACCGGTGAAATTGTTTTCGCCTACATCCAAGCGAGAGATACGTTGTAAATTATGTATCCCCGACGAATTTAGTCCTCCACGATATGAATTCCCACTCAAAAGGAGGTGCTGCACCTGATTGAGACGCCCAAAAACTTGTTGAACATCTCCCTCGAATCTGTTCCTGCTTAAATCCAGCAAGGACAAGTTGTTCATCCCTGCCAGAGACTCCGGGACATCTCTCAAAAAATTATTATCGTTCAATATAAGTGATTGAAGACTCATAAGACATCCTATTGCATTCGGGATTTTACCAGATAATTTGTTTCCTGACAGATTCAGTATAACTAAATCGTTGCAGTTTGAAATTTCGTCAGGAACATCTCCCACGAAGAAATTTCCTGACAAGTCCAGAACACGCAGGATGCAATTTTCACTGAATGCCGAACCAGAAACCATGCCACCTAAAATGTTTCCAGACACCGACAACTCAACTAGTTCATCAAAAGAAAACGACAGGTTCCCACAGAGGTTGTTTGACCTGAGATCAACATACCGTAGTTTTCGGCAGGAGTTGAGTGAATCGCCAATTGAGCCATTTAAATAGTTCCCTTATAGGTTCAAGGAGACCAAATTCCTGCACGATATTTCTCGGAACACCGCCTGAAAACTGCAGGTCATTCTGTTCACCAATAAGTGTAGCACTTCCAAGTTGTCCAGTCCAGACAGATGGAACCTACATCTGATAAAATTATTCGACAAGTTCAAGTCTCTCAGGTTTCGACAATTTCCTAAATCATTAGGAATCGCCCCAGACATCCCAGTCTGTGAAAGGTCAAGGGATCTCAACTCTGGCAAAGCAGAGAAGTTCCTGAATAACAACCGCGAAATAACATAGTTGGAGAGATCTATTGCAGTAACATGATTACCATCTCTATCACATGAAATTCCAGGCCAATTACACGGCGATCTGTCTCCTGAATTCCACGAATCGAATCTACCAGGATTCTGAAGTTGTATCTTTGACTTTAAGTTTAGCAGAACATGTTTGTCACTCTCTATGTCTCCTGTCACAAACTTGCCTTTATGTTTAAGGCAAACACACAACATTCATGTAAAAAGTCAGTTCTTGAATAATCTTGATCCATGGTATAATGTAACACAAGAACATGTAACTATTTAAAAATTAAAATGATGTTGGAGATCAATCAGAAAGCATGGAATTGTTAAAGCAAGAAATGAATCATGGATTGTTACTGTACCAGTACTGATTAGGCTTGAGAAAATGATGATAATTGCAAACCAAACTTGACTGAGTTCTTCCATTGTCATCTATTACTATTAGTACCAGAATACATACTTAATCTGGTTCTTGATTTAGAGTGAGTTAGTGTGAAATCAAGATATGAAAAAAGTCAATTACTAGGCTTCTTTATGAAATACACTATTGCACGAATATTGAATGCAGGGCTGGTTCCGGTGTTCCTTACGTCCGATCTTTAATTTGATGAACTCAATCCCTACCACTTGAACTAAACAAACTGTTGGTTGAAACTTGAACACATCAATTCATAACTAATCAATCACTTAATCCGATTCTAATACTCCCTCCACTTTCCTTTTTTTATTTTTTCAATTTAAACTTCACGTACCTTGAATGTAAAATATATCTCCAACTTTATTCATTTTATTCTATTATTTAAAATTATAAATTATAATCATATTGTATGTGATTTAGTAGTATTAAAATCTAGTATTTCCAAATGAAATGTTTAGCCGAGAGTATACAATAAGACCAAACCATCGTCACTATTACATAAGCTACGACTAGACCAATTACTAGTGTTTGGTCAACTCTTCTACATATATATATTCATTGTCATTGCAAACGAATTCAATACGCCATCAATAATTTTTTTAATCTTCTTTTATGTCTTTATCCTTTTTCAAGCAGCCTTTTGTGCTTCGAAGAAGAGTCTGAAAGTGATTATAAATACTTGTCTCTCTTGAAAACACTAATATCGTCATAGCAACACTTAACATCAGCTCAAGCCTCAATTAAGAGAAGAAAACAAAAGCCAGAAAGTCCATTTGTCTTAAGGAAAGAAAAGAATCATGTCTGTAATGGATCAAGGTGTCGGATTTGAGCAGCCTAGATTGGTTACCAAGAAGATCTTGGCAATAGCCCAGAACGAAGGTGATGGTGCTGTTGTTAGAAGAAGCATTGGCAGGTACCAAAATTTACAGTCGATAAAGTTTTTAATACAATTTTTCGCGTCTAATTTCATTGTTGACTTTCATGATTTTGACTTCATACTACTCAGGATTTACGGATTAATTAATACTTTTGATCTCGTTTTGCTATCTTAGTTATATAGTCTTGTGTAATATTAACCAAGTCCCACGAACGAAACTGAATAGCGTGACACTGCAAAGTCTAAAATTACTCGTCTGAATGTCGTAAACTTGATAATACATGAGTAGTATCGCTTACATAATTCGTTGTCTTTTAATGTTTGCAGTCACCAATTGAGATCCTTGGACCCCTTCCTATTGTTAGATGAAGCTGAGGGTAATTCTTACAACTCTGTGCTTAATATCGTCTGTTTCTGTAAGCATGCACAATTATTTTTAACTTATTTATTCTTACTTTGTTTGGTTTTACAGTTTCACCTCCTGCTGGATTCCCTGATCATCCTCACAGAGGTGAACTAAATTATTCACACATTGTACATGTTATTTTTGTTTGGTGAAACTTCTTATTTTGCTCACACATTGCTAATTTGGACTCAACAGGATTTGAGACTGTGACATACATGTTGGAGGTAATTTTTTTTGCATTTAAAACTTTACTTTGAATCTTAAAGCTCAATTTCGAGCAATAGACTGAGATATGTGTGTTCTAAATGTAGGGAGGCATTACTCATCAAGATTTTGCAGGGCACAAGGGCACAATAAATACCGGTGATGTGCAGGTTTGTGTCTTGAGTTCCCTTTAAGCCCCGTTTATATTCAAGTTGCTACAAGTTCATAAACCCGGTTTAGCTTAGTTAACTACATACTGTGTGTGCGATATAGCTGTATTTTGGCTAGCTAGCTATTTTGTTAATTCGAAGGGTCAAGTCACCAAGTTGAAGGACAAAATACTATACCTTTTGAACTTCAAAGGTTGCTAACACATTTTCTTGTTTGGAGATGTGCAGTGGATGACTGCAGGAAGGGGCATCGTCCACTCGGAAATGCCTGCAGGGGAAGGTCCTAACTTGGGTCTTCAGCTGTGGGTCAATCTATCTTCCAAAGATAAAATGTGAGTTTTCTTATCGATACTATATAGCTAATCACGAGTTCAAGACTCAATCGTCATGAACAAAACAAGATACATTATGTATCGATGCATCATTAACACCACATTCGGCTCCAAAATGGTTTAACTATTTTGCAAGTTCTAATAGATTGGCTTGAAAATGCAGGATTGAGCCGAGGTATCAAGAATTGTTAAAAGCAGACATCCCAACTGCAACGAAAGATAGTGTTGAAGTTACGGTTATTGCAGGCGAATCGATGGGGGTACAATCTCCAGTTTGCACACGAACCCCGACAATGTACCTCGATTTCACTCTAAAACCAGGCACGCAATATCACCAGACCATCCCAGAATCCTGGAACGCCTTCGTGTACATACTTGAAGGTGAGGGGTCGTTCGGCATCCCAAATTCTAAACCTGCGTCGGCCCATTATCTATTGGTTTTGGGCCCTGGAGAAGGCCTCAGTGTTTGGAACAAGTCTTCTGGCCCATTGAGATTTGTACTAATAGGAGGGCAGCCCATTAATGAGCCTGTGGTCCAGCGTGGCCCATTTGTGATGAATACACAGGCTGAAATTAACAAGGCTACTGAAGACTATTACTATGGCAAGAATGGGTTTGAGAGAGCAAAGCACTGGAGATCTGCTTGAGTTTTTATTGTAGTGTACTTTATTTTGGATAATTCTACTATTTCAGTATTGTTGTTTACTTGTTTTGAAATAAATGATGAAGGATCTATTATATGGCAGTAGTTATGTTAATCGATCACGTCATAAAGAACCTAACAAATCATCGTGAATTGTCATAGTTACATTATCATCGTGAACCTAACAGGTTGCTATAGTTGGATTTTCATTCTGAAACTACATGGTCATCATTATCATGAATGTTTCATTCAACCACATATCTAGTCGTGCAAAACTTTTTTCGTCAATTTTACGTAATTAAAAGAAGACAAGAATTTCTTATTCTAAGAAAACACTTTCGTTACATTCCACAACCACACAAGACACAAGCTGATAAATTTGCAAAGTACAGTATGGCAAAATATAGTTATAGACTAGTAGAACATAAGTACCGAAACTTTTCTTTTGTAATATTTGCTCAAGTTTTTACAAATCAATACGAGGTTAACATTAAAATGAGTAACGTGAAAATATAGTAAACATAAAAGTTAAACAATGTCTCAAATATATTTTAATAGTCCTCACCCAAAACACTTGAATCTCTGTACTTGGTGAATCACATTATATTATATTATATCGTGCTACACCATCAAAATTATGTTGGGTTTATTTGCTTGAAATTAGTAAACCAATAGGAATTTAAATTTGAATGAATTAAAATTAAAAAACTACATTTGATATGTTAACAAGGCGAGGCGGGTCAATCATATTCGTGCCCATAAGTCAATTAGAGTTCGAGCCTGAACTTTATCGGAGTTTCACAATTAAGAGTTTCATCTCAAACTCGCGTGCTTGAACCCCGGTTTTTTTACCAAAATTCTAACCGATCCGCCTATAGCGGGCTGTACTAATCGATAACCATGGCAGGTGTATTTTTTCATAAACCGCGGCGGGTCGCTTGACACTTCACAGGCACATGGCGGGCGGATTGGCGAGTTTATAACATACGAAAATAAACGTTCCTTCAAAATTATTACCAGGTAAAATTATACTCAAAGTAGAATAAAACATAAGTAATGTAATGTATAAAACATAATAGAAGATGTGTGGAGAATTAAAGAAATAATAGGGGAAAAAAGTGTACTGCAACTCTAAAACAGTGAACTAGTAGGAAATAATAAGAAGATACATATCAACATAATTACTAACCATTTATTAATAATAACAGAATAATCCTACACAACAGTACATAAAGAATAAGAACACAACACCATATAGTATATACTCTTTACATATTAATTAATTTTTAGAATATAAATATATATGAAATATATATATAATTAGGCGGGTGGGGCGGGCGGGTGGCGGGTGACACCCATCCAAACCGCCACCCACCCGCTCGTAGAGGGTGAAAAAGAATTCTAACTATGGGGGTTTTTATCTAAAATTTTAACCGGCGGTGCAGTTATACGACGGGCGGTTTTTATTTATGTACACCCCCTACTCGAACCACGAGCTTCACAATTAAATTAAGATAAAATTTTACTTTACACACAAACCTTTTCAACGAATTTGAAGTTACACACAAACCTTTCATTTTTTTCATTCGACACTTAAACCTTAGTCAACGTATCAAGTCAACACAAATGTCAGGACGTCGTTAGAATCGGCCGTTAGCGCCGTTAGTTGGCGTGTAATTTTACACTAAAACCTTTTGGATCAATTTGAATTTACACCACAACCTCTTTTTTTTTTTAGTCGACACTAAAGCCTTTGTCAAAATTTTGACCTAATACAAACATTTGTCAAAATTTTCAAATTAAGTATCCGTTAGCCATATTTCCATACACCAAAACCTTTGCAAAAATTTGCACCCACTGCCGAAACCTTTTCCTATCATGTCAGTTTATAATTATGGTTCAATTTGCATGATATTGCGAAGGGTATTTTCGCGGTAAAGAGGGTCATTGTGGAGTTAGTAACACTTTAGGTTTAAATGGGGGTTTGAGGTCATGGATGAGTCTCTTTCCTTTCTATTTGGGCATCTAAATTTTTTCCGTTTGTTACATACATGTAATTAAGCATGTATAGTGACATCCCTTGATCATGGTCATCATAAATAAATCAGTCAAAGGTGTAGCTAGCAAATCCAAATTAAATTTCATACACATTTTCTGGCATTTTGTTATAAATGTATTTTTGACAAATAATATAGCCTCTAAAACATGTTGGTGCTTCAAAGTCCAAAACATGTAAAACTTTGACTGATTTTCGGTGGTATAAAGATACCTTTTTAAATAGGGTAATGTAATTACCTGAATGTAATAGTTCTCATTGGAAATCAAAGTTCATTGATGGACTTCCTGCATTATTTGCAGAAAGGGTTAGGAAAAATCTTAGAAAAGATAAAGTTTCCATCCCTTATGAAAATTATACTTATGGCAAGTTAATTGGAACTTGTATTCAAGAAGGTTTAGCCTTATGTAATGAGATTAAATTAAATCAACAAATTAAAAAGACAGAACTTGAAAGAAAAAGCCCAGTTGGGACAGTTCTGTGATCAATTTGGGATGGATGTTCCATCCACTTCTAAACCTCATAAGTCAAAAGAAAAGTCGACTTATAAACCAAAAAAGAAGAGACATTACTCTCCTCGAAAATTAGAAATCCGTAAACAAAGAAGATAAGATAGAGAGGAAAGAAAACGGATTAGAAAGAAACTAATAGTTTGTAGAGCTTGTGGAAAACTTGGTCATTTTGCAACACAATGTTG
Source organism: Plantago major (assembly GCA_026545765.1). Taxonomy (NCBI): domain Eukaryota; kingdom Viridiplantae; phylum Streptophyta; class Magnoliopsida; order Lamiales; family Plantaginaceae; genus Plantago; species Plantago major. The sequence goes on along the minus strand of CM048840.1, from coordinate 14,915,811 downwards.
GACCAAGAGAAAATTAAACAAATTAAAAGCTGATAATGATTTGAAAGAAACTCTTTCAAAAATTCTTTTAAATTCTGATGAAGAAAAGAGTAATAACTCTTCTGATGATTCAGATACTTCTATCAGTACTGAAGAAGAGAATTTAAAAGTTCTTGATCAAGAATCAGTCATATCTAGTTCAGAGTCAGAATGTGAACCTTGTATTCTTGGACAACCTTGTATCAAGAAACAAGAAAACACAAATGACAGTAAATTCTTTAATAAAGAATTTTACAATATTCTCTCACAGTTCCAAGGAACTGATTTAAATGTCTTAGACAGTAATAATATTATCGAGTTTCTAAAGACAATTAAAAATCATGAGTTACGATCTAAAATTATAGATCAGATGGATAATATTCCAAGTACTTCTACTTCTGTTCCAAAACCAATGGTTCTTCCAGAAGATTTAAAAAATGATGAGCCTTACTCAATGTCAGAAGTTTATAAACTTCTAAAACAGAGAAGGACAGTTGAATCTCCAACTTCTACTCATGATTTAGAGATGGAAGTTGAAAATCTTAAAAAAGAGATTCAGTCTTTTAAAAAAGAAAATAAGTTGATAGACTATAGAGTTTCTAAACTTGAAAATTATAAAAAAAAGACTGATCAGTCTACCCAGTCTACTATTAGTGAATCGAGTCAAAGTAAAAAGGCTCAATGTTTTGATTCACAAGTAGATGATAATTTTTTATCAACTTTAGAGATGGTTATATCCCAGAAATGGTATGTTAAAATTACTTTATTAATTGATAATTACTTTTCAAAAGATTTGACTGCTCTCATAGATAGTGGTGCAGATTTGAATGTTATACATGAAGGTTTAATTCCTACAAAGTATTTTCATAAAACTACTCATACTCTTTCTCATGCTGGAGGAGAAAAATTAGATGTAAAATATAAGCTTCCTAAAGCTTATATCTGCATTGATAAAAACTGTATTCAAACCAGTTTTTTACTAACAAAGGATATTTCTAACCAAGTAATACTTGGTACTCCTTTTATCTCAAAAATTTATCCTTTTACCCATGTGGATAATTCTGGTATTACTGGAATTTTTCAAGGTGGGGAAATTCATTTAAATTTTATTACAAAACCATTTCATAGAATGTTACATCACTACAAAAAACTTGGCCGGTAGCGACGGATCGATAGAAAATCCGCCCGAGTCAGGATGACGGATAACAATCCGTCGTCCAATTCGCGACGGATTGGACGACGGATTGGCCAATTTATTTTTTTTTTAATTTCGAAATATAGCGACGGATAGATTCTATCCGTCGCTATATTTAGCGACGGATAGAATCTATCCGTCGCTAAATAATCTATCCGTCGCTAAATATTTTAATTGGACTAGTGACGGAATTTGAAATTCCGTCACTAATTCCGTCACTGTGAATTCCGTCACTATTTATTTCATATTAATCCCTATTTTTCGTAGTTCACCTATTTAATCAATATAATGTTCGATAATAAATCAATAATACGGAAAATGTTTCAATGAATAAAAAGTAATATTGAATGGAGAAATTATCCAAACAAGTGTAAATATGAAAAAATCCGAACATACAGATACATAACTAGCTATCGACGGGGTGGGGGTGATGGCGAATCGGGACATGAATCGCTCCATTCAGAATCAAGGCGCTCGTTTCTCCTTCGTTCTCTGTCATGGCGCTCCATCTCGTCCCTTTGTTGCTCCATCTCTTGAGTTAGCCGAGCAACCTGTTCCGAACTCGATCGCACCATTTCAGAATCGGTCACGTGTGTAAACCGGACGTCTGATCGCTGGGATGATGATGAGGATCACCGGACTAGCCGGATGCAAACCGGCTCCCGAGTCCATATATTCGTCCTTTCTTGTCGGTTTGTTGACCTCTAGGAAGATGTTGTCAACTTGTTCGATTGACAACACATCACCCGTCGCCCTCCTCGCCTCGCCACCGAGCATCAACCTCGGCTGAAATCGTAAATAGCAGATATCATGATCGATTCTTGTTTTAAAAAGTAACTTGTAATAGTGTACAAATATGAACTTTAAGCAACATAAACATATCATGATAGACGAGGCCCGGCAATCGGTCCATACCATATACCTTGGCCTTCTTGAAGATGGCATACTTGGATGTCACCTCCCCGTGCCACCTTATTCAAACCATATCTAGTCAACAATTTATCATCTACTAGTAATAGATCTGTAGAGACTTCATACATACACGTAATGCTAGATTGCAAAACACATATACGCACCGATTGATAATAATCGGTGTGATGAGATCGCCTCCCAAGGTGGTGAACGGCCCTTCTGCCAGACGATCGGGATGCCCGTTACACTGTTGGTCCAAGCAACGTCCTGGACATCAGTTCGGCGCCAGTAGGCATCCCAAAGGGCCCACTCCGCTGCATCAACCTGTGGAGGGATTGGGCCACCCCGATCCCGAATGGCCTTCCACGTCTGACCATATCCTCAGACAGTTTGGATCCCACAGCCTCGTAAACGCCGATCTGTGGATCAACTCTTCGGGAATGAAGTACTCCTTCTACATTCCCAATTTCATACAACATCCAAAGTCAATACATGTCCTAACAACATAACAGATATGGTGACTAACATATCACCCAAATAAAGTGGCTAACATACCACTCACATATAGTGGCTAACATACCACTCACATTGTCCTAAAATTTACTAACACAATGGTGACTAACATATCACCCAAATAAAGTGGCTAACATACCACTCACATACAGTGGCTAACATACCACTTATATTAAAACGATTATAATTACAAACAAATGAATGTCATATTTTAACTTACCCTCAGCTCATCGAAGTACTCGGCCCTCATGCACTCCGAGATGTGGCTCCAACACTCACCACCCTGCCCCGGTGGCTCTCTCCTACTCCGGAAGATGTCACCTAGTTTGTTGTGCACCTCCCGAGGCCTTAAGCTGTTGTCAATGTATAAGATACAAGAAACGAATATATATTACTTTAGTACAAAAATTTATACTTGTCAACTATCATTATCAGTTATGTTTTACATATTTAAGAAGAATGTATAATACTTACTTGGCAGGACCAATAGGAAAAATCACAGGCAAGCCGTCCCACGTGACGTTGGGATTGTTTGGATCGAACATGAGGTAGGGACAATCGTCGTGGTCGTCCTCCAAAGATGTCCGGCCGACCGGTAGAGCCACGATCGCTCTCTCGCCTGGGGTCTCGGGAATCCGAGACCCTTTGTCACGATCTTGAGCTCTCCTGTTGTGCGATGGTGTCCCTGACCCACCACTATCATGCGGCAATTGCGTGGGGGGACGATAGTGGACGGCCTGTCATGCATCTGCAAAAAAATGTAATAAATACAATAAAAATGTGTTAGTACGAGTTATAATACATAACAGATTATAATAACACATATAATTATTCATAATACACATAATATACCGTTATCGCCGTCCTCTAAGGCTACATATTGGTCCTCGTGTAGATCAAACAACTCATCATCTGCTTCTATGGGATCTTCTGCTTGTTTATCGACATCCTCTTGTTGGTACGAGTTGGTAATTGAGTCGTCTTTCTCAATGTACTCCACTTTCGAGCGAGCACGAATAGGTACCGCAGCTAACCATTTCCCCTTATCGCGTTTTCTGCTTGGATATTCAAGAAACACCACTTGTCGTGCTTGAGTCGCCAGAATAAATGGTTCATACTTGGTTCGGTACCTCTTCTTTTGGTTCACATCAACCATTTCATACCGCTCGTTCTTCCTCGTACCTCCTGGATTAGGATCATACCACTCAACGTCAAACAAGAAGGTTCGTTTAAATGGCAATCCAGAATATTCAATCCTCACAATTCGCTTTAGCTTGTGGAAATCAAACAAAGTAGCGTCTCCATACTCTTCTGCACCATTAACACACACCCCGGAGTTGCTTGTCGCCATGGCCGTGTTACATTCAGTCGTGTGGAACCTAAGGCCATTGACTATATAACCTGGGAATGTGTAGACCTTTTTGAATGGACCCTCTGCGAGAGCCTTTAAGTATATGCATGTGACGTTGTTAATAGGATTCCGGATATACTCTCGGAACCAATCTGGAAATTCTGTAGGAATTTTTGAGTCAAGTAGTTCCTCTAGTGTATCCTCTGTCATCTGAGGATTTTCTTCCAAACAACGCTTTTTGAAAAAACTGCAAACATTGATTCGATTATAAGTCTATAATTGAAGTAGAGACTTGCGTAGCTATATTAAAATTTAAATAAATGGTTGCTCACCTCACAAATAGTACCATATACTGGTCAACCTCAGCACAATTCGTGAGGACATAATATTGAGCTGCTTTCAACTCTTTATCCGTAAGATATTCTTTCTTAGCTGCACCAAGAGGTCTCCCTGATACCCTGAAGACAGATAGGGAAAACTCATCATCCGCTTGAACTACGAATATGTCTGCGTTTCGAGCCGGCCTTGCTGTCTTCGTAGGGACGTGTTCATCAAAGTAATAAGAGCAGAAGGTTGCAGTTTCCTCTCGAATGTAGGCATTGGCAATCGAACCTTCAGGTTTACCTTTGTTGTTGACATACTTCTTCAATTTCCCCAAGTACCTCTCGAATGGATACATCCATCGATACTGAACCGGTCCAGCAAGTCTCGCTTCATGAGGAAGGTGAACCGACAAGTGCTCCATAGAGTCAAACCAGCTCGGTGGAAAGATACGCTCGAGCTTGCATAGAATCAATGGTATGTTCCTTTCAAGATTTTCCAACACTTTATCATGAACCACCCTTGTGCCTAAATTTTTGAAAAATAAGCTCAACTCGGTGATAGCAGTCCATACGTGTTTCGGCAGAAGCTCTCGAAACTCGTACGATCGTACATCCATGAACGGTCGGAATTCATTGTATACTTTATTTTTAACCTGAGACGTTCCAATTGATTAGATCGTATTTAATTTATTAGATCGATTCCAATTCGGATAAGAAGATTGTAGAGGTTAATTGTTAATTATTATATGTTGCTTATAAATTAATTATTAATTAAGTGTTCGATATTTACAAAATTGGGCATATAATTTAACCATTTCAACCTCTTAGTACATATATTATATACTTAACATACATATCAAATTAACTAATTACTCTATACATATCGAATTACTACATATATTCATATCAAATTACATACTAATTAACATACAAATTTATCAAATCAAAACTACATACTTCTATACTTAACAAACATATCAAATTAACTAAACTAACTATATATACTTAACACACAAATCAAACTAACTACATACATTCATACATACCAAACTTAACATACTACATACATTCATATCATTAATTAAACTAACTATCAAATTGAACAAATTACATATAATTGATCAAATTAACTAAACTAACTACTACATACTTATCATATATACATATAATTGCTCAAATTAATCAAAATAAACAAAATCCCCAAATTTAAAAAAACTAGGGTTTTAGCCAAAATACCTTGATTAATCGGTAGAAATCTGAAATTGATCGAAGAAACAAACTCCTTGTCCCACTAGCTTCGATTAGGCACCAAGATTGGCCGGAATAACGAACAATTCACCGGAAACCGAAGAGAGGAGAAGAAGAGAATGAGGAAGAAGAAGGGAGAAGATGAAGAAAATGAGGCAGAGTGCCTCTCTGTCCGGGTAAATTATGAAACTCTGGGCCGACGGACACGTATCCGTCGGCCCAGAGTCGATCCGTCGCCATTTTTGGCGACGGATAGGTATCCGTCGCTATAAGGCGACGGATAATCTATCCGTCGCCCAGTTTTCAAAAAAAAATTATTTCTTTTTTTTTTTTAATAAAAGTCAAACTTGGGCGACGGATAAATATTATCCGTCACCCAATTTAGCGACGGATAACTATTATCCGTCGCCAAACGGGGCGACGGATAGATTCCGTCGCCCAGTTTACCGATCCGTCGTTATGGGGCGACGGATAAAATCCGTCGCCCCATAATGTCGTTTTTTCCTGGTTTTCTTGTAGTGCATGAAATGTATGATCATCTGACTTTAAAGAAAAACCAGATGAATTTCTTAAAACAAGAAATAAACTCTTTGACTATTGAAGAAAAACTTCAAAATCCCAAATTACAAGGGAAGATTAGATTGATTGAAAATCAACTTTCTCTAGAAATCTGTAATGACCATCCTAATGCTACGGAATAGAAAGAAGCATGTGGTCAGTCTTCCTTATGAAGAAGATTTTGATGAAAAGAGAATTCCGACAAAGGCAAGACCTTGTCAAATGAATTCAGAGTATTTAGAACTCTGTAAAAAGGAAATTGATTCTTTATTGCAAAAGGGTCTGATAAGCCCTTCTCAATCTCCTTGGTCTTGTACAGCCTTTTATGTTAATAAACATAGTGAGCAGGAAAGAGGAGTTCCTAGATTAGTGATTAATTATAAACCCCTTAATAAGGTTTTAAAATGGATTAGGCATCCTATTCCGAATAAAAAAGATCTTTTAGAAAGACTTTATGATTCAATTTTATTTTCAAAATTTGACTTAAAGTCAGGTTATTGGCAAGTTCAAATTGAACAAAAGGATAGGTATAAAACAGCCTTTAATGTTCCAATAGGGCATTACGAATGGAATGTCATGCCATTTGGTTTGAAAAATGCTCCTTCTGAATTTCAGAAAATTATGAATGATATTTTTACTCCTTATAGTGAATTTATATTAGTTTATATTGATGATATCTTAGTATTTTCAAAAGATATTGAATCTCATTTCAGACATCTGGATATCTTAAAGAAAATAGTTATACAGAGTGGTTTAGTTATATCAAAGCCAAAGATGACTTTGTTTCATACAAAAATTAGATTTTTGGGTCATTATATTGAAAAAAGTAATATTATCCCAATAAATAGAAGCATTGATTTTGCTGACAAATTTCATGATGAAATAATTAATAAAACCCAATTACCGAGGTTTTTAGGGAATTTGAATTATATCTCTTTTTATTATAAAGATATAGCTCAAGATACTGCTATCTTATATGATAGACTTAAAAAAGATCCAAAGCCTTGGTCTGATCATTATACTCAGGCTGTTAGGAAATTAAAAGAAAAGGTTAAACCTTTATTTTGTCTTATGATAAGTAATCCCTTATGGGATAAAATTGTTGAAACAGATGCTTTTAATATAGGTTATGGGGGAATTCTTAAACAGATTGATCCTCATAATAAACAAGAATATCTTGTTAGGCTTTATTCTGGAAAGTGGAATAATAATCAGAAAAACTACGCCACTATTGCTAAAGAAATATTTTCAACCATAAAATGTGTTTTAAAATTTCAAGATGGTTTATATAATCAAAAAACAGATTATGATTCTGCAAAGATTATGTTTATTAAATACTTTAAATATGACATTTTTAGACATATGTTTGTAAAATGGAAAGATGATATCAGTCTCCCAGATTCTTTAATGTTTGAAGATATTATTGCAGGAATGTACTCGCAAAGAAGAAATTCCTCATCTGATAGAGGAAAAGGAAGTCAAGAAAGTGGATTAGTTAAAGGAAAGCTTATAGCTTTACCATCACAAGATAAAGGAAAGCTTATAGTTTTACTATCACCAGAATCCGAGACTTATAGCTCAGAAGAGTACCAAGAATTTCTTAAGTACAAAAGAAAAAAGGGAAAATTCCCATCTTTTACTAATTCAGTAAAAGAAGAAAAAACTGATTATGTTGAAAATAAAAATCAGGAAGTAATACTTCTGCTTGAAATAAAAGATGTACAATGGGCAAAGGAACTTTGGACATCATGGTCTAAATATTTAGACAAAGATAAAGCATTATATGCTTCAGGATCTTATAAAACAAGATCCTTCTATGAAAGTATTCTTTCAGAAACAGAGTCTTGTGAAATAAATTATTTCCCAAAGACACAGAAGGAAGTTTATAACTTCAGAAAAATTTATATTAAGAAGATTATATCTTCTGAGGATTGGGGATTTGAACCATCCAGTGAAAGGGAATTTTACTATCCCAACAACAAAAATCCTATAAAATATAATTATTGGGATTATGTTGAAGCATTTAATAAAGTGCTACTATGTGATAATGATCAATGTAGAAAAAAATACTCGTGGTTTATAACCATTGACAGTGCAGTTTATATACAAAACTGGCAAAGAATACCCAACTGGTTTATAACCTGGTGGATGAATTTTGGAACTACGGAAGTTATACTTCCTAAAAACTTCTCAACTTTATTTTTAAGTTGGAAGAAGGTTACTCCTAAAAAGGATATTCCTCAAGAGTATTACTCTTTATATTTCTTTATGGAATTTTCCATATCCTGGATTTGGGAATGGATACCTATTATCGGTTATACCAAAAATGAGATACCATGTATCAAAAAATCTTCTTATACAAAGTTTTGGGAAAAAATGAATGAAGAGAACCCAAAAACCAAGCAATTATATTGTATTGACACTATAAATTTTATAGAAAAAAGAATTAGATTATATCAAGAGGACAGAAAAATGAAGGTCCAATATGCAGTTCGAAGATTGCCAAAATGATCAAGATACTGATCAAATTCTACAAGAAGTCTACATAGAAGACAAATTTGAAAAGAATATGGAATCTTTCCACTATCAATTGATGACAATACTAAAGATGATAATGATAGAAGACATCTTACTAATACATAACGTGACTTCTTTCATTCCACAAGAAGCCAAAGTGGCTAAAAGCCAAAGAAGGAAAAGAACGGAGCAAGATTAAAGAAGAAACAGATAGTGACATGTTTGGAATTAAATTCCAAAGATAGTGACAGATTTGAGCTCCTGAGAATCAAATTCTCTCTATAAATAAGAAGAAGGCAGAAGGAAGAAAAAAGAAGCGGAACACACACCAGCTGAAACACTCTCCCATACACTCTCCCTTCAGTTTTTAGATTTTAGTATTTGTAATTAAGTTTGTACTGGTGCTTGCAGACATCAATTTGTAAGTACTCTTTTTATTTTTATTTTTGTATTGTAATATAATATTAATGAAAATTAGCCTAATGATAGGCTAAACGTTTGGTTTGTGTTAAGACAGGTCTAAATTATGTATTTACTATAACTCTAGCAAAAATGTTTTGCTGTTTATCCGGTCACTATTCATGGTTACTATTCACGGCGGAATTATGAATTAATCTAAGATTTTTATTACTTACTAAGAATGAGACCAGAGAAGGTTTTGTATTGAAATCAGGCATGTTGATATATTCCGATAGACATATGAAAACCTTGTTGCCCCTCTAGTAGAAAGAAATGGCGTCTACGAACATTTTTTTGATAATTATGTCTTGAGAAATATTTTGATATTAATGATTTTATACAAATGTCGATCTGATGTTGTCTCTATCTTAGTCGATAATCTGATGCGGATTAATGAAGTGATTCTAAAGTTTGAATATTATGTGATATGAATAAATCAAAAGCTTTGTGACCGAGCCACCATGACAGTGATGCCCTATGTATGTATGTATTTGTGTGTCTGTATATATATATATATATATATATATATATATATATATATATATATATATATATATTTGAGGTGGTCTCCTATGAGACATCCCCTAGATAAAGGACATTAAGACATACTCCCTCCATTTCAGAAAAAGTGTTACATTTTACTATTCTACGGTCAACTGTCTCCGCGTTTGACCACAATTTACTCTTAAACGATATTAATAAATAAATTATTAAAATTATATAATGAAAATTTAGTAATTAAATTTTATTATATGATTTTATTAAATTATTTACTATTATCGTTTATGAGTAATTTGTGGTCAAACTCGAAGACAGTTGACCGGTCAAAGTAAAAATGTAACACTTTCTCTGAAATGGAGGGAGTACTATCTTAATATTACATATTAACCCCAATTAAAAACTAGTTGCCAAAAACACCCTAACCCAAGGGCCAGAAGGTGGGTCAGACTATAGTAACACGGGTCGGACTATAGTAATACGGGTCATATAAAACCCCAGAACCCAGCTCAAAATCCTAGCTCGTCCTCATTAATTCTGCCGCTTTCTCTCTCTAGCTTCATCGCCATTGTCGATCGTCTCTCAGCTCGCGAAAAACTGTCAAAATCGTCAGGAAATCAACCGATCAAATCATCTAGTCATCTCGCCATTGTCGATCATGCTGCTATTCCTTCAGAAATCAGCATAAAAGGTTTGAAAAAAGTTAGATGTTATTCTGTGAGTTTTTTTTGTGATTTGATCGAAGAAATCATGGTAGATAGTTGATCGATCGTATATTTCCGTTGAGATTTTGACTAGTATATCACTCAATATTCAAGCTCCAACATCATAAAGCTGCAACAAAAAAGATCGAACAAGGTAATAGCTTCGATTTCACTGAATTGTAATGAATCGATTGTGTTTTTATGTTAATTATACTAAATCATTGATGTACATCGATCAATCCATGTTATAGTTGATGATCGGAGCTGAAATAAATTAGCGGATGATGTTTCATCCAAAATCTGACCTCAATCATCAACGTAGATCTGAAAAAAATAGGTATGCAACGTTTCTCTGTCATTCAAAATCTGATTGTCGTTTTGTGCTCTGTTTTTTAACAATATTATTTTGAATTTTGTTTTCTACAGTATTTTCTATGTTCTTATACATATGTACTATCTTCTCACCAATATACTCTATGTTCTCAACAATATTCATGTACTAGTTGATCTGTCAACATGAAAATCGTATTGGCAGTATATTACATGTTCTCTGCAATGTGCCCCATCATTCCTTGTAGTAGTTGATATGTCACCATGAGGGACTTATTTGCAGTATATTACATGTACACAGTCATATGCTCTATGTTCTCTACAATGTGGCTTATCATACCATGTAGTACGTAGTTGCTCTGTCAACATGATGGACTTTTTTGCAGTATATTTCATGTTTTATGTCTCTTATGCTCCATGTTATCTGCAATGGGTCCCACCATTCCATGTAGTGGTTGCTATGTCAACATGATTGACTTATTTGCAGTACATTACACGATCCATGTCATATGTTCCATGTTATGTGTAGTGTACCCCATGATTCCATGTAGAAGTTTTTATGACACCATGGGACTTAGTTGTAGTATATTCCATGTTGTCAGTAATGTGCCTGATTCTCATGCTTGCTATGTCACCATAAGGGACTTATTTGCAGTATATTATATGGTTTATGTCATATGCTCCATGTTCTCTGCAATGTACCCCATGATTCCATATAGTAGTTTCTTTCTTAACACGAGGGACTTATTTGTAGCATATTACATGTTCTATGTCATATGCTTAATGTTCTCTACAATGTTCCCCATGATTCCAACGTAAGTAGTAGTCACCATGAGGGCCTTATTTGCAGTTATTACATGTTCTCTATCATATGATCATGTCTGCGTTTATAATGCGGCAGTTGGCGAAGCCTACTCCTGAGAGGATCAGTAGACGAGTGGAGAATGAGAGGAGAGGCAACTAGATAAGAGCTCTGGGTATTCGAAGAATATTTCATCATCAAGATGCGCTTCAACGAGAGTAAATGATCCAGACTCTACCAAAATCAAATGAAGGAAAAAACAAAAGAGTCGAGGGCAAACTTGAGAGGAAGAAGCCAATCACAACTGAGTTTTGAGACAAAGATCCAAACAAGGACATGATATAATTCACTACTTGATATGAGTGTTTCCATATTCTTTGTATTCAAAAACTTAGTCCAGCACGAAAATCTATGTTCTCATTAGTTTCGCCCATCATCTCAGTATTTTCACCCATGTTCTCAATATTTTCAATATTTTATGGAGTAGGACATTTTGAAGTCTTGTTATTTACTTATAGATTAAAGACCATTATATCTACATTTTATGGAGTTGGGCAGTTTGAAGTCTTGTTATTTGCCTGTAGATTAATGACCATTATATCCATATTTTCACCATATTAATCCATGTTCTCAACATATTACACCATAATCCTTGTTCTCAACATATTATTACTCCATGTTCTTAACATATTCACATAAGTTCTCAAAATGTTTGCCCATGTTCTCACCATATATTAAACAATGTTCTCAACATTTTCAACACGTGCATATTAATTATAAAACATTATTACTCCATGTTCTCAACATATTCACGTATGTTCTCAAAATGTTTGCCTATGTTCTTACCATATATTAAACAATGTTCTCAACATTTTCAACACGTGTATAATACAAAACATAAAAACAAAAAATTATGTTCTCAACTTATTCATCCATATTTTGAACATATAAAACCATGATCCCAACATACAAGATATATTAAAATGAAATCTGAATCATTCAGTTACATGTTGTACTATGATCATCTACGAGAAAAAGAAACATAAAAAAATTATTATGATTGTAATTTTCAGTCCTCCTCTTGATCTCTATCAATTAAACTTCAGGTCCATCATCGTTCTGCTACTTATGCTCACCTGTAGCATTTAAATCAACGGTCTTCTTCTCTGCCAATGCTTTTGCCTCCTTTTTCTTTATCTCTTCATCAACTTTATTGTCTTAACCATCCTCAACACAATACAAATAGTTCTAGGTTTGCAACGACAATAATTGGAGTGCGCACAACACCATCCTTTTCGGTGTCTACAAAGAAGACAAATTTATCTTATCAAACATACCACCTATGTTATAAAATAAAAAACCTATCTTATCAACTCAGAAAAATAGAGATATAGAGATAGAAACAAACAAAAACTAAAACAATATCGTCATCAAAAATATTACCCAGGCATGACCACATTGCACCTATATCATACCGAAGATAGTTGATATTGCAGAGACCATGAGCTAAAATGGTAGAGAACATAGATTACATCGCAAAATAAGATTTTTTCACATGGACATAGCAACTATTTCATAACAAACATAGTGTATATTATTGAGAACATAAGCAAAATGGTGGAGAACTGGACTATGCTGCAAATAATACTTTCACACACGGTCATAACAACTATTTCTAAACAAACATAGTGGATGTTGCTAAGAACATAGGGTATATTGGTGAAAAGATAGTACATATACGTAAGAACATAGGAATTACAGTAAAAAACAAAATCCAAAATAATAATGTCAAAAAACAGAGTACAAAAGTACTTTCAGGTTTTGAATGAAAACATATGACATATTTCATAGAACATGGATGATATTGTTGAGAACATAGCACATACGAAAGAACATAGAAACGTTGTATACCTCGTTCTTTTCAGATCTAAGTTGATGATTGAAGGTTAGGTTTTGAATGAAAATATCATCCAATCCGCATGCAAGCATGATTACACCTTGTAAATGTATAAACAACAAACAACAACAACGAGCTACAATAAATACCTAATCAAAACACGAAATATATATGAATATTTATAGATCTAAAAACGGACGAAAATCCTAACCACCAAAAAAACTAAAACAACAATGGAACAAAGCAAAATAAGGAATAGAAACTATAAAACAACTTACCTTCAAGTTTCGAACGGAAATCTGATAGGAAACAGCAAGATCATAACCTGTGTAAGCAACTGCAAAAGAAAATTCGGAGGTTGGGAGAAAGAGAGGAAAATAAAGGGATAAAAGTGATGAAACTAGGTTAAACAACAATATATACCCGGATCCATGAAAATTTGACCCGGATCCGTGAAATTTTGCACAAATTTGAATTGTGTAAATGTAAATTGCAAAAGAGCCCGTATTTAAATAAGCTATCTAGAGACCGTCTCTTAGAAAACTTTGTGATATTTCCATGCTCACGCATATTCTAATTTTTAACCATAATGCTCAACACTCAGTTAAAAACGCATCGACGACGACCGAGCTCGAACCAACCTCGCGAGTTGACTGGAACAGACCCTAGTCTTACGATTAAACCCAAATGCAACCCTAATTTTAAATGGAGGTGTGCTGAATTGCAATTTGCAGCCCTAATCTGATAACCTAACTGCAACCCTAATTTTATAATCCTGTACCATCCTTTCTTCTCCAGCTGGTTCTCTTCCTTTCCCGCCGTAAGTAGTCTGCAATCTCTTTCTCCGATTCTCTACTTACCTTCCAAGTTTCATCAAGTTAACCTAATTCGAAATTCGCCTAACCTTCTATTGCCATTTGTTTGCTTATAAAGGATTCTTACTCTGCGATCTTTCCACAGCTCGCCGCAAAACTCGCCGCCGGTGACGAATTTTCAGTTGTAAAGGTCTGATTGACGGAAAATAAGCTGGTAAACGAAGAAACTACCAACTATTTATCTTCCTGATTTTCTTATCTAGTAAACCTTAAACCCCAGCTAAAACCCTGAGCTGCAAATTCTCATAAAAGGTCCTCCTTTGGGTTTATCTTATACATATAAAGCTCCTGCCTGTCAGTTCCGATGGGTTCGAGAAGCAAGGCAATCATGAGAAAGACGTGGCCGCCACACCTGGCAGAAGAGAAGGACTATGAGTCACTGCGGGAGCTTTTCAAGCACCATATCGAATCGTTCGACTACATGATCGATAAGGGACTTGATACAATGTTCTCCAACATTAAGCCTATTGAAATTGTTGATTCCGACTCCGCTACCAAGCTTAGAAATATCCTTTTGAAAATTTGATGATTTTTTTTGTTGGTATAAGTCTAGTCATGCTTGATTGTTTTTGTGATATTGATTGTTAATTGATTGCTTTGTCCTGTCTACTAGAAAGCTGCAAGAAGAGATAATCGGTCAGCTTGTTTTTCTGTTGGTATTGGTTTGTGCTCTGTGTTTTCTGTTGGAAGTCCTGGATTAGGCTTTACTATAGTGTTCTTAGAACTTAACTGGAGAGAATGAAGTTGAGTGGGTGGTTTGTATAATTAAGAAAATCTAGTGAAATGAGCTGAGGCATGCAAGTGTTTGAAATTAGTATGAATTCGTTCACGCTTACATACTCATTGAAAACGATGTTGAGGGATTTGGATTTTGTTATGTTGTTCTTGGAGTTTATTTACTGCAGAATTATTGTCACCTGAGTTAGTAGTGTGATCGTATAGCTGGAAGATATAACTTTTTAGAAGCATATGGACTTCGTACCATTCATTCTAGAGTGGTTGAATTCTCTTCAATCGCCGTGACACCCTCGTTGAATACTTCGATCCAGGAGCTCTTTTTTTTCCTTTGTCAGTTTCCGTGTTCCTTTCATCATCATTCCCCAAGTGACTTCAGTTAGGCTCCCACAACAAGCTGGGTAAAAGGTGTGTGTGTTTGTGTGGGTGGGAGGGATGTACGCAGCCTGTCCACTGCAGTGGCGGAGAGGCCTTTTGCAATTAACCTACTATCGAAAAAGGCACTACCATGTCACACTTCATAAAATAAATGAGACATGATTTTGGGAGCCATTTTGATATAGTCTGTTATATCTCCAAACCAAAAGAACAAATGAATCTTTGGCTCCATCAGAATGAGAAGCCATGGTTCTATAATTATTTTGTTTTATTTTATGCTCAAGTAGTTTTCGAACTGAAAGTTGATCCTTAACCCATGTTATACTCTGGTTTGGAAACTCTGAGGTATATCCTCCTTCAAAGGAACGCTCTACAGGCACGTCAGATGTCTTGTATCCTTTTGAGGTACACTTTTGCACTCTAATACGTATGTGGTAATCGCATAACTACTAAGAAAGGATTATCATTTTCTATTTCGTCATTTTTGTGCATGTGTTGTTGGAGCAGTGTAGACAAGCTAAACTCTCATATGACGGGAAGTTCTATGTGGACCTTCATCTCCAGTATAATGAAGGAGTCATCCTGAAGCAAAAACTGAATCTTGGCAGGCTTCCTATCATGTTGAAGGTTAGTAACCTACAATTAGTTGCTGGCTTTTTAAATATGGTACATGTCCCATTGTCCTCCAAGTAAAATAATCCTCCTTGATTGCAGTCCAAACTCTGTAATCTGAGAGCTGCAAATGATCCCCAAAAATTAGTTTCCCGCAAAGAAGAGCCATCAGAAATGGGAGGGTAAGGCACCTTTCTCTCTGCCTTACTCTCTGCCTTACAGTTCATCCTACATATGGATCGTTAAATTATTATCTTCTTCTGGGTTTGATTTTTCTACAGATACTTCATCTTGAATGGGCTTGAGAGACTTTATAGGCTTATTATATTGCCGAAGCGAAACTATGTAAGTAAAGGCTTCTTATTTATAATTACTGAATGCAGGCATATAGGAAAGCTGTCTAGGTTTAATCTAATCGTCAGTCTTGTTATTCTTAAGAGAGTTACTTCAAACCAAGTAAATTTTGATCTACTAATGATTTACTTCTCGCTTGTCTTATTGTCTAGCCAACAAGCATGGTGAGGAATTCATTTCGTGCACGGCGGGAAGGTTTTACTGATAAAGCTGTTGTCATAAGGTTCTTCTTCTCTCACATCATTTTGTATCTATAACCTTTTGTGGAATTTAATATTTTAAAATCAACATTGTTGCATCAGACAATATACATTATATAAGGACTTTATTTCTTCACGTGGTTGATGTGGATGTACGATACTACCATTGGCTATGTTATTTTCTTGTGTCAAGATACTGGGTGATTTGGACTATGGTTCACAATTTTTTCTCTGTTTCGCCCTTTTGTTGCCTGTAAATGTTAATGCAAAACATCTCACTTGTCTGCTAGTCATGTCATGTAGTAGTCCATTTTTTACACAACCTCACCTTTCTAATACTATCTCATTCTATTTTTGGACACCAGATGTGTGAGGGTTGACCAGTCAGCTGTGTCAATGAAATTGTATTACCTTAACAATGGAAGTGCAAGACTTGGGTTCTGGTGAGATATTATTCCAACAGTGGACTTTAGCATCTTTATCATATAACAGCGAACTCATTTCATTTATTTTCCAGGATGAGTGGGAGGGAGTATCTGCTTCCTGTTGGAATCATATTAAAGGTGCCCTGACGGTTTACTGTCTCCTTTTTTTTTTTTTTTTTGAAACAGCAAATAAGTTTTATTAATGTCCTTTCAAAACAATACAATGAGCATAAGAGATGCTTGCCCACGGTCTTCCGCAACTCAACCTATTACAATCAATTTCGAAACCAAGAATATCTAAACCTCATTCTAATCACACATGTTGTACACCGAAACCATGACAATGTATTACCAAAATCACTCCTCATGTATCACACAAGTTGTCTCCTTACAGTGCTTGTTTTAATTGAAATGTTTTTAAGTTCTAATTTTGCTCCTGCAAAAGCGAATCACAATGTTCTGTTCGTCCAAATAATACTTGGAATATCATATGATTGAGATAGTGATATGTACACTTTATTCTACTATATAATAGGACACTATTTGATTCCTGATTCTCTTCCAGACCTTCCTTCAATTTCCATGGATGGTCTTGGAATCCTGGAGACAGCAAAATTTTTATAAAAGTACCAAGTCTAGGAGTGATTAGAGATATAGCCATGAGAGCTGGGTAAATCGATTATGTAATTTACTGGTGGAGCAATTAGGAAGTGGTAGAAATCTCAGATTACATACTGGTGGAGCAAATAGGAAGTGGTAGAAATCTCAGATTACATAGGAAAAGTTGGATTCAGTAGATATTTGATGCCATGAGACTTGCAACATTTAATTGGGGTTTAATATATAGTTGGCATCTTCTCTCCTCACCTGCTTACCTTTTGTAGGCTCTAATTGAGACAACTGATCATGAAATCTACTTGAGCTTGACATGTTGCTATAAAGAGAAGTATGACCGGGCCAAGGGATCTGTTGGCACTCAGCTTATTGGTGAAAGAGCTAAAATAATTTTGGATGAGCTTCATACTATGTCACTATTCACTCACGCCCAGTGTCTGCAATTTATTGGTATTGGCCCTCTATTATATTTTATACTGTTTTGCATGTTTTAATCTGCATCAATCTAAATCATTTCGTTTTCTAGGGCAACATTTCCAGCATCTTATGTCAGGATTGGAAAACGAAAGCCACTTAGCTGTAAGTATATGTAGCTCGTGGATTAATTTCTTTAGCATGGAATAAAAGAAATATCCTATTGTACCTATGTTGCTTATGGCATGTACTTGAGATTCTCAATCGTTTCTTTTCTTTTCATTTTCTTCTCAGGTAGCTAAAGCTCTGTTAAGAGATTATATATTTGTACACCTGGATGGCAATGTTGACAAATTTAATCTACTTGTGTAAGTGCCACTAATTTCTTTGTTTGTCTGTACTTCAGATTCATATACAAGTTGATACTTTTCTGCCTATATGTTCCTGCTATTCTTTTACGTTCATCAGTCTTATTCTGTTAGTACTCATATATGTGCTGGTTTAGCTTCATGCTGCAGAAGCTATTTTCTCTCATAGATCAGACTTCTGTACCAGACAATCCAGATTCTTTACAAAACCAAGAAGTTTTGTTGCCTGGCCACCTGCTAACTATCTACTTAAAGGTACCGAGTTTAACACACTCAACGTTCTTGCTTGGATAGCTCAACTTTTTGTCTCGTAGTTGATATTCCTTGATGCATGTATGGTCACAATTTAGATTCACCGGACTTGCATTGCTATATATATAAACATTCTCAGCTTAACCATCTATCTGGCAGAATAGACTCTTATGTAATTTTAGTATGAGGTCAGTGCTACAATATCTCTGCCGTCATGGATAAGAAGCACCAGTCATACTAAAACAAACTTGGTGATGCTTTGGACTCTGGTGGCGGAGCTACAACTCAGTTTGACCTGTAGACACATTCTGTTTTAAAGAGATAAAACTTCTGATGTGCACTTTTGCTTCAACAAACTAATGGCAGAAAGTTTGCCAAAAAATGAAGAAAACTCTTGTTTCAAATGTGTCAATTTTATTTCTTGCTAAGTAGCTATTGAGGAGGTATCGATGGTGTCGCTGGAAAAGTTGAATTGGTGATCATGCATCTCAGTAAAAGGTCACGGGTTTTGGTCGAGCCATTTTGCTTGGTCTTCTATATTTTTTAAAAATCTTTTTCTTTAATGTCGATAAAAGGTAAATATATAACTTACAGTGATCTATCATCTCACAAAAATGATGAGCTCATATCTCCTAAAGTTTGTGCCATTGTGGTCATGGCAAGTGCCAGAAATGGCTGTTTCTAAGTGTTTTTACGTGGAAGGTTTTTGTTATTACCACTTTGTTCTGCAGTTTCCCATGTTGAATGGAATTGATATATCTCTTTAAACATACTGGTACTCTTCAACATTACATGTTGACGTAAATTATTTCTTACATTGTTCCACTGAGAATCTAACTTGCTTGTTGCCTGTGTGCATACTATTGCCTGCTTTACTAGTACCGCTATAGGCTGCTGTAACGTTTCTGTTTTATTTTGTGTATCCAGGAAAAAATACAGGAGTGGCTTCTCAATGTGAGACGGACTCTTCAAGAGGCAGTTGCTAAAGTTGATAATAATAAGAAGTTTGAATTGGAGAGTGGTATGCTGCATCTTCCTTAAGAGATAGTGCATTATTCCATGCATTTGCAATGTTATGTAATCAGTTTTAGTTATAAAAAATACTGAGTCCTAATCTTTTTGCTTTTCTCATTCAATATGCTCTCGGAGACTCTATTTAAGTGTTGCATCTGGGTGTCTCTTACCATCAGAGTTCCTTTTTTTGGTCATTCGCAGTACAAGACGTCATGAAGGTAATCGAGAGGAATTCACCAAAGCAAATAGGTGCAGGTATCGACAACTTTCTGAAGACAGGACGGTTGAATACAAAATCCGGTCTAGACATGCAGCAGGTATATCTGTTGTTTATACCTTGAGTTTTGGGAATGTCAGTTGCCACATGATGACATACTTTTTTGAGGCATAGTTATTCCAGCATTGATTATGGTTTATTGTACGTCACTGTCATGTGCCAGCACAGTTGAGATTACTTTGACTTGGTGAATGTGAATCAGTGTTGTGAATCGCGTACGCAACGCTTCGCGCTAGGCCCAAAAAACCGGGATCGCAGTCGCGTCCGGGATAGTGAAGTAAAAAAAAAAAAAAGCAAAATTTATAGAATGAACTTATAAGTACTTGGTTAGTCATATATTACTTCAATATGTGTTTTTTTTTCTTTTTCCCCTAGTTTTCTGCTAATAAGTGATAGGTGGGGGTAAAATGTTACATTTTACACCCACTAAAACACATCCCGGCGATCGCGTCCGCCTGCGACGGGCCGCTACACTAATCTTCCCGCTACTGGTCACCCTGTAGCGGGCACCTTAGTTGGTGGCGCGATCGTGCCGCTATTGACAACACTGATGTGAATATGATATATAAAAGGTTCAATAAAGAGGCCTTACCATGTGTATCTGTGTTTTGAAACCCGGTGGGTCGACTCGGGTCGACCCGGTTCAACCGTGATTCGGTAGGCAAAATGGTCCGAAAACCCCCAAAACTCGGGAAAACCTCCCAGTTAAAAACCGGGTTGAACCGGGTCAAATAAAATTTTTTGGGAGAAACTTACCTAGTTGACCTAAATCCCTAAACGGTTCTTCAGTCTCTTTCTCTTCTTCTTCTTCTTAAATCCTACCCGCCTCTCTAGTCATCTTGTTCAATCGCTCCTCTCTGGCTCTCTGCAAAACTGCTACCTTTGATTTTTTTCTCTTTTTTCATTTTTACCATTCTTGCTCTGTTTTTTTATTGCTCTGCATCTAAGTATGTATCGTGTATCTCAAGGGTGTTTGATTGATTTAATGTGCCAAAGAAATATGACCTGTCTTCTAGTTTGAGAATTTCAGTAACTTGCTCACCTTTTAGTTTAGATTGGAAGAGGAAACGAGGGATGCTGATGGTGTGTGAGTGTGAGTTGAGTGGAGGGTTAGGGTTAGGTGGTGGGTGTATACAATGTGGGCTTGGGTTGGGCTACTAAAATTGGACTGCAAATAAATTACACTAGGTTATATGATTATTGCAAGTAAAATGCATAGTATTAGTATAAAATTTATTTGTTAAAATATTATTATTAGGTTAACTCGAGTTGATCCGGTTGAACCTCCCTCAGTAGGTAGTCCGGGTCGATCATCGGGTCTGGGTTTCAAAACATAGCCATGTATAGTACATGTTGCATACCATATAGTAGGTTATTCGAACATTTGGAAGAGATCCTTCTGCTTGAACTTCATAGATATCACCATTTAATTCATAAAAGACGTGCAAAAGTTTAACACGGTATACCTTCCAGAACATAAACGATATACAATAAACTTGCAGAGTGCTATAATGGCTGTTTTACTTTTTTTTATTGCACTGGACTTGTGTGGAAATTATTCAATTTTGGGGCTGACTTGAATCTATGTTTTGTGACCATCTTAATGAACTGTTCGTCTGTGATGTTAGGACTTTGTATTCTGGAGACATCCTAGTAAGCGTGTTTAAGCTACAGAATTTGATTACTTATGGTCGGCAGCTTCCTGAACTGCTCAACAGTGAGTCTGGTGATGTTAGGACTTGGATTATGGAAAAGTTCTAGTAAGCGTAACGCTATAGAAAAAACAGAATTCGATTACTTCTGGTTTATCAATCTATCTAGGCTATGGTGATCATTCTCACTTGCAATAGAACCAATGATGCAAATTGTTGTCTGCCTGTTTTTCCATTTGTGTTTGAGTTACTCGTAGTTGGTTGTGTGCATAAAAGCTTGGGGGACATTTCAACATTTCAAACTATATCACTGGGAAAATGTTACTTTTTTGCTTTGTATACAATACAAGAGTAATTTCACATGTTTATGCAAGCTGTGGAAGAGTATGCTATATAGCTACTAATTTATTCTTATTTTTCATTTATGTTTTTGATATTCCTGCTCCACAGAGAGCTGGATTTACAGTTGTGGCTGAGAGACTGAACTTTCTGCGTTTCATTTCACATTTTCATGCTGTCCATCGTGGTACTGCCTTTGCTGGTCTTCGTACAACAAGCGTACGAAAGTTGTTGCCTGAGTATGTTCTGTCCCCTACTATAAATAAAGTAGTTATTTCTATTCTTACCCCCTGTTATCTCCTCATGTTACTCTTCCCATCTCATTTTTATATCTACATTTTTTGCACAGATCATGGGGTTTTCTTTGTCCTGTTCACACACCTGATGGGGAGCCATGTGGACTGCTGAACCACATGACTGTTTCTTGCCGTAAGATCGTGACCAAGTTTTATCATATTTATATTTGTGCTATTAGTAGATAACTTGTTGTGGCATGTGGGGCTACAAAGAGTGGTAATGGTAGCTCAAGGGCACCAAAAAATAGGAAAAAGAAGCATAGTATTGATTTCATAACATTTCTTTACTCTTTTGGCAGGCATAACTTCAGATTACAACTCTGATGGGAAAATAAAGGATGTTCTTGAAATTCGGAAGTTGATTTTGCAAGTTTTGGTAAGTATTGGAATGACTCCATCACTGCCAAAGCTCGTACAAGCTGGTCCCCCTGAAGTTCTTTCTGTTCTGCTAGACGGTCGTGTGGTTGGTAGTTTTTCATCTGATAACATACAGAAAGCTGTTTCTCACCTGCGGAGGTTAAAGGTGGCCGCAACATCCGTGGTGGGTACCTGTTCTTTCTTATCTCAACACATTTTGATGTATACACGCTGTACTTACTCTGTGTAGCACAGATACCTGAGGATCTTGAGGTGGGCTACATTCCTCTGAGCATGGGTGGGGCTTATCCTGGTTTGTACTTGTTCACATCTGCATCCCGATTTGTTCGGCCTGTTCGGAATATCTCTATTCCAAAAGAAGATAGCAACAACATTGAGCTCATCGGGCCGTTTGAACAGGTCCGTGTTATTCTGACTTTATGTCTTCCTAGATATACTTCATCAAACACGAAGATCTGAAGTGGCACTTACAATTAACACTGTCTAGGTCTATATGGAGATAAGTTGTCCTGATGGTGGAAATGGTGGAAGGAGAGATGGTTTCCCGGCTACTCATGAAGAAATTGATCCCACTGGAATATTGAGTCTTGTTGGAAATCTAACACCATTTTCTGAACATAACCAGAGTCCTCGTAATATGTATCAGTGTCAGGTCATTTTGATGCTTAATTCTGTACTTTTTTTACTTATAATGGATTAGAAAGGTTTGGGTTTTTGACATTCATCTCCATCACCTTGTAATAGATGGCAAAACAGACAATGGGTTTCTCTTGTCAATCATTAAATGCCCGAGCAGATCAAAAGCTGTATCATCTTCAGGTTAGTCCTGATTGTTTCTTGTTCAAAGTGTTTGTTAAAGTTCCTCCTCTATATTCCTTTATTATCCTTTTACTTGTTAAAAGAAAATTCTTTTATTGTTTTATGCCAGTTCAGAAATGATATTTTGACCAGTCAGAAGTTAATTTATTTTAATTACATTCACAAACTACTTTACTCAAGAAGACTTTTACGTTTCATCACCTGGGATTCTCTTAGGAGAATCTAGTAATTTGGAAATCACAGATGTAAAGGAATAACGAAATTGCTTAGAAGCAGCCGCGCTGCTTCTTCCTGCCGCTGCGCTCAAATCGAGCCGCCTCCTTGTCGGTTTCTGGCGACTCCGCTTCTTTCCGGTAACACCCATGTCAAATTCTCCGGTTCTCCCATGTCGGATTCTCCGAATCCCCATGGTCTTCTGTTTTTTGTGGGTTTTGTTTTCTTAATTTGTTGACTTTTAATGAGTTTATGTGGGCTTTTAATTATTTTAAGGACTCTTAGTGTGTGTGTGTATATATATATATATATATATATATATATATATATATATATATATATATCACAAAGTCCCATGAGAGACGGTCTTTAGATAAATTATCTAGAGACGACCAATGTTTTTAAGAAAATGATCTATGTTATTAATTAAAATGTCTATATTGTTAACGAAATACATTTCTTTTGTAATATGAAAAAACACCAATGTTGATAACATAGACGTTTTGATTAAAAACATCGATGAATTTCTTGAAAACATAGGTCCGTCTCTATAAATTATCTAGAGACCGTCTCTCAGGAGTCTCTCTCTCTCTCTCTCTCTCTCTATATATATATATATATATATATATATATATATATATATATATATATATATATATATATATATATATATCACAAAGTATTATGAGAGACGGTTACTTATCTAGAGCCGACATATGTTATCAATAAAACCATCTATGTTATTAATCAAAACGTCTATGTTGTTCACGAAATAATTCTTGTTGTAATATGAAAAAACACCAATGTTGAGAACATAGGTATTTTGA
The DNA here is from genome assembly GCA_026545765.1 of Plantago major. NCBI lineage: Eukaryota > Viridiplantae > Streptophyta > Magnoliopsida > Lamiales > Plantaginaceae > Plantago > Plantago major. The sequence goes on along the minus strand of CM048840.1, from coordinate 14,891,443 downwards.
TTAATAACATCGATGATTTTCTTGACAATATAGGTCCGTCTCTAGATAAATTATCTAGAGACCGTCTCTCAGGAGACTTGCTCTCTCTCTCTCTCTCTCTATATATATATATATATATATATATATATAGATATAAACCTAAAAGATTAGAAATAACTCTGTTAACCCGCATCAAGCTAGAAACTAAAGAAAAATGGCCTGAACTTTGGAAATTTGCTCTTTATTTAGTTATAATTTGGGGTAAATGAGGGTCATTTACCCCCAAACTTTAATATCCCGCCTGGATTTCCGGGATTTCAGCCGCGATCGTGCCCGGGATTGACCGGGATGGGCATTTTAATCTCGCCCAGGTGCCAAAATGCACCGGGATAGAGGGATCTCGCCGGGATTGACAACACTGGTTATCAGAATCAGATGGATGACTTTCGAGCTCGAGATTTAGTGGCTCGTGTGCTTATGTAAAAGAATATGTCTGTTTCTTTAATCTTTCTTTTCCATTAAGTAGGATTCCTGACCTGATCTAATTTTTTTGTTATACTACCTCCTTTTTCTTTGACTTGAAGTTATCGCACATGTCTGCTTCTGCAAAAGTTCCGAAGTTAGCTACTGTTACCTGTATTTTTCCATTCTAACGTCTTCTTTTACTTTTTTTAACCGAACTCCCTATAATTAGTAGGGGTAGTAGAATAAACAATTCACCTTGATAGGTGTACTCATAGATAAAACTTTATACATTAAGAAACCGATGTATTATTTGAGTATTATCTGAGAACAGCCTGATGTCTTACTAACAAGTTGAGTTGCCTTCCGTCTACCAGAAAAAACAGTTGCATTAAAATTTGCACTTTACAATTCTAACATGCAGTTTTTTTAAATTGCTGCATTAGGTGTGTAGCATCTTGTATTCTGCTCTGAACTTGGACATGGATTTACAGGCTTAATTGTTATCCATGTTGCCTTTTCTAGATACGGAAAAATCTGTGATGTGATCAAAGTTATCGGTACCAGAGCGGCCGACCCCAAATAGCGGGATATCGGGAGTGGGATGACCGCTATAAGTATTGAATATACTTGTCATAAAAATTATATTGTACTCATAATATTGATATATATGCAAACAAATACCCAAATCCAAGAAATTACTACTTCCTCCGTCCCTGGAATAGCTTCCCACATTGACTTTTTGCAGTCAAACTTTTTCAACTTTGACTACGAATTAATCTTAAACTGCAATCTAAAATGTTCAATTTTTTTATATAATGAAACTTCAGGGACTAAATTTTCATTATATAATTTAATTGAACATTTTACATTTGCGGTTTAAGATTAATTCGTAGTCAAAGTTGGAAAAGTTTGACTGCAAAAAGTCAAAGTGGGAAGCTATTTCAGGGACGGAGGACGTAATAATCAACAGATAATTCATAATAAGAAACAAGAAGATTTAAGCAAATTCAATGAAAGTTAAGCAAGAACACATAACATAAAAATCGAAAAGTGAGAAGAAGAATAGAAAATAGGAGTAGAAAGTAATTTCCTCTCGCCGGAGATCCGCTGCCTCTGGAGAAGAGAGGAGGAAGTGCGCTTTTCTAATTTGGAAGACACCCAAAGCCAAGATCAAGAAGAGAGAAACAAAAATAGCGCCTGTTCTTGTTTCTTCTCATTAGGGTTAGTAAGTCAGGGGGGAATTTGTAATTTTGGCCCCCAAATCCCTCTTAACCCCCCTTAATTCGCCAAAAACCCTAATAGCGGACCATAGCAGGCTGTAACAGCCGCTACAGCCGCTTTTTAAATTCTGACCGCTCCGTCCCGCCAGGAGCGGGGAGCTCCTAGCGGCGCGATTACGGCCTTTACGGCCGCAATCGATAACTCTGGATGTGATTAGTTGTTATCCATGTTGCTCCTTGGGATCTGGTTATTTCCATAACACAATATTTTATTGGTTGTCCATGTGATTTCATTTCACTTCTGATCTTACCTGATGTTCTGGAATGTTGCTGGCAGACTCCACAAACCCCAATTGTTCGCACTAGGACATACACGAAGTACAATATAGATGATTCTCCAATGGGGACTAATGCGATTGTAGCGGTTTTAGCTTACTCAGGGTAATTTTTCAAACACATTTTGTATTACGATCGTGTATGAGAATTAGGTTTCATGTTTTATCCTCAACTTATACAGATATGATATGGAGGATGCCATGCTGTTAAATAAATCAGCTGTTGAGCGTGGAATGTTCCGTGGATCCATATATCAGGTCTGGCGTATTTAAGATTTTGTTTAAATTAATATATTTGACGTGGGCTGCAAAACATTGCTGTCTATTTCTCTCTAGCTTAGCACCCTGTTGTGTTGCATGTGTCTTAGATGATCTTTCACAAGTCTTAAACAGGGTTTCTTGCAATCGGGGGAATTAGGCATTTGATTAAGTTCAGAAAGTTAAATACAATATTATCTATTAATACTGAATATATCAAGAGCAGTTGGGTATGCTTGGTTTTGTAGCATGATAAATGATGTAAAATTTTGAACTTTCTGGCATCCAAATGACTTGTAGTACTACAATACGAGATGATTGTGTAGGATTTGGTGAACTATATGGACCTGATGACAATTGCAGTTTCTTAAACGACCTTGAGGAACTTTTTATACGTCACAAGAAAATGAGTATAGTGAGTACAGAGAGTACTAGAAGAGTTTATGTATGATTGTGTGATGGATCATAAAGTGCTAGTTCTAATTATTTCCGTAAGAACTATCAGTTGAGTTGAGTAATATCTTCTCTTCGATATGCTTCGAGAGCTAAAATCATAGTGTAGAGACTATTTTTCTTATTGTGATTAGGAAAAGCAACGATGTAATGTTTGATATATCACTTTGTTGATTCCGACTCCTTTATCTGCAGACAGAAACAATTGATTTAAGTGAACAAAGGAACAAGTCAGATGGTAACCAAATATATTTTGGAAGAAGCAATCTGGACAGGACAAGTCATAATTTGATTGATGCTGATGGGCTCCCCTTTGTTGGGCAGGTGATCCCTTTTACTTTGTTTTTTTTTTTTTTCTTTCCCTGTCTTACTTTCCTTTCTCCCATTCTGTTAACTAATTATTCAACCTCCTTGTCTCAGATGATAAGACCTGGAGAACCATTATATAGCACCTACAATTCGACTACAAATAAAGTTAGAACCAACTCACTGAAAAGTTCAGAGCCCTACTTTGTCGATTATGTTGCTACTGATGTTAAAGGCAAAAGGCATATTCAGAAGGTATTAACATTTAACACTATGTATTGGGACCTCTTGTGCTATTCTCAAAATTAGTACCCGTTGTGTGGAAGATTCTGATGATCCTGTTTTAGATCTCTGCTCAGATGAAAGAAAATTATTCTAGTTTGCATCTGTCCTTGTTTTTATCCTTCCCGTTTTGTTACTTTAAAGGATTTAATATGTTGTTGATCCCAATACATCTTTCTAAGTTATCATAACTATTTCTTTATTTCACTGGCATGGTTCCGTCATAGCCCTTTTGCATTTAAAACAAATTTTTGCCTTTTGGTTTACCTCTCGGTTATATTTAAATGCATCATCTCGGAATTCCATTTAGTCAGTTAAGATGTCATTCAGTAATTGTTTTAGCATGTAATTAAAAATTCTCTCTTAGTCTTATTAATACAGATACTTCTCTTCTTTTGTGAAAACTGAAGATAATAGCGAAGGGAAGGGGACTAAATAGAGATCATTACCGTCATTTTCTGGCATTCTATCATTCATTATTTATTGGATGTTGCACTTTCTTTTGCGCCTTTCTTAATCGGAGGGTTAGGTGGGCCCTTGGAGGGATTTCTTACCTGCTCAGTTTATTTAAAATGGGATTGCCTCGTAGAATTCAAAGAAAGTTCAGTCATCCTAGTTATAGGTTTTCATATACTAGCATGTAGCATCTACGTTTATTCAGTAAATTGAAGTACTGTTCAAAGTCTCTTTCAAGGATTTGATGCTTAGAATATGTATATATTGCATCTTTCTTGCAGGCAAACATACGTTTGCGGCATCCTAGAAATCCGATAATCGGTGATAAATTTAGTAGCAGACATGGGCAAAAGGGTGTTTGTTCTCAGCTATGGCCAGATATTGATATGCCGTTTTCAGGAAATACTGGAATGCGGCCCGATCTTATAATCAATCCTCATGCATTCCCTTCCAGGATGACCATTGCTATGCTTTTAGAATCAATGGCTGCTAAGGTATGACCAGTAAGCATGCTTATTTTTGTTGCCCAAGGTGGTGGAATTTTTTCTCACTGCACCTCTGTGATGTGTAATGTTAGGGTGGTGCCTTGAATGGAGATTTTGTTGATGGAACACCATTTCGGAGCTCAGTGGAAAATACCACTGATGATCCACTGGCTTCACGTGTGAATGAGTTTGGTTCTGTGTTGAAGGAACATGGGTTCAATTACTTTGGAAATGAGGTACTATACAGTGGAGTTTATGGGACAGAGATGACTTGTGAAATATTTATGGGACCTGTATACTACCAGCGTCTCCGGCATATGGTTTCTGATAAATTTCAGGTACGGCTTCTTAAATTCTTCTGCACTAATCTTTCCAAAGAAAAAGGACACGGGAAGAAATATTAAGGGCAAGTTGAATTATCTGTCTTTTCATGTATTCCATGCTGCAGGGATTTTGTGCATCATTATCCCTACTGAAAGAGTGTAATCTCCTGCACAGTGTGATGGAATCTATGTAAAAACCCATATACAGGCCTTTGTGAAATTTACTCTTTAAATTAAGCAATTTGCTAATAAGTGTAGTCACAGTCCTTATATTTTACTCTATCATATGATTACCAAATTATATATTCTGGGAAGAGATTGCTTATTAGCTTGTTTGAGCATTTGAGGAGTGAAGTTTCATATCATGTACTCTGGTTACTAGAGAACTTGTAAGGCTATTATGTAACCTGGTCTCCATTTGTTGTTAGGTCCGTTCGACGGGGATGGTTGATCAGGTCACTCGACAGCCCATTAAAGGAAGAAAGCGCGGTGGAGGTATCCGGTTTGGAGAAATGGAGCGAGATTCTCTTCTAGCTCACGGCACTGCATACTTATTACACGATAGGCTCCACTCAAGTTCTGACTATCATGTTGCAGATGTGTGCTCCATCTGTGGAAGCGTCTTAACAACCAGTATCGCCAAGTCACCCGCAAAGGACATACGAGATAAAATGGGCAGTGGCCTTCCGCCCATACGATTACCCAAAAAGGTTAAATGTGTGGCCTGCAATACTAGTAAAGGAATGGAGACTGTTGCTATGCCTTATGTGTTCAGATACCTAGCCGCAGAATTGGCTGCCATGAACATAAAGATGACTCTCCAGTTAAGTAATGGAAGAGGAGCTTGAAGAATCTGTCAGACTGTACATTAGCTTAGCTACCCATAACACTTATGGTGTTTCTTACAAAGTTTTGTGGCTTGGTTTAAGACATGTTTATTATTTAGGTACAGTTCCAAACATTTATGGATGTCATCTGATATTAACTTCATAATATAGTACACTATGGTTTATTACATTGTTTTTTCCTTTCCTTTATGATAGAACAGAAGCAGTATCAAACAAAATCATTTAGTTACAGATAAACCTCATCACATCGGTAGCAAAACAGATCAGATATCCATCACTTGCATGGCTCTAATGGGACTCCACATAAACATCTATTATGAAAGAATGAGGAACTATACCAATTTTCGGACCGGAACCTCAACTTCCATCCAGTTGGGATTTCACCACACAATCTGTTGTAAGTTACATTCAGCTGCTGTAGATACACAGCTTCAACAATCTGCTTTGGGATGTTTCCATATATTTTGTTATGGGATATGTCCAACGCAACCAATGAGTCCATGAAGCCCACTTTCGAAAGGTCGAACGCGAAACTGTTCCTCGAAATGATAATGCTGCTAGTGGTCTTTCCCTTCCCGAAAAACACAGATGCATCTCCTGATAAGTTGTTTCTTGAAATGTCAACTTGAGAGAAGTTCACCTTAGATAAGGAAGCTGGAATGTCACCTGATAAGAGATTGTGAGATAAGATAAGAGCTGGATTTTCACCTTGGAAGTGGCCGAATGATTCAGGGATTGGGCCGGTTAATTGGTTTCTACTGAGATCGATCGCGTAGAGAGCAGGAAGTGTTGCAAGAGAAGGCGGGATCGAACCAGATAAACGGTTAAATGAAAGATCAAGATAGAAAAGATTTTTGAGATTTTTAAGAAAATCAGGGACAGGACCTGATACGTTCGTCCAACTTATGACTAGGTACGTTAACTGTGATAATTCCTGGATTGACGATGGGATCGAACCAGTGAGGTTCGGGATTTTGTGGAGTCGGAGATGCTGAAGGTGTTTTAGCTTCACAATTGACGGAATTGTGCCATTGAGGTCGTATGATGTTATGTCAAGGCCGATAACGTATTCTGTTGTTTCGTTGCATTCTACGCCGTACCAGCTACAGCAATCGGAATCGGGGTTCCACGAGGGGAATGGATTTGGATTCGAGAAACTGGATTTGAACGCTAGCAGTGCGGCCCTGTCGTCAGCGTGACAGTGGCCAGTTGCTGCTGAGAGTATAGGGAGTAGAAGGAAGAGAAGTGGTAGTAGCATTGCTGTGATTTTGTGAGAATTGGAAAGTGTAGTGATGAAAAAGAGTTGGAAACTAGTTCTATAAATGGAGTTGAATATCATGAAGATTATGCTAACATTATTACATTAGGGATTTGGTCAAATGTGGAATACTTATCATGTTATTTTCTTGGTTGTGGGCTTCTGTGATCTGTAATGGTTGACTTGTGCAGCTCATGGACAATTGGGACTTTGCATCTTGGCTTGTGGAGCTTTGATGAGAGTTGTCAATAAGAATTTGACCCGGCTGAGATTTTCACGGGCCGAGTTCGGTTCTGCCCAGCCCTATCTGCATCTGCGCGGCTAGGGAGAGATAGAGATTATAGATTTATTGAGACGAATGAAAAATGTACGTATATACAGTATCTTATTGAAACGAGGATATCTTTCTTCGTATATCTAGTTGTATATTAATATCAGTTTTACTGAATTACTATTATGTAGTGCACAGCATTCTAGCTAGAAATAAATTTGGGTGTGATTATAAGCATCTTTTAAATCTCTACTTTGGTTTAAGCATAAGTCCGTACAGAACAAAGTCTAAATCACAATCTCATATCCAAAACGGAGTTCAGTTTAGTAGTAATAGTTTACTTGTTAGTGATTAAGAAAGGAATAAAGCACTAAGAATTAAGAAATGCTACGCAGCTATAATGAATCTTCATTTTCTTCCTAGTGAATTGCAAAAAGAAAAACTTAACGGAGGATTGATATCCTCTTCATAGAACTCACTTGGAGTGAATTTATTTGATTTATGCATTCTTAGTATGAGGATTGCGGTTTAACTTAGTGAGTCCGTAGTCCGTAGAGTTTATCCAGCGCGCATCTAAAAATAGTGAGTTAGTGGCGGAGCCACATGAGATCCAGTGGGGGCACTAGACCCCACTGAAATTATCTATCCACGTAAATATTCTGCTTTGGCCTATTCGATAGTGTCTGACTACAAATTAATGTTAAACCGCAAATGTAAAATGTTCAATTAAATTATATTATGAAACTTTAGTCCTTCAACTATCATAATATAATTTAATTGAACATTTTAGATTTACCGTTTACGATTTATTCGTAGTCAAAGTTGAAAACGTTTGACCGAAAAAGTCAAAATGGATAACATGGAGACGAAGGAAGAAAACTCATTCTTTCAATGAAATTCTTCGAATCGGCTGAATGGGCCCAGGCGAATGAATGGGCCGAATCGAATGAAATCTGAAACTAATCGAATCGAATCAAGAAATTATTGTGTAATAATAATAACAATTATATGATGGTATATATAATCACAATTAAAAAATATATTATTTTGTCATCTTTTCACATTCTTCCTACTTTTTTTCGTCATTTACATTTTATTTATTATTCTATAACAAACTTTAAAACCAACCGCGTAGAAGGTCTTTATACGATGCCTCAAATGGAAGACACATATCAAATATCGTGATTGTTGCTACCTTCACTGCATAATTTTATGCGTGTGTAAACTTGAAATCTGGGTTTTGACATGATATCAATGTCCAAGTGGAGTGGATAATGATTTATTGAACCCGACAAGGAAAAGCGATGAGCAGTGTGTAGTAGATGACATTGAGAAATTTGGCTCTATTCCAGGCAATATAGAGCCCGAGGAAGATAATATAGAGGAATAAATGCCATTTTTCAATATTTGTGATATATAATATTATTTTTATAAAGTTTGGTCCGATTTTTGGTTTGGTTTAACTTGTTTTGGAGTTTTTGACATGTAGATTTTTTGTTAGTTCAAATTGTAACTATACTCTTTATTTCATTGATCTACTAAAAGTCGTATTAAAAAGAAAAAAAGAAAAAAAGTTGAAAATAACTCAATTTGATAAATTTTCTTATTTTCCTCGTACAAAAGATCGGGTGTGTAAATAAATGATAAAATAATAATAATAATAATAATATTATTATTATTATTATTATTATTAACAACAACAACAACAATAATAATATGAATTTAATGAACTGAATCGAATCAAGGCGAAATGAGCTGAATTGAATGGGCCAGAATCGAATGGGCCCAATCGAATGAGTTTTCAGTTGAAAAGAACAGAGCCGAAGTAGTATATATACACTACATGAAATTGAATAAAAGTTTCACGGTGTAGTGGTATGGACAGCAGGTTTTTGGGCATATGATTCAGGTTCGATTGATGATATCTCCAATTTGAGTTGGTTTTTTACTCAACATCATATTTTCATCGTTTTAGATTGTACATATATAATAACATGTTTGATTTTTCATTTAAGAAATTAAAAGTTGAGTTTGGTGCATACTAAAACAGAAAAATAAAAGTTGAGTCTATGACGGAGTGAGTATAATGGAAAAAAAGTTGATTTCCTTTAGGAAAAAAACAATAAAGGAAGTGGGTGACTAGATGGTAATAGAATATATAGTATTCCTTTATTTTTAGAATTCATCTGTAATTTCTCTTAAGAATTTGACATGTTATACCTTCTTCATTCGCGCAAAACTTGAAATTTTTAACTTTCCTACATAATTTTATATGTTACTATAAAAGTAAGCTGTCTCACACTCAATAAATAATAATAAAATCTTACATTTACACTAAATTACACTTTTTTCCACTAAAATTACAACTTTTTCGACATTTCATGTTTTTATCTTAGATCTTTTATTTTTCACTTAAAATTATGCGTCGACCTATAAAATTCTCCGGGACGGAGTTAATATAGACTTTGAACCCACTGAATTCTTGTACTGGATTTGCCACTGTAGTGAGTGCAACTTCATAAGGAAAAAATGAAGAGATAAGAAACAAAAAGAATATTAACGCCTCAAATCAATGACACATGATATGTCTTTAAGAATATTTTCTTGTTTCATCAACCAAGAGATCAGATGAAAGACAAATCCAGAAACTTTTCACATGATGTTTCTCCTCCAAGAACTTTAGCACAAAGTCTGATACCTTCCTCAGATTCTTTCTTACAGAATCACTTTTTTGTTCCCTAACATGAACAACTTCTTTGCTTCTGAATGGAGTTAGAGATATCTTGAGCTAATCCACTTCTTGATAACTTCCTTAAGGAGCCAAACAAAGCTGAAAAAAGCATCATGAAGTTAGTGGTAGAAGTAATAGATGCACATGATCTTATGCCTAAAGATGGTACAGGATCAGCAAGTCCATATGTAGAAGTCGATTTCGACAACCAGATTAGTCGAACCAGAACAATCCCCAAGAACCTCAATCCCATTTGGAACCAGAAACTTATCTTTCAGTTTGACCAAACCACAAACAATCACATCCATCACATTGAAGTGTCTGTTTATCATGAGAGGAGAGAGCCAAATCCAGGAAGGAATTTTCTTGGAAGGGTGAGAGTTTCTTGCTCTAATATCGTTAGGAAAGGCGAAGAAGTTTACCAGAGATTCCAACTTGAAAAGAAGTCTCTTGTTTCATCTGTCAAAGGTGAAATAGGCCTTCAAATCTATCTCTCTCCAGAATCTGTTCCAACTGAAGCCACTTTACCATTGTCACCTCAACAACACTCTATCCCTTCCAAACTTCCCATTTTAGATTCCGAAAACCTTACAGATAACCAACCTGTTATATCAATTCCTCCCCCACAGTCTCTAAATAAAGCTAATAGCTCAATCACTTTGAAACAAGAAAACACCAAATATCCTCCTGACTCAACTGAAACTCACAGCCAACTTTCTGATACTGAACCAGTTCTTAAAGATAGCGTCGAAATTAGCTCAAAGGCTACTTTTCACTTACAGAAGCAGCAAATAGCACCAAAACCGGCACTTTACACAGAGAAGAGACCGGAAGGAGTCCAATTAACAATGCAGCAGCAAGTCACCAATATTCGGCCTCATACAATCCATGATGGGGACTACGAGGTGAAAGAAGCTACGGGGCCTTACGGTGGAAGAGGGTGGATGGGCAGCGAAAGAATGGCTGCAAACACATTTGATCTTGTTGAGCAAATGTACTATCTTTACGTTCGAGTGGTCAAGGCCAAGGATCTTGCAGCAGGGGCCATCACAGCTAGCTGTGATCCTTATGTGGAAGTGAAGCTCGGAAACTACAAAGGAAGGACTAAACATGTTGAGAAGAGAATGAATCCCGAATGGAACCAAGTATTCGCTTTCTCTAAAGAGCGGATACAGTCATCGGTTCTTGAGGTTTTCGTGAAAGACAAGGATATGGTGGGAAGAGATGACTCTCTCGGGAGGGTGATTTTCGACTTGAATGAAGTACCGACAAGAGTCCCACCCGATAGCCCTCTAGCGCCTCAATGGTACCGGCTAGAGGACAGGCGTGGAGATGGAATGGTAAGAGGCGAAATTATGGTTGCGGTTTGGATGGGAACACAAGCTGATGAAGCGTTCACAGAAGCATGGCATGCTGATGCAGCTTCTGTTTATGGAGAAGGGGTTCTCAACATAAGGTCCAAGGTGTATGTTTCACCAAAACTGTGGTACTTGAGAGTGAATGTCATTGAAGCACAAGACATCATTCCAAATGACAGAAGCCGGAATCCAGAAGTTCTTGTAAAAGTTCAGGTGGGAAGCCAAGTTCTCAAAACCGCAGTTTGTCCATCTCCCACGGCAAATCCCATCTGGAACGAAGACTTGGTCTTTGTAGCTGCAGAGCCGTTCGAAGAGCAGCTTGTACTTACTGTAGTGGATCTAGTTCACTCCTCGAAAGATGATGTACTGGGGCAAATAAGCCTACCTCTTACAGTGTTTGAAAAGAGGCTTGATCACCGCCCTGTCCATTCACGGTGGTTTAATCTTGAAAGCTTTGGTTTTGGTACACTGGAAGGCGAAAGGAGACGGGAGCACAAGTTCTCAAGCAGAATACACTTGAGGGTATGCCTTGAAGGTGGATATCATGTACTTGATGAATCAACAATGTACATAAGCGATCAACGCCCAACAGCAAAGCAACTCTGGAAGCCTCCTGTGGGCGTTCTTGAAGTAGGCATACTAAGTGCTGAAGGTCTCCTCCCTATGAAGATGAAAGATGGCAGGGGAAGTACTGATGCTTACTGCGTAGCGAAGTATGGACAGAAATGGATCCGAACGAGGACCATTCTCGACAACTTTAGTCCTAAATGGAATGAGCAGTACACTTGGGAGGTCTATGATCCTTGCACTGTCATAACATTGGGAGTTTTTGATAACTGCCACTTGGGGAGTCAAAAGCAAGGCCCTGGCGGATCTACTCTACCACGCGACTCACGTATTGGGAAGGTACGTATAAGGTTGTCCACCTTAGAAGCTCACCGTACTTACACGAGTTGTTATCCCCTTTTGGTTCTACAACCATCCGGGGTCAAGAAAATGGGCGATCTCCAACTGGCGATTCGTTTCACAACCCTTGCGCTCTCCCAGACGATACACGTCTATGGAAAGCCCTTACTCCCCAAAATGCACTATCTACATCCGTTCACTGTTAACCAAGTTGAGAACTTGAGGTACCAAGCTATGAACATCGTAGCAACACGGCTCAGCCGGGCTGAGCCTCCACTAAGAAAAGAGGCCGTCGAGTACATGTTAGACGTAGATTCGCACATGTGGAGCATGAGACGCAGCAAGGCCAACTTCTTCCGCATCATGTCGCTCCTGTCAGGTCTAATATCCCTAAACCGGTGGTTCACCGACGTCTGCCACTGGAAAAACCCGATCACCTCGGTTCTTGTCCACATGCTGTTCCTGATACTAATCTGGTATCCGGAGCTGATACTCCCAACACTCTGCCTTTACATGTTCCTCATCGGGCTATGGAACTACAGGTACCGACCGAGGCACCCAACCCACATGGACCCGAAGCTCTCTTGGGCGGAAGCAGTGAACCTAGACGAGCTGGATGAAGAATTCGACACGTTTCCAACTTCCAGACCACATGATATAGTCCGCATGAGGTATGATCGGCTGAGGAGCGTTGCTGGCAGGATTCAAACAGTGGTCGGAGATATCGCTACGCAAGGGGAACGAGTCCAGGCTGTTTTAAGCTGGAGGGATCCAAGAGCAACAAGCTTGTTCATTTTGTTCTGTCTTTGTGCAGCTGTGGTGCTATATGTGACTCCATTTAGAGTTGTGACATTGGTAGGTGGTTTGTACCTGTTGAGGCATCCAAGGTTCAGGAGCAAGCTTCCATCTGTGCCAAGTAATTTCTTCAGGAGATTGACTGCAAGAACTGATAGCATGCTCTGATAGTTCACAATGCTGGAAATTAAACTTTGTGTTTTAGTAATCTTTTTTAAATAATCTTTACATATTACTATGTGTTTTTAAATAATCTTAACATATTCACAATGCTGATTAATAGAGGCTTTCTTTCATATCTCATAATTATTGGCGTTAATATTAACTTACCCCAAATTTCTTGAATCAATTTGCATTGAGTGAGCCTGCAGAAAACATTGGAGTCTGGAATTCAACAAAAATCACTATCAAACCCGTAAGTAATTAAAAATAACTCCTGTGAACTTCCTCTCATCTCGAGTCTCGACTATCATCAATTTAGATTAAAAAATATAATTGAGCTTTTTTAAATAAAAATCACAAAATTATACTCCAATTTAGGAGAAATTATTTACGCTTTAATTGATTGTCTTGAGTTTTGAAATAATTACTTATAAACGATAATAGTAAATAATTTAATAAAATCATATAATAAAAATTTAAGTACTAAATTTTCATTATATAATTTTAATAATTTATTTATTAATATCGTTAAAAGAAACAAAATAAATAAATGACATGAATAAAGAAATGTAACACTTTTTTCTGAAATGAAGGGAGTATTAGATAATTATATTACATGGAAAATACTCAATTTAGTACTACATATTTTCTAATTTTTTACAGGCCAGTCTAATACAATAATTGTAAGAAATTCTAACTTTGATACTCCGTCAACAATTCGAACTAAATAATCAACTTGCAAGTAGTGTTACGTTCTAGAGAAGCCAAAAATTAGTGTAACTTATCACTAATTTACCCTAAACATTCCTTCTTTTTTTCGTTCTTTTGAGTAAAACAGATAACGTGTCATTTATAATAAAGAATTAAGATACATCAGGATTCACAAAAATAATCTCATTAAAGTCGGGGCAACTAATAATAATGAACGTTTATTCAACTTTTTTAGTAATTTTAATTAAATCGTAATATTAAAGTTACAAATCTAATAGCTTAAAAAAAATTATAATATCATGAAATGGGAGAATGGGAATCATTTGTATTACAAAATGTAGGATTATTAATCCCCATAACTTAAAGTTACTAATTTTTGTGTGAAAAATCCCAAAATTTAATTACCAAAGGGGAGTTATCTAGGGTTTAGCACAGGCTGATTTTGAGAACTCACTGGCTAATTCGTACACTTTGAGCTGACCTGACCTGAGCTGAGATATGGTCCGGTCCAGTTCCCTCCGCCTTACCGGCCGGTCTATCTCCTCCTTGCTCCGCCCAAACTCCGCCACCACTGTAATATAATATAATATAATATTGAACCTCTTCTTTATCATTCTCCTTTCTATTTTGCATTACTGTATATAATGAATTGCTGATTATCTTTTCTCTTCTCGATTTCCAGTTCTCTGATCACTTATTGAGAGAAGGAACTAGGAGTTTCAGAACCTTAACGTCTAGGATCCTTTCCAATCCAAATAGTTTCAGAAATGGTACTGAATTTGAAATTTGAGTAGTATTGCTCATAAGTGTTTATGCTTTTCAAGACCTGGTTTTTATTTTGTTTGGCAATGCAGGGGGTGATGGCATATCTTGGTTGAAGCATAGTTATTTCTGTCGGCCGAGAGGGATTCACAGCTCTGGTAATCGGTTTGCCATTTTTGTTTTAGTTTAGTATCTGAGGTTACTGTGATCTTTTTGTTGCTTTTTTGGTTTGAGGAATGAATGAGGCGTATCAAGCGGGTTTTTTAGGCTTCTATGTAGTGAGTTCCTGGTTTGTGTTGCTTGTGATACGGACATCGACAGGATTGTGGAAACTCAAGATACAAAATAAGCTGAAATAGGGAAATAATTGGCTTACAGTTCTAGCTTCAAAGCGTTTCATGTCGTAGTTTGTGAATTGTGATTGAACAAACTGTCTAAATGTGAATGATATCGAGTGTTTTGCATTTCTTTCTCCTATGTCTTATTTTTACCCTCTTTTCTATTACTTTCCTTTTTTGTTCTGTCTTTCTAACTTAATTGTATCTTTCATGTACAGCACAATTGTCAAGAGATTATTATGAAGTCCTTGGGGTCCACGAAAAGGCAACAGGATCTGAAATCAAGATAGCCTATTATGGGGTATGCCATCACATTTTGTAAGAACTTGTGAATTGATGCTATATATAAAACTCCCAACTGTTCTTGTGTTGTTAAAGTATTTCATGAATCTGTAGCTAGCGAAAAAGTTGCATCCTGATACAAATAAGGATGACCCAGAAACTGAGGAGAAATTCCAAGTAGTTCATAAGGCATATGAGGTACATTTTGACGGTCTTCAAGGTCTGCTAGTTACATTCCATATGTATTCTTATTCATTTATAATCTGTTTATCTTATTCTGGGTCCCTCTTTTGTAGGTCTTGAAAGATGAAGAAAAGCGTCAGCAGTATGATCAGGTCTTGCTACCATTTTTTATGATGTTCATGAGCACTGCATGCGCCTATAGGCTATAATTACCATACTCATTGTGCATGTGATGGAGAAAAGGGATTATTCATTTATTATTCATAATGATATAAGCATAAATCCTATGCTGAATTACCTTTTTACTTGGAAAGATGGCTCTACAAATCTTAAGAACTTAACAATGGTGTAACTGGTTTTTCCTTCAAACGCATTCAGTGAAACAAGTAGTCACATTTCCTTTAATTTTTGGATACTATCCACTTTATACATCTAATGATAATCTTGATGAAAGTTTCTGCTGTTTCTGCTTAACATGATCCTGGAAAGGGAGAACCATTTCAACTAAATTATGTACTTTTAATGTGCTCTCGCTGGCCCTTTCAATATGGGCATACACATTTACAGAAATCATTACACTAACCCCCACCCCCTCACCCCACATCATCAGAATTTTACATCTATGTCTAACTATTTTGTTACCTATTTATTAATTTATTTTACAGCTTGGTCATGAAGCCTTTGAACGCGTTGGTAATGGTGAAGATCCTGGTTTTGATCCATTCCCAAATGTATGCATTTGTTCTTGCACCTATACTTCTTTAAATCTAGCAATATATGTCTGTGCGATCGGATATGGATTTTTACTGGATTCTTATAGGTTGCTTCTTAGACTGATTTAGATGTCTGATTTGATATATTATCCATAATTATTGCATTTCTTTGCAACTTGGCCTTCATGTGCATGTTGACATACCAAGCCATAATCTTTCATTGTGGGCTTGTGGCTATAAAATGGTGATAATGTGTAAAACTGAAGTGCTATAAAGGAGATTTCTTTTCATCCAGTTACATTTCTAAACTTGAAGTCACTTCTTAATGTCTTCGCCTCTTCGGCATAAGCCGAAAATTGACACGCTTTGAATCTGAATTTTGGGGATCGAGTCATAAAAAGTTTTCTATTAATGTGCCAGTAATCTGTTAATCTGCTAGTCTTATTCCACATAGCCTTCGTTAATTATTCTACAAAAGGGTAATGGTAGCCAGTAAACTGGTAACATGCTGTAGCCAATTGACCTCTGGAGCTTGACATTTTCCATATTCTGTTATCGTTGCAGTCTAACCCTTTCAAATGGGATGTGGGAGGTGAAGATGTGAAGGTCTTGAAATACACACAAAGATCTGTTTGAATTTTTCCGTATTCTTCCTTTTTGAGAAAATTATTGACTTACTAGTTTATTCCATGTGTAGGTTTCGATTGAACTATCATTTATGGAAGCAATTCAGGGGTGCACTAAAACACTGTCTCTTCTGACTGATTTGGCTTGCGTTACTTGTGGTACTGCAATGTGTGTTTCTCAAATATAATTTAGTTAAACTGATGAGTTTCACTGCTATGCGTCTCCCAATTCTTTATGTGCTAGTTCTCTTAATTAGTAAATGTATTATTTTTTTCTTTGTTCTTGTCATTTTTCAGTCGTATTTCCTATATTTTTTTCTCTTGGTGCCCTGAAACTCTTCTTGATCATGTTAGGTGGAGCTGGCATTCCTCCTGGGACCAAGCCTCAGACTTGTAAAAAGTGTAAAGGCTCTGGCATAGTGAGTACCCTATCATAACTAGATTGTGGTATTTTTAAAATTTGGTATAACCTGTAGGTTTATTTCAGGTTGTATCTCAAGATGGCGCAATCACACAAAAATACTTTTGTCCAAATTGTGGTGGATCAGGAAAAATTGCATCGGTATGACATCAAGTTATCTGAGAATCTGTCATAGTTTAGTTTACATGCTTTGGTATTGCTTTATTCACGTGCTTATCAATCATGACATGCTCTGCCCCTGCTTAGTTTTTCATTTGATTAGTACTAACAGGTGATATGCTTGTTGAATAGCAGATTATATTTTCATTTTATTAGTTAGATCATGAACATTTAATTCATGGTCCTCTGGCATAGTCCCATTAGCTAAAAGCGCATTGCATTTTGTTTCATCATTATCAGGAACCGTCGCACCTTGGCCCAAATGTGATATACTGAGACAAACCTCTGAAATATTTTCATTTTATTTTTGTCCAATTGCAAAAGTTTTTTTTCCCTTCGAGTTACCAACCGTAAAAGGTACTCTGTAGTAGTATATTGATATATTGCTAACTCATTGAATTTCATGAGTAAAAATCTCTGAATACGTGGAGGTCATCAGATTTCATGAAGTAAACTCTGAATATGTGTAGATGGAAGATTCAAAATAACTCTTGTGTGATTAATGATTATGCACTTCAAGATCCGATTATTTTCTTTTCTTTGGTTGGATTACTGTTTAATCAGCCGAACTCTACAATGAAAATTTATAATTACTGCCTTGTACGAAGATTTATTTTTACAATTGCAACAGAGTGTCTGCAAATCTTGCAAAGGAAGACGGGTAGTGAGAGGGAATAAAACAGTGAAGTTGAATGTCATCCCAGGTATGCTCTCAGAAGTTGGATGCTTTGTTGATTTATTAATTTTGCTTTGTGTTGAGCCTTCAGACTAATTTTGTACGCATGATCTTTACTTTTACCCGTGATCTTTATTAACCATTTAATCCCCCTCAAAAATCAATAGTACTCGTAGGAATAGTTCTCACTTGTTATTGCTGGTTGAAGTGTTTCATTTAATTTATTGTGACATCTCCCCAACTGTTAATTTGTATAGGGGTGGACAACAATGAAACTATCAAGATTCCAAAAAGTGGTGGGGCAGATCCAGATGGAAAACAAAATGGTGATCTCTATGTTAATGTCAAGGTTTGCCCCCCTTTATCCTCGTTTCATTTTAACAAATTACTTATTATTATTTGGATTTGTAGGCATTTCATAAACTTGTGCTGGATGTTTTTACAGGTCAGAGAAGACCCAGTATTCCGCAGAGAAAAAGCTGACATTCACGTTGATGTGGTTTTGAGCATTTCTCAGGTATTACATTTCAAGTGCTAGTGGTGGTGTCTTAAAAAATGAAAAGGACAATCATTTTGATTTTTGGTGCACTATTGATGCTTTGTGAGAAAAAGTGCTGTGTGATTGTACTAGACCTATATTTATAAGAAACTGCAGCTCAAAATACCCTTAGTTTTGAATATCTTCAATTCAAGTAACTAAAATGATGCTTGTCCTGATGCCTAATTCTCACGTCTGGTCATGTACTTCCCTATATACTTTTCCAGGCAATGCTGGGAGGAACGATCAGGGTGCCAACTTTGACAGGAGATGATGTTGTTAAGGTTTGCAACTCCCTTTTCATTTATGTCCTGTTAGGCATGTTATGTAGAAACCTCTGAAATTCATTGCACATGTCATTACTTTTAAGGCTCTTATACCAGGATCTACTATCCAAAACTTCAATTTAAATTGGTTCTGTTGGAATTAACTTGTATTGTCTGTGTTTGGTAGGTACGTCCGGGCACACAAGCTGGCCAGAAGGTTGTTTTGAAGAAAAAAGGTAAACAAGACCTTTTAATTTTGTCTATTACTGTCCATTTCGTAAGTTTTATTATATGTCAAGCCATTATTAGCTGAATCCATATTGTTGAACTTGTTAAGCACAACTTATATCGCATTGATTGTTATGTCTCGTTTTATGTAACATTTGGAAATGCATGGGACGCGGTCACGAACAAATCAGTATAGTTTTACCTCTTTGTTTTATGCAGGAATCAAAGTTCGGAACTCATTCTCATTTGGGGACCAGTATGTCCACTTCAACATCAGCACTCCTAAGTAAGTCATGAAACTTTCACTTGTCTACTCTCTGGTATATGTTGTAACTTCAAGTTTAATTGCAGTGGCTAATATAGGAGTTAACTTCACAATACACAATACCCTATCTAGATATGCAAGGTTTGTTGGTGGAGATAGCATTGTCGTTTGATAAGTTCTCATTTTCCCTCTATCAGAAATTCAACTCCAGAGCTGGGTGAATTGATCGAGGAGTTTGGTAAAGAAGAGCAAGTAGAAGAGAACAAAGCGGAACCTGCCGTTGCATCAGGTTGAAGTGAACCAAGGGCAACTGTGTCGTTTGCAAACATCATCAGATAAGAGAGAATAGTAATGATTATATACTGCTTCCAAATCCTGGAGCCAAAAGATTTTATTCAATCGGTTCCTCAGTTGACGGTTAACGTGTTACACAGGCTGGATATGTTGTCGTGTTTTGTCAACGTTGAACCATATTCGTCATCAATAGCACTTTTTCTGGAGATAAAGCTGCAGGCTTTGATATGTAGCTTTTGTACATACTACATAGGCACACATTACTAAGTAATCTTTCTGCTTGCATATTGGAAACTGTTTCCCACATTACCAAGTATTCTTTCTGCTTGCATATTGGAAACTGTTTTCCATGTTGTGAACCTTAATCTTTTTGTATACTCCTTAGATAAAGTTGCTATTTTAAAATACATATTATATTTTACGGACATTTTTTGGTGGTTGCTTTTTAGTCGAGGCTTAACTAGTTCACAAATGATTATTGGTCGAGGCTTAAAGTTGCTATTTTAAAATACATTTCTTGGTCATGTTGCTCTGGGTCTAATAAAAGTTCTCCACATTAAAATAAGGTTGAACCAATAAAAAATATGCTACTCTCCATAATGGTATGTAAAGTTATGATTTGGATGGGCAAAAACGAAAAGTACTAGAAAGTTGATATTGTAACAGGAGGAATATTACACGGGTGTGTGCACCTATGCAAGGAACCAACACAATTCTATAACACTTATAATCTCAATAATTCAAAGCTTCATTCCTAAATTCGAGAATTATTGATAGGTTCAGGAAAAAACAATGCCATGTCTGAAGAACCTACTGTTGGCTGCTACATAAAGAATTACAGACATTTCTCACCAGTAAGCCTCTATCTCTCTTTCTCTCTCTCTCTCTCTCTCTGAGCAAAATTTGCGAGCAGAATACTTGGAAACTTATATTACACGGCGCAGAGAACCGAATCTGCATACTCACTTCTTGGAGCACATCAGCATGACTTGTCACTCGACTTAAAACTAAAAAAACTATAGACTACGATAGAACGTTATGGGGGTTTGTCAAAAAAAAGAACTGTCATAGGAATCTTTAGGCAGCAGCGGGTTTGGATTTTGTTTTTGGCTTCTTGGAATCCAAAGCAGCTAAGCCTGATCCCAATCCAACAGGTCCCTGATCTTGCTGAACTGGCCTCGAATTATCACCAACTTCAGTTTCTGGTACACCATTTGAAGTGTGACCATTAGCTACTTGACCTCCTTCCCCAGTCGAGTCATTAGGAGTCTCATTGTTCGTAGCATCGGGTGTTGAGTTTATGATGTTCAGGAGCTGGTTTAGTGGTGGCATAGCTTGGACAGGGACACCATGTGGGCGTATCGAAAGGCCTCTTGCTGCGGCTTTCTTACGCATTTCTGCAGCAGCCTTAGCTGCTCGTTCATCGACTCCTCTTCCTCTGGGGAGCGACTCATTAGCACCTGCGTTGGTAAAGGAGTTGTTTGCAGCAGCTCCGGAAGTACCAGCACCCCTGGCTATAGCAGCCGCTTGAAATGCTTGCAACAAGTCTGGATGAGCCTGGAGAAGACATAGTTTAATTAACAAGAAAAGTAAAATCATTGAAGCTTATATCATGAAAATTTTACTTCATATTTACTCCATGTATTTTCCCCAGATCAAGAAGATGGTTCAACCAGATCTCTAGCAGACAGAAGGATTCCTTGAATTTACAATGTGTCCTACACAATAATGTAGGAATGACATGTACACCTTAACACTCCTCTACTTCTGTAAGTATAAGTAATCACATGCTTTGGCAAACATCCTGTTTTATTTAATAAAAAAAAGGCCTCTATGCAGACCAAACAAGAGTAGATGAAATAACTACCCTAGATAAAGTACTTGGCACTTATTTCTAGATGGTACGACAAAGTAAAAGGCTACTGGTTCAATGATTCACATATTTCCTGTGGTATGGAATAAGAATCACATAATTTTAACTGCTCCACCTCCATCTATTAAGAACACCATGATGTTCAAGGAGAAAACATTTCCAATTTGAGGGAAATTAGCCTCGGAGCATTCACTATATCTGACTAAACAAACCATCACCATCTTTTTATTCTGGCTATGTAAAGAGAAGGTGCAAATGAAACTATAGATATACCTTTATTATCTCAATAGCCTTTTGAGCAGAAACAGAATTCAAAGCCTGGCCTTTCTGTTTCTGTGCATTCATCTGCCAGAAAAGATGATCATTAGTTTCCAGTGTTTCTCCAGGAAGTGGTGCTTCAACAGGATAACTACATCTACGAAAAGAAATGACAAAATACACAGATATACTTCATCAACCAATTAAGAGATGAATTATTACTTGCAACTCGCGCGTCTTAAATGTTTTGATCCAGTTTTGTGAATCCTTTGTTCTCGAGTCATCCTCTCCAAGTTGCTTCACAAGGATGTCATATGTTTTCTTTTCATGCTGCCAAACAAAAGGTTTTAGGTGTGAACATATCACCAAATAAAAAGTTCATGAAATAGATTTCCGCTATGGGAAATACCTGATGAGAAAGCTTGAAAGCACCCATAGAGTTGAACGCTATCGCCAAAGCATGATAGCAGACGGCAGTTTGAATATGTTCCTCCCCGAGCAGCCTTTCATTCTTTTTCAAGGCTTCCTGCAAATACCGGAGGGCTGTGTCCATCTTTCCAATATCTTGATACATCATAGCAACATTGATGAAAGTAGCAGCCACATCAGGGTGATCTGGTCCAGATGACAAACTTAGCAGAAGCAGCGCACGGGACATGTGTCTTAATGCAAGCTCCGTCTGGTTAAGACCATGATAGAACAAAGCCATATTCCCATAACTGCGTCAGATAACATAATGAGGTTCAGAACAAAAACATTTACGACACAATGAGGCAGGAGACAATTTCATTTCCCAGGCTGTTCCGGAAAATAACAAACATATGCCAGTTGGGTTGTGTTGTTCTTGGTTACAAGTGAAACAATCCCATGCATGGAATGACAAATGGCTACTATGGGATGCCATGTCCAGGAAAGCACTAAAATGTAGACACAGCAGCCAATTTTCCACTTTATTTCAATTCGTACTCTTTCCAGACCCAAAAACAAAAACATTTATTAATCCTTGATCAATCAAGTTGAGGTGGTCAACTCAGCATTCAGATTAAGTCAATTCCAACATCTTAAATACTTTAGTCGTCAACAAAGTAGCTACAGGTTAACATGTCCATGATGGCACTAAAACATACAACGTGAAGGCCCATGTTTTACTTTCTTTCAACCTGCTCGCTTTCCAAACCAAAAGCACTGGATCTAGCATACAGCATGACATGGTCTTAATCCTTGATCAGTCAAGTTTATGTGGTCAACTGAACATACACATACACTCTACGACCTAAACTTGTTTACTCTTGAATTCAATGATCATTCATCAGCCTCCAAGTATCAACAAAGGGTGACCCTAAGCTTGACATTGGTTGAGCAGCCAATTAAAAAAAAAAAAAGTTGAAAGAAAGATAATACATCAATTGTAACAGGCAATATGTCCTCACAAAATATGAAATTAATGGAGGAAAGAAATATGCCTGTGAGCTGTATCAGGGTGGTCTAGTCCCAGGCATCGTTCATTTATAATCAATTCCTTGTGTTGTTGCATTATGGCTCCAGCCATGTCACCAGCATGATACAGAACCATAGCTAAGTAGCTGTAATCAATAGGAAAATAATCAGTGCAAGCATGGATTCATTAAAAACGGAATGTGAAGCTACCAAGCCAAAGCTTATGACAGTAGGATATAGTTATAGCATATAACTATAAAAGTACTGGTGTGCTATTTATTTAGAATAAGTATCGTTCTTGTATAAGCTAGTTAGTTTAGAAAATACCGGCAGCAATTTGCAACCTCCCGATGCATGGGACCAGTGACCTGCATATTTTATGTCGAAGCTGCTTATTTTGAAATTATTGATCAAAATTAGACTAGAAGTAAACCAAGAACGTTACCTGCTGGAGAATTGTAAAAGCTTCAGAAAACATGATGTATGCCTCATTGAGCATTCCCTGAGAGAAGCAACAAACATTTTATAGAAATCTTCATCATAGAAAATGAATTGAGAGCTACTTGGTCACATTGCTGTTAAAAAATAAAAAATAAAAAAGCCATAAATTTGAAAATAGCCAAGATATTATTGCCCCTCTGAAATGTTCAGCGTAAGACAGTGTCTACTACAGATGATATCATCAGCCTTTCTGGAGTTAACCTATACCAAATGTGAACCAAATGCTCGCATAATTCTTTTTGGTCACGAACTCTTCTGGATGTATAGTACAAACAACAATGAATGCTAACTAATACCTAATCATATTGCTTTGCTTAGGTGCAGTTAAACATTACTATTGTCAGTTAAAAGATTAATTCAACATACCTCTGCTAATTGAAGTTTTCCTGTTTCGACAAGATCCTTGGCTTCAGAACAGACTGGAATCGAGTGTTTTACTACTGGTTGAACATTCAATATATCTAAAACTTGGAAAGGTGCCACAGCATCAAAGTCGTACTTGCGAGCAGCGATGGTGATTCCAGCCTGGTAAAGGAACACACACAGAATCATCACAAATCTATTTTAAACTTCATTCCTGTTCTAAGATCACTCGGCGTGAAGTTACCTTTTGGCAGAGATTTCGAATAACTGATATTTTCTTCACACTATCCCTTGCATTATCTGGTAACTCAAACTGTACCGGAGATTATTTGAAGTTATATATGGGAATTAAAACATGTAGGGTAAATTTAAACTCAAATACAACATACCTGGTATTTGAGCTTTGCAAAATCCTTAATGTCAGACCATAAACTTTCAGAAGTAACAGTCAAGTATAAGGACTGCTTCTTCTTAACATAGCCTCCATTTCTTGACTTAGCTTGTCCCTTGGAAGACTTACCAGAAGCATGATTTCCAGAATGAGCCTGCAGAAAAAAAATCGTCAATTAATGGATTAAAGGGCCATGTAAGTTTGTAATTTATAAATCATCCCATGTTTCCAGGTTCTACATAAGGATGTGAGCCATTCTCTTAGATATATTGCATCTTTGTAAAAAAAAAATATTATGCGACGGACAAATAACGTAAACTGCCTTCATACCTTCTTTTGATTTTTGGACTGCGGGTTGTTTGTAGCACCTTTGGCTGAAGCAGCATCAACTTTTCCCAAGAAACAGTTGAAGAAATGCGAAAGTGCAAGACCGAGATCATGGTCCTCTGTATCTCTCAAGATATCCTGCTTGTTCAGGTGAAAGTGGGACGTCAGTTGATCAGTAGGTAAAATTTAGGATTGCTGTACTAGATACGTTTCTAGAAACTGGTAAAAGAGACATCTCATAAGATAGCATCTTTATTCTTTAACTTATCAAGGAACATGGACACCAGAAAAGAATAAAAAGAAGAGCACTCTTACATTTCATCATTTTCTTTTTGTGTGTGCTGATAGATTTTATGACGAACCATATTATCAAATAATGAATGTCAAGACTACTTGCAGGCTTGATGGGTTGCATACAAGAGGATAGTGCCAACAATGAAGTGGAAGGAATTGAAGATTGCAAAAAAACCTCTCCAAATCAAACAAGCCACAGTGAAACTCAAGTACAAGTAAAACATAAAGTTTTCCAGCATGTCCTAATAAATTGTAATTCAAGTATGCATATTACGTCCAACACTCCACCACACTATTCAGACAGTTAGTTATCTTAACTCGTGCATATTCCCCTAATCCGGCACCTCCCACGGGAGACTTATAAATGAATAAAGACGAGAAAGGACTGCACTGATCAATTTATAAGTAACACAATTAACCCTGGGCATCAATCGTCCGCAGCTTCATGAATAGGAAAGAAAAAAAAGTGACATGATCCCGATTTTGAAGTAAGCAATCTACTATGACTGAATAATTAAAGATGATATAGCCAAATCAAAATGTGTTTCATCTCAGTAACAAAAGATGATGGATTGACAATTAAATTGTTAGTCACCTTAACAACGTGCTTTGCAGATCTGACAACAATCTCGTTGCAACAAATATCCCACAAATGAGGCATATTTTCCGTCCCTTCCGCAACCTGTAAGCAATATATAAAATATTGATGAGATTATAAATGTGTAATGAATAACAAATTAAACTGGTCCTGCAATTCAGTTCAACATACAAAAATGGTGTGATGAGATAACCTAGTTCTTACTTTTCCAATATAACGAATGTTAATTCCATGTGCATGGAGTGCATCAGTTAAAGTCTGTCCATCCATTGGTGAAACTTCAAGAGTGCTAAGATCTTGTATGAATTTAGGCAGTACAACACCTTGAAGATACAGGCTAGCTTTCCGCACATTCTCCTCATCTGCAGCTATTTCCTGGAAAACATGTGCGATAAAATTTGTAAAATAATTCCTAAAAACACACGGAGAAGTTTACAGTTGCATAAACCACACCTCTTGACTCCCAGATAGCTTGAATTCAGTAAAAACATTAGGATTGAAGACAATGTCTCTGCTCACACGATATACTGAATCTTCCTCCTCTTCACATTTGTCAGCATCCTGTTAAGGCTAAATCGTCAAACCAGTTTCTATAAAAGCCTAGGCTCGTGCTGGAAAATTCATAAATTACTCCAGTAAAAAACAACCAACCTCTGTGTCATTCACTGCTGATGTATCATTTTCCTCAAGTTTCTCAACTTCAGCGTCATTGTTATTGATGGAATCAGAGGTATTAACATCATCGTTATTCAAGGAATCAGATGTAATGGCCTTCTCTCTTGATTCATGCGCAGTCTTTAACTTTTCAGCCGCTTCAGTCTTTTCATTTAAACAGAAATATGTAAGACAATATGTTGATCATTCTTAAAAGGTTAAATTAATCAGTGACAAGCTGAATCTTACATTGCAAAAGGCAGTTATTAGTTCAGGTCTCAAGATACAAAATCTGGAACCTGGTCCGGTGTAATTGGCATCACGGGGAGTGACTCTCATCAAGTCCAAAAGATAATGCCTAGACAAATAATGTAATGATGTTTAAAGAATTTAAAAACATACGGCAATTTTAAAAGAGAGATTCACGACAGTTTACTGCCGCCAGAACACCCAATAGAAATGGCTATTCTCCATTGTCATTAAGTCTAATAAAAGACCATGGACAAGAAGATAATAATGATGATTCTCAAGTGTTGATTACAACAGTTGCAGATGCAAAAATTCATGCACTTTGACATATTCACACAGAGTCACTGACAGTCAAGGAAAGAAATACAGGGTTAAGTTGTAGGGTAACATCACAGAAGATTGGAGGATAAACATAAAGATTATTCACGGGGGATGATAATCCCATTCAGAAAAGAAGCAGGAAGACCAAAGGCATATACAGATAGCTTGATTCAGGAAACTAATACGTTCAAAGTGAAAAAGGTTTACACTCCTGAAGCAAACAGTAAGACAAGGAGAAGCAAGAATAAAGGCAATGATAATCTACAGCAATTGAAATTTAAAAAACAATGTACCTGTCATCGCTGCCAACAATGCCTTTGCACTCCACCGGTGCTGCTAGCTTGACAACATTACCAGCTCCATCAGCCACAGAGTGCTCCTTCAAATGTAGACGCTTTGCAGCTTCCAGTACCTACAACATAAAGACACAAATTATGTGGAACTGTGTAATAAGCAGACAAAATGTCCTATGTAAAATATACTCCCTCCGTCCCGGACTCAACTTCCCGTTGGTTCGGGCACATGTTTTAAGAGAAGAATAAATAAAGCAGGAGAGATAAGAATAGAGTAGGAAAGAAATTGAATAAAGTATGAGAGTGTGAATAGAGTAAAAATTATAGTGAATAAAGTATGAGAGATAGTGTTATAATAATGATAATGGGGTACAAAACTTTCCAAATTAAGTAGGAGAAGTTGAGTTTGGGACGAACTAAAATGGAAAGAGGGAAGTTGAGTTCGGGACAGAGGGAGTATTTGTTATATCCCATTTCCACATGAAATGACTAATGAAGTTCCGACAGTAATGACTTGGATGCTACTACTTGTATCATTTATTTGAGCCCAACAAAGTTCCCATTCATGTTCTTGGGATGAGGCATAAAATTTAGAGGTACAAAATCTGAATGCATATTGTAGAGGTGCAAGTATGAACGGTGGAATTTCCTGTTCATCTTGCGATGGGGCGTAAAATTTTATTTCGGAAATTTTTATGATATGGGTAAGATGGAGAGAACAGTAAAATAATGGTGGTGCTATTAATAGAAACTAAAAGACTCACAGAATTCTAGGCCGAAAAATAAGTTTATTTTAAAAAAATAATAATCAATATTATGCAACCAACCTTGGAATGGAAGTCCTCACTCCAGCAAATCTTCTTGCCATTGTCAACAGATCCATATAGAAGGGAATCAGATTTATCACCTTGCAGAATTCCGGGCAATACACTCTGGCAGCAAAAAAGGAAGTTCGTAAAATAAAGAAATACGGCAGGGAAACAGGAAGTTCATAAAATAAGTGGCATCTCATTGAGCAGTGTATACTGAAGCAGTATGAATAAACAATTTCCTAAATGTTCCCAATTTGAAAATCCCAGAGCAAAAATTCATGTGATCACCATAGAAAGCCTGAAAAGTAAGATAATAATCCATGCAAGTGTGCAGCAGTACAGAACTACAGATTATAAGTGGCTAGAGCTAAATTATGTCTTCCTTGAAAAAATCAAGCAGAAACCCCTTATCGAAGCCAATACCACCTCACAATATCATTAGATCCATTCAACACCTAGAGAAGCCACAAGCAAACTTGAAAATTCAGTTTCTGGGTGTTAAGCACTGTGTAGTCGTCTTGAGAGGTGAGTAGAATAACACATTAACATGGTCAATGCCCGATAAGCAAGCAGAGGCAATAACAAAATTTTAACTGACACTGCTAAAAGAACTTAGAACCGAATAATGATAAATGCGAAGGAAATCCAGACATCAGATGTTCCTGCCTCACTGTGCAGTCATCATGAGAGGTGAGTGGAATAAGAATAACACATCAACGTAGTCAATGTCCGAGAACCAAGCAGGCAATAACTAAGTTTTAACTGACTCTACTAAAAGAACTAGCACAGAATAATGATAAACGCAGATAACATATTTTCCTGGCTTTTCTGATGCAGATGATTCCAATAACATTATAACACTCATGCATTCTGCTGAATAAGAGTGAGCAGACATGCACCTGAGCAACCACCCTGTGGCCTCTATAGTCAATGATAGCCATTGCAAGATTGTATAACCCGGGAACATCAGCTTCCTGGTATGCCTTTGTGCCTTTCAGATCGTTGTTGGCACTAGCATATGTGGCTTGCTCACTTTCAGCCAACTGAGCTTCTATGCGCACATCAGAGGTCACTGCCTTTTCTGCACTTTCAACACCAGATTCATCCTCAGTAGAAGCTTCTTGCCGCACTTTGTTCTCAGACTTCTCAGCGGATTTACGTGATGAGGCTTGGCTCTCAACCTTAGAGATATCTTCAGACGTCTGTTTCCGAGGCAATTGTTCAAGGTCGGCATCGACCGCAAAACTGAAGAATATGTTGTTGTGTACATACCTAGTTATCAACATCAAACAAGTACCCAGTCAACACAATTAATGCAAGGTCTCATCATGTATTGACATAGGCCGGGACACAATAGAAAATGCTTGGGGCAGGACCATTGATTTTAGGGATGCTGTGAACAAAGGGAGTCCTCAACTGGAATCATTTTGATTGGAGTTTGGTTTGTATCAGGTAACGGTAAAATGTCATGGTCAAGATGCAGCTTGATTTAAAGGCGGATACCAGACAGTAGACACTAGATGTAGGAATAAGTTGGAATGAAGAATTGTTTTCTATAGGCAACACCTGACCGGCAAGGTGATTTTAAAAAATTTATCTGAATTGTTAGTTGTGTCTGATCTTGTTTATCAATTAGCACAACAAATGAGTCCTATTTTTTGGTCAGAAATAGAACTAACAGTAACAGACACTACAGTTGTACCAGAACTAAAGAAGACTTCAGTTTGTGTGAGTAGAAAAGCTGCTTCCAAATTCCAATGAAGCAGAAACACATTATTCAGAGACTTCAACTTTTCAAGTGATAGGTGTGATTATTCCAAACCAATTGTTGAACTTGAACCTGGAAACTAAAAGTTAAACATCCTAAGTCTGTGAACACCCTTACAGCACCATTTACTCCCTAGCTGTAGCGAAACACATTTACATAAACAATAACAGGAAAACGAGACTAGGTAGAGTTTATTTCCCTCTGTATACACAATGGCAGAAACAGATGATGAAAATGGAAAGAAAAAAATAAGCAAAATAGTTTTATCTACTTTTACTCTCCACTCACATATGGAAGCACTCTGGATCAGTTGGATTGATAGGTGGAATACATCTGCTTATCACTCCAATCGCACCACTAGTTGCGGCATCAACAAAATCAGAAGTCACCTTGTAAAGAGCTCTATCTCTCAAGATCCTATAGGGAAACAATTGAAGGACATTACGGATACAGGTAATATAAATAAATATGAGGGTACAAAACTATCAAGAAGTTGCACCTTTCTTGATGAGTAGCTTGAGGGAACTCGCGACATGACTGTAATTCTTCATTCCAATCCCTCTGCATACCAATCAGCTCGCTTCCAAAAGAAAGGGTCAGTGAATTCTCTGCTCGAGCAGCATCACGCTTGTGATCTGTAACAGCATAACCCATAAATGGTTATTTGCAAATGCACAGAAAGGGAAGTAAACCACACATGTAAGACATAGGATATACATATACGAGGGAACGAGAGCGAGGGAGATTAGACAACAAGGTCAAAGGATTCAAGTAGTCAACCATAATTACTTGATGTCCATAAAATGCAAAGTAAATAAAATTGGTTTTGCTCTTATCAGCTGCCAGTGACCTGGGAGCAACAAAGTAAAATACGAAAAAGACTTGCTCAGTTGCTCTTACCGGGAACAGGATGCAAACCAAGCCATGAATTTGGTGGCAAGAGAGACTGAACATTTTCGAAGGGATGTGCAGATGCTTTGCGCTCCAAAATTTCACGAAAAGCTAAAAGAGTAATAGACAAGCTTCAGAAATGATGTCAAAATAATGCAGTGCAGTTAATGTTCAAGAATATTAGGATGGTCAGAAGTAGTGGCCACCTTTCTTAAACTTTGGGCTGATCTTCTGCAAAAGGCCGACAAGGGTTGTAGCTTCAAAAGCAGCTTTGCTTGGCCTTGGATCCAGAATGTTCCCTGTGCTGGAATTAACGTAGAACGCCTTTGTTGTTCCGGTAACACAGTATTTATTTCCTTCCAATGTCACCAAGTCCAAATAAATCAAGTCTCCAGAAAGCCTGACCCGAAAAGAAGACGGATATCAGTCAACGGGCTAGGAAATTCTACAACAAACAAAGCAATTACCAAAATCTAAGAAATCTCAGAAAGGGTAAAAGCCATCATATAACCTTCTGTAGCTTGGAGCAGGATTGAATGAAGAGAAAACAATACTTTCAACACATTTAATCTCTTTGGATGGTGTTGATAACAAATTAGACAGTGACCCAGTAACGTTCTCCATGAATCCCAGATTGTCAAGGTCCGGAACTTCAGCTTTCACAGCATCTGCATGAAACATTAACCCGGAGTCACAAATCTGCCCACAGCAGTGACCAAATGTGATATCCAGCATACAAAAGAGAAAGTTTATTGAGAGAAGTAAATAGATCATGATCATAGCAGAAACCTCCAGAATTCGCAGATGCATTTTGTCCTGTTTCATGTTGAAGCGCCAGCGTAGTGGACAGAGAGGAATGCAGCGTCGATAGAGAAAGTAACTCTCTAGTTCGTTGAACATGAGCACGGATGGAGCGATCATCATATAGTGCTGCAGGAGATAGCCTAGAGTGAGTGAGAACCACGAGCAGAAAGAAAATGATTGGTTGCCAATACAGAATAAAGTACTTTTTCCTGAGCCTTTTTTTGGGGCTGAAAATGGTGCTAAAATAGAACACTTACAAGAGAGAGGACAGTCTGACTTTTCCACATATCTTTAACAATAGATTAATGCATATCAATTTACTGAAAATAAATTAGGTTGTCCTGGGGTGAGTATCACTACTACTACAAGAAATTGCGGAAAGGGATGCAGACTTACCAGCCACCATCTCCAAAAAGCAACTCCCACCAGTGATATCAGCAACTTCAGAAATCTCGTTATAATCTTCAAGATGATGGACAGATCCATCCTTGGCATGCAATAACAAATCATAGCAAGTAAAAAAGCATGTTTCTGGGGCATCAAGAAGAAACTGCCTCACATCCATAACCGAATCACCAGGACTCAACTGCAGATGAAATCCATGAACACTACTATAAATACTTTTCTCCATATAGCACAAAAACTGCAGAGGTAATACACATTACGATAGAACTGGGAAATGAAAAAAAAACAAAACACAGTAAATTACTGCTGCTGAAACAGAAAACTCATATAATGCTATGTTTAGATGGTTAATGCGACAAATAGACAATAAGCTCAACTTACTTGAAGTTCAAGCTTATCGCCTCCTTGTGTTTTCACAGATACGGGATAAAGATGAACATCAGCTGCGACGGAAGAGAAACATAAGTTACTTTACATTCGTATCGTATGCATATCACAATACATGCATACATAATTACATATACGTTTATATATAAACACACACGCACAAGTCCAAAACCAGAACTGAAATCTCCTGGCATCAATCAAGGGAAAGAACATCAATAACGGGGAGAAATCTGAGGATTGGATACACAGTACACTGCTAAACACAAGTGGAGTGCTGTAATAAAACTGAAATTATGTCTAGCACCTGGTTTAGCCGGCTGCTGACTGGATGTGTTGTCCTTGTCGGAAACCTCTAACTTTGAATCGTTTGAGTCGCTCACAGTCATATCTCCATTGGTGTGTGCAGCATCAGAATTATCATTCAGTGGAGCGTCCGAAGGAACTGCTTGCTCAGAGGCATCCACAGTGCTTTCCAGTGAGGCATTCACAGTGCTTTCCTGGGAGGCATTCGCAGTGCTTTCCTGGGCGGCATTCTCAGTGCCTTCCTTGGAGGCATTCACAGTGCTTTCCTTGGAGGCATTCACAGTGCTTTGCTGTGTTGCTTTACGGTTCTTTCCCTTATTCGACTTCCCAGCCATCGTATCCCTTACTTATAAGAAAATTCTCAATGAGATGCGCACATCTACACGCAGTTAAAAAAAACAGAGAGAGAGAAATATAATCTGGAAAGATTTCACCTTTCACATTATATTACCGGGGAAAAAAATTACAGTTTGTTTTCTCCAATCAGGAGAAAAGGAACGACATCATAAAACAAATCAGGTCTCCTCAATCCCAAACAAGCACATAAAGACGCAGTCAGCGATATCCAAGCATCAAGACAACACCCTCAGTTATGGAGCATAAAGTCATACACGGTAACACAAGCCCATCTATAGAACAATCAACATTTAAAAGAATTAGGACACAAATAAATGAGCTAAAGATCTCTGCCTCTCTCACACACACTCAGGGAAGTCTAAAAACCAACCCTCTTCAGGTTAATCAAACAGCCAAACCAACCCTTTCAGCATTAGATTATAGTCATCATCATAATCATTTCCCAGGTGCGTTTAGAGAGGCCCCCACAACAAGAGGGGTAAAGGGGGTATACAGTCATTATAAGACCATTAAATGCAAAGACAGCAAGTTACAGGCAGTAGATACCAGTTTAACTGAACAAATCAACAGGTTGGATAGTCCAATAGTTGGGAAACTGAATGTAAGGAAACGCAGACCAACTGCTGATAAAATTCCAGCGGTTTAATTGCAGCAATTTAAAACCGATAAATAAAACCCAAAACCCTAAGTGTCGTAAAGATTAGACCGACCGATCGATTCATTTCGTTTCTCCATTCATAAGAAAAGGCACGTCAGGAAAGGTAACACAGCACATGTACTCAGCCCGATAAAATCAAAGGCAGTTAGGATCCCAAAAAATCAATCAACCTCCTGAACCACAAAGCATATAGTCATACCCAGGTCAATCGATCGTCTTTACACAGACCCATTTCCTAAAATTCAACAAGCAAAAACCTTGGCCACAGATAAATGAACTACCACTAACACATTAAACAAGAAGTCCAGATACCAACGCTCTTCCGCTGAGCTAAACAGCCACTAAATCTCCTTCTCCGTAACTTACTACTCAAACAAAAACACCATAACATGACAAACGAATCAAATTACAGATAGTAAAAAACGGGTTGAGCTGATTGATCCATTAGACTGATTGAATGAACACTGATTTGGCCTTACCAATTGGAAACAGGGCGAGGAATTGCAGAGATTAAATTCCTGAGAGAGCGTACGTGTGTTGTTTGGGTTTTGGCGGCTGGGGTTTTAGGGAAGAAGAAGAAGAAGAAGAAGAAAGCTGAGCAGAGAGAGAGAGTGGCTGAGAGAGAGGTTGCGGATTTTTTGACACTTTTTTTATACTACTGCTCACTTAATTTAAATTCATTTCATTTCTTGTTTATGTTTGTTAATAATTACTACTAGTATTTTACTGTTTTCTTCAATCATAGTTATTTATTGGCTTTTGATTGGTTAATTATACACACACCCTAAATGGTGGCTCGTGTTTGGACTTTACAGAGTGGCTTTTGGTGTTAGGCATTGGATGCTTGAGATGCGTGAGGGTTCGTTCAACAATAATTTAATTCATTAGTGTTAAAAATGGTTTCATCTTTGTTTAGACCGAGAGTGCGATTTTGGAATGTCAATGTGAGTACTCAATGCTATCAAGTGACGACTTGCAATTGAGAATTGGAACTTATGAGTTATGACCCTTTTTTTTGAACAAGTTGTGTGAAGAATATTAAGAGTACAATTTAATCATCTATCATCTAATATAATAATACATTAATTCAAAAAGGATTTGAGTCATTTTAAGCTATCCACCTCATTTAATTAATTGGCAAAATTCGCTTCTCTAATTAGTCAATTCATTTGCTTGGTTGTTAAATTATTTTGTTTTGATTGGTCCAAATTATTAAATAATGATGATGTGGGATGGTTTGATCAAATACAAATTGTAAACTGACGTTTTCTTGCCATCAATACTAGTTATGGCCCGTCGATACTCGATGGGTATAGTGAAAAAAAATATATGCTTCCTAAGAGAATTGACTCTCAATCCCGTGCAATTGCAGAACTTTATTGCAAATACAATATTCCTCAAAAGTGTATGATCTTATATTTGATCTTTAGCACGATCTATGATAAGGCACACAATCAAGTCTTTTAAACAGGTCGAGTTCTATCCAACCCGTTCCGAACATGCACGTACCATTCAAATAAAAGCGTCCCACTCGAGTATATACCTCACACCCGTTCCATACCAATAAACCATGATCCAAGTCGACGTAACTCGATAAAACACGACCCTCTTGTAGTGTAATAATAAATTTTTATAGGGTGGGTCCTTAAAAAAAATGATTTTTTTTACGATAAACCACCCCCACCCCTAAAATATCACTCCTCGACATGTGAAAATCTAAATTTATAAAATAATATTTTTTTTTGGGGACACAACCCCCCCCCCCCCCCCCCCCGAATAAAATCACCGAAACATGTAATACAAATGATATTGGTGACTCTCCCAAAATAAATTTCACCATAGGATGTGATTATCCACCCGATTAATTAATGTGATTTATACTTTTGCATTTTATTTTGATTCGTGTTGGACATGTTCATTTTCTAAACACGTACCGGATGATAATTAACAATTATTGGATGGGTGCTGGTTGAGGACCCGTTTCATATTTACGGGGTTCCAACCTGTCGTGTTTTAAAATGTTTCGAATATGGATGGACCATAACCCATTTAAAAGCCTATTCCTATCCAGTAGGAGTATCATCTATCATATTTATGTTATTCGTATTTAAGCACTTAACAAAATTATCGTGCATTTGTAACATATCATATTGATTGTTCTCATCTACTATGTCATTGGGTGCAACAACATATTGGAGATGAAAATATTGTGCGTCGATAATATAATTAGGCACACATGAGCAATTAACGTTATTATAAATTATGTTGGAAAATTCTGTGGGAGCATATAATATAATAAAATGAAATTTACAATAAACAAAGGCATAAAACTTACCCGAACATATGTCTGTCTTTTAGGTCCCCAATTAACTCATAACTTTAATCTGGAATACTCGACATATTATATATGGCCTATATCTTCAGCTCTTAAGCCAAGACTCTCGACATGCCTCGTGATCTCGGACCACTTTGGATTGCGCGACATGTAATAAATATGCATGCATAACCCAACTGTGTTCAAACGGTCATGGAATCTTAAAATATTTCCTAAAACAATCTCTTACCTCCCAATGAAAGTCGATGGAAATATTAAAGACCTAACACGTACTCATTCAAATAAATGTGTCCCACTTGAGTATATACCTCACCCGTTCCACACCAGTAAACCATGATCCAACTCGACCTAACTCGATAAAACACGACCCTCTTATAGTGTAATAATAATTTTTTATAGGGGTAAATCCTTAAACAAAAAATGATTTTTTTTTACGATAAATGTGAACTGTTAAACTACCCCAACCCCTAAAAAATCACTCGACATGTGAAAATCTACCCCCCCCCCCCCTCCACAGTCCCCGAATAAAATCACCGAAACATCTAATACAAATGATGTTAGTGACTCTCCCAAAATAAATTTCACCATAGGATGTGATTATCCACCCGATTAATTGTGATTTATACTTTTGCATTTTATTTTGATTCGTGTTGGACGTATTCATTTTCTAAATACGTACCCGTTGATAATTAACAATTATCGGATGGGTGCTGGTTGAGGACCCGTTTGATATTTATGGGGTTCCAACCTGTCGTGTTTTAAAATGTTTCGATTCTGGATGGACCCTAACCCATTTAAAAGCCTATTCCAATTTTGTAACAGTATCATCTATCATATTTATGTTATTCGTATTTAAGCACTCAACAAAATTATCGTGCATTTGTAACATATCATATTGATTGTTCTCATCTACTATGTCATTGGGTGCAACACCATCTTGGGGATGAAAATATTGTGCATCAATAATATAATTAGGCACACATGAGCAATTAATGTTATTATAAATTATGTTGAAAATTCCGTGGGAGCATATACTATAATAAAATGAAATGTACAATAAACAAATGCATGAAACTTGCCCGAGCATGTGTCTGTCTTTTAGGTCCCCAATTAACTCATAACTTTAATCTGGAATACTCAACATATTATATTATATATGGCATATCTTCAGCTCTTAAGCCAAGACTCTCAACATGCCTCGTGATCTCGGACCACTTTGGATTGCGCGTACATGTAATAAATACGCATGCATAACCCAATTGTTTCCAAACGGCCATGGAATCTTGAAACATTTGCTAAAACAATCTCTTACCTCCCAATGAAAGTTGATGGCAATATTAAAGAGCTAACAACCCAGGGTGTTTCTATCTGACCCCGGTTAACCACGTTGGACAATTTATTGTATGAATCACCACAATTTTAGGTTGATTGTGACGAATCCACTACGACTCCATCATATCAAGTAAGAATCAACAATGAATTGTAATAATGACATCCTGTCAAGCATGTGTTGATTACCTTCATTCTCCATATCTTGAACTCCCTTAGAGTAAGATTTGGCCTCTTGCTCATAATACCTATCTTTAATTAATTACTACATGTTGCCACTTAGAATTTCGAACCAATTCAGTTGCTAATTCGTCAGTCAAACCCTTCGTACCTTTTGAAAGAACCATAAGGCACAAATTTTGACACCAAGAAATAATCTTGGCCCCATTGATCCCTAGCAACAATACCAATACCACCCATACCTAGACTCTACTCGACCGTTGCATCAAAATTAACTAAAATGATACCAAGATCAGGCGGCAACCAAGCTGCTGTCACAGTTGGATGTGCAGTACCTAAAGATCTTCTACTATACTTATTTTATCCTTAAAACAGTGCATTAATAAATATAATATAGTTAATTCTCAAAAATAATGAGTAAAAATTAGAAAACGTGTTAGAATTCACGTAAATGTTGATAAGATAATGGTTTTTATTTAATTCAATGCGTTACTTTATTGCTAATTTTTTAAGTGTTCATTAGTAATTTGACACCTGAATAATTATTGATTTCTTTGATAAATGAAGGGAGTATTAAGTATTTAATAAATGCTACATTTTTAAATTTTCATTATTCAATTTATATCATTCTAAATCAGTCCGAATTAATACTTTATTAGCATTACACATTATATAAAGACGTCTAAGACCTTTAAATATCAAAAAATATAATATTAGTGAAATTGAACACGCTTAAAATACATCTAATACACTTATAAGTCTCTTTTACATAATAGAGATAAAAATATAAATATGTAATATTACGTTATACATCGATGTACGCTACTTTTCATGCACCTTGTTGAGTGTCGTATCATACATACATACATACATACATATACATATACATATACATATACACATACACATACACATACACATACATATACAGATACATATATGTATGTATATGTATGTATATGTATATGTATATGTATATATATATGTATGTATGTACATCTATCTATCTATCTATCTATCTATCTATCTATCTATCTATATAATACATTAAGCAAAAAAGATTTGGAGCAATTCTAGAGTGTCCACATCAAATAATTATGTGGCAAATTCTTATAATGTGATTGGTCTAAAAAATGTATAGTTGGCACAAGGAAATGTTCTGATTGGGTGAGAAAAAATAAGGAGCTGACTGTGCTATTTCTTAGCTAACGTATCGAGTCCTGATGGTGCCAATTATTATGAATTCCTTAAATCGCATTCTTATTTGACCCTAAAAAACATGCAATAAGTCCATCCCTTCAACAACATCAATCAGCGTTTAATAATTCCAGTTGCCCCAGTTTGATTATTGTTTGGATTTTATCCATTACACATCTAAAGTTATAATAAAATTTAGGCTATTAAGTATATACGTGTGTGTGGTGGAGTGACCACATACCACCACGGGGTTGTTGGAAACAACCCTATTGATTATGTTGTATACTTTTGTATTTTATTTGGTTGGTTTGGATACAATTTTTTCAAAAGACATTTACATGTTACTAATTAATGTAGCGATGCAGTAGACCCTATTTTTACATTTCATATAGTTAGCATAAACACTCAATGATATAATATTGGATGAAGGACTACCAATAACAACCGCGACCAACGTTGTTCACATAAATTTGACTACCTTATTTTCTCGATTAATTTATTTTATCATTTCCTTTTAATTTATTATGAAAAGTAAACTATACCGTGGCATCGCCACGGGTTAGTACTATTAATTTATTATTCTTCATCATGAGAACGGTCTGGGAATTTAATAAAAAAAATTGTTCCCTTTCCTAAAAAAAAAAAAGAGATAATATTTATGTTCAGATTCATCCATTAATAATTTTGAGGGGGCCAAAATGATTTTTAGACTTTTATTTTCAAAATTTGGTTTAAACTTCAAATTTACGTTGATTTCATTGTCTTTTCTTATTTATTTTAAAACTTCATTCATCAATTAATTATCAAGGACATTAATTAATATTATTATCACATTAATTGTAAAAAATATAATACTTGAAAATAAGAACTACAATAATTGAGAATAAAAATTACATTAATTGAGAATAAAAGTCACAAATGTATCAAAAATTTAGAACACATATGAGTGGTGTTATATATACAAGCATTCTTCGTTTGGTTCAAGTATTATTGTTACATCTGAAATAATCAAAATCTATAAAATAAAACAAAAAGAAATAAAACTAAAAAATAAAGGATAGAAACGAAGAAAATAGTAAAATAAAAGAAAATCAAAGAAATAAAGTGAAAATGAAGAAAACATATTGTAGAGCGATTTTTTTACCGTAACCAAACCATAACCGGTTAGCGGTATATAAAGCGAATTCGAGAACGATAAGTCACCAAAACCAAAATATTTGAGAACATGGGCGTATTAAGAGCAGAGCGGTTGTTATGTATATATATAAATCTGTAAATTTTTACCTATATTATTCTAAAGCAAAATTATAAAAAAAAAAAAACAATACGCTATTTTCTAACATAACAATGTATGCTATTTTCAAATAAAATTATTGTTTAATTGTTAAGTAAGACTACTAAAAGATGGTCTCTATATTTATGGATGTACCTATCTGTTAATAAAAAATCACTCGATGTTATTAATCAAAATGTGTATATATTCTCAACATTTTCATTTTTCCACCTATGCATGACTAAAGGTTGAATCTCATCCATATGTATGTAGTACTATGTTCCAATTACACCCTATGTATTCCGACAAATAATGAATTAATATAAATTAAAATTTTCATGAAAATGTGTAAATAAAATGTGTAATTCTCTTCAAAGACTTCTATAGTAACGATAAAAAAGACAAAAAAACATTAATATTACTAATTAAAATGTAAGATGGTTAGTTAAGAACATAGGTTATTTTGTACAAATATAAAATGTACAGATCCGTATATAACTAATTAAGTATGCAATTCAATTGTTATTGGTCGATTATCCATTCTTATATTTCCTTTTAATTGTTCAAGTATTTTGATTTCAATCAAAGTTTACTATACCTTCGTCTCTAATTGCACCTACCGATGCAATCATTATCTCTTATGGATAAAAACCTAAATTAGGACTAATTATTATCACTAAAATGTGTGTTGATTAAGTAGTAAATTATGGCTGCATGATGCGTATTTGAGCATAAATTGTGAATATAATGGCAAATTTTTATATACTGGCCCGTGGAGATTGATTACTTTCTCGATCGATCATAACTACTTATTTGTTTGGTCATTGACATTACCAATTGGGCTAAAATCGTACTCTCAACCGATGGAGTAGTATGCGTTTATTCTACAATATTGTTATTTTAAATTCATATACAAAAGTCAACTTGACTCGGCATGTAACCAAACACACGAACAGGTACACATATGATATCTAAAGTTTTTAACTTTATTTATGTAAAACATTAAAAAAAAATCACCGAGATAAAAGAAAAAAAAAAGTTTGTATAGAGTTAATATTTTACGGGGAAAAAGAATTAAAGGTTTTATAAAAAAATGTTTATGGTTTTAGGAAAATGTTAACGTTAAATAAAGTGGTAATTAAGTGTGCATGTATCGTTGTAATTCTTAAGAATTGATATGTTTAAAGGATTTTGCTGCAAATTTTAGTAAATTAACAAATTACATCTTTTTTAAAGCATATTAGTTGTAATTAAGGCTATATTATATTCGTCTGCATTTCCATTCAGTTTAGTTTAGTTCAGCTATGCGTAGTTATATTTTATACTACAATTCAGTTCAGTTCAGACCAGTTCAGTTCAATTCAGTTTAATCATGTTCATCAGAGTCGAATCAATTGAATGTAATCGAATGGAGTTGCATTTAAGAAAACAGAGCCTTAGTCAACAAAATATGTTGAGACAAGTATTGTGGTAATACTATTTCAATTTGATTAATTTACACATAAGTTGAAGTCGTTATTAAGATAACTTATTACAAACTTTTGCGAGAGATCGCCTCTTGAATATACAACTTCAACATATCATATTTACGTACATACATCATATTATTAGCTTCAAACATTATGTGTATAGTAAACATGCATTATACTTGAAGTACATGCATTTTTAAACAGATATTTTTTATGACAAAATATGTGATGTTTGATTTGATCACTACGTCTCTCGCAAAAGTTACTCTTAATATATTTAAATATTTCATTATAACAATATCAATGTCTTTCTTATTCATCCAGTGGAGTAACCAATTTGAACACAAAACATTGCATCAATTATATAGGAAGCTTCGAATTTGGAAAGTATGAAACATAGTGAATTAAGTATGAGAGATATTAAATAAAGTAGGAGATATATTTTCGATTTAAGGGATGAGAAGTTGAAATTGAGATGCCCCAAAATGAAATACAGGAAGTTGAAATCGGGATGGAGGGAGTACATTTTAGCTTCACCTAAAATCTTAGGAAAATATTTATTACATGGAAGTCGAGGTTGTATCCTTCTCGGACTTATATCCTACTCTAAATGATCATATAGTAATGTGTCCTAAATAGGTGATAAACGGGTACAATATGGGGTCTAGATCCTCGATACTTTTCTTCTTTTTCATTTTGCCAGTCTTTTCATGGATAATTCCTACCTGAAAGATCCATGAAAATATAAAGGCCCATATGGGTCCCGGTAGCGTCCCAAACGGGTTAGAGTATAATTCAAGAAGCAAATTACTAAGGTGAAATTGATATCTAGAATCAATATTGGGCAAAAGGTTATCATCATAGAAATGATAATGGGCTCATCCCCGTTCAAAATAATGATTTTTCAGGTCAAGCATCTACCCGAACAAAAAATTCCTGGCCTGGCCCGTGACACAATGTAGGATTATATTAGTGAAATAATGATAAAAAATTGGGGGGGGGGGGTCGAGGGTGGGTGGAACCATATGATACAAATTATTAAATTTGTTTGAGGGGTTGGATTCACACTCCATGCTTGCGTTAAAGAATTGAAAAATGTTATGTTTGTGGATTGATTTTTT
The DNA here is from genome assembly GCA_026545765.1 of Plantago major. Classification (NCBI taxonomy): domain Eukaryota; kingdom Viridiplantae; phylum Streptophyta; class Magnoliopsida; order Lamiales; family Plantaginaceae; genus Plantago; species Plantago major. The sequence goes on along the minus strand of CM048840.1, from coordinate 14,849,242 downwards.
TTGGGGTGTGTGAGTTGACCACAGAAAAACCATCGATACATGTGAGAAAATATGTTTGTTAAATGATAATATCTTTTTCTTTGGGAGGTGGGGGGTGTGTTAGTGATTGATGAATCTTTTTACGGTGGGTTGGTCACCAACCCAATTAATTGTATCATGCATTTTTGTTTTAATTAGGTTTAGGTTAGACATAATCTTTTTTCTAAACAAATTAATCTGCACAACCATGTACGAGATAATGACCTTCTACATATATCAATTTTCAACACGTGGCCTGGGGATACCATTATCCATCCACAATTAGTAACATTTTGTTTCTCCCTGGAGTTAGCATTAGAAGAAGACTCAAAATATTAATCCCCCCGCCGAGAATACAGAGTAAAAAAGTAAAATATGTCCAATATATCGGGGGTACTAATTCACATCCTATATCGAAATTTATTTTGGGCCGGGTGCTCATAAAGTAAAATTATTTCACTAATATCATTTTTTTTTTATATTTCTAGATACATACTATTTCACATGTATCAGAATATTTCTTTTTAGAGAGGAGGGACCAATTACTAAAAAAAATATTTAAAATTTACTAACTAATTATTAACATGTGTCAATAGATAATACTTTTTTGGGATCTGGGACCCACCCCTATCCAAACAGCCTCACTCACCGCCATTAAATTTTATTTTCGCTAAAATAATCGTATAACTTTGTTTCGACTCAGGTTTGAAACCTGTTTCACATGTATGGAACGGGTGAGGTATATACCCGATCCATACATCATTACTTCGAATATATATTATGTTGGGTTCGCAACGGGTGGATATAACTCGGCCCGCACACTACTCATACTAACTATGCGCACCTTTCTTTTCGAGAATCCATCCATAAGAGCTTTAGACTTAAGTGTGCTTGCTCTGGAATCTTAGGATGAATGACCACCTGATAAGTCTATCGTGGCATGCAACAGTGGGGACAAAGTGTGGGAAAAAATATGTGTTGGTATAGTGGGCCAGCATATCAACCGGATAGCTGTCCATGACTGCGCTGGCACAACGGGTAGAACCTCGGCTCGCAAGGGGATGTGGCGTTACAAAAAAATATTATTGTAATTACTGTAGGATTCCACATACCTAATTAATTATGTTTTCACAATACCCGTCGAGTATCGACGGGTTATTAACTAGTACATTAAAAGAAAAAAATTTGAAGCATTCTCATGCATTACACATCATCAATTATGTGGAAATATGAAGGATTTTGATTGGTTATTACAATTTTAAATTTGGTATATTGGATGTGGAACATTTTAAGTTGTTAAGATGTAGTGCACCATATAACTCTCATTATTTATTTTTATTATGTTGACTCAATACATCATTATTATTTAATCTCATATATATTTATTTACAAAATTCCGAAAAATATTTTAAACGTATATATAGATTCACCGCGACAAGACGAATCCATAGACATCAAACTTGAATATTTTATTAATTAATTAAAGTATTTATTTATTAAAATATTATTTTTATTAAATAACATAAATTGAAATAATGAAAATTTAAAAGTAGAGCATTTATTAAATACTCAATACTTCTCCAGTTATCAAAGAAATCAATATTTATTTAGGTATACAATTACGAATGGATACATTAAAAATGACCAATAAAGTTACGCATTGAATTAAATACAAACCATCATCTTATCAACATTTACATGAATTCTAACACATTTTCTACTTTTTACTCATTATTTATTCATATATTACCTTCTACCTTATATATTTACTACATGGAACATTTTGAATATAAATTTCACTTTATATATATTGAGTTTGTTATGATTTTGAAAATTTACTTTATTGGATTATTAATGCACTATTTTAAGGATGAAATAGATATAGTCAGTAAAAGATCTTTATGTGGTGCATTGTGGCAGCACCTTGGTTATTTCTTGATCTTGGTATCATTTTAGTTAATTTTGATGCTACAGACGAGTTGAGTCAACATAGGGATGATATTGGTGTTGTTGCTAGGTATCAATGGCCAAGATTATTGCTTGGTGTCAAAATTTGTGTCTTATGGTTCCTTTAAAAGGTGTGAAAAGTTTGACTGACAAATTAGCAACTGGAGTGGTTCGAAATTTTGAGTGTCAACATGTAGTAATTAATTAAAGCGGATTTCTCTTTGGTGATTAAATCTCCTAAGTCTGCAGATTATAGATTTGCATCTTTTTCTTTACATTATAGAATAAATCGAGGCATTTAATGTAGAATTTTGTCCATTAGTAGTCGCTATGCTCTAATTTTATTTTTTTTGATCTTTTCATGATTATTGTTTTGAACTATACTAATTTGGAAATATGTTGTACAAGTATTAGTTGTTTATCCAGTAGGTACTCAATTTATATAATTGTTCTATTATTAGTGCATATAACAACATATTCGTATTTACTTCAATGGGTTGAAAATAGACAAGGAAATCAATAAATGAAAATGTACTTATTGCTTTAAGATAGGTGGCTAAAATGATCACAAAATTGGAACATTGTTGCCCAACAAAGTACAAACTCCAAAGTTTTGGCAACGGTACATATATGACGTTGAACACATAATTGACAACATGATCATTGCTCTTGGGTGCATTTTTTTAAACCTCTACACTCAATTTTATGTATCTTTCACATATTTCGTTTAAAAAAATATTCGACATACATCATTTAGTATCCATTAGAATTATAGATACTCGATGATAAATAATTTATTTTATTATTATGGTAAATCCAAACCAATGGAGCTGGTGCGAAAACGGTTTATGTGACATTGATCAAAATCATTATTAATTTTGCAAAGATATACAAATTAATTGTTAAAATTTCATTCATGCACCATGTTAGATTTTGTAATTACACATTAGTAAAAAATAGATGACAATGAACGAGAATAACAAAATTACATTTTAGTCCACACAAACTCGACCACAACTCGAATTAATAACTGAAAAGACATTTCTGCCCATATTATTATTATTGTTAACAAACAATAACAAAGTAGATAAATTGCAACCCAAAATATGAACAATTAAGTCTCTAATGAACACCCATTCATTACATTGAGAAAAAGCACAAATAATATCCATTGACATTCTTTCAATTGCAAAAATGTCCCAATTTCTAACTGAGGTCAACTCCAACATTTGAACGTTAAAATACAATCCATTTCACATGTCCAATTCTTAGATTTTCAGCTCCGATGGGGCTCAATGTAATAACCCTTATTATTTCTCCAAACATAAGATAATGGATGGCAATTACATATTTTGTAGTCTCTCCTATAAAATTATTGCTCCAAATGCATGTGCAACGTATTTGGACATGGGTGATCCAGAGTATAAATGTGAACATTGTGGTGCTTTGTTCTGGTTTGAAGAAAGGAGACCACCTAATCAAAAAAAAAAAAAAAAGAATCCTAAGTTCACCCCATGTTGCATGAGAGGTCTGGTCAAGCTTCCAATTCTTCAACAACCACCTCAGTTGTTAAGTGATCTCCTAGAGGATAGACACGAGAATAGTCGGAGTATCATTGAGAACTTATGGGCATATAACATGATGTTCTCTTTTACTTCTATGGGTGGAAAAATAGACAAAGAGGTTAACAAAGGTCGGGGTCCTTATTGTTTCAAGATGGGTGGTTAGAATTTCCACAAAATTGGCTCTTTGTTGCCAGACGAAGGAAAAGAACCAAAGTTTGCTCAACTATACATCTATGACACTGAGCACGAAGTACATAACAAAATCAATGCTCTTGGGTTAGTGCTAGTAATATCTATATATTGTTTAATAAAATTCCTTATAATAATAATGTTACACGATAATTAGTTCATTTAAGTAAATTTGTATATATGCATGTATGCCAGTGGTGATGTGAAGGGTTTGGACACTTCTGTAACAACCAGCATCGAAGATATGGTCGACCAATATAATCCTTATGCCAAAACATATAGGATGTCCAGGGATCGTATATCTCTTAATAACTCAGCATATATTAGTCTGCAGCTTATAGCAAAATGTGCCAAGGATGGACGGACCTATAATTTACCTACTGCATCAAAGGTTGCTGCCATTATTGAAGGAGACATTGAGAATGTGAGGCATAAGAGGGATATCATGGTTGAGTTGAAGTCGACTGGATATTTGCAAAGGATAAATGAATTTCTTCCATGCTATATCCCTAGATCTGCATTACCCACTATTGTTCGTGTATGCAGAAGATGGTTGGTATACAGAGATACCAGAACTACATACAGTAAGAGGCCAGATCTCACACTTAGGGAGTTCTTAGCATTCAAAATTCAACACAGGGAGGGAGAAGGTCACCAGCTTATACTTGGCAGGAGATTGTTTCAACAGTTTATTGTTGATTCCTACATGATGATGGAGTCACAAAGACTTCAGTGGATTCGTCACAATCAACCAAAGCTTAGATACAAATCTTATGAGAAGATTGCCAGCAAAGTTGATAACTTTGAATATGATCCTACATCATGTGGTAGTCTCTCCATACTGCCATCATCTTATCTAGGGGGTGCTAGATGGTACATGCAGATGTACCAGGATTCTATGGTTATACGCAAGTGGGCAGGATATCCGTGCCTGTTCATAATATTTACATGCAATCCAAAGTGGCCAGAGATCACAAGGTATGTTGAGAGTCTTGGGTTGAGACCGAAAAACAAGCCTGATATCATATGTCGACTCTTCAAGATGAAACTCGATGAGTTGATCAGTGATATAAAGGATGGACATATGTTTGGAAAACTAAAAGCACGCAATTTTTTTTTTTGTCTCTACGTGTTTATATTCTATGAAATCCAAAAATGCTTTATAATATCTATTACTATGAATTTTTTTAGTCATATACACCGTTGAGTTCCAAAAGCAAGGACTTCCGCATGTTCATATTTTGGTAATCCTGAATAAGGCGGGTAAGGAGAAGATTAAAAATAACATTGATGACTACATATGTGCAGAGTTACCCGACAAGGATACTAATCCAGAATTGTACGACGTATATTGTCAACCTATATGATTCACGGACCATGTGGTCCGGCTAGACCTACTTCTCCATGCATGGAGGACAACAGGTGCTCCAAACATTTTCCAAATAGCTACAACGAAAATACCTATGTTGTCGATGTTGGATATCACATATATCGAAGAAGGGACACAGGTGTCACCGTCGATAAAAATGGAGTTCAGCTTGACAACATGTAGATTTATATTAATTAAATATTATGCTTAGTTTATTGTCGTAAACCTAGATTTATTTGTTGCCGAACTTAGTATATGAATCGACATTTTTAAACAATTTTGTTGTCCCCTACAATGCTCAGTTGCTCCTGAAGTACCAATCTCACATTAACATAGAATACTATAAAGGTGGGGCTTCAATGAAATATTTGTTCAAGTACATGTTGAAAGGAAGGGACAGAGCGGGTGTTACATTCATAGACAAATATTAATGATGAGATTAAGAGGCATACTAATTAATTGCCGATATGTTTCAGCATGTGAGGCAATATGGAGAAATTTTGTATTCTAGATACATTATAGGATACCTGCGGTTGAGAGTTTGGCATTTCATCTAGAGGATGAGCAGGGGGTACCTTTCAAAGATGGAGATTACATGACGGATCTGCTCGATAAGCCTTCAGTTAAGCAGTCAAAGTTTCTTGAATGGTTTGAGCTGAACAAGGTTGACCCGGAAGCTAGGAAATTTACGTATCCTGAGTTGCCCCGTGAGTATTACTGGAAGGATGGCCTGAAGAAGTGGTTCCGTAGAAAAACTAAGGCACAAGCTGTTGGAAGGATGTATAATTTGCCGATGGCATTTGAAAACATGTACTATATGCGACTTATGTTGGATCATGTTAGAGGTGCAACATGTTTCCAGGATATTAGAACAGTGAACGGTGTTGTTTACGAGACATGCAAGGACTCATGTGTGGCTTTAGGCCTACTAACAGATGACATGGAGTATGTCCGTGGAATTACTGAGGCAAGTCATTAGGGATTAGCACGTTTCCTTCGTCATCTTTTTACGATCGATGCTTCTTCTTTCTCGAAGCATGGCGAGACCAGAGGAGGTATGGAGGAAGACATGTAACTTCTTATCTGACAACATTCTATACATCAAGTAAAAAACTTCTCATAATCCTGGTAATTTGTTAGTAAATTTTATATTTTACCGAAATACGAAAATGCTATACATTTACTTATTACTTATTTCGATTCATTTCGCGATTCAGGTTTGAGGCTTACAGATGAACAAATCCATAACCTAGCGTTGCTTGAAATTGAGAAGCTATTGAAAGCAAACTGCAGCAGTCTTGCTTTTTTTGAGTCTATGCCAATCCCATATGAGTCTATAACTGACAACGCCACGAATCAGTTTATAGTTGATGAGATGTCATACGACAGAGATGCCATGAGATCAAAATTCGATGGACTTTACCCACGTTTGAGCGTACAATTTACGATAAGATTATGGATGCAGTTGACAGGGGCAGAGGTGGTGTGTTCTTTTTATACAGCTATGGTGGTACAAACAAGACTTTTATTTGGAGGACGTTGTGTTCCGGCTTGCGTGCTAGAGGAGATATAGTGCTTCCAGTAGCATTAAGTGGTATTGCATCACTCTTGCTACCTAGAGGTAGGACTGCTCATTCTAGGTTTGATATTCCTATTAAGTGTCATGAGGAATCAACATGCAGCAAGTTGAAGTCGGATTTTGATGTCACCGGCTTACTCAAGCAAACCAAACTTATAATTTGGGATGAGGCACCGATGACCAACAAACATTGCTTTGAGGCACTCGACAGGAGTCTAAGAGATGTTATGAAATGTCCAGATGATCCTTTCGGTGGCTTAGTAGTGGTATTCGGTGGAGATTTCAGGCAAATTTTGCCAGTTGTTCCTGGTGGTAGCAGATTTGATATTGTAAATGCCTCTCTATGCTCTTTGATACTGTGGAATTCATGTGAGGTTCTAAAACTCACAAAAAACATGCGATTGCAGGTAAACTCTAAAAATTCTCGGTTACTATCATATGAATTGTTCTGTTATGTTGTTCTTTTTAATTAACACCTTTTTTTCTATTCAGACCGGATCATCAGCTGTTGAGGTTAGTGAAACTAAAGATTTTGCCGAGTGGATACTATAAGTCGGTGATGGGGTCGCGGCAAACCCAATGATGTCGAGGTAGACATCAAGTTACATGATAACATACTTATTCGTGAAGTAAGTAATCCTATTTCCACCATTGTAGACTGCACATATCCTTCCCTTTTGGATCACTTAGCCTATCCAACTATAGATCCGGAATACTTCCATCACCGTGCTGTTCTTGCACTAACTAATGAAATGATCAATGAGATAAATGACTATGTCATGTCTAAAATGCATGGTGATTTTGTGGAGTGCTTGAGTGCTGATAGCATAAGCAAGACCGAGTCAGTAGATAGTGAAATGGCAGAATTATTCTCAGTAGAATTCTTGAACACTATTAATTGTTCGGGACTACCTAATCATAGAATAGTGCTTAAGGTTGGATGAATGATCATGCTTTTGAGAAATATTAACCAGGCTTCTGAGTTGTGCAATGGAACAAGGCTTATAGTAACTAATCTGGGGAAACATATCATAGAAGCAAGAATGATATCTTAAATGAATGCCGGTCAAAAGGTTTTCATCCCTAGGATGACGATGAGCCCATCTGATGAGATTGAGTTTCCTCTAAGTTTTGATAGGAAACAGTTTCCTATATCCGTTTGCTTTGCAATGACGATAAATAAAAGTCAGGGACAGTCTCTCTCTCATGTCGGTGTCTACCTACCTTCTCCTATATTCAGCCACAGACAACTGTATGTTGCTCTCTCTAGAGTTATAAGTAGAAAGGGACTGAAAGTACTCATATGTGATAATGAAGGTGAGACGTACGACATGACAACCAACGTGGTTTACAAAGAAGTTTTCGATAAATTATGGGGTAAATTTATTTTTCATACATATTTGTTAACTTGCATAATTTCATTTATGTTTTATGTTTCTCAATTTATAATACATCTAAGTGTATATCCTTATAGTTTTACAGGTACGGATGCCTTCATATGAAGTCAAGTCTTACCAGTAATTTACTAGATTTTACTCAATGCAAAACTATTATTCTTGTACGTCAAGAATTTGTTATTCTTACAAACTATGATCCTCATATTATACATTGTTTTCTGAACCACCTTAAATATACCAATTTTCACTATAGCATTCTTAAGCGTATGCATGATAATGCTTATCAGATATATAGATCTAACTACCGAATTGTAAAATGGAACAAGTCTAGCTCATAGTTACTAATGTTAGAAAGCATATCATTGAGGCAAATATAATATCGGTAGTCTACCCAGCCCAAAAGGTTTATCATTCAAATTTTGATGGTTAGCCCATTCTACAAGGCGAAGTTCCCTGTCAATTTTGATAGAATATAGTTCCCCATATCGTCTATTTTGCAATGACCATAAACAAAAGTCCTTGGCAATCTTTCTCACACGTCGGACTCTACCACCTCACCCGTATTCAAACGTGAACAATTGCATGTTCTCTCTCTATGGTTACCAGTAAGAAGAGATTCAATGTATTCATATAAGACGAACATGGTAAAACATATGATACGCTATGTTCATTAACTTTAATATTTTATTATACGATATATTCATTTCTTATTTTGAGTTTGGGCTCCATGCCCTGTCGAGTATCGACGGGCCATTAACTAGTACATACATACATACGTACGTACGTACGTACGTACGTACGTATGTATGTATGTATATATGTATATATATATTATATAATTATTTTCACAAATTAATACTTTAAGGTCAGTCCTATAGATAAAAATGGACAGAGCAAATAAAAATAACCATGTTTAGTATCAAAACATATCTTTGTAACGATCATGTTGGTTTAGTCTAAATTATTATAAGTGTATTAGATGTATTTTAAGCGTGTTCAATTTCACTAACATTATATTTTTCGATATTTAAAGGTCTTAGACGTCTTGGCTTAAGAGCTGAAGATATAGGCCATATATAATATGTCGAGTATTCCAGATTAAAGTTATGAGTTAATTGGGGACCTAAAAGACAGACATATGTTCGGGTAAGTTTTATGCCTTTGTTTATTGTAAATTTCATTTTATTATATTATATGCTCCCACGGAATTTTCCAACATAATTTATAATAACGTTAATGCTCATGTGTGCCTAATTATATTACCGACGCACAATATTTTCATCTCCAAGATGTTGTTGCACCCAGTGACATAGTAGATGAGAACAATCAATATGATATGTTACAAATGCACGATAATTTTGTTAAGTGCTTAAATACGAATAACATAAATATGATAGATGATACTCCAACTGGCTTTTAAATGGGTTATGGTACATCCATATTCGAAACATTTTAAAACACGACAGGTTGGAACCCCGTAAATATGAAACGGGTCCTCAACCAGCACCCATCCAATAATTGTTAATTATCAACCGGTACGTGTTTAGAAAATGAACACGTCCAACACGAATCAAAATAAAATGAAAAAGTATAAATCACAATTAATCGGGTGGATAATCACATCCTATGGTGAAATTTATTTTGGGAGAGTCACTAATATCATCTGTATTACATGTTTCAGTGATTTTATTCGGGGGGGGGGGGGGGGGGGGTTGTGTCCCCAAGAAAATATATTATTTTATAAATTTAGATTTTCACATGTTGATGAGTGATATTTTAGGGGTGGGGGTGGTTTAACCGTTCGCATTTATCGTAAAAAAAATCATTTTTTGTTTAAGGACCCACCCCTATAAACATTTATTATTACACTACAAGAGGGTCGTGTTTTATCGAGTTAGGTCGAGTTGGATCATGGTTTAATGGTATGGAACGGGTGTGAGGTATATACTCGAGTGGTATGCTTTTATTTGAATGGTACGTGCATGTTCGGAACGGGTTGGATAGAACTCGACCTGTTTAAAAGACTTGATTGTGTGCCTTATCATAGATCGTGCTAAAGATAGAATATAAGATCATACACTTTTGAGGAATATTGTATTTGCAATAAAGTTCTGCAATTGCACGGGATTGAGAGTCAATTCTCTTAGAAGCATTTTTTTTTTTTTTCACTATACCCACTACAAAAAATCTGGCCTGTAGCGACGGATAGATCCGTCGCTACAGGCCAGCTATCCGTCGCCCCAGCTCTGGCGACGGATCGGGCGACGGATAGAAAATCCGTCGCCCCCTGGAGCTGTGGCGACGGATAACAATCCGTCGTCCAATTCGCGACGGATTGGACGACGGATTGACCAATTATTTTTTTTTTAATTCCGAAATTTAGCGACGGATAGATTCTATCCGTCGCTAAATATTTTAATTGGACTAGTGACGGAATTTGAAATTCCGTCACTAATTCACATCGTGAATTCGTCACTACTTAGTCACTATTTATTTCATATTAATCCCTATTTTCGTAGTTCACCTATTTAATCAATATAATGTTCGATAATAAATCAATAATATGGAAAATGTTTCAATGAATAAAAAGTAATATTGAATGGAGAAATTATCCAAACAAGTGTAAATATGAAAAAATCCGAACATCTGAGATACATAACTAGCTATCGACGGGGTGGGGGTGGGTGATGGCGAACTGGACATGAACTGCCCATTCAGAATCAAGGCGCTCGTTCTCCTCCTTCGTTCTCTGTCACAAGGCTCCATCTCGTCCCTTTGTTGCTCAATTTCTTGAGTTAGCCGAGCAACATGTTCCCGGACCTTGATTGCACCATTTCGAGACACAGTCCGTGTGTAAACCGGACGTCTGAAATCTTCTTGGGATGATGATGAGGGCACCGGACTAGCCAAGCTCAAACCGAGGCTCCGAGTCCATATATTCGCTTCTTTGTCCGGTTTGTTGACCTCTAGGAAGATGTTGTCAACTTGTTCGATTGACAACACATCACCCGTCTCGTCCTCACCGCCACCGAGCATCAACCTCGGCTGAAATCGTAAATAGCGAGATATAATGATCGATCGCTTTTAAAAAGTAACTTGTAATAGTGTACAAATATGAACTTTAAGCAACATAAACATACCGCAATAGACGAGGCCGGCGATCGGTCCATACCGCCTTGGCCTTCTTGAAGATGGCATACTTGGATGTCACCTCCCCCCGTGCCACCTGAATCAAACCAGATCTAGTCAACAATTTATCATCTACAAGTAATAGAGCAGCAGAGACTTCATACATACACGTAATGCTAGATTGCAAAAACACATATATACGCACCGATTGATAATAATCAGTGACAGTAGATCGCCTCCCAAGGTGGTGAACGGCCCTTCCTGCCGTATCAGACTGGGATGCCCGGTTCTGCCTGTTGGTCCAAGCAACGTCCTGGACATCAGTTCGGCGCCAGTAGGCATCCCAAAGGTCCCACTCCGTTGCATCAACCTGTGGAGGGATTGGGCCACCCCGATCCCGAATGGCCTTCCACGTACAGACCATATCCCTGTACAGTTTGGATCCCACAGTCTCGTAAACGCGCCAGATCTGTGGGATCAACCTGCTGGGAATGAAGTACTCCTTCTACATTCCCAATTTCATACAACATCCAAAGTCAATACATGTCCTAACAACATAACAGATATGGTGACTAACATATCACCCAAATAAAGTGGCTAACATACCACTCACATATAGTGGCTAACATACCACTCACATACAGTGGCTAACATACCACTCACATTGTCCTAAAATTTACTAACACAATGGTGACTAACATATCACCCAAATAAAGTGGCTAACATACCACTCACATACAGTGGCTAACATACCACTCACATTGTCCTAAAATTTACTAACACAATGGTGACTAACATATCACCCAAATAAAGTGGCTAACATACCACTCACATACAGTGGCTAACATACCACTCACATTGTCCTAAAATTTACTAACACAATGGTGACTAACATATCACCCAAATAAAGTGGCTAACATACCACTCACATACAGTGGCTAACATACCACTCATATTAAAACGATTATATTTACAAACAAATGAATGTCATATTTTAACTTACCTCGGCTCATCAAGTACTCGGCCTCATGCGCTCCCGAGATGTGGCTCCAACACTCACCACCACCTTGGTGGCTCTCTCCGCTCAGGAAGATGTCACCTAGTTTGTTGTGCACCTCCAGGCCATAAGTTGTCAATGTATAAGATACAAGAAACGAATATGCATTACTTTAGTACAACAATTTATACTTGTCAACTATCATTATCAGTTATGTTTTACATATTTAAGAAGAATGTATAATACTTACTGGCGGGACCAATAGGAAAATCACAGCAAGCCGTCCACGTGACGTTGAGATTGTTTGGATCGAACACGAGGTAGGGACAATCGTCGTGGTCGCCCTCCAAAGATGTGTCCGGCGACCGGTAGAGCCACTTGCTCTCTCTGCCGGGGTCTCGTGAATCCGAGACCTGTGTCACGATCTTCGAGCCCTCCTCACGGCGGTGTCCCGACCCACCACTATCATGCGGTATTTGCGTGGGGGACGATAGGTGACGGCCTCTGTCAGCATCTGCAAAAAAATGTAATAAATACAATAAAATGTGTTAGACGAGTTATAATACATATGATTATAATAACACATATAATTACTCATAATACACATAATATACCATTATAGCCGTCCTCTAAGACTACATATTGGTCCTCGTGCAGATCAAACAACTCATCATCTGCTTATATGGGATCTTCTGCTTGTTTATCGACATCCTCTTGTTGGTACGAGTTGGTAATTGAGTCGTCTTTCTCAATGTACTCCACTTTCGGCGAAACACGAATAGGTACCGCACTAACCATTCCCCTTATCGCGTTTCGCTTGGATATTCAAGAAACACCACTTGTCGTGCTTGAGTCGCCAGAATAAATGGTTCATACTTGGTTCGGTACCTCTTCTTTTGGTTCACATCAACCATTTCATACCGCTCGTTCTTCCTCGTACCTCCTGGATTAGGATCATACCACTCAACGTCAAACAAGAAGGTTCGTTTAAATGGCAATCCAATCCTCACAATTCGTTTTAGCTTGCCGTGGAAATCAAACAAAGTAGCGTCTCCATACTCTTCTGCACCATTAACACACACCCCGGAGTTGCTTGTCGCCATGGCCGTGTTACATTCAAATGTGGAACCTAAGGCCATTGACTATATAACCTGGGAATGTGTAGACCTTTTTGAATGGACCCTCTGCGAGAGCCTTTAAGTATATGCATGTAACGTTGTTAATAGGATTCCGGACATACTCTCGGAACCAATCTGGAAATTCTGTAGGAATTTTTGAGTCAAGTAGTTCCTCTAGTGTATCCTCTGTCATCCGAGGATTTTCTTCCAAACAACTCATTAGCTCGTTTCAGATTGCTGGCCATTAGCCTTACAACTCATTAGCCGAGATAACAAAGACAACTCAGTGAGCTTACACCCCGGGTAAACCGGCTTCCTTGATGATTCTAACAAGTCAAAGAACAACTGATCCTCGGGATTCGGTGGTTCCTCCACCTCCACCTCGGTTTCAGTGTTGGTTGTGTCCCTGAACTCCGCCCCTGCAGCATCGTACACCATTTGTTCGACTCGAGCTCGAATAGCATCGCCTTCAGATTGGGATTGTTCCCCGACTTGTTCATTTTTTCTCTTCCTTCCACGTTGTCTGTATTGGTCATATGTATTGGACGGTGCTGCTTCCTCACCATGATGATTCCATACCTGATACGCAGGAAGGAATCCATTTTTCCTCAAGTGCTGGACTACCACTTTAGGAGTCACGTATTGCTTGTTTCTGCACTGTTTCATTGGACAAGGACACTTTATCAACCCATCCTTTACACAAGACGGATTTGACATTGCAAATTCAATGAAACCTTCAACCCCTTTCAGAAAACTCCATTGAACTCTGCCATTGAGAATGACAATACATCCATCCACGATCGGTATTCATTGAATAATTAGATAATAACGACACGTTTGAATTCATTAGATCGAGGTCTTTCATTTACGGTAATAAATCAATTTCACAATAATTCAATCAATTGCTACGTAATATAAGTTATATTAGCTTGACCAATTGTTAAGGCATTACATAATATAAGTTACATCACTTCAATTTTACCATAATGTTTGGTTTCATATATATATCAACTAATGATTACTAGTTATACAAGCTTCAGAGACAAACGGATGAAACTCCTCATTCTCATGCACCCCCTCCTCATCACTTGTGACGCTCCCTACCACGTAACTTGCATTCCAACAGATCTACATCCTCCTCCCAATACACCATGCACATGTTAACAAGCGAAAGGCACTCAATAGGCCCCAAACCCCGCCTCCCTCCACTGGAGGTATGCCATGGACGGTGCTTCCTCACCGTGATGAATCCATACATAATCGAGGCATGAATCCATAACGCGCAAGTGCTCGAATCTGCAGAGGCGTCATAAATTGCTTGTTTCCTTGAGTTTCAATGTGAGGACACTTTATCAACCCCCAATTGCACAAACCGGATGTCCCATGGCAAACGAGATGAAACCTTTAACCCTTCTACGAAACTCCTAGAAACTCATCATTTACCGCATGCGATCGTACATCCATGAACGGTCGAATTCATTGTTTACTTTATTTTTAACCCGAGACGCTCCAATTGATTAGATCGTATTTAATTTATTAGATCGATTCCAATTGGATAAGAAGATTGTAGAGGTTAATTGTTAATTATTATATGTTCCTCATAAATTAATTATTAATTAAGTGTTCGATGTGTTACAAAATTGGACATATATAATAACCATTTCAACCTCTTAGTACATATATTATATACTTAACATACATATCAAATTAACTAATTACTCTATACATATCAATTACTACATATATTCATATCAAATTACATACTTAACATACAAATTTATCAAATCAAAACTACATACTTCTATACTTAACAAACATATCAAATTAACTAAACTAACTATATATACTTAACACATAAATCAAACTAACTACATACATTCATACATACCAAACTTAACATACTACATACATTCATATCATTAATTAAACTAACTATCAAATTGAACAAATTACATATAATTGATCAAATTAACTAAACTAACTACTACATACTTATCATATATACATATAATTGCTCAAATTAATCAAAATAAACAAAATCCCCAAATTTTAAAAAACTAGGGTTTTAGCCAAAATACCTTGATTAATCGGTAGAAATCTGAAATTGATCGAAGAAACAAACTCCTTGTCCCACTAGCTTCGATTAGGCACCAAGATTGGCCGGAATAACGAACAATTCACCGGAAACGGAGAAGAAGAGAATGAGGAAGAAGAAGGGAGAAGGAAGAAAATGAGGGCAGGCTGCCTCTGTCGAGCCAAATATGAAACTCTGGGCCGACGGACACGTGTCCGTCGGCCCAGAGTCGATCCGTCGCCAAAAGTGGCGACGGATAGGTATCCGTCGCTATAAGGCGACGGATAATCTATCCGTCGCCCAATTTTCAAAAAAAAAAAAAAATTTTTTTTTTAACAAAAGTCAAACTTGGGCGACGGATAATTATTATCCGTCGCCCCAATTAGCGATCCGTCGTTATGGGGCGACGGATAAAATCCGTCGCCCCATAACGTCGTTTTGTCCAGTTTTTCTTGTAGTGACCCATCGAGTATCGACGGGCCATAACTAGTGATAAATAAATAACAAATGTTGTCATGAATTACAATCATATAATTTTGACGTTTCTAACAGTAGGTAGGTGTTATTAATTACTTACAGGTTGTCTGGATTGGTGATTAATCAAGAAAACCAGGTTATAATAAGTGTTTTTAACCATATTTACGCAATTATAATTCAAACATCTTTTGATTACTCAAACTAATGCAATCGAATTTAATTTAGGAATAATTAGAAATTAGTGTAACTTTCAAAAACCTCTTACACTTTAGTTATACATAAAAAAATTCCTACGAATTGGTGATAAACTAGTTAAAACACGCTTATATTATAAATCTTTGATTAATGAATTTGTAGATTTGCAAATTGGAGAAATGAATTTGTGGATTTGCAAAGAGAAATATAGCATTCGCAGCGAGAGGGTGTTTTAAAGACGGTCCAATTACAACTTTTCTCATATTTTTATCACCATTGACGAATTCTTTGATAAATTTTCGTCAACGATATAGATACAGTGTAAAACGCACCCGCACACACGCTCGGTTGTTGAGTATGGGCCTTCTTAACGTTTCTTGTATAATTGTTTTGAAAATGTTGAAATTGAATTTTAATTGAGGTTTCCTTCAAGCGTCAATCATTTGGTTATATTATACTAGAATTGTGACACACGCTACGCGTGTGAAGTGTATTATAAATCTAGTTAGAAAACGCTTATATTAAAAAGTATCCACGGAATGAATATCATGGAATCGGGGTCTCCTTCTTAAATTCAACTTTATTAAGACTACTACCAATGGGTCGTTGATACGACATGAATAGTTAGCGGTTGTGAGTCACGGGCGAAATGACCACTGAATCTGAAAAAATCATGTCCAACTCCAAATCTCCAATGGATCATGGTAAGAGTTTAAAAATTATAAAATTTAAAATGGTCGAAATATAGTCAAATGTGGTCTCTATTTGTAGATGACGAAAAAACATGAAAATCAGTATAATTTTTATATTTTTTCATCTTATATTTTATTCATTATGAATGAAAGAAAGTAAGAAACTATGAAGAAGTTATAAAAGGAGAAAGAGGAGGAAAACATATTTGTTGAGGTGAGTCATGAGACGGAGTATTGTGTTTTGTGAAGAGAGATAGGTTTCGTACCTTTCACGCGCTTCTTTATTGAGAGTGGGACTTTGCAAAAATTCAGAGAGAATTGAATTGTCATAACACAATTGAGAA
Organism: Plantago major; assembly: GCA_026545765.1. Taxonomy (NCBI): domain Eukaryota; kingdom Viridiplantae; phylum Streptophyta; class Magnoliopsida; order Lamiales; family Plantaginaceae; genus Plantago; species Plantago major. Next base: position 14,832,152 of record CM048840.1, on the reverse strand, counting down.
ATAATCGGCATTCCTTCACGCGCGTTAAGTTTGGTTATATTATTATTTACTTTATAATATTTGAAATCTTTGAAATACAGTAGTAGTTTGATTATATACATGGTATTTTGGAATTTCGATTACAATATTTAACTTTGAGAGTATTTATGCATGCTGTGAGATTTCATCCAATCAATGTTATAAAACTTCATTATCCTATATAGTCTATAGTATTACAGTATATATGTAAATGAATAACTATCGTAGTTGTGCAATTGAGTAATTAATCTAAGTTAAATCTCGAAGCATGGACAGTACACAGTTTCATCTGCCTACCACTTGGCAATGGACATCAAGCGCAAGCAGCTTGCTGCTGCGCATGGAGGCCCCTATGATGTCAATTCGAAGAACTGGACTTTCGTCTGGAATCTTAAGCTTTCGGGTAAGCTTAAACATTTTATTTGGCGCTTACTTCATAATTCCCTCCCCACTTCCCAAGAGCTCAAAAGAAGACATGTTGTCTCTGAAGAAATTTGTTCTGTTTGTGATGGTCCAACCGAGGACTTACTGCATATTATGCGAGATTGCCCCTTCTCACGAATGTTCTGGGCGCTTGCTAACATCCCGGCCTCGAGGATTTATTTCCCATGTGAATCTACTTGGGACTGGGTGATTGGAGTCCACATTCGAATGGATGTCACGTAATTTGAGTTATTCGGTGTTTCGTGTTGGTGTATTTGGTACAACCGAAATCGTGTTTACCATGAAAAACTTCGATTCACCCCCTTGACTCGGTGAATTATGCTCGTCGATACATCTCCTTCTTTAAGGCTAATATGTATATAAACCTGTTGGACAAGAGTCGGATATGCATCAGGATATGGTGATGGGGCCGTGGTCTCCTCCACCGTTGGGATGGGTAAAGCTAAAATTCGATGCTTCCATCACCAACAATGCGCAACCTGGAGGTATTGCAGCAGTCGCAAGAGACCACTTTGGTCTTGTTCTGGCCTGGTCAAGGAAGAGACTTCAAGGCTCACCTGCAGTTGAGATAGCTAAGGCATATATATGCAGCTAGACTTGCAATCATGTTAGCGAAAGATATGGGCTACGATCAAGTAATCTTATAAGGGGATTGTCTCGCGGTAATACGAGGCCTTAAGAACAACAATGTCAACAGGAGCATGGCTGGTCCACTCTACCAGCAAACTCGAAGTCTTCTATCAGATTTCGCGGCCTCCCAAGTTAGGCACATCCGCCGTGAAGCAAATGGCCTTGCGGATAAACTGTGTCGCGGCATTGGGGGAAATGCCAATGGTTATGGTACTTTACCCTTTGCCTATTCAGAGAGCACTTGAAGTTATGCTGTTCCCCTCTCATTTTGATTATTCTTGTAATCTGAGTTCGACTGTAATGTCTTTTATTTGTTGAAGTTGTATTCCCTTCAACTTGTAATCTTTCTTTGTTTAATAAAAAAGTCATTCTTTTCTAAAAAAAAAAAAAAAAAGACTTTATTTAATAAAATAATATGTCTTCTCCAATCAAATTTCAAGTTCTAATTCAACTTCAACAAATTAATTCATCATTAAAAAAAACCTAATATGTCTCATGCAATTACATTGCAAAAACTTACTTCAACCCCAACAAAATCAATTTATCATAAAAAAAAAACAACGATAACCAATTTTTATGCTCCATCTTTTTCAATTAAATTAAAATATATCAATTCGCATTAACTCAAATCCCAATTAAACTAAAAAAAAATAATTTGTTATGAGAAACAACGAAACTACTTACCTTCACACACTTCTTCCATTATTTATAACTAGGTGACACAATAACACACACTCAAGAGGGAGTACACCGGATTGTCAAATAGCACGAATTGACACTAATGACATGATAATTGATATTAGTACTAGTTAATATGGTAGTGTTAAATCGAGAGCAACACTTATTATATAGATAACAATTACGTTTATATTATGGAAGATTGAAATAATCAATAATTAATCTTTCCTAATATAAACATGTTTGATATCTATATGACAAATGTTGATCTCAATTTAACATAGCTCGTGTACTTACCAATTGTCAAATAGCACTAGGCAGTAGGAGTACACTATTGGAAAATGAGAAGACAACATGAAATCCAAACAATCTCAAAATTTTCGAATGGCAAGCGGGAAATACAATCACAAAACATCTCAAAATTTCAACGCACCCGGGCAAATGCAAAAACTCATCCACACGCGTCACCTTCTGATTGGATCTCCCCCTTTCACGCGGATCACAAACCAGGATCACACCCCTACACAAATCCCAACCGTCCAATCAACGCTCCCAATCCATCTTCAAAACCCCAATTCATTTCATTTCCACCATATAACCACACTCCAATCAACCATCTTCTTCACCATCCCAAATCAAATCAAATCAAATCCCAATTCCGCAAACAAACATCAATTTCTATACTGCTCTTCAAACCCTAAGAATGGCACGAACCAAACAAACCGCCAGAAAGTCCACCGGAGGAAAAGCCCCCCGCAAGCAGCTCGCCACCAAGGCCGCCCGCAAGTCTGCACCTGCCACCGGTGGAGTGAAGAAGCCCCATCGCTTCCGCCCAGGAACCGTTGCTTTGAGGGAGATCAGGAAGTATCAGAAGAGCACTGAGCTTCTGATCAGGAAGCTGCCGTTCCAGAGGCTTGTGAGGGAGATTGCTCAGGATTTCAAGACGGATTTGAGGTTCCAGAGCTCGGCTGTTGCTGCTCTGCAGGAGGCTGCTGAGGCTTACCTTGTGGGATTGTTTGAGGATACTAATTTGTGCGCGATTCATGCTAAGAGGGTGACGATTATGCCCAAGGATATCCAGCTTGCTAGGAGAATTAGGGGTGAAAGGGCTTAGATTGAGATGGTTTGGTTGATTTTCTTATGTTAGGTTTTGCTAATTTGATGTCTAGTGTTGATATATGCTGGTATCGATCGATGTAGTAGGTTGTTTAGGTTTAAACCTCTGGTTTAATTCTATGTTATCAAGTTATGCTTTTGGTATGTGATCAAGTGTTCTTATTTCATATTGATTTCAGCTTGAAATGTTCTTTTGTTGATATTTTGCATTGCAATTAGTCTTTGGTTGTTCGTTGGGACTGCAGTGCACAGAACACTGATCTTTGGATTTATGATTTGCACAAAGTTGCATTTTTTAGTGATGGTTTGCTGCCTTGTTTAAAATTTCTGGGCTAAGTAATTGTCACGAGCTTATGATGTTGAAATGTTATATTCCCCGGTCTATTAAAATCTTTCTTTGACTGTAAATTATTCGCAAATTATAGACACAAAAATATGATAAAATTATATTATGAAAATAAATCAAGTATATTTTACTAATAATCCTATTTTTTATGAAACTTTCCATTTTTATTTTGCACAATTTTTAAGACAACAAGTTAAAGTGCAGTGGGGCCCATGTAATTAAACTAAGTGCCCGTTTAGTTTGAAAATGGGTATTTCATTTTGCAAAACTGGATTATTCGATCCATTTAATTAATTGAATTATGTTTGGGGGTTTTCGTCTAAAAATCTTGTTTGGTTGGACTCTACTAATTGGATTATTTTCAATAAAATTCAGTTTGGTTCTGAATTGATTTTGGATTATTCAGTAGGATAAAACAAAGTGGAATTACTTATATATCTCTATGTTTTTCAACTTATTATATAAAATCGAGTTTGATTTAGTGAAAATTACATGTGAGCATAAATTTGGGGGAACAAATTTTTACCACCTTCACGTGTTTAATCGGGAAATTCTGAAATTTTGATCTTATGAATTTCGTATCCAATATTATCCGAAAACCTTTGAAATTATTACATCCATAGTTACGTTGCCATTGTTGATAACTTTGGCATCGATTTTAGTTTATATGACTTGACCATTAAAATTTATAAGTTTATAGATATTGTTTCTAATCTGTGTAATAATTATCTTAATGAAATACATATTTCCTTAATTTTAAGATCGATATTTCATATGAGTGAAATTTATAATCCCATATTTTTTATCTCATGCGTAGAATAATTATTTTTGTCGATTGAAATCGACATCGCATATGTTTATAATCCCATCTAAACATAAATTTTTCTACATTTTAAACATAAAAGTTTGAAGCATGTAAAATGCCAAAGTCAGTGACGGAGCCAGGATTTTAGGTCAGATAACTTTTAACTATATATATATATATATAAATGTTGTTTTTATAATATATAAAGTAAAAAAAAAATCACGTATAGATGTAATTAACGATGCATATTTTGTATTCAAAACACATATATACCCTGCCTATATTATGTCAAAATTTGCACATATTTAATATGGTAGAATATTTTTTTCAAAAAATGATGAAGAAAAAATGTTCTTGAACCAACAATTCTAAATTATCATCGTTATTTTTGTAAGCAAGGCTAACAATTCTTTTTTTAATTATTAGTATTGTTTTGTTTAATCATTCTTTTAAAAAAAGTTGGTTATAATATTAAACAAACTAAATTAATTTTGATGTAAATACATAGAATACGCCAAAAAATAAAAGTATAAAATGAAAATATTGTCTAGTAAGTAAATTGGTAGAAAAGAGAAATAAAGATTACAGGGGTCCAAAGTGAAAAAGAAAGGGTGCAAAACTAGAAAATTATTAGGAAAAAAAAAGGTGGAAACTAAGGAAACATAAAAAATGAAAAAGAAAGAGTGCAAAACTAGGAAAATATAAAATAAGAAATGGAACGTGAAAATTAGGAAGAAAAAAAAGTGCATTGATGTGAACCGATTGGTGTTCTTGGATTGGGATGGCATATTTAGTAATTAATGGGAAGTTCGTACATATAAAATTAGACATTTCACGAGGAAGAAGATAATCCAAAAGTAAATACCTCATTATAGAAGGTATTTGAAATTGGATTATTCATGTACAAATTTGAGGGCTTGAGGCGGGCTGGAGAAATTGGATTATTTCAAATAATCCATTTTTTCGGGCCGACAAAAAGGCAACCAAACTGGATTATTGAAGGTATTCGAACAAAAACCCCGCAAAAACCCCTCAAACCAAACGGACTCTAAAAGAAGGAGATTTGGAAACTGGAGTAGGAACTAATTGTTCCCTCCAATTTTTTTCAAATGGAAGTAATAAGAATAAATACAGCTTTTACCATTCCCTATAAAATAGTCACTGACTTTTTACAACATTCTGTAGCAAATTCATATCTCCCTCCAAAATTAGATTTTTACAACATTCAGTAGCAAATTCAGATCTCCCTCCAAAATAAAGTTACATTTACAAACCTGACTACATATCTATAAATACAGGAGCTGATGCTAATTTTTGCTCACTAAGTCAAAATGGAAAACGTTCCAGCTTACACATAACCTTCATACAAACTTCAACCTTCTGCCTTCATTCAAATGGGGAAGACAAACTTGTCTATTCTGGAGAAGAATGCGATTTCACAATGGCTTCACCAACATTGTTCGAACAATGATGATTTGCGGGTGGATCGTGGGATGTTGAGTGAAGGCTGGCACCGTAAGCGGGCAAAGCCATAGGGAACATTTGGAGAGAAGCAAGAAAACAATTAAGAGCAGGAAAACCAATTCAGCTGGGAAACAACAGGATAGGAGCAAAACCAACAAAAATTCAATTCAATCCAGACGACGTGAAAGCAATCGAAATGAAAGATAGGACAACACTTCAAGGTCTGGCCATGCAACTCAATGTAAGTAAAACTATAGTTTGGAGATGGTATAATACAAACATGCTCAAGGCACACATAAATGCAATCAAACCTCATTCACTACAAAAAAAATACACTGTTTAGCGACGAATTTACTAAACAGTGCCGATCCGTCGCCCCACTGGGCCTTTGACGATGGATAGATAATCCGTCGTTAATTCGCAACGGATTGGACGGCGGATTAAAATATTTGACTTTTTTTTTTAAATTGATTATTGGCGACGGATAGAATCTATCCGTCGCCAAATGGGACGACGGATAGAATCTATCCGTCGCTAGATGTGACGACGGATAGCTTCTATCCGTCGTTATATTTGGCGACGGATAGATTCTATCCGTCGCCAAATATATTATTGGAATTAGTGACGGAATCTGGAATTCCGTCACTATTTATTCCGTCACTGTTAATCCGTCACTATCTATCCATCACTATTTATTTCATATTAATCCCTGTTTTTCGTAGTTCCTCTATTTAATCAATATAATGTTCGATAATAAATCAATAATACGGAAAATGTTTCAATAAATGATAAATAATACAAAGTAATATCCGGAGCAGGAGAAATTATCCGAACAAGTAAATATAATAAATCTGAACGTACATATACATAACTAGCTACCAGACGGGGGTGAAATGGCGACCGGACATGAATCGCTCCATCTCAGAATCAAGGCGCTGTTCGCTCCTTCGTTCTCATCGGCGCTCCATCTCGCCCTTTGTTGCTCAATCTCTTGAGTTAGCCGAGCAACCTTTGTTCGGACTCGCATCGCACCATTTCGAGACACGGTCCGTGTGTAAACCGGACGTCTAAATCTTCTTTGGGATGATGATGAGGAGCACCCCGGACTAGCCAAGCTCAAACCGAGGCCCCCGAGTCCATATATTCGTCCTTTGCTGTCCGGTTTGTTGACCTCTAGGAAGATGTTGTCAACTTGTTCAGTTGACAACACATCACCCGTCTCGTCCTCCTGCCTCGCCACCTGAGCATCAACCTTAGCCTGAAATCGTAAATAGCAGATATCATGATCAGTTACTGTTTTTCAAAAATAACTCGTAATAGTGTACAAATATGAAATTTAAGCAACATAAACATACCGCAATAGACGAGGCCCGGCAGTCGGTCCATACCCTTACGCTTGCCTTCTTGAAGATGTCATACTTGGATGTGACCTCCCCCCGTGCGATCTGAACAACATATATAGTCAACAATTTATCATCTCACAATTAAGTAATCAGAGACACAATACATACACGTAATGCTAGATTGAAAAAAAACATATAGATACATACCGATTGGTAATAATCAGTGACAGTAGATCGCCTCCCAAGGTGGTGAACAACCCTCCCTGCCGCATCAGATTGAGACGCCCGGTTCTGTCTGTTGATGTAGGCAATGTCCTGGACATCAGTTCGGCGCCAGTAGGCATCCCAAAGGGCCCACTCCTCTGCATCAACTTGTGGAGGCATTGGGCCACCCCGATCCCAAATGGCCTTCCAAGTACAGACCATATCCCTGTACAGTTTAGATCCCATAGTCTCGTAAACACGCTAAATCTGTGGGATCAACCTGCTGGGAATGAAGTACTCCTTCTACATTCCCAATTTCATACAACATCCAAAGTTAATACATACATATATAACGTCACCATGTTACATCAATTTAATAAGATACAACAACATCACAGATATGGTGACTAACATATCACCCAAACAAAGTGGCTAACATACCACCCAAACAAAGTGGCTAACATACCACTCACATTGTCCTAAATTTTACTAACACAATGGTGACTAACATATCACCCAAACAAAGTGGCTAACATACCACTCACATATAGTGGCTAACATACCACTCACATTGTCCTAAATTTTACTAACACAATGATGACTAACATATCACCCAAATAAAGTGGCTAACATACCACTCACATACAGTGGCTAACATACCACTCATATTAAAACGATTATAATTACAAACAAAGGAATGTCATATTTTAACTTACCCTCACCATCAAGTACTCGGCCCTCATGCGGTCGAGATGTGAGACCAACACTCACCACCTCGGTGGCTCTCTCACCTTGAAAGATGTCACCTAGTTTGTTGTGGACCTCCGAGGCCATAAATCATTGTCAATGTATAAGATACAAGAAACAAATATATATTACTTTAGTACAACAATTTATACTTGTCAACTATCATAAGTTATGTTTTACATATTTAAGAAGAATGTATAATACTTACTTGGCAGGACCAGCAGGAAAAATCACAGGCAAGCCGTTCCACGTGATGTTGGGATGATGTGGATCGAACACGAGGTAGGGACAATCGTCATGGTCGCCCTCCTGTATGTGTCTGTCTTGTTGGTAGAGCCATTGCTCTCTCCTGCTGGGGGGTCTCAGGAATGAGACTGCTTGCCACGACTACTGAGCCCTCCCCTCTCGACCCTTTCCCGACCAACACTATCATGCGGTGGTGTGTGTGTGTGGAGATAGTCGTGGTCTCTGTCGCGTCATTTGCAAAAACATGTAACAAATACAATAAAATGTGTTAGTACCAGTTATAATACAAAACAAATTATAATAACACATATAATTACTCAAGTGTTATCAACTACTAACTAGTTATAATACACATAATATACCGTTATCGCCGTCCTCTAAGTCTACATATTGGTAATCGTGCAGATCAAACAACTCATCATCTGCTTCTATGGAATTTTCTGCTTGTTTATCGACATCCTCTTGTTGGTACGAGTTGGTAATTGAGTCGTCTTTCTCAATGTACTCAACTTTCGGCGAAACACGAATAGGTACATGACTAATAACCATATCGCGTTTCCTGCTTGGATATTCAAGAAACACCCAAACCCCGCCTCTCCCTCCATTGGAGGTATGCCATGGACGGTGCTTCCTCACCGTGATGAATCCATACATGATACTCAGGCATGAATCCATAACGTCGCAAGTGCTCGAATAATGCTGTAGGAGTCATAAATTGCACAAGCCGGACGTCCCATGACAAACGAGATGAAACCTTTAACCCCTTCTACAAAACTCCTAGAAACTTTGTCATTTACCGCCGTACGATCGTACATCCATGAACGGTCGGAATTCATTGTATGCTTTTTTAACCTGTTCCAATTGATTAGATCGTATTTAATATATTAGATCGATTCCAATTCGGATAAGAAGATTGTAGAGATTAATTGTTAATTATTATACGTTCCTTATAAATTAATTATTAAGTGTTCGTTATGTTACAAAATTTATTAAGTGTTTTACTACTACGAGTTATAAATTATAAATTACACGTTAATATAATCAACATATTATCCGTCGCTCAAAACACTTAACTACATCCTCGTAATTTAGTACATATACGAATTTATCAAATCAACTCCAACTACTACTTACATACATATCAAATTAACTAAACTAACTACATACATACTTAACATACATATCAAATTAACTAAACGAACTAAACCAACTACATACATACTTAATTAACATACATACTTCACTACATACATACTTATCGAATTAACATACATACATATTGAATGACTACATACATTCATATCAAATTAACTAAACTAACTATCAAATTACATATACAAATCAAATTAATCAAATTACATATACATATCAAATTACATATAATTGATCAAATTAACTAAACAAGCTACTACATATTTCATATAAACATACAATTGAGAATAAGTAGTCAAAAATAAAAAAAATCCCAAATTTCAAAAAGTTAGGGTTTAGCCAAAATACCGTTGATTCCGAAGAAAATAGCGGATGAAATTTAAAATTGATGGAAAAGCAGGCTCCTCGTCCAACGATCTTGAATTGACACCAAGGACAAGAATCGTTAACAATTGGCGGTTGTGGAGGAGAATTGAAGAAAAGCGGAGAAGAAAGCGAAGCGTAAGATCGAAAATGGCTTCGTCTAAAAACCCTCCGGGCGGATACGTATCCGTCGGCCCGAGCATCCGTCGCTTCTGGGAGGCGGATAGTTATCCGTCGCCCCGTAGCGACGGATACTTTATCCGTCGGACCCATTTTATTTTTTTTAATTTTAAATATAAATATTAACGACGGATAAATTATCCGTCGTTAATATTTAATTTTTTTTTCTAAAAGTCAAAGTATGGGCGACGGATTAATAAAATCCGTCGCCCATATAGCGACGGATTAAATCCGTCGCTACCCTTAGCGATTCGTCGCTATAGATCCGTCGCCCCTCTTCGTCGTTTTTTCCCTGATTTCTTGTAGTGATTTGACCATTGAAAACATGATGCATAGGATGAATTTTTGTCTAAGATACTTGCACTTAGACCAAAGTTTAAATGTTGTCAAGTTTAAAAGCATGCAACACATAGTTCATATAGATGAGAAATGGTTCTACCTTACAAAAGAATCGGAGAGGTACTATGTTGTTGAAGGGGAGGAAGTTGTGCATAGGACATGTAAGAGTAAGAGATTCATTACAAAAGTTATGTTCATGTGTGACGTGGCAAGACCCCTCTATGTTGTAGATGGGCAAGTTGTGTTTGATGGTAAAATAGGGATTTATCCATTCACTCAACAAGTTCCAGCACAGCGCAAAAGCAAAAACAGACCAAGAGGGACCTTGGAGACAAAGCCAATTGCGTCAATCACACGAGAAGTCACAAAGCAATGCATAGTCAATCAGATTAAAAATCTGATTTCTAATTTCAGATGACTTCAATGATCAGGCATATATAAATTGGAGTGTTGATTAGTTGATTAGATACTACTAGCATTTGACTTCAAACATCAATGATCAGGCATTTCACCTGTTCAGTTCCATCAAGCTTAGGACTTGCAACTGTAATCGAAGTAGAAGCTCTCGAACAAGGGACCATAAATCCATCTTCATCTTCGGTGTACAGACTCTCGACTAAAGGTTCCATAAGTTTGATAGTAGGATAGGTCCAACGATCCATTTTTGGAAAGTCATCATCCAATAATTTTGATTGTTGGTCCTCCAAAATTTCTACTGAATTCGCACTGGGCATGCTGCAAGACAAAGATAAGAATTTAAAAAATTAATTCAAATAGATAAAAAAAACTGTAAGTTCAGTCAAATATAAATTGAAGTAAAAAGGTTAACTAAATAGATGGATAACAAAAACTTGCCTTCTAACTGGCACCAAAGTAGGGTCTCTACTACAAGGGACCATGAATCCATTTCCATCATCAGTGTACAGCCCAACAATTGAAGGAAGAAAACCTGTGATAATATCATAATCCATATGTTCCATTTTATCAAAATCAACATCTGCAATTTCTGGTTTCGGCAAGTGCTCCAACTCATGCTCCGAATTTGCATTGGCAAGACTGTAAAAGAAGATCAGAAAATCCAGCACAATTTAGAACAAGAAACCAAATACATCTTTTATCTAACCATTGATGAAGTTCGCTATCCGGCAAGTCAAAGGTTACCAAAGGTGGAGGAAGTACATATATTGGCAGCTGCTCAAAGTCACTCTCTGAATTTGTACCCGCAAGACTGTAAAATAAGATAAGAAAATCAAACACAATTTATAAATCGACTTAAACAAATACATCAACAGATCAACTAAAATAAAGAGATGGATAACAAAAAACTTTCCAGTCGAGGAGTTTGCTATCTGTCAAATCCTTCGATTTAGGATCGATCAATCCATCGACTGAATTCGCTATCCGTCAAGTCAAAGGTTTTCACACCTGGAGGAAGAACATATGCATATGCTGGTGCCCGTAGCTGCTGAACACCGACAAAAGAGATAATAATATCAAACACCAATAACAACAACAAAACTGAATTACAAGAATTAGCCACCTGACTTCAAATTATCAGTAAATTATTGGCCATCGAATTAAACAAACACTCGTTTAAGCTTTTGTATTGAGCTTAGCTCTGTTTTTTGTTTGAATACAACCATTTTTTTTTTAATAAAAAGAAGCTTATCAATAACAAATTCATTTCAAAAGCTTATCATTAACAAAAACTTCCTTCCGACTAAGGATCACCGAATTTCTCAAGTAGCCTAAGACTTCTTTTTTCGGACTATTTGCAAGTGAACATAGCTGTAAAAAAAAGGGAAAAAGTGCCTAACCATGTTTTAAGCAATTCCGCTGACGGTGGTGAGTGCGGATCCGTTGAGTCCATCGATCGTTTTGAAGAATCTGGGGCTTACTCTCAGAGAAGATCCAAGAAAATTAATCATCCCGACAGATCGGTTTGGTTCCGACGGATCTGTTTAACCCATATGCTTGTTTGGACAGTGGTGCCTAGTGGATGCGAGCGGAGGCTGGAGGTGGCCGCTACGACATCAACGAGAGATGCGGATAAAGAGGAATTGACAGAACGGCAAAATCGACAGACATTTGGTTTTGAAATTGGCCGAAAAAGTTCACAAAGAGTAGAAGGAGAAATGGAGATGGAATCGACGGCTAGGGTTAGTGGAGATGGAAAGCGGTGAGATGGAGAAGTGGAACGAAAGGGTGAGAAAAGTAGTAATGGAGATGGACAGTTGGGTAGATGGAATTAAAGGATGCCATTTAATTTTCACTCTAATTACGTTATTAATTGAATGGCATCTACGTAATAAATGTGATATGTGGGGATTTTTATGATAGAAAAAGTTTTCAATAAAGGAAATGGAAAGTTTCATACGGAACGCTCAAAACGGAAAAATGGAAAGAATGGAGGGAGTATAACTTTATTTTATACTTTTTGCGTATAATTTAAGAGTAATTTATGGTCAAAATTTCTAAAAAAAGTCAAAGTAGAAAGCTTTTATTGGAACGGAAGGAGTATCATATATGCCATTTCAATTTGATAATGTCAGTGTGAGATTGTAACTAGATATAATGTTCTTGTTTTTTGCTGCAATGTTTTTCTCAGCATTTCGGTTCAAAACCTTGTATCATTAATATGCTTGTCGAGTCTATGTTCATACTTCATAGTTTCTGTGAATTTAAGTTTACATGCTAGTTGAGACTTCAAATTACAGTTGTTAATAGTGAATAATGAACTATTGTATTAACTGAGTAGTCAAGTACATGAGTATTTGTTAATTCAATGCCTACAAATATGAATGTGTACTAGCTTTTGTTACAATATGAATTTGAACGTTCTAAAGTCCAAGTGTAGTTAGGTGACTATGTTTTAAATTTCTGGGTTAGTTATACTTCATAATTTAAGATTTTGTAATGTTATGCCATTTAAATTTGATAATTTGAGATTGATTTGTATTATATGGTTTGATTTATGAGATATAATGTTCCTTGTTTTTGTTGTGGAATGATTTTCTCAGCATTTCGGTTCAAAACCTTGTACCTGTAATATGCTTGTCGAGTCAATGTATGAACTTTCGATTCACATATATGCAAGTCGAATCTTGAAAATTACAGTATTATTGTTTGAGATTTGTGAGAGTGAACAGTGAACTCTGTATTAACTGAGTAGTCAAGTACATGAGTATTGCAATTTCAATGCTTCAGATATGAATGTCTACCTGTAGCTTTTGTTACAATATGAATTGCAAAACGTTCTAAAGTCGAAGCGTAGTAATACGCTTGCAGATTTCAGAAAGTTTGAGAACATTAACAGTCACTACTGCAGTGAGGAAAACAAAGGCAGGCAGTTCTAGTCATGTCATGAGATTCAAGATTGTTGTTGCTCAAGTCCAAGGTACCCATGTACTTGACAGACTCTAAGGTCTTTGGAACTCCACCAATCAGCTTGTTGAAGGACAAATCGAGTGCTGTGAAGTAACTTTCAGAGCAGAAACTGTCAGGTAGCCTTCCTTCTAAAGAGTTCCGACTCAAGTTCAGATGGCTCAGCCCCTTGTTACTGAATAAACTAGCTGGAAGCTCGCCTGAGAGTTGGTTGTGGTAGAGATTGAGTGTTGAAAGTACCGGCATTGATCCGATCTTGTCCGGTATTGATCCGGATATCTTGTTCATGCATAAATCCAAATCTGCCAGGCGGTTAAGAGAGGCAATTGAACTAGGTATGGGACCTGTGAGTTGGTTCATTCCCATGAAAGCACGGCTCAACATCTGTAGCTGACCGAAGTTAGATGGGATTTCACCAGTTAGCTGGTTGTTGGTGATGTCCAGGACCTTCAAGTTTCTGAGGTTGATGATAGATGCTGGAATGGATCCGGATAACTGATTATCCCCGAGATCCAAAATCAGGAGCTGCGTCAATTTCCCAATGTCTGCCGGAATCTCCCCCGACAGTCTGTTGCCAGAGAGATCTAGGATCCTGAGGCGAGTGAGCGATGTGATGCACGCGGGAATGTTGCCAGATATTGAGTTCCAGTCTGTAACAATGAGAGTCGTGAGCTGATCCAGTTTGCAAATGGACTCAGAGATCAAACCGGACCAATCTGCTTTGACAAGCTTCTCACTTCTGTCCGGATCAGACGAGGCATCATCATCAGCCCGGAGGACAATGTCTGTAACTCGGAGCGTCTGTGGGTCGCAGACGAGTCCCCGGCTGCTACAGGGGTCGACACCGAACCACGGTTTCACGGCATCAACATCAGGTGAAGAGCTGACATTGACAGAGAAGCTGGTAATGAACAAGACCAGAAGTAGTAGTACATTGCTCATTTTGAAGTAGGTTTGCATTTTCTTGTGCTTGTAGTAGTTGTAGCTCAGTGTGAGAGTGAGTGTTTAAACTTTAAATCGTGATGGAATGGAATCTGCATTAAAGGACTGTCGTCCAAGAAAGGGAATAGAGTACTAGATTGTTTATGAATTGGACGGCGATCCACAAGCAAAGGTCATGTGCTCTCTGCTACTGCCATTAATAAATTTTTAATCTTGTTACTTGTTAACCTCTCTTCTTTTGTACTGGTAAAAAAAGTTCATGAATATATTACCCTGCACCAAACTTTCTCTTGATGTCAGTTCACTGTGTGTGATAAAGGTCTTCTGCGGTTCTGTTTGAGCAACACCAGTACACCACCTCAACGAAGCCTAAGGGCGTTCGCTTAACTTACTGAGGTATCTTGCTGCAGTACACTTTGTTGTGATCAAAGTATATTCGTGAGGCAGGTCCGAAGCCTCGTGTACAATTGCTTGATCATAAGCTTTGTGACTAACACGTTATAATTTGCTGCATGCTTAAACTTTTCGAATTAGGTACTACGTTTCAGCATTTGCTTCATCTAAAATATACAATGTGTCACATCTGTACCTTAAATAGCCAAGGTAAACAGTCCCCCAGATGATCTATGAATTGATCAAATTGATATCTCTCAGATTGATCAAGTTTTTCACTGATTCGCGTCAAGGTCTGAAATGAAGATGCAGACTCTATGGATCTACCTATCATTTCATACTCCACAACAGCTGATTCCCAATAGAGATACAGGGCGGTAATAACTCACCAGCACAGCACGTATCTGGTAAATCACGAGAACGTGCAGTGCAGCTGGAAGTTTTATCTGTGGGTGAAGGGTGTATGAGGAGCGGGGGGCACATGGAAGCTCAAAAGCCATGCTGTCACTATTCCTAATCTCAGTCACACAGTTATCAGCAGACATGAATCTAGTGTGATCCGAGTTAGGACAGAAATACCAAACAGCATCCTCCAGAATACCCTATATAATTGAATGTCAGCACAATACATTCTAACATCAACAAGGTAAAAGATCGCAACAAGAAAAATACAAATTCTCAGATATAAGAACAATATGAAGTTTTTTGAATCAAAAGCACTGCCTTTTCTGCTTGCACTGGTGATAATGGCTGCCATGATGCAGGAAAGTAAGGGGCATCCATGTGGAAGCACCTTCTTCTCTGCACTCATACAGCTCATACCTTGTCGGTCATCCGTAGCTCCCTTTAGTCCTATGGCCCCAACTGAAGCCTGCTGTGTTGCTATAAAAGCCCTCGGGCAGCCTTGCCTGTGTGTGCTTGTGAATGGTCCCCCGATTACTGGTGTTGATCGTGGTATGGCCATGCAACTCCCGGAGAAGTGTACTGCCAACTTTGAACCATGTAATACTATTTTCTTGGGCTCTATTAATCTTCTATATGCTGTCTTTTGGTCTATTTGAATTCAGCTATTATCACTACTTTTTATACTGAATACTAACCGGGAGCATACCAGCAATCAATATAGCCTGTCGGGGTCTAGGCAGTCGAGCACCTAACGTTTATAAGTTATAACACGCCCTAGTTCTAACCTACTTTCATGTGTAGGTGAAATCGCTAAGTGAGACAGCTTACAGACCAGAAGAAGTTCATGAATAAGATGTTATGGAGTGCAGTTATGAGGCTTTATGTAGTTTGTTCAACTACCAGCTACATCACATGCTTCAACAAGTAAAAGTATATTGTAGTAGCATGATCTTAAGAGCTTTTCAGTTCCCAGTCACTATTACCTACTTTCTCATTTTTGTTGCCATTGAATTTTGAATACACCTATATGTTTTAGCAGCAACAGGTTTCCCAAGATACTCTTACTTTTATTTCTTATACACTGTTCATGCTTTTAGCTGGGTTAACATTCGACAGTATCGATGAGAACTGATTGCAGCTTAAACACAACTCAATTTAATAACCAAGCTTGAAGCCAAAATTTCAACAAATTTTGTACACATTATGCAAAAAACTAAGAAAATCGATCTAGATCATACATTGAACATTACAGCTCCTATAACGAACATGATCTACTTACAAAGATGACGAACCAATGAGCATATATATATATATATGCACAAAATAAGCACATGCAAATAACCTACACGTCTTGTGCAGTTCTGAAAGTCTCGACTTCACGGTCAACAAAATGCTTCTGGCAATCCTATGCCTTGCGGACGAACATCTACTTTATCTGATCGATTGGCAGGTTGTTATTGTTCATGTTTACTCGGGCAAACACACTTCGATTTTGTTTCTGTGAGTGTCTGTACAGGAGAGAAATTAATATGATCAGGCAAAGACTAGATAATATAAGACGTTACATGTGAATTACAATGATTCGTCGCGTTTATTACCTGAACTTGCTTCTGAAGGTCTTTGATGTACTCAATAGCCAAATCTAACATCTCAGCCTTGTTTGTTTGCTGCAAGAATAATAATAATAATAGAAAGAGTTAAAGGACAATCACAAGACATTAAGATATTGTACATTGCAAAAGAAACCAAATACATGTGATGCAACAATTTCTTTTGTTTCAAGAATATACCTTGTCCATATTTGGAAAAAGATCTTGGAGTTTGTTCATCCTTTCACTAATCTTTGTCCGTCTGACCTGCAAATTTGGACAAAGACTTAGTCCACTGAATCTATTCTGTTTCAAGGTTATGCGTTGTGGTAATAAACAAGTCATGTCTTGTTTTGCTGAATGACAAGAGCGATAAAATCCAACTAGAATTCCATGCAGAACTTACCCTTTCGGCAATACTTCGTGGATGAGTAGCGAAACCTCTCTTAGCTCGGATTTGACAAGGAACATCTTGTTGAAAATGTAGAAACTTTTCCACATTAGCCATCTCGGTAGCAGTTTTTGGCAAGCTCATATGGTGAACCAAACCGGACGAGTTTTTCCCAGTTTCACCATTCTGGAAGAAAAATCAATAAGCAAGAGACTCAGCATAAAGTTAAAACTAGTAGCATGATGTTTTAGAAAACTGCGAGGGAGAAAATATAGTCTACCTGATTTTCCAATCCATTAAAACCAGGAAAAGTCTTAAAGTCTCCATCTCTATTTCTTTTCAAACCGCCGAAAGAAGATTCGTTCAACGAATCATGATGGAAAGCTGAGGCCTCAAATTCTCTGCCATTACCACCAGAACCATTTCTTATTTCGGGCGTGTAAATGCCCTCATTTCTAGCTTCAGGTATTGTAGGCATGAAACTCAAATTCGAAGATTGACTAGATGAGAAGCTCATGTGATTGTTCATACCACTAGCTGATGAACTAGCTTCATGGTGAGTTTGAACTTTGTAGTTTCCTGCCTCTCCATTTATACTATATCCTGAGATCCAAATAAAAGTCATAAGCATAACAGAAACTCAAGCTAATTTATCTACAACTACAGCTTTACGTCATATACTAAACCGATTAAAACTTTTTCAACACATCCAAACTACTAATGATGTACAACTAGTACAATAAAGATAGATCAGACCAGGTTCAAGAAATCCTACAATATTATCTTCTTCTAGTAGTAAACTTATTGAGTGATTTCAAATCAAGAATGATGGAGCTATAATTGGTATTCTACTTAAATAAGAAATCCTACAATATTACCTTAGGTTATGAATCTAATATCTGAAAGCTTCCTCACTCCTTGATCTATCCATGTATCTAGTTCAATCTAACAAAGTGTTTCTAATATTTAACCAATAAAAACATTGCTATATGTCTAAAACAGGGCATTTAAGTAACCCCTTTTCAACAAAAACCAGAAAGTAGCCTTTTTTCCAGCCAAACAAAGATCAACAAGCACAAGAAACTCTGAATACCACAACCCACAAACCAATCAAGTAAATAATCAAGAAAACAATAGAGCAATAGACAAAAGTTTGTAGCTTTATACCATTAAGAAATCCAGCAGGAGAGCTACTCTGCCTAACAAGGCCAGATCCACTTCCATTCCCATAAGTCCCAACAACTGACCCACTAACCATATTCACCACACCACCATAACCCATCTGCCCATTCCCAAATCCGGGTCTGGCATCCGACCCGACTTGACTCTCCTGCTTCAAACAAAACCCATCATTCTTCTGATTCAGATCAAAAGGAGGTCCATTCAAGAAAGCAGAAAGCATAGCCTCAGATTCATCATCACCACTGCTACTGTTCTCAGTGTCAGAGCTCAAAAGGGCCGCATAGAACGAGCTCGGAGCGGATCGGTACCGGGCCAACCCGCTTTGCTGAGGCGGGTAACAGTCCTGGTCAGTCTTGGAATACTGTCCCTGAGATGAAATGTTCTTGAAATCATTTCTGGTGAGTGTTTCTGAGCTGAACATGGTGTAAAGATTGGATTTTTATTGGATGTTTTGATCTGGGGTTTTTTACCGAAATTGATGCAAGGAATCAAATTGTTACAGATGTCTGAAGAGGAAGGTTAGTTGGTCAATTTAAGAAGGAGGTGTATAAATAGAGAGAACCATAAATGGCTAAACAGTGCCACAAAAAGATCAACCTGCTTTCAACCAATCATCATATTCCCTTTTTTTGATATTAAAGGAAAGGAAAAATGCATTTTTCCACTCTTGAGTGTGATTTACCCAACCTACCCCTGGATCTTATCCACTTGGACACGTAGACTTGATGACGTTACTCAGTCCCAGTCTGACGTGTCACGGTGAAAGGGAATCGAGATTTGGTGGCTTTCCAAAACTACCCCTCTTGCATCATATCAAAATATTGAAATGACTAATGAGCCAGTTAGATTAGTGATTAGAGAAGATGCTTTGATTTGTGATGCTTCTTAGTGGGAAGTGAATGTTGGACTCGGACTTAATTGTTTTTTCAATTTTTTAAATCCACCATTGAATTTTAATTATTATTGAGATAATTGGACGGTATAAACGTTTTACATTGCCAGCTAGTCAGTAGTACGACTATTCGACCGAAACCTCTAGGCCGATGCCAGTAAGCAGTAACATTGCATGCTTTGGCATGGATACTTCACAACTTTGATTCTGGAATCATCTGAAAGTCCTTATTATGTAAGGGTGATGGTACTATTTATCTCATTTGCTCTTAATCGATATGGGGTGCAATGTATTAAAGTCCGAGTCTAGCTTTTGATTAAGAGATTAATCTTCATATGCCCATTAATATTTCCAATTGTGATATTACCAAGAGCACAAAGTTGAAGAAGAGAGGCAATGGTCACTTGTAAAAATGGCAGATAAACGTGTAAAAAAAGATTGCTCTTGGGCTTTACATAATCAAAATAAGAAAGAGGTTGATCGAAGCTGGCATGGACTTTTATTTGATTGCAAGAGAGGTTGTGCAATTAGATTCATGAATTGTTGGGAGTGGAAACAAAAATAATTAGGATTTTGCCCGAATCCAGAACATATATTATTATATCAGTCATAGAGATTTATTTTGATGCTGTAAAATAATGTGAAAAGTTACAATTAATATATGAGGTTTTAAGTTGTGTAAGTTCTCATTTAAATGTGTAACTGGTTTTTTAAAAGATAACGGTTTTAAGTCTTAAAATGAATCTTATGTATGACATATATAAAACCTTGGCAGCTAGAAAGAAAGAGATATATGAAACCTCGGCACTGGTTACCGTCTAAGATAAGTGTTTCAACATTTCGAAACATATCGTATAACCTATTTGTTTGAAAAAATTCTCCCACTTAGCATATGTTTGGTGCATGAGAGTAGTTCTAGTTCAAGTGGGTCAAATAAATATTGAGACAAACTAAGAAGACGAATTACACGATCACATGAAGGACTTGTAAGCAGAGTGAAGGACTTCACTCTTCGTTTACTTTCTCAAATGTTTTTAATTTATGTGCCAGCTAAATAAATAATTAATTGCCAAACTATTATTCTTCTTTGAGTAAGTTTTCTAATAAACAACCCCTAAACAGAGACATAGAAACGAAATTTTTATATATTACATATTGACCCCAAAACAAAAACCACTTCATAAAAGCGTAGCCAAGTATTCTTAAATTAGAAAATGGATCCATATATAAACGTTATAACCCGGAAAAAAACATAGCTTGCGTCATTAATGCTCACAAGCAGCTCATTCAAAAATTCTCTCTCTAAAAACTCTACACCAAAACAAGCTGATCAAACCGATTTCCGATAAAAAACCTCCATCTACAGCTAGAAAACGCTTCAAAAACTGTCAGCTAAGAAGATACATTGTCAGATTCTGCAAAAAACACGATAAAAAAAAGGTTAGATCTGATTTCGAACGTTTGTTTTGAGAATCTGATAGTTTTTCATCGTTCTTCATGTTGCAAAATTGTTGATGACCTATTTTAATCATGATTCGAATGAATTTTTGATTATTTTCAACCAATTTGATAAAAAAATCAAGCTATAAAGATGATATTATGATTGATTATAGAGACTGATACATAGTTGATTCATGTTTCGAATGATAATAGCTTCGAATCAACATAGATCTGAAAAAATCAAGTTCAAAAAATTGTAGATCTAGAACTATTCTTGTATATTTTCCTGTTTTTATGGTAACTCATTGATGTTGTTGTTGTTTATGCATTCACAAAGTGTAATCATGCTTGCATAAGGATCAGACAGTGTTTTTAATGAAGATCCGACCTCAATAATCAACTCAGATCTGGAAAAATAAAGTATACAACGTTTCTATGTTCATTACTGTATATGCTATGTTCTCAAGAATATTACTTAAATTCTCTGCAATATGTCCTATGTTTTCATTCAAAACCTGACAGTCGTTTTGTACTATGTTTTTCGACATATTTTTTTGTATTCTGTTTGTTACTGTATTTTCCTATATTTTTACGTATATGTACTATCTTCTCACCAATATACTCTATGTTCTCAACAATATCTAATATGTTTGCTATGAAATAGTTGCTCATTGATGTTGTTGTTGTTTATGCATTCACAAGGTGTAATCATGCTTGCTTAATGATCAGACATTGTTTTTGTTAGAACTTAAGATCCCGGATTGGTACTTGGAACTAGATCAACAGACAATGTTGCCAACAATGTTGTTCAACAATGTCTACAGTAAACAGATAGCAGCGGATGAATAATGAAACTTCTATTACCAAGCCAATATATAGAAAAATATATTAGCAACGCCTTTAGGCAAAATATCTACTGACAGGAAAAGTAGATCTAAACAACTAGGTTTAATACAATCACAAACGATTGATTAAACAACCAAAACTAGCCCTAGAAGAACCAACAGTAAAAGCTATTCTAGGTCGATGTTTGAAAGAGTTATTCCAACAATGAATACTCTTAGACAAACTCTAAAGCTAGCAGAAAACAAGAAGCCTAAACTCTTTTAATAAAATCTCGATTGATCATCAAGAAAGGCTCTCAAACATTGCTTTGCTGAATCCTTGCATATATATACTTGAGATGTCGACCTTTTCCATCTAAGTCGAAAGGCAATAGGATCTCGGCAAAGGCAATTTTTCCTTTTACTTGTTTTCTTCAAAATGCGCATAGAAGGAAATTTCCATATTTCAATTCTTCATAAAATATATTCCTTCTTGCTTTCACCATGTCGTTCTTTTCCTCAAATCAATTCTTGTTCGTTTTGTCAATACTTCCAGTCCAAGTATCCTGTCCAATGTGCTTTGTCTTCGATGTCTGCGGCAATGCTATATCTTCAATGTTATGCCAACATTAAATTCTATCCTGTCACAATGTTATACAACATTGATAATCCTGCAGCTTCACAAACAACAACAAACACAAACTTGGAACTGATTATTGAAAGACAAGATTATCAAAATATAAGTGCATACTGCACTTTCAGTTTTTAGTCAAGATCTGACCTCAATCATCAACTCCAGGTTTGAAAAAATAAGGTATACAGTGTTTCTATGTTCGTTCCTGTATGTGCTATGTTCTCAAGAATATTACTTATGTTCTCGGAAATATGTCATATGTTTTCATTCAAAACCTGACAGTCGTTTTGTGCTCTGTTTTTCGACATATTATTTTGAATTCTGATTTTTATTATATTTTCTATGTTTTTACGTATATGAACTATCTTCTCACAAATATACCCTATGTACTCAACAATATCTTCTATGTTTGCTATGCAATATTTGCTCATTGATGTTGTTGTTGTTGTTGTTTATGCATTCACAAAGTGTAATCATGTTTGCATAAGGATCGAACGGTGTTTTCATTCAAGATCTGACCTCAATCATCAAATCAGACCTGAGAAAAAGGTATACAACGTTTCTTTGTTCTTTCCATGTATGCTATGTTCTCAAGAATATTACCTATGTTCTCTGGAACATGTCCTATGTTTTCATTCAAAACCTGACAGTCGTTTTGTGTATACAACGTTTCTATGTTCTTTCATGTATGTGCTACGTTCTCAAGAATATTACTTATGTTCTCTGGAACATGTCCTATGTTTCCATTCAAAACCTGACAATCATTTTGTGATCTGTTTTTCGACATATTTTTTTTCTATTCTGTTTGTTACTGTATTTTCCTATATTTTTACGTATATGTACTATATTCTCACCAATATACCCTATGTTCTCAACAATATCTAATATGTTTGCTATGAAATAGTTGATCATTGATGTTGTTGTTGTTTATGCATTCACAAGGTGTAATCATGCTTGCATAAGGATCATACATTGTTTTTAATCAATATCCGACCTCAATCATCAACTCGGGTTTGAAAAAATAAGGTATACAACATTTCTATGTTCGTTCATGTATGTGCTATGTTCTCAAGAATATTACTTATGTTCACTGGAATATGTCTTATGTTTTCATTCAAAACCTGACAGTCGTTTTGTGCTCTGTTTTTCGACATATTATTTTGAATTCTGTTTTTTTATTGTATTTTCTATGTTTTTACGTATATGAACTATCTTCTCACCAATATACCATATGTTCTCAACAATATATTTTATGTTTGCTATGAAATATTTGCTCATTGATGTTTTTTGTTGTTGTTGTTGTTGCATTCACAAGGTGTAATCATGCTTGCATAAGGATCGGACAGTGTTTTCATTCAAGATCTGACCTCTATCATCAACTCAGACATGAGAAAAAGGTGTACAGCGTTTCTATATTATTTCTTGTATATGATATATTCTCAAGAATATTACCTATGTTATCTGGAACATGTCCAAGTTTCCATTCAAAACCAGACAGTCGTTTTGTGTATACAACGTTTCTATGTCCTTTCTTATGTGTGCTATGTTCTCAAGAATATTACATATGTTCTCTGGAACATGTCCTATATTTTCATTCAAAACCTGACAATCGTTTTATGATCTGTTTTTCGACAATATTATGTTGAATATTGTTATTTACTGTATTTACTATGTTTTTACGTATATGTACTATCTTTTCACCAATTACCTTATGTTCTCAACAATATATACTATAATTGATATGAAATAGTTGTTCATTGATGTTGTTGTTTATGCATTCACAAGGTGTAATCATGTTTTCATAAGGATCAGGTTACTAAATTTATCAACTTGAAGAAGAAGAAGAAGAAGAAGAAGAAGAAGAGCATTGGCGAAGAAGAAGAAGAAGAAGAAGAAGAAGAAGAATGTTGAGTAAATGCAAGAGATGAGCAAAAAGAGATGAGGAACCTGAAATTATGTAGATAGAGATCAAGAATAGGTTTGAAAAGAGACAAAAGAACATATAAAGAAATACCGTTATATGTTCTTTTTTTGGCGGACGTATGAACAGTAGTACAACATGTAATTGAATGATATATGTTCCGTTTTGAATAGAATGTTATTTTTTGGATAATGATTTTATATGTTGTAAATAATCTAGGTTCCGTTTGAATATAATCTTATTTTTCGGATCATTTTTATGGTTTTTGAATCTGTTGAGTTCAGGGTCTTTGAATATTGTCGAGTTCATGGATTAATTTGTTGATAACATGGACGATTATGTTGAGAACATGGACTAATATTGTTTACCAAATCACATATATTCTCAACAAAGTCACATATGCTCTCAACCAAATCTGTTCATACCCCATGATTGTCGTGTAGTAATTGCTTTGTCAACATGAAAATCTTATGTACAGTATATTACATGTTCTCTACATGGAGTTTGAATATTTCAAAGGCATGTTATTTATTAATCCATGATCTCAACATATTTATTCATGATCTCGACGTATTCATCCATGTTCTATACATTTACAACCATGTTCTATGTTGCTTAGATACTCAGATATGTTCCCAACTATTACATTCATGTTTTCAACATACTAATCCATGATACCAAAACACAAGATTATATTGACACAAAGGAAAAAACCCAATGTTACCAATCATATTATTCTATGTTCTCAATCATATATCTCATGTTACAAAACAATTCAAATAATTTCTCATCAAAATATTATAAGAACGTGACACAGAAAAATCAGATGTTAACAAAAAAGAATTTCATATTCTCAATCATATAGTCAAGGTGTTAGAGAACATGGATCACACTGCCAAAAAATAAATAAATTGTTCATATACGCAAGCATAGTGGATATTGTTGAGAACATAGAGTATATTGGTGAAAAGATAGTGCATATACGTAAAAACATTGGAAAATGCAGTAAAAACATAATGCAAGGTAATCTTTTTTTAAAAAAAGAGCATAAATGACTGCCAGGTTATGAATGAAAACATATGACATTATCTAGAGAACATGAACAATATTATTGAGAACATAGCCATATGCGAAAGAATTTAAAAACGTTATATACCTTAGTTTTTTCAGATCTGAGTTGATGATTGAGTTCGGATTTTGAATAAAAACATTGTTCAATTAATATACAAGCACGATTATGCCTCAGACAAAAAATAATCGCAAAAACAAAAAAGTCGAACAAAACTCTAGAACACAAAAACTGAAAAACAGACGAAATCAGACAACAATAACTATAACAAAACACTCACAGACAAGTTTCTAACAGATCTGAGCAGGAAAACAGCAAGATCTAATCCGAAAGAATAGTTACATAAGAGAAAATGAGAGAGAACAGTGACAAGCGAAGAAACTAGCTGAAAAGGAATAAAGAAAAGAGCCTTATTGATGTGCTCAAATTAATACTTAGAAAATAAGTAGTAAGCAGTTGTTGTAGACAGACAAAGCTAACCACAAAATTGTTCGCTAAGGAACCAATTAAGCTACCAAGCAGTTGAAAGCAAACAGTCACTTGTGAAAACAGTTTGATTTGTTTGGTTTTGATTACTTCTAATATAACTAGAAAACAGAAAAGCAGATAAACGGTTTTCTTGACAAAGAGAGAAGAGAACACAGTAGTTATGATCGAGTAATGCTAATTCGCTCTAGGGAAATTGTTCATACTTGTCACACGGTCGGTGTACATAAATCAATCAATCCAATTCAACCAATCGTTGTTTGAGAGTTTTGAACTAGAGAAATCGTGGGTCGTCAATCCACGATCCTTAACCGAAAATGATTTTGAGAATCTAGAACTAGCTTATTGGATTGAAGGTTTTTACGAAAATTTTGAACTAGACGAACCAATATGAACGAATCCTAACCCTAGAAACGAATACGGAGAACCGTCACATAACTATCGTTTTCGGAGTAGTTTAGCTACTCATGCTAGAAGCAAAGATCAAAGACTTCAAGGTAATGAATATGATAAACATAGACATGTTGATAATCGGATGCAAGATCATACAATTCGATAAGCAATAACAAACACGAATTGAGATAAACAATAGAGAATTATCAGATATTACCAGGAATTCGATATCGATGGTTCAAAAAGGTGAAAACCAAGTTCCAAGAATGTAACAATGTCAAAGTATGAGTATTGGAGCTTTTCTAAGAACTAGGTTAAAAAAGAGTTTTCGGGAAAAAATCCCAAGTCCAAGCTAATAAGGAAAACAAAAGGAAACAATCTACGCGTCTCGCATGGCAGCATAATTTGCCTACATGTGGCGAAGTCTTCCGTTAATAAAATAGATATCCTTTCGTAAACTCGTGCCGCGGTGGGCCAATTTCCTCGAAACAGGTGAAGCTTTCGTAAAATCTCACTGCGATGAGCCTCGATCCAGCAAAAAGTGGTAGCCTCGTAAAATCTCGCCTGGGCGACTTTGTTTTCTCCATTTGAGCTTAAAAACCTGAATTCCTACAAAACACAACCAAAACACCAAAGCATAAAATTGTACAAAAACCACTATAAAACTAAGAACGAAGACTAACAAAGACTGCTAAAAAGGACTAAATGAGACTCTAAATTATCGTCTCATCAAACTCCCCAAACCGAACCTTTGCTCGTCCTCGAGCAAACACACAATCTAAAGACAAACTAGACTCTAGAAAAAGACAAACAAGAAATACACAAACGAGTCAGACTTCCAAGTGACCGAACTCTACCATTGCAAGCAATAAGTTCACAAGATGCAAAGGGTTTGCACTCAACTAACCTTGACAGAATAGTGCACAAAAAAATCAAGCAAGACAGTTTCTCAGGTAAATAGTATTTAAGTCTAACTCTTCACTCCCTCAAAAGGAATCCTACGCAACTCTCTCTCATACTCTGGAAGTGTCCAGTGGTTAATCACTCAAGAAATGGCGAGAGAAAGGGAAGGTGACTTTCGTCACAAAGGTGCCTCAAATACCCCATGTAATGTACTCAATCAGTTAAATCAAAAGGGACTTTTTCTTGTGCGCAACAGCTTGTCAGAGTATACAACCAAGCTTCCATATCACCACATTTTTGCATGCTATAAATTATATGCTAATCAATTTGGCCACTATGGACTCTTTTAGTCTCAATTTTTTGGTAGTGTATGTTTTACCGAAGTCCGCACTTTTGTGCGTGTCAGTTTGGTATACGTGCCATCAACCCTCACGGTCATATGGCTTTTTAGGGCCACGCCGATATATATAGGTAGTATTTGAAACACGCCCAACACGACTACGGTGATGACAAGTACCACAGATACACTCGGAGACGAATCAACTAATCAGAGGAAGCAGTACATATTACAAGTATAAATAAGCATATCGGCACAACATAATTCTTCTCCCCAAACTGGTTCTTTGTAATGCACTAGCTTTGATCAAACAGATCATAAAGAGCATGCCGTTCGTCATACTTAACTTAACGGAGTACACATGAGCATGAAGAGACGCAAACAAGGGAGTTTGCACTTCCCGAAAGAATCACATAGGCGCCGGTACAATATTTTTTCATCGGCTTAAGGTTTCTCACCGTCTTTTGGACTAAAGAGTTAAACAGACTTGCTATTTACAAGAGAAACAAACTTACGAGATTTTAAATACACTACGCCACCTTAGATAAATATCATGCAAAACGTAAGCAGCTAGCAAATTTAACAATCACAATGGAAGCTTTCATGACTTGGAAGAACGACTCACGAAAGACTCTAGCAGGGAAAAGAAGAAAAGAAAAAAAAAACCGACCAAAACGTACAGAAAGAAAGGACGAAAGACTCTAGAAACTCAGGTAATAGAGGAAACGCAGACAAAAGACATTAGAGAGCACATTCCCCCTCCCCAAACCTAAACTCAAGCATGTCCTCAAGCGTGGAGTGAAAAAGAAAAGAGAATGGGAGCTATAGTGACTTCCATGCAGGTGTACCTTTATAGTCATGTACTAGACTCACCAAGAACAACCTCTTCACCCGGTTGCTCTGTAAATCCTTCCAGATATGGCTTGACCCATTGTCCATGACCTTGAAGGTGGATCCGTCGCTTTGGTTCAAGAGTTCGACAACACCGTGTGGTGCCACTTGAACGATTTCGTACGGTCCATCCCATCGAGAGTGCAGCTTACCTGGAAATAGTTTAAGGCGAGAATTAAAGAGTAAAACTTTCATGATACTCCTTAGTCTTGGCCTTATAGATCTTAGCATTCTCGAAAGCAGTGTTCCGGAGTTCTTCCAGTTCCGAGAGTTGCAGTAAACTCTCTTTTCCGGCTGCATCCAAATCAAGGTTTAGGGTCTTAATCGCTCACTCTGCTCTGTGCTCAAGCTCTACAGGTAGATGTCAAGCTTTCCCATAGACTAGCCTGTAGGGTGTGGTGCCTATAATAGTTTTATAGCTAGTGCGGTATGCCCACAAAGCATCAGTCAGCTTGTACGACCAGTCTTTCCGGTTAGGCTTCACCACCCTCTCAAGTATAGTCTTAATCTGCCAGTTACTAACCTCTACCTGGACAGAAGTCTGAGGGTGATTTGCTGTAGAAACCCGATGATGCACTCCATATTTTGCTAACAGATTTGCAAAGGAGCGGTTGATGAAGTGGGAGCCACCATCACTGATTACTACTCTGGGGGTACCAAACCTGCAAAGAATATTCTTGGCAAGAAAAGAGACAACAACTTTGGAATCATTAGTCTTGGTTGGAATTGCTTTCACCCACTTAGTCACATAATCAACAACAACTAGGATATATTCAAAGCCGTTACTCTTGGGGAAGGGTCCCATAAAGTCGATGACCCACACATCAAAAGGTTCTACGACAAGATTACTAGTGAGGGCCATCTCATTCCGCTTGCTTATATTGCCACTTCGCTGACAAGGATCACAACTAATACATAATTTATGAGCGTCTTTAAAAAGAGAGGGCCAGAAAAAACCTGATTGAAGAACTTTCAAGGCCGTTTTCTTCCCGCTATAGTGCCCACCGCACTGCATAGAGTGGCAGAATGCAAGTATGCTTCGAATTTCATCTTCTGGTACACATCGCCGCATCACACCATCATTGCCTAGCTTGAACAAGTATGGATCATCCCAGGAGTAGCTCCTGCAGCGAATAGTAAAATTCTTCTTTTCCTACGAAGTCATGTTAGCAGCACACAAACCTGTAGCCTTAAAATTAACAATGTCGGCAATTCAGGGTTCCAAACTAACAAAGAATAAATGCTCATCAGGGAGATCATCAAGAATGGGAGGGGAGGGGTCGATTGTGCCAGGATTAATCCTAGAAAGGTGATCGGCCACTGAGTTATCTTTGCCACACTTGTTGACTATTTCACAGTCAAACTCTTGCAACATCAAGACCCAGCGAATAAGGCGAGGCTTAGAATCGCTTTTGGCCATAAGGTGGCGGATTGATGCATGGTCAGTATGCACTATTACTTTGAATCCCTTCAGATACTACCTGAATTTATCCAGGGCGAATATGACAGCCAGGAATTCTTTCTCGGTGGTAGTGTAGTTAACCTGTGCACCATTTAGAGTTTTGCTAGCATAGTAAATCACATGAAAATGCCTATTGACTCTTTGTCCTAGAACAGTACATATAGCATAGTCAGAAGCATCACACATAATCTCAAAAGGCAAAGACCAATCAGGTGCCATGACAATAGGAGCAGAAACAAGCTTTTCTTTCAGGATATTGAAGGCTTCCATGCACTTATCATTGAAAACAAAAGACACATCTTCCACAAGCAAGTTACTAAGGCACTTGGCAATTTTCGAGAAATCCTGGATAAATCTCCTATGGAACCCAACATGTCCTAGAAAAGACTGTAACATCAAGTTTAGCACTATCTACCTCAATCCCCCGCTTTTAAACCACATGCCCTAGAACAATACCCTCTCGCACCATAAAGTGACTTTTCTCCCAACTAAGGGTCAGATTACACTCTATGCAATGTTTCAAAACTTTATCAAGCTTACCAAGGCAGTCGGTGAAGGAGTCACCAAAAAGAGAGAAATCATCCATACATACCTCAATGAAATCCTGCACCATGTCAGAGAAGATGGAAAGCATACACCTTTGAAAAGTCGCCGGAGCATTGCATAAGCCAAAAGGCATCCTGCGATAGGCGAAGGTGCCATATGGGCAAGTGAAGGTGGTCTTCTCTTGGTCCTCCTGTGCTATGGGAATCTGATAGAAACCTGAAAGGCCATCCAAAAAACAATAGAACTCGCGCCCCGCAAGGCGGTTTAGCATCTCATCAATAAAGGGTAGGGGAAAGTGGTCCTTCTTAGTAGCAGCATTCAATCTCCTGCAATCTATGCAAACACGCCACCCTGTGGTTTTCCTAACAGGAACGTATATCCCTTTCTCATTGGTCGCAACAATTACTCCAGACTTTTTTGGGACAACATGCATAGGGCTTACCCATCTACTGTCAGCTATAGGGTAAATCATATCATTTTCTAACAGCTTAAGTATCTCGGTTTTAACGATGTCTTGCATGACAGGATTAAGCCTACGCTGGGGTTGTCTCACTGGTTTGGCATCATCTTCAAGACTAATCCTATGGGTGCACCTAGTCGCACTAATGCCCTTAATGTCACCAATCCCCCATCTTATGGCTTCAGAGTTCTCTCTCAAAAGCTCTACTAGCCTATTCTCTTCTTCCTTTTGCAATTTCGAAGAGATTATCACAGGTTTAGTTTTATTGTCTCCTAGGAAAGCATATTTAAGATGGGACGGGAGCTCCTTAAGGTCGGTCTTAGGGGGGTCGATTTCCCCAGTGTTTCCACCAAGGGGATCGATTTCCACACTAGGATCGACTTTTGCCGAATCGAGCATACAAACTATCTCACTACTCTCTTCACTAAGCATATCACCATCAAACCCAAGAGTCAAAGCTGCTTCTAATTTATCCTCTGTTAATTGGCCCAAGTAAGTAGCATGCACACATTCATCAATAATATCATCAAACTCAGCATGCACTTCAGAAATAAGATTACATTCCTCTACTGAGTAGGTATCAGATTTACCTGTAGGTCGTGTTGCATCCTTGCTGATTTTGTTGCCGCCAATCTCCATGGCTATCTTCCCTTCTGCTACATCTACCTGCAGTTTCACTGTCTTCATAAAGGGTCTTCCCAACAGGATCACATGGTCCTTCGCTAGTCTGAGCTCCTTTGGGGGGTAGTACCACGAAATCTATTGGAACCAGGAAGGTGTCTACTCTGACCAGTGCATCACGAATCACTCCCAGGGGCGCCTGATGCTCCTATCGGCTAGTTGCAGGGTCATGTTTACTGGTGCCAGTTCCCCCAAACCCAACTCCTAGTAAAGAGCATGGGTGATAAGATTAATGCTGGCTCCTAGATCAAGCATTCCTTTTGCTATCTTCCCATTTTCCATCTGTATATCAATCACAAAGCTCCCCGGATCTTCTTTGTTTCCGTAACCAACCACCGAATTAGTCAGCTTCGCGTAACTAGCTTCTCGTTGGCCAAATACTTCTTCTTGCTTGCATTGAGATCCTTCAAGAACTTGGAGTAAGAAGGGACATTATCAATGAGGTCAAGGAGTGGCATGTTCACATTCACCTTTGAGAGCATGGCCAGAATAGCTTTGAATTTGTTGTCATCCTTGGGTTTCTTGATTCTACCGGGGTATGGTAGTTCTTTGCTGATTGGGAGTCCTGGCGGACAGTAAGGGTTAGTGGATTTGTGAAGCACATCAGTGTGCTTCACAGGCGGGTCTGATGTTTATGTCGTAGCTTGATCTCCAGTTAGATCGACTACTGGGGAGTCTGGGATTAAGGGTTGCATTTTTAATTATGGCCTTTAGATTACTTTCCCACTTCGGAGTGTTGTAGTTGCCTGAACTTCTTCCTCTGTATCGTCGTCCCCAAACTCAGTGCTTGCCATAAACCTGACCAGTTGGTCAGTAAAATCCTCTATCCTGCTTACCATCCCCTCTATCTGCTCGCTAGTCCTCTCTTGCCCTTCCATCACAAGACTCATGTATTTTTCATCATGGGAAATTAAGGCTAGCAGAGTACTATCACTGAATGTGTCGACTTCCACCAGCACCTCCAGACTATTTGCGGTCTCCTTTTCCTGTTCTGCTGACTGCAAGTTCACGATCGCCACAGAATCTCTTACGCATCGGACTGTAGTTCAGTGTTTTCCACAGGGTGTCTCTTGTTCCCTAGAATCAGGGCACGGTTTGCCATTTCACTAAAAACCTTCTCAGTTCTAGCGGTGTCTTTTCCATGATGCCTCCGCCATTAACTTCCACAAGGGTCTGGTTCACGTCATCAAGCCCTTCGTAGAAGGTATTCATCAGTATCTTTTCAGTGAATCCATGGTGTGGGCATGCTCTCAAGATCTCTAGGTACCTTTCCCATGGGATATCAAACCTCTCACCATCCTTCTGACAGAAATCAGATATCTTGTTTTTGAGCTTCCAGGTCAGAGAATATGGGAAAAACATGTTGTAAAAGACCTTAAGGATGTCCTCCCAGGTTCTTAGTGATCCCGGAGTTAGTCTCCACAGCCAATCTTTGGCGTTATTCTTCAACACTCAGGGGAAATAATATGCACTTAACCTAATCTTCCTCAAGCCCCTGCTTGGGTAGATTTCTCACTGCATGTTCAAACTGTCGAATAAAGTGAAGTGGTTCATCTCCTGGGTTTCCCAGAAACACCGGTAATGTATACCTCCACTCATTGTCCAGTTCATAATCCTTAGATTCGTTGTTGACCACAATGGCTGGTCCAGCTAGCTCTGCACTAGGTGCGTAGTAACTAGAAATGCACTCCATACCTGGATCAGAATAACAAGAACTCAACTATTGTTTAGTTTCTGTTAGTCCAAGTAAAATGAAATCACGCCTCAAGTAACCAATGACTATCAGCGCTACGGTAGGAATTGATTCCCCGGCAGCGGCGCCAAATTTGATGTGCTCAAATTAATACTTAGAAAACAAGTAGTAAGTAGTTGTTGTAGACAGACAAAGCTAACCACATTATCGTTCGCTAAGGAACCAATTAAGCTACCAAGCAGTTGAAAGCAAACAGTCACTTGTGAAAACAGTTTGATTTGTTTGGTTTGGATTACGTCTAATAACTAGAAAACACAAAAGCAGATAAACGGTTTTCTTGACAAAGAGAGAAGAGAACACATCAGTTATGATCGAGTAATGCTAATTCGCTCTAGGGAAATCGTTCATACCTGTCACACGGTCGGTGTACATAAATCAATCAATCCAATTCAACCAATCGTTGTTTGAGAGTTTTGAACTAGAGAAATCGTGGGTCGTCAATCCACGATCCTTAATCGAAAACGATTTTGAGAATCTAGAACTAGCTTATTGGATTGAAGGTTTTTATGAAAATTTTGAACTAGACGAACCTATATGAACGAATCATAACCCTAGAAACGAATACGCAGAACCGTCACATAACTACCGTGTTCGGAGTAGTTTAGCTACTCATGGTAGAAGCAAAGATCAAAGACTTCAAGGTATTGAATATGATAAACATAGACATGTTGATAATCGCATGCAAGATCATACAATTCGATAAGCAATAACAAACACGAATTGAGATAAACAATAGAGAATTATCAGATATTACGAGGAATTCGATATCGATGATTCAACAAGGTGAAAACCAAGCTCCAAGAATGTAACAATGTCAAAGTATGAGTATTGGAGCTTTTCTAAGAACTAGGTTAAAAAAGAGTATACAGGAAAAAAATCCCAAGTCCAAGCTAATAAGGAAAACAAAAGGAAACAATCTGCGCGTCTCGCCGCGGCGAGTCTTCTGTTGTCGAAATAGATATCATTTTGTAAACTTGATACATGTAGCCTCGATTCACAAAAAGTGGTAGCCTCAGAAAATCTCATTGCAAGGTTAAATGCCTCATGCGAGCTCGTCTTGCAGAATTCTTTATTGCCTCGTGAAATCTCGCCGCGGCGGGCCAAATCCCTCGCTGTGGCGAGCCTGGGTGACTTTGTTTTCTCCATTTGAGCTAAAAAACCTGAATTACTACAAAACACAACCAAAACACCAAAGCATAAAATTGTACAAAAACCACTATAAAACTAAGAACAAAGACTAACAAAGACCGCTAAAAAGGACTAAATGAGACTTCAAATTATCGTCTCATCACTTATATACCTGATCCGTGATGAAAACGGTACTGACCCGAATCCGCGAGAGGATCCGCGAAAATAGGTTAAAAATTTAATAGTAAATTGCAAAACAGTCCCGTTTTTAGTTAAATTAACTAAAGACCGTTTATTATGAGAATTTGTGATTCATATTAGCTGATTTTATATTAAGAAAACGAATTAGCCTGACATTTCCAGTTGTCTATCATGTTCCTGGAGACTAAAAACATACAGCCCAGTCATGAAAACAAATCCAGTTCATTCGTGACACTTAATTTTATTCAGTTTTCTAAAAATATGTCATGCATTGTGTTTATCTCTTTAAATCATAAAATATATCGCGCAACACAAGTTCTTAAAAAATACGCGAACATGGGGTTTTGTCTTACTAACACGTTACCAGCTTCATTATTTTATGTTTAATTTGTGGGTTGGCAATGGCAACTGATCATGGTCAAGGGTAGTTATATATGTCTGTTAATAATTGATGCCTTTAAATTACTACTTCATTTTATGTTTCTGTTTAACGACTCTAATAAAATCTGATGTTCTCCAATTACATTTAATTCACCTTTTCTTCACTATTTATATTATTTATTAACTTCTAAAACTATTTTTAAACGAATACTTAATAAACGGTCCGAATGAAACTATAAATTATTGAAGAGGAAAAAGTCTTGGAAGCATAGAATACTTGGCTTACGGGTTAAGTGACCTTTATTTGGAGTAATCAATTCATCTTTTTTTCATCACACAAGTGGATACTGGGAAGGGGCAGACAGGTTACTCGACTTTTGACAACTATACTTTAATTAGTAGTTAAAAATTTACGGATCAATCAATTAATTGATTAGTATAATCCAGTCATATATGTTCATCACTTATTGCAACAATATATGTGGAAAATTGCCTAGTGTCTTTAATTTATCATGAAAATATGTCTCCAATCCACCCGCATTTGAAATTTTATGGCAAAAGTATCTTTTTGCTGAAAAATATGTGATGATACTATAACATTAACGTGGTTACTACTTGCTTAACTAATGGCTTAAGTTGTGACTTGTTACTTTAGGATGTATTACAAAATAACAAAGATATGAACTTTTTGCCAATTATTCTGATGTTGTTATACTGTAATGCTAAAAAGTCACGAATGTTTAACGAGTTGAATTATATTTACACGTATTTTAACATATACGTATTGTATACTTACGTG
The DNA here is from genome assembly GCA_026545765.1 of Plantago major. NCBI lineage: Eukaryota > Viridiplantae > Streptophyta > Magnoliopsida > Lamiales > Plantaginaceae > Plantago > Plantago major. Next base: position 14,796,590 of record CM048840.1, on the reverse strand, counting down.
AATATTATAAGGCACTTCAATATTCAATAACATGATGAAACGACTGATCGGATGGTACACTATCCTTCGGTTCTTTTCTTATTTTGCCTTTTCTCATAACATAAAGATATCAGCATGAATTAATTCCTAATGTCTCCAGGTCAACAGTCAAACATTTTGCTGTCCTTCATGTACAGGTAGGTAAATTTATTTACACAGTTGACTTTAAATGGTTGACAATATGCTAATGAAACACCGAGTGCAAAATATCTGGCAAAAGTACGATCTTAATCCATTATTTGTTCAATTTAATCATCTGACCTTCACTAACTAAAGTCAACAAAGCAAAAGTATATGAATCTCAATCCAATTCAGTATATATAATCATCCTTCACAATGCTTTCCAGTTACCAATTAAGTTAAAACCCTATACTCATTTTGACATTCTTTTTCTCAACTCTATTAATATTAAAATGATTATCAATTAAAACTAAAACTCCATACCCGTCTTTAGGGGTGGGGGTTGGACGAATCCCAATCGACCCGAATGGGAATAATTCCCGAATTTCAACATATAATTTTGAGATGAAATTGAGATTGATAACGAGTAAAAAAGAGATGATATTTTATTAGGATTTTAACGGTAGTGGTAAGCATTGCTCTCTCGACCCCGAATTTTCAATCCTAAAATCTCAAATATCCAGACTTAGTATTCACTATATTTGTAACGACCTGACTACTAATCGTTCAAGACCAGTACGACCCTTTGGGTATAGTCATTATTAAGGTAGATCGAAGAAGTACTGAATTGGGTTTTATAATGCCCAATGCTACGATCTCTTAGAACAAAATGGATCTTTTGTAAAGCTGATCATTACGAGTGTTACGACGAATTTCATTGGGAGGTTCATTGACAAAATGAAATAGGAACTCATCAGCTTGTTATTTCGTTAAATGGAACTGTAAAAATTCTTCAATAAGTTAGTGGGAATTCCCCGAGGGCCATACGAAAATTTACAAAGTACGACGCTTTGAGAGAATAAACCTTGATTATCGATCTATCAACATATGTAGCGACCAGACCACAAGTTGACCAAGGCTCATACCAGGCCATTTGGGCTCACACACATAATACTAGTGTAATATTGTTCGCTGATAATGGTGGCATGTAAGCAAACACATTGTTTAAAACACAAGCTACCAAACAGACGCGAAGTTTAAATAGGCACTATGTAGCAAATTAATTTTCAAATACATGATAATGTAGTTAGTAGCTGAGCGTAGTCGATAAACTAATTGGTTTTTATGAAGGTGTATAGTAATCTTATTAGATAAACCAGAGTTGCCAATTATCAATAGTGTATATATATACATAAATGATAACTTAGCTTATAAAAAAATAAAGATGAATCAAACCAATACAACACGTTTATTTTGAAATATAAAATCGTTAAACTTAGCTTATAAACTAATACAACTAAAAGAGGAGCCAAGTAAAACATAAATGTTGAGGTTATCGTGTAAATGGTAATAGCTTGTACAAAGTTTTGACCATGACCAGGTTGAAATTGGTTTAATGCTAAAGGTCGAGTTTGTTGAAGTGTCGCATTCTTTTAATAATTAAATTTACTACAGTGTTTAGTAGAGTACTATTTGCTTGACTATTGAAAACTCATCAAAATTAATACAGTACATTCTAAATATTTAATAATTCGAGCCCTTCTGCGAAACAAGGCCTGTTATTATTTAATGAAGGTTCATGTATCCTGCTGAGAATTTGGAAAGTGACATTTTGTTTTCTTCTCCTTCTTCTTAGAATTAGAGTTCAATAATTCTTTAATTTCATATGAATCATGCCCCCATACTATTCAATGATTTATGTTCACATAATGACATAGACTCCATGAAAACTTCTACAACCAAGTTGATGCATTTGGAACATAAATCAGAAATGAGAAACTATAGACTTGTGTAGCTGTGTTTCCTTCCTAGTCATATAATCACTCTGTTCCAATCTCGATTTATCGTGTAGAAACTTTTTTTGACTACTATTTTCGTATAAAAGGGTCTTAGTCTACGTGTAGAGTAAGGAAGCGATATAGCCAACATTACATTGGCCCAAGCGCATGAATGGGGCATAAGCCCATCTATATAAGCGCAACACCAATTGACTATATACACATCACCATACTTACGTACACAATATGTATTACTCTAAATTTGCATATTTTTCCTAAGGGTATGTTAAATTCAACTCCGGCCTGACCAAAGGCTCGCTGGTGAAACTAACACTTTTACAAGTACCCTACGGCCCACAACCATTAGATCGCGGATAATACTAACCATATCAAATAAGATTTTCTTTCATTTAAGAACTCTAATGGTAACAACTCACCGGATGTTTGGTATACAACTTAAACGGACTATTCATCCGTTACAATGTTTCAGGTGTTTATTTTGTATCTTCTACAGTAAAAAATTTAACTCAATTTTTTCTCCACTAAACAATCATCATTCCCTTTCTACCCTACTCTTACTTCCTCTTTATTTTTTCAATCAAACCAATAATTTTAAATCAATCAAACAATATCTAAACCAATCAAATAACCTTAAAAATTATCAAACACATCACTTCTTTCTTACACATATCAATGTATTCTTACACACCCTATATAACAACCCTATAAACCCTATAAGTGTTTAACTCTATTTCAAACATTATTTTTTATAAATTACCTTTAACTTAGTTACTATTCATCAACTAAAAATTTTCCTTAACTCACTTTTTTAACTCTATACCAAACAATCGGTCAAAAGTTAAATGTATCCGTTGTTGATTAATTTTGAAATGAGGACAAAATGCGTTAAGAAAGCACACAGTTTTTCATTTTTTAAATCAATATGTCACTCATATAGTAGAATGAGAGTATTTTCGCCGATCAAAATGGTTGAATCTCAATTAATTTGTGATAGGTATGTCATTGGAAATGTGTTTCAATGCATTATTATTAGCTAGCTAAACCACCTATTGAAAACAAGCTATGGTAAGAGCAGCAGGTTTCAAAATTATTTGCGCGGTCTTGAATTGAATCCTGATGGATGGTCCACTTCCATTAATTCTTCAATGTCTTACCAAGAAAGAAAGTCATAGGAGTATGAATTATAAAGTCCACTCTGATCCACTTGTGCTGTTCAATGGAGATTTTATAGGAGGTGTAAAGTACTATAATGTTACTGTGTTTACTGTTCTGGACGGAATAATCAGTTAATTTAGTACTACTAAAACTATTTAATTTTCTTCCATTAAAATAGGATGATCCTCTGTCTATAATAAGTAAATATTGATTGGCAATCGATTAAAACGAACAAAACATGGTTGAAAACACTTAAAAATACTTCCTCCATTGCAAAGATAACTTGCTATTTGTTTTTTACACAAATTTTAAGATGTTTAAGTAAAAAATGGTTTATATAGATAAAGTAATAATTGTATGGTAAAAATTAAGAAAAAGAATTGATAAAGTATGAAAGAGAGTGATTAAAATATTACTCCCTCCGTTTCACTAAAATTGAAACAATTGTGTTGGACACAATTTTTAAGGAAAATGTATAGAAGTATGTGATCCCCAAAAATATGTGGTGGAGAACGAGTATGAGATATTAATTAAGTGAAAAAGTACATGTGGGCCCAAAAATGTGTGGTTAGAAATGAGTTTTATTATAAAACTAATTTCCATAAAAGTAAATGTAACATTTTTAGTGAAACGCGCAAAATGAAAAATTGTAACACTTTTAGTGAAACGGAGAGAGTAATAATGAGGATAGTGGGTTCCATAAAAGTAAATTGAATGTTTTTAATGGAACGTGTAAAATGAAAAAATGAAAAGTTTCTAATGGAATGGAGGGAGTATATATTTTAACCAGGTTTACTTAATTTTAATCGATTTTAAAACTATCTGTTTAAATCCCAATCAAACTTCCTTAATTAAATTGATACTGTACCTTTACCAGATAACACACGAATTCAATGTGTCAAATTTATGCCCACCATGATTAAACAAAGTTTCAGTTTCACTTTCACTTGGTAATTTATGCTCACCATGATTAAAACAAGTACGGAGAGCAAATGAGTAGGTTAGATAGAAATATAAAGTAATTAAGTTGAAAAGGAATTACCATCAAATACCTGTTCAATATTGATCATTACATATAGTAATATTCATTTGAATTCACTAATCCTTCAAAATTCAAGACTTTTTTCTCATTTTGTCTACAAAACTGGCCTTTATTGAAGTCACAAGAGAGATCAACACCAAAACCGCCATTGAATCTTGCGCGTGATATTGATCTGATATGGTGGGAGCATATTGTTTTCAGTTTTTAGTTGTTTTAAGCATTATTTATTATTTATTGCTGATTCGGATTGGATGAATCGGATCCGAGTTACTTCACTCTACAGTCCCTGACATATTAATTAAATTGCACTGGGCCCACCACTAATATCATGGACCATATATTCTGAGGTCCATAATCCGCCAAGCATTTGGACCCACTAACAGATTCTGATCCATGAACTTATCCGAATAAATAAATAAGGGTAGAGAACAAGGAGAGACCAACCAAACAATTTATTCATAAAAAGTCTAAACAATTTCTGGCGATTCATTGTATTTATAAGCTACATACAATGGATCAGACATTTACTTCTACTAATACAATGTATCAGTAGTAGAGTTAATACAATCCGATCAGAATATTGTAACATGTATCCAATCAGACATGACTCTACCAATACAGTTGAATGTAGCATTTGACCTTTATTTGAAAGCACCAAAACACTGTAGACCTTTTTTGCAAACTTGGGTGCAAAATTAGTCTATGGAACCAATTTTCCCAATAAATAAATATGGTTCTGCTAATCTGGACAATCACATACAAGAAAAGTTTCTAAAGGGAAATTATGAGATTGAACTGACACATCACTAACAAAATTCAAGTGTTTTGTTGGCTCAAAAGTTGTTTATAAGTTAAAAAAGGAGAGATTGCTTATTGATTGAATTAATGCATAAGCAGATATTCCATCTCTACTCTAATTCTCATTTTTTATTCTATTACCTAATTTCATACATTACAAAAAGATAAGTCAGAAACAACGTAATATATAATAAAAAATTTAACATCTATTCACAACTTAACAAACTTTTAAAATTACACCTTTCACATGAAACTACGAGTCAACTTTTGTATTTTTAAAATAACTACGAGTCGACTTAAATATATGTTTTATACCCACGTATTTTTTTCTTTTCCAAAAATGAAATATACTCAATATACTCTCCCGCCATTTGTATCCAGTCTACCTTGACCTTGTTCATGAGGCTCAAAGCTTGCACACTAACCCATTGTTACGAGTTGAGTTTGGAATCAAGAATTGTTCGAATCGAACTCAGTAGAATGATACACTCGGCTTAGTTCGAATATTACCATTAGCTTTAAGCATCAAAGGAGAACCAGATAGAAGTGAAATTCACGTGAAATGCAAATTGTGTTCAGCAAATTCACACCAATTGCTATCCTAGCTGGGCCTCAAGAATCAAGATGCTCCATTCTTGAGCTATGTTCCCACTAACTAATGGCTAGAAATTTTTGCTGACTTCTCCAAACGTTGGAAATAGGTTGAAACTTGGGAATATTGAAAAATACAAAAAGCTTCTTTTGATTTTCAATTATTTATAGACTACAAAATAGAAATCTTCATAATTCATACGTTTACAATAGGAACACACAAAGAAGACTTCTTATCACCAATACATTTCAAAAGTCTTGCGTTGAACATGCTTAAAAGCATTGACGTTGAGATTGAATGCTCAAAATTCAACCCAGGTCGGTCACATAGATACAAAAAACTTGGCTTAGAGTTTCAGCAAACAAATATGCACCGATGCACACACTTTGGCTAGCTGCCAATGCAGAGACGAAAAGGGAGGCAGGCGAGGAAAACCCGAGCAACTTTTTACCGAGGGTTTGTAAAATAAGTTGTCCAATAATGTAGGCAAATAATAAGTAACATATTCATCCATTCTGATATGCTTTGTTTAGAATGAATGGTCACACTGTAGTACCATGATTTTAATACAATACAATTGAACTGAAACGAAGAAATAAACAAAAAGCAAGCAGCTTCAACTATAACCATTTCATTAATCTGAAAGGCAGACGGGTATCTTGCAGACCATTTCATCTGAGAAGTTATCTTCTTAGTAATATTGCTTTCGTGGATTATTCTGCAAGTCAAACAAAGAGAGGTCAGCTAACTCTTATGAAAGCACTCTAGCTTATACTGAATGTAAATCCCACAGAAAACAGATGACTACAGTAAGCAGCTGCCAAACTGCTGGTAAAAGTAACTGTACCAAGGGATTTGGCCTGTATTTATAACCAAGCATCATTCGTTTCTTATACTGCTCGTAAATGTCATCCTCAGCAGTAACCTCGCCAGGAGCATGGGCACCAACTCCCAAGTTATCTTTCTTCACATCACCAGCCATAATTGGAGCTGCAATACCACTTCTGGAACTACCTAGGCCCTCACCTGTATTTCAAAGTTGGGAAAAATGATCAGGAGGGTTTGAAGGTCTTTGATTGAAAATGCAAGGAAATTTGATACTTACAGAACGGATCCCAAAAGCATGCAACAAATGGAACAGAATTACTAAAGAGTATATACATGAACACACGTGCACATACCTTCTTTCCAACCCATTTTAGACAGAAGTTTATGACCGACATTATCAGCCTGAATTGCATTTCTCTCTGCAGCTTCTCTGGCAGCTTTTGTTGCATGCACGTCATTACAGGTAGCTAAGAACTTCTCAAGCTCTTCAGGAGGAATATAATCACCCATGTGATGTCCTTTCTTAGGTGGACCTGCCACACGTATTAATGAAGAATGAACCTCTGAATGATGAGTCAAGTCGTAGTCTCAAAAAGAGAGTAGTATATAGTTAATTAAGAGAAATATCAAGTTTCAGAAAGGTACAAAAGAAAAAGATGTAGGAAACAATCCTGACCTTGGAGGAGGGAAGCAGGAGGCGGCATTTCATCTTTGGAGGCTTTAGGAGCCCTAAGTTTCTCCTCTTGCGCTGCTTTCTTCATATAGTATTCCATCATGGCTAATGGGTCGGATCCACGTGGTGCACTTGATTCAACTACAAGAATTTGGCTAGATATAAGACCAGGTTTTGATTGTACTGGGAAACATCTCATGACAATTAAAACTACTATAACACACTAGCACATGGAAATTCTTCTGACAAGGTATTAACACTATGAAGTTCCTTCAAGTCAATAAAGCAAATGACCAACATTAACTTTTTTTCCTGAGACATAGTAGAGATTTATTTGAAGCAACTAAGACCGGAAAATTATTCATCCCAAGATACACTAGATCAAGCATTGCAAGCAAACGCATGAAAACAGGTTTTCTTTAGCATAATATAAAGGGAAAAGGTACCAGAATTCCCAAATGCCATTTGAGATGATGCATAGGTAGAGGATCTATTTTCAGGGGGCTCGTATGAAGCTGGAGCTGGGGTTTGAAACCTCGAATTCGAATGATGCGATCTCTGAGAACCAGTCAGTGGAGTTGTAGTGCCTAATCACCAAGTAATAAAAGAAATTAGATGCGCACACACACACACACACACACACACACACACAAAGGTAAGATTTAGGTAAAGAAAAGAATAAAAACCAGAAGAGCAAAGAATTAGGTTAGGTAATATTTACATCATTTACAAGTTACAACCAAAGTATTGTGCACTAAGCTGAGACTAAAATATTTCACTGCTCTAGAAAGCACACACAGTACATTATTGGGTATAGAAAGATTCACATCACTAATAATGAAAAACAAGCACTAAGACGAAACCCGAATACGTCCCTACAGGACGCCAGCTAGAGTGCATTCTTTTCACATCTTTAGGTTTGGCCATGATCTACTTCAGCCACAGAAAAGAATGTACAATTGGTCTACCTCTTTGAAGTTTGTAGTTACAAATCTGAGCCTAGCTTCTATTATTCTAAGCTAACAAAAACCAAGGATGAAGTGTCCTTGCCAGTGGCCATGAATCATTATTCAAATGGTTGATTATGAAGCGCTTAGCAATTTTACTTGGTAAATAATCAAATTATAAACATCATCCCAGTCCCAAATCAATGTACTAACCACTGTGTGATGCCTGTGAATCCCTGGTTTGGGACAAAGTTTTTTCCTCTTCGGTAACCCGATACTCATAATATTTGTAATCTGAACAGCTTTCATCGTATAAAAACCTACAGGCAACAAAAATATATCAGAATCACGCAGGTACCCGGTACCTATAGTAAACATAAAAGGAACAGAATTTAAAGTACTATAAGAATGTACAAAGCCTATTTTACTCCAACATCAAAGTTGTGTCACCTTCTATTTGAATTTCAATATCACAAATAGTAAACTTTCTAAATCTCTTCACCGATATATTCTTGAAAATGGCAGTTGGTGTAGTACCAGGAGGCCACACCATTACTTAGAGATATTACTTTAAAACATAAATTGCACAATAAAATCAAATAGGAACCGCCGGAAAAGACCACCATCATTCATTTCTTTTATGGTTTGGAGAAAAGAACGAAATGCAAACAGCTGAGGTTCCAAACTAGGGCATTCGGTTCCAAAAGGAAAGCAGGCTTCTATGATGAAGCGGCAGATATAATTTTGAGCTAATTGATCAGTTATGCACAAGCGAATAATATTAGGAAAGGAATTAATCAAGAAGAAAATGCTTTGTTCCACGACTGCTACCTATAAATCTAAAACCAGAGTATATATATACTGATAAATTAAGTATTCTTTCTCCAGTTCAAAGTGAGATAACGGCCAACACTGAAGCTATTTGATGGGACAACAATCATACACAAAAAAGACACAAAAACGAAAACAAAAGAAACATACTTGAAAGGAGTATCTCCAGGATTCTTTTGCCTAGTCAAATGCTCTAACTGCCTTCCATTCTTGGCCACAAAAATTGCCAATCTATCAGCAACATTTTTCACTGTAGGATCACTTGGAGAAGGTGGTGCTGCATTTCACTTAAAGAACTGATTAATACCGAGGGCATGAACAAGTGAATGTAAATTACACTTGTAGCAGGCTGCCAAAATTTCCAAATCTTTCAGTCAACATCTCTTTCCACCAATGTTGGTAAGGACTTAAGTACAAGCTGCATTCATCAGGTAAAAGTAATTCAAGAATGCCTTGTCCTTATCCACCAGCTCAGGCAAACAAAACTTGACATATAGCCTAAACTAAGACGCAAGTAGTACACAGCAATACGATGCGTTAAAAAATATTTTGCAAAGGATGAAGCGACTGGGCCGGGGGGATCATTTCAAAGTAATAAAAGGGAAATGATTAAGAAGGAAGCTGTTCAGACAATGAACGGGAATTCGACAAGTTGACAAGATTAAAAGAATTTGTCCAGGGAATGACACAGGAGGGTTGGCTAATTAGATTCACTCAATATCATAGTACAAAAATGATCAATATACACTTCTTATAGTATAAATGATTGTAACATGGTCTTTTGCAAAATATACTTATCGGTAGACTCAGCAATGCAACACATAATATGATATCAAATTCATGGATAAGAAGGGTTTCTCATGTGCAACCAATTAACAAATCAAAAAGTTCATTACTATAGCTGCTAATCTGAAAAAGGACATAATAACTGAAGCCACACACATCAGTTTAAATCCAAATGTGACACAGCATCCCATATATTTTAAGTATGCCTCCTCAAGGGACATGTAGATTCTACATCACTTCACTAGCATTTTATAGAAGCGAAAGAAAAAAAAGATAAGTTATTACCAACATCAACTTGTTTTGCCAACCGATTGGAATCATCATGCTGGCTTAACCTTGGCCGTTTCATTGGTCCATCATCTGAGGAATTTCCAGCGCCTCTTTCACCTTCATCCTCATCCTCATCAAACTTAACAGGAGGAGAAACAAGTTTTGATTTTTGTTTTAGACTGAAAGCAAGTTTTCCATTTGAAGGCGCTTGGCTTGTCCTTCCTGACCCACTGGACTTAAATTCCATTTTCGGTTTACTAATGATTGTCTTTGGAGTTGAGGTTACAAATGTACTAGATCCTGATTTAGATTTTTCCGCTACTTCCTTCTTCTCCTTCTCCTTTTCTGCTTGAAGCTGCTTAAACCTCTCCATAAAGGATCCATCATTGGCAAATAAGCTCGGATCTGTTCCTTTATCCATTGTCTAACTGCCAAATCTGATTTGCTGCTATACAATAATTAGCCACTACTTGACAGTCAAGCTCAATACATTTGAATCGCTAAGTTGGCAACTACACCATTCCGACTCACAATCAAGTATCAGTCTCATACTTTTATGCCAAAAGATAGTTAACACTACATGTGTCACAGACGCAAAAGTATCCGAATTTTTTCCTCAACGGATTACATAACACAGTAAGGACAGAGTAGATGTATTTCATAATTTTAAAAAGATCAATGATGCTAAAGGTGCATCAGCCTAATGATACTTGAAACTATTTTCAAATAAGTATATACATAGCAACGATGTACCCTCCTCATAAAAGACTAGTTTTGTGGAGCATAGGTCATGAAAAAGATACAAAAGAGCCAGCCACCACACACTACAATGCAGCCTGAGATAATCTACTGCCAATTTCTAAGTTGCAAAAATAAGCGAACTTTAAGCAGATAGACATATGCACCATATTCAGTAAAAAGATGCTCATATAACAGGGACGTTTGATCAAACATATGTAACGAATCGCAGAGAGATGAACAACTCAACATTCAATAACTAATTGGACATCTAAAACAAGCATTCAAATTCCCAGCTTTTTTTCTCTTTCAGGCAAAGGAATTAAAATACTCCGATCGTAAAACAGAAAACGCAATAATTCAATCCCATCAAATTCGGAAAGCCAAAAAGCATAGTACCAAATCAAAACCCTAAGTTCATCATCAGACAATTCAAAGCATAATTGATTGCTTACCAGAGGCGATCTATCACAGTACGATTGATAATCGATGAGCTGATCGGACCTTAATCTGATATTGGATTCGAGAAGAAACCAGTGAATTCGTACGGACAGAGTATTTGGTGAATTTTCGTGAGCCGCTGAAAACAAACAAGGACCAAGGAAGTCTAGTGGGAACTTTTTATGGAACTTCTGGAAACTATGAATGTGCTATTTGGCCCAAATTTATTTGCAAATTGCATTTACCACCCCGGTTTATTTCATTTATGTGTGCTATTGTTCGTTTTTTAGAAGAGCTTTTACGGATTTGATTTTGGTATCGTCCAAAATAACTTATACTATATGAAGGTGGGAGACACTATTTATCATTCTCAATTTTAAACGATCTGAGATTCAAGATATTACAATTATTTACATATTGTAGATTTACTTCAACATTTTCATGGAATAATAACAAGAAGATGATTATATAGATCCATACTCTGTCGTTCAACATAAAACTTCTTCTGGACGTATTTGATGTTGTTTTTCAATCCAAATTGTCGCTAATGTCACATTTAATGTTTTTTATTATCTACGCTATACTAATTCGTTCTCACTTCATATTGTTTTTATACCTGATATTGTGATCCTATCATACTGTAAAAATGAATCTTCATTCATATGGGTTTCGTAACAATATAATCAACTTAACATACGCTTAAAGACACATGTTAAACGACTCGTAACTACGAGTACGATTTTTCCGTTTCATTAGATATAACAATATAGACAATAATTGTAATACCGCAACAACTAATAAGGATCCACATACCATCACTTATCAAAGGTTGGCAACATAACTTGCTACTGTTTGACATAAATAGACAAAATGTTTAACCAAATATATAGAGGTGTTAAATATCATAAAAATGCTCGCAACATACTCATACAACGAAACAAAACGTAACAATTTAGCCCCTTCTCCTGTGCCATATATAGTACACAACTACACATTTAGAAATGTTACACCACTTCCTCCGTCCCACTTGTAGTATCATAGAAGATAGGGGAGTAGAGTGTAAATAATAGAAAGTTACCAATACTCCTGTCTACTTATCACCTGTGAAAGAAGAAGGGGATAATAATTTGATAAAAGAAGTTCGGGCCGACGAAAATGGAAGCAACGGGCCTGAGAGCCATAAGCGCCATAACCTCGACCATCTTCCGCCGCCCTTCCCTTTCACTTCAACTCAACCCTAACTCAACTCACTTTCCTCTCCCACTCTCCGCCAAACGCTTCTCACCGCTATGTTCTTCTTGTAAGTCCTGTTTTTGTCTCAATTAGATTTCAATTCCATCAATTAAGCTCTTTTTAAAGTTTTTTTTTTGCGTTACTAATTACTGTTAAAATGCAGCTGAAAGGTGTAGTGTGAAAGCATTGCCGAACGGAGCTGGTGTGGCGGTGACCGAAGCTCCGCATAATAGTTTTCTTCAGGTGGTGCTAGTGTCTCCACAGGTATGCTATGTTCTTTCTACTGATTAAGTTGTAGTTGTGGAGATATTAGGGTAAAGTTTTGTTTTTTATTAGTTAATTATGTTATACTATATGAACTAATTTGGCACCTCAAGATTCCGGTTTTTTGTTGTAGATCTTCTTCATAAGTTCGTCTGAGAAAAAAGATTGGATAGTTAGTCTGATCAAGTTTTACCCAGCTGGAAGTTTCATTTCTAGCTCAATCTTGTTGTACGCGTAGGTTTCTCGATGAGACATGGTGTGGATTATTGTGGGAGTTTTAGTTCTTACTGTGGTTTGTACCATTTAGTTTATGGATAAGTTAGCTTCAGCCAAAGGAAAAACAATCATAGTTTTTCAGTGTAGTTTTTTTTTTTCTTTCCATGTTTCTTATGTTATCTGCCTTCGATCGTAGGTTGTGTGTGTGATATTAGTAATTCATGGACCTCATGCTGGTACATTTGCTGAGTCATTTCTAGGCCAGTGTTTTTGAATGAATAGTTATCTGAATGACGCGCGACGAGTGTTGCTACATATTAGGTGGATTATAGCTTTTTTTAGATACTAGGGGTGTAACCACTGGTACACCCTCTCACATAGGATGTAACCACTGGTACACCCTCTCACATGGACCCCACACATTCTATTAGAAGGTGTATCAGTGGTTACACCCCTCTAAAAAACCGGATTATAGATGGAGGATTGGTTACTAATTTTTTTCTTCTTTCTTTTAATTGCTGGAGCTCTGTTTAGTGTTTAGTTATACCCAACTTCCTGATTTCTGGTAGTGGAAGTGTTGAAACTGAGTAGCGTCAAATGATGGTGAGTTCCTATCAGAAGAGATAGTTAATATCATGCATGAAAATGATGGTTAGTTGGATTTCTCTGTTTTGCTTTTGATGAATGTAGAAGTGATGTCTGACTGTTCTCTTGCAATAGTTTAGTGAACATCTAGGCAATCTAACACTAAAAAATGATACATTTATTGCTCTATCCACTGGCTCTCAGCGTTCTCTTGTCATTGCAGATTCCTGGAAACACTGGATCCATTGCCAGAAGCTGCGCTGCATCAGCTGTCAAATTGCACTTAATCGAGGTAACATTTTATCAATTCGGTTAATGTCCTGACATGAAACGATGAAGACATGGATTCATTTATTTTTGGGCTTTTACTATATGGGTTTCTACTACTAGACTTGCTTACTTTGACTTCTATCCCCCCACCCCAGCCTTTGGGGTTTCAGGTTGATGATGCAAAGCTAAAGCGTGCTGGGATGGATTATTGGCCGTATCCTTTAATGTGAACTTTTAATAATATCCAAAATTGGTCGCTGTGCTTGTTCTCTGAGTGAACTGTTTATCATGAATGTCGGAGGTTCCAATTACCAGATTTGATACTAAGCATAAAGATTTATCTTACCTCACTGAAACACATGAATTATGAACTTATTCACTTTCTGAATGTTTTGAAGCTCGTAATTCATACTTTGTTAAGATTATTAACTATCTATAACAGATATGTTGTTGTAAAATCGCATGGTTCATGGTCAGAATTTCGCGAATATTTCATGAAACAGGTTTCTTCTATTTTTCTTTTTTTCTTTCTATGAATGAACTATAAGGTGATGTACTTTTCGTCGTACTAAATGCATAAATGCTTTCTTGATCATGTAGGAGGGTGACAAAAGGTTACTTGCATTCACCAAGAAAGGAACAAATATCCATTCAGTAAGTTATTTGCTCACTTTCTTCCCTTACTAGTATAAAATAGTAATCTGGACATGATATTATATCGGCAATTTTACTCCTTTCAGTATAACTCATTCATAAAATAAACGAAGAAAGATGGAGCATTCTGATATCTAAAAACGGTGTTAGACTTCCCCCATATCCTTGCAAGTCTTGCAATTGACTTGACAAGCTTGTTGATATTAATGTAACTATTGACTTGGATTTCAAGAATAATTAGTTGATTTCTAGAAGTACTCCAGTCTCCAAATCTTTTTTCGCCAAGGGCTGGGGAGGAGAAGAAGCTTGTGAGATCAATACTGCATGTCTGCATCTAAACCATATTTCTCTCAACTTTTTATGGTCTCTCTGAAGTTTTGTATGGTCTCTTGCTTAAATATAGTCATATTGCAATCCGCAATATCCCTTCTGCTATGTGGCCTATGTTTTGGTCCTTCGGTTTTCATCTTGCATATCTAGAGATTACTTCTATGAACTTAACTGGTCAGTGGTGTATGATCTTTAATTATACGGACCATGTATCCCTGTGCAGGAATTTTCTTATAGGAAGGGAGATTGGCTTGTATTTGGATCAGAAACCAGTGGTTTACCGCCAGAAGCCCTGCTTGACTGCGAGAGCGAGTTGCTGGGTGGCGGGACGATTCGAATTCCCATGGTTGAAACATATGTTAGATGTTTGAATCTGTCTGTAAGTGTTGGCATTGCTGTATATGAAGCCTCTAGACAGCTCAACTATGAGCAGCTCCATTATGCGTCTGAGCATAGCAGTGGGACAATGTTTCTAACGGAAGACATTTTTGCATAGATGATCAATGTTTAAGGGAAATATAAAAGTTTATTGCCATGGTCTTATTACATGTCTTGCCCCCACTACTACAAAATAACTCTTGAAGTTCACAGTAGCTATAATCGACACTTACTCTTAACACGGGAAAATACTTGTATAAACCAGGTATATAACAACACAAAGTGCCCCATGATGACAAATTAAATCATGCAACGAGTCATGTAGCAGCTTTTTCTAATTAGGTCAGGCAAAAAAAAATCTGAGTTCTTTGGGATCCATCCCAGACACTTTCTAGCAGTTCCTCAACTTTAAACACCACATAAGCTACATCATATCCAATCATGCAATGAGTCATGTTATAGATCAATCATGAATGTGAGTCATGTATCGACCTGTTGTTTTACATCCCTTGGTAGTTGGTAGGCTGTAAGATTACGGATTATTTACCAAATACAATCTGGATCAATTTTTTCACCTAACAAAACCAAACAAATTAGTTTACTAACAAGTACATTTTGAATATTAAAAGTGTGATATACTAAAATGTATGAGTATCGATAGTAGAATGTACAAGTACAAGCATAGGGAAACTAAAACCGTCTATCAACGAATACAATTTGGGATACTAAAGTATTTTGTACCGATTGGTAGGGAGATTTGTTTGGTTTTGTTGGATGAAAATTTGATACTAAGCACATTATTCGGATTGGTATCCCGCCCGTAATATTACCTACGGGTGACTACCTTGGTTGAGTACATTATTAACTAAACACTGCAAAAACCAGTGGTGTAAATGCAATTTCCACAAATCTTTACCAGTTCAAGGAGACCATGAGATCAGAAAGGACAATCATACACAAACAAGAAACAATGAATGCAGTGTGGAGAGGGTCCGGTCAAGCTGTACAACATCTTGAGACCTACAAATTCCGGGATTTATGTTCAAGCAATTAAGCCTCTGTTTTTGTTGCATCTTCTAGTTTCCATAGGTGATGCAGCATTATTATTTTATCACAAATCATGATCTTAACTTCTTAAATTACACTGATCCTACCAGAAGGAGCTAGCAAAGCAAATGCGGGAAATAAATTAAGGAATCGCTGTATACCTGTTCAACATACTAACGCAAAACAAAACTCGAACTTAACTCAATTACTATCGGGTAATTCAAGTTCAAACCTTAACTAGACAAACCGAGTACTCATCGAGTATACACCCCACATGAGCGCCCTACAAACATGGCACCAACTAAACTTAACAAACAACATTTCAAAATGAGGACTTTATACCACCTCACATGCCTCCATACAAACCTCATTAATTCCAAAACAACCCCACTGTTTCTCCAGGTCCATACTTATCCGTAATTCTACCAAATTCCCAGGGACACTTTCGTCCATCACTCCACTATATATCAACTTGAACACACTTACAAACTCACTTCACTTTACTTCACTATAATCTTCACAGAAAATATCTTCACAAAAACACCAAAAATGAACCTGCCCGGAAAACTCACACTGACCACCCTAACACTCCTCCTAACCCTTACATTCACAGCACTCGCCTGCCCGCCTTCAGACCGGGCAGCATTGCTCGACTTCAAGAAATCACTCAACGAACCATACCTCGGAATCTTCAAAACATGGTCGGGAGACGACTGTTGCACTAACTGGTACGGTGTCACCTGCGACCCTGACTCCAAACGGGTCGCGGACATTATCCTCCGAGGCGAATCGGAGGATCCTATATTCGAAAAGTCCGGTCGGACCGGGTACATGACCGGTTCGCTATCGCCCTCGCTCTGCAAGTTGGACCGTCTCACGACACTAGTTGTCGCAGACTGGAAGGCTATATCCGGGGAAATCCCGTCCTGCATTTCGTTGCTGCCGCATTTACGTATACTTGACTTGATCGGGAATAAGGTCTCGGGTTCTATCCCAATGGATATCGGGAAGTTGAGTCATTTGACTGTTTTGAATTTGGCGGATAATCAAATAACCGGTTCAATTCCGGGTTCGATCGTGAACTTGAACCGGTTAATGCATTTGGAGCTGAGTAACAATAAGTTAACGGGTACCATCCCGTCGGATATGGGGAAGTTGTCAATGATGAGCCGGGCTTTGTTGAGCCGGAACGAGCTGACCGGTTCGATTCCAAGTTCGCTTGCTAATATCTACCGGCTAGCCGATTTGGACTTGTCAATGAACCGGCTTGTCGGTTCAATCCCGGCTCAACTCGGTTCGATGCCGGTTCTTTCGACTTTGAATTTGGATAGTAACCAATTGTCGGGTGTGATACCGTCTAGTTTGTTGAGTACCTCGGGTATAAACATTTTGAACTTGAGCCGGAACTCGTTGGAAGGCAATTTACCCGACGTGTTTTGCTCGAAAACGTATTTTACCGTGATCGACTTGTCGTATAATAACTTAAGGGGTTCGGTTCCGAAATCGCTTGCTTCGGCTAAGTACATTGGTCATTTGGATCTAAGTCATAACCATTTGTGTGGAGCTATTCCGATTGGAGCCCCATTTGATCATCTTGAGGCATCATCTTTCGCCAGTAATGATTGTTTGTGTGGAACGCCATTGCGAACGTGTTAGTTTCGTAGTTTGTGTTCACTATCTGTAAACGTTGTTATTTGTAACTTAGGAATATATTGGCGATTATTAGTTATATTATAATATAATGTTCTATTATATGAATTGTGAAACTATTAATTTCTTGTTTTAAAAGTGTAATTTAAATGTTACTACTACTATTTTCAAGAACCAATGGTTGCAAAATGTTTGCACGTGAAAGTGTTAGGTAAGAAAAGAAAGCTTTATGAAGGGAATCAATTGGGTAATAGTTAGGGGTTGGGCCCATGTTTGTTGGTTTTATTTTCTATCTTTCAAATGTTTTTGTTACTTTTAGCTTACCAGAATGGAAGTAAGCTATAGCTAATTTTCAACTTTTCAACAAGGCCAAATTTAACATTGCTATTCAGGTGATAGAAAGTAATGGATGATGAGCAGGATGACAATGACTTCACAATAAAAGCTACAGTATGTACATTGAATTATTATTAGGTTTTGCATTGGATGATTATCTAAATGAGTGATTTTTCGGGCTAGCCTGTCGACTGCTCGAGTACTTCTTTTGCATAAGTTAATGGGTTTGGATACATATTCTACTAGTATACGAGTTGTTACTTGTTAGTATCGACTACACAACTCATTAAGCACGATCGCGTACATCTTCACTTGGTATGTAGATGGATTAATTCGAATTTAGGATATGGTTGGAAAATGCGGGACGGATAGAAGCATTGAATATTGATATTTATGGCAGAATGGTAATTGAATTGAGAAGAGAAGACAGTGAGACATGGGTCCGTCTAGGACAGTTTTCAGTAACATTTTCTCTATGCCATATTCCCATGTGACTCTGCCTGGAGATGAACATAAATGTGACCCACTTCACCAAAGTTCACTCAAAAAACAAACCGAAAGTGCTTGGCTTACAACAATCCACAAAACATAGCTTAGAATACTGCTACTGCAGCATATATTTATTCCTAGTCCAGATTCTTTTATGACAGAATTTCTATGCAATTAAGATTCAAGATATTGTAGCAGGCTAGCAGCTAATGAGGTTTAGTGGGGTATTTGGTTTTGCTAGAACTGATTTATGGATTTTGATTATGCAAGCCCCCTAAAATACCATATGATGTTAAATTGAGTCCCAGAAAGTATCACATGACTCAATTCAAGCTCAACTCATAAAAAAAGAGCTTAAAATTGTAGGGTTTGTGACTTGCAACAAATTTAAACTTGTACTACTAACTATAAAAATATAAGTAAAAGATAAATAAAAAGTCATTTTAAATAAAGATGGACTAAACAACAAGTATTAACCGGTACTTAGTCAAGACTAACTCGAATTGCTAGGTAAACGAATTAAAAAATGTACATAGTTCGAATTTGACTCGAATGCCTCAATTAGTCGAATTGAACCAAGTAATCGTTAAAAGAAATGAGAATGAGATAATGACCGTTAGGTTTCGCATCATTATCATTAAATTTACTATTGGGACGCTTAAAATTAATTCTTTGTGTACACAACAGTAATATGATGTTACTATTCTTACTTACCAAACCACTACCTCTGGTCCTCTGCAATTTATTAGCTATTGCCCTGCTTGACCATTCTAGGCAAAGTAATTATTATGGAGGAGTAAATTTTTCTTGAAATAATTATTGTTAATTTTTATTTTTATTTTTTCATGGTTAACTTTCAGACTTATTGGCCATAAAACATGCCTTCTTTTCATCCACATAGTAATTAGTATATCATCCTCTGTTTTGTCTTCTCCTGTATGGAAGGATGCAGTTCTTGAGTGTGTTATCAATTTCCTCAATACTGGGTGGCATTGTGGTCGTTATACTCGGATGCCAGATCCATGTATGAATAGTGTGTATTTCACACGACCTAATCAGTCAAGTCATTGGACAAAAATGCACTCCTTAGCCGCCTGGTATATGAATCGTACAAGTCATTGGTTATTGTTGTCTTAGTTTGCCCTAAGACAACCACTAACTTGTGTCTTATAACAAGACTGTAAATCCTTTCCCAAGGCTTCTCTGCTAGTATCTCTATGGCACAAGGGAAAATATGATACTTCAGGTAAATTAAAACATAGAGCACCATTTATCAGTAATTTCTAACTAGGTGGCAAATTTGCAATGCACTTATCTCAATATCCAAGTAAATCTATTAAAACCAAAGTTCACATAACACTTAGTAGACTATATCCTGTTAGCCATGTATCAACTGATTATTGTCATTCAGAACAAGAATAGTCACTTTTAATCATGAATTGATTGAATGATAAGTTGTTATAGCTTTTATTCTATAAGAGTGGCTAACCACTGTGATTTAAAATAAAGGAAGAAACACATGTTACATTTCAGACTCAAATCCAATATTCCAGAATCCTTCAGGAGTCGAAGGGGGAGCATACCTATAACGATGCCTTGAAACACCATCATGATGCTCACACCTTGTACGCTGCTTACTCCCATCAGCATTTTCTCCCGCTTCAGGTAAAACAGCGTCATAGAACTTTGCGCATTGCTTGCATTCGACGCCCTTCAGATTATCCCTCTCTAATTTTTTTCTTACTGGTTCCACATACTTGAATCCTGAAGGCCCAGGCTTCGGGAGTGGCATATTTTCTGTTCGTAGTCCAGGATCAACTTTCATGTCCTGTGTTTCATCGTCAGAACCTTCCAGGTTTACGTTCTCTTTCCCTGGATTAGGAATATCATTAATTTGTCGTTCTTTCCTGGCCTTCCCCAAGTTTCCTCTCACTTTTTCCAACGGTGTATCAAGAAAGTCATCATGCGGATCAGGTCCCACACAACTCTGATGGGGCCTGGTTTCTCTCCAATAGGAATTCGGACGTTTTGTACCAGACAGGCAAGACTTTGTACTGGTTGATTCTTTTCGAGCAATGGGAATGCTCGGCATATGCAGTGGACCTTTATGAACAACATCTGCAATTAGATTCTATGAATATAAGATGTTTAGAATACCATAAAAGACCAAGCCAATTTCTGCATGTTTACAACTAGTTTTGGAAAATGAAAGTGAGACAAAAAAATTATATTCTTTGAAGTACATGTGCAGTGATCAAAATAACAATGGCCAATATAATTGACAAAATGATGTTACAAGAAATATATAGAGCATACCATTAGCAGTTACTGGAGGTTGATCATCTCTGATTGTTTCACTCTCATCTTTGATTTTCATGCACGGTCCTGCTGCTTCAGGAGAACACCCAAGTTTCTTGCTGATGTAGAGATATTTAGATTTCATATGTTTTGCTCTTTCTTGTTCACGATATAACTCAGATTCCATTTCCTTCATTTCCATCTGTAGCTTGGCATTCAGTTCCATCACCTCAGATGATTCCTTACATCTCTCATGTAGAGACTGTCGAAGTTTATCAACATCCTCCTCTAAACCTCTCTGTTTGTCCAAAAGCAGTTTCTTTTCTTGCCCATATATGTTCAGTTCATGCCCTCTAGACATTTTCTCAAGGTTTAAGGAATCAATCTGCTTTAGTAACTGTTCCCGTACATTTCGTCCCTCCTCCACTTCATTAACCAATTTCTTTATTTTGTCCGCAAGCAGTTTATTCTCTGCATCACGCTTGCTAAGTAGTTGCTCATTATGCATCACTTCCGAGCCTTGGAATTCAATTTTCTTCAGTAAATTTGTTTGCAACTCTTTTCCCTTATCTACTTCGTCGCATTTCTTAGCAAGAGCTGATTGCAGCTCAACAACTTTCTTATCCAGGATCTCAAGTTTAGAATTTAGTCCTTTTTCCTTCTCCCCATGCTCCTTCAATTGCTCGTCTTTCTTTATTATCAGAGAGGCCATCGGTTGCTTTACTTGAAGAAGTTTGCTCTCCAATGCATCAACTTCTTCGGCTTTCTTCATCAAATCCCATTGTAATTCCTCAGTTTTAACCTCCAGAATTTTTATGTTATCCAGAAGTACAAATTCTTTTCCTTCAAGCACTTTTATTGTAGTTTCATAACTATGTACAAGAGATGCTTTTGATTCAAGAAGCTTCTGTAAATTCCGCACTTCTTCCGTTTTATTATTCAGTTCTGCACTTTTCTGATTCAACTCTTCCTGGAGTTTCTTGAAACAGTTTCCCTGACTTTCCATGCTTTCCTTCTCCAGCTTGAGCAATTTATTTTCATCCATATACTGTTGTTTTTCACTCTGAAGCTTTCCATACTGAAGTAGTAGCTCCTTCTCCTTTTCCTTGTAAGCTAGTTCTGCATGTTCTCGTGCTTCTGAATATATGTTCTGCATCGTTTGAGCCTTCATTTGAATATCCGGATAAAGTTGACCGCAAAACATGTCTTCTATCTGTGAAACCCAGTCTTTCAATTCGTCCATCTGTGAAAGCCTTTCTTTCACTTCCAGAATAGAGGCAACCATAATGGTACTGACTCTAGAGACACGTTTTGCATCAGAGCAGTAAGAAATATTCACCAGGTTTGAAGATGGTTGTAAATTGCTTCCCATATACATCATATTGATGCCCAAGGAAGTGGGTTCCTAGTAATAGCGAACGTGGAAATCTCAGTTTCAAATACTTGTACCAACATGATCACTGGATATGGTGTTCTCTTTACCATCAACTAATACATACAATTATTGCTCAGCCGAAATAACAAGGTAAATCTCAAAATAAACGAGACAAATATACAAAAGTACAGACGTACATCTGCTATCAGATAAGTTGGATTGCCGCTTCTGGGACACGGCAGAAACTGGGGGGGGGGGGGAGGGGCAGAATCCTAAGATTCAGTAACTATAAAACTTCAACCATCCAATTCTCTCTATTCTCACTTCACATTAACTATCCCAAGAAACAGTTACTCACAGGAAGGATGAGTAGCTTAGCAATACTGCTGGGATACACTGACTATGCAGGCCAATAATACATAGATGGAGCAATAAAGCCTGCCAGCAACTTTCTTTTTTGAAACCATATAATACAGGCGAAAAGTGCATACTACCAGAGTACCAACTCATATTTCTATGCTGGATACATCAGCCAGAGCTAAAAACCTGAAACAATCTTAACGAGTTTGTGACCAAGAATCTGTAACAGGACTAAAGAACAACACTAGCAACAGATATTTCTTAAAACCATTCCCAAAATGCTCTAGTTGTCCTCCTCAACAGTGGTTCTAACAGAACACCAATAACTACCATTTCTTTTGATAATCCCAAAGTAACCCACTCTTCAGGCATTTCTCCTCGGTACATAAACTGGAAACCCTATAAATTTATGCAAAAAAAATCCCTAATTAATCATCGGAGTTGTATCAAATTGACCTAAAGTAGCACTGAAAATCAATCTACTTGCCCAAATACTCAATCAGCTGCATAAAGTACCGGCTTAATGAAATTGTAAGCTGCAACATTTCATTTACCCTCAATTGAATTTGTAATATAACACAAAACAAACACGAATCAAATCAACACTTGACAGTTGGAAACGAAATCGGTGAGAAAATAAACAGCTTAACATCTAGCGAGCGAGCGAGCTCAATGTGTGTAAATTGAAGAGGGGAAAAACGATGAGCTTACCTGAATCTGAATGTGAGCAGCAGAGCAACGAGTGAAATGAGGTGAAACTTCAAACTATATCCGTCGGAAACTGGAGAAATCAGAAATGACTCTAGTGTGATTTGTGAGTCCCTTTTTTATTCCGCGCGGGAAGTTAAATTTTCAAACTAGGAGTTTTGCCGTTCTCGTTAGAATTTCAAATAATTTTAGGATGCCAATATAAAACTCGGCAAATTTCATTCAGGCCCCTGTTAAATTTTGTGATTACACATCAGTACTACTTAGATAGATGAACAATGCATGGATCCAGTCATATTGAACACAATTGCATATTAATCTGACCAAACTCGAATTGAAACATGAAAAGGTTAATTTTTCCCCTCATATCCTTTGGTTTTGAAAGTGGCCAATTTTTTTTTGATAAATTGCAATCCAAGTTCCCTGAATATATAATTCTTTAATGGTCGTCCGTGACTTTTTAAAAAAGCTCAATAAATCCCCAAATTTTATTTCAATTTCTATAATCCACAACATCAAACAATGATCATATCATGCCTTTAATCACAAATGGACCCAAAATTCTCAAATAATGATCGACTAAGTGGTATACCATATATGAGGAAGCATCTAGGAGCTAATGCAATAAACCCATATAAAACCACAAAAAGCCTCAATACATTAACATATAGTGTTACTAATGAGAGTTAAATACATTAACATCTAGTATTGAGACTATGAAGGACTCGACTCATTAACAAAATAAGCTAATTTTTAAATTCGAGCTCAAATTGGATCATGATAAGTAGGTTAGGGATCGACTCATTTAGTTGGATTTGTAGTTGAGCTTCATTAACAACAAATACACTTGGATGAAAAATATTTATTTAACCGAGCAAAGTTAGCCTTGTGGAATATCAACGAGTCGAGTCATGTCTGGCTCTA
Organism: Plantago major; assembly: GCA_026545765.1. Classification (NCBI taxonomy): domain Eukaryota; kingdom Viridiplantae; phylum Streptophyta; class Magnoliopsida; order Lamiales; family Plantaginaceae; genus Plantago; species Plantago major. Next base: position 14,772,414 of record CM048840.1, on the reverse strand, counting down.
TAACAAGCGAGCACAAAGTTGGGATTGAGCCTTGACTTCAACAGTTTACTAGTACTACCCGTGGCGATGCCACGGTATAGTTTACTTTTATTAATAAAAAGAAATGAGATGATAAAATAAATTAATCGTGAAAATAAGATAGTCAAACTTACTTGTAAACAACGTTGGCCGTGGTGTTGGTGGGTGGTCATTTTTCATCCAATACTATATCATTGGGTCTTTTTTTAATGCTAACTATAGAAAATGTGAAAATACGACCCATCATGAAGTATATGCTTTGAAATAGGTAGGATCCAACCTTAATCCGTTCGGAACCCGACGGGTTTATAATATATACTCCATCCGTCTCGAAATCAACTTCTCGCATTCCATTTTGGGACGTCCCAATTTCAATTTATCATTCCTTTAATGAAAAATCACTTTCCTACTTTATTCACTAACTATCGCTCATAATTTATTCACTATATCTCATACTTTATTCAAGATCTTTCTTACTTTATTACCATCTCTAATACTTTATTCACTTTTCTTAAAACTTTTGTCCGGCCCTGCGGGTAATTGAATCCGGGACGGAGGGCGTATATTATATCGGGTCCTCCCGTACTTGACATTGACATGTTATTAGTAACAGTTACATGTTTTCAAAAAAATTATATTCCTCAAATCCAAATGAAAATAAAATACAAAAGTATACAACACAATCAATAAGGTTGGTTCCTAACAACTCCACGGTGGTATGTGGTCACCCCACCCCACCACACACAAATTATTGTCCTACAAATATAGTTTCACCCCCCCCCCCCCCCGGGCATGGGACGTTATGGAGGGAGGGAGAGAGAGAGAGAGAGAGATTCCTCGTTATGTAGGTTCCCAACAACAACCACCGCAGTGGTATGTGGTCACCCCACCACACACAAAAATTAGTATTCTACAAACATAATTCCACATGTTGCGGTTGTCCCCCTCTGTTAATATTAGTAACAGATACATATTTTTAAAAAAGATATATCCCTCAAACCCATACGAAAATAAAATACAAAAGTATAGAACACAATCAATAAGGTTGGTTCACAACAATTCCCACGGTGGTACGTGGTCACCCTACCACACCACACACAAATTATTGTTCTACATGTTACAGTTGTTTTTTCCTTGACCCCCCACTGAGCGTGCAGGCCGTTATGGGGAGAGAGAGAGAGAGAGAGAGAGAGAGAGAGAGAGGGGGGGAGGGGGTTCCCCGTCATGTGTGTTTTTTCCACAACCCCCCAGGTTCCCAACAACAACCACCGCAGTGGTCACCCCACCACACACAAAATTAGTATCCTACAAATATAATTTCACATGTTGCGGTTATCCTACCCCCCCCCCCCCCCAATGCCCGTTATTGTTATATTTGTTAGTATCAAAATTTTACTTTTTTAGGTCGTAAACGTTTGATTGTTTTTAGTAGACTTGTTCCAATCAAGCTTTATAAATTCTTTTGTCCAATGTTTGGGTCGGAGTTCCTAATTGTACGGTTGATAAAATCAAGTATATATAAACTAATTGGATAATACAAATCTTGCTCACATAAACTGGTAGTGTCTCGACATAGAGTACTTTTTTTCCTTTTTTTATGGGGCACTTTTTTTCCTCTTTTAATATTTATCCATTATTGTCAAATAGTCCTCTTAAACTCAATCATTATTCCAAAATACACGAAATAATCCGTTGAATCTTTTCAAATTTCTTTTTTTTGTTAATATATGCATGATGAAATGTTTTTGTTTTCCTTATTTTTAGATATATAAATAATTATTGCGGAATAATATAAATAGTATATAATGCTAGCAATTTTCCTCTTTAATAGTGAGAGATCTCTGTGAAAATTTAATTTATAATAAAACATAGATATAAATAGTATATAATGCTACTTACACACATGTATATTATTTACTAAGTCGCAAGTTACTTTAGGCACATTTCGTCAAAGATAACAACAACCTATCTAATTTACGTACTGATAGAGAACAAACACGTTACTCAAGGTTTTTCTTCCTGATACCACTATAACCTCTAAATTTCGACTGTAGACTTTATACCATAACAATCTATAACTCACTCTCAACTTAAATAAACATTTATCTTCGTGTTCCTATCCTACCATGTCATATCTCCTTATTATTTTCTTATTTATACGAACAACATTAAATCAATTAGACAATTTTAAAATAAATCAATTACACTTAAAAAATATGAAAACCCATAACTTATTTCTCAGAAACATCAGTACAGTCTTACACACCATTTATTATAAACTATTTTAGGACTAAAAAGAAAGGATATAAAACCTACGCGTGTAGCGGAAACCAGTGAGAAATCAAATATATATATATATATATATATATATATATATATATATATATATATATATATATATATATATATATATATATATATATATAAAACCTAGTATATCCATAACTCTATCACAAACACATTTTTTCCCTAAGTTGTACTACTTTCTAATTTGACCTTGAATTTTTTATCCGCAATCAAGGAGATGATCACCGTCTGTATGAATTGTCCAGAAACACTAAGAATACTCAATGGATTGGTTGTATCGGAACTTTTTTAAAATACACAATGCATTAGTTGTATTATTGATCATAGATAAATTCTGACTTATGGAAAAATATTGGTGGAGCACGTATTGTTGATATATATATATGGCAAACGTAGCTGACAAATTAATATCCCATAGCATAGATTATAAATAACTCATAAGGTCTTGAACTTTATAATTTTCAAACCCATTATACCTTTAAATTTACCAGCTTAATGATCCCTTATAGTCCGATTGATTGGCAAGGTCATTTACACCTTCTGAAGAAAATGGGCCTGTAAATAATCTAGTTATTGTAGAGCATAGAATGTTAAAAGTTCAGACCTAAGTCTGTTGCTTGAAGACTGAAGTCGACAGAGAGGTATACGCCACAGCCTAACAGATACCCATGGATTTGATGTCATTTAGAATTTTGTAGACCACATTAGGGTTCGTAGTAGCTAAGCTAGTCCTTTATGGATTTCTATTACTTCGTTAAACTGGAGTTCATATTTTTATCCAAAGTCAAGGATAAGATCAACTTCCTCACTAAGTCAAGGATAAGATCAACTTCCTTTATGGATTTCTATTACTTCGTCAAACTGGAGTTCTTTTTTTTTTTTTTCAGAGGGATAATTTCATTTAGTTGACGTGAGACCATAAATCTATACTCTTACCCATTGCTAGTAATAATTCTAAATGAAATTATCCCTCTGAAATTAAAAAAAAAAACTAAAATAATATATTCAGATAAGACGTCCACAAAGGACATTATTCAGAAAACAAAATATACGAAATCACTCGTCATCAAACCAAACAGATTCTATAATTGAAAAACTAAACAAAATAATTGATTTCATTTCTTCTCCTACTTCATAGGCCTGGTGAAAGATTTATGCTTGTTAAAATAAGTTTTATCTTCATCCTCGTCACATTCTATAGGCCATTTTTCCGGATCGACTCGAACAAAAAACCATGAAATAACATCCAATGTGTCTCCTTGCTGATACATCAAAATTATATATTAGGACACGTATATTAAAAACGAAACTAATTAGTATAGAAAATGGCAATTAATTTAACTCGCCATAAAAGAAACATTCCAAAGCTTGAGCATAAATCAGTTGCAAGAAAAGGCAGGAGTCGATATTTTTCAACAATCAAAAGCTCAAGGAAACTCGAATTGCGTCCCACATTTAAACCAATCAAATAACCTTAAAAAATATTAAACGCATCACTTCCTTCTTACACATCACTTTATTCTTACACATCCTATATAACAACCCTAATAGCTATAAAATTTTAACTCTATTTCAAACACTATTTTTATAAATCACATTTAACTCCGTTATTATTCATCAACTAATTTTTTTTTCTTAACTCACTTTTTTAACTCTATACCAAACAGTCAGTCAATGTTTTAGGTACCCGAATAAGAGGAACTGCACCCGGACCGGACCGACCCGTTCCCACCCCCACTGAATATCATCTTCTTATCTACCACATTCAAGGTGGACCATGCTCAGAGTAAGAGAAACAATTGTACAAAATTTCCGAGTTTTTAGGATAGTCCAATTTATTGATAATCTTCTATAATACATTTTACACAAAGTCTTATGAGAGACTATATGTAGATAACTTATCTAAAGGTGGACTATGTTATCAATAAAACCATTAATGTTATTAATCAAAACGTCTATGTTGTTAACGAAATAAGTCTTGTTATAATATGAAAAGACACCAATGTTGAGAACATAAGTATTTTGATTAATAAGATCGATGATTTTCTTGACAATATAGGTCCATCTCTAAATAAATTATCTGGGGACCGTCTCTCAGGAGACTTATCTATATTTTATGAGATTCCTAATTTAGTTTGGCATTAAAAAAGAGTAATTTTCGTAGAGACGGTCTTTATCTAAATTATCTAGAAATGTACCTATATTGTCAAGAAAATTATCAATGATATTGACCAAAACGTATGTGTTATCAACGTTGGTATTTTTTCATATGTACAAAAGATACATTTTGTTAACAACATAAACGTTTTGATTAATAACATCGATAATTTTTTTTGATAAAATATGTCCGACTGTAGATAAGTTATCTAATTAAAAACTGTATTCCAGAATAGTTTGTGTTAAAAAGATCACAAAGTCTCATTAGCGACAGTTTTTAAATAATTTATCTAGATACTACGTATGTTATCAATAAAATCATGTTATAATTCAAAATGTCTATGTTGTTAATAAAATATATAAGTTATTTTCTAATATCCAAAAAACACCAATGATCATATTTTCCGGATTTTACGTATACATTACACGTCCATTTTTCTCATTATGAAAATCAGAGTAAATAAACTAATGTATTGTATAATACTTCTATGTCTCATTTTCAAATAAAAAATAAAAAAAAATACTTCTCTCTATTTTAACAAAAGGAGGTGTATGTCATTCAATCAATTAAAAAAGAATTATATCTTTCTTTTTTAAGGATAAAACTCAGATATCAATAGAAATACCAAACTCAGTGTACATCATGAAATTCAAGAGGTAACACATGGCTCCCTCACTATCATATTCAATATCCTTATCTAGTAAAAGGGTTAAAATATTTCCACATCGTCTAACAAAACGAAAAGAAGCAGAAATAAAGCAATGCAAATGAAGTTTGATTTCCTGATTTCCTGAATGGCACCACCCACTGGAGCCAGAGAGATTGATTCAATTTCAAGTTGTTCAATAACACCACCCTTCAAAGATTGCGTATAGATATTGTCGATCTCCTGCTAGTTGGACAGCGCACCGAGCCACGAAACCGATTTCCGGGCAACAAATAGAACGGACTTTGCACCTTCTCCAAGCTACCCCATTAGAATCTCGAAGCACCGCTACCAAAATCCCTGCTCCAATTTTGTCTCGGTAAATCGAAGCATCAAAGTTCACTTTAACTACTCCAACTCCTGGTGGTTGCCAATGATGGTCAGGTTCCAGTGTCCTTGGGCTAGAATACGCAGGTTGAGCCTCCTCGGAATGATTTATATAGTCTGCAACAAACCGCACAGCCTCCATATCGTCATATCCCCTGTTTTAGAGCACCAACTTATTCCGATTACCCCAGATACTCCAACACAACGCAACAAATAGTTCCATCTCACTACTATCTGCTGACTTATGGACATGTTCAATCCAGAGCAAGAGAGAATCTGCATTGTATGAGTATAAGATTATTAGCAAGAGGAGCAACACCCCACACAATTAAGCCAACCATAGGCACAATCTTTAAGAACATGGATTACAGTTTCATCAAAAGCATTAGAAGTACCATAACATAGAATACATTCAGATTATCTGATAGAGTAAAGATATATCCAATGAAACATGAAACTGGAGTAAGAAATAAATTTGTATTGACAAAATAAGCCTAATGCTACTGAAAGCAATTCACATACACTGGATAGGAGACTCAGGCACATGTCAAGGAGAAAGTATTTGAGTATAAGCACATATAATGGCAATGTTGAAAGAAGACTCTTTTAATCTTAATATTGATACTAAATTGCTATCAAACTCAACTATCAAATAAACTATTGGAAAACACAATTAGAACCGAGCAGAATATCGATCTTTAACTTATACTATTGATTTTGACTGCCCATGTATAACCATCTCTGTATTCTTCCCATTTTCTCTTGTGTAATTACTCTTTCTTCTCCAGTTCTTAACTTCTGCACAATTCAATCATGTGGATTAAAACAATGAATGACAAAAGCTTTATTATTAAACAGTACACCGAAGCACACAATCTAAAGGAGAAACACATAAAGACCATCATTGGTATTTCATCATACATATTATGAAGCTGAAAAAATGAAATAGAATTGAATCAAATAATAACCTAATCTTAATGGCATATATCCACTGTTTGAAAATGCATAAACAAATGGAAAATACAAATCAAAATTAGAATGTTAGTGAATGGTGGTAATAGTTGCAAATAGGATTATGAACACAAAGTTCCTACCTCTGATTCCGATTCTACTACCATTGATGATTGTGATTAATTAATGTCTTGTTGGCATTCCGTCAAGGCTTTTTGGGAACATCCATGCCTGGGTATCTACGGATAGAATCTAGCTTATGGCGGAGAATAGTCGTCAACTACTGATGAATTTCGTGATTGATACTGCAAATTTATATGTAAATGTATGCCCTCAATTTTAGTAGTTTAGGGTTATTAGAAGGTTTTTTCTTTGCCTTAATATTACTACACGTTGGCCGAATTTTTCTTAATTTAGCATCCTAATTTTGTGGCAGGATTTTAGTTGCAAATCATGGGCCGAAAATTTTACATATTTACCATTAATGGATTGTTAAAACTGCTGAATTTAGTGGCTGGAAGAATCAACACCATATTGCCTTAGATGGATCCTTAACATTATTCTATTCTAATTATTAATAGAATAATAACTAACTACAGATTTTAATGGGTTTGAAATCTTCTCATTAGTGGGCAATTTTAACAATATGAAAAAATGATTTTGATTATTAATAATACCAAGAATAGATAGATATTGATTGAAAGTACAATGAATGAGCCGAAATATGTGGGAAAACGTGAAATTTTAGTATCAAAATGATTTCTTTCCTTATGTGTATTTTCTTTGATGAATTTAGAAAAAAAATAAATCAAAATTGTTATTAATTACCACATTCATTCTTGGCTTCAGTTCTATACAAAATGGATGGAATAGAAACTGAGCTTTTAATAATATATATATATAGACTATATCAAACAATCCAAGCTCAAGCCGACTCCTTGAACAGTATAGATGTTATCTTTTGTAACACGGACTTGGTCAGATCGTGAAATAGGTGCCCTCTAGAGCCACAATGAAATACTACTTCCTCTTTCGTGACATTTGATGTCTCCTCTGCAACTTAAAGATGGACACAAGACAACAGCATGGACTCCAATGAGGATTTAGGATCACACGGAATTCACTTTTCGATTTAAGAAAATCCGGCCATGGATCGTCAGGAGTTGCTAGCTTTCTTTAGCTGATTAGCGGTAAACGGGTTTAAGCTAATGAAGTAGCTGTGAGGTGGTAGCATTCTCGTTTAAAATACGCCTGTGACGATGAGTTTGGATCGAGAAAATGAGTGATGGGGCTCCCTCAACAAACAGAGTTCAGGTAAGAAATTTACTGCAGGCAATAATCTGCTACCACTGTTAATATTCAGTCACCCAGAAACTACTAAAACAATCTGCTCTGATAGACATAACACAAAAAACATATAAGTATCATATAATGATTCATAGCAATATACCATCAGAAAAATAACCGAATAAGTGAATCCAGATATTTTCTCAAGACCATAAAATGAAGAAAGTCATGTATAATTCTCCAAATAAACTTAGCTAAGAAGAAAAACTGAAGTACATCGGAACAAAACTTAAAATAACAATTCTCACAAGGGAAAAAAGACTTATTCCTCCTCATCAATAACTTGGGTACCTAATCCCTTCAATCCACCCTCAGGAATTTCCGCTACAGTCACCAAAGAGTAAAGCTCCTCCTTAGCATCCTCATCATCGTTCCTCTTCCTGGCAATGCGGACACGGACCCTTCTGGGTACACTTCGAATACCACGGCTCCAGATGTGCTTGTTCAACTTGACATCAACTCTCACATCAGTTGTCCCCATGGCTTTCTGGGCAAACTTTCTGATTTCCTTGATAGCACTTGGGGCCTTCTTCTTGAAGGTGCTGCAATCAAATATAATAAGAATCATCAGGACATCTTAACAATCCAACACAATACAAAAACCACAAATATCCTTACCATTAAAACCATCATTAATCAAACACTTGATGCAAGTATAGATTTTTATTTAGAGGAGACAAACTCAGGCTAATCCATGCATTCAAAAGGGCAGTTAGAGAAGATATTAGAGAATGCTTTTGAAGGTTTATGTGTCAATACTTACCAACAGTATATCTGCTACTACAACACATAAATGAAATTAACTTGGTAATGCCAGAGAATCTTTTAATCTTCATTCACAAATGACAGTAAGGTAACAGACTCTATATAGCAGACGGATGCTTTAACGACGGAGGCAAACTATGAACTAGCATCCTCAGTATCAAAACATTAAATGGGTAAAGCAAATCCAAGAGTGATCTCCTACCACTTCCAAGGTAAAATGTAGGGGAGAAAGAAACTACGAAGTAAAATTGAGCAAGAAATCAACTTAGAAGTTAGAAGGTAAAATGGAGAAAAAAGTGCATCTCATGGAAATGTAAACACTTTTAACAAAGAGGTTAATTTAAATGATTATGCCCTTTTTACATATTCTGCTTTGAAAAACACAGGAAGGTAATGAACTCAAGCAGTCAAGCTACAAGTCTAAACATAATTGACAATCGAAGCTCACAGCAACCATTTCACAGGATGAGCAAATCTGGACTGGCATCTTGATCGTAACAAAAATGCCAACTACAAACCAATCCATCCATACACAGTATCCGATTAAAACTGAAAATTCATAAATTAACCCAATCTGAACAAGATGTATTTACACATATCAATAATCACAGCCATAACGAAAATAACTAGAGTGTAGAAAAATAACACACCAAATAACTAAAGTTCAGAAAAATAACACACCATCCATGAAGTCTCTTGTGGAGGTTCACGGTGTACTCCCTCGTCACCACCTCCTCCTTGCGCGCCTTGCTCTTTTCCACCATGGTTGCAATTCCCTAGTACCAACGGCGGAAATTTATGTTAGAAACCCTAATTTAGACACCCTAGTTTAGGTTTATATGTGCAAAACGCCAGCCCCCAGCCCATACTATGTAACTACTATTAGGTTAGGTTATGGGTCAGTCCACCTTGTGTGTTGGGCTGGGCCTGAGGATATGTGATTTTTTTCAAACTGATTAGTCCACCTTGTCAGTTTGAGAGACCGTCTCTAGATAATTTATTTAGAGACGGACTTATATTGTCAAGAAAATTATCGATGTTATTAATGAAAACACATATGTTCTCAACATTGATGTTTTTTTTCATATTATAACAAGATTTATTTTGTTAACAAAATAGACGTTTTGATTAATAACATGTATGGTTTTATTGATAATATAGGGCGTCTCTAGATAAGTTATCTACAGACCGTCTCTCATGAAACTTTGTGGATTAGTATGCAAAGTCATTTTAAATAAGAACCGAAAAACCAGACCGGTCGAACTTAATAAATTGGTTTTTAACTGACCCTAAGCTATTCGATTCGATTTTTTGTCCCAGTAATTTGGGAAAATCGGTTTTAGGTTCGAGGCTTGGACCGAGAATATAGAGAATAATAGAATATAGGCAAATTAATTTTTGTTTTATTCTTGGACTTGCCGAAAATTAAATTCATTTCCCTTTCTCCAACTTGAACCCTAAAATAGTATGCTTTCCTCCCTCCACCTCTTCACCACTGAGTAATAATTAGCAATAGATTAAATATACTTAACTAGAGTAATTTTGCCTTGGTCCTTAAACGGTTTACTAATTATCTAGTTGCTAATAATATGTGTAAATAGTTTTTGTAACGACCTGGACCATTAATGGACCGAGCCCTGACCCTTTGGGCCGGTGCAGTTATGATGTGACAATGAAATGTGCGATATAGAATACTTTTAATTCCTCGTTTTTTGCCTTAGATGCAATATTTGTATCGTTTTATGGTCAATTACCAACTTTGCGTGTTTTTTGTAGGTCATGATCGCATTTTTGAGAATTTGCACGATTTCAGGCACCAAAACGGCATAATTGTGCCAAATCGGGACAAGGAAGCAAATACACCGGATTGACCGTCGCACGGAGTTCCAGGAGTCAAAACATGTCATGCGACCAACCGATGCGAAGATAATTGAAGATGCAGTAACTTTGTAGAATAGCACTTTCCGAGGAAACGAAGTTACGAAGCCCGAAATCGAAGAACGAAGGAAATAGATTCGAATCAGCAGACATCGCACTCTGCAGTCCACGGGGGACCGCATAACGGTCCACTGCGGTCCATAGGCGACCGCAGTGGAGCTTCTGTTTTGTATCTGGCCTGCTTCCTGGCTTGTCAGGTTAAGGCCCGTCTTCCTGAACCTTCCTTATAGAAGAATGGCGGTTGGAGCTCGAGATTTCAGCTATAAATAAGACCTCAGGGGTCTCATAATTCTACACAACTCACAAAGCAGCTCTCCTGAGAGAGAACCAGTCCTCGAGGAAGTGAAACCCCAAAACCGCTGGCCGTCAGGCACCCAGAAGGAGGAAACCCTAGAAGCAGCAACACGAAGACATCAGAGACTAAACTTCTTCTTCCTTCCTTCTCCAGTTTCCGATTTATGATCTTAGATTACTATGAGTAGCTAACTTTCTTTTGTAAAGGCGAACCGCCGTAATTTTGCTTTTGCTACTTCTTTATATACCGTGATATATTAATGAATTAGTTTTAAAACATAATTCGTACTTGTTCTTTATTCGTCCGACTCTTTATGTGGGAAATCCTTACTAACTACGACTTGGTAACGGATTATACTTTATCCTGTGTGATTTTTCTGAAAACGTAACGAGATAGTGTGTTGAGTGACACAACACATTGTTAGTTTAGTAAGGGTGTCTGGATTAACTACGACTTGATCATTTTGGCATGTTTCTTTGCTACCTGTAGACGGCAAGTACGTTGTTTGATTCTAAGTAGTTGGTTACGCCTTTCCATTATTGATTTACAACAAGGTAATTTAGGGTTTACTGCAATTCAATTATTCTGTCTGAGATCAAAGTGTTTACTTTTCTGCATTCAATTACAACGTTATTTGCTTGTTCCTATGCTAAGTGTCCGTGGAGAACGACATCCCGAGTCAATATTCTGCTATAAACTATGGATTTGGGGACTTCTGACTTATAAATTTAATCTTGATTGTATTTGGAGATTACAGGTTCTACAACGGAAAACGAAATCTCTGAGTGAACATCAGGTTACTCATGGGCAGCTCTCCGGGTGATTGGCCCCATTGTACCAACACATGTCCTTTCCCGCGCACTTTATCCTCACTCGTGCGCGAACCGGGAGACTTTCCAGTTGGTCACTCATCCTAAAATTGCTCTAGAGCAAGCATGCTTAACGTTCGAGTTATTGTGGATGGATTCCCGAAAAGAAAGGTGCACCTTGTCGGTATGAGTAGCGTTCTCGATCCCTTTAAACTGTTTGGACTTGACTTGAAACTTTGGGGCGTTACATTCACCCCTCTTGAATTATGCGACGTCCCCGCCGCACAATGGTCCGACCAACCGTCCACCCCTTGTGGGCTTTTTGGCACGGCTCTGATACCATTTGTAACGACTCGGGCCGGCGCGGTTACTCATGGGCAGCTCTCCGGGTGATATGCTGGCCCCATTGTACCAACACATGTCCTTTCCCGCGCACTTTGTCCTCACTCGTGCGCGAACCGGGAGACTTTCCAGTTGGTCACTCATCCTAAAATTGTTCTAGAGCAAGCACGCTTAACTTTCGAGTTATTATGGATGGATTCCCGAAAAGAAAGGTGCACCTTGTCGGTATGAGTAGCGTTCTCGATCCCTTTAAACTGTTTGGACTTGACTTGAAACTTTAGGGCGTTACATTCACCCCTCTTGAACTATGCGACGTCCCCACCGCACAATGGTCCGACCAACCGTCCACCCCTTGTGGGCTTTTTGGCACGGCTCTGATACCATTTATAACGACTCGGGCCGGTGCGGTTACTCATGGGCAACTCTCCGGGTGATATGCTGGCCCCATTGTACTAACACATGTCCTTTCCCGCGCACTTTGTCCTCACTCGTGCGTGAACCGGGAGACGTCCCAGTTGGTCACCCATCCTAAGAGCAAAGGGTATGAGTTTGGCCCGTTAGTGGTCCGAGTCATTACAGTTTTAGAGATTTTAAATAAAACCAAGCAACCACTACAAGAAATCAGGGAAAAAACGACGGAAAGGGGCGACGGATTTTATCCGTCGCCCCTATAGTGACGAATCGCTAAGGGTAGCGACGGATTTAATCCGTCGCTACCCTTAGCGACGGATAAAATTATCCGTCGCTAATTTTGTTGACCATAATAAAAAGAAGAAAAAAAATTTAGCGACGGATAGATCTATCCGTCGCCAAATGACCTAAAAAACATTAATATATCTTCACCACCACCTCCCTTCCTCCAACACCACCTCCTCTCCTCCACCACCACCTCTCCTCCATTTCTCCTCTCCTCCTCCACCACCTCCTCTTCCTCTCCCACCACCACCGCACCACACCCACCACCACTGCCACCGCCACCGCACCACACCCACCACCACCGCACCACTGCCACCACCACTGCCTCCGGATCTCATCGCCACCACCGCCTCCGGATCTTCGATTTATCTTTTTGTACATTTTCGGTATTTTAGGTATTTTAGTTTGTACATTTTAGGTATTTTAGGTATTTATCTTTTATCTTTTTGTACATTTTCGGTATTTTAGTTTGTATTGTATTACTGTATAATGAATTTGTATTATTGTCATTGTATAAAATTTTCGATTTATTGTATAATTGTATTGAATATTGTAGTTTCGATTTGAATATCAACCGAATTATTGTCCGATTTGAATATTGTAGTTTCGATAAATCAATATCTCGTATACGAATACAAATTGGATACGAACTAATCCGTATACGAATATAAAAATTCGAAAAGCTATTTTTTTTTCTATCCGTCGCTAAATTGGCGACGAATAGAATCTATCCGTCGCCAATAATCGATTTAGAATCTATCCGTCGCCACAGCTCCAGTGGGGCGACGGAATTTCTATCCGTCGATGGCTGACGGATCGTTGGTCTCAGTAGCGGATCTATCCGCCGCTGCACCGATTTTTGTAGTGAACTTGCATCTAGCTAGCTAGTAGTTAGTAGAATATTTTTTCATAAACTTGTATCTGTTGAAATTATAATGGGGTTGCGCGCAATGGATGGTCGACGGATCTGCTCTGTCTACGGAATTGATGGCACTAAAATTGGGGATGGAGGAATCTTGGGAGAGAATAGTACCGAGAATTGAGGTTGAGTCTGATTCATTAACAGCAGTCCAAATGGTGAAAGGTGAACTGGAGCTGCCGGAAGAAGATGAGAATATCAAGTCACTTATTTTGGAGTGCAGGAAGCTTCTCCACCTACCTTGGAGTATTGAGTTAAACTGGATTAATAGGAAGCATAATTTAGTAGCGGATAAACTTGCTAAGCTAGCTAGCATTGATTCGGTCGGGAAAGTCCTTTGGGATACACCTCCGATCCAAATTATACCTTTCTTCGAGTTTGATAAAGTTTAAAGGCTGACCGTCTTTATTACCAAAAAAAAAAAAAAAAAATTAACATCATAGAATAAGATAAGGATGGAGATTGAATTGAACATATCTCACACTTAAAACAAGTATATGGCATTTATATAAATTAACCACCCGTCAAACATTATATGATTTTATTATTAAATTATATGATAGTCTAATGTTCCCTCACTCACGCTTCATGAGTCCCTTATTTCTTTTATGACGTCCCATTAATATAGTCAATTTACTAAAATAGTAAAAAAAAAAAGTTCCACTACCCTTCGTACTTTAGTATTATTTGTATTTTTCATACTTTCTCTGTAATTTATTATTTGTCTTTCCTACAACAAGCAATCAACTATTGACTTTCTTAAAAACATTGTCGAAAATAAGGTTACTAACAAAAAGAGATGAATGAAGTAGTATTTTATGGTAAAAATCGAAGACAGATGATAAAAAAGAAAAGTCAAAATGACAGATTTTAAAAGGAACGAATAGACCAATAACTTATTTATTTTCAACTCTTCGAATTGAGGATTCCAAACCTGAAAAATATATATCATAGTTAACAACTTACATTCTCCCATTACATCTCCTTGTGACCGGCCATACTAGTGACTCGAAACAAATTTTTTTTATTTTCAATAAATCTAATAAATAGATAATAAGAGTATTCACTCTTTGTTGTTGGCTAATAAGCTAGCCGATCCGATAATTTTTTTCAAAAAAGGTTATAACAAAAGCCAAGAGACTGTTTGGTTTTGAAACGCGAATGGTGTTGGTCAATGTTTTTAAATCGAGCATACCACTTGTTACGAACGTGATTGGGGGGAAACATATGTCATTCATCCAAAGTCTAATTCAAGGTTAAAAAAAAAAAAAAAAAAAAACGGTATTTAAGCCGATAGGCTCGGCTAACAGGAGCCGTCGGATTACTTAACACGTTTCATGTTATCTAATGGGATGTCGTTTTGGGCTAAGACACAACGGATTCATGAATTAACCCCAATCTGAAAAGGAATTGATGGATTTACACATATCAATAATTGATAAGGAAAGTTTAGATGTGTTGGGTGTATGGATCAGTACAAGTATCAAAGGCTCGGCACGAAAGCATCCATAGCACGTATGTATGGTACACTTATGACTGACCGGCCTAGAATTGGCGATGAAGTCTTTGTGGAGATTAACGGTGTATTCTCCTGTCACAACCTCCTCCTTGCGCGCCTTGCCTTAATAATCTCCAGCAGCCGGAAATGTTCCAACCCTGAGTTTAGAGATACCCAGTTTACATTTATATATATTTGATTTTACGTGAACAAACTTGGCCAACCAGCCTGCAATTTCTATTGTGTTTATATGTAAGCCCACGCTGTGTGTGTTGGTACGGGTTCCAAACTTTCTAATTATGATTTACTAATTATCTGTTCGTTTTTAACAAATGAGAAATTTAAATAACACCAAACAACTATCATCTAGCTAGTCTAACGGTTCTAATAAAAGGACAAGCCCGGTCAAGTTTTTAAATTGTTAAAACGTAATATTGCCACGAATCGACGATTAGTCGTGTTTTTTTCCAAAAACTGTTTTGGACTTTTGGGCCAACCGAAATGTAGTTTCAGATACATTTTGTTGATTAGTTTGAATTGGATGATTATGGACCTTTGACGTCACCACCTCCTCCTTGCGCGCCTTGCTCTTATACAGGATTGTTACTCTTATTTAGTCGTCGGGAATGCATATGTTACAAGTCCTTAGTGCGGATACCCTTGTTTACCTTTACATGTGTGTGTGTGCAAAACTTGGTCCAACGAGCTCATGTGTAAGAATATTTGCTCATGAGCAACCCGCGTTGTGTTTTGGGCCGTAATTATGTGTGACTTGATACCCATACCCAAGAAGAACCCAAGTTATTCACATCCTCACAAATAATCATAGCAATAATTGTAGGTACTACCCTATCCATTGCACAATCCAATTGATACCCATACCCAAGAAGAACCCATCAGCATGAAACCCGAGGCAGCCCGGCCATAGCGGTTAGGGTGGGGTCGGACTAGGTTTTTTAGGGAAAAAAACGTTTTATACTGAATATGCAAATTCAAGCTGTCTCAACCACGAAGTGAAAGTCTCTTTTGAAACCAATGAATCCTCTAATCTGTTGCCTTATGGGTCACGACTTTTCCTTATGGGAAGAGAAGAGCTTCTTTGCCGAACAATTAATATAGAATAAACTATTGTGAAGAAGAGAGAGAAAAAAATAGGTCGATGAATCGGTGAGAATAAACCTACAAGCATCAACATAGAAAATGGATTTGGATGAACACGTGGGAATTGGGATTGAAAGTAGTTAAACTCATTATTACACATGGTCCATGGATATGGTTGGGTTAAACTGGGTTGAAAGCAGTTAAACTCATTATTACCCAACCCTACCCATTCGATTCCATTTGATTTTAAGTCACTACGGGTCGAACTGGGTTGGACTGAGATTGTTGTTGGGTATTACCTAGTCAATATCCAATTAATATTTGTGGGTTTTGGGTAATTCATTATACGTTTGTTATTTTTAGCCGTCACGTATAACTTTACATTACCAACTTCAGACCTAACAAATAATAAACAAAATTACATTTACACAAAAATTACATATATTTTTCCCACCTTTTTATATTTATGACTAGGTGGCAGCTAGCATGTGACAGCTAACTAATCTAACAAACTTGTTTAGGTAGATTATAAAAAAATACGATAGATAATTTGTTTTTATATATTATATAACGAATCAACTAGTTTGCCAACTAATTAATACACTAAAGTGACTGAACAACTCCGCAAAAACCATCTGGCTTATCAACTACTCAATAATCTACCGACTACCAATCAGTGAATTCACATTGTGGGCTTGTCGGTTGTTACCTTTTAGTACTGTCCGAGACGATTTATTAGCAGGCCCGGAGTATATGGGTAGAGCTCCAATACAAGTCGAGCCTTATCAAGGGCTCGATTACATATTTGCTTGTTCAATAAGGTTTTCGAGTCGAGTTCGGGCCTAACTTTGTCCTCATTTTGTTGTCGATCGGAGTAGGAATCGATTCGTCGATACTCGATAATCTCGTTTAGGCACGACTAAATACATATTTTTATACTTATATGAAAAAATACAAAGTCTTATAAAAGTCCTACTCATTTGTGAGAGTCCAAAAAGTCCATCTAGTTTCACATAAAAATTGTCTATGTTTTATATTTGTCCATTTTAATATTTTTCGAGGATCTGGATTGAGGGTAGATTTTTTAAGAATTGGATTCAAATCCGGATCCGAAAACGGTTTTAGTATAATAGTCAATTTTTTAAGGTTTTATTTCACTTTCATCATTTCCTTCTTCATGTTTCTCTCTCTATCTTCCAATATCTTTCTCTCTCTAAAACCACCACCCAACCACCACTAAATCCGCCGTTCGACCGTCAATACTAAATCCGATTGCATATTTGAGCAGCTCATGAGCCGATCTACCTTTCTATCAGTTTCATTTTTCTGTTTTGTCGACTTTCAAAATTGTTGACCGGACTTCGAAGCTTTCCGGTTGTCTTCTCCGGCGAATCTTCGACTACTCAACACACATAAGTCATTACCTTGTCGTCTCCTTGATTTTCAGGTCACTTATGTTTTTCCCGATTTCGTTTAGTTTTTTGTATAAATGGTCTACATTTTAGTCGAAATTATCTAGTTTGTTCAGTGTCAGTTTTAATGTATATATGATGTTTCGAATGAGTATTCATGCGTTTTATATGCTTTAATTTAGTAATTTTCTATATTTTGGTAAAAAAATTCTAGTTTTTTTTATAAATGCCCTATGTTTTAGTAGAAATTGTCTATGTTGTTCTTTGATGTTGGTTTATTGTGAAAAGATATATGTGTTGTATATTGTCTAATTTTTTGTATAAATGATCTATGTTTTATTAGAAATTGTGTATGTTTTTCGTTGTTGCTGGTTTAGTTTTTTTGTATAAATTGTCTAGTTTTTTTGTATAAATGGTCTATGTTTTAGTAGGAATTGTCTATTTTGTTCGTTGTTTCTGGTTTAGTTTTTTTGTATAAATTGTATATGTTTTAGTGTAAATTGTATAGCTTTTTGTATAAATGGTCTATGTTTTAGTAGAAATTAATTGTGTATGTTTTAGAAGAAATTGTTTATGTTCGTTGTTGCGGGTTTAGTTTTTTGTATAAATTGTCTATGTTTTACTATAAATTGTTTATTTTTTGTATAAATGGTTTATGTTTTAGTATAAATTGTCTATATTGTTCGTTGTTGCCGGTTTAGTTTTTTGTATAAATTGTCTATGTTTTACTATAAACTGTCTAGTTTTTTTGTATAAATGGTCTATGTTTTAGTAGAAATTGTCTATGTTTTAGTATAAATTGTCTATGTTGTTCGTTGTTGCTGGATTAGTTTTTTGTATAAATTGTCTATGTTTTACTATAAATTGTCTAGTTTTTTTTGTATAAATGGTCTATGTTTATGTATAAATTGTATATGTTTTTTGATGTTTTTGTTGTATGTATTAGGTTTTCGGAAAAAAGGTGGTCGAACAAAGAAATTGATTGGTCACAAAAATTGAGACGTTGTGGAAGAAGGGGTCGACGAACAAGCGAAGAGTGTGAAGAAATCTATTTTGTAGATATATTAAATGTTTTTTTTACGAATGTATTAAATGTTTTTGAACAGACATATATTTTTATAGGTTGTAAATTTTTGATTTTTTTTATCATTTTGTGTATTGAAATTTATTGGTTGACGAATGAAATTGAAGTTCATGTTATTTTCTTAAATATTGTGTTTTGATTGGATAAATAGGTTGTTATTAATGTCTGCATGCTAAACATAGACAATTTCACGATAAACATAGACAATTTGATGTAAAAATCAACATATATGGATTTGGATGAACATTGATGATCTCAGTAAGTTTTTTTTCAAAAAAACATTGCGGGTAGGCCTGGAACTGGTTGGTTAATAACCATAACCATAACCATTATTTCAATTCCGGTTTATAACCATAACCTTAACCATTTAAATAATAACCATAACCATAACCGGAACCGAAAAATTTTCTGACCAGTTCCGGTTTGGTCATGTAACCACAAATAACCATAGGTTTAGGTTATTTGCTGGTTTTTCAAAATTCATTTCGTTTCATCTCTTCACAGCCGTCATACTCACTCATACACAACACAAACCCAGTTCGTCTCTACTAGTCTGCTCACAGCCTCACGACATGAACTTCCATCACCAATCTCGTCGTTAATTCCATTTGAAGACACAGAGACGATCTCTTCTCAAATGAAGGCTTCAATTCCGACTCACCAATCGCCAATCCTCTTTGGCAGTCTCACTACAAGAATCCATCCGTAACGGGACGGAAAGGGGCGACGGATTTTATCCGTCGCCCCTGTAGCGACGGATCGCTAATCCGTCGCCCCGTTTGGCGACGGATAAAGGTTATCCGTCGCTCTGTAGCGACGGATAAAATTATCCGTCGCTACAGAGCGTTGACCAAAAAAAAAAAAAAAAAAAAATTTTAGCGACGGATAGATTTATCCGTCGCTACAAGGCCGGAAAATTAAAAAAAAAAAAAAAATTAGCGACGGATAGATCTAGATCTATCCGTCGCTAAAAACCTAAAAAAAATATAATATATCTCCTCCACCACCTCCTTTTCTCCACTACTTCTCCTCTCCTCCTCCTCCCACCACCACCTTTCTCCTCCCACCACCACCATCCTCCACCACCACCATCTCCTCCCACCACCACCATCCTCCACCACCACCATCTCCTCCACCACCTTTCTCCTCCCACCACCACCTTTCTCCTCCCACCACCACCATCCTCCACCACCACCATCTCCTCCACCACCTCCTTTCCTCCACCACCATCTCACCACCACCACCACCACCTCTCTCCTCCCACCACCACCACCCTGCCACCACCACCATCCTCCACCACCACCATCTCCTCCACCACCTCCTTTCCTCCACCATCCTCCTCCACCACCACCACCACCTCTCTACTCACACCACCACCTCCCCACCACCCTGCCACCACCAGCATCTCCTCCACCACCACCACCCTCCCACCACCACCATCTCCTCCACCACCACCACCACCCTTCCACAACCACCACCTCCCACCACCACCGCACTACACCCACCGCACCACCACCGCCACCACCGCACTCCATCGCCGGATTAATCCAGATCTGAATATAAAAATTGATACGGATTTTATTTTTTATTTTAAAAAAATGGGGCGACGGATAGATCTATCCGCCCATAATCATTTTTTTTTTTTAAAAAAGGTCAATCCGTCTAACTGTCATGAATCGACGACGGATTTTTATCCGTCGCCACAGCTCCAGGGGGGCGACGGATTTTCTATCCGTCGCCCGATCCGTCGCCAGAGCTGGGGCGACGGATAGCTGGGCTGTACCGACGGATCTATCCGTCGCTACAACCCAGATTTTTTGTAGTGTCTGTCTCTCAGTCTCACAGTTCGATCAATTTCGATCCCAATTCCCAACTAGCCAATCGCGATGAACTTCGATCTGTCTCACTCAGCAGCCATGAACTTCGATTCCCATATTCATTGACAGGAATTTCAACTCTTTGTTCAATTCCCAGAATCTCAGTCCGTCTCCCAGATCAATTTCTTCTTCCTTCAAGTTTGATTTTTGTTTGGTTAATTTACGTGATTCATGTTCTGATTTGATGGATTTTCGTGATTTTTGTTAAAAACAAACCGTAACCGAAAACCATACTGGTTATAGTTGCAACTAGGCGGTTGCTGAACGGTTACGGTTAAAAACCGTTTTGAAAATGCTAATGGTTATTGGCAGGTTATGGTTATGGTTATTAACCAACGATTCTGAGTTCTTGGTCGATCCATGAAAAATCGATATCTAGTTTTAGGGTAAATTATACATGTTTATGCATTATAGAGAATTTCGCGACTTTAAATATGAAAGATCTCACAAGGCAATTTCGTGAAAAAATTAGGTTTGTTAACGAGGCGAGCCGAGCTCGGACTCGATTAGAGCTCGCACCAATCAAGAGTAACGAACCGACTGGGATCCTTCAAGTCATCAATATCTAGGCCAGTTTGGGGCAAACGGGGGATTTGGGAAAACTAAGAACAATTTTAGGGCAAAATTTTCTCTGCTCTCGTTCTCGGAATATCGTAAGCTCCTCTCACCATCGTTCTCGGAGTACAATTTGCGATTTCTGCTTCTTGCACACTCTGATTGAATTTTTTCCGACGATTTGTTTTCAGGTCGAACTCCGTGCACCTTGTCGATCGAAGCTATAATGGTAACGCCGATCTGTTTTTCCGTGTTTTGCTTAACGAGCTGACTGTTTTCTGCCTTTGATTTTAATTTTTTTTCTATTTTTTTCCAGTCTGGAAGGAAGGAAACAGTTCTGGATTTGGCGAAGTTTGTCGACAAGGGCGTTCAAGTTAAGCTCACTGGTGGAAGACAAGGTGAGCAGCTATATCACATCTAGTTTCAATTTTGCTTATAAACCGCGTAGTTATGTTTTAGCGTTTCGGATATTTGGCATTGTGTTGATTAAACACAATTCTTATTCAACTGATTGTGGTGGTTATGCTTGAAACCAGAATGTTGTTTAGCCAAGAATGGTAGATAGGTTGAGCGTAATGTGATTTTTTTGGTGGGTATAAGTCCGTAAGACACGTAAAGTACCTGAATTCGGATTGTTCTTGTTTGAGTTGGCAGTAATTAGAAATTATGATTGTGCTTTAGACTCTAGTTCTTTTATGTGGTCAGCTGCTGTACTTTCTTAGTCTTTGGTTCTTTCCAGTCTTTTCTTAGGGAGGCTTAGTTTTATTTATTGCTTAAGAGAGTAATTTAAGGTTTTGATTCTATGTTTCAGTTACTGGAACACTGAAAGGATATGACCAGCTCTTGAATCTTGTGCTGGATGAAGCTGTGGAGTTCATTCGCGGTTAGTATTTTACTATTTCATTAAATGGTGCACTTAATTTTTGGATTGTACTCTTCCAAATAGTTTGCAATAGCTGTAAGCAGAAGCGATGGTGTTTAACATGTACTTTCCAAACTACCTAAGAATTGCTGGACTGTGGTCAATGGTATCTTCGTTACTCAATCATTATGCACATATGGTTGCTTTTATGGTAAACATTATGAAAATAGTTTTTCCAGCACGTTCATTTTTGTCTCCGGTGTTGATTTGTTTTCATCCAAGTCACACTGTCAGGGGAAAAGAGAAAAAAGGTGGCCTTATGTAGTTATGCACTGTTGATTATCTTTTAATTGTATGCCACAGTCGTTGGAGTGCCTTATTCATTGTTTATGCAAATATGAGTCAAGACCTTAAGTTTATGTAGTACTAATATTTATTCTTGAAATGGAAGACAGTAGTATGATGGGCAGGTGCCTGTGGTCTTTAAAGTTTAAACTAATAAAATCCCTTTACACTAGGATTGGATTTGCACTTACACATGCAAAAACAATAAACTGATTAATTTTGAAATTTTAATTGATACTGTGATTTTTATTCAGTTGAATGATATCTTATCTACGGTGATCTGTTAGTCACACTTCAAAATTAGCAAGTCTTGCTGCACCATGTTTAACAAGACACATTTCTGTGTGTTATGCTTAAGCTGTTCTTTAATTTATATTCTTTATGCAATACAGATCCAGATGACCCACTGAAGACCACCGATCAGACCCGGCGCCTTGGCCTAATAGTATGTATCATCTGTACTCGCATTACACACATATTTATTAACTACTTGAGGCTTTCAATTTTTTATGCGCGCTCCTCGGGGTAATGGGGTTTTTACACGAAAGTAGCCTTTGACATAATTTTGCTGTTTGTTTTGGTGTTCTCACCTGATGCGCTGCTTACTGAGAAGTGATACATTCATGCTCATGCTCTTTGATCCGTTCTTGACATTAAATCACCCAATTCTACTGCAAAACTGAGTCTCAAGTATCAAAACATGATATTTTCGTTTACTTATGAAGTTGGATATTCCATATTAATTTATTGTAATTCATTTTTGTAGGTTTGCCGTGGGACTGCCGTGATGCTCGTTTCACCAACAGATGGAACAGATGAGATTGCAAATCCCTTTAACCCGGAAGGATCATAAACACACTTTCATGTTACCTTGATCTTGGAACCTTTGTCCTTATTGTTGTTATTCAGGTGTCCGGAATATATGTACCTCAACCTTTGTCATATTCCTGACTGAATATTCCATCCTGTCTAGAAAAAAGCAATGTCATTGCCTCCTATGGTATATTCATAGGAGTGTTAAAGAAGGTTATCTTACCTTTTAGCTTTAGCGGAATGATTCAACCTTGAATTTAAGAATGCTAATACAGTGCTTTTTTGAGGTTCGTTTATGTCGTGAATGGATATGCCTGTTAAGCCACGTTAATGTCTCAGATGCTTGGATTTTCAAATTGCTAACATACATTTGCCTTTCCAGGACAGAATGTTTCCTTATTATGTTGGTAATTACATATTACCACCCCATGTCATATGCCCCAGTTGATTTAGACCACTATTTGTTGAATAATATTGAAGTAGAAACAAATAGAGTATTTCTTGGATCGGGGTCAACACAATTCATGGATTTGCAGCGTAACAGCATGATTAGATACAAGTCCAAAATTGAACCAATTATGAAATGGCCGAACACATCTTGCACATATATTGCAAATTTGATCAAATTTATAACGAACTTTATACTAACCTCAAAATCATAGTAGTATTTTATTTATAAATGTACTCTAAAATCTAAATTATTATTTACCAAACCACCATAACAAAATTGTATTGGTCTGTGATTTATTTCACATCGAATGTTTGAATCTTGCTCAGGTTAAAAAACTTCATGTTATTTTGAATCTTGTCGAGTCGTATTCAATTATTGTTCGAATTTGGTATTGAAATATGTCAATCTTGAAATTCTCATATCTTGTTGCAAACTTCCTCAGTAAGAACATATCTTGGTTTGACTCAGGGGCGAACGCAGAAATTTATGTGAAGGGTAGCATAATATTATTTTTTGACATAATATTTTATTTTTTAAATAATATTGAATATTATTAATAAAATAATCTAATTTAATAAAAAATTATTTATTATGAAGTTTGTGTTGTAGTGCCTAGCCTTTTTCTACTAAAGAGTATGTTACTCTGCATCTATTTCAATTTTATTGTTCTATTTCCTGTTCTTAATTACTCCCTCCATTTCTGTAAAAATGAAACAATTTTTCGTTTTGGGTGTTTCACTAAAAGTGTTACATTTCATTTTATGGAAATTACTTCCATAATACAATTCATTATCAACCAAACATTTTTGATCCCACATGTACTTTTCAACTCAATTAATATCTCAAACTCATTTTTAGCCACATACTTTTGGGGGATCACACATTTTTCTTAAAAATTTGTGCAAATCAAAATTATTTCACTTTTATAAAAACGGAGGGAGTAGTATATAGTAATATATGTTTTTTACACAAATAAAGATGAACTTTTTTTTTTTTTACTTTTAAACAAACAGTTCATTTGACCATAAACTTATAGAAAATAATTCATAAATGATAGTTTAAATTATTATATTATAAAAGTATAACAAATATACTATAGATTTTCTATTTATTTTTCAATATAAGTTAGAATTAGTTTGTGGAATATAACAAGAAATTAACAAAACAAAATGAAAACTTATAAAAGGACGTAGTAGAAATAAACTTACAAATTTTATTTTGTGAAGATAATATTAAATTTAAAATATAAATGAAAGAACTTAACAAAAAGAGAAGGTTGAAAAATGATAAGGATTGCTAATAATAGAAAATAAAATAAAATGAAAAAGAAAAAAAAGAACATGCATGAAACTTAGGGGGTAAAGTGAAAAATAAAGATGTGTTGAACATGAAACCAATAGAGAAGATGAAAGATGAAACGGATGGAGGAAAAAAGGGTCATGATAAAGGACTCGATCCCTCACCCTCCCAAGTGCAAGAAGCACTTATTCCCTTCATCATGACCAGTTGGCTACAACCATTACATATACTCATCCTTCGCGTAAACATTTACTTCAATATTCATATGCATTTTGAATAGGGGTATAATAATACTTTCACATGAAAAATCGAGGAGGAGCACAGGGTAATGGATTCGCCCCTGCCTTTGGTCAACGCAAAAGGAAGAAAGAAAACACGGTACTCCTTAATCCGGCCCCGAATGTAATTAAAACAAGGTGCTTCCGTGCTTACAATGAAGATGCAGAATAGGTGACAATGAACTATTTTAAGCTCCAAAAGCATACATTTTCATGCTTCACGTGCACCTACGTGCACCTAGAGCTTATGCAAAAACCACCTCTAACTTGTCAAATAATCAACTCACATGCTGAATCACATTTTTTACCCTTAAAAGTTCAAATTACCCTTAAAATGCAAGGCATGCGTATGCATGTATAGGCCACCAGCACTGGAGGGAAATCACCGTACAATCCATAAAAAGATTCGGCACGTTCATTTGTACTACTACTCTATTATAAGTTGCTTGTGCTTCAAATTATGTAAATATATCATACCCACAGCATCACACGAACCATTAATCAAACTAAAAAGATCATTACCAGACATGAAATTCGATACCCAGTACAGATGAGCTACTGAATGAAAAGCAATCCAAACCATAACCAAACCTTGACACTAGCATTCATGCTCTAAACAACAAAGTCCAGTTCATAAGGTTAAAGAGACGCCATCAAACATCTCACTTGACTTCACAGTACAGGGACATCTTGAACCCGTTACCGGACAATTTGCCCACACATGGCGAAATAAGATTGACGGCTTCATATCTTGTTCCCGAGCTTCTCACCCTTTACGACTGGGTTGGCTTTGGCTATAGCTTCTTGACCAGCAGTACGATAATCAAAGGTGCAGTCGTGCTTGTCGGAGTACCGGTGAACAGCACAGAACGTACTGCCACACCGGCAACTAAATCCTGTTAATCCAACACGCTTCCTGCAGGTACCACACCGTGTGGGGCCCTTTTTGGGTTCCTCGGGTGCCGAACTTGAGGATGATGCAGGTGGCGGTTTTACTGGTGAGACATCCAAGGACACAGCCTGTGGACTTGTAACCAGGGCAACACTTGAGGTGGAGTCCCCATTCATGATACTCTCGATGGATGAAGCTGTGAGCTTATCCTGCTGTTGCTTCAAGACAATATCTTTGTAGCACTTGGAGCACATATTCATGGTGGCTGCTGATCCAAAGAATCCACAACCATTGGCACAAGCAATGGGAGCTTGTGGGGTTTCACATCCAGTCTCTTTTTGATCCATGTTGTCAGATTTTCCCTGCATGCAAAAATTCAACTCATAAGCAAGATGATATGTCAAATAAAATACACATGTATCATCATACAAGGAACTTGTATCCCCTCACACAAACATCACGTCTCAACTCCCAGCAAGCAGAAAAATGCGAGCCAATTCTATAACCAGGCTAATAAACCAGTACATCTCTTGAAATCAAACAAGTCTCACAGGCTGTACTCTACGAATAACAAAATAATTATCCCAGCCAGGTTTAAAATATTCATACAATTGCTCTATGTACCATGAGATTGGATGGGAACAAGAAACCACACAAGGCAAACTCAAATGCAAGAAACTATTTTGCTTTGTCTTTTTAGTGAACTACTTCAGAAGCCAATACCAATATTTGAGCAACTATGTAACATGCTCACCTTTCTTATCAGTTATCAAAGCATGTTAAACATCAATTTACTTGGTACCAGCAACTCATTGCAACCCAGAGCTAAGAGATGCTGGTAAGAATCACGTCGCCACAACCATTGACAATTCTATCAGCACTATATCAAAGCAACTTCAGTAGCTACACAACAATTAAGACAACCTATGCACAAAGGTGGCAAGTTCTTAGACATACCGAGGTTTTTAGGTTTTACCTACCACTGAATTGTAGACCATCTTAATGTTCCATTCACTAGTTAATTACAACCCGGTGGTAAACTTGATATATCAAAATAATTCCTATGTATGTGGTTATGGTTGAGGCAACTGAAGGGCACAGGGTGAAATCATGTACCGCTTATAGACAGACATACACAATTACTTCCAATTATACACACAAAAAATTGTTTCATCTACTGAAATCATGTAAAAAGGAAACCTTTGCCTCCGAAAACTAAAGTCAACAGCTTAATTCGAATTATACATTCAGAGAACCTATTACCCAATCCACCCAAACAAAAATAAACATCCAATTGGCACAAAACTACTGAAATCGTGGAAGAGAACACCGTATTTGTTCTTACTCTAAAGTCAACAGGTTAATCCCAATTTTTATTTTTTCACACAAATTACCTATCATCCAAACAAACAAAAACGAATTAACTTAATTATACTATAAGTTCGTCATCCACGCGTTTCGATAACTACCATCTACTTTTTCCTTTGTACTTTTTTTTCCAGATCTTAAAATCTGCAGCTCCAATTCTCAATCCTAACAATCTCATCTACGCAACCAAACAAGCACACGCAAGAACTCTAACCTTTACACGAAACCTCAAATCAATCAACCACATGCCGGCACACAATTCCAACACACCTAATTCGCAGATCAGCTTCAACAATAAGCTAAAAAATACAGAAAAACAAAAAATCACCTGTTCGCAAAGGAGAAAAAAGGAGAATATGTTGTCAGGGTTCGGATTATGTTAATCCCCTGCTAGAATTCAACAACAGACAACAGATCAATAAACAAATCAAACAAAAACACCACAACCCAATTCTATATTAATTAACGAATCGATTAAATTAATCAACCCAATCGAACCTTCTAATTAAACAATCGGAAAAAAAGGAACGATTGTTTGGCTTGTACATATGAGAGGAAAAGAGAATCTAGAGAGAGAAAGTACTAACCTTCACGCGAACAGGAAAGGGGGAGAGAGGGAGAGAGAGAGTACGAAGAAAGTGATGAGCGAGAGAGGGCAAGGAGAAGTATATAATGAACGAAAAAGTTATTTGAGGCGGTTATTATATACATGCGTGTTCGCTTGGGCCAAGACACCTGTCCGGATTTGATTGGTGGAAAAGATTATTCTAGAACAATTTCGGATTCTTTGTCCAATGGGAGTGGGTGGAGTACATGGACCTGATGTAGCGGAATATTTGTGGGAATGGATTACGTGGCATTAGTTGGCTAATTGGGTTATAAATTGCTAATCTTAACCGACTTGAGGAATTGTCACGCAGTGTGATATTTTTAGCTTTCAATTTCAAATTTTTTATATCTTTGATTTAGGAATTGCCAATTGAAATGATAAATGACTCATTTAGGTAATCTTTAAATAGCAAAATACTCACGACATCGGATTAACTTACCTGTGAAATACTATTGAACGTTCTGAAAAACTATTTTTAAGCGGGATTAATAGAATTATTAGAGTTTGTGTATCACCCCCTGTGTAATATGTCCAATACAAATTTCAAATCGGATCACGTGGACTGCAGTTTCGTCAACTTGTAGAAAAAATTACAATACAAGATCAAATTTGTCAGATATTTGTGAAATTAATATCAGACGTTCAAAATCCATGTGAAATTAGGTAAGAAGTTTAGCCAACTAGGTAAGAATGAGCCAATCTTGATTGAATTGAATGGTGTCGGGTCAGACCAATGAAGCCATTCCACGACTATTTGCAGTCATAGCTTATAAGTGATGAGAAGAATGTATCAACTTAACCAAATGTAAGGTAGTGGTTGTGTTTACTCTTGTAACAACATATAACGAATTTACTCTTAAAGAACTTCAAGTCGAGAAAACTGAAGAGAAATAAGTGTGTGTTTACAAATGCTTCAAAAAGTGATTTTGTGATTTTAAAGTAGAGATAGTTTATATTACATCTTCTGGTAATACTTTTATAGAAAAAAGCAGGTAACTGCAGAAGCAGAAAAACAATTCAATAGTTATTTCTAACCGCTTTAAATAGGTAGTAGTCTTGTTTTCCAATTAAAATCAACTAATTAAATTATTTTCTTCAAACTATTAAACTTATGATTTTACAACTTTAAGCTACTTTTTAAATAATATATGAAACACTACTAACGTTTGCTTAAAATAAAATTTAAACAATTTTTAGTAAGAACAAGTAAAAGAATCACTAATAAAAGCATTTGCAAACACATACTCCCTCCGTTTTTTTTTGAAGGTTTACTTTTTACATTTTCGGGAGTTTTTTTAAGTTTAATGTTTCCTTTTTTGGAAACCCTTGGAAACCCACTATCTCTACTTATTAATTTTTTAAACACTCTCTTTCATACTTTATCTATTCTCTCACTTACTTTTCATATTCTTCATTTTACTTTTACCACTTACTTAATATTTTATTCCATTTTCTTAAAATTTACACAAAATCAAAAGGTAAACCTTGTAGAAGAACGGAATGAAGGAGTACTAAATTGGGCATGCGCAAAGGGTGTGATTGGTTCAAAATGCAAACATTTTGCAGTCAAACTCTAGTTTTGCATGTTTTATGGCCCGTTGCAAAATTGTGTGCGTTTTGACCTTTTTTTTTTTTTTATAGTAAAAAGACTTCTATTCATTCATAAAAATGGGATAGAGTACATGCAATAGTATGTCAACAAGACACAACTTAGAAGAAACAGAAAAACATCACTTCCATGAGCACTAGTAATGCAATCAGCAGCCAATCTATGTGCCGAACCGTTTGCCGCACGACGAGCCCAAATAAAGCTAACGGAATCAAATAATGGAACCAATGCCCTTGTTTCCCCAATCAAATGTCCCATTGGTGCAAAAGACTTCTCCGGTGAATTTAGAGCCTTCACTACAGTTGCGCAATCCCCTTCTACAATTATATGATTCCAAGCCATGTCCCTTGCCAACTCTACTGCCTGCTTTGCTGCTGCTGCTTCCGCTAATTCCGGGCTCCAATTATATCGCAAACGGATTTGACGCCATGCCACTATTTTTCCATGATGATCACGCCCAACCATCCCAGTGCCACCTCCTCCCAGTTGTGGTTTATTCGAAGCATCGAAGTTTACTCTAATTAAACCAATAGCAGGTGCCTCCCAAACAGCCTCCACAACTACTATCATTCTACTCACCCTCCAGTTTTTGAGTAAAACATCTCCACTATTTCAATATAATTTTGAACAAATCGCAACGTGTCAAGTGGATCTTCTCCTTTTTGCTCATGTACAATCTTGTTTCGATTATATCAAAGACTCCAACATGATATAACAAAGAACACAAAATCCCTTCCCTCTCGTCTATCCCGTACACCAGTAAACCAATCCCACACGCTGCTATTATCGAAATAAAGCGCAGCAGTAGGCACATTAGCTAGAGCCCAATATTGCGAGCATAATGGCAATCTCGGAATAAATGTATCACCGATTCAGCATCTCCCAAACAAACAGGACAAGCATCATCCTCATAAATGTGTCTACGTACCAGGTTTAAGTGAGTAGGCAAAGAGTCAGTCAACACACGCCAGCAAAAGTGTTTAATCTTACTTGGGATTTGAATTTTCCACAAAAACTGCCAATTGCGCATATTATGGGTGATGGTACTACCTTGAACAGCCTGCTCGTCTCTAGTTCGCCGCTCCAGTTCCAAATAATAAGTACTGCGGATTGTATATCTGCCATGGGCTGCGTGGTGCCAGGTTCGAATATCTGGGCTGCTCCTGTCTCCCAAAGGTATCTTTAAGATCTCGTCACTGTCTTCCTGCCAGAAAAGATAATCAATAATTGGCATGTCCCAGCCCATATTATCATTATGAAGGAGAATAAACATGGTTAAAGGGCTTGTGTTATGGATATTTGGGGTACGAGGGCGTAAAGACCTATTTCCAGGGATCCAGTTATCCTCCCACACGTAAATAGAATCACCATTACCCACTCGCCAGATCACTCTTAAGCTCAGCCCTAAGAATGTCAATATCATGGAAATACTTTGCTTTAAAAATGCGGCACAAAAGGGACGAAGGATTTTCAATCACTCTCCAAACTTGTTTTCCCAAAAGGGCAAGATTAAAAGCTCACAAATCTCGGAAACCTAACCCACCATCCCTCTTACTTTTACAAAGATCTCTCCACTTAGACCAATGCATACCATTATTTTTCCCCGCTTCCCCACCAAAACTTCGAGATAAGAGACTCAATTTCGGACAATAAAGAGTTAGGGAGTTTGAAACAACTCATGATGTAGGTAGGGATTGATTGCAATACAGCTTTAATGAGAACCTCTTTCCCCCTTTTGACAACTTCTTTTCCCCATAAGAATTTATTTTAGCCCACACTCTATCTCTAAGCCAAGCAAAAATTTCCTTTTTATTTCTCCCCATAGTCGCAGGCAATCCTAAGTACTTTTCATGTTTTTCAACGACCTGGACAGGAAGAATGCCCCGCACCCTCTCCTTCACATCCTCCTCCGTATTCCGACTAAACACTAATGTGGACTTCTCAAGATTTATTTCCTGTCCCGACGCAACACTATACATTTCAAAAATATTCATCAATGCCATAGTGGTCTGCTCTGTTGCTTGACAAAAAGACCAAGGTGTCGTCAGCAAATAACAAATGCGAAACCGCCGACGCACGAGGACTTATCCTTACACCCTTCACTAACCCACTCTCCTTAGCCCGGGTAATGAGATTGCTCAAAGTCTTCGTGCAAAGAAGGAACAAATAAGGTGACAAGGGTTCTCCTTGACGGATTCCCCTTTTCGGACTAAAATGACCACAAGGGCTGCCATTGATCAAATTAGAGTAGGAGACAGTGCGTACACATTACATAATAGTATCGACAAAATGTGAATGGAAACCTAATCTACACAGCAGTCTTTCAAGGAAAATCCACTCAACTCGATCGTAGGGTTTACTCATGTCTAATTTTAATGCCATTTGCCCCTCCCTCCCCTTTGTTTTCTGGTTAAGATGGTGATTAACCTCATAGGCTACCAACACATTATCAGTTATCAAACGTCCAGGGACAAAAGCAGATTGGGTTTCACAAATAATGTTTGTTCATAAAAGGTTTCAACCTATTCGCTACAGCTTTGGATGCAATTTAAAAAACGACATTACTCAGGCTTATGGGACGAAACTGGTTGATGTACTCAGGTGATTTGCACTTTGGAATAAGAACTAGTATATGGGTATAATTCAAATTAACATCCAACACAAGATCATTCAGGTAGCCAAGAACAATTTTTATCACACTCTGACCCACAATGTTCCAACATTTTTGAAAAAAGACAACTGACAAATCATCTGGGCCGGGAGATTTAAAGGGAAACATTTCAAAAAGAGCATTTTTTACCTCTTCTTCTGTATAAGGCTTGGTCAGTTCGTGGTTGATGCCCTCATCCACCTTTTCCACAATAGACTCTAAAACCGCATCGACCTCAGCAACAGGAGCATTATTCGAAGTAAAAATCCCTCTAAAATAGTTCACTGCAATTTCCCTCATAGTTGTATCAAAAGATTGTACAATACCTTGATCATCCTTAAGCCCACGAATTTCATTAGCACACTCTCTTTTTTAAGCGCAGGCATGGAAG
This sequence comes from Plantago major, assembly GCA_026545765.1. NCBI lineage: Eukaryota > Viridiplantae > Streptophyta > Magnoliopsida > Lamiales > Plantaginaceae > Plantago > Plantago major. Next base: position 14,739,741 of record CM048840.1, on the reverse strand, counting down.
AACCGAGTATTCTTATCTCCATCCGTCATCCAATGCGCCTTTGACCTCTGTTGCCACATAGTATTCTCCCGTGTCAGCATAATCTCTAACTCCATCTTCAACTCCATTGTTTGAACAATAGAATCGTCCATATCGAAAACCAAAGTGTACTTGAGATAGAGTCTATTGTGTGTGAACCAAGGTATCAACCGCGAACAAACCTGCAAACACACAGCAGAAAGAGGGGCAAACAACCCTATACAAATGATTATTTTGGCACAGTGGAGATAAGGAGGACGTAAAATAAACTGATAATGTGTATGAAAGCAACTATGTAAACCAAAGAGAAGACATGTTAGATCAAGGTAAGACCACTCACAGGAATCATAAATAATCCAATCAAAACTACTGTCACTAGGGGTGGCCAACGAACCGAACGTTCGCGAAATGTTTGAGAAAAAGCTCGGTCAACGATACGACATAGTAGCCCATTTATTTTATGTGATCATGTCCCTTTTTTTTCTAGTTTATGAGCAGCAGTTATAATGGAAATCTAGCCGAAAAACTACTTTGAGAAAGTCACTCCGAAATACATTACTTATTATACCCTTGTCTGCGTAATCCATTCGATTAAAAAACTTATCCTACTAGACCGTTAAAATGCCAGCCTTTGGAAGCTCTGAAAACGAAGTATAAGTAAATGGTAAGATAAAAGAAGAGATCCATCTATAATACTATACTATACACTTATATAATAAAACATAAATCTAACATTAGAAATTTAATGGGTAAAAAAAAAATTTGGTACACTATAATGAGACAGTGTCAGTTTAGGTACACTAGAATTACTATGTCCAATTTAGGTACATTACAACAACACATGTCCAATTGAGGTACTCCGGGCAATTTTCCGGCATTGACTCGATTTTGACCGACGAATTTGTTTTATTTTTGCAAAATATCAGGACACGTGTCAAGCACATATTAATTCTGAATTTCAAAGTTAAAAAAATCGTGAAAGCATTTTTAATAATTCAAAAAAATATATAAAAATAAGAAAAGTGATTAAAATTTATAAAATAACAAAAATAAAATAAAATTAATTTATTCTAAAAATAATAATAAACAATTCAAAAGGTTTAAATTTTTAAAAAATTGTAAAAGTATTTTTGAATAATCAGAAAAAAATATATAAATAAGAAAGGTAAAATATTAAAAATATAATATAAATAAAATAAAGTTTAATTTTTTAAATTAATAAAAAACTAAATAATAAAAGACTAAAAAATTCGACAAAACGAAATGTTCATTCTATGTAACAATTACCCGCAATTGAAATGAATCCTAACCTCCAAATTCAAAAATCCATACTTAATTAACAACAAATTCGGGCTTACCTACCAAAATTTGGACCCGCAATTTGTACACTACAAGAAAGCCTGTTAATAGCCACAGAAGAATAGCGACGGATTCTATCCGTCGCTAGCTAGCGACGAATCGCTAGCTCTAGCGACGGATAAAATCCGTCGCTAGGTTTAACGACGGATAAGCCTATCCGTCGTTAAACATAACGACGGACAGGCTTATCCGTCTTTAGTTAACGACGGATACGACTATCCGTCGTTAAACCTAGCGACGGATAATCTATCTGTCGCTAGATTCTTTGACCAAGAAAAAAAAAAGGGAAAATATTTTTTTTATAAAAAAAACTGGAACTCTAACGACTGATAGGCTTATCCGTCGTTATTAGCGACGGATAGCCTATCCGTCACTAGAGTTCCAGTTTTTTACGGGAAGCAGAATGCTTCCTTCCCCATTTTCTCTTCTTCCTCATTCTTCTTCCTTTCTTCTCCTTATTTCGCCCAAAGCCATTCCGGTCCAAATCTCAACCATTTTGTCCATTCTTCGTGTAAATTCGAAGCTCGTGAATCAAGGAGGTCAATTGTGCCGTCAATTTCAAATTCCATCCGCTCATTTCTCCGGATTCGAAGGTAAACCCTAATTTTTTATATTTGGGAATTTTGTTACTTTGGACTAATTTGAGCAATTGAATGTAAATGGAGAGTATAAAGTACTTAGTTTAGATGTAATTAGGTAATGTTTTACCTTTGAGATGTGCAATTGATATATATTGATTGTGAATTTGAATTTTTAGTATAGTATGTTTGTAAGTATGTTGGACTTTTAATTAATTTGATATTGGTGTATATTTAGTAAAATTATGAAGATTTAGTACCTCATTTTGAAACCCTAACTTTTTGACATATTTGGAAAATTTAGTTAATTTAGTCTAATTTAAGCAATTGTAATTGTATGTTTAATTAACTTTGAGATGTGAAATTATTTGAATTGTTAATTAGTATAATGTTAAGCATGTCGTAGTTTTGATTTAAGTATGTTTAGTATGTTAATTAAGATTTGCAATTGTTTCATTTGATAAATTTATACATGTACTAGATTATAAATTATGAGAATTTAATTAATGAAGTGTGTTGATATAATTTGGTGATTACATTCATAAAATGCATGTAATTTATAATTTATAAATTCGCATTAAAGGGTTGGAATGCTTTATTTGTAATGGGAATTTTGGTAAGAGACATAAACTTTATAACATGCAAGAAATGGGAATCGAGTTGAAAAAATACGATCTAATCAATTCAAACGTGTCAGGTTATATAATCATCCAATGAACATCGATCGTTCATGGATGTACCAAAGGATAGTTAATGGGAGAGTTTTACCTAGTTTTGTGGAAGGGGTTGATGCCTTCGTTACATTTGCACTGACACAGACTAATTGTTTGAGTGGGGGGGATGATGAAGTGCCCTTGCACCCAGTATAAATGTAGAAATAAGCAATTTTTACCTCCAGAAACGGTAGTGGAACACTTGAAACGTAAGGGGTTTGTAGCTGAGTATGACGTATGGACTTCTCATGGTGAGACATACAAGCCGTTCATGAATTATGAGAATTGGGGAAGCGTAAAAGAAAACAAGAAACTGTGATGGGAAGTACTCAAAATACTTCTACATCTGATGCTAATAATGATCATGAACGGGTTGAGCAAATGGTATATGATATTGCGGGTCCAGAGTACATGGACACCAGGAGCCAGTAACCGAGGGGGATGCGGAGGAGCCTCCGAATCCTAAGGATCAGGTCTTCTTCGACTTGATGGAATCCGCAAAGAAGCCGTTTTATCCGGGGTGTAAGCACACCGAATTGTCATTGTTGGCTCGGCTAATGAGTTGTAAGGCTAATGGCCAACAATCTGAATCGAGCTTCAATGAATGGGTACAAGTAATGTCGGAGCTTTGTCCAGAACCAAACCTAGTTCCCACCAACTTTTACCAGGCGAAGAAAAAGATGCAAGGGATGGGGTTGCCCATGGAAACCATAGATTGTTGTGAGGGTATGTGCATGATTTATTGGGAGGAGGATAAAGATCTACTGAAGTGCAAGTTCTGTGGTAAGGACCGGTACAAGCGTTACAAGGAGGGCGCCTCAAAGAAACGTCAGAAGAAAAATCTCCCACATAAGAAAATGTGGTATTTCCCTCTAGCATCTCGTTTGAAGAGGTTAGACGCTTCAAGTGCTTGTCTTGATAAAATGCGGCACAAGGAGAGAGTATTCGGTAGAGGGTAGAATGGAGCATCCATCGACTCACCGCATGGAAACACTTGACGAGCTATCTGGAGTTTGTAGCGAGCCTAGAAATGTACGATTGGGCCTTTATGGATGGTTTTAACCCTTTCGAAGTGACCGGAAGTACTCTTGTTGCCGATTATCTTGACACTGCATAACCCCGGTGAGTGCATGAAGGAACCGTTCATGTTCGATCGCTTTGGTGCCAGTCCATATGATCCGTGATGAAGGTGGATGTGTTCTTGCGCCCCTAATCAAGGAGCTGATCGAGTTGTGGGAAAAGGTATCCCAACATATGATGTGTCAACGAAGAAGAACTTCAACTTGAGAGCGACTCATGTGGACCGTGAGTGATTTTCCAGCTTACTCCATGCTATCTGGAAGGAAAACCGCAGGCTTTAATGCTTGTCCACATTGTTTGGACGACAGTAGTGCATTTAGACTGAAGGAGAGCGGAAAGGAATGTTGGTTTGATCATCGTAGGTTTCTACCAAAAGATGATCCGTCCAGGAAGAACAAGACTCAATTCTTGAAGGGTCGAGTAGAAATGAAAGGGCCCCCGACAAAACTTACTGGTGCACAGATACTTGCAGAGATAGAAAGGCTGGGTCTTATGAAAGTAACTGAACTTGGGTCGGAGAAGCATAACGATAAAATTAGCAAAAATTGTGGATGGAAGAAGAGAAGCATCTTCTGGGACTTGCTTATTGGAGCACTCTTCTTATCCGTCACAACTTGGATTTCATGCACATGGAGAAGAACGTGTTCGAAAACTGCTTCAACACGATTTGCAACATTACAGGGAAAACAAAGGATACAGTTAAATCTATATCTGAGTTGGATACATTTTGTAATAGGCCAGAGTTGACAAAGCGGAATGATAAGGGACTGTGGCCCAAGGCAGCCTACACAATTGACATTGAAGCTAGGAACAAGCTGTTTGTGTTTGTCATGTGCTTTTTGCAGATGCCCCGGCAAAGAAAGTGTAGTTACCAGATTCCCAGCTCTAGTGGGACCCAGGGTTCACCACTGACTGATGAGAGTAGCCCAGGTGGATCGGGCAGCTACTCTCATGTTAGTCAGACTCCCAGTGGATCGAGCACGGGGACGTCTGGTGGTGGTTATGGGCCAGGACAGTACCCGCCTGACGGGTGTCCATATACCGAGATCGTCGATGGGGCTATGTGGGAGGGAAAGTTGGTGTTGTTCCCTAATGGCAGGAGGAAGTAAGTATTATATATACATTTGTAGAACATAACTTAAGATAAGTGTTTATATATATGTCACATGAATTGTCTAATAAATATATGTACTCTTCTATATGTCATTCATAATTGCAGGTTGTGGCATCCGCAATCTTCAGACGACCTGCATGAGATATTCAAGCTTAGGAGGGAGTTGCCGGGCCAGCGAGGCGAAAAGTGGAGCACACTGAAGGCTGAGACGAAGCACTTCTACTTTGATGAGCTTCAGGTAAGCTTAAATGTTACAATTTGTTGTGGTAAATGTTACAATGCTTTATTTGTAGAGAGAATCGATTAATGAACTAGTTTGACAATTTGTGTGGTATGTTAGCCACTTAATTGGGTGATATGTTAGTCACCACTGTATTAGTAAAGTCTAGGACAATTTGTGTGGTATGTTAGCCACTTACTTGGGTGATATGTTAGTCACCATTGTGTTAGTAAATTCTAGGACAATTTGTATGGTATGTTAGCCACTTACTTGGGTGATATGTTAGTCACCATTGTGTTAGCAAATTCTAGGACAATTTGTGTGGTATGTTAGCCACTTACTTGGGTGATATGTTAGTCACCATTGTGTTAGTAAATTCTAGGACAATTTGTGTGGTATGTTAGCCACTTACTTGGGTGATATGTTAGTCACCATTGTTTATCTTAAAATTGTGACCTTGGGGCATTAATTTTTACTTTGAATGAAATTGGAATGTAGAAAAAATACTACATTTCGACTGGCTTTATTCCCCAGATGTGGCCTGTTTTCGAGAGTTTGGGCTCTGACCTGTATAGGCATATGGTGGCTGACATGAAAAAATACCGAGACAAAGGAAAGCCGCCATAGTACAGGCATATTGGGGATGAAGAGTGGGCTATGTGGCATGAGTATTGGAGCATTAATCACGTCGAGGATCAGTCCTACAAGAACAGGCAGAACCGGCTGACTGAGCCGCGAGATGGCAAGGGCTCTTCCAGGCACCACTACGGGTCACGAGCTGTTGTCACTGATCGCCAGATGTCGGTAAGTATATATGTGTGCTTTCATTTATACCAATTTATCACTTGTTTGCATTCCTACCAACTTACTAACTACTTGTTGCAATATATAATGTTCTTTAGCTGAACCTGAACCAACCCAAGACTTGCCTAGAGCAAATGAAGATGAGGAAGTTCAAGAACGGCATTTGGGTGGACCAGAAGTCCGAGCTTATTGCGGTATGTGTATTTGCTAAGTGTTACAGTTGTATATGCATGTGTATTATAAATTAAATATGAAATTGTAGCTCATTTCGTATACACTTGACTATTACAGAGTGAGGTGGAGCGGATCATTGCGAAGAGGCTGCTCGAGGGTGAGGAGTTGTCCGTGGAAGAACAAGACCGGATCTTTCTACAGGTCAACCCACCCGACAACAAGGGTCGGGTTTATGGTCTTGGTAGTTATGGCGAGACACTGACACAGAGCTTCTCCGTCCCAAAGAATCTCGTGGACATGGTGGTGTTTACACACACGTGCAGGTAGAGCAAAGGGTGAATCAAGCAGTGACTCCTCTCCAGACTGAGATTGGAAATCTCAGGGATGAGCAGGCTCGTATGAATCAGAGGATGGAAGAGTCATGTCAGCTTGTATATGAGCCAGAATAACCCCGGCCCCTCGTCTTAGTGATGTTCTGATGTTTTGGATAATATGCAACTTTTTACTTTGTTGGATATTTGGATTTATATTCGGATGTATACTTTATTTTGGATAATTTGTTTTTTGGACGAATCATTGTTGTTAATTAATGCAATTTTCCCTTTGTGACATATCACTATTATATTGGTTGAAAAAACAAGTTTTTAAATTATAAAATAATTTTAAAAAAAATAGTAGTTTAGCGACGGATAATTATCCGTCGCTAAACTACGAATTAGGGCGTTCTAGCCCTAATTCGATTAGAGACGGATAATTATCCGTCTCTAATGGCGACGGAGGGTCAACGCCCTATCCGTCGCCAAATCCGTGGCTATTAGCGACGGATAAAAATCCGTCGCTAATACGCCTTAGAGACGCCCGTCATTAAGACGGGCGTCTATCCGTCGCTAAGGCCTTAGCGACGGATCGGCAGGGGGTTTAGCGACGGATAATTCCGTCGCTAAACACCTGTTTTCTTGTAGTGGTATATATTTTTTTGACTATTAAAAATATTTTTACAATTTTTTTCAACATTTAAAACCCTTTTGAATTGTTTTTTCTATAATATTTTAGAATAAAATAATTTTATTTTATTTTTGATATTTTATGTTTTGTAATTTATAATTAATTTTCTTATTTTTATATATTTTTCTGAATTATTAAAAATGCTTTTACGATTTTTTAAAAAATTTAAAATCCAGAATTAATATGAGCTTGACACGTGTCCTGATAATTTGGAAAAAAATTCAAATTCGCCGGTCAAAATCGAGTCAATGCCGAAAAATTGCCCGGAGTACCTCAATTGGACAGGTGTTGTTGTAATGTACCTAAATTGGACATAGTCGTTCTAGTGTACCTAAACTGGCACTGTTTCATTGTAGTGTACCAAAAATATTTTTTACCCGAAATTTAATATTATTTGTCTTCGGTGAAGTACAATCTTGTCCTCTGAAAAATAGTAATAGAGTGTAGCTAGAAAAACTATATGATCCGAAAAGGGCATAAATCCATTATTTATATCGAGACAAACAGCGCCAGTTCGGCTTATCCGAACCGAACATTTTCGAACCGAACATCGAACACTTTTATTCTTTATCGAGAGTTCGCGAACGGTTCGCGAACACACACCTAAATATATTATTATTATTATTATTATTATTATTATTATTATATATTTTGTTTACATGAAAATTCATGATGTAATTATGGTATTTTAGGCTTATAGGTTTCAATTTGAAATTTATTGTTGTTGTTTATGATGTTGTAGTATATTATTTTATTTTATTTTATTTTAAAATTTATAATTTAAAGCTTTTTTTAAACATAAACGAACAAAACGTTTGAATACACAATCGAACGCAAACGAACCAAACTGTTGAATGCAAACGAGCCGAACATGCGAACCGAACCCGAACAATTAAAAAAATGTCGAATCGAACACTAATTTGTAATGTTCATCGAACATGAACACGAACCGAACATACCTTCGAACGAACGAACGAACAATAATTTTGCCAAATGTTCGGTTCGTTAGCCACCACTAACTGTCTCTCACACTCGGCCTGGTCAATATAGGGGTGAAACTCACAGGCTTTTTCCGGTGATAGTATGCACTGACTCCTTTGAAGATGTGAATCTTATAGAAACATATTAAGTGATGGGAAAATTTTGGATGGTACCCCTTAAATTGTGTTCAATAACATATTTACCCCTTCTATTCGAACAATAACATTTCGATCCAAAAATTGAACTGAGTAATTTTCGATATTACAAATGGGTCCAAAAGTCAAACTTGACGATTACATGGATTTGCTTTTTGTTGATGTGTCGTCCGAAGTTGGTAGATATAACGAAAATGCCATTGAGTATTTTAATTTTTTAGTTTCTTTTATTTTGATTCCCTATTTTCTGTTATTTTTAGTTTTCTTTTTTCCTCTTTTATTTAGTCACCAACTGGCTGTGGACCTGCCTGTAATTAAAGGAAACAAATGTAGGGACGTTGATGTTATTGTGGGTCAAATGAATTGTGAGTTTAGCTTAAACATCTAATACTGAAGGTGTTAGGAGTTTGATGTTGAGGAATCCTTTTGGAAACAGAATTAGGAATTCCATTGGCAACTGGAAACCAACTTGGAAAAGGAAACTACTAGTTATTTGATTCCTAGTTAGAAGTGAATTGGTACTATTTACTTTGTATAAATAGGTGGTTCCATAACTAGTTAGTTCAATAGAATGATATGAGAACATAGAGAGAACTCATATAGAGATTTCTGAGAGAAACACATTGAGGAAGAGAGAACAGAGGAGCGTGTAGCTTGAAACTCGGGAGGTTTGGTCGATTCCTTGTAAACTGCGTTTTGGTTCTTGGTTAATAGAAATCTTGGTTATCTTGTGTTTATTTTCTGTTGGGAAATTTCTTGGGAAATTTGTTAGGAAATTTGTTAGATATTTTGTTAGAAATATCTGTTTAGATTTTGATTAGCAACATGATGACTTATCTTAGTCTCAGAAAGGTGATTAGTACTCTTGGTTCACTTGAACATTGTAAAATAGGAAACTCACTAAGTATGATAGTCTAGCTATTCTTGTATAGGATGTTAGGTCTCAAAATGTAATTTTTATTTTATGAAGAGAAGACCAAGAAGAAGACATTTAAGCAGAACAAGCTCAACGACATTGAAGACTTGAAGAAACTGCACAAGATTACTGAAACTGTTTTTCAGATACCTTAGCCAGATATCTTGAAGACACGAATAGTTTTAAACAAACTGTGTCACAAGAGATATCTGAGAAATAAAAGGCCTATCTGAAAACAAGGAAAGTGTCCACAGAAATATCTATTCTCAGATACCTTGAGCATTAACCACATTTCTGAAAAAGAAATATATATATTGCAAACAAAGTTGTTTCAATAAAAGTGGTATCTGAAGATTGAAGATAAGGACGTGCAAAGAATCAGATAACACTAGTCTCGACATAAAGCATAGTTCCGTTGGCACTACTGAGGACAAAAGTATAGTACAATGCATTTAATGCACGGAGAGATGTCGAATAAAAGCAATGGCGACTCAAGAAGAAGACAAAACTCACATAAGATTATACATAGATATCAATAGTTTGAATTTGAGCCTAACGGATACTATTCAAACGGCACTCAAATTCATCTATAAATATCAACACTTAGACTGCTTGAAGACACACCTTGAACTGCATAAAAACGCTGAACATCTTACTCTCTCAAAGCAACTTACTTATCCTCAAAGCTTTCTGTTGCGACCAAAGCTTTTGATCTTGAGTAACACTGAAGTTCTAAGTGTCCTGATCCTAAACAAGCACAACTATCTGTGAAAGAGTTGAAACGAAAGATCAAGTATCTGAGATTCATTCTCTTGAACATTTATCTAAGACTTGGGTCAGTAAAAAGAACAAGATACCATACATTGAAAAGTGTATTAAGTATACTTGATTCACAGAGCTATCTGAATAACTGAATAAGTTATTAAAGAAGCTCATCTGACAACTCAAACCAAAACCAACACCATAACTGGCGTGGAGTATCGGAAGTACTTAGTTTGAAAAATCAGGGAAATAACTCAAAGGTTACCGGAGTATAGGAAGTACTTGATTTGGGAAACTAAGGAATAACTCCAAGGTTATTGAGTATAGGAAGTACTTAGCTTGGGAAGCTAGGGAATAACTCAAAAGGTTTCTGAGTACAGGAAGTACTTGGCTGTGAAAGCCGGGCAACAACTCAGGGGGAACATTTGGTTGGGAACCATTTGCTTAAAGGAATCTTAGAATAGGATTTTTGTAAGGAGAACTCAATTATCTATTCTAGTGAATTCTAGGTCTCTGGAAGACCGAAGTGGATTAGTTGGAGGATTACGCCACCTCCAGATACCACTATACTTGCTGTGTTATTTACCTCACACACACACACTTTACTGTTTCTGCACTTATCTTTATTAAGTCTTCCGCGCTCTGATTCTAAGTATCAGATATCTATTCAGATATCTGAGAAATAGTTTTTATCGACAAAAGTTTTAAAAGACTATTCACCCCCCTCTAGTCTTTTACTTTGCCGTTATCTGGACCAACAAGTGGTATTAGAGCAGGAGGTTCACAAGCCTTCTGCACTGAACCTAGATCCCCAGATAGGTGAAGGAACTTTGTCCATTTTCGAGGACTATTTAATTTGTGTGTTAAGTGTGCAGGTATGTCTCTGAGTGATGCACCCATTCTCAAACCAGAGAATTACGAGAAATGGAAAAATAACATGATGCTCCACCTTGAAGCCATAAGTGACGAAATGATCGAAGTGATAAAGAATGGCCCAATAGTCATTCAACAACTCAAACAAGTCATGGAGGTTTCTAATGGTAGAGACAGAGATCAAAGCGAAGGATCTTCACAAACCGATGTGTCAACAAGTGGGAGATCTACTAGTCAAGTCATTTACGAACCAAAGCCCAGAGAACTCTGGACATCGGAAGATGCCAAGAGAAATCGTCTGGATGGTCAAGCTCGTAATATCATCATCAGATCGACACCTGAGCACATACAGGTAAATCGGGTGCTAAAACGGCGAAAGTTGCCTGGCAACTGATTGAAGAAATCTGTGCCGGAACTGAGAAAATCAAAGAAAACAAGTCCGAAGTTCTCAAGTTGAAATTTCAAAATTTCAAACAAGGACCCACTGAAACTCTGGAAGAACTTGATTTCAGATTTACCACTCTCATGAGTGACATGGCGACTGGGGAAAGAATGATACTCCCAAATGTAAAAGATTAAGACTATTGTCAAGTCTTAACCACAACCGAGCATACCAAATTCTTTTATTTTAACCAAGGAATGCCAAATATCACTCCAAGGGAACTTTTCTCTCATCTTACTCTGTTGATTATGAGACAACTCAAAGAGAACAAACAACCTAAAAGTTGCAAAACGCGTTTCTAGTCACTCAAGGAACTTCAAAAGAAGAAAAGCAAGGAAGAAAGCGAGGATGCTCTTGCGCAAAGCAAATGAGCAAATATATCACGAGAAATTGAAAGAAGGAAAGCCAAAGAGAAGTCAAAAAGCATCTAGCTCAAACTATCACCAAGACAAAAATATGCAAAGCTCATGAACAAGCCGGATCGTAAAGCATCATGTCTCGAGGAAGCGAAATTGGAAACGATATCTGCTTCTATTGTCGTAAACACGCCACTTCAAGAAGGATTGTCCCGCCTCAACAAACTAAGGACGGTGACAAGAAAGATAGGAGAATCTTGGGAAGAAGCGTAAAGCTTTGTTAATCAAGAAAGAAAGAAAATCCAAATTCAATTGGATGCTCTAGACGTTGAGATGATTCAAGATGACAATTCAGATGACTCAACCTTACCATCACCAATTATGTGGAGTTACTCATGATATAATCGACTTCGCCTCAAGAAGAATGAAATGTGGAGTTCTTTGAAATTGTGGTCCGACATCTCCAACATAGAAATCATCTTATGGTGATGAGGTAACACATACTTCTTGTTATACTTATGAAAGTGATGAAGAGGAAATAAAAATCTAGAAAATCTCGGAAAGAACTTGACATCTATGAAAGAGAATTTCTAATGATCCGAGCTAGAGCCGAAAACCTTGAAGAAGAAAAGAATTCTCTTGCAAAGGAAAATTCTCAATTAGTTAAAGTATCTGAGAGAAAGGATGCTGAAAATGCATCTCTCAAAGCTCAGATATCCGAGTGAAAAGTCACATAAAGAAGCAATGGTCAATTACGAAAGAATTATGAAGATCTTCTTTCGAGAACAAGGAACTCAAGAAGAAAGAATTATCTTTTCAATCTTATGCCAAAGCTAGTGACACTCTTCATCAAGTACAATCTTACTTAAGAGATCCTTCAAAAAGAAAGGACTTGAATTGAATACACGTATGATTGTTCTATCACTCAATAAGAGTAAGGAGAGAAGAACATTTGTAAGTACTCAGCAAGACGGTTCCCATGCAATCTATAGCATCGGTGAGAAGACAAAGATTGTTGACAAAGGAAAGGCAGTTGCGACTAAACCTTTGTGGGAAAAACAAGTGAAAAACAAAACTGTTGGGCACGTCTCTGAAAAGAAACACAACACTGAAAAGTGTAAACACCCGAGGTTATGTCTCTCAAAAGGTAGAATTGCAGAGCCGCAAATTCTCCCATGTCACTTTTTCGGAAAGAAATTGACCAACCAGAGACTAGCAAAGTCACGAGAAAAGATCTCGAGATAGCTTCAAGTGCTCAAACGGTATTGCTACAAAGGCATCGGAAAACAACTTGCTCATGAGTACAAGCAGGAGCAAGAACGATGGCTGAAAGCTAGAATTGCTCAAAGCAATTATCAGAAGTGGAAGTTAAATCAAGCCACTGAAAATCTGAATGCCAGGGCTAGAAGAAATTTGGCAAGGAAAGCTAAGTTTTTGAAAGAAAACTCGTAAACCGACAGTATCCGAAAGCATCATATGGAGCACCTAGGAACACACCAGGAAGAAAATAATTCTTACTAATGATAACATTCATTCGAATAGAATTCCTCCTTATGTTCCTGTCAGACAAAAGAATATTTCAAAGAAATTCATTCAAAAATGGATTCCTACTGGAAGATCTTTTAATTCTGACGGTTCCATCAAATATATGAGAACCTAATCTCCTGCTTCTGTTGTGCGTAATGCTTCTGGACTAAAGCACAATGGCTATTTGATAGTGGATGCGAAAGCACATGACAGAGACAAAGCAAATCTGTCGATTACAAAGCTTGCAACAGTGACCAGATATCGATTTTTGGAGGAGAATTAAATCCTCTCTGGATTTGGCAACGTCAAATTGGGGACTTTAACAATCACTGACGTATTACATGTTAAGGATTTGAAATATAATCTATTTAGCATGAGCCAGTTTGCAGACAAGGGTTTTACTATAAAATTCAAAGCTAAATCGCAAACTAATTGACAATGAGTCAAAGCGCATACCTTAGTTGGTCGGAAAGGCGCCTTTATGTTGCCGATTGGGCATCCGCCACAATCGAAGAATGTCTCATGGTGAGTCAATCTGGTCACCAGAAGAGCACCGGTTATGGCACAAAAGAATGAGTCACTTGAACTTCAAAACTATGAAGATAATTGCCAAGATAGAGTTAGTGGTTGGCCTTCCCGAACATCTTTCGTAAAGGATGGTATCTGCTCACTGTCGGATGGGGAAACAATCTAAGATCTCTTTCAAGTCCAAAATCGACACTCAGTGTTAGACCAACGCAACTATTACACATGGATCTTTTTGAATCATCTGTAACTAGTTATGCAGAAAGAAGTATGGTCCGTTGTTGTAGATGACTTCTCAAGATTCACTTGGGTCTTTTCAAACACAAATCGATGCCATGGTGGAGATACCAAACTTCTTGAAAAAGCTTGAAGTCATGAAAATGACAAGGTATCGCAATCGAATGGTATGAATCGAGTTTGTCAACCAGTACATAAAGGAGTTTTGTACCTGCAAAGGTATACAACACCAACTTTCCTCTGTAAGAACACCTCAACAAAATGGTGTTGCAGAAAGGAAAAACAGAACCCTTAAAGAAGCTGCAAGGACAATGCTAGTCATTTGAAATAAGTGAAATTTATTGGGTTGAAGTCAGAAACACTTTTGCTACACTCGTAATGTATGTTTGATAAACAAACACCATGACAAGACCCCCTATGAAATCTTGGTTGGTAGACCCCCTAATATCAAACATCTGAGAGTATTTGGTTGTAAATGTTTTGTTCTAAACAATGGGAAAGATTATCTGAGAACATTTCAACCAAAAGCAGATGAAGGTGTATTTCGGTTATTCCACAAATAGCAAAGCCTACTGAGTTTACAACAAAAGAACAAAGAAAATTGAAGAATCAATTCATGTCAGATTCTATGAAGGAAATAAGAAAACACCTCCTAATGATGAACTCTCAGAAAGGTTCAAAGAACTATTACTGAGGGATTCTAAAGAAGAATCCTCAGAAAGGAGAAACATCATTATGGAAAGTGAGGATGACTCTGACGTAGAAAAGCTTGAAATGCCTAGTAACAACAAGATGACTCATAGACATGATGAGGAATTTCCTATGAGTTTTAGAATGGAACAAAGTTCTCGAGAACCTTCATCATGAAGAGGTATCGAAAATGAGATCTGAAATGCAAGTTCCAGATATCTCTAACATGAAAAGTGTCAGATATCCATGACATTTCCCATATGTCAGATATCTCAGATACCGAAAAAGTATCAAATCATAATCTTAGTGATTCACATTCAAATCACTTGGATATTGATCCTACTAGCACTAAACCCATGATGAGATGGATCAAAGATCATCCTGCAAAGGATGTAATTGGACCAATTAATCAAGGTGTTAGGACTAGGAGAGCAATAGCTGAAAATGCTAATTCTCTCTTTGGATGTTTCATCTCGAATATTGAACCTAAAAATATAGAAGAAGCATTAGGAGACCAAGATCGGATCTACGCAATGCAAGAAGAGTTAGATCAATTTGAGAGAAACAAAGTCTGGAAACTAGTTCCATTTATAGAAGGAATATCTGTGATTGGAACTAAATGGGTTTTCAGAAACAAGATGAATGAATCTGGTGAAATAACCAGAAACAAAGCAAGATTGGTTGCCAAGGGATTTACTCAGACTGAAGGCTTAGATTTTGACGAGTCATATGCACCAGCGATTGGATCGATGCAATAAGACTCTTTCTAGCCTTCAAATTTCATAAAGATTTCAAAGTTTATCAGATGGATGTCAAAAGTGCATTCTTAAACGGTGAACTTGCAGAAGAAGTTTATGTTGAGCAACCACCTGGCTTTGAAGTTTCCTTAGAAAGTAGAATGGTCTATAAACTACAGAAAGCTCTGTATGGACTGAAACAGGCTCCAAGAGCATGGTATGACACTTTGGCCAAGTACCTTCTGGAAAGTGGTTTCAAGAAAGGTGAAGTTGATAAAACTTTATTTATCTTAAATCATGACGGGAAACTACTCTTAGTTCAAGTATATGTTGATGACATCATATTTGGATCTAAGGACAAGCAACTTTGTAATGACTTTGCAAATCTCATGAAAAGCAAGTTTGAGATGAGCATGATGGGAGAAATGAATTATTTTATAGGATTGCAAGTCAAGCAACTCAATGATGGAATATTCATTAGTCAAACAAAGTATGCAAAAGATATGCTCACAAAATTCAATCTTAAGCCTTCTAAAAAGAATGCTAAGATACCTATGAGCATTGGAACCAAAATGACCTATACTGAATCAGATAAGAGTGTTGAAGAACATAAGTATAGGAAATTGATAGGTTCACTACTTTACCTCACTGCAAGTAGACCTGATATTCAATACGCCGTTGGAGTATGTGCTAGATTTCAGACAAATCCAATGCAAACACACTACAACATTGCTATGAAAATATTAAGGTATGTAAAGGGTACAGTAGATGTAGGATTGTGGTATCCTAAAGAAAGCGAATTGAGTTTAGCTGGGTACAAGACGCCGATTATCTTTGGATCATCGCTGATAGGAAAAGCACCTCGTGAACTTGTCGTTCGGGTACTAGACTTATCTCATGGTTTAGCAAGAAGCAAAACTCAATTGCAACTTCTACCACAGAAGGTGAATATATTGTCAAGTTGTTGTGCAACACAAATTCTGTGGATACAACAACAACTTAAAGACTATGGACTCGATGAGAAGAAAACTCCCATTTTCTGTGACAACACAAGTGCTATTGAGATTACACAGAATCCTAAATTTCATGCCAGAACAAAGCACATTGATGTTAGACATCACTTCATCAGAGACCATGTTGAAAAGGCAAATATAGAGATACTCAAGATTGGCACTGAAGACCAACTTGCAGATATCTTCACTAAGCCACTACAAGAAAGTAGATTCTTAGCCTTAAGACATAGTCTTGGACTAATGGAACTACCAATGAACTGAAAGAGTTCAGGAATCTGGAACGGGCATCCAGAGAAGAGGTATCTGGAACGGGCATCCAGAGAAAAGAAAAGAGAAATCTGGAACGGGTATCCAGAAGTAAAAAAGGCTAAAGAGCAAAAAGATAGCTTAAGATCTCGGAGACGGGAACTCAGATATCTGAATCACTCTATAAACGGGGAACACAAAAGAGAATAGTATAACTATCTGCAGTCAACTACTCTTTTGAAACTCGCATTATTTCTATCGTGATGAAAAACTTGGAAAAATCCTAAGTATAAGACAGATTCAGATGCAAACAGTGTTCTTGGTCATACAAAAACATGATTCAGAAAGCTATGAGCCAAAATTCATTAAATGGGCACAATTACACTTGTTGATTGTGATCATTGCTGAAGAAGCAATGGTGACCCTTGATGAAATTAAGCGATTGATCTGTACGGTGGAAATTAATTCACAGTAAATAGTGGACTGTTGAAATTCAGACATGGCCCACTAAGCATTTAATGCCGAACTAGCTTTTGCTCACGCCTACTCGCAAATCACAGATACTTACACACAAAATCAATTTGTATGTATTTGTCTGTTGAGATTCAACTGCTATATATATATAGGATTTTGGCATAGGAAATCACTTTTGCCTAATCCGAAAACTCATCTTGCACAAAAATAGCAAATTCTTCTCTTGATTCTCTGCAAAACTTCTACAATCTCTACAAATCAAGATTAAGTTTTTCTGCAAAGAATTACTGAATCAAATCTCTTTCAAACACCAATTTCAAATCCCTACACTATATAAAGAGATGGCCCCTAAAAGTTCAACCACACTGAAATCTCAATCCTCCACTGGTACTGCTGAAAAGCAAGCACCAGAGTTGGTTATTGTGAACAACCGACTGGTAGGAGATTTTAATCCTGACCATTGGACTTCAAATCACATAATGATTTGGGGTGGTGCCATAGTTGAGGAATACCTCACGGCTGGAATAGAGAACCAAGCCGACCGAAAGCTAATTCTTGACATGCTTGAAAAGGCACAAATCAAGGGCTTTCTATCTGCTCGCCCTAGTTGAATTTCATCACTCGATGTGTTGGAATTCTACAACAACTCCAGGATTATTTCCTGTGTTTCTGAAGGCACTAAAATAGTGTCACAAACCTCACCAAGGAAAGGAAATCCTTCGGACTTAACAACTTTCAGAAGTTGTTTGAGTTTCAAAATCTTGGAAAGGATTTTGAAATAAACACCAAGGATGATGAACTCCTTGAAGGTGTTAAAGAATCAGATGTGACGTGTGTGATCTTGAAAATCGATACACCCACCGAGTTCAAGCTTCGACATCCGAACCGACATCCGATGGTTCATCGGGATGTATTGCTTGCATTCTTCACATATGCTTTGATGGTCTACAAGGAGGTGTTGACCATATAAGCCAAGAACGATGGATCATGATGTTCTTCCGAATCAACAAGACAAAAGGCCGGAAAACCCTTTAATCGGGGAAAGTACGCCTTCATGAAGTTTGTGAAGAAGATTCAAGGCTTGAGCCTAAGATTGCCAAAGGACTAGCCGAGCCAAAGGCCATGAGGATATGGTCTCAAGATATGCTACTTGGCCGGAGAAGCTTGGCATTGAGCTCGAGAGACATTTGAAATAGCCAACAAGAACCTACTCTACAAATATGAGTATACAAACTTGATGAAAAGTGGTTACCGGGTCTCGTAAAGGTTCTAAGAAGCGAAAGTCCGAAAAGGTATTCAAGAAAAGGTTATACCAAGAAGCCCAGAACTTCAAGAAAGAAGTCTGCTGGCAAATCAGAAGACACACCCAAAGAGGTTGTCAATTCTCAGATATCTGCAGGCATTGCCGATGAACTAATAAAGGCAAATGAAATCATCAATGCTGCAAAAGAGTTATCAACTACTGAACAAGTAGACTCAGCAAGGGAAAGTGCTTTCAGAAATGTTGCGACTAATGCAGAAAGCCTTGTTGATGAACTCATAAATGCTGCCAAAAGTGGTGAAAAACACCAAGCCCTATCTGCAGAAACCGCAGGAGTAATGGACCAATCAGTTTCTAATGCTGATGAGAGCTCTGACGATGAAGATGATGAACTAGTCATCTCTCAAGTCCTAGAAAGAACAAAGAGGGCTAAAGTTATCGAATAAAGAATCGGTGATAAGGTATCAAGAAGAACCTACACCACAAAGTTCTTGAACTATAGCAAAGGTTGTTGGTGCAAACACATCATCGAGGAACGCTTTACGCACAACTTCAAAAAGCCACGATGAGTGGTATTTTAGTGGCGGAATCTTGATGGAAATGCCACATCTAAAACTGGAAAAACATTCTCTCGACCAATCCGCCTGCATACAACCAAAACAACCACAAACACAACAACCACAACAGCCACAAGTGGTTGATGAAATGGTAAATGAACTTCATTTCGAATTACCAAAGAATGCAAGATGTCAAGAAAATCGCAAAAGAGCAGTTCCCAACTCAATGAGAGGGATCAAACCGAGACATCTACTCGTAATGATCAACAGGAGGCAATCTGAGTTGCATACTGTGAAAGGTGTGAAGTACCGAAACTTCAAGCAAAGAAACTGACCGATAAGAAGACCAAAGTATAGAAAGGTCACAAGTTCCAGAGACCAATCACCAAAACTACTCGTGTAGTGACGTTTAACTCTTATCTTGTGAAAATTTTTATGCTTATACATCTTGTTACTCATAAAATTTCTTTGTTACAGTCGAGTTAGAAACACAAAAACAAGAGGAAGTGAAAAGCTCGTAAATCGAGAAGGAGGTTCCCTCAACCTCGCCTCTTAAGATATCTGAGCCTGTGCCACAGGTAATAATTGATTCTTAAGATAACACTTCTTCAGTTATAAGTTTATGTGCTTAATCATTGAAATAAATGTTTCTAACAGGCTCCAACTGAGAAAGAGGAAGATAAGGCAGAAATGCGGAAGAAAACCCGTAAACCGACAAGGTTTCAAGAATGAATCATCGAGCCTTCCAGTATAAAGGTATATGAAAATCAGTGATAAAAGTTCTTCACCTTGGGTTATCTCAAACTTCTTCTAAATTACTCAATACTTTCTACTCACAGGCTCACTCAGAAGTAGAAGTGCAAGGGGACAGAGTTGCGACATCCTCAAGACTCTGAAATTGATGAGGCATCAAGGCCTTCATCACAAGAAAAGATTCCAGAGATCGCAAGTCTCCGAGAGACAAGTATCTGAGCCTCCCATGGAGGTAATTGACCTCTCAGATATCTGACTTGTCACTTAAAGTTTTCTTGATAAAATTTCCTAAGTATTGTGATAATGTTAATTCTCAGGTTCAAGAAAGAAAGGTTGATGAGGACCAGACTTCCAAGTCTCCGCCTCACAACAAGATATCTGAGACACCAATTGTCTCAGTAGAACAAGTCTCTGAGCCTGAAGTACTTACTCAGGTAACTCATAAACTAAACTACACTTCTCCTCAGATATCTATAAAAGGTTTGAAGCTCACTCAAAACTCTTTCTTTCAGGCTCAAACAATTGCCGAAAGGTGCTCAATGTTGAGACAAGGGACCTACTTCCCTTCTTCAAAGCTCACACCCTGCCAAAGCACATTAAATGCTTCAAGAAATGGCAAAGGTTAAGGTGCTCTGATCTCTCTGAAATATTGAGAATCACAGATCAACCAAATAGACGAGCACGAGCTCTTGACTTGGAGACATACATCCATGCAATGTTCCCATCAATAAAGACACGATGCGACTCTATCAGATAAGGATTTCTCCAGAGAAGTGGCGCACAGTTTGATACAAGCCTTTGAACAGGCAGATGGTCAGACAAGATTACAAATGGCATTTAAGCCAGTCCTACCCCAAACTCTACAATTTATACCTTCTGAACAAGAAGAGGTTAATGGGCAGAAGATCACTATTCCTGAAGTGATCAATCTTGTATCTGAAGATGATGAGGAGGAAGAGATAAACGAAAATGACTTCGATGAACCTCCCACTGACCATCACCAAAAGGATGACATACAAAAAGGATGATGATGATGCCCCGCACTGTGGACCGAGGAATTTCGCTAAGAAATGATGCCTCACCGCTAAAAAGCACATCGAGAAGACTTCACGAAATCTCGTCTCCATCTCCTCGTAAATCTACTCATCCATCTTCTAACCAACACCCGCCATTACTCTTGAACAAGTAGTCGAGCTTCAAGAAACCAATCGAAAATATTAAACACTCAAACCAGACCGCTCAACTCGCATAACCGTTGGAAGAAGAACAACAGCTCCATCTTCAACTGGAAGATCAAATAGCTAAATCCAGAGACAAGCTTGATCAACTACAAGATCAATACTTACAAGAAATGATTGCTTACTCTGAGGTTAAAGAGCTACGGGATGATGTGCATGATATCACCAAAGAACTCGATACTGAAGAAGTATCTGAAGTCAAGCATGATGCTAAGGTTGCATCATCTTCAAAAGAAGTACCATCCTCCTCCCAGAAAGGGAAGAAACCAATCCCTGAGATGGTTGCTGAACTCGATACAATCGATGAGAATGTCCAAGAGGATGAAGATCACTAGGCTGATTACTCAGATGATGAAGAAGACAAGACTTTGGCAGAGCACCGCAATGAACATTTAGTGGTTTCTCACTTGAAAAGGAAGCTGATTGCTCCTACAATATTCAGCAAACTGCCAAATGTCCACTCCAATGAATACATGAACAGGTACCAAGCAATCGGCTCATCGAACAAGGAGATGTCTTCACAACAAGGAAGTAATTGCCTCGCCCCTCTCGAATGAAAAAGTTCACCGAGCTCATCACTCAGAGAACAACTAGCATAGTCATTTCTCGTAAAGATCTGGAATGATAAGGACGATGATGCGCTTTTAGTGAAAAAGCTTTCCAAGAGGCAAGTTACACCTTTGAAAAGCAGATGCCATCCTAGGCCCATTGGCATAGCTCACCGATAAGGACAATGGACTTATCAAGCAAAATCAGAGCTCAAAGCCAACTTGAAGTTGGTCACGCTATAATTATTTACAAGGGCACTTTAACTCTCTCTCGATTCCTTTATGAGACCGAGTCACCAACAATGACTAAGGGAAAGAGTGTACAAATCTGGACCTCAAAGTCGGGGAATGGGAAGAAGGAGAAGAAAACAAGAAGAAATCTGAGTGCGGCTCGGAAAGGAAGAAGAAACATGAAAACTTCTCACCACCACTCGTAATCAATGAACCCTCCTCGCCAAGCCGCTTTGCAAATAGTAGCCGCCTTGAAACCCATCAAGGAACTAAAATGATAACAAGGCCACGTACGTAAACCTCCAAGGAGTACCAAGGCTCCAAGGAGAAGACAAGTTAAAGGGATTGATGAATCTTCCAAGAAGAAGAAGAAGGTCAAATCAAGTCCCCGGCAATGAAGAAGGTCAGAAACTCACACAAGATTTAATCTTGATGATGAGGAAACCGATGAAGATGAAGCTCCTCTTCACAAGAAAAGGAAAATTGAAAGTCTAATCGAGCCCATAGTCAAAGCCCTAGCGTAAAAACACCCTCCGAAATACCAAGTCTATCCAGGTGGTTCTTCAAGCAACAACCCAAAAGAGAATTCAAGACAAAGAAGGAACATTGAGAGTCGAGCAAAGACAAAGTCAACTTCCACTCGTGCCGAAGAAGCCAAATAGAGTATGTGAAGTATGACAATGATTCCTCCGCTCACAGTGCATCAATCGGAAAAATGGCTATTGGATTCGAACTTAATCATCTATTGGTAAATTCAAAATTTCCGTAACCAATCCATAAACAACTTATGGCATGGAGAAAAGATAAGCCAACCTTGATCAACACCAATCACATTAAATCTCGTCGATTTTGAAGTTGTCAAGAGAACGAAGCCATGAGAAAGGACCTCTCGATGAATGTCCATATGGAAAGCCGATGATGTGCATGTAATCAATATCACAGAACAGTACAAGAGCAAGACTCATCAGAGAACCCTATGAATCGCTCTATCTAATCAAGATCAATACAAGGGTGACATCGATATCCGAGGATTATCTACGAATACTTCAAGCTTTCGGATATCGTAATAGAGCATGCCCGGAAGTGGGGAAAGTATCGTGGTCAAACATTTTGTCAAGAAAAATCCTACCAAAACCTATAAAGAGGTCGTGGATTTGCGGAGACACCGAGATGCTCCGTAACACTTCTCTATGATTATTCGATGACATCAAAAGGTTCGAGATAGGAAATTTGCATCGATACGTAAATCTTGTTGAAGACTTGAAGAGATTGAAGACTTGAAGACTAGTTTATTAGGATGTCTACTTGGAGCTTGGTTACTCTGTTGTCCTAATTTACTATGTAGTTTTTGTTTTTGCCGATCGAGCCAAACTTGTTCTATGTATCAAGTTATCTGTAATCTCTCTTATAACTTATCCAAGAACTTACTCTCGATAGTATTCTATAAAAGATAACTTGTCAAGAGAAAGATCACACCTTGTGATTTGGTTGATGTTTACTTTACGCACTTAATTAAATAAATTGAAGATCTTAAGAAAAGATTAAGTGTTGGATTGTTCACTCATCCAGATTTGTAATAGGTAAGATAGTCATCGTGATCGATCAAAAGTGGGAAATTTGTTGAAATTTCTTGGGAAATTTCGGGAAATTTGTTAGAAATTTGTTAGATATTTTGTTAAAA
Source organism: Plantago major (assembly GCA_026545765.1). Taxonomy (NCBI): domain Eukaryota; kingdom Viridiplantae; phylum Streptophyta; class Magnoliopsida; order Lamiales; family Plantaginaceae; genus Plantago; species Plantago major. The sequence goes on along the minus strand of CM048840.1, from coordinate 14,716,473 downwards.
ATATCTGCTTAGATTTTGATCAACATGATGACTTATCTTAGTCTCAGAAAGGTGATTAGTACTCTTGGTTCACTTGAACATTGTAAAAGAGGAAACTCACTAAGTATGATAGTCTAGCTAATCTTGTATAGGATGTTAGGTCTCAAAATGTAATTTTTATTTTATGAAGAGAAGACCAAGAAGAATACATCCAAGCAGAACAAGCTCAACGACATTGAAGACTTGAAGAAACTGCACAAGATTACTGAAACTGTTTTTCAGATACCTTAGCCAGATATCTTGAAGACACGAATAGTTTTAAACAAACTGTGTCACAAGAGAGATCTGAGAAATAAAAGGCCTATCTAAAACAAGGAAAGTGTCCACAGAAATATCTATTCTCAGATACCTTGAGCATTAACCACATTTCTGAAAAAGAAATATATATATATTGCAAACAAAATTGTTTCAATAAAAGTGGTATCTGAAGATTGAAGATAAGGACGTGCAAAGAATCAGATAACACTAGTCTCTGATACAAAGCATAGTTCCGCTGCACTCTGAGACAAAAGTATAGTACAATGCATTTAATGCACGGACAGAGATGTCCGAATAAAAGCAACGGCATTTTCAAGAAGAAGACAAAACTCACATAAAGATTATATACACAGATATCAATAGTTTGAATTTGAGCCTAACGGATACTATTCAAACGGCACTCAAATTCATCTATAAATATCAACACTTAGACTGCTTGAAGACACACCTTGAACTGCATAAAAACGCTGAACATCTTACTCTCTCAAAGCAACTTACTTATCCTCAAAGCTTTCTGTTGCGACCAAAGCTTTTGATCTTGAGTAACACTGAAGTTCTAAGTGTCCTGATCCTAAACAAGCACAACTATCTGTGAAAGAGTTGAAACGAAAGATCAAGTATCTGAGATTCATTCTCTTGAACATTTATCTAAGACTTGGTCAAGAAAGAACAAGATACCATACATTGAAAAGTGTATTAAGTATACTTGATTCACGAGCTATCCGAATAATCAATAAGTTATTAAAGAAGCTCATCCGACAACTCAAACCAAAACCAACACCATAATCTGGGAGTATCTAAGTACTTAGTTTGAAAAATCGGAAATAACTCAAAGGTTACCGAGTATAGGAAGTACTTGATTTGGGAAACTAAGGAATAACTCCAAGGTTATTGAGTATAGGAAGTACTTAGCTTGGGAAGCTAGGGAATAACTCAAAAGGTTTCGAAAGTACGAAATGCGTGGAAAGCCGGGAACAACTCGGGGAACATTTGGTCAGAACCATTTGCTTAAAGGAATCTTAGAATAGGATTTTGTAAGGAGAACTCAATTATCTATTCTAGTGAATTCTAGGTCTCGGAAGACCGAAGTGGATTAGTTGGAGGATTACGCCACCTCCGGATACCACTATACTTGTTGTTATTTACCTTCAGATTTACATTTCAAAGAACACACACACACTTTAACTGCTTCGCACTTATCTTTATTAAGTCTTCCGCTCTGATTCTAAGTATCAGATATCTATTCAGATATCTGAGAAATAGTTTTTATCGACAAAAGTTTTAAAAGACTATTCACCCCCCCCCCCCCACCAGTCTTTTACTTTGCCGTTATCTGGACTAACATTTTCTTACGTTTGTTTGTTGGTTGGTTTGGAGTTTATTGGATTGAATTGGGTTGATTTGATTAACAATCGCGCCAATGCGTGGAAGAGAATTAACGGTATCTATTCATCAATGGCCTCCAAAGTTCGACCTCAAACCGTTGGAAGGAAAGACAAACTTTGGTCATGGAAGAGAAGGATGATGGCTCATTAATGCAAAGAGGTGTTGTCGACGACCGAGAAGTTCGATACAACTTTGTCCGATCTCGATAAAAAGGCAATCAAGTTCAAGGCTTACGCTTCTTTGATATTAGCTCGGGAGATAATGCTCTCATTGAAATCGTGATCTTTCATCGGCAAAGGAGATATGGGAGAAGCTAGAAGAATTGTATAATGACAAGTCGGATGCAATAAAATCTATGCAAAACAGTCGCATTTGCATTCAAGATGGTCAAGGAAAATCAATCATGAGTCACTGATTTGTTCAAGAAGATGGTTGCACACCATGACAACTGAAACCGATGAGAAGAACAGGATGAGGAGCCAAGACAAGGCAATTATCTTGTTGAATTCACTCCCTAGGTCTCTTGTTCCATTCAAGGATGCTTTGGTGTATGGGAGGACAGAAGCATTGACAATGGAGGCTATTGAATCTGCATTAAGATCAAGGGAGCTGGACCAGGATGGTGTTCCACCAACACTCAGTATTGGTGAAAGCCTTATGGTGAAACAACATCACAAGTTTCCACCAAAGAAGAAGCAATATCCAGATCAAAGGAAAGCTCAGTATACGAAGGATGGCCCTGAAACAAGGAAGTGTTATTATTGCAAGAATCAAGGACACTTGAAGAAGGATTGTATGAGTCTAAAGGCGCAGAAAGGCAAGGGTGTGGCGACAACACCGAATACTAATTATGGCACAGACATTACAAACAAATCAGAGGCTTATCATATCTGGAAGCTCTTATCGAGGTACTTTCAGTCACTCAAACTAGTCAATCAACTGAATGGGTTATGGATTCAGGTTGTTCGTTTCATATGACACCTATTAGAGAATGGTTTTCAACTTTTGAGCATAGAAACTGTGGATCAGTTGTTCTTGGTGATGATAGACCATGCATAATAAAGGGTATGGGAACGGTTAGAATTGAGATGTTTGATGGAGTGATAAGGGATTTGCTTAATGTGAGGTATGTTCCACACTTGAAGAGGAACTTGATATCTTTAGGACTATGGATAGTAAGGGATACAAGTATTCAGGCGATAATGGTGTCCTTCAGGTTAAGAAGGGTGATAAGGTGGTTATGCAGGCTCTGAAAAGGAGAGAATTGTATTATTTACAAGGAAAAATCAGAATCGGTGAAGCTTCCGATAAAGGTGTTCGAGAACACCCGGCAGTGTTCTGACAACACCGTTCTATGGCATAGAAGGCTAGCACATGTTGGAGAGAAAGGTCTTATGGATTTATCTAAGAAGGGACTCTTAGGTGGAGACAAGATACATAAGATGGAACTTTGTGAGCTCTGTGTGTTAGGGAAGTCCAAGAAGAACAGTTATGGTGCTGGGAAACACACCACACAGGACATACTTGAGTATGTGCATGCAGATTTATGGGGACCGGCGAGAACCACCACTAGGAATGGAGGTAGATATTTTCTGTCCATCATTGATGATCTGTCAAGAAAATTGTGGGTGTTTGTATTGAAGTCCAAGGATGAGACTTTCATGAAATTCAAGGAATGGCTTGTGGAGATGGAGAATCAAACGAACAAGAAGCTCAAAGTGATCAGAAATGATAATGGGCTGGAATTCTTGTCTAATGAATTCAATACCTTCTGTGTTGGGAAGGGCATCTTGAGACACAAAACAGTTCCTGGAAATCCACAACAGAATGGAGTAGTTGAAAGGATGAATAGAACAATCCTAGAAAGAGTGAGGTGCATGCTTCTTGGATCAGGTTTGTCAAAAAGCTTTTGGGGAGAGGCTGTGACTACGGCAGCACATCTTATTAACCTATGCCCATCATCAGCTATTGGTTTCAAGACACCTGAAGAGGTTTGGAAAGGAACTCATTCAGACTACTCATATCTAAAAGTATTTGGATGCTTAGCTTATGCTCATGTCAAGCAAGATAAGTTGGAGGCTAGAGCAGTAAAGTGCTTGTTTCTTGGTTATCCAAAGGGAGTTAAGGGATATAAACTCTGGTGCTTAGAACCAGGGGTAAATAGATGCATCATCAGCAGGGATATGACTTTCCATGAAGATGTGATGCCATTATTGAGGAATACTGACAGTGTTGAGAGAACACTCAGTCAGGTGGAGCCTGTCGAAGATGTTGTGCCAGGAACACTGAATATGGAGCAGACAGACACTGGTGTGGTGATAACACCGCTGCACCATGGTGTTCTGACAACACCGCATGCTGAATCTCAGGAAAATACTGACATACATGATCAGGTGGAGCCTGAATCGAATAATCAGGTGAAGAGGCATGTGATTAGAAGAAGGACAAGGATAGAGCTCAATAATCCAGATGATGTTGTGGATTATCAACTCATCATAGATAGAGAACCAAGAGTTAGAACCTCTACTGCAGATCCAGATATGGTGTATTTTGCATTGAATATTGCTGAGGCTATTGATTGTTATGAGCCTGAGAACTATCAAAGAGCTATAAGTTGCTCAGAGAAGAATAGTTGGTGCCTTTCTATACAGCAAGAACTCTTGTCATTTGAAAAGAATCATACATGGGATATTGTAGCTATACCTAAAGGAAAGAAGCTTGTCAGCTGTAAGTGGATCTTTAAGAAGAAACTTGGAGCTGATGGTGAGCAAAAGGTGAAATACAAAGCCAGACTAGTTGCTAGAGGTTTCACACAAAGAGAGGGTATTGACTACAATGAGATCTTTTCTCCAGTGGTGAAGCATAGCTCAATCAGGATCTTGATTGCTATGGTAGCTCAATTTAAGCTACACTTACATCAGATGGATGTTACTACTGCATTCTTGCATGGGAAGCTGGATGAAGAGATTTACATGAGGATACCGGAGGGTATTGAGGTAGATGACAAGGAACACAAGGCTTGTTTATTGTTGAGATCACTGAATTGCCTTAAACAGAGTCCAAGGCAATGGTATAGAAGATTTGACAAGTTTATGTTGAGTCACAAGTTCAGGCGGTGTGACTACGACACCTGTGTTTACTTCTATGGTGAGAATGTCAAAGACATGATATATTTGCTTATTTATGTGGATGACATGCTTATAGCAAGCAAGCATATGAAAGGAATCACTCATGTGAATATTCTCTTGAAGTCAGAATTTGAGATGAAAGACTTGGGAATAGCTAAGAGGATACTGGGCATTGATATTATTATGGAGGTGATGGAAAGATCATTATGAATCAAAGTGCTTACTTGGAGAAGGTGTTAAGGAGATTTAACATGCACAAATCCAAGCATGCTGCAACACCTCTGGGGTCTCAGTTCAAGTTATCTAAGAAGTCTTGTCCTAATACTGATGAAGAGAAGAAGTGTATGGAGAACACACCGTATGCTAATGCTATAGGGTCGATTATGTATTCCATGGTATGTTGCAGGCCGGATTTGGCTCATGCAATGAGCTCAGTAAGCAGGTATATGGATAATCCTAGCAAGGACCATTAGGAGGCAGTTAAGTGGCTACTCAGGTATATTGGTGGTTCGATTAGACTGGGATTGGTGTTTGAGCAACACCAGACAAGGAATGATTCACTGATTGGGTATGTCGACTCGGATTATGCTGCAAACTTGGATACAAGGAAGTCTTTAACTGGATATGTATTCACATTATTTGCACATGATGAGTTGGAAGTTCACTCATCAACCCGTGGTTGCATTGTCAACTACTGAGGCGTAATTTAAGCCGTGAAAGAAACTATTTGGCTCAAGGAATTGCAGGCGATTCGTGTTGCAAACACCGATGACTATATTTTGTGATAGTCAAAGTGCAATTCATTTGTCAAAACATCAAGCTTACTACGACAGGTCCAAACACATTGATATAAAGTTTCACTTTGTCAGAGATGAAGTTGAGAAGGGTACTATCAAGATTGAGAAGATCAACACAGATGTTAATCCGGCGGATGGGTTTACTAAGTCAATTTCTGTGATGAAGTTTGGATCGTGTCTACGTTCTATCAAGTTGATGGAAGGGGTGTATTCTAACCTAAGGAATACTTGAGGATTTTCAGATGTTGAAGCTAGGTGGAGAATTGTGAGTTTAGCTTAAACATCTGATACTGAAGGTGTGAGGAGTTGGATGTTGAGGAATCCTTTTGGAAACAGAATTAGGAATTCCATTGGCAACTGGAAACCAACTTGGAAAAGGAAACTACTAGTTATTTGATTCCTAGTTAGAAGTGAATTGGTACTATTTACTTTGTATAAATAGGTGGTTCCATAACTAGTTAGTTGATAGAATGATGAGAACATAGAGAACTCATATAGAGATTTCAGAGAAACACGGTGAGGAAGAGAGAACATAAGAGCGTGTAGCTTGAAACTCGGAGGTTTGGTGATTCCTCAAAGCTGCGTTTTGGTTCTTGGTTAATAGAAATCTTGGTTATCTTGCGTTTATTTTCTTACGTTTGTTTGTTGGTTAGTTTGGAGTTTATTGGATTGAATTGGATTGATTTGATTAACATGAATAGCCATAAACTATTTGGGCCAAACTAGTTATTATCCAATTGTTTTTAAAGTTCAATTCAGTCCCAATAACTTTTTCTATTTTGCAATTAGGTATGTTAAATTCTCAATTGTAAGGGTTTCGAGTTCCTAAAACTTTAAATTGAGTCCCTGTAAATATGAAACGAATGCAAAGAACAATCAAAACATCACAGAACTCAACGAAGAAGATGAACAACCAAATGTACACGGAATTAATACCATCCTGCCAACATGAAATCTTTCTCACTTGGAAGTTAAACAGTCGTATTCACGAAGATTAACACAAAAGGTCTGCTCCACTCAACTAGTCTACTCACTACAAATATTAGGCATCTATCCATCCATCTAATCAAATACTATCAATCAAAACTAGTTCAACATCATCTCATCACCAACGTAATTGAGAGTTGAGGATAAGGAAAAGTGGAAAACGAAGGAACCTTGTCATTGGAAAACTGTCTGTTTGCTAATCAGAATTTCCAAAACAGCCGATTCCAATCCTCCAGTAACCCCTTGAAGCAATCTTCTCTAAGCTAGATTTATATTCTAGGAAAGAAAGAAGTAACCACGAACAGTAGTTGGATTACCTTGTGTTTGAGTGAGGGATAATTATTGAAAGAGGGGTGGGTTTTTAGAGAAGGTCGGCATATTGTCGGGCCCTTTGCTCCATCGGAGCTTTTACCTTTAAAAGCTCTGGTGCCGGACCGTTGTTGAAAAAGAAAAGAGAAGAGGAAGAGGGGAAGAGAAGAGGAAGAAGACGATGGGTGTGTTCTTGCAAAAAGGAAGAGAAGAAGAAGAAGCGAAGGGAAGAGAAACGGAAGGAACAAGATGGTTCTTTTTTTATTTACCTTTTTTTAATCAATAAATGAATTTAATTTGTTTTTTGTTTTTCTTTAATATTTGAAACAAAATAATTCCAGCATGGCATGGCATGAGAGAGAGAGTATCATTTCAGATTTGGTCAACTTCAGGGGTTATTTGTTATTGTTCAAATAGAGAGGACCAATCTGTTAAGGGGACTAATTTAAGGGATACCATATGTAATTTTCTCTTAAGTGAAAGTATGACATAGATGGCTCCCAATTTGGGAGAAGATTCTCCATATCAGATAAAGAGATCTCACTCATAAAGAGGAAATTAAAAGGGATAAAACAAGGAAAGAAAGGAGATTTTCCGATCATGTTCAGGCCAACGACCGGCCGGGATGGAGGAGGGCTAGATTTATATTTTCAACCAAGTATCTAATGTGGATTTTTGTCAAAACTTTTTATGGAATTAATCTAATTATAGTAGTAATATTTGAATATTAATACTGCTTCGTAAAATCCACATGAGAAAGTTGTAAAATCTGTGTATTTTAATCAAAATACAATGCTGGGTACAAATTGGGTGTTGCATTTGTAAATGTGTTTTGTCAACTAATTTATGTTAAATGACTATGCCACCCTTACTTTTACACCATATTTTACAATGCTTGTATGTAATGCGTAAAAAAAATGCATTTCGTTTGTAAACTTTTCCCTCCAAATCATTTTAGAAATTCCAAATTCCATCCAATTTTTTTGCCCAATTGAACCCAATTACACCTTTTAAGTTTCTGGAACATCCACGTTGGATCAAATTACAATTTATGTACTGTGATTGTTAATGGGCTTAGTCCATCCGTATATTGGCTTGAAATAGTAAGAGCTTGGTAATAATACTCAGTGTTTGAAAACCGGACCGGACCAGCCGGTCAGACCGAGCGAACCGGGATTTTTGCGAATAGCGATCCGGTTAGTGCATGTAACCGTTTTGGATATCCAACCGCTGAGAACTGGCTGGTTCATTAGTTTGACCGGTAAACCGCCAACCGATTGAGAACCGATTTTTTATTTCATTTGATAAATATTGAATAAAATGGAAGTGGTGGGAATTGAACTTGGGTTTAGAATATAATATCTTAGTTACTTACCACTTAGACACAAGTTATTCGTGCCAAATCCTTGTTTATTCTAGTAATAACCCAAACTTGGATATATGTTAACATTTTTCAAGGATATTAATCCTCTACTAAGTAAAAGAACAATCACTTCATATTTTTAACATTCATTTTTCATTTTACAAGTTACATCTTTACATGTTTGAAATTCTAACATTTGAACCATCATAAATTAATATGGTAGATCTAGTATTTTAGAATTTTTTCTTTTATAATTCAATATAAGTTCGAATTATTACAATTCAATATAGGTTCATATCAAACAATTTACTTATTAGTTACGTAGTAGTTTGATTATATGTAGTCTAATCTTTTTACTATTTATTGTGATTGTTCAACTTCATAAATATTAATTACAAACCCCATATTAATTAGATTTATTAACAAACACATGTATAAGACGTCATACCGGGTCAATAAGAAGTTTGACCGGTTGAACCAGTATTTTGTAGCATGTCCGATACAACACCCGGTCCGTTTTTTCGTACACTGATAATACTGCCTTTCTGAGAACCTGCAGTGATGAAAATGCACTTCACCTTTATTTGCTATGTGACTTTGTCCGAATGGTTGTTCACCTTTTCTCCTTGTCATAGAGTCTTAATGTAATATATTACATTAATGTGAATTATAGTTTTTGGTTAATGCTCTACTATGAAATTGCTTCGGTGGCACAAACTACGTCTCTCTTTCCAAACTTATGTTGTAAACCTCTTGTTGGCTTATGCAGGAGCACTCTATCAAAGGTGGAAACGTCAACTATGACGCAGTTGGATTTTCCATCTAAGTGTACCTATAGTTGAGGATCACATATTCTTTTAGGGATGCATTAGTAATTTAGCATTGCATAATCGTACCACAGGCAGACTGAAATGAACAGTGCTTGTTCTTGTATTGTACAGAAATAAGTTGTTGCATCTCCATTTGTGAAGTTATGTATGTAATGTAGATACTGATTGGGAAACAATGTACCTTAATATCTTATATTAGGTTGAGAACTATGTACTCCCTCCGTCCCAGAGAACTTCATACATTAGAGTTAGCGCAGTTTTATGCGAAAAGTTAAAGTAATGATAGAATATAGAAGAAGTGGGAAAAAGTATACTTTTAATGGCAAATTGTGTAATTTGAGTGTAAAGTTGAAATTGTTTATTATTTGTTGGGTATGGGGTAGCTTCCTTTTTTAGTAATGTATGAAGTTCTGTGGGACGGCTAAAAATGGCAAATGTATGAAGTTCTGCGGGACGGAGGGAGTAACATTGAACAAAATCATTCTGAAACTACTATACAATTATCTTCAGTCTTAATACAATTGCCTTCGTTTCCATTTCATGCGGTATCTGTGAGTCAATGATTCTAGAGATATCATAAGAGAAACTAAGGCAATACATAACTGTAACAATAACTTGATTATTTTTGTCTCAGGACGATTCACTACATAATTCAAGATAATGAACTAGTCCTGGTTTATATATACATATACTTATCTCAGTGCTAGCTGGTTCAAGTTTGCGGCAAGTTGGAACACTCTGGACAAGAAAAATGCCCTCTAGCACGACAATCAGCGCACGAAGAAGGTCTCGATTTCGACTTAACATCAATGATCGGGGCCAAAGTGAAAGGACCTCCTTGTTTGATCAATCCAAAGCCTCTGCACTTGGAGCATGCTATCAGCTTCAAATCACCACATCTTTTGCACATTCCCAGCGAGCTGATTGGTTGTCATTGCAACAGTAAAATCAGTGTCATTTCTTATGCTCAAGTTGTTAACAGAACGAGAAACATTTCTCTAAAGCCTAACCACACACAAGGTTTTAGTGAGTGAATTCGTTTTGTTACCTGCGTTGAGACGAGGAAATGAAAGAGTCAATTTTGGTGGCCGAAACGGTAGCGGAGAGGAGCAGGCCTCCAACAGCATAGCCTGCTATCTCACTTGCTGTTATGTGTTCGAACATTGATCTTTCTTTTCTGATCTCCTGTCTGAGATAATAAGAGGCATTTATAGATAATTTGGGGTTTTCAAGTGGGGTTTTAGGGACTAAATAATCTTTCTACATGGGCTAAATGTGTGTTTACACATCTATTGATGTGCATGGGCTTGATTGGTTCGATGCAAAATAATGTGTATTAATGGTTGACCGAAATGCATCTGGTGATTGGTTTGACGCATTATGATGCGTTTCGACCCAAATATATTTCGTAAAGCCCATTCACTTTTGCGAGCTTGCGTTTTGAAATGTTGTGGGAGTAGCATTTCAAATGCATCGGGGTCCTCATGTATTTGAAATTTACATTTCAAAACGCATTTTCCAGCTGTGCTGGCCCACCAGTCATGCAATTTTTTTTATTGTTTGTTATTTTCTTTTCGTCATAATTCATAAAATATAAAATATAAAATTTATAACGATTTTCATGTTTTTTCGTCTTTTACAAATAGAGATCACTCTTGACTATATTTCGATCATTCTAAATTTGCGACTTTTACACTCTTAATTAAAAAATATATTTAGAAATGCAATTTCATTATTTTTAAATTTTAAACACTCGTATAATATGGTAAACATGTTAAAAAAAAAAAAAAAAAAACTGTAACGATACATAAACTAATATCAATCACTATCTCGTATAAAACGAATTAATCACTATCTCGTATATAACGAGCATTTACTTTGGACAGATATGCATTCTCATATCCATAACGATACATAAAAGTAGTCGCCGGTGTCAATAACATCAATCATGGATTATTGAATGTCCACCAATAACATCAATAAACGTCTAACTAAATCGCTTCCATTAAAATTTGTATGTTTGGTAACGAAATGTACTTTCAGAATCAATCTGAAGAGGTGAAATGAGAAGCAAAAGAAATGATACATAAATAATTAGTACATATTGTTCTTGTAGCATGGGGAAGAGATAGATAATTCTTGTGTCGAAAATATGGAGCAACCCATGTTATTTATAGATTTCAAGAGTTATGTTTGGAGATACACAACTCTCCATAAATCTGGATAGAACGGATGTAATGGATCAGTATTAAATCAAATCATTTAGATTGCATTTCACACATGCTCATACAAATGGTCATGATATAGTAAAAATGTCAATCTTAATATTTTGAGCCCTAAATTAACGTCCTTCATTTCACCAGATTAACTATAATATATATATTTTAAATTTTTATTTTACAAATAATTCATGTATCGAGCGAACCTATAATATATATATTTTAAATTTTTATTTTAAAAATGATTCACCAGGTTAACTATGGAGGAGAGGACACGTGTCCAACATGTTTGGTTGTCCGGATTTTGTATATCACACGTACAAATCATGTGCAAAAATTGATCGGTGTAATACAGAATGAACAGTCAACAACTTAATTGGTCTAAATTGGACGATGTCAATTTTTTTTTTTTTTTTGAGATATAATATTACAATTACAATACTTAGCATTATACAAATTTTATTCAAAGTAATATAATGATTCACAAAGTTTATAATTCAATTTAACTCTCATCCGTTGATCTTACTTTATTATTCAATTTAAATCTGATACGCACATGTGTCATTATTTTTAATTTTTTTTCAAAATGCACATATTTATTGGTCAATGTAAAAACCCTTAACACATAGTGTGTTATGTAGGGTTAGTTAAATCATTTTTCGTGTAAAGATACATCCTATTTTGCTTTTATCATGAAAAGGATATTTTATTCACTACTTGCAACTTATTAAGTAAAATTTCGACAATTTTGTTAGAATCAAGCTCATCAATTTCAAAGAAAAAAAAATCCTAATGAATAAAATTTCAAATAAGGAACTCGATTTGATTGGAACTATTTTTTCTTGCATAAACGTCCCTTATCCACTTGGCCTTAGTTCCTTTATGTATGGTTTTAGTCTAATCTTAACTTAGACTGACTGGGCGTATTCCTTAATATATATAGATTTATGTCTACATTTGCTAAGCGACTAATTATTTTATCCTATTTTGTAGTTAAACAATGGACAAAGTCTTAATTTTGATGAATCGAGGAATCGTCCTCCAACGTTTAAAGAGGGAAATGGTCATAACGACAAAAAGATTAGAATTTGTAAAGGTAATATTTTATTTTATGTATATATATATATACACTCACACATTAATAAATAATTTTATTATTTATAATTGAAATATTGTGTATAATTATTTGTGTATTGATGTTCATTTCCAGAAAATTTACTTGGATCTTCAACTCATAATGTTAAAAGAAATACTCAAGGACGTGGTGATGCATTATCACCTTTGAGTGACATTACGAATGGTAAATTTTTATTTATAATTTGTATTTTTTAAAAATCAAACTAATTAAATATAAACTTATTGTTTTATTATATTTGTTATTAGCGTTGTCACCAATTCAGTCGAATCTCATGGATACATTGCTCTATGTACCATGAGATTAGATTGGAACAAGAAACCACACAAGGCAAACTCAAATGCAAGAAACTATTTTTCTTGGTCTTTATAGTGAACAACTACTATCTTCAGACGCCAATACCAAAATTTGAGCAACTATGTAACATTCTCACCTTTCTTATCAAAGCATGTAAAACATCAATTAACTTGGTACCAGCAACTCATTGCAACCCAGAGCTAAGAGATGCTGGTAAGAATCACGTCGCCACAACCATTGACAATTCTATAAGCACTATATCAAAGCAACTTCAGTAGCTACACAACAATTAAGACAACCTATGCACAAAGGTGGCAAGTTCTTAGACATACCGAGGTTTTTAGGTTTTACCTACCACTGAATTGTAGACCATCTTAATGTTCCATTCACTAGTTAATTACAACCCGGTGGTAAACTTGATATATCAAAATAATTCCTATGTATGTGGTTATGGTTGAGGCAACTGAAGGGCACAGGGTGAAATCATGTACCGCTTATAGACAGACATACACAATTACTTCCAATTATACACACAAAAAATTGTTTCATCTACTGAAATCATGTAAAAAGGAAACCTTTGCCTCCGAAAACTAAAGTCAACAGCTTAATTCGAATTATACATTCAGAGAACCTATTACCCAATCCACCCAAACAAAAATAAACATCCAATTGGCACAAAACTACTGAAATCGTGGAAGAGAACACCGTATTTGTTCTTACTCTAAAGTCAACAGGTTAATCCCAATTTTTATTTTTTCACACAAATTACCTATCATCCAAACAAACAAAAACGAATTAACTTAATTATACTATAAGTTCGTCATCCACGCGTTTCGATAACTACCATCTACTTTTTCCTTTGTACTTTTTTTTCCAGATCTTAAAATCTGCAGCTCCAATTCTCAATCCTAACAATCTCATCTACGCAACCAAACAAGCACACGCAAGAACTCTAACCTTTACACGAAACCTCAAATCAATCAACCACATGCCGGCACACAATTCCAACACACCTAATTCGCAGATCAGCTTCAACAATAAGCTAAAAAATACAGAAAACAAAAAATCACCTGTTCGCAAAGGAGAAAAAGGAGAATATGTTGTCAGGGTTCGGATTATGTTAATCCCTGCTAGAATTCAACAACAGACAACAGATCAATAAACAAATCAAACAAAAACACCACAACCCAATTCTATATTAATTAACGAATCGATTAAATTAATCAACCCAATCGAACCTTCTAATTAAACAATCGGAAAAAAGGAACGATTGTTTGGCTTGTACATATGAGAGGAAAGAGAATCTAGAGAGAGAAAGTACTAACCTTCACGCGAACAGGAAAGGGGAGAGAGGGAGAGAGAGTACGAAGAAAGTGATGAGCGAGAGAGGGCAAGGAGAAGTATATAATGAACGAAAAAGTTATTTGAGGCGGTTATTATATACATGCGTGTTCGCTTGGGCCAAGACACCTGTCCGGATTTGATTGGTGGAAAAGATTATTCTAGAACAATTTCGGATTCTTTGTCCAATGGGAGTGGGTGGAGTACATGGACCTGATGTAGCGGAATATTTGTGGGAATGGATTACGTGGCATTAGTTGGCTAATTGGGTTATAAATTGCTAATCTTAACCGACTTGAGGAATTGTCACGCAGTGTGATATTTTTAGCTTTCAATTTCAAATTTTTTATATCTTTGATTTAGGAATTGCCAATTGAAATGATAAATGACTCATTTAGGTAATCTTTAAATAGCAAAATACTCACGACATCGGATTAACTTACCTGTGAAATACTATTGAACGTTCTGAAAAACTATTTTTAAGCGGGATTAATAGAATTATTAGAGTTTGTGTATCACCCCCTGTGTAATATGTCCAATACAAATTTCAAATCGGATCACGTGGACTGCAGTTTCGTCAACTTGTAGAAAAAATTACAATACAAGATCAAATTTGTCAGATATTTGTGAAATTAATATCAGACGTTCAAAATCCATGTGAAATTAGGTAAGAAGTTTAGCCAACTAGGTAAGAATGAGCCAATCTTGATTGAATTGAATGGTGTCGGGTCAGACCAATGAAGCCATTCCACGACTATTTGCAGTCATAGCTTATAAGTGATGAGAAGAATGTATCAACTTAACCAAATGTAAGGTAGTGGTTGTGTTTACTCTTGTAACAACATATAACGAATTTACTCTTAAAGAACTTCAAGTCGAGAAAACTGAAGAGAAATAAGTGTGTGTTTACAAATGCTTCAAAAAGTGATTTTGTGATTTTAAAGTAGAGATAGTTTATATTACATCTTCTGGTAATACTTTTATAGAAAAAAGCAGGTAACTGCAGAAGCAGAAAAACAATTCAATAGTTATTTCTAACCGCTTTAAATAGGTAGTAGTCTTGTTTTCCAATTAAAATCAACTAATTAAATTATTTTCTTCAAACTATTAAACTTATGATTTTACAACTTTAAGCTACTTTTTAAATAATATATGAAACACTACTAACGTTTGCTTAAAATAAAATTTAAACAATTTTTAGTAAGAACAAGTAAAAGAATCACTAATAAAAGCATTTGCAAACACATACTCCCTCCGTTTTTTTTTGAAGGTTTACTTTTTACATTTTCGGGAGTTTTTTTAAGTTTAATGTTTCCTTTTTTGGAAACCCTTGGAAACCCACTATCTCTACTTATTAATTTTTTAAACACTCTCTTTCATATTTTATCTATTCTCTCACTTACTTTTCATATTCTTCATTTTACTTTTACCACTTACTTAATATTTTATTTCATTTTCTTAAAATTTACACAAAATCAAAAGGTAAACCTTGTAAAAGAACGGAATGAAGGAGTACTAAATTGGGCATGCGCAAAGGGTGTGATTGGTTCAAAATGCAAACATTTTGCAGTCAAACTCTAGTTTTGCATGTTTTATGGCCCGTTGCAAAATTGTGTGCGTTTTGACCTTTTTTTTTTTTAATAGTAAAAAGACTTCTATTCATTCATAAAAATGGGATAGAGTACATGCAATAGTATGTCAACAAGACACAACTTGGAAGAAACAGAAAAACATCACTTCCATGAGCACTAGTAATGCAATCAACAGCCAATCTATGTGCCGAACCGTTTGCCGCACGACGAGCCCAAATAAAGCTAACGGAATCAAATAATGGAACCAATGCCCTTGTTTCCCCAATCAAATGTCCCATTGGTGCAAAAGACTTCTCCGGTGAATTTAGAGCCTTCACTACGATTCATGATCCCTTCTACAATTATATGATTCCAAGCCATGTCCTTGCCAACTCTCTTTGCTGCTTTCTTCTTGCTTAGCTAATTCCGGGCTCCAATTATATCGCAAACGGATTTGACGCCATGCCACTATTTTTCCATGATGATCACGCCCAACCATCCCAGTGCCACCTCCTCCCAGTCGTGGTTTATTCGAAGCATCGAAGTTTACTCTAATTAAACCAATAGCAGGTGCCTCCCAAACAGCCTCCACAACTACTATCGTTCTACTCACCCTCCCAGTTTTTGAGTAAAACATCTCCACTATTTCAATATAATTTTGAACAAATCGCAACGTGTCAAGTGGATCTTCTCCTTTTTGCTCATGTACAATCTTGTTTCGATTATATCAAAGACTCTAACATGATATAACAAAGAACACAAAATCCCTTCCCTCTCGTCTATCCCGTACACCAGTAAACCAATCCCACACGCTGCTATTATCGAAATAAAGCGCAACAGTAGGCACATTAGCTAGAGCCCAATATTGCGAGCATAATGGCAATCTAGGAATAAATGTATCACAGATTCAGCATCTCCCAAACAAACAGGACAAGCATCATCCTCATAAATGTGTCTACGTACCAGGTTTAAGCGAGTAGGCAAAGAGTCAGTCAACACACGCCAGCAAAAGTGTTTAATCTTACTTGGGATTTGAATTTTCCACAAAAACTGCCAATTGCGCTTATTATGGGTGATGGTACTACCTTGAACAGCCTGCTCGTCTCTAGTTCGCCGCTCCAGTTCCAAATAATAAGTACTGCGGATTGTATATATTGCATGTGGTGCTGAGTTCGAATATCCGGGCTGGTCCTGTCTCCCAAAGGTATCTTTAAGATCTCGTCACTGTCTTCCTGCCATAAAAGATAATCAATAATTGGCATGTCCCAGCCCATATTACCATTATGAAGGGAATAGACACGGTTAAAGGGCCTATGTTATGGATATTTGGGGTACGAGGGCGTAAAGACCTATTTCCAGGGATCCAGTTATCGTCCCACACGTCAATAGAATCACCATTACCCACTCGCCAGATCACTCCTTCCTTAACAAGACTAAGGGCAGAATAAATAGAACACCAAGTGAAAAACGCATTACTCTTAAGCTCAGCCCTAAGAATGTCAACATCATGGAAATACTTTGCTTTAAAAATGCGGCACAAAAGGGACGAAGGATTTTCAATCATCTCCAAACTTGTTTTCCCAAAAGGGCAAGATTAAAAGCTCGCAAATCTCGGAAACCTAACCCACCATCCCTTTTACTTTTACAAAGATCTCTCCACGTAGACCAATGCATACCCTTATTTTCCCCGCTTCCCCACCAAAACTTCGAGATAAGAGACTCAATTTCGGACAATAAAGAGTTAGGGAGTTTGAAATAGCTTATGACGTAGGTAGGGATTGATTGCAATACAACTTTAATGAGAACTTCTTTCCCCCTTTTGACAACTGCTTTTCCCCATAAGAATTTATTTTAGCCCACACTCTATCTCTAAGCCAAGCAAAATTTTCCTTTTTATTTCTCCCCATAGACACAGGCAATCCTAAGTACTTTTCATGTTTTTCAACGACTTGGACAGGAAGAATACCCCGCACCCTCGCCTTCACATCCTCCTCCGTATTCCGACTAAACACTAATGTGGACTTCTCAATATTTATTTCCTGTCCCGACACAACACTATACATTTCAAAAATATTCATCAATGCCATAGTGGCCTGCTCTGTTGCTTGACAAAAGACCAAGGTGTCGTCAGCAAACAACAAATGTGAAACCGTCGGCGCACGAGGACTTATCCTTACACCCTTCACTAACCCACTCTCCTCAGCTCGGGTAATGAGAGTGCTCAAAGCCTCCGTGCAAAGAAGGAACAAATAAGGTGACAGGGGGTCTCCTTGACGGATTCCCCTTTTCGGACTAAAATGACCACAAGGGCTGCCATTGATCAAAACAATGTAGGAGACAGTGCGTACACATAACATATATAATAGTATCGACAAAATGTGAATGGAAACCTAATCTACGCAGCAGTCTTTCAAGGGAAATCCACTCAACCCGATCGTAGGCTTTACTCATGTGTAATTTTAATGCCATTTGCCCCTCCCTCCCCTTTGTTTTCTGGTTAAGATAGTGATTAACCTCATAGGCTACCAACACATTATCAGTTATCAAACGTCCAGGGACAAAAGCAAATTGGGTTTCACAAATAATGGTGTTCATAAAAGGTTTAAACCTATTCGCTACAGCTTTGGATGCAATTTTAAAAACGACATTACTCAGGCTTATGGGACAAAACTAGTTGATGTACTTAGGTAATTTGCACTTTGGAATAAGAACTATATGGGTATAATTCAAATTAACATCCAACATAAGATCATTCAGGCAGCCAAGAACATTTTTTATCACACTCTGACCCACAATGTTCCAACATTTAAAAAAAAAGACAACTGACAAACCATCGGGACCGGGAGATTTAAAGGGAAACATTTCAAAAAGAGCATTTTCTTTTACCTCTTTTGCTGTATAAGGCTTGGTCAGTTCGTGGTTGATGCCCTCATCCACCTTTTCCACAATAGACTCTAAAACCGCATCGACCTCAGCAACAGGAGCATTATTCGAAGTAAAAATCCCTATAAAATAGTTCACTGCAATTTCCCCCACACCTGTATCAGAAGATTGTACAATACCTTGATCATCCTTAAGCACACGAATTTTATTAGCACTCTCTTTTTGAAGCGCAGACATGGATGAACCGAGTATTCTTATCTCCATCCGTCATCCAATGCGCCTTTGACCTATGTTGCATCGCTTGGTACAAATTGTGAAGTTGTAAAATCTGTGTATTTTAATCAAAATGCAATGCTTGGTACAAATTGGGTATTGCATTTGTAAATGTGTTTTGTCAACTAATTTATGTTAAATGACTATGTCACCCTTACTTTTACACCATATTTTACAATGCTTGTTTGTAATGCGTAAAAAAAATGCATTTCTTTTGTAAACCTTTCCCTCCAAATCATTTTAGAAGTTCAAATTCCCTCCATTTTTTTTTTACCCAATTACACCTTTTAGGTTTCTGGAACATCCACATTGGATCATATTGCAATTTATGTACTGTGATTGTTAATGGGCTTAGTCCATCTGTAAATTGGCTTGAAATAGTAAGAGCTTGGTAATAATATTGCCTTTCTGGGAACCTGCAGTGATGAAACTGCACTTCGCCTTTGTTTGCTATGTGACTTTGTCCGAATGGTTGTTTACCTTTTCTTAATGTAATATTTTACATTAATGTTAACTATAGTTTTTGGTTAATGATCAACCATGAAACTGCTTCGGTTGCACAAACTGCATCTCTCTTTCCAAGTACTTATGTTGTAACCTCTTGTTGGCTTATGCAGGGAGCACTCTATCAAAGGTGGAAACGACAACTGTGACGCAGTTGGATTTTCCATCTAAGTGTACCTAAGCTGAGGATCACCTATTCTTTTAGGGATGCATTAGCAATTTAGCATTGCATAATTGTACCACATATAGACTGAAATGAACATTGCTTGTTCTTGTATTGTACAGAAATAAGTTGTTATATCTCCATTTGTGAAGTTATGTATGTAATGTAGATACTGATTGGGAAACAATGTACCTTAATATCTTATGTTAGGTTGAGAACTCCATAACATTGAACAGAATCATTCTGAAACTACTATACAATTATCTTCGGTCTTAATACAATTGCCTTCATTTCCATTTCATGTGGTATCCGTGCGTCAATGATTCTAGTGATATCATAAGAGAAACTAAGGCAATACATAACTGTAACAATAACTTGATAATTCACTACATAATTCAAGATAATGAACTAGTCCTGATTTATTTATACATATGCTTATCTCAGTACTAACTGGTTCAAGCTTGCGGCAAGTTGGAACACTCTGGACAAGAAAAATGCCCTCTAGCACGACAATCAGTGCACGAAGAAGGTCTCGATTTCGACTTAACATCAATGATCGGGGCCAAAGTGAAAGGACCTCCTTGTTTGATCAATCCAGAGCCTCTGCACTTGGAGCATGCTATTAGCTTCAAATCAACACATCTTTTGCACATTCCCAGCGAGCTGATTGGTTGCCATTGCAACAGTAAAATCAGTGCCATTTCTTATGTATAGGCAAAAGCATACGAAATGGAACAAGATTATGCTTAAGTTGTTAACATAACGGAAACATTTCTCTAAAGCCGAACCACACACAAGGTTTTAGTGAGTGAATTTGTTTTGTTACCTGCGTTGAGACGAGGAAATGAAAGAGTCGATTTTGGTGGCCGAAACGGTGGCGGAGAGGAGCAGACCTCCGACAGCATAGCCTGCTATCTCACTTGTTGTTATGTGTTCGAACATTGATCTTTGTTTTCTGATCTCCTGTCTGAGATAATATGAGGCATTTATAGATAATTTGGGGTTTTCAAGTGGGGTTTTAGGGACTAAATAGTCTTTCTACATGGGCTAAATGTGTGTTTAAAAACACATCTATTGATGTGTTTCAAAATACATGGTCTAGATAGGTATTTTGAAACACATCACTAGATGTGTTTTAAAACACAACCCTCAATCTTATTCGGGCTTTGCACTTTCAAAATGCAACCAAGCATTGCGAAATAGCCGGTCAACCATTACTTTTGCATACAAAACCCCCTAATCACACCCCAAGTTTAATAGTGTATGAACTACATTACATACCAAATGAAGTAAATACATCATAAAATATGTCAAAATTACTTTGTTTGATATAAATTGAAAAAAATGTGATATGGACATCAAGTAAGATCAATTAAGTAGGTTAATGCACGCATATATGTGTGTGTCTTTTTGTTTGATATGTTTGATGCTTTTCATGCTAGAGAGTTTGAAAATGAAGTTGTGCGGAGTCTCTTGGTCTTCAACTATGGTTTTGCTTGGTGTCTTTGTCTGGCTTTCTCCTTCATCGGCTATCTATAGAACTGGTGCGAGTCCTGGTTGAAGAAATGTGGCTAGCTATGGAATAACTTGTTTTACCAAGTTAAATGGTTCATGTTATATCTATTGCTCGTTAATTTAGTGATGTTGTTTTGTGATATTGGAGATGGTAATTCTAGAATTGTAGGCACAATGAATCGGTTTCCATCGCCTCCACTATCAATATACAACGGGTTACATCAAATCGCTTGCATAAAAATTTGTATGTTTAACTACGAAATGTACTTTCAGAATCAATCTGAAGAGGTGAAATGAGAAGCAAAAGAAATAATACATAAACAATTAGTACATATTGTTCTTGTAGCATGGGGAAGAGATAGATAATTCTTGTGTGTGAAATATGGAGCAACCCATGTTATTTATAGATTTCAAGAGTTATGTTTGGAGATACAAAACTCTCCATAAATCTGGATAAGAACGGATATAATGGATCAGTATTAAATCAAATCCATTGGATCGCATTTCACACATGCTCATACAAATGGTCATGATATAGTAAAAATGTCGATCTTAATATTTTGAGCCCTAAATTGACGTCCTTTCATTTCACCATCCGTTGTGAAATTCGGGGAAAGGGAATCTACTCCGAATATCCCAAATGCTAACCCTAACCAGGCATTGTTCGTCCTTACCTATTTGGAAGAAGAAGATCCGGGAGAGGAAGCTTAGGAATGCAAAGAAGAAATTGGCATGGAATTGAAGTGTTTTGTGCTTGGCTTATCAGAGTCTTCGTTCTTCTCACGATGAAGACGGGGACGATTGGGAGGTGCCTAAATGAGAACATGAGGGGATGAATCTGAAGATAAGGAGATAGAAAATGACGAGATGTATCTGAAGAGGGAGTTTGCCAAAACCAGAGAGCTGACACCTTCCTATTTGTATATTTCATGTTGTATAAAGTGTACTAGATATTGCAAATGTCCAATTTGTAACCATTGGAGTAACCGTAAGTTCAATTTGCATTCTTCACTAATTTTTGCATATGATTTGTACGGGTGAGATACAAATGTCGGACAATTGAGACACGATGTACACGTGTCATCACCCGAATTATATTGGTAAATAGTTTTTTAAAAAATGTAAAAATTAAAAAAGAAATATATAAATGAAAATTTTCAATAGTCAAAGTATTGCATGGAGAATTAAGTTGGAAAATAACTTTTCCATGCCCATTTCATAAACCCGTAAAGCCAAAATTTGAATCATAATAAATTCAATCTTTCAAGGATTATGGTTATTGATTTAATTTTGGAACCTCCACCGCCTTTTTCAATTTTGTGGAGCAAATTTTATTTTGAATGTAGAGGTAATTGTTAAATTAGGCTTGGTGTTTAGTTACCACCAGGTTTTCTATCGTCAGTCAAGTTGTTGCCTTGACTATTATCAGTCGGGGTGTCGACACGTGACACGTGTCCACTGCTCTCCATCGCCCTCAACCATTGCTCTCCATCGCTCTCAACCATTGCTCTCCATCGCCCCTCAACCGCTACTTATTACTATATTTATTTAAAAATATAAAATTCTCCATTAATTTCTAATGAAAAATAATTAAACACATATTTACATATGCATTTATAATTTATAATTATATGCATTAAAATTATAATTACAAACAAATATCCACAACAACTTTTATTAATCTATAAAAACATTGAAATTGGATGAACCTTAAATTTATTGATATCCACAAATCCCCAATTTTATACGTCAAAGAGAAGAGGAGCGCAGAACTAAGCTGTATCATCTCTTAAAATTTGAAAATTTTCTGATGTTTTCTGAATTGATTTATTTTGGTAGAACAGTGACTAACTTAGGACTCCTTGTTCAACATTAATTTATTGATGAGTTGTGTTTTGATTTGGGGATGATGATGATCGTCAATTGTGTTTTGATGAAAGAGATCAACTCGAAATCCGTAAGATAAAAGTTTGGTTTTGATTTAGTTTTGAATTTGACCTTTATTCACAGATTTTAATTTTTAATAGGGTATTTTTTTAATATATTGTGGCAACTAAAGCTGCTCAAATGATGATTTTATTGATTTGATTTAAGCGGGTACAATTCTCTATTCTAATCCTCTGATTCTAGTCTTCTAAAGCGACGAACTTGGATCTTCAAATTCTTCGTCTAGGATTTATGACTTCAAAGTCAGGCAAACGTCGATGCGAGGGCTTCTTGGCTTGATCTCGGATCGAATTGTGAACTTGAGAGTGTTTGAGGCGAGCGATGACGAACTTCTTGGGGATTTGATGAACTCCACGAAGAACGCTTCTAGATTGTCGCAGGATTTGGCCTTTGATCTTCTTTGGAGGAAGTTTGGTCGGCAGGAAACGTTTCTCCAAGGGCTTTTGAGCTTGATCTTGGATCTAACACAGCTTTTGGGCGAAGAACTTGAAGAAGGTTGATCGGGCTTTGGCTGGGCCTTTAGGTTTGATCTTCCTTTGGCGGCAGTTGATCTTCCAATAACGTTTCTTCAAGTGCGCATGGGCTTCTTCTTGGATCAAACGACAACTACTCCTGGATTTCCGGATGAACTTCTTGAGTTCTTGCTCGAACTTCAAGGCGAATCTTGAGAGGAGGATGGCGGATCTTGAGAGGAGGATGAGAGGATTTACTCTGGCTCTGGAACTTCGGATGCCTTGATGCCTTCTTGGTGTGTAGGAATGAATGAGGGTGCTTCTCTATTTATAATGGTTTAGAAGAGCATCTTTTCCTTAAATGTAGGAGCCCATAGCCCACTCCATCACTTATGGCCCAACTTATTCATATAGAGCCCTAGTCCATCACCTATGGCCCAATTTATTCACATGTAGTCCAATTTACATGATTACTTCCACGTTGGCCCATATGACATAATTTTATTTTAAATTTATATATTAGAAAATAAGCTAGCAATTTTATTTTAGAATTTAATTTAGTAAAATTAAAAAAAATGCTAGAATATTATATATTGCCTTCTAATATATATTTTTAAATGTCATTTTAGAGTAGACGAATTTCGTTCGACTACATATATGAAAGATAATTTTTTAAAAAATATATATTAAATAGTTTAAATCAATGTAGGCGGTTAGAGCAACACGTAGCGCAACACCTCGTGCGACACGAGCGACACTCCATGGCAACACTCAGTGCGAAATGTAGCATATTATTCGATCTCCACCGTTAAATTTTTAATCTAATGGATCTAAATAGGTGACTGAAGTTAGTCAGGGCGACACCCCGACTGACGATAGAAGGCCTCACCTTATTATTTAGTTTTTTTTTTAAATTTATTCTTTAAATATTTTTTCAAAATCTACAAGATAAATACATGTATCGAGCGAACCTTTAATATATATATTTTTAATTTTTATTTTAAAAATAATTCACCAGATTAACTATGGAGGAGAGGACACGTGTCCAACATGTTCGGTTGTCCGGATTTTGTATATCACACGTACAAATCATGTGCAAAAATTGATCGGCGTAATACAGAATGAATGGTTAACTTAATTGGTGTAAATTGGACGATGTCAATTTTTTTTTTGAGATACAATAT
Organism: Plantago major; assembly: GCA_026545765.1. Lineage (NCBI taxonomy): Eukaryota > Viridiplantae > Streptophyta > Magnoliopsida > Lamiales > Plantaginaceae > Plantago > Plantago major. The sequence goes on along the minus strand of CM048840.1, from coordinate 14,691,892 downwards.
TACAATTACAATACTTAGCATTGGACAAATTTTATTCAAAGTAGTATAATTCAATTTAAATCTCATTCGTTGATCTTATTTAATTATTCAATTTGAATCTGATACCTACATGTGTCATTGTTTAAGTAGAAGGTGCAGGGTTCGAATCTCATTGGCGTAAGTTTCTCCCTCTTATTCATTATTTTTAGGTAAAATTACATATACACCCCTGTTAGATACCCTTAGCTCATCTTGGTACCCGTTAGTGTAACAATTACATCTAGGTCCATTAAGCTGTTTTTGGGTTGACCAGCTTATAAGTTACACTAGCTTATTCACAAACCAAACAGCCCCTTGCCAATTCTTTCTAAATACTACTACCATTTTGATTTTAAAAACAAAAAATAAATCAGATTTGGTAAATAAAAAAAAGGACAACAAAGGTTTCTTTCGTGGAATCTTTCATCTTTGTTTCTTCTTCAACCTTGTTTCTTCTTCTTCTTTATCATGGCTCTCACAAAGTCTATGTAATTGCTTGCAGTCCAATTCGCATTTTATGTTCTTTGCTTAGGTTGTTTCTCTCTCCCCCTCTTGTCTCTTGTCAGTCAATCACGACCTGGTTTTGCTTGCTAAATCTTGGCAAGTTTTTTTAGTTTTTCAGATAAGATGTTCAATGGACTCGATATATCTTGACCCGATTGTTGTCCAAAAATCAGGTTGCAATCGAGAAGCTTCGGGCTGTCATTAATGACGGCCATGAAAGCTCATCTCGAAATTGGTTCTTTGTAATACACATAAATTTCGAATTTTATCCAAAACTAGAGGCTTATTTCGATCAATTAATGGTTCTTGTGATCGATTATATAATGGTGAATATTAGGATTTGATCTTGATTGAGTTTGGTTGATAATTAAATTCGAATTTGAAAAACCAGGGATTGAATCGAATGTTTTAGAAACTTGAAACCCTTGCTTTTGAGAATTTGGGTTGTACTAGGGACTGCCATTGCAAAATGGATTTTGACTGTTTGTTTCAATTTGGCCAATAAATAGTTTCATATTTCACAATTAAGTCCAGAATTTTTTTAAAAAATATAATTAAATTCTGGAAATTGCATTATTAATTCTTTACAATTTTTAATATTTTTTAGAGTAACATTTTAATAGCTGGTATTTGAAAGAAAAAGTTTAGAAACTTAAGGGACTGCATTTTGAGAATTTAATTATGTCCAGGGACTTGAGTTTTAAATATGTTGTTTGGCCAAAAGTAAAAGTTGATATTTGATAAGGGGTAAAAAAGACTTTCCGGGTTTTAATTCGCTAAAAGTCAAATTTGTGGACTTAGATGTAATTGATTTTTAGGGGCAATTACATATAGACCCCCTACATTATGCTCCAATTATAGATTCATACCCACTGTTTGAACAATTACATTTACACCCAAAATCGTTAACCAACATTAAAGTTTCATTTTTCAGAAAAAAGAAAAGATAAAATAAATTGTAAAACAAAAAATTATAGAAAAATAAAATTACAATTGTAAGTTTTATTACAATATAGCCCCTTATGTTTTAAACTTAACAAAATATACCAAATTTTAAATTTTATTCATACTATCATCCAAAAACATATCTAAAATCAACCCTTAAATTATTTTAAAATTCAGAAAACTCACACATTTAATTATTTAGAAAAGAAAAGGAGAAACCATTTAAAATTTTAAAAAATTGTTCGGAGCTCTGATCAGCGGAGGCCGGAGCTCCGGCCAGAGCTCCCATAGAAGCTCTCGCAGCTTCCATGGAAGTTGCAAACAGAGCTTCCACGGAAGCTCCAAACGGAGTTGGAAGCTCCAGATTTGGAAGCCAGCTCGAGATCTGGAGCTTCCAACTCCGTTTTGATCTGGAGCTTCCATGGAAGCTCCGTTCTAGCTACCATGGAAGCTCCTTCGAGCTTCTTCCATTTAAAAAAAAATTAAAAGAAAAAAGATGTAGGAGAAGATGAGTTGAGCATCCATGGATGATTGGTTTCGAGCAGCTCTAATGGAGGTCCGTGGTGGTGGTAAAGTTTCCATGGTGGTTCTTCGTGTTGGAGGTGGTGGTGAAGAAGGGTGGAGGAGATGGTGGTGGAAGTAAAGTGGGGAGTTTTGGAGAATAAGGTAAAATTGGGGGTTTAAAATGTGAAGTAAAGAAATTAATTAGATGGAATGATTAAAATGAAATGATAAAATAGAAAAGAAAGTTAAAGATAATGATAAAATAAAATAAAAAGAGGGAATCTTTGACTTTTTTGGGTTTATATGTAATTACTTTGAAAATGTAAGTGAGGGTTTTGTAATTGTTCAAATAGCGGGTATAAATCTGTAAAGTGGACATCTTGGAGGGGTGGGTTTTGTAATTATCAGTTGATTTTTTATCTAAGTGGATTTGAATGTTATTGTTCCACTAACAAGTACCTATCTATAATTACGAAATCTAAGGGGGGTCCATATGCAATTTGTCCTTATTTTTAAATGTTTTAAAAAATCACAGATTTATTGGTTTACGTAAAAACCCTTAACACACTAACGTAAATGCTAGTCATCAATAAATCTCTAATCATCGATCCATATATATTTTAAAAGTGGTGATAATATTCAAAGGAGAAGCAGCCACATATCCTATGTGACAAATTCTAGCCCAAAAAAAATAATTTATAAATTCATCCTATTAATATGGAAATCCTAACCCTAATATTTTCACTGAACAATTCCATTTACAATTTGAATAACATCATAATCCCTATAAATTATACAGTATATATATATATATATATATATATATATATATATATATATATATACACATATATAAAAATAAACATATATATAAATATAAATATATATATATATATATATATATATATATATATATATATATATATATATATTAATTTAAGTTAAATTGAACTCAATTGTGATATGTGTATAAATTAGACTTTAATTACGAAAAATAATTTGTTTTATTCAATCAAATTACAAGTCTTAATTCAATCTCAACAAAATCAATGCATCATAACAAAAACCAATCTTCTTTCTCCATTTAAATTTTAACACTAATTCAACCCCAACAAAATCAAATCCTCATTAAAAAAATAAATATATCTTCTCCAATTAAATTTTAAACCCTAATCCAACCCAACAAAATCAAAATCAATTCAACATTAAAAAATAACGATAACCAATCTTTATGATTTATCTTCTCCAATTAAATTAAAACAGATTGACTTAAATACTAATTCAACTTGAAAAAAATAAATTCATTATCAGAAACAACAATATTACTTCACGTCGTATACGTTTTCTATAATTGTAACTATGTGTCACACTAACACGCTTATTACTCTATATTTGTAGGGTTAGTTAAATCATTTTTCGTGTACGGAGCAATTTTGCACTAAGCCAAATGTCAGGTCTTAAAGAAATGCTCTCTAATCTCTTTTCTTCTTTCTCTCCATTGAGAGCTAGTTTTGTGTTCTCTTGTGTGAGAGATATTTTACCCCCTTTGCATTTCTCTTTATCTTCTCCAGAAATTGGTGAGATCAGCCTTTTTACGTTTTTTTCAGTTTACTAAGTTAGTTTCATTTTGTCCGGACGTCATTTAGCTAAGTTAGTGTCCAGTTTCATCTTTGCCCTTCTACTGTTATGTTTTTTTGAATTGTAAAAGTAATGAAAGATTTCTTTGCAATCAAGATTATTTTCTTAATCAAGGTGATTAATTATCTTGTTTCCTTATAAACCTACCTATATATTGTTGGTGTTTGGTTGCTTTGTTTGCTTTTTCTGTAGTATTTACAGGTGGTTTTGGCTTTTCTTCTGGTTCTTGTCGCCCATACACACTACTTTACTTTACTGTACGGAAAGGGCTGATTTCATGGCTGACAAGGTGCTAGAGGGGTTTGGAAAAATGTTACAGCTAACAGCAAATGAGGGTGCGCTGTAACTATTTCGGATGCAATTTGGAATTCGAACGCGGTGAATGTGGATCTTTGTTTGGTTGGTCGGGTTCTAACACGTAAATCTATTCATCTGGAGTCGTTTGAACGAAGGATGGTGGGTAGTTGGGATTTTATTCGTGGGGTGAAAATTAAGAAGATCGGTACGGATAGACTCCTGTTTCAATTTGAAAATGATATAGAGAAGCAGCGAGTTATTTGGAGAGGGTCGTGGTCTTTTGATCGAAATTTGGTGGTTATACGTCCAATACTTCCTGGATGTCTGTGAATTTTATATTCATGTTTCTAGAGTTCCTTTGTCTTGTGCGCATGAAGGTTTTGCTGAAGTCATTGGAGATATGATGGGTACTTTTTTTGCACTTGGATCTGGAAGCTCATAAGTTTTTGCCAGCCACATTGTTGCGTATTCGAGTTTGTATTGATATTACGTAACCCCTCTGACGATGTATGATCGTTCAGGGACCCGGAGGACGGAATATTCAACTTAGGATTGCATATGAAAAGTTGCCAAATTTTTGCTATTTCTGTGGGGTTTTAGGTCATCTGGTTAAGGATTGTAGTGCTTGTCTTGAGCTCATGGGAGAGTTTGATGCAATTCCGGAAGATAAATTAGAGTATGGTGATTGGTTACGAGCTTCATTGAACAAACATACAAATAGCTATGTTTGCGGTTTGTCTAGAAATCGGGGAAATAGAATTCAGTTTCTTCCGCCTTTGGCATCGACTTTTTCCGGTCAACACTCTCGGTCAAGTGTTGTTGGTGATGGTAGTGATATTCTTGGAAGTTCACCATCTTTTACTGGAATGAATCGTGCTCAGTTATTTGGACGGGATACAGGGGATTCTTCTAATAATTGTGGAAACGTTTTTAGCGAGAATAGAGGAAAGAAAGTAATGGAGGAGGCTGTTACGAAGAATTATATGCATGAGACATTAAATTATCAATTGCAGCCGACTACAGAAGTTAATTCCTGGGAAAAGTTGTCTGAGAGACCAAATTTGCACCTAAATCGAAAAAGAAGGCCAATATTAAATTAGCAAAAACAAAAGGAGGCCAAGTACATTTATACCCCATACAAAATGACTTTTATGCCCCTCAGTCCCTCACTTGTTCAAAAATTCACTTAACACTCACTTTTTAATATCACTTTACCTCTTGAATATTTTTACTCTGATTTTTAATTTTATTTTTTATTCCTTTTTTCATTTTACAACAATAGCATATGGTAAGTTTATAATTAAAAATTTATTTGATTGTATTTCACAACGACATTAATACAGTCGAACTGTACATGTAGAGTTTATTAATATAGTCCATTGTATTTGTAGAGTTCATTAATACAGTCCACGATATATCTATTAATACAATCGACTGTATATGTAGAGTCCATCAATACAGTCGGACTGTATTAACGAACTCTACATATACAGTGAACTATATTAATGTCATCCAAATACAAAAATCCAATAACAAAACTATAATTGCAAAATAATATGTTACCATAAATGAAAATAAATCACGAGAAAAAGAAGGAACAAAAATCTATAGAAAAGTAAGAAGATAATGGATGGATCATTGCAATCTACACAGGAAAAGAATGAATGGATCATTACTAGACATTTACGAAAGACAAAATAATTGCAACATGAAGCAAGAATAAAAAACAGAATGGACGGATCTTGGTGATTGTGGATGAATCTTGACCGGATCTTGATGGATCGGGCGATCTTGGATGACTCTTGATCGGATCTTCGACGGATCTTGGAGGGTGCCGCTGGTGGGAGGTAGAGCACTGGCGGTGGACGGTGGAAGGGTAGGTGGGTGGTGCGGTGGAAGTTGGAAGGCGAGTGGGTGGATCTGGTGGTGGTTGTAGGGCAGGGGGGAGAGGCGTTGGTGGTGGAAGGTGGTGTGTTGGAGGTTGGTGGTGGTGGGTGATGGACGGTGGAAGCAGTGGTGGTGGTGGGCGGTGGATAGTGGAGGTGGTTTATTCTAGAGAGAGAGAGATGAGAAAGTGAGTTTTTGAAAATGAAAGAATAATGGAGGTGAGGTAAATAGGTTTCAGGGCAAAACAAACCTTTCACGGGCGCTTTTTGGCTGTAAAAGCCATTGGCCGTTAATTGAATAAAAGCGTGGAGAGAGAGACTGGCCTGTCTCTCCCCCTTAATTCCTCTGCCATTGTCCCTTTTGACTCCTTCCCACTTTCTTTGACCCACACTTTAAACCCAAAATCACCTGAGCCCATTATCATGGAAGTTGATAGTTCTATCAATTCTACCATACAAAATTTTGACCAAGCTCTTATGCCTTTTCCTAACCAAGCCCAAAAGTCAATGGCCTATTATCCAGTCTCTATTGAAAATCAATCCTCTAGTAATCCAATTTCGGCCCAACAACCATCCAAGTCCATTAATTCTTCGGAGAGTCAAAATCAGGTCTCTGTCAAAATGATTTAATTCAAAAAAGGCCAATGGCTTTTACACCCAAAATCTCCTTGTAAAATATCAACTGTGCCCTTAACCTATATACCCACTCCATCTATCATACTCTCACAATTACCAAACCACTCTCTCTTTCTATTCTCTATCTAAATCTCATCCTCCCACCAACCACCACTGCCAGCCACCACCACTCCCCTAAACCACCGCCCACCACCACACCACCACCGCGTTCACGCCACCTTTTCATCATTCACCCCACCACCGTTCACCCACCACGCGCCTCCACACCACCGCCCAGATCTGCTACCACCTCACCACCACCGCCAACTCCGTCCCACCACCACCGCTAACTCCGTCCAGCCCTCCACCATGGTACCACCCGTCGTCCACCACCGCGGATCTTCTTCCTCCCACAGCCACCACCGTCGACCCGACCACCACCGGCAAGATCTTTCAAGATCTAAGAAGATCCGTCCATGATCCTTCAAGATCTTTCAAGATCTGAGAAGATCCATCAAGATTCGTCCAAGATCACCAAATCCTTCAAGATCTGAGAAGATCCGTATGGATATTTTTTGTTTTTCTTTCTGAATGTTAGATTTTGTGTCTTTCATGTAAATTTCTGGTAATGATCCGTCCATTTTGGTGTAGATTGCAATGATTCATTCATTCTTTTTTTTTTTTCTGGTGCGGAATGCGATTTTTTTCATTTTTGTTGGATTTTTACTGTCTGACTGTATTTGTAAAGTTGATTAATATAGTCCGATTGTATTATTAACTATGCTAGTACAGTCCAAATGTATTACATAACTTTAAGAATACAGTCCGACTGAATTTATAACTCTGTCAATACAGTCGGACTGTATTACATAACTCTACTAATGCAGTCGGACTGTATTACATGACTCTACTAATACAGTTGACTGTATTATCGATATATAAAATACAGTCAAATAAATTATGAAGCATAAACTTATGATTCTTGTTGGAAATGAAAAAAAAAATGAACAAAATCTGAACTGAAAAATTAAAATAAACATCTGAAGAGGTGAAATGATATTAAAAATTATTTTTAGAAGTGTTGGTTTATTTTTTGAACAACTGAGGGGTATAAATGTCCATCCATGGGGTATAAATACATTTGACCTTTATTTGAATAACTCAAAGTACTGTAGGCCTCCTTTTCAAATTTAGGTGTAAAATTGGTCTTTCCCACAACATAACAAACATACTCACCCCCTGGTTTTCCACCTATTCCAGTACTTAGTGATAATACTTCTTTTACAACTAAACCTTTAGAGCCTAGCACACTGTTTACTTCCCAACCTATTTCCAGCATCATTTTGAGTAAGAAACGTGGGAGGCCCCCCCGGTCCAAATAGCCCTAACAAGAAATTTGGGCCTAAATTGGCTGGCAGTAGTCAAGGTAAACAAGCGGGTCACTCTCGATATTCAGCTAAGAAGAGTGAACTCGCACTTGAAAGCAGCGCCTCAGTTCCAGAGGTGGAGGTTGCAGAGCAACCCCGCCTAGATCAATGAGTTTCTTCTCTTGGAATTGTCAAGGTTTGGGGAACTTTGGACAGCTCTTGGAGAGTTTCTCTGTACTCATCGCCCCAATTTTATTTTTCTTATGGAGACTCGGTTAGGGAATCTGGAGATAGATAGGATTAAACAGAGATTTAATTTGTTTGGTATTTCGGTTGCATCTCATGGAAGGTCTGGCGGTTTGGCCCTTCTTTGGGATAAAGATTCAAGTGTTACTATTCAGAGTTACTCAAGATATCATATTGATGCTACGGTTCAGTTAGTTGGTGATACGGACGGTTGGCGGTTTACGGAATTTTACGGGAGCCTGATACATCAAAGAGAAAGTTTACTGGAAAGACTGGCCCAACAGTCTAGGCGCAAGTGGATGTGTATAGGAGACTATAATGAGGTGGCTTCTCAGACAGATAAGAAAGGAGGCGCAATTATTCCAGAATGGCATCTTCGAGCTAGCAGAAACGTTCTGCTACATACTGGTCGTCATGAGATCGATTTTGAGGGTTACAAGTTCACATGGTCAAATCAATAGGAGGAGCCAGACCACATCGAGCTCCGGCTAGATCGAGCCATGACGAGTACGGACTGGCTGGACTCTTTTCCGGCGGCCAAGGAACAGCATCTGCACACCAATAATTCTGATCACTTGCCTTTGTTACTAAAATTGCGGGGAGTTGCTGCTCGTTGTTTCAGACATAGTCGCTGACGGTTTCGGTTTGAATCCATGTGGCTCCGCTCGACTGATTGCACACGGGTAATTCGGGATTCTTGGGATGGTGATTTGGGGTTATTGCAAAATCTAGATTCATGTAAGATGGGTTTGCTGAATTGGAATAAAGAAACATTTGGTCATGTGAAGGTAAAATCAGAAAGCTCAAATTGGAATTGGAAGAATTAAGTAAGCAGCCTTGCATTTCTGGAAATCGGGTTTTGATTAGGGAAAAAAGGAAATTGTTAGAAGAAGAGCTTGATCGAGAGGAGTTGATGTGGCAGCAGAGGGCGAAAGCACAGTGGCTTGTGGAAGGCGATTGGAACACAAAATTCTTTCATTCTTAAGCCTCACAGCAGAACAGTTTCAATGAGATTAGCGAATTAAGAAATGCAGCTGGAGATATGGTTAGTAGCAGGGAGGAGTTGGAATCTATTATCACAGATTATTATTCCAGTATTTTCACCTCCAGGACACCGGCCGTTTCTGACATTGAAGAAGTAGTAGGGTGTATAGGCTCCAGAGTGGACCAGAGGATTAACCAGGATCTATGCCAGGTGTTTACTGCAGGCGAGGTAAAAAAAGCTCTTTTCGATATGTATACCCTTAAATCCCCTGGCCTTGATGGCATTCCAACTATTTTTTATCAGCGTTTTTGGCATATTGTTGGTAAAAATGTGGTTGATTGTGCTCTTGATTTTTTGAATAATCATAACCTTGATCCCAAGTTAAATTATACTCATATTGTTCTAATCCCTAAGTGCCAAACATCTGAGCTTGTTACCCAGTTTCGTCCCATTAGTTTGAGTAATGTCATGTTTAAAATAACCTCAAAAGCTATCACTAATAGATTGAAACCTCATATGAATTCCATTATCTCTGAAACTCAATATGCTTTTGTGCCTAATCGCCTTATTTCTGATAATGTCTTGGTTGCTTATGAAATCAATCATTTTCTTAAACAAAAAACCAAGGATAGAGGGCAAAGATTCTTTTATGTCTTTAAAATTGGATATGAGTAAAGCTTGATAGGGTGGAATGGGCTTTCTTAGAGAGAGTGTTGGATAAGTTAGGTTTCGATAGACGTTTTGTTGAGCTAATTATGTTGAGTGTTCGTACAATGTTTTATTTTGTACTTTTAAATGGTGAACCTCTTATTAAATTCCAGCTAGAGAGGGGTATTCGGCAAGGGGATCCTCTTTCTCCTTATTTATTCCTTTTTGTACCGAGGCTTTCAGTGCTTTGATTCCTGATGCGGAGGAGAGGGAGGTGTTACGAGGAGTAGCTGTGAATCCAAGTGCACCAAGGATCTCTCATTTGCTTTTTGCTGATAATACTTTACTTTTCTGTCATGCTACTGCTGAGTCTGCTGTGGAGATTGCTAGTATTTTACATAGATATAGTATGGCTTCTAGTCAGGAAATTAACATTGAGAAGTCCACAGTTGTGTTTAGTAGAAATACGATGAGGGAGAGGGTGGAGGAGGTGAGAGGAATTCTTCCAGTCCAAGTGGTAGATAAACATGTATCTGGGTCTTCCTACTGAAATGGGAAAGTCGAAAAAGGAAGTTTTTAGTTGGTTGAGAGAAAGTCGAAAAAGGAAGTTTTTAGTTTTTAGGCAAAAGGTTCAAAATTTTGTAAATACAATGCTTTCTAGGGCGGGGAAAGAGATTCTTATTAAAGCTGTTCTTCAAGCTATTCCCACGTATGTAATGGGTGTTTTAAGATGCCAGATTACCTCTTACATGAGATTGAATCTATTATCTCTAGGTTTTGGTGGGGTAATGGTAAGGATAAGAAGATCCATTGGATTAATTGGCATAATTTATGTAAGAGTAGAAGAGATGGGGGAATGAGTTTTCGGGATTTGAAGTCTTTCAATATTGCATTGCTTGGAAAACAAATTTTGCGGATTATTCAATTTCCTAATTCTCTTTTGATTCGTGTCTTCAAAGCTAAGTATTTTCCTCATACTGATGTTTTAGGCGCTACTCCTAAGTCTAATGCCTCTTATACGTCGAAAAGTATTTGTGTCCCTTTGTCTCTTATGCGTGCGGGAATTAGATGGCGCGTTGGTAGTGGGGATAACATTGACGTGTGGAAAGATAATTGGATCCCACGTGATTTTCAGTTTAAACCCAGGACTCCTAATTTATTTAATTTAATGAATCTCACTGTGGCTGATTTGAGAAATGAGGAGGGTTGTGGGTGGAATTTAGAGGTTGTGAACAATTTGTTTGAAAGTATATATGTTCTAGAGACAATCGATTGAGGACAAATATACATATTCGATTCAGTATTTATTTATGATTAATGTTCATTTATAAATAGGCATTACGGTATGTAAATATTATTATCTGTTTGTCTGTAATTGTTTACATACGTGTTCCCATGAGCTTCATGTTATCACTAAGAATGTGAGATCTTGAGTGACATAACATAGCTCTAAAAATCAATGATCATCGAGAATGGGATATCGATGATGCATTGGAGATTGGCATGTGGTTTGCATCATATCCTTTGAGGGTGTAGTAGTTCTCACGACTACGAATTACTTGGTAATCCGTGATGGACACATGGACGCCTTAGAGGGTGTTGGTATACCCAGCCGAGAAACCGTTTGATGTACTCTATTTACGTGTCTACGGAAGTAACGGTTTGTAGGGTGGTGTAATAGTCCTTTGACTTGAGGTCAATACTTACTACATGTGTGGACTCGTGTGCTTTGACCATGACCAACGCTTGCACTCCTTGTAGGGGTAGATACGACATGTGTTGGGCACATCACGAAACACATGTTGGTAGTAGTTGAACCAAGATAGGATTCATTCCTCAAAATAGACTTGGAGAGAACACTTAACTTCTCATTACTAGTTTGATCAAAGTCGTTGGCCAACGCAAGATATATTTGGAATGGTGTTCAAGTATTATGGATCAATTAGTAGAATGAGATAAAGTGATTAAGTTATTGGAACAGACACGAAATCAAGTTCTAGACTTAATCGAGTGTTCGCGAATGAAAGGACCGTATCATCATAAGCTCTACATTACAGGTGGTTTGCAATCCTTTCAAACGTTCCTTATGTATTAAGAGTGTTTGGTAAATTGTCTAGGAGTTTCACCAAACCTTAATTAGATTAGTGCTTACTTACATAAGGCCCTATGGGTCACACAAAGTGGTGATTGTTCTACCAGTCGAGTATTAGAGTTAATTAAATATTAATTGGATTAATAAATATTTAATTTACTATTGTTTAGAATTGATCTATTTGATAGAAATAATTAATGAGTCAAATTGGATTTATCGGACTTAATTAATTGTTATACTTTTAGAAAGTAAATGAATTAAATTGGATTTAATTTATATTTGAAGAAAGATTAATTAGATTTAATTGGATTTAATTAATTAACGCAAGAGAAGTTTATTTGGACCAAATTGGAATGAAGTCCAAATATAAAAGCCCAAAAGAGATGAAGAAAAATAAGTTGGGCTTGGTGGGTTTCGAACCCATTACCTGATGTTTGATGGATTCAAGCCCAACCAACTAGGCTAGGAGTCCTCATCATCATGGATTGCATTTAGGTTATATGAGTACATATGATCTGCGAGATCATTGGAAGAGAAACAATATAACACACGTTTTCCTTCTCCTTTTGCTTTTGCTTTTGCTTTTGCTTGATCATCTTTCTTCATGCTTCAATTCTCTATAACCCTACTCACTAAATAGTTTAGTATAGTTTAGAACGGGAACCTCCTAGCGTTCTTCGGTAGAATTAATCCCCGTAGATACCGAGGTTCAGGAAGCTGATCATTATGTATTATTGGGTTCAACATATCATTCATGGCTAACTGATTCGAGGTGCTGACGAACGGATTTAAAGAAGAGCTTTAAGGCTTTAAAGCTGCTGTCTGGAAAGCTACTGCGACAAGTAAGTATTGATTTGCTTGTTTACGTTATATATAGTCATTGAATCAAGATCAATATGCAATAAAATTTTCGAATTCCGCTGCGTGACCTAGGGTTTCCATTGCATATTTACCAACATTGTTTTGGGAAGAAGATGTTCAATCCATTTGGGCTATTCCTGTTGTGTCAAAGGAGATTTCTGATATAAGAATTTGGCATTATTATAAGTGTGGTGTATATACAGTACGTACGGGGTATTACCTTTGTCGTGAACTTGCTCAGCGAAATGTGCATAATCGTATGGGTACTTCTAGTTTGACATGTTCTATGGATTGGAATTGGATTTGGCGTGTTAATGCACCAAATAAAATTCGTGTTTTCTTATGACGTCTAGTCAATGATTCGTTACCTACTTTGGTTAATCTTGAGTCTAGACATGTCGTTAATGAAGTTATTTGTCCGGTGTGTTTATGCAAATCTGAATGTGCACTTCATCTTTTCCGGGACTGCCACTATGCTCGCTGTTTTTGGGCTCTTTCTAATGTGCCTCATCATCTTATTGCCACAGATACTTGTTCAGTTACAAATTGGTTGCTGGAAATTAAACATAATTCCAATTCTTCAATGCTGGAGTACATTGTTTTTGCTTGTTGGGGGAATCTGGAGCAACCGAAATAAAGTGGTACATGAATGTGTGGGTATGATCCATTGGAATCTGTCTATTTTATTTGCCACTATATGCATCGCTACCACAACGCGAGAGAACCTTTTTCAGATTCATAGCGTGTTGCAGATCAGGTTCATTGGCAGCCTCCTCCATTGGGTTCATTTAAAATTAATTTTGATGCATCTTTAAAGCGGAACCCGTCGACATCACGTCTTGGCATGGTGGTACGGGATAGTGAGGGGAAGATTGTGGCATGGAAAACGGAATCATTCCCGCATATTCATGATCCTCAGCAGGCGGAATCTTTAGCAGCTAGAGCTGCTGTTATTTTTGGCCAAGCAACTCATCCTGGAACAAATAATTGTGGAAGGAGATTGTAGTACATTAATTAATCAACTACAACAGGATGGCTCCTCTTTTGCTGCTAATGGTAACATTGTGGAGGAAATTAGACTTTTGTACTTTCATTTTATTTTGGTATGGTTTAATTTTGTTCGTAGATCTGGCAATAAGTTAGCTCATTCTTTAGCTCATGATTTTCCTTTTGATAGCGGTGGTCAGGATTTTATATCATTTGCGAATTCGGATGTAATTTGACTTTATGTTTATTGATTATATGTGAAGTCTTATTTCCTTAAAAAAAAAAAAAACTTTTATTCACTACTTGCAACTTATTCATTAAGTAAAATTTCGACAATTTTGTTAGAATCGAGCCCATCAATTTCAAAGAAAAAAAAATCCTAATGAATGAAATTTAGGATAAGGAACTCAATTTGATTGGAACTATTTTTTCTTGCATAAACGTCCCTTATCCACTTGGCCTTAGTTCCTTTATGTATTTATGGTAGTAGTCTAATCTTAACTTAGCATGGGCGTATTCCTTAATATATATAGATTTATGTCTACATTTGCTAAGAGACTGATTATTTATCATATTTTGTAGTTATACAATGAACAAAGGACGTCTTAATTTTGATGAATCGAGGAATCGTACTCCATCGTTTAAAGAGGGAAATAGTCCTAACGAAAAAAAGATTAGAATTTCTAAAGGTAATATTTTATTTTATGTATACATATATACACTCACACATTAATAAATAATTTTATTATTTATAATTAAAATATTGTGTATAATTATTTGTGTATTGATGTTAATTTCCAGAAAATTTACTTGGATCTTCAACTCATAATGTGAAAAGAAATACTCAAGGACGTGGGGCTGCATTATCACCTCTTAGTGACATTACGAATGGTAAATTTTTTATAATTTGTATTTTTTTAAAAATCAAACTAATTAAATATAAACTTTTGTTTTATTTTATTTGTTATTAGCGTTGTCACCAATTCAATCGAATCTCGTTGATACAATGCCACCAAACGTGGAAACTGCTAAAAGTATAAAACCGCAAAGCAATATCCTAACCCCAAACTACTCTCCATTTAGTTGTGTTACAGATGGTAATGGTTTTCATATATTTCATAGTATATTTATATAATACCATATTTAGGATTTTGTGTAATTAATGTTGTATTCATGTATGTATTATAGTTCATGGAAACGATTTATTTACTCAACCAAATATCTATGATATTTATGAGAGATCCACATCAGTTAGACCCCACAAACACTTAAGTGTTGGGCCAGATGTTCTACTTCAAGTTAGGAGGCACATTTCTGTGGAAATTACTAATTCCGACAAGGATATTTGCTCAAGTAAGATTTCCATTACTTTCAAATATAAATTTTTACATAGACTTATTTTTTACATCAAATTCGACCCCAATTGACATGTGAAAAATACATACTAAGGGAATATGGATGAGGATTACAAAGCAGTGACAAGGTTCAACAAAATGAACATGAGATTTACTACATAAATGAGAAGACATCTCAAGTCCCATCCCTTTGATTATTTTATGTATCATGAAGATCCTAAATGATACAGTGAGTATATCCATTAATAATGCAATTATACAGTTTCAAAACATTTGAATTTCGATCATCATCCTTAAAAATTACTAAAATACCTTCAATTAATTAGCATTTATTTATGTGAATGTTTATTCCGTGGATGCAGGAATAATCGTACCTCCTCCTGTTGAAGAGTGCATGCCTTTTGCAGAAAAGCGTATAGAGCAATTACTAGATAAATATACTCTCAAACAGCGAAAACATATCATTGTAGAAACATCACATATTGAGGTACTTAAGGAATCCCGAAAGATAACTATGAAAAAGATCCATGACAAGAAGAACATGGTTGCGCGGAGAAATTATGGGATATCAGTCGTAGGTAATTTTAGTTACCTAATAGATTCCACACATGAGCCAATATTTTACCCCATTATATAAAATGTGACATATATATTTTTCATTTATTAGCTTACCAGAATATGGGTGATCCAACCTACCCGTGTAGATTTTGCGGTGCGCTTATGTGGTTTGATGAGAGGATTAAAAGTACTCCATTGAGTAATCCGGAGTTTGGCTTGTGTTGTAGTCGTTGTAAAATACAACTTCCTCTCCTGAAACAGCCTCCATGCCTTATAAGTGATCTTCTCCAAAATAGGCACAGTCGAAATTATATTGAGCACATACGTGCTTATAATATGATATACGTGAAAGTGCAATTTATATTGCACTTGTTTTGTTAATTCGGCCTTTCTTCGTTTATTAACCGGTTCGACAATTGTAGTTGTTTTTCTATGGTTATTTTGTAGGATATATCAAGTTGGGCCTCAACATGCTTAATGGATCACGATTGGTCACTTTATGGCGATTCTTGTAGCAAAGCAGACCTTGTAGCAAAAGGAAAATAAGAAGCATAATGCAAGAAGGAAGCTGCCATATTGTTCAAGGAAGAATTTGATGCTATAAGAAAAGTGAGATTTAAAAGAGATTGATATCTAGAAGACTCCTTATACCATTAATACATAAAAGGAAGTTTCCTTACCATAGAATCCAAGTTTGTTAAGACTTGGGCCTGCCTGCTGCCGACTTGTTCTTCCTGGACATGAGTTATCGCAATTATATATATAGAGGAAGAAGGAGGCATTGCAAGATTGCCGATTGCCTTTGAAGAACAAAGATTATATGTTTTAGGCGTCTTGCTTTACTAGACCTTTACCTCGGTGTTTACTTGTGAGTGTTCTCTAAAGATTGAGAATTACTCTAGTATCATTGAACTAGAATAGGTTTTTCTTATCTGTTCTAGGTCTAGTTTTTTGTAAGTTTAATCAATCGTTTGCGATTGAATTAAACTTCTTTTTGTAATTCTACTTTTCAATTTTAGTAGAAGTTTTGCTTCGGCACCATCGGTATCTTTATATACCGCCTTGAGAAATCTTTGCGTTCAGTTTTATTCCGCTGCACTTTATTGAGTTCTGTAGATTACAGTTTACTGTTGTCGTAGTTTAGTTGAACACTGTTCACTGTTGTCGTAATGGTGTTGACTCAACATCAATAGTCAACATCGTTCAAAACTGTCCAGAAGTACCAATTCCGGTCCTACAGTTCTAACAAGTGGCATCAGAGCCAGCCACCTAATTAATTGGTGTCTGGATTTGGTACTACTACAATGGACGTTGTCAATTCAAGTGTCAACAAGCCACCTGTTCTAGTTGGGTCGAACTACCACTACTGGAAAATACGGATCAGAACGTATATCAAATCCATTGAAGGACGTGCATGGAAATCGGTTCTTGAAGGATATGCGTTGCCTACCATAGGACCAGATGCTGATGGAGATGTCATTCTAAAACCCGAAGCACAATGGTCAGGTGATGATTTTCTTGCTAGTTCTTACAATGAAAAAGTCTTGAATGCAATTTATTCTCATGTTGATTCTCATATGTTTAAACTCATACAAAATTGCACTACTGCTAAACAAGCTTGGGATTTACTCCAAAATCATTGTGAAGGTGATAACAATATTAAACAAACGAAACTGCAACTGCTTTGGTCTAAATTTGAAAATTTGAGAATGGCAGAAGACGAAACAATTGATTCTTATTTTGACAAACTGCTCACTATTTCTAATGATATTCAACTTCTTGGAGATTCCATGTCCAATAAACAATTGATTTCAAAAGCAGTTCGATCTGTTTCTTCAAAGTTTGACATAAAAAGAACGATTTTGGAAGATACTCAAAACTTGGCAGCTATGGATTTTCATACCTTGATGAACAATTTAAAGAATTTTAAAATTCAACAGAATGAGCGCAATGGTACGAAAATTATTAGTATGTCTATGCACTCCAAATCAAAAATCCCTGAGTCTAATAGCAGTAGTGATGAATCTGATGAGATGGCTGAAGAAGATTTCGATAAAGCTCTTGATAGGTTGCGTAGAAAGTTCAACAAAACTAGCTTTAGAAAGAATTCTAACAAAGGCTCTTCAAGCAATTCAAAAGGCACAAACAAGTTTAAAAAGACTGTAGATTCCCCTAGTTTAAGTCCAACTTAGCAAAGTTAGATGTTTTGAATGTCAAGGATGGGGACATTATCAGAATGAATGTGCTAACTCTCTTCGTAAGAAGAAAAAGACTTTGTTTGCTTGTCTCAGTGATGTTTCAGGTGATGAACAGGAATCTGATGCTTCAGAAGGTCGTGTGTTCGCCATCCTCTTACGGGCGATGTTGGAAATCGATGTTTAGTCAAAAATGAAAACTCAACATCGTCTCAGATCCTCTTCTTTGATTATGATGAATCACAGACGTGCGAAGAAATATTCAGGGAAAAAGTTTCCGACTCTGAAAACTCAATGTCTACCGATGTCTACTGTTTGCATGGTTCTGTTGACTTGTATGCAGATCATTCTATTGAAGAAGAACTCACTGACGAACAAATTGTGGCAAGAGATGATGAAGCTGTGACTTGGCACAAGAAACTTGGGCATGTAAGCTATAGGAACATTGAAAGGCTCATCAAACTGAATGCGGTTAGAGGACTGCCGAAGCTGAGCAATGCCGGAAAGCAAGTGTGCGGTGACTGCCTAAAAGGTAAACAAACTAGAGCTGTGCATACATCCCTACAAACTGAAGGGCAGCATGTACATCCAACTGCTTCGAACTCTTACATATGGACTTAATGGGACCAATTGAGGTAGATAGTCTAGGTGGTAAGAAGTACATCTGTGTCATAGTTGATGATTTTTCTCGATTTACTTGGGTAAGTTTTTTAAAAGAAAAATCTGAAACTTTTGATTCCTTCAAGAAACTTTATGCTAGGTTTAGTAATCAATATGCTACTGTTGTCCAACGCATTAGGTCAGATCATGGTAGGGAATTTGAGAATCAAACCTTTGCTGATTTTTGCAAAAAGAAAGGAATCTTTCATGAGTTTTCTGCACCCAAAACTCCACAACAAAATGGAGTGGCTGAGAGAAAGAATCGGACCTTACAAGAAATGGCTAGGGTTATGTTGAGTTCCATGAACCTTTCAAAAAGATTGTGAAATTTCGTAAATACTGCTTGTCACATAATAAATAGAGTCTACCTTAGACCAGGAACTTCAACCACTCCCTATGAGTCTAAATGGCAAGAAGCCTAATCTTAAGTACTTTCATGTGTTTGGTTGTGCTTGCTTTATTCTCAATGATAGAGAACATTTAGGCAAGTTTGATGCAAAAAGTGATAAAGGCATTTTTGTTGGTTACTCTCTTAATAGCCATGCATATAGGGTGTATAATCTAAGGACACAAAGCTCAAGAATCATTAACATTACTTTTGATGACTCGGTGCCCTTTGAAAAGCAAAGAAGTTGAGATGTCTTGTACTAGAAAAATAGATTCTTGCACGAAGCAGTACTAAATCGGATCACGGGTTCTATACCGATTCCCAGTCGATTCTTGTCGGAGAAGATGGAGTCAATGTTGATCACAATGTTGAGTCAACATCGCGCCCAACATTGCAGGGGAGAGCTCATCGGATGAATCATCTCGAAAGTGAAGATGAACCTGTTCTGGAACCGACTGTGCCTCTGGATTCCATCAGACGTGAT
Organism: Plantago major; assembly: GCA_026545765.1. Classification (NCBI taxonomy): domain Eukaryota; kingdom Viridiplantae; phylum Streptophyta; class Magnoliopsida; order Lamiales; family Plantaginaceae; genus Plantago; species Plantago major. Next base: position 14,672,659 of record CM048840.1, on the reverse strand, counting down.
CCACCCCCGAGGATTCACAAAGATCATCCAAGTTCGCAAGCCATTGGTGATCCAAGGGGAAGAATGACTCTTAGGGGAAATACCAGAAAGAACTACAAGGAAATGGCAAGCCACACTACTATGTGTCAATCGGTGAATTCTTCTTGTTTTGTCTTTCTTACTGAACCTAAGAATGCAAAAGAAGCTTTAAAACATGACTACTGGATTGATGCTATGCAAAAAGTCAAACCTCTTTCTGAACTTTTTGATGCTCCTGTTTTTGTCAAAGAAAATGGTGAGGTTGTGGAAGGAACCAAAAAGACTTATGTGTGTCAATATTGCCTTAAGACTGGTCACATAAAACCCCACTGCTTTACTTATCTAAGAGATCTGAAAAAGGGGAAGATAGAAAAACATGTGGTTGAGTCAGCTTCGAATGTGTCAGTTTCAAAAGCAGAGAAATCTAAAGTGTCTGTTCCAAAATCTGTTCCTTTGGTGGCTCCTGTTAAGCAGAATGAAAAATCCAATGTTGAGTCCGATGTTGAGTCAACATCGACATCAACAGTGTCTAGTTCCAGGAACTCTGTGTCTAAAGCTTACCATGCTGTCTCTAGTCAGAAAGAAAAAGCCTCTGGAACTGGGAAAAACTCTAGAGAAAAGTATAAGAGAGTTTGGGCTCCTAGGGAAAAGATTGTCTGTAATATTGCTTTTTCTGTGGCTACCTCTCCTAACAATGCAGGTAGATGGTACTTTGATAGCAGATGTTCAAGACATATGACAGGAACCTTGAGTTATCTTTCTAACTTTGTCTCTCAAAAGACTGGAATGGTAACTTATGGAGGAGGATACAAGAGTAAAGTACTTGGGAAGGGGGTGTTAACTCTTGATGGTTTTCCAACCTTGAAAAATGTACTGTTGGTTGAAGGTTTAACTGCTAACCTTATTAGTGTCTGTCATGTGTGTGATGATGATTTGAAGGTCAAATTTAACAAACACACTTGTAAAGTACACACTTGCAAGGAGAAATGTTTTGACATGACAGATACCAGGTCTCCTGACAACTGCTACGTGGTGGCTGATCCCCACAATTGCAATCGTGCAAAAGAAGATTGTATTGTGCTTAACTTGACTAATCTTTCCATAGTACATCAGTTTGTGCAAACTATGATAGGTACCTTTGAGATGAATATGATTGGCGAGCTCAGCTTCTTTTGTGTCCGGGAGAACTCTAAATCATGCAGTACACTTATGGGTACCTCTCTGAAGCTGAGCATAGTCGATGTTGGCACGGATGTTGACCCAACATTGTACAGATCAATGATTGAAAGCCTTATGTATCATCTGCAGAGACCTGATATCATGCTCTCTGTGTGTGTGCGCGCCAGGTATCAGTCCAACCCTAAAAGCCCCCATTTAACTGTCGTTAAAAGAATCTTTGGATATATATCAGGAACTGTTAATTTTGGATTATGGTTTGCATGTGATACAAACACTAATCTGGTGGAATTTAGTGATTCTGATTGGGCTGGTGATCTAGATGATAGAAAATCCACTAGTGGAGGTTGCTTTTATCTTGGTCCAAATTTGGTGTCTTGGTATAGCAATAAAGCGTATCCTTGTCATTCTTGAATCTGAATATGTAGCATTTGGCGGTTGTGTCTCTGATGCAGTTGAAAAATATGCTGCATGACTATGGTCTACAAAGTGCTACCCTTTTGATGTTATGTGATAACCTTAGTGCCATACATATCTCTAAAAACCATGTTCAACACTCTCGCACTAAGCACATAGATAGTAGGCATCATTTTCTTAGGGACTTGGTCAATAAGCAAGTAATTGACATAGAACACATAGATACAACAAACCAACTAGCAGATATTTTTACCAAACCCTTAGACAGTGAGAGATTCTTCAGTCTCCGGAGATCTCTCGGTATGTGCTCTCTGTGACTGTCAGTGTTGAGTGCCAATGTTGACTCAACATCACGGTCAACATTGGATGTTTAGTACGAGTGATGATTTTGTCTTTTTATTTTTTCATTCCTCTGTGTGTTTCTGTGCTCCGGTGCTTCTGTACATGTCTTTGGTTGTTCTTGTTTTGTATCTTCATTGGTGATGCTTAGTCCGAAATTTGTTTGAAACCAAGGTTGAAAGGGATCGAGTCTCTTGTGTGTTTGCTTTATGTAAAACCCACTTTTGCTGCTTTTTGGCTATTTTTACTCGTACCTTGACTCGCACTTGACGTTGCCTCCTGCTCTTTATGCTTAATAAATCTAATGAATTATGATAAAAAGGGCTCGAAGTGTTTCCGTCGAGGATCGTGTTGGGCAGGTTTCAAATACTATCCAAATATCGACGTGGCCAATGTGTCATATGTCGTGAGGGTTGATGGCCTGTACTGGAAACCGACACGCACAAAAGTACCGATTCTCGTAATGCTGCTGGTTCACTTTCTGAGTACCAAATTACCCAATATAGTCAAATGAGTGATCTTTATGCCATGAGACGTGTGTTTGCCTCACTCCGCATAGGCTTCGGCTTTGGAGCGGATTCATACGTGTTCCAATTATTTGACATGGTTCACGGTCTCATGGTCACCCCCACTCAAACTTATGCTAATTGTTCAATTTACTTTTTGAGGCAATGTTGGGTGTGTTTCTTTGGTATTCCTTTCTCTTTCTGTTTTGCATGCAGCATCAGTGGTGTTAATCGAATCTGCACATTTTGAGACTTGGTTTCCTGGCTGACTTACATTAAGAGTGGTCTGATTTTCCGATGTTGTCATCAATGTTGAGTCAACATTCAGGTCAACATTGGCTGTGCATGAAGTACTTTTTGCTCTTTTGTTGTGCTCCATTTTTTTGTGCTCTAATTCTGTGTGTTTTTGGGTTTGAGGGGGAGTAGGTCTAAGGTGTTTTCTTCAGGTTTTGGGTTTCTGCTTTCCTATACTTGCATTTCAAGTCACTTTCTTTTAAATCAAGATTTTTGGTCAACCTCCCTAGGGTTTATCTATTTATCTGATTACGTTGACTTGATGGATAACTGTTTTTCTTGCAACTTTAATCTTTAATTAACAGTTGTGCACAGTTTTTCGTTGCTTTGATATATATCTGCAGGAATCTTCCTTGAAGCAAACCCAACAACACCCATCATGACTTATTTTGTAAGCTGTGTACTTGACCATCCGCTCTCTTCACATCACTGCCCTCCAGCTGACCATCCACTCTATTCACGACATCGCCTTCACCGATCATCGTCTATAGTCCTGCTTTTGCTACTTTCTTTGCCAGTGTTGACTACAATGTTGAGTCAACATCGTTTCGACAACATTAGTACTTTGTCTGCAGGTCCTCAACAGATTACCAAGATGGTGAAGTTTCTGTAAAAGAACTTTGTTTTCTTTCTTTCCTCACAAAAAAGGGGGAGAATGTTTGTACTCTTGGTTTTTTTTTTGTATTAAGGGGGAGGTCTTGGAGCAAGGGGGAGTTGCTTGATATTACCTTGTGTTTTCCTACTAACTACATTTCAAGTTTTTGTGAAGAAAGGCAAGAATTAAGGGGGAGATTGAAAGTGCAATTTATATTGCACTTGTTTTGTTAATTCGGCCTTTCTTCGTTTATTAACCGGTTCGACAATTGTAGTTGTTTTTCTATGGTTATTTTGTAGGATATATCAAGTTGGGCCTCAACATGCTTAATGGATCACGATTGATCACTGTAGCAGTTACTGTAGCAAAACGGGCACTGTAGCAAAAAGGAAAATAAGAAGCATAATGCAAGAAGGAAGCTGCCATGTTCAAGGAAGAATTTGATGCTATAAGGAAAGTGAGATTTAAAAGAGATTGATATCTAGAAGACTCCTTATACCATTAATACATAAAAGGAAGTTTCCTTACCATAGAATCCAAGTTTGTTAAGACTTGGGCCTGCCTGCTGCCGACTTGTTCTTCCTGGACATGAGTTATCGCAATTATATATATAGAGGAAGAAGGATGCGTTGCAAGATTGCCGATTGCCTTTGAAGAACAAAGATTATATGTTTTAGGCGTCTTGCTTTACTAGACCTTTACCTCGGTGTTTACTTGTGAGTGTTCTCTAAAGATTGAGAATTACTCTAGTATCATTGAACTAGAATAGGTTTTTCTTATCTGTTCTAGGTCTAGTTTTCTGTAAGTTTAATCAATCGTTTGTGATTGAATTAAACTTCTTTTTGTAATTCTACTTTTCAATTTTAGTAGAAGTTTTGCTTCGGCACCATCGGTATCTTTATATACCGGCTTGAGAAATCTTTGTGTTCAGTTTTATTCATTGCACTTTATCGAGTCCTCACAATTCAGCCATCGTTGTCGTAGTTTAGTTGAACACTGTTCACTGTTGTCGTAACGGTGTTGACTCAACATCAATAGTCAACATCGTTCAAAACTGTCCAGAAGTACCAATCCCGGTCCTACAGGTCTAACAGTACGCCTTTACTTTGATGGGTGGAATCCAAGACCATTCAGTCAACAATGGACATGGTCCATATTCATATAGACTTGGTGGAAATAACTATCATCTGATGAGTAGTTTGTTACCTGAAGTAGGTGAATCTCCTAAGTTTTCACAGCTGTATATTATTGCGGCGAGGATGAAACTCAGGACTATATTGATGTCGTCAGGTATTTTATATTTGGATTTATATGTATTTGTTCGACTGTTTTTTTATTATTTTTCATAAATATCATATGTATGTTTAATTCAAGTTTAAAGAGATTTTAATTTTGTTTTTTTAGGTAAAAAATAGCTTATGCGATTGATCCATCTATTGTAGATGATCTAAAGAATATGATAGGAGTTGATAATCCAATTGCAAAGAATTTTTTTATGGCTACTGAACGCTTCAAGGAAAATCACGATATGAATGTTAAGTTATGTCTAATTGGAAGGAGGCCACGTGATGGACGCATGTACAATCTACCAACATGTTCTGGAGTTGTTGTGGCCCCTAAATGATCGCTCAGTGATAAAGGAGATAGGGGTGCAGAGATAGCCAGGAGGTTTGCCTCGAAGTAGCCACCCTTGAAAGGGTGCGTAATAGCTCACTGATCGAGCGCTCTTGCCCGAAGATGAACGGGGTTAGCGATCTGCCGAAGCTGTGGGATGTATTTTTCATTAATTGTTGGTATGTTGGAATTTCAATTATTTTCAACAAGAGATATTATATATTTGAAAGTATTTCTATTCATTTTAAAATGATCTCATTTATAAATGATCAGTAGATGATGAGTATGACATGGATCCCGTGATATAGTACTTGAGCAAAGAAATGGTGATTTCCATAGAATTTCATAATTGCATCCATATGGTGAGGATGGATACCATACAAAGATATTGCACTCTGACGCAACATGGTACCCGCCTGTGAGCTGATTGACACCCAGCCAACTGACAGATGCAACATGGCACCCGCCTGCGAGCTGACTGACACCCAGCCGTCTTACAGACGTAGAATGGCACCCAACGACAAGCTGACATACATAGATGTCTGGCTGACCCGGTGTGGCACAAATTCGACGAAGTGAGCGGACGAACACAATAATAGTTCAAGCACTACTCCTTTGGACTAGAGCTTAAACTGGGGGACAAACCTAGTAGACAGAGTACAACAGTGCCAAGCGCGTCGTCTAGAGGTTAGCCTGCTATTTTTCATTCAAATTAGACTTGTAAGACAAGCATGACTACATGATTTATGAATATGTCTGACTCTCCATCATGAACTACGTTTTAGTATAAATTCTAAGAACAACGCATCTTTAACTTCATGTGTTATTCACTACTTTACTCATGTATGATAATTTCAGTCGAATACTTATGTATTTGAGATCATGTTTGTTGCAACTATCATACAAGTTCAAATATGAGACATAACATCCCATAACCTACGCGGCTCGAGACATCCCAGGAACAACCCAAAATAAAATCCAAGGCCACAATAAACATACATAACCGATCCAACCCTACAAGGGTAATACAAACAACAATGTTCAAATACGAATGACAGAAAGTACTGGGAAGTCAAATCCAGTGACATACAACATAAACGACAAAAGAAATAACTCATAAGACAACAACATCCAGAGTTTTCACCATCCAACATGGAACTACTAAATGGTACCAGCTCCATCAACACCCCCCTCCGAGCAACCATTAGACTGACCCGGGAACTCCACCCCATGCTCAGTCAGATACATTTCACACATCTTTACCCTCTCTTGATAATAGCTAACGGACTCCCCTCTCTCTATGGCTTTCAAACAGAATCCACGCTCACTCAGGATCAGCTGATGGTCTCCATTTCGCTCCAGTTTAAATAGCAACATCTCCAACCTCTTGTTCTCCTCCTCAGCGGACGCTAGTTCCATCTCAGCTCTAGCGGCTTTAGCCACCTCACCCCTAGCTGTGATTAACTCTTCCTTGACAACGCCTAACTCCTCAACCAAGCTCGTTGCATGTTTCTGAGCACTCTCTTTGGCCGCATTGGCTTTCTCATTCTCCGCCTTGAGCATCGCGTTGGAATGATGCAAAGCCTTGTTTTCCTCTCGGAGAGAAACTAGCTCCTTCTCCACAACCTTGCGTACATAAGCAATGCCCCTGGTGGCTTACAACATCAAAACATCAAAACATTCAAAAACGTACAAACTCACAAATAACAAAGGAAAGTGATCAACAACCACGAGGATCACCTTGAGCGATGACTCCAGTGAATACGAAAGCAAGCAGCTCAACCCTTCCTTGCCCAACTCCTTAAGGTTATCCAGTTTGGCCATCCTTCCATGACACAAAGTTAGGTCACCCAGGTCAAGCGAGTAATGGTCTCCATCAATATCAAATACGTCGCCCAATGAAAGGCTGTCAGTCGCCGCGTCGTGCGGCCTTAGAAATGGCGTAACCGCCTCTTGCCCGGCTAGTACATGAGTAGTGATGGCTCTTGTAGGGCTCGACCAGGTCCTGGGAGGACGCAAAACATCCCCAGTGAGGCCGCTCGGCAGCCCAATCGCTAGGCTATCCAAGGGAGCATTGATGAGACAATATTTTAACGTCCCATTTGGTCTTTTTTAGCGGTCTTTGTGAGTCTTTGTCTTTAGTTTTGTAGTCTTTTTAGTTCGTTTTTACGCTTTGGTGTTTTGTAGAAATCTGTGTCTTTTGAGCCGTATGAAGACAAGTCGGTTAGCATGGCTCGCCGCGGCGAGGTATTCAGTCCGCCGCGGCGAGATTTTACGAGCTTGGCATTGGAAGTTCCAGCATGGCTCGCCGCGGCGAGGAAATCAGTCCGCCGCGGCGAGATTTAGCGAGTGATGCTCCTGTTTGAAGATTGAAGCTCGCCGCGGCGAAGGAATTGGTCCGCCGCGGCGAGATTATGCGAGCTGGATATACAATGTGATTAAGAAGGCTCGCCGTGGTGAGCTATTTCTTCCGCTGCGACGAGCGACGCAGAATTAATTTTATTTTCCTTATTAGATTAGAATTTTGATTCCTTTTCTTTCATACTTCTTTTAACCTAGTTTTGAGAAAAGCTCGAAGAGCCATACATTGACATTGAGACATCTTTGGAGCTTGGTAATTGATTGATTTTATTCATCAAGATTATTGGTATTGATTTCTCCATGGTTTGTTCTTTACAATTCGTTCTTTATCTTATTGATTGAATTGTATGTTATTGCATGCGATCTTTTCATCTATGTTTAACATGATTATTACGATGAATCTTTGCATGAAATCATCAATTATGAGTAGCTAAACACCTTTGAATACAATAGTATGTGAAGATTATGCATATTCGTTCTAGGGTTTATCAAAGCACTCATATAGGTTAGTCTCGTATAAAATCTTCGTAAAAACCTTCAATTCGATAAGTCCGTATTAAATTCTCTAAATTGTTCATGTTTAATGATCATGAATTGACGACTCATGATTTCTCCAGTATAATATCTTCTAAGAACAATTGGTTGAATCGAATTGATTGATTTTCTGTACAATAACCGTGTGACAAATATGAGTGTTATCCCTAGTTCGAATTAGCATAATTGGATCTTGCTACTCTATTCATCTTTCTCTCATTGGTAATCGTAATATTAGCTTTAGTCAATCTAGTTAGAAGTATAAACAACCCATCAATCAGATTGTTGCTCGCAAGTATCTGTTTACTCTCACTGCTACATAGCCTGATTAATTCCCTAGAGAACGATCACGAGTTAGGCTTTAGTCTACAACTACAACTTATTCTCTAATTGCTTTTTAGAGTATAATTTGAGCTCATCAAGCATTAGAAAGGCCCCCTTCCAATTCTGGAGAACTCATCCTCGACTTTTTCGCATAACGCTCTAACAAGCTGTCAGCCTTCCTAACTGGAGCCGCGATGGTTTTCGACCTCGCTACCCTGTCAGCGTGCTCATCTCCGTTGCCTGTCCACACATAAAATGAAAAAAATGACATTGTTACAATTGAGCGCGAAAACATTTCAAAGCGATATGACGAACCTGAGCAAGTGATTACCTCCAAACCGCTGAATGACGGTGTGCCACATGTTGTATTTCTTCAGCGTGGCTGGACTCAAGAGATGGTCAATCGCCCTAGTTACGCTAGAGACGTCTCTTATCCCATTAACCACCTTATCCCCATCACCTAGCATGTCCTTCTGTACATGGGTACCTGTAAGGAAGAATGTCGAAATACTAATCCAGTCCGAAAAACGCAAGGGGAAAGTAAAACACACAAAATGGCAAAAACAATCAAACTCACAAGTAAGCTTCCACGATAAAAATCTCTCTACCTTTCTCCCTTATTCTTTCAAGTTCTTCCTGACTTATGTGGCTGATTATAGTTTGATATTATCACGTGCGCTTTGTGTGTTGCTACAGGATTGTGAATAGGTTTAGGGGGATCGTTTTCTCTTCTATCTCTCACCCTTTTGCTATCACCTGCATGTTCTAGAATAGGTTTGGGGAGGTAGTTCTCTATTCCCACCACTATCTACTAACATCTTCTTCACAGGTTCCATGGATCCTAGGGCACGACGCACACTCCACCGTGGTGACTCGAGCAGAGCACCGACTAATTTTGGCCCTCATCTTGTCACTACAAGGAGCTTGGTTTACAGGCAACAACATGCTAACATGGAGTTTATCCTCGATCTCGGGGTGGATTTGACAGGGGAACGTGAATACACCAAGCTATTTTTGGAATATAATACCCCCTGAAAGAGATGTTGCAAACTAGAAGGTGGATCAAATTGGCAGAAAATCCAGGTTCCTATGATCGTGATCTTGTGATGGAGTTCAATGCAAATTATGCTGACAGGAAGGTTGATGAGCAGTCACACACCGCCTGGGTACCAGTCCGTGGGGGATGTGTGGAATTTTCACCTAGTGCCATTAACTGCTTCTTCGAGAACCCCGACGAAGACGATCAGCTATGGGCAACTTGCCGGATCCCTAATGAGCAGCTCCACATCTTCTACCACTGGCTCGCCAACTCCTTTTGCCCAGGCGGGCATGTGGACTTCTTCAGATCCGTTTTCAGCCCTACTCTCCGGGATATCATGGCCGGAACCCCTATCCATATTGGAAGAGTGATCGTTGCACAGTTCGAGCACATTCATACTCGCCCTTGGGGTAACAAGATGGTTTTCCCCTTCCTTATCACTTCCTTGTGCCGATGTGCTGGCATTGCAGTCCTGCCAAATGTTACTGCTGAAGGATTGCTCACTGGAAGGAAGCTGTTCCACCTGCATGTGATGGATGCTTTTGGCGCAATTCGGGCCAAGCGCAAGCGTGCGCTTGAGCGCTTGGAGAGGCAGGAGGCACTATGGAAGGCGCATCAGGATTTCTGGGAGCAGCGCTTCGGTGGTGACCCTTCTGGATCCGCCTAATCACCCCTGTCGAGACAACACTATGGTTGGTCATTCTATACAGTTGTTCTTACACTATTCATTGCTAGGGACTAGCACTTGTTTAGGTTTGGGGAGGGTGGTCGACTGTATCCTTAGCTAAAGTTATCTCGTTTTGTACTCTGTTTTTGACATTTTGTACTCTATTTCATACTCTGTTTTTTATTTTTTTATTTTTTTTTATGTGACCGTGGTGGTAGGTTAGCCACCTTTATGTGTTAGTTATATATCTCCTTTCCAGTTGAGTCCAGTATAGATGTTAGTACTTTTATTTTCTCTTGTGGTGAGTCTGAGTCAATTACCAAGTCGAACGTCTATTGCGAATGGTAAATTCTCTTGCTGCTTACGTTTTGTTTAATGTCTAGCTAGAAGTAGTGTAGTAGGATTTTAATCCTGCAAGGTCGTTTCTCTTGTAAATAGCAAGTCTGGTTAGCCTTGTAGTCCAAAAGCCCTTGAGGAGCCTAGCCGAAGAAAAAAATATTGTACCGGCACCTGTTATTGTGTGATCTCCAGGGATGTGCAAGTTTTTACGCATTACTTGCGCCTTTTCATACTTATGTGTACTTAGTTTCTTGGGGATAACGAACGACATGCTTTACTTTGCGGATTTTATTTTCCCCCGTTCTGTCGAACTGGTTTGGAGAGAGGATTGTTCACTATGATATTATGAGCTGTTATAATTGTGCTGCGGAAATCTGTCTACTGTTCCCTTAACTTATGTTATTTGAATCTCGGGGTGGATCTATGGTCTTTATTGATCACCGTTAGTTGTGTTAGGCATGTTTCAAATACTACCTATATACCGGCGTGGCCTTTAAAAGCCATATGTCTGTGAGGGTTGATGACACGTATACCAAACTGACACGCACAAAAGTGTGGACTTTCGGTAAAATAGACACCTGCAAAAAAATTGAGATTAAAAGAGCACAGGTGGCCACGCACTGAATTTAGTGAAGCATTATGAGATTTGATGTTGTTTGCAATGGATGAAGGGAGCAGTTCCAGTTTTTCGAAAGTTTTGGAGGAATACCTCACGTGCCAAAGTCCCTTTTGACTCAATGAGATGAGTACAATAGCATAAGATATTTGAGGCATCCTTGTGACGAAAGTCATCTTCCCAGTTTATTTTTTGAGCTATACCCTATATGGATACTTCCATGAGAGTGAGTGATACACTTTATACACCTGTGAGGGACTATTGGGTTAGGCTTAATTGTTATTTACTTGAGAAACGATCGTGTCTGATTACCTGCCTGCTATTTCTGCCAAGGTTAGGTTGAGAACAAAATTTTTGCATCTTGTGAATTTAATGTTTTCAATGGTAGATTCGGTCACTTGGGATTTTGACTCTTTGTTTGTCTACATGGTTTAGAGTCTAGTGTGTTTAGGTTGTGTGTTTGCTCGGGGACGAGCAAAGGTTCGGTTTGGGGATTTTGATGAGACAATATTCTAACGTCTCATTTGGTCTTTTTTAGCAGTCTTTGTGAGTCTTTATCTTTAGTTTTGTAGTCTTTTTAGTTCGTTTTTACGATTTGGTGTTTTGCTTGTGTTTTGTAGAAATTTGTGTCTTTTGAGCCGTATGAAGACAAGTCGGTTAGCATGGCTCGCCGCGGCAAGGTATTCAGTCCATCGCGGCGAGATTTTACGAGCTTGGCATTGGAAGTTCCAGCATGGCTTGCCGCGGCGAGATTTAGCGAGTGATGCTCCTGTTTTAAGATTGAAGCTCGCCGCGGCGAAGGAATTGGTCCGCCGCGGCGAGATTATGTGAGCTGGATATACAATGCGATTAAGAAGGCTCGCCGTGGCGAGCTATTTCTTCCGCCGCGGCGAGCGACGCAGAATTAATTTTTTTTGCCTTATTAGATTAGAATTTTGATTCCTTTTCTTTCATACTTCTTTTAACCTAGTTTTGAGAAAAGCTCGAAGAGCCATACATTGACATTGAGACATCTTTGGAGCTTGGTAATTGATTGATTTTATTCATCAAGATTATTGGTATTGATTTCTCCATTGCTTTGTTCTTTACAATTCGTTCTTTATCTTATTGATTGAATTGTATGTTATTGCATGCGATCTTTTCATCTATGTTTCACATGATTATTACCATGAATCTTTGCGTGCAATCATCAATTATGAGTAGCTAAACACCTTTGAATACAGTAGTATGTGAAGATTATGCATATTCGTTCTAGGGTTTATCAAAGCACTCATATAGGTTAGTCTCGTATAAAATTTTCGTAAAAACCTTCAATTCGATAAGTCCATATTAAATTCTCTAAATTGTTCATGTTTAAGGATTGTGAATTGACGACTCATGATTTCTCCAGTATAATATCTTCTGAATCGAATTGATTGATTTTCTGTACAACAACCGTGTGAAAAATATGAGTGTTATCCCTAGTTCGAATTAGCATAATTGGATCTTGCTACTGTATTCATCTTTCTCTCATTGTTAATCGTAATATTAGCTTTAGTCAATCCAGTTAGAAGTATAAACAACCCATTAATTAGATTGTTACTCGCAAGTATCTGTTTACTCTCACTGCTACATAGCCTGATTAATTCCCTAGAGAACGATCACGAGTTAGGCTTTAGTCTACAACTACAACTTATTCTCTAATTGCTTTTTAGAGTATAATTTGAGCTCATCAAGCATTAGAAAGGCCCCCTTCCAATTCTGGAGAACTCATCCTCGACTTTTTCGCATAACGCTCTAACAAGCTGTCAGCCTTCCTAACTGGAGCCGCGATGGTTTTCGACCTCGCTACCCTGTCAGCGTACTCATCTCCGTTGCTTGTCCACACATAAAATGAAAAAACGACATTGTTACAATTGAGCGCGAAAACATTTCAAAGCGATATGACGAATCTGAGCAAGTGATTACCTCCAAACCGCTGAATGACGGTGTGCCACATGTTGTATTTCTTCAGTGTGGCTGGACTCAAGAGATGGTCAATCGCCCTAGTTACGCTGAAGACGTCTCTTATCCCATTAACCACCTTATCCCCATCACCTAGCATGTCCTTCCGTACATGGGTACCTGTAAGGAAGAATGTCGAAATACTAATCCAGTATGAAAAACGCAAGGGGAAAGTAAAACACAAAAATGGCAAAAACAATCAAACTCACAAGTAAGCTTCCACGATGTTGAAGTCCCTGCCAAGTCAGCCGACCCGAACACATGCTCACTACTCACAAAAAAGTATCTTTCCTTCTAAGCCGACCTGTCAGACGCACTGCCAATACTGATCGCGCCATCAACTCCCGGCCTCGAGTTAGTCTGAATACGACCCCGATCCGCTGAGACATCCTTCACAGTGTAGAAGTGACAAAAGGTGTCAACGGACATCTAAACGTTCATGACATCACCTAGTACCTGCATCCCAAGAATAACCCTCCAAGCGTTGGGCATCAGCTGACCGGGTGCGACCTTGAGATAATTGAGCACATCAACTACGAACTTGGGAAGCGGGAGTCTGAGCCCAATCTTGAAAGAGATTTCATACAAGCACACCATCCCCGGGATGTCCCAATCAGCTCGCTGGTCCGCATAGGGAAGCCGAGATCCGGGGCTTTCTGGAATCCCGTAGAGACCCCTCATGTATGACATGTCCGCCTCAGTAAGAATTGATGGTGGGCTGATGGACAGGATACCAGTAGGTTGACCCATAGCAAGCAAAGACCCATTATGCGAGTCTTGGCCAGCAACCCTAGTCGAATGTGAGCACACAAACAGTCTGTTCGAACACTCTTTCATAATCTACCTACATCCAAGTTTAAACAAGGAGAAAGCTTCATTCAAAATCCATGTAAAAGTCCAACTCAGTTCGACATCAAATTTACAAGCCGACAAACACGATAGACCTCAAACGCAACACCCTTCGCCAACATAGGCCAAAAAGATATGTAACGTCATCAATATGTATGCCAAGCAAGGTATCCAATATATTAGCTCTACAACAACCCATCAACATATTCATTTGCAAACAAAGCATCACAGCATGAATATTTCCAAAAAGTAAGACTAAAATATCCATAAACATATTCATTCGCAAAAATGCTGCGACGTCACAAAATTTAATATCCAATCAATTTCACCAAATACCGGTTGATACAGAAGGCAACATACATGTCTACTCTACGACACTACTTCAAAGCAAAAAGGTCCATCCACTCTTGAAAAGGAGAAAACAACTTACGATTTGCCTAAGTGGGTCTACAATGTCCTATCCAAGCTCCAAGCGAAACGATAGCACCACTCTCCTGCTAGCCGAACAAATCCAAGTTTAAATCCCACTGAGTGCACTCCTACATGACCAAGTCATTGAATCATGCAAAAGAAAACGCAAACTCAAACCGCCAAAACCTCGAATCAAACCTCAAAATCCAAACGGGATCCATCAATAGGAATTACAACAAATCAAATCCTACTGGCGCAAAACCAAACATAGACTCAAAAATTTCATACGAACTCCACTGATAAAATCAATCCTACATTCACTGTTTAATACATTTCTTATACAACTTGTCCACAATTCAAGGAATTAACATACAACCCAGGTCGAAAATGCCGTAGCCCAAAGTATACCAGTTGCTTTCTAAAAATGACTACTGGAATAGAAACGGAATGATTTATCTCTCTACTACGGCTTCAGTCCTTCAATCACTCTAACTCATCCAATTAGCATACCACCCAGCTCGAGCTCAAAAAAATAAGCAGAGACATACAAAAATAAAATCCAACAAGAGATAGTCTCTCCTAGAGATCCAACAGACCAAAAAAAAAAAAGGGAAGATGAACAGTACCAGTACAAGCCGCCTTCTCTCCTCCCCTTCTCTATTTCTCCGCCGGAAATGGTGAACTCCGGCCACCTTTACTCTCCCTACGCGCTTAGCCTCTCCACCTGTCTCCCTCAGATCCGCTCCGCTCTTGTTCCGCCTCTCCGTCTGATGCCCAATCTCTCCGCGCCCTCAACTCGCGTCGATGGCCCTTCTCCTCTGTTCGAAAATGATGAGAAGGAGAGATGCCAATTTCTCTTCCGGACTGAGGGAATAAGATGATTGACGCGAATAAATGTGAAGTAGGAAGAAAATGGTGATGGAGAGAAGAAGAAGAAGAAAATGGTGTTTAAAAAAAAGGGGGGCGTTAAAGAAGAAGAAGAAGAAAACGGCGATGGAGAAGAAGGAAATGGGTCTGTGTGTTGGTGATCCCCAAACTCAACTCAAAATGTGGGTATTGAGTCAATTGGATATTTTAAGAGGCAAGATTTCAAACTCTAATTTTTTCCAATCAATGGTTTGCTAGTACTCCAATTCGGGCAAGGCATAGGTGCTCCGGGCAAGTCATCCTTCAATTCGGGCAAGGTAGACACCAATTCGGGCAAGGCATGCACCCTCCCAATTCAGGCAAGGCATGCACCAATTCGGGCAAGGCATGCTCCATTCGGGCAAGTCGTACCTCAATTCGGGCAAGCCATCTTACTTCAGGCTCCCTGTCAGCTCATCCAACCAAGGGCATCTGTCTGAAGGCGTCCGTCTTACTAGATTGAATTGACCATTTTAAAATTGTTAGCCTACAAGCTCCAGTTCATCCAGCCAAAGGTGTTTGCTTGCAAGCTACCACCTTACGGTTGACTTGTCAAATTAAAATTTTCAGTCTGCAAGCTTAAGCTCATCCAACCAAAGGTGTTTGCTTACAAGCTACCACCTTACGGTTGACTTGTCAAACTAAAATTTTCAGTCTGCAAGCTTCAGCTCATCCAACCAAAGGTGTCTGCCTGTAGGCTACCACATTACAAGCGACTTGTCAAACTAAAATTGTTAGCCTGCAAGCTCCAGCTCATCCAACCAAAGGTGTTTGCTTGCAAGCTACCACCTTACGGTTGACTTGTCAAATTAAAATTTTCAGTCTGCAAGCTTCAGCTCATCCAACCAAAGGTGTTTGCTTACAAGCTACCACCTTACGGTTGACTTGTTAAACTAAAATTTTGAGTCTGCAAGTTTCCGTCTTGCTAGATTGAATTGCCCATCTTGAAAATTTCAGTCTGTAAGTTTCCATCTTACTAGATTGATTCGTCAAATTTTAAATGTCAGTCTATAAGTCTCCGACATACTAGATTGGCTTGTCCAACTGAACATGCGAATCTGCAAATACCCACTTTACTAGGATGGCCTTTTCCAACCAAGAGCGTATATCAGTAAGCTTCTGCCTTGCAAGTTTAGCGACTTGCTTTGCCAAGCTAACCACTAGATCATTACAAATCACATCCACCTCTCAAACCAATCGCTCTCCTTATCAATGTGCTTACCATTTGTTATTCCAGTATACCTACGGAGTAATTGATACCTTTGAAGGAGGAGAATATTATCCGCCTACAATCTAGCGTGCATCACTCTTTTGGGCACTGAAACTTGTACTCTCCGACTCGAAGAGTGGGGGACAAACTGTATTGGCCAAAATTTGCTCTTGTCAACTGGAATAGGAGACCGGCCCATCAAGGCTATGGCCCAATTCGTAATCCATTAATGAGCCCGTCTTGACTTCGCATGTGAGTTGGATTCCAAAGGCAGGTTAGCGAACCCACCTGGCTGAGTTGCCCATCTGACCAATCAGTCCACATGCTACCTGACTCACTCGACCTTGCCAACATTCGAGCTGGTTGACAAGCTAGCTAGCTCGCCTAGCTCGCTCGACCTTGCATGACCAACTCTGTCAGTCAGCAGTTGACTAACAGACTAACCAACTCATGTTACTCGACTGACCCAGTTAGTCAGTAAGCAACCGACTTGAAAGGACTCCTCCAACTACTTGAGACAAAGTCCAACCCACTTAGCCAGGTCCAACAGACTCATCCGAGATTCGCGGACAGACCCCAACGATGGATGAACTATATAGAGAAGGATGGGGAGACGTGGAAGGGCATCGCATTCTGATTGCAAGAAACCCTAGCAATCAATCTCTCACGCTTCCATCTCTCTCAAGCTCTCTGATCAACATCAATCGCCACCTACCATCATCCACGATCGTTCATCACCATCCATCATCAACTTTCAACCATCCGCCATCATCCATCGTCATCCATCTCTGTCAGATGATTACCAGCTAGCTCCCTCCTACAAGGTAAGCTAGCTCATTGCCGGTGCTCGTCCACCACGTTGCCGAACTAACTCAACCAACAGGATAAGTCGACGCTTGCCGTCATCTCTCTCCTACCTCTTTCATTTGATTACACTGTCTGCCAGTCCTCTAACTTGAGCGTCGGAGTCCATACGGTCGGCACCACACCGGTGTCATCTTGGAACCTCACGTCTCTGTTTGCTACTGTTGCCTTGCAGGTTGCTGGTGCCCCCCAATTTCTAACCCTAATTTGATTGTAGATTTCTGAGCGCCTACAATGTACAATTAAGGAGTTCTTGGCATTTAGACTTTTTTATCGTGATGATGAGACTCACACCATACTACTTAGTAGAAAGTTATTTCAATAGTTTATAGTAGCTGGTTATGTGATGATGGAAGCACAGAGGCCTGCTTTCATAATTGAGATCTGATAAGAATAAGAATAAGACACTTGATGATGTCATTCGAACATGTGATATTGATCCAACCAATCCACATGGAAATCTGGGTAGCTTTGTCTTGCCATCATCTTTTGTTGGAGGTCCTAGATATATGGACAGAACTTCCAAGACACTATGGCCATCTGCAAGAGTATAGGATATCCCGAACTATTCATCAGATTCACTTGCAATCCTAAATGGCCTGAGATAACACGTTTTGTCGAGTCGATGAGTTTACGACCTGAGGATAGGCCTGATGTTGTTAGTCGCGTCTTCAAAATGAAGTTGAACCAACTTATTTACTTGAAGACAAAAAACGTATTTGGCAAGGCAATCGAAGGTAAATATCTATAAATATAGTTTCCTTTTTATATTAATTGGCTAATCCGTTATGCTCATAACTTGAACTTGATTGATTATTATTTTATTAACTTTGCAGTCATCTACACTATTGAATTAAAAAAATGCGGGCTTCCTCATGCACATATACTACTATGGATTGATCGAGCGGATAGATATATGTATGCAAGTTCTATAGATGATTTCATCTGTGCTGAGATACCAGATAATGAACTCGATCCAGAGTTGTACAAAGTTGTATCCGAGTATATGGTCCATCCGGACCATTGAATTCAACTTCGTACCTTGCATGCACGATGTCAAGAAATGTTCTAAGAAATTTCCAAAGTCATTAATGAGCGGACTATAGTTGATGAAAATGGTTATCCTGTGTATAGGAGGCGTGATACCGACGCCGCCACTGTCGAGAAGAATGGCAATATCATTGATAAAATGTGCAATTTATAATTACATGTCACTATTTGATTATTAAATTATATCCCATTTATCTTTATCTAACTTGATTCTCACGTGTATTTAGAAATAATAAGTTGTTTCACTATTCCTTAATAGGTTTATTGTTCCGTACAATTGCATTCTGATGATGAAGTACCAGGCGAACATAAATGTTGAATGGTGCAATAAGACCAATTCAATCAAGTATGTCAATAAGGGGGTGGATAGGATAGGAGCAAAAATAACAGTGGATAATGAGGTGAATGATTTTGTTGACTGTTAGTACGTATCTACATGTGAGGCTGTATGACGTATTATGAGTTATGATATCCATTACAGAGATCCACCTGTAGATCGTTTATCATTTCATATGGAAGGTGAATAGCCAGTCACATTCAAAGATGGTGATCTCATTACAGATTTATTGGAGAAGCATATCGTTGCCGAGACAACGTTCCTTAAATGGATGGAATTCAACAAATATCATCCCGAGGCACGTAAGTATCTATATTCTGAATTCCCTAGATATTACTATGCGGATAATGTTAAATCACATTAGGGGTGCCACTTGCTATGAGGATTTGTGTTGTTCATCCAACATACCACGATGCCTGCTACGCTTTGGGGTTGCTCGATGACGACAAAGAATATACTAATGCTATTAAGGAAGTAAGTTTTTTGGGTTCTGGACGCTTCCTTCGTCATTTGTTCTCCATACTTCTCCAGTTCGATAGTATGTACATGCATGTTCATGTTTGGAAAATACATGGGAGTCTCTATCTGACGACATCCAGTACATTATGCGAAAGAAGTTGAATAATCCTGGTATAAATTTAAATATCTTATTCTAATATTTTTTTTTACAATAAAGTTTAAATATTTTATAATTTGCTAACCGTATTTATCTAAATTTCAATTTAGGGATCGAGCTAAATGAAGAACAATTGAGGAATTTTGCTCTTGATGAGATAGAAGAGTTCCTTTCAAGGAATGGATTCAGCTTGAGTCAGATTGAAGGTATGCCATGCTGGACAGTGTAGTCATAGATAATGGTATGAATAATTTGATACTTGAAGAAATGTCGGACAATGTTGATGATATGATTGAGCAGCACAATCGTTTGCATCTCTCACAGATGAGCAAAGAACTGTGTACCATACGATTGTTGATACCGTTGAATCTGGACGTGGTGGAGTTTTCTTCCTTTATGGTTACGATGGCACATGAAAGACATTTTTGTGGAAGACATTGTGTTCTGCATTATGTGTCAGATGTGATATTGTTCTCCCAATTGCATCGAGTGGTATAGATTCTCTACTTCTTCCTGGTGGCCGTAATGCACACTCCATATTTAGTATTCCTTTGCAGGTCGATGAAACTACTACGTGCAGTAGGATAACACCCGACAGCGATCTTACAGGACTATTGAATAATATAAAGTTAATAATTTGTCATGAGGCACCCATGACTACTAAGTTTTGTTTTGAGGCTCTTGATCCCAGTCTAAGGGACATAATGAGAGATCAACATGGTAGAGAATCGAACAAGCCGTTTAATGGATTGGTTGTTGTTTTTTTTTGTGGGGATTTCAGACAGATACTACCGGTCATACCTAAGGGTAGCAGGCAGGACATAGTCCATGCATCTCTCGCTCATTGAAGAAGCTTTGGAGTTCATGTCGTGTGTAGAAGCTTACAAAGAACATGCCCCTGCATGTATTTTTCTAACATTTTATATTAATTATAAAATTTCAAGTACATTTTTTATATTTCAAATGCATATAAATTATTTTTCATATTAAGTATGTTTAATTTATTTTATTCAATGACAGTCTGGCCTCTCACATGATGAGATTAAGAGTATTAGTGAATTTGTGATTGGTTGTTGAAGGTTGGAGATGGTGAAGTTGGTGGTGATAATGATGGTGAGGTAGAATTTAAATTGCCTGATGATATTTTGATTTGTTCATTTGGTGAACCAATTGATGCAATAGTTGAGAGCACATATCCTAGCATATTAGACCATGTTGGAGATGGTCGATACTTCCAGGATAGAGCTATTCTTGCTCTGACCAATGAGATAGTCTAGGAATTCAATGATTATATCATGTCTCTTTTACCTGGAGATGCCACCGAATTCATGAGTTCTGACAACATATGCCCTCATGAAGATGATATTGTCAACATGGAAGATGTGTATTCTGTCGAGTTCCTAAACACTATTAGGACTTTTGGAATACCAAATCATATAATCCGACTTAAGGTGGGTTGTCCTATAATGCTTCTTAGGAACATTTATCAGTCCTCAGAGCTTTGTAATGGAATTAGATTTATTGTTACTGCGATTGGCAATCACATTATTGCGTCGAAGACCGTACATGGGAAGAACGCTGGAGTGAAGGTTTTTATACCTAGTATGGTATTCACACCTTCTGATCTTTCCAAGTTTCCTATTAAATTTCAGCGAAGGCAATTTCCTATATCAGTTTGTTATGCGATGACTATCAATAAGAGTCAAGGACAATCGTTATCTAATGTTGGACTATATCTCCCAAAGCCTGTTTTCAGTCATGGTCAGTTTATGTGGCGTTTTCTAGAGTCACAAGTAAAAGAGGTCTCAAGGTTCTAACAATGGATGAGGAAGGCAATCCAACAGATACGACGACTAACGTTGTGTACAAAGAGGTGTTTAGAAAGCTTTGAGGTATGTTTTATTATATTAAATAACTCTAACTTTAAATTATCAAAATTCAGTTATTTTAATTCCAATACTAACTACTTTTTAACATATTGTTTTGCAGTTAGTGATTATTGGTATACCTACCGCGATTGTTATACATTGACTCTGCACTCTCTTTCAAATAATTCAATGTATTTAACCTTTAAATATTTTATATGACTAACTAGAATGTGAGAACACGCTACGCGTGTTATTGTGACACATAGTTACAGTTATAGAAGACGTATACGAAGACAAGTAATATTGTTGTTTCTGATAATGACTTTCTTTTTTTTCAAGTTAATTAGTATTTGAGTTGATCTATTTTAATTTAATTGGAGAAGATGGAGCATAGTGATCGTTGTTTTTTAATAATGAATTGATTTTGATTTGTTGGGTTGAATTAGGGCTTAAAATTTAATTGGAGAAGATAAATTGATTTTTTTTTAATGATGATTTGATCTTGTTGGGATTGAATTAGTGTTTAAAATTTAAGTGGAGAAGGAAGATTGATTTTTGTTAGGGGAAATTACCAATATAAATCAATATAAAGAAAGTAGTGCAAATTAAGACCATTCGCTAAAAGTCTATCAACTAAAGCCATTCTAACTTACTCCACACTTGACTGGACAATTATGCCCCTATTATTTGAACAAACTGAGTTGTCCTTCCACACCACCATAATTGTCCATCACTCTTCCATCAATCAACCATCTGTACATCACTCTTCCATCACTCACTCTCTCTCTCGCGAAAAAACCCTGAAATCCCCCAATTTCTTCAATTTCTACTCGAATCAAGAAATCGATATAAGAAAATGGCGGAATCGAGCAAAGCAAAGTCGAAAATGGTGAAAGGTATATATGAAAACCCCCAATTTTTCTTCATTATCTACTCGAATATGAGAATTATGAACTTCGATTCCGACGAATATTGGTTAGTTTTAGTATATAAATGCCTAGAATGTTAGTTTCATGGGTATATGAGTTGATTCGTTGTTGGGTTTTGAATTCTACAAACTAGAGAGTTAGTTTCATTACAGTTCTGTGCTTGGTATGTTAGTTTCAGAGAAAACGATCGATTAGATACGATCTGGATGCTGCTAGAATGTTGGTTTCATGGGTACATGAGTTTATTCACTTGTGTGTTTTGAATTCTAAAAACTAGAGAGTTAGTTTCATTACGATTACTGCTTGGTATGTTAGTTTCAGAGAAAACGATCGATTAGATACGATCTGGATGTTGCTAGAATGTTGGTTTCATGTGTATATGAGTTTAATCAATCTTATGTTGGTTTCATGAGTCTGTTTTGTTGGTTTCAAGAGCCTGTTATGTTAGTTTCATGACTCTTTTTTGTTGGTTTCAAGAGTATTTGAGTTAGTTTCAGGATTCTTTAATGTTGGTTTCATGACTCTTTTATGTTGGTTTCAAGAGTATTTGAGTTAGTTTCAGGATTCTTTTCTGTTGGTTTCATGACTCTTTTCTGTTGGTTTCAGGAAAGCAAATGATCACAGAAACATTATTTAACCGTGGGGGATTAGACTCGTGTGTCGAGTTACTACAATCTCTAAACCTGAAAAAACATTCCAAAAGCCTCTATAAAACACCATTCAGGGTGTTGTTCCATAAGATAATAGATGGGAATATAGATGCAAAGTTCTTTATGAAGAACGTTGATGATATAAAGAAGGTGTTGCCGGCATTCAACAGCAAAACAAAAACACTAAATCTGGGATCTAGGTCCATAGTTTTGACAGAAGATGACATATAAATTAGTTTCAAATGTTAGTTTCAGGACACATGTTAGTTTCAAAAAAACAAAAATGATAGTTTCAGGAAATATAGCATTAGTTTCATAACACAAAAAAGTTAGTTTCAAGACACATAACTTAGTTTCATAACACAAATGTTAGTTCAGGACATAAAAATGTTAGTTTCATGACACATAAGATAGTTTCACAGCACAAAAAGTTAGTTTCATAGGAATGGTGAACCCCTAAATCAACTGAATTTGAAAACACCCTCAGGGAGCTACGGTCTTAATTAGGGTTTAGGGTTTAGGACGGGTCCAGGGCCTAAACCCCAATTAAGCGATTGTCGGGGCAATGAAGAACTAAATTAAGACAGTAAAATTCTAAAACCCTAAGGGGAATGGTGAACCCCTAAATCAACTGAATCTGAAAACAATGGTATGGCATAAATTAGCATTAGTTTCATAACACAAATATTAGTTTCAGGAAACATAAGTTAGTCTCAGGACACATAAGTTAGTTTCATAATTAGTTTCAGGACACATAACTTAGTTTCATAACACAAAAAGTTAGTTTCAGAAACTCACCGTAAAATTCTAAAACCCTAAGGTGAATGGTGAGCCCCTAAATCAACTGAATTTGAAAACACCCTCCGGGAGCTACGGTCTTAATTAGGGTTTAGGACGGTCCAGGGCGCTGGACCTGTCCTAAACCCTAAACCCTAATTAAGCGATTGTCGGGGCAATGAAGAACTAAATCAAGACCGTAAAATTCTAAAACCCTAAGGGGAATGGTGAACCCCTAAATCAACTGAATTTGAAAACACCCTCCGGGAGCTACGGTATTAATTAGGGTTTAGGGTTTAGGACGGTCCAGACGGACCGTCCTAAACCCTAAACCCTAATTAAGCAATTGTCGGGGCAATGAAGAACTAAATTAAGACTGTAAATCAACTGAATTTGTAAAACAATGGTATGACATACATAAGTATTAGTTTCAGCATCATTAGCATTAGTTTCATAACACAAAAAAGTTAGTTTCAAGACACATAAGTTGGTTTCAGATCACCACATACTTACCATTAACACAATTAACAGGAACATCATCAACCTCAGCAGATCCGACAAGGATAGTAATATCAACATATTTTAAACCGTGAGCAGAACATAAACCAATCATTGCAGCAATATCATCATCAGTGAAAAGCATGAACGTTTTCTTCTCAATAAGATAAACAAATCGAGTCGAATCCAAATCCTTCAGATTAAATTTCGAAATTGCAACATCTAGAAGATCAGAAAACTTAAAACGAGGTTTTATGCCAAAAGCATGGCTAAAGCCATTGAAAGTGAGAGTGACAAGGTAATCCATGTCGAAATTGAAGAAAAAACAGTGGAAAACAGGAGAAAATCGGATCAAGAGAGCAAAAACGAGAGAGAAAAACAGAGAAACCTGGAAACGAGATGAAGAACAAATCACAAAATGAATTCTGTACAGCGTTAATGACTTAAATGATGAACTTGGAGAGAAAGAAAGGAAGGAGGGCATTAATGGAAAGACAAGTTCTAGTTGGAAGAAATTAGGCTCAAATAAAATAGAATGGCGCTTTTTGAAACTTTTTTAGTGGTCTTTTATACGCAGTTCTACAAAGTGGTCCTTAAAGGTCATTTCCTATTTTTGTTATGATGCATTGATTTTGTTGAGATTGAATTAGAGCTTGTAATTTGATTGAATAAAACAAATTGTTTTTTGTAATTAAAGTCTAATTTATACATATATTATAAATGAGTTCAATTTAACTTAAATTAAGTACTCAATTGCACAACTGCAATAGTTGTCCATTTATATATATACTGTATATAATATCATTTATATGATATGTTTTTCCTAAACTTATTTCTAATCGAAAGTAAATCATGCCATGTTACTATTAGTCATTTTCTATATGGAGAAATTAATTGATTTACATGTACAACATAAAATATACGTTTTGAATTTTAAGCGAATTTTCGATGACCAAATCATAAAATTCCTGATTTACCCCTGAGTGTTGCTTCTCTGTGAATACTCCTTTTTGCCGACGTAGGGCACATTGATTTATTCAGAACCACCCGCTGCTGCCTGGGAAGAGGCATAATAATACTTCCAAATTCGCCGTTAAACTTTTAAATTCCCAATCCTCTTATCTTATTTATATTCATCCAATCAAATCTTCTAGATTACCTAATCTGTTGATTTTCACTCCCAATCCACATCTTCCAATCTGTTGAAATTTGGACTGTCTTCTAAGGATTGGAGCTTATTTAGGGTTTCAGGTGTAGGAATGGAAGGAGATGACCGGGCATTTAGGGCTAAGTTTACAGACGAAGGAGTCCTCAGGCTTCAGAAGCAAATTGAGGAGAAGCTGATGGAGTTTATGGGCGAATACACTGATGAAACGCTTGTGGTATGAAACTGGAGCTGTTTTTTAGTAGTTTCTGCGAATTTGGGGGATTGCCGTGTATGTCGTTACCTGCAGTAATGAAGTAATTTGTTGTGTAGATTTGCGATTGTGATGGTTACTTTGCTCTGAGAAGTTTAATTTGAAGGCTCCAAGGAGGTGTTAAGGATAAAAAGGCTATTGTTTTATGGATAGGGTTGAGAGTATTGTATTTCAGTGGACGATTTTTTTTTGTTATGAGAATGTGGTAATGCTGAATGTTTAGTGTAGGGAGAGGTTAGAGTTGCAGAGAGATATGATTTTCGGCATGTATTGGTGAGATAAGATGTTTTCATTTATATTGACATTGGAGAAGATAACACGGCGTCAATTTTTATATGTACGTGAAGTTTCTCTTGATTGTTATCTATGTCAAAGCACGTTTGAGAGCTACAGCTGTTCTGTTGCATCATGTATTCATGTTAATAATGCATGTGCATCTGTTTGGAATTTGAATATATGAATCTTATAGGTGGAGAACCTGGAATTATTGATTGTATAGTGGAATATATACCTAGGTGTTTAAGTTTATTTGAGCAAAAATATAACATAATGTGCAAGTGGAATCATAACATCATGATCTTTTCATTCTCTATTATGTTTCATAAAAGATTTGGGTTTTCTCTGCTGGGCTATTATGTTTCTTTCCCTGAGGCTGAAACAGTTTCTCAAGTATTCAAATCTTCTCTATAGTTTGGTTGTATGTATTTCTTGTTCTTATTATTGCCATTGAAATGTGTGCTTCAGGAATATGTGATAGTCTTGCTTAAAAATGGTAGGCGTAAGGATGAAGCAAAGAACGAGCTTGATGTCTTTTTGGGAGATGACAGCGACTCTTTCGTCACATGGTAAGACTGCAATGTACTGAAACAATCATTATGCTCATAAAGTGAAAATTAGTTACTCTCTTAGTGATGCTATTATTATTTGTATAGGCTGTGGGATCATTTAGGATCCCATCTAAGTCTGTATGTGCAATCACCAGAGTCTCAGCAAGATGGGGCAACCAATACGAAATCTGCAGAAAAGGAGCCAAAGGGAAGAAGTGAGCCTCGTCAAGATGGGGCAATCAAGACAAAATCTGCATTGAAGGAGCCAGCTGTAAGAACCAAGCCACGTCAAGATAGCACAACCAAGGCAGAACTGTCATCCAGGGAACCAGTTCAAAGAACTGTGTCGCATCAGATTGAACCTGAACCGGAGAACAAATCATCTAGAAACCGCCACAGAAGGGAGTGGAAAGATTTAGTAAGGGATGATCAGGAAATTGAAGTCCAACTTCCTCAAAGTTCTCTCATTGTCCACGTGAATGACAAGCATGATCCTCATCGAAAAAGTGGTGATACTAGAAGATTGCTATCTCCTCGACAGAGAAACCAGAAGAAAAAGAGGAGAACAGAGGAGCAACAACCAATAAAGGTAACATTATATCTTCCTTAGCCCTTTTACAGCAGTTACTTCCACAATATAGTATCCTTATATTGACACACCTCCCTCCACTGTTATCTCGCTGGTGTATTCGAACAATTCAATTCCAAGTATAGAAGATTCTGCATGACAGCTTGGACGGTGGTTTGAGACTTTGAATATTCATCTAGCATGTTTGCCTAGTTAATACCATTTTCATTTCGAATTCAGTTTCTAGGTGATTGATCTGAGAATAGGCATTGCCATGATGCAAATTTTATCATGGACCGCTTGTTTGAGATTGTGTTTGCACGGGCTGTATTTTTTTTCTTTGATATTGATCTGTTACTATATCAAGGTCTACGAAGTACTTTTCACTGGCAATACATATAAATATGCTATTATAGTTTCCCATCTTGGTGGTCATTTGCTTATCCTTCATCTTCAGAATGTTGGAAGTAGTGCTTTGCTATTTTTGGTTTTGTAAGTTACTTTTTAAAGCCAAAAGCAATGAAACCCTACATCCTACCCTGATGATGTTGAGTAAGCCAAGAAGAACATTAACTTATTATTGTACTTCCCGTTGTTTCTGGCTTCCATAGTGTGCAAACCTAGACATGAGTGAACATATGATAATGTTGCTGAATATTCCCATGACTGAATGTGGTAATTAGAAATATGAGAAACCATTATGTTCCCTTGTATGAATTCTATAACAAAGATTAATCAGACTTGTATTGGCGCACACTTCCATTACTTCCCTGGTTACTCACTTTCTCTTGTGCAAAATGCTACTTGCGATCCCAAGATGTTCTTCTTCTCTTTTATTTGTTCCTTTTGGGATGATTTAGAATCTTGGTTGGCCCAAGCTCTCTTTGATGGAGAAAGAGGATCCGAAAAAGTAAAATCAACGCCATCTCAAATTCTTGTGGGTTCTTTGATTCTTGCATTTCTCCACTGGTGTAAAATGACACCCTTTCAATCTCGTCGGAAAAAAATGAAAGAGAACTGGAGTCCAAAAGATTCCACAACTGTGTAAAAAAAAAAACATTTTCTGATTGGTGGTTTTCCTGTTTTCCATTTCCGTTCCTTGTTCGATTGAAGTCCTTTCTGGAGTGGAATAGGATGGGACGACTAACCCCAAATTGGTAGATATACTCATGACAATGGGATTTGATAGAAAATGTAGAATTTCTTTTCAAATGATGAATTATTGGGAGAGATGACAGAGGCTAGAAGCTTACTTTTTTGATAGAGGAATTATAATGGTGAATTATTAAGCATGTGTATGCTGGATGGC
The DNA here is from genome assembly GCA_026545765.1 of Plantago major. Taxonomy (NCBI): domain Eukaryota; kingdom Viridiplantae; phylum Streptophyta; class Magnoliopsida; order Lamiales; family Plantaginaceae; genus Plantago; species Plantago major. The sequence goes on along the minus strand of CM048840.1, from coordinate 14,644,750 downwards.
TTATTTTTTTGTTCGGCTAAGTGCTAATAAATTAATTAATTGACTATATAGCAGAGTAGCTTCATCTTATGTTATGGATTTTGGTGTATTTATCAAGACTTGAAGTTAATATTTTGCTTGTTTCCACCTGTTTACCTGACTTTGACAGAGAGAGATTCCGCAGATACCTGTTGGTGGAGCACGAAGACTGCTGCAATTTGCTGTACGAGATGCTGTCAAGCCATCCAATACATCCACAGAGCCTTCTATGAAACGCCTGCGCTCTGTGGTTTCTACTACAATAGGTCATTCGCTTCATGAAGAGTTCTCCAATAGAAATCGATCAAGGGCAGGATTCCATGCAGACATGTCGGCTGCTATTAAGGCTGCAGCAGAAGCAGTTGAAGATGTGAATGATAGTAGAAGCTCACGCAATATATATGATAGGGCGGGTTATGCTGGTGACATTGTCGACATGATCAATAATGAAGAAGACTCTGGGCGCTTTGCTGAAGGTGAAGTGGTTGAAATTTTTAGTGATGAAAGGGACGATATTCATTTTCCTTATCATAAAGAGCATGCAATAATTTTGCCACAAGATATGATTATGTCACTTGGTGACACCATAGCTCCTGACTTGGTATATGATGCCATTGAATTAAGGGGTCAAGGAGTCCTTGGTACATCTGATATGAATTGGGTGGATGATTCCCTAGTTCTTCCGCCCACTGGAGCTCATGATTTTGATGGGAGAGAACATGTTCCATATAACGATTTGGATCAACCTGCTGATGCGTATCATTCATCTGTTAAAGTTGCTTCATCTATTGACATAGATGCTTGGAGAACGTCCAAGTACAACGATGTGACTGATGTGTATGTTACGGATCATGGCAAATCAAAACAAAACGTTCACGCAGCTACGAATTCAGAATCATGGCTACTGAAGGAGAACAGCAATCCTGTTTTATCTGTCAATGGAAATGTAAGTTGATCTGCAATCACGCATGCTTATATGCTCATTCATGCATCTTGACATTCATGTTCATTTTTTACCTGTCTTGGCTTTCTTGCAGGCAAAACATGCAACAGACCCAGGACATGGATTCCAAGAGACTCGAGCACCAGCTGGTAAGCTTCACTTTTTTTCTTTATCCTGTTGCTTGTTCTGGGACATATTTTGACCGCAATATCAAAATGGAAGGGAAAGGTCTAATATTACCTGCTAGATTTGCCAACTCACATTTTAGAGCAGTGTCTTCTGTTGGTCTTCTATGTGGAGTTAATAGTTACCGTCTCACTAGAATTGTTTACATCTCAATTCTCAAGCATATGGAGTTAATAGTTACTATTGTTATAATTTTTATGTATCTAAACCTGATGCAGGTATACACTCCACTGGGCCACCTACAGAAGATGCTAATGTGCGGACCATCTATGTCAGCAATGTAATTGGCTTTATCTTTCTTTCCTTCTTTTTTTTTTGTTTTTTTTTTTTTTTTTTTGAAATCTCTCTTGTTACTTCTTATCCTTTGTTTGCTGACATGGGTTTTCTTGCTTTAGGTTCATTTTGCTGCCACAAATGAGTGCCTTTCACAACACTTCAACAAGTTTGGTGAGGTCTTGAAAGTTATGCTTTTAACCGATCCAAACACGGGGCTACCAAAGGGGTAAGTTTTCTATGATTTATCAACTATCTTAATTTATTGTTTGTTCATGATTTCATACGAAATATTTTCTGAACAATCTTGTTTATTCAGGTCAGCATACATAGAATTTATGAGAAAAGAAGCAGCTGAGAATTCTTTATCTTTAAACGGCACCTCTTTCATGTCTCGCATTTTAAAGGTATGTGATTGAAGGATCAGAATTATATTTCTGTAGAAGGATTGATCTATGCTATATAATGAGTTCTGATCTATTAATGATCCTAGTAGTCTTTATTTTCCCATGTGATCTTAGTAGTTTGTTAGATTGCATAGCGTTAGTGGCGGTGAAATAGAATCTTTGATGGCAGTAGGCCTAGAAGAGTAAGTCAGTTACACCAGGAAAATAGCTAGCCTCGCCTGCCCTGCCACAAGATATAGGGGAGAAAAACTGAAATACAGCTTCAAATTTTTGTTGTCTACAATCTACATGGTTTTTTGTGTGTAGTCGCGTGGCCGTATTATATCTGGTTATGCAATTTTTTTCCAATCCAAGCCCAGGAAGAAAACTTGGATTGAAATACTTGAAATTGAATAGCTTCGTGTTTGAGTTATACTAGAGGAAAGATAATTTATATTCCTGTGCAGTGAAAGGGTTTGATATTTGTACATTATGGTGTAAAATTTGATCAGTGCATCTTTGGTGCAGGTTGCATGGAAAAGTTTCGAGCAATCTGATGCTGCTCCTGCCACACCATGGCCGGCCCGGGTTGCTAGAGCAACCCCGTATCCTTTTCGCAGATTCAGTAGAGCCACCACGTATGCAAGAGGTGTGCCCAGTGTATACAGGCCCAGAGGATCAGTTAAGCCGGCGAGGAGATTCCAGTGGACAAGGGAAGCCCAAATCACCGGTACTGATTTTCCAGGACAGGCATCAAACAACGTGGCTCCACCACCCTTGACGCGTAACCTCACATATGTCCGGCGAGAATCTTGAACTGGACCAGTTGAATTAAAAGTCTGGACTGTGTAGTTTGTCCGAATTATTGTCCAGTTGAGTTCAAGATCCAGTGCAGGTCAATTTTGTTCCATTAGATTGCTTAAATCAGCGGACCAGCTAGATATCCCACATTATCTATTTTTTACTTGGATGGATGCACCAGCCAAGTTCGGTGAAAAACGATATAGAAGAATCGAAGGGCCGACTCATGGGAGGGGCATTGCTTGGCATATTCTGTGAATTGGACCACTGGCTGTGATCATCAGTACAAGAACTTGAAATTATTCTATGCCAGGTACAAAATGTGAGCCAGTAGTCTGCTTTCATTGAATCTTTGTTTATTTTGGGAATTTATTACTGTAGAAATTGTCTATCATGTATGTGGACTCATGAATCATGATCAACAGAGCAGGCACTTGGATAACTTTTTACCAGCGTACGTAGTAAATCCATTTTACACTCCTTAAAACTCTGATCACATGAAAATTCTTCGGCAGGCTAGGTATGCGTATGCCACTGAACTAGTCTACCATTGAATTGTAAATCGTAGACCTATGAGGTTGTAAATGCCAATTTGCGATTTTGATGCTCCGGTTGCTTATCATCATTCCTTCCAATCTTTTGATTAATCGTAGACTCCAAAGTTGCAAGTGTTGATCTGGGATCTGGAAGTTCTAAATTTGTTGATTAGTCGGTTTTTTGACACATGCCCGGATGGGTCGATGAATCGAACAAATACAGTAGATACACTAGCATTGAACAATTCCGTACAAAATTTAGTACTAGAAACAAGAAGTACAACTAGCATAAAAGTACATCAATGCAGGATAGCATAAAAGCCACATGACACCACCAAGAAACCCACTGCAATAACCGGACCTGTCAGTGTACTTCCGGCGCCGGTCATCATCCCGGGCGAAGGCGTAGGAGCTGCAACGTCGTAGTATTCCAACCCGTAGGCCGTAACACTAGCACAAGCTAAGGAAAGCACTAGAAAACATGCAGCACAGATTACATTAGCGGGATTCATGTTCATAGAAACTTGTCTTTTCAAGCTTTGTTTAGAGTATTAGACGACCTCACTCTGGAAACTAACAAGTGATGGAGTCATTGGATTATATAGAAGAAAATGTCCTGTGCATGTGCACCATTTGGTTTAGGAGATTGAAAACCGAGGTGTTGTGTGTCATTCGTTCAAATTGTGAACATAGATAATATTAGACACCTGTGACTGAGATTAAATATATCAACAGTTGAGTCGTTTCTGTTGGTTTGATACAAAAAAAACCTGTTGTTTGATCACACAGGGTTAGTGGTGGAGCCATGAATTTGTGTCAGTAAAGCTATAATTTTACTAACCATCACTTCATTCGTCCCGAAAAATTAATTTAGTCCATTAATCGTCTAGTTTAAATCACGTACTGTACTACACGACCGCTTTTTGTCTGAAGCTTTCTTTCGGGCTATGATGGTCGATTTATATTTACCTGCTTCATTGCCTTCAACAATTGAAATGTGCAATAACTCGTACAAGCTTGGCATTAATGTTAGCAAAATAATTGTCAATCTGATAATGTTATTGGATTTGGACGGATGGAGTATTAACTAATTACATTTAACATATACTACTTTCTCCGTTTAGGAAATAGCCCCGTATGTTTTATTGATTAACAAGGAAAGTAAAGCTCGAACATTATTTAAATTGAAAGATAATGAAGAATGAAAAAAAAAAGATAATGGGTTGGTAAAAATTGAATGTATTGTAAATGTGATAAATTAATAAATTATTAATTATCGAAAATGAAAATGAAAAGTTTTATGTGGGACAAATTTTTTTTTTTTTTGAAAAGTTTTATGAAATTTTTTTTTTTTAAAAAGTTTTATGTGGGACAATAAAAATGATAAGTTGAATGATTGTTATTGTCAATGCAAGTAGTAGTATGGTAAAACAAGTTGCTTATCGTCTTTTATCACACTCATGGGAATGAGGAGGAGATGGCCGGTGGAGTTGGGAATCAAATCATTTTTCAATAAAATAACGTATTTGATTGTAGTACATTACTATTAATTTGTAAATATTGAAGGTTCTAGTCTCATTAGTAATAAGGTGTTACCAACAAACTTTTTGAATATTTCATAGTGAAAAAGGATTTGTAAAACATGGCAACGAGAATCTTTTGTTCGTGATGTTAAAAATGATAAAATGAAAACCTTGTTTCAGGACGAAGGAAGTAGTAATTAACAGAGAGTGCGTACTAATGTCTCTAAGAGTACATACTTTAAATTCCGCAGTGATTTGAAAGTTTTGAAACTAATTTGCACTAAACGAGCAACAACGTAAAGAATTATAAGTGACATTCCTTTCCTTATTTAAAATATTAACTTTTGCAGCGGAATAACTAAGGGTTTCAGTTTGTAACTCGAGATCTAAAACATTTTCAACTTTAAATTCTTGGTGGAAAATAAGAAGGCCGCCTATGTGAGCTCTCAGTTAAAAGAACGGTTCACCACCATATCCGACACAACCAATAATTCGTGTAGCCCTTTGTACTTGAGTGGAATTATACACAAATAATCTAACTGACAACGAAAATAACTGGTCATGTGGTAACTTTCATGTCTCTAGACTCTCGCTATCAAGATACAAGAGTATATGTGGTATTTGATAACTCATTTATCAAGTGATATTTTTTATTACGAGCACGAAGTTATTACTTATAAAGATGTCCATGGAAGAATCTTACATATTCTATGTTTTAGAAATTTGAACTTATATTAATTATACTACTATATAGTTTCTGGTAATTAAAAAGGTTAACTTCTTTTTATATGATTCTACTTAATCCAGTCACTTCATTATAATTTTGCAATTATGCAAGACATGTGGTTAGGCTTTGCTTTACAAACATCTTATCACGATTTATTATTTTCATTATTTACGACCTATCATTTTACACGAACAATTGATCCAGTTCGAATGTTATTCTCTCTATTTATATATGAACGTGATTGCAAAAATAAGTTTGAGATGAAGGAAGTATAAAGATTGAAACTTTATTTGATTATTGCATTAGAAATCAATTGACAACAATTAGCGGGTATTATGACAAATGCTAGCTAGAGTTACTAGTGAAAAATAAATGTTAGTATATAATAATAAAACATGCTAAATGATATTTATATAATTAAGCACGTAAATTGTTACATTGTTACACAAGACCCTCCAATCGGGGAAAGGGTAAACGGAGAATGAGGATTTAATCAAAATATAAATTATTAATCTTCTCATCCTCTCCTACATTATTTTATTTCATTTATATATTTTTGAATTTCTAATAATTCATGATAATCTAGTGCATGTAAAGTGCAAAGAAAGACAAGACGGAGGCTCCAACAAGGGACCCCAAGGTGGGCAAGGCAGCAATGGCATCGCTAACGGGTGTGGGTGCAGGGGCGGGTACCTCAATAGTCGCGGCTGCCACGTTCACTGAGATAGCCGCAGCAATGAGGGCTGCACAGGCGATCCTCTTCATTTCCATGGTGATTCAAACTTCAAAGGGCTTATAATGTGATCACAGGGTGTTTTGCCTTGTGTGCTTTGATTACCTTGAGTTGAATGTAAGTTGTGTATTTTCAAGGGCTATTATAGTGGTCAAGGTTACTATTTTTAGTAATCACCATCCAACTTCTAATGATATTTCTTGTGGTTAACACTTTTAGCTCTACTTATGCTTTGAGGATATTGTTGGTTACCTAGGTACGAAAATTATGGCCTGTAAAAAAAGTAAAGGTTAAGATAGTATCCTTTAAAATTTACCACAAGATTAATGGAAATTACTTTAGTAGGTAAAAGGAGATGTTGCTGCCCTTGGTGTGCCCCATAGTTCTAACATAAGTCAAGTTAAACGATAAATTAGATCCGGAAGTCATAAAATTGCAAATATTCGCCCATTGTCAGGCCTTGACTCGGAATTCATAAATCACATAAACTCGCTCGTTTAACATGTGACGAGGAGTATGTTACTCCATTTTAATCAATCGACCATGGATTTGAGATGAGGATGGGATCATTTGACAACCATATTTGTGAGAGTACATAAACGACTCTATCTAGGCATGCTTCGTGTGAGAGTGTTAACTTAACAATGATATTGATCGTTGAACGGCCTAGATTAAATATGAAAATCTCAACGGTGGTGATCAAATCCGGGATATGAAAAGCTGGAGAATTAGTTAGGCATTTAACTAATTCAATTTCCTGATTCTAGAAGGAATTCTAGGTGGTTTCCTTGTACAAGAAGGTTACCTAAATTAGTTTTGTGCTAGAAGGTTACCTAAATTAGTTTTGTGCTAGAAGGATTAGTAATTAATTTTCTTGTTCTAATATGATTTGGTAGTTGAGTCTATATATATAGTCAAAGGGGCTTGTTTGTTTCTTAGATCAGATCAGACTAGAATATCAACAATAGAAGATTGATAGGAAGTTAGGGATCATACTTCGGAGAATAGCATATTAGGTTGGTCTTATCTTTTATGTGGGATTGTTCTTGTTACGTCGTATGGTTGTAACCTAAGTATCAATAAAGATTATTGATTGATCTCCGTGGACGTAGGCATTGCCGAACCACGTTAAATCTTGTGTCTCTGGCTTTCTGGCTTTGGTACATTGTTTGTTCGATTATTGTTTACTATCATTGTTGCATATTCCTCATTGTTTGAACTTAACAATTGGCATCGTCTGTGGGAAAGAGGAAGGAAGTATTGTATCAATGACGTCTACAAGGTGCAAGATCGATAATCATGCCAAAGGTGTATGGAAGAAACTAGAGACAGTTTGCAAGGTGAAAAGCTTTGATTCATTTTCTATGGTTGATTCAAACTCAACCGAAGTCAAGAGAAGATCGTCGAAAGTTGGGAAGGAGTTCCCTAAGGTTTGGGATCCAATAGGAGTTGATTTGGGTCGAAAGGGTGCAAGAATCGCGCAAAACAGACCAAGAATGAGTCCAAAATCGCAATCAGGCTCGAAGGAAGCTATAACACACGCACAGGCAGTGCGTGGCTTGCACGCGCGCAATCAGAAATACTGGCAAGTGTGTTTCACGCGCCAGGAAGAAAAAGTGCGCAGGTTCTGTGTGGTGGCGCGTCCGGTGTCGGATCGGTGCGTGGTTGGTCTCGTTGGACTCCTAAGACGGTTTTCCAAGTGATAGTGTTTGTACCTGACTGGTATGGCATCCTGGAGAACAGCAGAAGACATTCGAAAGTGAAAGAACAACTTCTTGAAGGCAAAGAAGGAGCTATCACTGAAGATGAGGTGTTCAAGCCGTGGGATGGTATCACGAGGGACAAGGATACACTGGAGGA